>CM061543.1:278264629-283064629 GCA_030864215.1 Capsicum pubescens | reverse complement strand
AAATAACTATATATCTGTGTATATACAGCTTGCAGAATTTATATTGAGTGTGTACATATACATTTTGCATAGTTTATATACAAATATACAATTCTTTAAATTATACAAAATAAAAGAATGAGAAAGAAAGGGGGGACAAATAGAGGGACAGGAATGGAGGAGGGGAGAGAGAAGGAGGATACATGCAAGAAAAAATGTAAGAAGGAGAGGAATTTAAGGTATATCTATGTTTTGTAACTATGAAAACATTAACCATGTCTTGTAATTATGGACTAAAAGTTACCTATATCTGAATTTTTTCCATATTAAAACCTAAAACTCTTCATTGCTTCACTTTACATTTTGTTCATTCGTTCGTCAAGTTGTGATTTAGGTTTGTTTCTCTTCTATCTCTTTTTTTTTATGGAATTATGTTATAGTTAATTAATTTATGGAGTTAAGTTTTTAATAAGTTGTCTCCAATTCTTCATTCTTTTGTATGCTCACATTTTATGTGAAGGGAACTTTCAGACAAGCCACTGTGACTAGTGACTACGAAATTGAACCATTGGGTATCCACATAATATTACTTTGAGAGATAGTAGTTTAGATGTCTTAGTAATTTGTCAACTTAATTTTAATTGAAACTACTCTGTGACCATTTTTTTTTATCTTTTTAGTGAAAATATTTAATTTTTTTCTTCAATCACATTATAATTGTAAAAAACTGAGAAAACCGAGAAAACAGAAAAAATGAGAAAACCGAAAAAACCGACTAAAACCAAAATTTAAAAACCGATTGTATATTGGTTTGATTTGATTTATAGATTTAGAAAACCGACATTATTGGTTTGATTATATTTTAATAAAAAATTTAACCAACCCGACCTATGTACACCCCTCAGCATGGGTATGCAGTCCTCGATGCCTACCATTATGCTTGAGTCCACAAATCCCAAAAGTAAGACGACATTGAATGTTGACGAAAACAGAAGTTTCAAGTATTTTTTTGTATCATATGGTTCTTAGATTCTTGGTTTTCAACATTTGAGAAATATCATAGCCATCGGCTGGACTTTCTTGAGGAGCAAGTACAATGGAGTTATGCTAGTGGAGATGGCATAGGATGCAGAGAGGCATATCTTTTCTGTCTCTTTTTTTATAGTGAACAAGGAATGTGATGCCTCATATGGATATTTTTTTGAAAAAATTCGAAGTTGTATTGAAGATACAGAAGGGTTGTGTTTTATTTTTGATAGTCATCCAAGTATCCCAAAGATGGGTTCAATTTTCTACACTTCAGCTCACTTTGGTTGTTGCATGAGGCATCTTGGAGATAATATTCGAAACAACTCTCACAAAGAAAGAGTCATGACCTTTTTTATAGAGCATCTAAAACATATAATAGTATGATTTTTTGACAATTTCAATCAAATAATGGATATACATCATAAGGCATAAGAACATCTCGTATGTGTCGGTGTCGAGAGATGGATCCGAGCATTTTATCTGAAAAATAGATAAATTCTTATGAATTTAATGTTCTGTTTGAGGTGCAAGTTTAGTATCATGCTGTACTAAGTGATTCTTTTGTGTAGGTATAATATTATGACGTCAAACATAGTTGAATCCGTGAATTCATTGTTTGGCACTGAAAGAGAATTTCCCATCATGGTGCTATTTGATGAAATAAACAAGAAGTATGGAAAATTATTTCACAAAAGGCGTGTGCAGTTCGCGAACGGAGGAACAAGATTTATTCTAGAAGTGGGAAAATAAATATCAATGAACATTAATTTGGAGAGTATGCTATTTGCTCATCAATTAGCAAAGTACAAGTTCAATATCGACGGTCATGGTGATGTTGACACGGTCAATCTTCAAACAAGATCTTGTATGTGCAGAGTTTTTGACTTGGACAAAATACCCTGTCCACATGCTATAGTAGCGCTTCGAGCCCAATATGGAACTAAAATTCATAAGCACTCGTCTCCATATTATTTGCTGAAAAGATATATAATGGGAAGAAGGTGATATAAGAGGAGGCGTGGAGTCAAAGAATCATTTCGATCAAGAAAAAATAAGTGCTCCATATGTAAGAATGCTGACCATAAAAGAACTATATGCTTGGATTGTAATCCACCATGATCGTTGTAATAGAAAAACTTGTGTTATTGTTTGTTATGGAATTTGATATATTTAATTCGTTGCTGTGAATGTAAATGTTATTATTTATTATATAAATTATTTTTTATTAAATTGTGCATTAATAAAAAGAGGTAAAGCAGGAACTAAATATAATAGACCGCTAAATTAATTTCAGCAACTACCCATCTGTTTCAATAGATGAACAATTGTTGGAAGAACACAGTACAGTTCATCAAACTGTAATGTGTTCCTTCAATAGATGACCAGTATGTTTCAACAGATGTGTAATCTATTAGATCAACACAATACAATTCCTACCACAAACCCAATATATGACCAATCTATTTCAACAGATTGCCCATCTATTGAAAGAACTCAAAACTCTTGCTATTTCTATTGGATTCAAAATTGTTTATTACATCCATCCATCGACATGTTTGTTGAGTAGAAGAAATAAACATAATAAAAATTAAATAATAATTAAAAAGCCAAACTCGACCAAACATAAATTTTTCAATAAACAAAAAATAAAATACATTAGGTAGGTAGATCCGATATAAAAAAATGAAATACATATGCTAAAAGAAAAAACACAACCTAATTATTATTATTATTCTTATTATCATCATCATTATTATTATTATTATTATTATTATTATTGTTATTCTCAGCTAGCCAGTAGTCAATCGAAAGTAGCAAGGCACTCCTCAGTATGCGAATCTCTCGGAGCATCCTTGCTCTCACGGCGACCAACTCTCACTGGAGTTCATTAACCTGCCTCTAAAGTTTACGCACGGTGTCGCACGGAATAGCAATGTCCCAACTAGGATTAGACATATCTAGAACATGCATGAATTGATAAAAAATGTAAGCACAAAACTAAAGAAAGTAGTCTGAATGTAATAGAATGTATACAACCAACTGGTAGATTTATACACACACAAAATAAAACTTACCTAAACGAGAAATGAATATGGTCTTCAAATAAAAGTGATTGGAGATGTAATACGAAAGACAAAATATAAGAAATAAATAAAGTGGAGTTGAATAAATGAGTATGAAGGGACCTATTTACAGAAAAATGAATCTGTATGTGGTGGGAAAAAAGTCATGACTATCGACCTCCTTCATTAAATCTAACTGGTGACGTTTTGATTATTATGAAAAGTCATAATTAAATTTGACTGATGACTTTTTGATTATTGTGAAAAGTCATGTCTTCTAAGATTTTCAATAATATTACATTTTTTATTGAATTGTTGCAACTCTTGCATCCATCCGTTGCAATATATGATCTATCTGTTGCAACAGATTAACTATCTATTGCAACATATGGTCCATTCGTTGCAGCAAAACTCAATTTCTACCTTCAACCGTCAATATGTTGAGAATAAAAAATACACAGAATAAAAAATAAATAATAATTAATAAGACAAAGTCAACCAAACTTACATAGATGTTTGGATCTATTATATACAAATATACAATAAGAAAATAAAACATACATTAGGTTTCTCCCTTAGGTAGATCCGATATAATGAAATAAAATACATATGCTAAAAGAAAAAATATAACCTAATTATTATTATCATTATTATTATTATTTTTATTATTATTATTATCATCATCATAATCATAATCATCATAATCATCATCAGCACCATTATTATTATTATTATTATTATAATTATTATTATTATTGTCAACTGGTCAATTGTCATTCGGCAGCAATAGAGCCCTACTCAGCCTTGCTCTAATGATGCCCAACTCCCACCGGAATTCATGAATCTTCCTTTCAAGTTCTCAAAGGAGTCACATAGAATCACCATGTACAAATCTGGATCAGCCATATCTAGAAGTGGAGTATACTGAAGGAGTAAGGAGAGATTTATTTATAGAGGATTGAATTTGAATGAGTTAGTCAAAAATCCATGACTGTTCACTTCTTTTTTTATAATTACATCCCTTAATTAAATAAAACCGGTGACTTTTGATTATGTAAATTAAAAAATAGATTTTCATACAACATTTTATCTTTATTTGATTTCGAAAAGAAAATTTCTTTAAAAATAAATCCAACAGATAGGTAATCTGGTGCAAAATATATTCTATATGTTTGATAATTTACAACATATAGACAATCTGTTGCAACATATGCATATATTTTTTAGATTAATTTCAATAGATAAATTGTCTGTTGCAATAGATTGATCATTTGTTGTAACAGATATGTATAATTATTTGATAATTTTAATAGATGTGTCATCTGTTGTAACAGGTTAGTCATCTATTTATTCAAATGAAGTCATAGATGGGGTAGGAATAATAAGGTGTGTGCAGATGCATGGATCCACTTTCATGTGTGGGGGTTATGTATTACTGATAAGGTCATCGTGACAACTCCTATAAATAGGATATGTGTAATGGGTAAATAAATAGAAATAATAGATTTAAATAACAAATTTAACTAACATGCAAATAAGAAGACGGGAAGGAAAGAGCAATAGAAACCATACCTACAATGTCAAAAGCAAAGAGATTAAAACACTAATTTTAGTCGAGAAAATATATAGATCGGTTGAGATCCGAAAGGATCCTCATTCAAAAGAGGAGAGAAAATAGTGAAAAAAAGGAGACGGTGGTGATTAACCTAAAGATGAGAGAAAGAGAAAGAAGAGAGATGAATTAAATACTCATTAATAACTTTGAGGAGCATGAGGAGACGATGACATTGAAAAGACAAGATAAGACAACTCATAGAGGTGATTTTTGAGTTATCCAAGAAATATTTTTTAGTGCCTTAGTATTTTATCTTTTTTTATTTAGGACAGAAAATTGCTTTACAATAAAAAAGTTTTTAAAACAGATAAGTCATCTGTCACAATAGATGTCAATACCTATTTGACAATTTCCAAATAGCTCGATCATTTGCCGCAACAGATGGAAATGTTTATTTGATTAACAATAGACAAGTCATCTGTTGCAACAGTTGACCATCTATTTTAATACAATTTCAATTGAGTTCATAGGTTAAACTACAATTTCAATTCATTTAACTAGAATTATGGATGAGTTCATTGGTTCAACTACAATTTTAATTGAGTCGCTGCAATTGCATGATGTTGGTATTGCATTCCTCCTGACCTGAGTCATAAATAAATCAATATGAGTTGAAATGACTCAAATTAACTTTAATAACCTGTATTTTTCTCGATCTCTAAATAGTTTACAACTCATCCCTCAAAATGTAAAGACTCTTACGAGTCGTATAAAAATAAGTCGTACTGTCAGTAGTATAGATTCCCTAAGTTTTGTCAAGCTTATGAGTAATGGATACAAGTCATATAGATATGCTATGAGTCGTAAGGTCTGATTAGTAGACAATACAAGAATCATACTTCATGTTTTGATAGATTTATAAGTTACTTGGACATATATTAAGTCCTCAAATATCTCCTAGCTCATGAACAAGTCAAAAATCTCCCTTAGCGATTAAATTTTTGGGATGTACATAACTATAGTCATCTTTAAACGATCATAACTTTGGTTAAACTAAGAATTTTTTAGCTCAAGACTAGCCAAATAGATAGGTAATTGAATTAACTTTCCAATGATACCATTAATATTAATCCAACATCGGAGTGAAAAGTTATGGATGAAAATACTAAAACACTATTAAGCTGTGTCACACACTGTCCAGCATACGGGTTGCCAAGTCTAACTCATACCCAGGCCATATGAGTCGTATGGTAGACACGTAAGGACTGTCGAGAGTTATTTGTAAAGTTTAGTTTAAGGTCTTTTTAGTCTTTTACCCTCTTATAACTCCCAAACCACGATATTTAACCCCCAAGGGGAATTATTTTACCTCTATTTCCATCGATTAAATAATATAAACTTCTCATTCCACTCTCAAGAACAAGATTTGGGTTTCTTCTCAAGGCATCTACCAAGTTTCAAGATTCAAATTCAAGAACCTTCAAGAAATCATCAAGAATAGTGTTTTCCCCTCAAGTTAAGAAGCTTAAGGTATGTAGGAGTTCATCCATGAGTCCCCTCTCACCCATGGAGCACAAAAACCTTTCTTTGATTTGAAATATGAGTTTTTCCATTATTATGAAGTTGTATATATTCAATATGAATTTAAATCATGTTTCTCCTTAGTAATTTAACTCAATTCATGCCGTAGTATGATCCCATGAAACGATTGGTTAATCCATGCTTCATGTTTCAATCTCCTATGTTATGTTCAAGTGAATTCCATATTATATTTTCAAGTTTAAGTGCAATGAGTCATCTCATGTTTTAAGTGTTGGGATTCTCATGTCATGTTCAATTGATTTTACGATAAATCCCTAAACTATGAATTTAGCCGTGTAATCATATTGTTTCTTCATGTTTAAGACATTCCAATGTTCAAGTTTATGATTCTTACACATTGGATGAAATGTCCATGTTCTTGGGTCTTTGAACCATAATTGCATACTACAGTATTTTAAGTTTGGTATCATATTTTTATGATCATTTAGTGATTGTGGGTTATGAATATACGATACCTATGTGTTTTTACATATTTTCATTTTTCCAAGTAACAAGTCAGTAAGAATCTTTATTTTATCACTATGTTCAGATCATTATTTTCATAATTAACTCTCCAGTATTTATTTCATGTTAAATATATCCATTCACATATTCATGATTTCTTCAAGATTATGCATGCATTATTATTTTCAGAATACCATGACCTAAGATTATCAGTTATCATTGTATGCACCAGTTTGTGTTTTAGTGTTCTTAAATTGGGAGTAGGATTTAGTACCAACCGAACCTAGGGATGGGGGCTCACCCTCCAGTTAGGACTGGGTCCTTAGTAGCAGTCCCTAATATCCAGAACTACGTAGCCAGTATAGGATTACGAGATGTCACCCTCCAGATTAGGACTGACACTCTTTTAGGGGTCACCCGTAAGTTAGGACTGTCTCCCTAGTCCTACGGGACATCATCCTTGTGGATCCACATCATCAGCAGGTGTTGATACTTTTGGGTACTGACACCCTTCCAACTGGGGTTACAGGTTTGACACAGATTAGCTCAGATTTGGGCATGTTAGTTATATGATACCTCATACAGTCTCAGTACAATATTAAGTGTAGTTCACTTTAGGTTTGCTTGACCAAGTGTACAGATTTTTAGTTATCCAGTCTTACAGATTTCAGTCATTCAGATTACAGATTATCTCAGAAACATGTTTATGATTGGTCTTGCATTGTTAGATATTTCATGTTAAGTATCCATACCTCATCCTCAGTTTATTTTTACAGCATGTTCATCTTTACATGAGATTTACATACAGTATTTATGTTTTACCGCTTCCCAGCTTCAAATTCTACTTTTTCCCTATAAGTAATGATTTTAAGAAACTAAGTGTAGTGATTCACCAGTTTATTAGATTATGTTTGTTACACATGCTTTAAGATACTTTAGCTTTCAGTTTATTTCAGTCCCTTGGGGATTCTACTTACACTTAGCATGCATGGTTTAAGATTACATATAAAATCAATTTTACTCATTGCATTTACCCCCACTTACTAAGTACATTCCAAAGTACCGATACACATATATGTCTATGTGCTACACTTTATCATAATGTAGGTACCATTTGTAGCCTACACGACATAATCAGACAGGCTGCAGTTTCCAGTCACTAGGTGATGACTTATCTTGTTTCGGCGACTTTAGTCAGTTTTAGCGCTTGTACGGTGTTGTATTTTGATTTTTTTTACTTATGTATATTTATTAGTGGTATTTGGAGGCATGTACCAGCTATATATAGTCAGTATAGTAGAGGCATCATAGATGGCCAATCAGAGTCAGCCATGTGAATTTTGAGTTTCTTTCTATAGATTTATCATGATGTAAACTTTATCAAAATTAAATTTATTCAGACTTTTAATGATTATGCTTCCACTCAGTAAATTAATTTCTGTAATTTATTCTAAATCAGTTGCTTAAGTATCATGAAAGTCCATGAGTTAGCTTGGGATCACTTATGGTTCAAGCACCGTGTTATGACTAGGGGTAGTCTCGGATCATGACATTAACTTATTATTTGAGATACTTAAATTTATTTAGCTAAATATATGGATAAGATAATATGTCCAACTATAATTTCAATTGAATTATTGCAATTGTATGATGTTCGTATTGTGTTCCTCCTAACCCAAGTTGTCAGCCGATCAATCTGAGTTGAAATGATTCATATTAACTTATTATTTGAGATACCTAAATTAATTTAACTAGAATTATGGATGAGTTAATAGGTCCAACTATAATTTCAATTGATTCATTACAATTGCATGATGTTGGTATTGCATTCTTCATGATTCAAGTCGTCAATCGATCAATCCGAGTTGAAATGATTCATAATAACTTATTAGTTTAGATACCTAAATTTATTTATCTAGAATTATGTATGAGTTCATAGGTATAACTACAATTTAAAATGAGTCATTGCAATTGCATGATGCTGGTATTGTGTTCCTCCTATCCTGCATCGTCAATAGATCAATCTAAGTTGAAACGATTAAAATTAACTTATTATTTGATATATCTAAATTGATTTAGCTAGAATTATATATGAGTTCATAGGTCCAACTGAAATTTCAATTGAGTCACTGCAATTGTATGATATTGGTATTACGTTTCTCCTGACCCAAGTCGTCAATCAATCAATCTGAGTTGAAATGATTGATATTATTTGGGATAAATAAATTGATTTAGCTAGAATTATGGATGATCTCATAGGTCCAACTAAAATTTCAATTGTGTCACTGCAATTGCATGATGTTTGTATTAGGTTCCTCCTGACCCGAGTCGTTATTCGATCAATCTGAGTTGAAACTATTCATATTAACTTTTTATTTGAATTATATAAATTATTTTAGCTAGAATTATGGATGATTTCATAGGTCCAACTAAAATTTCAATTGATTCCTTGCAATTACATTATGTTAGTATTACATTCCTCCTGACTTTAGTCGTCAATCGATCAATCTGAGTTGAAACAATTCATATTAACTTATTATTTGGGATACCTAAATTGATTTAACTAGAATTATGTATGAGTTCATAAGTCCCACTATAATTTTAATTGAGTCACAACAATTGCATGATATTGGTATTACGTTCCTCTTGATACCTGAGTACATGCTAACATTCACTCTTCTAACCGTCTACATGTGTTGTAGCTAGGTAAATGTTTTAAATCCATACTAAACCTTATTCGTCATCCTGGCATGATATATATGTATATATTTGATTGCATATGGTTATCTGATTTAGCGTTGACTGATGGCATTATTTTATATGAATACCTGAGTACATGCTAACCTTCACTCTTCTAACCGTCTACATGTGTTGTATCCCTACGCGATGCAGGAACTAGTTATACTACCATTCATCTTGCTCAGTGACTTGAATTCGAGGATAATTTTGGGTCAGATTTAAGTGGTGATCTTTCATACTCCAGAAGACTCAATTTCATTCTATGGACTTCTTTTCATTATTTTTATTTCTTTGGTATTGGTTTTGGCTATGGTTGGGGGAATGTCCCAACTGAAGGTTCTTTGATTTTTGTTAGAGGCTTTGTTGAACTGCAATAGTCATGGATGGTATTGGTATTAGTTTTAGCATTGGTATTGGCATTGGGAATGGTGTTTGTTGGACAATTGGTTCTGGTTGTTTTGTTATGGCTATTGACTTAACTTATTGCATTTAATTTTATACTATCTTATATTTTTAAATTTTTGGAATTCATCCGACATGAGGTGTAAGACAGTTAGTGGTTAGAAATTAGGGGTGGTCTCAAATCCTAATTAGACTTAAGATACCTGACAAGACTATGCCCTGGTTCGAGTCGTGTCATAGTGGCATCAATGCCATAGGTTCATTGCCAATTGGGAGTCCACAAAGACGTGTTGAGTAGAGTCTCTTTTAAGGGTGTGTAGCGCACCATACTCATAAGAAATAGGCTACAAGGCCTTTAGGAATGTTTCAATTTTTTTGTTCTATTTTCGGGCTATAGAGTCTAAGGACCTAAAATATTCCCTAATTCCAATTTTTTGCTTTTCAAAGCTTCCTCCAAAAGATCTGAAGTTCACAAAAAATGCACTGTCCCACTAGAGGACAACGTTTATAGGACGCACCCTACTTATTGGGTCTAAAACTGGTCTAGGGGTCCTGTTCATGATTGCCATTCTAGAGTTCCACTAGTTCATCCAGTCCTTCTCAGGATCCTCAGGATAATATGATGAATAGTGAGTTTCCTTAGTCTATTGATATGTTGGCTCAGTTGGTGGCTTCTCAGGCTTAGCGTGGTGCTTCTATTACTCCCTCTTATGAGTCCACAAAGGTTGTCCAATTTATGAGGTTGAACCCTCCGATCGTTACTAGTGTTAGGGTTGAGGAGGATCCATAAGATTTTCTAGATGAGATGGAAACATTTTTTTTGCTGTGATGCATACCAATTATATGAATGGTATGGTGTTTGCCTCTTACCAATTATAGTATATGGCATATTAGTTGCACGAGAATTGGGATTGGTCAATGGGTGATGATGCTGAGTCATCCCTGTGGGATGATTTTTCTAATGCTTTTCTGGACCGTATCTTTCCTCAAGAGCTGAGGAAAGCTAAAGCAGAAGAGTTTGTTAATTTGAAGCAAAGCAAGATGTCAGTGAAGGAGTATACCTTGAAGTTTTATTAGTTATCGCGGTATGCTCAGAGTTGGCTTATAGAATAAAGGCTAGAATGAGGAAGTTCACTTCCGGGTTGTCTTAAGAAGTAATTTTAGAGACTAAGGCTGCCTTGTTGAATAAGGATATGGATATCTCAAAGTTGGTTGTGTACATGCAATAGGTTAAGGAAGATAAGAAGAAGTAGGTATAGATAGGAGAGTGGAAGAGCAAGATGTTTAGATTTTCTAAGTAGGGTAGTGTCCAACAACAAAGTGGTAGGGAGGGTGGAAAGTTGTCCAAAAAGATGTGGGGCAATTCTAGTTTGTACTCGACGACTAGTGCTCTCTACCCAAAGTCATCAAGTGACAGGCCTTTTCATGGAAACAATAATAATTGGTCACAGGGTGACCAATCTCAGGCTAGAGGGGCCCAATCATCTTTATTTTATCTTCTTTGCAGAATTTGTGGTTGATTGCATCGGGGTTGCTGTGATAAAGTAAAGGAAAAGTTCTTCAACTGTGGTCATCTAGGGCACATGCATAGAAACAGTCCAGTGGCCAAGATTGCTTCTAGGCAAATAAGGTTTTGGTTTTCTCTTCATCAGCTCTGGCACCAAAGGGCGCACCATTTGGCTTCGGTACTGGTCAAAACCAACTATATTCTCTCATTACACATTAGGATTCTAAGGCATCGCCTGATGTCATAATTGGTATGTTGAAATTATTTTCCCGTGATGTGTACTTTTCACTTGATCTGGGGTCCAGTATTTCATATGTGACCCCATTTGTGGTGGTACATTTTGGTTTTGGTCCCAATGTATTTCAGACCTTTTTTCTATTTCTACCTCGATGGGTAACTCTATTGTGTCTAGAAGAGTCTATTAGAGTTGTTTGGTATCTTTAGGTTGTCGGGAGACATTGGTTGATCTGTATGAGTTTGACATAGTTGAATTCTATTTCATATTTGGGATAGAATTATTTCACTTGTTCTATGCTTTTATATACTGTTGAACTTATAAGGTCACCTTTAAATTCCCTCATGAGCCGATTATTGAGTGGAAGGCTAGTTCCCTATCTCCTATGTGGAGGTTCATATCATATCTTAAGAGGTCAGTGATTAATATCCAAAGGGTGTCTCTATCATCTGGTCTAGGTTAAAGATTCTAACTTGGATGGTCCTTCTTTACATTTTGTCCCGGTTGTGAATGCATTTCTTGTGGTTTTACCTGATGACCTTCTTGATATCCTTCTTGATATGGAGATTGACTTAGGCATTTATCTTGATTCAGACACTCGTCCAATTTCTATTCCTATATATATAATTTCTCCAGCTGAGTTAAAGGAGCTTAAGGAGCAATTAAAGGATCTTTTAGACAAGGGTTTCATCCATCCTAGCGTGACTCTATGGGGTGCACCGATATTATTAATTTATAAGAAGGATAGTTCCCTTCGGATGTGTATTAATTATCAACAGTTGAATAAGGTGATGGTAATGAATAAGTACCCTCTTTCATGGATAAATTATTTTTTTGATCAGCTATTGGGTGCTAAGTTTTTCTCTAAGATCGACCTTCAATTATGGATATCATTAGTTAAAGATTAGGGAGGCGGATATCCCTAAGAATTCCTTTTGCACCCTATATGGGCATTTTGAGTTTCTAGTCATGTCTTTTGGGTTGACCAATGCCCCACGGTATTCAAGGACTTGATGAATAGGGTCTTACATTAGTTTCTATATTTTTTCATCATTGTATTCATAGAAGATATTCTGGGGTACTCTAAGAGAGAGGTGGATTATACCAATCATCTCTACATTATGTTGAGAACTCTGAAAGATCAATATTTGTGTGCCAAATTTTTGAAATGTTAATTTTAGTTGAACAATATCACTTTTCTGGGTCTTGTTATTTCTAGTGAAGGGATCATGGTGGATCCAAAGAAAGTTACATTGGTTACGAAGTAGCATAATCCCATGACTCCAATCGATATTAAGAGGTTCTTATCTTTATCTTATTAGTATAGGAGGTTTGTGGAAGGTGTTTTGACTATAGCTACCCTATTAACTAAGTTAACTCAGAGAAAGGTATAGTTCTTGTGGTATGATGCTTGTAAGGGAAGTTTCAAGAAGCTAAGGGATAAGCTGAATTCAGCTCCGATCTTGACTTTGCCTGAAGTAATTGATGAATTTTTTGTCTATTGTGATGTATCCTATGTGGTGCTTGGTTGCATTTTGATGCAGCATGACAAGGTGATAGATGATGCCTGTAGACAGTTGAAGATGCATAAGAAGAATAATCCAAATCATGATGTTGAATTCCTGGTTGTGGTGTTTGGAGTTAAAATTTGGCCTCACTATTTGTATGGTGTGCATGTAGATATCTTTTTTGATCATAAGAGCCTACAATACATGATTACCGAGAACAAACTTAACGTCAGGTAAAGTAGATGGATTAAGCTGCTGAAGCATTATGACATGAGTCTTTACTACCATCCAGGTAAAGCTAACGTGGTTGTTGATGCTCTTAGCACTTTATCTATGACGAAACTAGCTCATTTAGATGAGGGAAAGCGACAGTTCGTGAAATATATTACCATTTTGTTAACCTTGGAGTTCGTCTCTTGGACTGTTAGGATGGTGGTGTGTTTGTGCAAAAGGTGGTGTAGTTATCTCTTAGTTAACCAAAATAAAGAAGAAATAGGTACTGGATCCTATATTGATAAGGATCAAGGGTGAGATAGGTTGGCATAGAGTGAAGTTCTTTATGATCAGTGGTTATTGTAACTTGCGGTATAAAGTAAGATTATCCGTTTCTGATGTAGATGAATTGCGGGAGAGGATTTTGGCTGAGGTGCATGAGTCATGTTATGTTATTCATCCTGGTTAGATAAAAATGTATCAAGACCTTAAGGAGATATATTGGTGGAACAATAGAAAGTGGGATGTTTCTAGTTTTGTGTCTAAGTTCATGTTTAGCCAACAAGGGATAGTGGACCACATGAGGCCCGGAGGATTGTATCAAGAAATTGAGTTGCTGGTGTGGAAGTGGGAAGTGATCAATATGGATTTCATTGTTAGTCTTCCTTGGTCTCGGAATAAGATTGATTCATCTTGGATCATCATGGATAGGATGGCAAAGTCTGCTCACTTCTTGCCAGTGAGGACAAATTTCTCGATCGAGTATTAGACAAGGATGTACCTCCAAGAGAATGTTAAGTTGCATGGGGTACCTATTTCTATCATCTCGGATAATGTTACACAGTTTTCAACTTACTTTTGGCAGTCGTTTCAATTAGGTTTGGGGACCAAGTTGAGTCTAGTTACTGCTTTCCACCTGCAGTCGGATGGGAAAGCAACAAAACCTATTCTTACATTGGAAAATAGGGTTTGAGCTTGTTTGATTGACTATGGTGGTAATTGGGTTGAACACTTAACCTCTTATAGAGTTTGCGTATAAAAATAGCTACCATTCTAGCATTGGAATAGATCCATTTGAGGCCTATATGGTAGAAAGTGTAGGTCTATAATTTGGTGGTTCGTGGTTTGTGAGGTAAAGATGTTTGGCCTGGATATGGTTCACCAAGCCATGGGGAAGGTCAAGGTGATTCTGGATAGTCATAAAGCTTCCCAAAGATGCCAAAAGTCCTATATGGGTGTAAGGCATAAGATGTTAGAGTTTGAGGCTAGGGATAGGGTATTCTTGAAGGTATCTCCCATAAAGGGAGCGATGCATTTTGGGAAGAAGGGGAAGGTTAGTCTCCAGTATATTGGTCCATACGTGGCTTAGAGATGGTTTGGCAATGTTGTGTATGAGTTGAAGTTGCCTTCTAGCTTGAGCTCCATTCACCTAGTGTTTCATCTTTTTATGTTTAAGAAGCGTGTGGGTGATCCTTCGCAAATTGTACACCTCAAGGATATTGTTATTTTGGATTCCCTATCTTCTGAGGAGGTCCCGATTGAAATCTTGGATCGTCAAGTTCGTTGGTTGTGGACCAAAGACTTGGCTTCGATAAAGGTTCTGTGGAGGAACCACAAAGTGGAAGAGGCTACATGGGATGCTGAAAAGGATATGAATTCCAACTATCCATTCCCTTTTCCCATTTAAGAGAATTGTCTTTAAGGTATATGTTGTTCTTAACATCCTTATTTTTTGTCTTTGTTAAAGGAATATTGTGAATTCCTTGGTATCCTATTTTTTGTATTAAAGGTAAGATTAGAGATGTTTGGTGGTTTAAATCGTGCTAGTCACTGCCTTTTCCTATCATTTGAGGATGAATGATCCAAGTGGGGGAGAATTGAAACACCCTGGGTTTTGTCCCATGGAAATTTCCTAAGCTTTGAGCTCAAAGCCTTGATTATGACATGACCATACGAGTCATATGGTGTGGTTATGGGTCAGGTGACCCAAATTGTAAGGTGTCCAGTGAATGGTGATTGGGTTTCTATTGTAGTTACGAGTTGGTTATACGATTTGTTATGGGTGGTGATGAGTCATTAGGATGACCCTTAATCAAATCAGAAACTTAGTTAGTTGACTTGGCTCTGAGTAAGAGTGGCTCAGTAGGAGTCGTTAGGATTGGTTACGAGTCATAAGGATATGTGGTAGGTTTTCCAGTGTCTAATACCTTGGATTTAATATTGGATATGCCATGACCCAAACCAGGGCCTTGTCGTAATGGGCATCCCAAGTCCATCCGGGATAGGAGAACGCCTTGTTACCCAACCTAACAAACCAATATATACTCTGAGTTGGATGAATTCCGAACATATAGAAAGATAGATTTACTTCTAACTCAAAGACTTTGGGACAGGTCCATAGCCAGGACCGACCCAACTGAGTCAACCATTACACCAACCAGCCTACCAAACTAACTAGACTAACCAAACAACCAAACCAAGACAATAACTTACTATGCAAAATGGAACAATAAGAAATCAAATGTGGTCCAACAAGGTTAGCCCCAATACCAATGTCAATACTAAGGCTGAGACCACTACAGACACCGTCCACACTAACCTATAGTAGTTCCACAAAGCCTCTAACCGAAAGTAAAATAATATCTGATTTGGACATGCCCCCAACCAATCCCAAAACAAATGTCAATAAAATAACCAAAGTATATAATACATCCATGGTATATAATGGATCCTTCCAGAATATGGAACCTCACTACTTCAATCTAACCAAACATATGCTGAATTTGATCACTAAGTAGGAGGAGTAGAATCGTCGGTTCCTGCATAGCATGGGGATACAGCCGCCCGAAGATGGGTTAGAGGGTGAACGATATCATACAATCAGGATAAGGATAAAATTATGTTAACCTTTAAAACCAAGTAAACCAACCATATGCATTCACAACCATACATAGATGTATATCCATGCCAAGAAAGGGAATCATTTTTAGCATGAATTTAAAATCATTAACCTGGGTATGTATAGATTAACCATCCTAGAACCACCCACGGGGTTATATGGGTCCAGTGTCACCCCTAAACTAGCCCTGATGCATGTAGCAACATGAACCAGAGATACTATAGGAGTAGGGGATTCCAAAGTAACCTTAGCACTCCATGATATATATGTACAAGTGTACTTAGGGGATTCCCGTATACCCTATAAGTATCATATATGGTCGCTATGACCAATCATCATATCAGCAAACATGAGTTTTTAGTGTCCGTCTATTGGAATCACACACCTTCACGGCTAGCTATCACACTCCAGCCATTATTGCACAATTAAAACCTTTACACACAACCAACCACCATTTCCATTTATTATTAACCAAAGCAATAAGTAGTAGTATCTTTATACCGACAATAGTTTGCAAGCAATGTCCTTAGCCAACCTTTTTAAGATGAAGGGATTCACATGGACCCATAGATAACATTAATAAGTTGCTTGGGGGATTCCCTTGTACTCCATAAGGCTTTCAATTTGACCAACCATTACCACCAAGATCTTACCATTTAACCATTCCAAACTATTTAAACCATTTATACCATTTACGTTTCCATTACCAAGTTATACCATGAAATAGTTTCTTTAAATGTCCAACAATATAGTAAAAGCATTTTCATAGGCATTTTATCAAACATTTTGAGGGCATAGTGTCTCCACATCCAAAACCAAATACCAATTAACCACTCTCATGAAACAAATTGTTCAAACAACCATTAAAACATGTAAGTCCATAATTAAATCATGGGAAAACCATAACCAAGCAATTATAACAAAAAATCCCAAGATATATTTGAAAACCCAAAATCGTACAACATCTATGCCTTGAAAACAATTCATAAAACATACCTTTAGTTGGAATTAATAATGATAGAGGAGTACATTGCTTAGATTACGTATATCAAGGAGAGAAATCTCCCATATAAACCCCAAATTGATCCTCTAGATGAAATCCTAGCCTTTCTTTACCCAAGAGCCTTTGAGAGAATATAAGATTGTTTTAAGAGAGTTTGAGTGATTGCAAATAGGTTAAATAATGTCCCAAGAGTGATATAAGTGGTAGGGACTAAATTGGTTGAAAGGGGGAAATGTCTATATTCCCCCTGCTCATTGTATAATATTCCCGTAGTATGGCACGACCACCCCACCCTAATCGTACCCTAGGGTACTAGTGGTACCCTAGACTCATATCCTAGACCTCTCTTTGTACTCCAACACTTTCCAACATATGAACATCCAAGCCAAACCATACCCAATCATACGATTAGTAACATGAAATTGTACCTTACATATAATATGATCACCTTGGCCAATATTTAAGGTAACATGTGATTGACACCTTCCCATTAGTAACCTAACATACGACTAACATGATTCAATATTACCCTGGATAAAAACTAATCTAACCAACCAACCTAAAGCGGTTAACATACGACTAAAACTATACCAATCTTAATCCATCATAAGACTAGTAACCCTAGTCGTATGATGTCCAGAAACCAAAATCTAAGAAAATTTTCTAAGGGTAAAAAACCAGGATGTTTCAGTCTCCCCCACTAGGATCATTCATCCCCGAATGATGGGCAAAGTTGTACAAGCATGATTCGCAGTCCAACACCTCGACTCTAACCATTAACTAAGTTAGAAAACAATGAAGCAAGGATTTTAATATATCCTTTAACTAAGTTAGTAAAAAAGTATGATTAAGAACATATACCTTCCACAAAAATATCCGGAGCTGAAAACAAATGTGGATACTTGGACTTCATGTCCTTTTCAACTTCCTAAGTAGCTTTTTTTCACATTGTAGTTTCGCCATAGAAACATAACCAAAGCTCCATCCTTGGTCCGCCACCGACGAACCTGCCGATCTAATATCTCAACCGCGATATCACCATAAGACAGAGAATCTAAGATACCCAATCCTTTCAAAGGAACAACCGAAGAAGGATCACCAATATACTTTCTCAACATAGATTCATGAAATACCGGATAAACGAAGTTCAAACTATAGGGCAAATCCAATTCATATGTAACATTACCAGCGCTCCTCAAAACCACATAAGGACCAATATATTGGGGACTAAGCTTCCTCTTCTTTTCAAACCGCTTTACTTCTTCATGGGAAACACCTTTAGGAACACTCTATATCTAACCTCAAACTTCAAGTCCCTATGAATTACATCAGCATCAGACTTTTGGCGACTTTGGGCAACCTTAAGCCTATCCCAAATCACCTTCACCTTTTATATGGCCTGGTAAACAAAATCCAAGACAAACATATCCTCATCACCATGCTCGAACTACCTAATAGGATATGTACACCTCCTACCATACAATGCTTTAAAAAAGGGCCATCCAAATGCTAGAATGGTAGCTATTACTGTAAGCTGACTCTACAAAAGGTATATGCTTAACCTATTTACCACCAAAATCAATCACATATGTATGAATCATATACTCCAACATGTGAATGGTACTTTCTGCTTTCCCATCCATTTGCAGTGGGAAGTAGTACTCATACTAACCTTAGTGCCCAACCCTTTCTGAAATGACCGCCAGAAATAAGATGAAAGGTGTGTACCCCGATTAGAGATAATTGGAATAGGTACCTCATGTAGCTTCACAATCTCATGAAGATACAACTTTGTATAATCCTAAACTAAAAAGTTAGTCCTTACTGGAAAAAAGTGAGCCAACTTTGTCATCCTATCCATATTGGGCCACACCAAATCAAATTAATTTTGTGACCAAGGGAGATCTGTAACAAAATCAATGTTGATCACCTCCCATTTCTATTTGTGCAACTCAATTTCATGAGACAAACACCCAGGCCTCATGTTCTCAACCATTCCTAATTAGAACGCCATGCATTTGGCCACAAAGTTAGACACATCTCTTTTTATTCCATTCCACCAATATATCTCCTTGAGATCATGATACATTTTTGTCAAACCAGGATAAACAACATAGCATGATTCATAAGCATCGACCAATATCCTTTCTTACAGACCATCGACATTTGGAACACATAACCTCCTTTGGTAGCTCAAGGAACCATCACCACTGATCTCAAATATCATCACCTTTTTCCCATCTATATCAACATTGATTTTATTAAGACAGGATCCAACATTTTATTCTCCTTCATCTCTGCCCCAAGAGACAACCGCACCACTTCCATTACCAAGAAACCACCATTATCGGTGTCTAAAAAGAGAACTCTAAGATTATCCAAGTAGTGAATAGCTTTCACCAACTCCCGCCTCTCCTTATCCACATGAGCTAAATTTTTCATGGACAACCTGCTAAGAGCTCATATTATGGTCATTAAGAAGCTCAAGACACCTGCTCTGCCTGAGATTAAGCTCTTT
Organism: Capsicum pubescens; assembly: GCA_030864215.1. Taxonomy (NCBI): domain Eukaryota; kingdom Viridiplantae; phylum Streptophyta; class Magnoliopsida; order Solanales; family Solanaceae; genus Capsicum; species Capsicum pubescens. Next base: position 283,044,933 of record CM061543.1, on the reverse strand, counting down.
TTAAGTGAACAGATATTCTACTCTTATGATCAGAAAAGTTGTCCATGTGCAGTCCATACAAATAGTGCCACTAGATTTTCAAACAAAATACCAGTTACAATAGCTCCAAATCATGAATAGGATAGTTCCTCTCATGCAGCTTTAATTGCCTAGAAGAATAGTCAATCACCTTTCCATGCTACATCAGAACACAACAAAGTCCCAAGTGAGATGCATCACAGTAAACCACAAAGCTCTGAGTGCCTTTCAGTAATGTCAAAACATGAGTCGAAGTTATCTTATCTTTTAGCTTCTTGCAACAACACTTACAAGCATCTGACCAAGAGAACTTTACTTTCTTCTAAGTAAACCTTGTCAATAAGGAAGGTATCATAAAAAAACGTTCCACAAACCTCTTATAATATCCCGCCATACCTAAGAAGCTCTGAATGTCGGTTGGAGTCGTGTGTCTAGGACACCTCTTAACCACTACAATCTTTTGTAGATCTACCATGATCCCCTCACTAGAAATAATATGACCCAGAAAAGAGATAACATTAAACCAGAACTCACATTTAGAGAATTTGGCATACAACTATTGTTTCTTCAAGGTCTGCAATACCTCACGGAGGTTATTGGCATAATCCACCTCACATTTAGAATACACCAAGTTTTCATCTATGAACATAATGACAAATACATCCAAAAACTAAGGAAAAACCCTATTAATCAGTTCCATTAATGTCGTAGGGGCAATAGTTAAACCAAACAAAATAACCAAGAAATCAAAGTGCCCATACCCGGTACAAAAAGTTGTCTTAGGGATATCCACCTCAATAATATTAAGCTGATGATATCCATATCAAATATCAATCTTATAAAAGAATTTGGCACCTTAAACCTGATCAAACAAGTCATCTATCCTATGAAGGAGAGACTTGTTCTTAACTATCACCTTATTAAACTCTCGGTAGTCAATACACATCCAAAAGGAACTATCTTTATTAGGCACGAATAACACCGTTGCACCCTACATAGATACACTAGGACAAGCAAAACCTTTATCCAAAAGATCCTTAAGTTGATCCTTGAGTTCTCTCAACTCAACTGAATACATTTGATGTCGCAAAAAACTCAACCTTTACTAGAAGTATAATGTGGTTGATTGCAAATATAGTAACCCAACAAGGTTGGTGTCGATCCCACTGGGAAAAGATGAATAGTTCCTTTCCTTAATGTAATCCACAAACAGTACAGGAAAGTAAACGGGGGGATTTGTTATCAATTGAAAATAGTAACCTATTCTTAAGTGTTGTTGAGTTGAAATCACTATGATACGAACGCTAGGTCTGTTTTCCCTCTGGCTTCTCAACAATGTAAATTTCTTGTGTTCAACCAAATTATTCTATTGTCCTGTATGCAAAGCCTATAACATAGTTATTATCCCTTGCTTAGAAGATAAATTTCACCCTTTTTGACTTGGTTATAATCTCAGGGTGTTGCCTTATTTCCCCTTGATATGGCCTCAGGTATACTTGGTTATCGTGTCACTGTCTTAATATTTTTTCCTAATCACAAGCTTCTTGGTTACAAAATGGATACAAATACAAATAATATCAAGATACTGCAGCTACTTAAGGCTAATTAATGTGAAAAAGAATTAAGATACATGCACAAATCCTAGACCAATTGAGTCCCACACTTCCTCGACGTAGCTAATCCACTACGGTTCCCACACCCCTAGCTAAGGAGAGTAACCGCTTATGTTTGTGCAAGAAACTATGGTTATCAATGAAGAACACATAAATTTAATTTCCAAAGAATAAGATGAATAAACTCTAAAGTCCTTAATTAAATAAAACCCTTAAATCTCTTAAACAATTATGAAAGTATGTAATAATATGTAAAAGGGAGTAAAAAAATGTCACAATGCATAACCTAATAAAATATAAAGCCTGAGTATTTATAGTATCTCAAAATAACATAAAAATCCTATTAAAAATAGAAAGGTAAATTTAAGTCAATAGTCGGTACGACTCGATCTTCATTCGTATCCTCAGCTACGAGTCATACCTGCCTTGTCGTAATGAGTCATACCTGCCTTATCGTAATGAGTCATACCTGCCTTGCCGTAACCATTCTAGTGTCTAATATTACTATGGATTCAATTCTCTGTTCAACTTAGGAGTTTGGATTATGAGTCATAACTCTGAATATGACTCGATTCCTTTATCCGTATCCACCCTGGACTTCAGTCTTTTTCGATCTTAAACACTGGTTTGTATACGATATCCTTATATGAGTCATACCTAGACTTATGACTCTTATCCTTCTGATACTTCCATTCATGGATAGTATCTTAGATTTTGTTATGTTCGTGGCTTCAGCATACGACTTGTATCTTGGCTTACGACTAAGATACTTTAGTCGTATCTTCCTCATACTTTATTTCTCAATTTGTCTTTTGGTTCTATTCCTCATATGATTCGTATTGAAAGGTTATGATTTAATGGATGGCCCATATACTGATCAAAGTTAGGTCATTTTTAGGTCTTTTTCTCTTCTTTTTTTTTCATTTAAACAATGTTATAAACCTGTTTTACCTAAAATTCATACCAAAGTGCATCATATATAACAAAAAAACCTAAGTTCACACATAAATTCATGATTTTAAGCATCAAAAGTATTGTGTTTCAACGCCACATCAACTCCCTTAACTAATCCTTTTGAATGTCCTCATGTAAACTAAAACAAATACTCTTTCCTAACCTAGAGGCAATGCTTAAAATAGGAAGATATCAAAAAACCCATGGAAGTGATTTTGGATTAAATATCAATCTTGTTGTTCCTCTCTCAATTTTCAAATTTTCAATTCATGCGTACGTACAACAATTCTGCATATATAGAAACATGAAAGAATCTGATGATGGCATTATATTAGGAATAAATACATAGGCATAGACATGATTTACATTCATCAAACAATCTAGCAACCTATCAATATAACCCATGTGCACTCACAGTCAAAGAAACCTCATTAACTCCTCATGGATAGACTTCTCTATTCAGGGATATACAAATGACTCTCTCACAAAAAAGTATCATCGGCGTGCACAAAATATCATAATCTTACCCTTATTCTCTTTTCCTAAGTTGTTAGACTGTTACAGTAGGATCACTAAAGGACATTATTTGGCTTATAACATAGGCTTAGGGATGGTATTGTATGCATGGATTTATAAAGTGACTAAGCCTCCTTGACACGACGCTCTTTTTAGGGTCCACTATTTTTTTCTTTTTTTATTTCTACCCTTACTCTCTTTTTTCTTCAGAGCACATTCCACTTGGGTCAGGTGTGCTTTCTAGCACTTACTTTTCTTATTCTTCTTCTTTTTCTATACCTTACATACTTCCTTCTTTTCTTTACATCACACCTGTGCATGTTTCAACTTATTTCCCTTGTACACACTTTTTTTTCATTCTAGACTTTCTCTTCGCACCCCTATAATATCCACCCTCAAATTAGGTGATTTTCCTGAGTTGAGGTGCACAGTGTACCCAGGAGTACCAGGGCCAAAATATATTCATTATTAGTTAAATGGGAAGGTGATAGGTGTAACAATAACAATTAGTCTATTAAAGCTCAAAAATTTGGATCAAGGGGATTTGTACTTTTGGTTCAAGCACTTTAGTCTTAAGTGGAGTCACACAAACATGGTTTATGATCATTTCCTACCTAACTATCCTTACAGCTAGGAAAAAACTACCGGGCAAGTTCTGGATTCCAACACAACTAGGAACTAGTAAACCTTACATGCATACATGCACAGGGCTATATTACTAAGTACTAGTTATCAAACTATGCAATAGTTTTGTAACACACCAATTTTCTGAACCGGAATACTACACGGTGCCCGTAACCCTGAAGGACCACAAGATAACACATGACTGATATTTGTACCTGAGCACTAAATAACCATACTATAAAATATACGGAAACATAATACTGTAAATTCATAAGGTTCAAATCAGAATAAACATATGATAAAATAATGTCTGAAAATTGTATAAGAATACCAACACAAATCTGAAATAACTGTCTAACATGCTATAGTCTGAAAGCAACTAACTGTACTAAATAAGGACTTGAAGGAACATGTCTCCAACTAACTCCATCAACTAAAATGATAAATAAAGTAATAATCATATCATCCTCGAATAAAGAGGACTCACTGCTGACACTGACTGCCGAAATTTGTAATGCTACTGCTTCTCTAAAACTCATGCCTCTGAACCTATGGTGTAACATTAAAAGAAAACACCATAGCGTAAATGCGTTAGTACGACTTCATGTACTGAGTATACGAGTGAGGTAGTCTATATGCAAAGGGTTTATATGCATGAACAATGCTGACTGATATGAATGTGAGAATACATACATGCACAGATAACTGTAACTGAACTCGTAGTGATACTAACTACTGAGTTTGAATACTGACACATGAGTTTACTGATACAGAGATACTGAGTTTTCTAATATCTTAGGTATTTTCACAAACACCTTACATGCACATATTAGGCATAGGTGGATTCATGAAGATTACAAGTATTCAACCACCAATTTCACATATTTATACATCATATACCACCATGGTTTCGCACAAACATACAAAAATCCCATCTTGGGCATCATCCAACTTCAACAACATATATTCATGGTTCTTAATTTAAAAGAAGGTTCTTGAGATTTATGGTTGAAAGGGATCAATAAATCAAAACTACGCATTCCTTAGATTAAGAATCCGTAGAAGTTTACTGTGATCTTGACTTGAATCTTGAAACCCCCAATTAAACCCTTACTTGTTCTTGATAATCTTGGAGAGAAATGGAGAAAAAAGAGTATATTCTAGTCTCAAATTTCATTAATCCCGTGTTATGGAGTATATATAGGGGTGGAAGGTGACCAAAATGCCCCTAAAGAAAGAGAGAAAGATGTAGTTGTCCCTCTGTTGACTGTCTGACAGGCTGAAGTAAATTGATCATAACTTTTTACTCCAATGTTCAAATTGGATGAAACTAATTGCATTGGTAAGAAGACTCAAATATATTTCCATTAATATATAGCATCTCTAACAGTTCATTATATACAGGAAGTTATGATCATTTGAAGTTGACTAAAATTTTGACCTAAAATGCGCCCGAAATGTGGGAGTATTTCAAACTAGTGAATTAGCCACTGAAATGAGCCCAAAATGCACCCGGAATGTGTCCAATGCATACTAGGAGCTTTCCCCATCGCAACGCAACTTGAAGAACCAAAAACGGAGGTCGAAAAGGTCATCAAATATATTCCCAAAGTTAGGAGGTCTAAAATGAGATTAAGTGTTGAACTTGAATACTTATCAAATTTTTTATAAGTGTTGGAATCTCTCATGGAGCTTTACGAGCTGAATTTGACATGCGATTTTTATGGGGTCTTACAATATCTCTCCCTTGGGAACATTCGTCCTCGAATGAGACTGATTCAGAGGGGAAATAATAAGCTGGACATGAGCTAAAGAATAATGAGTAAAACATGATTTCATGACTGACATGACTGATAAGATGAATGTATATCATACTTGACATACATATCTGATGCATGATTCTACAACTGATCTGATACATGAATGCATAACTGAATAGGCAATGGTTCTTAGTACCAAGCTTATAATGGGAACGTAAGCATCAATTTTGATACCAAGTTTAGAACTGAAATCTGAACATAAAACTAAATGAGTTCAGGGAAGACTGTTACCCTGAACTGAACATGCTGATGAGCCTGAGATTTATTACCAATTATGCCTAAGCAAAAATATGAGAACCTAACTGAGTATGGAACATGATGTATAAACTAAATATCATTATCTTAACTGAGTCTGTAACATGTGACATGGACTGAGTATCGTGAACTAAACTGAGCCATTGAGTATATGGCTTACGATTGAGATTTTAGAGCTAGAGGGTCAACTTATGAGTACCCTTTCCTTAAAACTAGAATCACTAATAGAAAGAGAGCGACATGTTTATGTCATGAAGGTTCGGGGAATTAGAGCGTATCTCCCCCTTAGGACACTATGTCCCTTGAAGAAGGCTAGACTGAGTTTGCCGAAATATTGAAAAACAAATGAGGCGATGAACAAGGCACCTAGGAACTGAATCATGACTTATTATTTGGGTTCTGAAGTTAAGGCATGATACATGAACTAGGCTAAGATTGCATCTACATGTTTGGTTTATCTGAGAATGGTTTCATTCATGAGATTTCAGATAGTGTGAATAGATGGAAATATAGAAAATCAAAATGCATGAACTTGTTTGTTTGAGACTAACACATGCTGAAAACTCATACAGGGAGAAAGAGAATCTTGGCCTTATTTGAGCAGGACATCAGAATAGGAGATCGCTACATGACGGGGATTCTTGTATTAAGAGGCACGGCCTATGAATCATTATTTAAGATGAAGTGGCTAAGACCCCTGCACTGCAACGGAGACTACGAAAAAGATTCATGTAGGTGTTGATCATGAATGTATAGATATACTGACTTATCTGATTAGCTGAATAACTAGTAGCTGAATACTAGATCTGTAAAACTGAACTCTACTTAGTCTAGATAGCTGGACTGAGATTATAGATTATAACACATAAGAGGTAAGGGATAACTGATTAGCATGAGGTGACTGAGCATGAATTTCATGAAAACTGTATTATTTGAAAATGCAAGACCAAGCGTATCACATAATTTGAAAATATTCCATAGTCTGAGGTATCAAAATACCTATAACTGAATAACTGATAACTGTACTCTATGGTCAAGCAAGTCTGAAACTGAACTGAGTTTCTAAGATGAATACTGATCTGAAGTTGAACTATAACTAAGACTGTAACTGGGACTATTTTTAGAACTGAATACTGGTTTCGGATACTAGACAAATGTTGATTACTTATACTAGAATATTAAAATACTAAACTCTAGGACTGAAACTTATTACTGAGTACTGAATGCTTAAATGATAAATGAGATGGTAACTAAGTTTTGATGGCCATGAGATGAGGACTGACATAATTCAAGGATTTTAATGTACACTTACACTTGGTACTTTCCCAGCTTCTAAATATAATCTCTCGCTAGCCTTTTACTTGCACACTAATATGACATTAAAGCCTATTTTCTTAACTGCACCTTTGTGTAACATTAGCAAGCAACAATATTCTCTTAACATGAAATATTTACTCTCACCCATCTAAGCACTGCTTATCACTACACTGATTTCAGAAGCAGAGCTCATTGAAGGGTTAAAATCAGAAGGACCTGAAGCAAGAATGGATTTAAACTGAGCTTGACATATGATTGAAACTTTGAGGAATAAAATATCAATAGTATAGATTTACCAATAAGGTCTGAACTGAGGATATTTGTAAGGTAGTCTGAATGTATCTGATCTGTAGAGGCATAGCATGAGTCATGGAAGCTGAGTATACTATAAAGCGTGACATGTGTAAATGAGTCATTAGTTGCATGACCTGAGTTTGGAGTTTCTAGGTTCATGAGACATGATTTGCAACACTGAGTAAACTAAAAGTGCACATGATTCTATGGAAAATATGTGAATATAAGTTGTGTTCATGAAACTCAAATATGAAGCATGCATAAGCATCAGGCTGAATGAAGTACAAAACTTTGTACAGAGATAAGGATGGGTAAGAAATCAGCTTCCCTTACTACTTTTATATACATACTGGCACTACTACTGGAATCTTAGGGCCTGACTTGGTCACTTTCTCTATCATCTATCTGTAGGACTGTGAGATTCACTGCTTCTGTTACCTTAAAAGTAAGGTGGAGTTGACATGAGTGAAGCATGATGAATATATACGTGAATTTCTTAAGGAACCTTTCTATAGCATGTTCTAAGAAATGAAAGAGGGGAAACTGTTCCTAAAACATCTCATAGCCTCCTGCACATAAGTGTGGTGCATAACACACCCATGTAGAAGACTCTACTAGATGCGGCTGTCAGACGTCCTAGGACACTATTGAACCTTAGGCTCTAATACCAAGTTTGTAACACCCCAACTTTCTGAACCAGAATGCTACACGGTGACCATGACCGCGAAGGACCACAATCTAACCTATGATTGATATCTGTACCTGAGAAATGAATAACCATACTGTAAAATATGTGGAAACATAATACTGTAAGGCCATAAGGTTCAAATCTGAATAAACATCTGATAAAATAATATCTGAAAATGGTATAACAATACCAACAAAAATCTGAAATAACTGTCTGACATGATATAGTCCGAAAGCCTCTAACTACACTGAATAAGAACTCCATCAACTGAAAACTAAACTGAAATGATAAATAAAGTAATAATGATATCATCCTCCAATGAAGAGGACTCACTGCTGACACTGACTGCTGAAATCTGCAATGCTACTACCGCTCTAAAACTCATGCCTCCGAACCTATGGTGTAACATTAAAATAAAACACCATAGCATAAATGCGTCAGTACGACTAAATATACTGAGTATACGAGTGAGGTATGTTATATGCAAAGGTTTTAAATACATGAACAATGCTAACTGATATGAATGTGAGAATACATACATGCACAAATAACTGTAACTGAACTCGTAGTGATACTGACTACTGAATTTGAATGTTGACACATGAGTTTACTGATACTGAGATACTGAATTATTAAGTTTATTCATATTGATATTTGGGTCACTAATAAGTGACGAACTGATACTGTATTATGGAATACTGAGAGACTGATATTATATTACTGATAATTAAATGATCATTTCTAATAGTTCTGATTATGAAGAACTGGTCTGATTGATTGTATCTGACAGTCCTGAAACTGAATACTGATAACATGGTTTACCGATATCTAGCATGACTGATAAGTGAGTTATGAAAACTGATATAAATGATAACATGAATGACTTTATCTAACAGTCCTGAATCTGATGGAACTGTCTGAGTTTTGTATTGTATCCAAGTTGACTGTATCTGACAGTCCTGAAAATTGAAGAACTATCTGAGTTCTATTACTGAGCCCGAATGACTGTATCTAACAGTACTAATTCTGTAATGAAAACTGTGGGAGAATTCATCTAACCAACATGCCCCAAATGTGCTTCAATAGCTAAATCGAGGTCAAATCTATACCCTGATTGGAAGGGTGACTATACCGTGCCACGGGTAAAGACAAACTGTTAGTGACCCTCAAATATTGAAGTTTCCACATAAGAGAACGGTGGGTATCCACCTCATAAACTCTAAAGTTAGTAGTTTTGATGTCTCAACCTATGTTGGCTACATAGTTTTGGAACACAAGGATTGCTTCTAGGAATCTCACCCTCAATCTGGCATTGTGGATTCCAATCCTTGGGTTCGCTCAATGCTGAATCCTACTCCCATCTGAATAGACACTGAACATGAATACTGAGCGGAGTTACTGAGTTCCGTTGACTGGCAGAATACTAGTTACGACTGACTAAGTTCATGAAATTTCTGAGAATACTGAGTTACTGCATTTTTCCTGAGTCACATAACTGACTGAGTTCTATGGAAAATGGCTTGACTGTGGATATCATGAAAACATGACATGGCTTTAGGCACACAGCTATATTTTTTTGGTACAAGTACCCCCAGGACTCGATGGAAGGAAACTGACACAACATGACAATTCTTGATCATTGGAATAAAGTTCACATTTCATAACATCATAACTTGAAGATTTCATACTACACATGGTTCTTGCAAATCCTATACATGAGAGGATTTCATATAATCAACATTCCATGGGTTCATCAATCTAGTTTCATGATCATCCCATCAACATTCACAACCATATTATGAACATCTCATACAACATCTTTAACTCAAGACAATTGCATGGAAATTATGTTGAACATGAGCATGGAGCATGGATTAGTCACTTAGGACCTATTATGTCATAAAAGCATGATTTCTAGTCTCTTAGGTATTTTCATAAACACCTTATATGCACATCTTAGTCATAGGTGGATTTATCAAGATTACAAGTATTCAACCACCAATTTCACATATTTATACATCATATACCACCATGGTTTCAGACAAACATACAAAGATCCCATCTAGGGCATCATCCAACTTCAACAACATAAATTCATGGTTCTTAATTTAAAAGAGGTTTCTTGAGCTTTATGGATGAAAGGGATCCATAAATCAACACTACGCATACCTTAGATTAAGAATCTGTGGAAATTTATGGTGATCTTGGCTTGAATCTTGAAACCCCCAATTGAACCCTTACTTGTTCTTGATAATCTTGGAGAGAAATTGAGTAAAAAAAGTATATTATCGTCTTAAATGTCATTAATCCCGTATTATGGAGTATATATAGGGGTGGAAGGTGACAAAAATGCCCCAAAAGAAAGAGAGAAAGACGCAGCTGACCCTCTATTGATTGTCTGACAGGCTGAAGTAAATTGATCATAACTTTGTACTTCAATGTTCAAATTGGATGAAACCAATTACATTGGAAAGAAGACTCAAATATATTTCTATTGATATATAGAAGATCTTAAAGTTCATTATATACAGGATTGTGATCTTTTGAAGTTGACTAAAATTTTGACTTAAAATGCGCTCGGAATGCGGGATCATTTCAAACCAGTGAGTTAGCCACTGAAATGAGCCCAAAATGCACCCGGAATGTGTCAAATACGTACTAGGGGCTTTCCCCATCGCAACGCAACTTGAAAATCCAAAAACGGAGGTCGGGAAGGTCGTCAAATAAATTCCCAATGTTAGGAGTTCTAAAATGAGATTTAGTGTTGAACTTGAATACTTAGCAAAGTTTTTATAAGTGTTGGAATCTCTCATGGATCTTTACGAGATGAATTTGACATGCAATTTTTATGGGGTCTTACAAGTTTTGTCCTAAATTGTTCTATCCCGAATCCTAATGCCATTATTAGATACTCAATAGAATCACACAACTATATAAATCACATAATTCTTATAACAATGATTTTGAGGGGGCTTAATATTTTTAATTTTTGAACAAAGTTCACACCACTTTTCATAATCTCATTTCAGACATCAGCATAAAATCTGCATGACTTCATCAATCACAAAATAAATATCAAAATTAGAGTCAAAATATTGAAATATATCCCAACTTTTCAAAAATCCATAAAAATCATCATCAAAAGTAAAAAATATTTGCTGCAATTGGCGTGCTAATCTACTCCCTATCTCAGCTGCTTGCCTCAAACCTACAAGTCATAATAGACTTTAAGTTTTAGCTACATGAGAAATATTTTAAACTGCTCCCAAAATTTTTGGTACCTCTACCCCCAACATAAAAAGTTTAGATTGTCCCCAGTGTTATAAAAATAAAATATATTAAGGATTAGGGTCATCCCTAGATCTTGGAGAATTGACATCAATCTATGGGCCCTCGTATCGGGTCCCACTCTCATCCTCTATTATAACACCCGAGACTGGATCAATATTAGGAGGGGGCACAATATCAACTCCCTCATCATCCAAAACCATATCTCTTGAAACACCATCTCTTATATCCATCTGTTGAACCCATGTCTAATGGTCCTTATCATCCTTGATTCTATCAATTCTATGTTTTTTCTTTGCAACTCTAGTATAACACCCCGTACCTTTGGTCTAGAATTTACACTGCCGTTCCTACCCGTATAGACCTGAACCCAATGATTACTTATTAATATATGTTTCATAATCTTTATACTAGTGTGGGAAGTTTGTTGAAAGTGAAAAATATTCATATAAACCACCTAGAGCATATTTGAGCTAAGAAACTTTGTTTCATCCAAAGTTTGGTATTCGATTCTATAAAGGTATAATTTGAACGTGTATAAATTTTGATATACGTGGAATGGTTTATATTAACACCCACCAAATTTTAGATAATTAAGTCTACTTTCCAATGATACCGATTTTGCCATAATCCCATATCCGAGCAAAAAATTATAGCCATTTTTGTAAGAGGCAGTGAGGGGGAGCGATAAGCCCTCCCCGCAGGGCTTAGAGCACCGGACTGAAGCGGGCTTCGTGGTCTCTACTCTCCCAAACTAAGGGAACGCCTCCTAGTTCATTCACATTCTATTTTCAACTCCTTAAGGGTCAATGGATACTTTGGTCCTTCCCCTCAACCCCAAACGTACAAAGGACGATATATATCATCCAAAAGGGTAGTATTTTCCCATGTTCTTCAACATCATCACACCAAAAATCCTCCTTTTCCCCAAGAACGAAATCCAAAATCCTTTTCTCCAAGAATCCAAGGAGTTCAAGCTTTTTTCTCCAAATCAAGAATACTAAGGTATGTGGAGCTTTCCTAAAATCATTCGACATAAGTTTTATGGTTTTTATTAAGTTTAAAGATATACAATCATGTTTACTAAGTTGTTTTTTTATATTGTTTTGAATAGTATGTATTATGAACTTATTTGATGAAAGTGAACGTTTAGAACCTCTTTTTACGTATACATATGCATTTTTCAGTTTTGCAAAAATTAAATTGAGAGCATGAATGTTGAAACCCCTGCCTTGTTATGATACCTCTTTATTTCGCAAATTTTGGGTTTTTCAATTGCATATATTAAACCATGAGATAAGTGTATTACTATTATTTTGGACTTGATATTGATTATGAATTGAAAAGAGGGTTTTTTCTTGTTAATAAATGTTCAATGTGATAATTGAAAGAGTTTTATGGATTTGTATAAAGTAATCGACTATCATGTGTTGTTGAAATATTTAAAAGGGAGAATCTTTGCATAAGCTTGCACATGTTTAAATATTTTTGGTGGTCAAATGATTGATTGATTAAAAAATATAAAGCAGAACATTATAAATAGTTTGAATGAGAAGAGTTGTGGAATGATACAAAATGAATGACTTACAAGTCGTGGTATGATGACACCCTGTTGTGAAATTTCCTTAACATAATAATAAAAGAGAGGTTTGTAAGTATAATGCATGTTTTCTTATAAAAGATTTAAAACTGGTCATTATAAGGGTTAGATGGTTACCCGAAAAAAGCACGAGTTGAAAGACTCTATGATGAAACCATTATTTACCGACATGGGGTTATGGGAGCATGATTTTTGGTCTTATGCACCTTGATTTATTTCATCCCAATTAGGAACTATGGTTATTGTGCACTACCATGACATATTGATTTGATTGGGGATCATGGCATCATGTTGTGTGTTCTTATGTGTCTCCCCATACTAATACTACAATTCATGTGGTAAACATAGATTGGAGGCTTGGCTACCGATTCAAAGGAGGATTCCATAGAGACTGTGGAATTACTGATTGTAAGGTGTACTATCTAGCTCAAAAGAATAACAAAGACTAGAGTCAGGATTTCAAGAAGGTGTTTTGAAATTTATTAAATTATGCCCATATGTTTTTGAAGGTTTTAAGATGACATATTTTTATGAAATGCTCTCACCTATGTTGTATATAAATGTATTCTATTTTTAGATTGTCTTTCATACAAGTACATTTTGTATTGACCCCCTATATTTTAGGATCTGAGGCTAAGTCCCGGGGTCCCACTAAGAAGTAGATCGGCCTATTTAGGCATTTGAAGTTGGTGAGATTCCCTTGTTTTGGAAGGCCAGATTTATGGGATATGTTATTTTATTTTGGATTATGGTCCGACTGGGTGCCTTATCCCAATTTTTAGAATAATGTTGGTTTTCATATAGTTAGAGATTTTACAGACTTGTGTCATGTGTTTTGAATGTTATGAACTTAATGTCGTACTGTTCAGTCAAAGTAAGAGATTGACCATATTTCTGTTTATTATGTTTTCTGCATTCCTTTATAATACATGAATGTTGTGCATGATTGTAAGATAGACAAGGGCGCTCGGGCCTTTATGGTTTAGGATGCTCGTTGTGGCCAAGGCCTCGACTTGGGTCATGATATTTGGCCTCTTTTTTCTTTTTTTTCTTTTCTCATCTCTCTTTCTCGGTCTGCTTTGCCAACTCATCCCTGGCTCTTCCCAAATATTCGACACCTCGACTATGGGAATTACAGTTTCTATAGTAGGCTCAACAACCATTGGCCTCTCGAATAACTCAGTGACCATCTTCTTTACCTCCACAATCTCGACTCTGATGTTGGAAATATTAGGAGCTTATCCACTAAAGAACTGCCGAGTAATCCTCTACTCAAATGCATCTAGGCTCTCTTGGACGCGCTTATCTTGTACCTCCAACTACCGAGTCATGTAAACTCTTACTCCGCCCTCTTTATGACTTACTTTTGTAGTCAATTTTGCTAACTGGTAACAACTTTTGTCCACACAACCTGAGAAATCATCATAACCCCGGGTGGCATACCCCTTGGCCTAAGTGTCACTGACTGGACTAGCGGTTGGTCACCGAAAGTAGCCATCGTATTTGTGGATGTAGTCACAGGCTGTGAACCTTCCTCAATAGACATAGCTATAGAATGGGTGTATTTCTGATCATCTTGTAAGAACACTCCCGCCATTGTATCTACAGCCTGCCTGACAAGTTTGGCGAGAGACTTTGTCACGTCACAATTCAACCCTCTATCAAACATCCTCCAAGCCTCAATCTTCTCATAGATCCCGTGTATATCTAAAATTGCCACTTCCAAATAGATCTAAGTAATCAAGCAGGGGTAGGCCAATAGTTCTTTTCAACCCCTAATAGCCCTATCTCTTATCTCTCAGTTCAGGAACTCACCAATGTCGAATGCATAGCCGATCATAAAATCAGATATCATAGCTACCTGGGCCGAGCTCAAGACATCATCTCTAGTAGTTGGACACATCCTGTGTTGGTCTAATGTCCACCCAAATTTACCCTCAAAGTTGAGGGTACCCTTCTTTATTTGTTTTGAATCTATAAAACCACCTTCCACCCAAGTAACATGTACTCCATTCGAAGCTATTTGCTCCACCATCCACCTAAACATCACCAGTTTATCCTCTATACCTATTGTTCTATTTGTGATCTTTCTCATCTCTTCCATTCTATAATACATCTCCCCTATATTTTTTGTTCCTTGATATTTAGACCCATATGGAAATCTCCCGATGGTACGGGGCAAAATATCCACTTTAACTCCTTGAATTATGAGGGATGTAATAGGGTCACCTTCCTTCCACTATATAACTTATGGATATTTCTGCTGAAGTTCTCCTTTATATGCAGCATAATACTCATGAACAAGAACCTCACTATATTTATTTGATTCTCTCCTCATCTAGTCAAAACCATAGCACCTAAAGTGATCAGTGAACTTAGGTAACTCAGCCATCCCTGTAGTAGTCACTCGCCTCTCTGGATATAACACTCTTCTTATCTTACCTCCTCAAAGACAAGACAACCTCAATTTAAACATCTCGTGCATATTAGGGTATCTCTATCATTCAATGATGGGCACCAAAGAAGTGATTAATACAATTAGGGGGTTCTTTCTGTCTATTAGGGTAGCATCTATATTTGGCCTTTCATCTTCATTTGAACTCACTTCTGCTGAACTAGATCCAGCTTCATCATCATCATCCTCATCTTCATCATCCACAGGTTGTGGTGTGTGTAGAAGAGATACTATCATATTCTTTCTCCTTGGTATCTTTATTGGTGGTGTTTCTGACTCTTGGGGAACGAACTTCTTTCCCTTTGTCTTAGTATCTTCCTTTACTTTTTAAACAACTTCCGTTGATGTAGTTCTGTCACATTCTTCTTAAATGCTTTCTGTCTAGCTTTCGGATAAGCTGGTTTCTTTACTTTTGATCGGCTTTTGTTTGATAACTTTCTTAGAACTTGGTTTAGAGGATGCAACATTTTTTTGAGTCATTGTACCTACAAATACACTATTCTTTGTAACTAAACAAAGAAAACAACAACAAAATTTAAAACTAAAGTTCAATGTACTTTGTCATAGTTGGTACGAGTCGTGGGTACCAGTTGTATCTACTAGGTATGACTCACATGCTATAGTCGTATCTGAGAAAGTCCATGACCTTTTTAACTGGCCATCTTAAGACTCCTCTTTACCAGTTGTACTGAATGGGTACGACTCATGACCAATAGTCGTAAGGTAATCAAAAACATTTATTCCAGTTGAGTTCTTTACCCAGGTGGGTACGAGTCGTAAGGGTAGGATACAAATCATATTGGAGTTGTCATATAAAATAAAGTTTTAATTATAGGTTAATGGTTGAAGCAATAAATTATAGGTCAGTGATTAGTTGTTAGTGAAGCTAGACAAACAAATATTATTAGAACTTAGTACTGGGAAGCAAGCATTCATTATTTTCTTTTCTATTTATTTATATTGTAACTTTGATTGCTATTACTTCTAAGAGTAGATAAATAAATATTTTGATTGGGCAATAATTGACTAACAATGAGAAACACGTATGGCTATAATAGTGGCTCTATTAACAATAGGATGAGATATTGGTCAAAAAATTTAATGTCTCTGATCGAGTAATTCATCATCTTTGGATGTACTATGTTTGGATAGAGGGTTAGGATATTTTTACCTTTCCAATTCATGGTTAAGGTGTGAGATTATAAGTATTAACAATAAGACTTAGAGTTGCGGATATTGACGCTTGACCTCGACTAGTATAATTGATATCGACAATTAATATTTTTGCATAGATTGAAGACAATGGAGGCTATTTGGTTGGTGTTCCACACATTTTTGGGTTGGAGAACTTGTTATTGGCGAGTTAAGTGAGACTTTAATATTTGAGTGCTTATTTTTCAAATATTATTTTGAAATTGTGTTTTTGCCAGTCCGGTCCATGTGTTGGGACGAGCGTGTGTTTGGCAGAATCGGTGGCCTTCAAGGCCAGCTATGTATACTTTATATTTAAGAAAATCAATTACCTTGTTATAAATTATTTTGTGATGTGATATGATTATGTACTGTGAGATTGGGGCATTGTGCATGCATCTTAATTTCATTGGGGCATTGTGTATGATTCCCTTGAGCATTGTGTATGCTTGTTGATTTGATATGGGACATTGTGTATGCTTCCCTTGAGCATTATGTGTGCTTGTTGATTTGATATGGGGCAATGTGTATGCTTTTGAGTACTGTGTATACTCTTGATGTATTTGGCGCTTGATGTATTTGGCTCATTGTGTATGTTGCCGAAACTTCTGGTGTTGGCTAATTACTTTATTAAAAATTATGATAAGTTCATTGTATGAATTGTATTGAGGTATATGTTTCTTGATGAAGGATTGTTGGGACTCATTGGTCATCTTATTATGATATAATTCTTGCGTGATATAACTTTACGTTCTTGGTGTTGTTGTATTTTCTAACACTTGTTCCAGGAGTACTTAAAGTAGCGACCCGATGATCTTACTAAGTTATATTTATTTATATCTTTCTCCTTACATACATGTCTGTAGATACTAACGGGCAAGGTGAAACTAGTAGGTGACGGTTCCTTCATAATGATTCTATTGCCAAGGTGAGCCTTTGCATTGTTCATGGAGGCTTTCCTTTCATATTTGTCTATCTAGTTTATGTTTCTTTTCATTGGGTTTGTATGCCCGAAGTTTGAAATTATCTAACTCTATTTTAGATGATCCATGTCTTAGTGTGGGATTTGGAACAAAGAATTAGTTCACAAGTGTTTGTTGAATTTACAGTTTGGTTATGAATTTTTGTTAAATGATTATTCGTTATTTAGTGATGTCTTGGAGTTGCACATACCATATTTTAGTGCTTATTAATTGGTTAAGCAGACAGGTGGTATTAGCAGAAGCCAGTCACATGTAGTGATTATTTTGGGACGTGACATATATTTCCTCCATTGCCTTTATTTTGTTGTTCTATAATTATTATTTATGTTTCCTGTGTCGCCATACTTTTTGAGCAACAGAAAGAAAAATCTATATTAACCAAGTCCTCATGCAAAAAAAATTTCTACATGACACAACGTACATTACCCAAATATTACAAAGTAAATTGGAGTCTACAATAGTGACATTATTAGTAATAAATTCATCGAACAATACAAAACATTCCAAGCATAATAATCACAATCTTGAGGTACAAATCAAGAAAAATCTTCAAACACCAAACCACAAACGAAAAATACATAAAGCTATTTAAGAACGGACATTGTCATACACCCCAAAAGAGTTACAATAAACATGTATTTATTAATAGTGATGTAACCCTAGTCCCTTGGTGATGAACTCTTTGGTCGGAAAATCTCATATTATCTATAATATATAAGGTCCAATATTTTTGTAACTGCATATATAAGAAATGATGAATATCCTTCATTGAAATTCTTGTCTCCGCCACTCAATGTATCAACTCAAAATATTAGTTCAATGGAGGTGGCGAGAGAGTAGGAAAAGTTGGAATAGTGAGAATGTTTGGGATTGTTGGAATAGAAGGAATTGGAGGCAATGACAATTTTTGTATAGTATTGTG
Organism: Capsicum pubescens; assembly: GCA_030864215.1. Lineage (NCBI taxonomy): Eukaryota > Viridiplantae > Streptophyta > Magnoliopsida > Solanales > Solanaceae > Capsicum > Capsicum pubescens. The sequence goes on along the minus strand of CM061543.1, from coordinate 283,026,395 downwards.
AAATTTTTGCAAAGATTGTAATGTAGTTGGCGTGTTTGGTATTTTAGGCAATTGTAGAAATGTACATTGTGATAGAGAAGGAATTAGGAATAAGCTACAGCCTACAAAAACTAGGGCTAATGTTTTACAAGTACTATGTAATTACCAAGCACAAGATAAAACAATTCATGAAAGTGGCCAATTTTGTACAAGTGATTTGGAAGATTCTTTTGGTAAACTGTATTTGTCTTGACCTGAAGGTCTATCGTCTGCATAAACTCTTTTCTCTCCAAAACCCACTTTGTGTGAATATACTAGGTATGTTTTTTATGGTGGTCAGAGCACTTCTAGACTAATTATGATCCTGACCCATTTGGATGATGGGCTTAATACCATAAAAAAAGGTGGGAACTTTTTGAACCATATGCAGAAGACCCATTTAGATAATGGAGGTGCAAGCTCTTCTAACCCGACCAAGAGGACCCTTTTAGATGATGGGTTAAAAGACAATGAATACCCGACCAGGAAGACCTGTTTGGATAAATTTTGGAGTAGGTGTCCTTACTGTTACTATTGTCACACCACTTTTTACGCGTACTCCAAAACATTGGAATACCTTTTAAAAGTTCGAAAGAGTTTTATTATTTAAGTGACAAGAAATGAAAATTTGTTTCGGAAAATAATTATTTGCATTTTTTATTCAGAGTCGCCACTTGGCATAATCCGGTGTGCCAAGTCACCTTTGAAAAATCCCTTTCGAAACCATTTGACTCTTAAACCGGTTTGCGCACAGATATTCCGTCTAAGGAATTCTGTTGACCGAGGGGAAGGTGTTAGGCACCCCTCAATCCCGTGGTTCGACCACGGTCGCTTGGTGGAGTGTATCGACTATTTCTGGCATTATGAAGTGTATAAACCACAGAAAAAAAAAGCACGCAAAAAAAACAATCAAACTAAAAAAATAAAAAATGAAACAAACTGAAATGTAAGTCCAGTCCAATTATTACAACCCAAAAATAGAAAAGAACTGAAAATAAACCTACGCTAATCCTAAACTAATGCTTTACCCGATGCCTCGGGCCTTCATCACGGACGTCCTCCGGGTACAAGGTACTTCGGGGCATTCCCCGGATAAATCTATACAAATCCTTCGGGGCATTCCCCGGCCAAATGAATACAATTTAAACTTTTCGTGAAATAAAATAGAAAGTGTCATTCAAGCACATATCCAAAACACTCCAACAAAACATTTATTTCTAAATTTTGCCTACCCGACCCTACGATTACCTACCCACTTGACCTATTATGATACTATCCCATAGTCAGTGATGAATTAAAACAAAACAAATTTTCCAATTGTCGAACACTTTTCGAAAGTCTAAAATCAACTTCAAACATATACATCCAGCAAAGATTCGAACTTAGACATACAAGTCATCCACACCAACAATTAATATTTTTTGCTCAAAATATTCACAGTTACACCACAAACTTATGACATTAACCAATTTCAAGATAAAAGAGTAGAGTCAAGAGATGGACCTTCGAAGAACAGATTTGTTGATAATAATAATGTTTAAGAGAACCCAGACTTGGAATCCCGAATAGAGAACCTCAACGGCAAACCAAACCCAAACTCGATAGCACAAAAATGGAAATTCCAAACTAACCACGGTGAACCGATCGAGGCAAAACAGAAAACAAATCCTTGAACCAGTATGAAGACTAATGAACGAACCTAGAAAAATCGCAACTCGAAGAATAATCAACCAAAACCCCGTATGAAAAATCCGAAACGAAACCAAAATCAACTGATTTCAAACTAAGCTAACGCAGCTTGCCGGAATCGAGGTCGAATTATCACTTTTCTACCACGTCGGAGCTCCGGCCAACCTGACAGTCAACGAAATAGCTTTTTTGGCTAGATTTCACCGGAGAAAAACAAAACGGAAATAGTAGCTCCGTCCGTTCTCTCGCTCTCTTCGTCACTGCTGGTCGGATGACGAGCTCGCCGGCGAAGTCCGAACCTACCGTCTCCCTCTCAATCTCTCTCTCGACTAGATCTCTCCATTTCTCTCTCTCAATTCTGACCCTCTCTCTCCGTTTCTCCCTCGCTCCGATCAGATCTCTCTCTCTCCATTTCTCCTTCAACTCCGGCCAGATCTCTCTCTCCGTTTCTCTCTCCGATCTCTATTTTTTTAGGTGCGTGTGTGCGTGTGATGTTCTATGTAGAAGATAAGAATAGAATGTGTATGTGTATATATTTTTCTCCCTTATTAACTATTAGTCGTCCCCCATTAATGGAAAATGTGAGGTTGTGTGCTTGTGCGAAGAAGAAAAAGAAACAAAAAGGGAGCTTTCAAAAAATAGCCGTCCTGTATTTTTTTTTGATCTCTCTCTCTCTGTTCTGTGTTTATATATGATGATGGACGAAGAAGAAAGGAAAAAAAATCCCAATTGGAATCCTCTCTCCTTGTGTATGTGAATTTTTTCTTTTCTTTTTGTTTTTTTTTTTGGAGAAGAAAGGTTCCCCCCCGTCCTTTTTGTGTTGTGTCTATTCTCTCTCCCCCCGATGGGATGTGTGCTGTGCGTGTAGATATTAGGATGAGGTAGTGGGGTAGGGTAGTGAGGTAGGGGTAGGGGTAAGGATAGATTTTGTTAGAGTAGGGTAGGTAGGTGTTGTTTTTTAATTGGAGGGATAAAGGTTAGGTGTCCACTTTTCATTGGGAAGGTTGTTAATTTGTTATCAGTTGGGATTATGTGGGAATTTTGGGATAAGATTTGTTTAGAGTTGGTTTTGATTTTTGTCATTTGTGGAAGGATAATTACATGATTGAGGGTACACGGTAGGATAAGGTAAAAAATGGGTAAAAATGATATTGCGGAAGGACGGAATTAGGTGTCTACATCATGCCCCCTTTGAATGTAAACACGAAGTGTTTTCAGACAAAGAAGTAGACAACAAGACTGAATTTTGTCCCAACCATTATTCAAAGAAAGAAATAGAAGGAAGAAGGACAACCGGGTCTTGACTTATGACATCCTACCTACCCAAGTTACGAGAGAATCATGTCACGGGTATTTCAAAGGATTGGAAGAAGTGGACTATACCGAGTTGGATAGTCGAGTGAGGTTCCGTCGAGGTTCCGGTCCGCGGCTCTGTCATTACATCAAAAAATGAAAATTACAAGTTAAAATATAAACGAAATTACAAAATCCTATCTAACAACTTCTGTTGGATCTTGACTCGACTTTTATCACCCTATTCTTCAGGCGAATTCCTGACTTGCAATTTCTTTCAACTTGTTGCTTGACTTTCAATTGCCTCACTTTGTTGCTTGACTCTTTTGTTTCGTCACCCTATTCTCCAGGCGGGCTCCTGACTTGCTATTTCATCACTTTGTTGCTTGACTTTTCATTTTCTTCACTTTGTTCTCCCGGTGGGCTCCGAACTTGTTATTTCATCACCATGTTCCTCAGGCGGGCTCCTGCCTTGATATTTCATCACCCTGTTCTTCGGGCGGGCTCCTGCCTTGCTATTTCATCACCCTGTTCTTCAGGCGGACTCCTGAAACTCAAAATTAAAACTAGAACGAAAATTATCCCAAACAGGAATTATAAATAATTAGTATTTCAGTTTTTGAAAGCATTGTCCCATTTTCCAGGAGGGTCCTGACCAGAAGGTGAAATCCCATTTTTCAGGAGGGTCCTAAGAAGAAAGTAAAAATATCTAAATAGAAACTAAAGTCCCATTTTTCAGGAGGGTCCTGAACTGAAAGTAAAATCCCATTCTTCAGGAGGGTCCTGAACTGAAGTAAAATCCCATTTTCCAGGAGGGCCCTGAACTGAATGTAAAATCCCATTTTTTCAGGAGGGTCCTGAGCATAAAGTAAAATCCCATTTTTCAGGAGGGTCCTGAACATAAAGTAAAATCCTATTTTTCAGGAGGGTCCTGAACATAAAGTAAAGTCCCATTTTTCAGGAGGGTCCTGAACTGAAATAAAATCCCATTTTTCAGGAGGGTCCTGAACATGAAAGTAAATTCCCATTTTTCAGGAGGGTCCTGAACAAAAGTAAAATCCCATTTTTCAGGAGAGTCCTGAACAAAAAGTAAAATCCCATTTTTCAGGAGGGTCCTGAACTGAAAGTAGATTCCCATTTTTCAGGAGGGTCCTGGACTGAAAGTAAATTCCCATTTTTCAGGAGGGTCCAGGACATAAAGTAAAATCCCATTTTTCAGGAGGGTCCTGAACAGAAAGTAAAATCCCATTTTTTAGGAGGGTCCTGAACTGAAAGTAAATTTCCATTTTTCAGGAGGGTCCTGGACATAAAGTAAAATCCCATTTTTCAGGAGGGTCCTGAACAGAAAGTAAAATCCCATTTTTCAGGAGGGTCCTGAACTGAAAGTAAATTCCCATTTTTCAGGACGGTCCAGGACTGAAATAAAATCCCATTTTTCAGGAGGGTCCTGAACATGAAAGTAAATTCCCATTTTTCAGGAGGGTCCTGAACAAAAGTAAAATCCCATTTTTCAGGAGGGTTCTGAACAGAAAGTAAAATCCCATTTTTCAGGAGGGTCCTGAACTGAAAGTAAATTCTCATTTTTCAGGAGGGTCCTGGACTGAAAGTAAATTCCCATTTTTCAAGAGGGTCCTGGACATAAAGTAAAATCCCATTATTCAAGAGGGTCCTGAACAGAAAGTAAAATCCCATTTTTCAGGAGGGTCCTGGACTGAAAGTAAATTCCCATTTTTCAGGAGGGTCCTGGACATAAAGTAAAATCCCATTTTTCAGGAGGGTCCTGAACAGAAAGTAAAATCCCATTTTTCAGGAGGGACCTAAACTGAAAGTAAATTGCCATTTTTCAGGAGGGTCCTGGACATAAAGTAAAATCCCATTTTTCAGGAGGGTCCTGAACTGAAAGTAAATTCCCATTTTTCAGGAGGGTCCTGGACATAAAGTAAAATCTCATTTTTCAGGAGGGTCCTGAACAAAAAGTAAAATCCCATTTTTCAGGAGGGTCCTGTACTGAAAGTAAATTCCCATTTTTCAGGAGGGTCCTGGACATAAAGTAAAATCCCTTGGATATGCATTTCCAATGGTAGCTGAATCAAGTGAAACGAATTTTCCCTTGTTTCAATCAAAGAAAAATTGGCCAGTTAAAAACTTAGTGGTGGCTTGCAGCTCTTGGCTTCTCAGGTATCTGCCCCAGTACTCATTCCTTTTATCTTTCTTCCAAATCGCTGACACTTGTCCTGTCTGACCGCATCATTGACCCGGATCCAGATTGAGGGAAATGAGCTCTGACTCAAACAATGGGTTTTCATTTTACCATGCCCCTGAGGTGCACTCTTTTCCCAAATCTGAATGATTCCACGAATCCAATTAGCCTGTCGGTTGATAGACTTTCTTTGCTTCGTGTTGAATTATGATCATATTTCTTTCCTGTGCTGTTCCTTGGCTTTTCCTCATATAATTGGAAAGACTGGTAGTAAATTTTGAAATCCTTTCTCGCTTGTGTTAACACAGACTTGACTTAAAAATGTAAAGAAATGATGGTGACTTTTGTTTTGATAAATAACATAAGAAAAGACAAAAACATGAATATGTAAATGAAAGAAAAGGGCAATGTCCCATATTCAGAAGAAAACTTATCTGAATACGACAACCAACTCCAATGAGTATGACATGCATTTTGGATTCAGCTGTCTGATCTTCCTATCCAAACTCCCCATTTGTTGTTGAGTTCGTGCCTTTTGTCGCTGAGCCGCTTCTTCAAATCCATTGGAATCATACATCACATTCGACTGACGACATCTAAAAAGACATTCGCCAACAAATCTCTTTCTTTTCACTTTTCACTTTTCTCTTGAACTCTCCATCGCCTTACAGTGCCCGTGAGGGTTTTCACCAATAAGACTCTCTCATTTTTGTATTTCTCTCAACTCACCATCGCCTTAAAGTGCCCACCAAGGTTTTCACCAATAAGACTCTCTCATTTGTGTTTTCTCACAACTCACCATCGCCTTATGGTGCCTGCAAAGGTTTTCACCAATAAGACTCTCTCATTTTTGTATTTCTTTCCTAATTTCTTATGCTGAGGGAGACAAGTGGTACTTCGCAATGTATCATCATATCCATTGCATGCTTAGCCTTAACACTATCAAAAATTGATCTGAAGGACTTTCTTTGGTTGTAACTTGGCTTTTGGTCAAGGTTAGAAATGATGGTAAGAGGCTCAAACGATACTTTAAGTGGGGGTGGGAATTACAACTTTTGGAATCGACTCAAACAATGCATTAACTCATGCCCCAATTTTGTTGACTGGGTGAATCTTAAAATTTATTTGGTTGGACCGAGCCCGAAATAGGGCAGCCTACGTATCTCACTCTCGAGAGAGAAGAATCAGGTCGCACGTAGTTCCATCAACTTGTCCTTTCCTTTGCTTTGATTTTTTTTCTTTTATTTTCGAACTCTTTCTTTTATTCTTATTTTCTTGACATTTATCTTTGACTCTATTTTGATTCCAAAAGAGGGATATGAAAGAAAAATAAATGAGGCTCAAACGGGTAAACAAAAGATGACACAATGTTTGGATAGAAGAATAAAATGCCTTCATCATATCAATCTTCAAAAATGCAAGTACTAAACATGCAATAAACTCAACAAAGGATCAAGTATCATACATAGTATCTTTTGACCACGTCAGAATTGATAGCCATTTTTGCCATTTTGCCGTCAATATCTGTCAAATATAAGGATCCATTGGGTAACACTTTCTTCACAACGAAGGGACCTTGCCAGTTAGGGGAGAACTTTCTTTTCGCTTCAACCTGGTGAGGAAGGATATGTCTTAATACCAACTGACCAACTTCAAAATTCCTGGGACGGACCTTTTTGTTATACGCACGAGCCATCCTCCTCTGATACAACTGGCCATGACACACGGACGTTTGCCTTTTTTCTTCAATCAAACTCAAATGTTCCAGTCGGGTTTTTAGACATTCATCATCATCAATCTCTGCTTCTGCAATGACTCGAAGAGAGGGAATTTCAACTTCTGCAGGGATGAGTGCTTCTGTCCCATACACCAATAAATTTGGAGTTGCCCCTGTTGAAGTACGAACAGTGGTGCGATAACCCAAGAATGCAAATGGAAACTTTTCATGCCACTGTCTAGACCCTTGTACCATTTTTCGCAGTATCTTCTTTATATTCTTATTGGCAGCTTCTACAGCACCATTGGCCTTTGGGCGATATGGGGTAGAATATTGATGTGCGATCTTAAACTGTTGACATACTTCTTCCATCAAATGACTATTGAGATTGGCAGCATTATCTGTAATGATCATCTTAGGAATTCCAAATCTACAAATGATATTGGCATGAACAAAATCTACCACAGATTTCTTTGTCACTGACTTGAAAGTTACTGCTTCTACCCACTTTCTGAAGTAATCAATGGCTACTAAAATGAATCTATGCCCATTTGATGCCTTCGGATCAATCGGTCCAATCACATCCATTCCCCATGCTACGAACGGCCATGGAGTGGCCATTGCATGCAACTGAACAGGAGGAGAACGTATTAGATCGTCGTGCACCTGACATTGATGACACTTTCGAACAAACTGAATAGAATCCCTCTCCATAGTAAGCCAGTAATAACCTGCTCGAAGAATCTTCTTTGACAAGACGTGACCGTTCATATGCGACCCGCATACTCCAGAGTGTATTTCAACCATGATTGCCGAGGCTTCTTTTGCATCTACAAACCTTAAAAGTCCCAGATCTGGGGTCCTCTTATACAAGATTCCCCCACTTAAGAAAAATCCACTATCCAAACGCCTAATAGTCCTCTTTTGATCATTGGTGGCATATGCTGGGGATTCTCCTGACTGAATGTACCGCTTGATATCCAAAAACCATGGTTCTCCGTCGAGCTCTTCTTCAACCGCATTACAGTAAGCATGCTGATCACGACTTTGTATATGCACTGGATCGATGTAGGCTTTGTCAGGATGTTGGAGCATTGAAGATAGAGTGGCTAAAGCATCAACAATTTCATTACGAATCCTTGGAATATGCCTAAATCTTACTGACACAAACCGTTGACATAGCTCCTATAAGCATTGTCGATACGGGATGAGCTTCAAATCTCGCGTCTCCCAATTGCCTTGAATTTGATGGACGAGCAAATCCGAATCTCCCATCACCAATAATTCATAGACTCCCATATCAACAGCTAACCTCAAACCAAGGATACAGGCTTCATACTCTGCCATATTGTTAGTACAGTAGAATCGAAGTTGTGCTGTTATCGGGAATGTTGTCCCGATTCATAGATAAGAACCGCACCTATTCCGACTCCTTTCATATTGACAGCTCCATCGAAGAATAAACTCCAACCTGGATCAGCATTTATAATGACTTCATCGACACATGACACTTCTTCGTTAGGAAAATATGTCTTTAATGGCTCGTACTCTTCATCGATGGGATTCTCAGCAAGATGATCTTCCAAGGCTTGGGCTTTCATGGCGGTTCGAGTCACATATACGATGTCAAACTCGGTAAGCAATATTTGCCAATTTACCAATCGACCTGTCGGCATAGGCTTCTGAAAGATATACTTCAAAGGATCCATGCGGGAGCTGAGATAAGTAGTATAGGATGAGAGATAGTGATTCAACTTCTATGCTATCCAAGTTAGGGCACAACACGTCCTTTCAAGAAGAGTATACCTGGCCTCATATGCGGTGAACTTCTTGCTAAGATAATAAATAGCCTGCTCTTTTTTTCCTGTGACATCATGTTGACCCAGGACACAACCGAAAGAATTGTCCATGACTGATAAATATAAGATCAAAGGCCTACCAGAATCCGGGGGTACCAACACGGGAGGATTTGACAAATATCTTTTGATTCGATAGAACGTTTCCTGACATTCTTCAGTCCATTTTACCACAGCACTCTTTTTCAGCAACTTGAATATGGGCTCACAAGTGGTTGTGAGTTGAGCAATAAACCTGCTAATGTAGTTCAGTCTACCAAGCAAACTCATTACCTCCGTTCTATTCTTGGGCGGGGGCAAATCCTGAATGGCTTTGATTTTCGAGGGATCTAATTCAATTCCCCGACGGCTGACTACAAACCCCAACTGCTTTCCAGATGGAACTCCAAATACACATTTTGCCGGGTTGAGTTTGAGATTATACCTGCGAAGTCTTTCAAAGAACTTTCTCAAGTCTTTTACATGGTCGGCCTGACTTTTTGACTTAATAATCACATCATCCACGTAAACCTCAATCTCCTTATGCATCATGTCATGAAACATAGTGGTCATGGCTCTCATGTATGTTTCTCCAGCATTCTTCAAACCGATCGGCATCACCCGATAACAATAAGTTCCCCATGGTGTGATAAAAGATGTCTTCTCCGCGTCTTCATCATCCATAATGATCTGGTGATATCCGGCATAGCAATCCACAAAAGAGGCAACCTCGTGTTTAGCACAATTGTCTAGCAAAATATGGATGTTGGGCAGTGGAAAATCATCTTTTGGACTTGCCCTATTCAAATTGCGGTAATCAACACACACTCGAATTTTGCCATCTTTCTTTGGTACGGGAACAACATTGGATAACCACATGGGATAATGAGCCACTCAAATTACTTTGGCTTCAAGTTATTTCATGATTTCCTCTTTGATTTTAATACTCACATCTGTTTTAAACTTCCTCAACTTCTGTTTGACAGGAGGGAATGCGGGATCCGTTGGCAATTTGTGAGACACTAATTCAGTGCTTAAACCAGGCATATCATCATAAGACCATGAAAAAACATCCTTATAATCCATTAACGTTTGAATCATTTCATCTTTTAGCTGGGGCAAAACATGTACACTGATTTTAGTTTCCCTAACATCTTCTTGATCCCCTAGATTTATTGGCTTAGTCTCATTCAAATTAGGATTCGATTTGTCTTCAAATTGTTCCATCTTTTTCCTTATTTCTTCTAATGCTTCTTTTTCATCATATTCCTCATCCTGCTCCATTACATCTGGATTATTTGGGATTTTAAGATCAGGTTGAAAATTCCGCATGCATGTCATGTCATTAGAATCAGCATAAAGAGAACTGTGTAAAAAAGAAAAACAAACTATATTAGAAACAAAACAAAAGGGACATTGCATTTCATTAAATAAAAGATAGAAGGGTTTAAACACAGACACCAATATAACATAAACAAACTAAAATCCGAATTACAACCCTGAAATAACTCGGATAAACATAAAGGAAAACAAAATAAACTACCAAAACTCCCTCCTGACGGGGAGAGGAGTGACTTCCCAATTATTGAGCCAGACAGCTGGACCTATGAATTGTACATCTGCCATACTGGTACCTTCTCCTGCTTCAACCATATCAACTTCAATAAAAAGGTTCTGGAGGTCACCCACCAATTCAACTTCAGATTCCACATGCTTCGCGACATCGCTCTTAACAAATGACTCACTGAGTAGTGGCATTGGGCGAGGGAGTGACCATATTTCCTTTTTCCTTCCCCTGATTTTCTTCAGATCTTCAGCTGTAGGCTCAAATCCTAGACCAAACGTGCCCACGTTCTCACTCGGACATATGGGATAAACTATACCATGCAGAGATGCTCCCAAACCTTTTCCTGGCTCAAATCCGTATTTCCAAAGTTCACTCACCATCATGATAGAAGCAGAAGACAATTGCAGTCCCGGTATAGCTTGCCACTCAGGGATACGGCTCACTGGCACTGTATCAAAAATTTGATACACGAATGTCTCCTCTACGTTATTTGTTTCAATAAAGGACAAGGGAGAATCTTGTAGGCTGATAAATCTCCTTCACCATGAATAACTACTTCTTGCCTGTCATGCTCAAACTTAATCATTTGGTGCAGCGTAGATGCAACAGCCTTGGCTTTGTGGATCCAGGGCCTTCCCAACAACAGATTGTAAGAGGATTCTACGTTCAATACCTGAAACTCTATGGCAAACTCAACAGGCCCTATGGTCAACATTAGTTCTATTTCGCCAATGGAATTTGATTTTGCACCATCGAAAGCCCTAACACATACATTGTTGGGCTTGATCCTATCAGCACCAACATTCAGTTTTTGCAAAGTAGAAATAGGGCAAATATTTGCACCTGAACCCCCATCAATCATAACATGAGTGACGTAGAAATCCTCACACTTCACTGTAATGTAAAGACCCGAATTATGCCATGTACCTTCAACAGGCAATTCATCATCAGAAAAGCTGATCCAATTGACCTCAAAGATTTTTCCCACCATTATCTCAACCTGGTTGATTGTAATCTCCCTTGGAACATATGTTTCATTCAATACCTTCAGCAAAACATCACGATGCTCCTTGGAGTGCAACAGCAAAGATAAAAGGGAAATTTGAGCAGGGGTATTCTTCAGCTGGTCTAATACTGAATACTCTGGCAATTTCATCTTTTTCAAAAAATCTTCGGCTTCCTCCTTAGTGATAGGCTTTTTGATAGACGACGGTCCACTCACCGTTGGCTTATACTTTCTTAAGCTTTCAGGCACGAAGCATCTTCCTGACCTGGTCAAACCTCCTACCTCATCTACATCTTCCACAACTTCTTTCCCGTGATAGGTCATCACAGTCCGCCCATAATTCCAGGGAATCCTTTTCGTATCAACTATCGGAGGTTTGGTCACCGGTTTGAGGATAATAGGCGCTGCCAGTGCTCCTTTCACCGTCAAGATAGGCTGACTCAAAGCTCCCACCACTGTCAACTTAGGTTTATCCTGACACGAATCACCATACCTTCTGGCGCCTTGTACTGTGATCAGGGGCTTCTTTGTGCTTTTTCGGGATTTATCCTCCCTCATTCCTTCCTGGCTCAATGACATTGCTTTCAAAGACTCCGCTATATTTACCGATTTCTCCTCAGTGGTGTGTATCTTGACAATAGGCTTATAACCCCTCGAAGACTCTTTCCCATCATATATCAATTCTAATATATTGTCTTCAGCATGGGTCGACAGCGGATTTTGGTTAATGTTTGGACCCTTCGGGGCTTGGACCAACATCTGATTTGTGTCAATCAAATCTTGGACAGCTCTCTTTAAATGCCAGCATTTCTCAATATCATGGCCTGGCATATCAGAACAGTACGCACACCTTAAAGAATAATCGAGATTCCTTGGTGGTGGATTTGAAAGACTTCCTTGAATTGGGCTTAAAACCTTCAACTTCCTCAACCTATCAAACAAGCTAGCATATGACTCCCCAAGAGGTGTGAATTGATTTTTGACCGTTTTCTCCTGCTTATACTTGGGCCTAGGCTGAAAACTGGGTCTGGAGGGGTTTTGGTAATTTGGTGGAGCGAATGGGCGATTTTGTGAAGTTTGCGCGTGCCACTGCGGGTAAGAAGGGGTTTGGGCATATGGTTGCGCACTATATACTGGGTAAGGGGGTGGTGGAATTGAATAGAAAGGGTTTTGTGGAGGGTAGTAATGGTGGGGAGGAATATATGGAGCTTGGGCGTAGACTTGGGCTTGGGATTGGGGATAGGGGCGAGGTGTTCTTTTAGGATAAGAATGGGTTCCGGCTACGACAGTCACAACGTCCTCTTTCTTCTTTTTGCCTCCAAATGCGCCAGATCCACCTTGAATCGCTTGTGTGGTAGCTTTTAATGCAGCAAAACTCACTATTCGACCGGTCTTAATCCCGTCCTCTATCATCTCCCCTATTTTGAGGACTTCCAAAAAAGACTTTCCCATTGCCGGAAGTAAATGTTGAAAATAGGTCTCATCCTGCGCCTGAATGAAAACTTCTACCTACTTACTTTCTTTCATTGGAGGCTTTACCCTAGCGGCCTGTTCACGCAACCTTATCGCGTATTCCCTAAAACCTTCAATGTTTTTTTTCTTCATGTTGACCAAAGATTTTTCGTCCGGAATCAAGTCGATGTTGTACTGAAAATGTTGAACAAATTCAGAAGCCAAATTATCCCAACTGTTCCATTTATCAATATCCCGATCGATGAACCATTCTGAAGCCAGATATGAAAGACTCTCACCAAATAAGGCCATGAGTAGTTCTTCATTTCCTCCTGCAGCCCTCAACTGGTTGCAATAATGTCTCAAGTGTGCAACAGGATCACCGTGCCCTGCGTACTTCTCGAACTTAGGCATCCTAAAACCGGGGGTCAGGTTGATGTCTGGGAACATGCACAGGTCTTTATAGGAAACACTTCTATAATCTCCGATTCCTTGCAAATTCCTCATAGCTTGCTCTAAACTCTTCAGTTTCCGGGCTATGACATCTTGTTCCTCCGTTGCGACAGGTTTCTTCGTATCAAATGGAAATGCAGGCAGCTGAGTGTACCCATACGGTTCATTCAATTGCAGAGTAGGCTCCGTGGCATAATACTGACCATCTGAAACCTTTAGTACTGGCTCACTGGAAGACTGAGGAAGCCTCATTGTGGGACGCACAGCATATATGAGAGTTTCATGTGGTGGCGGGGCCACGAATACCGGTGTGATCGGTGGCGCTGGCTGAGCAGCTGGTCTTGATTGGGGAGCTGCCAAGGGCACTCCAGAATTGCCAGGATAATAATGTCGCGAAGTGAATCTTGGCACGTGCTCAGGTGACTCAGTAGGAGCAGAGAATTATGCCTGAGAGAGAGGTGCGCAATTTGAGATATTCCCAAGACCTTCAGGGAGCGGAGGAGGAGGCATTCCGCTGGCCCATGCCCGGTGCAAATCTATCAATTGTTGCCTGATCCTTACTACCTCATCATTGTGTTATGAACTTTCTTCCCTGTGATCCTGATCCGGGTCAATGAGCGAATTTTCAATCTCCCTGCTAGCCATTGCGAGCTGTGTTTTGGATCTAGTGAAGTATGGGTGACTAGCCAGAGTGTTGCAAACCTACCACTGTTATCTGAAAGAACATGCTCATCAAAGACGACATCCGTTAGGATTAGGGTATACCAAAAGCATGGGAATCACATTGGTAAAATTGCCCTAAGTTCATGTTCATTTCTACCAACTTTTGAGGGTAGCGAGGTCATTTCAACATCATCCCGATTTTTATTTACACACTTTTTTTTTGTATCAATATCTGTTCTTTTCCTCACGTTATCTACCTTTATTTTATCATTCTTTATGGCTTTTGTTTTCCTTAAAAGAGGAAAAATAATGAAAAACAACGAAACAAAATGTAGGCTGCCTACGTATCATGTTGTACATGAATCAGATCTTGCGTAGTTCGGGCAGCTTATGCATAAACATTACACAATTGAAGGTTTTTTTTTTTCACAAAACACAAAAACAAGTAAACAAAAGAAAGACGTAACATCCTAACATTTCGATGAAAGATAGCAAAACATATAACGAATTTAGGACCACTTTAAAACTAAACAACAAATACAAAACAACACTTTAAACCCCTAACGATATGCGTGCAATAAAGACCCGAATATCAAAAAAAACTTAAACTCCGACTTAACATAGACACCAACCTACAATGACGGAAACATAAAAGACTCAAAACTACATAAAGATAAAACATGTTCTTTCAAAATGGTGCTCTGTGTGATGTCCCCGGCTGAGATGAACCCATCTGTGAAGTCCCCACTTTTCCACTTAGACTAAAGAAACATGTCCTGCAACGACGTTTTGATACCCGGAAACAAATTTCTTGCCTGTATCCCCGCCTCTTGGAGAGTACACCCGCAAAGGTTTTTCTGACACCCATACACAGTTGTGATCAAACGCGACAACTGAACTCTCAAAAACTCCACCTTGACACCCGGCTCTTCCTACTCATCATCTTCTACCATGATTGATTCCCGTATTCGCCCTCTATGTTGGGCTGGTAAGGGTCTACTAATGCCACGGGGCAGATATTGTAGCCAGATTTCATAGTTTTGAGTGCATCCTGGATTTTCCTCGAAAGTATCGACACCTAACTTTATCGCGTTATTCCAGAATTGCTCATATTTGCTTTCCCCCACGGCTTGGTTTTTAAAGTACTCTACATCCTTTTGAAGGTCCATTATTGGGGGGACGTCTTGCATCCTACCCAACTGACGCATCACCCTTCTTAGACCGTAAGGCCTAGTGCAGTTAAGTCCTATCAAAACTAGAAAGAGTTGCATTTGAGATCCAATCAAGATTTTCTTAGGACAAAACCACATATAGCACCAAAGAATGTTGTTTGGAGTTCTTGATCCGAGAAATTTGATCCAAGAATTGACTCCAATAGGAAAAGAAAATTTGTCAAAACGCATTCTTTCTTACATGGCTTGCACTCGATCATTCAGACAATGGTCGATCACATCTGCTCTAATCAAAGGAGGCATATGCAAGTGCTCCATCATCCACAACTGCAATATCAGATTACTCCCCTCAAAAAATCGTACCCCTCCTTTTACTTCAGTTAAAGCCTTATATATTTCTGTTAAGATCATTGGTACAATGGTGACCTCATCTTTTTTCTTGAATAAAGCTATCACAACTGATTGTAGACGAGTATTGATACACTTCTCATCTAACGGAAACACTAAGATACCCAACAAAGCCAGACAGAAAACCTCCAGACGACGTTGTTCCCAGATTTTTTTGGTAGTACAGAATTCATCCCAAAAACAGTCGAAACCCTCTAAATACCCAAACCTAGCAAACAAATAGTCCAAGGAAATCCAAGATTGTTTGAGACATCCCAGATGCTTGTTATCTTTTAATCCACAGAGTCGAAGGAATTTCTTATGAGTATGATTGCGGGCTAAAATCATCTGTTGGTCCATGTAAGTCAACCGAAACAAACAAGATATTTCTGCCAGGGTAGGAGTCAATTCACAACTTCCGAACCTAAACACCAAATTATTTGGATCCCAGAAAGTCAACACATATTCTATTAAATCCAGACGAGGCGTGAGATCCATGAGTGTTACAAGATTGCCTAACACTTTCCTCACTTCGTGCTTTTTGGAGTAATTGAACGTGCCCCACCACTTGATCACCTTTTTGGGTACTTTGACAACCATAAGGACTCTAGACTTTGTGGACAGATCCATCCTGTAGTAGCAGATAAGAAATTGTCTCAAAATTTGATAAGAGCAAAAGGTTCCCAACCAATGGGAATTTGATGCGGACATACGTCGATGGGACAGACCGCTTCATGACTCCAAATCGCCGAACAGTAATGCTGAATAAAATCAGCCTACTTGGCTAACAACTCTAGGTTACGGAGTAAAAGACCTAGCCTAATACTAAGACGAAGACCAAAATAAAGGTTACCGGACCCACCGAGGGTTGCCTACGTATCCCGCCCCGAGGGACGGAAATCAGGTATGAATAGTTCGTCCAGATGGACACTTAACGATTAACTAATAAATTGAACCTAACTTAAGAGACAACCAAAAACAAACGAGTGAAAACATTTTGGATTTTCAACTAGACATTTCAACTAAGACTGACACCACAAATTATACAAAAAAATATTTTTGGTATTTCGTTTTTGACAAATAAGTAGACAAAGCAAACAAAACCCTCTTTTTTTTCATTCATTTTTTTTGAACTTACGGTACTTTGAGAAGATAAATGCAAAACGTAAAAAAAAATCTTTTTGAGTTTTGGGATCGTGAAGAACAAAAGCCATAAAGAACTCTAAAATAAACTACGACACTCCTTTTGATTCATTCTTTTCGACTCACTTTTTTCCTTTTTTTTCTTTCTTTTTCTTTTTTCACACTTTACTTATAACACATGTTTTCCCCAAATCGGTCCGTCAAATAACCACGTTACCCTCAAATATGCAACAGTTAGCACATAGGGATACTTTAAAGGCGAGTCTCCTACAAAGGACCGTGTAGGCCCCGCTAGGTCGCAATATGATGCACATATGAATGACCTAAAGGCTGACCTACGTTGTGGTTTACTAACAAAGCCGTTCGGGGGAGCATATGGTTGATAGTGGCTGCTTTGCTTTCCACCTACTCCATACATCCAGAGGCTCCCCCCCTAAAATAAAGGTGACTCAACTAGAGTTCATGCGCACGACATGCGCTCCGAGACTTGTTGCAGAAAGAAGGCCGAGGGGTGGACTCATGATGACATATATAAAGCGGTAACACATAGGATAAATACTATAAACAAAGAGCACGAAAATACACAAAAGTGAAAATAATAACAAAACAATAATCACAAACAATGCTTATACACTCGTAATGCCAAACAAAGCCGATACGACTCAAAAATAAGCTCGAATTCTGAAACATCCCCAGCAGAGTCGCCAGAGCTGTCACACCACTTTTTACGCGTACTCCAAAACATTGGAATACCTTTTTAAAGTTCGAAAGAGTTTTATTATTTAAGTGACAAGAAATGAAAATTTGTTTCGGAAAAGAATTATTTAAATTTTATATGCAGAGTCGCCACTTGGCATAATCCGGTGTGCCAAGTCACCTTTAAAAAATCCCTTTCGAAACCATTTGACTCTTAAACCGGTTTGCGCACAGAGATTCCATCTAAGGAATTCTGTTGACCGAGGGGAAGGTGTTAGGCACCCCTCGATCCTGTGGTTCGACCACGGTCGCTTGGTGGAGTGTATCAACTATTTCTGGCATTATGAAGTGTATAAACCACAGAAAAAAAGCACGCAAAAAAAAACAATCAAACAAAAAAAAAATGAAACAAACTGAAATGTAAGTCCAGTCCAATTATTACAACCCAAAAATAGAAAAGAACTGAAAATAAACCTACGCTAATCCTAAACTAATGCTTTACCCGATGCCTCGGGCCTTCATCACGGACATCCTCCGGGTACAAGGTACTTCGGGGCATTCCCCAAATAAATCTATACAAATCCTTCGGGGCATTCCCCGGCCAAATGAATACAATTTAAACTTTTCATGAAATAAAATAGAAAGTGTCATTCAAGCACATATCCAAAACACTCCAACAAAACATTTATTTCTAAATTTTGCCTACCCGACCCTACGATTACCTACCCACTTGACCTATTATGATACTATCCCATAGTCAGTGATGAATTAAAACAAACAACCTTCAACCTATTTGATTATCAAATTTTCAATCCCGACCCCCAAATCAACAAATTTAATCCTCAAACCATGGTTAACAAATTTTTTGATTGTCGAACACTTTTCGAAAGTCTAAAATCAACTTCAAACATATACATCCAACAAAGATTCGAACTTAGACATACAATTCATCCACACCAACAATTAATATTTTTTGCTCAAAATATTCACAGTCACACCACAAACTTATGACATTAACCAATTTCAAGATAAAAGAGTAAAGTCAAGAGATGGACCTTCGAAGAACAGATTTGTTGATAATAATAATGTTTAACAGAACCCGGACTTGGAATCCCGAATAAAGAACCTCAACGGCGAACCAAACCCAAACTCGATAGCACAAAAATGGAAATTTCAAACTAACCACGATGAACCGATCGAGGCAAAACAGAAAACAAATCCTTGAACCAGTATGAAGACAGATGAACGAACCTAGAAAAATCGCAACTCGAAGAATAATCAACCAAAACCCCGTACGAAAAATCCGAAACGAAACCAAAATCACCTGATTTCAAACTAAGCTAACGCAGCTTGCCGGAATCGAGGTCGAATTATCACTTTTCTACCACGCCGGAGCTCCGGCCAACCTGACAGTCAACGAAATAGATTTTTTGGCTAGATTTCACCGGAGAAAAACAAAACAGAAACAGTAGCTCCGTCCGTTCTCTCGCTCTCTTCGTCACTGCTAGTCGGATGACGAGCTCGTCGGCGAAGTCCAAACCTACCGTCTCCCTCTCGATCTCTCTCTCGACTATATCTCTCCGTTTCTCTCTCTCAGTTCCGATCCTCTCTCTCTGTTTCTCCCTCGCTCCGATCAGATCTTTCTCTCTCCGTTTCTCCTTCAACTCCGGCCAGATCTCTCTCTCCAATCTCTATTTTTTAGGTGCGTGTGGGCATGTGATGTTCTGTGTGGAAGATGAGAATAGAATGTGTATATGAATATATTTTGCTCCCTTATTCACTGTTAGTCGTCCCCCATTAATGGAAAATGTGAGGTTGTGTGCTTGTGCGAAGAAGAAAAGGAAACAAAAAGGGAGTTTTCAAAAAATAGTCGTCCTGTATTTTTTTTTGATCTCTCTCTCTCTGTTCTGTGTTTATATATGATGATGGACGAAGAAGAAAGGAAAAAAAAATCCCAATTGGAATCCTCTCTCCGTGTGTATGTGAATTTTTTCTTTTCTTTTTGTTTTTTTTTTGGAGAAGAAAGGTTCCCCCCGTCTTTTTTGTGTTGTGTCTATTCTCTCTCCCCCCGGTGGGATGTGTGCTGTGCGTGTAGATATTAGGATGGGGTAGTGGGGTAGGGTAGTGAGGTAGGGGTAGGGGTAAGGATAGTGTTTGTTAGAGTAGGGTAGGTAGGTGTTATTTTTTAATTGGAGGGATAAGGGTTAGGTGTCCACTTTTAATTGGGAAGGTTGTTAATTTGTTATCAATTGGGATTATGTGGAAATTTTGGGATAAGATTTGTTTAGAGTTGGTTTTGATTTTTGTCATTTGTGGAAGGATAATTACATGATTGAGGGTACACGGTAGGATAAGGTAAAAAATGGGTAAAAATGATATTGCGGAAGGACGAAATTAGGTGTCTACAACTATATTTATGATTTTTTGAAGGATTACAAAGGTTGTTCTTTGTGGTGTCCAAATAAGAAATGTAAAAGGACATGGCAAGTGCTGCTGATTATGGGCCCATATTCACCACCCGAGGTGGCGAAGAAAGGTCAGTGTATTTGCTCTGATTTCTATACTTTGGGTGCACAAGGCAACTATTTATTGTCCTCTTTTATGAAGAAGAAATATTATGTTATGTACTTTGTAATTTCTGATGATGATGAAGTAGAGGATGTTGGAAATGAAAGAAAGGAGGAATCTTAATTGGCAGAAGATGAATCAGTGAAAACTAATGCTTATGAAATGAATAACAATGTGGGGTGAGAAAATACAACAACTATATTTTGGCAAATGATGGTAATGTGTTGGGGGGAGAACAGGCTAATGAGAACAATAATGTTGAGGGAAATGGTGATTGTGATATTGGTAATGTGGGGGGAGAAAAGACTCAGGACAATAATGACGATGATTTTGTTATGGGAGAAGAGCTCTTAGTGGTCTTGCAAGATGGTTTGGATATAAGGGCTCATGATCTTGAAGCATTGTTCCACTGAGTAAAAAGTTAAAAAAGTTTTCTCCTTTGTTAATATGTTTTAGTACTATAAAGTTTAGAAAGTATATAATTTACTGTAGCTAAAATTTGGTTTATGAATAGGTTGATATTTCTTGTAGTGGATAGTGATAGGTCTCTTTATTGGTAAGAAGAGGCAAATATGTCTCAAAATTGTAAAGAATGTACATGAATTTTTTTTCATTATTGTTGAGTAACATGAGCAGTTTTTTAGTTATTTTTAATGTTTTTGTTGTTAATATTTCTCAGTTGTTTTACTCCCGTCTTGCGTAATATTTGTGATGACTTCAGGAGTTTTTGGAAATAATATCTCTACCCCACTGAGGTAGGATACGGTTTCATCCTTTTTGGACCCGACTTGTGTAGAACTGGATATGTTAATGTTCTGATAGTGTTACCATGGTCAATTAATTTATAATATAGTGATATAAAGGTTATCTGACATCTTATCGTCACTTCCATTAAACTATGTTGTAAAGGACTTGAAACCAATGATAAAGTTCTGGGATTTCTTCAAGTGAACATCCTTCACTTTCTGTTGAATGTTGTTGACTTCAAAGTAGTAACTTTTTGTTTATCCTTTTTATCTTCTATCCTATCCGTTTTATTGTTGCAGCATTTGCATCTCTACTTAATTCCCAATTTCAATTGGCATAAATGATTAGCCCTTTGTATTATATGTTAAAAAGGTTGCTTAAATTAGCCGAGGTGCAAAAACACCAGATGATTTCTTTTCATATGTCCAAGCCTCGATGGATAGAGTTACGTCGTGGTGTGAGGTTGCATGTGCCTCGTAGAATTCGTAGAGGTGCACATAAGATGGAATGGACACCATGATTACAAAAGGAGATCTTGTTTGAATGAGATATTATGAATTTGTAAAAAGCTTCAAAGTCACAAGGTTTGCCTTGACTCCTTGTATTTAGGCAGGAGGTTCACTATTTGTGGGCCTTTTTGTCATCTTTTGCCTCCTGAGAACAATGCCTTATCCTTGTTATTTTTTCCTACCAAAATACTATAAATACAGAAGTAGTATACATGTTTAAATTTACGTGTTTATGAATTTAGATTGGATTTATTTGACAATAATTAATCAATATTAATTATGAGAAGACCATTTAAAAATAGAGAAGCTTTTACAAAAATAAAAGAAACTTTAATTAGTAATTATTCAGAATATATAAGTCTAAATAAAACAAAACAAAACCCACAAAGATTAGCTCACCTAATTACCTTAATATCTAGTATTGAAGCAAAATTAATAATCCATTTAAAATCTAGAAGAATGAGACATATACCACCTAATTATGATAAAATTAGATTTAGATATCCGCCAAAATACTATAAATATGGTTAAAATGAATAAAATACAGAAATAAAAGAACTAAAACAAACTATTTCTGAAAAACGTAAAGAATTAAGAATAAGAATAGAAAGATTAAATTATAATATAGTTGCCGGAGTTAGTAAAAACTCAATAAATGCACAAAAAGATGAAATATCAAATTTAGAATCACAAATAGATAGTTTAGAATATATATATCAACATGAACTATTTACAATAAAATGAACAAAGAAGAATTTATAATAGACGAAAAAATATATGAAAATCACGAAGGATTAAAAATAAGAATAGTATTTTCTAATCTAGGAAGAAGATATAAGAAAATAGGCGAACATTTATATTTAATGTTAGAAAAAGAAGAATTAAAATTAGAAAATAAATTGACAGCTATGGTAAGAACAGAAAGAGAAAACGAAGAAATAGATAGAAAAAAGGAAATAGAAAAAATAAAACTATAGAAGAAATACGAAAAATAGAAGAAACTAAAAATAGTAGGATTGCTGAATTAGAAAAAGAATTACAAATGTTAAAAGATTTGTATGAAAAAAGACAGAAAGAAAAAGAAGAAAAAGATAAAGAACAAAAATTATTAAACGAGATAAATCAATTTAAAGAAAAACTAGAAATAGACAATAAAGAAATAACAAACAAGGAATTAGAAATAAATAATATAGATGTTGAAGAAACAGATAATTATGATTCAGAAGATAGTGAAACATATACAGAAATATTAACAAATACAAAAAATTTAGAAATCAATGAAAAACAAGAAGTAATTAATGAAGAAAACTTAGAAAATATCAACACATAAATAAATACTCTTGATAAAAAAGAAGATGAAAACATAATACCTAGAACATCAGAAATAAGGAAACCTACATATTATAAGAATAAGTTTAAAAGATATAATATAAAGAATGAATATGACAAATGGACACCAAAACAAATAGTTAATAAAAATTATAACTTTTTAGACTTAGATTGTGTAATAGATACAGAAAAAATGATACAATTATGGATAGGATATATGACAAAACAATTATTAGATAATAATATAAGTGTAACAGATGCACCAGAATATATAGAAAGAACACTAATAGGAACAGTGAAATTATGGTTTTTAAATCTAACTGAAAATAGTAAAAGAATATTAAGAACTGACAAACCTACAGAAGGAACAATATTAACAAAATTAACACCTATAGAATTATTAAAAAAATATGAAACAGCTATAAAAGACGAATTTAGTAGCATGACAACAACAGAAGAAGAACAAAATGAAGAGAAAGATATAAATAAGAATTTAATGTTAAAATTAGCAATATGTAATATGTGCTACATAAATGAATATACTTGCGCATTTAAAGAATATTATTATAAAGGAGCATATAATATAGAAGAAAGTAAAGAAATAAGAAAATTATATTTTAATAAATTACCTGAACCATTTAGTTCAAAAATAATAAAAAGTTGGGATGAAACAAAAATAGTAGATACTCTAGGAGCAAGAATAAAATTTTTACAAAAGTGGTATAGAAACCTATGTGAAAAATACAGAGAAGAAATAAAAATGGAAAAAACATTAATAAGAAATTTAGCATGTTGCAAAGACAAGATAGCACCTCAATTTGGATGCGAAGAAAGATATTATAAAAAAAGAAAAAGACATAAGAAATATAACAAATACAAAAAATCAAAATATAAGTATAAGAAACCAAGAAAAAGATATTATGTAAAAAATTATAAACATAAAAGACCATATAGGAAAAAGAAATCTATAAAGGAATGTACTTGTTATAATTGCGGAAAAATAAGACATTTAGCTAGAGATTGTAAATTACCTAAAAACCCAAAAAATAAACAAATATCAGAAATAAAAATAGAAAACACAGAATATATGCAGATAGATTACATAGATTACGAATTAGAAAGTGAAGACAGTATATATGAAATTTCAGAGAATGAAACAGATAACGAAATAGATAGTGAATTAGACGAATTAAATGACTGAAGAAGATATAAAAATATTAACAAAAGAAGAATATTTAAATGACGAAGGAACAGATCAAAAAATAATATTTGATAACAATGTATTTGATGAAATAAAAGGAAAAGAGTTAGACTTAAGTGTAGAAAAAATATTTAAAATACCAACAATAAAAAATATATTTACTAGAAAAAAGGAAGAATATTATGTAGTAAGTCAAAAAGAACATGTAATAGACTGTAGATATGCAAAAGGTAAAGCTAGTATACCACTAGTAACAAAAAGAATAATTAATAAAGAGATAAACGATATAAAAAGTAGAGACCCAATAAAATATGTACACCTTGGAGGTACAGAAATATTAATACAAACATGTTTTAGAGAAGGAATAGATACACCAATAGAATTATATTTAGCAGATGATAGAATTATAAAACCTATAGAAAAAAGTATAATAACTGCCATAAAAGGAAATTTAATATACCAAAAATTTAAATTTATAATAAGTGCGAATTATTCAGTAGAAGTAATGGATAGAAATATAGATAAATCACTAGTATTATATTGGAAGATATCAGGAATAGAATTAACCCCAGGAAGTAAAATATTTACAGCACGATGCAAAAATTTATATGTATTAACAACAAAATATAAAATAACAGGAAAAAATAAGATTAACAAGATACAAATAGATAGTCCATTCGAACAATTTGTAAAACAATAGATTATAATGATTATAGCTATAGAGACATAGATGTAGAAGAAAATCTAGAAATAATAAATGACAGAATAAGTACAACAAAAAGAACAACTTATGATAAACCGGAATCATCAAGCTCATCAAAAAGAATAAGTTATGAAACAAGTTCAATGGATAATTCAAACCAATATTACATAACAGGAAAGGTAAATGAAAAAGAATATTTAATACTCTTAAATACAGGACAAGAAGAAAATTATATAGCAAAATATTTAGTAAAAAATGAGGAAATAAAAACCGACAATAATATATGCCCACATCTACCAAGAAGTTTAATAAATACTAAAAATATAGCAGAAAAAGAAATAGTAATAGGAATAAGAAAAATAAAAATAGAATTTGAAGTAAAAGAAGAAATACAAAAAACAGACATAATATTAGGAATAAAATGGCTAGAACAAGTAAAACCATATAATATAGAACATACACAATTAACTATAACATATAACAGAGAGAAATTATTCTTAAGAAGAGCTTTAACATAAAATGAAAATATATGTATTAATGAAGATAGTAGTAGAAGGATATTACAGTAGATATTATACGCCTATGATAGATACAGGAGCAGAAGCTAATTTATGTAGATATAATTGCTTACCAGAAAGTAAATGGGATAAATTAAAAACACCAATAATAGTTAAAGGATTTTATAACGAAGGAAGCTTAATTACTTATAAAGCTAAGAATGTAAAAACACAAGTAAGGGATAAAATATTAACAATAGAAGAAATTTATAATTATGAACTAACATCAAAAGATATACTTTTAGGAATGCCGTTCTTAGATAAATTATACCCACATATAATAACTAGAACAGATTGGTGGTTTACAACACCATGTAAACAGAAAGGAAGAGCAAAAAGAGAGTTAATAATAAAATAAGAAAGAAAACTGATTGGATAAAAGGAAATTAAAAAATTACACCAAAGTTAGAAAATATAAAAAATCCTGAAGATACAATAGAACTAGTCGTATTTTCGATAAATAAAACAGAAATAACTATATTTTCAATAAATAAGGTAGAAATAATTAAGAAAAAATTAGAACAATTATATAGTGAAGATCCATTAAAAGGGTGGGAAAAACATAAAACCATTATAAAAATTGAATTAATAGATAAAAATAGCATAATAACCCAGAAACCATTAACATATAATTTTGATGATTTAAAAGAATTTAAAATGCATATAGAAGAATTATTAGAAAAACAATATATACAAAAAAGTAATAGTAAACATAATAGCCCAGCATTTATAGTAAATAAACATAGTGAACAAAAAGAGGAAAAAGTAGAATGGTTATTGATTATAGAAATTTAAATGCAAAAACAATAACTTATAATTACCCAATACCAAATAAGATATTAAAAATAAGACAGATACAAGGATATAATTATTTTAGTAAATTTGATTGTAAATCAGGATTTTACCATCTAAAGTTAGAAGAAGAATCTAAGGAATTAACAGCATTTACGGTACCACAAGGATTTTATGAATGGAATGTATTACCATTTGGATATAAAAATGCACCAGGTAGATATCAACATTTTATGGATAGTTATTTTAAACAACTACCTAATTGTATAGTATATATAGACGATATACTATTATATACAAAGACCAAAGAAGAACATTTAAAATTATTGGAACAATTTACGGATATAATAGAAAAATCGAGAATAAGTTTAAGTAAAAAGAAAGCTGAAATTATGAAAAATCAGATAGAATTTTTAGGAATACAAATAGATAAAAGTGGAGTAAAAATGCAACAACATATAGTACAAAAAATAATAAATTCGAAAGAAGAATTAGATACAAAAAAGAAATTATAATCATTTTTAGGATTAGTAAACCAAGTTAGAGAATATATACCAAAATTAGCAGAAAATCTAAAGCCCTTACAGAAAAAATTAAAAAAGGATGTAGAATATAATTATAACGAAGAAGATAAAAAACAAGTTCAAAAAATAAAAATACTTTGTAAAGAATTACCAAAGTTACAATTTACAGATGAAAATAGAAAATTTATATATATAGTAGAAGCAGATGCTAGTGAATGTAGTTACGGAGGAGTACTTAAATATAAATATGGAGAGGAAAAATTAGAACACCACTGTAGATACTACTCAGGTACATTTAATGAAACAGAAATAAAATGGGAAATAAATAGAAAAGAATTATGCTCATTATATAAATGTTTATTAGCATTTGAGCCATATATTGTATATAACAAGTTTATTGTACGAACAGATAATACACAGGTACGTTGGTGGCTAACAAAGAAAATACAAAATTCAGTTACAACAAGAGAAATTCGGAGACTAGTATTGAATATATTAAATTTTACATTTACAATTGAAGTAATTAGTACTAATAAAAATGTTATTGTAGATTACATATCAAGACAAAGCTACACAGACTGATATCATAGAAGAAGATACTCTAGAAAAAATACTCAACACCCTAACTACGCTTTCAATAAAAGTGGACAGTATGGGTAATGAGATAGAAAAGCTAAAGACTAATGAAGATAAACTGAAGTCTATAGCTACAAATCAGCTAACTCAGCAGTGTACAGAGCTATGTCGATCGGAAGACATTACAATTCCAGATCTAGAAGGAGACGTTGGGACACTCCATAAAACCCATAATGTTAATCAATCTACAATTGCAGGTACAAGCAGAGGAGTTAGTAGACAAAGATATCAGAATATAAATATGAATAAGATATTTGAGAAACCATTTATACCAAAAACACAAAAAGACCCCTTGTTCATACCCCCACAAATTACCACATACCGAGATAGTCTGAACCAAGATAAAAAAGTTTATAACTACACAACACAAAAATACATAGAAAATATTTATAGAGTACAAGCTTTCCTAAACCTTCACCCCAGAGCCACAGATATCAAAGAACCAAATACAAACTATATAACCCAAAAATTACAAGGTTACAACAAGCTAATTGCACTACCCAAAACCAATCCAAGCTTAATAAAAACTTGTTTTAGCTATGGATTATTAAATACCATATATACCCAAGACGGAGAAGAACTAACAGGTATAGAAGAATTACATAAAATATTCACCACCTATAAAAGAATAACCAAAGGAAATCTATTTTATATAAAATGTTATACTGCACCGGCAGAGATATTATACGACGAAATAAAACCAGTTATACAAGTTGTAAAAATAGGATTAACCAGAGATATGATTATACCAGAAGATATTATGCAGCAGCCAGAGATATCCAGAAATGAAATACCTGATTTCTACGCAAATAAACGACTTATTGGACTAGCTACAATTATTCAAGAATTAGCAAATAATTATACCAATGGAAACCTAATATGGAGCTATTATTCAAGAGATCATCAGATAATTTATTCAAATTCAAAAGAACTACGACAAGCAGATATGGAAGATGTTAGACAATGGATAATGACATTACTTAACCCAGAAAAACAGTCTACTGCAAGAGCCATTAAGAGAGGATTTATTTCAGACGGATTACTGACAAGAAATTGCAAAATAATTAGACACAAATATCTAGACCATCAATGTTAGAGATGTAATGGAGAAGATAATATTATCCCAGAAGTCCACCTAGAATAAAAGAACCAAGAAGATAAGCATGCCAGCTGGAAAGAAGATAAAAAAATCAACAGATACGACAAAAAGATAAAGGAAGACGGAGCAGCAAAAGTAGACAGAGCAATAAAGAAAGAAACATGTAAAAAGATACCTTTCAGAAAAGATATATATGTTAGGTAGCCATATGTAGCCTACTTTTTTGACTTTTGTAAAGACTTTATTAACTTTTTCTTCTCATTTATTAGCTTAAGAGAAATAGAGAAACGTGTAAAGTTTTTTTTCTTTTAGAATCATGTAAATGCTCTCATTATAAATAGAGGCATAGAGGGCAGCAGAGGAGGCAAGCCTTCATGCGTTGAAGCAAATACTCTCTCAAATCCACAACAAATATTTTGCTCAGTTAATTAAAAAACAGATTTATTTCAATGGAAAAATCTATGGAGGAACAAAGCTCAGAAATATCAAACCTACCCGAACAGGTATATTTATTTATGATTATGAATGGCTAAATTCATAATTCCCAAAAATCATGGTATGATAAAATAAATTCATGTTAGTTACTTTATAGTAAAATTATTCGAAGAATAATATATTAAGAAGTTTATTAGCAAAGTGGAAACGGAGAAAAATCCCTAAGAACTATGCCATCCTAAAGGTGAAACCAATAAGGCAAGAAGCCGTGGTGGGGAGTAACCAGAGTAGAGGCGCTGTTTAAGGAAAAATATCCAGATTACAATGCTAATAGTGACCGAAGAACATGTTATTTAAGAATAATCTAGTATATAGTAATCTAAGATGACCATATTTTGTTATGAACATGGTTGAAGGGAATATTTTGAAAAAAGCAATTTTATGAAAATGAATAATTATTTATCTGATGTGATGGTAGATAAATTTAAGATACTTATTTTGTATGCACTTAGAAGTATAGATGTTGCAGATATTAGAAAAATTATATTAGAAAAAGCATTTGGAAAATATTACATAAATAGAGTAAATTATATACCATGTCTACCTAGCTACTCTTATAAATCCTTATTATGTTAAAATTACGTAGAATTTTTAAAAGATATGCAAAATATACAGTTACTAGAAAAACAGATGAAAATAAATATAGACAAATACATGGAAAATAAAAAAAATATATAAAATCTCTTAATAAAAATATGCAAGAACTACTAAGGCTAAAACAAACAATTATAAAATATCAATTTTAGAAAATAGATCGTTTAGACTACCTTAAAGTTTTAATCTTATATATACTTAAAGATATAGAAATTATAGATATTAAGAAAATAATATTAGAAGAAGTAATAAACTACGAAATTGAAATAATAAATGCGTTAGAACAGATATACGAAGACATTTACCCAGAAGGATATTATTCAGATCAAAACTGTGGATGTTAGAATATATTAGAAAAACTAGGGAAAACCAAGATAATCTAAATAATGAAATTAATTACAGAAACCGAATTAAAAAAATAATGGAAGATCTAAAAGAAAAGTTAATATGGATAGAAAAAACCTTAGAAAATTTAGAAAAAAGTACATGTGACAGTTTACATAATTATAAAAACTCACTACGAGAAGAACAACACAAGATAATAAATGACATAGAAAATCTAGAATTAGATATATACTACAGTACAGATAGGATAAATTATTATATAGAAATTTGTAATTCTGCAGTTACTACAGGATAAATTTGTAGTAAACATGGTATTATACATGAAATTTCAATAGGATAAAATAATAAAATACACAAATTAATGAATACATCTCACAAAAAGAATAAATCATTAAAAGAAATAGAAACTCAACTATATAGTTTATACCTAGAATACAAAAGATTACATATTACTAACGAGGATCCTAAAACACTAGATAATTTAATCACGATAATATCTAATTTAGAATATGAATTAATAAAACATCTTAAGTCAAGAAGATAAAAATGAAAATTATTCCAATCAATAATATTCATTATAAAAATAAATACCTACGTATTTATTATCTAGTTGAATCTACGCACCTAATCCGCACCCCCCTCCAATTGGTTTATAAACTCTAACTCCTACTTCTTCAAAATATACAAATCTCCCAAGGTATATGTTCTAAAGACTTTGAGTTCCCAAAGTTGAAGACAGTGATCCTAACTGAGTTTATACTTCACTGATATTAGAATTACATAGACATTAGAAATTACAAACCAATACTAATACATAGAATCTAAGACACCATATCTTTTAAGTACTAGCAACAGGTTCGACTACGTGTTTCTCAAAGCTTTCAAACTGCTGGTCAATTTAACAATTTGTTGCTATCGTTGTAAGTCCCGTGAGTAACTACATGAGTCACTCCAATACTTAATCAACAATTCTCCAAAGAGTCCTTCAATAGGTAAGTCTCTTATATTCCATAGAACTATCATTTCTTCAGAGTCCATTTTCAAGTAAAAGTCCTCCTTCAAATTGATCTCCTTGTCTAAATAGGACTCCTTCTTCAACTCATCTTCTCCTATTTTCAAGTGTTGGATTCAAACTGCACTTCTTCCTTAACCGACATGATATCCATATTGAGCTTATCAGAGTTATGCATCTTAATCCCCTCCTAAATTTAAGAAACCTTGAATTTATGTGTAGGTGAGCTTTATTTGTATGTCAGTAGACCATATGGTGGACCGGCTAGACTAATCTATTTCATTTAGTTGGTAGACAACAAAACTACAATTTCTAACAAATTGTCCCTTTTTTATGATGACAAACAACAACCTTTGGTTATCCACCACAAATTCCTGACACACTCAACAAAGGAATCAAAAAAGGAAACACTAGAACAAAACAAGTTAGTCATTGAGTTGTAATTTGTCACGAACCGAGCCGGGGCACTGGCCGTGACGGGCATCCCAAACCACAAAGGCCCAAGAGAGCCCTTAGCATACTATCATAAGCATAATTCATACATAAATCACAATGCGGAAGATATAACGAGGTTCAATGGAAACATATAATAGAATCTGTGTCATTAAAGTATGACAATACAATACTCAAATTCCATTTATGAAGCCTGTACTGAATACAAACTGTGCAGGATGAGAAAAGGCCCCCAGTAGACAATAAACTGTATTAGATAAACTTATGAATAGCATGGTAATATCATGAACTTCATCATGGAATAGAGATTTCCCCCAAATCATTCTCATAAAACTCTTTACTAAAACTCATACAATGAATGCACATGATTGTAACATAAGTTTCTGGAAAACATAATAATAAACACATATTTCCTTGTAAATGGGTTCATGATGCATGCTCTTCAACAGATTTTCAAAACCCTTTTCATATGCATACATATATATCTTTAAAACATATTAAAAATATAAAATTCATGCCCATGTGATTTAGGATAGTCCCACATACCTTTTGACAGATAGAAATCAAAGACAACGTAGATAAATTGGACTCCCTAAACTTGAATTCCACAAACCAGTGGTAGTTTCTCCTATCTTTCTTTGGGAGAGATGATTAGGGGATTTTAAGAAGTGATATAATGATGTTATGTCATAAAAATAGATGAAAATAGGGTAATATAGAGTGTAGGGGTCGGTTATAAGTAAAAGCACTTCAATACTCCTCCTCCCAAGTCTACAAACCAAAAAATTAACAAATTTAAACCATTTGTGTATCGCGGAGGTAATCTTTACGATGAGCTCCGCGTCTCGCCACTCTCGCGGGCCCTCACTGGTTCTCATGAAAATATTCATAACTTTTTGCTCGGATATCAAATTAAGAATAAATTGGCGGCACTGGAAATTTAATTCAATTATCTACAATTTGGTAGGGCTTGAGCTCCAAAATTTCACATATTCAAAAAGTTATACACATTCAACGTTGACCCTTGTAGAATCGAATTCCATAATTTGGTCAGTAACAAAAGTTCTTAACTCTACTTCACTCTAAGTGCTTACTACGAACATTCTTCCCCTCAAAGGAACTTTTCATGCTAGGTTAATGACCATGACACTTATTTTTATGTAGAAAAAATAGGATTCATGATTATGCACGTAGAAACGATGTTTCTAATTCTAGCCTGAAAATGCAGGGTGTTACATTATTCTACCCCTTGGAATCATTTGTCCTCGGATGTGGGATAAGAATCTTTTGAAGCTCTAGAAGTATGGAACAAAGTATGTAAATTCTCATTAAGAACTCCCCCCTTAAAAAAACACGAATAGGAATATGAATCAAAGGTAAAAATGCTTAATGACATCACTAATTAAATTATGTAAGCATGAATCATAAGAACACGAGACCAAGGTTGTTTTAATACCCATACCTTTCCAAGCTTAGTTTAGCTCCTAAAATGTCAAGGGTTAGCTTTGAAAATGAAAAACTCTTTATACATTCAGAATTTTCAAGATCTAGACCCACCATTTTGTAGATAATTAAACTAGCTTTCCAACGATACCAATTTAGCCTTAGTTTGAAACTTGGATGAGAAGTAATGGCGATTTTAGTGAAAGCAATAGGGCATTTTGACAGGCACCGCGTCGCGGTGAAGGACAAAATTGCAGTTGTCCGATTCCAGTGAAGCACCACGATTGGCCGCATCGCAGTGAAACTTCAGTTCCCGTTCATTCCTTACCAGTAGCTCATCGTAATTTTACTGTATCACACCAAAATTCCAAAATGAACTTATACCGCATCACAGAGGAGTGCAAAATGGCACTAGTCTTTTTTTCCAGTGGCATAATGTGATTACGCTAGTTTTTCCCAAAGGCCAAAATGACACTCGTCCTTTTTCCAATTGGCGCAATATGATTACACCGCATTGCTCCAAAGCCCAAAATGACAATGATCCCTTATCCATTGAGTCACTGTGATATCCCCAAGTCGTGGTGTTGTGCCAATTCAGGATTTTCTAGTTCCTAGTTAAATTTTACAAAGGGAAATCTAGTCCTTACTCCAAGCCACAATTCATGTAAAACACAAAATTTAACCTATCCTAAGAACTTTATGTATACTTTTCATCAACTTTCTCCCAAAGAAACCATAGAACATGAAACCTTCATCCCCAAGAAATCGAAATTCCACCATTCTTTTTCCAAGATAGCTCCAAATTAAGGATTCTCAATTCAAGATCTTCAAGAGCACAAATAGCAATTCGATATTCAAGTTTCTTCATCTAATCATCAATTAAGGTATGCAGGATTTTCAACAAGGATAATTCTTTCATCTTTATTCTCAAAATTTGTTTTTGAAGATAATATTACATGAATTTACATGATTTTCAAATTAGGGTTCATACCCAATATTGTTATTTGCAAGATAATGAGGTTTCAAATGATTTAGATGTTGAATTGCCTATCTACTATTGTATTTTCATGTGTATTGCAGTAATTTCAAGATTTAGACTTGAATTATCAATATTTTCATTACTTTGCATGAGTTTTATGATGATTTGATGTAAAATAGATGCATTCATTATTAGCCCTAGTTTGAATGTTGTTATTTCAAGAAGATTATGCTTTTAAGCATCCCATAATTTGTTATATTCAGATTTTGAGCAAAGATTTGATCTTTTGATCACAACTTAGATATGGAGTCCACTTTACAGATTTATCTATTGCTTACAGTAAATAGATTTACAAGATGTTTTCATTGTAAACCCGTATATTAGTTTTTAAAAATGGATTTCCAACAGAATGAGCATACAAACTAAAGGGAGTAGTATTTAGCACCAAGTTGGG
Organism: Capsicum pubescens; assembly: GCA_030864215.1. NCBI lineage: Eukaryota > Viridiplantae > Streptophyta > Magnoliopsida > Solanales > Solanaceae > Capsicum > Capsicum pubescens. The sequence goes on along the minus strand of CM061543.1, from coordinate 282,992,664 downwards.
TATGTTTACATGCCCTAGAACTATGAGACAATATATTCAAGGAATATGACAAAAATTATTGCTTGAAGTTACTGCTTATCATTTTCAATGCTGAGATAGTCATGGGTTTGCATTAACTTTATGACTTGGGGTAATACTGAAATAAAATTAATTCGTAATATATAGAAAGCATAGTTTCTTAGAAATAAGCATGATATGAGACATGGATTTATGGATCATGAACATCATAACATAGGGCATGAATACTTAAAAACTTGGATTTCTGAGAGGCATTATCGCTTCTAGTTTGGAGGTCGGAGCATAACATGAGTAACATAGAGAACTCAAAGCTTATCATAGGCATGACTTCAATACACAAAACTTCAGTGGAATACCCTCATTGAATTGAAGTACGAGGAGTTTGATTGAATAGAAATAGATTTACCATGACCTCTCCCTGAAGCTTTCCACCACGATAAAATTTGGGAACTACCTTAACTCATCATTTCCTCATTAGATCAAAGTCACCATCATAGAATTGAAGACATATCCTCTCATCAAATCTACAAGCACAACACTGAGCACAAATGGGGGTGTATCACTATTCACTTTAACTCTAAACTTCCCCGATAAACTATACTTTAAAGGCATTGCTTTCCTAGAATGTTGCTCTTAACTTTCTCTAGACTCTATAGTCATCACCCTAAAACTCACACTCTCTCATAGGCTTACTTTAACGCCCCAAAAATCTATCCGTAGACGTCCCACGGTGCCTTGGACCACATTGGCCCCAAGCTAACCCTTTTACTGGCATAACTCATATGAAACTGAATAAAATGCATAAATCTATACAAAATCAGTGGAAGATAACTCCTTTCTAAATTTGATCAATACAAGAGTGAATTCACAACATTACAACTCTGCTTTTACAAACAAAACTGAAATTAAATACCTTAACTCTACTGACTGTCTATGAAGCCTCTACTAGTATTGAATATAGGTAGCCGGGACATGATCCCCAACTATCCCAAATCAATTCGACTGAATTAAGAAAATAAACTATTACTAAACAGTATGATTGACTCGAGCCCTCAAATCTAAAGAACTCATCACCTGCTGACTGGAAGCTGTAACTGTCTGAATATGGTATGCGTGCTACAACTGAACAGATACCTACATTATGAGAGAATGTAGCACATAGACGTATATATGGATCAATACTTTTAGGATGTACTGAGTATATGGGGGTGCAATGCAATAAGTAAACAATATCTCAATATTATCATAGTTTATAAAATCATGCATGCTAAATGTAAATGACTCACCTAGCTTGAGTAAATCTGAAATCTGAATATATAAGTCATGAACAATAAATCATGTAGTATACATCTCGTAAGTCATTACACTTAGTTCTAAAATCTGTATTCTCTTCTTGTTCTCAAATCTTGTAAGGTAGATGAAATATGAAAACTTATTTTGCATAGAAATTGCTTCATCTAAATTCTTTAAATCAATAAACTATTTTAAGAGTAGGGGACATCTTTTAAAATTTAGGGACTATGAATCTTTAGGAGACTGTGGGACTTTGGGAACCTTAAAACCATAGTTTTCAAAACATATACTTTTCTCTTAAGGAGAGTAGGGAACATCTTTGGGAGTTTCTTCTAACCGACATAATCCATGCGAGCTATCATGGAGTCCAACGTCTTACCCACATTAGAGAGAGTTGTTCTACCCTTGCCATAAGAATAGAACCTTAAATTTAGTGATCACTATCTCGGCCTCGGGCCCATAAATCTCAATCCTACGGTGGCACATAGTTCTGGGACATGATACCTTGGAATCATACCCAACTCGGTGCTAAATACTACTCCCATACGTGGGCTCAGAACTTTTAGCAAATCCACCTTAAAACAGTACAAGGATGTATAATGGAAGCCAAATTATGATTCACTTCTTTAAATCTCAAACTCTATGAAAAATGTGGATTTCTTATCTTAGCTTAGGCTCAAAAGATGAATTTCTTTCTTGAAACTTGGTAAACAATCATCAAAGAGGCTTAAAATCATAATCTTCTTGAAATATAAAGACTAATTCTTAGGGCTTAAAGCCCATGCTTCAAACTTATGTTAAAACACCAAAAAGATTCATACTTTATAATGTAATTATTGATAAATCAACTCAAAATATGGAAATTTAAGCAATAAGCATGAAAACATAAATATACTTGGAAATCATGCCAAAACACAATAAACCTCAAACTCATAATAATAGAATTGAAATACTTTAACAAATATAAAAAAATCATCCTTGGATTTATATGTATATACATAAATAATCATTATTTCATAATGAAGATTAATTCTTGACAACTTTAAGATAGCAATTTACAATAGGGATATGCAATTCATGGTATAAATCCGCAATTCAAAGCATAAATAGGTTGAACAAGCATGCACTTCAAAGATTAAATCACATACTAGTTCATAAACTTAAAACAAGATACTTTGGGTATAAACACAAACTTGTAAAACTTGTAATCTTTAATAAAAATTAAATCTTTGGGCACAGGAACGAAAGAATTATTCTTGTTCAAACCCCACATATCTTAGATTATTAATTTGGATGAACTCTTGCTTTCGGGTTGCTATTCGTACAATTGATGATTGATTCTTAAAGCTCTCGGTGTGGGAATTTTGATTCTTGAATCAATTTCAGAATTTCACGGTGAAATCTTAAGGGACCTTGAATCTTAGGTTGAGACCCTAATGTTTGGTTCTTGAGAGGATTTGAGAAAAATGACCATATTTTGGCTTTGGAAGGCTTAAATCTCATATTATTGGGTCTATTTAAGGGTGGTAAATAACCTAAATACCCCTCTTGGACGCGGAGCTTGACTGTAGAAAATTACACTATCTAGAATAGGCAGGGTGCCGCCTTGCCCATTGCCTCGGCTTACTGCCTCTTCATGAAAATGGTTGTAACTTTTAGCTCGTGGAACAAATTTTTGCAAAATTGGTATCATTGGAAAGCAAATTCAATTATATACAATTTGATGGGTCGTGAGATGAAAAAATCCATGTATATAAAAAGTTATACACATTTGAAATAGACCCTTGTAGAATCGGATATCAAATTTTGGACGAATCAAATGATCTTAGCTCAACTTTAATCTAAGTCATTGCTATGAACATTTTTCACCTCTAAACTACTTCATAGACTATAATAATGATCTTGAAACTTATATTCACATGGAAATCATTTGTATTACATCTTAGACGCGTAGGAACAAGGGTTAGAATTCTAGCACAAAAATACAGGGTATTACACTTACGCATCCATACTTTTTATCACATAACAATCCTTTCTCTACTACTTAACATACTAGCATTAAACTTCTAATCACATACCCTTACAACTTAACAAAGTTTTGAAAACTAGACCAAGAGCTCACATCATCTATCTATCTTTCCCTTAATTAAGGTCTAAACAACACCATATAGTAGCTTTTTAGGCTTCTCCATACAAAGAAATTCAAGAACACAAACTAGGTAAACATGACACTTATACACATATAACCTTGTCTAACCACATGTAAGGGTTCAACTTATTCTTTTAAATCAACACTTTTATCCACCTAGTGACTCAACCACAATTTATCATTATAACACTAATCCTTATGTATTTATATCACAATTATCCACTCAAACTTTACATAAGTTTCCAACCTAGGATCTTTCACACATTACATCAAGCCTACAAATTAATCCCTATAAAACATGCATCATTACTCTTAAGCTACTATTCATACCACCACAATCCATATCTAAAGTTCAAACCTATTGTCTAGCATGAATCATGTATCACCGATGAAACATGGTACATACTATACTGATCCGTGGAGTAGAAAAATCAACCTAAGACTCTTATTTAACATAGCTACATCCCATAAGTTCATTCTCTCCACAATGTTACTACCACACCTTAAAAGTTGCCACACATTTTCTCACATGCAGTACTAGTTTACCACTACTAGAGAAAAGAGAATAAAGGGGTTAAAGTCAACTAGTGAGAAGAGTCGATCTTAATTTTTCAACAGAACACATTACGATCTTATCATCATATTTTTCTTTCTCACATCATATCTACTTACCCATGCATGTATCACAACAACCTTAAAAAATTCATAAACACCAATGTGTCTAGATTTCCCAAACGTTAGTTGACATTAAAAATCATTAGCCACTCTATCTTTTTATTCAACAACAATAACAAACTTAGTATATTCCCACGAAGTGGGGTCTATGGAAGGTAGAGTGTACGTAGTCCATACCACTACCTCTAAAGAAGTAGAGAGGTTGTTTTCGATAAATCCCGGCTCAAGACACAAGACAATATACAAAAACATCCAAAGTATGAAACATGAGAAAACTAACATAGATACGACATCCATAAAAATAATGTGCATTACCAAACAAAAGAAACAAAATCCCCCTAACTACTGACTACGATACATCCACCCACCTTATCCCTTTATCCTAATATTTTTCCTCTAAACCTTCCTATCAAGGGTCCTGTCCTTAGTAAGCTGAAATAGCTCCATGTCATATCTAATCATTTCTCTCCAGTATTTCTTCGATCTACCTCTGCCCCTCTTGAAACCATCTAACGCCAGCCTTTCACACCTGCGAACTGGGGCATCCGTGCCCCTCTTCATTACATGACCAAACCATCTCAACCTCACTTTCCATATTTTTTCCTCCACCGATACCACTCCCACCTTATCCCAAAGAATCTTATTCCTAACCTTGTAAGCCCTTATAAGACAACATATCCAACAGAACATCCTTATTTCTGCGACCTTCAACTTTTGGATATGAGAATTCTTAACTGGATAACACTTCGCACCATACACCATAGCCAGATGGACAGCAACTCTATAAAATTTTCCTTCAAGCTTGGGATGCACCTTCTTATCACATAAAATTCCCAAAGAGAGCCTCCATTTCATCCAACCTTTCCCAATATAGTGAGAGTCATCCTCATCTATCTCTCTACTCCCCTGAATGGTAGACCGAAGATACTTAAGACTATCCCTCTCGCAAACTGCCCGAGAGTCCAATTTCACTACCACTTCTTTCTCTTACCTTGAGTCTCTAAACTTGCACTCCAAATTCTCCATTATGGTCATACTCAATCTTAAACCTTTAAGCTGCAGGTTTTGTCTCCAAATCTCTAGCTTATCATTAACACCTTGTCGCGACTCATCAATCAAAACTACATCATCCCTAAAAAGCATACACCAAGACACTTCACCTTGTATACTCGGCGTTAAAAAATCCATCACCACGACAAATAAAAATGGACTAAGATTCGATCCCTGGTGCAACACTGTCAAGATTGGAAAATGCTCAGAATCTTCTCTCACAGTCCTGACTCGAGTCTTCGCCCCCTCATACATATCCTTAATCGCTCTGATGTATGCCACAGGGTCCCACCTCATCTCCAAGCTTCTCCAAAGAACCTCCCTAGGGACCTTGTCATATGCCTTTTCCAAGTCCATAAACACCATGTGAAGATTCGTCTTTCTCTCTCTATACTTCTCTACCAGTCTCTGCACTAGGTGAATTGCCTCAGTCATTGAGAGGCCAGGCATAAATCCAAATTGATTCTCCAAAATAGACACAATTTTTCTCAACCTCCACTCCATCACCCTCTCCCAAAGATTCATCATGTGACTCTACAACTTAATACCCCAGTAGTTGTTGCAACTCTGAATGTCACCCTTGTTCTTATATAGTTGAATCAGCATGCTCCATCTTCACGCCTCAGGCATCTTCGCAGACTTAAAAATGTTGTTAAACAGGTTGGTCAGCCACCTCAATCCTACCCCGCTAGAAAACTTCCAAAAATCCATCGAAATCTTATCAGGCCCCATCGCCCTGCCCGTTCACATCTTTCAAATAGCCTCTTTGACCTCATCAATTATAAAATGCTGACATTAGCCAAAATCACAACATTCCCTGATGTATTCCAACTCCCCTAAAACAATACCTCTATCCCCCTCTTTATTCAAGAGCTTATGAAAATACGACTGCAATCTTTTGTTAATGAGGGCGTCCTACACCAAAACTCTGCTATCCTTCCCCTTAATGCAATTCACTTGGTCCAGATCCTGACCCTTCCTCTCCCTAGCCTTAGCAAGCCTAAAAACCCTCTATTCCCTACCTTTCTCTTCTAACCCCTTATACAAACTCTCAAAAGTTGCTATCCTAGCAGCTGTAACTGCTAACTTAGCCTCCTTCTTAGCTAACTTATACTCCTACTTGCTTACCCGCTTCTCCTTTTCATCATTACTCTACACAAACTTAACATAAGCCTTCTTATTCGTATCCACCTTCTTCTTAACATCTTTATTCCACCATAAATCCCGCCATCACCGGCCAGCCCAGCCCTTCAAGACACCTAACACCTCTCTAGAAGACTCTTTTATGCATCCCACAACCCTATCCCACATACTATCCATGTCCCTCCTACCCTCCCAACCCCCATCCCCTACAACTTCACCCCTATCTCAAAGTCACTAACTGGAGTCAGGCTACCCCAACTAACTCTAGGCTGACCCTCCCAACACCCTCTCTTTATGCCCTTCTTGATAACGAAGTCCATCATAAAAAATTTATGTTCGATCGCAAGATTCTCAGTAGGGATTACCTTACAATCCTTACACATTGCTCTATCCCCCTTCCTAAGCAGCAAAAAGTCAATTTGAGTCTTGGCTAGCCTATTACAGAAAGTAACCAGATGCTCCTCCTTCTTTGGAAAGCTGGAATTCACTACCACTAACCCAAAGGCCCTCGCTAAATCTAAAAGAGAAGCTCCCTCAACATTTCTATCCCCGAACTCTAAGCCTCCATGTACATCCTCATAACCCATCGATAGAGAACCGATATGCCCATTAAAATCCCCTTTTATGAAAATCATTTCTTAACTAGGCATGCCTTTTACCACCTCGTCCAAAACCACTAAAAATATCTTCTTCTCCTACTTGTCCAGGCTTGCCTGTGGTGCATACGCACTACAGATATTCAAAGAAGACCCCCCAAGTATCAACTTGATAGTCATCACCCTATCACTATCCATTTTAACCTCCACTACCTTCCCTCTAAGCTCCTCTTCCACTAAGATACCTATGCTATTCCTATGCCTATCAATACCAGAGTACGACAACTTGTACCTATCTACATCTCTAGACTTAGAACCTACCCACTCGGTCTCCTGAACACACTTAATTTTGATCCTTTTCTTCCTAAGAATCTTTGCCAGTTCTATCGACTTACCCTGAAGGTTCCTTATGTTCCACGACCCTACTCTCAACCTATCATCTGTCTTATCCCCTCCCTTAATACCTCACACTACGCATCTTAAATCTATCCCAACACTAGACCCCGACCCCACCCCAATCCCCCAGGACATGACCCTACTCCACCATTAGCCACCCAAGCCACTACTCAATGAAAAACATAGAGAAGGCAAAAAAACAGCAATAACTCTAAAAGGCAAATACAAAGCACACAATGTAACAAAATTTCAAGAACAACAGATGCTAGAAATAACCAGTGACTCTATCTTTTTATTCACCGCCTATAAATGATTTTACATCCACCATCATTATTCATCATGAGCTCTTTCCCTATTTTACATACCTAATTATACTAGCTAGTCACTTACTCCTCAAACTACCATAAAATCTACAAATCTTACTACAAAATTTACCAATCCCCACAAAAGGGCATACCACCCTTCACTTAAAGGTTATACAACTAAAACTAACTTTATTACACAAAAGCTACCCTCACTTTAACTTCTAAACTTATGTCTTTATGTCACTAACTTTGGGACAATCTTGCTACCAATAGTTTATAACACCATAACAAATAATACTACTTGGGTGGAAATACTGTTCCAACATTCTACTACCCATCTCTACCTTTAAGCATGACATATGTAACAAGGATTCTGAAAGGAATTGAATTTGCTTCATACCTCAGGTTCAAATGCATGATGGATATAGATATGTGTATACACTTGAATTAACACACTCTAAAGCACTAATGGACTTCTCTCAAGTCTTTGTGCTACTTTATAACTGTATGGATAACTCAATCAGAAATGACAATGTCATTAGGAATCTAAACTCTTGAACTTATATTGCCTTGACAATGAGGCATGTCCTATAAAAATTAAGGTAACGGAGGAATTTGGATAATTTTTTGATGAATGACTCAATAGAAAGAACTGTAGTATGAAATAATAAGACATAACTCCTAAACGCCCGACAACTTCCTAATTATAAGTGATGTATATAATACACCCATATGAAAGACTGAAATAGACACGACTTTATTGATACCCTGGGAATATAAACCGTGCGTTGATACCAAGCTTGTAATGATCCAAGACAGGTCCCTTGCCACAACGGGCATCTCAAACCACAAAGACCTAAGAGACCCCTTAGCATACTATCATAAGCATAATCCATACATAAATAAAAGTTCTGAAGATATAATGAAGTGCAAGAGTAACTTATAATACAAATTCTGTCATCAAAGTATGACAATACAATACTCAGATTCTATCTACAAAGCCTCTACTGAATACAAACTGTCTAGGCCAAGAAAAGGTACCCGATGAACCATAAACTATAATAGATAAATGTGTGAATAACATGGTAATATCATAAAATTCATCATGGAAGAGGGATTTCCCTCAAATCATGCTCATGAAATGCTTTCTGAAAAATCATACCATGAATGCACATGATTATGACACAACTTTCTGGAAAACACAATAATAGACAGATATATCTTTCAAAATGGGTTTATGATGATTACTCTTAAAATGATTTCCAAAACCCTTTTCATATACATACATATATGTCTTTAAAAGTTGTTAAAAATGTAAAATTCAAGCCATGAGATTTAGGATTGTCCTACATACCTTTTTACAGAGAGAAATGAAAGAGAATATAGAGAAATTAGAACCTCAAAGCTTCAATTTCTCAAACCCTAGGTAGTTTCTCCTCTTTTTCTTAGGGAGAGATGATTAGGGGATATTATGAAGTGATATAATTATATTATGTCATAAAAATGGATGAAAATAGGGTAATATAGCATGTAAGTGTAGTTTATAAGTGAAAGGACTTCAATACCCCTCCTCCCAAGTCAACAAACCTAAAAATTGATGAATTTAAAATATTGGTGCTTCGCAGAGGGTTATCTCAGTTATGAGCTCCGCGCCACGTCAATATATCAGACCCTCACTGGTTCTCATGAAAATGTTCATAGCTTTTTGCGCGGGTATCAAATTTAGGAGAAATTTGTGGCGTTGGAAAGCTAATTCAATTGTCTACAATGTGGTGGGTATTGAGCTCCAAAAATTCCATATATTTAAAAAATTATACATATTCAAATTTGACCCTTGTAAAATCAAATTTAAAAATTTGGTTGATAACAAAAGGTCTTAACTTCACTCAACTCTTAAGTGTTTACTATTTATATTCTTCCCCTCAAAGGCACTTTTCATGCTAGGTTAATGACCATCACACTTATTTTTATGTTGAAATAATAGGATTCATGATTATGTATGTAGAAATGATGGTTCGAATTCTAGCTCGAAAATGAGGGGTGATACATAATCATTGCACAATCTTTTCTTCCCACCTTGAATTTATCAAAAAGTTGGTTCAAGATTAGTTAAGGCTAGAATTAGTGTTTAATAATCCATGGACACTGGGTCTATCTCTAAAAAAGCCAAAACATAGAGTAAATAAATAAAACGTATTATGAGTTACTAGATTAGAACACAAATATCAAAAAGATTCCATTTCACTAATTTGCAAGGTACGATTTATAAAACTTGAAACTTAAAAAACATAAAGATGAACCAATTGAGACACAAAAAAATCGTAAGGATCTAAGAGGTGGAGGAGGATGGAGGAGTAGGTGGGAGTAGTTGGGTCAGCCTTCACACTGTGTCCATATTCTCAGTGTATTCGCAATCTAGTCTATCAAGATGAGCATCAATTCGAGAAAAAAGTCACTCCCTCATGTTCATGAGAAGCCTGGGTTTCCTCCAATTCATCATTATTTTCTACAAGAGCATTCCTTAACCTTTGGATAGGGTTATCATCCCATCTCATGAAGCCTGGGTTGCCTCCAATTCATCATTCTTTTCTACAAGAGCATTCTTTAACCTCTGGATAGGGTTATCATCCCATCTCATTAAACCAGGTAGATCTACGTTATTCATAGTTTCAATAACTTTTTTTGTGGTTTGCAAGAATATCATTTGCATAGGCACTGAGTAGTATTCAGACACAAGGGCATTCCATAACTCATAGGGTAGATCATGACTATTTGCATCTTTAAGAATGTCCCTATGAATATGCTTGATAATAAGCCTAGGCAAATCAATCATAGCCTCAGTATACAATTATTCTTGGATAGTCAGGTCAAGGAAATTTACCTTAGTCCTGTGCTACTTCCTAGGAATTATCATTTTGTGGACAACATCAAAATAGATTTTATGGAGAGGGGATATTTCCTGCTTAAGATCTCTTTAATAACGGAGAAGGTGAGGATCACCAGAGAACTTTATAGAAAGTGTAAGGCAGAAACAAGATTATCTAAAGGGGCTATTCCAACTACACAAAATGATCCCAACACCCAATAAAAATTTGCACGATCCTAGAAATATTATCATCCACTAAATTAATGGGTAACCCTTTGTAATACCTCAAGAGTACACCCTGGGCGTCACATGGTGCTTACAGTCCTGAGGGACCATAAGCTAACCCATGAACTGGTACCTGCTGTGAGCAATGCATAATAATATCATAATTATGGAAGAACAACTAATATGCCATAAGATTTTATTACTGAATAAATACTGGAGTATGTTTCTAAAAAAAAAACTTTCTAAATCAGATAAAATACTGAGAAAATTGAATAACTAATTGACATGTCCAAAAGCCTCTAAACTTAATGAATATGAGTTGATAGGATAGGCTCCACCTAACACGAACTAACAACGAGACTAAAAAGCATAAAATAAAATAAATTCATTCTCCAAATATAAGGACTCACCAATGCTACCACTGAGAGTATAATTAGTCTAAGCGTGATTCGTGAAATGAGAGTCAGAACCCTTGATGTAATATAACATAGCGCAAGAAAACATATGCGATTAATACTTTGAATGTACTGGTCTGCTAAATGATGTAGGTTAATATGCTTGATTTAATGAACATGAATAATAATTATCTAAATATACATGTAAAACAAGGAGTTCTAAATAAAATGTATGAAAGTTTATAAATACTAAAAGTACGTGAAATCTGTAGATACTGAGGATACATGACTAAGAATATAACATGAGAAGAATAAAATCTGTAAACTAAGATACTAAAATGACTGATATTTGTATGCTTTGGTCTAACAACATTGAGACTGAATGTCTGAATTGATTAGTAGACTATAAGTGTAACTGAGACTGTGATTGAGACTGTGTGAGGTATCATCTAACCGACATTCCACAATCTGAGATAATTGGGGTCAAACCTGTAACCCAGTTTGAAGGTTGTCAATATCGTGACACAGGTACTAACGCTAGATATGTGGATCCACTATACTTATGTACTATCCCAAAGGACTAATGGTGTCAAGCCTGAACTTATGGGTGACCCCTGTGGGATAGACAATCCTAAATTGATGGGTGATTTCTCATATACTATGCTGGCTATGTAGTTCTAGAGTTTTAGGAATGCTACAAGCAACTCTACCTGTCTGATGGGGAAGTCGCCATCCCTACATGTGCTCGATGCTAAATCCTAATCCCATCTAAAAGACACTGAAACACTAGACTTCTGGGTTTAACTTACTGTTCTGATAATGCTCATAATATAATCTGAAATTATTCTGAAGATACTAAAACGAGACTAAGTAAACAACAATGGTTTTTGGGTATTCAATAACCTAAGGACTCAAAAAAATAATAGTAAAATGATTCTAAAGCTTTGAGGACATAGCATGAAGACTTTTATCAAATATTCATTCTTGTAAGAATTTTATCAAACACTTAATATGCATGGTGTATATAGAGAAAAGGAATTAGTTTAAAGATTGAATTAAAGCACAATATCAACACCATTATCACAAATCATGAATTAAATAAGTGGACAACAATATTTAAACATATGGAGTGTAATAATAGATATCAATTTCGCTGTAACATAGTATAGAACAAGATACTTGGAAATTAATGGATTAATCATAATATTAAAATCAAGATAACTTGAAAAGATCAAAATTTTACAATTTAAATCAGATACATGGACTCAATGGGTGAAAGGAACCCATGAATGAAAATCTAACATACCTGGGTTAATGAATTTGAGAGGATTGATTGTGAGTTCCTGAGATTTGGTCTTGAATTTGAGAGTTAGAGTTTCTTGTTCTTGAGATGGGGATCTTTAATTTTGATAGGAATTTAATAAATGATTATTATTATGGTCACTTAGGGGTTAAATCTCATGTTTTGGGATGATTAGGGTCGTGGAAAAAGACACAAATACACCCAAACGAATTTAAAGACTAAAGCTAGAAACTGAACATCCCGATTTTTGGCTCCGATGCGATGTGGTGCAATCGCGCCGGGCCACTGGAAATTGAAGATCCCCATTTCATCCTTTGGCTTGACGCGGAGCTATTGCCATAAGACTTTGGAATGCCATTTTGGCTACCTCCACGATGCACCATTATCGCAGAGACTAACTGGAAATTGCCAAATGTTAACTGGGTCCTTAGACCGATACTCCAATATCGTGTCACCTTACTGGAAATTGATAATTCTCACTTAGAAAGCCTCCCCGATGCGCTAGTGACCAAAATGATGGTGTTTAATGACTGAAACTTAAAATGGCCATAACTTCTTACCCGGCTATTAGATTTGGGAAAATTTTATATCGTTGGAAAGATAATTGAATTTTCTATGCAATGGAAGGCTCTGAACTGAAAATAATGGGTATTTCAAAAATTTTATATATGAATACTAATGTATTTGGACTTAAATTATGCTAGGGAAATACGGGTTATTACAATATCTCTCCTTTGGGATCATTTATCATCGGATGGGACTGGTTATGCTAAGGAAAACTAATGGACTGGGCTTACACACTAAACATCCATATCTGATGCATGGAATGCATGACTGAACTGATTTGTAAATACACGACTGACATGAACATGATGTGAAACTTAAACTGATCATGATAGAGAGAAATCTTAAGAAGATTAGTTCCTTAAACCGAATCTGAATTTGTAGAGAAAAGATGAAGGTACTCGATTTTCATATCTTCTTCACCTTCCCAAGTAGCTCGCTGAACGGAATGATTCCTCCAAAGAATTTTGACTAGTGAAACTTCTTTGTTCCTTAGTCTACGAACTTGATGATCAAAAATTTTGATGGGAACTTCCTCATAGGAAAGACTGTTCTGAACATCTAAGCTTTCTAGGGGAACAACTACAGCTGGATCACCAATAAACTTTTTCAATAATGAGAAATGAAACACTGGGTGTATTGAAGCTAGATCTGGATGCAACTTAAGTTCAAAAACTACCTTTCCAAAATGTTTAAGAATCCTGTAAGGACCAACCATCGGGGACTGAGTTTCCCTTTCTTGCTAAAACTCTTCACTCCCTTTGTGGAAGATATTTTTAAGTACATGAAATCACCGACTTCAAACTCGAGATCCTTTCTCCGCACATTTACATAAAATTTTTGTTGGATCTGGGCTACCCTAAGCCTTTATCTATTCAACTAAACCATCTCTAAGGCATCAAACACCAAATCAAGACCTACTACTTCAGCCTTACCTACTTCAAACCAACCAATTGGAGATCTACATATCCTACCATAGAGATCTTCAAATAGAGCCATCTGAATACTGGAAGGATAGATATTATTATATTCAAATTCAATCAAAGGCAAGTGGTCATCCCAACTACCTTTAAAATCAACTACGCATGCTCTCGGTAAATCTTCAAAAGTCTGAATGGTCCTTTCTGCTTGACTGTCAATCTGAGGGTTGAAGATTGCACTATGATAGACTTGGGTACCTAGACCCTTTTGGAATGATTTCCAGAAATGAGAGGTAAAATGGGTACCTCTATCTGAGATGATAGATAAGGAACATCATGCAACCTAACCAACTCTCTAAGATAGAGTTTTGCATAGTCCTCGACTAAGTAAGTGGTATAAACTTGTAGGAAATGAGATGATTTGGTCATCCTATCTATGATAACCCAAATAGAATCATGATGATGATGAGTACGGGGCAAACCCATTACAAAATCCATATTCACTTCCTCCCACTTCTATGTGGGAATACTGAACTCCTTCATGGACCCACTAGGTTTCTGATGTTCAATCTTAACTTGGTGACATGTATAGAACTTAACTACTAATTCTAAAATATCTCTCTTCATCCCACTTCACCAATAGATCACCTGCAAATCACGCATATCTTAGTGGACCCTAGATGAATTAAGAGACCTGCACTATGTGCTTTTACATGAATTCATTGCCTCAAATCATCTACTCTAGGCACACATAGCTGGCCCTAAAAACGCAGCACCCCATATCCCTCTTAGGAGGAAACCTCCACTATTTTATCTCTGACTGATACTTTCAACTTAACTAGGTTGGGATCTCTATCCTTATTTTCCTTCACCTCGAAAACTAGACATGATTCTGAGCTACTCTGCACACATACACTACCTTCTACTGAATCGACTAAGTGGACACCTAGTTGGGAAATATGATGGACTTCCTGAGCTAACTTCTTCTTACCATCCTCAACATGAGCAATACTACCTATAAACAATCTACTGAGAGTATAATCCACTAAATTGGCCTTGCCTGGATGATACATAACACTCATGTCATAATATTTCAATAACTCTAACCACCTTCTCTAATGTAAATTCAAATTTTTCTGAGAGAACACATACTGCAAGCTTTTGTGATCTGTGAACAAATCAACATGCACCCCATACAAGTAATGCCATTTAATATTTAAGACAAACACTAAAACTGCTAGCTCAAGATTATGAGTCAGATAATTCTTCTCATGGGGTATAAGTTGTCTAGAGGCATAGGTGATAACCTTACCTCTCTGCATAAGGACACAACCCAAACCTACTCTAGATGCATCACAGTATAGAACAAACCCATCCGAACAAGCTAGAAAAGTAAGAACTAGGGCTGAGGTGAGTGGAGTCTTTAACTCCTAAAAACTCTTCTTGCAGGAATCTGACTACTGGAACTTGACTTTCTTCTGAGTGAATCTGTACATAGGGGATACAATAGATGAAAACTCTTTGATAAACAGACGGTGATAGCAAAATAAACCCAAGAAACTCCTGATGTTTGATGGAGATATGGGTCTGGGTTAGTTCTCACCGCCTTGGTCTTTTAAGGATCAACTCTAATGAACTCATCGAAAATAATATGGAAAAGGAAAGATACTAACCTCAACCAAAATTTGCACTTAATGAATTTAGTGAACAACTGGTGAGTTGTAAGAGTCTGCAATACTCTCCTGAGGTGATTTGTATATTCCTTTTTGCTTCGGGAGTAAACAAGAATGTCATCAATCAATACTATGACGAACATGTCCAAGTACTGCTTGAAAACTCGGTTCATCAAGTCCATGAAGGTTGCTAGGACATTTGTAATACCAAAGGACATGACTAGAAATTAGAAGTGACCATATTGATTTTTGAAAGCTGTTTTCTAAATATAATCCCTGAACCTGAGTTGATGATAGTCTGATTTGAGGTCTATCTTGGAAAAGTAGATGGCACCCTAAATTTGGTCAAACAAGTCATCCATTCTAGGAAATGGATATTTTTTTTACTGTAAGTTTGTTCAACTGATGGTAGTCTATGCACATTCTGAGAGAACTATCTTTTTTATGCATGAATAAAACTAGTGCGCCCCACGGAGAGATGTTGGGTCTGATGAATCCCTTATCTAGGAAATCCTATAACTGTACATTTAAATCTTTAAGTTCTGTTGGAGCCATTCTATATAACATAATGTAGATAGGTTGAGTATCTAGGAGAAGGTCTATTCCTAAGTCTATTTAGCTTTCGGGAGAAACTCCGGGAAGATCTTCAAGAAATACATCTGACAATTCATTTACTATTAGAACTGACTCAAGAGTTGAAGTTTCTGAACTAGAGTCTTTGACTCAAACAAGATGGTAAATACACCCCTTGGATATAATTTTTTTTACTCTAAGGTACGAAATAAGCTGACCCCTACGAGTCGTGGTACTACCCCTCCATTCAATGACTAGTTCATTTGGGAAATGAAAGTGAACAATTATGTTCCTATAACCAACTGAGGCATATCATGAGTGGAGCCAATTCATGCCGAGAGGGACGTCAAAATCTGTCATCTCTAACTCCACGAGATCAACTGAAGTAACTTTCTGAGATATTGTGACTAGATAGTTCCTGTATACCTTCCTGGCTAGAATAGAAACACCTACTGGGGTGGACAATGAGAAGGGATCTGCTAGCATTTCAGGACTGACTCTGAAATTGATGGCTATATATGGATTTAGAAAAGAAAGAGAAGCTCCAGGGTCTAGTAAAGCATAAATATGTAAGTGGTAGACCTGTAACATACCAATAACTATGTCAGGAGAATTTTTTTAATATTGGCGGGGCTGAAGAGAATATAATCTATTCGAACGCTGGCCATTGGTAGTACTAGAAGCTGAACCCTACTGAGTTAGTCCACCAGATGAAACTAACGACTGATGGGACTGGCACTGTTGGCGCAAATCCCTACTTTTCTGAGCAACTACCCAACATTATTGAATTTGATGACTTAGATTACCACACCCTAAGCGCATATCACTGCCTGCTCTAAACTCACCCTAATAGTGTCTGCCTTATTTCTTACATAGAGGTTTTGTACGGGCACTGTTGACACTTTCTTAGAACTTAGATCCTGCTGACCTATCTTAATTTTCATTTTTGAATTTGGGTACGGGGGTACTTTATGAAAATAGTGATGGGGCTAAAAACCTCTGATGAAACTGGGGACGATTACTACCTTCTGACCTTGGCTGACTGAAATTAAAGATACCTGTTCTATCCCTCTTGTTCTCTGTGTCCGTTTCTTTTTAATCTTCTTCTCCTCTATATATTAAGCATAGACTATCATACTAGCCAAGTCCATCTCCCTAATTTGCACTATAGTCCTACACTCCTTGACCACACTGTCGGATACACCAGACATAAACTTACTTATCTAGGACCTGCTATCAGCTACTACATAAGGGGAACACCTAGCTAGATAAGTAAACTTGAGGGAATACTCCTTCATTCTTATGCTTCCCTACCTCAAATTAATAAATTATAACACCTTGGCCTCCCTCAACTCTAATGGGAAGAATCTATCTAAGAAAGTTATGGCAAACTCTTCCCATTCTACAGGCCCTGAATAAACACCCCTATCTACCTTTCACTTCTTAAACCAAGTATGAGCTACATCCTCTAACTGATATGCAGCTAAATCACCAATCTCATTGGATGTCACCTCCATATCATCTGTTACCATTTGAACCATCTATAAGAATTCTTGTGGATCCTCTTCAGACTTGGTGTAATAACCCTGATTCCCTAGCTCAGTCTAGCACTCAGTATATTAGAATTCCTATATGAAATTTTTGTTCCAAGTAGAATTTTCAAGATTTAGACTCACAATCGTGTAGGAAATATGATCATCTTTCCAATGATATTAAATTTTCCTTAATCCGATAGTCGGGTAAGAAGTAATGGCGATTTAAAATTTCAGCAGTCAAACTCCACTATTTCAGTAAGTAGCGTATCATGGAGATCGGCCAAATGACAATTGTCAAATTTCAGTAAGCCTCCGCAATATCACCGTGTCGCGTTGATGTCCCAGTTCACAGTTTTCAGTTTCTAGTGAGGGACCGCGATTGTGTCGCGCACACCGTAGGTCAAATTCTCGTATGTCAATTTCCAGTGACATGGCGCAATAGTGCAGCATCACGCCAGGGGGTATTTTACGAAATTTTGAATGGAAATCCAAAGTTTTGTCCTAGGTTAAATTGGTCCTTTCCCATAATTTTAATCCTCCAGGTGTGAGATTAAAGTCCTAAAAACATTTTACGTCATTCATTATTCAACTTTTCCCCAAACTCAAAAGGTATTATCTCTCAAGAAAACAAACCCTAGCTTCATAAAATAAAGAACAATCTCAAGAATTTCTTCAAGAGTCTTCAACAATTAACAAATTAAGGTTGGTTAGGTGTTCATTCATGGGTTCCTTCCACCCATGAATTCCATGAATCTTTTTTCAAAATACAATGATTATATATTTATGAATTTCCATGATTGAATTGAATTGAATTCATGTTTATGTTATTGTTGGGTTTTAATCCATGATTTAGACTTCAAGTTCTAAGAATTGATCCTAGTATGTATTTGAGTTACATGATATTCATGATAAATTCATCAATTTGCAAGTTGTGTTGTAATTATGTTATCCCTAAGTGTTTATGATTTAACGAATTAATTATACTCCCTATGTGTTTGGTAAAAATCCTATGGGGATGAAATATTGCCATTATAGCATGCTAACATGTAATCCCTATTCATGTACAAGTTAATGCATTACGAGTGACTGATAGAATGTACATGAAAATTAAATGATGCAATTATTTACATGCTAGTATATGTACAAGCCTATGCCCTATAAGTGTTTGATAAAATGTCTCCATGAGTGAATTATGGCCAAGTGTACATTGTTATGCTTTTCAAAATTATGCTATGTTTTACTTTTCATGTTAACGAGTTCTGTTGGTATTTTATATCCAAAAATCTAGCTATTTTCTTAGAGCCAATGTTAGTTATAAAATAGTATCAGTCATGTCACAATCAATAAGGTTCAGTCAACTATAGAACTCAGTAGAACTCGGTTAGTTACATTATTCAGGAAAACTCAGTAAACTCTGTATCAATCAAGTGCAGTTCAGTATACTCAGTTCAGTGTCTTTCAGTTGGTAGTAGGATTCAGCTCCGAGCGAGCCTAGGGATGGGGTCTCAACCATTAGTTAGGACTGGGTCCCTAGAAATAATCCCTAAGTTTCAGAACTACATAGCCTGCGTAGGTAATGAGATGTCACCTGTTAGATAGGAATGACAAGCTTAGGGATCACCCTCCAGTATAGGACTAATATCATGGGTCACCTATTAGTTAGGACTGACTCTACAACAATTATTAGTACCCGTGGAATGGTATTAGCACTCTTCCAACTGGGGTTACAGATTGGGCCCCAACTAGAACTCAGTTCAACATTATAGAATTAGGACTATTAGACACAGTCAATTAGTATCAGTAAATCAATTATCAGTAACTTCAGATATCAATTACTCAGTTGTAAAAACTAATAACTCATCTTCAGAAAAACTCAGTTACAGTCTATATGTATATGTATGGTATTACATACTCAGTGATTTCAATAGTATTGGTTATCACACACATCAATATTTAGTTACTTTATATCGTTTAGTAAGTTACTATTCATGCATATGAACCCTTTAATTTAGCCTTACCTTATCTAGCATACTAGTAAATTCCACATAATGATGCAAACTCTTTCTTAGCGCTATGGTGTATTATATCATAGGTCCGGACGCTCAGGTTCCTGACCTTACTTAGACAGATCTAGTCAGCAGTTGCAGATTTAGGAGTGAGTCATCATATATTGAAGATGTGTTTTTATTTTAGTATTTTAGTAGTTATAGTATTTCAGTAGTTGGGGTTAGTTGGGGTCCTGTCCCATCAACTCCATTTTCAGACAGTTCTAATTAGAGACTTTCTAGTTTCAGACAGTATTTCAATTTTATACATTTATTAATCAGTTGATATTGTTTATCAATATTTCAGATGTTTTAAACCTTATGGCATTCCTATTTTTCCACTTTTATTACAATATATTTATTCAGCTCTTACAACAACTATCGGTCATATGTTAGCTTGTGGTCCCTTGGGGTCGTAAGTACTGTGTAATGTACAGGGTATAGACTAAGGGCGTTACACTTGGATCCCATGAAGGAAGGAGGATTCATCCGGGTGAAGTCCCAAATTCATGTTGTAGCAGTATAGGCCACTGGTTGGCCATAACAGCAGCTAGATGGCCAAAGGTGCTGGATGGTTTCCCGCTCCTATTCTATTATTCTTTTTTGGAGGCATTCTATTATTCTCTTTTGGAGGCATGTTCTATTAATGGAAGGATGATTAGATTAGACCGGGAGTTTAATCATTATCTCATGCTCAATCACATGATATGAATACTTAAAGAAGGAAAACTTTCTCTAAACGTCTTGTAGCCTCTTTCCCATAAGTGTGGTGCACTACACACCCAAGGACAAGACTATACTTGATGTGAATTTGAAACTACCTAGGACACTTTAAAACCTTAGGCTCTGATACCAAGTTTGTAATACCCCTAGAGTATACCCTGGGAGTCACACATTGCTTAAAGTCCAAGGGGACCATAAGCTAACCCTTGAGTTGGTACCTGCTGCGAGCACTAAATAATAATATCATAATTATGGAAGAACAACTGATATTCCATAAGTTTTTATTACTAAATAAATACCAAACTATGTATCTAGAGAAACAACTATCTGAATCTGATAAAATACTGATAAACTGAATAACTAACTGACATGTCCGAAAGATTTAAACTGACTGAATATGATTTGATGGGACAGGCCCCACCTAACTCCAACTAACTACTAGACTTAAAAAAATATAATAAAATAAATTCATCCTCGAAATAAGAGTACTCAACACTGCTACTACTGAGAGACTGAGAAGTCTAAGTGCGATCCAGGAACTGAGCGTCAGAACCTAAGATATAATACATTATAGCGTAAGAAATGGTATGCAATCAGTACTTTGAATATACTAGTATGCTAAATGAGGTAGGTTAATATACATGGTTTTAATAACAGGAATAATAATTATCTGAATAAACATGTAAACCATGGAGTACTGAATACAAAGAATGAAAGTTTGTAAATACTTAAGGTAAGTGAAATTTATAGATATTGAGTATGAATGACCAAGCATATAACATGAGATGAATAAAATCTATAAAATAAAATACTGAAATAACTGATATTTGTATACTTTGGTCAAACAACACTTAGATTGAATATATGAACTAATTATTTGACTAAAATTGTAACTGAGACTGTGACTGAGATTGTGGGAGGTATCATTTAACCGACATTCCCCAATATAAGCTAATTGGGGTCCAACCTATAACCCAAGTTGGAAGGGTGTTAATACCATGCCACAGGTACTAGCACTGGCTATATGGATCCACTATACTGATGTGATGTACCAAAGGACTAAGCGTGTCAAGCCTATACTGATGGGTGACCTCTAACAGATAGTCAAGCCTTAACTGACGGGTGACCTTCCATATCCTATGTTGTCTATGTAGTTCTAGAGTTTAGGGACTTCTACTAGCAACTCTGCCTCTCTGACAGGGAAGCCACCATTCCTACACTCGCTAGATGCTAAATCCTACTCCCAACTAAAAGACACTGAAATACTAGACTGTTCTGAGTTAAACTGACTGTTCTGATAATGCTCATAATATAGTCTAAAGTAATTTTGAAGATACTGAAATGAGACTAAGTAAACAACTATTGTTTTCGGGTATTCCCCCAGGACTTAATACAATAATAGTAAAATGATACTAAAGCTTGAATGACATAGCATGATGACTTTTATCAAATATTCATTATTGTAATCATTTTATCAAACACTTAATATGCATGGTGTATATAGACCATGGGAATTAGTTTAATGCTTGTAGTAAAGAACAACTTCAACACCATTATCACAAATCATGATTTAAATTAGTGGACAAGAATATCTAAACATATGGAGTGTAATAATAGAGATCAACTTCGCTAAAACCTGGTATAGAATAAGATTCATGGAAATTCATGGTTTAATCATAATTTTAAAATCAAGATAACTTGGAAAGATCAAAATTTTGCAATTTAAATCGGATACTTGGACTCAATGGGTGAAAAGAACGCATGGATGAACATCTAACATTCATGGGTTAATGAATATGAGAGGAATGATGGTGGGTTCTTGAGATTTGGTCTTGAATTTGAGAGCTAGGGTTTATTGTTCTTGAGAAGGGGATCTTTAATTTTTTGAGGAATTGAATAAATGATGATTATTTAGGTCACTTAGGGGTTAAATCTCGTGTTTTAGGCTGATTAGGTCCATGGAAAAGACCTAAAAACCCCTAAACAAATTAATAAACTCGAGCTTGAAACTGAACATCCCAATTTTTAGCTCTGCGCGATGCGGTACAATCGCGTCGATCCACTGGAAATTGACAATCCTCATTTTATCCATTGGTGCGACGCGGAGCTATCACAGTAAGCCTTTGGAATGCCATTTTGGCCACCTCCGCGATGCACCATTATCGCAGAGGCTCAGTAGAAATTGCCAAGTGTTAATTGGGTTCATGGTGCGATGCGCCAATATCGTGGTCCCTTACTATAAATTGACTATTATTATTTAGACTGGCTTCGTGATGCGCTAGTGACCAAAATGACGGTGTTTAGTGACTGAAACTTAAAATTTCCATAACATCTTACATGGTTATCGGATTTGGGCAAATTTTATATCGTTAGAAAGCTAATTGAATTTCATACGCAATGACAAGCTCTAAACTAAAAAATAATGGGTATTTTGAAAAATTTATATATGAAAACCTATGTATTGGGACTTAAATTATTCTAGGGAAATACGGGGTATTACACCCTCTCATAGTAGTAGAGAATAGCTCTCCACATTCAACCACAATGTTTTAGAACTCATACACCTCAATGTTGGAAAACTTACTTTGAAGATCTCCTTGAATAAACAAAGCAATCACCGTTGTTCCTCAAATTGTTTAACATAATTTCCATGGTAAGGCTCTTAAAGCTTGTAGCTACTCGTCCACGAGCAAGATTTTTTTTTCTCTGAAAGTGAATCACATAATCCACCATAGAATCATGGGCCTTAGGGGTTTCATCAATATCAAAATATTTTTCATGCCCATTACAGGTATCTAGTGTTGCCTCAGAAGCAGAGGTGTCATAAGGAATAGGTTTCCCAACCAGTTTCTTAGGATGATAGGCGTATTTAGACTTAATTGATTTATAAGAGGTGGAATTTTTAGGCTTGACCTTGGAATTTTTGTTGAAGGAGGAGGACAAAAGGTGGAAGGTTTTGGAAAGGTATGTTTCACAGTTTTGCCGTTGCGCACAGAGCAGAGAAACATATCTTGAGAAGGAGGGTTAAGAGAAGTCCAGGTATTGAAATGTGTTTATTTTTGTTGGCTCGAAGGGATTCAGCAACAAATGCCCTCTCTTGTTACTTTTTGCAGCAAATATGAGGGTTTCTAGAAGAAAGAACTAAAGGACGTGGTTCATCAGAAAGCTCATAGTCCTCGACAACAAACGGAGAAAAAGATCATTTTTTCTTTTATTAGTATCTAGATTTTCTCGAAAATTTTTTTACAAAAGTAATATCATCAATATTGATGATTTTAAGAGGAACTACATCTGTAACTATAGGAGTTGATGTGAAAGGAAAACAAGGACCGGTAGATAATTTAGAAAATTGGATTTTGAAGTTAGTCCAAGAAGAGTAATCAGATAATTTTATAGGAATGGTGGGAGGAATGTAGAGTTCAATATTTGTAGTACTGTGGATGACCAATTTAGTGGATTCAGATTCAAAAGAAGGGTTAGATTTTGGGATTTTAGAGGATGAGGATATGCCATTGGTAAAATAGAACACAAAATTGAAAGATGGAATGGAATAACAAATAGTTTTTGGTTGATTTAGAGTAATAAAAATATGATAATGATAAAATGTATATAAAGAGGAAAATAGGAAGAATCTGAAATGTAAAGGGCATGGATTTCTTTGGTTTGGAATAGGTAATAATGGGAAAAGGCAGTGCAACAATAATGGAAAAGTGGTGGCAGTTTTTTTTTTAAAAATGGGACCCTTGGGTTTTTTGGAGATTACCATTTTGGATTAGAAAAATTAATACATTTGGACCTAGTTTGCTCAACTGTTTCAACTCTATGTATTTTAGTAAGAATGTAAGATCATACCTGAACAACAGAAAGACATGGGCATAATTTCGTGAATGTTCTAGCATATCTGTACAAAGCAATATACATTTAATTTTATTAAATCTAAAATTTTGGAATTAGGACACTCAACTAAATGTGTAAGATTGGATTAATCAAGATCCTAGTAAGAAATATAAGAAAAAACCATCCTTCTAATATATCATTGGAGGAGATTTAAACAATCTTAAGCATCCCTAACTCTAACATATTCTTTCAAAATATTTCCTACCCGACCTTAACTGTGTCCTTGTCATAATGGACATCCCAAGACCAACTAGCACCGGAGACCACCATCGTTACCCAACCCAACCTCCAACCGCCTGCCTTGAGATGGCTGAATTTCGAGCGTATAACAAGATAGCATAACTATCCAATTCCAAACTCTCGGATAGGTTTATAATTGAGACTGACCCATTTGAATCCAACCGATCGAACACATCCGATAACCAAACCACACCATAAACCATCAACCAAATAATAACCAAACCAAGTTACATAACATAACATAAATGGAGGGACAATGATAAATCTAGTCCACCGGTATCATCCCCAATACTAATGCTAATACAAAGGTTAACACCAATACTGATCCTGCCCATACCAAACCATAGTGGTTCCACAAAATCCTCTAACTAAAAGAAAACCAATATCTTGTTGGGGCATGCCCCCAACCATAGCCAAAACCAATATCCATAAATAATCCAAAGTATGTAAAAACATCCATAAAAGAAATAGATCCTTCCGAAATATGGAAGCTCAGCATTTCAAACCGATAGCTGACCCCAAAGACAAACTCTAAGTAAGAGGAGTAGAATGGCCTATTCCTGTATGGAGTGGGGATACAGTTGCCTGAAGATGGGTTAGCAGGTGACCACTAGAAAGATACTCAGGATAAGAATAAAATAATGTCATCCAGTAAAAACTAAGTAAACCATCCATATGCATACAAATTGTATATATATATAAAAAAACTGGGAAAAGGAATGGGGTTTAGCATGAACTTAAAATAATTAACCTAGGTATGTGTAGCTTAACCATCCTAAAACTACCCATGAGCTATATGGGTCCAGTGTAGCCCCCTGAACGGGCCCCAATTCGTGTAGCCATATTAATCGGAGATACCATAAGAGTAGGGGATTCCCAAGTACCCTTCGCTCACCATAATACTTATGTAAATTGCACTTAGAGGATTCTAATGTACCTCATAGTATAATATAAGGTCGTCATGTCTATCACCTCATGTAGGGAAACATGAGTTTACTATGCTCGTCCATGGTACTTACACCTTCATAGTTAGCTATCACAACCCGCCATTATTTCCCAATTAAAACCATTTCCATCCAACCATGTTATTAGACAATTATTATCAACCAAGGCTATAAGTAGTGGTATCATCATACCAACTATAACTTGAAAGTAATGTCCTTAGCCGACCTTTGTATGTAGAGGGATTCCAATGTAACCATAGTCTACATTATTAGGTTAACTTGGGGGCGAACCCCGTGTAAACCTCAAGTGTTTCATTATTAAGTTTTCTTGGGGGAATACCATGCACCCTACAAGTGTTTCATTAACCTTATTTACTTAGGGATTCCCTTGTAACCCACAATGAAATTTAATTCACCATAATCAATACTAACAAACCTTACTATTTAACTATTTATACCATTAAGAGATCCATTACCAAATCATAACATGCAATATTTCCATTAAATATCAATAACATAGTAAATGCATTCTCACAGTCAATTTATCAATCATGTTGGGGGCATAGTATTTCCAAAACCAAATCCAATTACCAATTAACCATTCCTATGCAACCAATTGTCCAAACCACCATTAAATCATGTAAGAACATAATTAAAACATGGGAAAGCCATAACCAAATATTGTATACAAAAATCCCAATACATATTTGAAAACACTAAAAACATACAATAATCATGCCATAAAAACATTGTATAAATCAAGACTTTCGTTAGAACTAACAATGATGGAGGAGTATATTGCCTTAGGTTAGAAGTAGAAGAGAAGGAATCACCCAAACAAGTACCAAATTACTCCTCAAGATGAAACCCTAGCCTTAGTTTACCCAAAAGCCTTAGAGAAAATTATAGAGTGTTTAAGAGAGTTTTCTAAGTGTTTAGTGATAGAATAATAGGGTAAATAACCTCCCATATGGGTTAGTTATCATGGGGCCTTAATAGGTTAAGTAGGGAAATGTCCAGATTACCCCACTTAAGTTGTATAAAAATCTTGCATATGGGTACGACTCATCATACTAGTCGTACCCTTCAATATGAGTGTTACCCACCACTCGTACCATAGGCCTCCTGTGACGCCCCGAGATGATCCCCTAGACATCACATAGTGCTTAGGACCATAAGTGATTCTAAGCTAACCCTAAACTGGAACTCTGTCAAGAAACTGATTTTAATGTACAAAATAACTGAGTTTACTGTGCGGAAAGATCATCTTGATGAAATCTAGGAAAGTTTAATACTAATACAATTTTTACATTCTGATAAAACTAAAGTAGGAACTGAAATTAAATGACTGACTCTAACTGAAATCTAAGAAGCCTCCACTATACTGTCTATAGATAGTCGGGACGAGACTCCAACTACCACTAATCAATTCATATGAGTAAGAAAGTAAAGTATATGAATAACATCTAACTGAAGTCCTCAAAATATGAGGACTCATCACTCATTGGCCGGAATCTACAACTGTCTGATCGTGATTATGCGCTACAATTGACCAGGTACCTACATTATTAAACAATGTAGCACATAGACATATATATGGATCAGTACCATTGGAATGTACTGATCATGTAGGGGTGAATGCATAAGTAAAACAGTAACTCAATTAATCATATAGATTGTAAAGAATGAATACTAAGTATAAATGACTCACATTAGCTTGTATGCTGTAAAATCTACGAAATATAAACATACTGGAGAAAAGAATAAAGAATATCTTTTTGATCCATCACACATAGTTCTAAACTCTGTACTATTACTCTTTCTGTTTGTAGAATAAGTAGGATTGAAGTTAAGTCCGTTTTCAAATCATGCAGACAAAGCGTAAAAAGGACTCACCTATGTATCTATAAACTAAAAGATTAAATCTCATAGCTAATGTTTTATGTAAAATAATGTCTAAAATAAATTGTGAGACTTTACACAGTTTCTGAAAGTTGTTAATTTATTCTATCTTAGGACATAGGGAGTTTCTTCTAAAAGATTTTCAGTAAGGGAGGTACTTCTAACATACACAAACATTGTAAGCTATTATAGATTACAATGTCTAGTTCTTCTAAGGGGAAAACCTCATGTTGGGGAGGGGTTTCATACTCTTGCCAAAGAGTATAACTTGCGCTGATTGATCACAATTTGTATTTGCATCCATATTAATGGGAATAATCTAAATTTGTACCTATGCTAACCCGTAGTTCTGGGACATGTGAACTATGATACATACTCAACTTGGTCCTAAATATTACTCCCTTTAATTGGTATGCTCATTCTGTAGAAAATCCACCTTAAAATAGCACAAGGGTTTATAATGGAAACCAGTTATGCATCTGTCTATTTTAAACTGTAATCAAAACAAAGTGTGTGGATTCCATATCTTAGATGAGGATCAAAATATCAAATCTTTATTAAAATCTTAATATAAGCTAGTCATAGGGTGCTTAAAAGAAAAATCTTCTTGAAATATAGATACTCAAACTAGGGGCTTATAAACCCATGTTTTTAACTCCTGTCAAATCATCACAAAGTTCATGCTTAGCAATAATATTCTTGAAATACTTTAAAAATTCTAGTCATGATAATAAACTTCAATTCCCAATATGTTAAATCAAGTCTCCTGTATAAACATGTGAAAGTAGATATGCAATTCAACAATTAAATCACCTGCAACTTCATAAACTTCAAGTAATAATAATTGGGTATGAACCCTACATTAAAATTCATTTACACTCGACTTTAAAACTAGTTTTAGGAACAAGTATGAAAGAAGCATCCCTATTCATAACCCCACATACCTTAATTTTCTTGAATTGTGAAAAAAGCTTGAATCTTGGAACATGAATGATGAACTTCTGAAAGAAACTTTATTCTTGATATTTCTAGAAGAATTATTGAACTTGGAATCTTGAACTCTTAGATTTTTTGAAGGAATCTTTAAGTTGAATCTTTAATTCTTTGTGTTCTTGAGAGAAAGCCTTGAAATATTGTTTATGGGAAAGGGGAGTGTTTTTACGCGAGTTGTAGTGAGGAAATTGGGAAAATAATGCCCCTTTTTGACTTATAAATCGTGTTTGGACTGCTGGGGTGGAGGGGAAATGAAGAAACTTCCCCTTGGCCTCTTTTTACAGTGGAAATATTCATTGTGGAATGAACCCTAGTAGGTTTAAGCAACCCTCAAGATGTGTCCCCTAATCGGGTTGAAGAGCTCTCGCGGCGCGGGGCTATCGTGACTTTTTACTACCTATCTTGGAAAAGGTCATAGTTTTTTGCTTGGGTATTGGATTAAGGAAAAATTTGTATCTTTGGAAAGAAACTCAAATATCTATAATTTGGTGGGTATTTATATGAAAAATTCTATTTATATCGAAAGTATACACATTCAAAGTAATCCCTTGTAGAACCAAATACCAAACTTTTGACGAATCAAAGGATCTTAGCTCAACTTTGTTCTAAGCGATTTCTATGAGCATTTTTCACCTAGAAAGTACTTCACACACTAGCATAAAGATCATGACACATGAATTCAAAAGTACATCCTGGGATTATAATTGACACATGTAAGAACGACGTTTCAAAGTCTATCCCAAAAAAATTAGGTGTTACATTATCTCTCCATTTGAATCATTTGTCCTTAAATGATGGATAGAAACTCGTTGACATCTTAGAAGTAGAGAATAATGTAGACATTATATGTCTACTATGAAAAGGTATAAATTACCCGAAACATTAAAACTTTCATCATGAGACTAATTTCTAAGTTGGCTTGACTTTACTTACTATAATGAGTTGATTCATGTTGAGAGTTTAGAACTCACTTGAATTGTTTATCATACAATCATACATATAGAACTGTGAAGTGATAACATATGAAAGCCCAAACCATGAGATAACGAGACTAAGATCGTACAAGGGGTATTACACTATCTGAGCTGGAATACTTGGAAAACTGAGAGTATGCACTAAACACTTATGAACTGAGTCATGACTAGATAGCTGAATTCGAATCATGATGCATGTGTTGAACGGAATTCTCAACTTACATCTATTCGAACAAATTAACTCATAGAATAGCCATATTCATGAAACCTCAGATAGTAACACTAGATGGAAAGATGGAAAACCATATGAATTTTTCTGTCTGACTTCTAGACTGGATCTCTAGCTATAAGGAATGAATTATACTGAAAGTTTATACTCAACTGGAGTATTTCTTCAACACTCTTTCTACGAATTGTTAATAACATTAGTGAGCATAGAATCTTGGGCATGATCTAAATATGATATCTGAGTACGGAACCATATTATATCTATAACTCTATAACACGAAAAATAGGCATATAAAACATAAGCCAGGATAGAACTTCTAAGACTGATGCAATGCATTTTCTAACTTTAAAGCTTAGCCCCAAGTCCAAGTTAATCTACATACCCTCAGCATGTTTAAGCCTAACTCGAAATAACAAAGTACTGCACATAACACCATAATACTAGTCTGAACCATGAATTCCATACTATATGCGTGTTTCACATCTTCCATCTCACAAATAATTCTTATTACCACTTCAACAATTAAATTTAACCTCTTACTAGGAATTCACTAACGGACAATGCATTCATCCACTTATAAACCAACATGACATCCAAGCCTATCATCATAACCATATATGAACTTCCATGCACTATCCCCAATAAAACACACACAAAATTTTAACTAACCATGACATATATCAAATGATCTACCTAATTAATCCTTCAAACTTATAGCCTTATATAAAACAATCATACAACAATCTTTCCCCAACAAGAAATATATACTCCCTTCCATCTAAACAATTGCTCATCACCTCTATCATTTTATAGGGAGGGGTTACTGAAAAGTTAGAACATGAAGATCTGAAACATGAAAAAATACTATGCATAACTTGGACACTTAACTAAGGCTAGAGGAATAAACTATCAAAAGCATGAATTCATCGAAGAGAGACAAACTGAGGACATACATGATATAATCTAAATTTTGTTGATCATTAAGAGTGTACCATGACATTCTGTAAACCATTAGTACATGATTCATGAGATGCATAACCAAAGTTTGGAGTTCATAATTTTATGGAACATGATTCATACTGCTGAGCAAACTGGAACTCCTTATACTAGGGACTGGGACCGTACATAATTCTATGAAAAGTGCATGATTTAGAGATATGTTCATAAAGCTGACATGTAAGGCAAGATAAGATGTCGTAATGAATAAAATACAACATTTTATACTGAGACAAGAACGAGTTGGGTATCTTCCTCTCTTACTACTGTTCTATAACACACTGACATTACTACTAGAATTTGAGAGCCTGACTTGGTTACTTGTTCTATCATCTCCCCCTAATATTAAAGCCATTACTTTAAGCCTATGGACCCCATTACTAACTCTAAACTGAACTATAACCACTTTACTCTAGAGTATGTGATATAACAATACACATCAATATTAAACATAAACTAACCCTAAAAGACTGCAACTAAAAGTATAAAACCCACTACTAATACTTTATTCTAAGATACAACTCTTAACTTTCTATATCCTTAAGAGTCATCATATAATAACACAAATAGTAACTAACTTAAAATCTTCATAAGTATCACTATACTAGGATTTTAAACCATCTACGACTTCAAATCTTATTTCTATTATCTCAATCATCCTAAATTCAAACTTAGATTCTAACACTTAACATAGACGTCACCAAAATTTAATGAACCATAACACTACTGTCATAGCCTACTAATATCACATCTCTAAACTTATGTTTTTCCCTAAACCATGAGAATCAAAATCATACCGAAAGACTCAACATCACACATAGCTCCTTAACTTAGCTATTAAGAACACTATATACTATATAACTAGCCTTATTCCCATTTAAAAACTCAAGGGTACTACTAACCACATACATTCTTTAATAATCTGAGAAAATAATGCATCCCCATATCACCTTGGGCACACATCTAAATCGTACCTACAACATCAAACTCCATTGCAAATAAATGAAATTAAACTCTTGCATATACTATTCAATCCTACTAGATCACTTCCATATACTACCATCACTAACCAAGGAATCATTGTTTCCACCATGATGATCATCCACTATTCAAACTTAGTGTCTAGTTCTAGACATGATTAACAACCTAACTTCACATACTATTCTCACTTGGAAGCTATAAAATAAAACATCCCAGAACCTCATAATAACAATAATTGATCATATGATCATATGGCCTATCTTACTATGATCCATTAGCACATCCTCATTTTATATATTACTACTATTCACCCATTTGTACACCTAAATTTCTTTCATAGCTCTATAAGCCTAAATTAATAATACTCAACCACCAAATACTTTCATCAATAGCCTATACTTTTCTAACACCATAAATACCATCAATAATTCCTTATCTATATTCAACCAAGGAACTTGTACCACATTCATTACCCCTAAACTAACACAAAAAGACCTATCCCCTCACAACTAACTCGATCATATGCAAAAGTTCATCCATATACATTCGATCAATCTCCATTACCACCTTTAATATAACTAAACTTATAAACCCACACCTCCTACTATAAGAAGATTATACTACTTATGAATCATAACACTCAAGGTCATAATATCCCATGAATACAAACTCTATTTAAAAACCTAAGTTCATATTATCTCCTTGCATATGCATAATTTGTATAAAAGAGGTTAATAAGGAATTTGAATACACGACATATTTCATCTTAAATTCACAAGTCATATGGGTGAGGACATAAGATTTCAACTCAAGGGACTTATAACACCCTAGCGAGCTCCTCTCACGCACCTTGTGTGACTTTTAAAGTTACTGATAGTAAATCAGAGAGCATCATTTTGGGAGGAATAGGAACATTCTAATCATGTTATCTCAAGAATAAGTCATAGATAAAGGATTATGGAGTAACTTACGAATCGATAGAAGTTTCTTAGAGAACAACTTTACAACACGTCTAGAATATGAAGAGGGGAAATATTTCCCAAATGCCCTGAAGCTTCTTGAAGAAAACTATAGATGTCTCTGTACCATTCCGCCAGTCTCAACTAGACATGGCCTCACAAACACCCTAGTACACTTGTACCTTAGGATCTGATACCAAGTTTTTAACGTGCTAAGACTACCCCCTGGATGTCACACGGTGCTTAGGACCACAAGTGATCCCAAGCTCACCCATGAACTGGCACACAGTCAAGTAACCAATTTAAATATGTATAAAACAACTAAGTTTAATGTGTGGAAAAATAATCAAGATGAAATATGGGAATAATACAATATTGATACAATTTTACATTCTGATAAAACTAAAAAAGGGAACTGAAATTAATGAATGACTCTGATTAACATCTATGAAGTTTCTTCTACACTGACTATATATAGATGGGATATGTCTCCAACTATAACTAATTAATACATATGAGTAAGAAAGTACAGTACTTGAATAACATCAATCTAAAGTCCCCAAAGTAGGAGGACCCATCACCTGCTAGATAGAATTTACAGTTGTCTGATCGTGATATATGTACTACAAATGAACTGGTACCTATATTATTAGACAATATAACACATAGACATATGCGTGGATCAGTACTTTTGTAATGTACTAAGTATGTGAGGGTGAATGCATAAGTAAAACAACAACTCAATTAATCATATAGCTTGTAAAGAATGCATGCTAAATAAAAATGACTTACATTGGTTTGAATATAGTAAAATTTGCAAAATATAAACATACTGTATTAAAGAATAAAGACAATATTTGTGACCCATCGTAATTAGTTATAAAGTTGTGCTATTATCCTTTTGGTTTATAGAATAAGTAGGACTGAAGTTACGTCTATTTTCAAATCATGCATGCTAAGTGTAAAAAGTACTCACCTTTATATCTATAAACTGAAAGCTAAAATCTCATAGCTAATGACTTATGTATAACAATATATGACATAAATTATGATCCTTTACACTTAGTTTCTAAAAGTTGTTCGTTCATTCTGTCTTAGGACTTAGGAAGTTTTTCCAAAAATCTTTTCTGTTATTCTTTTCTGTTAAGGAGTTTCTTCTAAATGACATAAGCCATGTGATCTATCATGGAGTCCAATGTTAAGTTCCCCTAAGGGTAAAACCTCATGTTGGGGAGCGGTGTCATACGCTTGCCAAGGAGTATAACCTGAGTTGAGTGATCACAATCTGTATCTGCATCGATATAAATGGGAATAATCTAAATTTGTACCTACATTGGCTCGTAGACATAGGGAATGTGAACTAGGAAACATGCCCAACTTGATGCTAAATACTACTCCCTTTAATTTGTATGCTCATTCTGTAGGAAATCCACCTTAAAATAGCATAAGGGTTTATAATGAAAACTAGTTATGCATCTGTCTGTTTTAAACTATAATAAAAACTAAGTGTGTTGATTCCATATATTAGATGAGGATGAAAAGATCAAATCTTTCTTAAAATATGAATATAAGCTAGTCATATGGTGATTAAAAGAAAAATCTTCTTGAAATATCAATACTCAAACTAGGGGCTTAAAACCCCCTGCTTTAAACTCATGTCAAATCATCACAAAGTTCATGCTTAGCAATAATAATCTTGAAATACTTTAACAATTCTAGTCAAGACAATGAAATCCAATTCTTAATATGTCAAATCAAGTCTCGTGCATAAACATGTGATAGTAGATATACAGTTCAACAATTAAATCACTTGTAACTTCATAAACTTCAATTAATGATAATTGGGTATGAACCCTATATTAAAATTCATGTAAATTCAACTTCAAAATTAGTTTTGGGAACAAGGAAGAAAGAAGCATCTTTGTTCATAACCCCACATACCATAATTTTCTTGAATTGTGATGAAAGCTTAAAACTTGGAACTTGAATGATGAACTTGTGAAGGAAACTTTATTCTTGATATTTCTGGAAGAATTATTGAACTTGGAAGATTGAACTCTTAAATTTCTTGAAGGAATCTTGAAATGAAAGCTTGATGTCACGCCCCAAATCCCATTGGAGCGGACTGGCACCCGTAGCCGAGGAGGCCCGGGAGAACCCGTTCATAACCTATACTTTCACATTTACATTACTTATGAAAATTAGAAATTTGTGCAGCACTTCGTTGTAAATAGAAGAAAATAGTACCTGTATCAGCCCAGCAGACACGCATACATATATATATAAACAGTAATTGGAAGTCAGAGCCATCACATCTATCAACCAAACACTATTATGGCTGTACAATATGTCTACAAAAGCCTCTACATAGATACACAACTGAGTTAGGGTCGGGACAAACTCCCGCCCACAAAAGACTTTTATACAAATACCAAAAGTACATATAGAAACGACTTGGGATGCCCCGAAACAACTGGAGCTCACCACTATCAACAGAATGTCCTGACTCTTACTGCGGAGGTGTACGGCCTGAAGTACCTATTCCTACAGGCATGAATACAGGTCCCCCGTGAGGGACGTCAGTACGGAAATATGTACTGAGTATGTAAGGCAGTGAGTATCAAGATGAGATACAAAAGATCAACAGAACCCAGATACCAGTGAATAAACAGTATGAGTAGACCACACTTAAAAGAGCTGATGGGATACCTGCACATTACTTTCATATCATTACTTACCGTATTCCTTATCAATACATAACATATGTCATACAATGGCCAACTGATCAGTGGTACTAATACAATACATCAGGGACCACCCCTGGAATAGCATATATACATAATCTTTATAATACAATGGCCAACTGATCAGTGGTACTAATACAATACATCATATCAACAATTTAAAATAAAGACATTCCATTTCTTACTTCAATTAATCTTTGAGATTGGTTACTTTGTGGTCATACCTTATGGAACTTGAAACCATGATACCTCAATAGGAAAAACATGTAAATAGGTAATCAATATCATGAAAATGAAGTAGAGAATCATGGATACCTCATTAAACCATTTCGGAGTCAACAATAGTATATGGACATTTTTTTGACTAGCCGGACATCTTAAAAGTGAAAACAAGTTCAATTGGTAGTATCGAAGATCACATGATGTTATTATGTGTCATGTGTCGTAGGACAATGTTGGAAGCTTACTTGAGAGTGCCATGGGTCATTATTCATGCCAAATATTAGATAGAGTATGTCTTACATACCTTGATATAACCACTTCAATACAAGTCCAACTTTACTTCCCGTACTCTTTGAACACTTATCTACAATAAGTCATTTGTGGCAAACTAGTAT
Source organism: Capsicum pubescens (assembly GCA_030864215.1). NCBI lineage: Eukaryota > Viridiplantae > Streptophyta > Magnoliopsida > Solanales > Solanaceae > Capsicum > Capsicum pubescens. Next base: position 282,956,741 of record CM061543.1, on the reverse strand, counting down.
TAGCAACCAAACCTTACCATTTAGGTATTAACTTCACCAAATAATGTCTAGGAAGTAATCCTTTAACTCATCAATAAGAGTGCTACATACATCCTCTTATACTCTTATTACATTCACATATCATGCATTTTCATGCAATATCCCTCAACATCACTCTTAGCCTTTATTTCCCCTCTTAATCACCATCCAATACCAACATGATCACTAGGCATACATAACCACTAATATAGTGATATATCACCACAATTCATCCTCCATAATCCAATACAACAACTTCCATAATTTACTACTAACAATTTATACAAAACAATTCATAACTATGTTTCTAGTTATCTTCCAACATCAAGACAATACTCATAATCCCTTATCAATACTTATTCATGGATAAGAATCAAGAATAAACAATATTCATACCTTAACAATGAAATCTTGTATTTAGAATCCTCCTTACATAACCATGGGGTGCTTCTCGAAGCTTTCGAGATGGTGAACACAACTACGGAACCAATTCGAATTTTCTACGGTTGAATCACAAAATATTTGAAGTTGAAATTAGGCCAGGGTTTCACCTTCTCTTAATAATTGGATGATATAAGATATATATGAGGCTAAGTGTATGTTTATAAAGACCAATTTTTCGTCCAAGAGGTAATAGAAAATGACCATTTTGCCCTAAAAATTTAAATAAATCCGAATCTGTCCCCAGTGGACAGTTTTGACAGGCTGAAGTAAATTGATCATAACTCTTTGCTCCGGTATCGGATTTGGGTGAAACCAATTGAATTGGAAAGATAATTCAAAGTTATTTCATTTTCATATAAAGTATACCACCCAGTTATTCCTGTACAAGGAGTTATGGTTGTTTAAAGTTGACCCAAAAATCTGTCCCAAAATTCTGGTTTTTTTTTTGATAGGCTGTAGTAAAACGGGTATAGCTCCTTACTCAGACATTGGATTTGGATGAAACCAATTTCATCGGAAATAAGACTCTCGGATATTTTCGTCGATATATAGAAGCTCACACAGTTCTTTTTTTACAAGGAGTTATGATCGTCTAAAGTTGATCCAAAAAAAAATTGCCTAGCTGCAGTAATTTTCCTGAAGATTTACTGTTCACAGGCTTTCCGGCCACCGTTTTGAAATTTCGAATGTGCTCGCTTATATGAAATACTCCTCTGTTTTGGGCAAACTTTATATAGTTGGAAATCTTATTCCAATACCTACACATACAACTATTGACGGGATACTTCCGAACACCATAAACTTAATTTAACCCATACGCAAGCCTTTAGGACTCCATATAATCGCGATAAGTGTACGAAAAATTTACGGGGTGTTACACTTGAATTCATTGTGTTCTTGAGAGAAAACCTTGAAATTTAGTTTATGGGAAAGGGGAGGGTTTTTATGCAAGTTGTAGTGAGGAAGATTGACAAATAATGCACCTTTTTGAGTTATAAATCATTATTAGACGACTAGGGTTGAAGGGAAGGACAATAGTGACCCTTGGCCTCTTTTTCCCATGGAAATAACTATCATGGCGAGACCCCTAGTCGGGTTAAGTAGCCCTCGCGGTGCGGGGCTATTGCAACTTCTTACTGCCTCTAACTAAAAAAGGTCATAAATTTTTGATCGGGTATCGGATTAAGGAAAAATTGATATTGTTTGAGAGCTAACTCAATTATCTATAATTTTGTTGGTCCTGAGATGAAAAATTAACATTTATCAAAAGTTATACATGTTCAAAGTAGACCCTTGTATAATTGAATACCAAACTTTGAATGAATCAAAGGCTCTTAGCTCAACTTTGTTCTAAGTGATTTCTATGAACATTTTTCACCTCGCAAGCACTTCACAGACTAGGATTAAAATCATGACATATGAATCAAAAGCAAATCATGGTATTATAGTTTACACATGTAAGAACTCCGATTCAAAGTCTAGCCCTAAAATTTAGGGTGTTACACCTCCCATTGGACCCAACACTTTCAAACATACAACTTTACTAAAACCAAGTTGTACCCAATCATACGACTAGTACCCCTTACCCATACCCCAGGCAAAATAAAATCACAAGAGGCTTGAATACTATTCACCATAAGAGTTCATGACCTGACTTGTACCCTTCTATACGACTCGTACCTCTAAATTCATACTCATTCCAGAAACCAATCTATCCTACAAACCAACACTGGTCAGCATATAGGCAAGGCATACCACTCGTACCCTAGGGTACGATTTTTACCAACAAGTCGTACAGGGTCTTAAAACTAAAAATCCAGGAAATTTCCTAAATGTCTTAAACTAAGGGTGTTTTAGTTTCCCCCACTACGATCATTCATCACCGAATGATTAACAAGGTAGGTCAAACACAAGCACGATTCACACCACCCTTAGATATTTCTACTCTTACATTTAACAGACATAAAACAAAGATGCAAGGAAATCAACCTTTCCATTAACAAAAACAAAAAATATTGATGTGGTCAAGAACACATACCTTCCACACGAACATTCGGAGCTGAGAAAAAATACGGATACTTGGAATTTATGTCAGATTCTGTTTAACATGTAGACTCTTCCACCTTATGGTTCTTCCATAGAACCTTAATCCAGGACACATACTTGGTCTATAACCAACGAATCTGTTGATACAGTATCTCAATTGGATCCTCTTCATAAGATAGAGAATCTGAGATACCCAATCCTTCCTAAGAAACAATTGAAGAATGATTACCAAGACATTTCCTCAACATGGAGACATGAAATACAGGATGAATGTTGCTCAAGCTAAAAGGAAACTCCAAATCATATGCCACTTTACCAACCCTCCACAAAACCACATACGGACCACTATACAAAGGACTTATCTTTTCCTTTTACAAAATTGCATCACTCACTTCATGGGAGATACCATTAGGAACACCTTATCCCTAACCTCAAACTCCAAGTCTCTACGTCTAATACCTACATTTAAATTTTGGCGACTTTGGGAAGCCTTAGGCCTATCCGAAATCACCTTAACCTTTTCCATATCCTAATGAACAAAGTCGGAACAAAACATATCCGCCTCACCAAACTTAAACCACCTAATAGGAGATCTATACCTCCTACCATACAATGCTTCAAAATACGTCATTCTAATACCAGAATTATAGCTATTGTTGTTAGAAAACACTACAAGAGGTAGATAATCAACCCAATTGCCACTATAATCAATCACACATGTGCAAAATATATCCTACAATGCCTAAATAGCCATTTCTGCTATCCCATACATCTGTGGGTGAAAATTAGTACTCAGACTAACCTTAGTCCCCAGTCCTTTCAAAAAATACCACCAAAAGTAAGATGAAAACTGGGTACCACAATCAAAGATAATAAAAATAGGTACCCAATACAGGTTTATAATCTCCTGAATAGACAACTGTGCATAATCCTCATCACAAAAGTTTGTCCTTACTGGAAACAAGTGAGATGAATTTGTCATCCTCTCCATGACAACCCAAATTGAATCAAATTGATTCCAAGATCGAGGAAGACCCGTAACAAAATCCCTATTGACCACATCCCATTTTTATTCGGGCAAATCAATTTCCTGATACAAATCAGTATGCCTTATGTGCTAAACTTTATCCTGTTGGTACATAATTCACTTGGCCACAAAATTAGCCACATCCCTCTTCATTCCACTCAAATAATATATTTCCTTGAGATCATGATACATTTTAGTCAAATCGGGATGTGAAAATTAGAGTGATTCATGCGCCTCAGCCAAAATCCTTTACTGTAGACCATTGATGTCAGGAATACATAAACTCCCTTGGTATGCAAAGTACCATCACCACTAATATCGAAGCTCTAACCTTCTCTTGCCTGATATTTAGCTCTTTTTGAGTGAGCACATACTGTAGACTCTTATGATAAGAAAAGATGTCCACCTAAACTTCATTTAAATAATGCTGCCAGATTTTAAAAGCAAAAACAACTACTAAAATCTTCAGATCATAAGTAAGATAATTCTTGTTATACACCTTCAACTACCAAGAAGCATAAGCAATCACGTTCTCATGCTACATCAAAACACAACCAAGTCCCACTCGAGATGCGTCACAATAAACTATGAACCCCTCATTACCTTCAGGCAACGTCAAAATTGAAGCCAAAGTTAGATTATCTTTAAGCTTCTCAAAACTCCCTTCACAAGATTCCGACCAAGAGAGCTTTACCTTGTTCTAAGTTAACTTAGTCAATGGGGTAACTATGATAAAGAAACCTTCCATGAACACCCAATAATACCCAACAATCCCTAAAAAGCTCAGAATATGTATTGGAGTCGAGGGTCTAGTCCACCCTTCACAACTATAAGCTTTTGTGGGTCCACTATGATCCCCTCTCTAGAAATAAAATGACTAGAAAAAATACAGCATTCAACCAACACTCATACTTAGAGAATGTATCATACAACTGCTGCTCTATCAAGATCTACAACACAACTCAGAGGAGATTACCATGATCCACCTCACTCTTATAATACACCAGAATTTCATCATTAAACACAATGACAAAGTGATCTAAAAACTACCTAAAACCCATGTTCATCAAATCTATAAATGTTATTAAGCCATTAGTAAAATTGAATGACATCACCAAGAACTCAAAGTGCACATATGGAGCTTGAAAAGCTATCTTAAGGATATTCACCTCCCTAATCTTAAGCTAATGATATCAAGACTGAAGATCTATCTTAGAAAAGAATTTTGCACCTTACAACTGATCAAACAAGCCATCTATCCTTGGAAGAGGATACTTGTTTTTAACTGTTACCTTATTCAATTATAGATAGTCAATGCACATTCAAAGGGAACCATCCTTCTTGCGCACAAATAAAACCCGTGCACCCAACGGGGAAACACTAGGATAGATGAAATTGTAATAGCCCGTATTTATCAAACACTACATAACTCTAAGTACATGAGTCATCTTATATAATAGTTTTTTGAAATATGTAGTATTTTTCAGTTTAGAGCCTGCTATTGTATAGGAAATCATCCACAATTGTCAATTTCTAGTAAAGCAACGTGATTGTACCACGTCGCACCAAGATACCAAGTCCCTTCCTGTATTGTAATGCAATTCCACTACATCACGCCACAAACCTCATTCCCAGTTGTAATTTTCTAGAGGCTTGGCGCGATAGTGGCATGCCGCACTAGGTGCTCAAATTGAGAATTTTTCAATAACAATTTTAAATCATTCCTAGGGGTAATTGGATATAGTACAAGAACTAAGTCAGCCTTTAACATGTAAATTAAACTAAATTAACCTAGTTACATCCTTATTATTCAATTTTCCCCAAAATCAAAGCATTTTATCTCAAGAAAACAAACCCTGGCTTTAAGAATCAAGGTCAAAACTCAAGAATATCTTCAAGCACCTTCAATAACTAATAACCCAAGGTACGTTACGTGTTCATCTATGTGTCTCTTTTCAAACTCTAAGATAGTTGAGTTATGAACTTCCATTCTTGGATTGAATTGAATTCATGTTCATGATATTGTTGGGTTTTTGTCCATGATTAAATTAGAAGCATTAATGAAATTTATCATTATATGTGTTGGATTACATGATACTCTTGATGAAACCTTTAATTTACAAGTTGATTTATGTAGCCATGATAACTATGTGTGTTGATGGTTGTATAGCCTAAGCATACTCCCCATGTGTCTGATAAAATGCCTATGTGGATGAATTAGTGCCATTATAACGTGATAGCATGTATTCCCCATTCATGAATAAGTAGATGCCTTACAAGTGTTTAGTAAAATGTCTTTATGGATGAATAATGAATAACTGGACCATGTTATGTTATTCAAGATCATGATATGCTTTACTTTTCATGCTATCGAGTCCTGGGAATATTTAATACCCAATAATTTAGATGTTTACCTAGAGGCAGTGTCAGTTACAGAATAGTATCAGTCATGTCATGATATGTAGTACTCTCAATCTGTTACAGAACACAGTAGACCTTAATTAGTTACAAAACTCAGAAATCTCAGTAAACTCTGTATCAGGCAAGTTCAGTTTAGTATAATCAGTTCAGTGTCTTTCAGATGGGAGTAGGATGCAACACTAAGTTAACCCAAGGATGGGGGCTCACCTGCTAGTATAGGGTGTGACCTTTAGAAACAATCCTTGCATTCTAAAACTATGTACCCAGCGTAGGTTGAGACATCAACCTTTCAGTTTAGGGTTGATGAGGTGTTTTAACCTGCCAAATAAGTGTTCCATAGAGTACCTTCTACATGAGGGTATCCCTTCAGTTATCTTTACTTGTGGTACGGTACTAAAACCCTTCTAATTAGGGTTACAAATTAGACCCCAACTCAGTTATCTTATCTTATTTAGGGAATGTTTAGGTGATTACCTTCCACAGTTTTAGTTTTAATCTTCAAAATAGAACTCAATGCAGTTCTACCGAATCAGGACTATTAGATATAGTCAATCAGTATCAGTAACTTAGTTATCAGAAATCTTAGATTATCAGCTACTCTGTATCAGAACTCAGTACGCAGATTCTGAAAAGGTTAATTACAGTACATATATATATGCACAGTATTGCATGCTCAGTATTTATGGTAGTTTAGATTATCTACGTACTCTTATGTTCAGTTTCACTATATTATTCAGTCAGTTATTGTTCATGCGTATGAACCCTTGCATTTAGCCTTACCTCATATAGCATACCAGTATATTTCACGTACTGACGCATACTATTTCTTTGTGCTATAAATTGTATCATTGGTTCGGATGCTCAGGTTTCTGACCGCGTATAAAAAGATTCAAATTAAGCATACATATTAGATTTATTAGTGAGTACTCATCTATCAATGATATTTCATTATTTAATTATTCAGTAGACTCATATTTTAGTAGATGGAGTTAGTTGGGGGATTTTCCCATCAACTCTACTTTCTGACAGTTTAGTAAGAGGCTTTTCAGATGAGTTCAAACAATATTCAGTTTTATAAATTATTATTTCAGTTAATACACTTATCAGTATTTATAAATTTTGAACCTCATGGGATGTCAGCCTATTATTCTGTATTTATTATAGTATCATATTTCAGTGCTTACAGCAGATATAAGTCATGGATTAGCTTATGGTCCTTCGGGGTCGTAAAAACCGTGTAGAGTCTAGGGTACAGACTCGGACCATTACAAACTTTATATTAGAGCCTATGGTTCAACAGTTTCCTAGGAAGTCTGAAAGTTGCATCACGTAGAGTCTTGTTCATGCGTGTATAGCGTGCCACAATAATGGATAGGAGGCTATGAAATGTTTTAGGAAAAGTTTCCCTTCTTTTAGTATTCATGTTATGTGAGTGAGCATGAGGTTAAGTTTAACTCTTAGTCTAATCTGTTTCTTCATTTTGTTTACAGAACACGCTTCAAAAAGGACTAACAAAAAAAGCACTGGAAATCAGTCAGCACCTCAGCCTGTTAAGGCAAATCCCCTAGACGAGCATGTCTCTTCTTGCAGAATTTAGAGTTGCATTTACTACTCTAGCCAATTTAGAAACAGCTTAGAAGGAACGACCAACTACTATTTTGTCCAACCTAGTGTCCAATACTGCTACATCAAGGATTCGGGACTTCACCCGAATGAATCTTCCCCGATTCGAAGGATGTAAGTCATAGGAGGATCCATAGGAGTTCCTCGATCAGGTTTAGAATGTCATAGACAACATGGGAGTGAATTCCTGTGAGAGTGCTGAGCTAGTTTCCTATCAGCTTCAAGATGTAGCTCATATGTGGATTAAGATATGGAAGGTAGACAGGGTCACAGATGCAGAGCCCTAGAGTGGGAAGAGTTTGATACTACCTTCCTAGATAGATTCTTTCCCTTAGAGCTGAGAGAAGATAAGGTGTTAGAGTTCATCAACCTCAGGCAAGGCAGTATGAGCATGAAGGACTATTCCCTTAAGTTTACTTAGTTATCTAGGTATGATCCACCTCTAGTGGAATACAGTAGGTCCAGAATAAGCAAGTTCATATCTGGGGTGTCAGATAGTATTGTGGAGGAGTGTAGACCAGTGATGTTTATTAAGGAGATGGACATATCCATACTCATGGTCAATGTTTAACAGATAGAAGAGTCTAACATCAGAGAGAGAGAGGTAGAATAAGAGAGATACAATAGGTAGCTTCAATTTTAATCGGCCTAAGTCAGAGAGCGGTAACCGTTTCTAGTTTTGCCTAAAGTTTTCAGTTCTAGATCCATCCTTATCCAGTGCTCCAGTACCTAAGTTTAGAAATAGTAACAAATATAGGGTTCCAGGGTATAAATCTCAGGGTAGTGTCAGCAATGCCCGAATAAATCCACTATGTCAGGAATATGGCAGAAACTACCAGGGTATCTGCAGAGTTGGAAGTGATACTTGTTTTGGGTGTGGTAAGCCAGGATAAAGAGTCAAGAATTGTTCTTATTCAGGTTCTCGTGGTCAGTATAATTATCTTTTAGCTTAGTCGGGTTGCCCGATTTAGCAGGTTACCACTTTTAGTTCCACTAGTGGGAAACGCACAAACAACCTCTATGCACTTTAGTCTAGACAAGATTAGGAAGTTCTCCTCACGTGGTCACTGGGACATTACAGATCTTCCATTTACAAGTTTATGCCTTATTAGATCCAGGAACTTCTCCATTTTTCCTAACTCCTTACATAGCAGTCAACTTTAAAATCAAACTAGAAGTCTTGGAAAAACTATTCTCAGTCACTACCCCAGTAGGTCAGTCTATCATAGCCCAATAGTTATATTGTAACTGTCCTGTTATGACATCCAGAAAGTCACTTCAGCAGACTTAATAGAATTAGAGATGACAAATTTCGACATCATTCTCGGCATGGATTGCCTCCATTCATGCTATACCTTGATTTATTGTAGAAATAAAATTGTTCATTTTTAGTTTCCAAATGAACCTTTCCTTGAATAGAGGGGTTTTACTACATCATTTAAGGGTTAGTTTATTTCATACCTTAGAGGGACAAAAATGATATCCAAGGGGTGTGTCTATCATCTTGTGCGAGTCAAAGACTTTAGTTCAAAAACTCCCAGTCTTGAGTCAGTTCCAGTAGTAAATGAATTCTCAAATAAGTTTCCCAAAGATTTACCTGGATTTCTTCCTGTTAGGGAAATAGATTTTGGAATGGACCTTCTTCTAGGTACACAACCCATTTCTATTCTACCATACATAATGTCTTCAGAAGAACTCAGAGAGTTAAAGGAATAGTAAAAGGATCTCTTAGATAAGGGATTCATCAGACATAGAATTTCCCTATGAGGTGCACCAGTACAATTCATACATAAGAAAAACGGTTCCCTCAGAAAGTGAATAGACTGCCGTTAGTTGAATAAGGTCAAAGTCAATAGTAAGTACCCACTTCCTAGAATTGATGAATTGTTTGACAAACTTCAGGGTTCTATTTAATTTTCTAAAATAGTCCTCATATCAGGCTATCATCAGCTTAGAGTCAGAGAATTTGACATTCCAAAAATAATTTTACGAACCCAGTATGGTGATGTGTGAGCTAATGCGAACACATTGGAGGCTTTTAACTAGAAATAATTGTAAAGTCTTAAGAAAATTTTGTCGTTTTTGATTGCTTTCTCTTTGATAATGCTGGAAACTCAAGATGCAAGAAAATGAAAGACAATAAGAGCAGAAGAGATGAATTCAAAACAGGCGTCCATGAAAGTTTAGTTGATGACTTGTCTGATAAGTTGTCAAATTTGTGATAAGTTATCAGAGTTATCATCAGCTATAGACAGTATGATGAAGTTAGAGAAGAAGTGTGATGACATCTTTGATAAGTCATCACAATTCTAATAAGCCATCGAGAATGCCATCAGCCTAAGGAAGTACATGAGATTTGAAGTGAAGAAGTGACGACATTGCCTGATATGTCATAAAATTCCTAAAAAGTCATAAGGATTACCGTTAGACTTAGGCAGTGTTCAGAAGCTGAGATGAAGAAGTGATGATATTCCATGATAAGCCGTCAGATCTTTTATAAGCCGTCAAGCTCGTCGTCATCTGAAGACAGCAACAAATCAAGTACAGAGAGGAGTTAAAGATATGTCTTATACGCTGTCAACCCCCTTATAAGTCATCACATGTTTTTGTCACATGTACGAGAAAAATCTGTATATTGTGATTTGGTTCCAAAATTAGGCTAACTATTTAAGGAAAAGTTGAGGGTTTTCTAGGGAATATTGAACTTCACGACATTAATCTGATTTCTCTCTAGTTTTAGGGCTTAACATCTTGAACTTATTCCAGAGACTACTTTACTTCTCTATGATTTCTAAACTTGGATTTGAATTTTCAATTCTTTGATTTAGTTGTGGGATATTATTCTTGAATTTGGAAAGAGAATGAATTTTTTACTACATCTTTTGTAAGTTTAATCACTTTGAATTATGAATTCAGTTATTGTTATCACTTTCTCTTTCATGTTGAACTAGAACCCAAAACTAGGATTGTGGGATCTATGTTCACTCCTATGTTATCTTAATAGTTGGTTAGGGTTCGAGTGATTGTGGGAACATCTTGATAATTTTTTGTATTAATTATTTTTTGTTCGTTGCAATCAATAGATCTCGCCTTATGTTGATTTTCCAGAACTGAGAAATAAACTAAAGGTAGTGAATTATCAATGAGGATTTGGGAAGGTTAAGTTCCCTTCTAATGATTAATGCTGTAACAAGATTAATCAACTCAAAATAAAATCAGTATGAATAGAATTTTTTACTAAGTTTGAGAGAATTAGGGAGTTCAACATCTAGGTAGGTTGAGAAACACTTATATGGACTGTCGAAACTAATAATTTGGTGTTTCCCATAAGTCATCAGAATATAGTACTACTACTATTATTCAATGGAGGATTACTAATCATAGTGATCACAACTCTAATTTCTCTATAGCATTGATTTGATATATTGCAGTTTAAACTTTGAGTTCTATGGCGAATTGAAGTGTTAATAACTTTTGTTCAATCATTCAAAAACCCCATTTTATCTTTTCATATTATTTGTTTTAATGTAACTTGTAGTTATTGTTTTAAATTAATTTAATCCCCACTCACATTATTCCTCGTGGATTCGACCCCGACTTTAAAGTTGGGTAAATATATTGACAAAGACCGCCTTGCACTAAATTGACTTGTAAGTTGAGCGTTATCAAAAATGGCGCCGTTGCCGGGGAACAATTTGGTGTATTGAGTGGGTTTGAAATTTTAGCCTACTTGCTTGAATTCAAACTTGTAAATATTTGTTTTTAGTTTTCTTTTATTTCTTGTGATAGATAGATTTTTATTTTAGTTTACTTATTACTATGGCGTCGTGGAATGAACATGAGCTTGGTGGTTGAAAATCTTATCTTGATGATCCATCTCCATATTGTGATAGACCTCACTTTTGGCAAGATTAGAGATGTGTGCACCATCTCCATCCAACAGGGAGTATGATTGTTCTTTATGTGGTGGTAAACATGGACATTGGAGTGATTGCCTAAATTCCTCCTCCCCCTATTGCGCTAACCCAAATTCTAGTTCTTTTTATGAGTTTGATAAGTCTTATGGTTAAGAAAAGGAGGAACAAAGCACCGAAAAAAGTGGCATTGAAGCTATGTTTCAACTATTGGTAGATCTCAAAAAAGAAACATATGATATCGTACATGATATGCGTAAGACATGATGTCAATCATTCATGAGGAGATGTTTATAGAGGTCAATCATTCAAAGCATTCTTCTATATTATATTTAGATGATATCTTGTCTATGGAATCATTTAAAATAATGAAAGACTGTGAAGATGAGGAGCAAGAACCCTACATTTATGTTGAAATTGATAATAAGCAATTCTCGGTGATTTCCCAACCAACCATGAGAGATGATGCCAAGATTGAAGAAATGGTCCTAGAGGCAAAAGAAGAAACAAAGCCAATCATTTATAAAGACTCTAGCCCTATTCGGGGTGAAGAGGTCGAGAAGGATGCAACTCAAAAATTAGGGAGAAGACCTCACTCAAATTAATTTTCAATATTATGCTTGGTGGATGTGGTGAAAGTCGAATCACCCAAGCAAATGATGAATTTTGGAAAAGAGGAAGAAAATTCCTACATTTTAGAGTTTGTCTTTTCGAAAGGGTATAATACAACACCAATCTTGAAGGCCAATAATATTAAAGATCAATGTCCATTTAGTGGCTTTTTAAGATTCTCACCATTGACAAAATAGCCCACACGTAAGTTTGATGCAAAATTGGGCAAGCGGTTCAAGTCTTCGAAGTGGAGTGATAGAACTTTCCTTATCATGCTCTCACATTTGCCCAACGTACCTAAGAGATTTAAAGATGAAAAGATGGGCTGACGATTCAAATCGTCTAAGTGGAGGGATAAAGGATGAAGCACTTTTAAGGTATCTTGATGAATTCTGAGTAGTCAAGATAACCTAGTCGTGCTGCAACATTAAATCAGGAACTGCTTGGGAGGCAACCCAAGGTATTTTGTTGTTTGGATTTGTATTTTGTGATTGACATCATATCTTTGCACCTATGGTTCCACAAGAATCTTTCTAACTCTATTGTTTTGGTTTGACACATTGGTGACATTGCATGATTTTAAGTTGAGGGTGGGGCTACTTGTGCGTGTTGATGTCCTCTTATGGTTTTTGTTGTCTCCGGAGCCTTTTTCCTAGTAGAGCCGACATGTTTAGGCATATTGTGTTTTTTGTGATGTGCTGTGGTTAACTGGGGGAAAAATAAGTATCTAGGAAAGTTGACATATTTTTGTTGATTTTTGAAAACCTCTCAAATGGTCTGTTTTATAACTGTACGATATGCATTTATGTGTGACCACTGTGCATGTTGTTATGGCATTAGTACTAGTGACATGATAAACATTGCTAAACAATTTCATGAATCGGATGGGTAGTAGCTTGTAATGTACCTGTGTGCCATATGTGAGATATTACTTAGTTCCCTTTGTATGTTCAATTCAGAACTTGCCCGGTTAGTTATGCCTTGGTTATAGGATAAGGGTTAGGAAAGGATCATAGGTCATTTTTAGATTAGTCCACTTCTATCCTAAATTACCTTCCCTATATGAATGATATCCCTGAATCCCATTTTTGAGCCGAAATGCCTATTCTTTTATGAAACCCACCTTCCCATTTATATCACAATGAACCTGTTTTAGCCCTTGTCCTCCTTTGACATTGTGTACTTTGACTTAGGGAAATAGCCTAAGTTGAGGTTGGCTACCATAGAGGTGCGTGATGTAAAATGAGTATGAAGAAAGGTAAAATAAAATAAAAGAATAAAAAGTTGGGTGCGGTAGAAAAAGAATAAGAAAAGAAAAGTTGTGAATAAAAAGAAATTATTGTCAAAAAGACTGCACCCATCCGGAATATGTGTGATCAATAAAGGAGAGAATTAGGTAAAGGTAAATAAGTGAGACCCCAAAAGTTAGTATAGTGCCAAGGAGGCGTAGTCACCTTAAATATCACCGAGTATCATACCATCCCTTAGCCTACGTTACAAGCCAAAGAAAAAGACCTATAGTGATCCTAGCTTACCTGTCTGAAAACCTTGGTAATGAAATAAAGGGCAAGCTTATGGTATTTGGCATACATAGACTAGAACTTCTTTTTGAGAGTGAGTGTATATTGATTGTCCCCACAATTATATATGTTATTTATTTTATGAGTGAGGAGGGACTTCTTTTTTGGTAAGGGCATACTAGTTATGTTACTAGTTGCTAACTTGTTTGGGTAGTGTAATATTGGTACATGCATGGTTGTTGTTGCTAAGTTGATGCCATAGCTTGATTACTTTGTGTTGCATTGTTGCTTTTCAGTAAAATAGATAGTTGAGTTTGAGATGATTGACATTGGAAATGGTAAATATGTTTTGAGCTTAAATGGATGATTGACTGCCGAATGTGCTTTGTATCCTCTTAGTTATGTTTAAGTTGCTTGAGGACAAACAATTGTTTCAAGTTGAGGGTGTTGATGTGTGAGCTAATGCTAACACATTTGAGGCTTTTAACTAGAAATAATTGTAAAGTCTTAAGTAACTTTTGTCGTTTTTGATTGCTTCCTCTTTAATAATGCAGGATAGTCAAGATACAAGAAAACCATAGACAATAAGAGCAAAAGCGGTAAATTCTGAACAAGTGGCCATGAAAGTGTAGTTGATGACTTGTCTGATAAGTCATCAAATTTGTGATAAGTTATCAGAGTTATCATCAGTGGTATACAGTGGGAGGAAGTAAGAGACAAAGTGTGACGACATCTCTGATAAGTCGTCACAATTCTGATAAGCCATCGAGAATGCGGACAGCCAAAGGCAGTACATAAGATTTGAAATAAGGAATTGATGACATTATATGATATGTCATCAAAGTCCTGATAAGTTGTCAGGATTACCGTCATCCTTAGGCAGTGTTTAGAAGATAATTTGAAGAAGTGACGACATTCCGGGATAAGTTTTCAGATCTTTGATAAGTCGTCAGTTGAAGACAACAACATATCAAATACAAAGTGAAGTTGGTGACATGTCTGATAATCCATCAACCCCCTGATAATTCATCACATGTTGTTATCACCTGTGCGAGAAAAAGTTGAATGCTCTGATTTGCTTAAAAAATTAGGCTAAGTATTTAAGGCAAAGTTGAGGGTTTTCTAGGGCATCTTGAACTTCATGACATTAATCTATTTTTTCTCTACTTTTAGGGCTTAATATCTTGAACATATTCCAGATACTACTTTACTTCTCTTTGGTCTATAAACCTGTATTTGAATTTTCAATTCTTTGATTTAGTTGTGGGATATTCTTCTTGAATTTGGGAAGACAATAAATTTCTGACTACATCTTTTGCAAGTTTAATCACTTTGAATTTTGAATTCAGTTATTATTATCTCTTTATCTTTCATGTGGAACTAAAACCCACAACTAGGGTTATGGGATCTATGATCACTCATGTATTGTCATAATAGTTGGTTAGGGTTTGAGTAATTGTGGGAACATCTTGATAATTCTTTTGTATTAATTATTTTTTGTTGGTAGCAAACAATAGATCTCACCTTATGTTGATTTACTCGAACTGAGAAATTAACTAAAGGTAGGAAATTATCAATCAGGATTTGGGAAGGTTAAGTTCCTATCTAATGATTAATGTTGTAACATGATTAATCAACTCAAAATAAAATCAGTATGAATAGAATGTTTTCTAAGTTTGATACAATTAGGGAGTTCAACATCTAGGTAGGTTGAGAAACACTTAGATGGACTATCGAAACTGATAATTTGGTATTTCCGAAAAGTCATGATAATCCAGTACTGCAACTATTATTCAATGGAGGATTACTAATCATAGTGATCACAACTCTAGTTTCTCTATATCATTGATTTGAAATATTATAGTTTAAGCTTTGAGTTCTAAGGCGAATTGAAGTGTTAATAACTTTTGTTCAATCATTAAAAACCCCCCATTTTATCTTTTTGTACCATTTGTTTGAATTTAACTTGTATCTATAGTTTTAAATTAGTTTAATCGCCACTCACATTGTTCCTCGTAGATTTGACCCCTACTCCAAAGTTGGGTAAATATATTGACGATGACCGTCTTGCACTAAATTGACGTGTAAGTTGAGCGTTATAATATGGTCACTTGAATTTCTAGTCATGTCCTTTGGTCTTCTCCGTAAGATCAGACTCAGCTTAAGGTAACATTTTTTCTTAGCTTTACTCAGTTCCATATTAAGATGTAATTATAAACATAGTATTCCTTACCGTTGCATACTTAGTCAAGCATTCATTAATTAGTTCAGACATGGACTCATGCATTAGATATGCATGTTCAGTATGAAAATTCAGCTTATCAGTAGCTTCAATCCTGTATTTCGTGCGTCGGATATGCATGTTCAGTATAAGTACTCAGTTTGTCAGTAGTTTAGTCATGTAGTCATACATCATATATACATGTTTGGTATATCAGCTCAGTCTATTAGTGTTTCTCGAAATAATTAGTCTTATTTGAGGACGAATATTCCCAAGTGGGAGATATTTTAATACCGCGTATTTCTCAACCTTAACTTAGATCTAAGTACATGAGTAATATTATATAAAAGTTTGTTGAAATACTCAGTATTTTTCATTTTAGATCCTGCTATTAAATAGGAAATTCTGCCAGCTTTCCAGCAATATAAAATTTTCCCAAATCCGATACCCGGGTGAAGAGTTATGAGCGTTTTTGTAAAACAGTATGCCAACTGGTATTTCAGTGCATTGCGGAGGTTGTCTAAATAGAAATTTTCATTTTCTAATGAGCCAATGTGATACCACTGCATCGTTCCACCAAATCATTTCCCAATTGGCAAAATCCTATGTTGCTCCACGATATTGGCGCGTCGCGCCAAGGACCCAATCCACAATTGTCAATTTCTAGTAAAGCAACACAATTGTACCACGTCGCGCCAAGCTTCAAGGTCCCATACAATTTTTCAATATGATTCCACCACGTTGTACCACTAGCCACATTCCCAATCGTTATTTTTCTAGTGGCTTGGCTCGATAGTGGCGCGTCGTGCCAGGTACCCAAATCGGGAATTTTTCAATAATGATTTTAAATCATTCCCAAGGGTAATTGGATATTTTCCATGGCACAAGTCATCCTTTAACACTTACATTACCCAAAATTAACCTAGTTACATCATTATTATTCAATTTTCCCCAAAATCAAAGCATTTTCTCTCAAGGAAAAAAACCATAGCTTCAAAAATGAAGGTCAAAACTCAAGATTTTCTTCCAGAACCTTAAAGAACTAATAACCCAAGGTATGTTAGGTGTTCATATATGGTTCCCTTTAACCCATAGAGTCCACGAATCCATTTTAAAACTACAAGATTGTTGAGTTATGAATTTTCATGCTTGGATTGAATTTAATTAATGTTCATGCTATTGTTAGGTTTTTGTCCATGATTAAATTACAAGATTTCATGAAATTAATCATTATATGTGTTGAATTACATGATCCTCTTGATGAACCCTTCAATTTACAAGTTGAATGATGTAGCCATGATAATTATGTGTGTTGATGGTTTTATAACCTAAGCATGCTCCCCGCGTGTTTGATAAAATGCCTATTTGGATAAATTAGTTCCATTATAAGATGATAGCATTTTTTGCCCATCCGATTTCAGTTGGTGCCATTCTGTATGGTGAAATACATATAGGTTGAGTATTTGGAAGAAGATCGATGCCGAAGTCTATTTTCCTTTAGGGAGAAATCCCTCGAAGATTTTCGAGAAAGACATCTGAATATTCATTCACGACTAGGACTGATTCAAGACTGGGAGTTTTGGAAGTAGTTTCCTTAAATCAAACAAGATGATAGACACATCCTTTAGATATCATTTTCTATGCCCGTCGGTACGAAATAAGCTGACCTCTGAAAGCAGATACACTACCCTTCCACTCTAGGACAGGTTCATTTGGAATTCTAAACTGGACTATTTTGTTTCTGTAGTCTACTTTGGTATAAAAGGAATAAATCCAATACATTCTGAGAATGACATCAAAATTAGTCATATCTAATTCGACTAAGTCTGCTGAAGTGACTTTCTGAAATATCATAACCGAGTAGTTCTTGTATACCCACTAGGCTATGATGGTTTTACCTACTTGGGTAAAGGCTGAGAAGGGATCTGCTAGAATTTCTTGACTGACTCCAGAATCAACTACTATATAAGGAGTAACAAAAGACAAAGAAGCTCCCGGATCTAACAAAGCATAAATATGCACTTGAAAGATCTCTAACATACCAGTAACCACATCAGGAGAATTTTCCTAATCTTGCCAAAACTGTATAACATAGAGTTTATTTGGGCGTTGCTCACTAGTGGCACTAGAAGTGGCACCCTGCAGAGTTGGGTGACCATACTGAGCTAAGGAATGGTTCTGCTGACCTTAATAACCTAACTGGGGACAATATCTGACTCAGTGGCCTGGATTACCACATTCAAAACAGACATCACTACCAGCTCTGCAAGTACCCTTGTGAAACTTACCACAAGTCTAAAAAAAGGGATTAGTTCGGGCATTGCTGACACTACCCTGAGACTTAGAGTATAGCGCCCTATATCTATTTTCATACCTGAACTTAGGAGTTGGATCACTGGATGAAGAAGGATCTAGAACTAATGACATAGGATGGAACTGAGAGCGGTTTCCTCCTTCTGATTTAGGTTGAGCAAATTTAAAACTACCTGTCTTTGAACTCTTATTCTGTTTCTCCTTCATCTTAATATTTTCATCTTCTATCTGCTGAGCATGAGTCATAAGCCTGGCTAAATTCATATCACTATTCAAAATTGCAGATCTACACTCGTTGACCAGACTATCATTCATCCCAGAAACAAACTTACTCATCTTGGCCCCGTTGTCTGCAACCACATGAGGGGCATATGTGCCTAATTGAGTAAGCTTAAGAAAATAATCTTTCACCGTTATGTTTCCCTATTTGAGGTTGATGAATTATAACACCTTGGCTTCTCTTACCTCTAGGGGAAAGAATATCTCTTAGAATACGATGACAAACTCCTCCCACTTAATATGCACTGCATCATTTGGCCTTTCAGACTTCCAAGATTTAAACCAAGTTTGGTCAACATCTTACAACTGGTATATAGATAGCTCAACACTCTCTCTAGGAGTAACAACCATGATGTCTATAACCTTTTGAACCGGATCAATGAATTATTGAGGGTCCTCATCTTACTTAGACCCGAGAAAGGATGGAGGATTCATTTGGGTGAATTATTGAATCCTGGCTATAAATGAATTTGCCACTGGGCTGGATGGAATAATAGTTGGTCGTTCATTCTGAGAAATAACTGACTGAGCAAGAGTAGTGAATGCAGCTCTAAACTCTGTATGAGAGATATGTTCTCCCAAAGGTTCTTCAGGCTGAGGGGCTGACTGATTCCCGTTTGTTCTTTTAGGAGAGATGTTTGGTAGAAGAAAGGGAGAAATGGATTAGACTGAGAGATTGACTTGATATTATGCTCATTGGCATGACATGAATACTAAAAGAAGGGAAACTGTTCCTAAAACAACTAGTAGCCTCCTGTACATAAATGTGGCGCGCAACACACCCATGGAAAAAACTCTACTAAATGCTACTTTCAGACTTCCTAGGACTCTATTGAACCTTAATCTCTGATACCAAGTTTGTAACTCACTGAATCTGGTACCTGGAATGCTACATGGTGCTCATAACCCCGAAGGACCACAAGCTAACCCATGACTGATATATGTACCTTTATACTACATAATATACAGTATGATTGTGGAAAAAATAACTAAAAGGACATAAGTTTCAAGACTGTAACATAACTAATAAAGATATAACATATGAATACGGTATGAAATACCCAAAATAAAACTGAAATAACATGATAGTCTGAACATGATAGTCTAGAAAGCCTCTAACTGACCAATTTGTCTGAATGAGAAGTTGATGGGAAATCTCCCCAACAAACTCCAACTAATAAATTAATTAATGAGATTATAAATAAATTATCATGTCCTAGAGTGATGAGCACACACTACTAAATCTGACTGTAGAAACTGGAATGCTATTGATGCTCTGGGGCTCGTGCTTCTGAACCTATGGTGTAAGACACCATATCACAAATGCATTAGTACTTTGAATGTACTGGTATGAATGTGAGGTAGGCTGAATGCATGGGGTTCATATGAATGAAAAATACTAGCTAACTGACTAATATGAATGTGAGAATACAGGCATGAATAAATAGTAACTATATATGAGATCGTGATAACATGAATTTACTGATAACTAACATGAATGATAACTGTCTTCTAATGGATGATATAATTGATAACATGAGTGACTGTATCTGGCAGTCCTGAATCTAATGGAACTAGCTGAGTTTCATACTATTCTGAATTGACTATATCTGACAGTCTTGAATTTGGTAGAACTATCTGAGTTCTAATACTGAGATTGATTGATTGTATCTGACAGTCCTGATTTTATAAATGAAACTGTGGGAAGTAGTATCTAACCGATATGCCCCTAATATGCCATTATGGCTAAGTTGGGGTCCAATTTGTAACCCCAATTCAAAGGGTGTCAATACCGCACCTTTGGTAAGGACAAGCTGTGAGTGACCCTCATCTGATGGTGTCCCCAAAAGAGAACGGAGAGGCCCTCAACTGAAAATGCTTATCCACCTAATTAACCCTCATCTGATAGTGTTGATGGCTCAACCTATGTTGGATACATAGTTCTGGAATGCAAGGATGACTTCTAAGAATCACACCCTTATCTGACATTGTGTGTTACCATACTTGGGTTCACTCGGTGCTAATTCCAAATCCCATTTAAATAGACACTGATTATGGATTAATGAACTGAATTGGACTGAATTAACTAAGTTCTGTTGATTGACGGAATAGTATTGAGATTACTGTATTACTGAACTTTCCTAAGTCACATAACTGACTGAGTTCTATGAATCATGACTTGACTGGATATCATGAAAATATGACACAGACTCGAGGCATACAATTATATTTTTCGGGTACAAGTACCCCCAAGACTCGATGGAAGGAAATTGACAAGGCATGACATTTTTGAATACATGACTAACATCAACTATCCATAATACAATAATTGAAGATATTTCATGGACATGTGATTATCATACCTTGGTTCATGAATATGATAGCATGTACGCATAGCATAATTTCATATTGCTATCTCATGTGCAATCCAACAAACAATTTCAATTCATAAGAATAGCATGGAAGTCATTTTTTATTAAAATTAAGCTATTGTGCATAATTTCTATCCTGCTAGGCATTTTATCAAACATCTTGCATGTACCCTTAGGGCATAGGCCTAATCATCAAATTGATACATTATAAATAATTCAATTTATGGATTGCACTCACTTGCTAATGTAGTTTCATGAAAAACACATAAATATTCCAACATGGGAATCATATAACAATATAAACATGGTTACAACCAACCCACAACATAAATATCATGATTCATAATTTAAAATAGTGTTCTTGAGATTTATGGATGAAAGGAATCTATAAATCAACACGATACATACCTTAGTTCTCGATTTAGCAAATAATGATGCAGAGACTTTCTTGAAATTGAATCCCCAATTGAAAACCTAGCTTGTTCTTTAGAGAAAATTGAGAGAAATTAGTATATTTTGGGTTCCAAATAGATGAATATCATGTTAAAAGCCTTAAATAGGAGTGGAAAATTGACCCTTTTAACCGTGGACGTTTCTTTAAATTGCAATGAATTTTTTCTGAATTGGACGCCTGGTGCGACGCGGTGCTATCGTGCTGTGTCACTGGAATTTGATAACTAGGAAATTGAGGGATGTCGCGACGCGAAACCATCGTGTTGCCACTTTATTTGTGAACTGGAAGTTTGGCGTGACGTTCCACTATCGCAGACCCCTACTAAAATTTGACAATTTTCATTTTCTCCTGTAGCGAAGCGTGGCACTAACTAATATGGTGCTGTTTTATGACGAGAACGTGAAATAGTGATAACTTCTTACCCATTTATCAAAATTTAGGCGAATTTAATATCGATGGAAATCTTATTGTATTACCCACATGAAAAAATAAAAATCTTGAAAATTCCTCATGGAATAAACATCATTCAATTTAGAAGATACTAATAGACATTCTTGGGATGAAATTAGTTAGAAAACTTTGGGGTATTACAATAACTTCCCTTTGGGAACATTTGTCCTTGAATGAGACTGACTGAGATGGGAAACACGATAAGCTTAAGTACATACTAATCATGAACAACTGAAGCATGACTGACATGTTTGAGATTTATACTGAGCATACATATCTTATTCATGATTTCATGACTTAATTGACTGATGAACACATGACTGAGATTTCTGATAACTGATTTTCTCACTAGAAGAATGCATGTAAGATGTATGAACACATGACTAATATGATGCATGAACATATAACTGGATATTCAATGGTACTTAGTACCAAGTTTTAAAAATGGAATCCTAAACATGAGATTGATACCAAGTTGTAACTGAAATCTGGACATAAAAACTGAAAAGATATAGGAGAACTAATACCTTGAGCTTGATCTTATATATAGGAAAAGAGGTGAAGGTACTTGGTACATATGTCTGTTTTTGCTTCCCAAGTATCTCCCTCAACGGACTCATTCTGCCAAATAACTTTGACTATAGGGACTTCTTTGTTCCTCAGTCTGCAAGTATGATAGTCTAGGATTTCGACTGGAATCTCTTCATAAGAGAGGTTATTCTGAACATCGATTCTATGAATAGGGACTACAACTTCTAGGTCACCTATACACTTCTTGAGCAAAGATATATGGAAGACTTGATGAACTGAGGCTAGATCTGAAGGAAATTTGAGCTCATAGGCTACCTTGCTGAAGAGATTGAGAATTATGAAGGGACCGACATATCGGGGACTAAGCTTTCCCTTCTTTCCGAACCTCTTCACTTCATTCATGGGAGAGATATTTAGATAGACATGTTCCCCAATTTCAAACACAAGATCCTTTCTATGCACATCTACATAAGACTTCTGTTGGCTGTGAGCATCCCAGAGTCTTTCTCTGATCAACTGTACTTTTTCTAAATCATTGAATACTAAGTCAGTCCCTATGAATGAGGCCTCACTAACTTCAAACCAACCTACTAGAGATATGCACCTCCTACTATAGATATATTCAAATCGAGCCATCCAAATACTATAATGATAGCTATTGTTGTATAAAAACTCAATCAAAGGCAAGTGGTCATCCTAAATACCTTTGAAATAAATTGTACATTCCCTTAGCATATCTTCTAAGGTCTGAATGGTCCTTTCTGCATGACCATCTATTTGAGGATGAAAGGCTGTACTGCGATGAATTTGGGTACCAAGACCCTTTTAGAACGCTTTCCAAAAATAAGAGGTAAACTGAGTACCTCTGTCTGAAATATTAGATAATGGAATAATGTGTAATCTGATGAACTCCCTAATGTAGAGTTTGGCATAATCCTCGACTGAATAAGAGGAATGAACAGGATAAAAATGGGATGATTTGGTCTTCCTGTCTACAATAAACAAGACTTAATCATATTGACGACGATTTTGAGGCAAACCCGTCATGAAGTCCATGTTAACTTCTTCCCACTTCCAAGTAGGAATATTGAAATCCTACAAAGGCCCACTAAGATTTTGACTATCTATCTTATCCTACTGATACGTAGAGCACTTAGCCATAAACTCTACAACATCCCTCTTTATCCCACTCCAATAGACCTCCCGTAAGTCACAGTACATCTTTGTGGCCCCTAGATGAATAGAGTAGCACGCACCATTCGGTTCTGAAGAATTTGCTGCCTCAAGTCATCTACACCTGGAACACATAAGAGACCCTGAGAACGTAATACGCCATTTCCTCCTTGGGTGAAAACCTCTACTTTCTGATCCTTAACTGACTCTTTCAACTTGACTAAATTGGGATCTCTAACTTACTTTTCTTTCAACTTGAAAACTAGAGATGATTCTAAACTACTCTGTACCCATGTATCACCCTCCTCTGTATCGACTAAGTGAATGCCTAGTCTTGCAAGCTTATGGGCTTCCTGATCTAACTTCTTCTTACTATCCTTAACATGAGAAAAACTACCCATAGACAGTCTACTGAGAGCATCGTCCACTATATTGGCCTTGCCCGGATGATAAAGGACTCCCATGTCATAATATTTCAAGAGCTCTAACCACCTTCTCTGAAGAAGATTGAAATCTTTCTGAAAAAAGACATACTGAAGGATCTTATGATCTATGAACACATCTACATGAACTTTGTATAGATAATGCCTCCAAATATTTAAGGCAAATACTACAACTGCTAACTCAAGATCATGTGTTGGATAATTCTTCTCATAGGGTTTAAGATTTCTGGAGGCATAGGCTATGACCTTACCATGTTGTATGAGGAAACAACAGAAACCTACTCTAGATGCATTACAATACACTACGAAACCATCTGAACCCTCTGGAAGAGCTAAGACTAGAGTTGATGTTAGTTGAGTCTTCAATTCCTGAAAACTCTTCTCCCAAGGATCTATCCACTGAAACATGACTTTCTTCTGAGTCAATCTAGACATAGGGGATGCAATAGAAGAAAATACCTCAACAAATCTCCTATAATAGCCAGCCCTACCCAAGAAAATTCTGATATCTAATGGAGCGATAGGTCTGGGACAATTTCTTACTACTTTAGTGTTTTAAGGATCTACTCTAATCCCATCACTGGAAATGATATGACCAAGGAATGATACTGGGCCTTGCCAAAATTTGAACTTACTGAATCTGGAAAACAACTGATGATCTTTGAGGGTCTGAAGTACGATTCATAAATGGTCTGCATGATCACGCTTACTGTAGGAATATACAAGAATATCATCTATAAATATTATTACAAACATGTCCATGTACTGCTTGAACACATGTTTCATCAAGTCCATAAAAGTTGCGGGGTTATTGGTAAGACCAAAGGATATGACTAGGAATTCGATGTGACCATACCGAACACAAGGATGTTTTCAGAATGTCACATTCTCTGATTCTAAGATGATAATATCTAGATCTGAGGTCTATCTTAGAGAAATAATTGGCACCCTAAAGTTGGTCAAAAAAGTCATCAATTCTTGGATGTGGATAAGTATCCATGACTCTGAACATGACTTTATTGAGCTGATGGGAATCACTGCACATTCTGAGAGAACCATCTTTCTTGCATAAAAGTACGACTAGTGCACCCCACGAGGACATACTGGGTATGATGAATCCCTTATCTAAGAAATCTTTCAATTGTTCTTTCAGTTCTCTGAGTTCTGTTGATGCCATTCTGTATGGCGGAATAAATATAGGCTGAGTAACTAGTAGAAGATCGATGCCGAAGTCTATTTCCCTTTGGCGAGGAATCCCGAGAAGATTTTTAGGAAAGACATCTGAATATTCATTCACGACTGGGACTAATTCAAGACTGGGAGTTTCGGAACTGGTGTCCTTAACTCGAACAAGATGATAAACACATCCTTTAGATATTATTTTTCATGCCTGAAAGTAGGAAACAAGCTGACCTCTGAAAGTGGATACACTACCCTTCTAATCTAGGACGGGTTCATTCAGAAACTTAAAATAGACTATTCTGTTTCTGTATTTAATTATGGCAAAGAAGGAATAAAGACAACCTATGTCTAGAATAACATCAAAATCAGGCATCTCTTATTTGACTAAGTCTGCAGAAGTAACTTTCTAAACTATCATAACCGGGCAGTTATTATATACCCGCCGGGCTATGATAGTTTTACCCACTAGGATAGAGACTGAAAGGGGCTCTGCTAGAATTTCTGGACTGACTTCGAAATCAACTGCTATATAAGGAGTAACAAAAGACAAAGAAGATCCTAGATCTCGAAAAGAATAAGCATGCAAATGAAAGATCTATAACATACCAGTTACCACATCAGGAGAATTTCAATGATCTTGCCAGGACGGGAGAGCATAGAGTCTGTTTGGGCGTTGCCCACTAGTAGTACTGGAAGTGGTACCATGCTGAGTTAGGAGAATGGACTGAGCTGAGGAATGGTTCTACTGACCCTGATAACCTGACTGGGGATAATCTCTGACTTTGTGGCTTGTCATTCCATATCTGAAATAGACATTGCTACCATCTTTACAAGCACCCTTGTGGTTCTTACCATTAGTCTGACAAAAGAGATTAGTTCGGGCATCGCTAACACTACCCTGAGACTTATAGCCTTGAACCCTATTTCTATTTCCATCCATGAACATAAGATATGGAGGACTGTATGAAGGAGGTAGAACTAATGACTTAGGACAAAACTGAGAACGGTTTCATCATTTTGATTTAGGTTAAGCAAAGTTGAAACGCCTGTCTTTGCTCTCTTATTCTGTTTCTCCCACATCTTAATCTTTTCATCTTCTATCTTCTGAGCATGAGTCATAATCTTGGCTAAATTCATGTCACTATCCATCATCGCAGACCTACACTTGTTGACCACACTATCATTTACCCTAGAAACAAACTTACTCATCTTGGACCTGATGTCTGCAACCACATAAGGGGCATATCTAGCTAATTGAGTAAACTTAAGAGAATACTCTTTCACCTTCATGTTGTCCTTCCTGAGGTTGATGAATTCTGACACCTGGGCTTCTCTCAACTCTAGGGGAAAGAACCTTTATAAAAATGTTATGACAAACTCCTCCCACTCAATAGGCCCTGCATCATCTGGCCTTTATGACTTCCACTATTTAAACCAAGTGTGGCCAACATCCATAAACTGGTATGCAGCTAGATCAGCTATATCACTAGGAGTAATCCCCATGATGTTTATAACCTTCAGCACCTGATCAATGAATTCTTGAGGGTCCTCATCTAACTCAGACCCGAGAAAGGATGGAGGATTCATTCGGGTGAAGTCATGAATCCTTGTTGCAGCTGAATTGGCCACTGGAATGGATGGAACGACAAATGGTCATTCATTCTGATCAATAACTGACTGAACAAGAGTAGTGAATGCATCTCTAAACTCTGCATGAGAAACATGTTCGCCCAAAGGTTCTTCAGTCTGAGGGGCTGACTGATTCCCGTTTCTAGTTTTAGGAGGCATATTCGGTAGAAGAAATGGAGAAACAGATTAGACTGAAGTGATTGACTTGAGATTATTCTCACTGGCACTATATAAATACTGAAAGAAGGGAAACTGTTCATAAAACATCTCGTAACCTCTTGTACATAAATGTGGCGCGGAACACACCCATGAACAAAACACTACTAGATGTGACTTTTAGACTTTCTAGGACTCTATTGAATCTTAGGTTCTGATACCAAGTTTGTAACACTCCAAATCTGGTACCCGAAATGCTACACGGTGCTAATGACCCCTAAGGACCACTAGCTAACCCATGATTGATATCCAAACATGTATACTACATAATTTACTATATGATTGTGTAAACATAAACTTAAAGGACATACGGTTCAAGATTATAACATAACTGATAAAAATATTATATCTGAATGGGGTATGAAATACCCCAAACAAAACTGAAATAACATGATAGTCTGGAAAGCCTCTAACTGACTGAACTGTCTGAATGTGTAGTTGGTGGAACATGTCCCCAACTAACTCGAACTAATATATTACTTAATGAGATAATAAATAAATTATCATGTCCTCGAGAGATAAGGACCCACTGCTAACTCTGACTGCTGAAACTTGAATGCTACTGATGCTCTGGAGCTCTTGCTTTAGAACCTATGGTATAAGACACCATAGCGCAAATGCGTCAGTACTTTGAATGTACTTGTATGCATGGAGGTAGGCTGAATGCATAGGGTTCATATGCATGAACAATACTAGGTAACTGACTAACATGAATGTTAGAATATATGTATGAATACATAGTAAATATATCTAAGTTTGTGTTAACATGAATTTACTGATAACTAACAAGACTAATAACTAAGTTCTGTTGGCTGATATAACTGATATCATGAGTGACTGTATCTGAAAGTCCTAAATCTGATGAAACTAGCTAAGTTTCATACTATTCTAAGATGGCTGTATCTAACATTCCTGAATTTTGTAGAACTATCGGAGTTCTAATACTGAGACTGATTGACTCTATCTGAAAGTCATGATTCTGTAACTAAAACTGTGGGTAGTAGTTATCTAACCGATAAGCCCCTAATATTCCATTATATCTGAGTTGGTGTCCAATCTGTAACCCTAATTGGAGGGGTATCAATACCATGCCATTGGTAAGGACAAGCTGTGAGTGACCCTCATCTGACGGTGTCCCTAAAAGAGAATGGCGGGGCCCTAATCTGAAAGTGCATATCCACCTCATCAACCCTCATCTGACAGTGTTGATGTCTCTACCTATGCTGGCTATATAGTTCTGGAATGCAAGGATGACTTCTAAGAATCACACCCTCATCTGAAAGTCTGTGTCCCCATCCTTGGGTTCACTCGGTGCTAAATCCTAATCACATCTGAATAGATACAGATCATGGATTACTTAACTGAACTGGACTAAATTAACTAAATTCCATTGACTGATGGAATAGTACTGAGCTTTCTGTATTACTGAGCTTACCTGACTCACATAATTTACTGAGTTCTATGGATCATGGCTTGACTGAGGATATCGTGAAAACATGGCATGGAATGTAGGAACACAGCTATATTTTTTGGGTACAAGTAGCCCTAGGACTCGATGGAACAAAACTAACAAGGCATGACATTTTTGAATACATGCCTAACATTAACAATACATAATACAATAATTGAAGATATTTCATGGGTATTTGATTATCATAGCTTGGTACGTGAATAAGATAGCATGTACACATAGTATAATTTCATATGGCTAATCATGAGCAATCCCACAAAAAATTTCAATACATAAGAATAGCATGGAAGTCATTTTGGATTACAATTAACCTATAATACATTATTTCTATCTTCCTAGGCATTTTGTCAAACACCTTGCATCCACCCTTAGGGCATAGGCCTAATCATCAAATTGACACATTATAAATAATTCAATTTATGGATTTCACTAACTTGCTAATGTATTTTCATGAAAATCATATAATATTCCAACTTGGGAATCATATTATAAGATAAACATAGTTACAAGTAACCCACAATATAAATATCATGATTCGTAATTTAAAATAGGGTTGTTGAGCTTAATGGAAGAAAGGAATACATAAATCAACACAACGCATACCTTAGTTCTTTATTTAGCATAGATTGACGTCGAGACTTTCTTGAAATTGAATCCCCAATTGAAACCCTAGCTTGTTC
Source organism: Capsicum pubescens (assembly GCA_030864215.1). NCBI lineage: Eukaryota > Viridiplantae > Streptophyta > Magnoliopsida > Solanales > Solanaceae > Capsicum > Capsicum pubescens. The sequence continues at coordinate 282,927,702 of CM061543.1, read as the reverse complement.
TTGAGAGAAAATTAAGAGAAACTAGTATATTTTCTGTTCTAAATAGTTGAATCTCGTATTAAAAGGCGTAAATAGGGGTGTACCATTGACCCTTTTAACCCTGGATCCATCTTTTAATTTCAGTAAAATTTTCCTGAATTGGACCCCTGGCACGACGTGGCGCTGTCGCGCTGTGTCACTGGAATTTGAAAACTGGAAAATTGAGAGATGGCGCGATGTGGAGCCATTGCATTGACACTTCTTTTACGACCTGGAAGTTTGGTACGATGCATCACTATCATGGATCAATACTAAAATTTGATAATTTCCGTTTTCTCCTATGGCGCGGCGCTCCACCGACTAATTTGGCGTTGTTTTATGATGTGAAATTGAAATAGTTATAACTTCTTACCCAGTTTTCGAATTTAGATGAATTTTATAACAATGGAAAGCTTATTAAATTTCCCTCATGAAAAAAAGTGAAAATCTTGAAAATTCCTCATGAAATAAACATCATTCAATTTAGAAGATAATACTAGACATTCTTAGGATGAAATTACTTAGAAAACTTTGGGGTATTACAATATCTCCCCCTTGGGAACATTCGTCCTCAAATGAGACTGACTAAGATGGGAGAAACGATTAGATGAAGTATATACTAACCATGAACAATTGAAGCATAAATGATATGTCTGAGATTTATACTGAGCATTCAATCTGATGCATAATTTTATGACTTAACTGACTCATGAACACATGACTGAGATTTTTGAAAACTGTGTTTCTCACTAAAAGAATGCATATATGATGCATAAACACATGACTAATATGATGCATGAACATATGGCTGGATATGCAATGGTAATTAGTACCAAGTTTTTAAAATGGAATCCTAAACATTAGACTGATACCAAGTTGTAACTGAAATCTGTACATGAAAACTGAAAAGCTTAAGGAGAACTATTACCTTGATCTTGATCTGAGTCTACAGAGAAGAGGGGAGGGTACTTGGTATGGATTTCTACTTCTACTACCCAAGTAGCTTTCCTCAATGGATTAATTCCGCCAAACAACTTTGACTAGAGGGACTTCTTTGTTCCTCAGTCTGCGAGTCTGATAGTCTAGGATTTTGACTAGAATCTCTTTATAAGAGATGTTGTTCTGATAATCTATGCTTTTAATAGGGACTAAAACTGCTGGGTCACCTATACACTTCTTGATCAAAGAGACATAGAAGACTGGATGAACTGAGGCTAGATCTGAAAGCAATTCAAACTCATAAGCTACATTGCCAAAGCGACTGAAAATTTTGAAGGGACTGACATATCGGGGACTGAGCTTTTCCTTCTTCAAAAACCTCTCACTCCTTTCATGGGATAGATCTTTAGATAGACATATTCCCCAAATGCAAAATCGATATCCTTTCTACGCACATCTACATAAGACTTTTGTTTGCTCTGAGCATCCCAGGGTCTTTCTCTGATCAACTGTACAATTTCTAAAGCATCGAATACTAAGTCAGGCCCTATGACTGAGGCCTCACTAACTTCAAACCAACCGACTAGATATATTCACCTCCTACTATAAAGAGATTCAAATCGAGCCATCCGAATACTGGAATGATAGCTATTATTGTATGAAAACTCAATCAAAGGCAAGTGGTCATCCCAACTACCCTTGAAATCAATTGTACATGCCCTTAGCATATCTTCTAGGGTCTGGATGGTCCTTTCTTCTTGAACATCTGTCTAAGGACAAAAGTCTGTACTGAGATGAATTTGGGTACCAAGACCCTTTTGGAACGCTTTCCAAAAATAAGAGGTGAACTGGGTACCTCTATCTGAAATAATGGATAATGGAATACCATATAATCTTACCATCTCCCTGATGTAGAGTTTGGAGTAATGCTAGGCTGAATAAGATGTATGAACTAGAAGAAAATAGGATGATTTGTTCATCTTGTCTACAACAACCTAGACTGAATCATGCCGATGACTAGTTCAAGGCAAACCCATCACGAAGTCCATGTTCACTTCTTCCCACTTCCAAGTAGTAATATTGAACTCCTGCATAGGTCCACTAGGATTCTGATGCTCTATATTAACCTGCTGAGATGTACATCACTTAGCCACAAACTCTGGAACATCATTTTTCATCCCAATGCACCAATAGACCTCCCGCAAGTCGTGGTACATCTTTGTGACCGCTAGATGAATAGAGTAGCTTCTACCATGTGCTTCTGCAAGAATTCACTACCTCAAGTCATCTATACCTGGAACACACAGAAAACACTGATAACACAATACACCATCTCCCCCTTAGGAGAAAACTTCTACTTTCTTTTCCTTAACTGACTCTTTCAACTTGACTAAACTGGGATCTCTAACTTGCTTTTCTTTAACCTCAGAAAATAGAGATGATTCTGAACTACTCTGAACCCATGTATAACCTTTCTCTGTATGTACTAAGCGAACGCCTAGTCTGGCAAGCTGATGGACTTCCTGAGCTAACTTCTTCGTACTGTCCTCAACATGAGAAACACTACCCATAGACAGTCTACTGAGAGCATTGGCCACTACATTGGCCTTTCTCGGATGATAAAGGACACTCATATCATAATCTTTCAAAAGCTCTAACCACCTTCTCTGGTGAAGATTGAGATCTTTCTGAGAAAAGACATACTGAAGGCTCTTATGATCTGTGAACACATCTACATGAACTCCGGATAGATAATGCCTCGAACTTTTTTAGGCAAATACTATGGCTGCTAACTCAAGATCATGAGTAGGATAATTCTTCTCATAGGGTTTAAGCTGTCTAGAGGCGAAGGCTATGACCTTACCATTCTGTATGAGGAAACAACCCAACCCTACTCTCGAGGCATCACAATACACTATGAAACAATCTGAACCATCTGGAAGAGCTAGGACTGAAGCTGAGGTTAGTCGAGTCTTCCACTTCGGAAAAATCTTCTCTCAAATATCTTACCACTGAAATTTGACTTTCTTCTGAGTCATTTTGGGCATAGGGGATGCAATAGAAGAAAATCCGCCAAAAAAATGCCTTTAATAGCCATCCAAACCAAAGAGAGTCTTGATATTTGATGGAGAGATGGTTCTGCACAATTTTCTTGTTGCTTCTGTGTTTTGAGGATCTACTCTAATACCATCACCAGAAATAAATGACCAAGGAATGATACTGAACTTACCCAAAATTTGAACTTACTAAATTTGGTGAATAATTGATGATCTCTGAGGGTCTAAAGTAAGATTCTAATATGGCCTGCATGATCACGCTCACTATTGGACTAGACTAGAATATCATCTATAAGGACTATGACAAATATGTCCAAGTTCTACTTGAACACACGGTTCATTAAGTCCATGAAAGCTACTGGGGAATTGGTAAGACAAAAGGACATGACTAGGAATTCGAAGTGACCATACCGAGTACGAAAGTATATTTTTAAAATGTCACATTCTCTGACTCTGAGCTGATGATAGACGGATCTGAGGTCTTAGAGAAATAACTGGCACCCTAAAGTTGGTCAAACATGTCATCGATTCTGGGCAGTGGATGACTTTTCTTGATCGTTACTTTATTGAGCTAACGGTAATCAATACACATTCTTAGAGAACTATCTTTCTTTCACACGAAAAAGACTGGTGCACCCCTCGGAGACACATTGTGTCTGATGAATCCCTTATCTATGAGATCCTTCAACTATTTTTTCATTTCTCAAAGTTCTGCTGGTTCCATTCTATATGGAAGAATAGATATAGGGTGAGTATCTAGAAGAATATCGATTCTGAAGTCTATTTCCCATTCGAGAGAAATCCCTGGAAGATCTTCGAAAAAGACATCTGAATATTCATTCACGACTGGGACTAATTCAAGAGTGGGAGTTTTGGAACTAGGGTCCTTAACTCGAACAAGATGATAAACATATCCTTTAGATATTATTTTCCGTGCCCAAAGGTAGAAAACAAGCTAACCTCTGAAAGCGGATACACTACCCTTCCACTCTAGGATGGGTTCATTCAAAAACTAAAATTGGACTATTTTGTTTCTACAGTCGATTGTTGCATAGCAGGAATGAAGCCAATCTTTTCCAAGAATGTCATCAAAATAAGTTATCTCAAATTTGATGAAGTCTGCTGAAGTGACTTTCTAAAATATCATAACCGGACAGTTCTTAAATACCCGCTAAGCTATGATAGTTTTACCCACTGTGGTAGAGACTGAGAAAGTCTCTGCAAGAATTTTTGGACTGACTCCAAAATCAACTGCTATATAAAGAGTAACAAAAGACAAAGAATCTCCTGGATCTAGCAAAGAATAAACATGCACATGCAAAATTTGTAATGTAACAATAACCAGATCAGGAGAATTTTCCTAATCTTCCTAGGACTGGAGATCATAGTGTCTGTTTGGGCATTGCACACTAGTAGCACTGGATGAAGAAGGAGCTATAACTAATGACTTAGGACTGAACTGAGAACGGTTTCCTCCTTCTGATTTAGGTTGAGCAAATTTGAAACTACCTGTCTTTGCTCTCTTATTTTATTTTTCCCTAATCTTAATCTTTTGATATTCTATCTGCTGAGGATGATTCATAATATTGGCTAAAGTCATGTAACTATTCAACATCGCAGACCTACACTTATTGACCACACTATCATTTACCCCAGAAAAAAACTTACTCTTCTTGGCCTTGCTGTCTGCAACTACATGAGGGGAATATCTGGATAATTGATTAAACTTAAGAGAATACTCTTTCACCTTCATGTTGCCCTGCCTGAGGTTGATGAATTATAACACCATGTCTTCTCTCTGCTTTAGGGGAAAGAACCTCTCTAATCATGCGGTGAAAAACTCCTCCCACTTAATACGCCTTGCATCATCTGGTCTTTCTGACTTCCACTATTTAAACCAAGTGTGGGAAACATCCTTCAAATGGTAAACAACTAACTCAACACTCTTACTATGAGTAACCCCCGTGATATCTATAACATTCTTAACCTGATTGATAAATTCCTAAGTGTCCTCATTTGACTTAGACCTGAGAAAAGATAGAGGATTCATTCTGGTGAAGTATCGAATCTTGGATGCAGCTGAATTGGCTATTAGGTTGGTTGGAATGATAGTTGGTCGTTCATTCTGAGTAATAACTTACTGAGCAACAATAGAAAATGCAGCTCTAAACTCTGCATGATAAACATGTTCGCCCAAAGGTTCTTCGGGATGAGGGGCTGACTGATTCCCATTTCTTCTTTTAGGAGGCATGTTCTGTAAAAGAAATGGAGAAATGGATTAGACTGATAGATTGACTTGAGATTATTCTCACTAGCATGACATGAATACTGAAAGAAGAGAAACTATTCCTAAAACATCCCATAGCCTCTTGTACCTAAATGTAGTGTGCAACACACCCATGCACAAGACTCTACTAGATGCGGCTTTCAGACTTCCTAGGACTTTATTTAACCTTAAGCTCTGATACCAAGTTTGTAACACCCCGAATCTGCTACCCGAAATGCTACACGTTTCTCATAACCCTGAAGGACCACAAACTAACCCATGACTAATATTTGTACCTTTATACTTCAACATATACTGTATGATTATGAAAAAATGAACTAAAAGGCCATAAGGTTCAAGACTATAACATATTTGATAAAGATATAATATCTGAATGGGGTATGAAATACCCAAAAAAAACTGAAATAACATGATAGTCTGAACATGATAGTCTGGAAAACCTCTACCTGACTGAACTATCTGAATGAGGAGTTGATGGGACATGTCCCAAACTAACGCCAACTAATAAATTACTTAATGAGATAAAAAATAAATTATCATGACCTCAAGATATGAGGACTCACTTATAACTCTGACCGCTGAACCTGAAATGTTACTGATGCTCTAGAGCTCGTGCTTATGAACCTATGGTATAAGACACCGTAGCGCAAATGTGTCAGTACTTTGAATGTACTGGTATGCATGTGAGGTAGGCTGAATGCATGGGGTTCATATGCCTGAACAATACTAGCTAACTAACTAATATGAATATGAGAATACATGCATGAATACATAGTAACTATATTTGAGATCATGATAACATGAATTTATTGATAACTAACATGACTGAAAATATAGTTTTGATGGATGATATAACTGATAACATGAGTGAATGTATCTGACAGTCCTGAATCTGATGGAACTATCTGAGTTTTGTATGGTATTGAGTTGACTATATCGGATAGTCCTGAATTTTGTAGAACTATTTGAGTTCTAATATTGAGAATGATTGACTGTATCTGACAGTCCAGATTCTACATGTGAAACTGTGGGAAGTAGTTATCTAATAGACATGCCCCTAATACGCCATTATGGTTGAGTTGGGGTCCAATCTGTAACAATAATTTGAAGGGTATTAATACCACACCACTGGCAAGGACAAACTGTGAGTGACCCTCATCTGATGGTGTCCCCAAAAGAGAATGATAGGGCCCTTCTCAGGCTGTGCTTATCCACCTCATCAACCCTTATCTAACAGTGTTGATTTCTCAACCTATGTTGGCTACATAGTTCTGGAATACAAGGATGACTTCTAAGAATCACACCTTAATCTGACAGTGTGTGTTCCCATCCTTGGGTTCACTTAGTGCTAATTCCTATTGCCATCTGAATAGACACTGATAATGGATTACTGAACTGAACTGGACTGATTTAACTGGGTTTCGTTGGATGACAAAATAGCACTGATATTACTGTATTACTGAGCTTTCCTGAGTCACATAACTAAATGAGTTCTAAGAATCATATCTTGACTAAGTATATCGTGAAAACATGACACAGGATCTAGGCACACAGCTGTATTTTTTTAGTACAAGAACCCCCAGGACTCGATGGAAGGAAACTGACAAGGCATGACATTCTTGAATTCATGACTAACATCAACAATCCATAATAATATAATTGAAGATATTTCATAGGAATTTGATTATCATAGCTTGATACGTGAATAAGATAGCCTGTACACATAGCATAATTTCATATGACTAACTCATGAGAAATCCTACAAACAATTTCAATACATAAGAATAGCATGGAAGTCATTTTGGATCACAATTAAGCTATAGTGCATAATTTCTATCCTCCTTAGAATTTTATCAAACACCTTGCATGCACCCTTAGGGAATATGCCTAATCATCAAATAGACACATTATAAATAATTCAATTTATGAATTTCACTCAATTGCTAATGTAGTTTCATAAAAAACACATAAATATTCCAACTTGGGAATCATATAACAAGATAAACATGGTTACTACCAACCCAAAATATAAATATCATGACTCATAATTTAAAATAGTATTCTTGATCTTTTTGGATGAAAGGAATCCATTAATAAACACAATGCATACCTTAGTTCTTGATTTAGCGAAGATTGATGGAGAGACTTTCTTGAAATTGAAACCCTAGATTGTTATTGAGAGAAAATTGAGAGAAAATAGTATATTTTGGGTTCCAATAGCTGAAATTTCGTGTTAAAGGGCTTAAATAGGGGTGGAAAATTGACCCTTTTAACCCTGGATGCATATTTTAATTTCAGTAAAATTTTCCTGAATTAGACCCCTGGCGCAATGCGGTGCTATTGCACTGTGTCAATGGAATTAGACAACTAGGAAATTGAGCGATGGCGTGATGCAGATCCATCGCGTTGCCACTTTATTTGTGACCTAAGAGTTTGGCGCAACGCGCCAATATCGTGGACACCTACTGGAATATGATGATTGTCATCCTCTCCTGTGGAGCTGCGCTCCACTTACTAATATGGCACTGTTTTATGAAGGGAACTTGAAATAGTCATAACTTATTAGCCGATTTTCTTGAAAATTCCTTATGGAATAAACATCATTCAATTTAGAAGATAATACTAGACATTCTTGGGACGAAATTAGTTTGAAAACTTTGGGTTATTACAATATGGTAGTAGGATTCAACACCGAGTGAACCCAAGGATAGGATCTCACCTGCCAGTAGAGGGTGTGACCCTTAGAAGCAATCCTTTCATTCCAGTACTACGTAGAAAGCATAGGTTGAGACTTCAACCTGCCAGTTTAGCGTTGACGAGGTGTTTTAGCATGCCAGATGAGGGTTATACCATTCTCATTAGTGTACCTGCAAGCTAAGGGTATCTCTTTAGTTGTCTTTACCCTTGTCACGGTACTGACACCCTCTAATTGGGGTTATAGATTGAACCCCAACTCAGTTATCTTATCTTATTTGGGGCATGTCGTTTAGATGATTACCTCCCAAAGTTTCAGTCTCAATCTTCAAAATCGAACTCTGTTCAATTCCAAAGAATCAGGACTGTCGGGTAAATTCAATCAGTATAAATAACTCAGTTATTAGATATCTCAGATTATCAGTTACTTTGTTTCAGAACTCAGTACTTAGCTTCATAAAAGCTCAGTTACAGTACATATATATATATGCACAGTATTGCATGCTCGGTATTTAAAATAGTTCAAATTATCCACGTACTCTCATATTCAGTTTATCTATATCATTCAGTTAGTTATTGTTCATGCAGATGAACCCTTGCATTCATCCTTACCTCATCTAGAAAATCCGTACATTTCGTGTACTGATGCATATTATTTTTGTGTGCTATGATGTCTTATATCGTAGGTTTGGATGCTCATCTTCCCGACTGCACATAGACAGATTCAAATTCAGCCAATATTTAGATTTAGTAATGATTCCTCATCTATCAAAGATATTCTTTTATTTCATTACTTCAGTAGACTCAGTATTTTAGTAGATGGAGTTAGTTGGGCGATTGTCCCATCAAGTACACTTTCAGATAGTTTAGTGACGTTTTACAGACTAGAGTTCAGATAGTATTCATCTTTAAAGATTATTATTTTAGTTGATACACTGTATTAGTATTTACAGATTTCAAACCTTATGGCATTTTAGCCTATTATTCTGTATTTATTACAGTATTATGTTTCAATGCTCGTAGTAGATATTAGTCATGGGTTTGATCGTGGTCTTTTGGGGTCATAAGCACCGTGTAGTTTTCGGGGTACAGACTCGGGGCGTTACAAAAACCATATTCAAAATATCCTTAAGTTGCTTCTTTGAGTTTCCTCAACTCAGCCAGAGCCATTCTATAATGAGGAACAGATATCGAACAAGTGTTTAGAACCAAATCAATACAAAAATCTATCTCCCTATCAGGACGAACACTAGGAAGATGATCCATAAAAAACTCAGGAAACATATTTACCACTGTAACCTAATGGAAAGAAGGACCTTGAAAATTAGAATCTTTAACCCAGAACAAAATATAGAGACACCCTTTAGAGATTAACCTCCGATCTATTTGATATGAAATAAACCTTCTCTTAGGATATAGGGAACCACCCTCCTACTGTATAACTAGTTCACCAGGGAATCAAAAGTCAAACTTATGGGTCCGATGATCCAAGAACATCTAGCAAGAGTGTAACCAATCCATTTCCAAAATAACATAAAAATCTACCATATCTAGTTCAAATAGATCTACTAAGGTTTTTTTGCTACCAATAGATACCACACACCCTATAGACTCTCTTGGAAATCACAGGGTTGCCTACTGGGTAGAAATAGAAAAGGCATCTGAAATAATCACAGGATAAAAACCAAAACACACAGCCACATATGGGATCACATAAGAAAGAGTGGACCCTGGATCAAGCAAGAAATACATATCACAAGAAAAGAGTTGTAACATAATAGTAATGATATTAGGTGATGCCTCAAATTGCTATCAAATAGCAAGAGCATATAACCTATTTCCACCTATGTCGGTACTAGGAACAGAAACTGATGCAAAAGCAGTACCCTTTGGTGCAGGAGCAGAAGATGAAGCAACTAAAGCACCCTAACCAACTGGATAATTTCTCAGCATATAGCTATGATGAACATATTTGAAATATCTATCCCTCTCTTTATCACAGAATCCCCTATGCAACCTCCCACAGAATCGACAAACTGGACATGAAGAAGCCAATTGTGCTATACTTTCCTGAGATTGGGCACCGTGTGCCCAAAAATTATCACCTCCCCGGTGCCTATCACTCGACTACTTTGGGTAAGGAGCACTAGTTATAGAAAAAGAACAAGAACTCCCCTACTTTTTCTTTGGCCATTTATCTCCATCCTGACCACTTTGCTGATGAGCATAATTTTGTTAAGATGAGATGAACTTCTTATCTTGCCTTTCCCAAACTCATCTTATTTTCTCTTTTCATCCTCCACTTATTGCATATGAACAACCTACCTAGAAATATCCATAGCATTGATAAGGAATGTCATCTTTCTTTCAACGATCAAATCCCGAGATAGTCCTGAAGTGAACTTTCTTATCCTAGTCCTCATGTCAAATACCAATTCCAGAGCATACCTAGACAGCTGATGGAATTTCAAGGCATATTTCTTGATAGACATCTTCCCATATTTCAGATTAAGAAATTACTTCGCCTTTTCTTTCCTCAACTCCAGTGAAAAGAAGAGATCTAGAAAGGCAATGGAGAAAGTCTCCAATAATGATGAATCCTCAATATCATCATCCCTCACTTAATCCCATTCATCGTACCATTGGAATGCCATATCCTTTAGTTTTTAAGCTACAAAATTAAACTCTTCCAGTTAGTTGCCTGCATCACTCTAAATATCTTCTCTATTATATCCAAGAAACCCTAAAGATCCTTCTCCACCTTCACACTAGTAAAAAAGGATTCATTTTCATGAACTGGACAACCCTTGTGGCCTCCCCAGATAAAACACAGATGCACCTCGCTCAGCCTAAGTAGCAATAAACGGAGAGATAGTATGAATCAATTGATGAAATTATGCATTAGTTATCTTACCTTGAGAAGGACTAGTAGAAACTCGTGGAACTCTAGAAACCTTAGGGATAAGACTCTTGGACCAAGTATGAACTCCAGAAGAGGGGTGTACTCCATCAATATCATCCCAATATGGGACAAAAGAATTTCTTTGCATTTTAAATCAATGAGGCATGATCTAAAAAGCAAACAAACCAGGATTAGAAAGGACCTTCGACCCTGCAGCTTGAAATAGAATACCAACAAATTGAAACATTTCAAAATGCATTGTAGCCTCTCACTTATGAGTGTGGAATGCTACACACCCCTAAAAGAGACGCTACTAGACACGGCTTTCTGGACTCCAAATTGACCATGAACCTCATGCTCTAATATTAAATTTATATGTCCCAACTTGGGGCCTTGTCGTAAAGGGCATCAGAATTCTAACCAAGTTCGGGGACAACCCCCATTACCCAACCCAACCTCTAACTGCTTGCCTTGAGTTAGATAGATTTTCAGAATATAACAAAATAGTGTAAATATCCAATTATAGACTGTAGGATAGTTCTATAACTAACACTGACCCAATCGACTCCAACCAACCAAACCCATCCGATAACCTAACCACACCATAAACCATCAACCAAATAATAACCAAACCATCTTCCATAACATAACATAAAATGATGGAACAGTGAGAAATTTAGTACACCGGTATCATCCCCAATATCAATACCAATACTAAGGTTGAGACCAATATCGATCCCGCCCATACTATCCCATAGTAGTTCCATAAAGGTATCTAACCAAAATAAAACCAAAATTCGGTTGGGACATGCACCCAACCATAACAAAAAACAATATCCATAAATAATCAAACGTATGTAAAAATATCCATGAAATTGAGCCTTTTAGAAATGGAAGCTCACCACTTCAATTCAATTGCTTATCTCAAAGCCGAACTCTAAGGAAAAGGAGTAGAATGGTCGGTTGCTATATCGCGTGGGGATATATCCACCCGAAGATAGGTTAACGGGTGAATGCTAGTAAGAAACTCAGGATAAGGATATAATAATACCATCGAGTTAAAATCGAGTAAACAACCATTTGCATGCAAACCATACATACATATATATATATAATAATCATGTATTGAAAGAAAATCGGGTTTAGCATGCAGTTAAAACCATTAAATTGGGTATGTGTAGCTTAACCATCCTAAAACCACCCACAGGCTATATGGGTCCAGTGTAACCCCCTGAACGAGCCCCAATTCGTGTAGCCGTACAAATCGGAGATACCGTAAGAGTAGGGGATTCCTAAGTACCCTTTGCTCTCCATGATACATATGTACATTATACTTAGAGGATTCCTATGTACCTCATAGTATCATATAAGCTCGCTATGTCCATCCCCTCATGTTGGGAAATATGCGTTTACAGTGCTTGTCCATGGTACTTACAGCTTCATAGTTAGCTATCACAACCCTCCATTATTGCCCAGTGAAAACCATTTCCATCCAACCAAATTATTAGACCATTATTATTAAGCAAGGCAATAAGTAGTGGTATTTTCATACCGACTATAACTTGCAAGTAATGTCCTTAGCCGACCTTTGTATGCAGAGGTATTCCAATGTACCCATAGTATACACCACCAGGTTAACTTGTGGGAATATTGGGTACCCCTCAAGTGTTTTACTAGTAAGTTTTCTTGGGGGAATCCCATGTACCCACAAGTGTTTCATTAACCTTGTTTACTTGGGGGATTCCCTTGTACCTCAGAAGGAATTTTAATAAACCATAAATAATACAACTAAACCTTACCATTTATCCATTTATACCATTTAAACTTCCATTAACAAACTATACCATGCAATATTTCCATTAAAAATCCAATAATATAGTAAATGTATTCTCATTGGCATTTTATCAAACCTGTTGGGGACATAGTGTTTCCAAAACTAAATCCAATTACCAATTAACCATTTCCATACAAACAATTATCAAAACCACCATTAAATCATGTAAAAACATAATTAAAACATGAAAAAACCATAACAATACATTTAATACCAAAACCCCAACACATATTTGAAAATACCAAAAGAATACAATAATCATGCCATGAAAACATTGTTTAAATCATGCCTTTAGTTAGAACTACCAATGAGGGAGGAGTATATTGCCTTATATTATAAATAATATGAGAAGAGATCACCCAAAAAAGTCCAAAATTTCTCTTCAAAATGAAACCCTAGCCTTTCTTTAACTAAAAGCCTTAGAGAGAATTGTAGAGTGTTTAAGAGAGTTTTCGAAGTATTTAATGGTAGAATAATATGGTAAATAACCTCGCCAGTGGGTTAAAAGTCATGGGGAATTAATAAGTTAAGTAGGGAAATTTCCAAATTACCCCACTTAAATTGCATAAAAATCTCTCATATGGGTACGACTCACCATACTCGTCATACCCTTCTTTACAAGTGGTACCCACCACTCATACCCTGGTCCTCCCACTTGGACCCAACACCATCAAACATATGATTTTACCCAAACCAAGTCATACCTAAGAATATGACTATTACCCTTGACCCATACCCATAGTAAAATAAAATCACAAGAGGCTTGAACATTGTTCATCATACGAGTTCATGGCCTGACTCGTACCCTTCCATACGACTAGTACCTTCCAAGTTGTACCTATTTCAAAAATCAATCCATTTCGCCAACCAACACCTCGTCAGCATACGACCAAGGCATAGCGCTCGTACCCCAAGGTACGATTAGTACCCACAAGTCGTACTTGGTCCATAAATTAAAAATCTAGGAAATTTTCTAACGTTCCCAAACCTAGGGTTTTTCAGTTCCATACTTAATGATTTAGTTAATTTATCAGCAATTTGATCTTCAGTTGAAAAAAAACATATGTGAAATAAGTCCCTTTTTCTTATTATCTCTAAGGAAGTGATGTCTTATATCAATCTATTTAGTTTTTAAAATATTTTTGAAGATTTTTTGCAATATTAATAGCACTATTATTTTCACAAAATATAGGAACACAACCAACATTAATACAAAAATCCTATAGTTCTTACTTAATCCATAATAATTGAGTACAATGAGATCCAACTGCGACACATTTAGCCTCAATAGTGGACAAGGCTACAAAATTTTGCTTCATAGTTGACCAAGAGATTATACATGATCCAAGAAAGTGATCCATAACTATGGTTGTTTTCCTATCTATTACATAACCTATATAATCAGCATCAGCATATCCCACCAACCTGAAATTGCTACCTTTTAGATACCAAAGGCTAATGTCAGTCATTCCCTTGAGATATCTCAAAATTATCTTAATTGATTTGAGATGGAATACCTTATGATCTTCTTGAAATCTTGTCCATAAACCTACACTAAAGAAAATATTAGCTCTACTAGTTTTAAGATACAGAAGAGACCCAACCCTACCTCTATATAGCTTGTGTTCCACAGATGGGTATGTTTCATCCAAATCCTTCTTTGTAAAAGTGGCAATGAGAATGCTTATATCCTTTGCTTCATCTATACACAATTTTTTTAGTAACTCCTTCACATATTTTTTTTGATAATCATTGTTCCAACAACTATTTGTTTGATTTGCAATCTTAAGAAAAAGTTTAGTTCTCCCATCATGCTCATATGAAATTCACTACTTATTAGTTTTGGAAATTCATGAGTCGTGTTTATATTGGTAGAACCAAATATGATATCATCTCGATGGACCTGCGCAATTAACAAATCCTTCTAATTAGACTTTAAGAAGAGACTATTGTTAATTTTACCTCTTATATGTCCATGATCCAAAAGGAATTTTTACAATCTTTCATACCAATTCGTAGAGCTTGTTTCAAACCATACAAAGCCTTGTCAAGCTTGTACACATGGTCAGGAAATTCCTTACTTTCAAATCTAGGGTGTTGTTTCACATAAACTTCTTCCTTGAGAATACTATTCAAGAATGCACTCTTTATATCCATTTGGTAAAGAGTAAATTCCTTGTAGGCAACAAAATCACAAGTAGTCTAATTGGAGAAAATGTATCATCAAAGTCCATGCCTTTTCCTGATTGTATCCTTGGACCACCAACCTTTCCTCGTTACTAATAACTATTGCATTTTCAAAATCTTATTTTTGTACTCCCACTTAGTTTTAACTACAATTCTATCTTGTGGAGGTGGAACTAAGTGCCAAACATTGTTTTTTAAAATAGTTTAAGATCCTCTTGCGTTTAATGATCCAATTTGCATCAGGAAGTGCTTTATTTACCTATTTTTGCTCAATCAAAGATACGAAGGCCTTGAAAGAACACAGTTTCTTTAATCTATATATAATGGTAATCCCTGAGGTAAGATCAGCGAAAAGAGTTTCAATAGTATAAAACCCTTGATACTTGTATCCTTTTGGAATCAATCCTTTATAGCTATTGGAACACAGTGATTCGTTTGAGCTAGAGTAGCTGGTGATTTAGTTCCCCCTGTCAGTGTGCCTCGAGGTTTAGTTCCATTTATAGAAGTGTAATGCCTCGAAATCCTATTCCAGTCTGAGCCTTACAGCGTATTTGGTAAAGCGAAAATCCGAGTCAAAATATTTCAAAAATATCCTCCCAAGTATGAAATACTTTGAATCATGTGGGAATCTATTTGATTATGAATTAAGATCATAGAGGTCCCCTAACTTATGGACGAGTTGAAAACTTTCCTATCGTTCAAGTTTTAGTGACCGTCAAAATTTGGGTCAACTTCAATCGACCATAAGTCGTTGTATATGAATAACTGAGTGGTTTTATGTATATCAAATGAAATATCTTTGAATTATATTTCCAGCAATACCAATTTCTCCTAAATATGATATCAAAATAAAGAGTTATGCCCATTTTACTCCAGCATGTCAAGCTGGAAAATGGTGATGACGTTTATGATGGGTTATCACGTTTCTGACGACCTTTTTGACGATGTCGTCATATTTTGATGATATTTTTTATGACATCATCATCCCTGGGAAAAAAATCAAGAATTGGACCCCTTTTGTGAACCATTCATGATGGCCTATCATGGACCTGACGGCTTGTCACGGATGGCGTCAAGAACATTTTTTCCAGAAATTCAAGGGCATTTTCGTAAGGGTATTTTGGTCATTTCCCACTTTTTTGATCCTCTATAAATATGAGGAACCCTCATTCAAACCCTAATTTCTCCATTTCTCTTCCAATTTTCTAAAGAGAGAATATCTAGGGTTTCAATTCAAGAACCTTAATCCTCCAAAAATTCATCCATAAATCTTCAAGCTTTCTACAAGAATCAAATTCCTCATAGTGTGGGCTTCAAGAATTTATTTATTTCAAGTGTGGATAAAGTTCAAGCACTAAAGTTCATCCAATTTCAAAGGTTAAGGTATGTAGATGTTGATTCTTGGGTCCCTTTCATCCAAGAAGCTCAAGAACCCTTTTTAAAACAAAAAGATTTTATGTTTATGAGTTGTTAATGATTTGTATGAGTTGAAATGGATGTTTAATGTGTTGTTGAGTTTTGATTTATGTTTGCCTACAAAATTTATGAGCTTTTACCCTAGTATGTGGAATTCATGTGATGTTTGTGATAGACCCTCTTGAAGCTGTTTTTTCATGTAATGTGTTCGTGACTTTTGGGTATAGAAATGGTTGAATAAGTGAAGAACGTTCCCCATAGGTTTGATAAAGAGCTTAGGTGAAGCATAAGGGACACTATAGTATGTTGAATAGGAAACCCCAAATTGTAAGGTAGTCCATGCATGCCTTAGTGAGTGAAATGTGCCAAGATAGCATGAAATCCCCAAGTAGGTGTAAAATCGGTCGTGTCTAATGGTTGTTGAAAGACCCTAGTGAACAATTCGAGATATGATGGTTGTAAATTCTCCAATTTTGTGCTCTTTGATATATGCTAAGCTTTTAATATATGTCAAGTGGTTAGCAAGTAAATAGTGACGTGTTAGTATGAAGTTTCCCACAAATCAAATGATATCCAAATACATGAAAAGACCGATATAGGTATGAATTACTTGATGTAAGATCTCATTTAATGTGGTACAATCTAATAGAATGTCTTCCCTAGGATAGTATATGATAGTGAACTGATGTTGATGATCCTTAAAGGTTTGAAGTAACCCTTTTGTGGTTGTGATGATGAATAGAGGTCTATGTTTCCTAAATAATTAATGCGATGTCCTAAGGATCTTGAGAGGGAAAGTATGTTGTGATTCCTAACTACTTAAAGTGATTATTTAACGATTGTGATAATACATGAATGATTGTAAAGATGAAATAATGCTTGTAATGATGAATGAATGCTTGTAGTGATGAATGGATGACTGTGATGATGCATGAATGATTTGTGATTAAGAATGATTATGTATTACATTTATGTTGTCGAGACCTGGGGGTATTTATACCCAAAAATAGAGTTATTGTCTAGAGCCTATGTCAGTTTCTTGATAATTCCAATCGAGCCATGATTATCAGAACTTAGATAACTATAGAACTCTGTATCCTCAGACAAGTGAGAAGTTTAATAAAGCTCGATAATCTCAGTTATCTCTATAATCTCTTTATCACTAGTAACCTAGCCTCATACCTGTAATCAACTCAGTTCTAATAGTATTCAAGTGATTTAATCCTAATCTCAAAAGTAATTCGAGTAATCCATTCAATCTCTGTATCGTCAGTCAGATACCATGATTCGATATATTTTCCATCAGATATGGAAATAAGTGATCTCAACGTAACTCAGTCAGACCTTTTGTGTAATATGATCAATGTCAGATTCAGTTCAGCCAGTGTTCAATTGAGAATTCAATTCTGAGTCTTTCAGTTGGTAGTAGAAACTAGCACCAAGCAATCTCAAGGATGGGATCTCACCTACTAGTAGAGGGCGTAATTGTTAGAAGTAATCCTTGTGCTCCAAAACTACGTAGCCAGCGTAGGTTAATACATCTCACCTGTTAGTTGAGAGTGGATGGATGAGAGACATCATACCTTCCAGATGAGGGTAGATGAGGTTAATTGACCTGCTAGATGAGGGCTCCACCATTCTCGTTTGAGGACCTGCTAGATAAGGGTCACATAGAGTTATCTTTACCAATGGTGCAGTAATGACACCCTTCCAACTAGGGCACAGGTTGGACCCCACCAGTGGTAGGTCAGGGTATGTCGGTTAAGTGACTACTTCCCACAGTTTCAGTTTCAGATTCAGTCTCAGTTTCAGAATCATTCTTCAGAAATAGTGACTGTCAGATACAGTCATCTATCATTGTGAGGAACTCAGATAGTTCCATTGATTTATGGACCATCCCATCAGATAGACTTGGTCTCACATACAGTTATTTGATATCATATTCAAAGATATGCCGTCAGACAGGCTTGATCACAGTATCAAATTTCTATTGAGTATTCTAGTTGTCAGATTCAGATATAATCATATTTCTTATCATTGATAAAGCTTCCGAAATCATCTGTTAGAAAGGTTGATATCTAATCCAGTCAGTCAAAAGAAGTAAGTCTAATAATTCAGTCATTGATGTAAGCACATCCAAATCCTCAGTTATCAGTATCAGATGAGTTAGTGATTCAGTATCTCAGTGTCAGTAGTGAGTTCAGTCTGTAGTAAAGTGGTATCTGAGTTTCAGTATCTAGAGTTACGATAATTGTGTTCATGTTCTGTGCATTCATGTATGTGTTCTCATGCGGCATTTTCATGATTATTCTGTTTAGATATTGCGCATGCATGAACCCTTGCACTAGCCTACTCCGTCTACATACTAGGTATATTTTTGTACTGACGCATTTGCGCTACGGTATTTCATTTGACACCATAGGTTAAGAGGCACGGGATATAGTTTATCCTCACCAGTTTGGTCCCAGTCAGCATCAGTAGCAGTGAGTCCTCTTCTTTCGATGATGAGTCTTAGTTTACTACTATTATTTCAGAATTTGTTTATTTTTTGTTGACGGAGTTATTTAGGGACACGTCCCATCAACTCCACAGTTCAGACAGTTAGAGGATTTTCAGACAGATGTATTAGTATTCAGTTTTTAGTATTAAGTATGTATAGATATGTTGAACCGTATGGCAAGTTTCCATATTTTTTCCAGCTATTATGCAGTGTACAGGTACAAATATCAAAAGGGTTAGCTTGTGTTCCTTTGGGTCCATAAGCACCGAGTGATGTCTCGGGTTGGGATCTGGGGGCGTTACAAGAAGTTCCTCCAGGTTCTATTCCCCTGTCAATGGACCAGTTTGTACAACATGTTCCTTCACCTATTCGTCACATTCACTTTCCTTTGGCAGGTTAGTCGCATCACAATATTCATTAAATACTATATGCAAACTTTCTTCAAAATAGATTGTTCTATTGTTTAAGACCCTATATTCTTTTCTATGATGAGAATATTCTATGAGGATTCCCTCATCACTTCTAGTATCTAATTTTTCCAAATTAGCTTTTCCATTTTTATGAATGAAACTATTGGACCCAAAAGTTCTAATGTGAAAAATATTTTCTTTTCTTCCTTTTAGTAATTCAAAGAGAGTATTCTCTAGAATATGCCCAATCATGCATCTATTGATATTATATGCAGTAGTACTGATTTCCTCAACCCAAAGATTTTTTACAATATTCGTTGCAAGCTTCATTATTCTACCCATAACTTCTAAATTCCCATTTTCCTTTTTATTACTCCATTTTGCTAAGGTGTTCTAGGAGTAGAGAAATTATGATTTATACCATTTGTGGAACAAAAATCCAAAAACTTTGCATTTTAAAATTTTGTACCATGGTAAGATCTTATGGAAAGTAGGAAGTGCCTAGTGTTTTTTTTTCACTTTTTAACTAATATAGAAAAGAAATCAAAAGCATTTTCTTTAGAAGCTAAAATCAATGTCTAGTTAAACCTAGAATAGTCATCAATAATTACAAAAACATACCTTTTCCCACCTCTACTTTGAACTATCATTGGTCTACAAAGATCCAGGTCAAGGCACTTGCTTTTGCTGACATGGTTCTTAGATTTGAATGAAGATCTTACCTGCACCCCCTTACACACGCACTACAAACTTTATCATCTTTGAACATAGTTTTGGGCCAGCCCATTACCATGTCCTTAAAGTTAAATTTGTTTAATTGCTTCAAACTTGCATATCCAAGTCTTTTCTGTAAAATGATGGGATCATATTCAATAGCACATAAACAAGTCATTCATGTTCCAGGCATGCTCGAGATATCACTTTATACACATTTTTTTTGTCTTTTTGCAGACAACACAATCTACTTTGTATCCATCCTTCTGACCTGAACACCTGCAAAAGTAAAAATTTCCTTGTTGCCTTTATCACATAGTTGTGATATGTTAGTCAATTTGTTCTTCAATCCTTTAACAAGTTAAACATCTTCCAGTTCTCTTGATTTAGATGTGCCAATATTTCAAACTCCAGTAACAAAACTCTTTTTGCCATCACCAACTAATACACCCCCTCCATTTATTTTAGAGAGTAAAAAGATTTTTTCTTATCACCAGTCATGTGTCTTAACCAAGCACTATCCAAGTACCAGTGCTACTTGCTTTCTTTTACTGTCATCAGCAAAAGAAATTAGGGGTTAGATTTAGGAACCCATACAACCTTGGGTTCTTTCTTATGAGTAAAAGGGTGAATAATATCTCTTCTATCCCATCGAGGCAATAATTTTTGTGACCTGTTCCTTTGACCAGTTTTGTTTTTCTTCCTGTTAGCCTGTGCTAACATGGATTATGAATTCTTTTCTACGTTTCTGCTCTTAATCGTGCTTTTAGCAGCATCTTGACATTCAGTTGTTCGGTTTTCTTGAATTCCACACATATAGCACAAGTCCTTAGTAGACTAGAACTTTTGCAGAACCCTAATCCAGTTTTCTCATTGTGGGTTTTTTCACCCAATTGATCGACAATTCTTGCGGAGTTTGTCCACTTATTTTCTCTTTCCAGATCAAGTTTCATTGTAGAGACTTTTTTGCTTAAACTTTTCATCTTTCCGTTTTCACAAAAGCATTCATGTTTTCATTTTGTTAATTATAACTCAATCTTCTCTTGTTCTTCAAATTCAACCCTTTTCCCATTATCACAAAGAGATAGTTTAAGATTTTAGGGTTAAAGAGTCATGTTGTCCAACCTATTCCTTGAGAGTGTTGTTTTCCTTTTCAACAGTGTCCTTGCGAGATTTTAAATCAATAAAGTCAAATTTCAGGCTTGCAAGACTATTGAAAATTCATCCATATAAAAAGTTAATTCTTGGTAATCATAAATTCAAGCACTTAATAAGGAAACAAGTATTCTTTTAAAGAATAAATTTGATTTCTTTTTAATTTCAAGAATACTTACCTTAGAAAATTCCATCTTCATCTTCCATGTCTAAATCTCCAACGTCCATGAGGGCATTTTCATCAACTTCTTCATCATCTGATTTATCTGATTCAAACTCCCAAGTGGCTACCATAGCATACTCTTCTTTCTTTTTTTTATTAATTTTTCTTTAAATTCCTTTACATCTATTTCTTTTCTCCTTTCAATTTCCCAAATAGGACAATCCCTAATTTGGTGATTAGTCTTACCACACTTTTAGGATTAGCAAGATGATCATTGGAATGATTCTTACTACCTATTACTTTCTTAATTTTGAAGAACTTACCAAAGTTCTTGGTTACAAATGCAACTTGTTCCTCAACCAATTCAATCTCCTCATCACTATCAAATGCCTTAAAGGCTAGAGTTTTTTTTTCAGGGGTAGCTTCATCCTTCTTGTATTCATCTATTTGCATTCATAGGTCTTCAAGTTTCCAAACAGTTCATCTTGGGACATTGTAGTAAGGTCATTTGCTTCTCTAATAGCAAAAACTTTAATATCCCGTTTAGATTTAGGCTGGACCCTCAACACCTTTTTACATGTTCCCCAGTAGTGATGAACTTCCACAAAGATGTTAATTAATTTTTTAGGGTGGGTAGTTTTTTCGTCATGTCATGAAGAGATTCATTCTCCTTCATTTTGAAGCCCTCATATTCAGGAAAGTGTGCAGTAATTCTTAATTTTATTAGGTGAGTGGTGCCCTCATGTGCATTAACCAATGAATCCCAAATTTGTTTAGCAGTGGTGCAAGTGAACACTCTGTTGTATTCAGCTGAACCCAGTACATACTCCAAAATGTTCTTAGCCTTTTCATTCCTCCTAAATGAAATCTGATCCTTAGTAGTAAATTCACTTCTCACCTTCTTGACTTGCTCTACATCAATCATTTTTATTAGCATAGTTGGACCATCAGTAATCCTATCCTATAACTCATAGTATTCTCCTTGAATAAACATTTCTATTTTGGCTTTATACCAAATTAAATGAGAGACATCAAATAGTGGAGGTCTAATAGTGGATTGACCTTCACTGTGACCAATAGGAGGTGCGGAAATCATAGTGATCTTTTCTAAGGTGCAAACCTTATCTATGAAAACCTGCTATGATACCAATTGATATAATATATAAACTACTTATTTACTTAGTTTAGCCTAACTATTTCCTATCAATGAAACAAGTTTCCTAAAGTGTTTCAATAGTGCTTAAGGAGTATGTAAAAGAGACAATGATTTTCACGTCTAAAACACCCAATGAAAAAATGTGTGAAAAACCACAACCTTTATATCTACAGGATTTTACCCCAAATACACTAAAAAATTTTGAGCCTTAGCTACAACAAATTACAAGACTTACATCGTCTTGGAATTATAAACTCTAACTCCTACTTCTTCAAAATACACAAATCTCCCAACGTATGTGTTCCCAAGTATTCGAGTTCCCAAACTTGAAGACAGTGGTCATAACTCAGTTTATACTTCTTTGAGACTAGAGTTACATAAAAATTACAATTCAAGAACTAATCCTAATTCATAGAATCTAAGACACCTTATCGTTTAAGTACTACCAACAGGTTCAACTACTTGTTTCTTCAAGCTTTGAATCTACTGGTCATTATGCCAATTTGATTCTATCTTTGCAAGTATGTGAGTAACTAAATATGTGATACACTCCCTTTAATTAATCAAAAATTCTCAAAAGAGTCCTTCAATAGATATGTCTTCTATGTTCCATAGAACTCTCAGTTCTTCATAGTTTGTTGTCAAGTAAAAGTCCTCCTTCAAGTTGATCTCCTTGTGTAAGTGGGACTACTTCTTCAAATCACCTTATCCTATCTTCAAGTGTTGTATTCAACCTCCATTTCTTCCTTAACTTATGTTAGATTCATATTGAGCATATCAGAGATATGCATGCTAACCCCTTCCTGAATTCAAGCAACCTTGTCTTTATGTGCTGGTGAACTTGATTTGTATATCAGTGGACCATTTGAGTGGACTGGCTTGAGTAATATATTTCATTTAGTTGGTATTCATCAACACATCAATTCATAATGCCTCTATATTGATATAATTGGTTAGTATGTCATTTATTTTACTTTTTGTACTATTATAAATTCAAATTTTCCTTTTTAATCTCAATTTATTTTGCTCTTTTTTCCTTGAAGTTGAGGGTCTATCGGAAATAGTATTTCTACTTCTTTAGAGGTATAGGTATGGACTGCGTACATCTTACCCTCCCTAGACCTCACTATGTGGGAATACACTGGGTTTGTTGTTGTTGTTTCCTTAAAGTTGAATTTTCCTAAATTCAAATGTATTCCTAGGGTGTGTTTAATTCGTATGGTAGTTTTTACCCTCAAAATATCATAATTCTTATTTTTAATATAATGATTACATTAAGTGGCACTAGTAAAATAAGGAGAAAACTAAGAAATTGGTTTCTATGTAAGAAATGGAGTATTACATTATATGCATATAGTAATTGAGTGAGTTTCTTTGCAGTTTGAGTTGATTAGTTCTTTAATATTTTTGGTAAGGTTTAATCTGATGTTGCTCTTCTACTTTGTTGATTTATTCCTTGCCTATTCTTCAACATTAATTTCCAATTATAACTCTCTTTTTGGTTTATTGTTCTCTTACATTGAATATATTTATTGCATAAATGTAGTCTCAAAAGAGAGTGTTATTTTAATGTTGTACAAAAAGAGCTATTTTTATTATGTTCTATTTGATATATTTGTTTAGATTTTTATTAAATTTGTTACTTCTCCATTCAGCAGTGGTTTAAGCTAGCTTTGTACTATACTATATGCGAGAATGTCATCCTCAAAAAGCAAAAAACAATTGACAAGAATATAAAGAAGCTGGTAGGTACAAGAGAATAGATAAGCAAGAAAGAAACTAATCTTTCAAGTTCTAATGTGCAACAAAATAGGGCAAACAAAAAATACGAAGCGACATGTTGTGACGCTCCGAGACTACCCCCTGGATGTCACATGATTCTTAGAACCAAAAGTGACCACGAGCTAACCCATGTACTGGCATACTGCTTGATCAATTGATTTAAAATGTATATAAAAGATAAATTTTCTGAACGGAAGCATAATCATGACATTATCTATTTCAAAACATTTCTAATCAAAGTTTACAACACTAAAATATGGAACAATGAGGAACTAAAACTACATATGATGACTCTAAATGACTATCTATGAAGCCTCTACTATACTGACTATAGGTAGTCGGGACATAACCCCCAACTATCCTAAATCAATATATAATAATAAGAAAAATATAATACAATTACAACAACTAACTTGAGTCCTCAAAAAAGGAGAACTCATTAACTGAATGTCGTAAACTGTCTGAACCTGGTGTGTGGGCTATATCAGGAAGCAATGTAGCCACAAAAACATCTCTCTGGTCAGTAAGTTGGAATGTTCTCAGTATGTTGTGAGACATGCACTAAATAATGAAAATACTTGTGAAAATACTT
This sequence comes from Capsicum pubescens, assembly GCA_030864215.1. Taxonomy (NCBI): domain Eukaryota; kingdom Viridiplantae; phylum Streptophyta; class Magnoliopsida; order Solanales; family Solanaceae; genus Capsicum; species Capsicum pubescens. The sequence goes on along the minus strand of CM061543.1, from coordinate 282,902,896 downwards.
AATATATTCTTTAAAATTGAGGACATAAGTTATTTGCTGAAATAAGCATTTAATAATGGTTGTACTTACAAGTTATAAGATGTAGTGAAATTTCAAAATCATGAGCTAAAATATTTTTGTAAACTGGGAAGCGATAGAGACTTGAATAATATATGTAATTCTCAAGTTAAAGCTAAATATCCAGTAAAACTGTATTGAGGATCATGTATGGATACTGGGTCTAAAACCGTGGAATGGGAACTGACACCAGATCATTCATATCTGAATTGAAATATAAACTGAATATAAATTGATGATCTATATATACAAATATTCTGAGCATGGATGCATGAATATGAAAGTCAAATGCAAAACCAAGCATAAACAGTTACTGACATGATTTGAATAACTTGATAACTGATATACAGAACACTTTGTCATACAAACCTACACTGAACTAAATCTAAATACTGAATTGGATACTGTGGGATATAACATTTAACCTATATGCCCCAATCTGAGCCAATTAAGATCCAACCTATAACCTCAGTTTTAAGGGTGTCAGTACCTTGCTACGAGCACCAACACTGGTTATGTGGATCAACTAATCTAATATCCCGAAGGATGAGGGTGTCATGCCTTTAATGATGGGGGGCCTCAAAATATATGGTGGAGATATAGGTCTAGAACATAGGGACTACTAGTAACGACTCATGCCTAACTGACGAGGGAGTTTCCATCCATGCATTCGCTAGATTCTAAGTATTACTCGTAACTTAATGACACTAGTATTATTATTAATTTAACTTGATCTAGTACTGATAAGAATTTTATCTTGGTTCACACTGATAAATTCTCAACATAACAATAATATGAGTATAATAACACAAACATGATCTAAATGACTTGTAACTTGAAATTTTGTAACATGCATAACTATCTAGGTATCGGGTGTTCATAACCTACCTGCATGGAAACTAAAATAATTAAATATATTGGTTTCAACGTAATGAAATAATAGGAAATTTCAACACTTAAACTCAAGAATACAACAATTTCATCAATATACAACTTATCAAGGTTAGTATACGGAAGAATACTTGAAGTTGTGAGGAAATACTATTTCATGGTTAGAATCAAGAATTACATGGAGAAATCATGAAATTTACAATTTTTGTGAAACCCTAAATTAAAAAAGGCATTATATTTTGGAAAACTTTGGGACTGAATGGGTGAAAGGAACCCATCGATGAATATCCTACAAACCTGATTTTTTTGGCTTCTTGAAGGGAACTTGGATTGGGAGCCTTGGGAGTTGAACTTTTGGAATAAACCCTAATCTCTTTTCTCTTGAGTGTGGAAAGAAGAATGAACTTTTAAAACTGACTTTTAATGTTCAAAATAGTGTGTAATGGAGGTTTTAAGTCGTGGAAGAGAAGTTTGATGTGAGGAAAAAAACAAATTACCCCTAAGGAAACCCATAAAAAATTGCAGAAATTTTAAGTTAACAAAAAGGTTAAGAGCTTGTCAACTAGTTGATAACTTATCAACATAGCCTTCATCCTCTAGCTGGACTTGGACACTTTCTGGTTAAGGTTAACGACTTAGTTGATATCTTATGAACTAGTTGATAACTTATCAGCCTAGTCTTCACCCTATAGATGGATTGGACATATTTTGGTTAAGATTGACGACTTCGTTGATAGCTTGTCAGCTAGTTGATTGCTTATCAACTTAGTCATCACCTTTTCTAAATGATTTAGGTTTTTTGTTGTTTTGGATGACAACTAAGTTGATAGTTCATGTCTTAGTTGACAGCTAGTCAACTCAAGTCGTCACCTTCTATCAGACAGACACACCAGGTAAAATGAGCATAAATTACTACTATGATATCGGATTTAGGTGAAATCAAAAGCGTTGGATAGGATACTCAAAGTGATATGTAGTAGGATACATGAACCATTATATCATATTCTTTATACTCATTTAAAGTTTACCCTTTGAGGATTGGATACTAAAACTCAAATGATACAAGTGTTCTCAACTCGACTTTGCTCTAAGTCCTTCCAATGATCATGATTCACATCAAAAACACTTTACATACAAGGTGAATGTTCATGACACTTAATTGTGGCTTGAAATAATCTCTTTAGGGACTTTAAACATATGAAAGATAGTTGGAAACTTATCTAGGAACTTGTGGGGTATTACACATGTGATCTGTGGAATTTAAATGACAAGGAAGACAAGCTTGACGAAAAATTGCAGAAAAAAAGGATTCCTAGCAGAATGATATAACCTATTTATTTATTTATTATATTTAATTTTAGTTATCAATAAAATATTTATATTTTTCTAAATAAATATAAGGATATATTATACACAATGTATGATTAATTTTACTACTACAATATCTAGTCTTTATGAGCTCTTTTCTTATTTCTACTAAAAACAAATATTTTTAACTAACCAGTCTCTTTATACAGACTACCATAAGTTTGCAAATTTTGGTATGTCATAAACAATATCTGAAGGATATAACACCCCCAAAAATGACCAAAGCTTATGCAAATACAACTAGCCCTTTTCAGTAAAAAGTAACCCTCACTTCGACATCTAAACTTATAACATCATACCACTAGCTTTGGGATCATCTTACTACTCATAGGTTATAACACATTAAATTTCACTACCTCTATAACGGAATACTACCCCAAAATACAAATACATACCTCTCTCTAATGGAATACTACCCCAAAATGAGTCAAGAGCCTTATTATTCTTCATGAATTTTATGATGGGTGAGAATTGGTAGAGGGATGTTATTATGATTTAAATTCCAAAAATGATGAATGAAGAAATTTCAGTAATCTTTTGAGAAATTGACCACATCTTGTTGAAATTGTTGAAAGGGTGAGAATCTTTGCATGGTTTTGACTTATGTCTTGAAATATGAATTCTTTTATACTATTTGAATGCTTGGGTGGTCTGAACATTATTTTTAATGAAATAATCATACATGGAATCACATGGCTCAGATATATGACTTGTAGGTTTTGGTGTGATGACACCAACACAGATAATTCCATAACAGACTCAGAATAAAAATAGAAATCAGATTTTGAATTCAGAAAGATCCATGTTCAAAAAAGGTTAAAAATGGACATAAAGAGATGTTTGGTGGTTACCCAAAGAAGGAACAAGTTCAGATAACTCATTGCCTAAAATAGTGTTTTGCCGATATAGGTTATTATGTCCCCAAGAGGGATTATACGCTGGCCTAGTTCCATGTGGCGTATCAGAAAAAAAAACTCCAACTATTGCAGTCAACTTGGGTTGGGGTCTTGGCCGTGGAGTTAAGGGTAAACTCCATATAGCCCATGGGTTCGTAGAACTATAGGGTGTACCACATAACTCAGAAGTAATAAAAAGAATAGAACTGCATTGACAAGAATATTTTAAGATTATTAGAGACTATCCATGTATTTTAAACTATGTCATGCATGATTTTTCATGACTTTCCCTCACCTATTTTATATATATATATAAATACATTAATTTTGATTGCTCTGCGTACCAGTATATTTGTATTGACCCCCTATATTTTAGCGTCTTAGTTGTAATTCTAGGAGCCCGCTAAGACATAGATTGATTGGTCAAAGAAATGCAGTTGGTAAACCTCCCTTATTATGGAAGACCTAATGTATTAGTCGTTGTTATTTTACTTTGATTCATGGTCTGACTAGGGTCCTTGTCCCAGTTTCAAACAGTTTGTTAATTTTTGTATGTATTAGAGATTTCGCAGATAGAAACAGATGTTGTCTAGATATTGATTAATCTTCTTCCGTATTGATATACTTAACTAAGAACATGACCATGAATTCTGTAATGATTTATATTTCTGTATCCTTTCTTTGTTGAATGAGTATTGTTCATGATCACCAGATGTATAAAGGCACCCGAGCCTCCATGATTTGGGATACTCGTTATGGCCAGGGATGCGGCTCGGATCATGAAAAACTTGGTATTAGAGCACGGTTCATGGTCCTAGGGTTGTCTGCAAAATTATGTCTCATAGAGTCTTGCTTATGGGTGTATTGTGTACCACAATTATAATCAAGAGTCTATCGGGCGTTTAGGAGTTGTTTCTTATTCTTTCATACTCTAGTTCCTTCTATAGCGTCATCCATAATAAAGTTATCCGAAATTCCATCCTTGTTTAAATTTCATGGGCCATGCATAATTGTCGAGGTGATACAAGTCAAAGTGTCTAGCTTCCCCAGCGATGTGATTCTTTCGATTGAGTTGTCGATAAATTTATGAATTTTTACAAAGACTTGAGAGGAGTCCATGAGTTCTTTAAAGTATGTTTATTTAAGTATATACTCTATCTGCATTATTTGTGTTGTTGTATTCAGTCTCCTTTAATAAATTCTTATTGCAGATGCCTTGCATAATGGTGATGATGTGTAGCAGAATATTGGAACTGTAATTCCACCCGAGTATTAGTATATGTTAAAGAATCATGACCTATTAGTAGTGAGATTGGCGAAGAAGTTGGAGATATAAAGTCACAAGGTTAGAAGTTACAATAAAGGTGACTTCTGTGTAAATAAATATTTTTAGTTATTTAACCATTGATTGAGGGATGGTTTTCCGTTATATATTGATAGACTAATGTGGTAGAAATATTAGTAGACTGTATGGTAGTCTGTGAAGGAAGTGGATGGACATGATTAATATTTGTTCAAAATAGAGAAGGAGCTCAAAGTGGATAGTTATGGTGGTTGTAGAAATCATTTATAAGTGGTAAATGGAAAGGGGGTAGATTAGTTAATAAGTTGATTAGTTAATAAGTTGTAGGTAGAGACTTATTAGAGATTATCGAATCCTTTTGATGTATGATTAGGTAAGTAAGTATGATATGAGGAATTAGAATATGTTGATAAGATTGAAATGGGTCATATTATAAGATTAAGATCGACTAATTATGTCATATGACTTTACCCCTTTGATGGTCTTTTCTTTAGTAGTAGTAAACTAGTACTTCATGTGAGAAGGTATGTAGTGGATTTTTAGTTGTAATAGTGAGGTTATGGAGAGGTTGTGATTGTAGGTAGTACCTAAGTGAAGTGAAGTATTTGGGTTGATTTCCTAATTTAATGGACTAGCTAGTATAGTATGTGGCATGCTTTACCGGTGGTATATAATTGAGGATAGACAACAGGCTTTAACTTTAGATGTGGAGTGTAGTGGTGAGAATAGTAGCTCTAGATTGATGATGCTTGTTTGTGGGGATTAATTAGTAGGCTTGATGCGATATGTAAAATGTCCTAGGTTGGCAACTTGTGCAACAAAGAGTGGATAAATGGTGCTATATAGTCATGAGGGCTTGTGCAAAAAAAATATATGATGAGTTGTGGTTGAGTCATTAAGTTGGTAAGAGTGATAGTCATATAAGAATAAGTTGAACCCCAAATAGTACGTTGTTAGATAAGGTTGTATGGTATGAGTGTCAGCGTACCTAGCTTGTGTTTTTTAATTTTGTAGTACGGAGAAGTCTAGGGAGTTTGTAGTATAGTGTTCATTAAAGTTGAACTTGAGTAAATATAAGTAGGCAATATACGCCTTTGGTATAGGTGTGAAGATTTTGTTAAGTTGTAGGTTATATGATTAGAGGTGTAACGATAGAATTCTAAGGAATTGGAGATGGAGAGTTAAGTGTTTAGAAGTGTGGGTGTCTAGGCCCATGAAAATGTTAGTCATAAGTTGATAACTTTGGTGATTAGAAGATATTACGATTAGTATCCCTGTAAGGGGATGTCCTAGAAAATAATTTAGTTCCTTTGTATTATAGATTAATGAGAGGAGTTTGAGTTTATGTATATACTGATACCCCTTTTGTGATAAGGAGTGTGGATATGTGCGCTCATGAGAGTGGGAGTTGTAGAGTGATGGCTATAGAGGCTAGAAGAAGTTCAGAGTTGCATTTATAGAAAATGAAGGCCTTCAGAGTATAGTTCTTCAGGGAGAATAGAGTGTAAGTATGTAGTGATATCTCATTTATGTTGGGAGTTCTGGCTATTGATTTGATGTGGGGTTATGTCCGCAATTCTAGGAGGGTAACTTTGCTCTAAGGGGGAGATGATGGATTAAAGTAGTTCCCAAATTTTCTTATGATATCATGTTTCAAGTATGAATCATGATCAATCAATTCTTGTTCAAGAATAATCCTCCTACTTCAATTTGGGAGAGTATCTTGCTAATGTCTTATGTCATCTGTTTAAGTCATGCATGTAGCTATGGTTAGAGTCCTCTATGAACTTATGTTTATGATATGACCTCTAAACTAGAAGCAATTATGTCTCTCAGTAAAACACTCTTTCATATATACAAGACATATGTTCTGTTGTTCATGATCCATGAAAATCTATGTCTCTCAGCATGCTTAGTCCTAAGGAAATATGTTTCTATATGTCATTGATTCATTCTATATTGGGTTTAGCCATAGTGTTAAAGTTTATGCAAACTCATGGCAAATCTCAGTTCCTTAAATGAGAAGAAAACACTTCAAGCGGCAATCTTTGTCTTATTTATAATGTAACACCCCGTAGCATTCTCAACTCAATACCATTCTTGGTTGCATGTATGGAGAGCTGACAACCTGGAAATTTTCCTTATTGGTAGAAGACTTAGTCATATTTATGAGCTCTTAACTTCCATGATTTTTTTCAAATTGATATCCCCGACATCGAGACGTAGATTTTTGAGTTGATTCATGATCAGGGGTGTAAAGGGGGTGTCTCAGGAAAGTTTTGGATTTTTAAGACAATGTTTGAGGCATCTTTAGATGAGCAAAATAGTGGGCCAGCGAGATGTCGACGTGTCTTAAACTAGCACGTCTTTTCTCCGAGTTAGGGTTCAACATAGGAGTATTATATAGTGGGACTCAAAATCATGTGGTTAGACGTGTATGGGGAGAATTGTAAGTGGGAAATGATAAAGTATATTATTTGTTGTTTGGGGCATAGTTGAGTAGTGTCTCTCAGTTTTGGGTCTATTCGTTGTACCTTGTAAGGTACAAAATGTTTCTAATTCTATGTTCAGTGAAAACCTTATTACATGATTAATACCGATATAAGTGAGGCTTGTTATCACCAAATCAACTTATGCCTCGTGTTGTGATTATTATGATTCATATAACTCACGTGCAAGTTCATCCCTAAGTACAGTCTCATTATCCTGTGGTTCGTGCTTTCACTTTCACTAGGAGTTATAATTAAGCTCGTTTGATGATTTAGCATATTTATTTAGGTAAAAATGTTAAATTCAAGGTTTCGTTCTTTATTCTACACTTTTAGAGCTTCAACAAGTCCCTACCCATCATTCGGGGATGAATGATCCCAAGGAGGGGATAATGTAACACCTCTCGTTGTTCGAGCAAGAAAGCAAACCGTCATTCCTATGCGCATCATCTCTAATCCCATGTTTTATATTTAAATTCATGTATAATGATCCTTCTCCTATTGTATGAAGTGATTATGAGGTGAAAAGTGTTCATAGAAATCATTTAGAGCCAAGTTGAGTTAAGATCCTATGATTCGCCCAAAGTTTGGAATTTGATTATACAAGAGTCATATTTGAATGAGTATAACGTTTTGTATATATATAATTTGTCATATTAAGATCCACCAATGTGTAGATAATCAAATTATCTTTCCAACGATATCAATTTCGCTAAAATCAAATAGTCGAGTGAAAAGTTATGTCATTTTTCGTGTGAGGCAGTGATCTGTCGCGATAAGATAGCGACGCGAGTTTCATTCCCATTTCTGGGAGTCCCGACGCGAGTTTCATTTCCGTTTTTTGGAATCACGCCAAGATGGTCATTTACACGAGAAAGAGAGGCCAACAGGTAATTTAGTCCTTTTCACATCCCCACCCGTCCAAACATGAATTATAACCCAAAGAGGGGCATTATTTGCCCATCTTCTTCAATCAACTCATGTAAAAACCCTCCCCTTCCCCAAGAACAAAAATTAAACTATTCTCCTCCAAGTAATCTAGAATTCAAGCCATTCAACTTCAAGATTCTCAAGAAAAATATCAAGATTTGGGTTCCATCTTTCAATTTAAATAATCTAAGGTATGTGGGGTTCTCCTAAAACTACATGGGCATAGTAAACTATTCTTAATTATGTTAAAGGTTTAGAAATCATTAATTTACAAATGGGTTTGGATTTACAAACATGATTATGCATTTTTGAAAACCTTTTGATGATATTGATTTGGTCTCGATGATTTCTCTCGATATTGATTTGGTTAGTATATACGTATGTATGTGTTTGAATCTTGAAATATGAATTGAGAGCATGAATTATTGAATCTTCCCCTCTCTCATTGTGTTCTACATGATTTACAAGTTATGGATTCCTAAATTGCTTGATTTAAAGAATGAGTCAAGAGCCTTATTATTCTAAATGAATTTTATGATGGGTGAGAATTGGGAGAGGGGTGTTATTATGATTAAAATGCCAAAAATGATGAAGGAAGGAATTTCAGGAATGTTTTGGGAAATTGACCACACTTTGTAGAAATTGTTGAAAGGATGAGAATCTTTGCATGGTCTTTGGTTATGTATTGAAATATGAATTCATTTATACTATTTGTATGCTTGGGTGGTCTGAACATTGTTTTGATTGACAGAATCATACATGGCACCACATGGCTCAGATATATGACTTGCAAGTCTTAGTGTGACGACACCAACATAGATAATGCCATAATAGACTCAGAATAAAAATAGAAATCAAATTTCAGATTTTGAATTCAGAAAGATGCATGTTCAGAAAAGGTTAAAAATGGGCATAAAGAGATGTTAGGTGTTTACCCGAAGAAGGAATGAGTTCAGATAACGCATTTCATAAAACCATGTGTTGCCGATACGGGTTATTATGTCCCTAAGAGGGATTATATGCTGGCCTAGTGCCCTATGGAGTATCAGAATCAGAAACTCCAACTCTTGCAGCAAACTTGGCTTAAGGCTTGGCCGCCGAGTTAAGGGTGGACTCCATACAGCCCATTGGATCATAGAATTGTAGGGTGCACCACCTAACTCAGTAGTAATTCAAAGAATAGAACTACAGTGACAAGAATGTTTTAGGATTATTAGAGATTTCCCATGTATTTTAAACTATATCATGCATGATGTTCCGTGTCTTTCTCTCACCTATTTTATATATATAAATACATTATTTTTCATTACTCTGCGTACTAGTACATTTGTATTGACCCCCTATATTTTAGGGTCTTAGTCTCATTTCAAGGAGCCCGCTAAGCCGTAGATTGATTGGTCAGAGAATTACAGTTGGTGAGCCTCCCTTATTCCGGAAGGCCTAATGTATTAGTCATTGTTATTTTACTTTGATTCATGGTCCGACTGGGGGCCTAGTCCTAGTTTTGAACAGTTTGTTAATTTTTGTATGTATTAGATATTTAGCAGACAAAAATAGATGTTGTCTAGATGTTGATGGATCTTCTTTCGTATTGATATACTTAACTCAGAACATGACCATGAATTCGAAAATGATTTATATTTCCGCATACTTTCTTTATTGTATGAGTATTATGCATGATCACCAGATGTATAAGGGTGCCCGAGCCTCCATTGTTTGGGATGCTTGTTACGGTCAGGGCCCCGGCTCTGGTCCTAACACTAGTAGATCGGATAAAATATGTTCATTTACCAAAACAAGTCATAAATCACATGCACAACAATTATACATAAATATAGGATATCAGGATAGGTGCATGGGACATTAAATATGATTGTTTTAAACATTAGTCCTGAACTATGTAGCTCGTATTAATGTTTTCCAGGAACCCACGGGCTAATGGGTTCAGTTCCCTTTACGGAAAGGCCCTAGTCCATGTTAGTCGCATGTAATGAGGAATGGCCAAAGATACCAAGGCAATAGATATTCAAAATATAATGTGTGCATTAGGCACAATGGTTATATAGACCCTCCAACATCGACAAATGTATTTTTCAGTGTTGGTCTGCCTGAGACTACACCTTTTTGGTGAGCTACACGATTTCCTTTAAACCCTAATTAAAATAATTTACATGTAAACAAATCATTATCTAGAGAATTTTTAATTAGGAATTTCCATTATAGTATCGTCATACCAATAGACTTGCATGATATTCCAATTATACCAAACCATAACCATTTAACCAGTTAGACTCAAATTTATAGTTTAAACACATAAACCTTAGCCACCAAGCACAATCCAAAACCACTATATCCTTTGTCCATTTAATGCAATGCAAAGTTTCAAAGTTAGATAAATCATGTAAAATCCTTGTTCAAAACCAAATAAACAATATGGGTTAAGGTTAATGACATCATCATGCCAAAAATCATAATCAATGTAAAATCAAGTACAAAATTCCACCATTATCATAAACATAATTTCTATTCAAAAACCACCATTTCAACCATGAAGATAAACCATTAAAATAAAGGTAAAACCATGCAAAAATAATTAAAAAACCTCAACCTTAGTTTAATCAAGCACTCAAGGACATGTAAGAAATCATATAACTAATAAAATTGTATAATTAGTAAAATAGGGACTGTACGCATGCCTTTGTGACTTAAAAGAATTCAGAAAAAGCTTGAATCATTAACCTTGAAGCTTAAACTCTAGTTTTAAAATTATATGAAGACTTGGATTCATTTTTTGTTTCCTTGATGATGAAATTGGTTAGAGAAAATTGAAACAATCTTTGACCTTTCTTGAAACTTATGATTGGGATCATGGTGTTTTGAGGAGAGAAGATGAATTAGGGATTAGGGAGTGACTATTAACTTTGAGTCAAATTTTGGGGATTAAAAACGGATTGGGGGAGTTATTTCGGGTGAAAGAATGAGTTTGCCCTTGGTTTAATGTTGGAAAAACATATTTTCATGTCAGGTAATATTGGTTTCACACCACAGGTCTAATCAAGGGGCATAAGGTTTGCTTCATAGTCCATCTCACACCTCAACAATGCCTCGCTAAAACGTTCATAACTTTTTACTCTGAAATCGGATTGAAGAACGAGCAATGGCATTGGAAAGAGGAATCAAAGGTATTTAATTTTTTATATGATAGTCTACCTATCTCGGTATATTCTAAGAGTAATGTCATCGAAAGTTGACCCAAGTAAAATAGTATACTAAAACTCAATCGTTAGGAATTCTCAACTCAACTTTGAGCTAGAAGGTTTTTATGAAATAAATCAATATCCAAAGATGTTACCATATTAAATAATTGATCATCCCTCTTATATTTAGATAAAATTCATTGCGTACAGGTCAATACGCATAAGAAGGATGGGTTCGAATTTTAATTAGAAAAGGTGGGGTATTGCAGTTCTATGATTGGCGAAGCCAATTTAGAAGAAATAAATATGTACTGTCAACACAATTTCCATAGTATGAAAGGTTTCAGGTAGAGTAAAATATCTCTACCCTAACGAAAATTGTTAAATGGTGTAAGTTTTTATTGCAAAAAGAATTTCATACATTATTTATTGGTCTTTTGATATTCATAAAATTGATAGGATCAAATATTTAAGAAAGACCATAATGATTATAGGAAGGAGCCCAACAGAAAAACCAATAATAAGTTCATCCTCAATGAAGGAATCACATTTTTCTAAAGAGGAATTAGAAAGAATGCTCAAAGAAGCCTTATCAAGTCTAGATAATAAGAACGATTCAAACCAAATAATAAAATTATTGGGTACTGCATCTTCACATACCAGTGAACCAAACAACGGTGAGATGATGGATCCGCAAGGGCTAGCACATGCATACCTTCTCAATTAAAAGACAGATGCCATCACTCATTCAAAATTTTAAAAGCTACTAAATTAAATGGTATACCACACTGACAACCTCAAAAACTATGAAGACTAGAAGACAAATGACACAATCCTCAAGAAAGAAAAGGTTAAAACCTTGACAAAATCATGAAAAGGCACTTTTTCAAGATAATGATGAAAAGTTTTTAGCTACTCAGAGACACATGCGGAACAAATATGTAGTCATTAGCTACACTTAGACAAGTGTAAAATAAATAGCATGTATTATTACATGGAAAGATGTAATAGCAAGTAAAATATATAGTGTATGACAGATATTAGTGAATACTTTTAATGCCTATTTAAGTCTTTCAATTTGTATCAGTAGAGGACATTCAGAAATAACCCAATTAAGAAATTTCCCAATTAAGAAATACTCTCTACTACTTTTCATATTTTCCACCTTCCCTCTATGAGTTCTCTACATTACCCAATTAAATAATAAGTTTTGTAAGTATATATTTCTCCACTTCTCTCTGCCACTATACTTCTTTTTTGTTTTACTTTGCACGTTTTCATTTTATGTACTTTACATTCTAAAGTTAGTTTTAAAAGTTAAAATTACTTTACATGTTTAATGTAATTTTAAGGGAAGAAGATCAGGAAAATGGGAGCAAAGTAACAATTTAAAGTAATTAAAATATGTAAAGTACTTTAAACTTTGAAAATAAACTTTAAAACAACAAAGTAAAAGAAAAGGAAAATAGAGAAAGATAGTAAAGAAAAGTTGAGATTTATACTTACAAAAAAACTTTGTATTGATAAGGGAAATGTAGAGAGGATACTGAAGAAAGATAGGAAAGAGAGAGTTTTGGAGTATTTCTGAATAGAGAAATTTCTCTATTGGGCAATTTCTAAATTTGGGAATTTCTGAATTGGGCAATTTCTAAATTTCCTCTACTGATACAAGTTGAAAGCCTTAAATAGACCTCAAAAGTGCTGACTATATCTAACATACAATATCTATTTTACATCTGTATTGATAAATGCTATTGCATATGTCCATTTACTAATACGTACTATTTAAGTTACACCTGTCTAGGAGTAGCTGATGACTACATATTTATTTTACACGTGTCACTTAGTTTCTTATTTAAAGAACCTTTTTATAATTATCTTGAACATGTATTTTGATGAATTTTAGATGCTTGAACATGTGTCTTGAACGTGTGCCTTTTGATGAATTTGAGAAGCTTTTGGCCTTTTCTTCAATGAAGATTTGTGTCATTTGTCTTCTAGTGTTTAAAGTTTTTGGTCCATGTCTTGTAGGGTCTGCCATGTTTACTGTTTTTTGTGTCTTTATCCTTTTGTGAGATGAAGATTTGTGTTCCGTCGTCCTATAGTTACATAGTTTTTTGGTAGATTTCGTGGGGTTCACCTTTTGTTGTGTTATCCTTTTAATTGTAGAAGAAGTGCTAGCTCCTTTTATTTTAAATGAGGAAACATATTTTATGCTAACCCTTGTTTGTTTATCACATCTCTTTTGCTGGCGCATTATCTAATAACTCCATTATATGCTTCGAAAAGTGGGATTCCTTCCATGTGGAGGAACCTGATGTTGACTTATCTAATGGTGTTTATCCTTTAATATTTGATCCTTTAGAATAACTAATAATATATAAAAAACTATTTAATATTTTTTGATAGTGTAGAGATATTTTGCTCTGCCTTAAACATTTAAAAATTATATTTTTCATCTCCTCAATTCATACTTATTAGATAATTTTTTTAAATGTATTATTGATTGAAAAAGTAAATATTCACCCATGAAAACCTTTTAATTGCAAAATAAATGACATTATAAGGACTTGGTATAATAATACAATTTCTATTTAGAAAATTGAGAAGTTTTGTTATCTATTAAACAAGATATAAAAGTTACTGAAATACTTATAATATCAGTGAGTATTTAGGAAATTATCTATTTACATATATTTTCAATTTGTATAAAAAGGCTTTTTAACCCTTCTATTCAAAATCTTCATATTTTTATCAAGTTCCATAATTGGAAAAATTATCATTTATAATTTTTAATACTACTTGTAAATAAGTCTCTTGGTAGAAACATTTTTATTTGTTGATAAAGAGGGGCGTTCCTTTAAAAATTTGTTTAAATGGTTTTAATTTATGTAAACTGGATATGTATTCCATTAATTGAAGGTTTCTGCAGAGATGGAAATTCTTTTGTAAGGAATATCTATTATATGACCTCTATCTTCTTCTTTGAGGACTTTTCTTTTTCTATTTAGGTTGAAAAGGTTGAAATGGAGGCCTCAAAGGTCTTATTTTTATTAGATTAAATGCAATGTTTTCATCCTGAACTATAAACGAAATTGATGAGACACACCCCAACTTAAAGGGGATCCTATTACCTCTGCAGACTAATTAAAACCATATTTTTGGAAACCTTAAGTACCGACGTGGCACATACGTGTGCCTACATGGACCTTCAGTATGTTGATTCACATAGTGTGCCACGTATGTGCCATGCAGGCTTTAAGGTTGTCAAAACTATGGTTTTTTTAGTTTAGGGGATAATAGGACCCCTTTAAGTTGGAGTGTGTTTTAGCATTTTCATTTATAGTTCAAGGTGAAAATAGTGTATTCTCTCTTTTTGTTATTTTGAGTCTCATTCTTTCCCAGTAGAAACTCCCTTGACAAAAAATTTGGGAGAGGAATTGTTTTCTCCCTTTATAAATTCTATTTTAAAATCAAAGTTGGATAAGAAAGCTTGCCATTGGGAAAATATTTGTTTGGAAATAAAATTTTAACATTCTTTTGTAAAATATCTTTAGTTGCTTTGCAGTCTACTCTTAATAAAAATTCTTTGTTTACTAAATCATCTTGATATTTAGTAATACATAGTATTATAGCCAAAAATATATTTTTAATAGTACTATAATTTTTTTGAGTATCATTCCAGATTTTTGAAGTGAATCTCACTAATTGTTCAGCAGATTCTATGAAAATCTTTTGTTTGAGAATGCCTCCATATCCTATGTTTGAGGAATTAGATTCAACAATCATAGGAGCATCTGGATGTTTTATTCCTAGACGTAGGAATTTTTGAATTATTGATTTATGTTTTTGTACTTTATTAATGTGTTGTATTCTCCAAGGCACCGGATTTTTCTTATGACCCCGAATAAGAGGCTTACAAACTTATCTAATATTAGGAATAAAATCTACAATATAGTAGAGACTTCTAAGAATCTTTGAAGCTGAGTTTTATTAGTTAATTCAACTGAAAACTTATATGATAACTCTATAGCCCTATAAATGGTTTTATAGGTTCCTTGATATAAGTCATGATAAATACATCTAATAAAGGTTTGAAATAATTTAATACTTTTAGCAATGACTACTAATCCATTTTCTTTAACAATTTTTAAAAAGGCTTGAAGATGTTTTTAGTATTAGTCAATATCTTCTTAAAATATTAAAACATCATATATGTAGACTACAAAAATATGGCTATATTTATTAAATATATTATTCATTATATTTTTAAATTCAAACGGAGCATTTTTTTAGTCCAAATGGCATTACATTCCATTCATATTGTCCCAAAGGGATACTGAAGGTTATTTTATATTTATCCTTTTTCTGCAATTTGGATATGCCAAAATCCTGATTACATATAAAACTTGCTATAAATATTAGCTTTATATGTTCTTTAAAGAAGGTCATGTTTGTTAGGTATCAAGTAGCTAATCCATTTTAATACTTCTTTAAGAGGCTTAATTGATAACTAATCTCGGGGAACCTATATTTTTTTTAACCAGTATTATTAACATTAAAGGTGAGAAACTCTAGAGTGGTTTAGAAGGTTTAATAATTTTCTTATCTAACAAATCATTACTTTCCTTTTGATAATATTCCATTAATTCATGGTTCATTTGAATATGTATTTGTAACGACCCAATTTGCTTAACCGAAATGCTACAAGGTGCTCATGACCCCGAAAGATCACAACCTAACCCATGACAGATATTTGTACCTATATACTGTATAAGATAACATAATAATGAGGAAACATGCACTGAAAGGGCACAAGGTTTGATCATGAACGTAACTGAATAACTTAACATCTGTGTGGGGTAATAGAATACCAAAAATAAAACTAAAGTCTAAAATATAATAGGCTATATCTAGTCTGCATCTAATCTGCATCTAGTTTGAATCTAGTCTGCATCTATTATAAAAGCCTCTACTATCTGAGAATCTGAATAAGGAGTTGATGGGATGTCCCCAACTAACTCAAACTAATAATCTAATCAATGAGATACTAGAAAATCATTATGTCCTGGAAGGATGAGGACTCACTTCTACTCTGGCTGCTGAATTTGGAATCTACTACTGATATGGAACTCATGTATTTGAACCTATGGTGTAACATAAAAAGAAAGCACCATAGAGTGAATGCGTCTGTACATATGTACCGAGTATACATGTGATGTTGGATATATGAAAGGGTTCACATGCATGAATAATACTAACTGACTTTCTAACATAAACGTGAGAATACATTCATAAATACGCAACTGTAACTGACAAGGTGATAACATGATACTGATATTGTGGTAGTATGACTACCAAGTTTGGATACTGATAACATGACATAACTAATAACATGAATGATTGTATCTGAATATAACTGATAACATGGGTGACTGTATCTCGGTATAACTGATAATGTGGTTGACTGTATCTAACAGTCCTAAATCTGATGGAACTATCTGAGTTCCGTACTGTATCTGAGTGTACTGTATCTCTTACTCCTAAAATCTGTAGAACTATCTGAGTTTTATTACTAAGACAGATTGACTGCATCTGACAGTCCTGATTCTGTAACATGAAACTATGGGAAGTAGTATCTAACCGGCATGCCCAAAATATGCTATAAAAGCTGAGCTGAGGTCCAATCTATGCCCTAATTAGAAGGGTGTCAATACTGCACCACTAGTAAGGACAACATGTGTGTAACCCTAATATTATAGGTAACTCAAGAAAGAACGGTGGGAACCCTCACATAACAGGTTAAGCCACCTCATCTACCCTCCTATAGAAGGCTATGATGTCTCAACCTATGCTGGCTACATAGTTCTGAAATGCAAGGATTGCTTCTAGGAATTTCACCGTCGTATAACAGGTTAGTCCCCATCCTTAGGTTCACTCAGTGCTAATTCCTACTCCCATATGAATGGACACTGAATATGATTTACTGACCTGAACTTATCATGGACTGAGTTACTGAATTTCCATGGCTGGCGGAATACTACTGATATCTGACAACTGACTGAGTCATGAGATCATGGAGATTTTTCCTGAGTCGTAAAACTATCTGAAGTCTAAGATTTCATAGCTTGACTGAGAGTATCGTGAAAAACATGACATGGCTCTAGGCGCACAGCTAATATTTTGGGTACAAGTACCCCCAGGACTCGATAGGAAGAAACAGACATAGCATGATTTACTTGAAGACGTGACTAACATCATAATACATACTAAATTCATAGGAGCCTTTCATCAAACATGTAATAGGAATAAACTTGTACATACATGGGGATTTCATGATATCATGCTAGTTAGACAATTTTCCTTTATCTAAGCATTTAATCAAACATATTGTAGGCATAGTATATGTAAAGCACATCATACAACAATTAAACATCATGCTTCAATTCTAATTCCATCATACAAGGTTTTAGTCATGAGATTTCGTAAATCTTTATCTATACTAATCAACCTACATGGAATTTATCATCAAATCATGGAATAGAAATCAATTCCTCATTTATCAACATGAAATAGAACATACATAGCATGAAAACATTAAAAAAATCCATAACTTGTAGTTAAAAAGGATTCTTGGACTTCATGGATGAAAGGAATCTATAAATGAACACTATGGATATCTTATATCGTGATTTCTTGAAGATTGATGGTGAAACCTTCTTGAAATTGGACCTTCTATGAAAACCCTAGCTTGAGTTCTTGAGAGTATTTGAGAAAAAACATCAATATTTTGGATGAATAAGAGCTAAATCCCTTATTTGGAAGCTTATATAGGGGGAGGGGGAAAATTGACCCTTTTAACCTTGGACACATAATTTAATTTTTAGTAAAATTTCACGAATTGGGCCCTTGGCGCGATGCGGCACTATCACGTCGTGTCACTGGAAATTTACAATTGGGAAACTGCACGATGGCGCGATGCGGAGATATCGCGCTTCCACCTTCTCTACGACCTGGAAGTTTGGCACGACATGCCAGTATCATGGAGAAAACATTGGAATTTCACAATTGCCATTTGAGCTATATCCACGATGTACTGAAGGATCAGATCAAACACTGTCTCACTAAAAAGGCTCTAACTCTTCGCCTGGGTGTCGAATTTGGGAGAATTATGGAAATAGCACGTGTATAAGAATGAATTCTTATTTAAAAGCATGTTCTAACATCCTTGATATGATTCTACTTCCCAAGTATCTCCCTCGACGGACTAATTTCGCCAAAGAACTTTAACTAGAGGGACTTCTTTGTTCCTCAATCTAAGAGTCTGATAGTCGAAGATTTCAACTGGAATCTCTTCATAAAAGACGCTGTTCTGAACATCTACGCTCTGAATAGGGACTACGACTGATGGGTCACCTATACACTTCTTGAGCAAAGAGACATGAAAGACTGGATGAACTTAGGCTAGATCTGAAGGCAATTAGAGCTCATAAGCTACCTTGCTGAATCGACTGAAAATCTTGAAGGGACCGACATATTGGGTACTGAGATTTCCCTTCTTGCCAAATCTCTTCTCTCTCTTCATAGGAGATATCTTGAGGTAGACATAGTCACTAATATCAATCTCGAGATCTTTTTTATGAACATCCGGATAAGACTTTTGTCGGCTCTGAGCAGCCCATAAACTTTCTCTGATCAACTGAACTTTCTCTAAGGCGTCGAATACTAAGTCAGGACCTATGACTGAGGCCTGGCTTACTTTTAACCAACCGATTAGAGATCTACATCTCCTACCATGAGAGATTCAAATAGAGCCATCTGAATACTGGAATGATAGTTGTTGTTGTATGCAAACTCAATCAAAGGAAAGTGGTCATCCCAACTTTCCTTGAAATCAATTGCGCACGCCCTTAGAATATCTTCCAAAGCCTGAATGGTCCTTTCTGCTTGACCATTTGTCTGAGGATGAAAGGCTGTACTAAAATGGACTTGGGTACCAAGGCCCTTTTAGAATGCTTTCCAAAAATAAGAGGTGAACTAGGTACCTTTGTCTGAGATAATAGTCAACAAAACACCGTGAAATCTGGCATGTTGAGCTTGGCGTAATCCTTAGCTGAATAAGACGTATGAAATGGAAGTAAAAGTGTTGATTTGTTCATTCTATCTACAATTACCCAACTGAATCATGCTGATGACGATTTCGAGGCAAACCCATCACGAAGTCCATGTTCACAGCTTCCCACTTCCAAGTAGGAATACTGAACTCCTGCATAGGACCACTAGGATTCTGATGCTCTTTCTTAACTTGCTTACATATAGATCACTTAGCCATAAACTATGCAACATCTCTTTTCATCCCACTCCACCAATAGATTTCCCATAAGTCGCGGTACATCTTAGTGGCCCCTGTATGAATAGAGTAACATGCACCATGTGCTTCTACAAGAATTTACTGCCTTATGTCATCTATGTCTGGAACGCAGAGAAGACCCTAACAACAGAGGACGCCAACTCCCCCTTGGGATAAAACCTCTATTTTCTAATTCTGAACTAACTCTTTTAGCTTGACAAGGCTAGGATCCTTATCTTTCTTTTCTTTCACCTCAGAAACTAGATATGATTCTGAACTACTCTGAACACATACACCACCCTCTGAAGAGTGGACTAAGTGAACACCTAGTCTGGAAAGATGGTGGACTTCCTGGACTAACTTCTTCTTACTATCATCAACATGAGAAATACTATCCACGGATAGTCTACTAAGAGCGTCGGCCACTACGTTGGCCTTACTCGGATGATAGAGGAATCTCATGTTATAATATTTTAAGAGATCTAACCACCTTCTCTAACAAATATTGAGATATTTTTGAGAAAATACATACTGAAGTCTTTTATGATTTGTGAAGACGTCTACATGAACTCCGTAGAGAAAATGCCTTCAAATCATTAAGGCAAAGACTACGGTTGCTAACTAAAGATCATGAGTAAGGTAATTCCTCTCATAGTGTTTAAGTTGTATGGAGACATAGTCTATGACCTTACCATGATTCATGAGGACACAACCTAGACCCACTCTAGATGCAACACAATAAACTACAAAACCGTCTGAACCATCTGAAGAGCTAGAACTAGAGCTGAGGTGAGTCGAGTCTTTAATTCTTGAAAACTCTTCTCACATGGATCTGAACCCCGAAACATTATTTTCTTCTAAGTTAATATGGACATAGGGGATGCAATACAAGAAGATCCCTCAACAAACCATCTGTAATAACCAGCCAAAACCAAGAAACTGCTGATATTTGATGGAGAAATAGGGCGAGGCCAGTTTCTTACTGCTTCGGTCTTTTGAGGATCTACCCTAATGCCATCACCGAAAATGATATGACAAAGGAATGCTACTGATCTTAGCCAAAATTCAGACTTATTGAAGTTGGAAAATAACTGATGATCTCTGAGAGTATGAAGTGTTATTCTGAGATATCTGCATGATCTAGCTAAGTGCGGGAATAGACCAGAATATCATCTATGAAGACTATGACGAACATGTCCAAGTACTTCTTGAACACACGGTTCATCAAGTACATGAAAGTGGCTGGGGCATTGGTAATACCACATGACGTGACTAGAAATTCGAAGTGACCATACCGCATATGGAAAACTGTCTTCGTGATGTCACATTCTCTATCTCTGAGCTGATGATAGTCGGATCTGAGGTCTATCTTATAAATATAACTAGCACCCTTAAGTTGGTCAAATGAGTCATTGATTCTTAAAAGAGGATACTTGTTCTTGACCGTAACCTTATTGAGTTGACGGTAATCAATGCATATTCTGAGAGAACCATCTTTATTGCGCACGAATAAGACTGATGCGCCCCATGGGGAAATGCTGGGTCTAATGAATTCCTTATCTAAGATATCCTTCAACTATTCATTCAGTTCCTTGAGTTCTTCTGGTGCCATTCTATATGGAGGAATAGAGATAGGCTGAGTGTCTGAAAGAAGATCAATACCGAAGTCTATTTCCCTTTCGGAAGGAATTCCTGTAAGATCTTTGGGAAATACATATGAATATTCATTCACTACTGGGACTTATTTATGACTGGGAGCCTCAGAACTGGAATCCTTAACATGAACTAGATGATAAACACATGCCTTAGATATCATTTTCCTTGCTCGAAGGTAGGAAATAAGTTGACCCCTAAAAGCGGATACACTACCCTTCTACTCTAGGACGGGTTCATTTGGGAACTGAAACTGAACTATTCTATTTTTGCAGTCAACTGTGGCATAGCAGCAATGAAGCCAGTATATATTGAGAATGACATCAAAATCAATCATCACTAATTCGACTAAGTCTGGTGAAGTGACTTTCTGAAATATCATAACCGGGCAGGTCCTGTATACCCACCGAGCTATGATGGTTTTACCCATTGGGGTAGAGACTGAGAAGAGCTCTACTAGAATTTCGGGACTGATTCCAAAATCAACTGCTCTATAAGGAGTAGCAAAAGACAAGGAAGCTCCTAGATCTATTAAAGCATAAATATGCATATAAAAGATCTGTAACGTACCAGTAACAACATCAGGAGAACTTTCCTAATCTTGTCGAGTCATAAGAGCGTAGAGATGATTTAGGCGTTGCCCGCTAGTAGCACTGGAAGTGGCACCCTGCTAATTTGGGCGACCGGACAGAGCTGAAGAGCAATTTTGTTGACCCTGAGGACCTGGCTAAGGACAGTCTCTAACTCTGTGTCCTGGCTTGCCACAACTGAAAAAATGCCACTACCCGCTCTAAAAATACCTTTATGGTGTTTCCCATAAGTCTGTAAAAGAGGATAGGTACGGGAACTGCTAACACTGCCCTGGGTCTTAGAGCCTAGAGCTCTATCTTTGTTACCCTCTCTGAACTTAAGAACTGGGGCACTTGCTATAGAGGGAGTTGGAATTGATGACTTAGGATAAAACTGGGAATGATTTCCTCCTTCTGAATTAGGATGAGCAAAGTTGAAACTACCTGTTTTCGCTCTCTTATTCTTTTTTCCCTCTGCTTAAATTTCTGCTCTTCTATCTGTTGAGCATGAGTCATGAGTCTAGCAAACGTCATGTCACTATTCAGCATTGCAGATTTGCACTCATTAACCACGTTGTTGTTTACCCCTAAATCGAACTTACTCATCTTGGATCTACTATCTGCAACCATATGAGTGGCATACCTGGCTAATTGAGTAAACTTAAAAGAATACTCTTTCACTGTCTTATTACACTGCCTGAGGTTGATGAACTCTAGCACCTTGGCTTCTCTAAGAACTTAGGGAAAGAATCTATCTAAGAAAGTAGTGACAAACTCCTCCCATTCTATAGGACCTGTATCATCTGATCTTTCAAACTTCCACTGTTGGAACCAAGCATGAGCCATATCCTACAACTAGTAAGCATCTAGCTCAGCACTCTCAACAGTAGTTATCCTCATGGCGTCTTTCACTTCCTTAACTTGATCTATGATTTCCTGAGGGTCTTTCTCTACCTTATACTCGAGAAAGGTTAGAGTATTCATTTGGGTGAAGTCCTGAATCCTCACTGCAGCTGAGTTGGCCACTGGGTTGGCTGGAATAACTGTTGGCCGTTCATTATGAGCAACGAATGATTGAGAAAGAGTGGTAAATATGGTCTTAAACTCTGCATGAGAAAAATGATCTCCCAAAGCTTCTTCGGGCTATGGGGCTGACTGATTTCTTCTCTTAGGAGGCATATTCTGTAATAAAGAGAAGAACCATACTAGACGGAGAGAATGACTTGTGATTATGCTCACTGGCACGACATGAATACTGAAAGAAGGGAAACTATTCTTAAACATCTCATAGCCTCTTGCACATAAATGTGGCACGCAGCATACCAATGCACAAGACTCTACTAGATATGACTTTCGGACTTCCTAGGACTCTATTGAACCTTAGACTTTGATACCAAGTTTGTAATGACCCAATTTGCTGAACCAGAATTCTACATGATGCTATTGACCCCAAAGAACCACAAGCTAACCCATGAATGATATTTGTACCTTTATATTGCATAAGATAACATAATAATACGGAAACATTCATTGAAAGGCCATAAGGTTTGATCATGAACATAACTCAATAACGTAAAATCTGTGTGGGGTAATAGAATAGCCAAAATAAAACTGAAGTCTAAAACATGATAGTCTGTATCTAGTCTGTATTTAGTCTGCATCTAATCTAAATCTAGTCTACATCTAGTCTGAAAGCCTCTACTGTCTGAAGAATCTGAATAAGGAGTTGATGGGACATATCCCCAACTAACTCCAACTAATAAGCTAATCAATGAGATACTAGAAAATCATTATGACGTGGAAGGATGAGGACTCACTTATACTCTGACTGCTAAATCTGGAATCAACTGCTGATCTGGAACTTGTGTCTCTGAACCTATGGTGTAACATAAAAAGGAAGCACCATAGCGCGAATACGTCAGTACATATGTATCGAGTACACATGTGAGGTAGGCTATATGCAATGGTTCACGTGCATGAATAATTCTAACTGGCTGTCTAATATGAATGTGAGAATATATTCATAAATACTCAACTGTAACTGACAACATGATAACATGATACTGATACCGTGGTAGCATGACTGCCGAGTCTAGATACTAATAACATGACATAACTGATAACATGACGTAACTGATAACATGACATAACTGATAACATGAATGACTGTACCTGAATATAATTGATAACATGGGTGACTTTATTTGTGTATAACTTATAATGTGGATGACTGTAGCTGACAGTCCTGAATCTAATGGAACTATCTGAGTTCCGTTCTGTATCTGAGTTGACTTTATCTAACAGTCTTGAAATCTGAAGAACTATCTGAGTTCTATTACTGAGACTGATTGACTATATCTGACAGTCCTGATTCTATAACATGAAACTATGGGAAGTAGTATCTAACTCACATGCCCCAAATATGCTATAATAGCTGAGATGGGGTCCAATCTATGCTCTGATTGGAAGGGTGTTAATACTGCGCCACAGGTAAGGACAATATGTAAGTAACCCTCATATAATAGGTAAATCTAGAGAGAACGGTGGGAACCCTTAGATAGCATGTTAATCCACCTCATCTACTCTCATCTAGAACGCTACAATGTCTCAACCTATTTTGGCTACATATTTCTGGAATGCAAGGATTTCTACTAGGAATCGCACCCTCGTATAACAGGTGAGTCCCCATCCTTGGGTTCACTCGGTGCTAATTACTACTCCTATCTAATTGGACACTGAACATGATTTACTAAACTGAATTGAGCATGGACGAATTTACTAAATTTCCATGGCTAACGAAATACTACTGGTATCTAAAAACTGACTGAGTCATGAGATCATGGAGATTTTTCCTGATTCATAAAACTATCTGAAGTCTAAGAGTTCATAGCTTGACTGAGAGTATCGTGAAAACCATGACATGTCTCTAGGCGCACAACAAATATTTTGGGTACAAGTACCCCAGGACTCGATAGGAGGAAACTGACATAACATGATTTACTTGAAGACTTTACTAACATCATAATACATACTACATTCATATGAGCCTTTCATGAAACATGTAATAGGCATAAACTTTTACATACATGGGGATTTTATGATATAATGCTAGTTAGACAATTTTACTTCATCTAGGCATTTAAGCAAACATATTTTAGGCATAGTACATGTAAAGCACATCATACAACAATTAAACATCATGCTTCAATTCCAGTTCCATCATACAAGGTTTTAGTCAAGAATTTCGTAAATCTTTATCTAAACTAATCAAACCACATGGAATTTATCATCAAATAATGGAATAGAAATCAATTCCTCATTTATCAACATGAAAGAGAACATAGAAAGCATGAAAACATGAAGAAAATCCATAACTTGTAGTTAAAAAAGATTCTTGGACTTCATAGACGAAAAGAGTCCATGAATGAATACTATGCATACCTTAGATCATGATTTTGTGAAGATTGATGGTGAAACCTTCTTGAAATTGGACCTTCGATGAAAACCCTAGCATGAGTTCTTGAGAGTATTTGAGAAAAACATCAATGTTTTTTATTAATAAGGGCTAAATCCCATGTTTGGAAGCTTATATAGTGGGGGGGAATTGACCCTTTTAACCGTGGACACGTAATTTAATTTTTAGTTAAATTTCTTGAATTGGGCCCTTGGTGCGACGCGGTGCTATCACGCCGTGTAACTGGAAATTTATAATTGGGAAATTGCACGGTGGCGCGACACAGAGCAATCGTATTGCCACCTTGTCTAAGACCTGGAAGTTTGGCGCGATGTGCCACTATCGTGGAGAAAACACTGGAATTTGACGATTGCCATTTGAGCTATCTCTGTGACGCGCTGAAGGCTCAGGTCAAACACTGTATCAATAAAAAGGCTCTAACTTTTCGCCCGCATATCGGATTTGGGAGAACTATATATTGATGGAAAGCTTATTCAATTTCCCACGTGATAGGAAGTGAAAATTATGGAAATACCACATGTATAAGAATGAATTTTTATTTTAAAGCAAGTTCTAACATCCTTGAAATGATTTTCAAGTTAAGAAAAAGCACGGGTATTACAGTATTACTTTAGTTGGGAAAACACTTTCGTCAAATTCATCTATATAGGGTAATTAAACAAATCAACTCTTTCATTCCCAAAAGGCATTATGGAATTCTAAGTAAACTTCCCTCTCTAAGACATCTTGTAGACTTTTAAGTTTTGCTCCGACTTTTGGGTTTTTTAAAGAGGATTAAATTCACTTAATTTTTATTTCATCTTTTAAATAGTTTATTTGCTGTGAAATTAAATTGATTTTACAGACAAGTTTATTTTTTATAAAGTCACTTTCTTCATTTTATATACTACTTAGATGGGGAAAAATAATTTGTTTGCTAAAATAGTTGTGTGGGTTTCATCTAACTCGGAAGTATAAGATTTTATTTTAGTTATAAAAGGAATACCTAAATTTATTTCTTCATTTATATATTTAGTTATCACAAAGTCATTTTACAAAGCAGATTCCATCATTTCAAATGTGTGCATTGGGTAGTTTATAATTTATTTTTAATCTTTTTTCTATTGTAGTGAATAATTTTATAGTACTTTTTTCAAGGTACTTTGTGGAAATTATTACCTCAATGATGTAGTTTTACGAATTGTGTAATTTTTATTTATACCCGAACACATTGAGGAGCGTGCATACCATCTCTAAAAGTTGCAAATGATATAAAGCAATGACAAGGGAAGGGTAAAATGGTAAGAACATGAAAAATTCTAAAATACACAATGAGGTTCAGTACATATGTTGAGGAAACGATGGGCCACACTAGCATCACTAATCAATGAAAAATAAATTAAGTTTACAATCTTTAATGTGGAGATATATGCTTTATAGGATGGAAACTTTAAGTATAAGTGTTGCTTGTGCAACTAATTTGAATTTTTGAGTGAGAAGGGTATTGGATCACGATTTTTGAAATGGAGATGTAAATTTTCAAAGTGATTAATAAGGAAATTGATGTATCACTTTTGGAGGGATTTATTAGTTGAAATGAAAGAGGGAGAAGAGGAATCAAGTTTGTAATTTGACCATGTCATGGTCCAATGAGTCACTAGCTAAGGCCATGATTCATTATGTGACTCTTCAAAAGCTACATCAAGATAAACATACATGGGACTTGATGAGATTAGAACACGACTTATTCTCTGATTAGATGAGTTGTGCCTTGGGTTCATTAGTCATTTTAATAAAGCATGACAATTGAGTTAATTAGGATGATTATAATGACCTGTATTTTTTTTTTATATTTTTTAATATTTAGAGATTTTCCATAGCTTCACCAAGTGATTTATGATTTTCTGGGACTTACATTTCGATCATCGGAAAATTTGTTTACTTTTCAAAGCCTATTTTCTGTTTTGGAGATTTTTACGATATTAAATTGAGCGTCAAATCTAGACTTCAACAAAACTCTATTGGATACCAATTCTTAAAATTATTTTATCTTTTAAATACCAATTTTAGGCTATGAGGACCCTTGGTTCAGTACCATGACTTCCAGACTCATTCAGTGCTATTTGGTGGAATTTTGTTAAAATGACCCTTTAGATGTGGGACTCACATTCAATCAAAACAACCTCAAATGTAAATTCTTATTTTATCGTTGAGCCAAAAATATCAAATTATTTATGGTAGCATAGATCATTTCCATTCACTGGATTATAAATAAATCCTGATAATTCCATCTAAAATATGGTAAACTGCAAAGTTTTCTATTGCAGGGCAAAAATAGTCGTCGCATTGTGAGTCTTGACCCACATTAATGAAGGGAAAGGTGAAAGGTCATCATGTTTGTGAGGTACTATTCTACGATCACAAAGACCAAAGGTATTGTCCATCACTTTTTCTTCAAAGCAAATCTGACCAAACTTAAACTAGGGCTTCAAAGCTAATCGGAGAATTAATACTTCCTTCGAAGCCCTAGTTTATGTTGGTTCGGATTTTTGGGTCCATTTATACTCAAGTTTCACCTATTTTTTACGGTAGAAGATACTTGAGCATAGAGGGATGCATTGGTGTTTTCAAATGTGTGACTCCATAAGTAGGCTCTACATAGGATTTTTAGCTTGAGTTTGGACCAACAATATTTATATGCAATATGGGTATCACTATTCTCATATTTAGCTCAACTTTTGATCCGGATACTTATATACAATATGGGTATCAATATTCTTATCTTAATGTATCGATTATCATTTTGATAGTGTGGCAGCATTTGGAGGCTTATCAGAAGAGAAAACCTAGTGGACTTTCTCGAGGTTTTTGGATGTTTTTAGGTAGGCTAGGATTATTTCCATCATATATTAAGCTTAATTATGATATTAATGTGACATTATGCTAGATTTGGTGTGTATTTATGGCTTAATTAACAATTTAACTTATTATAGGATTAATTAGCCGATTAGAAAGCTATTATTGGTAGAATTCATCCCGTTCTTTCCCTTATTCAACTAGATTGATACATTTTTGATAGCTTAGGATTAATTATCTCCTAGGGATGTAATTTTAATGCCTTAGTCTAGGCTTGGGTAAGTTCTTGCCCTACCATGGGTTTCGGGACTAGTTTCATGCTCCATCGGTCTTCTCCTAGTAAGTATGCATAAGTTAGCTCGTTGTAGATCAAGAAGCCTTTTAGTCATGAACTGGATGACTTGGAAATTTAATGAATTTCGGTTAGTTTCATTAAATCAGAAAAATGAACTTTAGGTATTTCGGACCGCACATTTAGGCTTGTTAGTAATAATACACCTCTTGTTGATTTGACCATACAACCTTGTAGTCATACTAAATAGAGTATAAAGAAGGTCATGATCTTTGAAATATATCATACTTGGGCTAATAATTAGTTTCGGTTCAAGTCCGACAATCAATATCTCCCTTGATATTCATTATATTGGAATCATGTATGTCATATTTAATTCATGGCCCTTATTTACTAGTTTTGGTTTAGGTCAACAACCATGATCTATATGAAGAACTTTATTATTATGATTCCATTCTTAATATCAATTTAAGTTCATCATTTAGGATGTGGAGAGGAGTTCGGCTGTATTGTCACATTGGGCATAATTTAAGATTTTTATTCTTGACACTTTCTCCTTGTTTATATCCTTGGGATAATGAGGGCCCAATCGGGTTATTTATCCATTATATGTGCACTATGGACTTATGGGGGGCCATTTTGGTGATATTTAAATGGTATTTACTTTGAGTTAGATATTTTATCTATTAACTAGTTTTGTTGTTCTTGAGTATTATTTCAAATTTAACTTATACTTGACATCAGTTTCTATTCTCGCATTTTGTTATACTTCTATTGTGATATAGCCTTGTCAGCTAATGATGCCTACTGAGTACCCATTAATTTTTCTAATAATTATATACTTTTCATCTTTTTTTATGCAAATCTAAGTTCCAGCTGCCACCATTGACACTTCATTTGGGCTTGCTTTGGTGATCTTGGATGAGGCAAGGCTTTAAAAGTCAGAGTTGATCCTTGGATCTCTCCTTTTTTTTATTTTTTAACATTCTTTACCTTTTTTAGACTACTTATATATTTGATACTGCCTAGTACTTAGTTCTTTTTTATTTAGAGGCTCTTGTATCGACCATACCAGGTCGTGGGATACTTTTTGCGCATTTCCTTAACATTCTTGTCTTCTAGTACTTTAACCATTATTTAAGTTATTTAATTTTCTACATGCATTTTAAATTTTGTATTCTTTAAATCTTCTCCCTTTCATCCCGTTACTTCCCTTTCCTGGTTATAGTTTGGGTTACCTATTGGTGAGTTATAGTATGTGCAATAAGGACTTAAGATATCAGGTTGTGATGAATTTGTTTCGTAGCATAGGTTTACTGGTGTTGTTAGTAATAGAGAAAATGTTTATAAAAGTCATACAGATTGATATGATGATGCTCGTACCCTATTTTAAGGAGGCTACAAGACATTCTTAGTAAAATCTCACCTCTTTTATTCATTTTGAGCTAGGTTTTTGAGTTCTCATTTGTTCTACACTTTTGAAGATGGATAGGACCTGAGATATGATGACAGGAGATAAAGATCATGAGTCAGCAACTAAGGGACCCATTAGAGGATGATACATACAAAGGTGAAGGCCTAGCTAGAGCTGTAGAGCCATCTAGGTGTCCAGATATGGAGCCTTTACTAGTTCAAACTATTACTCCCAAGCTAGAGGTAGCTCCAGAGGTTCAATCACCCCAACTAATAGAAGTCTAGAGGTATCCTAGGCCTCACTGAGATTTATATCTTTCTTAGTCTCCAGAGATACCCTATTTCAATTATTAGGGTTAGTAAGTAGTGTACCATCTTATGGTTCTCAATTAGTGAAATAAAGTGATACAGATATAAAAGTACAAGTTATAGTTGCGGCTCCTAGATTAGAGGTTCCTCAAGCATAAGATGTACTATAGAAAGTGGTGGCTCAACTAGCTATGATAGTTGAGGAGACAAAAATATTTGGCCAATTTATGGGATTGACTACACCTAGGCTTGTAGGGGGCCCATGCGATGATGATTTTGATTTTATGACATATTCTGAGGAGAGGCTACATAATTTAGTGTGGTTTTCATGTGAAGTGGATTATTTTACTACTTATTGACTAAATACAACAGGTAGACAGTTGTGTTGGGGTTTTCTAGATTCTAGGCTAGCTGGATCTCCACCTATGACTTGTGTAAAGTTCTTCGAGGCTTTCTTGGTGAAGTTCATGTCTCGTAGCATTCATTATCATCTCATGGTTAAGTTTAGTGTATTCAAGCAAGGTTCCATGACTGAGGCTGAGTATGAGGAAATGTTTCATGAGTTATACAGAAATTACATCATGATTATACCTATAGGGTATGACAGGATTCTTTATTTTATGAAAGGGTTGACATTAGCACAATGTAGCACTACTAAGAGTGTAGTTACAATATGATAGTATTTTTCAAAGATTGTTGATCATGCCTACACTAAAGAGTTATTAGATCACAATGCTAAAGAGGGCAGTGATAAGAGGTTGCATTAGCAGGGTAGTTTTAGTAAGAGGGGGGCAGCCTAATTATGCTGATATTATGGAGAGTAGTGGTCAGTCTTCCAGGAATGCTAAATAATGGTCTTGAGGTTGAGTTGGATATTTTAGGGTAGGCGGATATTCTTGATAGAGTTGAGTGCCTAGAGCATGTTATGATCAAGTTGAGTGCCTAGAGAATGTTATAGTTTTGGGGTTGTTAGTCATTTCTCCTGAGACTGTCCTTGGTATATGATGATTCAACCTTTAGATCAGAGTGTTAAGTCAATTATATTAGTTTCATTTCTAGCTAGAGTGTCAGAGGAGGTCCTCAGGAAGAAAGGATGGGTGGTCTATCGGGCACCCAGTTTTAAGATGGAAGGGTCATTTATATACTCTACCTAGTAGGACAGAGATAGAGTCTCTGAATAAAGCTATTATAGGTACCATTTCCTTATGTTGACTAGTAGATATTGGTTCATTTGATTTGGGATACACTTATTCATATGTTTCTGCTTATTGTGCACTACAATTAAAGTTTTCTTTAGAGCCTTTATATGTGCCATAATGTGTAGCTACTTCAGTAGGGATTCTTTAGTAGTTGATCAGGTTTATAGATTATGTGTAATGACAATTTGAGAATTTAATACAAAGGCTAACCTTATTACTCTAGATATGGTTGATTTTGACGTTCTTCTAGGAATGAACTAGTTATACCCCTACTATGCGGTGTTGGATTTTTTTGCAAGACCATTACCTTAGTTATGTCTGGCATACCCTAGTTGTGTGGCAAGGTTCTTTTAGCCGTGAACCAAAGGGGATTATTTCTTATGTTTGGCCTAGGAGACTAGTGTCAAGAGGTAGCTAGTTTTATATTTCTTACGTTCATTATTTTAGTATGGAGAGCCCTTCGCTTGATTATTTCCTTATTATTCATGAGTTTGTATTGAATTTTCCTAGATGACCTAATTGGCCTTCTTACTAAGCGTGATATAGAATTTCCTATTGATTTTGAGTTGAGCACCCAAACTATTTCCATGACTCATTATAGTATCGTTCTTGTCAATCTTAAGGAGCTAAATTCTCAACTATAAGATCTTATGGTTAAGGGTTACATTAGGTCGAGTGTATTGCCTTGGGGTCCTTCTATACCGTTCATAAAGAAAACAAAATAAAGCTATGTGTATGTGTATCGACATAAGCAGCTGAATAAGGCAGCAATAAAGATTATCTATCCTATGAAATTAATTGATGATTTATTTAACCATCTTTAGGGTGTGGCAGTGTTCTCTAAGATGGACTTAATATTTGTTCATCATTAGTAGAATATTCAGTCCAAAGATAGCCTTTAGGACTCGTTATGACCATTATGAGTTCTTTGTGATGTCTTATTGGTCGACTAATGCCCCTACAATATCCATGGACTTTATGAAGAATATTTTCAAGCCTTATTTGGACTCCTTCAAGAAATTTTTCATTGATGATATTCCTGTGTATTCCAAAAATAGGAAGGAGCACGAGCAGCATTTCTGAATTTTCCTCCAGACTTTGAGAGATCAAAGTATTATTGCCAAATTCGCAATGTGCGTGTTCTAGCTTGAGCCAATGAAACTCTTAGGGCATGTAGTGTCTAAGGATTGGATTATGGATGAACCGATGAAGATTATGGCTATTTGTGATTAGTCCAAACCTAAATATCTGACGAATATTCATAGATTTATCGCTTTAGTAGGTTACTATAGGCATTTCATCAAAGGATTTGTAACTATAGTTGTGCTTATGAACAGATTTACTACGAAGGAGGTTCCATTTCGATGGTCTAAGATGTATCAGTCGTGCTTTTTGAACCTTATGGGCTTCCTCACTTTAGCTCCTGTATTGAATTTTATAGTTCAAGGCAAAGATTTTACGATTTATAGTTACACATGTAGTATTGAGGCCCTGGCCGCAATAAGCATCCCGAAGCATGAAGGCTCGGGTACCCATGTCTATCTGGAAATCATGCACACTGATCATATATAAACAAATGCGGAAAGATTATCATATGGAAACATGGACAATCTCATAAATAAACCGATAAATATGAACATAAGCTCATAAACATTCTAAGAACATCTACCATTAGTTTGCGAAATCTCTAACACTATGAAACAACATCTATCTAAAACTAGGACAAGGCCCCCAGTCGGACCATAATCCAAAATAAAATAAAAATGACATATAAACCAGGCCTTCAAAAATAAGGGAGGCTCACCAACTACAAATCTTAGACACACCAATCTACTGCTTAACGGGGTCCCGAGACTATGCCTCAGATCCTGAAATATAGGGGATCAATGCACTTGTACTGGTACACTGAGTAATCCAAAATAAAGTACTTTTATACAACATAAGTAAGAGAAACTCATAAAAACATATTAAATATGATATATGAAAACACATGGGCATATTTAAAAGATTTTGAAACATTTCTTTGAAATCCATGATTCACTCTTTATCTTACTTCTAAGCTAGGTAGTACCCCCTACAACTCTAGAATCCCATGGTATCTATGGAATTCACCCTTAAATTGTCAGACAAGCCTTCAACCCAGGTTTGCTGCAAGGGCTGGAGTATCTATCTCTAATACACAAAAGGGCACTAGGCTAGCGTATTGTTCCCGTACTTTTCCTAGCTTGAATTCGTCCTTAGAATGTTAAGGGATAGATTCCAAAATGAATATCATTTATTTCATATAGAATTTTATTTTTTTAAGCTTTCTATTATGTTAAAAATTGAATAAGCTTTCCATAAATACCATGTTCGCCTAAATCCGACACTCGGTGAAGGAGTTATGACGTTTTTAAGATGACAGTATGCCACCTGGGCACTCGATGCATCGCGAAGGAGGGTAAAATGATAATTTTCAAATTCCAGTGGACCTCCTTGATAGACCCACATCGCGGAGAAGCCCAAATTCCTAATTTTATTATTCTCGTAGACCGACGCAATATTGGTGCATCGCGGAGAGGGTTAATTTCACAATTGTCGATTTGTAGTAGTCCAATGTGATATTGGCGCATCACTCCAATTGCCAAAATGGAATTTAAAAGTGGCATCGTGATGGTTACACATTGCGGAGAATGTCCATTTCCTACTCATCCATTTTCCAGTAAGCCATCGCGATAGTGGCGCGTCTCGGTGGCCACCCATATCAGAAAAATGTTACATTTTTAGTTTTGTCCAGAAATTTAAAGAGGGAATTTTGGTCAATTCCCAAGGCCCCAATTCATCCAAAACAGGGGATTAAACCCATTCTAAACACTTTATGCCCAATTTCATCCATCCTCTCCCAAAAGCAAAACCCTAAAGCTCCAAAGCTATTTCTCTAAGAAATTAAAATCCTCCATAGATTCTCTTAGAAAGCTTTAAATTAAGGACTACCAAGGAAATATAATCAAGCACTCATCCCCAAGAACTCAAATAGGAATCCATAATTCAAGAATCTCCATCTAATCATCAATCAAGGTATGTGGGGTTTATGAACAAGGATTTTCTTCCATCCTTGTGCCCAAAACCAATATTTTACATTAAATTCATATGATTTTGAATGATATTACATGAGTTTTGAATTAGGGTTCATACCCATTATTTCTATTTGCAAAGTTATGAGTTTTTGAGATATTTTGAAGATGAATTGCATGTCTATTATCATATTTTCATGCCTATTGCAGTAAATTATAGATTTTGAGATGAATTATCATTATTTTCGTAATCAAGTATGATTATTATGATCTTTTGACATGATTTTGGCACATGGGTCATTAAGCTCCAAGTTTATACATTGAGATTTTGAGAAAGATGATTCTTTAAGCATCTTATGAGCTGATTATAATAGATTTACAATATAATTTTGATCTTTTGATCCTCAAAGAAGTTATGGAATCTACTTTACAGATTTACTATAGTTTATAGAAAGAAAAATAGATTTATTTACAGATTGATTCAGATAAACGCATAACTGGTTTTATAATAAACCCTTATTTTAAAGTGAATTACCAACAAGATGGGCGTAGCAAATAAAAAGGGAGTAGTATTTAGCACCGAGTTGAGTATGATTTCAAGGTCTCATACCCCAAAACTATGTGATAACATATAATTGAGATTAAGTGCCCATAGTGGGCTGAGATGTGTTTACTTGAGATAAGGTTATACTCCCTGGCAAGAGTATGACACCTCTCCCCAGTGTGATATTTCTTCCTTAGGAGGATGAGATGTTGGACTCCATGTAGCTCGCATGATTTATGTCGGTTAGAAGAACCTTCCTTAAGATAAAGTACTTTCTCTAATAGAAGAAAATAATAGAAAATCTTTTAGAAAACTATGTGTAAAGGCTCACGAATTTATTCAAACTATGCTTTACAGAAAGACTTTAGCTACAGTTTTCAGCTTTCAGATCTCAGATTTAAGAGTGAGTCCTTTCTAAACATAGACTGTCATGACCCAAACTTGGGCCCTGGCCGTGACGAGCATCCCGAACCATGAAGGCCCAAACTTCCTTTGATGTGCTAGATTATTGTAGCACATTTAAAACTT
This sequence comes from Capsicum pubescens, assembly GCA_030864215.1. Classification (NCBI taxonomy): domain Eukaryota; kingdom Viridiplantae; phylum Streptophyta; class Magnoliopsida; order Solanales; family Solanaceae; genus Capsicum; species Capsicum pubescens. Next base: position 282,867,545 of record CM061543.1, on the reverse strand, counting down.
TAATCGTAAGTAATTATTGGTGTTTTTGATGTTATTTCTTAAGATTTTGTAGGTAAGTCAAGGATGGGAGGAAAACATAGGAAAGATGAACAAAATAAGTAAAATCAAGTACAAGTGAGATGATATGAGTCTGACGACATTTCTTACAAGCCGTCAAAGATGTGGTAAGCTACCATAAAAAGATGTCGGGAAGAACAGTGAAGAAGAGTTGTTGGATGAAGGTGAAGACATTCTCAATATGTCGTCACAAGTGTGGTAAGCTGTCAGAAGATGCCATCAAATGGGACAGAATATGGTAAAATAAGATGAAGGTCTGATGACATTTTCTACACGTCGTCACTCCTCTGGTAAGCCATCGGAGGACATCGTCAGAGTGAGGCAGGACAAGTTAAAAAGGCACGACTTCTAACAACATATCTGAGATGCTGTCAGAAGCTTGACGATAAACACCAATATGCCGTCACCTAAATCCGAGCCCATCTATGATTTTGTTATTTTATTACCTTAATTAGGCTTTATCATAATTAGCATCTTTTAGGGTTTTTAATTCATTCATAATTCATCTATCAGACAATTAACCTAGGGAAGATAGGCACGTAACATTGCTCTCTTACATCAATTATTTTTCTAGTTTTTATCAACTATTTTTGGGTTTCTACCTTGTGATTCAATCGAAGAAACTACTTGTGGTTTTCCATCTAATCCTAAGTTATCCTTATAATTATGAATTCAACAAGTGTTTTCGTTCATCAAATCATGAGTGGCTAATTCCATTAACCAGGGTTATGGGATCCATGGATTAGGGTTTAATATGATACTAGGTGTTTAACGGATTCAAAGAGTAGTGGAACACTTGAAATTCTATTGTTTTAACTGAAATCTAGTGGTTGTAAACATTAGGTTATGCCTTAGGTTTTATTTGCTTCTAATGGATAAATAGACAAGAGTACGTGAATTATCAACAGGGACTCAGAATCTACCAACCTTTTGTTTAATGATTAATGTCGTAACTATATTAATCTACCTGAGATAACATCCTATTGGAAATAGATAAGTTATCTAAGTTTGAGAGAATTAGATAATAAATTGTCTAGTGAGGTCGATAGATAAGTCAGATAGTATAATCGTCAGGGATATTCTGTTGTTCTAATCATTCCGAGAATCTCTAGCATTACCTAGTATCTGTCAATTCCTGAAACCCTTGGTGAACATAGATCTGGTTTCCCATTTATATTGATTACAAACATTAATATTGAAGTGACAACATTACATGATACTTTCAAAACCCCCATCTTAATTTTATATTTTTCGTACCATTTGTTTGAATTGAACTTGTAGCTATAGCTTCAAATTAGCTTAATTGCAACTCACATTGTTCCCTGTGGATTCGACCCTGACTCCAAAGTTAGGTAAATATATTGACGACAAACGCCTTACACTAATTTGAGGTGTAAGTTGAGCGTTATCAAAAATGGCGCCGTTGTCGGGATACAATTTCGTGTATTGAGTTGGTTTGGAATTTTAGCCTACTAGCTTGAATTCAAACTTGTAAATATTTGTTTTTAGTTTTCTTTTATTTCTTGTGTTAGGTAGATTTTTATTTTAGTTTACTTATTACTATGGCATCGTGGAATGAACATGAGCTTGGTGGTTGGAAATTTTATCTTGATGATCCATGTCCATATTGTGATGGATCTCACTTTTGGCAAGATTATAGATATGCTCTCCAGAGAGAGATGTGTGCCCCATCTCTATCCTACAGGGAGTATGATTGTTCTTTATGTGGCGGTCGAGATGGACATTGGAGTGATTGCCTAAATGCCCCCTCCCCATATTGCGCTAACCCAAATTCTAGTTCTTCTTATGAGTTTGATAGGTCTTATGGTCAAGAAAAGGAAGAACGAAGCACCTGGAAGAGTGGCAATGAAGCTATGTTTCAATGAATATTGGATCTCCAGAAAGAAACATATGATATCATATGTGATATTCGTTAAGATATGAAGCCGATTATTTATGAGGAAATAGATATAGAGGTTAATTATTCAAAGCATTCTTCTCTATTATGTTTAGATGATATCTTGTCTGTGGAATCATTTAACATAATGAAAGAGTGTGAAGATGAGGAGCAAGAATCCTATACTGATGATGAGCTTGATGTTGATCTTCCATTGGAGATTTCCCAACCAACCGAACCATTCATGAACGTAGATACCAAAGATGAAAAAATGGTACTAGAATTGAAAGAAGAAATCAAGAACAATCCTTGTGAAGACTCTAGTACATTTCGGGGTAAGGATACTAATAGAGACTCTACTCTAGAATTGAGAGTCAGTCCTCATTCGAACCACTTTTCAACATTATGCTTGGTGGATGTGAAGAAAGTCGAACCACCTAAGCAAATGATGAATTTTGAAAATGATGTGGAAAATTCTTACATTTTGGAGTTTATCTTTCCAAAAGGGTACACTACAACCCTAGTCTTGAAGGCCAAGAAGCATAAACATCGATATCCATTTAGTGGATTTTTAAAATCCTCATCGTTCCCCAATGAGCCCATACGAAAGTTCAATGCAAAATTGGGAAAGCGGTTCAAGACTTCTAAGTGGCGTGATAGAACATTCCTTATCATGCCCTCATATTTTCCCAACGTACCTAAAAGATGTAAAGATCAAAAGATGGGCCCATAATTTAAATCGTCAAAGTGGAGGGTTAAAGGATGACTGGATGTTGTCATGCCGCGACACTAAATAAGGCGCTTCTTGGGAGGCAACCCAAGGTATTTTGTTCTTTGTATTTGTCTTATATGATTGACATCAGATCTTCGCATCCATGGTGCCACATGTATGTCTCTAACTCTCTTATTTTGGTTTGACGCATTGGTGACATTGCATGATTTTAAGTTGAGGGTGGGGCTACTTGTGGGTGTTGATGTACTCCGTGGGTTTTTGTTGCCATGACTCTTTTCCCCGGAGTCTTCTTCCTAGTAGAGACGGCATGTTTAGACGTATTGTGTTTTTTTTTTGTGATGTGTTGTGGTTAATTAGGAGAAAAATAAGTATCTAGGATAGTTGACATATTTTTGTTGATTTTTGAGACTGATAAATATCTCTCCGTTGGTCTGTTTTATAACTGTGTGATATACATTTATGTTTGAATACTGTGCATCTTGTTATGTCATTAGTATTAGTGACATGATATCCACTGCTAAATAATCGCATGAACCGGATAGGTAGTAGCTTGTGATGCACCTTTGTGCCATGTTTTTGTGATATACTAATTAGTTCCCATTGTGTGTTAAATCCAAAATTTTCCCGGTTAGTCTTACTTTGGTTGAAAGATAGGGGTTAGGAAAGGATCAAAGGTCGTTGTTGATGTTAGTCCACTTTTAGCCTAAATGACATTCCCTGTTATGCATGATATCTCTTTATCCCTATTTTGAGCCTGAATTGACCATTTCTTTCTATGACACCTATCACCTTCCCATTTATATCAAAATGAACCTGTTTTAGCCCTGGTTCTCCTTGAACACTGTGCACCTTGACTTAGGCAAACAACCTAAGTTGAGGGTGGCTATCATAGGGGTGTGTAATCTAAAATGAGTATGAGGAATGGTTGAATAAAACAAAAAAGAATAAAAAGTAGGGTGTTGTGGAAAAAGTATAAGAAAAGAATAGTTGTGAACCAAAAAATGAACAAGAAAAGCTTCATCCATCCTGAATAATGTGTGATCAAGAAAAGGAGAAAAAAAATAAAAAGGTTAATAAGTGAACCCCAAACGTTAAGGTAGTGCCAAGGAGGCTTAGTCACTCTAAATTCCATTGAATATCATACCAGCCCTTATCCTACATTACAAGAAGAAGAAAAGACCTATAATGATCCTAACTAACCTATATGGACACCTTGGTAATGAAAATAAGGGCAAACATATGGTATTTGACATGCATTCATTGGAATTTCTTTCTGAGAGTGAGTGTCTCTTGATCATCCCTGCATTGACATGCTTGAGTTCATATATGAGTGAAGAGGGACTTCTTTGTTGTTAGGGCACATCGGTTGCATTCCTAACTGTTTACTTATTTGGGTAGTGTAACTTGTACATATGCATGGTTATTGTTGCTCAATTTATGCCCTCTCTTGATTCCTTTGGGTCACATAGTTAGTCTTTATTAATATGCACAATTAGATTTATAAGTAATTGAATGCGGAGAGTGGCATGAGTGTTGAGCGAAACTGGATAATCAACTGTGATAGGTATCTTATGTGCCTCTTGGTTAAGCATCGTAGTATGGTGTTATGTAGTTGCTTGAGGACAAGCAATTGTTTTAAGTTGAGGGTGTTGATGTGCTAGATTTTTGTAGCATATTTAAGACTTTTTAACTTGAAATAATTGTAAGTTCTTAAGTAATTATTGGTGTTTTTGATGTTATTTCTTAAGATTTTGTAGGAAAGTCAAGGATGGGAGGAAAACATAGAAAAGATGAACAAAATAAGTAAAACCTTGTACAAGTGAGATGATATGAGTCTGACGGCATTTCTTGCAAGCCTTCAGAGATGTGATAAGCTACCAGAAAAAGGCGTCAGGAAGAACTGTGAAGAAGAGTTGCTGGATGAAGGTGACAACATTCTCAATATGTCGTCACAAGTGTGGTAAGCCGTCAGAAGATGTCGTCAAGTGGGACAGAACATGGTGAAATAATATGATGGTTTGACGACATTTGCTGCATGTCGTCACTCCTCAGGTAAGCCATCGGAGGACACCATCATAGTAAGGTAGAATAGGTTAAGAAGGCATGGCTTCTGAAGACATATCTGAAACGCCGTCAGATGCTTGACGATCAACACCAATATGCTGTCACCTAAATCCGATCCCAGCTGTGATTTTGTTATTTTATTACCTTAATTAGGCTTTAGTATAAATAGCATCTTTTAGGGTTTTTGATACATTCATAATTCATCTATCAGACAATTAACCTAGGGAAGAGAGGCACGTAACATTGCTCTCTTATATCAATTATTCTTCATGTTTTTATCAACTATTTTTGGGTTTCTACCTTGTGATTCAATTGAGGAAACTACTTGTTGTTTTTAATCTAATAGTAATTTATCCTTATCATTATGAATTCAACTTGTGATTTTGTTCATCAAATTATGAGGGGCTAATTCCATTAGCCGGGGTTATGGGATCCATGGATTAGGGTTTGATATGATACTAGGTGTTTAACGGATTCAAAGAGTAGTGGAACATCTTGAAATTCTATGTTTTTAACTGAAATCTAGTGGTTGCAAACATTAGGTTATGACTTAGGTTTTATTTGCTTCGAATGGAGAAATAGACTAGAGGACGTGAATTATCAACAGGGATTCGGAAGCTACCAACCTTTTGTTTAGTGATTAATGTCGTAACTAGATTAATCTACCTGAGATAACATCCTATTGGAAATAGAAAAGTTATCTAAGTTCGAGAGAAGTAGATAATAAATTGTCTGGTGAGGTTGCGAGAAAAATCAGTTAGTATAATTGTCAGGGATATTCTGTTGTTCTAATCATTTCGAGAATCTCAATCATTACCTAGTATCTTTCAATTCCCGAAACCCTTGGTGTACACAGCTCTGGTTTCCCATTTATATTGATTACAAACATTAATATTGAAGTGACAATATTACTTGATACTTTCAAAACCCCCATCTTAATTTTATATTTTCGTTCCATTTGTTTGAATTGAACTTGTAGCTATAGCTTCAAATTAGCTTAATCGCCACTCACATTGTTACCTGTGGATTCGACCTCGACTCCAAAGTTGGGTAAATATATTGACAACGACCGCCTTACACTAGTTTGAGGTGTAAGTTGAGCGTTATCACCCTTCTCTATCTGGTAATCATACACTCTTTCATATAATATGGCAGAAAAATGCAGAAATATAAAAGAATACACAATCATGGTCATGCTTTAAAATAAATATATCAATACTAAAGAAGACCCATCAACATCTTAACAATATTTGTTTCTGTCTGCGAAATCTCTAATACATAGGAAATGAACAAACTGTCTAAATCTGGGACAAGACCCCCTATGGAACCAAAAGAAAATAAATAACACAGTCTAAAGTAAACAGGCCTTCTAGAATAAAGAAGGCTTACCACTGCGCAGTCCGCTTCTGTCTGAAAACTCTACTACTTAGCCGGACCTCTAGACTGAACCTCAGACACTAAGAGGTAGGGGGTCAATACAATTTTACTGGTATGCAAAGTAAATCCAAAATAATAATTTTTATTCAACATAGGTGAGAGAAATTTAAAAATAGTTCATACATATAAATATGATTAGAAAACACATAGACATATTTAAAAAACGTCTGAACAATTATTTGAACTCTATGACACTCTTTGTTTTACTTCTATGTTAGGTGGTATACCCTACAACTCTGAACCTCCATGGGCTATATGGAATCTTCACTTAACTCGGAAGCCAAGCCCCCAACCCGAGTTTGCCGAAAGGGCTGGAGTCTCTGTCTCTGTATGCCACAGGGAACTAGGCCAGCATAAAATCCCTTGTGGGAAAATACTGAACTCGTATCGGCAAAACACGGTTTTTGGCTAAGAGTCACTTGAACTCAAACCTTCTTCGGGCAACCACCTAACCCTCTTTGTGCCCATTTTTAACTCATTTAAACATGGATTCTCTAAAATCAATCTTTGAAAACTATTCCTCTGTTATGGCATACACTTATATGGTATCATCATACCATTGACTTACAAGTCACATCTCTGAGTCGTTATTAGTATATTAAAATTTTTATTTTCAAAACATAAGTTTGGGATCACCATATCAATAAATCAGTTCAAAGAACTCTTTCTTTAAATTCATGTAAACACATGCAAGAAGCTCTTTTTATCAACATTTCAAATACACAAGGTGGTGATGTCAAAGTTCTCAATCACATGCAATTCTTTCACTTTAACACAAGAACATAATTATATCAAGAAACTCCCTCTCATCATCTCTAAATCATGATCAAATGCTATGATATTGAGAAAACTATTTTCAAACCATAAATCATTCATTTCAAACCATTCATAATAAGATCGTAAACTTAAATTCATCACAAAAGAGGAATTTCATAATTTGTTCTCTCAAACAATATTCAATCTAATTTTTCATACATATACATATGAGTGTAAATCAATTTAAGAATGAAAGGACTAAATTTCAAAACAACAATATCCCAAAAACATTCACGATGCATAATTAAGATCATGATGTAATGCTCGTGCTTTTTCTTAGCTTGAAAATCATCTCAAGGATGTTAGAACTTTATTTGAAATTATAATTCATTAATATACATGTTTTATTTCCATAATATTTACTTCCTATCACATTGGAAATTAAATAACATTTCCATCGATATATAATTCGCCCAAATCCGACACCCGGGCAAAGAGTTAGAGCCTTTTTGGTGAGACAGGGTTTGACCTGAGCCTTCAGCGCATCGCGGAGATAGATCAAATGGTAATTGTCAAATTCCAGTGTTACTCCGCAATACTGGCATGTTGAGCCAAACTTCCAGGTCATAGACAAGGTGGCAACATGATAGCTCCACGTCGCACCACCGTGTAGTTTCCCAATACTCAATTTCCAGTGACACGGCGCAATAGCGGCGCGTCGCGCCAAGGTCCCAACTCGGGAAATTTTACTAAAACTTTAATGACATGTTCTGGGTTAAAAGGGTCAACTTCCTACCCCTATATAATCCCTTTAACACGTGATTCTACCACTTTTCACCCAAAACATATTAGTTTGTCTCAAGTTTATCTCAAGAACAAATTAGGGTTTCTATGGGGGATTCAAATTAAGGAAGGTTTCACCATCAATCTTCATGAAATCACGATCTAAGGTATGCATAGTGTTTATTCATGGACTCCTTTCATCCATGAAGTCTAAGAATCCTTTTTAACTACAAGTTATGAATTTTCTTCATGTTTTCATGCTTTGTATCTTCTATTTCATGTTGATAAATAAGGAATTGATTTCTATTCCATGATTTGATGATAAATTCCATGTGGGTTGATTAGTATAGATAAAGACTTATGAAATCTCATGACTAAAATCCTTGTATGATTGAATTGGAGGTGAAGCATGATGTTTAATTGTTGTATGATGTGCTTTACATGTACTATGCCTAAAATATGTTTGATTAAATGCCTAGATGAAGAAAAATTGTCTAACTAGCATGATATCATGAAATACCCATGAATGTACAAGTTTATTCCTATTACATGTTTGATGAAAGTTCTCCTATGAATGTAGTATGCATTATGATGAAAGTCAAGACTTCAAGTAAATCATGCTATGTCAGTTTCCTTCTATTGAGTCCTGAGGGTACTTATACCCGAAATTAGTTTTGTACCTAGAGCCATGTCATGTTTTTCACGATACTCTCAGTCAATCTATGAACTCTTAGACTTCAGATAGTTTTATGACTTAGAAAAAATCTCCATGATCTCATGACTCAGTCAGTTGTCAAATATCAGTAGTATTTCGTCAGCCACGGAAATTCAGTAACTTAGTCCATGTTTAGTTCAGTTCAGTAAATCATGTTCAATGTCCATTCAGATGGGAATAGGAATTAGAACCGAGTGAACCAAAGGATGGGGACTCACTTGTTATACGAGGGTATGATTCCTAGAAGCAATTCTTGAGTTCTAGAACTATGTAGCCAGCATAGGTTGAGACATCATATCCTGTTATATGAGGGTAGATGAGGTAGTTTAAACTATTATGTGAGGGTTCCCACCATTTTCTCTAAAGTTTCCTGTTATATGAGGGTTACTCACATGTTGTCCTCACCAGTGGCGCGGTATTGACACCCTTCCAATTTGGGCATAGATTGGACCCCAGCTCAGCTATCATAGCACCTTTGGGACATGTCGGTTAGATACTACTTCCCACAATTTCATGTTACAAAATCAGGACTAACAGATATAGTCAATTAGTGTCAGTAATAGACCTCAGATAGTTTTTTAGATTTTAAGACAGTCAGATACAGTCAACTCAGTTATAGTACGGAACTTAGATAGTTCTATCAGATTCAGGACTATCATCTACAGTCACTCATATTATCAGTTATACTCAGATACAGTCATTCATGTTGTCTGTCATGTCATGTTATCAGTATTTATATTCAGTAAATCATGATATCACGTTGTCAGTTACAGTTATGTAATGATGTATGCATTCTCGCGTTCATGTTAGATAGATAGTTATCATTATTCATGCATATGAACCGTTTCTTATAGCTACCTCATATGTGTACTCAGTACATATGTACTGACGCATTTGCCCTATGGTGCTTTCTTTTTATATTACACCATAGGTTTAGAGACACGAGTTCCAGATCAGCAGTAGATTCCAGTTTTAGCAGTCAGAGTAGAAGTGAGTCCTCATCTTTTGGGGAAAAAATTATTTTCTACTATCTCATTGATTACCTTATTAGTTGGAGTTATTTGGGGACATGTCCCATCAACTTCTTATTCATATTCTTCAGATAGTAGAGGCTTTCGGACTAGATGCAGATTGGATACAGACTATCATGTTTTAGACTTTAGTTTTGTTTTGGGTATTCTATTACCCCACATAAATGTTACGTTATTCAGTTATGTTCAGTATTGAACCTTATGGCCTTTCAGTGCATGTTTCTGCATTATTAAGTTATCTTATGAAGTATACAGGTACAGATATCAGTCATGGGTAAGCTTGTGTTCCTTCGGGATTATGAGTACCGTGTAGCATTTTAGTTCAGCAAATCGGGTCGTTACAAACTTGGTATCAGAGCCTAAGGTTTAATAGAGTCCTAGGAAGTTTGAAAGACACATCTAGTAAAGTTTTGTGCATGGGTGTGTTGCGCCCCACATTTATGTTCAAGAGATGATTAGATGTTTAAGAACAGTTTTCTTCCTTTTAATTTCATATCGTGCCAGTGAGCATAATCACAAGTCAGTCTCTAAGTCTAATCCACTTCTTCTCTTTATTTCACAGCATGCCTCCTAAGAGAAGAAATCAGTCATCCCCTCAACCCGAAGAACCTTTGGGCGATCATGTTTCACATGCAGAGTTTAGGATTGTATTTACCACTCTTGCTCAATAATTCGCTACTCATAATAAATGGACAACGTTGTTCCATCCAACCTAGTGGCCAACTCAGCTGCAGAGAGGATTCGGGAATTCACCCAAATTAATCATCCAACCTTCCTTGGGTCTAAGGTAGATGAAGACCCTCAGGAATTCTTAGATCAAGTTCAAAAAGTGACAGACCCCATGGGGGTGACTACTGTTGAAAGTGCTGAGCTAGATGCATACCAGTTGCAGGATGTGGATCATGCTTGGTTCAAATAGTAGAAGTTTGAAAGATCAGATGATGCATGTCCTATAGAGTGGGAGAAGTTTCTTACTGTATTCTTAGACAAATTCTTTCCCTAAGAGCTCAGAGAAGCCAAGGTGTTAGAGTTCATCAACCTCAGGCAGGGCAATATGACAGTGAAAGAGTATTTTTTTAAGTTTACTTAATTAGCCAGGTATGCCCCTCATGTGGTTGCAGACAGTAGATCCATGATGAGTAAGTTCACTTCAGGGGTGAACGACAGTGTGGTTAATGAGCGCAGTTTTGCCATGCTAAATGGTAGCTAAACTTATGAATCAAGCTCAGCAGATAGAAGAGCAAAAAATAAGTAGAGGGAAAAGCAGAATAAGAGAGCGAAGATAGGTAGTTACAACTTTGCTCAGCCTAAGTCAAAAGGGAGGAAACCATTCCCAGTTTCATCCTAAGTCATCAGTTCTATCTCCCTCTACAGTCAGTGCTCCAGTTCCTTAGTTCATAGAGGGTAACAAAGCTAGAGCGCCAGGCTCTAAGACCCAGGGCAGTGTTTGTAGTGCCCGCACCTATCCTCTTTTCATACTTGCGGTAAGCACCATTAGGTTGTGTGCAGAACAGGTAGTGGCATTTGATTTGGTTATGGCAAGCCAGGCCATAGAGTTAGAGACTTTCCACAGCCAGGTCCTCAGGGTCAAAATAATCGCTCCTCAGTTTAGTCTGGTTGCCCAAATCATCAAGGTACCACTTCCAGTTCTACTAGCGGGCAACGCAAAAATTGTCTCTACGCTCTTCAAACTCGACAGGATCAGGAAAATTCTCCTGATGTAGTTACTGGAGCATTACAGATCTTTTGTGTGCATATTTACGCTTTGCTAGATCCAGGAGCTTCCTTGTCTTTCATTACTCCTTATAGAGCAGTTGATTTCAGAATCAGTCCCAAAATTCTAGCAGAGCCATTTTCAGTGTCTACCCCAGTGGGTAAAACCATCATAGCTCGGCGGGTATACAAGAACTGCCCAGTTATGATATTTCAGAAAGTCATGTCAGCAGATTTAGTTGAGTTAGAGATGACTGATTTTGATGTCATTCTCGGCATGGATTGGATTCATTCCTGCTATACCAAAGTCAACTGCAGAAATAGAATAGTTATGTTTTAGTTCCCTAATGAACCCGTCCTAGAGTGGAAGGGTAGTGTATCCATTTTTAAGGGTTAACTTATTTCCTACCTTGGGGCTAGGAAAATGATATCTAAGGGGTGTGTTTATCATATAGTTCATGTTAGAGATTCCAGTACCGAGGCTCCCAGTATCGAATTAGTCCTAGTAGTGAATGAATATTCAGATGTCTTTCCCAAAGATCTTCTAGGAATTTCTCCGAAAAGGGAAATAGAGTTCGGTATTGATCTTCTTTAAACACTCAACCTATATCTATTCCTCCATAAAGAATGGCACCATCAGAACTCAGAGAACTGAAAGAATAGTTGAAGCATCTCTTAGATAAGGGGTTTATCAGACCCAGCATTTCCCCATGGGGCACACCAGTCTTATTCGTGCATAAGAAAGATGGTTCACTCAGAATGTGTATAGATTACCGTCAACTCAATAAGGTTACGGTCAAGAACAAGTATCCTCTTCCCATAATCAATGACTTGTTTGACCAACTTCAAGGTGTCAGTTATTTCTCTAAGATAGACCTCAAATCCAGCTATCATCAGCTCATAGTTAGAGAATGTGAAATCTCGAAAATAGCTTTCCATATGTGGTATGGTCACTTAAAATTTCTAGTCATGTCATTTGGTCTTACCAATACCCCATCCACTTTCATGGACTTGATGAACCATGTGTTCAAGCAGTACTTGGACATATTCATCACAGTCTTAATAGATGATATTCTAGTTTATTTTCGAACTAAGCGAGATCATGCAGACTATCTCAGAATAGCACTTCAGACTCTCAGAGATCATTCTCCAAATTCAGTAAGTGCGAATTTTTGCTAAGGTCATTAGAATTCCTTAATCATATAATTTCTTGTAATGGTATTAGAGTAGACCCTCAAAATACCAAAGAAGTAAGGAACTAGACTAGCGTTGTTTCTCCATCAGATATCAGGAGTTTATTGGGTTTGGATGGGTATTACAGACGGTTTGTTGAGGGATTTTTTTCTATTACATCTCCTATGTCCAGATTGACTCAGAAAAAGGTTAAGTTCCCGTGGTCAGATCCTTGCAAGAAGAGTTTTCAGGAATTGAAGACTCGACTCACCTCAGCTCCAGTTCTATCTCTTCCAGATGGTTCAGATGGTTTCATAGTGTATTGTGATGCATCCAGAGTAGGTTTGGATTGTGTCCTCATGCATCATGGTAAGGTCATAACCTATTCCTCCAGACAGCTTAAACACCATGAGAGGAATTATCCTAGTCATGATTTTGAGTTAGTAGCCGTAGTATTTTCCTTAAAGATTTGGAGGCATTATCTCTACTGAGTTCATGTAGACGTATTTACAAATCAAAGAGCCTTCAGTATGTCTTTTCTCAAAAATATCTCAGTTTTCGTCAGAGAAGGTGGTTAGAGCTCTTAAAATATTATGACATTAGTGTTCTCTATCATCCGGGCAAGGTCAACATAGTGGTCGACGCTCTCAATAGACTATCCATGGGTAGTATTTCTCATTTTGATGATAGTAAGAAGAAGTTAGTCCATGAAGTCCACCATCTTGCCAGACTAGGTGTTTTCTTAGTCGACTCTTCAGAGGGCGAAGTATGTGTTCAGAGTAGTTCAGAATCATCTCTAGTTTCTGAAATACTCTGAACACATACACCGCCCTTTAACCTGTCAACTTCCTACCCTTATATAATCCCTTTAACATGTGATTCATCCACTTTTCACCCAAAACATATTAGTTTCTCTCAAGTTTATCTCAAGAACAAACTAGAATTTCTATTGGGGATTCAAATTCAGGAAGGTTTCACCATCAATCTTCACAAAATCATGATCTAAGGTATGCATAGTGTTCATTCATGGACTCCTTTCATCCATGAAGTCCAAGAATCCTTTTTAACTATAAGTTATTGATTTTCTAACTGTTTTCATGCTTTGTATGTCCTATTTCATTTTGATAAATGAGCAATTGATTTCTATTCCATGATTTGATGATAAATTCCATGTGGGTTGATTAGTATAGATAAAGACTTATGAAATATCAAGACTAAAATCCTTGTATATTGGAATTGGAATTGAAGCATGATGTTTAGTTGTTGTATGATGTGCTTTACATATACTATGCCTACAATATGTTTCATTAAATTGCTAGATGAAGGAAAATTTTCTAACCAGCATGATATCATGAAATCCCCATGTAAGTAAAAGTTTATGCCTATTAAATGTTTGATGAAAGGCTCCTATGAATGTAGTATGTATTATGATGTTAGTCAAGTCTTCAAGTAAATCATGCTATGTCAGTTTTCTTCTATCGAGTCTTGGGGGTACTTGTACGCAAAATATTATTTGTGTGCCTAGATCCATGTCATGTTTTTCACGATACTCTCAGTCAACCTACAAACTCTTAGACTTTAGATAGTCTTATAACTCAGTAAAAATCTCTATGATCTCATGACTCAGTTAGTTTCCAGATAACAGTAGTATTCTATAAGCCACGGAAATTCAGTAACTCAGTCCATGTTCAATTCAGTTCACTAAATCATGTTCAGTGTTAATTCAGATGGGAGTAGGAATTAGCACCGAGTGAACCCAAGGATGGGGACTCGCCTGTTATACAAGGGTGTGATTCCTAGAAGCAATCCTTGCGATCCAGAACTATATAGCTAGCATAGGTTGAGACATCGTAGCCTAATATAAGAAGGTAGATGAGGTGGATTAACCTATTATGTTAGGGTTTCCACCATTCTCGCTTGAGTTACCTATTATATGAGGGTTACTCACATGTTGTGCTTACCAATGGTGCGGTATTGACACTCTTCCAATCAGGGCATAGATTGGACCCCATCTCAGCTATCATATCACCTTTGGGGCATATCGGTTAGATACTACTTCCCACAGTTTCATGTTGCAGAATCAAGACTAATAGATACAGTCAATCAGTATCAGTAATAGAACTCAGATAGTTCATTATATTTCAGGATTGCCAGATACAATCAACTCAGTTACATTACGAAACTCAGATAGTTCTATTAGATTCAGGACTGTCAGCTACAGTCACCCACATTATCATTTATACTCAGATACAGTCATCCATGTTGTCAGTCATGTCATGTTATCAATATTCAGATTCAGTAAATCACGATATCACATTGTCAGTTACAGTTACATAATTATGTATGCATTCTCACTCTCATGTTAGACAGTTAGTTAGCATTATTCGTGCATGTGAACCATTGCATATATCCTACCTCATATGTATACTCGGTACATATATTCTGACGCATTCGCGCTATGGTGCTTTTTTTTTATGTTACACCATAGGTTCAGAGACACAAGTTCCAGATCAGCAGCAGATTCCAATTTCAGCAGTCAGAGTAGAAGTGCGTCCTCATCCTTTGAGAACAAAATAGACCTCATTGATCAGCTTATTACTTGGAGTTAGTTGGGGACATATCCCATCAAATCCTTATTCAGATTCTTTAGACAACAGAGGCTTTCCGACTTGATTCATACTAGATACAGACTATCATGTTTTAGACTTTAGTTTTGTTTTGGATATTCTATTACCCCACACAGATGTTACGTTATTCAGTTATGTTCAGTATTGAATCTTATGGCCTTTCAGTGCATGTTTTTGCATTATTAAGTTATCTTATGCAGTATACAGGTACAGATATTAGTCATGGGTTAGCTTGTGGTCCTTCGAGGTCATGAGCACCGTGTAGCATTCCAGTTTAGAAAATCGGGTCATTATACATGGATTCCAAAACCCCTTTCTAAATTCATTTTTGATAACCTTTAAATCATTTTTTAATATTTCAACAAACTCATGTAGTTTAGGATAAACCTCACGTACCTTAGATCATTTAGGAGAAAGAGCGGAACCCGGATCTTGATCCGTTTCTTGAAATCTTAAACTTAAGATCTTGATTCTTGATCTTGAGAGAAAGGATTAGGGTTTGGATTTTGAGAGGATTAGAGTAAAATAAGCAATTTTGCCTTCTTGGGAATGAAATTCTATGTTATAGAATGATTTTGGGAGAGGAGAAATGACCACGGTTCCCCTAGACCCATTAGAAACTGAAATAATGCATAAAATAGCCTTATATCTACGTCTGGTTTTGTGTCGATGCTATCTCGAAGCGACTCGTCTTGATCGCGTTGGCTTACTACCTCACACGGAAAAAGCCATAATGTTTTTCTCGGTCATTGGATTTTGACGAAATTGGTATCATTGGAAAGCTAATTCAATTGTATACAATTTGGTGGGTCTTGAGCTAAAAAATTCTATGTGTATAAAGAGTTATTCACATTCAAAGTAGACCTTTGTAGAATCAAATATACAATTTTGGATGAATGAAAGGTTCTTAGCTCAACTTTGCTTTAGGACATTTCTATGAATATTTTTCACCTCATAATCACTTCATATACTAGGTGAAATATTATGACACATGAATCTAAGAATAAACCATGGAATTAGAGCTTACGCACGTAGGAACGACAATTTAATTTCTAGCTCAAAAATGCAGGGTGTTATATAGATAGTATGATTTAAAGAGAGAATACAAGTACAACTTTTAGAACTAAATGTTATGGCTCATGAGATTTATAAAGTGTATTTTACTCCTTATTCCTACTTATTTCAGTATTTCAGATATTCCAACTTATGTGACTCATTTACATTTAGCATGCATTGTTTTATAAATGATGATTATGAGATGATGTTTTACTTATGCATTCACTTCCATATACTCAGTACATCCTCAAAGTACTGTGAGTAGTAATCTTACCATAAATTGTGTTTTCTAACTTGCATATTTTATACTTTATTTTGATGAAACATTGAGTTATGAAATTCTTTTAAATTTTATGTGGGGCAAGTCTTTTGCTTGATATGATATTGAAATGGTTATTTAAGATATGATATTATTATGGTGAATATTTTCACTTACATCAGAAATAACTATTTTTGACACGTGTTTTATTCAAGTTTACAAGTAGCATGATTTGATATGAATTTTAAATGCTATGTACTATTCGGAAAAGGCCTCATATGAATATCTATTGTTTACAAAGAAAGTATAAATAGGAGTAGACATCGATTTGAATCCTGTAGCTAACTGCAGGACTGTTAGACCTAGTGTACCTTGTATTTACTAATGATGGTTACATCCCTCACTAGTGGAAAGGTAGAAATAGCAATCTCCCTCGAGCAGGGACCTACTGATATGATATTTGACTCCTTTATGAGGGGTCCAGTGTTATGGGCTATTCTTGATGAAGAATGCCACTGATTACATGATTCATTCTTGGAAACTCCCAAATATATTATATTTGATATGATTTAGTATTTATTGAGTTTATTACTAAACTATTGGTTCACTTGGCTTACATGAAACAGTGATACTGTTTATTGTTACTGTTTTCTAAAGAGAATTTATTTCAAGATTTTTTTTTACTTGCCCTCATTAAAATGGTTGTGGTTAAGTGTTATTACTCATTGAGATAGCATCTCACTCCTCGCTATTATTTTTAAAGAGAACACATATGATGGTGAGGATTTCGTTAGCTAGAGATCTCAAGGTAACATATTCCTAGTGAGCCCCGCATTTGTTTGTGTGGGCAGAGTTTATTTGTTTGTTATTTTCTATTTCTTAAAAACTCTTAAAGTCGCTCCATAGTCACGTCTTTAGATTTTTGAGTATTCTTTCATTATTTTGGACTTATGGAGTATTGAACTTTCTCTCATGATTTTTGAGATGGATTTCGTGTTATTATTTGGTGGTGTTGGTGACTTATTGAGAGTTTGCAGTGGATTTTATTGGTGTTATTGATGTGTTGGTTGTGCTGCTTTTGAATTGAGACAGGAAATTTTCTTGATAGGCCCAAAAATATGGGGAAACTCTGCCCGATTTTCTGTAGAATTCTGATGAGGCTTGTTTTGGAGTTCTAACCTCCCTAGCACCGGTCATGATCCTATTTTGGGTCGTGATAATTTTCATAATTAAGAATTGGAGGCATTACTTTTATGGTGTTCATTGTGAGATATTCACTGATCAACATAGTCATTTGTAAATCATGACTCAGAGATAGTTTAGTATGAAATATCGCTAGTAAATGTTGATGTTGAAGGACTATGACATATGTATTATATATTATCCAGGAAAAGTAAATGTGGTAGTAGATGCCTTGAGTTAGAAAGTAGCTAGAATGGTTAGCTTTTTCTTTATTTAAGTTTTGAAGTGATCATTGGCTTTAGAAATTTAGTCCTTACCCAACTTAATAGTTGGCTTGATATTTTAGACTCCAGGAGGATTCTTACCAGTGTTAAGGCTAGTTGTAGTTTGTTTGAAAAAATTTGAACTCGCTAGTTTAAGGAGGGTAGATGTTGTAGTAATCGTGATACATGCTGAAAGGTGACATTTTAAGAATATTTTGAGATTTGATGGTCATGTTTGTGTTCCCAAGTTCAGAAACTTGATTTATTTTATTATTTAAGAGTTTCATCACTTAGGATATTCTATTTACCCTGGGACAACTAAGATGTATAAAGATTAAAAGAAACATTACACGTGCAGTGGTATATTAAAGCATATAGAACACTTTGTGGCTCAATATTCATATTGTCAGCTGGTTAAGGCTGAGCATCAAAGATCTGGTGCTTTACTTTAAAGGCTGTCCATTCCTAAGTATAAGTGTTAATGGGTTACTAGGAATTTTGTGAATGGATTTTCTCACCTTTCTCGTGGTTCTGACAACACATAAGTCATCATAGATCATTTGACCAAGTTAGATTTTTGCATTCCTATTCAAATTTTATCTTGTACCAAGAGGTTAGCCCATATTTATGCCTGATAGATTATTCGCCTTCATGGAGTACCAAAGTCTATTATCTAATAGGGGCTTAGAATCACTTCTAGATTTTAGAAGATATTTCAGGAGGAATTGGGTACTCAGGTGGATCTTAGCACCAATTTCTACCATCAAACTAATGGTCAGTCAATGTGAACCATTAAGGAATTATAGGACATGCTCTGAGCATATGTTATTATCTTTGTATCTTAGTGAGAGCGAAATTTATCCTTAGCAGAGTTGCTTATAATAATAGCTACCAATTGAGTATTAAGATGGCATCTATTTTATGTGTTATATGGTTGGTATTGTCCATCTCTAATTAGTTTTTTTAAGACATTTGAGAATAACTTCTACATACCAACTTGCTCCGTGAGTCTTTGGTTAAAGTTTTGTTAATTCGGGATATGCTATGTGAAACCTACAGTTGAAAAATAAAAATTCACATTATAGGCTTTGCACTTTGAGGTTTTGAGTGGGTGATCAGGTTTTCCTTCGACTGTCACCCATTATTGGTGTGATGAGATTCATAAAGAGGACCAAGATCAACCCTAGGTACATAGGGACATTTGAGATAGTTTAGACTATTTTGGGGGTGGGTTAGCTTATGAGTCTTTTGTTCATTAAGTTTCAACTTTTCTATGGTGTCACTGTACATATTTAATGAGTCTCACATGCTTATTTAGAACATGGTTAAGTTAGAAGGGATGTTGACCTTTGCGGAGGAGCTAAACTTCATATTAGCTGGGGAACTCAGATGGAAACGCTCTAGAGAGATTTTAGTTAAGGTTTACTGGAGCAATCATCTAGTCGACTAGGCTACATGAGTGTTGATAGTGGATGTGGGGATAGTATTCCCACCTATTTGAGCCTTCAGTTACATCTTGGTAGTTTACTTCTGCAAAGTGAAAGTCCTTTTAGTAGTTGATATTGTAATGACCATCTAGGTGATTACTAGCTCTTTAGTGTTTTTTCGATATTTTGAGTATTTCTATAGCTTCCTAGTCACTTATGACTTGTTCATACCGATAGTGTTCGCCAAACAATTTATTTGGATTAAAGAGCAAATTTCCTTTTTTGCAACATTCACTATTGAGAATTAGGCATCAAATCTAAACTATAGTCAAACGGTATTGGATGCCAATCCTGACAGTTTTGTTAGCTCTAAAATGCCGGTTTTAGTCTCTAGGGACACTTGGTTTACGTCCCACGACTTTCAGATTCATTTTGAGCATTTGAATAAACTTTTGATATTTTATTTTTTTTTTGTAAATTTTTCTTTATTTATCCACAAAGAGCTATACAAGAGGGGGGCATAAACCTGACTTCAGAATGTAAAAACATATTGGAATGAGACAAATAATTGACAATAAACCAGTGTGTTATACTAAAAACATGGTTATGTTTATTCCCAAATGTTGTATTATACTATGGTAGATCATAAGGCTTGTTCACCGTCCTTCTTCTGAATCTTGGCATGTTTACTTTATCAAGCTAATAATAACCTGCTACAGTTGATGGTAATTGATGGTTATGAAAATAATGTTGTGGTTTCTCAAATTGATGGCTCACTTTTGACAATGCATCTGCTACAAAGTTAGCTTCTCCGTATACATGTCTGTAAATACACAGCTAAAATTATGAAATGGTCTTTAGTAAAGACTCCGCAAGAGGTTGTAGTTGCCATGGAATGTCCATTAGGTTCCTTATCCATCTGATTAGTAATTCAGAATCCACCTCCAGTATTACCCGTTGAATACCATTTTTCAAACACCAAGTAAGACCCCTTATAACAGCCTCCACTTCAGCTTGATTATTAGAACCATGTCCCAAAGAAGCAGCATAATCATAAATAATATCACCATTATGATCTGTAATAACTCCCCCTGCACCAATTCTTCTAGGGTTATTTAAAGTATTACCATCCAAGTTCAATTTAACTATTGGAGCTGGTGGTTTAATCCAATAAACAGTGATAACTCTGGTCCCTTGTCGACACTTATCCACATAAGCTAGCAGGTTGAACCATCCAGTATGCCAGTGAATGTAAGGGAATGCATTATATAGAAGGACGAAGATGTCTTTGTATATAAGAAATTGAACTTTGGCTAACTGGGGTTTTTTACCACCATATTTAACAGCACATCTGTTTTTCATAGATTCCAATAAATGAAAATCGGAAGAACCTGAAGCACCAGTGTATGAGCTTTATTAACTGCTCTCATTCTCCACTATTTCAGTACCAAGTTTTTTATAGGTGCAGGAACATGTGGAATTCCCATAGACGATGAGAAGTACCTCCAAATATGGTTTGCAAAGGGACCTTTAACAAAAGTGTGGGGAATATTGTCCCAACCTGACCGAGAACAACACCCACACCTTACAGGGTATATACCAAAGGGAAAGAGCCTATTATTGGTAAGGAGTTTCATTCTTAGGGTTCTCCATATAAGAAAAGAGCATTTGAATGGAATCATGGTGTGCCAGATATGACTATTCAGGATTGTCCTCTCCTTGTGTTCTCTAATCAGCTCCTAAGCATATGAACAACTGAACTCACCACTTGAAAGAGCTTTAACAAAAAATGAAAATATATGTATTAATGAAGATAGTAGTAGAAGGATATTACAGTAAATATTATACGCCTATGATAGATACAGGAGCAGAAGCTAATTTATGTAGATATAATTGCTTACCAGAAAGTAAATGGGATAAATTAAAAACACCAATAATAGTTAAAGGATTTAATAACGAAGGAAGCTTAATTACTTACAAAGCTAAGAATGTAAAAACACAAGTATGGGATAAAATATTAACAATAGAAGAAATTTATAATTATGAACTAGCATCAAAAGTGTAGGGGGGTGAGGATTAGGTGCGTAGATTTAACTAGATAATAAATACGTAGGTATTTATTTTTATAATGAATATTATTGATTGGAATAATTTTCATTTTTATCTTCTTGACTTAAGATGTTTTATTAATTCATATTCTAAATTAGATATTATCGTGATTAGATTATCTAGTGTTTTAGGATCCTCGTTAGTAATATGTAATCTTTTGCATTCTAGGTATAAACTATATAGTTGAGTTTCTATTTCTTTTAATGATTTATTCTCTTCGTGAGATGTATTCATTAATTTTTTTGGTTTATTATTTTATCCTGTAGTAACTGTAGAGTTACAAATTTATGTATAATAATTTATCCTATCTGTACTGTAGTATATATCTAGTTCTAGATTTTCTATGTCATTTATTATCTTGTGTTGTTCTTCTCGTAGTGAGTTTTTTAAATTATGTAAACTATCAGATGTACTTTTTTCTAAATTTTCTAAGGTTTTTTCTATCCATATTAACTTTTCTTTTAGATCTTCCATTATTTTTTTAATTCGGTTTCTGTAATTAATTTCATTATTTAGACTATCTTGGTTTTCCCTAGTTTTTCTAATATATTCTAACATCCACAGTCTTGATCTGAATAATATCCTTCTGGGTAAATGTCTTCGTATATCTGTTCTAACGCATTTATTGTTTCAATTTCGTAATTTATTACTTCTTCTAATATTATTTTCTTAATATCTATAATTTCTATGTCTTTAAGTATATATAAGATTAAAACTTTAAGGTAGTCTAAATGATCTATTTTCTAAAATTGATATTTTATAATTGTTTGTTTTAGCCTTAGTAGTTCTTGTATATTTTTGTTAAGAGATTTTATATAAAAAAAATTATTTTCCATGTATTTGTCTATATTTATTTTCATCTGTTTTTCTAGTAACTGTATATTTCTCATATCTTTTTCTAAAAATTCTATGTAATTTATCATGCTAAGTATTTGTAAGAGTAGTTAGGTAGGTATGGTATATAATTTACTTTATTCATGTAATATTTTCCAAATGCTTTTTCTAATATAATTTTTCTTATATCTGCAACATTTATATTTCTAAGTGCATACAAAATAAGTATCTTAAATTTATCTACCATCACATCAGATAAATAATTATTCATTTTCATAAAATTGCTTTTTTCAAAATATTCCCTTCAACCATGTTCATAACAAAATATGGTCATCTTAGATTACTATATACTAGATTATTCTTAAATAACATGTTCTTCGGTCACTATTAGCATGGTAATCTGGATATTTTCCCCTAAACAGCGCCTCTACTCTGGTTACTCCCCACCACGGCTTCTTGCCTTATTGGTTTCACCTTTAGGATGGCATAGTTCTTAGGGATTTTTCTCCGTTTCCACTTTGCTAATAAACTTCTTAACATATTATTCTTCGAATAATTCTACTATAAAGTAACTAACATGAATTTATTTTATCATACCATGATTGTTGGGAATTATGAATTTAGCTATTCATAATCATAAATAAATATACCTGTTCGGGTAGGTTTGATATTTCTGAGCTTTGTTCCTCCATAGATTTTTCCATTGAAATATACATGTTTTTAATTAACTGAGCAAAATATTTTTTGTAGACAAGAGAGAGTTTTTTTTGTGCTTCAACGCATGAAGGTTTGCTTTTCAATGCCTTCTGCCTTCTCTATTTATAAAACAAAAGAATGTTTACATTTTTGTACACGTTTTTCTAATGTTTACAAAAAACAAATAAAAGTCAAAAAGCCTACATGGCTAAAAAGTTACCTTGGGGTCTAAAAAGTCTTACAAAGATAAACTACATTTAATGTACATTAAATGCTATCCTATCTTTTTTTATTTTATTTTTTACGTAAACAATAAATTTATACAATAAGATTAAATATCTTGATATCTTGTATTCCGTTTATTTTGTCGTATCTGTTGTATCTCCATTATTGCTCCTGATCTTATCTTTCCAGCTGGCATGCTTATCTTCATGATTCTTTTATTCTAGCTGAACTTCTGGTACAATATTATCTTCTCCATTACATTTTGAACATTGATGGTCTGGATATTTATGTCCAATTAACTTGCAATATCTGGTTAATAGTTCTTCCGAAATAAATTTTTCTTTGATAGCTCTGGCGATAGGTTTTTTCTCTGGATTGAGTAAGGTTAAAATCCATTGCCTTACGTCTTCCATATCTATTTCTCGTAGTTCCTTTGAATTCGAGTATATTATTACATTACCTCTTGAATAATAGCTCCATATGGGATTTCTGTTGCGATAATTGTTTGCTAATTCTTGAAGAATCGTAGATAGTCCAATAATTCTTTTATTTGCATAAAAATTTGGTATCTCAATTCTAGGTATTTCTGGTTGTTGAGTAATATCTTCTGGTATAATCATATCTCGGGTCATTCTTATCTTTACAACTTGTATAGGTGATTTAACTTCATCATACAATATCTCTGCTGGTGCCGTATAAAATTTTATAAAAAATAGGTTACCTTTGGTTATTCTTTTAAAAATGTTAAATGAATCATATATTTCTGGCATAGTGGATATTTCATATCCGTCTTGGGTATATACGGTGCTAAGTAGTCCATATTCGTAACATGTTTTAACTAGACCAGGTTTGGTTTTGGGCAAAGCAATTAGCTTATTGTATCCGGTTAGCTTCTGGGTTATGTAATTTGTATGTGGTTCTTGGATGTTTATAGCTCTGGGGTTGGTATTTAACAAGGTTTGTATTTTGTAAATATTTTCCATGTATGTTCGGGTTGTATAGTTGTAGGTCTTTTTGTCTTGGTTTAGACTTTCTCGGTATGTGGTAATTTGTGGGGGTATAAACATAGGATCTTTTGGTGTATTTGGAATAAATGTTTTATCAAATAACTTGTTTAGGTTCATATTTGTAGTATTTCTCCTAACTCCTTTGCTTGTACCTGCAGAAGTAGATTGATAAATGTTATGGGTTTTATGGAGTATCCCAACGTCTCCTTCTAGCTCTGGAATTTTAATGTCTTCCGATCGACATAGCTCTGCACACTGCTGAGTTAGCTGATTTGTAGCAATAGACTTCAGTTTATCTTCATTAGTCTTTAGCTTCACTATCTCATTACCCATACTGTCCACTTTCATTAAAAGCGTAGTTAGGGTGTTAAGTATCTTTTCTAGAGTATCTTCTTCTATTATATCAGTCTGTGTAGCTTTGTCTTGATATGTAATCTGCAATAACATTTTTGTTAGTGCTGATCACTTCTATTGTAAATGTGAAATTTAATATATTTAAAACTAGTCTCCGAATCTCTTTCGTTGTAACTGAATTTTGTATTTTCTTTGTTAGCCACCAGTGTACTTGTGTATTATCTGTTCGCACAATAAATTTATTAATATATGGCTCAAACGCTAACAAACATTTATATAATGAGCATAATTCTTTTCTATTTATTTCCCATTTTATTTCTGTTTCATTAAATGTACCTGAGTAGTATCTACAGTGGTGTTCTAATTTTTCCTCTCCATATTTATATTTAAGTACTCCTCCGTAACTACATTCACTAGCATCTGCTTCTACTATATATATAAATTGTCTATTTTCATCTGGAAATTGTAATTTTGGTAATTCTTTACAAAGTATTTTTATTTTTTGAACTTGTTTTTTATCTTCTTCATTATAGTTATATTCTATGTCCTTTTTTAGTTTTTTCTGTAGTGGTTTTAAGTTTTCTGCTAATTTTGGAATATATTCTCTTACTTGGTTTACTAATCCTAAAAATAATTGTAATTTCTTTTTCGTATCTAATTCTTCTTTCGAATTTATTATTTTTTGTACTATATGTTGTTGCATTTTTACTCCACTTTTATCTATTTGTATTCCTAAAAATTCTATCTGATTTTTCATAATTTCAGCTTTCTTTTTACTTAAACTTATTCTCGATTTTTCTATTGTATTCTTAAATTGTTCCAATAATTTTAAATGTTCTTCTTTGGTCTTTGTATATAATAGTATATCGTCTATATATACTATACAATTAGGTAGTTGTTTAAAATAACTATCCATAAAATGTTGATATCTACCTAGTGCATTTTTATATCCAAATGGTAATACATTCCATTCATAAAATCCTTGTGGTACCGTAAATGCGGTTAATTCTTTAGATTCTTCTTCTAACTTTAGATGGTAAAATCCTGATTTGCAATCAAATTTACTAAAATAATTATATCCTTGTATCTGTCTTATTTTTAATATCTTATTTGGTATTGGGTAATTATAAGTTATTGTTTTTGCATTTAAATTTCTATAATCAATAACCATTCTACTTTTTCCTCTTTTTTGTTCACTATGTTTATAAATGCTGGGCTATTATGTTTACTATTACTTTTTTGTATATATTATTTTTCTAATAATTCATCTATATGCATTTTAAATTCTTTTAAATCATTAAAATTATATGTTAATGGTTTTTGGGTTATTATGTTGTTTTTGTCTATTAATTCAATTTTTATAATGGTTTTATGTTTTTCCCATCCTTTTAATGGATCTTCACTATATAATTGTTCTAATTTTCTGTTAACTATTTCTATCTTATTTATTGAAAATATAGTTATTTCTGTTTTATTTATCGAAAATACGACTAGTTCTATTGTATCTTCAGTATTTTTTATATTTTCTAACTTCTGTGTAATTTTTTCACTTCCTATTATCCAATCAGTTTTCTTTCTAATTTTATTATTAACTCTTTTTGCTCTTACTTTCTGTTTACATGGTGTTGTAAACCACCAATCTGTTCTAGTTATTATATGTGGGTATAATTTATCTAGAAACGGCATTCCTAAAAGTATATCTTTTGATGTTAGTTCATAATTATAAATTTCTTCTATTGTTAATATTTTATCCCATACTTGTGTTTTTACATTCTTAGCTTTGTAAGTAATTAAGCTTCCTTCGTTATTAAATCCTTTAACTATTATTGGTGTTTTTAATTTATCCCATTTACTTTCTGGTAAGCAATTATATCTACATATATTAGCTTCTGCTCCTGTATCTATCATAGGCGTATAATATCTACTGTAATATCCTTCTACTACTATCTTCATTAATACATATATTTTCATTTTATGTTAAAGTTCTTCTTAAGAATAATCTTTCTCTGTTATATGTTATAGTTAATTGTGTATGTTTTATATTATATGGTTTTACTTGTTCTAACCATTTTATTCCTAATATTATATCTGTTTTTTGCATTTCTTCTTTTATTTCAAATTCTATTTTTATTTTTCTTATTCCTATTATTTTATGTTTTGTTGTTAATACATATAAATTTTTGCATCTTGCTGTAAATATTTTACTTCCTGGGGTTAATTCTATTCCTGATATCTTCCAATATAATACTAGTGATTTATCTATATTTCTATCCGTTACTGCTACTGAATAATTCACACTTATTATAAATTTAAATTTTTGGTATATTAAATTTCCTTTTATGGCAGTTATTATACTTTTTTCTATAGGTTTTATAATTCTATCATCTGCTAAATATAATTCTATTGGTGTATCTATTCCTTCTCTAAAACATGCTTTTATTAATATTTCTGTACCTCCAAGGTGTACGTATTTTATTGGGTCTCTACTTTTTATATCGTTTATCTCTTTATTAATTATTCTTTTTGTTACTAGTGGTATACTAGCTTTACCTTTTGCATATCTACAGTCTATTACATATTCCTTTTGGCTTACTACATAATATTCTTCCTTTTTTCTAGTAAATATATTTTTTATTGTTGGTATTTTAAATATTTTTTCTACACTTAAGTCTAACTCTTTTCCTTTTATTTCATCAAATACATTGTTATCAAATATTATTTTTTGGTCTGTTCCTTCGTCATTTAAATATTCTTCTTTTGTTAATATTTTTATATCTTCTTCAGTCATTTAATTCGTCTAATTCACTATCTATTTCGTTATCTGTTTCATTCTCTGAAATTTCATATATACTGTCTTCACTTTCTAATTCGTAATCTATGTAATCTATCTGCATATATTATGTGTTTTCTATTTTTATTTCTGATATTTGTTTATTTTTTGGGTTTTTAGGTAATTTACAATCTCTAGCTAAATGTCCTATTTTTCCGCAATTATAACAAGTGCATTCCTTTATAGATTTCTTTTTCCTATATGGTCTTTTATGTTTATAGTTTTTCACATAATATCTTTTTCTTGGTTTCTTATACTTATATTTTGATTTTTTGTATTTCTTATATTTCTTATGTCTTTTTCTTTTCTTATAATATCTTTCTTCGCATCCAAATTGAGGTGCTATCTTGTCTTTGCAACATGCTAAATTTCTTATTAATGTTTTTTTCATTTTTATTTCTTCTCTGTATTTTTCACATAGGTTTCTATACCATTGTTGTAAAAATTTTATTCTTGCTCCTAGAGTATCTACTATTTTTGTTTCATCCCAACTTTTTATTATTTTTGAACTAAATGGTTCAGGTAATTTATTAAAATATAATTTTCTTATTTCTTTACTTTCTTCTATATTATATGCTCCTTTATAATAATATTCTTTAAATGCGCAAGTATATTCATCTATGTAGCACATATTACATATTGCTAATTTTAACATTAAATTCCTATTTATATCTTTCTCTTCATTTTGTTCTTCTTTTGTTGTTGTCATGCTACTAAATTCGTCTTTTATAGCTGTTTCATATTTTTTTAATAATTCTATAGGTGTTAATATTGTTCCTTCTGTAGGTTTGTCAGTTCTTAATATTCTTTTACTATTTTCAGTTAGATTTAAAAACCATAATTTCACTGTTCCTATTAGTGTTCTTTCTATATATTCTGGTGCATCTATTATACTTATATTATTATCTAATAATTGTTTTGTCATATATCCTATCCATAATTGTATCATTTTTTCTGTATCTATTACACAATCTAAGTCTAAAAAGTTATAATTTTTATTAACTATTTGTTTTGGTGTCCATTTGTCATATTCATTCTTTAGATTATATCTTTTAAACTTATTCTTATAATATGTAGGTTTCTTTATTTCTGATGTACTAGGTATTATATTTTGATCTTCTTTTTTATCAAGAGTATTTATTTCTGTGTTGATATTTTCTAAGTTTTCTTCATTAATTACTTCTTGTTTTTCATTGATTTCTAAATTTTTTGTATTTGTTAATATTTCTGTATATGTTTCACAATCTTCTGAATCATAATTATCTGTTTCTTCAACATCTATATTATTTATTTCTAATTTCTTATTTTTTATTTCTTTATTGTCTATTTCTAGTTTTTCTTTAAATTGATTTATCTCGTTTAATAATTTTTGTTCTTTATCTTTTTCTTCTTTTTCTTTCTGTCTTTTTTCATACAAATCTTTTAACATTTGTAATTCTTTTTCTAATTCAGCAATCCTACTATTTTTAGTTTCTTCTATTTTTCGTATTTCTTCTGTAGTTTTTTGTTTTATTTTTTCTATTTCCTTTTTTCTATCTATTTCTTCGTTTTCTCTTTCTATTCTTACCATAGCTGTCAATTTATCTTCTAATTTTAATTCTTCTTTTTCTAACATTAAATATAAATGTTCGCCTATTTTCTTATATCTTCTTCCTAGATTAGAAAATACTATTCTTATTTTTAATCCTTCGTGATTTTCATATATTTTTTCGTCTATTATAAATTCTTCTTTGTTCATTTTATTGTAAATAGTTCATGTTGATATATATATATTCTAAACTATCTATTTGTGATTCTAAATTTGATATTTCATCTTTTTGTGCATTTATTGAGTTTTTACTAATTCCGGCAAATATATTATAATTTAATCTTTCTATTCTTATTCTTAATTCTTTACGTTTTTCAGATATAGTCTGTTTTAGTTCTTTGTATTTTTGTATTTTATTCATTTAAATCATATTTATAGTATTTTGGTGGATATCTAAATCTAATTTTATCATAATTAGGTGGTATATGTCTCATTCTTCTAGATTTTAAATGGATTATTAATTTAGCTTCAATACTAGATATTAAGGTAATTAGGTAAGCTAATCTTTGTGGGTTTTCTTTTGTTTTATTTAGACTTATATATTCTGAATAATTACTAATTAAAGATTCTTTTATTTTTCTAAAAGCTTCTATGTTTTTAAATGGTCTTCTCATAATTAATATTGATTAATTATTGTCATGTAAATCCAATCTAAATTCATAAATTCAAACATGTATACTACTTCTGTATTTTTTAAATAACTGGGCTTTGATACCATTTGTAGGGGGGTGCGGATTAGGTGCGTAGATTTAACTAGATAATAAATACGGAAGTCTTGAATTCCTTCATGATACTGGATTGAAGTTCTGAGGATATATTGCACCACCTGAGGGGGAAGAATAGTAGACAGCATCTGAAGATTTCATTCACCATTAGTTAGGAAATTTGAGACTTTAGCATTACTTGATTTAACACCATCAAATCTGTAGTTGTTTAATGCTCCCAAGCCACCAGTTGTCCCACCAAAAGTAACAAGAACCAGACCTGATTCTCTATAATATATGGTGTTCAACATCACTCTTGGTCGTCATCATAGTTCTCCATATCAAAGATTGTCTAGTGGACCTTTTCCTGGCTACAACATACTTCCTCTTGCAGTATTTGGATAATAAGAATTTTCCCCAAAGAGTGTTGCTACTTCTGAATATCCACATTGCTTCAGTTTCAATGCCTTAGATGTATCAACAATGTTCCTAACACCAATACCACCTTCAGCAACTAGATTACATAACTCTTCCCATGAAGCCCAATGAAACTTCTTCTTGTTTTCTTTCTATCCCCAAAAGAAATCAGTAAACAAATAGGTGAGTTATTTCATAATAGACTTTGGAGGTATGCAAGCAGAGACAATGTGGAGAGGCATAGACTTTAAGATATGTTTAATCAGAACACATCTACTCCCATAACTAAGATATTCAGAATGCCATCCAACTATTCTTGAAGCCACACAACTAACTAGGACAGTATAATGACCGATTTTCTATCTACCAATCTAACAAGGTATGTAATAGGGTTGTGTGTTTGTTTAAACCCAGTTTCATCCTTAATCCGTAAGATAGTTGAAGGAAAAGCTTGATCTGGTAACATGAAGTAGCTCATATTTTTATTGATTATTTGACCAGAAGTTGCTTCATAAGAGGCCAATGTTTTCATAACCAATCTGAGAGTGTTTCTTCTTCCCGAAGATGATGATATCATCAGCAAAGCTAAGGTAGTTAATTTTTGGCCCTTTTTTTCCCATGTGAAATCCATGATATTGAGGCTGGTGGTGTAAATTGTTAAGAGCTCTTGATAAGACTTATGCCCCTATAATGAATAAAGCAAGAGAAAAGGGATCCCCCCAGTTTCAATCCCCTTGTAAAATGGAAAAATCCATGTCTAGTGCCATTCACCAATACTGATTATCAGTTATTAGACAAGGTTCTCCATATCATATAAATAATGGTTTCAATAAATCCAAACCTTCTTAAAACCAGACATGTGTATGACCAAGAAACCCTGTCATATGCCTTGGCCATGTCTAGTTTGATGACAACATTGCCCCCTAGAACTGGTTTCTTGATGTCACTAATAATTTCCTGAGCAAGCATAATGTTTTTTGCAGTATTTCTTCCCTTCACAAAGCCAAATTGGTTAAGAGAAATAATATTGGGAAGGATTGGTGTCATTCAGAGGTAGAGAAGATTAGATATGATTTTGTTGGTAAAGTTGCTCAAGCTGGTAGGTCAATATTCTTGCAATTTGTTTGGATGAGACACTTCAGAAAGAAGAATTAAGCATGAATGAGAGAAATATTTAGGTAACTCCTGACCACAAAAGAAAGCAAGCACTATTTGAAACAGATCCCTACCAATAATATGCCAACGAGATTGGAAATATTTACCATTCATACCATCAAGACATGTTGCTGAGTGAATACTCATTTAGAACACCGCATTTTTTACCTCCTCCATATAAGGAATAGCCTGATGTTTTTCATTCTGATCATCTATTATCAATTTAGGAATATTAACAAGCATTTCCTCAGGTAAAACATCTACAACCACTGTAAAGATGTCTTGAAAATATTGAACTACAGTTGCAGCTATATCAGCATCCCCTTGGATCCACTCCCCATCCTCAGTCTTAATTTTGTGCATAAATATTCTTCTTCTCCTGCCTCTAATAAATGCATGGAAATAGTTGGAATTGGCATCACCATACTTAACCAATGCAGTTGAGATTTCTATCATAAAATAGCATCCTCCACCTTAAGGTGTCTGATATATTCAGCTTGTATCTTGTGAAATGCCATTCTTTTCTCATCAGAGCCATTCAGGATCAAATTTTCTTCAGCAACCTTGACCTTTTCTTCATAACATTTCACATTGGCATAGATGTCACCAAAAGCCTCCCTAGACCACTTACTTAGAGTAGAAGTTAGCCTTTATACTTTGTTATGGAATCTCCACACGGGAGATCCCTCACAGGGTGTTTTCCAGTAGGTTTCCACAGTGGTAAGGAATGTGGGATGCTCCACTCAACAATCCAGGAATTTAAAGTATTTAGTGTGTGCTTTCACCCTTTCCTGCATTTCTAACAACAAAGGGCAGTGATCAGACCCCACAGAGGACAAATGAGTAATGTTTGTCATTGGTATGTCTCTCAACCAAGCATCTGATACCATAGATCTAGCAAGTCTCTTCCATATTCTAAATTGAATTCCTCTTAAATTTGACCAAGTAAACTTAGGACCATTGAATCCCAAGTCAGACAAACCTCAAGCCTCAATCACCCCCAAGAAGTCAAAACTTTTCCCCATATCATAAGGGATGCCTCCTATTTTTTTACTAATTTAGTAATCATATTGAAATCTCCAATAGTGCACCAAGGTAGAGTTGTTCCAGATAGTTGAACCTGCTTACTCCACAAAGGCCTTCTAAGTATCTCTGCACTCAACATACACAAAGGTCATCAGGTAAGGTTGCTGCATAGCAGCATGTGTAATAGAATATGTAATCTTCTGATCATTAATGGCAATAATGTCACATAATATATCCAGGGACCAAAAGATCTAGATTTTGTCATTAGAGTTACATAGGGCATGTTCCATCTTGAGTTTTTTTTTGGCTGTTTCCAAATAAATATTGCTGGAGAAAGGTTACAGTATTGTAATTAGAGAGATGTGGTGAAAATTGATGAGATGTTGAAGTCTGTCCAAGACACCTTGGGTAAATATACCCCTTGCATTCCAAACAAGATGGTTAGTCATTTGCTTATTTTATGTAGGTGAGACCTTGTAATAGGTCTAGTTGTGTGTCCAGTCACGTTTGCAATGTTTAGAAAAAAATGGTGTTCAAACCAAGGTCTCCAAATAGATGTTCTGGGGAATATCAAGATATGTCTGCTCCATCCACATCAAATGCATTTACAGCTCTGCAATAAGACAGTGAGACCACATCTATTTGACCTGACAATAATGAGGATAGGTACAAGTCCTTACCACAGTAGTTAGATGACTGTAATAAGGGAGACCTAGATGATCAAGTGTTAGCAGATAACAGGGACCTGACATTGCTACCTGATAGAGATGAAGTACACCAGATGGATAGAATTGATAATAATGCAGTACCTGATAAGGATGTGAATCCTGCAGTAATACCAGAAATTGAGGAGGTGATAATTCACCAGCTGCATGATTGGATGCATGATGAGGGGAGGAATGTGGGAGAGAGATGATACTCCTGTTTTTATCCACTATCCTTGTGGTGTTTCATCCCATACCTCTAAGTAGGTGGGGGATCAAGCCAATGAAAATGAACCCCAAAGGTTTTTCCAAGACCCTGAAGATGAGTATAGAGTAATACATTCTGAGGATGAGACTGATGATACCAGTGTGAGTCAATTGGAGAAGATGGAAGGAATTATAAATAATGTATTTGATCCAGGAGATCAAGAGGAGTTTGCTAATAAAGTGAATCAATTGGCCTGCCAACAAGGGTTATCTCCCAGGGTTATCTCAGTAAGCCAAAGAAATAAACTTTTGATAAAATTATCCTTTGGGTGTGAAACATTGATGGTGTCATTGAGTTTTGATTGTCAAATTTAGTATGCTACAAGAGTTTGTGTCCTCAATATTCCTAATGAAATTTGAGGGTTCGATAAAAAAGGTGGGAAATTGCCAAATTTATGAAGTTCGATCAAACAAATGAAGTGCTAGGCTCTAACAATTTAATTTTGTGAAAAATATTGCAGATCAAAAAGTGTAAAATCAATATAATTAGATTTTTGAATAGTGTTTGATCTCTAAATATATTTCATGAGATTTGGAGACCTCCAAATAATAGAATAAACACTTAACTATTTTACTCTTTGTGTTTTAAGTGGAGTTCAAGTTTCACTTCACCTCCACACAAACAAAAGTATTTGTGTGTGTATACCATGATAAAATCAAACAAACACACTAGGGTGCATGTTGTGTATCTAAAATAAAAAAATAAAAGTATTTGCTCTCTAATGATTTATATTTGTATGAAAAAGATTTATAAATCACATAAATAAATAAAAGTTTTCACTTTCAAGACGATTTGCAAATCGAGAATTAGTATCAATAAGTGTTATCTTTTAACGATTTAAGGGAATTTAAGTTACCACTCGTAAAGATAAATATATACAAATATATAGGTCATGGTTAGGATCACACTGAAATAGTCTTCAGTTCTTTTACCAAGCAATACTACTAAGTAAAACAACCATCATGATTTTTTAAACAAACAACTAGTTGTGTTAAAAAAATTTCAACATACAGCAATACTAAAGGCTATGAAAATTAGAATGTTATATTAAATAGCAGCAAACTATTTCTTATATTTCTTGTTTGGATGGGAACTTGAACCTTCATAGAGAACTTGAACTTGTAAGTAAAGGTCTTTACTGCATTTTTCTCCCACAAATTCACATATACATATGTCATTTTTATCCACAATATTCCAATTACATAAACTACGTCATCCGCCAACTAGCCATATTCTACCGTCCTTCCAAATCTTGAGTTTTGTCTGAAATTCTCAGCCAGCAGAATCACGAATGATCATGCTTGAAGGGATGTCAAGTTTGTAGTCTCTTACCAAATCAACTGGAACGTACTGTAATTCGGAACAAAAAAATTTGTTAAGTGAATGCAATAAAATTGAACTACAAAATCATTCACTAGAATATATACATATATATTTATACACTTTAAGTTACCAGTTCATCTTTCCTTTTTACTCGTACTTTCGCTATGAAGTATGGATTTTCTGGTTGAATTGCACGTCCACTTCTGAATATATCTTTACCAAATTGGTCATGACGACCACTTACCTTATGATAAGTAGCCCTCTTGCATCTAGTTGAATTACGAAAGTTGATAACTTGTTAGATTCATAAACCAAAATCTCACGAAGACTTGCAGATACTCTATCCTTTTCATTTTACATGGTGGTACTTTATTGAAAATATAATTTAATTTAAAAATAGACTTTTAACATATATAAAATTTGCATAAAAGTTATATCTTAATTTATTCTTCTGCACTATTCAAAAAGACAAACAAGAAAGAACCCTTAGGCTTGCTTTGTCGGCGAACCAAACAACCAAACATTTTCAAAATCATGTCCAACTATAAATATTAACGTCATTTTTGAAGAAATATACTAATGAAAAAGTACTGAATTAAATATAAAATGTAACAGAAGAGTAGTTTTAAAAAATCTTCAATTTGTGTCTACCTTTTGAACGTGGCGTCATATTCATAAATGTGTCAACCCTTTCATTCTCATCTTCATATTCTTCCTCCTCATCGTCTTATTCCTTTTCCTTGTATATATGTTTTGACCGTGGTTCAATTTCATTCTCTTCTTCCTCTTCTACTTCTTCTTCCACGTAATCCTCATCACTATCATCAGAAGAAGAATCACTGCTGCTATCCCTATACAAATTCTTCATTTATGGTTCTATTTTGATTTGATGTTCCATATTCCTTTCTTCCCTTTTATTTTCACCTCCATCTCCTTTCTTTTCACATCCATTTATTACAAGTAATTTTAAGTCAAATTCTCCATTTTTATCATAATCAAATATTAAAAAGTCACCAAACTCTAGAGTATTATCCTTGGTAAATTTCGTCCATCCATAATGAAAATAAAAATCACATCTTATTTTGGTCACTCTAATAGGCCACATATACCCAAACCCATGTCTAAGGGAAACCTTCCTTGTTAACTTTCCGTTCATGTAATCGATAAAACTTGTGGGAATTTTCTGTGAAGAAAGCAAGAAGAATATAGTAATTAATTTCTTTAAATTAGATTGACCTGTATCATAAAATCAATCATAGTCAAAAGAAAAAATATTGCAAATAAACAGAAATGTTGTGACGTTTGAGGCTATAATTCAGGAATGTAACTATATTAAAAACTACAAAAAGAGAATAATAGGTATTTTAAGTTTTATAGTGATGTTACTTTCATCTACACTAATAATATGGTGACTTGGAAATGATATATAACTTTATGACATATATTGACTGAACAATTGTACATACTTTAATTAAAAACTTAGTTGATTTAACACATAAAACACTAGAATAAAATTTATTTTCTTCACATCAAGGCTTCTCCCTTCTTTTAATATTCTCTTTCATTTTCACATCTCGTATCTTTGAAAAGCATTACTAAAAGTGTTTCATGAAAAACAGCTGCAATCACTAATCAAATATTTGTTTGTTGGAACATGAAAAAAAGGATGAAAGGAAAAGTACACATAAAAATGGTAAAATACATGAAGTATTTATGTTCATTCATATCTAACTTTATAGATCTAAATCTCATCAAAGTCTTCACCTTCAACATCCACTGTCCACATTTCCGAAAAGGAAAAAAAATTCAAGAAATGAAGTCCAAAAATTCAAATACCAGAAGGATGGGGTGGGTGAAAAGGGGGGTGGGTGAAAAGGGGGGAAGGGGAGTATACATACCATTCGTTGTGCACTTGTTTCAGTATCAAAAACTTTGAAGAATTCTTTCCTCATATTATCTAATGCTATCAAAAAAGTTTAGCATAGAAGAAGAGGTGGCAATCGTAAAGATTCTTTATGTTGAGAGGATAAAAGAATTGGCAGATCCATAACCCTAAAGTTTTTTTCTGTTCGGAGGATGGAATAAACGGAGGCCCAGTTCTAACCCTAACGTTTCATTGTGGTAGGGGAGTGTGTGTGTATATATATGTAATAGAGATATAAAGGAGATAATTACAATAATCTTAAAATAATTTCATAAAGCTTTTGGATTTTTTTGGCATTCTTCTTTTATTGTTACTACAACACTTTAAAATATTACTCTCTTGCCCACTTTTAATTGTCTACCATATTAAAAATATATGTTCATTTCTTCTTTTTCACTTTAGAAAATTAATAGATGACTTTCCACTTTGTTTACAAATTACCATATTTATTAATATTTTTTAGTCATCAAATATATTATATTCATAGGGTGATAGAATAAAATTTCCATTTTATTTATTCTTCTTTATGATATGTGTTATGTCAGTACTAAACATGTATAAATGAATGGAAGAATTAAGAAATGGTGACCTCATTTTATATTCAAAGTATATAAAATTCTCATTTTATATTCAAATATTTTTCAATCATCAATGACAGTATTCGATTGAGTAAATTTATTTATTTAATGCTTGCATATAAAAAAAAGTGAGAAGGTGTAAAATATCTTTGTTAACATTTTGATTTAGATCTGATATACCACATGTTTAAGAAAAACTGGTTCATTTGTACAATTATCCTTTTGCAAATGAAGAGGTTATACCTTTTTTGTTGAAAAAGTTAAAAATTTAATTTTAAGTTTATTTTTGTATAAAAATCAGGGACGGCTCAACTTATCCGGTGGCCTAAAGACAAAATTCACTCTGAGGCTCTAAACTTTTTTTATTTTTATAAAAATCATGCATACATTATTTGGTGTGTATTTTCTAGACTTTTAAATGCAAAATTATTAATTGTTATTTTCAAAGTAGAATAATAAGTAAAGTATGTCACGTAAATTGAGACCCATAAATAAAAAACATTAAATTAAAGAAAATAGAAACTAATTAGAATAGTAGAAAAAATTCTAAAATTTGATTTTGATATTATAATAAAATTTCACTATTTGTATTTGCTTGTTACTTCGTTAATTATTTTTTTCAGAAAAGTAACACATAAGGCCAACTTATAATAGTTAATTTGGGGCCTAATATATTTGGGGGCCTAAAGCGATCACTTCATTTATTTGGCCCTTGAGCTGGCTCTGATAAAAATAAAAGTGACATGGGGTATACTTGATCATTCCGCATTGTACATGGGTATATATGATCATTCCCACTAAGTTCAAGTGTCTTTGATCATTTGCTTATGTGAGTGTTTGTTTTCTTTTTGCCTTTTCTGGTTTAACATTTTTATGTAAAGACCTTTCAGGTAATTTTTCAATCTTTCATCCATTATAAGCATCCCAATATTTGCCACCCATAGTTTGATTGAGAATTTTATTAATATTGAACGTCAAGTAAAATATTTAATTTAAATTAGAATTTGGTAAATGATAATATATTACCATTCTAAAATTTTTGAGATATTTATGAAATATTTTTTAGTTAAAATATAATTGTATATGTACTTATTTGTCACTACAAGATTTCGCAAGTCATGATAGCGCCTAACATATCCCACCAATAGGCAAGCCAAGCCATACCCCGAAATGATAGCTAATGGGTTAGCAGACATAAATCACAAAAGAATAGATATAAATAATTACAATAGTAACAATAAAGTGGAAACTGAAGAAGAACATCTAAAATATATAAAATAAAAAAGTCGAAAAAGTTTAATGCCAAAATATACAATTGAATTTCTCCCAAGACCTGGTAAGGTCGGTATTATACCCTTTACTAAAATATACCCAGAGTATTAGACGGAATAAAAGATATACACAATATATACAATTAGTTTTGAGTGTAATGTACTATATTGTAATCGATAAAAGTGGATCAGCCTTATATGATAGAAAAGCTCACCTAGCTTCGGATCAATACTGAAAAATAGGAATCACGTCAAAGTCAACTTCTAGTACTCCGATGTGCATCAAGAAAAATATGTAGAAGTGTTGTATGAGTACCGCAGAAATGGTTACATAGTAGGCATCATCAGCCGACTGATCTTGATACAGAAAAAGTATAACTAAAAAGTGAGGGTGTAGTCTAAGTCAATAGTATATATGCATAGAAATGTATTCAACCATCGAGCTATGCAAATATGATAAAAGAATAAGTCAAAGCAATATAAAGAGATAAGTAGAACAGTAATGAGAAGGCAAGCCAAATATAACCTTACTTGGACCGTATAAGTCCGCTAGGAACACTGTAGAAGACAATTAACTTAATTATACCCCATAAGCCGGTGGTATACAGAACAAGGAATTTAAAGAAAAGTGTAAATAGTCTTTAACTGACCAGATACGAAAAAACCATGGAAACCAGCTAGATGTGCACTGAATTTTAACCGGCAACAATGGATATTAACACGAGGCTAGACGCCAGTCTCAAACTCGAAATGGTGGATAATAACAAGAGGTCATATGTCTGATTCGAACTGAAAATAATGGGTAATAACGAAAGGTCAAATATATGATATAGAATAAAACTTGTAATCAAATGTCGGACTTGAACCGAAACTCAGAGGAACAATAATTTCTAAAAAAAATAATAATCAGTACAACAACTCCAAGATCATATCATAACCAAATGTCGGACTTAAATCGAAACTCTTAACAATCACACTCATCTATAAACAAAAACCCACAGCATACCTAAACCAATGCCTAA
Source organism: Capsicum pubescens (assembly GCA_030864215.1). Classification (NCBI taxonomy): domain Eukaryota; kingdom Viridiplantae; phylum Streptophyta; class Magnoliopsida; order Solanales; family Solanaceae; genus Capsicum; species Capsicum pubescens. Next base: position 282,828,337 of record CM061543.1, on the reverse strand, counting down.
GTGGTGCAAAAATTAACACTGAATGGCAGAAATAAAATATATGATGGCCCTGAATAGTAACTGAAGTGTATTTAAATAATCATACGAATAATTTAGTGAAAAGGGGAAATCCAAAATTTAGCAACTTAATACCATGTCCTATGCTAAAAAATACTACATATTAAAATATAAAGGGACCAAAATTTACTGGAATGGGGTCCTAACCAGGTTAATTAGACATGAGATATTTCAAACGATATCCAAAGTACAATTACCTTCTCAAAACTTGCATAATTGAACACAATTATCATAATTAAGATCAAACTAAAGATAGGGCAAGTATAGCCTACGTGGATATCAAAGCTAAAATTCTCTTCAAGAAGTCCTCGAATAGTGCTTCACTAGAACCCGAACTTAAATAACTTGAGATAGTTGATTAATTTCTTCTTTTATTTTTGTAGGAGACCAAATAATACATAAAAACAATTCTTTACACACGACCCTCGTTAATTATTCATACTATATATTGTGTATAACCACTAATATGCCAATATTTGTTTCCAGCAACCCGTGCAAATGAACCATAAAGGAATATATATGTATGCTACCTAGTTACATAGAAATATATTTACATAAAACAATTAACAACATGGTAATTTCCCACTAATTGACACCTTTTTGGACAAGTGACTTCCATTAGACTAATTAGAGTTTTGTTGCTGCATCCATCAATCCGCGTGGATATAGGGAGGTTACACTACATTCAATATTTGTGCCTATTATGTATGCACTCGGGTATTATATAGATTGATGGTAAAATAAATATAATATTTTTAATATGTCATAATGAATAGAAAATTATTTCTAATAAACATCTTTAATATGATAATAATATTTTGACATATCCAAATTTACTGTCTCCACTTAAAATATTAGCAGATTACAAAAGTTATCATAAAGATATAAATATATAATAATTAAAGAATTTTTTCAATATCAAAAATATTTTAGAAATGTAATTAGTTGTTTCGTCTCAAGAGATTCTAATTTAATTTAAATATTTCACAACTAAATTCGATATTGTTCAAATTCTCACACAAACTTCTAGGAAACTGAATTGGTAGTGCAACGAGTCATAAATAATTTAGGACTTTTATAGAAAATATCTAAAAGTTGTGAACGTGGGAAAACGAGGGAAATGAATGGGAGGATCATTTCATTATTTTAAAGAATTTTATAAATTAGATTACTTTCTAATGGAGATAGTAAATCTTTTTATGTTGTAGAATTATTATTATATTATGCAGGCTTTATTCATGATAATTTTTTATTTATTATGATATATTCAAAATATTATATTTATTTAACCATAAATTTAAGCAAGACCGAAAAATATACATAATGGGGTTGAAACATATTTTAGTAAGCCCCACAATAAATGTCTAGCTATAATGGTGGAATCAAATTGTTTCTAGAATATACAAATATTTGAAAGTAAAATATATGTTTGACCATTCATGCTGGTGGCAAACATTCTGAAGTGGTATGCATGCATGTTTTTATCTTGACTTCATCACTGATTTACATTCTTTTCTCTTACAAAGACAAAGCTGCATATATATTTTGCATTTTCATTAATTTAAATTCTTCCATCCAAAAGGTATAAGTAATATAGATTCTTCGTATATTTATTGATTCGGCGGCAGAGGAAAATATGGCGGAACCATATTTGAGGATATACTTAGACATCATAAGAAAATTAATTATCTACAACAATTTATTCAAGCATGAATTTAGTATAAAGTTCGGACCTAGGAAGATATTTTTCAATTATTGAAGTTTATTGATACGGTGTTTTTTTGAGATGAGTGGAGGGGCGGAGCAACTCGTGGTCGGTTGATGCTGCAATTTGGCATCCAAATAGGATACAGTCTACCTTTTTATAGACTTTTTTCTATGAGATTGTATATAATATAAGTTTCATGCATGATTGGGGTATCGGGATACACTTAAGAGTAGACAATTAACTTGTAACTTCATTAAATATGCCTGCTATAGCAATAGTAATAGGAGTGATACTTGTGACCTTCTAACTATTCTACTATTATACATCCATTCCCTTTGCAGCGATGATCCTATCCAACCAACTGAAGTGTATCCTCTTGTCATCCACACTCGGATTATTGATTTTTGATCTTCTTAGGTCATCATCCCTATTGTCATATTCATTATCATTTGGTGGGGCTTCATACTCCTAGACATATAAGAAGCGCAAGATTGTGAACTCAGATATATCAACCCCGGTACCTCGAACAAGTACAGTAGGCTATGTAGGATACTTTTTTCTAACTTGATCCACAAAAGCCTGATAATATATCATAGGTAAATATGCTGCAAAGAATTCTCGAACAATCTCCAAGCTACATCTCCCTATAGACTCAATCACCTAGTTGATTCTATACCGATTGAGCAACTCTAGAATATCTTCTATGTCTATGATTCCAGTAGTCGCCAGTAGAAGATCATTGTTACAACCCAACTCTGACGGTCATGTGATAACTTATTCTAATCCACCAACATATGAGAATACCTGACAACAATTTCAAAATATATGTGGAATTCATTCATATGGTGAAATGCATTTACTTATGACAACCAATTTATCAAACTTGAACTACATCATAAAACTTTCCCCAATAACCTAGTCTATATAGGTATGCGATCTTCTAATAGGTCAATGATAACACATAGGACAAAACTCCCACCATAGGAATGAGAAGAGTAAAAGATGTTGGAGATCACTATCCATGTCACCTGAGAAATATCAATTGACTCGGCAACAAGACTATACCCCAAAAAGAGTTTAACAAATGTTATATTAGAAAAAATATGTAATGGTAGGCATGATCGTCCGACAAAGCTTAACACAAGAAACCAACAAATATAACTCGTGATAAGCCCGGTCCACTCAAGGAACCAATGTACATAACAAGAAAATAGATAATCTCGGTCCGCTCAAGGAACCAACATATATAACAAGTAAACAGATAAGTCCAGTCCACTCAAGAAACAAATATAAATAAAAAGTAAATTGATAAGCAAGGTCTACTCAAAGGACAAACATACCAAACATTTAAATATATAAACTCTATCAACTAAAGGAAGCAACATATTAACAAGTAAACAAAAAAGCCCGATCCACTCACGGAACCATTGAATCATATATATAGTATTGGTGTGGTACTTGAGCCAAAGAATTTCGTAATGATGTCCAAATATTTGTGCATCCAACAATAATAAATATAAATCCAATGAAGATCTCCAAATAGTGTTACATCCCACAATAATAAGCATAAATCTTATAAAGGTGTCCACATACAAGTATATCGCAGAATAATAAGTATAAATGTCATGAAGTTCAAAATACTAGATCATCCCAGAATAATAAATAAATATCATAACAATCTCCGCCCCAATGATACATGGATAACACTTGTAAATGTAATATCATTTTCATACAAGTTCATTGCATGAGATTATTCTTAGGATACCAAATATTCAGTCACTTTCCTTGTACATGCATTCTTAGGATACCAAATACGATGGTGTCATTGAGTTTTGATAGTCAAATTTAGTATGCTACAAGAGTTTGTGTCCTCAATATTCCTAATGAAATTTGAGGGTTCGATCAGAAAGGTGGGAAATTACTAAATTTATTGGTGCAACGTCAACTGGTGCAGACCAAAAATTGCCAATGCATTTGCGATGCTTGAGCTGTGTTTGCGAAGGCCAAGGTCATTGTTCATCACATTTGCAAGGACTTGGACTGTGACTTCAACACCAAAGTGATTGGTGATCACATTTGTAGGTCATCCTCTGCTTTCGCGATGAGCAAGCAAAGTAGAACTCGCGTTCATAACGGGATCCCCGCTATCGTGATTAAGGTACACCTGCCAGTATTAACTTTTGTGGAACAAAATTTTCTTTGATTTATTTTAAGTCCCAAGTTCATAATAACCTTAGAAAGATTAGAGGGAGTGGGGATCGATCATCGGGTCTTAGGGTTAGTTGTAGACATCATTGTGGTCATTTTCTCACTATTATTTTTGTATGTTTCCATCTATTTTTTTGATTAATTCTTCAATTTGCATTGACGCCCTATTTTACATTGGAGCAACTTTACTTTTAAAACAACATATATACTTCCTATTCTTTTAAATACATGTCATGTTTTACCTCTGCATATTTTCAAGTAAAACTTTAACTAGAGAGTAATTTGACAAAATTATCCTTAATTTTTTTTAATTTCAATTTAGTAGAGTGGTTTCCCCTTTTGCATCACATTCATATCTGTCCATATTTATGATGAATGGAAAACTTGGAAACAAACCACTAATGATATATTAGTTTTCTAAATGACAAGTACCTCTAAATTTTCTTTTAGTTGTCATGATAAGACTTTGTAGAACCATTAAGTATTAATTAGGAGTGTAATTTGACTCATATACCTCATATTAATCTTTTCTATTTCTAAGTCTATCAATTATAAAATAATCAATGTTAAGTGAAAAGATGACAAAAGAAATTAATTCACTCTTGATTTTAAAAATTGGCCAGTATTTCGGAACAACTATGTCTAGTATATATGACAGCAAAAATAAAATAGAGAGGATATTGTGAGTCATCTATTTTTAATAAGAAAGACAGTATCTTGGAATGAAAGTCCCGTTATATTTTAAAAGTAAGGATTTATTACTTCTTACATTTGTTATTATTGATGTGATATACACATGCAATATAAATAAATAAATATAAATAGGTATATGTTTGTGTGTGTATGTATGTATATATTCTCATCATAAAATAAGAAAAATAAAAATAAAAAAGACATGCTATTAAAAATTAGAACATAAATAATTTTTCCTTGGAATTTTTTTTAGTTATTTTCAACTACTTGACATTCAAAACAATTGTGATTTACTATATACTTATGTATATTTTACAGTTAAGAAATAGAATATACGAGAAATAAAAGAATTAAAGATCTTTTATAGCTATCTATAGATTGTTCAAATTAAATAACCTCTCTTAAATTAGAAAAGATAAGTCTTTTGTATTGATTTTCTGGTTCAATGTAAATTGTAATTAGTAAATGACGAATACAAGAAAATAAATTATCCAAAATATTATTTTATCAATTCAATAAAATATAAAATGTAGTCTTGGATCATATCAATCATGTTTCCAATACATTCTCGTCAAAAAATGCTTACATGAAAAGTCAATATTTTATCATCATGAAAACATAAAAACTTACCCCCTTCCAAAAGTTGCTCTCTTTTGAAATTTCATCAAATCATGAAAAAAAATCCACAGTTTAATGTGAAAAAATAATTATGACGTACGTATTAAGCACAACATATATTTACTTCAACCATTAACAAAATAGTTGGGCACGCTTAAACCAAAACAATGATAAGAAATACTTTTCACCACGTGAAGCATGTTATAGATCTGGTTGCTCTCTAGATAATATTTGATAAGATTTCTATATCTGAAATAACCACTATTCATGATTTAAATTGAGTTAAAGTTTCAACTCAACCCATTAACAAAGATGTTTCACGTATGAGTAATATCAAACCAGCATGTGAGGAACACATTTTCTACATCAAACAGATGAAGTGCTATGCTCTAACGATTTAACTTTGTGAAAAATATTGCAGATCAAAAAGAGTAAAATCAATATAATTAGATTTTTGAATAGTGTTTGCTCTCTAAATATATTTCATGAGATTTGGAGACATCGAAATAATAGAATAAGAACTTAACTATTTTACTCTTTGGGTTATAAGTGAAGTTCAAGTTTAACTTCACCTCCACCCAAACAAAAGTTTTTGCATATGTATACCATGATAAGATCAAACAAACACACTAGGGTGCATGTTGTGTATCTAAATTAAATAAATAAAAGTATTTTCTCTCTAATGATTTATATTTGTATGAAAAAGATTTATAAATCTAAATAAATAAATAAAAGTTTTCACTTTCAAGACGATTTGTAAATCGAGAATTAGTATCAATAAGTTTTATCTTTTAACGATTTAAGGGGATTTAAGTTACCACTCGTAAAGATAAATATATACAAATATATAAGTCATGATTAGGATCACATTGAAATAGTCTTCAGTTCTTTTATCAAGCAATAATACTAAGTAAAACAACCATCATGATTTTGTAAACAAACAACTAGTTGTGTTCAAAAAACTTCAACATACAGGAACACTAAAGGCTATGAAAATTAAAATGTTATATTAAATAGCAGCAAACTATTTCTTATATTTCTTGTTTGGATGAGAACTTGAACCTTCATAGAGAACTTGAACTTGTAAGTAAAGGTCTTTACTGCATTTTTCTCTCACAAATTCACATATACATATGTCATTTTTATCCACAAGATTCCAATTACATAAACTATGCCATCCGCCAACTAGCCATACTCTACCGTCCTCCCAAATCTTGAGTTTTGTCTGAAATTCTCTGCCAGCAGAATCACGAATGATCATGCTTGAAGGGATGTCAAGTTTGTAGTCTCTTACCACATCAACTGGAACGTACTGTAATTAGGAACAAAAATATTTGTTAAGTGAATGAAATAAAATTGAACTACAAAATCATTCACTAGAATATATACATATATATTTATACACTTTAAGTTACCAGTTCATCTTTCCTTTTTTCTCGTACTTTCGCTATGAAGTATGGATTTTCTGGTTGAATTGCACGTCCACTTCTGAATATATCTTTACCAAATTGGTCATGACGACCACTTACCTTATGATAAGTATCCCTCTTGCATCTAGCTGAATTACAAAAGTTGATAACTTGTTAGATTCATAAACAAAAATCGCACGAAGACTTGCAATACTCTATCCTTTTCATTTTACATGGTGGTACTTTATTGAAAATATAATTTAAATATAAAATGTAACAAAAGAGTAGTTATAAAAAACCTTCAATTTGTGTCTACCTTTTGAACGTGGCGTCTTATTCATAAATGTGCCAACCCTTTCATTCTCGTTTTCATATTCTTCCTCCTCCTCGTCTTCTTCCTTTTCCTTGTATATATGTTTTGACCGTGGTTCCATTTCATTCTCTTCTTCCTCTTCTACTTCTTCTTCCACGTAATCCTCATCACTATCATCTGAAGAAGAACCACTGCTGCTATCCCTAGACAAATTCTTCATTTTTTGTTCTATTTTGATTTGATGTTCCATATTCCTTTCTTCCCTTTTCTTTTCACCTCCATCTCCTTTCTTTTCACATCCATTTATTGCAAGTAATTTTAAGTCAAATTCTCCATTTTTATTATAATCAAATATTAAAAAGTCACCAAACTCTAGAGTCTTATCCTTGATAAATTTCGTCCATCCATAATGAAAATAAAAATCACATTCTATTTTCGTCACTCTAATAGGCCACATATTCCCAAACCCATCTCTAAGGGAAACCTTCCTTGTTAACTTTCCGTTCATGTAATCGATAAAACTTGTGGGGATTTTCTGTGAAGAAAGCAAGAAGAATATAGAAATTAATTTCTTTAAATTAGATTAACCTGTATCATAAAATCAATCATAGTCAAAAGGAAAAATATTGCAAATAAACAGAAATGTTGTGACGTTTGAGGCTATAATTCACGAATGTAACTATAATAAAAACTACAAAGTAGAATGGTAGGAATTTTAAGTTTTATAGTGATGTTACTTTCATCTACACTAATAATATGGTTACTTGGAAATGATATATAACTTTATGACATCTATTGACTGAACAATTGTACATACTTTATTTAAAAACTTAGTTGATTTAACACATAAAACACTAGAATAAAATTTATTTTCTTCACATAAAGGCTTCTCTCTTCTTTTAATATTCTCTTTCATTTTCACATCTCATATCTTTGAAAAGCATTACTAAAAATGTTTCATGAAAAACAACAGCAATCACTAATCAAATATTTGTATGTTGGAACATGGCAAAAAGGATGAAAGGAAAAGTACACATAAAAATGGTAAAATACATGAAGTATTTATGTTCATTCATATCTAATTTTGTAGATCTAAATCTCATCAAAGTCTTCACCTTCCAAATTCACTGTCCACATTTTCAAAAAGGAAAAAAAAATTCAAGAAATGAAGTCCAAAAATTCAAATACCACAAGTATGGAGGTGGGTGAAAAGAGGGGAAGGGGAGTATACATACCATTCGTTGTGAACTAGTTTCAGGATCAAAAACTTTGAAGAATCCTTTCCTCATAATATCTAATGTTATAAAAAAAGTTTAGCATAGAAGAAGAGGTGGCAATCGCAAAGATTCTTTATGTTGAGAGGATAAAAGAATTGGCAGATCCCTAACCCTAAAGGTTTTTTCTGTTCGGAGGATGGAATAAACGGCGGCCCAATTCTAACCCTAACGTTTTATTGTTGTAGGGGAGTGTGTGTGTATATATATGTAATAGAGAGATAAAGGAGAAGATTACAATAATCTTAAATAATTTTATAAAGCTTTTGGGTTTTTTTCGTATTCTTCTTTTATTGTTAGTACAACACTTTAAAGTATTACTCTCTTGCCCACTTTTAATTGTCTACAATATTAAAAATATATGTTCATTTCTACCTTTTCAGTTTAGAAAATTAATAGATGACTTTCCACTTTGTTTACAAATTACCATATTTATTAATATTTTTTAGTCATCAAATATATTATATTCATAGGGTGATAGAATAAAATTTCTATTTTATTTATTCTTCTTTATGATATGTGTTATGTCAGTACTAAACATGTATAAATGAATGGAAGAATTAAGAAATGGTGGCCTCATTTTATATTCAAAGTATATAAAATTCTCATTTTATATTCAAATATTTTCCAATCATCAACGACAGTATTCGATTGAGTAAATTTATTTATTTAATGCTTGCATATAAAAAAAGTGAGGTGTAAAATATCTCTGTTAACATTTTGATTTAGATCTGATATACCACATGTATAAGAAAAACTGGTTCATTTGTACAATTATCGTTTTGCAAATGAAGAGGTTATACCTTTTTTGTTGAAGTAAGTTAAATATTTAATTTTAAGTTTACTTTTGTATAAAATTCAGGGACGGCTCAACTTATCCGATGGCCTAAAGACAAAATTCACTATGAGGCTCTAAACTTTTTTTATTTTTATAAAAATCATGCATACATTATTTGGTGTGTATTTTTCTAGACTTCTAAATGCAAAATTGTTAATTGTTATTTTCAAAGTGGAATAATAAGTAAAGTATGTCACGTAAATTGAGACTCGTAAATAAAAAACTTCAAATTAAAGAGAATAGAATCTAATTAGAATAGTAGAAAAATTTCTAAAATTTGATTTTGATATTATAATAAAATTTCACTATTTTTATTTTCTTGTTACTTTGTTAATTATTTTTTTCAAAAAAGTAACACATAAGGCCAACTTATAATAGTTAATTTGGGGCATAAAATATTTGGGGGCCTAAAGCGATCGCTTCATTCGTTTGGCCCTTGAGACGGCTCTGATAAAAATAAAAGTGACATGGGGTATACTTGATCATTCCGCATTGTACATGGGTATATATGATCATTCCCACTAAGTTCAAGTGTCTTTGATCATTTGCTTATGTGAGTGTTTGTTTTCTTTTTGCCTTTTTTGGTTTAACATTTTTATGTAAAGACCTTCCAGGTAATTTTTCAATCTTTCATCCATTATAAGCATCCCATTATTTTCCACCCACAGTTTGATTGAGAATTTTATTAATATTGAACGTCAAGTAAAATATTGAATTTAAATTAGAATTTGATAAATGATAATATATTATCATTCTAATATTTTTGAGATATTTATGAAATATTTTTTAGTTAAAGTATAATTGTATATGTACTTATTTGTCACTTCCAGAATTCTCAAGTCATGATAGCGCCTAACATATCCCCCCAATAGGCAAGCCAAGCCATACCCCGAAATAATAGCTAATGGGTTAGCAGACATAAATCACAAAAGAATAGATATAAATAATTACAATAGTAATAATAAAGTGGAAACAGAAGGAGAACATCTAAAATATATAAAATAAAAAAAGTCGAAAAGGTTTAATGCCAAAATATACAATTGAATTTCTCCCAAGACCTGATAAGGTCGGTACTATACCATTTACTAAAATATACCCAGAGTATTAGACGGAATAAAAGATATACACAATATATACAATTAGTTTTGAGTATAATGTACTAAATTGTAATCGATAAAAGTTGATCATCCTTAGATCATAGAAAAGCTCACCTAGCTCCGGATCAATACTGAAAAATAGGAATCACGTCAAAGTCAACTTCTAGTACTCCGATGTGCATCAAGAAAAATATGTAGAAGTATTGTATGAGTACCGCAAAAATGGATACATAGTAGGCATCATCAGCACACTGAGCTTAATACAGAAAAAGTATAACTAAAAAGTGAGGGTGTAGTCTAAGTCAATAGTATATATGCATAGAAATGTATTCAACCATCGAGCTATGCAAATATGATAAAAGAATAAGTCAAAGAAATATAAAGAGATAAGTAGCACAGTAATGAGAAGGCAAGCCAAATATAACCTTATTTGGACCGTATAAGTCCGCTAGGCACACTGTAGAAGACAATTAACCCAATTATACCCCATAAGCCGGTGGTATACAGAACAAGAATTTTAAAGAGAAGTGTAAATAGTCTTTAACTGACCCGATACGAAAAAACCATGGAATCCATCTAGATGTGCACTGAATTTTAACCGGAACCAATGGATATTAACACGAGGCTAGACGCCAGGCTCAAACTCAAAATGGTGGATAATAAGAAGAGGTCATATGTCTGATTCGAACTGAAAATAGTGGGTAATAACGAGAGGTCAAATATATGATATAGAATAAAACATGTAATCAAATGTCGGACTTGAACCGAAACTTAGAGGAACAATAATTTCAGAAAAAAATAATAATCAGTACAACAACTCCAAGATCATATCATAACCAAATGTCGGACTTAAATCGAAACTCTTAACAATCATACTCATCTATAAAACAAAAACCCACAGCATACCTAAACCAATGCCCAAGTGGTGCAAAAATTAACACTGAATGGCAGAAATAAAATATACGATGGTCCTGAATAGTAACTGAAGTGTATTTAAATAATCATCCGAATAATTTAGTGAGAAGGGGGAATCCAAAATTTAGCAATTTAATACCATGTCCTATGCTAAAAAATACTACATATTAAAATATAAGGGGACCAAAATTTACCAGAATGGGGTCCTAACCAGGTAAATAAGACATGAGATATTTCAAACGATATCCAAAGTACAATTACCTGCTCAAAACTTGCATAATTGAACACAATTATCATAAATAAGATCAAACTAAAGATAGGATAAGCATAGCCTACGTGGATATCAAAGCTAAAATTCTCTTCAAGAAGTTCTCGAATAGTGCTTCACTAGAACCCAAACTTAAATAACTTGTTATAGTTGATTAATTTCTTCTTTTATTTTTTAGGAGACCAAATAATACATAAAAACAATTCTTTACACACGACCCTCGTTAATTATTCATACTATATATTGTGTATAACCACTAATATGTCAATATTTGTTTCCAACAACACGTGCAAATGAACCATAAAGGAATATATATGTATGCTACCTAGTTACATAGAAATATATTTACATAAAACAATTAACAACATGGTAATTTCCCACTAATTGACACCTTTTTGGACAAGTGACTTCCATTATACTAATTAGTGTTTTGTTACTGCATCCATCAATCCGCGTGGATATTGGGTGGTTACACTACGTTCAATATTTTTGTCTACTATGTATGCTCTCGGGTATTATATAGATTGATGGTAAAATAAATATAATATTTTTAATATGTTATAATGAATAGAAAATTATTTCTAATAAACATTTATAATATGATAATAATATTTTGACATATCCAAATTTACTGTTTCCACTTAAAATATTAGCAGATTATAAAAGTTATCATAAAGATATAAATATATAATAATTAAAGAATTTTTTCAATATCAAAAATATTTTAGAAATGTAATTAGTTGTTTCGTCTCAAGAGATTCTAATTTAATTTAAATATTTCACAACTAAATTCGATATTATTAAAATTCTCACACAAACTTCTTGGAAACTGAATTGATAGTGCAGCGAGTCATAAATAATTTAGGACATTTATGGAAAATATCTAAAAGTTGAGAACGACGGAAAACGAGGGAAATGAATGGGAGGATCATTTCATTATTTTTAAGAATTTTATAAATTACATTACTTTCTAATGGAGATAGTAAATGTTTTTATGTTGTAGAATCTTTATTATACTATCCAGGCTTTATTCAAGATAATTTTTTATTTGTTATGATATATTTAAAATATTATATTTATGTAACCATAAATTTAAGCAAGACCCAAAAATATACATAATGGAGTTTAAACATGTTTTAGTAAGCCCCACAATAAATGTCTAGCTATAATGGTGGAATCAAATTGTTTCTAGAATATACAAATATTTGAAATTAAAATATATGTTTGACCATTCATACTGGTGGCAAACATTCTGAAGTGGTATGCATGCATGTTTTTATCTTGACTTCATCACTGATTTACATTTTTTTTTCTTACAAAGACAAAGCTGCATATATATTTTGCATTTTCATTAATTTAAATTCTTCCATCCAAAAGGTATAAGTAATATAGATTCTTCGTATATTTATTGGTTCTGCGGCAGAGGGAGATATGGAGGAACCATATTTGAGGATATACTCAGACACCATAAGATAATTAATTATCTACAACAAGTTATTCAAGCTTGTATTTAGTGTAAAGTTCGGACGTAGGAAGATATTTACCGATTATTGAAGTTTATTGATACGGTGATTTTCCGAGATAAGTGGAGGGGTCGAGCAACTCGTGGTCGGTTGATGCTGCAATTTGGCATCCAAGTAGGATACAGTCTACCTTTTTATAGACTTTTTTCTATGAGATTGGGTATAATATAAGGTTCATGCATTGTTGGGGTTTTGGGATACACTTAAGAGTAGACAATTAACTTGTAACTTCATTAAATATGCCTGCTATAGCAATAGTAATAGGATAGGGATATTTTTATGTTTCTGTGATACTTGTGACCTGCTAACTATTCTACTATTATACATCCATTCCCTTTGCAGCTATGATCCAAGCCAACCAACGGAAGTGTATCCTCTTGTCATCCACACTCAGCTTATTGATTTTTGATCTTCTTCGGTCATCATCCCTATTGTCATATTCATTAGTATTTGTCGGGGCTTCATACTCCTCGACATATAAGAAGCGCAAGATTGTTAACTCAGATATATCAACCCCGGTACCTCAAACAAGTATAGTAGGCTATGTAGGATACTTTTTTCTAACTTGATCCACAAAAGCCTGATAATATTTCATAGGTAAATATGCTGCAAAGAATTCTCGAACAATTTCCAAGCTACATCTCCCTATAGACTCAATCACCTAGTTGATTCTATACCGATTGAGCAACTATAGAATATCTTCTATGTCTATGATTCCAGTAGTCGCCAGTAGAAGATCATTGTTACAACCCAACTATGGCGGTCATGTGACAACTTATTCTATTCCACCAACTTATTTGAATCCCTGACAAAAATTTCAAAATATATGTGGAATTCATTCATATGATGAAATGCATTTACTTATGACAACCAATTTATCAAACTTGAACTGCATCATAAAACTTTCCCCAATAACCTAGTCTATATAGGTATGCGATCTTCTAATAGGTCAATGATAACACATAGGACAAAACTCCCACCATAGGAATGAGAAGAGTAAAAGATGTTGGAGATCAATATCCATGTCACCTGAGAAATATCAATTGACTCGGCAACAAGACTATACCCCAAAAAGAGTTTAACAAATGTTGTATTAGAAAAAATATGTAATGGTAGGCATAATCGTCCGACAAAGATTAACACAAGAAACCAACTAATATAACTCGTGATAAGCCCGGTACACTCAAGGAACCAATGTATATAACAAGAAAATAGATAATCTCGGTCCGCTCAAGGAACCAACATATATAACAAGTAAAAAGATAAGTCCAGTCCACTCAAGAAACAAATATAAATAAAAAGTAAATTGATAAGCAAGGTCTACTCAAGGGACAAACATACCAAACATGTAAATAGATAAACTCGATCAACTAAAGGAAGCAACATATTAACAAGTAAACAAAAAATCCCGATACACTCACGGAACCATTGAATCATATATATAGTATTGGTGTGGTACTTGAGCCAAAGAATTTCGTAATGATGTCCAAATATTTGTACATCCAACAATAATAAATATAAATCCAATGAAGATGTCCAAATAGTGTTACATCCCACAATAATAAGCACAAATCTTATAAAGGTGTCCACATACAAGTATATCACATAATAATAAGTATAAATGTCATGAAGTTCAAAATACTAGATCATCCCAGAATAATAAATAAATATCACAACAATCACCGCCCCGATGATACTTGGATAACACTTGTAAAAGTAATAAGATTTTCATACAAGTTCATTGCATGAGATTATTCTTAGGATACGAAATATTCAGCCACTTTCCTTGTACATGCATTGTAAAAAGCTATACGATGGAAAAAGTATCATGCACATGTAAACAAAGTTGGGTTTCAACAATATTAACTCATTCCTACTGTTTAAAGGGCTATCATCATGTATGATTACAAATATCTCCACTTGCACCTCAATACAGTCCTTATCTAAAAATACAATGATATCATTTTTGCATAACGTTCATGACAAATCATTAAGCCTATTCATTAGAGTCACAACCTGAGACTACCCCTAGTCGTAACACGGTGCTTAGAACTACAAATAAATTCAATCTAACCCATGGTACTATCATAATTCATGAGCCATTGATTTAACATCAATATAAAATATAAATTTTCTTAATTATAATCATTAGATAAGATACTTAAATACATTTCAGTTCAAAGTTTACAACACAACAATCTGAAAGAATGGAAAACTAAAACTACATACAATAACTCTAATTGACTATCTCTGAAGCCTCTACTAATACTGACTATAGGTAGTTGGGACATGTACCCCAACTATCCCTAGTCAATACATACGAATAAGAAAGTAAAATACAAAAACAGTAACTGACTTGAATTCTCAAAATAAGAGAACTCATCACCTGCTAGATAGATGTTGTAATCTAGTAGACTATGATCCTAAGAGTAAGCACCAGAATATATATCATATGAAAATATTGAAAGAAGAGGTATGCGATCAGTACTTTGGGATGTAATGAGCATGTGAGATATGTACTACTCTTGAAAATACTTAACACGTGCTTTAAAACTGAGGATATAGGCCATTTGCTGAAATGTGTATTTAAAACATGCTTATGCGTAAAAGTTGTTAGGCGTACTAAAATTTCTAAATCATGAGCTAAAACATTTTTGTAAAATTTAAAGTTGTAGAAACATGAATACTATATGTAATCTTAAATTAAAGTTGAATATGCTGTACAACTATAGTGATGGTCATTTATGAATACCGGGTTTGAAGTTGTGTCTTAAGAACTGATGCAATGACCAAGTATAAACATTTACTGTATATAACTGAATAATTGAATACAAGGTCATAAATATCTAAACTAAAACATAATCTTAACATAAACTGGGAACTGTGGGAGGTAACAGTAACCGACATTCCCCAGTGTGAGCTAATAGAGGTTCAACCTGTAACACAAGTTTGATGGGGGTTAGTACCTTTCCAAGAGTATTAACACTGGCTAGCATGGATCCAATAAATTTTTGTCCCAAAGGATTAGGTTCTCAATCCTCTACTGGTGGGTGACCCTGTATAACCTACGGTGGCAATGTAGTTCTAAAACTCAGGGACTTCTCTAAAGGCATTAGTCCTTAACTGGCGGACGAGCCTTCATCCCTACGCTCACTCTGTGCTAAGTACTACTCCCAGCTGAATGACATTAGTAACTGAAAAATTCTTAACATGATTTGATAACTTATATATGTGCAACATGATAATATTCTGAAAGTATCAACTATGTTTATTTTTATGTTCTCAAAGACATGTAAACTGATATATGTATGAGCCCTAGGTATTAAGTATTCATAACCCACCTGCTTTAACTAATTTAAACTGAACATGATAATAATAAAAGCTAATCATAATAGGAAATTTCATGAATAAGGCCCAAATTTTGAACAACTGATCATAATATGAAAATTCATGATTTTTGGATACAAGAAGATGAAATTTTTATGGGAAAACATGTATTCTTTATTTAATTATAAAATAATCTAAAGAAATTTGAAAAAAACTCATATTTGACCTGAACACCAAACTTGAATGGAAATTAAGCTTGGGTATTGAGAAATCTTAAAAACATGAGCACATCATTCATAGTTTGATTATATGCTTTAAATTTGTAGTAATAACATATAAATCATGCATGGACATGATAATAGTATGAATGATATATTATGGGCCTAAGAAATAATGAATTAATCGCTAAAACATTCTTATGAGTGAAAACTTATATCATGGAGGATTGAATTTAAGCTTAGCATAACATTTGGATAAAAGCCCTATTTTATGGAAATCATAGAATTCATGAAGAAAATCATATTTTTGGCATGTAGATGAAAGGACATCCTCATTGAATACCTACATACTTGATTACTTTTGATTCTTGAATTAAAGTTTTGAGGATTTGAACTTGGAGATGAAAAATCCAATTTCTTGCTTTGGAAGAAGAGAAGATTGCATATTTTTGGCATAATTTGCGTGTTGTGTTGAGAATGATGGATTTGGAAGAAGAGAAGATTGCATAAGTTCTAATCACATTAGAGAGAAAAGAATTTATGGCATGATATAAGTGAAAAATCTGAATAAGGAATCACAACCTGAATATGACTTTATGGAATATAGGTATATAAAACATAAGCAAGGATTGAATTAAAATGCCTTAGGCAATACAATTTCTAACTTTCAATCTTATCCACACTTCGCAAATAATCCCTCAATTATACTTTTCTCTTAAATATTACACTTTATTTGACGCCACTTATAATCTTCAAATGGGTATTGATAACTCATTCTACCAAAGTCTGAGTTGAAGTAAATTCTCTCGCTCAAGCCTAACTCAAAGTCACAAGATACTACACATAACACCATAATACTAGTCTAAAAAACGGATTCAATATCCTACATGTTTTTAGAGATCTAATCTGAAGATTAATACTCCATACTACTTCAACAACTAACTTTAACCTCTTACTAGGGATTCACTTATGGACAATGCATTTGTCCACTTAAATATCATCATGACATTCAAACCTATCATTATAACCACATATGAATTTCTAGTCAACCAACCCACCAAGGAATTTTCCCATATTCTCTAATACTTGTATTAATTTTCATGCACTATACCCAAGAAGACACACCCAGAATTTCCTACTAGATATGACATATATGTAAAGGTTTACTTCAATCTTCCTTCACACTTATAAGCCTTAGATAAAACAAGCTTACAAAAATATTTCCTTAATAAGGAACATTTACTCTCTCCTATCTAATCTATTATTCATCCATTTTTGTCACCACTATCTTTACATAAGGAGAGGTCACTGAAAGGCTACATGAGGACCTGATGCATAAAAAAATACTATATATAACGTTGACGCTTTACTGAGGCCTGAGGAATAGAGTATCAAAGGTATGAATTCATTAAAGAGATAAAACCTGAGGACATACATGCTATAATGCAAAATTCACCGGACATTGAGGGTTTACCATAAGTTCTGGGAACTAAGCATACTGTAAAACATGAGTAGATGAGCCATGAGCTTCATGACTTGTGTTTTTGAGTTCATAATTTCATGGAATATGAGTCGTAATTCTGAGTAATCTGACACTCCTTATACTAGGAATTGGGTGTGTACATGGTTCTATATAAAGTTCATGAATATGAGCTATGATTATAGACATGACTTGTAAAGCATTAGTAGATGTCATAATGACTGAAGTATAAAAATTTGTACAAAAGTAAGAATGGGTCGGGTATCTTCCTTCCCTGCTATTGTTCTAGAACTCATTAGCATCACTACTAGAATCTTAAAACCTTGCATGGTCCTTGTTCAACCATCTCCCTTTTAGATTTAATCTGTTATTCTAAGTTTGTGGACCCCTTTAAAAAACTCTATACCAAACTGTAATCACTCTACTCTAGAGTTTGGGATATAACGATACACATAAATACAAAATTCCCCCCAAAATACTATATCATCAAGTGTAAAGCCCCATACAAGTACTTTATTTTGATATACAACTCTTAGCTTTCTATAGCCCCAATAGTCATCATATGATAACTTAAACACTTATTACTTAGAATCTTCAAGAGTATCCCCATACACTTAGTTCGCACTTTTTCTTTCTAGAATTCAAAACTTTTCTTTCTATTAGCTTGATCATCAACAATAAAATCTTAGATAATAACACTTAATATGGATGGCCACAAAACTTCTCATACACTAACACCAACTTATTACTACTGGATAGGAATCATGAAACACTAAAGCACACAAATTTTATAAACATATTCAACCTTAACAAACTTCTCTATCTTTGTGGTGACTGCCTGATCTCTATACTGACTAAAGTATTAACATAACATACTGTAAGTCCTCTTAATTTATAAATCTCCCTCAAGTTACTTTTATCTTAATTTGTAAATCTCCCTCAAGTTACTTTTATACAACTTGCACAACACCTGTCTGAGCCCATGGATACATAATCTACTAAATACAGATAAGCAATATCCCTATTTTACTATTGTTATAATTCTATGCTCCTGCTTCTAACTTTAAGTCATGCTGCCATAAGATTTTTAGCAAGAATCTGAGGGCACATCTGACTTTGGCTCATTGCCCAATTTTTATTAACAAAAATAAACTCTTTCATAGCTTGGAATTCAAAGGCACTAATGGGATCCTTTCAAGCCCATTTGCAATCTCATAGCTGTCTGCGGGGATTGTTTTTGAAAACTCTATCAGTAGGAATTTAAACTTGACTATTTCTATAACCTTAAAAACAAGGCAGAGTTTGCATGAATTGAGAAATGTAAGAATCTGTTTAAGTTTCTTAGAGAACATCTCTATTGCACGATATGAGATATGAAAGAAGGGAAACAGTTCTTAAATGCTCTATAGGATCTAAAAGAAAAGTAGACACCTCTGTATAGTTTTGCAAGAGTCTACTAGGCACAATGTAACACCCCGCATTTCGGGCTAGAACGAAAACCATTATTTCTATGCGCAGATGATCTAAAATCCATAAATCCTATGCAAATTTGGCATGTTAATCAATTATGTAGTGTGGAAACTTGTTTGAGCTTGAATTAAAATCATAAAGGTCCCCTAACTCAAGGATGAGTTGAAAGCTTTCATATCATTTGAGTTTGAGTGAGCGTCGAAATATGGGTCAACTTTAATCGAACATAACTCTTTAGTATATAAATAATTAGAGGTCCTAATATATATAAAATGAAAACTCTTTGAATTATCTTTTCAACGATACCAATTTCGTCAAAATCTGATACCCGAACAAAAAGTTATGGCCATTTTCGTTACTGATAGAGTAGCATCGCGCGATTATCGTGCTACGCACGCTCTGTCGCACACACCCAATATCCAAGTTCTGTTTTTGCATTTTTAAGGAAAAAAGTGGTATTTCCACCCCCTTCCCCATTCAGCCATTACACGGGATTAAATTCCCCAAACACCAAAATAAGGTCATTCTCTCTCAAAACCAGCAAGAACACTTCTTAGGGTTTCAACCCAAAGATTAAAATATCTTAATATTTCACCGTGAATTTTCAATAATTCTTTGAGATTCGGAATCTCCATTGTAAGGGCTACAAAAAGCACCCATCAATTGTTCAAACAGCACCCCTAAAGCACGAGTTCATTCAAGAGTCATAAATTAAGGTACGTGGGGATTTCCTAAAACTTTATGGGCATATAAACCTTCTTTAATTCATGCTAAAAATTTAGAATTAATGATTTTACTAAAAGGGTTTGAATTTTACCATTACTAGCATATTTTAGAAGCTTTAATTAATATTCATTGGTCTTTAGGCCTTCCCCCGAAGTGATTTGAAATCCTATGTATATGTATGTATCTGTTTTAATGTGATGTTTGAATTGAGAGCATGACTCATATGAAATCCCTCTTTTGATATGATTTATCCCATTTTTCATATGATATGGATTGTTTTGAAATGCATCTTGAAAAGCATGATACAAAATGTATTGATTTATACTATGACATGAACACGATTTTTGAATCAAAAGAGAGGGTTTTTTGTATTGATAAATATTGAATATAAATATCTAATGGAAAGATTTGCATGGTTTGACAAAGATTTTGGGACCACCACATTGTTATTGAAAGAATGATAATCCTTGCATAGTTTTGACTTGTGCTTTCGAAACATGAAATTTCTTATACTATTTGCATGTTTGGGTAGTCTGAATTGTGTTTTTGATGAAATAATCATGCATCATACATTATGGCTCAGAAATAGGACATGCAAGTCTTGGTGTGACGACACAAAAATAGATAATTCCATGTTAGTTCAAAACATAATAGAATGCATGTTTGAAATCAGATTTTTAGATTTTGAAACTAGAATAATGCATGTTTCAGAACAGTCTAAAATTGGGCATAAAGAGAGCTTAGATGGTTCCCCAAAGAAGGCACGAGTTAAGATAACTCATTGCCCAAAACTGTGATTTGCCGATCCGGGTATATTATTTTACGCTGGCCTAGTGCCCTGTGGAGTATTTGACTCAGACACTCCAACCCTTGCGGTACATTTGGGTTGGGGGCTTCCCCACCGAGTCAATGGCGGATTCCATATAGCCCGTGGAATATCAGACTTGTTGGGGAGTGTCACCTAACTCAGAAGTACTATAAAGAATAGAATTGCATTTACTGAAAGTTTTATGTTTTCAAAAATGCCCATGTATTTTTAAATTATAGCTTTCATGATGTTTATGACTAGATCTTAACTATTTTATTTATATACAAGATTTATTTTGGATTTATTTGCGTACCAGTACATCTGTATTGACATCCCTCCCTTCCAAGTTCTGAGGCTCAATCTAGGGGTCTGGATAAGAAGTAGATTTTCTCCAGGCATAAGTGTAGCGTCCCATGGTGAGTCTTATATGTTTCAAAAGGCCTATATACTTCAGTCATTTATCATTAGTATGTTTTGGTCTACCGGGAGCCTTGTTCCAATTTTCAGACGGTTGGATTTTTACATGTATTAGAGATTTCGCAGACTGAGTCAGATATCATTTGGATATTTTTTTGAATTTCATCTTTAATTATGATTTGAATTTAGATTAAATGACCATGTTTCCATTTTATTATATATTTTTGCATTATTTTTTTTATGAACAGTGTATGTGATTATATATTAGAAGGGCATCCGGGCCTTCACGGTTCGAGATGCTCTCTAGGGCCCCAGTTTGGGTCGTGAAAAAACTTGGTATCTGAGCACTATTCATGGTCTCAGGGTGTCTACAAAATCTCGTTGGGTAGAGTCTTGTTTAAAGGTGTGTAGCGCGCCACACTTATAGGCAGGAGGCTATTAGGCGTTTAGGAATGTCTATCTTTCTTCATGTTCTAGTTCGTGCTATGAAGTTAGAATTTTCCTTTTACATACTCTAATTTGCGCTATGGTGTCGCCCATATGGAAGTAAAGTCATCCCAATTCTTTCCTTACTTTGATGTGCTCAGTTATGTCTCATTATTGGGGTGATTCAAGTGTAGAAGTTTAGAGTCTAAATGGCATGGTCCTTTCTAATTAATCCATATAAGAGTTTAAAATTTGTGCAAGGACTTGAGAAGAGTCCGTTAGTGCTCAAAGGTGTATTGATTCTAGTGTGAACTTTGATTCTGATGAAATCGTATTTTTCAGATTGTTGAATTAAGTGTATTCAGTCCTTTACAAAATTTATGTTGCAGACGTCATGCTTCGGGGGAATGATGTGTAGCAGAATGTTGGAACTATATTTCCACCCGAGTAGTAGTATAAGTTAAAGTGACGGTGTCATGACCTATTGGTAGTGATAATGGACCAAGAAGTTGGTGATGTGAAGTCACAAGGTTAGAAATCAGAGTGAGGGTGGCTTTTGTGTAGATAAATGTGTTTAGTTGAATAAGTGATGTTTGAGAATGATTTACAATTTAATAGTGATAGACTAATATGGTATCTAGTAGCATATGTGAATTGTATGGTAGTCTGTGGGGGAAGTGTTTGACTTAGATTTTTTTTATTTATACAAAGTAAGATGTGTATTCTTAGATCACTGAATGTTGTGTGTCAAGTTTCTATCTCTTGTAATGTTGTTATCATTGTGTTGTTGAAACTGAAAGCCTATTAAAGCCATGTGGGGCTCTTTCGATTAACTAGCACAGTTTCCTTGTCATTCATCTCATTTCTTATTCAAAACAAAAAATTAAATTCTAGTGGAGCCGTGTGGGGCCTATTAAAGTTGTGGTTCATCATAGCTAGAACTAGACACTAAGTTGGAATAGTAGATGGTGATCAAGGTGGATATAATGAATTGATGTGGTGGGTGTTAGTTGTGTGAAAGTGATCTAGTAGGCTTGAACAGTGTATACAAGAGCTTAAGTTTATTTGATTCGTAATCAAGTCAGATGTTGTAAGTATGATGTTGAAGTACGCCCAAGGTGCTATGGGGATGCATTATTTTAAAGGATCATTGCATGTTGTGTGGTTAGTAGTACCTTTGAGTTGCTAGGTAGAGAAAGACTAGTTAGATAATATGTGATTCTCTTGATAGCTAAGTTATGGAGTTATGATTAATGATGTTGAGCCTTTTTGTATAATCTTAATTCTTATGGTTTAGAATTATAAGTTTGCAGGCATGATGCTGGTAGACTATGACCGAAGTGGTATGGTCCGTCAAAGGTTTGGAGATATCCATGTTTAGTGTTAGAAGAATCTAAGTTGGTGAATTTGTAAGCTTTTATATGATGAATTTTGGGGCTATAGAAACCTAAGGTTTGAATCTTAGAAAGAGGTATTAGCATTGGTTGTTAAACATGAAGATACCTTCTTACAAGGTAAGTTTAGTTTTATGTGTATTGTTATATCCCCGACTCTAGAGTAAAGTGATTCCAATTTATACCAGAGTGTATATAGTGGTTCACAGACTTAGAGTAATGGATTAAATCTAAGGGAGAGATGATAGAACGAGTAACCTAGTCAAGTTTTTAGATGCTAATAGATGTGCCTGTAAGTTGTGGAATTGGCCGTGAGAAATAATAATGCTCCATCTATTCTTATTTCAGCAGTTTACTTTAGTTATTCCGATACATACTTATGATTTATGTTTCAGTTTCGTGATCATAGCTCGTGTTCATGCATATGATAAGGAATCATGTACTCTCCTAGTTCCTAGTATGATGAGTTCCCAGTTTGTTAAGCAGTCAGAATCACATTCCGTAAATTATGAATTCCAAAAGTTCAGGTCATGCGGTTCATGACTCTTGTGCATATGTGATACTTTTAGCGATCAGTGAAAATTTAGTTTTATATCAGGTACATCCTCAGATTAGATCTCTTTAATGAGTTCATGCCGTGAGTTCTCTATTCCTCACGCCTCGGTAGGGTATCAAGTTATGCTTAGTACTCTCCTCATGTTTCGAATCCCGATATTCTAAGTTTTTAGTGACCTTTTCCCTTAGGTCGAGAAAGTGATGATGAACAGTTGTCTAGATGGGAAAGAGTAAACAGTTCTTGTTAATGAAAGATGGTTGTGTGCTTATTTGAGTTAAGGCAGTAAATGTGGAGCAAGATTAAGGCCATGTCTTTGATACATGTCAAGGTTAGTTGAAGTTTTAGGTGTTATATTTGGGAAAACTTGTTGTGTGCTTGTTTTATGTAAGTCTATAAATTGAAAGAATTTTGAGGTGAAGTTTCGTGTATGGCTTGGTTAGTTGAGGATATTTTATGTGTATCATCTGAATAGTGCAGGGAAGTTGTTATGGATAGAATTATTAGAGAATATGAGAAAGATGCTTTATGAGTGTTTGTTTAGAAGTGCATATGTGGGTATGCAGATAAGCTTGAATGCCATGTTTGCATACATACAGATGGATGCTTTGAGTGTTTGTGAATGTCTAATACGAAGTTGAAGGTGATTGTTTTAGTGGCAATAAGAATTATGCAGGAGATGAGGATTTGTGAAATACAGGGTGTACTGAATTCATGACTAGTACTGCATATTATGTGGTACGTCTTGTGATTTTGATTTAGGCTTGAAGATGATGAGGGGATTTAGTTCAGTTTAGACATTAGTAGATGGAAATATCAGCGGCCATATGAGAAATATAAGTGGAATCAATGAGCATGGTATTTAAGGGGAAAGTATAGTTGAGAGAGTATTTTAGTAGTGTGGCTAATCTTGAAAGTAAGAAGTTGCATTGCCTAAGGTTTGGTAATACTATCCTAGTTTACAAGTTATATGTCTATATTATATGCTATAGTGTAGTGTCATTGTTGTGATTCCTTAGTTGGATGTCTTGTGTAACTCATGTCAGAGATTCTTTTCTCCCTAATGCTGCGAGGACTTCTTTAGAAAGAGTGTTGAAGAGATACTCCAGTTAAGTATAAGTGTCCAGTATAATTCAGTTTAACAGTCTGGCAGACAAGTTACTGTGGTTTTCCACCTTTTCACCTAGTCCTACTATCCGTAGTCCAATGCGTATGACCATCACAAAAGATAATCTATTCCATCCAAGTAAGTTGTGAACTCAGTTCAGTCCAAGCATCATGTTTAAGATTTAGTTATTTAGTCATGACTCAGTTCATAAGAGTTTAGCACATAATCTCAAATTTTTTCAGTTATGTTAGCTCAGACAGTGTAATACCATTGTATGATCTAAATCTTATTTCCTCATGATTCGTACTTACATAAGTTATCACTTCCAAATCCAATGTGTGTGATTTGAGCATAAACACTTCGGGGGGAATCCTAAGCTCTCAGCATTAATCAACTCCTTAAAACAAGTAGGGGCAAGTCAGCTCCGAATTCAGTTTCTTGATTGAAGTTTAAATGTTTCAGATCAGTTATATCCTTTCTTAGAAGAAACATCATGTCCTCATTATTCCATACCTTTAAGCTTCAATGATCCCACCCATCATTCGGGGACGAATGATCCCAAGGGGGAGATAATATAACGCCCCATATTTTGGGCTAAAATAAAAACCGTCATTTCTATGCGTAGATGATCAAAAAGAAAAAAATCCTAAGAAAATTTGGAATGTTAATCATAATTTAGTGTGGGAACCTATTTGAGCATGAATTAAGATCATAGAGGTCCCATAACTTAAGGACGAGTTGAAAGCTTTCCTATCGTTCGAGTTTGAGTGAGCGTTGAAACTTGATGTTAAATTCAATCGACCATAAATCTTTGTATATAAAGAATTAGAGGTATTACTAAATATAAAATGAAATATCTTCGAATTATCTTTCCAACGATACAAATTTTGCCAAAATACGATACCTGAGCGAAAAGTTATGACCATTTTCGTGACTGAGACAGTAGCATCGCACTATTAGCGTGCGACGCACGCTCTATCGCACGCACCCAATTTCCAGGTTCTATTTTTGAGTTTTTAAGGGAAAAAGTGGTATTTTACTCCCCCCAATTCAGCCATAACATGGTATTAAATCCCCCCAAAACCAAAATAAGGTCATTCTCTCTCAAAACCACCAAGAACACGTCATAGGGTTTCAACTCAAATATCAAAATAACTTAAGATTTCACCGTGGATTTTCAATAATTCTTCGAAATTTGGAATCTCTATTGCAAGGGCTACAACAAGCAACCATCAATTGATTGAATAGCATCCCTAAAGAACGAGTTCATTCAAGAGTCATAAATTAAGGTACGTGGGATTTTCCTTAAAATATATGGGCAAAGAAACCTTCTTTATCTCATGCTATAAAATTAGAAATCTTGATTTTACTGAAAAGGTTTGAATTTTACCATTACTAGCATGTTTTAGAAGCTTTAATTAATATTCTTTGGTCTTTAGGCCTTCCCCCGAAGTTATTTGAAATCCTATGTATATGTATGTATGTGTTTTAATGTGATGTTTGAATTGAGAGCATGACTCACATGAAATCCCTCTTTTGATATGATTTATCCCATTTTTCATATGACATGGATTGTTTTGAAATGCTTCTTTAAATGCATGATACAAAATGTATTGGTTTATACTATGACATGAATATGATTTTTGAATCAAAAGAGAGGGTTGTTAGTATTGATAAATATTGAATATAAATATCTAATGGAAAGAGTTGCATGGTTTGACAAAGCTTTCAGGACCACCACATTGTTATTGAAAGAATGATAATCCTTGCATAGTTTTGACTTGTTCTTTCGGAACATGAAATCTGTTATACTAGTTGCATGTTTGGGTGGTCTGAATTGAGTTTTTGATGAAAGAATCATGCATGATGCATTATGGCACAGAAGTAAGACTTGCAAGTCTTTTTGTAACGACACCAACACAGATAATGCCATATTAATTCAGAACAGAATAGAATGCATGTTTGAAATCAGATTTTCAGATTTTGAAACTAGAAAGTTGCATGTTTCAGAACAGGATAAAATTGGGCATAAAGAGAGCTTAGGTGGTTCCCCTAAGAAGGAACGATTTCAGACAACTCATTGCCCAAAATCGTGATTTGTCGATCCGGGTAAATTATTTTACACTGGCTTAGTGCCCTTTGGGGTATTAGACTCAGACACTCCAACCCTTGTGGCATACTTGGGTTGGGGGATTCCCCGCCGAGTCAATGGCATATTCCATATAGCCCATGGAATATCAAAATTGTAGGGGAGTGCCACCTAACTCAGAAGTAATACGAAGAATAGAATTGCATTGACAGAAAGATTTTATGTTTTCAAAAATGCCCATGTGTTTTGAAATTATATCTTTCATGATGTTTATGACTATCTCTCAACTATTTTATTTATATACAAGATTTATTTTGGATTTCTTTACGTACCAATACATATGTACTGACACCCCGCCCTTCCAGGTTCTGAGGCTTAATCTAGGGGTCTCGATAAGCAGTAGATTTTCTCTAAGCAGAAGTCCAGAGTCCTGTGGTGAGCCTTCTATGTTTCATAAGGCCTAGATACTTTATTCATTTATCATTAGTATGTTTTGGTCTACTGGGGGCCTTGTCCCTATTTTCAGACAGTTGTGTTTTTGCATATAGTAGATATTTCGCAGACTAAGGCAGATATCGTTCGAATGTATTTTTGAATTGCATCTTTAATTATGATTTGAATTCAGATTTAATGACCATGTTTCCATTTTAGTATATATTTTTGCATTATTTTTTTTTATGAACAGTGTATGTGATTACAAGTTAGAAGGGCGTCCGGGCCTTCATGGTTTGGGATACTCGTCACGGCTAGGGCTCCGATTCGGGTAATGACATGACTTCATAGACACCCTAGGAAACTTGAATCTTATGCTATGATACAAAGTTTTTCACGACTTCGGACTACCCCCTAGTTGTAACATGGTGCATAGAACCACAAACAATCCTAAGCTAGCCCATGGAACTGGTTATATATATCATTCTACCTATAAGTGCAACTCTACATTTCTCAACAACTAATCTTTAGCTATACCCTACCCATGAATATCTCAATTCTTCACCTAAACCCTTCTTGCGAGGAACTCACACTAACTCTTAAGTGGGAGAACCAACTAACATAGTAAAATATCAAACATATAGCTAAAATTAGGCAGCTATGCTAATCTCATTATCAAAAAAAATATTTAATCAATCAAACAAAGAGTAACAAGAACATTCCCTTAGACACTGAAAGACATCGTACCAAAACTCTAATAATTGTAAAAAGGAGGACCCAACCCCAAAAATGAAAGTATTATCTAGGTATGAAATAATGGACCAAAAAGCAAGTTAAGAACCCATTGCAGCTCACCCTATAGTTTGAATATGGTTTAAATAACATTTGAGGTCTCAAAATAGTTGCCCAAATATTCTCTAGACTAAACAAATAGTATAGCACGTGTAGTACCAGTAAACAAGAAAGAATGGTGTGGTAGTAGGGTCATCGTCCACCCAAAATGATAGGTATGAACACATAACCATAACGTAGTGTGAAAGGTCAAACATGAAAATCTATTATGAATTCTTATCTCAAGTTCATAACACCTAACTTTATTAAATAACTTGAGGGATTTTAGTGAGTATAAGTCAAAACGATTAATAAGTCAAATAAAACTTTGATTATGAATAAAACTCCTAGTCAACAACCATGACTCAATAATTAACCAACCATATCTTATTTACACAAGTAAACAAAATGTTAAATTATGCCATAACTTTCAATTAGCCTGGACCATTCAAGGATTCATTAGAACTATAACAATGGCTATTATCATACATAATAGTTTACTAAAGAAAACACCATTAGCAATTAAGTATATAGACTAGGTTCACCCAAGGAAGAAAATAATAATGACAACACTTAAGACTAATTAACTCCAGGAAACTATCACAATCAAAATTTTGACCCATGAAGTCACCTACTTTACTCCACTAGTAGGTAATCCCAATAGTAACCCAAAGCCATAAGCAATGGGTTACTTGGAGGAAAATAAAATAAATGTCAAAAATATGAAAATAAAAGCTTACAACAATAAATCACAAAATCATAATATGACGGAAGATAGATAAATCATTATAATATCTCACGACCTAGTAGTACAGGTATAAGAGCTACTAAATCAAACGAATACGAGAACTCTAAATGACAAATGTACATCAATCTTAAAATGGAAAGACGAAACAAAATAAAAGAAGGAGAAAATGTCAACTTCAACTCCGAGAGCTCACCTTATCTCTAAACTCTTGTTAGCACAACATCAACATCAAAGTAGCCAAATAATACATAGATCTACACTAAAAAGGTACAGAAGTATAGTATGAGCACCAAATCCATGGGTACTCAGTCGGCCTCATAAGCCGATTGTGCTAAATCATAACATAAATATAATAAAATTGTGAGATAAATAATTCAAGTCAAGGAAAAAGGGCAAATGTGGAGTAATGCTCCAAATATAGTAAATAAATGAATGATTTGATATAATAACACAAAATAACACATAACTTCCACTATAAAACTAGCCACATAAGTAAGTATAAAAAAGTAAATAATCAAATGCAGACCCTCATAAGAACGGAGGATGCAATCAAAGAGAAGAAGTAATAAAAATTATAGTAAATAACCATTCCTCAAAACCATTATAGTGAATCCTCCCATACCATAAACACAAAACAAAAATAAGTTTTATAACTGTTATAAATAACCTCTCCATGCCGGACTCAAACTAGAACTCATATAATATAATACCCCACTTTTTTAGGCTATAGTTAGACCATCTTTCCGAAGTATATAGACCTAAATCCAGTCGTTTATAGTTAGAAATCATGGTGAATAACAATTATTTAGTGTAAGAACATCCTTGTATATGATTATACTTCATAAATGTCAACTAGCTCAATGTTAAGTCGAGTACGTTCATATCGATTGAGTTTTAGTTGGCGATTTTTCTAAGGTCAAATTCGAACGAATATTACTCCTAGAATATAAAATTTTATTTGGATAATTATAAATATAATTAATGATATTTGAGTACTTTTTCCTACACAACCTATCGTTCATCAATCAAAGTTCGGAGTCAAGGGTTATGAGTGTTTTAGTAAGACACTTTTCAGAGTCTGAGTTAAGCCTACGCAGTGAAGGAATAGCCAAACGTCACTGGAATAGGTTGGATCTAGATGTGTGCCACCAAACCTTATGTTTTATTTGGTCGTTTTCCAATAACCATGAGGTTGGATTTGGCCATGTTCCACCAAGCAAAAGCCAAGTATCAAAAAGTGTTCCATTTCATTCTATTTTAAGGGCGTTAGGGTCTCTTCACATTCTATAATGTCCTAATCATATATGGATAAAATTAAGGTATTAACACACGTTATTTCACTTCTCAAATACACAAATAATCTTTCCTTAATCAAGAGGGTAGAAACTATCTAGTGTTTGAGAATTTTATCTCTAAGGGAAAATCTCTCTACGTTCTCTTCAATATTTCTCAGTCAAAAGGTATGTCGGACTATCCTAAATCTCATGGGCATAAATTCACCATTTTTATGAGTTTTAAGGATATATAATTTTGTATATGTAATGTTTTTTGAGAAATTGTTTATAGAGTTTGCATCCTGAACCAAATTTGATGAAAGGATGTATTATCATAGGGCTTTTCCATAAGATTGATATAAAATCATGTGCATACATGAAATTTGTATTAAAAAGTAATTTATGAACATGATTAGATAAATTCCCTTCAACAAAATGAATTTTATTGTCATAACATGTTACAAATTGTTAAATGATTTTTAGAGCATGAATTGTTACTCCCTTTTTTAAATCATGAGATTTATGTGTGTCTAATGTTGAGGTTGTTTTATGATAGATGATAATTCCTGAGTTTTAAATGCCTCTTGATTAACATACATGGTTGTATAACGTATTTTTCAAAGAGGTGATTTCTTTTCGAAATGTCATGTTCACCTAGCTCATGCTCTTAAATTTCTTAGTATGGAGAAGCATATATGCTATATGGTCTTCTTTAAATATGGATTGGGGGAAATATAGAAAGATTATGTGAGCTCTTGGTCTATTTCTTTTTAGAAAAAAAACTTTGGTAAGGTATAAGGGTATGTGATTAGAGGTTTAATGTTAGTATGTTAAGTGATGGAAAATAGATTGTTATGTGATAGGGAGTGTGGATGTGTACTCCCAAGAGAGTGGAAGTTGTAGGGTGATGGCTATAGACTCTAGCGAAAATTAAGAGTAGCATTCCCAAAAATCAATGCCTTCAGAGTATAGTTTATCGGGGGGAGTTCAACATTTATGTGAATGGAGACACCCCCATTATGTTGAGTGTTGTTATTGTATATTTAATGATAGGATATGTCCTCAATTCAAGGATTGGGACTTTGATCTATAGGGGAGATAATGAGTTAACATAATGTCTTATGTTATGTATTCAACTCATGTTATGTGTATGGTTCGGTTTCTCTATGCACTTATGTCTATGTTCCGACATCTAAATTAGAAGCAATAATTCCTCTCAATAATCCAATATTCAAAGTATTCAAACTCTAAATTAGGATGCTCATGATACATAAATCCATGTCTCATATCATGCTTAGTTTTATGAAACTATGCTTTTTATATATTTCTGATTTATTTTATGTCGGAATTAGATAAAGTGATACAGTTTATGTGGATTAATGACTAATTCAACTCTAAAAATAAGAAGAAATAGCTTCAATCAACAATACTTATCATGTTCTTTGAGTATATGAATCAAGTTTTATGTTATACAACTTAGGATATATGCGCTCATGTTTCTCGCTATGGCCAATCCTAATAATTCATGTTGTGTATGTTTATGCCTGAATGACTCTCTATTTATGATATAGACATATAGTATATGAAGTACTTTGTTCTTATCGTATCGGATCGTATCTTACATCTCAGGACCCACCTTAAGTAGATCCACTAATATAAGTTCTAATTGAATAGTGCTACACCCATTCTTGATGCTTGTTCTCTAGTACCTCAATGACACTCCTTGTGTTAGTATGATAGTGATTGTAGAACCGTAAAAATTTCTTAGATAAGAGAGTAGATGTTTCTTATGGTGAAAAAGTTTGGTGTGACTAGCTCGAGCTAAGGTTATAGTTGAAGAGGGAAAAAGGAGATGAGCTTTCATTATGTGAACTGGTTAGGAAGGGGAATATATGGCAAAAATCTTTGTGATAGTGAGTAAAATTGCTAGTTTTAATAGGGAGATCCATAAAGTGGGTGTAGTACAAATAGGCATGAACGTTGTCATTGATGAAAACACAAATCAATGTGCTATGTGTCGTTAGTATTCTTTGAATTAAGACCTGAGGTTGTTGGATTATAGTGATAAGGTGAAGTGATATTCTTAATGAGATGTAGAGTACGGGTATCGTCGCTTAAGTTAGACCCTTTTAACTCTGGGTTTGGCTTCAACATAGAAGCACTATACAATGGGACTCAAACTCTTGTGATTAGGTGTGTTATAGGAGAATTGTAATATAGAAATGATGAAGTATGTTATTTATTATTTAGGGCATAAATGAGTAGTGTCTCTAAGTTTAAGGTCTATTTGTTGTATCTTGTAAGGTGGAGAATAGTTCTGTTCCTATCTCCTGCCAAACATTATTTCATGTCAAGTATCAACATAAATCAAGGCCTATGATCACCAAATAAACTCATGCCTTATGTTGTGATGATTATGATCCCTATAACTCATGTGCAAGGTCAACTCTATGTCAATTCTAATTATCTCACGCTTTGTGATTACACGACTCACTAGGGGTTATCATGAAGATCTTTTGATGCCTTTTCATATTTAGTTGAGAAAAAATATCCAATGAGAGGTTACATTCTATATTCCATACTTTTAGAGCTTCAATAAGTTCCTATCCATTATTTGAGGATTAATGATTCCATGGGGGAGATAATGTAGAACCCTGTTTTTTTGGGCTAAAGTTGAACCATATTTTCGACGAATGATTCCATGGGGGAGATAATGTAACACCCTGCTTTTTTGGGCTAAAGTTGAACCATCTTTTCGATGTATATAAACACGAATCCAATGGTTTATAGTAATAAATAAGTGTGAATAACAATGATTTAGTGTGAGAACATCATTGTAGATGAGTATACATCATAAAAGTCTCCTAGCCCAAAGTTAAGTTGAGCACGTTTTTACCGGTTGAGTTTTAGTTGCTGATTATTATTTTGTCAAATTCCAACGAACATTAATCCTAGAATATAAGGATTTATGTGGACAATTATGTATAAAATTAAAGATCATTGAGTTCTATTTTCAATGCAACTAACCGTTTGTCAATCAGAGTTTGAGGTCAAGAGTTATAAGTATTTTTGTATGACACTGTCCAACATCTGCTTTAGGCCCGTGCCGCGAAGGAATCGCCAAATGCCACTGGAATGGGTTGGATTTTTATTTGTTCCACCAACCTTGAGGTTGGATTTGGTTGTACACCAACAACCTTGAGGTTGGCTTTGGCCATGCGCCACCAAGTAAAAGCCAAGCGTAAAAAAGTGGTCCATTTTATTCTATTTTATGGGCGTTAAGGTCTCTTCACATCCTATAATAGTTCCTAATCATATATGGAAGAAATTATGGTCTTAATACACATTATATCACTTCTCAAATCCTCAAATTATCTCCCTTTATGCAAGAGAGGAGAAACCACCTAGGGTTTGAGGATTATTATCTCTAAGGGCAAATCTCTGTACATTCCCTTCAATTTTTCTCCATCAAAAGGTATGTGGGACTATCTTGAGTGTAAATTTACCATTTTTATGAGATTTAAGGATATATAATTATGTATATGTAATGAGTTTTGGGAAATATTTTATAGAGTATGCATCATGAACCTAATTTAATGAAAGAATGTATTGTCATGGGATTTTTCCGTAAGCTTGATTTATAATCGTGTGCATACACAATACTCATTGTCATGGGATTTTTTCATAAGCTTGATTTATAATTGCGTGCATACACGATATGAGTATTGAAAATTTATTTATAAGCAACATTTGTGAAATTACCTTCTCCATGATGAAATTCATTATCTTATTATGTTGCGAATTGTAAAATGGTTTTGAGAGCATGAATTGTAAGTCCTCTTTTCAAATCATGAAACTTATATGTGTCTAATGTTTGTGCTATTTTATGATTGATTATAATTCTTGAATTTTAAATGCCTCTTGATTATTATACATGGTTGTTTCACGTGTTTTTCTAAGAGGTGATTTCTAGTAAAAATGTTATGGTTTCCTAATGAAGAAACTACATGCGATTGATGAAAGAATTGACACCCATGTGTTTAAGTCTTGAAAAACGAGTGTGTTTTCATAAGTTTCATATGCTTTTGAATATAAAAACTCTCGTGTGATTTGATAAATCTTTTGGTGGTCTTATGCATGATTTGATATGATAAGGGCTATGGTTTTGATATGATATGCCTTTCAAGTCAAGGTATGACAGTACCTAAATACCCTTAAAATGAAAGAAATAAAGATTTTTAGTATGAAGCATGATTTTAAAAGGTTAAATTGGGCTTAAAGAGAGATAGATGGTTAACCCAAAGAAGGCATTTGATTGAAATGGCTCATTATTGAAAACCGTGTTTTAAGGATATGTGTATTATCCTTAAAGGGGGATGCCTTCAGTATGACTGAAGGGGGTATTACCAATTTTTGGAAACTCTAATTCTTGTGGAAAAATTTGATTGGAGGCTTGGCCGCCGAGTTAAGGGCAAACCCATATTGCCCGTAGGTAATCAGAATTGTAGGGTGTACCATCTAGCTCAGAACTAAAGCAAAGAGATTAGTTGATATTTTACAAGCATGAATTGAAGATTTTTACATTATGCGCATGTGTTTTTATATATATACATTATGCTAAATTATTTTCAAAATGCTCTCAATTATGTTATGCGAAGTATACATTATTTTGGGGCTAGATCTACATACTAATACTCCCAAAGTATTGACCCCCCATATTTCAGGTTGTGCGTTGTAGTCCCATGTTCCATCACATCAATAGAACTCTTGAGAGTTGACAAAATTGGTGAGACATCCATCTTTCGTAAGGCATTTACTCATATGTTGAGTCTTTCAGTATATGGTCCAGTCGGGGGCTTTGTCCCGGCCTTGATAGTTAATTTTCATTAGAGATTTAGTAGACAAAATTTGAATATTGTATTGTCATAATTTCGTTGACACATTTTGGATTATAAGTTTCCATTGAACATTATTATATCTTCCACACTTTGATTTATATGTGGATTATTCTTATGATAGTATGCTAAGGGGTCTCTCAGGCCTTCGTAGTTCGGGATTCCCTTCTTGGCTAAGACCATATCTCGGGTCGTGACATCTAATAAATTATTGTAGTTGAAGCAACACTCATATGATTGATTGCCGGACACGAACAAGAACTCAAATACTCATGTACTGGACTTGAACAGAAACTCATATCAAAATTAATGCTGGAATCAAATCGATCTTATGATTATATGTCGGCGGACATCAACCAGAACTAGGATCAACTCCCAACTACCAATATTTCATAATCATCATGTATCTAGCCCCTTTCATGGTCTAAAATATATATTTGAAAAACATAACACCCCTATAAAATCTACAAGGAGCTAATGGTAGTCTTGGCCCAAGGTTGGCTGGAGGGGCCCATTTCTAATCCCTTAAAATCTACTCTAAGGTAAATTCTACCCGAACTAGGATACAATATCTAATTTAACCAACAGATATCAAATAAGTCACATTTAGTCCTGAGATAGCAATTATACCTAAAACATGAGTACTAAGTCAATTACGACTAATTTATGGGTCCTTAATAGGCTAATGAATCGAAATTATATAGATTAGGCTTCAAACACCTAATTCCTAACCCATATCGAGAAAATTATCACAACTATACAACAACTAACACCAATCTAAAATAAGGGTAAACCCAGCCTACATGGACGTCAAAAAAGACCTATGAACTTTTCTAAAACGGCAGTTTTCCTTTCTGAGAAGCTTACAATAAATACCATGCTATCCAAATCATAATATTCTCATGAATAAGAGAACAATGGTACCCGTATCGTATTTTATGCTTTGGGTCTAAAATTTGATAAAAATCCCATTTGTGGCCCACTTATAGAATCAAACATTCTAAATCGTCAACACGTCCCTCTATTCTCAAGGAACATTTACCCTCTACAATAGGTAAATTCTGAGCTTAAATGGTGATAAAACAAAAACACCAGTAATCTAGGGATTTTGGAAAATAATAGAGAGTTTAATGGAAGCTTACAAGGAATTCAGGAAAGAAACAAGAAATCCAAGCTCACTAACACCCCAAAATCACCTACTAATGTTTCTCCAAAGTCTCCACACTTTTTACAGTTTTTAACTATAGAACTTGTGCGCAAAATGAGATAAAATAGGGCAAAGGGCCATTTAATGCTACATAAGTGTCGCTTAAGAAGACATTGGGTTGTTTAAGCGGTCAGCACTTTCGTGGCCTAGTGCCACTTTCACGACACATGCCATAGCCTAAACACATCTCATAAGCGACCCACTAGATGCTTACACATAAATTCACTTATGTTATGGTTCCTCGCTTACGCGACCCTCGGTCAGTCATGCCATGTCATATAAGCGGCTGCACCAGCTGGGGACTTGAAAAATTCCAAGTCTCCACTGACCTCTCAGGATTCATCCGTAATCTCGTGAATGCAAGAATATTATGCTACCCATCAAATTCAATATATAGACATATGGCAAGGAAAAACTTTCCATTTGAGGTCGTTTCAACAAAATATAGGTCCTACACTAAAATGGCTTTTTTCTTCGTTTCTGATCAATAGCCCAGAATGAGTCCAAAGCAAACCCAAACATAAGGTCAACCTAGCCTAAAGTTGATGTTTTAGAACTAATGGAATAGATAGATTCGGCATATGAGTTTATTTGAATGATGTTTTTTCCTAGCATCCAATTCATATAGGCGAAGACTGCAACTTAGGGAATTGGCTTTAAAAACAAAAGAAATTGCCCGTTAACTGAACTGTAAGCTTTAGCAAGTCATAAATGACTTGGGAAGCTATGGGAAATCTCTAAATGGAGAAAATATGTGGGCATAAATGAAAATGACCTGGAGGGTCAATATATTATCAAGTACTAAAAGAACATTTTGTCCGCAAAAGTAAAGGGTTAAGATGCACCTTAAGGCTAAAAATGGTGTGACTACTAGGCCCATATCTTACTCTTAGTCTCCCAAGTTACCTCCTCTATATGGTGATGCCTCCACTGAACCATAACTACTGGAATCTTTCTAAAGCGTAACCGCCTAATATCCTTGGCTAATATGAACAACGGCTCCTCTATCAATGTCAACCTCTCATCCAACTATATCGTGTCCCACTAAATCACATGAGACTCATCATGAATGTACTGCCGCAACATTAAAACATGGAAAACTAGATGAACAGTCCCAAAATCTGGGTTAAGGCTAACTCATATGTCGCCTCTCTAACTACACTAAGAATCTCAAAAGGTCAAACATATTAGAGGATGATCTTTCCATTTTTTTAACCTCATCACACCCTTCATGGACTATACACAGAGGAATACTCGGTCACAAACTCCAAATATCAAGGTTTGAAGTCTTCGATCGGCAGAAGAATTTTGCCTACTCTTACCTACACTAAACCTATCCTGAATCACTTTGACCCTATCTAATCACTCTTAAAGCAAGTCAGTAACACGTTTTCTAAGCTAGGAGGTTTCAAGCTATCCAATCAGAGAATGACAATGCCTATCAGAAGTGGTGCCATATTAATGCTCGAATGGTAGCTATTATTTTATGAAAACTCAACCAAAAGCTAAGTGCTACTCCCATTGACCTTAAAAATCTATAGCACTGGGTTAGAGCATATCCTCGGGAACTTGAATAGTCTGCTCCAATTATCTGCCAGTCTGAGGGTGGAACATTGTGATAAGTTCCACCTGTGTACCCAACTCCTCCTAAAAAGATATATAGAATCTATATCTAGAAACCAAACCCCTATCATAAATGAAAAATATAAGAACACCATGCATATAGACTATCTCACGAACATAGATATAGGCTACCCTCTCGGCACTGAAGGATATCTAAATGTGTATGAAATATTTCGTCCTGGTTAACTGATCAACAATTACACAAATAACATCGAAGCCACTAGAGATCTTAATCAAGCCACCTGGTCTAAAATTCTTGGCCTTTACCTTCTAACAACATAGTAAACGAGATACAAAGTCTGCCATATCTCTTTTTAGGCTACTCCATCAATAATGCTACCTCAAATATCTATACATCTTAGTTGTACTAAGATGAATAGAGTATCTTGAGCTGCAATCCTTAACTAAGGACATCAAATATCAGAACACCCGTAGAATCTATGGTAGCCCTCTTGGACTCATCACTTGATATCCGATCACGAATGATGCCAATTTTCGTATCCTCGACCTGGTGACACTAAATCTTCTCAAATAAGGTAGATCGCGCCTCAACAGTAGAAAGAATACTCTTCATTTAAGAAATATCTAGTAGCACCATTAAGTTGGCTAAGGAAGAGATGTCCCATGCCTATAGCCTCTAAGAAACTAAGATAGAACCAAAACTACCCAAACTCAATGCCTTCTAACAATAGGAATCCACTACCAAGTTCGCTTTGTCCGGATGATATATTTTATAGATGTCATAATCTTTAAGAAAATCCATCTATCTACGCTTCCTAGAATTAAGCTCTATCTGGATCATAGAATGCTAAAGAAAACAATGATCAGTATAGATCTAAAATTACATACCATAAAGATAATGCCTCCAAATCATAAGTATAAGAACTACCCTTCCAACTCCAAATGTCATGATCTGAACCATGGACTTTCCATGATGGGTATCTCAAGTCCCATTTAGACTGGGGATCACCGCTACACCTAACCAAGTGAACACAACATCCCCAACGTTGGATGAATTCCAAAGATATAACAAGATAGCATAAGAATAAGCTTAAAGATACTTAAATCATATCTATAACCATCAATCAGTAACTGAAAAACAACCTACAAAACTCACCCAAGTCCACAGTAATCCAATAAAGCCTTCTAACAAAGAATCAAAAACCAGTCATGGCTGGGAAATATCCCCGACTCTGAAAGATGACAATGATTATGTTAGTGATAATGAAACCTATTATCTTAAATCTAAGAATGGAAATAGATGAAATGCCTAAGCCTTTCGAAGAATGGAAGCTCACCACATCGCTGCAGCAAACTGACGAACCGAGCTAATCCACCTAACTCTGTGCATTAAAAGTAGAAGTATCTCCGGTTTCTGCATCTTATGGGAATACAATATCCAGAGACTATTATTGGGCTGAAGAATAGCATATAACACAGGAATAGGCTATAAAATATTGTCAAGTCCAATCATTTCAATGCCATATGAATAACATAATAATACATACATAAGAAATATGTTGGGATAGGGACAAGTCTTAGCATGAACTTTAAAACTCATCCTGGATTGTGTAGCTCAACCGTCATAACATAAGAAGGCACCCACTGACTATTGGGCCCAGCTCTCCCCAAGGTAGTAGGGCCCTAGTTCGTGTGGCCGCATGAACAAGAGGGTATACATATGCACTATAGGGTACTCAAACTTCCTAGCATATCAAGAAGACATAAGCACCCAATCATGTACTATAAAATGGGGAACTCCAACCTCCCAATGATAATGTAAAAATAAGGAGGACTCGAACCACTCGGTTATATAGACCCCCACGTCGGCAACCATGGTTTCTAGTATTGGTCGCTCGGTAGATTCACTTTCACAACTTAGCTACACAACCCTCATTAGAGCCTAGTTAAAACAATTATCACATATTCATATTCAACAAACCATAACACACATTCAGGCATACATTCTTGGTATCATCATAAAAACTACACCTTCAAGGTAACAACAACATGCTAAAATAGCTTAATCACTTAGGGAATTCACAACCTCTTTGGACCAATTTTGTAATAGCATGTTAAAATACAACCCACAAGGTTCAGTTCAAAACCATTATGCCTTATTAGCCTTTTCAATCATAACATAGTTCAAATTATTTCAATGTGCGTACTCTTCATAGCAAAATCAGTTTCACAATATGGGATTAAGGTCATGGCAAGTTCAAAAGACACAAGTTGGGTAAAATCACAATCCCTTTATTTATTCACCATACCGATGTACCAGATAGGTTTAAAACCATATTTGAAGCGAGAACAATCATATGTAAACCATGGGAAACATTGTTAAAAAAAACATTGTATATC
Source organism: Capsicum pubescens (assembly GCA_030864215.1). Classification (NCBI taxonomy): domain Eukaryota; kingdom Viridiplantae; phylum Streptophyta; class Magnoliopsida; order Solanales; family Solanaceae; genus Capsicum; species Capsicum pubescens. The sequence goes on along the minus strand of CM061543.1, from coordinate 282,788,029 downwards.
CTCAACCCATGTTTCAAAACCAACAACAATATCATATGAACAACACTTTTAAAACATGTGCTTTTAACAAATTAGCAATTAGTGAAGATTAACATGCCTGAAATACCAAGTTTCATGAAAGTAATTAAACCCTTGAGTCCTTGGATGAACTACTTCTTGGAAACCCTAAGTATCTTGCTTGAGATATTTGAGAGAGTCTTGAGAGTGTTTGATTACGTTGTGAAGAACAAATAATCCTGCTGAGAGCTTTATGAATGTGGGGTTTTAATTGGGTAAGAAGGGTATTGTCTAAAGTATCCTCAAATTAAAAGCTAAAATTTAGTTGTTAGTGACTATGGGTCATGGTACGAATCGTAAGGTTTCATTACGACTCTTCACCACAAGTCATATCCAAGATAGTCTCCAGGTCACACAAAAACCATTGACCTTACGACTCAACTGATACGATATCTATGGGACCTAATGACTCGTAGGTCCAGTCGTAGTCAAAAGAGAACCCATTTGGGGTATATAATGGACATCCCACAATTACACCCAACAACTCGTAACGAGTCCTTATGACTCTAAGTAATCCCCTCCTATTCAAAGCAGAACTTTACCACACACACTCACTACTTAGGCTACGATTGGATCCCTTGGACCCATCAAGACTCCTTACGACTTGTAGGGGGAGTCATTGTTAGGGCAGTGGGGATAAAATTTTAGAAATTTTCAAGGACCAAAAACCCAGGATGTTACATACTCCCTCCCTCCCTATAGGATCATTCATCCTTGAATGACAGGACAAGAAATTTATTAGCATGATTTGACTCCAAACTTTCCACACTTACCCTTAATAAAGACAGAATAAAAAATGCAAAGGAATTTACCATTTTCATAACTAAAATCAAAAAACAAAAATGCTTAGGAATATGCATACCTAAAAAAACAACAACAACAAACCTAGTGTATTCCCACACAGTGGGGTCTGAGGGAGGTAAAATGTACGAAGTCCATACCACTAACTCTGAAGAGGTAGCAAGGCTATTTTTGATAGACCCACGACTCAGGACAAAGAATAATAAGCAAATCATAATACATCATGAAATGAAATAAGTTGGTACAATATAGAAAAGGCACCCACACATTAATACCCTATACTAACAAACCAAAGGCACCCCCACCCACATACCCACATACCCCTATCCTAAAGCTCTCCTAATTACTGACTACGGCCCAACTACAGGCACTAACCTTATACCCTTATCTGTGTCCTCTAAACCTTCCTATCTAGGATTATGACCTCAGTAAGATGTAATTACTCTACGTCACATCTAATCACCTCCCTCAAATATTTCTTCATCCTACCCGTACCCTACCTGAAACCATCAAAAGCCAGTCTCTAGCACCTATGAATTGGGTCATATGTTCCCATCCTCCTCACATGCCCAAATCATCACAATCAAACTTTTCATATCTTGTTTTCCATCAAAGCCACTCCAACCTTCTCCTAGATAGTCTCATTCCTAACCTTATCACTCCTAGTAATCCTACACATCCAATGCAACATCCGTATTTCTTCTAGCTTCAACTTTTTGATATGGGTGTTCTTTACTGGCGAACACTCTTCTCCATACAGCATGGCTGGACGGACTGCCACTCTGTAAAATTTTCCTTTAAGTTTGAGCGGTACCTTCTTGTCACACAACACTCCCGAGGAGAGCCTCTACTTCATCCATTCTGCCCCAATATGGTGGGATATATCCTTATCAATCTCACCATTTCCATAAATCATGGACTCGAGATATTTAAAATTATTCCTCCTACACATAACCTGGGAATCCAACCTAACTACAACCATGTCCTCCTGCCTCAAGTCATTAAACTTGCATTCCATATTATCTGTCTTGCTTCTACTCAACCCGAACCCTTTAGACTCAAGGGTTTGTCTCTAAACCTCCAATTTATCATTCGCACCTCCTCGCGTCTCATCAATCAATACAACATCATCCACAAAAAGCATGCACCAAGGAACCTCTCCTTATATACACCGCTTTAAAACATCTATCACAAAAGAAAATAGAAAAGGGCTAAGAGTCGAACCCTGATGTAACCCTGTCAAGATAGGGAAATGCTCCAAATCTCCTCCTACCATCCTCACCTGAGTCTTAACTCCTTCATACATGTCCTTAATGGATCTGATGTATGCCACGGGGACCCTACTCACCACCAAGCATCTCCAAAGAACTTTCCTAGGGACTTTGTCATAGTCCTTCTCCAAGTCGATAATACCATGTGAAGTTCCTTGTTTCTTTCCCTATACTGCTCCACCAGTCTCCGCACCAAGTGAATTTCCACCTCCGTCGAGAGACCGGGCATAAAGATAAACTGCTTCTCCGAAATAGACACTATCTTCCTCAACCTCCGCTCGACCACTCTCTCCCAAATCTTCATAGTGTGACTAAACAACTTAATACCCCTGTAGTTATTGCAACTCTGAATGTCACACTTGTTCTTATATAAAGGAATTATTGTGCTCCACCTCCAAGCCTTAGGCATTTTTGCATTCTTAAAAATGCCATTAAACAATTTGGTCAACCACCATAAACCCACCCCGCGAGCAAACTTCCAAAAATCCACAGGAATCTGGTCTGGTCCCATCGCCCTACCCCTTCTCATACTGTGAATAGCCTCGCTGACCTCCTCCACCTTAAAATGCATATAATACCTAAAATCATGACACTCCTCCGAGTGCTCCAGCTCTCCTAACACAATGTCTCTGTCCCCCTCATCATTTAAGAGTTTATGAAAATATGAATGCCATCTTTTATTAATATGAGCATCCTCCACCAGCACACTACCATCCTCCTCCTTAATGCACTTCACTTGATCAATGTCACAACCCTTCTTCTCACTCATCTTAGCAAGCCTATAAAACCTTTTTTCCCTACCTCTATCCTCCAACCCCACATATAAGCTCTTAAAAGTTGTCGTCTTAGCAGCCGTAACTGCTAACTTAGCCTCTTTCCTAGTTAACTTGTACTCCTCCCTATTTGCTTGCTTACCCTATTCATCCTTACTCTAAACCAACTTAGCATACGCCCCCTTCTTAGTCTTCACTTTCTTCTTTACTTCTTTATTCAACCACCAATCCCCCTGTCGTTGACCAGCTCGACCCCTCGAGACCCCCAACACCTCTCTAGCCATTTCCTTTATACACCTAGTTTCCCTATCCCATATACCATCCATGTTCCCCCTACAATCCTAGACCCCTATCTCTGCCACCTTCTTTTATATCTCCATCTCACTTATCGGTGTCAAGCCCCCCACTTTATTCTAGGACGACCCTCCTCACCGCTTCTTTTCTTATCCTTCTTTAAGCCCAAATCCATCACCAGAAGCCTATGTTGGTCGAGACTTTATCAGTCAAAATCACCTTAAAATCCTTACAAAACACCCTATCCCTCCTCCTAAGTAACAGAAAGTCAATCTGCATCTTAGCTATTGCATTTCGGAAGGTGACTAAGTGATCCTCTTTCTTCAAAAATCTCAAATTCACTAACACTAACCTAAAGGACCTCGCAAAGTCCAACAGAGTAACCCCCTCTTCATTTCTCTCCCCAAAACCATAACCCCTATGCACATCGCCATAACCTCCCAATAATACTTCGATGTGACGAGTAAAATCCCTTTCTGCAATAATATTCTTAGATCTAGGTATGCCTCTTACCACTTCATCTAAAGCCTTCCAAAACCACTTCTTCTTCTCACCGTCCAAGCCCACCTGAGGTGCATAAACACTACACACATTCATAGTAAACCCTCCATAGACCAACTTAATCGTCATTAACCTATCATTGACCCTCTTAACCTCCACTACTTGCCCTCTAAGATCTTCATCTACTAAGAAGCCTACTCCATTCCTACGCCTCACTCCCCGAGTAACAAAACTTGTAAGCATCCACATCCCTAGCCTTAGATCCTACCCACCTAGTCTCCTGAACACACGCAGTATTAATCCTCCTCTTTCTCAAAATATTCACAAGCTCTATGGACTTACCCTGAAGGGTCCCTATGTTCCAAGACCCCACCATCACCCTATCTATACTTGTAACACATCTACTTCTACCTCCCCTAACACATCTACTTCTACCTCCCCTCACTCCATACCCCAAGCCCGACCTAACACCATATTTTCCCCCAATCCCAAACCAGTCCTCCCCTCTTCTCCTACCCCCTTACCAGCCCTCTCTCTTCCCCTACCTCAATAACTGCCCCCCAGCCCTAACCCTCTCAGACATGACCCTACCTATCATAAATGCCCAAAGCCACTCCTCAAGAAACACAAAAAAAGATAGAAAAAAAACTAACAGCAGGAAACAAACAATGATAGAAATAAAATTAAATTAGGATAGAAACAAAACTAACCGCAAGTCATATAGAGCACACTAATAGCCTAGCACCAAGGACAACAAAACCAATATTAAAAGCAGGGTAAGTGACCATTATACGACAACAGATAGTCCCAACAAATTAAAACAAGTCAAGATATAGGAGATAAAACTAGAATTAATACGAAGAAGAAAATAGCAAAGGTTAGAAGTCACCGGGTTATGCTTGTAGACTACGTCCTCTTTTCCTGCGTGTTATGTTGGATCCCGGTAAACTGATACAGAAACTGGTCACCATAATATTATCATCGGAGTGCCACCGGAATCATATCTAGTACTGCCAAAATCAGATCTGATCGGAACCAGTAGAACCTTCCGATGGACCCGCCAGAATTGGTCTCTTGGCACCGGGGCTGCACACTGCCTATGTCATTGGAGATCTTCAAATGGAGCCATTTGAATACTGGAATGATAGCTATTATTGTATGCAAATTCAAGCAAAGGCAAGTGGCCATCCCAACTACCCTGGAAATCAATTACACACACCCTTAGCATATCTTCCAAAGTCTGAATGGTCCTTTTTGCTTGACCATCTATCTGAGGATGAAAGGCTATACTAAGATGGAATTGGGTACCAATACCTTTTTGGAATGCTTTCCAAAAGGAGAGGTGAACTGGGTAGCTCTATCTGAGATAATAGTCAACGAAACACCGTGCAATCTGACCAGCTCCTTAATGTAGAGCTTGGCGTAATCCTCGGCTAAATAAGAGGTATGAACTACAAAGAAAAGAGCTTATTTGGTTATTCTATCTACAATGACCTAGACTGAATCATGCTGATGACGAGTTCGAGGAAAACCCATCACGAAGTCCATGTTCACAACTTCCTACTTCCAAGTAGGAATACTGAACTCATGCATAGGACCACTAGGCTTCTGATGCTCTATCTTAACTTGCTAACATGTAGAGCACTTAGCCATAAACTCTGCAACATATCTTTTCATCCCACTCGACTAATAGATTTCCCATAAATCGTGGTACATCTTAGTGGCCCCTAGATGAATAGAGTAATATGTACCGTACGTTTCTGCAAGAATTCGCTGCCTTAAGTCATCTATGTCTGGAACACGGAGATGACCCTGGCAATGAAGAAGACCATCTCCCTCTTGGAAAAAAACCTCTATTTTCTGATTCTGAACTGACTCTTTTAGTTTGACAAGGCTAGGATCCTTATCTTGCTTTTCCTTCACCTCAGAAATTAGAGATGATTCTGAACTACTCTAAACACATACACCACCCTCTGAAGAGTCGACTAAGTGAATGCCTAGTATGGCAATCAGGTGGACTTCCTAGACTAACTTCTTCTTACTATCATCAACATGATAAATACTACCCATGGATAGTCTACGGATAGCGTCGGCCACTGCATTAGCCTTTCTCGGATGATAGAGGACACTCATGTCATAATTTTTTAAGAACTCTAACCACCTTCTCTGACGAAGATTGAAATCTTTTTGAGAAAAGACATACTGAAGGCTCTTATGATCTATGAAGGCGACTACTTGAACTCCGTAGAGATAATGCCTCCAAATCTTTAAGGAAAACACTACAGCTACTACCTCAAGATTATGAGTAGGATAATTCCTCTCATGGGGTTTAAGATATCATGAGGCGTAGTCTATGACCTTACTATGCTGCATGAGGACACAACCTAAACCCACTCTAGATGCATCACAATAAACTACAAAACCATCTGAACCATCTGGAAGAGTTAGAACTGTTGCTGAGGTAAGTCGAGTCTTTAATTCCTGAAAAATTTTCTTGCAAGGATCTGACCATTGAAACTTGACTTTTTTCTGAGTCAATCTGGACACAGGGGATGCAATAGAATAAAATCCCTCAATAAAGCGTCTATAATAGCCAGCCAAACCCAAGAAACTCTTGATATTTGATGGAGAAACGGGGAGAGGCCAGTTTTTTACTGCTTTGGTCCTTTGAGGATCTGCTCTAATGCCATCACTGGAAACAATATAACCAAGAAATGTTACTAACCTTAGCAAAAATATGTACTTACTGAATTTTGCGAATAATTGATGATCTCTGAGAGTCTGGAGTACCATTCTTAGATGGTTTGCATGATCTCGCTCAGTGTAGGAATAGACCACAATATCATCTATGAAAACTATGATGAACATGTCCAAGTACTGCTTGAACACATGGTTCATCAAGTCTATGAAAGTATCTAGGGAGTTGGTAAGACCAAATGACATGACTAGAAATTTGAAGTGACCATACCGCGTATGGAAAGCTGTCTTCGGGATGTCACATTCTCTAACTTTGAGCTGATGATAGCTGGATCTGAGGTCTATCTAAGAGAAATAACTGGCACCCTAAAGTTGTTCAAAAAAGTCATCGATTCTTGGAAGAGAATACTTGTTCTTGACTGTAACCTTATTGAGTTGACGGTAATCTATACACATTCTGAGTGAACTGTCTTTCTTGTGCACGAATAAGACTGGTGTACCCTACGGGGAAATTCTAGTTCTGATGAATCCTTTATCTAAGAGATCCTTCAACTGTTCTTTCAGCTGTCTGAGTTCTGATGGTGCCATTCTATATGGAGGAGTAGAGATAGGCTGAGTGTTTGAAAGAAGATCAATACCGAAGTCTATTTCCCTTTCAGGAGAAATTCCTGGAAGATCTTCGAGAAAGATATCTGAATATTCATTCACTACTGGGACTGATCCGAGACTGGGAGCCTCGAAATTAGAATCTCTAACATAAACTAGATGATAAACACATTCCTTAGATATCATTTTCCTTGCCTGAAGGTAGGAAACAAGTTGACCCCTGAAAGTGGATATGCTACCCTTCCACTCTAGGACGGGTTAATTTGGGAACTAAAACTGAACTATTCTATTTTTGCATTCGACTGTGGCATAGCAGGAATGAAGCCAATCCATGCCGAGAATGACATCAAAATTAGTCATCTCTAACTCAACTAAATCTGCTGACGTGACTTTCTAAAATATCATAACCGGGAAGTTCATGTATATCTGCCGAGCTATGATGGTTTTACCCACTAGGGTAGATACTGAAAAGGGATATGCTGGAATTTCAGGACTGATTCTGAAATCAACTGCTATATAAGGAATAACAAAAGACAAGGAAACTCCTGAATCTAGAAAAACATATACATGCACATGAAAGATCTGTAACATACCAATAACTATATCAGGAGAGCTTTCCTAATCTTATCGAGTCTGAAGAGCATAGAGACGATTTGATCATTGCCCGCTAGTAGCACTGGAAGTGGCACCCTGCTGATTTAGGTGACCAAACTAAGCTGAAGAGAGATTCTCTTGACCCTGAGGACCTGGCTGCGGACATTCCCTAACTCTATGGCCTAGCTTTCCACAACCAAATCAAATGCCACTACCTACTTTACACATTACCTGATGGAGCTTATCGCAAGTCTGGCAATGAGGATAGGTGCGGGCACTTCTAACACTGCCCTGGGTCTTAGAGCCTGGCGGTCTATCTTTTTTACCCTCTCTGAACTTAGGAAATAGAGCATGTCTATAGAGGGAGATGGAACTGATGACCTAGGATGAAACTGGGAATGGTTTCCTCCTAACTTAGGCTGAGCAAAGTTGAAACTACCTATCTTCACTCTCTTATTATACTTTTCCCTCTGCTTAATTTTCTATTGTTCTATCTGTTGAGCATGGGTCATAAGTCTAGCTAAGGTCATGTCACTGTTCATCATAGTGGATCTGCACTCATTAACCATGCCGCCGTTCACCCCTGAAGCAAACTTACTCATCATGGATCTACTGTCTGCAACCACATGAGGGGCATACCTGGCTAATTAAGTAAACATAAAAGAATACTCTTTCACTATCATATTTCCCTGCTTGAGGTAGATGAACTCTAGCACCTTAGCTTCTCTAAGCTCTTGGGGAAAGAATTTGTCTATGAATGAAGTAAAAAACTCCCCCCACTCTATAGGACCTGCATCATCTGATATTTTGGACTTCCACTGTTTGAACCAAGCATGTGCCACATCCTGCAACTGGTATGCAGCTAGCTCAGCACTCTCAACAGTAGTCACCCCCATGGTGTCTTTCACTTTCTGAACTTGATCTAAGAATTCCTGAGGGTCTTCATCTACCTTAGACCTGAGAAAGGATGGAGGATTCATTCGGGTGAAGTCCCAAATCCTCGCTGCAGCTGAGTTGGCCACTGGGTTGGCCGGAATGACTGTTAGCCATTCATTATGAGCAGTGACTGATTAACCAAGAGTGGTGAATGCGGTCCTTAACTCCATATGAGAAACATGATCGTCCAAAGGTTCTTTTGGCTGAGGGGCTGACTGATTTCTTCTCTTAGGAGGCATGTTCTGAAATAAAGAGAAGAAGCGGATTATACTAAGAGACTGACTTGTTATTATGCTCACAGGTACGACATGAATACTGAAAGAGGGGAAAATATTCTTAAAACATCTCATAGCCTCTTGCACATAAATGTGGCGCGCAACACACCCATGCATAAGACTCTACTAGATGCGGCTTTCAGACTTCCTAGGACTCTATTGAACCTTAGGCTCTAATACCAAGTTTTTGATGATCCAAATTGAAGAACCGGAATGCTACACGGTGCTCATGACCCTGAAGGACTACAAACTAACCCATGACTAATATTTGTACCTGTATACTGTATACGATAACATAATAATGCGGAAACATGCACTAAAAGGACATAAGGTTCAATCATGAACATAACTAAATAATGTAACATCTGTGTGGGGTAATAGAATACCCAAAACAAAACTAAAGTCTAAAACATGATAGTCTGTATCTAGTCTGCATCTAGTCTGAAAGCCTCTACTGTCTGAAGAATCTGAATAAGGAGTTGATGGGACATGTCCCCAACTAACTCCAACTAATAAGATAATCAATAAGCTAGTAGAAATCATTATTTACTTGAAGGATGAGGACTCACTTCAACTATGACTGCTGAATCTAGAATCTACTGCTGATCTGGAACTCGTGTCTCTGAAACTATGTTGTAACATAAAAAGAAAGAACCATAGCGCGAATGCGTCAGTACATATATACCTAGTATACATGTGAGGTAGGATATATATAATGGTTCACATGCATGAATAATGCTAACTAAATGTCTAACATGAACGTGAGAATATATGCATAAATACGTAATAGTAACTGACAACATGATTTCTGAGTCTGTATACTGATAATGTGACATACTAGTAACTAATATGAGTGATAACATGAAGGACTATATCTGAATAATGCTGATAACATAGGTGACTATATCTGAGTATAACAGATAACGTGGATGATTATAGCTGACAGTCCTGAATCTGATGGAACTATCTGAGTTCCTTACTGTATCTGAGTTGACTGTATATGAAAGTCCTAAAATCTGAAAAACTATCTAAGTTCTATTACTGAGACTGATTGACTGTATCTGACAGTCCTAATTCTGTAACATGAAACTGTGGGAAGTAGTATCTAACCGATATGCCCCAAATGTTCTATAATAGCTAAGCTGGGGTCCAATTTATACCTTGATTGGAATGGTGTCAATACCGCGCCACTGGTAAGGAAAACATGTGAGTAACCCTCATATATCAGGTAACTCTAGCGAGAACCGTGGGAACCCTTACATAACAGGTTAAGCCACCTTATCTACCCTCATATAGCAGGCTACGATGACTCAACCAATGTTGGCTACATAGTTCTATAATGCATGGATTGCTTCAAGTAATCACACCCTCGTATAACAGGTGAGTCCCCATCCTTGGGTTCACTCGGTGCTAACTCCTACTCCTATCAGAATAGACACTGAACATGATTCACTAAACTGAACTGAGCATGGACTGAATTACTGAATTTCCATGGCTGATAGAATACTACTGATATCTGATAACTGATTGAGTCATCATATCATAGAGATTTTTCCTAGGTCATAAGACTATCTGAAGTTTAAGATTTCATAGCTTAACTGAGAATATGGTGAAAACATGACATGGATCTAGGCACATAACTAATATTTCGGGTACAAGTACCCCCGGACTCGATAGAAGGAAACTAACATAGCATGATTTACTTGATGACTTGACTAACATCATAATACGTACTACATTCATTAGAGTCTTTCATCAAACATGTAATATGCATAAACTTGTACATACATGGGGATTTCAAGATATCATGCTAGTTAGACAATTTTCCTTCATCTAGGCATTTAATCAAACATATTGTAGGCATAGTATATGCAAAGCACATCATACAACAATTAAACATCATGCTTCAATTCCAATTCCATCATACAAGGATTTAGTCATGAGATTTCATAAATCTTTATCTATACTAATCAACCCACATGGAATTTATCATCAAATCATGGAATAAAAATCAATTCCTCATTTATCAACATGAAAGAGAACATACAAATCATGAAAACATTAATAAAATCCATAACTTGTAGTTAAAAAGGATTCTTGGACTTCATGTATGAAAGGAGTCCATGAATGAACACTATGCATACCTTAGATCATTATTTCGTGAAAATTGATGGTGAAACCTTCTTGAAATTGGACCTTCTATGAAAACCCTAGCTTGAGTTCTTGAGAGTATTTGAGAAAAACATCAATATTTTTGATGAATAAGGGCTAAATCTCGTGTTTGGAAGCTTATATAGGGGGTCAAATTGACCCTTTTAACCTTGGACACGAAATTTAATTTTTCGGTAAAATTTCCCAAATTGGGCCCTTGGCGCGACTCGACACTATACGACACTGGAAATTGACAATTGGGAAACTGCACGGTGGCGCGATGCGGAGCTATCGTGTTACCACCTTGTCTACGACCTGGAAGTTTGGCACAACATACCAGTATCACGGAAAAACACTGGAATTTGACAATTGCCATTTGAGCTATCTCAGCGACGCGCTGAAGGCTCAGGTCAAATACTGTCTCGCTAAAAAGGCTCTAACTCTTCACCCGGGTGTCGGATTTGGGCGAATTATATATCGATCGAAATATTATTAAATTTCCCACTTGATAGTAAGTGAAAATTATGAAAATAACACGAGTATATGAATGAATTATAATTTCAAAAAAAGTTCTAATATCCTTGAGATGATTTTCAAGCTAAGAAAAAGCACGAGTATTACAATATCTGACTCACATGTATATATAAATATATAGGATATGTATCATGTATTTTTTTATTATCTATATGTAAATGTATATAGTTGTCCCTTTTATAGATATTATTTGTCTTATATGTTTATATATACATGTGAGTGAGATATATATTTTTGTAAATACATATGCAGATACATATGTATGTTTTTTACTGTAAATACATATCCAAATCTGTATGACTATGTATTTTGTATATTTTTTTTATATGTGTATGTGATGTACACATTTGTCTTTTCAAAATAAAAGTTAGAGATAAAAGAGTAAAAAAATAAGAGGAATAAAACAAAAATAGAAAAAGAAAAAAAAGTGAAGTGAAAAAACAAAAAAATTGAGTTTGAGCAGCTTTAAAAATCGATTTTGATCACTATATTGTTCGATCAGTTTAATTTATTGTTGCATTATTTTTTTTCAAAATTCGTTTATAAAATACACAATAACAATTTAACAAAATAAATTGTTAAATGGTACAACGTAACGGAAAATTGATTTTGATCTCTCTAACGAAAAATCGTTAATGGATTAAAATATTCAAAAATAATTTAACAAAAGTCGATTTTGATCACTATATTTGAACGAAACATCAATAATGACTCAAAAAATTTTGAACGAAATAACAGTAATGGTTCAGAAAAAATCAGAACAAAAAAATTTAATCGATTTCAAACAATTGATAATCCATATAAGAAAACAATATTACGGTTAAATACCTTCAACAATAGTAATGGTGTAATTTGAATTTTCGAAGATATTGAACAGAAAAGTTTTAGTTGAATTTGATTTTGATTTTTTTTGGATGAAAACGATAATGTGAAACTGAAATTTAAATTTTGATTTCAATTGGTAACAAATAACAGAAATCATTTTAATTAAGAGATTTTGATGAAAAAGAAATTTCAATATTTAATTCATGACTAATTATATCACATTTAACTCAACTGATTTGAGTTAAACATGGGTAGTCAAACGATTTGTATATGTATTTTTATAGCAACAGTTTGTTCAAATACAATATACATGTTACTTGTTTAAGTAATTATGAAAGTATTCCTATGAATTTCTTAATTATGATATTAAGTAATGCTATTTATGAATTTTATGCACTTAATAGTTTGAAATGTGAACCATTTAGATTCAGACCTCCATTAAGTTCAAATAAATGAGCCCTAAATAGCACACGAGATTTAGTAAAATTTGTTGCAAAAGTCATGAGGTTGGAGAAAACTGCCATTTCATGGGGTGTTTAAGGGGGAAAGTACTGATAACTGGATTCCCAATAAATGTTCATCCCAACACAACTTACTCTTTTTCTTTCAAAAAAACGAGGCTAATTATTATATAGATACCAATGCCTTGATTCTTTACTTTCTTTTTGTTTTTGTTTCTGATGTCTAATTGAAAACATAACCAAAAATGAGAATTACACTTGAAATTTAAGGAAAAAGTAAAATCCAAGAAAAAACAGGAAAAAGAAAAAGAAAATTTATAATGAAATATTAGGAAATAATAACATTATGTTGAGAAAGTGCAAGGAGTTGTTTATTTTATTTCAAAGCCTTTGCATTAATATAGTTGGTTAGTATTGTAGTTGTTTCACTTTTGTACTAATAATTTCAAATTTTCCTTTTTTCTTGAAGTGGAATTTTTCGAAATTCAATGTTTTCGTAGGGTGTTTCTCTTTCCCTTGGTAATTTTTCAATCAAAATATGGCAATTTTTATTTTTAGTATAATTTTACATCAATTGGTGCTAGTAAAATAAGGAAAAAACAAAGAAGTTAGTGTCTATATAAACAACGGAGAATTATATGCACACAGTAAATTCATTGGCACTAATAAAATAAGGAAAAACAAAGAAATTAGGGTCTATATAAACAATGGAGAATTAAATGCACACAGCAAATTGAGTTATCTAGGCTTCTTCAATATTAACGTAAGATTCTTTTCACTTTGAGTCGATTAATTCTTTAATTTTTTTTTCTTTTACAATAATGTTGCTCTTCTAATTTGTTCATTAATTCCTCACTTCTTTATCTACGCTAATTTACAAATTATAATTCTCTCTTTTTTAACTTATTGATTCGATTACAACAACAACAACAAACTCAGTATATTCCCACCTAGTGGGGTCTGGGGAGGGTAGAATGTACACAGTCCATACCACTACCTCTAAAGAAGTAGAGAGACTATTTTCGATAGAGCCCCGGCTCAAGACACAGGACAATATACAAATTGATTTGATTACATCGAATATATTAATTTTCTATAGAAAACTACTTATTCTCACGAACATATATATTGGAAAGTATTTAACATAAATGTAGTTTAAAAGAGTGTTAGTTTAATGTAATATGGAAAGAGATACTTTTACTATGTCCGATATTTTTATTTCAATTTTCATTACCTTTGTTACTTCTTCATTCAACAGTGGTTCAAGCTAGTTCAATACTGTACTAAACACGATAATGTCACCCTCAAAAAACAAAACATTTGACAAGAACAAGAAGAAGTTGGTAGATACGAGAGAACAAATAAACAAGCAAGAAAAAGACCTTCGAAATACTAATGTGCAACAAAAAAATGTGCACAAAAAAATAAGAACAAACATGTGATCATTGGAAGTTAAAGGACAATGAAGACAAGATCGAAGACAAATTGGAGAAAAAAGGGATTCCTAGAAGAAAGATATAACCTATTTATTAATTATCTTTTAGTTATTAATAAATGTTTAGGTTCTACTAATTAAGATCAAGGATATGTTTAGGTTTTAAGATTTTTGAGATTTGTTACTAGGAGTTTAAGACTAGTTTTATATATATATATCCGTCATTGCCTTTTATTTTTTTGTCTTATATTTATTGTTTATGTTTCGTGGGTTGTGATACTTGATTTGAGCAACAAAAAGAGATAACTATATTAACTAAGTCTTTCACGCAAAAAGTTTCTGTATGGCACAATGTACATCATCCAAATATTACAAAGTTAATCAAAGTCTACAATAGTATCATTATGAGTAACAAATTCACTGAACAATACAAAACATTCCAACCATATTAATCACTCTTGAGGTACAAATTAAGAAATATCTTCAAGCGCCAAACCAAAATCCAAAAAAATAAATAAAGCTCTAACGCACATAGGCATATACCCCAAAAGAGTTACAATAAACATGTATTTATTAATAATGATGTAACCCTAGTTCCATGGCAATGAACTCTTTCGTAGTCTCATATTATCTATAATATAAAAGGTCCAATATTTTTATAAATGTATATATATTAAATGATGAATCTCCTTCTATGAAAAAATTTGTCTCCACCACTAAATGTAACAACTCAAAATATTAATTCTGTGGAGGTGACTAGAGAGTAGGAATAGTGGGAATGTTTGGGATTGTTTGAATCGAAGGCATTGGAGGCAATGACAATTTTGGTTTAGGAGTGGAAATTGCTTGAAAAGATGGCAATGTAGTTGGCATGTTTGGGATTTTTGCCAATCATGGAAATGCAGTTTATGGTAGAGATGGAATTTAGAATAGGCTACGACCTGTAAAACTATGGTTGATGATTGTCAAGGACATTATAATTACCTAGCAAAAGATAGAGAAATTCTTAAGAGTGGCCATTTTTGTACATGTGATGTAATTACAACATTGAGTACAACAATGTTTTGCCAAATGATGGTTGTGATATGGTGTTAGAACTCCGTATCGTTAGATCTCCATGAAACAATGTGTATAAAACACTAGAAGCTCAAGAGGCAAAGGAGAAACTGAAACATTTCATTAGAGATGAAAAATATCTTCTGTTGTATTCTAGACGGGTCCAGATACATGTATATATCAAAAATTAATCAAAAATATGATGATTAAAAGTAATTGTATGCTGCTATGTTGTTGTTGGGCTCGGGTCATGCTTCATATTGGGCATGTCACTTGGGCCAATGTCAACACCCCTCCCCCTTCAAGCAGGAGGGTGTTAGCACTCCTAGCTTGCATAAACAAGAACCATGAAGAGGACCTGAAAGTGGCTTGATCATGATGTCAGATATTTGATCAGCTGAAGATACATGATGCAAAGAGATAATATCAGATATAAGGAAGTCACGAACATAATGACAATTAATCTCAATGTGCTTGGCACGCTTGTGAAATACCGAATTCTTAGCAATGTGCAAAGAAGCCATGCTGTCATAATAGATAGGAACAAGAGAAGATATGGACAAACCAAAGTCAGTAAAAAGATGAGTGAGCCAAACTACTTCAGCCACAACTTTTCACAAAGCACTGTATTCTGTCTCAACGGAGGATAAAGAAATGATAGTTTGCTTCTTTCTTCTCCAAGAAATGGAACAAACCCCAAAAATGATGTAAAAACTAGTCATTGAACGTATGAATAAAGGGCATGCAGCGCAGTTAGAATCAGCATAAGCAGAGAGATCCAAGCAAGGTGAAAATAAAAGAAAATGCCCTGATCAGGTGCAGAACTCAGGTATCTCAACACATGAATACCGGCCAACATGTGAGGAGTGAAAGGACGATTGAGAAACTGACTTTCATGCTTAAAAACAAAAGAAATGTCAGGTCTAATACATTGAAGGAAATTGAGCTTCCCAATAAGACGATGATAAATTGAAGGATCAGGCAAATGATCTGGCATGTCAGATGTCAATTTGGCAGTAGGGTCCAAAAGGGAACCCACTGGTGTAAAATTAGAACACTGAAATTCTTCCAACAAATCAGAGTCAAACTTATGTTGTGTAATGAGATAACTAGAGTCATGAACAATGACCTCAAGACCCAGAAAGTAGTGGACTAATCCAAAATCCTTAATCTTGAATTTTTTATCAAGAAAAGATTTGAGGCTAGTCATCTTAGAGTTATCAGACCCAGCAAGAAGAATATCATCCACATAAACAACAAGGACAACAAGAGAAACAGTGGTACACTTAGTAACAAAGAATAATCATTCTTTCTAGCAATGTAGCCTCAAGATAACAAAGCTTCAGAGAACTTGGAAAACCATTGCCTAGAAGCCTGTTTGAGGCCATACAAGGACTTTTTGAGTTTACGAACCAAAGAAGTCTGACTAGAGAAGGCAGTAGAGACCTGAAGACCAAGAGGTAATTTCATATAAACATCCTCATGAAGATTACCATGCAGAAATGCATTGTTGACATCCAACTGGAAAATAGTCCACTGATTTGGAAGCAAGTGATAAAAGATACTTGAAAGTGGTTAGTTTCACAGCAGAAGAAAAATTATCATAGTAATCAATGCCCTCTTTTTGGGTATCACCCCTAATGACCAATCTAGCCTTGTACCTATCAATGGTACCATCAGATCTCTATTTGATCTTATATACCCATTTATAGGGAATAACCTTCTGATGAGAAAGAAGAGGGATAATCTCCCAAGTGTGTTTTTCCTCAAGAGACTTGAATTCCTATATCATAGCCTTTTTCAAGGTAGAGTGAGAAATAGCGTGCTGGTAAAACTGAGGTTCATGCATGTGTAAGTCAGAAATAGATACCTTGGAATTGACAGTAGGTAGAGAAGGATGGGATTGAATAGAATAATAAACATAATAAGAAAGATATGAAGGAGGGTGAGTTGATTTAGTACTTCTCCTAAGAGGGGAAACAAGAATGGGAAAAGTATTAATAGGAGGGGAAGATGAATAAGACTGAGCAGGAGATAGGCTAGGCTCTTCAGTGTTAACAAAAACTGAAGGTGGGGAAAAATATTAGAAACACCAGTAGTACAAGAATAATGGAATATGTGTTTCTGAAAGATAACACTTCTAGAATAGAAAATAGAGGAGGAAGATAGGTTGAGTAATTTGTACCCCTTCTTCCCACAAGGATAACCAATGAAAAAATTAGGGATAGATCTAGGATGGAATTTGTCCCTAGAGTGGGTAAGGGAAACAATATATGACAAGAAACCAAAACTTTTCAAATGCTCATAGGTAGGGGAGGAACCGTGCAATTTCTGATAAGGAGATAAATGGTTCAGTATGACAGAAGGAAATGCATTGATAAGATATGTGGCAGTTAAAACACATTCACCCCATTATTTCAAAGAAAGGTGGAATTGAAACAGTAATGCTTGAGAGACTTGAAGAAGATGTTTGTGTTTCCTCTCAACTACCCCAATCTGTTTTGGGGTGTGAGGGATAGTAGTTAGGTGAAAAAATACCATTATCAAAAAAGAGTTTCTGAAGGTCAGTACTGTTGCCTAACTCAAAATCATTGTCAGACCTAGAAGTTTGAAAATGGGAATGAAAATAAACTCTAGCAATGTTAACAAAAGCTTTAAGAAAAAAACAGGCACTACCTTTGAAAGAAACAAGATGAGTCCAGGGAGTTGTAATGCCCCGAGGGTATAGATGTATTATGGTGCTTACAATCCCGAGGGACCATAAGCTAACCCATGACTGATACCTATTGTAAGAATTGAATAATAATACTATTAAAAATATATGAGGAAGTTAAGATAAATTTGCCATAAGGTTCATAAAATACTAAAATAAGTACTGAATACTGATAGTAATACTGAAAAATTTAACATCTGTCTGAAATAGTCTAGTATGAAAGTCTCTAACTGTATGAATATTGAGTTTATGGGATAATTATCCAACTAACTCTGACAAATAAACATACTAAACTACTGGAATGCTGAAATAATAACACTGTCCTCAAAATATGAGGACTCACCACTATAACTGATACTGATAACTTGAGCTGCTAGGTATGGTCAGGAGCCCATGCTTCTGAACCTATGATATGAGACATCATACCGCAAAAGAAAGAGTATGTGTTAGTACTTTGAATGTACCAGTATGCTAAGTAAGGTAGGCTGATATACATGGGTTTGTATGCATGAACAATAACTGACTGAATGATATGAATATAACTGAATGAGAGTACATATATAACTGAAACTGCTATAAATACTGATTATGCTATATTGTGTATATATATATATACTATAACTGAGATCATACAGGAACTGAATACTGAGTTCCGATAACTGAGTGAGTGGTATCTGAGATTACTAATTAACTGTATTACTAATAACTCGATGACTGTTTCTAATAGTCCTGATTTTATAGAACTGAAATAAGTTCTATATTGAGTCTAAAATTAAAACTGAAGGTGGTATCATCTAACAGACATGCCCCATGTTAAGCTGATTTGGAGTCCAACCTATAACCCCAGTTGGAAGGGTGCTAATATCGTGCCACGGGTAATAACAGTCTAAAGAGTTACCTTCATCTGGAAGGTACCCTAATGAGATAGGTATTACCCTTATCTAGCAGGTAAATACTTTATCAGCCCTCAACTGGCTGGTTGATATCTTAACCTACACTGGCTACATAGTTCTGGAACACAAGGACTGTTACTAAGGATCAGACCCTCAATTGGCAGGTGAGCCCCCATCCTTGGGTTCACTCGGTGCTGAATCCTATTCCCAACTGAATAGATATTGAATTGATCGCTATACTGTACAGGGTTTGACTTAACTGTTATTGATAGTGTTGACTAACTGAACTGGACTGAGTTCACTGAGCTCTGTAACTGACTGAGTATTACTGTTTGTGATATTACTGAGACTATTCTATAGCAACTGTAATTCTAGGTTAACAACTAGATTTTTTTGGTATTGAATACCCCCAGGACTTGATAACATAAATAGTAAAACATGGCAAATTCTTGAAAACATTACATAAATTAATTATTCACCATGCATTCATTTAGACATTTTGTCAAACACTTGAGAGGCATGAACTTGTACATGAATGGGACCATATGATAACATGTCATGAACTCACTCTTCAATTTACATAGGCATTCTATCAAAATCTTGGAGAGAATAACTAATGCACATGGAAATCATCGAGATATAAACATCATGGCTACAACATTCAACTTGCAATTCAAGGGTTTAACATGGAGTTCACATAATTCTACATACTTGCTAATTAATTCACTTGAAACTTGTATAAATTTTGATTTGAAAACCATACAACAATACATACATGAACACAATCTAATTCAAACATATAAATCATAAATTCAATAAACTTGTAGTTTTAAAAAGGGTTATTGAACTCCAAGGGTGGAAGGAAACCCAATGATGTACACCGAACATAACTTGATTGTTAATTTTTTAAAGATTGCAGGGAAATGCTTGGAACTTAATCTTGAATTTGATAGTCCAGGGTTTGTTCTTGAGAGGATTTTGAGAGTAAAGAATGAATTTTGCCCTTTTTGGGGCTTAATCTCATGTTTTAGCTGAATTGGGTACGGGGAAAAGGACCTGTTTGCCCTTGGAAAGTCGGATTTTTAATGAGAAAAAATTTTCCAGTGACACGATACCTGATGCATCGCGTCGATGGGGTCGACGCGATGGCCAATGCAATGCGTCGTGATTGAATTGGCTCACTAGAAATTACACTAAAGGCTTGCCTAGCGATGCTACAGCTGATGCGTCACTTTTATGGGGTCAACGCAATGGATGACGCTTCGTGTTGATGGTGACATGATGACACTTGATGCTAGTGATGATACTGTCAATGCGATTACCGACCCGTTGCACCGGGAATGTATCAATTCACTATTTTTGACATCTTATTAAGCTTGTTGCGACGTCTAAAAAATCCAAAACTCATCCATGGTGACCTATTGACATCCCTGATCATGAATCGACTTAAAATTAATATTTTAAGATCATAAGGATGAAAAACAAGATCATCCAATTATGAAGGTAAAAAAATTATTCTAAGTCTTAACACTTAGCTGAATTTTTCTAAGTCTGGAACCCCTTTTGGCATGCTTTAAAGGACCAAAATGACTAGGATTATGGGACCTTACAGTAGTCCTAGTGAATTCATCAATGAAGGTTAAGAAATACCTAAATCCATTGTAAGTTTGTGTATGGTAATGGCCCCAAATGTCAATGTGGACCAACTGAAAAGGGGATGTGGAATGAATAGTATTGGATGAGAATGGTTGTCTATATTGTCTGGACTTGGGACAAACATCACATAAAAAAGATTGAGAAGAATAAAGAAGTCCAAAAATGGAAGGAATGGATTTCATTTTACTATAAGAAATGTGTCCCAGCCTTTAATGCCAAAACATATCAATTTTATTTATAGCACAAGTCTCTTTACAATTGTTAGGAGAGACATCAGGATATGGATGAACAACAGAAGTAAAGGGAGAAATATGAGTCAAAATAAATATAGAATCAGTAATGAAATAGTACAAACCAATTGCTTCTCTGCCAATTTCCAACTGCCTCTTTAAAGAAGGGCCCTATAAAATGCAGGTAAAAATGGTAATGATACCACTAAGAAGTTTGTGAATGGATGTAAGGTTTAACTAAACAGAAGGAACTAGTAATACATTGTGTAAGGTCATATGTTGTCTGGTATGTAAGGACCCAGTAGATACAACCTTAACCCTATAACCATTAGGTAAACTGATTAAGAGAGGGGTGTCTAAAGGACTAATATTGTGTAAGAGGTGTTTGTGAGGTATCATGTGATTAGTGTAACCAAAATCAATTATCCAAGGATCTATTCCTAAATAATATACTGCACAAGTATGAAAAATAGTAGAGCTAACAATAGGGTGATTCAACACATCTATAAAATGAGCAAACCCTATATCCTAAGGAGCAGGAACCATAGGGTCATGCAAATAATGAGGAGCAAAATTATGATGAATATGCTGAAGATATTGATAGTGTTGACATTTTTATTTGGTTAACTTGTATTCATGATCATCAAGTCTGAAAGAGTAAAAACCCCAACATCAGGGAGATGATTATCAGAGAGCACACAGGAAGCAAACTTATTGCTTTTAGGACATTTGAAATCAGCAGGATAGCCATGAAGCTTGTAAAATTTGTCAATGAGATAGCTTGAT
This sequence comes from Capsicum pubescens, assembly GCA_030864215.1. Classification (NCBI taxonomy): domain Eukaryota; kingdom Viridiplantae; phylum Streptophyta; class Magnoliopsida; order Solanales; family Solanaceae; genus Capsicum; species Capsicum pubescens. The sequence continues at coordinate 282,766,484 of CM061543.1, read as the reverse complement.
TTCTTACAATACTTGTAGAATAAACTAGAAACAGGATTGGAAGAAGAGGTGGAAAACCTCTTAGACTCAGACTGAGTAGAGGAGTAACCTCTATTTTCCACAGGTAGAGAATGTGTAGGGAAATTTCTTTTTATGTCAAAGTGGACTTTATGAGTAAAAACTCTCCCATAAGATGGATTCTGAGTATAAAAATTGAAAGACGCTAAATTATTTGAGAAACTAGGAATATAAGAAGAAGTTTCATTCTATTTCTCAATATGTTGCAACATGGAATACGAGCTATTGAGGTAGGGCAGAGTTTGTAGTATCAATATATTACTTTTGCATACAAACTAATCATCATTAAGTCCACTAAGAAACTAGAACAACTTTTGTTGTTCTAAGAATTTCCCTAAGGCTCCATAAGTACACACTGGACCCATATAAGAAGTGAAGTTCATCCCAAAGGCTACATAACCTGGTAAAGTAAGCAGCAATACAAGATGACCCTTGGGAAATAGAATTTATTTCCTTTTGAATCTAAATATACTTGGTCCCATTAGATTGACCAAATCTCTTATTGATGTCAAACCATATTAGTCGTGTTAAAACACATGACACTGGTGGCTAAGTTAGTGGAAAGGGAATTGGTGATCCAGGCAATAATCATATTGCTATACCTCTCATAAACGGGAAAGTATGGAGAATTAGGTATTGGTTTCAAAATAGTACCAGTGACTATCCCTTACTTGTTTTTGGATGATAGAGCAACAAGTATATTCTTACGCCAAACTACAAACCCATCACTATCAAACGGAGGTGAAACCAGAAGATCGAGTGTCTGGACTGTTGGAAGGATGTCTGTAGAAGGGATGAGTTGGTGATACTATAAGCTCATCAAAACCTTCTACAAAACTGGAAGTGTCAGTAGACATTAGGACATTAAAATTGATGAAGAAGAATGCACACAAGATATATTCTTATAGGGATAAATCATACACAAAAAATTAAGTTTCTCCAATTATTTTGGGTTTCACAGCTCGCAGACATAAAATACATAATCTACAGGTATCACAATCTAGATAAAACTAAATTAAAATAGTAAAAATAGGGATTAAAACCCTCCTTCGCAAACTGAAGAAGCAATGTCTTCAAAGATTTTAAAATCTGTAAAAAATAATAGAAAATTTACTGAAATTGCTCAAAATCCCAAATCACAAACTAGACAAACCCATTAAGGGTAACATCAAAAGATAGAGGAAGAAGAGAGGAGTATATATCCCCACTCTGATACCATGTTAGAATTCTGTATCTTTTGGTCACAATGAAACAATAACAATATGTACAAAACCCTAAGAGCTCAAGAGGCAAAGGAGAAACTGAAACATTTCATTAGAGATGAAAAATATCTTCTTTTGTATTCTAGAAGGGTCCACATATATGTATATATTCAAGATTAATAGAAAATGTGATTATTAAAAGTAATTGTATGCTGCTATTTTGTTGTTGGTCCTGAGTCGTATTCATGTTGGGCTTGTTATTTGGGCCGATGTCAACATATGGATAATGTTTTGGCCAGATACAAAGCTAGTGAGAACAATAATGTTGAGGGAAATGGTAATGTGGGCGGGGGGAGAAAAGACTCAGAACAATAATGAAGATGAGTTTTTTATGGGAGAATACCTATTAGTACTCTTACAAGATGGTTTATATATGGGATCTCAAGATCTTGAGGCATTGTTCAATTGAGCAAAAAGTTTAGAAAGTTTTCTACTTTGTTAATATGTTTTAGTAGTACAAATTGGGCAGTATATTTCTTTTAGTGGATAGAGATAGATCTCTTTATTGATTAGAAGAGGCAAATATTACTCAAAATTACAAAGAATATACATAAAACTTTATTAATTATCTTAAATGAACAACCCTTTATATTAGATGTTAAAAAGGTTTTGTTTAGAAACACCAGATTATTTCTATTTTATATGTCGTAGCCTCACTTGATGGAGTTATATCTTGGTGTGAGGTTACATGTATCTTGTAGAATTAGTCGAGTGGTTACAATCTGGCCTTAACACCACGATTACAGAAAAAATCTAGTTTGAATGACCTTCAAAGTCACAAGCTTTGCCAAGATTCAACTTCTGTTCTTGACTCCTTGAATTTGTTGGCCTTTTTGTCATCTTTATCCTCCTAAGAAAAATGTTGAAGTTCTTGTCGTTGTTAATTTTTCCAAGTTTCCTTCACTTGTATTTTCTACAATGCTTTGAGATGTATGCATCAAAGCAGATAGTCTGTCCACTTTGCTATGTAATTTACTTGAGCCGGGGATCTATCGAAAATAACCTTTCTACCTTTTCAAGGTAGACGCAAGGCTGTAAACACACTAGCCTCTCCAAACCTTCTCCACTTGTAGGTTTAAGTGGTTTTACACTGGGTACGTTATTATTGTTCTACTGTTCAATCAACATAACATGATGTTTGGCTGCAGATACACTTGCTAGAGCTCGTGTTTTTGGAATCCGTTAGCACAAAAATTCAATGTGAAGTTCTCATTCTGAAAGAATAAACTTCAAATATTACTCATACTCCTCTCTACTCCTAAAGTAACAAAACTTTCATACAACTGTATCCATCAAATTCTGCAGCATAAACTTCTTGTGCCTCCTAAGAGTAATGTTAAAGTTCTTGTCCTTGTTAACTGTTTTTAGTTTTTTCTAAGCAGATAATCTACACTTTTTTAAGATGCAGGCATTGAATCAGATAATCTGTCTACTTTTCTATTGGCTTTACTCAAGCATTGGGTGAACACAACTCTTTTACCTTCTTAGGTTAAGAAGGTTGAAAACACACCATGGTTAATCTCCAGATTATACTTGCAGAATTACACTGAGGTTATTGTTATGTTCTACTGTTCACTTAGATGAACTTGCTGATTGGCTAAATAATAAAGTATTTTTGTAGAATCAGATGAAATGTGCATAAGATACACGAACACTACAATTATTAGTTTAAGGTTTACACAGTCGTAACTTTACAAGATATTGAAATTTAATTGTGGTGTAGTCGAGATTTTCAATATGGAGGTTCAAAATCTAAAGAAGGAAACACGCAAACAAGGTATAATGGAGTTCAACATCTACTATATACACTACATCAAATATAATTTTAACTATGTATAAATAGTGTAATTTTCCATTGAAGAGGATTCAAGAGAACCCCTAGCGAAAAGGTAATAATATAATTTACATCAAATGGGCCGCAATAAAATTTCAAAACATAAACTCATAGTTAAAGTTTAAATTATAGATCTACATGTCTATGATATATATTTTTTAAAATTAATGGGGATTTTATTAATTTAAATAATAAACATCATTGTCTTTACATAATGGACCAACCTATTTAAAATAACTAATTGTCCATTTAGAAACAGAAGTCCCAAAATAAAACATCCAACCCGGCCCTAATCTGGTTTGTACCAAACTCGTGAAAATAGGATTTCCTAATCCATTTCCATTATTATTTGCCTCTTCTTCAACAACCTGAGAAATGTTGAGCTCGGATAAGTAATTCAAGCTTCTTGTTGTTGTTACTTTGGATTAAAAATTCTCTTCCTCGTGTCCTCAACTTGTATGCTTCTAATAAATCAGCTAACAGAGTAAGTATCCTCTTCTCCGTTGTTTTCTCCGTCTTCATCTGCATCTCATTTTTGCTTGTTGTTGTTCTTAGTTATGATCTCCTGTATTAGGATTTGGATCTATTTTTGGTGTTGAACAAGGATTTGAGACCCTTGATTGCAACGACATAACCAAGTGACCTCCTTTTCTATTGATAACGAAAATAGTTGCAAAGTCTTTGCATCCTCAGGAGAATCATTTGAAAATCTTGTTGTGAATCCTTCTTGGTGGCTGTAAATCTATAGAATAGATACCTTTGTATAGTTTTTGCTTCTATGTCTTGTAAACACTTGCTTGAGTTCTAGTTTAGCTTTAGCCTCACCATCCTACTTATCCCTTTTTTGGTGTTATCCCGATGTATGGACATTGCATCTTATCACTAGTTAAAAATCTTTTAGCATGAGATAATCTGCTAGTTTATTCCCCTCTCTCATTATATGTTGAAATTAAACCTGCTTGATTTCGACTAGTTCCCAAATTGTCTCTATTAATTCCAATAGATATCAGGGACACTTCCACTCTCTTGTTGGTATTTTTTGCCGAAGAAAAAAAATCTGTTTGAATCACTACTTTGTTATGATTAGTAGTGCTACAATGGATTACAGCCTGTAGAATAGCAATTATTTCAGCCTCTATATTATTAGTATTTACAATTCTTTCTCCTTTAAATATCCCTTGACCATTTCTCAAACAAAAGGCATAAGAAATTGTACCTGGGTTTCCTCTTGAGGAACCATCTGTATTGTACTTCACCCACCCATCATGTGGAAATTGCCACACCACTCTAGTCATCTTCAACTTAGTTTTCTTCAGCTTTAATTCATTAACAATGCTTGGCCATGAACTGGAAAACTTTTAATTGGGCTGTCTGACTCTAAGAAGTAATCCAATGATTTTGGTAATATTGAAACTTACTTTATGCAAAGTTAGTCCCTTTCATTCATGCTTAATGCTATTCCTCATTTTCCACAACACCTATACAATCATACTATGTATAGATTGATAATATGCCTTTGCCCTCCTGCTCTCTACATTCCACCAAGATAAAATAAGTTCCTTGAAGCTCATTCCTTCCATATTGATACCTGGAAAATAGAGAAGTAGGACCAAATACTGTTAGAAATTGGAGCCTTGTGGAACACATGTGAGATGGTTTCCTGGTTTAGACTACTACAACACCAACACTTTGAAGGACCAGGCAACCCCCATCTTCTTAAATTTTTATCTACTGGAACTTTTCTCTTCCAAATTATCAACATAAGAAATGCAATTTTAAAAGGTAATCCTTTTACCTAAATGTATTTAAAGATCTGCCTTTTTTGTCCCTTTTGCCGGATGAACTGTTAAGTTGATTTCACCAAAAAATGTGCCTGTATTTTCCATCATCCAAATGGGTCTGTCATCTCCAGTAGTACTGATGGAAGGCTTAATTTCTGCAATGATATGATCTTTCAGTTCCTAGTTGAACAATTGATTGACTAATTGCTCATTCCATCTACCTTCTGCCTGTAGGCCATTTACCTTTTGATACTTACTGTCCCATGCTCTATCATTCTGAATAAGTGTGTATAAATATCCTAATCCCGTCTAGTTATCATGCTACAAACTAACCTCCCCCTTTTTAATTTCCACAATATTTGATGCTCAACTATGTCTCTAGCTTGAAGCATTTTTTTCTACACTTGAGAACCCATACTGGCTTCCACATTACCTCATTAGGGTGAGTGTTATGGAAATATTTATTCTGCATATATACACTTTAAATAGAACTTTTATTTCTAAAATTCCACTATAACTTGCAGATTAATGCCATTGAAAAGTTATAACGCCCCAGATTATGAATCCCAGACGCTACACTGTGCTTATGATCCCAAAAGACCACAAGCTAACCCTTTTCTGGTACCGGTAACTGAGCACTGCATAATATACTATATAAATGCAAAAAATAACTGGCGAAAACTTTCCATAAGGTTCAAAAACTAAAATACAACTCAATAAAGTATCAAAAATACTAAAGCAACTATCTGAACATCTAGTCTGAAAGCCTCTAAACTGTCTGAATAAGGAGTTAATGGGACAATCCCCCAACTAACTACGTCTACTAAAATACTGAATCTAGAAATATAATGAAAAAATAGAAAATCCTCGAATGATGAGGACTCACTGGTAAGTCTACTGCTACTGGCTGAATTTTAACTGCTAAGGGTGCTCTGGATCTCGTGCTTCTGAACCTAAGGTATAAAATACCATAGTGTAAGAGAAAAGTACGTGTTAGTACGTGAGAATGTACTGGTACGCTAGATGAGGTAAGGCTAAATACAAAGGCTCATATGCATAAACTATAGCTTACAAGATAACATGAGACTACTAAATGAGGATACATGCATGAATGCACAAACTATAACTAAAATCGCAGTAATACTGAATACTAAATTCTAATAACAGGATTACTGATAATTGGGTTTACTGACAACTACTACCTGAGTTTAATGATACTAAATTCTAATAATGAAGTCTACAAATACTGAAATCTGAGATCAAGCCTATCTAGTGGGTGATCCTTAAATTGCTGATACTGATACTTATTGACTGAATCTGAGATCAAGCCTATCTAGCGAATGATGTCTGAATCTACTGATAATGAATATAATTTACTAAAAATGATATGAAGCCTATCTAACGGGTGATCTCTAAATAACTGAAACTATCTAAGTTCTTTACTAAGCTGATTGACTGTATCTGATAGTCCTGATTTCTGTATAGATGAACTGAGTTCTATTACTAAAACTTAATCTAAAATTGAGACTATGCGAAGTAGTCATCTAACCGACATGGACCGAATCTAAACTGGTGGGGTCCAACTTATAACCCCAGTTGGAAGGGTTTCAGTATCGTGCAACGGGTAAAGACACTTCTATGGTCAAGCCTGTCTAACGGGTGACCCTAAATAGAAAGTCAAGCCTAATATAACGGGTGACTCCTGGGAGGTAGTCAAGATTTGATCTAATGGGTGGCTCCTCATCCTGTATTGTCTACGTAGTTCTGAAGTATAGCGACTGCTACTAATGACTTTGCCTAGATAACAGGGAAGCCGTCATCCCTGACCTCACTCGGTGCTGAATCCTACTCAAAACTGAAGACACTGAATGAATTCTTAGACTATACTAGACAGAGCTAAATCTATTACTGATTATACTAATTATCTGAGTTGAGCTGAGTTTTGTTGACTGGAAGAATACTACTGAGTTCTATTAGCTGATTGAATACTACTGAGTTCTAAATTGATTACTGAATTGGACTGGGATGTTACTGAGATTATTGAGCTTTCCTAAGTCATGAAGTTGACTGAGTTCTACCGAATACTATAATTGAGAATACTACTGATCATGACTTGACTGAGAGTACTATAACTGACACTGGCTCTAGGTACACAGCTAAATTGTCGGGTATTAAATACCCCTAGGACTTGATAGCATAAAAGTAAAGCATAATAATTCTTGAATAACATGGCAATCGTCTATCATTCGCAATACAATCACTGAAGCATCCTTTAAAGTATTTGAGGTCATAAACTTGTAGACGTATAGGCATACATACTAATGTCTTATAATTCATTCACCAAAGCCTTTCAACAAATACTTAACATATATTAACTTGTAGACAAAAGGAGAATTTCATATTAACATGCTATAATGGCACTACTTCATTCACCTAAGCATTTAATCAAACATATAGCGAGTATGCTTGGTTATACAACCAACAATATATCTAAATAACATGGCTACATCAATCAACATGCAATTTGAAGGGTTTATCATGAACATCATACCAATTATCACCTACTAGGATTAACTCATGGAATTTGAAATCTAAAACATTAAAAAAAACCAACAATAACATAAACATGAACTTCAATTCAATACTAATCATGGAAATCATAAATAAACATTCTTTGAACTTCAAAAAGGATTCTTTAGCTTCATGGGTTGAAGGAACCCATGAATCAACATCTAACAAACCTCAAAGGGTTGAATCTTGACGGAGGTTAACTTTTCTTGAAGGTTCTTCAATAGTAACATTTTGATTCTTGAGTTTTCTTGAAGAAGTGTTTGAATATTGTTCTTGGGTTTTGATCTTGAAAGAAACCCTAATTTTGATGTTATGGATGAATGAGGAGTTATGCGACTTGATCTGATATAAATAGGTGTTAAAAGGGTGGAAAAAAACCCAAATATCCTTTTAAAAATGACTTTAATTCGCTGAATAGAAGTGTGTGATGGATTGAGGGACGATTCTTCGCAGGCTCAATGGTTCCTTGGCTTGCCCGTCGCACGTTGCCCGAAAATTAGGGTTACTCCCTCAGTTATGACAGCTTGGGCGATGGTCCGCCGCTAGCTCGACAGTCCATTGGCCTGACTATCGCACTTGGCCAGTGAATAGGTTTTCTGCCTCAGTTTAGATGGCCGGAACGATAGTCCGTCGAAAGCGCGATGGTTCGTCGTCCTTCCCATCACTCCTGGGTAGTTCAGACAGTTCTCTATAAAATGTCCATAACTGTTTACCCCGATATTGGATTTCGACAAAATTGGTATTATCCATAATTCTATCTGATTTAAACATTATTCACTTAGAAAGTCATCCCTAATTTTTCTGGAGACTAAATTAGACTTTAAAGAAAGTTCAGGGGATTATAAATTTCTAGAATTCATTTAGACCCAGTCCTCTTTCTTTTTCAGGAAGACATAAATCATTCCATCTCACCCAATGTATACTTTTTCCCCCTATATGACTACTCCAAAAGAACTAAGCAAACATTTTCAGAATAGAAGTTAGCACATTCGTAGGAGGATTCATTACCGTTAAGCAGTGTAATGGAACACTCCGAAGAATATGCTTAATAAGGATTTCCCTTCCTCCATAGGATAGTATCTTTCCTTTCCACCCTTGCAATTTTGAACTAATTCTAATCAACAGGAGTTGGTAATATATCTTGTTTTTCCTTATATAACAGATAGGACATCCAAGATAAGTAAAAGGAAACTTCTTCCTTAGAATACCCATAGCCACCTCTGCCATAACAACAACTCCTTGTGATACTCCCTTATGCAGATATATAGCACTTCTCCTTGTTAACCTTTTATCCCGAGACCACTTCATAGCTAGCTAACATTCCAGCAACTTCCTGCAGAGTTGGTAAATAAGCCTTACATAAAATAATCATGTTATTAGCAAAGGAAAAATGATTAATCTTTGGGCTCCCTCTAGGCATTTCAAATAATTTAAAATTCTTTTTTTGTATTAAGGATTTCAACAATCTGGATAATAACTCAGCATCTAGAATCAAAAGAGTAGGAGATATAGGATCTCCTTATTTCAATCCCCTATGAGATTTGAAAAATACTTTAGGCAGACCATTTATCAAAATAGAGTACCAATTATCACAAACCAATCTATACACCATATCAATAATATCTTCTGAAAAAAACCCACTTTCCTCAAAACCTTAGTCAAGTACAACCAATCCACTCTGTCATACGCCTTCATCATATCCAACTTAATCACCATGTTTGGAATCTTGCCTCTCTTTCTGATTTCTGAAATAATTTTTTGGACCACTAATATGTTCTCTGCAATGCTTCTTCCTTGTACAAATCCAGCCTGCTCTTCTGATATTAACGCTGGCAACACCTTCTTGATTATTTCATGAATGATTCTTGAAAAAATGTTATTAACAAAATTACTCAAGAAAATCGGTCTCATATCCGAAAAATTATTAACTACTAACTTTTTAGGCAATAATACTAAATTTGTATGAGCTACAAATCTCAGTAATTCATACCCACAAAGAAATTACCATTTGATGAATGTCTTAAACTATAATCTCCCATGCATATTGAAATAACGCACCTGACATTCCATCTGCGCCTCCAGTGCTATCTCTATTAAATTCCATCACCACATTTTTACTTCTTGAATATCAGGTACTCTATTCATCTCTTCATTCTTCTCCGATGATATTACTTTTGGTAACTCCTCCAGCATCTGAAAATCAACATTAGGATTGTCTTGTGAAAATTGCCTCTGAAAAAAAATTAATGCTTCCTCAGCTATTTCCTCTTTATCCTCCAACCACTCTCCTTTCTCATTTTAGATTCCAACCACTTTTAATGTGCTCCTTATGCCTTTAACCACTGTGTGAAAGAATTTTGTGTTACTTTCACCATCTTTGAACCATTTTAACCCAGATTTCTACTTCCAAAATTCTTCTTCCCTTTTTAATTGTACATTCAGCTCAGCTCGTGCCTTAAATAATGCTTCTATATTGGAATCAGAAGGCTGAATTTGAAATTTTTGTTCCCTCACTCATATTATCTCCTCCAACATGGCAATCTCTTGAAATATATTTCCAAAAACCTCTTTACTCCATTTAGACAAAGCCATTTTCACCTTTTTCAGCTTGTGATGAAATATCATAAACGGATTCCCCATGAAATCAGATTTCCAATTCTGTCTTATAACCTCTGAACAACTCTCCTCCTTTAACTATAGATTTAAGAATCTAAATGTTTTAGCTATATTCTCCTTATTCACATTACATCTGAGATAAAAAGGAGTGTGATCTGATCGACTCTGAATTAAATGCTCCACTTGAAACACTAAAAATAATTCAGACAACGTGTCATTATAAAGGAATCTATCTAATCTCTTAAAAATACACTCTTTTTCTGTTCTTCCATTCCACCAAGTGAATTCACTTCCTTTAAAACCTGGATCTTCAAGATTGCATAAGTTAATTTAATGATTAAAATCCTCTGACATTTACTGTTACTGGAAGACCTCCTAATTTCTCTTCTTCACTAATGATATATGATATCTACTAGCTAATATATATATATGATACGTCAATTTTAGCAACATTATCAAATATTATTAAGGTAATCTGAGTGAAAATAGAAAATGCAATCAATTTAATGTGTAAAATATATTTTGCATGTAAACAACATCAATGAAATCTAAAATATAAATTTAAATTAATAAGTATTTTACTATATATACTCATGAAATGTATTAAGTTGGAAATAGGAAATATGACAATAATTAACTTGAAATAGAATAACATAATAAACATAATATCCAGCCTAAAATATAAAGATATACAATCAGTTTTAGGGGAAAAATATATTTTGCATGTCAACCACATCAATGAAGTTTAAAATTTTAATTTAAATTAGTAAATATTTTACTATATACACTCATGAAATTTATCAAGTTGGAAATAGGAAATAATGACTATAATCAACCTGATATAGAAAAACATAATAAATAAAATATTTAACCTGGGTACGTCGTTGTTAGAATACACTTAATGTGCATGTTGAAATAACTGTGGATTAATTGAAGAAGCACAACATATTTTTTGAGGAAATTATTAAAAATACATTACAAAAATGAGAAAATAAAAATTTAACTTGAATAGGTCATTATTTAAATGTAACCCCCATTAACTAATTTTACCAGACATAATTTTTCTAATGTGAATATATAAACGGTGAAAGGTTGCTAATTCCACAAAATAATTTTTTTAATTAATGTTGGAACAATGTAAAATTTTATTGAGCCTCTAGACATTAAACAATTTGGAAATACACCTCTCCTTTTGAGAAATTATATTTTTTATGTTGTGTACAACTTAATATTACATTTATGATTTATTAAGATGACCTGATAACTGGTGTCTTAGGTTTATGAGCACCGATACTGTGATTTATAATAGTATATAATCTAAGAATTTAACCTTCAGTCAGTCAAAACATAAACATAAATATATAATGTGATCAATTTTCATATTATATTTTTCATGAATTCTTACTTGCTTCAACTTTAAAATATTCCTTAAAGCGGCATACACAAAGACAAACTCATGACTTTGATGTTTAATGATTTTTACTTCCTATGATAATTTTAAATGAATATATTTCCTTTTGTTAAATATTAATCATCATGTTTAGCTTTTAGACAGTCAAATTGTGTGAACTTTGATTAATATTTTAAAATATATTTTATTATCAAATCGACATGCAAAAGGCTTCAACTTTGAGTATGTGTGTGTACACACGCGCACACACACACACAAACATATATATATATATATATATATATATATATATATATTTATCATTTAGTTTCTTGAACATTAAATTTTAAATGTACGTAAAATATTGAGTCAATCTAATTTAACTTTGCTTTTAGAATTATTTAAATTGACTTTTACAAATAAAAATCTGATAGCTAATTCAAGACAATTAAAGTAATATAAACTTGATGCACAACAAATATGCTAATCCTAGCATAGCTTATGTTAAAAAGGAAAAAAAAGGACACTTATATTATATGCATAACTCCATAAATTATATATATGGATACCTATGCTTTGGTTCCTTCCTTATTTGTTTTTCTATTTTTGTTTACTCGTGCATAATTGAAAATATTACTAAAAATGAGAATTACCGTTTTTAGTTTAGAAAAGCACTTGAGATTTTATGAAAATTCAAATCCAAGAAAAGAGTGGTGTTGAGGAATGATCAGTAGAAGTCAAATAAGAAAAGGAGGGAATGTTAGTTATCAGGTTCTAAAAGTAAGTTACATTGTTGTAGGTAGGTAGTTAGACTAATCAATCAATCAATCAATCAATACACACACATATACTATGTATAGATTATTAAGATCAATCTTATTATGTATACACACACTAATTTAAAATGCTTCTCCCTCCTTCTTCCTTTTCTAATTCTCTGTTATTCGTATCTCTACTACTTCTACTTCTTTATATTTCTTGCTCATCTTAGATTAGAGCATAATTACTCTTTTAATGTTTATGGTAACAGTATACAGAATTGCATCATTACTATATATACACACACTAATTTAAAATGCTTCTTCCTCCTTCTTCCTCTTCTACTTCTCTGTTATTCGTATCTCTACTACTTCTACTTCTTTATATTTCTTGTTCGTCTGAGATTAGAGCATCATTACTCTTTTAATGTTCATGGTAAAAGTATACAGAATTGAATCAGTACTCGATCCTAGTTTCCACTTGAATATGCATTGGTTCTTGAATACAAGAACATTAGAATCTGATAAGTTTTCTGCAAATCTTTTGTAATATATTGCAATGGAGAATGGTGTGGATGGAATTTGTACTTCAATTATACCTCGAGTGAATACTTCAAATTTAAGTTCAACATTTTAGTTTACATCTGCCACTTTGTATCTTAAACATCCCATGTATCTCTCTACTTCTTATATCTCAGGTACTTTAATTGTCTCATTTCAGTTAAAGCAAAGTGAAAAATATGTTGTATGGATTAAAATTATTAGGATTCCATTGCTATGTCGAAATAAGTTTGGGGTGGTTAATGGTTCTCAGAAGAAAGAGATTTTCTCTATTTGTTTATTCAATCAATGGGAGAGAGTTAATGCCATAGTATTGTCATGGACGATGAACTCAGTATCTAATTAATGTCATAGTTTTGTCATGGATGGTGAACTTAGTATTTCATAACCTTTGGGGGGCAGTACATGTTTTGAGTTCTTATGATGTGTGGGTTAATGTTAAATAAAGATTTGATAAAATAGAAGGATCAAGAACATGCAATTTGCATCACGAAATGTCAACTATGTCTCAACGGGTTCAGTCTGTGTCTGTCTATTTTACTAAGTTGAAATACTTATGAGATGAGTTTGAGTCTCTAGTCCTATCATCTACTTGTAACAGTGATAAATCAAGAGAGTTTCTAGCTTATCTTCAAAGGTAAATGTTGTAGTAGGTTTTAATGGGCCTGAATAATTCATACTCTTAAGCAAGAAACCAAATCTTGCTAATGACACTACTACCAATTATTAACTTGGCTTATTCCATGATTATGTGATAAAAATCAAAAGACTCTGGCTCAGGGTATGAATTCCACAAGACTTCTTGGTGTTGCCCCTACTATAACTAAAATAGTTACAATGTATTCTATGTCTGGATATAATAGTGGGTATCAAAAGGGAAAAAGAAATTATGTTTTTTCGTACAATCCTAATGTTGTTTGTGATCATTGTAAAATGAAGGGCCATTATAATATGGATTGCTACAAGTTGGTTGGGTATCCATCAGGTAATAATAAACATGAAAATCAAAGAATGCACAATAAGTTCAAAGGTGGCTATGATAGAAAATTTATGAAATGAAAGATTGGTTCCAATGCTCAAAATGTTGTTGTTGAAGACTGGCCAATGCAACCTCAACAGACTCAGCCCATAGTGTATATCAGACCTCACAACCTATACCAAATTCTGGGATGTTCATACTAAGGTTTACACCCACAAAGAATGATAAGATTTGAAAAATGCTAGAGCAACAAAAATTATGTCACAGTACCCTCCACTAGTTCAACTAACATGTCAGGCATTGGTAATGCACTATTGGTTTGCAATAAACCATATCAGTGGATTATTGACATATGTTCTACAAATCACATGACTGCAGATCTTGAACTCCTTAGTAAAGGTTCAATATATGAGTCAATACATCCTCAAAAAGCCATGTTACCTAAAGGTGATATGTCACTTTTTACACACACTGGTTCGAGTAATATCTCTGATAATAGCACTATACAAAATTGGTTCCATTTACCAAAATTCAAATATAATTTGTTATCAGTTTTCATAGATTACTATACAACTTAACTGTTCTTCTACTTTATTTTCTAGATTTTGTGTCATTCAGGATCTTTAGAGTGGGAAGGTGAAAGAGATTGGTAGACAAAAGAATGGACTATACTTTCTACAGAGGTAAATGCTCCCATGACATAGCAAAGCAGATGATTATGTGCTCAATGCAGAAATAATAGATAAAAAAACCTTAAACTGTAGCATAATAGGCATGGACATGTTCCATATAGGGTACTATGTAAAATATTTCCTTTTAGAAATGGCTCTCTAGATACTGCTGTCAAAAAATCTAATGTGTCTCCACTATCTAAGTAGGTCAGATTAGATTTTCCTACTAGCATTACCTCAAGTCTTAGACCCTTTGATTTATTAAATATGTATCTTTGGGGTCCATACAAAGTTCCTACTTTTGATGGTCACAAATCATTCATAACTGTTGTAGATGACTTTACTAGAATGATATGAATATTTTTTCTTAAATTAAAGTCTGATGTTGTGGTTATTCTTAAGAATTTCTTAGCTTATGTGCATAATCAGTTTGACACGTGTAAAAGTCATTAGAATAGACAATGGAATTAAATTTGTTAACAATTTATGTAGTAATTTATTTGCAAACTTACACATATAACATCATATCTTCTGCTCTTATACACCCCAACAAAATAGTATGGCTGAAAGAAAGCAGAAACACCTATTGGAAGTGACAAGAGCTTTAACATTTCAAGCTAATTTACCATTAAAATACTGGGGTTATTGTGTTCAAGAAGCAACATACTTGATTAATAGGCTTCCATCTTCTGTGTTAGGTTACATGACACCTTATAAGAAGTTGTATAATAAAAAAACCTTCAATGGACCATCTAAAGGTATTAGGGTTTCTATGTAATGCTAATGTTGTCAATGAATCAGACGAGCTAATGCCTAGATCTTTGAAGGCAGTTCATATGGGCTATTCCAAAATAAAGAAGGGTTATATACTCTATGATCTTACTAATAAGCTTTTCTTTGTCAATAGAGATATGGTGTTCAGAGAAGACACATTTCCATTCATGAATAATCTAAGTCAACCTATACATCATATGTTCTCTACATATGATAATAGATGCTACTGGTGTGACAAGAATATAACCTAGTCGTGACATTCAATTTCAATCCCCAAGTATCAATACTGAAAATCAACCAAGCACTGCACATACTTAACTTGTACAATAAACCACATAGGAAGAGCCTATATAATAAATCCCATTTCCTACTACTGTAAGAAAAATAGTAACTAGATCAATTACAAAACAACAAACTGTAGAACAACCTATGCTACATTCTTTCACAACAAGGATGGCTACTAGATTAAAAATAGCTTCTCAACAGGAACAAAGAAAATCTACCAGGGGTTCAAATCCACCCGGATGAATGAAATATTTTGTCATTAACTATCAATAACAATGTCTTATATCCTTTCTCTAACAATGTCTCTTATGATAATATATCATCTAAAGTATCAATGTTGCTTATGTCATTTCTTTAATCTTGTGAACCTATATCCTATGTAGAATCTGTGAAAAATTCTTAGTAGGTGGAAGCTATGCAAGATGAGGTTGCTGCACTTGAAAGCAACAACACATGGAAGGTGGTTGATCTTCCAGCAAACAAGCAACTAATAAGATACAAGTGGATTTATAAGATCAAGTATAAAACTTCAGAGGAGGTAGAAAGTTTTAGGCAAGGTTGGTTGCAAAAGGTTTCAGCCAAAAAGAATGAATAAACTACCATGAAACCTTTAGTCTAGTAGTAAATATGGATATGCTAAGGACAGTTTTGGCAATAGCAACTACTAGACACTGACACATCCAACAAATGAATGTGTTCAATTCTTTCTTACAAAGAGATTTGGAGGATAAGATTTACATAGAGCGTCCACAAGGATTTAGAAGTCATGGGGAAAATAGACCGTTATGCAGACTTATTAAATCCTTGTATAGACTAAAAAAGCACCAAGGTAGCGGAATACAAATTTATCTCAAGCTTTGATCAATTCTAAGTTTAGACAAAGTCAATATAATCATTCACAATATATCAATGAAACCAGTGATGGAATAGTGATTGTACTAGTATATGTTGATGACAGATTGGTAACTTGAGATAAACTGGATCAGATAGTTGAAACAAGACCTAGGAGAATCAAAATATTTCCTAGCAATTGAGTTTTCAAGGTCTAAAGATGGGATTGTGATTCACCAAAGGAAGTATGCACTTCATTTAATTTTCAAAACTGGTCTTAGTGCAACAAAATCATCTCCAACAGCATTTGGTATATCAAAAAAACTAAAAAGTATAGAGTATCATCAACATATCTCAGGAGGTACAAGATCAAAAAATGAAACACAAGCTGATCAAGGGATGCATCAAAGGATGATAGGGAAATTGTTATACCTAATAGTTACAAGAATTGACATATCTTACAGTGTACAAATCATGAGTCAGTTCTTACAAAAACCAAAATAGTCTCACATAATTGCAACACTCAGGATTACCAAATACATTAAAGGAAAATCAGGAGAAAGTCTTCTAATGTCTAGTTCAAAAAGAAATGTTCTCACAACTCATTATGATGTAGATTAGGCTACATGTTCTTTTTCCTGGAGCTCTATAACTGCCTTCACTATCAAACTAGGTGAATCATGGGTTTTTTAGAAGTTAAAGAAAAGAAAATAGTTTCTAGGATCTTAAAAGAATCAAAATATAGAAATTTTGCTTCAATAATTATTTTATTTAAATAGTTGATTTTCTTGATCAATAATGTAGGTGTTCAAATACAACTACAAAGGACCATCTTATACAGATATCTGCAAATCTTATCTACCATGAGAGGACTAAGAATATATAAATAGACTAACTCTTTATAAGGTAAAAAATCCAAGAAGGATTGATCAAAACTGAATACATATCCACTCATGATTAACCTGCAGATGCATTCACTTACGTCTTGACTAAGGTTCAACATGAATATCTTATGTCCAAAATTGGCTTTGTCAATCTCTTTACAGTTCCTAGTTTTAAGGAAAGTATTGAGGAATGAGTAGAAGTCAAAGAATAAAAGGAGGGAAGTTAGTTATGAGGTTCTAGAAGATAGTTTCATCATCAAGTTCAAGAAGTTCGTTAGATTGTTGTAGATAGTTAGTTAAACTAATATGTATGTATGTGTATATATGTGTGTGTATGTGTGTTTATGTATATATATATACATATATATATGTATGTATGTATGTATACATACATATCAACTATGCACATATTATTAAGATCAATCATATTGAAACAACACTAATCTACAATGTTTCTTCTTCCTTCTTCCTCTTCTAATTCCCTGTTTCTCTAATCTCTACTATTTCTTCTCATCTATATTTCTAACTCATCTCAGATTTGAATGCCATTACTCCATTAATCTTTAAGTGGACAAAGAAAAAGATAATTTGTATTGACGCTCTTTTTGCACTGTATCATTTTATGATGTAGATTTCAGCATACAGATTTCGGATTTGAGTCAGATCTTCTATTAGACCTTCCCATATCAGCTTGTGGTGAGTCCTCTTTTCATATAGTGGACTTGATGATGATTTATTTTTAGAAATTTTCAGCTTACCATATAGTTTCAGTTTTAATTGTTAGTTCCAATAAAGGTAGTTCCGAGCCATATCCCACCAACTCTTTAAGTTCATGAGTTATAAAGGCTTCATTAGACATTAAACAATTAGATGTTTTGTTTTATATCAAAGTTCATATGCAGTATTTCATGTTAAATTTTCTTTTTTTATTTCAAGAGATTTATCACATAACTTTTGTTCCAACATTTACATAATTTCAAAGTTGAGTTTATGAACAGTTTGCCAGGCCAAGGGTTCACTTGGGATTACTCGTGGTTCTAGGTTCCATGTCACGTCCAGGGTGTAGGTTTGGGGCATGAAACCCACCCCCCTCCACCTTGAAAATATGGTAACTCTTTTTTTAGTATAATGTTTTCATTAATTGGCACTAGTAAAATTAGGGAAAAAAACTAAGAAATTGTTGTCTATTTAAGCAATGAAGTATTACATTAAGAGCATATAGTAATTGAGTTGAGTTACTTAAACTTCTTAATATTAATGTAAGTTTCCTTTCAGTTTGAGTTGATTAGTTCTTTAAGTTTTTTCTTAAGGCATACAATAATGTTGTTCTTCTACTTTGTTGATTAATTTCTCACCTTTTCTTCAATGTTAATTTGCAATTATAACTCTGTTTTTTGGCTTATTGTTCTTCAACATTGAATATATTTGTTACGTAAATGTAATTTTAAAAGAGAGGTTATTTTAACATTGTAGGAAAAGAGCTAGTTTTACTAGGTTTCATTCGATATTTTGCTTTAGATTTCCATTAACTTTGTTACTTCTTCATTCAATAGTGGTTCAAGCTAGTTTGATATTGTACGATACGCGAGAATGTCATCCTCAAAAAGTAAAATAATTGACAAGAACATAAAGATGTTGGTAGATACAAGAGAACAAATACCAAAGCAATAAAACAACCTTCGAAATTCTAATTACAACAAAAAGGTGTGAATGAGAAATTCAAAGCGACATGCGATCTTTTTAAGTTAAAGGACAAGGAAGACAAGCTTGAAGACAAATTGGAGAACAAAGGGATTCCTAGCAAAATGATATAACCTATTTATTTATTTATTTATAATTTTTAATTTTAGTTATTAATAAAATGTTTAGATTCTTCTAAGTTTGTTTAGGATATATTTACGTTGTATGATTTTCAAAATTTGTTATTAGCAGTTTCTACTTTTATATAAATTTTCATCGTTGACTTTTAATATGTCGTTCTATATATATTTATGTAAGACCATTTATTTATCATATTTTCAAATATTATATACTACTACTATTCATTGAAAGTGAACAATCGAACAATATTATCATTATTAGTAACAAATCCACATTCACCAGCTGCAGAATACAAAACATCCGAAGCTTATGATGTAATAATTACACCATAACCTAAAGTGTTTCCCTTGCCAAATTTGGATAAGTTTAGTGATTACTTCAGTTCAAGTTCTATACCGACGGCAAGGTATGGGGCAACCCTCCTGATTATGGGTCTGATGTTGAACTCCGTGTTAGCTCACGTGTTTTATGCCAATTATAAGAATCTCCCAAAAAAAATATGCTTTTCAGAAACTAAGTGTAATGAATAACACATTTTGTAAGATTATGCTTTTGTAATCACGCATTATGATATTTCAGCTTTCAGTTTTATTCATGATCAGGTGAATCTCTATATACTTTGCATGCATTTTTTAAGATTGTGAGTTTTGCTAATTTTACTTATTTGTATTCACCCCATATACATTGCAGAAGTACTGACCACATATACATATGTATGGCTACATTATTTCAAAATATAGGTTGTATTTTTAACCCACAAAATCATGATCAGGAAGCTCGAAACTTCTAACTAGCAGGTGATGAGTTCTCATTATTCAATGACTCGGGTCAAATATAGTTTCTGTATGTCATTTTAATTCAGTTATATTGATTAGGGATAGTTGAGGGTCATGTCTCAGCTACATATAGTCAATATTGTTAGAGGCTACCAATTTATGGTTTGATGGATATATATACAAAATTCTTTTGACATATATAATTGCATTTTGATTGACTTCAGATAACCCATTTAGAAGATTGGTTGAAAACCAATGAAGCTGGTGCAAGCTCTTCGAACCCGACCAGGAATACCTGTTTGGATACATTTTTAACTAGGTGTCCATACTGTTACTATATGTATGAGTTTTTGAAGGATTACAAAGGTAGTTCTTTGTGGTGTTCAAATGACTAATGTAAAGGAGCATGGCACGCACTGCTGTGTGTTGAAGAAAGGTGAGTTTAATTGCCCTGGTTTCTCTATTTTTGGTGCACAAGGAAATTCATCATTATCACCTTTTGTGAAGATGAAGACAAATGACGTCATGAGTACATTGAAATTTCTGATGATGATGAAGTATAGGCAGTTGGAAATGAAAGAAAGCAGGTCTTTAAGGGAGGAAGATAAAGTATAGGAAGTTGGAAATATTGAGGGAAATGGTGATTGTGATATTGGTAATGTGGAGAGAGAAATGACTCTGGATTATAATGATGATGAGTTTGTTATGGGAGAAGATCTCTAAATGCTCTTGCAAGATGATTCAGATATGGGGGCTCAGGATCTTGGGTCATTGTGAGCAAAAAGTTTAGAAAGTTTTCTCCTGTGTTAATATGTTTTAGTACTATAAATGGTGTAGTATATGCTTTACTGTAGCTAAAATTGGGTTTATGAATTGGTGGATATTTATTGTAGTGGATAGTGATACATCTCTTTATTCACCAGCAGATGCAATATGACTCAAAATTGTAAAGAATGTACATGAAGTTGAGCACAATAAACAGCTTTTTAGTAATATTTACTGTTTTCTCTGTTAATATTTCTCAGCCTCTTTGCCCTCCTGTTTTGAGTAATGTTGAGTTCCGGGGTTTTAATATGAAGGAATGATAAGGTTTTCGGACATTCCATCCTTTGTGGACCCGTCTTGTGTGGAACTGGATATGTTGTTGAAATAATGTGACCGTGGCAGTTACTTTATAAGGAAGTGATTAAAAGGCTATCTGATGCCTAATCAACACTTCCATTAAACAATGTTGTATAGGACTTGTAACCAATGATAAAGTTCTGCGATATCTTCAAGTCAACATCAATCACTTTCAGTTGAAAACTGTTGACTTCAAAGTATTTCCTCTGTTCCACAATAAATTAATTGTTGGATTTTGATACACATGTTAAGAAAAAAAATTAAAGACATAAATTTTTCATGTTTTTTTCATTTTTACCCTCTTTAAATTTCAAAACCCTAATAATGATACATCAATCCCAATGCACATTTAATGAAAGGTAAATTTGAAAAAAAAATTCAACATATACCTTGAATTGTGAACCATTCACTTATTTTGAACACTAAAGAAATACTCCAAAACAATTCACTTATTGTGGAATGGAGGGAGTAGTAACTTGTTGTTTACCCTTTTTGTCTGCTATCCTTTCTGCTTCATTGCTTCAAAATTTGCTTCTCTACTTAATTCCCAATTTTATTTCATAAATGATCAGCCCTTTGTATTAGAAATAGAGTTTTTGTTTGAAATAGTTGAGGTGCAAAAACACTAGATGATTTTTTTTATATGTTCAAGCCTCGATAAACAGAGTTACATCATGGTGTGCGTTAGAAAGAACTTTATAGAATTTGTCGAGGTGCGCAGAAGTTGGTACAGACACCACATTACAAAAAGAGATGTTTGAATGAGATATTATGAATTTCTAACAAACTTCAAAGTCACAAGGTTTGCCTTGACTCCTTGTATTTAGGTTGTTTGTTCACTATTTGTTGGCCTTTTTGTTATCTTTTGCCTCCTTAGAACAATGACTTGTCCATGTTAATTTTTCCTAGTCTTTTTCACTTGAATCTTCTACACTACTTTAAGACGCATTGAAGCAGATAATCCGCTACTTTTCTATTATATGTTTTATTTGAGCTAAAAATCTTTAGGAAATAACTTTATGCCTTCTCAAGGTAGAAGTAAGGTTGAACACACCACCCTCTCTGGATCACGCTTGCGGGATTGCATTAGTTATGTTGTTATTATTCTACTGTTCACTTAGCACAACTTGCTGCTTGGCTTCATGATACATACATTCGCTAGAGCTCACGTTTTTTGTGATTCAGTTAAAAACAAAAATTCAAATAAAATACATAATGACGATAAAAGTACACAATGCTCCTTAATTCCTTTCGGTTAATTTTTTTTTTCTTTTTGGCTTAGTGATACACTTGCACATTTCTTAAAAAGGAAAAAAAATTGCTATAAGAAAATTTCTTTTTAATAAAATCAAGGAAAAGGATTTTGCCTCATTCTTTGTACAGGTTCTTTCTCTTTTGGATTTCTTAAAAATATAATTTTCTAAAAATAATAATAATAAAATTAACAATTAAAAGAACTGCCAAAGAGACTCTAGTTTCTATACAAACATCCACAATTAAATTTTCGCAAAATTAACCTATTTTTGTTGTTTTGCTTCCTAAACCTTTATCCTAGAACTCACGATAAGCCGTCAAGTATATGATCCATTTCATAGTTTCAATTTTGTATAATGTAGTAAACTTTTCTTTTTTATAATTTAGTATCTTTATATGAGTTGACAATGAAAAACAAGAACAAACCATGAAAATGGTTTCTTTCTCTATGAAGTTTTTAAAAATGACTTGCCATGTAGTTTAAGTGCAGTTTTAATGATAATATTTTTATCTACGGAAAAGGGTCAGAAATATTATTTAAATATTGAAATTGGTTCAAAAATACTCTCCATTATTCTATTGGGCAAAAACTATCCTTCAAGTATTAAAATAAGTTAAAAGATACCCCCAATCCACCTTTATGGCTCAAAAATACCCTTGCAACTAATGATTTTTTTAAATCACAATTAAAAATTCAAAAAAGGGTCAGCAATACCCTTCAAGTATTAAAATTGGTTCAAAAATATCCTCCGTTAACCTATTGAATAAAAAATAACCCTATATCCACATTTATGGCTCAAAAACTACTCTTGCAACTAATCATTTTTTTTAAATCATAATTAATAATTTTATTAAATGTGTGACAGCTTTCTATTGATTGAATCTAAATTAATTAAAATGTTAAATCCAATCTAGACCCAACTCCAATTACTCGACCCAAATCGTATAAATTTTCCCCAACTAAAACTACCCAATTGTATGAATAATTTTTGCTATCATATGCAGGAACTTTGTTGACTTAGAATCTGCCGATCTAATATAATGCTCTGAAGAATTCTATCTCCTAATTATAATGTTAGTTTGGTATTTCTTTGTGATGTATATTTCTCTGTGTTAGATAGCAAAAATAATTGAGATGTCTTTGTTATGTCACATCTTAGGCAACACTGTGTTGTTATTTCCTCTATTTGATACATTTAGTTTGTATAAAAATATACAACATTCTTTCGTAAATAGTTGTCACTATTTTGTTTATACATCAATTTTTCTTGTCATTACTGACAAGTGCATTCACCTTGTGAGACCACTTCATGCCACACACTTCACACCAATTATCGATCAAAATTATGATTAATTTTATAGGGTTTGGATTAGGTAGTTTTAGTTGAGTCCGATTTGGGCTTAACATTTTAATTAATTTAGTTTCGACCAATTAAAATTTTCCACGGATTTAATAAATTTTTTAATTGTGATTTAAAAAATCGTTAGTTGCAAGAGTTTTTTTGTGCCATAGAGGTGGACGGTGGGATATTTTTGACCCAATAGATTAACAGAGAGTGTTTTTAAACCAATTTCAAAACTTGAAGGGTATTTCAGACTCTTTTTTTAATTTTTAATTGTGATCGTAATAGACTGTTAGTTGCAAAGGTATTTTTGAGCTATAAAGGTGGATGGAGGGGTATTTTTGAATCAATTTCAATACTTAAATGGTATTTTAGGCCCAATAGGTTAACAGAGGGTATTGAACCAATTTCAATACTTGAAGGGTATTTTTGGCACCAGTGTTTAAATGATTCTTTACTTTTTATGTGTATTAAGTATTTTTATGCCGAAATTCTATTGATAGCAACCTATTATGGTTTGCGTATACTATATTATCCAATTCAACTTGGGATATTACACTAGGTATGTTGTTATTATCGGTATTGTTCGTAGTTTTACAGTTATTATACATTAGTTTGAGGTTGTTCTCCTGTCTTAAAATTTGGAACCTCCAAATTTCCCTACAGAAGTACTATGTATTTATATTCTGCTTCACACTATTTTTACTGGCCCATTTATCTATTTTAGGATGTCTAATAATAAGTACCTACAAACAATTATTATAAACTTTCAAGACTACAACTTAACTTTTTTTTTTACTAACACACTGTAGTTTTTTAATATTTTGTACAACTTTTTTTGAAATTTTGGCCCACCAAATCTGCTAGTAGCATTTTCATTCACCTCACTTTCACTAGTTGCACCATCATTTTACTTTCTTCTAGCATAATTTCAAAGTAGTGCATCATATCTAAGACGATGGTTGAAAGCATCAAAGTTGATGCTTTAAGTCTCAAACACACCAAGGCTAACAAATTCATCAAAGGCATGCAAACATCCACAATCACTGTAAACAAATAACTAAAAAATATTTTAAGTACAAACATATACAGTGATAGAAGACAATAATAAAATATGATAGAACTAATTATCATGCATTTCAGTGTGCAAAACATATGTAGAAAACAAAAAACATATCTTTTTTAATACACAAAAACTAAAAATAAATACCTTAAAAACTTTTCTGGAATTTTTGTTGCTAACCTTAGCAACATCTTTGACAATTGTTACATTAGACCTTGACTTTGTAACTCGAGAAGGTGCATCTACTCCACTCTTCGATATTTTGAATTTGTGTGATGAAATTTCTTCTTCAAAAGGCTAATCGGATATTTGATCACATCCTATGTTTTCTCTTATAATTCCTCTCAACTTGTTGAAGAAATGTTTTCATGGAATTTTTCTCACTTTGCATGTTGATGATAGGTTGCTCTAATGGTGCTTCTATGTAACGACCCGAGGTTACCCCTTATCGCGACAACTGTGTTTATGGTCACAAGTGACCACAAGCTATTCCATGAGCTGATACCTGTTGTGACCACTGAATTAAAATGATAATAAGAGACATATGCAGAAAAACAACTGATAATGCCATAAGGTTTTAAACACTAAAATACAACTGAATCATAAATCTAGACATCTGAAGACATGCTAAAAAGACTGATAAACAACTGATAAACTGACTAACTGTCTGAATGTCTAAAAAGTCTCTAACTAACTAACTATGGAGTTGATGGGACAAACCCCCAATTAACTCCAATTGTCTGAAATAGAGGAATACTGAAAAACTAAATAAAGATAAACTTGTCCTCAAAAGATGAGGACTCACCACTGTCGTTGCAGCTGTAACGCTGAACTATCTATGCGTAGTCAGAAAATTGAGCGTTCAAACCTATGGTATAAGACATCATAGTACGAAGAAAGTATGCGGTCAGTATTTTGAATGAACTTGTATATAAGATGAGGTTAGGCTTAAATGCATAGGGTCATGTGAATAAAATACTGACTGACTGAATAATATGAGATAATGACTGACTGAATAACATAAAATATCTGATGCATAATATGCATGAAAAATTTAAAATATGAGAATGCATGATCAAGTATATAACATGATACTGAAGCAGTTTATAAACTGAAATACAGAAATCTGGTAACTGAATAACCAATAGACCGTATGTTAAGATCACGCAAATCTGAACTGATATTTATACTGAATACTGAACTGAAACTGTAGGAGGTATCATCTAACCGACATGCCCCGATCTGAATCCACTCAACTTGTATCCCGAAGGACTAGGGAGTCAATCCTAAACTAGTGGGTGAATGTCAGTCCTAAAATGGTAGGTGACATCTTAAAGAATGTCAGTCCAAAACTGGCGGGTGACATCTCATAATTCTATGCTGGCTACGTAGTTATGGAACTTACGGACTTTTTCTAAGGACCCAATCCTATCTGACGGCTGATGCCCCATCCCTAGGTTTGCTCTGTGCTAAATTCTACTCACAACTGAACTGACACTGATTACTGAGCTCAGTTTAACAAAGCAAAACAATTAATCATAATAACTAACTGGATGAAAATGCTCATGATTAATCTAAAACCATTTTTAAAATACTAAAACTATAGAAATAGCTAAATATCGGGTATTCATAACCCCAGCATGAAATGTAAATAACAATAAGGTATACGAAGTCTACAAAAAACAATAATAAGAAATTATTTCTTAAACTAAATCATTTAAACATTTCATCAAACACTTGAAGTTCGTGAACTTAAGCATTGAAATGATTGAAACCTTTGGCATTAACATTATTATAATATTAAAACCATAAGTTAGGGATTTAACATGTAATTTTCATCATTCAAACGTGTAAAGGCTGCTTTCAATGAGAAATACTTGTAAACATCATGTTTAATGAAAATTCATAAAAACTTCATAGAGATGACTCATTGTAAACATGTAAATTCATGATTTATAATATAAAAATTGTTTCTTGGACTCCATGGGTGAAAGAAATCTATGGATGAACATCACATATGCCTTGGATCTTAAATCTTGAAAGCTTTCTTGAAGTTCTTGGGTTGAGATACTTAAATTCTTGGCTTTTCTTGAACAAAATGTTATGGAATTTGATGTTCTTTGGAGAGGGTTAGGGTTTTATTGATAAAAATTAGAGAAGAATGGGTAAATAACAGCTAAATTGCTAATATAAGTCGGGTTATGACAACTTGGATTAAGTAGAAAAGACACTATTGCCCCTCAAATATTTAAATTCATAATTGGAATGATGTTTAAAGGAGCAGCACGATGTACTAAGGCCCCCATCTCTATACCCACTGTGCATGCCAATATCGTGGTAAGGTTCTGGAATCAAAATACAAATGTTCCCCAATCCTTGTCCAAAAAATCCAAAACTTCCTCGAGATATTCTCCTTATACCCCTGAACATGAATTAACTCAAAAACCAACATCTCGAGATTGGGAATACTCATTTAAAAATCCTTGAATTAAGAGGCCAAAAATAGGACTAAGTCCTTAATACTTAGTTAAATTTTTAGGCTTTAAGACTCTTATACATTTAACAAGGGGATGAACTGAGCTATGAAAAGTATGAGGTATTACAATATCTCACCCTTAGAAACATTCGTCCTTGAATAAAAATGATTAAGATTAGAATACTAGGGAAACTAAAATCACATGCTTAACATGCATAACTGAAAACATGATTACATCATTGAGTCTGAAACATGGTACATGCTTGAACTGAATTTATGAATTCTTTTAAAGAGGTGAGAATAATTATATAGCTAGAATTGAGAATGGAAAAGAGTTAATCAAAGTAAAATTGTTACCTTATGCTAAGTCTGAGTTTGCAGAGAAAAGATGATAGTACTTAGTACGCATTTCTGCTTCTACTTCCCAAGTGGCTCACTCAACAAACTAATTCTGCCAAATAACTTTGACAAAGGGAACTTCTTTGTTCCTTAGTTTACGAATCTGATGATCAAGGATCTCGACTAGGCTTTCTTCGAAAGAAAGGATATCCTGAACATCTGTGATTTCTAACAGAACTACAACAGTTGGACCACCAACACACTTCTTTAAGTAAGATACATGGAACACTAGATGCACTAATGCCAAATCTATAGGCAACTCAAGCTCATGTGCTACCTTCCCATAATGACTCAAAATTCTATAAGGTCCAACATAATGGGGACTTAGCTTCCCTTCTTGCCAAATCTTTTCACACCCTTCATTGGAGAGATTTTCAAATATACCAAATCCCCAACTAAAAACTTAAGAACTCTCATACACACATCTGCATAGGATTTTTGCCGACTTTGAGCTTTCTTAAGCCTCTCCCTAATCAACTGAACCTTCTTTATCGAATCAAACACCAAATCCAGTTCTATCAATATAGTCTCACCTACCTAAAACCAACTAAAAGGAGATCTACATCTCCTCCCATAGAGAGCCTCAAATAAAGCCATCTGAATACTAGAGTGATAAATGTTATTATAGGTAAACTCGATCAAAGGCAAGTGGTCATCCCAACTTTCTTAAAAGTCAATGACACAAGCCCACAATATATCCTCAAGGGTCTGATTGGTCCTCTCTTCCTGACCAACAGTCTGAGGATAAAAAGTTATACTAAGATAAACTTTGGTACCCAGACCCTTCTGAAAAGCTTTCCAAAAGTGAAAGGTAAACTAAGTACCTCTATTTGAAATGATAGACAATGGTACTTTATAAAATTTCTTGTAACGCCCTGATTTTCTGAACTGGAATGCTACACGGTGCTCATGACCCCGAAGGACCACAATCTAACCTATCACTAATATTTATACTTGTAAGCTGCATAATATCTCATAAAATGCGGAAAACATGATCTAAAAAGCCATAAGTTTCAAATATGACAAAAACATAACATCTGAGTGGTGTATAAAATACCCAAAACAACTTAAATAAACATTCTGAACATGATAGTCTAAAAGCCTCTCACTGTATGAATGAGGAGTTGAAGGAACATATCTCCAAGTAACTCCATCTACTTAAATGTCTAAGTACTAAAGTACTAAAATGAATAAATAATCATATTGCCCTTGAATGAAGAGGACTCACTACTAACTCTAACTGTTGAAATATGCCATGTTACTTCTACTCTGGAACTCGTGCCTCTAAACCTATGGCGTAAATTAAAATAACATAGCGCAAATGCGGTAGTACGACTGAATATACTGAGTATACGAGTAATGTAGGCTAAATGCAAAGGGTTATATGCATGAACAATGCTGACTTATATGAATGTGAGAATACATATATGCATAAGTAACTACAACTGACTTCATGGAGATACTAACAATTTATTATGAATACTAACAATATGAGTTTACTGATAATGAGGTACTAAATGACTGAGTTTACTGATATTTATATGTAGTTCACTAATAAGTGAGGAATTAAAACTGTATTACTGAATACTGGGAGGCTGATACTATATTACTGATAAAGAAATGATTATTCAGATAGTTCTGATTGTGAAGAACTGGTCGGATTGACAGTATCTGACAGTCCTAAAATTGAGTACTGGTAGAATGAGTTTATGGATATCTAACACGACCGAAAAATGAGTTTTGATAACTGATATAATTGATAAAATGAATGACTGTATTTTATAGTCCTGAATTCTATGGAACTATCTAAGCTTCGTACTGTATCTGAGTGGACTGTATCTGATAGTCCTGAAATCTGAAGAACTATATGAGTTCTTTTACTGAGACTGGGTGACTGTATCTGATAGTCTTAAAGTCTATAACTGAGACTGTGGGAAGTAGTTATCTAACCGACATGCCACATATATGCTATTATAGTTGACCTGGGATCTTATCTCTGCCCTGACTGGAAGGGTGTCATTACCGTGCCACTGGTAAAGACAAGTTGTGGGTAACCATCATCTGACAGTTTCCCCAAAAGAGAATGGTGGGCCCATCATCTGACAATGCTTATCCACCTCATCAACGCTCATCTGACAGTGTTGATGTCTCAACCGATGCTGGATACATAGTTTTTGAACACAAAGATGACTGCTAAGATTCATACCCTCATCTGACAGTGTGTGTTCCCATTCTTGGGTTCACTCGGTGCTAAATCCTACTCCTATATGAAAGACACTTAACTGATTAATTGAGCTGAACTGATTAACTAAACTGAACTGATTAGCTGAACTGAACTGATTAGCCGAATTGATACTAGTGGTATTTTTTAGCGGAGCTAAGCAGAGTTTACTGAGTTTCATTGACTGATGAAATGTACTAATGTCTAAGGACTGGCTGAGATTACTGTAGTTACTGAGATTTTACTTGGAATACTGAAATCACTGAGATTACCGAACTGCTGAGATTTCTGAGATTTCCTGAGTCACATGGTTGACTCAATTCTATGGATAATGGCTTGACTAAGAGTATCGTGAAAACATGACATGGCTTTAGGTACACAACTATATTTTTCAGGTACAAGTACCCCCAGGACTCGATAGAAGGAAAACTGAAACAACGTGACTTTCTTGAATACATGACCATCAATAATAATCCATAATACATTAGTGAGGGATTTTATGAAGTACATGGTCATTATAATATCTAACATGAATGTAAATGCTTGAAGTCAAGTCATAAACCTCATGTTCTAATATCATGGGCATTCCAACAACATATACTTTTCATAACGATAGCACGGAAACCGTTTAAACATAATGGAATGGCAAGCATGTAACATTTGGTTCATATTGTAATAATTGGGGGATAACTCATGTGGTTCTTCAGAATCATGATCTTGTACATAGCATGGAATGCGTATAGACACACTATGAATCCATTCTCCAATCATCATGGACATTCCATTAACACATATATTGCATAATAACAACATATGAGCCCTTTGAACATAATAGACTAGCATAAATTTATCATATAGTTCATCCCTAAGCTATAATACAGTATTTCTGTCATTCTAGGAATTTTATCAAACACCTTACATGTACAACTTTGGGCATTGGTATACTTATCAATTTAACAATCTTAAGCCACCCAAATTCATGGATTTCAACTAACATGCTCACATACTTCATGAAAATACATCAAGATACCAAATAACAATACTCAACATGAACATAATCATACCACAACAAGATAATCACAATTAATGATTTGAAAC
This sequence comes from Capsicum pubescens, assembly GCA_030864215.1. Taxonomy (NCBI): domain Eukaryota; kingdom Viridiplantae; phylum Streptophyta; class Magnoliopsida; order Solanales; family Solanaceae; genus Capsicum; species Capsicum pubescens. The sequence goes on along the minus strand of CM061543.1, from coordinate 282,735,657 downwards.
TTGATTCATGAAATACGTGGATGAAAGGTATCCATGGATGAACACTACGCAAACCTTAAAGCTTGATCTTGAAAGAGATCTAATGTTTCTTGAAGGTTCTCGAAGAAATCCTTAGGCTTGTTCTAGATTTTTCTTGACTAAGGTTTAACCCCTTTGAGAGAGAATTTTCTTGTTCTTGAGGAGAATGCAAAAATAATAGGATAATATCCTTCCCAGGGATTTAATACCGTGTTTAAAGTGAGAGAAAAGGATCAAAATACCCCCTCAAAATTACCTCCCAATTGCTGAAATTATCAGCTGACGACATGGGCTGATAAGCCATCAGATTTGTGATTGCCCATCAGCCCAGGTCGTCACCCGGGAGCTGGAATTTTCCAGTTTCTATCTAAGCCTGACGAAATTGCTGATAAGTCGTCAGAAATGTGATAATTCATCAGAAATGTCGTCACTTATTTTTCAGGCTGACATGCTGAAGTAAAATGGGCATAAATTTTTGCTTCGATATCAGATTTAAGCGAAGTTGGTATCGTTGGAAAGATAATTCAATTATCTATCTGTTGGAAGGTCATTATCTCAAAAATCCGTAGTATAACAAGAGATTTCCTAATTTGAAGTTGACTATAGCAATATCCTTCCCAAGAATTAAATCAATAAGGAATGTTGTGATTCGTCTGATAGATGGGAGTTATTTGAAGACTTAATATACATATAACTTTATCATAAAACTATAAAAAAACCATGATGTACTATGCATGAGATTGAAACATGGCGCTAATATTGGTTTGGATTTTTCGGGGTATTACAATATCTCCCCCTTGGGAACATTCGTCCTCGAATAAGACTAACTGAGATGGAAGAAAAGATCAACTAAAGTACGTACAAGACATACAATACTAAATCATGGTTTAGGGACTGACATTACTGATAAGATGAATACATCATACTGAACATGCATATCTGATGCATGAGTAACTGATTCATGAATGCATTACTGAGTGTTCTGATGAACTGAGTTTTTCATAATAAGAATGCATATCTAGTGCCTAATTTTATGACTGACATGATATGTGAATGCATGACTAAAAGTAGTGGTAGGATGATCACGTATAACTGATTCGTGAATATTTAACTGAACTGACTCATGACCATGCGACTAAATAGGTAATGGAAAGGATAGGAAGTTTGAACTGAAAACTGAGCATGGAACTGAATACCAAGTTTGTTACTTAAATCTGAACATGAGAATGAGTAACTTCAAGAAAGACTGTTACCTTGAACTAAAAACATCGTTAAGTCTGAGACTAATTAGTCAATATGCATGAGCGGAAACACGAGAACATAACTGAGTCTGGAATGTAATACATGAACTGAACTGAGTCTGTAATACATGGCTTGCAACTGAGGTTGGAGCTTAAGGGTAAACTTTTGAGTATCCCCTACTTCATACTGGATTCATCACATAAAGAGAGAATGGAATGCTTATTTTATGAAAGTTTGGGGAATCATAGCGTATCTCCCCCTTGGGACGCTAGGTCCCTCACAGAATACTGACTTGGTTGAGCTACTGAGGGAAGATAAGGCGATGCGCAAGGAACCTAAAAACTGAATCATGACTAATTATATGAGATCTAAAAGTGAAGCATGACATATGAACGGAGCTAATTACTAAACTGAAACATATATTATAACATAAACTGTAACTGAGATGGCAATTGAGTTATGATAGTTGCATAATGAAGGCTATCATAAGTCAAGAATATGAATGTACACTCACACTCAACAATATGGATGCATCCAAAAGGTCTGAACTGAGGATATACATGACATATCCTGGAAACACTAATCAATAGGAGTGTAACATAAGTCATGAGAGCTGAAAAATCTGTAAAGCGTGACATGTGTACATGATTCATGAGCTGCATGACCTGAGATGAGAGTTTTATGTATTCATGGGACATGATTTGTATTACTGAGGGGAATAGAACAAAACCCCTTATGTTGGGAAATGAAATCGTACATGATTCTATGGAAAGAGTGAATATAAGTTGTGTTCATGGAACTAAGACATGAAGCATGCATAGGCATCATGCTGACTGGAGTGTAAAACTTTGCACTGAGATAAAAATGGCGGGAATCATCTTCCCTAACTATTTTTCTGTACATACTTGCACTACTACTGAAATTTCAGAGCCTGACTTAGGTACTTGATCTACTATCTCCACCTTAGCTTTAAACCATCATCATAGGTCTGTGAACACTAAACTAAACTCTGAACTGAACTACAATTATCATCACATATCTACACTCTGATCGACACATGCTCGCCTTACTAAACACATCATTTGCGTCTGTTTCCTCACATACTACTAATATCACATTCACACTTTCATTCTTAATTTTAAGTCAATAAACTTAAATTTCTAACTCACACTGTTCAAGACTACTGATTCATTCTGGCACAACTATCCCCTTGAATACATAATTTGATCTATTTGGATAACATTTTCCCGACTCCATTACTGCTAACCCCCTGGTTTCATGATTATAACACTAGTCATATGCTATCATAGGATTATGAGAAGGGAACTGGTGGAATATCTAAATCTGGGTTCGAGAATGAGTTCTCATGATCATGAATGAGATTCGTACAACTTTGGAACACAATGGAACTGCGGGATACTATTTGAGCAAGTGGAAAATCCCATAGCTGTCTGCAGGGACTGTCTAAGAAAGCCCTATCTGTAGGAATTGAGCTTAACTACTTCAGTTACCTTGAAAGTAAGGTGGAGTTTACATGAGTGGAGCATGATGAGAATCTACATGAGTTTCTTAGTAAAACTTTATATAGAACGATCTGAAACATGAAAGAAGGGAAACTATTCCTAAAACATCTCATAACCTCCTGCACATAAGTGCAGTAAATAACACACCCATGTACAAGACTCTACTAGATGCGGCTTTCAGACATCCTAGGATTCTATTGAACCTTAGGATCTGATACTAAGTTTGTAATGCCCTGATTTTCTAAACTGGAATGCTACACGATGCTCATGACCCCAAAGGACCACAAGCTAACCCATGAATGATATCTGTACTTGTAAATTGAATAATATCTCATAAAATATTGAAAACATGATCTGAAAGGCCATAAGGTTCAAATCTTATACAAACATAACATCTGAGTGGGGAATGAAATACTAAAAATAACTGAAATAAACTGTCTGAACATAATAGTCTGAAAGCCTCTAACTGCTTGAATAAGGAGTTGAAGGAACATGTCTCCAACTAACAACATCTACTGAAATATCTAAGTACTAAAGTACTAAAATGAATATATAATCCTATCTCCCTCAAATGAAGAGGACTCACTTCTACCTCTGACTGCTGAAATCTTCCATGCTACTGCTACTCTAGAACTCGTGCCTCAAAACCTATGGCCTAAAATAAAATACCATAGCGCGAATGTATCAGTACGACTGAATGTACTGAGTATACGAGTGAGGTAGGCTAAATGCAAAGGGTTATATGCATGAACAATGCTAACTGATATGAATGTGAGAATACCTATATGAATAAGTAACTGCAACTGACTTCATGGCGATACTGACTATTTATTCTGAATACTGACAACATGAGTTTACTGATACTGAGGTACTAAATGACTGAGTTTACTGATATTGATATGTAGTTCACTAATAAGTGAGTAACTAATACTGTATAAATGAATACTGGGAGATTGATACTATATTACTGATAAAGGAATGATTATTCTGATAGTTCTGATTGTGATGAACTGGTCCGATTGACTGTATTTGACAGTCCTGAAACTGATTACTAATAGCATGATTTTACCGATGTCTAACATGACTGATAAATGAGTTCTGATAAATGATATAACTGATAACATGAATGACTGTATCTTACAGTGTTGAATTCGATGGAACAATATGAGCTCCGTACTGTATCTGAGTGGACTATATCTGACAGTCCTGAATTCTTAAGAAATATCTGAGCTTTTTTACTGAGACTGGGTGACTGTATCTGATAGTCCTAAAATTTGTAACTGAAACAGTGGGAAGTAGTAATCTAACCAACATGCCCCATATATGCTATTAGAACTGAGCTGGGGTCCAATCTCTACCCTGACTGGAAGGGTATTAATACCTCTCCCCTGGTAAAGACAAGTTATGGGTAACCCTCATTTGATAGTGTCCCCAAAAGTGAATGGTGGGGCCCTCATCTAACAGTACTGATCCACCTCATTAACCCTCATCTGACAGTGTTGATGTCTTAACATATGTTGGCTACATAGTTCTGGAACGCAAGGATGAATGCTATGAATCACACCCTTATCTGACAATGTGTGTTCCCATCCTTGGGTTGACTCGGTGGTAAATCCTACTCCAATCTGAAAGACACTGAACTGATTATTTGAGCTGAACTGATTAACTGAACTGAAGTGATTAGATGAATTGAACTGATTGGCCGAACTGATACTAGTGGTATTATTTAGTGGAGCTAAGCTGAGTTTATTGAGTTTCCTTGACTGATGGAATGTACTGATGTCTGAGATCAAACTGAGAGTACTATAGTTACTGAGATTTTACTTGGAATACTGAAATCACTGAGATTACTGAACTACTGAGATTTCTGCGATTTCCAGAGTCACATGGTTGACTAAGTTCTATGGATCATGGCTTTACTGAGAGTATCATAAAAACAAGACATGTCTCTATGAACACTACGATATTTTTCAGGTACAAGTACCCCCAGGACTCGATAGAAGGAAAACTGACACAACGTGACTTTCTTGAATACATGATCATCAATAATAATCCATAATACATGAGTGAGGGATTTCATGAAGTACATGGTCATCATAAAATCTAACATGAATGGGAATGCTTGAAATCAAGTCATAAACCTCATGTTCTAATATCATGGGCATTCCGACAACATATACTTTTCATAATGATAGCATGGAAACTATTTAAACATAAGGGAATGGCAAACATGTAACATTTAGTTCATATTGTAATAATTGGGGGATAACTCATGTGGTTCTTCATAATCATGATCTTGTACATAACATGGAATGCATATAGACACACTATGAATCCATTCTCCAATCATCATGTACATTCGATTAACACATAAATTGCACAACAACAACATGTGAGCCCTTTGAACATAATAGACTAGCATGAATTTATCATACAATTCATCCCTAAGCTATAATACATGATTTCTATCATTCTAGGAATTTTATCAAATATCTTACATGCACAACTTTGGGCACAGGTATCCTTATCAATTTAACAATCTTAAGCCACCCAAATTCATTGATTTAAACTAACAAGCTCATATACTTCATGAAAATACATCAAGATAGCAAATAACAACCATCAACATGAACATAATCATACCACAACAAGATAATCACAATTCATGTTTATAAAACTAGACTCTTAAGCTCCATGGACGAAAGGGATCCATGGATGAACACTACGCATACCTTAAAGCTTGATCTTAAAAGAGATCTAATGTTTCTTGAAGGTTCTTGAAGAAATCCTTAGGCTTTTTCTTTATTTTTCTTTACTAGGGTTTAACCCCTTTGGGAGAGAATGTTCTTATTCTTGAGGAGAATGAGAAAATAATGGGATTATAGCCTTCTAAGGGCTTTAATACCAAGTTTAGCGTGAGAGAAAAGACCAAAATACCCCCACAAAATTACCACCCAATTGCTGAAACTATCAGCTTATGATATGGACTGATAAGCCGTCGGATCTGTGATAGCCCGTCCGCCCAGTTCGTCACTTGGGAGCTGGAATTTTTGGGTTTCTATCTAAGCCTGACGACATGGCTTATAAGTCATCAAAAATGTCGTCAGAAATGTGATGAGTCATCAAAAATGTCGTCACTCAGTTTCCAGACTGACATGCTTGAGTAAAATAGTATAACTTTTTGCTCCAATATTGGATTTAAGCGAAATTGGTATTGTTGGAAAGCTAATTCAATTATATATATTTTGGTAGGTTATGAACAAAATAGTTCATAATATAATAAGAGATATCCTCATTTGAAGTTGACTATAACAATATCCTTCCCAAGAATTCAATAGGTAAGGAATGTTTTGATTCGTCTGATAGCTGGGAGTTATTTGAATACTTAATATACATCCTAATTTATCATAAAACTATAAAAGAACCATGATGTACTATGAATGAGATTGAAACATGGCTCTAATATTGTTTTCGATTTTTTGGGGTATTATATAGATCTTGGCATAGTCCTCGGCTGAATAAAAAGTATGAACTGGAAAGAAATGGGATGATTTGGCCGTTCTATCTACAATAACCGATATTGAATCATGATGATGATGCGAATGAGCCAACCCTATCCCAAAATCCATGTTCACCCCTTCCCACTTCCAAGTAGGAATGCTTAACTCCTGAAAAGTGCCACTAGGCCTCTATTACTCAACCTCAATCTACTGATGATTAAAACACTTAGCTACAAACTCTACAATATCCTTTTTCATACCACTCCACTAATAGATTTCCCACAAATAATGATACATCTTAGGGGCTCTTGGGTATATAGAATAACGTGCACCATTCACTTCTGCAAGGACTCACTATCTCAAACAATCTACACATGGCATACATAGTCTACCTTGACATCACTACATGCCATATCCCCCTTGGAAGAAAACCTCTACTTTCTGATCTAGAACTGATTTCTTTAACTTAACTAAACTGGGATCCCTATCTTACTTCTCATTCACGTTAGCAACCAAAGAAGATTTTGAACTACTTTGAATCCATACACTACCCCTAGCTAAATCAACTAACCAAAAACCTAATCTAGTAAGCTGATGAACCTCCGAACTAACTTCTTGTTATCGACCTCCACATGAGCAACACTACCCATAGACAGCCTACTAAGGGCGTCTTCCACTACATTGACCTTGCTCGGATGATACAACTCACTTATATGATAATCTTTCAACAACGATAACCACCTTCTCTAACAAACATTTAAATCTTTCTGCGATAACACATACTACAAGCTTTTGTGACCCGTGAACACATCAACATGAACCCTATATAAATAGTTCCTCAAAATTTTCAAGGCAAAGACAATAGATGCTAATTCAAAACCATGGGTAGGATAGTTCTTTTCATGGGATTTAAGTTGTATAGAGGAATAGTTTGTGACCTTACCTCTCTTCATCAACACACACCCAAGAACAACTATGAAAGCATCACAGTAAAAAACAAACCTATCTAAACTATCTGGCAAAGTCAAAACTAGGGAGAAAGTGAGTCGAGTCTTCAACTCCTAAAAACTCCTTTCACAAGAATCTAACCACTGAAACTTGAATTTCTTCTGAGTCAGTCAAGATATGGGGATGCAAAAGACAAAAACCTATTAAAAAACATTTGTAATAGTCAACCAAACCCAAGAAACTCCTGATATCTGATGGAGAGATAGGTCTGGGCCAAATTCTCCCTATTTTTGTCCTTTGAGGGTAAACTCTAATGCTATCACCGGAAATAATATGGCCAGTAAAAGCTACTAATCCTAGCCAAAATTTTCTTTTACTGAATTTATCGAAGAACCAATAGGCTTTAAGAGTCTTTAAAAAAATTTCTAATATGGTCTTCATGATCGTTTTCATCACGGGAATAGACAAGGATATCATCAATGAAGATTATGATGAACATGTCTAAGTACTGCTTGAACACTCAGTTCATCAAGTCCTTGAAAGATGCTGGGGTTTTCTTTATTCCAAAAGATAACCAGGAATTTGAAGTGACCATACAGAGTTCTGAAAGCTATATTTGTAATGTCACATTGTCTGACTATAGGCTGATGATAACCAAATCTGAGGTCTATCTTAGATAAATAATTGGCACCCTAAATTTGGTAGAACAAGTCATAATTTCTAAGAAGTAGAAACTTATTCTTGATTGTGACTTTGTTCAACTAACGATAGTTGATGAACATTCTGAGAGAACCATCTTTCTTACGCACGAAAAAGACTAGAGTGCCCCATGAGGAAACACTGGGCCTAATGAATCCCTTATCTAAGAGATCTTTTAACTTCTCTTTTAACTCCCTAATCTTAACTGAAGCCATTTTGTAGGGCAGAATAGAGATAGGCTAGGTATCTAGAAAAAGATCTATTTTGAAGTTAATTTCCCTTTCGGGAGGAACTCTAGAAAGATATTCAGGGAACACATCTAGAAATACCCTTACTACTGATACTAACTTGAGACTTAAGGTCTCAGAACTAGAGTTCCTGACTCGAACATGATGGTACATACACCCCATAGAAATCATTTTTCTTGCCTTAAGATTTGAAACAATCTGACCCCTAAGCACTGAAGTACTACATCTCTATTCAATAACTAGTTCTTTAGGAAGCTGAAACTGGATGACCCTGTTTTTGCATTCAACTAAGGAATAATATAAGTGAAGCTAATCTATGTTGAGAATGATATCAAAATCAGTCATATCTAACTCCACAAGGTCAACTGAGGTGACTTTCTGGGATATTATGACCGGACAGTCCCTGTATGCCTGCGTGACTACAATTTAGACACCTACTGGAGTAGACACTGAGAAGGGTTCTGCTAAAGATTTGGGACTGATACATAAATTAACAACTTTATAAGGGGTTACAAAATAAAGTGAAGTTCTAGGCTCTAATAAAACATAAACATGAAGATGAAAGACCTGCAACATACCAGTAACCACATTAGGAGAACTCTCCCGATCCTATCGGGACTAAAGTGCGTACAACCTATTCTAGCGCTGTCCACTAGTCGCACTGGAAGAGGCACCCTATTGAGTCAGGCGACCCACTTGAACTAGAGGACGATTGGACTGGCCTTATTTGCACAAATCCTTTCCCTTCTAAGAAATAAACGGATACTCTCTAACCTTAAGCCCTAGCTTACCATACCTAAAATACACATTACTACTAGCATTGAGAACACCAAGATGATTCCTACTATATTTTATGTAGAGAGGATTAGTACGATCATTCTTCATACTACCTTGGGACTTAGAGCCTGGTGCTCTATCCCGATTATCATTCCAAATTTATGGCATTGGCGTACTAGCTGAAGACAGAGATGGGAATGAAAATTTCTAATGAAAGTGTAATGCCTCGAGACTATAGCCTAGTCGTCACACAGTTCGTATGACCCTAAAGGACCATAAGCTAACCCATGATTGATACTTGTTGTGAGTACTGAATATAATACTAAATATATGCGAAAGAAATCTGAAATTGCTATAAGGTTCTCAAAATACTGAAATAATACTGAGTATACCTGATAATAATATCTAAAAACTAAATAACTATCTAAGCTAGTTTGAAAGCCTCTAACAATTTGAATATGGAGTTAATGGGACAAACCCCCAACTAACTCTGACTAGAATAACTACTAAACTGCTGAAATGCTAAAATAAGAAAACTCTGTCCTCGAAATATGATGCCTCACCACTATAATTATTGCTGATAGCCTGAGCTACTAAGTACGATCAAGAACCTAAGCATCCGAACCTATGATATGAGACATCACAGTGAAAAAAAAGAGTATGCGTCAGTACGTGGAATGTACTGTTATGCTAAGTGAGGTAAGTCTAATATACATGGGTTCATATGCATAAGCTGATAACTAACTGAATGAACATCATAAAGTAACTGGATGGGAGTACATGCAAAACTATTACCACTAAACATACTGAACATGCTATAATACGCATATAGATATACATCGTGTATCTGAGATTATATTAAAACTGGGTGCTCAGTTTTAATGGCTAAGTAACCGATAACTGCTATCCATGGTTCTATATAACTATCTGAGTTTTTTACTGAATACTGAGACTAAAACTATAATTGTGAGAGTGTTAATCTAACCGATATACCCGATATAGACTAATTTAGGGTCCAACCTAAGACCTCAGTTGGAAGGGTATTTACACCTTGTCATGAGATACTAAAAATGTAGGGTCCACCCTAATCTTGTAGGAGGACTCATGAAATATATATATGATTGGGTAAACCCTTGTAAGGCATGAGGATGATTTACCCTATGCTGGTTACGTAGTTCTGTATTGCAGTGACTACTACTAAGGGTCAAACCTATTGCTTGCAGGAATGCCCCCATTCCTGGGTTCGTGCAGTGCTGAATCCTAATCCTAACTGAATCGACACTAAAGTTATCACTATACTATACTAGGCTTGACTGAACTGACACTGATCAGGTTGATTGACTGAACTGGACTGAGTTCTATTAATTGACTGAGTACTAATGTTTTTGACCTTGACTCGGATTATTCTTTAAATACTATAACTAAGTAAACAACTAAATTTTGGGTAATAAATATCCCCAGGACTCTATGGCATAATAGATAAAACATAGCAAATCTTGAAAGCATAGCAATAGTTAATTGTTCCCAATTCAATCACTAAGACATTTTGCAAAACACTTAGAGGTCATGAACTTGTACATAAATGAGAACATATTCTAACATGTCATGATTATACTATTCAATTCACATGGACATTCTATGAAACACTTGGGGAGCATGAATAATATGCATGATAATAAACAACACATAAGCATCATGACTATAACTTAAACTTGCAATTTCAAGGATTTTGGTATGGGAATTTCATCAATCAACATACATGCTATATTATGTTCATGAAATTTATAATTAAATCTTGAATTGAAAATCCATACAACAACACAAACACAAATACAACTAAATTTGCCCATGTAAATTATGAAACTGAAAGCTTGTTGTTTTTAAAAAGCGTTCTTGAACCCCAAGGGTGGATGAAAACACAAGGATGAACAACTTTGTAATACCCCGCAAAATACTTTGCTTAATTCAGTCCTTTAAGCTTGTTAAGGGGTCCCAGACTTAGAATATTCTAGCTAAGTATTCAGACTTAGTGTCATTCTATCATTCAAAAGTTAGCGATCTTATTTCATGGCATTTACATTCATTATAGGTGGATATTTAGATTAATTCATGATCAAGAATGTCAATGGGTGTTCCCAGATAGGTTTTGGATTTTTTGGACCTCGTTTGAAGCACCTTTGGAATCCCAAACTAGTAAATCAACGTGACCTTGGCACGCCGCGTTGACTATCGCATTGATGAGTGTTTTCTCCAGCTCCCAGTGTCAAATTACTATTAATTGATGCGGACTCAATGCGGCACATTGCCCATGCATCGGTGCCAATGATACAGTGTGTCGGCCTTTGCGTTGATAAGTCAATTCTTAGTAATTGAAAAGCAGCGTTCAGAGGGGTATTTGGGACATTTTCCCTACTTTGGACCAACCCTTAAAATCCGAAATTCATCCTCCACAAAGCGAGTTACACTCTTTTCTCTCAAATCGCTCTTAAGAATAAAACCCTAGAAGATTTAATTTCAAATCAAGAACTCAAGATTCCACCATCAACTTTCTGAAATTCCTTAACTAAGGTATGTGAAGGGTTCATCCAAGGGTCCCTTCTACCCTTGGAGTCCAAGAAACCTTTTTAAACTTCTAGTATGATTGATTTCATGATTTCCATCTTGGGTTTGATAAAATCCATGTTTAAAAGAATAATTGGGTTTCAAATCCATGTTTTATGATAAGTTTCATGTGGGGTTAATTGATCTATAAGTATTATCATGTGAAATCATGCTAAGGCTTTCAAATTATGAATTAGGAATTTGGAATTGTTTGTTCACATGAGAATTAGTATTATGTGCATAATTTATGCCTTTCAAGTGATTGATGAATTGAGCATGTGTATTGAATAGTGAGAGTATGCCATTTAAACATGTATTCTAGTTCATGTGATGCAAGTGTTTGTTAAAATCCACCAATGAATGAAGAATGATAAAATGTTTCGTTTACATATTTTATGTTTATCCCATGTCTCTTATTTTATTATATCGTGTCCTGGGGGTACTTGTACCTGACAATTTAGCTTATTGTTTAGAGCCATGGTCAGTCATAGAACAGTAACAGTTACATTACTACCAGTAGTACTCTCAGTTAGTTACAGAACAAGAGAAAACTCAGTAGACTCAGTATTCTTCTAGTCCAGTTCAGTACTCAGTCCAGACCTCAGTAAACTCAGTCAGTTAACAGAATCCCGTAGTTTCTGTTAGTCCACAGAACTCAGTGTACCCAGTTTTGTTCAGTTAAATAGTAATATCAGTAATAGCTCAGTCCATCATAGTACAAACTAGAAATCAGTTCAGTGTCTATTCAGTTGGGAGTAGGATTGTTATACTCCACATTTTGGACTAGAATGAAAATCCATCATTCCTATGCATGGATGTTTCAAAATCCTCAAATCCTATATAAATTTATTGTGTTAATAAATTATGTAGTGTGGGAATCTATTTGATCATGAATTTAGATCATATAGGTCCCCTAACTCAAGTACAAGTTGAAAGCTTTCCTATCGTTCAAGTTTTAGTGAGCGTCAAAACTTGGGTCAACTTCAATCAACAATAACTCATTGTATATGATGAAATAGGTGGTTCAATACATATCAAATGAAATGTCTTTGAATTATCTTACCAACTATACCAATTTGTCCTAAATCCGATATCGGAGAAAAGAGTTATTCCTATTTTACTCCAGCATGTCCGGCTGGAAACAGTGTGACGACATTCGTGGTAGCTTACCACGTTTGTGACGCCCTATCATGAAGGTCCTTATCCTTAGGAAGAAACCAGATACTAAGTGACTACATTCATTGTAGCTTACCACATTTGTGATGCCCTATCACGAAGGTCATCAGCCTTAGGCAGAAACCAGCTCCTAAGTGACGACATTCGTGGTAGCTTACCACATTTGTGATGCCCTATCACGAAGGTCGTCATCCTTTGGCAGAAAGTAGCTCCTAATTGATGACATTCATGGTACATTACCACATTTGTGATGCACTATCACGAAGGTCGTCAGCCTTAGGCAGAAACCAGCTCCTAAGTGACGACATTCGTGGTAGCTTACCACATTTGTGATGCCCTATAAGGAAGGTCGTCAGCGTTAGGAAGAATCCAGCTTCTGTGCGACAACATTTTTTACGGACTGTCACATTTTTGATGCCTTCTCAAAAGTGTCGTCAGGCTTAGGCAGAAACCATCAATTCCAGCTTCTGCGTGACGACATTTTTGACGGCTTGTTATATTTTTTGACGACTTGTCACAAATGTCATCAGCTATGATTTTCAACAACTGGAAATTTATTTCATAAGGGTATTTTGGTTATTTCGTTCACCTTCCACGACTTATAACCCAAAAGAGGTGTAATTTTTCCCAGTTTTCTTAAGTTAAGCATCTAAAAAAAACCTCTCTTATGCTCTCAACCACAAGATTTGGGTTTCCATCAAACTCATCTCTCAAAAGCAAGATTCAAGACCTTTTCCAAGATAATTGAGAATTAAGTTTCCCAAATCCAAGAACTCTCCAGCAAATCATCAATGTTTCCTTTCTAAGGTATGCGTAGTGTTCATCCATGGGTCCCTTTCATCCATGGAGCTCAAGAATCATATTTTAAATTATAAATTATAATTTCCTTGTTGTGTTATGACTATATTAATATTGATGATTGTTTTTTGGATTCAAGGGTGTATCTTGATGTTTTTTTTCATGAAGCCTGTGAATAGGTTAGTTGAAACCCATAAATTTTGGATGGATTAAGATTGTCAAATTGATAAGTACACCTATGCCTTAAAGAGTGCATGGAAGGTGTTCTATAAAATTCTTAGGATGCTAGAAATTCATTTTTACATGGTTCCATGATATCTAAATGACAAGTCCATAGTAGCTATATACTTCAATATGAATGCCATGCTATTGATGTGTTGTTATTATTGTGGTATGAAATATGTATGATAATGGAGATATACAATATATACATGAAATATATCCATTCACTCCCTACCATGCTTAATATGTTGAATAACTACATGAAGTATAATATCCCTACTTATGACAATGTGAATTGTGGACTCCAATCTTATGCTCAAGTCAGTCATGTTGTGTCAATTTCCTTCCATCAAGTCCTGGGGGTATTAGTACCCGAAAATATAGTTGTGTGCCTAGATCCATGTTATGTTATCATGATACTCTCAGTTAATACATGATCTATAGAATTCAGTCAGTCATGTGACTCAGGAAAACTCAAAAATCTCAGTAGTCTCAGTAGTTCAGTAATCTCAGTGATCTCAGTACTCAGTAATATCTGTAACCTCAGTATTCAAAGTCAATATCAGTAACTTCAGTACTCTCAACCAGTCCTCAGAACTCAGTACATTCCATCAGTCATCATAATCCAGTAAACTTAGTTTAGCTCCGCTAAACAATACCACTAGTATCAATCTAGTCAATTAGTATCAGATCAGCTAATCAGTTCTGTTCAGCCCAGTTATTTAGTTCAGTGTCTTTCAGATGGGAGTAGGATTCAGCACCGCATGATCCTAGAGATGGGGACTCACCTGTAAGATTAGGATTGAGATTCTTAGAAGCAATCCCTAAGTTCCAGAACTACGTAACCAGTGTAGGTATGAGATGTCACCCGTTAGATAGGACTGACATAATCAGGGGTCACCCATTAGCATATTTATATGTATATCACTGATCCCAGGAGTAACTCTCTAGATTAGGACTGACTCCACAGCAGATGTCTTTACAGGTGGTGCGATACTGACACCCTTCAAGTCAGGGCAGAGATTAGAACCCATTTATCTTAGCTTGGGGCATGTCGGTTAGATGAATACATCCCACAGTTTTAGTTACAGATTCAGGACTGTCAGATACAATCAACTCAGTTCAGTAGTACAGATTCAGTACTGTTAGAGACAATCAATCCTTATCATTTTAAATAGACTTCAAGATCACCCATTAGCTTGGACTTATCTCAACTATGATTAATCAGTATCATAATTATTAGATTTAAAGATCACCCGCTAGATAGGACTGATCTCAAACTAAGTCAAATCATCCTTATTATCAGTATACTCATGATCACCCGCTACTATAGGACTGATCTCAGATTTAGTTACTCCAAGTAGAACGGAACTTAGATTATTCCTTCAGAACTTAGACTGTCAGATACAGTTGCTCAGTCTCAGCTACATCGGTTAGGCCGATCATCACAATTATATCAGTTATATCAGTTTCCTGCTATGCCTCAGTCGACTGCAGAAATAGAATTGTCCAGTTTCAGTTTCCAAATGCACAGGTCTTAGAGTGGAGGGGTAGTACTTCATCACTTAGGGGTCAACTTGTTTCTTACCTTTGGGCTAGAAAAATGATATCTAAGGGACATGTCTACCAGATCATTCGGGTCCAAGACTCTAGTTCAGAAACCCCTATTCTTGAATTAGTAACAGTAGTATATGTATTCCCAGATGTGTTTCTCGAAGATCTTCCCAGATTTCCTATATAAAGGGAAATTGATTTGAAATAGATCTTCGCCCTGATACATAGCCCATATCTATTCCTCCATACCGAATGGCTCCAGAAGAACTCACAAAATTAAAAGAACAGTTAAAAGTTCTCCTAGATAAGGGATTCATTAGACCTAGTGTATCCCCGTGGGGTGCGCCAATGATATTTTTTTGTAATAAAGATGGTTCCCTTATAATTTGTATAGGTTACCGTCTGTCAAAAAAAGTTACGGTCAAGAACAAACATCCATTTCCCAAAATAGATGACATGTTTGACCAACTTCAGGGTGGCAGTTATTTCTATAAGATAGACCTCAGATCAGGCTATCATCAACTCAGAGTCAGGGAATATGACATGCCAAAAATAGCTTTCAAAACTCGGTATGGTCACTTCGAATTCTTAGTCATGTCTTTTGGTCTTACCAATGCCTCAGAAGCTTTTATGACATTGATGAACCGTGCGTTCAAGCTGTACTTGGAAATATTTTTCATAGTCTTTATCAATGACATTCTTGTATATTCTCATTACAAAAACGATCACATAGATTATCTCAGAATTGTACTTCAGACTCTCAAAGCCTATCAGTTATCAGGATATCTATCCATATCTTACATACCATCCCTATGATCATAGCTCATGTCAGTTATATGCTTACAGTTCCCAGTATAGGAGTTCAAGTTTACTCTGTGTTACAAATCTTATTCCATGAACCTAGAAACTCCAGACTCAGGTCATGTAGCTCCTTACTCATATACGCATACCATGCTTTACAGTGGACTCAGTACCCATGACTCATTCTAGCCTCCTACCAAATTGGCTAAATTCAGATCATGACATGTATATCCTTAGCCTAGATCTTTTGGTAGATTCACCTAATATGTTGATATTCTATTCCTCATACCTCAGTTAAGTGTCGAGTCTGGTATAGTATCCGGTACTCAGTAATTAGAATTCAGCCTCAAATTAAGTAAAGAACTCAGATAGTTCTACAGAACCATGGCTATCAGTTATCAGTTGCTTAGCCATCAAAATCTAGTACTTCAGTATTAGTCGAAACCTCAGTTACCAGTATCCAGTTATCAGAACTTAGTATTTATCTCTAGTATTCATCCCAGTTACAGTCTCAATTATAGTCTTATCTACCATCTTAGTTACGGCCCCGGTCCCATTCTAGCAATTAAATCAGTAACTCAGTTCAGTTCCACATTTGCTTGACCATAGCGTACAATTATCAATTATTCATATATCAGTATTTCAGCACCTCAATTTATAGACTATTTCAGAAATATGTTATACGTTTGGTCTTGCACTTTCAAATAATACAGTCCTCTACAAACTCATGCTTAGTTATCTCATGTTACTCAGTCAGTCCTTATTAAATATGCTTAATACTCTATAGTTTCAATCCAGTTATTCATACTAAGAATAGTTTAATCTTGCATGACCAGTATTCAACTATCAGTCGTTCAGTTAATCATATAAGATAGTATGTTTATGCATTCTTACCCAGTGCCCATGTGAATATTTGAAGTATTTTTAGGTGTAGCGCTGTGCTAAGGTGGAGAGTATAGTTCAGAGGGTATCCAAGGGATATGTCTAATTTTGGAAATCATAGTTGTAGTGCATGAGGCTTATTCACTCTATCTTAGATGAGGTCTCATAGGCCTCACAACATATTACAAAAATTTAGCTAGAATATGACTTCTTATTCAGATGTTTCATTCAACCTAGGTAAATATGTTTTGCTCCCTAAAGTCACTAGAAACTCTTTAGAAAGAGTGTCAAGAAAATTCTCCAGTTGAGCATGAGTTTTTAGCACAAGTTAGTTCATAATGCCAGAAATTCAATTTAGCATTCGGGTGAACTAATTTGTAGGGCTTGGTTACCCAACTCTCCCCACTAGTCACACTATTCGAAGTCTCATAAATGTAACTTTTCAAAGATGGGGCAACCAGGTAGTTGCGTGATCATCCCAGTTCATGTATCATGTCTTAGTTTTGGATCTCAGATACTCAGTCACAACTCAGTTCATAGGTGCCCAGTGCATCATCCCAGCATTTTTCTCAGTATGTCAGCCAAGTCAGTATTCTTTGAGGAATATAATATCCCAATGAGTAGATGCACTATAAACTTTAAGCTTTCATTCCCTAAAGCTCCCAGCTTCTCTACACATAACAAATTCAATTGGAATAGTGGGTACTCATAGGTTGACTCTCAAGTTCCAATATCAGCCTTAAGACACGTATTCAGGAGCTCAGTTCGGTCTAAGATACTCATTCCATATATCCATTTCAGGCTCAGTATGTTCTCATGTTCCCATCCATGTGTGTATAATAAATGTTCTCGAGTTAGAGAATAATGATTTTGTGTATCGAAAAATATCTCCTTTGACAGGAGTGAAGAGGTTTTGCAATAAGGGTAAACTCAGTCCCTGATATGTCGATCCTTACCGAATTCTCAGCCATTTTAGAAAGGTCTCTTACGAGCTTGAGTTGCCTTCAGATCTATCTTCAGTTCATACAGTGTGCCACGTCTCTTGCTAAAGAAATGCATAGGTGACCCAACAGTTGTTTTCCCTATAGAGGGCATAAATTTTCAGAATAGTCTCTCTTATGAAGAGATTCTAGTCAAAATTCTTGACTATCAGATTTGTAGACTGAGGACCAAAGAAGTCCCTCTAGTCAATGTTGTTTGGAGGAATCAGTCCATTGAGGGATCTACTTGGGAAACAAAAGAAGTCATATGAACCAAGTATCCTCACCTTTTCTCCATAAACTTAGACTTAGTCCAAGGTAATATTTTTACTTAAGCTTATTTAGTTGCATGATCAAATTTCAGTTACAAACTTGATATTAGTTACCATTGCATGCTCAGTTATACGTGCATGAGCCAGTTCAATCATGTATCTGTGCATCAGATATGCATGTTCAGTACATAGACTTATCTTATTAGTAATCCCAGTCATGTATTTATAAATTATTTTCAGCTATGTACTCATGCATCAGATATGCATGTTCAGTATGATAATTTAGTTTACTAGTAATCTCAGTCACGAAACCATGTTTTAGTTGTGCATTCCCAGTGTCTAAGTTCAGTCTCTCATTATTCTCAGTCTCAACAGTCTCATTCAAGGACAAATGTTCCCAAGGGGTAGATAATGTAAGACCCCGCAAAATCTTTAGCTTAATTCAGTCCTTTAAGCTTGTTAATGGGCCCCAGACTTAGAATATTCTAGCTAAGTATTCAGACTTAGTGTCATTCTATCATTTTAAAGTTGGAGATCATATTTCATGGACTTTACATCCATTATAGGAGGATATTTAGATAAATTCATGATTAGTAATGTCAATGGGTGTTATCGAACATGTTGCGGATTTTTCAGACCTCGTTTTAAGCACCTTTGGAATTCCAAACCAATGAATCAACTCTATCTTGGCACACTGTGTCGAATATCACATTGATGAATGTTTTCCCATCTCCCAGTGTCAAATTCCACTGAATTGATGTGAACTCGATGTGGTGCATTAGCCATAGCATTGATTCCAACAACTCGGCGCGTCGGCCTGCGCTTTGATAAGTCAATTTTCAGTAATTGAAAAGCAGCGTCCAGAGGGGTATTTTTTACATTTTCACTACTTCGACCCAACCCCTAAAACACGAAATTCAGCCTCTACAATGCAAGTTACACTCTTTTCTCTCAAATTGCTCTCAAAAACAAAACCCTAGAAGATTCAATTTCAAATCAAGAACTCGAGATTCCACCATCAACTTTCAGAAATTCCTTAACTAAGGTATGTGAAGTGTTCATCCAAGGGTCCCTTCCAACCTTGGAGTCCAATAAACCCTTGTAAACTTCTAGTATGATTGATTTTATGATTTCTATGTTGGGTTTGATAAAATCAATGTTTAAAATGACTAATTGGGTTTCAAATCCATGTTTTATGATAAGTTTCATATGGTATTAATTGATCTATATGTGTTATAATGTGAAATCATGCTTAGGCAATCATATTCTGAATTTGGTTTTTGGAATTGCATACTCACATGTTAATTAGTATTATGTGTGTATTTTATGCATTTCAAGTGATTGATGAATTGAGCATGTGAGTTGAATAGTGAAAGTATGTCATTTAAACATGTATTCCAGTTTATGTCATGCAAGTGTTTGTTAAAATGCCCCACTGAATTAAGAATGATCAAATGCTTAATTTACATATTTCAAGCTTATACCGTGTCTCTTATTTTATGCTATCGAGTCCTGGGGGTACTTGTACCGGAAAATTTAACTGATTATTTAGAGCCATTATCTGTCATTGAACAATAACAGTTACGTCACTACCAGTTGTACTCTCAGTCAGTTATAGAACTCAGGAAAACTCAGTAGAGTCAGTATTCTTCCAGTCTAGTTCAATACTCAGTTCATACCTCAGTAAACACAGTCAATTAACAGAATCCAGTAGTTTTTATTAGTCCATGTTCAGTTCAATGAAATAGTATTATCAGTAATAACTCATTCCATCTTAGTACAAACTAGAAATCAGTTTAGTGTCTATTCAGTTGGGAGTAGGATTCAACACCGAGTTAACCCATGGATGGAGCCATTCCTTCTAGTATAGGATTTGACCCTAAGTATCAATCCCTGCATTATAGAACTACATAGCTAGCATAGGTTGAGATATCTTCCTGCCAGATATTATGTGGGTTAATACATCTTATTCGAGTTATCCTGCTGGTAAGGGTTGACTAAAGAGATTTATTTCAGAGAGGGTTAACTCATAGGTTTTCCTTACCCATGGCACGGTGTTAACACCCTTCTAACTGGGTTACATGTTAGACCCTAATCAGTTTAGAGAGGGGCATGTCGATTAGATAATTACCTCCCAAAGTCTTAGTTTTAGGCTAAGTCTCCGAATAGTACTTAGTTCAGTTCTACAGATTTAGGGATATCAAATATAGTCACTCAGCTTAGTACGGAACTTAGCATAGTTCCACAAAATCAGGACTGTTAGATATAGTCATTCAGTTATCAGTAATTTAGTATTAGTATTCCCTGATATCAGTTAATCAGTTTCGGTAATCAGACTTAGTATTCAGTATTATTGCAATCTCACTTACATTCTACGCATTCATGTATGTACTCTTATTCAGTAATACTTATGTTATTCAGTTAGTATTGTTCATGCATATGAACCCATGTATTTCACCTTTCTTCACTGAGCATACTAGTACATTTAAAGTACTGACGTATGATTTTTGTGCTATAACATATTATATCATAGGTTCCGATGCACGGGTTCCAGAGCACCCTTAGCAGTTCAGACACTCAGCTTTCAGAGTAGTGGTGAGTCTTCAACATTCTAGGACATACTTATTATTTGTATTACTTTAGTTTTATTTTAGTAGATGGAGTTAGTTGGGGGCTTGTCCCATCAACTCCATAGTTCATACAACTTTAGAGGCTTTTCAGAGTAGAGTACACTCAGATAGTTGTTAAATTTATAGCATTGATATTCATTTTGTTTTGGTTATACCCTATCATTACTATTTACAGATTGAAGCTTATGGAATGTTTTCACCTAATTTCGCATATTATTTAGTATTATTTTTCTGTTATTGAAGAAAGTACCAGTCATGGGTCTTGTGGTCTATCAGGATTATAAGCACCATGAAGCGTCCAAAGTACAAACTCGGGGCGTTACAACCTAACATACCTTGATTGTTTATATTGTGAAGGTTGTTGGTGATTTCTTGTGACTTGGACTTAAACTCGATGAAACTAGGGATTTTTTATTGAGATGATTTGTAAGAAAATGAGTGAAGTTTTCCCTTTAGGAGGTTTAATTTTGTGTTATGGCTTAGTATTTTAAGGGGAAAATGACCCAATTACCCCCACAAGCCCGTAACTCAATGGGGTAAACGCGATCACCAACGCATCACGTCGATGGTGCCGATGTGATGGCCAATGCACCGAGTCTAGATTGCATTGGCTTGTTATGCTGGTCATCAAAACATGACTCAAATGATGACGAAAAATTTATAAACTTACCCAAAATGACCTATTGACATCCCTGATCATGAATCAATTTAAAAATTGACAATCGATGGTCTAAAAGATTATAAATAAGATCATCCAATTATGAAGTCTAATAATGCCTCTAAGTCTTAACACTTAGCTAAAAAATTTCTAAGTTTGGGACTTCTTTTAGCATGGTATAAAGGACTGAAATGACTAGGACTTCACGGGGTCTTACAATATATCCCCCTTTGAAACATTTGTCTTCGAATGAGACTGAATGAACTGAGAGGATCCAAGGAGATGTACTTACATTGACATGCATAACTGAAGCATGTCTGAATTCAGGCGACATGGCACATGACTGAACTGTTTCATGAATACATGAATGATATGAAAATGTTATTCAACTGTAACTGAGAATGGAATAGAGTAAATCTAAGAAAGACTGTTACCTTAGGCTAAGTCTGTGTTTGCAAGGGAAGAGGTAAGTATACTTCATTTGCATGTCTTCCTCTACTTCCTAAGTCGCTCCCTCAACGGACTAATTTGCCAAAGAACTATGACCAAAGGAATTTCTTTGTTCCTTAGTTTGCGAATCTGACAATCAACGATTTTGATTGGGACTTTCTCATAAGAGAGACTTTTCTAAACATCTACACTCTCTAAAGGGACTACAATTGTTGGGTCACCTATGCACTTCTTTAGTAAGGAGACATGAAACACTGGGTGCACAAATGCTAAGTATGAAAGTAAATAAAGCTGATAAGCTACCATACCGAAATGACTCAGCATCCTATATGGACCAACATATCGAGGACTAAGTTGCCCCTTATTACCAAATATTTTCAACCCCATCATGGGAGAGATTTTCAAATACACGTAATTACCAATCTCAAATTCATGATTTTTCCTTCTCACATCTGCATAAGATTTCTATCAAATCTAGGCTATCTTAAGACTCTCCCTGATCAACTGTACTTTCTCAAAGTCATCAAACACCAAGTTAGGCCCCAGTACCTTCGACTCACATATCTTAACCCAACCAATGGGAGATCTACATCTTTTCCTATAAAGATCCTCAAATAGAGCCATCTGGATACTGGAATGATAGTTGTTATTATAGAAAAACTTAATCAAAGGTATGTGGTCATCCCAACTACCTTAAAAGTCAAATACGCACGCTTTCAGCATACCTTCTAAAGTATGAATGGCCCTTTCTGCTTGACCATCTATCTGAGGGTGAAAGGTTCTACAGAGGTTGACTTGGGTACCAAGACCCTTTGGAAGGCTTTCCAAAAGTGAGAGGTGAACTGCATACCTCTATCTAAAATAATGGACAATGGGATACCGTGTAACCTAACTAGCTCTCTTATATAGAGCCTGGCATAGTCCTAAGATGAATAAGAGGTATGAACTGGCAAAAAATAGGCTAATTTGGTCATCCTGTCCACAATGACCCAAATCAAATCATGATGTTGATGTGTACGAAGAGAACCTATCACAATATCCATGTTCACTTTCTCTCACTTCCAAATGGGAATACTGAAATGCTGCATGGACCCACTAGGCTTATAATGTTCAATCTTAACATGCTGACACGTGGAGAACTTAGCTACAAACTGTTCAATATCTCTCTTCATCCCATTCCATCAATAGACTTACCGTAAGTCATAGTACATATTAATGGCCCCTGTTTGAATAGAGTAACGTTCACCATGCACTTTATCAAGAATTCATTGTCTCATGCCATCCATACATGGCATAGATAGCCTACCCTGGCAATAAAACACACTATCTCTCCCTTGGGAGAAAACCTCTACTTTCTGGTCTTTAACTAACTCTTTTAGCTTAACTAAACTGGGATCTTTGTCCTACTTTTCTTTCACCCTGGACAATAATGAAGACTCCAAACTATTCTACACCCAAACACTAACCTCAACCGAATAAGCCAAATAGACACCTAGTCTGGCAAGCTGATGAACTTCCTAACTAACTTCTTCTTACCATCCCCAACGTGAGCAACACTACCCATGGACAACCTACCGAGGGAATCTGCCACTACATTGGCCTTACCCGGATAATACTGAACACTCATGTCATAGTTTTTAGCAACTCTAAAAACCTCCTCTGACACAAGTTTAGGTCTTTCTACAAAAATACACACTGCTAGATTTTGTGGTTTGTGAAACACATCATGTACCCCATACAAATAGTTCCTCCAAATCTTTAAGGTAAACACAATAGCTGGTAATTGAAGATCATGGGTGGGATAATTCTCTTCATAGGGCTTAAGATGTCTAAAGGCATAGGCGAAAATCTTACCCCTTTGTATTAAAAAATACCTAAAGCCAACTATGGAAGCATCACAATATACAACAAATCCATTTGAACTATCGAGCAAAGTCAAAACTGGGCTGTGTAACTCTTTTTATAGCTGTCAACTTTGGAGTCAGTCCCAAAATCCTAATAGAGACTTTCTCAGTCTCTACCCCACTGGGAAAGTTTATCATAGCCCGACGGGTATACAGGAACTGTCCGGTTATGGTGTCTCAGAAAGTTATCTTAACAAACTTAGTAGAGTTAGAGATGATGGATTTTGATATCATTCTCGACATAGATTGGATCCATCCATGCTATGCCTTAGTTGATTGTAGAATTAGAGTTGTCTATTTTTAATTCCCAAATGAACCTGTCCTAAAATAGAGGGGTAGTACCACAAAACTTAAGGGTCAAATTGTTGCATACCTTAGAGAAAGAAAAATGATATCCAAGGGGTGTGTCTATTATCTCATGTGATTCAAAGACTCTATCTCTAAGTCCTAAAATATTGAGTCAGTTCCTGCCACAAGTGAATTTCCAGATGTGTTTCCCTAATATGTTCTTAATATTCCTTTTGAAAGGGAAATTAACTTCGAAATAGACCTTATTCTTGATACTTAACCTATCCCTATTTTGCCATACAGAATGGCTCCAGCTAAACTTAAAGAGTTGAAGGGCCTCTTATATAAAGGGTTCATCAAGCCCATCATATCCCCTTGGGGTGCACCAGTTCTATTTGTACGAAAGAAAGACAGTTCTCTTAGAATATGTATAGACTACTGTCATTTAAACAAAGTCATAGTCAAGAATAAGTACCCACTTTCTAGAATCGATGACTTGTTTGACCAGCTTCAGGGTGACAGTTACTTTTCTAAGATAGACCTCGGATCAGGCTATCATCAGCTCAGAGTCATAGAATATGACATTCTAAAAATAGCTTTCAAAACCCAGTATCGTTACTTCGAGTTTCTAGTCATGTCATTTGGTCTTACTAATGCCCCAGTAGATTTCACGGACTTGATAAACCTCGTGTTCAAGAAGTATTTGGACATTTTCATCATAGTCTTTATCGATTACATTCTTGTCTACTCCCGCAATGAACATGATCACACAGACCATCTTAGAATAGTATTACAGTCTATTAGAGCCCATCAGTTGTTTGCCAAATTCAGTAAGTGTGAGTTTTGAATACGATCAGTAACTTTTCTTGGTCATATTATTTTTGGTAATGGCATTAGAGTTGATCCTCAAAAGACCGAAGCAGTGAGAAATTGGCCTAGACCTATCTCTCTATCAGATATTAGATGATTCTTAGGTTTGGCTGGCTATTATCGACGGTTTGTTTAATGATTTTCATGTATCGCATTCCCTATGTCTAGATTGACTCAGAAGAAAATCAAATTCTAGAGGTCAGATTCGTGTGAGATGAGTTATCAGGAGTTGAAGACTCGACTCACTGAAAAAATAAGAAGCAATCCAAAAGCATAAATTGAGTTTGGCCAAAAAGTGTTTAGAAAAATCTATTGCTCTAGATGAAATTAAATAAACAAACGAATAGCAACTTGCAACAGACACCACAGCTGATGGAAAAGCAAACTGATATATCCATTTGTTGCAACAGATTGTCAATATGTTATAAGTTATTTGACAGGTGCAATATATTTTGCAACAGATTACCAATCTGTCTCTTTCCAAAATACAATAAAAAGATAAAATGTTGTATTTAGATACATTTTTTTAATTTACATATTCAAAAAGTCACTAGTTTTATTTAATTAAGGGATATGAACAGTCGTGGTTTTTTATTTGACTAAGTCAATTCACCACTTCCAATTTAATCATTTTGTCATTGTGGTCGTTGAGCTCAGTATAGAGATCTTGATCTTTTTAGAGTTTGTCAATGAGGACCACTTTCTTGGAAACTTTCTTATAATACTCCTCTTGGTCTTTCTTAGCTCTACGCAAGATCAAGGAGAAGTATGAAAGGTTCTCTTTGAGTTTTTCTAAGGCAAGCACTCTCTCAGCTGATAAATCTGGTGCTGCAGCATATATGGATAGTGCAACACTCAATGCAGAATAGTTTTCTAGTATAAGCAAGTCTTGAGAAGGCATAAGTAGTAATCTCTCAATATCAACTTTCGCTGTATGAAGAAGTTCTGTTGATATCTTGTCCTCTACGGGAGAAGGTTGATCAGTAGAAAAACCAAGTGATTGATATCATTTAATCTGTTGACTAACTTGAGCAAAGACGTTTTCTGGATTATCAAACTTCACAGTGCAGTCTGGTGGTTCAATAACATCAGATGTCTTGTTTTCGGTATTTGCTAATGATGGGGTGATTCTGCCTTTCTCACCATCTTGAAAAGAAAAAGCACTCAAAATTAGATGGAGTATCTCTACATAACGACACAAGATGAACTAAATCTAGCATTCAGTTTTTCCTTCCTATTCCTCCTCTTTTTATCTTCTCACCTTTTTCAGATCAATTTTTTTTCTTTTTTTGGGATAATACCCACGAAAATACCTGAAGTTTAACCAAATTTCTAGTGGATCATATTGAACTTTGCGGGGGGTCCTATTACCCCCTATACTTTTTTAATTGAAATTAATTCCTCCCCAGACTTTTTTAAAGTGGAATTAATCCCCCCCCTCAAAATGTATACCTAGTTTTTTTCGTGAAAAGTATAGTACACGCGCCGTTTCTTCTCCATTTTATCACTTTTCAACATTTTTTTACAATTACAACCATATTAAATATTCCAAATGATTCCATTGAATTTATGAAGAAAGTTTTTCAAATAATTGAATGGA
This sequence comes from Capsicum pubescens, assembly GCA_030864215.1. Taxonomy (NCBI): domain Eukaryota; kingdom Viridiplantae; phylum Streptophyta; class Magnoliopsida; order Solanales; family Solanaceae; genus Capsicum; species Capsicum pubescens. The sequence goes on along the minus strand of CM061543.1, from coordinate 282,709,016 downwards.
ATCTTCCATTAATTTTCCATTGAAACTCGGAAGATTCAATTAGCGAGTTTCATTAATGGAAGATTCAATGAAACTCGCTAATTGAAAACTCAATGGAAGATTCAATTTCCATTAATGGAACTCGGAAGATTCGGAAAATTCATTAATGGAACTCGAAAGATTTGAAAAATTTAATTTCATGATTCAATTTCCATTAATGGAACTCGAAAGATTTGAAAAATTCATTAATGAAACTCGGAAGATTCAAAAAATTTAATTTCATGTATGAAGCTATTCAATATTCCGTTAATGGAACTCGGAGGATTCAATTTCCATGAAGCTATTCAATCTTCCGTTAATGGAACTCGAAAGATTCAATTTTCATTAATGGAACTCGGAATTAAATTAGCGAGTATTCGAGTTTGAATCTTCCGAATCATTCATTGAGTTTCAATTAGAGAGTTCCATTAAATTATAACCATAAAGGAATTTTCCGAGTTCCATACATGAAATTTAATTCGGAATCTTTCCATAAATTATAACCATTAATCTTTCCGAATTATAATTCCGAGTTTGAATCTATTTATAATTCCGAGTTCAAATTATAAATGAAACTCGAAAGATTCGGAAAAATCTTTCCATTAATTATAACCATTAATCTTTCCATTAATTCGGAAAGATTCCGAGTTCCATACATGAAATTTTTTTTTCATGATTTTTCGAGTTCCATTAAGAATGAAGAAGAATGAAAAAATAAATAAAAATATAAGGCTTCAAATAATTATAAAATTAAGGGGTTGTTTGGCAAAAAAAAAGAGTTTTAAAATATTTTTAACATTGTTCACGCGCTCAATGCGCGTGAATCACACGCAGTGTGCCAAGTGGCAGATATATGCCATTAAAATACAAAAAAAAGGTCTGGAGGGGGGAGGGGTAATAGGACCCCCGCAAAGTTCAGTATGCTCAACTGGTAATCTGGTCAAACTTCAGGTATTATCCCTTTTTTTTGGATACTTGATAATGCCTTGGAAATTGCTTTCTTTCTCCTCTTAGCCTTAATCTCTAATGGAGTGAATGAAACTGAAATTCTCTTTGATCGAATGACACTACTGTTAGATATCAATTCCTTTACATCAGTAGTTAATGCATTAACAGTATTAATCACTCCATCATGTTTTGCCTTGCACTTTTCACATTTGCATGCACAAGATAAGCAAGGAGGGGCAAGATTGTTCATTCTTCTCCCATATACAGGACAACATATCCATCATGCAAAAGTCTACACCGTTGCCAGAAATGTTTGCCACAACGAAAGTCTGTAGAAGGCATGGAAAATAAACATGATCAACATCTGACATTAAATCTTAACAGGGTATCAGAACCATATTCATGGTCCCTCCACCTTATCAGTTCATACCTACCAAACTTAACTGTAATATTACAGAAATCTTATTTGAATGATCTATGACTAATCAATAAAAACAACATTCACAAAATTAGTGTACTCTATGTGTGTTTCCACGATAACATTATCAGTAATACATACCTCCCACACATGAAGTACTTCCATCTGTATGCAACTTATTCCTTTGAACCTATCTTTACTACAGCCTCTTGTGATGGTCTGGAAAAAGTTGATCAACTTTTAGTTCCTTATTTATCTATAAAGAAGAATGAAAAAATTAATGTCATAGAAAATACATTATCCATCTTTTGTAACATATGTAGAGTCTGCTGCATCAGATGTGGAGTCTGTTGCATCAGATGTGGAGTCTGATGTAACAGATGTGGAGTCTTTTGGAATACATCAAACTAGCCTTGCTGGTGGTTTGATTTGGTCCAACAGTTTCTCCATCTATTGCAACATCAACAACAACATAAACCACAAACAACAAATAAAAAAAATCAATAACAAAGAAAACAACAATATTTGTTCCAACAACAAAGAAGCATACATCCTATGTTCCAACGCAATCAACAACCAGGGGCTGACCCACATGGAGTCCTCCAGGTGCGCGAGCACAAACTGAACTCATATCGAACTTTATATATGTATATGGAAATTAAGAAAAAACGTATATAATCTAATCAGTGAGCACCCATAGTAAGAGTTGTTTGGTTGGGCTAGTGGTTGTTTATGGGTGCTTAAGGCTATTTATTTCTTTTGGTCATGAGTTGAATTCCCAATCAGCACATATTTTTTTAATTTTGGTAACCAACTCTTCTCTCCTTATTGACTTTAAACCTTCTTTTATTTTTTTCTCCCTTACTCCTTGTGTTGATTGTTCGGACTCCACTATTTTTAAGCTAAGAAGAACCCACCGTCTAAAAATCCTAGATCCGCCACTGTCAACAACACCAAACCACAAGTTCCAACAATGCCAACCCCACCACCAACAGCAATAACAACATCAACAGCAAAGAAACAAACAAAATACATAAAAAAAATGATACTGCCAACAAGGCTTTTCAACTTCTCCCAACAAATAACTTTTTTTTGCATCTTGTAATAAAAATTCTCGGTTCATTTATTCAACAGTTAAAATTTCCTTCAAATTTTTTAAATAAATATGATATGGATAAATGGTAATTAAATAAAAAAAATGTAAATAACTTGCAAAGAAGAAGACGAGAATGAAAGAGCAATAATAAATAATACCTTAATGTCAAAAGAGGTTCAAAACAACAATTTCAATCGAGGAGTCTAAGATATGGATCGGTTTAGATCCGAAAGGAAATTTATGAGAAAGAGAACAAAAAAAAAAGGTTGTGATAACCCTAAAGAGGATAAAAAGAAAAAGAGGAGAGACGAATAAAATAAATTCTGTGCTGAAGGAGAGATGGAATAATTCTAATTTCTAGATGCACTACCCTTAATATTAAATGACTAAACAAAGTGTATTTCTTCAAATTTATATTTTCAAAGCATAATTAATAAGGCTTATTTGGTAAAATAAACCCCTAATTAATATTTTCTTAATGGGTGTGCCAAGTCAATAGGGGCAAACTAATATAATATGAAACGGAAGAAGTATTAGGGGTTTCAATATTCATTAATTAATATTCATTAATAATTTGAGGGGCATGAGGAAGAAAACAGGTGACATTGAAAAGACAAGACAAGACTGCTCAATGAGATTTTTGAGTTATCCAAGAAACATTTTTACCGCCTTTAATAGTACTACTTTGTCTACTCGGACAGAAGCTTGCTTTAAAATTAAAAGAAAAAAAAAGATTTTCAAATGAATATGTCGTCTGTTGCAACAGATATAAATATCTGTTTGAAAAATCCCAACAGCTCAGTCATCTGTGACAACAGATGGAAATATCCATTTGATAACTAAATCAGAAATGTCATCTGTTAAAACAAATATCAATATCTGTTTGAAAATTTCCAACAGCTCAGTCATCCGTCACAACAGATGAAAATGCCTATTTGATAATTAAATCAGATATGTCATCTGTTGTAACAGATATTATTATTTATTTGAAATTCTCCAACAGCTCAGTCATTTGTTACAACAGATTTCATTGCAATTGATTTAGGTGGAACTAGGGATGAATCAATGAGCTCAAAGGGTCAATAACAAATCCAATTGAGTCTTTGCAATTGCATGGTATTGGTATTGCGTTCATCCCGACCCGAGTCGTCGATCGATCACTCTGAGTTCAAATGAGTTCTCATTAACTTAATGTTAAGATTAATAATAGTACCTACATCGATCTAGGTGGAACGAGGGATGAATGAATGAGCTCAAAGGGTCAACTACAAATCCAATGAGTCGTTGCATTTGCACGGTATTAGTATTGTGTTCATCCGACCTGAGTTGTCGATCGATCAATCTGAGTTGAAATAAGTTCTCATTAACTTAATGTTAAGATTAATAATAGTACCTATATCAATATAGGTGGAACTAGGAATGAACGAATGAGCTCACAGGGTCAACTACAACTTCAATTGAGTCTTTTGGAATTTCTTGATGAGACGGTATTGCTTTCCTCCTGACCAAAGTCGTCGATCGATCACTCTGAGCCGAACCGATTCTTACTACCTCATATGTTCAAATAATATCTTAATTGAATAATCTAGGACTAGGGGCGAGTTCTCATAGGGTCAACTATAAATTCAATTTAGTCTTTTGACAATTTCATGATGAGACGGTATTACGTTCCTCTCGACCAGAGTCGTCGATCGATCACTCTAAGCCAAACCAATTATTACTACCTCATATGTTTAACTAATACCTTAATTGATTAATCTAGGACTAGGGGTGAGTTCTCATAATGTCAACTGTAATAGATGACAACGCCTATTTGATAATTTACAACATATGGGTAATCTATTATGACATGACTTAATCCATTTGATAATTTACAACAGATGGGTAATCTGTTACAACAGATGACTTAATTTGTGTGATAGTTTATAACAGATGCATAATATGTTGCAACAGATCATCGAATTTATTTTATTTGATCCAACAGAAAAGACATCTATTGCAACAGGTTGAACATTTGTTTATATATAATTTTAATTAAGTTCATATGTTAGACTAATACCTTAATTGAATGTGATTTCTCATAGGGTCAAATACTACCTCAATTGAGTCTTTTGGAAATTGCATGATGAGACGGTATTGCATTCCTCCTGACCAGAGTCGTCGATTGATCACTTTGAGCCGAACCAATTCTTACTACCTCATATGTTAGACTAATACCTTTATTGATTAATCTAGGACTAGGGTACTAATACCTTAATTCAATAATCTAGGACTAGGGATGAGTTCTCATAGGGTCAACTACAACTTCAATTGAGTCTTTTGTAAATTGCATGATGAGACGGTACTACTTTTCTCCCAACCAAAGTCGTTGATTAATAACTCTGAGATGAACCGATTCTTACTACCTCATATGTTCAACTAATACCTTAATTGATTAATCTAGGACAGGGTGCTAATACATTAATTGAATAATCTGGGACTAGGGGTGAGTTCTCATATGGTCAACAATTGATTAATCTAGGACTAGCGGTGAGTTCTTATAGGGTCAGCTACAACAGATGGCAGTGCCTATTTGATAATTTACAATATATGGGTAATCTGTTGCGACATATGACAATCCATTTGATAATTTACAACAGATGGGTAATTTGTCGCAACAGATGACTTAATCTGTTTGATAATTTACAACAAATTCATAATTTATTGTTACCTAATCTAATTTATAATTTACAACAGATGCAAAATCTGATGCAACATGTTGAACATTTGTTTTTATACAATTTCAATTGAGTTCATAAGTTAGACTAATAGTACCTAAATTGATTAATCTAGGACCAGGGGTGAGTTCATAGGATTAACTAGAGTACTCGGTCAACTACAACTTCAATTGTTTTTATACAATTTCAATTGAGTTCATATGTTAGACTAAATAGTACCTTTTTGGCAATTGCATGATGAGAGGGTTAAAAATTACGCATATCTCTTATAATTTTAAAAATAATTTAGATCAATTCGGACCAAATTAACATTTTCAAAATTTGTGATTCTTTTCCAAAATACAAATCAACCCATACAAAATATTTCATCATTTCAAATCTCGAGTTCTCACTCTTTCTCTCTCATTCTCACTCAAAAATACAGTACAAATAATAAATACTCAATAAATTTGCTCAACCCTCCATAATAGATCGCTTTTATTCTTATTTTTTATCACATAGGTGTTATTTTTTACTTCATTCTTGCTTGTATCAGTCATTTTCTTTGTCTTCGTAGGCAACAGAGTTTGAGAAGAGTTCTATATTTGTTATTTTATTATAAAAAATAAGGACTTTTAAGTTAATGATGAAATATAAAATATTTAGTTGTATTATCTTCGAGAATGAGTTTACAATTTTGAGTTTTGATGGTAAAATCATAGGAAGAACTCAAGAAATCCTTAGTTTCTATCGCAGTGTTTCGTTGACTGTCGTGGTATTATTGGATGGTGTTTGTGGTGTTGGTGGTGGTGGTGGTGTTTGTGGTCGTCGTGGTGGCATGGTGGTGGCATTGGTTGGTGGTGTTTGTGATGGTTGTCGATGGTGTCGGTATTCGTGGTGTTTGCTTGTGGCATTGGTTGGTGGTGTTTGTGGTAGTGGCTGTTGTTGTGTCGGTATTCGTGGTGTTTGTAATGTATTTTTTAAAATTTATGTATACATCAATTATAATGTAATTTTTGTTTTTCAATTGTTTGTAGGTAAAACATGTCTCCCAAAAGAAAAGAAAGTGAAAGTGGATCAACGTCTGACCACCCAAAAAAAAGGCTACGATATAGAGGGATTCGGAGGAGCTTCCTGAACAATCTTAGTCAGGAAAAAGTGAAGCTGAGGAGAGATGTGAAAACAATATTGAGGGAGGTGGACAAGGTTCTATAGATGGTGATGAAGGAAATGAAAGTGAGAAAGAGGAGGAATTGGAGAGTCATAAAGAGAAAGAGGATGATCATTAACATAATGATAATGGATCACCAATGGGGCGTGAATTAATATCAACATCCTAGTATGATCCTATCAAAAATTTTAGTATCGACAAGTTTCAAGTTGTGATACTGATAAATGACCCAGAATCAAAACAACTAACTTGTCAAATTGCACTTAAATGTTAGATGGGGAATTTTTTTTGAACATTTTATGAAGATTATGAAGAACGAAAACATAGGCGGACTTTTTAAGAAGAGGTGCTTTGGATGCTTTCTTGAGCTGCTTGAGGACCCTTCTACCCGTATCCATTTTCCTATGACGATGGTATATGGTTTTATCAAGCACAGGATCAAGTATGTGGGGGATGATAAAGATTCAGAGAAGGGGGCAAAAAGAAGATGGATGAAATCTGGATCAACTACTGTGGCATTCCTGTTTGTTTTGTCTTACAAGAGTTTGCCATATTGACGGGCTTGAGATGCCATCGTCTAGAAGAACCACCACCCCGCAAAAGATCCAAGGAAAGAAAACGCAAGGAAAAAATAGATGGGTTGTTTGACATTGCTCGACGTGGCTATAAAGCATCGGATTTATTGACAGATCTCGAGGATAAAACCATACCAGAGCAGTACAGGGAGCAATTGTGCTTAGATTGGTTTGCCCATTTGGTTATATTGGCAAGAGACGTCAACAAGGTCATAGAAGATGATTTGTTGGCGCATGCTGAGGATTTTGATAAATTCAACAATCATCCCTGGGGATATGACAACTTCTACTTGACTGTCCAATATTTATTGACAAAGCTATCCTCAGGGATGACCACATTATACGGCTTTCCTTGGGCTTTTATGGTAAAATTAATCACGAATTTTACACATCCATTAATTTATATTGAATATAGTAATTATGACATTTTTTTGCTTGCTTCCTGTTTACATTTTTTAGGCTTGGACATTTGAAGCCATTTCTTCCCTCCGAAAGCAGTTAATGGATAACTCGGATGAGGTTTCTCATCCAAGGGTGTTTAGGTGGTTGGCTGCAAAGAGCAACACCAATATTAAGGAGGCTGATCTCTTTAAACCTCAAGATGATGCAGTACGTCTTCTTTAAGTAAAACAATTTTACTCAAAGAAAGTTATTAAATAGATGTTATATCTGGTGCAACAGATATTATATCTGGTGCAACAGATATTATATCTGATAAACCAGATGGGATATTTTTTTATAACAGGGTACGATTGATATCTTGCATCAGATTACCCATCTATTGCTTTGGTTCTCTGAACCCGACTCCTAACAGATTAACCATCTACTAGAAATTATGCAACAGATGTATAATCTGATAACATATTGTTCATCTGTTGCGATGTACAGATCATCTGTTGCATAATAGATTTCCCGTCTTGTGCAACTGTTGCAATATATGATTGATATTTCGCATCAGATTATCTATGGGTTTCTCTATTTCTCTAAACCAGACTCAAACAGATTTTAACCATATACTGCAAACTATTCAACAGATGGGTCTTTTCTTAAAATGTAACTCAACTGTGAAAATTATTATATTATATGATTTAAATGCATCTGTCTTTTTTTCTTTTTTATAGGTTGTGCATCCATGGATCGTGCCTACTGAGGAGGAGTCGGTGATGACTTCTTATATTACTCTAGGTCATGTTGATACTATAGCAAACCCAAATGTGGAGTTAATAAAGAAGGAATTAGCTGGAGAAACAACCATAAGAAGAGCAGTTAGGCAAGGTCAGCCTAATGTTGAGGCTCTTCATGACCAACCTACTAAGGTAGATCCGGGTACTTCTTCTAGTGGAGTTGTTGGTATTAGTGGCAGGCATACTGATACTACTACCACTCGTGATGATGAGCATGTTGATTCTTAAGAAAGAATAAATATGTTTGAAAACACCTCTTTTCACCCTAGAGGCCAGCTTGAAGGATGCAAATAAGAAAAGAGAAGCAATCCAAGAGAAAAAATTGAGTTTGGCCAAGAAGTGTTTAAAAAAATCTATTGCTCTCGATGAAATTGAATAAAAAGATGACTAGCAAGTTGCAACAGACGCCACAGCTGATGGAAAAGAAAACTGTTATATTCATTTGTTGCAACAGATTGTCAATATATTGTAAGTTATCTAGCAGGTGGAATATATTTTGCAACAGATTACCAATCTATCTCTTTTCGAAATACAATAAAAAGATAAAATGTTGTATTTAGATCCATTTTTTTAATTTACATATTCAAAAAGTCACCAGTTTTATTTAATTAAGGGATATGAATAGTTGTGGCTTTTTGTTTGACTAAGTCAAGTCCCTTCCAATTCAATCATTTTATAAATAGGTCCCTTCGGCCTCCTCTCACTCGTTCATTCTACTATACTTACAATACTAATATGGCTGATCTAGATTTGTACAAGAAGATTCATATTGAGTCCTTGCAGGAACTTCAAAGGCAGTTTGATGAACTCCAGAGGGATTTGGCTGACTTCGGAGGAAGGCTGAGGAGGGTCATGCTGTTGTCGGATAAAAATTGTTCGATTGATAATAATAATAGTAATAATAATAATAATAATAATAGTAATAATAATTAGGTTATATTTTTTCTTTCTCTTAGCGTATGTATTTTCTTTTTTTATATCCGATCTACCTATAAGGGATTCAAGAAAATCTACGTATATGTTTGTTTTGGTTTGGTCGACTTTGAATTTTTAATTCTTATTCAATTTATTACTATCATTCTATTTATTTCTGTAATACCCATGCCTTTTTCTTATCTTTAAAATCATCTCAACGATATTAGAACTTGCTTTGAAATAAGGATCCATTCTTATACACATGGTGTTCCATAATTTTCACTACCTATCACGTGGGAAATTGAATAAGCTTTCCATCGATATATAATTCGCTCAAATCCAACACCCGGACGAAGAGTTAGAGCCTTTTTAGTGAGACAGTGTTTGACCTGAGCCTTCAGTGCATCGCAGAGATAGCTCAAATGAAAATTATCAAATTCCAGTGTTGCTCTGCGATACTGGCGCATCATGCAAAACTTTTAGGTCGTAGACAAGGTGGTAACGCAATAGCTCCGCATCGCGCCACAATGCAATTTCCCATTTGTCGATTTCCAGTGACATGGCGCGATAACGGCGTGGCGCGATAACGGCGTGGCGCACCAAGGGCCAAACTCAGGAAATTTTACTGAAAATTTAATGATGTGTCCAGGGTTAAAAGGGTCAACTTCCTACCCCTATATAATCCCTTTAACACGTGATTCATCCACTTTTCACCCAAAATATATTAGTTTATCTCAAGTTTATCTCAAGAATAAGGTAGGGTTTCTTCTGGGGATTCAAATTCAGGAAGGTTTCACCATCAATCTTCAAGAAATCATGATCTAAGGTATGCATAGTATTCATTCATAGACTCCTTTCATCCATGAAGTTCAAGAATCCCTTTTCTATACTCAAGTTATGAATTTTCCATATGTTTTCATATTTTGGCTGCTCATGTTCATGTTTGATAAATGTGAAATTGGATTCTACTCCATGATTGTTGATAGTTTCTATGTGGGTTTAATTACTATAGCCATAGATTCATGCAACCCAATGATTTAAAACCTTGAATGATGAAATTAGAATTGAATAATGATGTTTACATGTACCATGCCTGTCATATGCTTGATTAAATACTTAGATGAAGGAATATTGTCTAACTAGCATGATATCATGAAAATCCCCATAAATGTACAAGCTTATGCCTATTAGACGTTTGATGAAATGCTTCAATAAACGTATTGTTGTGATTATCATGTATTCAAGATTATCAAGTCATGTCAGTTTCCTTCCATCGAGTCTTGGGGGTACTTGTACCTGAAATATTAGCTGTGTGCCTAGAGCCATGTCATGTTTTCATGACACTCCCAGTCAAGCTATGAACTCTTAGACTTCAGAAAGTCTTATGACTTAGGAAAAATCTCCATGATCTCATGAACTGAGTTAGTTATCAGATATCAGACGTATTTCATCAGTCAACGGAATTTAGTAAATTTAGTCCATGTTCAGTTCAGTAAATCATGATCAATGTCTATTCAGATGGGAGTAGGAAATAGCACCGAGTGAACCCAAGAATGGGAACTCACCTTTTATATGAGGGTGTGATTCTTAGAAGTAATCCTTGCGTTCCAGAACTATGTAGTCAACATAGGTTGAGACATCATAGCCTGTTATATGAGGGTAGATGCGGTGGCTTAACCTGTTATTTGAGGGTTCCCACCGTTCTCACTAGAGTTACCTATTATATGAGGGTTACTCACATATTGTCCTTACCAGTGGTGCGGTATTGACACCCTTCCAGTCAGGGCAGAGACTAGACCCCAGCTCAGCTATAATAGCATATATGGGGCATATCAGTTAAATACTACTTCCCATAGTTTCATGTTATAGAATCAGGACTGTCAGGTGCAGTTAACTCAGATACAGTATGAAACTCAAATAGTTCCATCAGATTCAGAATTGTCAAGTACAGTTCCTCATGTTATCAGTATTATTTAGATACAGTCTTTCATGTTATCAGTCATATCAGTTATCAGTTATGTCATGTTATCAGTATCCAGACTCAGTAGTCATACTATCATGATATCAGTATCATGTTATCACGTTGTCAGTTACAGTTACGTATTCATGTATGCATTCTCACATTCATGTTACATAGTCAGTTAGTATTAATCATGCATGTGAACCCTTTCATATAGACTACCTCACATATATACTCAGTACATTCCATTGTACTGACGTATTTGCGCTATGGTGCTTTCTTTTTATGTTACACCATAGGTTCAGAGACACGAGTTCCAAATCAGCAGTAGATTCCAGTTTCAGTAGTCAGAGTAGAAGTGAGTCCTCATCCTTCAAGGACATAATGATTTTCCATTATCTCATTGATTAGCTTATTAGTTGGAGTTAGTTGGAGATATGTCCCATCAACTCCTTATTCAGATTCTTCAGACAGTAGAGTCTTTTAGACTAGATGCAGACTAGATACAGACTATCATGTATAGATTTTAGTATTTTCAATTTTGTTTTGGGTATTCTATTACCCCATATAGATGTTATATCATTCAGTTATGTTCAGCATTGAACCTTATGGCCTTTGAGTGCATGTTTCCACATTATTAGGTTATCTTATGCAGTATACAGGTACAAATATCAGTCATGGGTTAGCTTGTGGTCCTTCGGGGTCATGACCATCGTGTAGCATTCTGGTTCTGCAAATTGGGTCATAACAAACTTGGTATCAGAGCCTAAGGTTCAATAGAGTCCTAGAAAGTCTGAAAGTGGCATCTAGTAGAGTCTTATACATAGGTGTGTTACGCGCCACATTTATGTGCAGGAGGCTATGAGATGTTTTAAGAATAGTTTCCCCTCTTTCAGTATTCATGTCGTGCCAGTGAGCATAACACAAGTTAGGCTCTCAGTCTAATCCGTTTCTTCTCTTTATTTCAGAACATGCCTCCTAAGAGAAGAAATCAGTCAGCCCCTCATCCCGAAGAACCTTTGGGCGATCTTTTTCTCATGCAGAGTTTAGGACCACATTTACCACTCTTGCTCAATCAGTCACTTCTCATAATGAATGTCCAACTGTCATTTCAGCCAACCCAGTGGCCAACTCAGTCGAAGCTAGAATTCGGGACTTCACCCGAATGAATCCTTCAACCTTCCTCGAGTCTCAGGTAGATGAAGACCCTCGGGAAGTCTTAGATCAAGTTCAAAAAGTGACAGACGTCATGGGATGACTACTGTTAAGAGTACTGAGCTAGCTACATATTAGTTGTAGGATGTGGCTCATGCTTGGTTCAAACAGTGGAAGTCCGAAAGATCAGATGATGCAGGTCCTATAGAGTGGGAGGAGTTTGTCACTGCATTCTTAGACAGATTATTTCCCCAAGATCTTAGAGAAGCTAAGGTTCTAGAGTTCTGATGTGTGAGAAGATGCTAACACATTTGAGGCTTTTAACTCAGAATAATTTCAAAGTCTTAAGCAACTTTTGTTAGTTTTGATTATTTTTATTGTGTTAATGCAGATGTGAGTGATAGGGGAGAAAACAAAAGAAAAAAAGAACAAATCAGTTAGAATCTGGTGCAAATAAACTGAAGTAAAGCTGAAGACATTTCTGAAGCACCGTTAGATATGTGAAAGGCTGCCAAAGTCATCGTCAAGTGTAGACAAAATCTGAAGAATTGAAGTGACATGTTACGACCTTTTTGAAGTGCCGTCACAACTGTGATAAGGCATCAAAATTTTTGTCAACTCAAAGCAGAACATGATGATTTCCAATGAAGATGTGACGACATTTTTCACGCGCCGTCACTTAATTGACACACCGTCAGATTTTTCGTCAGAAGACTCAAAAGATAAAAATTCACTGGAATCTTTGACGATATCTTTCACACGTCGTCAGACGTCTGACACACCTTCAAGATCGTCGTCGACTATTCCAAAGAGAAAACTGAAATTTTAATTTTTGTTTCCTTATTTAGAATTAACTATTTAAAGACTTGTTTTAGGTTTCTTGAATGATCTTTTTTTGGATTTTTATGATTGAGAAGCTATCAGATAATTAACTCGGAGGGTGGCACGTAAAATTTCTTCATCTTTTTCATCAGATATTTTTCTTATTTTCTTTCCAAACACTTATCAATTATTGTGGGTTTTTATCTTGTGATTGAATTGAATAAATACTTGTTGGGTTTCATCCATTAATAAATCTATCTATATTATCATGAATCCAACTTGTTATTTCGTTCATCAAATCATGAGCGGCTAACTCCATTAGCCTGAGTTATGGGATCCATGGATTAGGGTTTGATATGATGCTAGGTATTTAAAGGATTCAAAGAGTAGTAAGATATCTTGAAATTTTGTTGCTTTAACTTCAATCTATTGGTTACAAACAATAGGTTATGCCTTAGGCTTATTTGCTTTTAATAGAGAAATAAACTAGAGGACGTGAATTATCAACAGGGACTCGGAAGCTACCAACCTTCTGTTTAATGATTGATGCCGTAACTGGATTAATCTACCTAAGATAAAATCCTATTGGAAATAGATAAGTTATCTAAGTTCGAGAGAATTAGATAGTAAATTGTCTGGTGAGGTCGAGAGATAAGTCATATAGTATCATCGTCAGGGATATTCTGTTGTTTCTACTTACTTCAAGAGTCTTAAGCATTACCTAGTATTTGTCAATTCCCAAAACCCATGGTGAACATAACTCTGGTCTCCCATTTATCTTGGTTACAAACACTAAAATATTGAAAGTGACAATTGACTCACTGTGAAACTTAAACCCCCATTTTCGGAAACAGTAAACTATCAGTAAAGTATTTTGTAAAAAAATCAAAGTTCACACCCTATTCCCTGTAGGATTCGACCCTAACCTAGTTGGGTTTTATATTGACAATGATCGCTTACACCCATTCAAGAGTGTAGTTTGAGTGTTATCAAAAATGGCATCGTTGCTAGGGATCAAACTCGGGTCACCCGCGTGACAGGTGGGAATACTTACCACTGTACTACAATGACTAATTCTGGCAAGATGTCCATTGAGGACATGATGGAAAAGCTATTAAAGGGAGTTGAAGCTACCAACTCGGGGGTAACTACTATGAAGAGTCAGTTTTCTACCCTCAGTCAGTTGATTATCTCACACTCTACTTCTATTAAGCAGTTGGAGCAACAGATGAGCCAACTTTCTGCTATAGTGAACCAGAGAAAAGCTGGTACTTTACCTAGTAATATGGTTCAAAACCCGCGGACTGATGGCTCTTCTATTGTGATTACCACTCAAAGTGGTAAGATGTTATGTGGCCCTCCTGTGGGAAAATCTGTGGGGAATGAGGTAAGTGTTGATGAATCAGAAGGAAGAAATCCAGTGGAGTCTAAGAAGTTGGATATTTTTGTTGATATTTTAGGGAAAGAAGACGAAAAGGAAGGGGAAGTGGTATTGAAAGAAATTCCAAGACCACCACCTCCCTTTCCTCATAGATTGAGGAAGAAAGTAGATAAATGGCAATACTGAAACAACTGATGGTGAATGTGCCATTGATGGAGGCACTTGAGCAAATGGAAAACTATACTAGATTTATGAAGGAATTTTTAACAAAGAAGCGGAAGGTAAGCTGTGAGCTGGTGGACAACATCCACCACTGTGGTGTTGTTTCTTCATAATCCTTAGTGCAGAAAAAGCCTGACCCTGGAGCATTTACTATATCGTGCACAGTTGGGTCCATGAAGTTTACCAAAGCTTTATGTGACTTAGGATCAAGTATTAATCTGATGCCACTTGATATCTACAAGAAACTTGGATTGGGGGAACCTACCACCACAACGATGTGTCTTGTGATGGAAGATAGATCGATGAAATGACCAGTTGGTATATTGCATGATGTGCCGGTAAAGGTGGGTGACTTTATTCTGCCTGCAAATTTTGTGATATTGGATTATGATATTGATTTTATGGTACCCATCATTTTGGGTAGACCACTGTTAGCCACAAGAAGATTACTAGTTGATATGGAGCTCAATGAGCTAAGGTTCAGGTATGGAAAAAGGGAGGCCAGATTCAAAATGCATCCTCCTATGAAGAAAGTGAAGGAGATGAATATCTTCTCAATTGTGGATGTATTCTAGGAAAATGGTAATGAGGTATCGATACGGTATCTTGACGAAGTCTGAGTAGTCGAGATAACCAAGTCATGCCACGACGTTAAATCAGGCGTTGTTTGGGAGGCAACCCAAAGTTTTAATTTTGTTTCACTAGTGTTGTTAATTTTTGTAGCTAAAAGTTGTACAAAGGAGGTGAACTGGTTGCAGTCAGCTTGAGAAAGTTGACATTAATTTTGACGGGCTATCACAAGTATGACAAGCTTTGAGAAACATCATCAAAACAATCAAGTCAAAGCCTTATACTGTTAAGGATGATGTTAATTTTGAAGCGTCATACGATCTCTGACGAGCTGTAAAAACTGTCGTCAAACGAGTTGGGCCCAGTTTAAAATTTTGAGCTATCCCAGCCCAGCAACAGCTGTTCACGTTCCCGCGTACTACAAATACTTTTTTTTAGTTTTGGTTTTCTTTCCTTAGTGAATTATTTCCCTTCCTTTTTAAAAGTTATTTCCATCTAAGGCAAAATTTTAATACTTTCTTTGTAAGTTGAAGCTTGAGAGTTAAGTCAAGAAACCTTCCCTCTCTCTCATTATAGTCTTCTCTCACTCACAATTCTAAGTGCTCGAAGTACATCAGCTAAGAGTCGACATTCAGGTATGAGAAAAACTTCAACTTCATCTTTCTTTGGAGAAATTGTGAACTACAAGAAACCTTGGTTTCAAAGGAATGAGTTGAACCCATCAATATTTTTCAAGCTCCTTCGAAAACTAGGGTTTGTAGGGTCATGCGGTATAATTTCATTGAAATTTCAGTTGAATCACATGACCTAAGTTGAAATTGAGAATAATGGTAGATGAAAAATCAAGAAAAAATGAATTGGAAGTGGTAATTTTTTCTGACGACAACTTTTACGGCCTTGCACCTGTGTGATAGCTTTTCAAAAATACCGTCAAAAGTTGGGAAATATTGTAGATTCTGGATAAGGTTGACGATGCCTTTGAAGCGCCGTCACACTTGTGGCGGCAAATCAGAAATGTCGTCAAACCGTCGAACTAAAAACAGTAATGAGGTTAAACAGAGGTGATCCTTTTCTTCTCTTGTTTGATTATGGACACTAATTGAGGATTTCTATGTTGTTGCAGAACTGAGCATGGAACCTAAGAAAAAGAATCCAAATACACCACTGAAAGCGGCTAAAGAATGTGTACCTCGGCAACTTGTCAATGAGGACTCTAATTATGAAGACGACTAACCATTGCTCAGATGGACTAGAAAGAGGGATGGTCTAAATACACCACCACCACCTAAGCCTATTGATGTGGAAGATATTGATGATACTGACGTAACAACCTCATCTGAGCAAGCATCAGAGGAACAAGGATCAGAACACACTGAGCAAGAGTCAGAGGACCCCGAACAAGAATCTGAAAATGAGGGTTCTGAGAAGCCTGCAGCTAAAGAAACTGAGTCTGAATCACCATCATCGGAGCAGCAAGGTGATAAGGATTCTCCAGTATGGGGAACTTTGGTGAAATGAAAAAACCCCGAGATTAGGAATAATGTGAGATGTCAAATCCCTGAAGCTGAAATAATATTTTGGGACGGACTTCGCAGAACAGATCGAAGAAGTGCTCGAAGGCCAATTTTAGAGGAGAAGAAGATTATCACTACAGGATTGATCAGATACCCTGAGGTGATGCAAAAACTCAAGGATTATGGCTTGGAGTGGACTACTAGGGGAAGCGGTGTTTACTGTCCTTCGTTAGTCCGAGAGTTCTATTCGAACTACTAGGCTACGGTGGAAAATATGTGCAAAGAAGGGGATAGAACTTCAGATAAACCTCTACTGACCAAAGTAGAGTACGTGGAGTGAGGGTGAATGTATCAGATGCCAGCATAAATAGGTTTCTTCATGGGCCATCCTTCGTCCCACGAGTCACATCACCTACCTTCTATGCTCGATTGAAGCATCGGGAAAATCATCGCAAATGGCTAGCGACTCTCATAGCAGATGGGGAACCTGAGTGGCTTAATAATCTTGCAGAAAGGATAACCAAAGTGTCTCTAAATTTAGAGGCAAGATATTGGTGAGGTTTAGTACGAATTCATCTGATACCCACCGAGGGAGACAACATATTGAGGGATGATCGAGCAATATTGGTTGCAAGCTTGATATATAGAACTCCCTTGTATTTCGGAGAAATTATAGCGGAAGAGATCAAGATTAGGCTCGCAAGACCCGATGCTGCATATCCATTCCCATGTCTAATCACTAGGTTGTGTGAAGAAGCTAATGTACCTGAGATTTCAGGTATTGATATTGAGTTACATGCCAAGAAGACCCACAACCCTGTCAGAAAAGATGAAATTCAGCCGGGCTTGCGACTTGATCGAGATGTAGTTGGCGCAGTAAGCATCATCAGGGTATGTGTAGAGCAGGGAGTGGCATTTGTTTTAGTTGTGGCGAGCCAGGCCATAGAGTTAGAGATTGTCCGCAGCCAGGTCCTCAGGGTCAACAGAATCGCTCTTCAACTCAGTTCGGTCATCTAAATCAATAGGGTGCCACTTCCAGTGCTACTAGCAGGAAATGACCAAATTGTCTCTATGCTCTTCAGACTTGACAAGATTAGGAAAGTTCTCCTGATGTAGTTACTGGTACATTACAGATCTTTCATGTGCATGTTTACGCTTTGCTAGATCCAGGAGCTTTCTTATATTTTATTACTCCTTATATAGCAGTTGATTTCAGAATCAATCCCAAAATTCTAGCAGAGCCCTTCTCAATTTCTACCCCAGTGGGTAAAACCATCATAGCTCGGCGGGTATACAGGAACTACCCGGTTATGATATTTCAAAAAGTCACTTCAGCAGACTTAGTCGAAATAGAGATGACTGATTTTCATGTCATTCTCGGCATGGATTGGATTTATTCCTGCTATGCCACAGTCGACTGCAGAAATTGAATAGTTCAGTTTCAGTAACCGAATGAACCCGTCCTAGAGTGGAAGGGTAGTGTATCCGCTTTCAGGGGGCAACTTATTTCCTACCTTTGGGCAAGGAAAATAATATCTAAGGGGTGTGTTTATCATCTAGTTCATGTTAGAGATTCCAGTTTTGAGGCTCCCAGTCTCGAATCAGTCCTAATAGTGAATGAATATTCAGATGTCTTTCCCGAAGATCTTCCAGGAATTCCTTCCGAATGGGTAATAGACTTTGGTATTGATCTTCTTTCAGACACTCAGCCTATCTCTATTTTGCCATACAGAATGGCACCAGCAGAACTCAAGGAACTGAAAGAACAGTTGAATGATCTCTTAGATAAGGGATTCATCAGACCCAATATTTCCTCGTGGGGCGCACCAATCTTATTCATGTGTAAGAAAGATGGTTCTCTCAGAATGTGCATTGATTACCGTCAACTCAATAAGGTTACGGTCAAGAACAAGTATCCTCTTCCGAGAATCGATGACTTGTTTGACCAAATTCAGGGTGCCAGTTATTTCTCTAAGATAGACCTCAGATCCGGCTATCATTAGCTCAGAGTTAGAGAATATGACATCCCGAAGACAGTTTTCCATACACGGTATGATCACTTCGAATTTCTAGTTATGTCATTTGGTCTTACCAATGCCCCAGCCGTTTTCATAGACTTGATGAACCGTGTGTTCAAGAAGTACTTGGACATGTTCATCATAGTCTTCATAGATGATATTCTGGTCTATTCCCACACTGAGCGAGATCATGCAGACCATCTCAGGATAGTACTCCAGACTCTCAGAGATCATCAGTTATTCGCCAAATTCAGTAAGTGCAAATTTTGGATAAAGTCAGTAGCATTCCTTGGTCATATTATTTACAGTGATGGCATTAGAGTAGATCCTTAAAAGACCGAAGCGTTAAGGAACTGGCCTCTCCCTATCTCTCCATCAGATATCAGGAGTTTCTTGGGTTTGGCTGGCTATTACAGATGGTTTGTTAAAGGATTTTCTTCTATTGCATCCCCTATGTCTAGATTGACTCAGAAGAAAGTCAAGTTCCAGTGGTCAGATCCATACGATAAAAGTTTTTAAGAATTAAAAACTCGACTCACCACAGCTCCAGTTCTAGCATTACCAGACGGTTTCGTATATATTGTGATGCATCTAGAGTGGGTTTAGGTTGTGTCCTCATGCAGCATGGTAAGGTCATAACCTACGCCTCCAAACAGATAAACCCCATGAGAAGAATTATCCTACTCATGATTTTAAGTTAGCAGCCGTAGTCTTTGCCTTAAAGATTTGGAGGCATTATCTCTACGGATTTCATGTAGATGTCTTCACAGATCATAAGAGCCTTCAGCATGTCTTTTCTCATAAAGATCTCAATCTTTGTCAGAGAAGGTGGTTAGATCTCTTAAAATATTATGACATGAGTGTCCTCTATCATTCGGACAAGGCCAACGTAGTGGCCGACGCTCTCAGTAGACTATCCATGGGTAGTATTTCTCATGTTGATGATAGTAAGAAAAAGTTAGTCCAAGAAGTCCACCAGCTTTCCAGACTAGGTGTTCTCTTAGTCGACTCTTCAGAGGGCGGTGTATGTGTTCAGAGTAGTTCAGAATCATCTCTAGTTTCTGAGGTGAAAGAAAAGAAATATAAGGATCCTAGCTTTTTCAAGCTAAAAAAGATAGTTCAAAATCAGAAAATAGAGGTTTTCTCCCAAGGGGCAGATGGTGTTCTTTGTTGTTAAGGTCGTCTCTATGTCCCAGACATAGATTACTTAATGCAGCAAATTCTTGCAGAAGCACATGGTGCATACTTCTCTATTCATCCAGGGGCCACAAATATGTATCGCAACTTGTGGGAGATCTATTGGTGGAGCGGGATAAAAAGAGATGTTGCAGAATTTGTGGCTAAGTGCTCTACATATCAGCAAGTTAAGATAGAGCATCAGAAGCCTAGTGGTCCTATGCAGGAGTTTAGTATTCCTACTTAGAAGTGGGAAGTTGTGAACATGGACTTCATGATGGGTTTGCCTCGAACTCGTCGTCAGCATGATTCAGTCTGGGTCATTATAGGTAGAATGACCAAATCAGCTTTTTTCCTTCTAGTTCATACCTCTTATTCAGCTGAGGATTATGCCAAGATCTACATTAAGGAGTTGTTCATATTGCATGGTGTTCCGTTGACTATTATCTCAGACAGAGGTACCCAGTTTACCTCTCATTTTTGGAAAGCATTCCAAAAGGGTCTTGGTACCCAAGTCCATCTTAGTACAGCCTTTTATCCTCAGACAGATAGTCAAGCAGAAAGAACCATTCAGACTTTGGAAGATATGCTAAGGGCGTGTGCAATTGATTTCAAGGGAAGTTGGGATTATCACTTGCCTTTGATTGAGTTTGCATACAACAACAGCTATTAGTCCAGTATTCAGATAGCTCCATTCGAAGCTCTCTATGGTAGGAGATGTAGATCTCCGATTAGTTGGTTCAAAGTTAGTGAGGCCTCAGTCATAAATCTTGACTTAGTATTCGAGGCCTTAGAGAAAGTTCAGTTAATTAGAGAAAGACTTCGGGCTGCTCAGAGCCAACAAAAGTCTTATACAGATGTTCGTAGAAAGGATCTCGAGTTTGAGATTGGTGACTATGTCTACCTCAAGATCTCTCCTATGAAGGGAGTGAAGAGATTCGGCAAGAAGGGAAAGCTCAGTCCCCGATATATCGGTCCCTTCAAGATTCTTAGTCGATTCGGCAAGGTAGATTATGAGCTCGAATTGCCTTTAGATCTCGCCTCAGTTCATCCAGTCTTTCATGTCTGTTTGATCAAGAAGTGTATAGGTGACCCATCAGTCGTAGTCCCTATTCAGAGCATTGATGTTCAGAACAGCCTTGCTTATGAAAAGATTCCAGTCGAAATCCTAGACTATCATACTCGTAGATTAAAGAACAAAGACTTCCCTCTAGTTAAAGTTCTTTGGCAAAATTAGTCTGTCGAGGGTGCTACTTGGGAAGCAGAAGCAGATATACGTACCCAGTACCCTCACCTTTTCCCCGCCTTAAACTTACTCAGTTTCATGATTTGTGTACATCATTAACTTAGTATTCAGTCTCATGCTCATGTTCCTATGATAAGCTTGGTATAAAGTACCACCGCATATTCAGTCATGCATTCATGTATCAGATCAGTTATATAGTTATGCATCAGACAGGCATTCTCATTGTGAGAAAACTTAGTTTTTTCAGAACATTTAGTTATGCATTTATGAATCAGTTACTCATGCATCAGATATGCATGTTTAGTATGTTATGTTCATCTTGTCAGTTATGTCCGTCATGAGATCATGTTCCAATTATTCATGTTCATATCATTGTTTCCCCTCTCAGTCAGTCTCATTCAAGGACGAATGTTCTCAAAGGGGAGATATTGTAATACCCATGCCTTTTTCTTAGCTTGAAAATCATCTCAAGGATGTTAGAACTTTCTTTGAAATAAGGATTCATTCTTATACACGTGGTATTTTGCCCAAATTCGACACCCGGGCGAAGAGTTAGAGCCTTTTTAGTGAGACAGTGTTTGATCTGAGCCTTCAGCGCGTCGCGGAGTTAGCTCAAATGGCAATTGTCAAATTCCAGTGTTGCTCCGTGATACTGGCACGTCGCACCAAACTTCCAGGTCATAGAAAAGGTGGCAACGCGATAGCTCCATGTCGCGCCACCATGTAATTTCCCATTTGTCAATTTCCAGTGACACAGCGCGATAACGCCGCATCGCGCCAAGGGCCCAACTCAAAAAATTTTACTGAAAATTTAATGATGTGTCCAGGGTTAAAAGGGTCAACTTCCTACCCCTATATAATCCCTTTAACACGTGATTCAGCCACTTTTTACCAAAAATATATTAGTTTCTCTCAAGTTTATCTCAAGAACAAGCTAGGGTTTCTACTGGGGATTCAAATTCAGGAAGGTTTCACCATCAATCTTTACGAAATTACGATCTAAGGTATGCATAGTGTTCATTCATGGACTTCTTTCGTCCATGAAGTTCAAGAATCCCTTTTCTAAACTCAAGTTATTGATTTTTCATATGTTTTCATGTTTTGACTGCTCATGTTCATGTTTGATAAATGTGAAATTGGATTCTACTCCATGATTGTTGATAGTTTCTATGTGGGTTTAATTACTATAGCCATAGATTCATGCAACCCTAAGATTTAAACCCTTGAATGATGAAATTAGAATTGAATAATGATGTTTACATGTACCATGCCTGTCATATGCTTGATTAAATACCTAGATGAAGGAATATTGTCTAACTAGCATGATATCATGAAAATCCCCATAAATGTACAAGATTATTCTTATTAGAAGTATGATGAAATGCTTCAATAAACGTATTGTGGTGATTATCACGTATTCAAGAATATCAAGTCATGTTAGTTTCCTTCCATCGAGTCCTGGGGGTACTTGTACCCAAAATATTAGCTGTGTTCCTAGAGCTATGTCATGTTTTTACGACACTCTCAGTCAAGCTATGAAATCTTAGACTTCAGATAGTCTTATGACTCAGGAAAAATCTCCATGATCTCATGAACTCAGTCAGTTATCAGATATCAAAAGTATTTCGTCAGTTAATAGAATTTAGTAAATTTAGTACATGGTCAGTTCAGTAAATCATGATCAGTGTCTATTCAGGTAGGAGTAGGAATTAGCACCGAGTGAACCCAAGAATGGGAACTCACCTGTTATATGAGGGTATGATTCTTAGAAGCAATCCTTGGATTCCGGAACTATGTAGCCAGCATAGGTTGAGACATCGTAGCCTGTTATATGAGGGTTGATGAGGTGGCTTAACCTGCTATATGAGGATTCCCACCGTTCTCACTAGAGTTACCTGTTATATGAGGGTTACTCACATGTTGTCCTTACCAGTAGCGTGGTATTGACACTCTTCTAGTCAGGGCAGAGACTGGACCCCAGCTCAGCTATAATAGCATATATGGGGCATTTCGGTTAAATACTACTTCCCACAGTTTCATGTTACATAATCAAGACTATCAGGCGCAGTTAACTCAGATATAGTACTGAACTCAAATAGTTCCACCAGATTCAGAACTGTCAAGTATAATCACCTATGTTATCAATATTATTCAGATACAGTCTTTTATGTTTCAGTCATATCAGTTATCAGTTATGTCATGTTATCAGTATCCAGAGTCAGTAGTCATTCTATCATGATATCAGTATCATGTTATCACGTTGTCAGTTACAGTTATGTATTCGTGTATGCATTCTCACGTTCATGTTAAACAGTCAGTTAGTATTAATCATGCATGTGAACCCTTGCATATAGCCTACCTCACATGCATACTCAGTGCATTCCATTGTACTGACGCATTCGCTCTATGGTGATTTCTTTTTATGTTACACCATATGTTCAGAGACACGAGTTCCAAATCAGCAGTAGATTCCAATTTTAGCAGTCAGAGTAGAAGTGAGTCCTCATTCTTCAAGGACATAATGATTTTCCATTATCTCATTGATTAGCTTATTAGTTGGAGTTAGTTGGGTACATGTCCCATCAACTCTTTATTCAGATTCTTCAGACAGTTGAGGCTTTCAGACTAGATGCAGACTAGATACAGACTATTATGTTCAGATTTCAGTATTTTCAGTTTTGTTTTGGGTATTCTATTACCCCATATAGATGTTATATCATTCAGTTATGTTCAGTATTAAACCTTATGGCCTTTTAGTGCATGTTTTCACATTATTAAGTTATCTTATGCAGTATACAGGTACAGATATCAGTGATGGGTTAGCTTGTGGTCCTTCGGCATCATGAGCACCGTGTAGCGTTCCGGTTCAGCAAATCGGGTCGTTACAATTTCCTATTCTCAACATGTCGATGGTTGGAGGTAGGTATTGAGCATTTGTGGCAACATATGATGGTGAAAAGTCATGATGAGAAATTCTTCTAAAAATAGTTCGTTAATAAATAATAAGGAACTAAATGATATTATAATAGTAAAAAAAAGATTATTTAATTTTAAAAAATCACAACATTGGATTAATTAAGTTATATGATGATATGATTGTTAAGAAAAAAATAAATGAATAGTCATGACTATGACTTTTTGTCTAAGCACATTAAACAAACAAAAACAAAAAACATTGTTGATGCATCAAATTCCTCATCTGTTACGACTGATGAATCAGTTAGAAGAAAATAAAAGAATTCCTTAAACAGATGGTCGATCTATTGCAACAGATGGTATATCTATTGAAACAGATGGGTTAGCTGATGCAACAGATATACAAACTATTGCCATAACTCAATTTAAAAAATGCTTATTAAAGAAACGGTTATTGAAAACCAGGTGTATTCAATTTTAAAATTGAGAAAAAGGTTATTTAAATTTAATAAGCTGAAAAGTCATGACTTGTCACAATAATAAAAAAAATCACCGACTTGATTAATTAAGTCATTTCTTTTTACAGAAAATAATAAAGAAATAAATGATAAACACAATTTAAATCGTAAAAAACTCACCAAAAATATTCTTGTTTATAAATCTGTTTTATTAATTTATATAATTAAAAATTAAAAAATTTGGATGTCATGAAGATAATATTTTTAAAAAAGATATATATATTATATGTTGCAAAAGATATATTATCTGATGCAACAGGTTATCTATTTGTTGCATCGGATAATATATCTGTTGTCACAGATGAGTTATCTGATGCAACATATATTTAATCTATTGTCTCAACTCAGTCTAAAAACGGATCCTGGAAAGAACTAATTATTAATAATAACAAGCTGAAAAGTGATGACTTATCACAGTATTGCTTAATTTAATTAAGTCATAACTTTTTACAGTAATCAAGAATGCCATTAATAAAAGGAGGTGAACAGTTGTGCCTTTAAATCTGTTTTATTAATTTATATAATTAAAAAGTCAGAAAATTTGGATGTCACGAAGATAAAAAAAATTAAAAAAGATATATGGATTATATGTTGCAACAGATATATTATCTGATGCAACCGGTTATCTATTTGTTGCAACGAATGATATATATGTTGTCACAAATGAGTTATCTGATGCAACAAACATATAATCTGTTGTCCAACTCAGTGTAAATACGGTTCCTGGAAAGATCTAATTATTTTAATAATAATAAAGCTGAAAAGTCATGACTTATCACAATATTTCTTAATTTAATTAAGTCATGACTTTTTACAGTAATCAAGAATGTCAATAATAAATGGAGGTGAACAGATGTGCCTTTAAATCTGCTTTATTAATTTATATAATTAAAAAGTCAGAAAATTTGGATGTCATGAAGATAATTTTAAAAAAAAGATATATAGATTATATGTTGCAACAGATATATTATCTGATCCAACCAGTTATCTATTTGTTGCAACGAATGATATATCTGTTGTCACAAATAAGTTATCTGATGCAACAGATATATAATTTGTTGTCCAACTCAGTGTAAAAATAGTTCCTGGAAAGAACTAATTATTTTAATAATAATAAAGTTGAAAAGTCATGACTTATCACAATATTGCTTAATTTAATTAAGTCGTGACTTTTTACAGTAATAAAAAATATCATTAATAAATGAAGGTGAACAGTTGTGCCTTTAAATCTGCTTTATTAATTTATATAATTAAAAAGTCAGAAAATTTGGATGTCATGAAGATAATTTTTTTTTAAAAAAATGATATATAGATTATATGTTGCAACAGATATATTATCTGATGCAACCGATTATCTAATTGTTGCAACGAATGATATATTTGTTGTCACAGATGAGTTATCTGATGCAACAGATATATAATCTGTTGTCCAACTCAGTGTAAAAAAAAAATGATTCCTGGAAAAAGCTAATTATTTTAATAATAATAAAGCTGAAAAGTCATGACTTATCACAATATTGCTTAATTTAATTAAGTCATAACTTTTTACAGTAATCAAGAATGTCATTAATAAATAGAGGTGAACAGTTGCGCCTTTAAATCTATTTTATTAATTTAAATAATTAAAAAATCATGTCATGACTTATCAGAATATTGCTTAATTTAATTAAGTCATAACTTTTTACAGTAATCAAGAATGTCATTAATAAATTGAGGTGAACAGTTGCGCCTTCAAATCTGCTTTATTAATTTATATAATTAAAAAATCAGAAAATTTGGATCACGAAGGTAATTTTTTTAAAAAAATGATATATAGATTATATGGTGAAAC
Source organism: Capsicum pubescens (assembly GCA_030864215.1). Taxonomy (NCBI): domain Eukaryota; kingdom Viridiplantae; phylum Streptophyta; class Magnoliopsida; order Solanales; family Solanaceae; genus Capsicum; species Capsicum pubescens. Next base: position 282,682,666 of record CM061543.1, on the reverse strand, counting down.
AGATTTATTATCTGATGCAATAGGTTATCTATTTGTTACAACAGATTATATATCTATTGTCAAAGATGAGTTATCTGATGCAACAGATATATAATCTGTTGTCCAACTCAGCGTAAAAATGGTTCCTGAAAAGAACTAATTATTAATAATAATAAAGATTAAAAGTCATGACTTATCACAATATTGCTTAATTTAATTAAGTCATAACTTTTTACAGTAATAAAGAATGTCATTAATAAATGGAGGTGAACAGTTGCGATTTTTTGCCTAACTCATTCAAGTTCAATTCTCTATAAATAGGTCTCTCCTTACTCAATCGTTCATTCTACTACACACACTCTTTATTCCTTGCTCTTCTTACACCTTCAACTACTTTCTCTTCAAGGACTTGATAGTTTTTCCCTATCTCTGGTAAGTTTTTTTCTTGATTTTCATGTAAATATACGTTGTATTTCATTCGAATTCTTTCTTTTCTTTTCTTTTATTTTTAGTGTGTGTTTTGTCAACTTATGCTTTTTCTAGATATGGTTGATCCTGTGTGGGATGTCGTTATTTTATTAGACGCCATGCAGGAACTGCAGAAAGAGGTTCATGACCTGCATTGGGAGTTAGTCGCCGTCAGAGTAAGGATGTTGCGGGAGATCCGCAGTCTGAGGAGGGCGCTGCTGCTGCCGGTTGAAGATTGGTCGGATGACCATACAAATAATAATGATGATAATAATGATAATAATAATTAAGCTTTTTTTTTCTTTTATGTATGTATTTTTTTTGTTTGCTTTATTAAAATTTATGTTTGATGCATTTGACTTTTTATTTCTTTTTTAATTTTCGTACTGTCTATTTATTTTTATCAATGAATGACATGTCTACAATTAAGGAATAATTTGATTCAAGTGTCTATAGCAAGAGATTAACATATGAGTTGAGTTATCTATTGGGTTTGTGACAAGAGCTGTATTTTGTTGTTCGAAACAGATTAGTAATCTGGTGAAACAGATTATTTATCTATTGAAATAGATTACTAATCTGGTGCAACAGAATACCCATCTATTCTATTCATATTACGGGATCCTAGAACAATAAACATGAATCCAACATGAGTCTACTATTACAACAGAACATTTATCTAGTGCCGCAGATAATTGACCTATTTAAACAGATTGCTCTTATGTTGCATTCATGTTTGCGTGCTAGATATTGTTGAAAAACCAATACACTAGCAGTTACCCAAATGAAAAATTCAACTAAAAAGTATAATTGGACTTACCAAAGTCTCCTCTCAAGTAAATGTCAAAGTTGAAAGTGATTTACGAAATAAAATTTGACATAAGAATTTGGTCAAAGAGCAGCATTTGGGGTAACAACAACAACAATGGTCAACAAAAGAAATATGAAGATGATAAAGAAGTACAAGATGATGATAATGAATCAGAAGATGATAAATAAAGCAGCAGCAACAATGAACAACAAATATCGTAAAGAGAAAGAAAATAACAACGGATGAGGAGAGAGAAAAATGCACCTTTTTTCCCTTCGTTTCTCATTATATTAACTAACATTTGGATCAAAGTGTAAATTTAAAAACTTGTGGGTTATTTTAAAATTTACCAAACTTTCTTAATCGATAATTAAGTAATTGTCACCTCTACTCAATTATTAAGACTTGTGTCACCTAACCTTATTTTAAATCTCTTTTGTCACCTGTGGCCCAAATCCCCAGGTTACTTCCTCGAAATTCCGTGATGCTTATCTTGGAGTGCACATTAGTCTTGCTATAAAAAAGGAAAGTTTCAAAAATAGCAACAGTTGGCACAAAATTCACCTTCCATAACCACACTCTACAATATTATCATTTATAGCCGATGTATTTCATTTACATCTGTTGTATTCGCACTCAATAGTTTGTATTCATATAAAACATAAATACATTAATAACATTTTATATTTTATATATATATTTTTAAAACAAAATATGACAACATTCAATACAAGCCATGAATGACCGCACATTGTATTTGTATTTACCGTCATTTTTTTTGGATTTTATTCTTTTCTCTTTTTTGATTTTTTTCTATTTTTGTTTTCTTTTTTTTTCGATTCTTTCTTTTAATTTTTATATTTTTTCGTGTTTTTTTCTCTTTTCTTCTTTTCTTTTATATGTTTTTTTTTTCCTTTTTCTTCGTTCTTTTCCTTTTTTTTGTATCTCTATCTTCTATTTTTCTTTCTTTCTTTTTTTATTTTTCTTTTTTTTTCCTTTTTTTTCTATCTTATATAATTTGTATTTTCAAAAAATATGGTTGCTTGAGTACAAGTCACGAATAATAAGAAAAATATCATAATTGCTTATCATATTTGTATTCACGTCATCATTTATATTTTTATATTTATTGATACAATTATATTTGTATTTGCACAATATAGTTCGTTCTTATTTTTGTATATATATTATAGTTCACATTGATATTTATCTTTTATAGTTCGAACTTATATTTGTATGTCATAGTTCGTATTTGTATTTGTATTTTATAGTTAGCACTTGTATTTGTATGTTATAGTTTGCATTTGTATTTGTATTTTATAGTTCACACTTGTATTTGTATGTTATAGTTTGCATTTATATTTGTATTTTATAGGTCGCATTTGTATTTGTTTTTTATAGTTCTCATTTATATTTATATTTTGTAGTTCGCACTTGTATTTGTATGTTATAGTTCGCACTTGTATTTGTATGTTATAGATTGCATCTGTATCTGTATTTTATTGTTCGGACTTGTATTTGTATGTTATAGTTCGCATTTATATTTGTATTTTATAATTCGCACTTGTATTTATATGTTGTAGTTTGCATTTGTATTTGTATTTTATAGTTCACACTTATATTTGTAAGTTATAGTTCGCATTTGTATTTGTATTTTATGGTTCACACTTGTATTTGTGTTTGATAGTTTGCACCATCATTTATATTTTGTACAATTCACACTTGTATTTTAAAAAATTATTTTGTATTTGTATTTCATAATTGACTGGACATTGTATTTATATTTTGTGGTTTTATTTTATTTGTATTTGTGTATTATTTTTATCATTGCACTTGTATTTTTAAAGAACTATTTTTTATTTATATTTGTAAGTTGACCGCATATTGTATTTTTATTTGTAATTTAATTTATTTCATTTGTTTATAGTTTGACAAGATCATTTGTATTTTTAAATAATTGTAAAGAATTTTTATTTTTCTTTCTACGAATACTTGTATTTATAAAATGATAAATTATACAAAAGTTACATTTGCATCAAATGGTACATTTTTATACAACTTGAATCATACACATGCAAAATGATACTTGCTTATATACAAATACAATTAATAAATTTGAAGTACAAATACTAACGATACATTTGTGTTGAATAACACATTGCATATTTATATATTTAAGACCCCAAATAAATACAATTAATCCATATACTTTTTTGTATACAAATACAAATGATAAATTATACATATTGACGGTTAAACTATTCAACTACAAATAATAAATTTACTTAAAATATATAGTATGATACAGATAAACATAAAATATAAAATACAACAAAAAGAGAGAGAAAATACAAAAAAGGGAGCAAAAATGAAAAGGACAAAAAGAATAAAAAATGGAAAGTACTCTTGGGCCCGGCCCTTTTATGTTATGAAAATATGATTATTTCTCCACAATCAAGAAAGAATTTGTGGTGTTTAACATATAATAAAGAAATTTATTAATAATCACCATAAAATCCAGATTATTCAATTAGATTATTCTTAAATTTGATCAAATGATCTTAGCCAACTTTATGCGGTAATATCCAGTATCAATAAATATAAGTCAAACATTCTTACGCTTTATTCATAGATAGGTACTGACTTATATATTTACTTTGTTTCTTTTATTTTGCACTAAGTATGAGGAACATGACAAGAAAAAGGCGTAGGAATGCTAGGAATCTTGATGAGAGTGCGAGAAAAGTCATTTTATACAAGACAATTAGTGTCACTCAGTAAGAAAGCAGAAGAACAGTCAATTTTATGTGATACAAAAGTCAATGTAATTGCTTTTACTATAGGAGAAACCAATGATTTTGTTAGGCCATGTTTAACCCAAGTTACTAGATAGTAAATATCTATTTTGCTTGCTCTGAGGACCTATGACAAATAAAAGTTAGTTAATCATAAAACCTACCTTCAAGGAAAAGTGAATGTTTTGAAAAAAAAATACATTTGGAAAATAGAGAAAATGGTGGAGGAAAGGAAAAAGAAAACCTCTTCTTGTAACTTGCTGAGGGAAAAATCTTCTATGAATTTGATGCAAGAGAAACTAAAGATTTGCTAAAGCTATTTGATATTAAGCGGAGTAAACTTGACAAAAGGAAGAAACAATTCAATGAACAAGTTGATGAGAATGTTCCAAATGAAACAGGTGCTAATGACAGCAATGCTGGAGAAGAGAATGATGGGCATCCTTAGGATGTTGATTGAGCATGCATTGCTTCTCTTTTTAGATCATTACTCTATCACATTGTTTTTAATAACATTTTTTAGTTATAAAATAGATGTTGACAGTTCATCTATTTATGTTATCTATGTTGTTTTGAAAATATATGATGAGTAATTTATTAAAGTCATGTGAACCTAATTATTTATATCATCTAACTATTCGTCATAAAAACACTAATTATATGTGTTTTTTTCCTATTTTCTCTATGACTCATCTTGCATAGGTACGCAATTAGACTGAGTGTGATTGACATAAAAGTAAAGGTTTGTGAATTACTACAACGAAAGGTATAATTTAGAATTTTCTTTATTAAATCTATTTGTAATATGAAAGGTAATCTCAACAAATCTAAAGAATATAAATTTCAATCAATAATAAGTAGTTAGACTTTGACACAATTTTAGTCTGATTAATTTTAGCGTTTAGCTAATCGGGATGCAGATACTTACAAAATAACTACTTATAAAAATAAACTTTGGGAAATCATAGTCTCGAAAAATTCTTCACAACCCACTGGTTATCTTTCTCCTTCACCTACACTGCATTAGAGACATAATACAAAGATGGTGGCAATAACCTTTTACCCCTCCACAAACGATGGGCATCACCTCTATTTGTGCTTCTACCACTGTTGGCATAATATAAGTGGAACTAGACACCATGTTACGACTTGAACTGGGGCCCTGGCCATGACGGGCATCCCAAACCAATAAAGGCCTGATATGACCCCTTAGTATTATATCAAAAGTATAGTCATATTTAAAGTTGCAGAAACCAGACCATATAAAAAAGGGTTCAACATTGAAATAAAGTAACATCCATGTCTTAAGAAACAAATCCAAACAATTACTCTTCTTCTCTTGTACCTCCTTCTATTTCTTTTTCTCATTCTCCATTTGTTGCATATAAAACACCAACCTGGATATGTCCATGTTTCTATTCAACATGGCATCTTTGCACTCAAGTACCAAGTCACTAGAAAGTCCTGAAGCAAACTTCCTTATTATGGACCTCATGTTAGACACCAACTCGGGAGTATAATGAGACAACTGAGTAAACATCATAGCATACTCCTTCACACTCATCTTGTCTTGCTTCAAATTGACAAAATCCCTAGTCTTAGCCTCTCTCAATTCCCGAGGGAAGAAGTAATCAAGAAAGATATTGAATAATTACCCCCAAATAGCAGGTTCAGCATATTTACCCCTAATATCTCCCATTCATCATATCACTGATAATCCACCCCTTTCAGCTCATATGCTACCAACTCTACCCCCTCAGTATCACTAGCATGCATCACCCTATAGATCTTATCCATTTCGTCAACATACTCTTAAGGGTCCTCCTCATCTTTAGACCTAGTGAAGGTAGAGGTTTCAACTGCATAAACTAGCCAATCCGAGTAGCATTTGAAGAACCATTACTATGAGCTATATTATCTGACCAGTGAGACTGATATGATATAATCTAATCCTATATTTAAGTAGTTTATCTGCACTCAGCATTTGTAACCAGTCTGGGAAGGATTGGTTGGGGTCGGGGAACCCTAGGAAGAGTAGTGAAAACATAAGGACAATCTCCAAAGCGGGTTTATATCTTATGGGTAGGGTGGACCTCCTCAGTATTTACCCCTATAGGGATGAAGGCTCCAGTTGAATTTCTTTGGCCATTAGATCTTTGGAGAGACATAATCTAAAATGCAGGAAAGTCAGGAACTAGAAGAATTCATTGTAACTAGACTCTCTAGCACAAACTAGAATATGAAGAAAGGTAAACATTCCTAAATGCCTTGTAGCCTCCCTCTTATAAGTGTGGTGCACTACATACCCATAAAAAGGAATCTACGGGATGAGGCTTAATAGACACCATGGGACCCTAAACCATGCTTTGACACCAAGTTTGTCATGACCCAAACTGGGGCCAAGGCCATGACGGGCATCCCAAACCAGTGAAGGCTTGAGATGACCCCTTAGCATTATATCATAAGCAATGTCATATTTAAAGTTGCAGAAATAAGATTAAATAAAAAAGGGTTGAAAATTTAAATAAAGTAACATCCATGTCTTAAGATGATGGACTATGAACACCCCAGTGTTGCACAGAATCACAAGAAAGTGCCTCTAAACCTACATCATGAAATGATATTGCCTTTGGGGTCGGTCAGTACAGAAAGTACTGGCATGCAACCCAGGGAAAGGGAAATAAACCTTTTATAAAACAAGTCATAACCATTTAAATATCCATAATAAAAATAAAGGGATCGGGGACATGGGTTATAAGGACATAACCATTTGAATCTTAATCCTAAACTAAGTATCTTTTCACCGACCTGTAGTAACCCACGGGCTATATGGGTCCGGTACTCCCCAACAGGTGGGGCCTAAATCCATTTTTGTTGTAGGTATTGAGATTAGGCTAAAATCACCAATAGACTAGAGCCACCACATTATTCACATGTTAAGGATACTATTCATCATCCAATGAAGGTACAACATCCCAAACCAGTGAAGGCTTGAGATGACCCCTTAGCATTATATCATAAGCAATGTCATATTTCTGGCGCTGCTTACGAGGATGTACGCCTTCTCGATAAATTTACATAATTTTCTTTAAAGCCCAATTAAATCAATTTCATAATCATTCTTCTATACAGTCTTTCATTAAGGCATTATCATATTTGCGTTGTCATATCAAGACTTGCAAACCATTCATATTATACCATACTGTTTTCATAAGACATCTTAGACTCCAAATTCCATATTTAAAGTTCATAAACATAACCCCAAGTGTTTTCAAAAAAGTTATTTAACTTTTTGCTCTTTCATCTCATACTTTATTCAAAAGACGGTGTAAAAATCATATTTCCCATGTAGAAAAAATAAGTTTTAAGTGGGTTGACGGACATATTTTTATCTTGCAAAATCCTTAAAGGTTTTGAATCTATGTAAACAAGTTCACCATTTTTATAGAACATATTAGATCTCAAAAACCATTAATAATGCTTAGAAAACCCATAAAACAAGAAGAGAAATCAATATGAAGTTTTGTATAACAATCTCCTCAACCCTAGTTTTAAACAGTCATTAAAGAACATAACTACCAAATAAATTGAAAAGATATAATAATACTTAAAGTAAGGAGTGTTCGTCTTTTAGATGAGTAGAGCATGAATCCGAGCCTTGAATCTTCAACCCTTCGTGTTATTGCCTCTTAGAATGTCGGGGGAGACAGAAGAGTTTCTAAACATGTTCTCTTTTAAAAAAGATTGTAACTCAGCACTTAAAAGGATTTTTAAGCATATAAGGGTCGAAACTCATAGGGAAAATGACAAAAATACCCCTCAAATTAAAAATTTCCAATAAACAAGTTCCCAAGGCTTGACCCATGAATCATGGGTAGAGTCGTGGAAATCAGACCGTTTTTCAGCTTTCAGGACCCTGCGCATGAATTAACTCACGAATCTTAGGTTGAGCCTATGAATCGTGGGTAGAGTCATGGAAATCAGACCATTTTTTCAGCTTTTAGGAGCCTACTCTTGACTCAAACCATAAATCGTAGGTTGTACCCATGAATTGTGGATAGAATCAAGGAAATCAGAAAACAAGACTGGGCTTCAGTAAAATGGCCATACTTTTCTACTCCGACATTGGATTAAGGTGAAACTGGATGCATTGGAAATTTAATTCAACTATCTATGATTTTATATCTCATGAGATAAAAAATTCTACATAATATAGGTTTTATGCTCATTTGATGTTGACTATAGCAAGACACTTCATGAGAAATCAAATAGTAAGACAGGTTTTGACATGGCTATGAGTTTGGAGTTACTTGAGGCATTAATACATGTATAAATCATTTCCAATACCAAAAAGACATGAATTTTTTTTCACATATACTTGAAATTTATACAACATTAGGTCCATGAAGGTTCTAAAGTTTTTGGGGTGTTACATTATCCCTTTTGGGATTATTCGTCCCCGAATGGGAACTTAGGACACTTTTAGCACGATGCACTAAAAAACAAAGAAGGACCTAATGCATGAAATAAAATAGATTTAGATAAAAAATAGGATTCTTAACTCAAGTACCTCATCCAAAGATGGAATAAGAAGGGCTATCTAGCTTTCCTGTCCTCCTCCGATTCTCAAGTAGCTTCCTCCACCCTTTGGTTCCTCCATAGTACCTTTACTGAAGCTATCTCCTTAGTACATATAACACCCCGAATCTGGTACCCAGAATGCTACACAATGCCTATGACCCCGAAGGACCACAAGCTAACCCATGACTGATATCTGTAACTGAGCACTGAATAATATACTAAAATTATGCAGAATACGTAAAAGTTGTAAGGCCATAAGGTTCAAAACTGAATAAACATCTGAAAGAACAATGACTGAAAATGGTATAACAAATACCAAAACAAATTTGAAGTAACTGTCTGGCATGCTATAGTCTAAAAGCCTATAAACTAAACTGAAAAAGGAGTTGAAGGAACATGTCTCCAACTAACTCCGTCTACTTATACTGAACTAAAAAATAAATAATAATAAAGTAATAATATCATCCTCGAATGATGAGGACTCACTGCAACTCTACTGCTGCTGGAATCTAAAATACTACTGATGCTCTGGAGCACGTGCTTCTAAACCTATGGTATAAGACACCATAGCAAAAATGTGTCAGTACTTTGAATGTACTGGTATCTAAGTGAGGTAGGCTGAATGCAAATGGTTCATATGAATGAACAATACTAACTGACTGACTAACATGAACGTGAGAATACATGCATGACTACGTAACTGTAACTGAAATCATGATAGGACTAAATACTGAATTCTGACAACTGAGTTTACTGATAACATGGATTTACTGATATCTGAGTTTACTAATACTGTGGTACTGAATAACTGAGTCTACTGATATTAACTCTGAGTCACTGATAAGTAAGAAAGAATGATATTGTATTACTGAATACTAAGTGTAACGCCCCAAAACTGGGTCCCAAAACGTCACACGGTGCTTAGGGGCACAAGTGACCCCAAGCTAACCCTCCTACTGGCATAACTCATAAGCAACTGGATAAAATGCATAAATCTATACAAAACCAGCGAAAACATAGAACTTCTCTGAACTTGATCAATATAAACATGAACTTTACAAGATTACAACTCTATTTTTACCAAACAAAACTGAAACTGAATCATCACCTTCTACTGACTGTCTATGAAGCCTCTACTGGTACTAACTTTAGATAGTCGGGTGGTCATGACTCCCAACTATCTAAGCTCAATATGACTAAAATAAGAAAATACAATAATTCTCGAACTGTATAACCAACTTAAGCCCTGGAATCAAAAGGACTCGTCACCTGTTGACTGGGAGCGGCGGACTGACTGAATGCGGTATCTGCGCTACAATTTGTACCTACAGTATAAGACACTGTAACACATAGAAATATATGGGGGGGGGGGGTCAGTACTGTAAGAAATGTACTGAGTATGTGGAGGTGCAATGCAACATTATAAATAATGTCATAAATGATTATGAAAATCATGCATGCTGACGATAACGACTTTCTTTACTTAAATTAACTGGAATATATTCCTTGTAAATCATCAATAGTAATGCAAGCATTATATATCTCATAAATCATTATGCTCAACTAAAACTATTTAACTCATGACTTAGAGTGACTCGGTAACTCATGAAACTTGAACTCTTATGGACTTGGGAGGTTCTTATAACCGACATAAACCATGTAAGCTACATGGAGTTCAATGTTTTTCCCTCATAAGGAGATAACCCCACTTTCACGGGAGCGTCGTACTCTTTCCAGGGAGTATAACCTAAATTTAGTGATCACAATCTCATACTCGGCCTCCGGCCCACAATTATCAATATCAATCCTACGGTGGCACGTAGTTTTGAGGGAAATACCACATTTCCCTCTCGGTGCTAAATACTACTCCCAGACACAAGCTCAGAACGCATTAGAAAATTCACCACAAACATCACAAGGGTCTATCATGAAGACCAAATCAAATCTCTTTCTCAGTTATCAAATCATAATCTATTTATGGATTCCTAACTAGACTCAAATCAAATCAATCTTGAATAGCTCAAATATCATAAATCATTAATAAAGTAATTTGGGTGTAAACTCACTTTACAAAATCATGAATTTCAATAGTAGAAATTAAATCTTTGGGCACAAGAATGAAAGAAGTGTTCTTGTTCAAACCCCACATACCTTGGATTATGATTTTAAGATGAGCTAGCTTGATTGGAAACTCTTCTTCACACTTTTGAGATAAGTTCTTGATGCCTTTGAATTGGAGAACTTGATTCTTGAACAACTTGGTGAAATCTTTGGATGATTCTTGAATTTTTTTGTAAAAGATTTGATTTAGGATTTTGGAAGAAACACTAGTTCTAGATCTTTCTTGGAAGAGAAATGAGAGAAAATTAACTTCTCTTCTCTACTTGGATATATATAAGACCAAAATGGGCAGAAATGACAAAAATGCCCTTGCAAAAACATCCCTTAATTGCTGGAAAAAAAATAGTTGACAACATCCGTGACAAGCCGTCAGGCCCGTGATAGGCCGTCACGAATTGTCGTCACAAAAAGGGTGGATTTTATGATTTTCGGCTTAAAGTTGACGACATTTTGTGACAAGCCGCCAATCTTGTGATAAGCCATCACAAAATGTCATCACAAAAGGTTGGATTTTGTGACTTTCTGCCTTAAGGTGACGACATTTTGTGACAAGCCGTCAGGCTTGTGACAAGTCATCACAAAAGGTCGTCACGGAGTTTCCAGGCTGACACGTTGGAGTAAAATAAGTATAACTCTTTACTCCGATATTGGATTTTGACGAAATTGGTATCGTTGGAAATATAATTCAATTATCTATATTTTGGTAGGTAATGGACTCAATCATTCGTAGTATAACGAGATATATGATCATTTGAAGTTGGATATGGAAAAATCCTTCCCTAGAATTCAATCGGTAAGGAATGTTTTGATTCACCTAATAGCTAGGACATCTTTGAGGCCTTAATACACATCACCCTTGATTAGAAAACAACCAAAGAACTATAATTTATTTCTCATGATCTTGATTCATGGTTTCACTATTGGTTAGAGTCTTGGGGTATTACAAAATGGCTCTAACTCCCTCACCGGGTGTCCGATTCGGGTGAATCATATGTCGATGAAAAGCTTATCCAATTCTCCACATGATTGAAAGTGGAATTTAGGGAAATACAACATGATATAAACAACAATCACTTTGGATGTCATCCATACTCACTCAAAAGATGGATTTAGGCTTAAGAAACGATAGGGGTATTACAATATCTCCCCCTTGGAAACATTCGTCCTCGAATGTTGCTGTTTGGCCAAGAATACAGAGAAAACTGAAGACACACAGCTGAAACAACTTGCTAATCTGAATCTATATCTTTCTAAACTTTGAAGTACTTCATTAAATGTATAAACTCATGATGAGAATAGTTATACCGTTGGATCCGAGACTGGAAAAGAATAGATAGAGGACAACTATAATTCTCGATTGAATTTGAGATGATTTGCCTTCTGCTTATATTAAAGAGTGGGCTCATTATGAGAGTTTAGAATTTACTTGATTTGATAAGGGTGCAATCGTACTCATAGACGGCAAAGAGATAATTTATGCAGGCATAGGTCATGAGAACAAGGATAAGACTACACAATGGGTATTACATTTTCTGGATTAGAATACTTGGAAAACAAAGATTGTTCAATAAATGCTTACAGACTGAATCACATTTATATATCCGAATCTAAAACTGATGCCTGATACACATACTGAACTGAATTCATAGATTTTGGGTGCGAGAAACTACTTACCGAATTGCCCGTACTTATGAAACTTCGAGTGGTAAGACCAGACTAGTTCAAAAAAATGGAAGACCATAGAAATATACCTGCCAAATTTTAAAAACTGGGTTGCTAATTATGCAAACTGAATCGTACTAGATACTCATACTTAAATAGAGGATTTCTTCAACACCCTCCCAAGGAATTCTAATGGTCTGAAGGAGCAAAGAACTTTAGGTAAGATCTAAACAAGACATCTTAATCAGAGATCATAGAATTACCATAATCCCATAACTTGAAACCTAAACCTATAAATCATAAGTCAGGATAAAAGTACTAAGCTTCAAACAAGGCAACTCCTTACTCTCAAACTCAACCACACTTCTCAAACACTCTCTCGACTATACTATACCCTTCTGATACTATACTTGATCGATTCGACTTACAATCCTCACATGACACCGATACTTCCATCTATTCATATCCCCTCGAACCAAACCCCCTCATCGTCTTCATGCCTAACCTAGAACCACAAGATTCGCCACATAACCCCATTCTGAATCATGAGCTCCTACACATCTACATTCTTACAACCTCTCACTTTAAGAGTAATTCTCATTACCACTTTGACAACTCCAATCCACCTAGTACTAGCCATTTACTAATGCGCAAGGCACCCATCCGCATGCACACAAACACGACATTCAAGCCTATCTTCATACCCTACACACCTCTTATCAAGAAAAATTTCCATGCACTCACCTCAAGCACACCTAACATACTCCTAGCTAATCAAGTCCTACACAAACGCTTCACTCTAATATTCCTTCCAACTCATGGAATTACACAAAATGAATATACCACAATCTTCCCAATCATAACACATTAAACTTTAACTAACCATAACATGTATCAAAGACTTAGCCTCAATCTTACTTCACATTACTGCCAAGCCAAAGTAGGCATGCCACCCTCTATCGTTGATAAGGAAATATCTCCTTTCTCCTGACTAAACAACTATTCACCACCACTATCTTGGGTAAGGAAAGATAACTAAAAGATTAAAGCATGAGGATCTCACACATGAATAGATGGTATGAATTACTTGACACTCAACTGAGGCTTCAGGAATAGAGGATTTAACATCATAAACCCATCAAAGAAATACGGCCCGGGGACATACACGATATAAATCTGAATTCTTTTCTTTGCTGATCATTAAAAGTAGCGCTTGAACATTGGAAATAAACATGTCACAAAACTTGAGTATATAAGTCATGTGTTGCATGACCTAAATTGGGAATTCGTAACTATGAAATGTGATTCCAACCGGTGAAAGGTCTGAAACTCCATATTTCGGTAACTAAGTGAGGACAGAATTCTTTATGGCATGCCTGGACATGAATCATGATCATGGAATCAAAACGCAAAGCATGAATGAATACTGAAATGAATGAAAATACTAAAATAAATTGGGTCAAGCAGTATCCCTTCTCACAGCTGTTCCACAACTTATTGGCATACCCACTAAAACCTGACAACCTAACCTGGTTATTCGTTCTACTGTCTCTCCCTTAGACTAAAGCTATCACACTCCTTGACTCAATTATTAGGAATATCATTCATTACCTAACTAGTCTTCCTCTACCTAGAAACTCCACGGCACTTACTAATTATGCCACATACAATGAGCCTAGAAAATAAAGCAGCCTCATAGAACCTTGGGCAAGATTTCTCACCAAGAACACAAAATCAAACTTAATTACAAGTTGATCAGACTCAAGCTCTTGCATACACTGTCCAAGCCCATTAGATCACTTCTCTATAACTAGCACCATTAACCAAGAAATTATCACATCCACCTTCATAGCCACCAATCATCCAAGCTTAATGCCTAACGCTCATCATAACTTATAACTCCACCTCACACACAATTCTCACTTGGAAACTATAAAATAAAATGTCAATAAACACTAGCCCACTTAAACCCCCTAATAACAATAATTGGTCATAATCATATGGCCTCTCTCATTTATAATCCATCAACACGCCCCCTTCTACCCATCATTACTATCTATCCTTCATACACAACTTAACTTAGTTCATAACTTTCTAAGCCTCAACTTAACTTCCCCTTGCAATCTCAGGAGCACCTAAGTTAACAACACTCATCCACTAAGTATCCTCATCCATAACCTATACTTATCTTGTGCAACACACCGTCAACAACTCTTTTCATACCTTAAGCAAACTATTATTTACCTCCACCAATAACTCCTTCTTTTTCTTCCATGAGCTGACACACAAGAACAATATCACTTCATCACTAACTCGATCACATGAAAAAGGTTCGGCTATACATACTTACAATAAATCACACTTTCCACCTTTCTTCCCACTACACCTCTAAAGCCAGTTCCAACCAACACGAGAAAATAAGATACACAAAGAGTTGCTAGTGAATCAAAATAGGCCTCACCCGACTTCACTAGTCTTTGATTTTGTATTTTGAAAAAGAATTTAAGATAGATAACAAAGCAATTATGCTAGTGAATCGAAAGAGCCCCACACGGCTTTACTAGACTTTCAGTTCCAATATCATGATGATAACAAGGTTACGAGAGGTAGAAACTCTCCATACAATATTCGATAATCTAAGAATACACATCTTACTCTGTCTTAACTGAATGAATCATAAGGGACAGGGCATAACATTGAACTTAGGAAACTTATAACATGTTGGTAACCTCTTCTCAGGCCGCTTTGTGAGACTTCTAAAATTTCTCACTTGCAAGTCTAAGGGCATTGTCAGGGAAGGAAATTAAAACCTGCAGATCAATTTACCTCAAGAACAATACATAGATAAAGAAGTATAGATTATCATTATGGATTCTGAGAAGGAATCTGGAAGCGCAACTAACTTGGGCTTATTGCACGATTCATAAGTAAGGCATGATAAGACACTAATAGGATACTTTCTAGCACATTTAAAACTCAGTAACTATCTGTGGAGACTACTTAAGAAAGTACTATCTACAAAGAGTTGAGCTTGACTGTCTCTAATACCTCGAAAATAAGGCGGGGATGCCCTGAATAGAGGAAGATGAGAATTTGCATAAGTTTCTCAAAGAACCTTTCTATAACATGATCTAAGACATGAAAGAATGGAGACCTTTTCTAAATGTCTTGTATCCTCTTGAAGAAAAGTAAAGACGTCTCTGTACCATTCCGCAAGACTCTACTAGACACGGCTTCATAGACACCCTAGGAAACTTGAACTCTGTGCTCTGATACCAAGTTTATAACGACCCAAAACTGGGTACCGAGATGTCACACAGTGCTTAGGGGCACAACTGACCCCAAGCTAACCCTCCTACTGGCATAACTCATAAGCAACTGGATAAGATTCTTAAATCTATATAAAATCAGTGAAAATATAGAACTTCTCTGAACTTGATCAATATCAACATGAACTTTACAAGATTACAACTCTACTTTTACCAAACGAAACTGAAAATGAATACATCAACTTCTACTGACTGTCTATGAAGCCTCTACTGGTACTGACTTTAGATATCCGGGTCATGACTCCCAACTATCTAAGCTCAATACGACTAAAATAAGAAAATACAATACTTCTTGAACTGTATAACCAACTCAAGCCCTCGAATCAAAAGGACTCATAACCTGCTGACAGGGAGCTGCGGACTGACTGAATGCAGTATCTGCGCTATAATTTGTACCTATATTATAAGACACTGTAGCACATAGAAATATATGGGGGTCAGTACTTTAAGGAATGTACTGAGTATATGGGGGTGCAATGTAACATTATAAATAATGTCATAAATGATTATAAAAATCATGCATGTTGACGATAACGACTTTCTTTGCTTGAATTAACTGAAATATATTCCTTGTAAATCATCAATAGTAATGCAAGCAGTATATATCTCATAAATCATTATACTTAACTCAAACTCTTTAAGTCATGACTTAGAGTGACTCGGTAACTCATGAAACTTGAACTCTTATGGACGTGAGAGGTTATTATAACCGACATAAACTATGTGAGCTACATTGAGTCCAACGTTTTGCCCTCCTAAGGAGAGAAACCCACATTGGAGGGAGCGTCGTACTCTTGCCAAGGAGTACAACCTAAATTTAGTGATCACAATCTCATACTCGAACTCTAGCCCACAATTATTAATATCAATCCTATAGTGGCACATAGTTTCGGGGAAAATACCACATTTCCCGCTCAGTGCTAAATACTACTCCCAGACACAAGCTCAGAACGCGTTAGGAAATCCACCAAAAATATCACAAAGGTCTATCATGAAGACTAAATCAAATCTCTTTCTCAGTTATCAAATCATAATCAATTTGTAGATTCCTAACTCGACTCAAATCAAATCAATCTTGAATAGGTCAAATATCATAAATCATTAATAAAGTAATTTGGGTGTAAACCCACTTTGCGAAATCATGAATTTCAATAGTAGAAATTAAATTTTTGGGCACAAGAACAAAAGAAGTGTTCTTGTTCAAATCCCGCATACCTTGGATTATGATTTTAAGAAGAGCAAGCTTGATTGGAAACTCTTCTTCATACTTTTGAGCTAAGTTCTTGATGCCTTTGACTTGGAGAACTTGATTCTTGAACAACTTGGTGAAATCTTTGGAAAAATCTTGAATTTTCTTGTAGAAGATTTGATTTAGGATTTTTGAAGAAACCCTAGTTCTAGATCTTTCTTGGAAGAGAAATGAGAGAAAATGAACTTCTCTTCTCTACTTGGATATATATATAGGACCAAAATGGGTGGAAATGACCAAAATGCCCTTGCAAAAATATCCCTTAATTGCTGGAAAAAAAATAGCTGACGATATCCGTGACAAGCCGTCAGGTCCATGATAGGCCGTCACGAATTGTCGTCACAAAAAGGGTGGATTTTATGATTTTTGGCTTAAGGTTGACGATATTTTGTGACAAGCCGTCAAACTTGTGACAAGCCATCACAAAAGGTTAGATTTTGTGATTTTCTACCTTAAGGTGATGACATTTTGTGACAATCCCTCACACTTGTGACAAGTCATCACACAAGGTCGTCACGGAGTTTCCAGGCTGACACGCTGGAGTAAAATAAGTATAACTCCTTGCTCCGATATCGGATTTTGACGAAATTGGTATCGTTGGAAATATAATTCAATTATATATATTTTGGTAGGTAATGGACTCAATCATTCGTAGTATAACAAGATATATGATCATTTGAAGTTGGATATGGAAAAATCCTTCCCTAGAATTCAATCAGTAAGGAATGTTTTGATTCACCTAATAGCTAGGACATCTTTGAGGCCTTAATACACATCACCCTTGATTAGAAAACAACCAAAGAACTATAATTTATTTATCATGAGCTTGATTCATGGTTTCACTATTGGTTAGAGTCTCAGGGTATTACAAAATGGCTCTAACTCCATCACTGGGTGTCTTATTCGGGTGAATCTTATGTCGATGGAAAGCTTATCGAATTCTCCACATGATAGAAATTAGAATTTAGGGAAATACAACACGATATAAACAACAATCACTTTGGAAGTCATCCATATTCACTCAAAATACGGATTTATGCTTAAGAAACGATTGGGGTATTACACTAAGGGACTGATACTATGTTACTGATACATGAATAACTGTTTCTGATAGTTCTGATCATGAAAAACTGGTCTGGTTGACTGTATCTGACAGTCCTGAAGCTGAATACTGATAACATGAGTTCCGATAACTGATATAACAAATAACATGAGTGACTGTATCTCACAGTCCTAAATCTGATGAAACTAGCTGAGTTTTGTACTGTATCTGAATTGACTGTATCTGATAGTCCTAAAATCTGAAGAACTATCTAATTTCTTTTACTGAGACTGGGACTGTGGGGGTAATAATCTAACCAACATGCCCCAGAACTAAACTAGTGGGGTCCAACCTGTAACCCCGGCTGAAAGGGTGTCCATATCGTGCCACATGTAAAGAACTGTTGTGAGTATACCCTCGCTGATAGGGATATCTTTTGTCAACCCCTTCTACTAGGTAACCCAAATGAGATGTATAAATATATATCCCTAAATGTGTAGGGTGCATCTCAACCTACGCTGGCTACGTAGTTCTGGAACTTAGGGATTGCTTCTAGGGATCTCAGTCCTATCTAGCCGGTGAGTCCCCATCCCTAGGCTCACTCGGTGTTGAATCTTACTCCCATACTAAATACATTGAACTGATTAATTGAACTGATCTGATTAACTGAACTGAGTTGATACTAATGGTATTGTTTAGCAGAGTTAAATTGAGTTTACTAAGATCTGTTGACTGACGGAATGTACTGAGTTCTGAGGACTGACTGAGAGTACTGAAGTTACTGAGATTGACTGGGAATACTGAAGTTATTAAGATTATTGAGCTACCAAGATTACTGAGATTGCTGAACTACTGAGATTACAGAGATTTCTGGATTTTCCTGAGTCACATGACTAACTGAGTTCTATAGATCATGGCTTGACTGAGAGTATCGTGAAAACATGACATTGGCTCTAGGCACACAGCTAATGTTTCAGGTACAAGTACCCCCAGGACTTGATGGAAAGAAACTGACATAGCATGACTTACATGAACACATGACCAACAAAACAATTCATAATTCATTTATTGAAGCACTTCATCAAACATGTGATATGCATAAACTTGTACATAAATGGGAATTTCATGATACCATGCTAGTTAGGCACTTTTCCTTCATCTAGGCATTTAATCAAACATATTGCAGGCATAGTACATGTAATCATCATTGTACAACAATTAAACATCATGGTTCAATTCTAATTTCATCATTCAAGGGTTTAGTCATAGGTTTGCATGAATCTATATCTATAATAATTAAACCCACATAGAAATTATCACCCAACATGGAGTAGAATTCAATTTCTCATTTATCAGCATGAACAAGAACAACCCAACATGAAGTTCATAAAGAAAATCCATAACTTGAAGTTGGGAAAAGGGGTTCTTGGATTTCATGGACGAAAGAAGTCCATGAATGAACACTATGCATAGCTTAGTTCTTGATTCTATGAAGATTGATGGAGAGATTCTTGAATTTGAGTCTTGGATTTGAATTCCCAATTGAAAACCCTAGCTCTTTCTTGAGAGAAACTTGAGAGAAACCCTATATTTTTGATAAAATATGGTTGAATCACGTGTTATTGGATATATATAGGGGTGGGAACTTGACCCTTTTAACCCTGGACGCGTCTTTAATTTCTGAGAAAATTTCCCAATTTTCATCCTTGGCGTGACGCGCCACTATCGCGCCAAGTCACTGGAAAGTGACAAATGGGAAATTACATGGTGGCGCGACGCGGAGCTATCGTGTTGCCACCTTGTCTGCAACCTGGAAGTTTTGCGCGACTCCCCACTATCGCAGAGAAACACTGGAAATTGACAATTTCCATTAGAGCTATCTCCGCGACGCGCTGAAGGCTCATGTGATACACTTCCTCACTAAAAAGGCTCTAACTCTTCACCCGTGTGTCGGATTTGGGCGAAGTTGGTATCGATGGAAAGTTTATTCGATTCCACACATGATAAAAAGTGAAAATCTTAAAAATACCACATTTATAAAAGTGGATTCATCTTTCAAAGAAAGCTTCTAACATTCTTGGGGAAAATTTTAGGCTAGGAAAAGTACGGATATTACAGTACTCAACTTCCGAACTAGTCTGTCAAGAATTTCTATAGGAATTTCTTCATAAGATAGAGAATCCTTCACCCTAATATCTTTTATAGGCACCACCAAGGAAGGGTCACCTACACATTTCTTGAGCATAGACACATGAAACATAAGATGAAATGATGCTAAGCTCACTGGTAAGTCCTATTCGTAAGAAACATCATAACTCTTTTTTGAATCTTATATGGACCAATATAGTGAGGATTGAGCTTTCTTTTTTTTTCCAAACCTCATAAATTCCTTCTTAGGAGAGACTTTCAGGAACACCCAATAGCCAAACTCGAATTCTATCTCTCTTCGTCTCATATCCTTATAAGACTTTTGGACTTTGAGCTGTCCTAAGTCTTTCTCGAATAACCTTGACTTTCTCGAATAACCTTGTCCTTCGCTTAATGCACAATATCAAGCTCAAACAACCTTGTCCAACCCACTTTATACCATCCAATTGGAGACCTACACCTTCTACCATAAAGGGCCTCAAATGGAGCCATTTGAATACTGGAATGATAACTATTACTATAGGCGAACTCAATTATCAACAAATGATACACCCAACTACATTAAAAGCCAATCACACAAGAACTTAGTTTATCTTCTAAATTCTAAATAGTATGCTCAGCTTGACCATCCGTTTGAGGGTGGAAAGCAGTGATAAGATTCACCTAATGGCATGACCCGAACCAGGTCCTAGTTGTGTCAGGCATGTCAAGTTCAACAGGGACTAGAGACCACCCCAATCCCTAACCGTAACCTCCCTGCACCCTATGTTAGATGAATTTTAAACATATAACAAGATAAATCAATAACAATTTAAAAACAGTAAGAAAGTCTAAAACCATAACAAATCAATCACAACAAAATATCCAACCAACGAAAACCCCATCCTAATACCAATACCAAGGCTGACACCAATACCGACTCTCCACTTATACCCATAGTAGTCTGACAAAGCCTCTTACCTGAATCAAAATAACATCTGGTTGGGACATGCCCCCGACCATATCCAAAATAATAATCCAAGATAATAAAAATGAAAAGAAGTCTAAAACATGAATGGAGCCTTCCGGAGTGTGGAAGCTCACCACTTTAGTCAGCTGCACAAACTAGATAAAAATCTGAGATAACTAGTACATCTACAAAAATATAAGTGTGACATAATGCACACGATCACCAAGACCAAACCTCATATCGGCAAACATGAGTTTTCAGTTTTAGTCCCTCCGGGACCTCTATCTTCCACGGCTTGGCTAGCACAACCCCCTCAAAGCCCATATTAAACCAATTACACATTCCAATCATTTACCAAGGAGTTTTTTAAGTAGGCATTAATCGTTGTATCGCCATAAAAAAATTAGAGCTTGCAAGTCTAATCCAACCATGCCATATAAAACCATTAAAGCATAGTTAGACTCTATCATTTCTAATTAAACCAAATTCATGGCCACCAAGGCCTTTCCAAACCATATAAAACAAAACAGATCAATTTAGGTTCCATTACCATGTTATGCAGTGCAAAGGTTTCAAGAATAGTCAAAACATGTGACAATATCATTCTTATTGGCATTTTAACAAACAGGTTGAGGGCACATAAGTTTCAAAACCATAACCAAGTAGTTTGGGGAATCCATAATACCCCGAAATCTATTTACCATTACCATGCATCCCATAATGTTCAAAATCATATTAAAAATTTGAGGAAAACATAATTAAACCATTAGAAACGTTGTTCAACCATGAAGACCTAAAATAACCCAACCATTATGTAAAAACCATAACAATTCCATGAACCCAAACATTAATACACATGCTTTTTATTGAATTAACAATGAGGGAATAGTAACATGCCTTAGATACCAAGGAAGACGGAGAGAATCACTCTTGAAAGCCCCTAACTGATTGTCTTGAAGAAACCCTAGCCTCTTGCTTGAACAGAGAGTTTGAGAGAGATTTTAAGAGTATTTGATTGAGAATAGTAGGTTAATAAAGTCCCAAAAAGTGTTTTGGGTTGTGGTATCCAAAGGATTTAAAAAGGGGAAATGTCCATAATTCCCCCAACTTAAAACTATAAAAATACTGCAGGTGGGTGCGAGTCGACCCCATGACTTATGACTACAACTTACGACTCGTACCATAGATTCATCACCAAGCCAGTGAGTAAGATACCCACACACTATCCACCATATGACACCATTGCCCCCACTTATGACCAGACCATACGACTCATGTGGTTTAGTCGTAACTAAGAAAGAATCCAAAGGGATTGACACTAGATAACATATGACTTCTCACCATAACTCGTAACCTATCCTCATGGCTCTCATTGAGCTACTCATACTTAGAGCCAAGTCAAGTCACTAAGTTCCTGATTAACTGAAGGATCATTCTAATGACTCATCACCAAACTAAATGACCCATCACCACTAAGTCGTAACCACAAAAAAAAAACCAGCCATCATTCACTAGACACCTTATGACTTAGTTCACTTGAGTCGTACCCACACCATACGCCTATATGTTGAATCATTACAAGGACAATGATCTTAAAGCTCAAGAATTTCCAAGGGCCAAAACCAAGGGTGTTTCAATTCTACCCTACTTGGATCATTCGTCCTCAAATGATGGGACAAGGTAGTATAAGCACGATTTGGACCCCACGCACCTCTACTCTTACCTTAAACTAAATTAGAAAACAAAGATGTCAATGAAATCTTTAATCTACCTCTAACAAAGATGTTAAGAGCAATACATACTTCAAGCATGAATTTTTGAAATGGGGAATAGGAATGGATACTTGGAATTCATGTCCTCTTCAGTTTCCCATGTAGCCTCTTCCACCTTGTGGTTCCTCTATAGAAACTTTACCAAGGCCACACCCTTGGTCCGCAACCGACGAACCTGTTGATCCAAGATTTCAATCGGGATCTCCTCATTAGGTAAGGAATCCAAAATACCAATATCCTTGATAGGTACAATTTGAGACGGATCACCCATACACTTTCTCAACATAGAAACATAGAATACCAGTTGAATGGAGCTCAAACTAGAAGACAAATCCAACTCATACACAGCATTGACAACTCTCTTTAAAACCAAATACAAACAAACATATCGGGGACTCAGTTCCCCTCCTTTCTAAACCGCATCACTCTCTTTATGGGAGATACTTTCAAGAACACCCAATCCCCAATCTCAAACTCTAACTTTCTACACCTCACATCCGCATAGGAGGTTTTTCAACTTTGGGCAACCTTAAGCCTATCCCGAATAACCTTCACCTTTTCCATAGTATGGTGAACCAAGGCCAAGCCAAACATATCTGCCTCACCAACCTCGAACCACCCAATAGGAGATCTACACCTCCTACCATACAAGGCTTTAAATGGAGCCATCCCAATGCTAGAGTGGTAGCTGTTGTTATAGGAAAACTCCACAAGAGCCAAATGCTCAACCCAACTACCACCATAGTCAATCACGCAAGCTCGAAGAATATCCTTTAACGTCTGAATAGTTCTTTCTGCATTCCCATCTGATTGTAGGTGAAAAGCAGTACTAAGACTCACCTTGGTCCCCAAACCTTTCTTAAACGACCGCCAAAAGTGAGATGAAAACTGCATACCGCGATTAGAGATGATAGAAACAGGTACCCCATGAAACATACAATCTCTTGCAGGTACAACCTTACATAATTCTCAACCAAGAAATTAGTCCTCACCAAAAAGAAGTGAGCCGACTTTGTCATCCTATCCATGATGACACAAATTGAATCAAATTGATTTTGAGAATAAGGAAGATTGGTAACGAAATGCATGTTGATCACTTTCCTATTCCAAAGAGGAAACTCAATTTCTTGATACAATCTCCTGGCCTCATGTGCTCAGATTTCACTTGTTAGCACACCAAACACTTAGCCACAAAACTAGCCACATCCCTCTTCATATTGTTCCACTAATATATTTTCTTAAGGTCACAACATATTTTTGTTGAATCAGGATGAATAACATAGCGCGACTCATATGCCTCAACCAAGATCCTCTCTCGCAAACCATCTACATTGGGAACACATAATTTACCTTGTACCGTAAGGTACCATTACCAATGATCTCAAAGTCTATCATCTTCTACCCACCTACATCACCCATAATCCTCATCAAGACAGGACCTAACATTTATTTCTTCTTGATTTCAGCACCAAGAGATGACTGCGCCACCATCCTCGGAATCCAAGAGGTAAACTCTAAGGTTAGCCAAATGGTGAATATCCTTCACCAACTCCCATTTTTCCTTGTCCACATGAGCTAGAATCTCAATGGATAACCTTCTAAGAGCATCATCAACCACATCAACTTTACTTGGGTGGTAGTGAGGACTCATGTCGTAATCCTTGAGCATCTCAAGCCATCTCGTTTGCCTAAGGCTATGCTCTTTCTGAGTAAATACATACTGCAGGATCTTATGATCAAAAAAGATATCCACATGAACCCCATACAAATAATGATGCCAGATTTTCAACGCGAACACCACAGCCAATAATTCTAAGTTATGAGTTGGATAATTTTTCTCATGCTCCTTCAACTATCGAGAGGATTAAGCTATCATCCTACTGTGTTGTATTAGAACATAGCCAAACCCCACACGAGACACATCACAATAGACCATAAACCCATTAGTGTCATAAGGTAAAGTCAAAACCAAAGTCGAAGTTAGCTTATCCTTTAGGTTTTCAAAACTACCCTCACAAGCATCAGACTATAAGAACTTTACCTTCTTCTAGGTTAACTTAGTCAACGGGCTACCTATAGTCAAAAAAATCTCCACAAACCTCCTATAGTAACTAGCTAAACCCAAGAAGCTCTGAATATTGGTTGGAGTCGTGGGGCTAGGCCACTTTTTAACCACTGCGCTTTCTGCAGATCCATCATGATCTCTTCATTAGAAATGACATGACCACGAAAAGTGACAGTATTCAAGTAGAATTCACATTCTGAAAATTTGGCATACAACTGCTGATCTTTTAGGGTCTGCAACACAATGTGGATGTGATCGACGTTATCCACCTCATACTTAGAGTATACCAGAATATCGTCTATGAAAACAATGACAAATAGATTAGAAACTAATGGAAGACCCTTTTTGTTAAATCCATGAATGTCATTGGGGCACTGGTCAACCCAAAAGACATAACCAGAAACTCAAAATGCCCATACTAAGTACGAAAGGAAGTCTTAGGTACATTCACCTCCCTAATCTTTAACTAATAATACCCAAATCGAAAAATAATCTTGGAAAAAAATTTAGCACCCTAAAGTTGATCAAATAAATCATCTATCCTTGGAAGAGGGTACTTATTCTTTACATTTACCTTATTCAACTATTGGTAATCAATATATATTCGAAGGGAACCATCCTTCTTACATATGAATAACACTAGTGCACCTCACAAGGACATACTAAGATGGATGAAACTCTTGTCTAAAAGATCCTTTAATTACTCTTTAAGCTCCTTCAACTCAGCTGGAGCCATTTTATATGGGAAATAGAAATAGGATGAGTGTCCAGAATAAGATCAATCCTAAACTCAATATCCCTATCGGGAGGGACACCAGTAAGGAAATCAGCAAATACCTAAGGAAATTTATTCACCATCGAGAGAAAATGCAAAGAAGGACCCTCTGAGTAAGAATGTTTAACTCAGACCAGATGGTAGAGATACCCCTTGGAGATTAATCTTCGATCTCTAAGATATGATATGAACTTTCCCTTAGGAGCTAGGGAACCACTCTCCCACTCAATAACTAGCTCATTACAAAATTTAGAGATGACCTTATGCATCTGATAGACTAGAAATGCATAGCACGAGTGCAACTAATCCATCCTCAATATGACATCAAAATTAACCAGGTATAATTAAACCAGATCCATTAAGATTTCCCGAACACCCATAGATACCACACAACCCCTATAGAATTTTATAGCAGCCATAGAGTCACCCACCAAGGTAGAAACAGAAAAAGAGTATGAAATAAACTTGAGATCAAAACCAAAATACACAAACAAAAATGGGGTCATATAAGAGAGAGTGGATCCTAGATTAAGTAAATAGTATACATCACGGGAAAAGAGCTTCAGCATACCATTCAAGATGTCAAGTGATGCCTCGGCCTCCTATTCGATAGTGAGAGCATAGAGACAGTTTCGACCAATGTGGAGCCAGATGGTGCATCTTTTGGTGTCGGAGATGATGAAGAGGCAACCAAAACCTTGTTTGAGCCCAAAGTAACCTTGGACACTGGAAAGTTTCTAATTATGTGCCCTGGATGACCACAGCAGAAGCACTTGTCCTTTCCTTCATCATAGTAACCCTGATGCAATCAACCATAAAATTTGCAGGGAGGATATGATGGAGCTGAATGGGCCCCACTAACTTGAAATTAGGCACCCTGTACCCTATAGTTGTCCCCTCCTATCACCCGAAAGATTTGGGGCGCTAGCCATCAAGTAAGGCCCAAAATTTCCCCACTTCTTCTTAGGCCACTTTCCATTATTCCTATCACTCTGTTGTTGGCCAATACCCTACTCAGAAAATCTAAACTTCTTGCCCTGCCTCGCCCCTATCTCAGCCTACTTCTTCTTCTGTTCCTCCACTTGATGTATATACATAACCTACCTAGAGATATCCATGTCCTTGTTTAACAAGGCAATCTTACTCTCCAATATCAAGTCTCGTGATAATTCGGAAGCAAACTTCTTCATTCTAGCCCTCATGCTAGAAACTAACTTTAGAGCATACTGAGATAACTGGAGAAATTTAAAGACATACTCCTTGACGGACATCTTGCCTTGCTTCAAATTAACAAACTCCTCTATTTTTACCTTCCTTATCTCCTGAGGAAAAAAGCAGTCCAGAAAAGCATTCAAAAAATCCTCCCATAGAGCTGACTCAACATTATCACCCCTTGACTGATCCCATTCCTCATACTAGTGGTACGCCAAATCGTTAAGCTATTAGACGGCAAAATCCATGCCCTCAACATTAGTGGCATGCATAACACAGAAGATCATTTCTATCTTATCCATAAAACCATGAGCATTCTTTTTAACCTTAACACCAGTATTGGTCGAAGGGTTCAAGCTCATAAATTGGCCAACCCTTGTGGCCTCAAAAGATGGAGTGATAGAAACACCACGCTCAGCCTGAGAAGCTACCAACTGAGCCAACATATAAATAGACTGATGAAACTCAACATTTATCACATCAGCCTGATGATATCAATAAGGACTGGAGGGAACTGGTGGAACTCTAGAAGGGCAATCATGAACTGGACCCCTAGACCAGTCTGGACCCTATAAGTAGGACGTGTACCATCAACATTTTCCTTGGGTAGGATAGAGGAGTTTCAATAAGCTTCAGAACATCGACGTGGTATGATCTGAAAAGCACACAATGGGAATTAGAGAAGATTTTAGGACCATAGACTCTACAGCTTGAAAATAGAATACAAGAAAGAGAAATATTCCAAAATGCCTCGTAGCCTCTCTATTGCCTCTCAAATGCACACGGAAGTGCATGTGATCGTACAAGTAATATAAAGACTTAGAAAATCATATATCATTCCCACAAGGACTAAGCAACTAGAAATTTAATCAACTTTTAGTTTTAGACAATTAGGTATTAAGTGTTATAAAGTATCAAGATAATTATAAATTTGTGAATAAAAATGTAAATTATTAACAAGAAATAACAAATGGTGACTAGAGCAAAGCAAGCAAGAGTTGTAATCAATAATGATAATGATTCAAGGGTTGAGGCATTTCAAACAATCATACAATTCTCTATTCTTATCACAGTCTAATTGGTTATTGGGTTGTTGATTCATAAGGTTTATGCCACGATCTTAGTCTCCCGACCTCAAATCTTCTATCTATTGAATATTGTAGCTACAACTCTCACAGAGATACAACAATTCTTCTAGATTCATAAAGTTATCTTCTTGTAATTGAACCAAGCATGGCTTTTAGGTATATCCCTATCCTAGATGCTAATTCAAACCCCTTATTTTATAAAAGGGTAAGAACCTTGCTGCTTAATTTCTTCATTCTATCCTATGATTCTCCTCCCGGATGCATATATAAATATAGATTTATTCTAATGGTGGATACTCATCAAAAATAGTAAGCTCAAGAAATTAAGAACAACCCAGATGATAATTCAAAAAGAAACTATGAATATGAATATAAAAGAGTAATCATGTTCTTGGCCTCAACCCCAGAATAAGGGTGTTTAGCCACTCATGTTTGAATTCAACATCCAAAATAAGTAATTAATCATACCCAAAATAATTCTTGAAGTAAAGAAGTTCAAAAGAAATATTAAGAACCCTAAAATAGAGACTTTTCTGCTTTTTCACCACTGTTGTGCTTGCCAAAAGTCCATTTTATTGTGCTCATGTGTTCCTTTTATACTTGGGAAGATTTTGCCTATGTGGGAATGAATGTCGCGATGCGAGACGTACTACTCATTTCTTAAGAGCGCTAAGTGATCAATTCAAGAGAGCTCACTAGAATTGTCTTTAAATTTTGTGACTAAGTCCTTCTCCCATCTGGGCCTTGCGACGCCAACACTATACACGTTTCTAAAGGTCGCAACGCAAGCAATTCACGAGAAGCTACTGTAAGTGTCATCAATAATTTTGGCTAAGTCTTACTCATGCTGAGCCTCACAATGCGAGAATTATTTACAACTATGGGCCTCGCGATGCGTGAATATCGTGAGAGGCTACTGGAAGCATAATCATATTTTTAGCTAAGGCACAATCTTCACTAGCTAGTTACTCACCGTATTTACTTTAGCTATCCATGAATGCTCTACAAATTCAGTCAATGAATTCCTCTCAAACCCATATAGTCACTTTCGAGCATCAATCCTCACTTGCTTCAACTTATATAGTCCACTTTTGCTTCAACTTATATAGTCCACTAATCACGCTGGTTAGATACGGAACAAAGTTTGGACTCATTTATAATAAAAATAACACGTTTCAGCTCCTAAAACAAATTTAAATATGGGAGAATATCGGTGATTTGACATATAAATACGCCCAAGATCACCACCCCACACTTAAAACCTTGTTCGTTCTCAAACAACTTCAAGCAGCACAATCATCAAACCTTTTAATCACAACCTAAGAATAATGCTATCGTTGGGCACATAAACCTTTATTTAACACCTCATTATCCCAACAGTGACATTCAATTTCTTGGCAAACTTAATATAACCACAAAATCAGGAATTCAATAATTAATCCAGACTTTCATCCGCATGCACCCTCACAACAATAAAGTTTTCCCTAAATCACTCACAATTTAACAATCTTAATCAGGAGGGGAATATTCAAATTCAATCACTCGCTCTCAACAAAGAATTCATAAATAATAGGAGATGAACCATAGGCTTGCCCTTAGTGTATTAGTCCACTAATAGTCGGATGTTGAAACATAAGATCAAATAGGTCTTTTCATGGTTGTAATGCAGGCTAAGGCACGAGTAGGAAGTATTTTGGAAATAGTGATTGATCTCCCTAAGAACTTTTATACATAACTACCTTCAATCAAAATCACATTCTTTTCAACCAAACTTTTCATTTTATTATCTTCACACATCCATTGTTTCACCCAGATCTTTCAAAGCACATTAACATCACTTTGGCAGAAGTATTTTCTTTTACATTTTAGTTTTTCTCCAAATCTCAATTCTCGTTATGCACCCCTATAGTAGCCACCCTCAACCTAAGAAATTTGTTTTACTTGAGGTGCACATTGTCCTTAAAAGAATAGGGACAAAATAGGTTCATTGTAACGCAATAACCGGGTAATAAGAGCTGAAATTGTCATCACATATTATTTTCTAACTCCTAACCATCACAATTAAATGCGTAAATTACTTCTCTTAGAGATTCACTTTCACCTTTTTTCATTCTTTGTACTTCAAATTCCTCCTTATTTTATTATTTGCATTAAAGCGCTTAGGAAATATTGATCAAATTAAGGTCTTATCAAAGAAAAGGATTCGGCTACATATGAGGATACCAAAGAAATCAGGCTATAGGCTCAATGGGGTTGACTATGAATATGCATAAGGGTAGGAAAACAAAGACTTTAAAATTTTGTTAACAAAGAAATGCCTAAATCACTTCCTACTCCCAACACCCTTTATTTCGCTTTGCAAACACACCGG
This sequence comes from Capsicum pubescens, assembly GCA_030864215.1. NCBI lineage: Eukaryota > Viridiplantae > Streptophyta > Magnoliopsida > Solanales > Solanaceae > Capsicum > Capsicum pubescens. Next base: position 282,652,249 of record CM061543.1, on the reverse strand, counting down.
GCAAGTTCTAGTCAGTCCCATACATGCAGAATATAAACAATTACTCACACACTCAGTGCATGCTAAGAATCAAGTTGGATCCTTAAGGTTTCCGATTTTTTCACTTTATCAAATTCAATCATTAAACCAATCAAATTAACTACACCTGTTGAGATTTCACTTTTAAAAACAAAAACTTTTCCAATGCTAACATTCTTCAAAGGTCGTAATCGGGATCATACTAGTTTCTCGGCTTCTAAAGATGCACTCCCCTTAAGACGGTTGTTATCCATCAATCATAGGGGAAGGCAACTAACTAAGACAATTGAAGAGACTTGCCAAATAGGCCACCAATAAAAATAATTATTGTAAACTGAAAAATGTCCATAAAGGGCGAGAAATAAATAAAGCAAACACATCACTTGAACTTGCCAAAGAGGGCAATACAAACTTGTCAACATACAATCCATCAAAATAAAATATAAAAGAAATTGTCCAACAAAAATAAACAAAACAAACAGAAAGAAGTAGAAGAACTGATACTTCCACCACCCCACACTTAAAAGGAAGCACTGTCTCAGTGCTTGTACTCTAAGCATAGAATGAGGTGGAGAGGGACTCCCTGTTCACATATCAGTATCAAATTCTGGGCCATAGGCCTCAGCTCCCAAGTATGTATCCACAGCATCATCATCATCCTCATCTGACTTTATGTCTAAATTCTGCAACCAATACTCCTCGTCAGTGGGCACATCATCATCGACTGGCTCTAAAAAGTCTAGACCAATCCGCAGCAGTGCTTCTGCATATGAACCAAGAGGATAGTCCAGCTCAATATCTTGAATCTCCTATTGGTTTGTTGGGCGACCCCCAATCCTTAACTGTAGCAGCTGCATCCTATACATATGGTCTATAATCTCATCTATCCAAGTCTGACGCTCGAGCATAGTTAATATTGGGCCCTGAGAACCAACAATCCCCTTAGTACGAGATATATCTACTGGACGCGTGTTCACCGATGACCTATAATCTAAATCCTCTTTATCTACACCCTCTCCCTTAATAAACTATGTCAGTAACCCACCAAAACCATACCTGCGTACCGCATGACTCCTTGCCTTCTTCATAGCTAAAAAAAAGACCACACCAATATTTACCTTAATATCTTCACGCATTAAGGCGTAAATAAGACACACCCTATCACATGAAACCTCGGTCATATATGTACCATGAATGAGACAAATATAGATAATCTTAGACCACATGCGGGCTTTCCTGTTCATCTGGCTGAATGGGAGATCTAGGTGAATACAACTGCCTATCTTTCGTTTCCACCAAGTTGTAGAGTTTTTTCCACACAATAGATAGCGAATATCTTTATATGGTGGTTCAATGTTCAGCAACTTCAAAATCTCAGCATCCACCTCTGGTGTCCCGAGGAGGGCATTTAGTGTGTTTGCATTAAAAGTAACCACTTGGCCCCTTATCTTAACTTCTGAGTCCTTGTCTTGAGGACCCCAGTTTGCGTAAAACTCTCTTACAAGGCTCACATTGCATTCGGTGGGCTGTTCAAACAAGAATTTCATATGTAAAGCCTCTATATGCTCGAGAATTCTCTCAACAGGTTGACTCGATTAATGAATTGGTTCGCACAATATCTAACTTATCATGATTTGCATACCATTTATATCTAGCCTCTATAATCCATCTAGTACCATATCTTCCATGTTGCCCTTGTGGAATAGCCGGAGGTCATGGTACTTGACCAGATTGTCATCTCGTTTTATGAGCCGGCTCAGAAGGTCCTACTGAGGTCTTACCCTTTTGCTGTCGGCTAGACATTGTACTTGGTAAAGCAGAACATATAGTACCCATGTCAAATATATGAATAATCTTGAGCTAGCAACTGCTAAATGTGTTGGTATTGGAACACCCCATACTAAGTTGCTAGTACAAGTGCTTTGATACAAAAAAGAACTGGGGTATGCAGATTTCCCCTCAGTTAGCAATTAGAAAAGAAAAACAAACAGAAGCACAACCTCCCATATTTGCACATCACAAGCATTAATCCTTCTTTCAATTCTTTTATCACACGTAAAGACATTCTCATATCATCACTGTAGATGAACAAACTCAATATTTCATCACATGTGTCTTACTTCCCATCCAGGTAGATAAATGGTACCCAAAGCACATATTAGAATAAGCCTTACAAGAATTGGGGGTATTAGAAAACTCATACACAACAAATTCACAACAGATTTCTTTCAAGAAATAAAACACTCAATTCTTCACTTCACCCACATCACAGTAAACAGTCCATACTATATCATGTAATTATTACCTCAACACATTGACCTGCAAACTTCAATCCACAATACAAGTGCATTGGACAAGAATGATTTCACATAACACAGCTTCACTATCTAGGCAAAGTCAAATTACTCCAACCACGATGATTTATCCATTTATTATTATACTCAAACCTATTCACAATATCAACCATGGAAATTCAAAAGTAAGAGGGCACTAATAGCAAAATGATTAAACAAACTAACAATCACAATAGTTCAAAACGTTCGATTTCATATTCCCACAACAAAAATTGCACTAGATTTGTAATCAAAGTAGTGAGAGACTCATTTCATGCACTATATCAATTAAACAAAAGAAGAAATGATCACTTAACTTTTAAATGATGAAGAATATGAAATGGTAGTGCTTCTTTCTTTGCAAAAAACTCCTTAATTAAAAGATTTTAGTGCGAGGGGATTTTTTTTCACCCTGAATTCTTGCTAGAGTAGAGATTTACTTACCTGATTCCCATTCGTTATTCCACTAACCTCTCATTTTCATTTATTCTTCCATGTTTCTCAATCCTGCGTATGACTAAAAAAAACAAACAAACATAAGAAAAAAATTGGGTTGCCTCCCACTCAGCGCCTTAGTTTTGGTTGTGGCACGAATCATCTTTTTGTATTTTTCTTTTTGTCTTTAATAACTAAAAAATGAAACTACCTATTACATTAAAATTTGATGGGTTTCTTCCTACATAGAGACTTATTTTACATTAAGGTACAACTCATCTCAACATCACTCATCAGTAAAAGTGATAGATTCCTTGAGCTTATCCGGATGATCCGCCCAATAGTGCTTTACACGTTGTCCATTCACAAAAACTTTTCCGTCTTCTCTTTATTCCAAAACTCCACAGCTCCATGTGGTGTCATACGCACCACCTCAAATGGTCCAAACCATTTCAATCACAATTTTCTTGGAAACAACTTAAGCCGTGAATTGAAAAACAAAACAAGTTATCCGGGTTCAAATACTCTGTCTTGAATTTGTTTATCATGCCATATTTTGGTCTTTTCCTTGTATAGTTTGGAATTTTCATAGTCATAAAGCCTAAACTCATCAAGATCATTTAGTTGCAATAACCTTTTCTCCCTGCGGCATTCATCTCAAAATTCAGCTTCTTTACTGCCCAATATGCTTGGTGTTCCAACTCCACCAAAAAATGGCACGCTTTACCATACACTAAGTAATATGGAGATGTCCCAATGGGCATCTTGTAAGCTGTTCACTAGGCCCAAAGTGCATCATCTAACTTCTCCACCCAATCTTTTTTCTTCCTATTCATGATCTTCTGAAGTATTTGCTTAATCTCTCGATTTGATACCTCAGCCTATCCACTAGTTTAGGGATGGTATGTAGTAACAATCTTATGCCTAACACCATATTTAGCAAGAAGATTTTGAACCAGGTGTTAATGAAATACGTACCTCCGCCACTGATTATTGCTCTTGGTGTACAAAATCTGGAAAATATGTTCTTCTTCACAAATTTTAGCACCACTCTTGCATCATTAGTCGGTTTCGCCATAGCTTCCACCCATTTAGAGACATAGTCAACCGCTATAAGAATGTACATATTGCCTTTTGATGGTGGGAATAGGCCCATGAAATCGATCCCCCAAACATTAAAGACTTTAACTTCTAAATTATTGTTGAGGGGCATCTCATGACGCCTAGATATCGTACCCAACCTTTGACATTGATCACAATTCTTTTCAAAGGCAATTGTATCTCTAAACAATATAGGCCAGAAAAAACCTGATTGCAGCACTTTTCTCACAGTCCTCTCACCCCCATGAAGTCCACCATATGGAGATGAGTGGCAATCTTGTAGCACCTTTGAAAATTCAGCCTCTGGTATACACGTACGAATGACTCCATCTGGATCGTGTTTGAAGAGATACGGCTCATCCCAAATGTAGGCATGAGAATCATGGAGTAATTTTTTCCTTTATTGTGTGGTGGCATCAGGAGGTTATACCTTACAAGCTATCAAATTCACAATATCAGCATACCATGGGAACTCAACTGCATCTAAAGATAGCAACTTCTCATCAGGGAACTCTTTCTTAATACTAAGATAGTCATCAACTATATGGTCTCAATTTTCTAGCCATGACAAGTGGTCAGCAACTTGATTTTCAGCTCCCTGTCTATCTCGCACCTCAAGATCAAATTCTTGTAGTAGAAAAATCCACCTAATCAGTCATGGCTTCGCATCCTTTTTGTTCACAAGATACTTAATGGCAGCATGGTCAGTATGAAAAATGACCTTAGTGCCAACTAAGTAAGATCTAAACTTGTAAAATGCGTACACCACTGCCAACATCTCTTTCTCTGTAACCGTGTAGTTAACTTGAGCATCATTCAACACTTTGCTAGCATAGTAGATAGAGCAAAAAACCTTATCTCTTCTCTGACCGAAAATCACTCCCACAGTAATATCACTAGCATCACACATCAACTCAAAAGGTAACTCCCAATCTGGTGCGATCAGAATAGGTGCTTCAGTCAAATTCTTCTTAAGATTTTCAAAAGCTTCATGGAAATCAGCCCCAAACTCGAACTTGGCTTCTTTCTCTAAAAATTTGCACATGAGGCTTGCTATCTTTGAGAAATTTTGAATGAATCGCTATAGAAACCTGTATGTCCCAGAAAGCCCCATACTCCTTTGACTATGACTGGATGAGGTAACTTTTCAATCACTCCAACCTTTGCCTTGTCCACTTCGAGTCCTTTCCATGACACTTTATGTCCTAGGAAAATTCCTTCCTTAACCATAAAGTAGCATTTTTCCCAATTTAGCACTAAGTTTGTTTCTTCGCATCGCGCTAGGACTCTGTCAAGATTCTGCAAGCACTTTTCAAAAGAATTATCATACACAGAAAAATCATCCATGAATACCTCCAAAAATTCTTCCACCATGTCAGAGAATATCGTTATCATACATCTCTAAAATGTAGCAGGTGCATTGTATAAGCCGAAGGGCATGCATCTGAACGTATATGTACCGTATGGACAAGTGAAAGTAGTCTTCTCCTGGTCTTCTGGTTCTATGTTTACCTGGTTGTAGCTAGAGTACCCATCCAAAAAATAATAATACTCTTTCCCCGTCAATCTATCCAGCATTTGGTCAATGAAGAGAATTGGACAGTGATCTTTATGAGTTGGTTCATTCAACATCCGATAATTAATACAAATCCTCCAACCGGTCACCGTACATGTGGAAATCAACTCATTATCATAATTGGTCACTATAGTCAATCCTCTCTTCTTTGGTACACAGTGCACCAGACTAACCCATTTTCTATTGGAAATTGGGTAAACAATACCACTATCCAACCACTTAAGCACTTCTTTCCTGACCACCTCCTTCATTACAGGATTCAACCTTCATTGATGTTGCACTCTAGTTCTGTAACCCTCTTCCATGTAGATGTTTTGCATGCAAAATGCTGGATTGATTCTTGTAATATTAGATATCTGTCAACCAATCGCCATCCTTCTCCTTTTTATAATTATTATAGCTTCATTTACCTGTACATCTGATAATTTTGCAGACAAAATAACAGGAAAAGTATCTTGATCATCAAGAAAAATATATTATAAATGAGGAGGGAGAACCTTAAGCTCCAAGTTAGGAGCTTCTTTAACTGAGGGATTGGGCGATGAACCAATTGGCCTATTCAAAGGCTCAAATGACACTTTTTTCATCTTAACCAATGCCAAATTCATAACCTAGACCAATTCCAATACTTCCACAACTCCATACAGATCATGAGCCATCAAATCTCGCTCTAATAGATCATCAAACAACAGTAAATACCAATCTGAAGCAACATCAATAATTGATATAGAAGTCAACTCCTCATATATGGTTGGCAGTTTCATTGCTTTGTACACATCAAAAACTTCTACCTTATCAAAGTCAAGAATTACAAAATCCACCGGAAAGATTAAGGATCCTACTTGAACCAACACATCTTCAATGATACCATCTGGCCTAGCAAAGGACCTATCCTCCAACTGCAAAATAATAGTAGTGAGTTTGGGACTCCCAAGACCCATCTTCTGATATCATGATGTGGGCATAAGATTTATGCTAGCTCCCAGGTTACACAATCCACGTGTACAAATAGTCTGTCCAATGGTAATCTATAAGGTAAAACTACCTGGATCCTTCAGCTTCATCAGCAATTTATTTTGAATCTTGGACGTGCAGTCTTGAGTAAGTGCAACTGTAGCATATTCGGTCAATCAATTTTTATTTACAACAATATCCTTCAAGTATTTTGCCTATTTTGGAACACTCTGCAGAATGTCCACAAGAGGAAGGCTTACTTGAACCTGCTTCAGAAGATCTTAGAACTTCTTATAACTTGCTTCCTCTTGATGCTTCCTTACCCTTTGAGAAAAGGGCAAGGGGAGAGTCTTATTTTCCACATGAATTTTATCATTTTCCTCTTTATCCTTGACTTTCTTCTCTGTATTATCTTTCGAACTGTCATCAGTGATTGTGAGATTATCCTGCTCTTGAACCTTTTCCTTAGTTTGCAACCCACTCCTTGTTGTAACCACATTCACCTACTTTGGATTGGCCTCTGTATTACTAGGTAATGCTCCTTATGTCCTTGTATTTTGTGATCTTACAATTTGACCCAACTGTAACTCTAAATTTCTTGTAAGCAATTGTTAACTCTTCAACTCAGCTGCAAACTGTGCATGTTGAGTGTTTATGTCTGTCGCAAACTATGCTTGTTAAGCCATAAACTACTTAATCAATTCCTCCATATTGGTAATCTGAGTGGTCACCTGATTATTTTGAGCCGGCTGTGGATTTGGTTGCACTGGTCCCTTGTACTGATTTGCATTTTGTGCCTAATTTCCACCCCATGAGAAATTAGGGTGGTTCCTTCAATTAGGATTATACGTGTTGCCAAAATTCTATTGCCCCTGACGATTTGCATTTCCCACATAGTTTATTGAATCTGGAGTAACAGAACACGCGTCTGTTGTATGATCACCACTTCCGTAAACATCACACCACGAATTTACCTATTGAACTCCATTTGCTGCGGATGCTGGTTGTGTCACACCCAACTTTAGGTTGTTCAGCTGAGTAGTCATATGATTTTTCTTTGCTACAATTTTTTCTTGTAATGCAGTGAACTGATCTACCTCCAATACCCCTAAAACCTTTTTGGGAGCTCTCCTTGAGTCTGCATGCCAATCAGGATTCCCTTGTGAGATTTGATTCAACACTGTATACAATTCTTTATAAGTTTTCTCCAATGCTTGGCCTCCTGCTGCTGAATCTAAGAGAATTTTTATATTCGACTCAAGGCCTTCTATAAATGTGTAAACCAAGAAATCATTCGATTGATGGTGATAAGGATAATTTTTTAGCATGCCTTTAAATCTCTCCCAAGCTTGGTAGATATTTTCTCCATCTTTTTGTCTGAAACTCAAGATCTCACTCCTCAAACGTACATTCTTCTGTGATGGGAAGAATCTAATAAGGAACTTTCAAGAGAAATCTTCCCATGAAGTGATGGAGTGTGGTGGTTCAACGTGTAACCACCTCTTTGCTTCCCCCAGTAGAGAAAAAGAGAAGAATGTCAATCTGACATCATTAGCATTCACCCCTTCAGGAATGTACGTATCACTTATTTCCAGGAAGGTCTGTATATGCTACTGTGGGTCTTCATATGAAAGGCCATGGTATTGCCCTATTGAATTCAACAGTTACACCATCTTCTGCTTCAGTTTAAATCAACCTCCTAGCTCAGGCTTTCGAATGCTGTTAGTCACATGGTTTGCAAGCGAGATTGCCACCTCACGAACAGGTCTTGCAGCTAGTTGAATAGGAACAACTGGAATAATCAGAGCTGGAACATTTCTGGCATTTGGATCAACAGGAGCATTGTGATTAAAAATATTAGGATCTCGTATTTCAGCCATCTAACCTTGTTGAATGGAATGTTGAGCTATTTGTCTCTGATGAAAAATCAATTCCAGTTTTGCAAAAGGCTCTACTAACTCTTTATCTCTAGCCAGTCCAGTATTCAGCTAAACCTACAAAAATTCAGCCGCTAAGATCAAGTTGTTAACACTAAAACTTATTATCAAAAACCAAAAATTAAGCAATTTACTAATTATACTAGTCTCCGGCAATGGCGCCAAAAAATTATTGCCTCTCAAATGCACACGCAATTGTACGTGATCGTACAAGTAGTATAAAGACTTAGACAGTCAAATATCATTCCCACGAGGACTAAGAAACTAGAAATTTAATCAACTTTTAGTTTTAGACAATTAGGTGTTAAGTGTTATAGAGTATCAAGATGATTGTAAATTTGTGAATAAAAATGTAAATTATTAACAAGAAATAACAAGTGGTGACTAGAGCAAAGCAAGCAACGGTTGTAATCAATAATGATGATGATTCTAGGGTTGAGGAATTTCGAACAATCATACAATTCTCTATTCTTATCACAGTCTAATTGGTTATCGGGTTGTTGATTCGCAAGGTTTATGCCACGATCTTGATCTCCCGACCTCAAATCTTCTATCTGTTGAATATTGTAGCTACAACTCTCGTAGAGATACAACAATTCTTCTAGATTCATAAAGTTATCTTCTTGCAATTGAACCAAGTAAGGTTTCTAGGTATATCCCTATCCTAGATGCTAATTCAAACCCCGTATTTTATAAAAGTGTAAGAACCTTGCTCCTTAATTTCTTCATTCTATCCTATGATTCTCCTCGTGGATGCACATAGAAATATAGATTTATTCAAATGGTGTCCACACATTAAAATTAGTAAGCTCAAGAAATTAAGAACAACCCAGATGATAATCCAAAAAGAAACAATGAATAAGAATATAAAAGAGTAATCATGTTCTTGGCCTCAACCCCAGAATAAGGGTGTTTAGCCACTCATGTTTGAATTCAACATCCAAAATAAGTAATTAATCAGACCCAAAATAATTCTTGAAGTAAAGAAGTTCAAAAGAAATATTAAGAACCCTAAAAGAGAGACTTTTCTGCTTTTTTGCCTTTGCTATGCTTGCCAAAAGTCCTTTTTATTGTGCTCATGTGTTCCTTTTATACTTGGGAAGATTTTGCCTATGTGGGAATAAATGTCGCAATGCGAGACGTACTCCTCATTTCTTAAGCGTGTGCGCAAGTAATTCGTGAGAGATCACTAGAAATGTCTTTAAATTTTACGACTAAGTCCTTCTCCCATCTGGGCCTCGCGACGCGAGCATTATACATGTTTCTAAAGGTCGCGATGTGATAAATTCGTGAGAAGCTACTAGAATTGTCATCAATAATTTTGGCTAAGTCTTACTCCTTACTGAGCCTCGCGACACGAGAATTATTTACAACTGTGGGCCTCGCGACGCGTGAATATCGCATGAGGCTACTGGAAGTATGATCACATTTTTAGCTAAGGCACAATCTTCACTAGCTAGTTACTCCCCGTATTTGCTTCATTTGTCCATGAATGCTCTACAAATTCAGTCAATGAATTCTTCTCGAACCCATATAGTCACTTTCGGGCATCAATCCTCACTTGCTTCAACCCATACAATCCACTTTTGTTCAATTCCATTAGAAACTCACCCTACATCACCAATCACGCTGATTAGATACGGAACAAAGTTTGGACTCATTTATAATAAAAATAACACGTTTCATCTCCTAAAACAAGTTTAAATATGGGACAATATCGGTGATTTGACATATAAATATTCCTAAGATCATTATCGCTTATGAGTGTGGCGTGTTATACACCCTTAAACGAGACTCAACATGAATTTTTGGACCCCCAAGTCACCATGAACCTAGGTCTCTAATACCAATCTTACATGAACCGAACTAGGGCCTGGTCGTGATGGCCATCTCAAATCTAATCAGGACCGGAGACCACCCTCAATACCTAGTCGTAACCTCACTACACCCTATGTCGGATGAATTCCGAACATATAACAAGATAAATTAATAATAATTTAATGACAATAAGGAAGTCTAAAACCATAACCAACCAATCATAACCAAATATCCGACTGATGACAACCCCAATAACAAAGCTGACACCATCCTGATACCACCCATGCACATAGTAGTCCGACAAAGCCTCTAACCAAAATCAAAATAACATTCGATCGGGACATGCCCCGACCATAGCCAAAACAATAATGTAAGAGATAACAAAAATAAAAAGAAGTCCATGGCATGAAATAGAGACTTCCAAAGTATAAAAGCTCACCACTTCAGTCTGAATAAAAGATGTCCCTAAATCTAAGTCACTAAGCAGGAGGAATAGTATGGTCGGTCCCTGCACCATATGGGGATATAGTGTCCGAAGATAGTTAGTAGAGTGAACGCTAGCATGTACTCAAGAATAAGGATAAAATAATGTCATTATTCAAAACCGAGTCAAATCATCATATGCAATCACATATATACATATACATGTATCATGCCGGGATAGGGAACTAGGTTTAGCATACATTTAAAACCTTTAACCTGGGTTGTGTAACTCTACCATCCTAAATTTCCACCCACGAGCTATATGAGTTCAGCTCTCCTGCTAAAGGGCTCCAGTGCGTGTTAGCCGCACGAACAAGCAAAAACCATGATATAACTAGTACATCTCCAAAAATATAAGTGTGACATAATGCACACAGTCACTAAGACCAAACCTTACATCGGCAAACAAGAGTTTCTAGTTCCTCCCCCCCCCCCCCCCCGGGACCAACACCTTCCATAGTTTTGCTAGCATAACCCCTTTTAAGCCTATATTAAAACCAATTACACATTCTAACCGTTTACCAAAGAATCTTTTAAGTAGGTATTAACTGTTGCTATCATCATACTAAAATTAGAGCTTGCAAATCTACTCCAACCATACCATATAAAACCATTAAACCATAGTTAGACTCCACTATTTCCAATAAAACCAAATCCATGGCCACCAAGGCCTTTCCAAACCCTTTAAAACCAACCAAACCAATTTAGGTTACATTACCATGTTATGCAATGCAAAGGATTCAAGAATAGTCAAACCATGTGACAAATCATTCTCATTGGCATTTTATTAAATAGGTTGAGGGAACATAAGTTTCAAAACCATAACCAAGTAGTTTAGGGAATCCATAATACCCCAAAATCTATTTACCACTACCATGCATCCCACAATGTTCAAAATCATATTAAAAACATGAGGAAAACATAATTAAACTATTAGAAACATTGTTCAACCATGAACACCAAAAAAAAACCCAACTATTATGTAAAAACCATAACAATGCCATGAAACCAAACATTAAAACACATGTTTTTTGTTGAATTAACAATGAGGGAAGAGTGACATGTCTTAGACACCAAGGAAGACGAATAGAATCACTCTTGAAAGCCCCTAATTGATTGTCTTGAATAAACCCTAGCATCTTGCTTGAACAAAGAGTTTTAGAGAGATCTTAAGGGAGTTTGAGAATAGTAGGTTAATAAAGTCCCAAAGAGTGTTTTATTTCATGGTATCCAAAGGAGTTAAATGGGGAAATGTTCAGAATGCCCCCAACTTAAAACTGTAAAAACACAGCAGATGGGTACGAGTCGACCTCGTGACTCATGACCACAACATATGACTCATATCATGGAGCTGTCACCAAGCCAGTGAGTTAGACACCCAAACATTGTCCAACATATGAATCCATTTCCCCCACTCATGACCAGACCATACGACTCGTGTAGTCTAGTCATATCCAAGACAGAATCCAAAGGGATTGACACTGGATAACATAGTCTAGTCATATCCAAGACAGACTATTAACTTTGGTTCCAAGAGATGACTTATCCACTTTATGGACAACCACACTCCGTCTTAGAAGTCTAAAAGTTGGACTCCCAAATTATCCAATTGATGAATATCCTTCACCAAAAATCTCTTTTCTTCCTTAACATGGGATAGAATCCCCATGGACAACATGCTAAAAGCATCAGCAACAACATTAGCTTTACCTGGGTGGTAGTACAGACTCATATTATAATCCTTCAGAAATTCTAGATGTTTTCTTTGCCTGAGCTTTAATTCTTTCTGGGTCAATAAATATTGTAAGCTTTTGTGATCCGAGTAGATGTCCACATTCATTCCATACAAATAATGACACCAAGTTTTCAATGTGAATACCACAGCTGCTAACTTAAGATCATGAGTTGGATAATTTCTCTCATGAACCTTAAGTTGACTAAAAGCATAAGCTACAAACTTTTTATGTTGTATCAAAACACAACCAAGTCCCATTCGAGATGCACCAAAACATACGACAAACCCCTCAGTTCCTTTAGAAAGTGGAAAGATAGGGGTAATAGTTAAGCGATCCTTCAATTTCATAAAACTTCCCTCACATGCGTCAAACCATAGAAACTTTACCTTCTTCTGAGTCAATCTCGAGAGTGGAGTAGTTGTAGATATAAAACATCCCGCAAATCTTCTCTAATAGTTTGCTAAACCGAAGAAACTCCTAATGCCAGTTAGAGTCATAGGACTTGGCCATTTTTTGACCACCTTAATCTTTTGGGGATCCACTTTAATCCCTTCACTAGAAACATACAAGGAAAGTCAAAATACTCAATCCAAATTCATACTTAGAAAATTTTGCATACAACTCCTAATCCTTAAGGGTCTACAATACAATTTAGGGGTGATTGGTGTAATCCTCTCACTTTTAGAGTACACCAAAATATCATCGATAAATACTATGATGAACAAATCAAGAAACTGTCTAAACATCCTATTTGTAAGGTCCATGAAAGAAACAGGAGAATTAGTCAATTCAAATGACATGACCAAGAATTTATAATGGCCATAATTGGTCCAAAAGTCAGTCTTGGGAATATCAGTTTCCCTAATCTTTAGCTGATGGTAACCCAAACAAAGATTTATTTTAGAGAAACACTTAGCACCCTGAAGTTGGTTAAAGGGATCATTAATTCTAGAAAGAGGGTGTATATTTTGCATGGTGACTTTATTCATTTTGTGATAGTCTATGCACATACAAAGGAATCCATCTTTCTTTCGCACGAAAAGCACCGGAACACCCTAAGGAGAGATACCAGGACGGATAAAACCCTTATCAATAAGGCCTATTAGCCGTTCCTTTAACTCTTTCAGCTCTGCAGAAGCCATTCGATATGAAGGAATGGTGATAGAATTAGTATCGGGCAAAAGATCAATCCCAAATAACTATAAAAAAAATAATATTTAGCGACAAACAAATTTTGTCACTATTCTATGTAAATTCGTCGATAATCAGAAATTGAGATGGAATAGCGATGGATTTCTATTTGTTTCTATATTGCTTATTTCTATCCTCTTAGCAATGAAAAAATGAATTACATCGCAAAACTTGTGATTACTTCGTGATGAATGATATCGATTGTTGCTGTTACCGATGGACTAGCCTGTTCTTATACCGTTGCTATTTTCAAAATTCATTTTTGTCTTGGATAAATTTATGATGGAACACTTTATCACTAATTCATTGCAACATAATTTGGTCGCAACAATTATATTTCACAATCCATCGCTAAAGTTTTTCAGTAGCAACGATAAAAATAGTCACTAACTTTTTGTCGCTAATAATTTTGTTAGAAAATTATTAAAATGTGTAAATTATTGAATGATTAAAATAACCAACATTCATATCAAATAATTACTTATATTAGAATGGTCAAAATATATAGATAGCAAAATGCATCACATAATTATGTCCAAAGTAACATTTAGCTTCAAATCCGAGACCAAATAATATTTTCTTCTTTACTCCTCCCGCAGCTTCATAATATGATTTCAATTGATCAATTTCAGATTTAGACTGTCTTTTTTCCCGTAAAATTTTGTCACATTTTTCCTGTAATTAACAAGTGGAGATATTAAAATAGGCCCAACTTTTTATTGCTTCTTTGATTTTCACGTATAATAAGAACTTTTGACAGATGTCAATACAAAAGAAAAATAAGAGAAGAGTATCATTAGATATAAATTATGGACTTACGTGGAGAAGTCGGGAACGCTTAGCAACAAAAGATTACAATCATAATTATGTGTATGGACGTGCATATGTAAGTCAATTGGAGTTAGATCTCGACCTATTGTAATAGCCTATATAAACAAATAACAATCAATATTTTCTTCATCAAGAAGTATGAGGATGAATTTTATAGAAGAAAAGAATTGAAAAAAAATAAAAATTTAACCTATTGAATAGATGACAATTAGCATAATATGATATATTACCCACTCTAAAAATTAGCAATAACCCGCCTTAAGTAGCAGCTGAGATATACAGTAATCTGCCAACACTTTAAACCGAACCGAAGTTTCTTTTTGCAATGTCAGCCGAGAGAAGAGTAAAACTTAGGACATTTTGTTATTTTTTGTATGTTGTAAAAGAAAGCTAAAAGTTTTTATTTGTGAATAGAAGGTGAATATGTGAATGTTAACAAGAAGAAGAGGTGTTTATATAGTTAGGGAGTTGCAATAAATTCCAATATGAAAGGGAAGGAGAATATTCTCACCAATAAATTAAGGAAAAGAATCAATTAGAAATATAAAAAGGATTGTACCTACCATAAACATGCAAATCAGAACAATTTTGACACTTGCTATATATAACGAACGGTAAAAGAGCAATTAATTATACAAAGTACCCCAATTCAGATTACTATTAATTTTGCACATAATCAAATCCAAATGACCAAAATAATCACATACATCTTAATTACTAATTATGTTATGATAAATAAAATTTCAAGATTACTCATGTATGAAAATCACAACTTCAAATTAGGTTGAACATTGCCACCGTAAAAAAAATCATAACAATTTGATGAGTCACAATTCAGTATTCAAATCACAATTAAGGGTAAAACATAAGTCATACAAATTTAAAGTCATATGATAATCCCAAATCAACAATCACAAATTACAAAGAAGCAAATAGAAAATCTCAATCAAGTTTTATTAATTTTAAATCAACAACACTGTTAGAGCAAAGAAAAAAAAGGGGTGAAAGATAATTGAAATTGGATATTAAAAAAATAAAAATAAAATCAAACCTGAGATGTGTGAATCCGTCATGCATTTAAGAATTTGTCAGGGATAAGAGAGGGCGGTGGTTGGTCAGCTTTGCTGGTGATGGTTGTTGGTTGTGGATGATGTAGTGGTGTTGGCATATTTCTCGACTGCTGTTGTTGCTACGGTGGAAAATGACGGTGGCTAGTCTATTTTGGAGAGAAGGGAGTGGGGAGGTTAATTCATCGGTGGTTGTTGAATAGAGGTTATGTGCAATGGTGGAAAAGATATTCTGATGGTGCTGGAATCTTCACTGACCAGTGGGGGAGGGTGGCAGGAGGAGAGAAAAAGTGACAGTGGGTGGCTAGTTGCCATTCGTTAGGCGTCTAACTCCAACGACGACAGACAGTGATGGTAGCTGAGAGAGAAAGAATATGGGGCTGGGAGGCTATTTTAGAAAGAATCCTCTTTAGGTTTTGGCTGTTGAGATTATTTATATCAAGTGAGGATTAATTGTTTCGATGGACTATTCAGTCACTATAATAAATAAATTTTAAAAAAAATAAATCTGAAACTTACCAATGGTTTTTCCATTGCTAAATCCGTTGCTACAAAATAATTAAAATTATCACATATTTTTTGTTGCTAAATCCATCACCACATTTAGGCACTAATTTTTTCTGCCATTATTTAGCGACAAAAACACTCTTCCTTCACTGATTCATTGCTAATAGCATAAATAAAAATGGACTTGCTATGCCTGAGATAAAATTGATGTTCCATTGCTAATCCGTCTCTATAGAGTGATGGAACATAATCTGTCGGTAAATTCCATTGCTAAACACTATTTTTTGTAGTGAATTCTATCTCCCTATCAGGAGGAATTCAAGAAAGGTCATCGAAAAAATCTTCTGAAATTCATTAACCACAGGAAAAGACTACAAGGAGGGACTTTCAGAATTAGGATCCTTGACTCAGACCAAATGGTACAGGAACTCTTTAGATATTAACTTCCAAGCTCTACTATATGAAATGAACTTTTCCTTAACTGCTTGGGAACTCCCTTCCAACTCTAACATCGATTCATTAGGAAAATGAAAAGTGACATTTCCAGTTCTACAGTCTAGGGTAGCATAGCAAGAGTGAAACCAATACATTCCTAAGATTACATCAAAATCCACCATATCAAGCTCTATCGGATCTACCACAGTGGCTAGATGAAAGTTAGACAAAACATATCCCCTAGATACATTCTTAGAAATAATGGACTCACTCATCATGGTAGGTACTAAGAAGGGGTCAAAAATATTATAGGGACCATAGTGTATATCCACATAAGGAGTCACATAGGATAGGGTGAAATTGGGATCAATTAATACATAAACATAATGAGAGAAAAGATATAACATACACGTGATAATATCTAGAGATTCCTCATAATCCTGATGAGTAGATAGTGCATATGAATGATTACGACTATTTCCCATCCCTGATGCAGCACCCTTTGCAGTAAGAGCTGATGAGGTAGAAGTTGGGGCTTTATTAGCCCCAAACGAAGCCTTAGATGCGGGATAGTCCCGATGCATATGACCTAGATAACCACAGCTAAGGCGAAAAGTACTTTTCAAATGACAAAACCTACGATGAAGCTTTCCACAAGTGTGACAAGGAGGGTAATATGGTGCCAACTAAGCTACAGTGACATGAGTCTGGGAACCCTACACCCTAGGGCCATTGCTAGATGAAAATCACTAATCAGCGGAAGGTTTGGGGACTATACCATTATATGATAGATGATAATTACCCTAGGATTTCTTCTTGAACCACTATCTTCCCCTTTCCCACTATATTTATAATACTCGTGCCCTTTTCCTAGCTTGAAATTATCTCAAGGATGTTAGAACTTGCTTTAAAATATGAATCTATTTTTGTACATGTGGTATTTTTAATATTCTCACTTTCTATCATGTGGGAAATTGAATAAGCTATCCATCAATACCAATTTCATCAAAATCTGATATCGGGGGAAGAAGTTATGGATATTTTATGGAAGCAGTTCGGACTACCCAAAACCAACGAACAGGTCAACGGACCGTCGCTAGCGCGACGAACCGTCAGAGCCTACCGTCGCACTGAGGCAGTGGACCTGCTTTATGCCCAAGAATGACGGTAGCAGCCGACGGACCATCGCTAGCTCGACGGACCGTCGAAGCCTGCCGTCGCACTGAAGCAGTAATACTTATTTATGCCCAGGTCCGACGGTCAGGACCGACGAGCTGTCGCCCTAGCCCATCGCACCATACGTTCAATATTTTCAAGCTATTTTTAAAAGGATATTTTGGTCTTTTACCATCCACTTATATATACCCAGTTATATCCAATTTCAGCCCATTTGTTTATTATTATTTCACACCAATAAATATTAGGGTTTCTCTCTAAGATTAAACCCCAAGAATAAAAATCCAAATCTTCTTCAAGAATTAAGAATTCCAAATTCTTGAAGTTCAAGAACTTCAAGAAACTCAATCCAGGTATGCATTATGTTCATTCATGGATCCCTTTTGTCCATGAAGTTCAAGAATCTCTTTTCTAAAATCAAGATTATGCATTTTCTTTATGAATTTCATAATTGGGTTGCTCTTGTTCATGTTGATAATGAGTAATTGAATTATATTCCATGATTGGGTGATAAATTCTATGTGGGTTGATTAGTATAGATATAGATTCATGCAAACCTATGACTAAACCCTTAAATGATGAAAATTAGAATTGAATCATAATGTTTAATTGTTGTACAATGTTATTTACATATACTATGCCTACAATGTGTTTGATTAAATGCATAAATGAAGGAAAAGTGCCTAATTTGTATGATATCATGAAATCTTCATGTGTGTACAAGTTTAAGCATATCACATATATAATGAAATGCTTCAATAAATGTATTATGAATTATGATGTTAGTCGTGTGATCAATTTAGTCATGCTTTGTTAGTTTCCTTCTATCGAGTCCTGGGGGTACTTGAACTAAAAATATTAGTTGTGTGCATAGAGCCATGTCATGTATTCACGATATTCTCAGTCAAGCCATGATCCTTAGACTTTACACAGTCTTACAACTCAGGAAATCTCAATAATCTCATGAACTCATTCAATCATCAGATATCAGTAGTATTCTGTCAGACAACGGAATTCAGTAACTCAGCCCATGTTCAGTTCAGTAAATCATGTTCAGTGTCTATTCAGATGGGAGTAGAAATTAGCACCGAGTGAACCCAAGGATGGGAACTCACCTGTTATATGAGGGTGTGATTCTTAGAAGCAATCCTTGCATTCCAGAACTATGTAGCCAGCATAGGTTGAGACATCATAGCCTACTATATGAGGGCAGATGAGGTGGTTTAACCTGCTATATGAGGGTTTCCACCATTCTCACTAGAGTTACCTATTATATTAGGGTACTCACATATTGTCCTTACCAGTGGCACGATATTGACACCATTCCAATCAGACAACAGATTGGACCCCAGCTCAGCCATTATAGCATATTTGGGGTATGTCGGTTAAAGAACTACTTCCTATAGTTTCAGTATTAGTATCAGTCAAGAACTCAGATAGTTTTTCAAATTTCAGGGTTGTCAGATACAGTCAATTTAGTTTAGTACGGAACTCAGATAGTTCCATCAGAATCAGGACTTCCAGATACAGTCACTCATGTTATCAGTCATATCAGTTATCATTATGTCATGTCATTAGTAATCATACTCAATAATCATGTTATCACGGTATCAGTGTGTAATACCCCGAAAAAATTTTCGTTAAAATTTTGTGCGTAAATGTGTTGGGTTCTACCTTCTAGAATGAATTATAAATTTTTTGTAAGGAATTTCTTGGATTGTGACCCACCATTGCGTAGAGTATCGAATTATATTTCCAACAATATGTGGATCATCCAAAACGAACACCCGAACGATGAGTTATGAACATTCCGATTGAACCATGAATAGTAGTGAATTATAAAACGTGCAGGAAAAAAATACTGCAGCCAGGCGAATTTTAGGGTCAACTTCAAACAATGATAACTCCTTGTACATAATTATCTGGGTGAGATACAATATATCAACGGAAAGCTCTGAGAGTTCTCTTTCCAATGAAATTGGTTTCATCCAATTTTCTCGTCGGAGAAAAAAGTTATGGTCGATCTACTTCAGTCTATCAAAACAGTCCACCAAAGGACAGATTTGACATTTTTTTTTATTTTTAAGGGCATTTTGGTCCTTCCCCTTTTCCCATTCTATATATATATATATGATATATGTATATGTGTGATGTGTATCTATGTATACCCCTTGGATGAAGGACCATTATTTTCTTTCATTTCTTCCTTCTCTTTCTCTCTAAAATATTAAGAAGCCTAGGGTTCAAATTTTCCTTCCTCAAAAATTCAATTTCTACTTCAAGAAACCAAGAACAAGTTTAAGGAATCATTGAAGATCGCTGTTCCAGGTATGCAGGTGTTTATCTATGGGCTCCTTTCGTCCATAGAGCCCACGAATCCTTTTTCAAAGGATCAAGATACATGTGTATAAATATAAATATATATATATATATATATATATATGATTATACTTTCTAAATTTTCATTGTGTATATGTGTAGTATTCACGTGATGGTTGAGATATATGTGTGGGATGAGATGATTATGTGTGTTGGTTGAAGTATATGTGTGTAGTATTTGTGTGATGGTTGGTGGTTATGTTGTTGAAGTTGATGATATCCAAGGAGGGATCTTTGTATGTTTGTGGAAACTATGATGGTGTGTGATGTATAAATATATGAAATGGGTGATTGAATACTTGTAATCTTGATGAATCTACCTATGCCTAAGAAGTGCATGTAAGGTGTTTGTGAAAATACCTAAGAGAAGAGATTTTGTTTTTATAACATAATAGGTCCAAAATTAATTGATTATGAATATATGATGATTTAAATTGTTAATCCTTGATTTATACTATTATTCCATAATTTCCTTGTTATGACTTGATAATTGTTAGTGGGAATTATATATCCCTACTATTGATTGATATGTCAAATATTTTCTAAATGTGAGTTGGATTGTGAATTGAAAAATGTGGATGTTGAAGTTTAAGGATGATGGTGTTGTGGTGCATGAAATTGAGCATTAAACCTATGCCCTAAATGGTGCATGTAAGGTGATTGCTAAAATGCCTATGTGAAGAAGAATTAAATATTTGACATGTTTGTTATCCAAATTATGATTTCATCCTATATCCATATGCTTAACTTATGTCTACCATATGTTTGACAAAATATTTAAGAGAATAGGAAACTATGCATTGTGGTTCATTAGGTCTTAAAAGATAAATTCATGCTTTGTTCCTATGGATAGTTGATTTTCTTGAATTTGTGGTGCGTTGTGGGTGTATGATGGAATGCCATGATGAGTTGTTGAGGTAACTATGATGTTTGTGCATAGTATTTGCTGTGGACCCAAAGCATGCTCCCCACATATTTGATTGGATGCTTATATGAAGAAATGAGGCCATTTGATTTGCTAAGTGTGAAGTCCTCACATATGTGTTGCGTATGATGGCCTATGGGCATGTTGTGTATGAGTTATCTATCTTGTGTTACTTTATGCTATTGTGTGCTGGGGGTACGTATGCCCGAAATAGTCTGTTGGTCTAGAGCCGAGTCAGTTTCACGGTAATCTCAATCGAGCGATGAACAATGAACTCCGGGTTAGTTTCAAAAACTTGGGGAAAACTCAGTAATCTTGGAAATCATTCTTTATCGAATACTCGGTCCATGAAGCTCTGAAATCTTACATATCAATTCACTCCTTTACAAACCTTTGTACATTTTGTGAGATAGTAAGCTTATCTTAAAAGTAAGTGGCATTTAGAAATACTCCGTTTGAGAACGGAATCAAGCGAACTCTGTCATATTGATAAAGTATCATAATGTGAGAACAGATTCAGTTCAGTTGATTACAGTTAAGAACCGGTTAAGTGTCTTTCAGTTGGGAGTAGGATTCAGTACCGAGCGAGCTAAGGATGGGAACATTCCTACGAGTAGAGGGTTTGATTCCTGGTAGCAATCCTTATGCTCCAGAACTACGTCGCCAGCGTAGGTTGATACATCTATCCTGCGAGTAGAGGGTTAGATGAGGTGATTATCCTGCAAGTAGAGGGTCCCACCGTTCTCGTTTGAGGTCCTGATAGTAGAGGGTTGATGATAGGCGAATTTACATGCCTATAGCACTATATTTTGCCCATATTTTAGCCTAGTTTTGAGAACAAATTATATATTTCATGCACTTTTAGTCCATTTTCCTGTAAGTGAGCTAACGAACATGATTAGCAAAGTTTCAGGTATAAATGATGCAGAATTCAGCATTTCATGGATAACTTGACGCCAAAGAAAGCTTCACGACAGGAGAAAAGCCAATCTTGGACGCCAAGGACTAAAGATGGCGCATGGAAATTCTGTCCCGGGCTAAAACAACATTTCTGAAGACTTTGAGAACTAGCAGTAACTTATTAGGATTAGGATAATGATACATTAACCTAGTACAATTGGGTTAAGTATTACATTAGCTTGTTAGGATTAGGATAATGATACATTAACCTAGTACAATTGGGTTAAGTATTTCATTAGCTTAGTAGGATTTGGTTAAGCATTTCATTAGCTTAGTAGGAATAGGATATGGGTATTATAAATACCCTATCTTGCTAGAGATTTTAAGACATCTTCTTACATTCAATTCTATTACTCTACAACTCTTCTTCTAATTCTTCCATTAATTCTATTTTCTTCTTCTATTCATCTATTCTTAAATTCCACAACAAGAGAAACGTTACTTTGCTAAGGGATTCACGCCTAACGCCTACCACACCATTACAAACGTGAAATCTTTATTGTGGTATAACAACAATGTCAATTGTGATTTCCTTTACACTCATGGGTAACTAAACTTCTCTGTTGGGGTTATGGAAGCCGAATGAGATACTATCTATTGCTGTGAGTTTGTGAGTTCGTGACACGTATGCTGCTTATATCATTATTCTCTTCATCTTAATCTAAATTCTTTGTGGTTGCAAACGCAAGAATACGCCAGTATAACATTTAACTTGTTCGAAAGAAAGGTTATCTGTCTGGAAAAGAGATAATGTCAAGGTAGTAGGGTCCCATCTATATTTGACAAACGACCACTTTACACTCCTACGAGAGCTGTAGATTGAGCGTTATCAAAAATTGGCGCCGTTGCCGGGGAATACAAGTGTCAATTAAGTTCGTAATAATTACTAGACCCTTTGGTCAAAGATTCTCGTACTTTTACTTTTAGTTTTTGTTTTTGTTTACTGCAGGTTTTTATTCAGTGCATGCCCCATACTCGAAGTTCTGGTCAACCGTTATTACCAATCAATCCTGAACCACAACGAATTCACAGAATAGAGGCACAACACGCAATTGAAAGAATGGCTGCTCAACAGGAACAGGCGAGACTAGCTGCGCTAGCCGCCACTCAAGTGCATCAACAGAATATTGATAACCCTGGGCGAGCAACAAATCCTGACGATAAAGATCTAGGTGATGACGAGCTACAAAACCCTAGGCATGCCGCTGATATCGCAACACCTGCCAACAGAAGAGATCGTCAAGCTAGGTTTAGGCCTGAACGCCAAGCTATGCAGCCAGCTTTCGACGATGATGATGATGATCTTGATGGAGCCGGAGCCACAGGAGCCATTATTCCTCCACCATTGGCACCCGGAGCCAAGTTCAACATCACGAGCACCATGATTCAGTTATTGCAACTCAAGGGATTATTTGGTGGACTAGAAGGCGATGATCCGAATATGCATCTCATCAACTTTATTTCTACATGCAAGTCATTTGACAATCATGGAGTTGGTCAGAATGCAATTCGGTTATGCTTATTTCCTATGTCTCTGTCTGGGGAGGAAACTCTATGGTTGAATGGGCTGACACCTGATTCTATTACAAATTGGAGGCAATTGAGAGACGCTTTCCTAGAAAGATTCTTTCCGCCATCCAAAGGAGCACAAATGAGAGATGAAATCAGCAACTTTCGTCAGCTTCCAACTGAAGCCCTTCATGAAACATGGGAGAGGTTCAAGACGAAGCTAATGAGGTTCCCAAACCATCACATAACTAATGTTCACCTAATGGAGATACTTTACAGAGCCTTGAATTCAATAACTAAACCAGTTGTGGATAATGCGGCTGGAGGATCATTTATGGATCTCACCTTTGGTCAGGCAAGCAATATGCTAGATCGTATGATGAAGCAAAGTAGAGCTTGGCATACCAGGGATTCTGAGGTAACAAGCCCCACTTTATCTATTGGCATGACTGCAGACCAAAGAAGAAGACAAGAAGAACGTGATCAAGATATGGCGCACATGAAAACACAAGTGGATTTTCTTACAAAGCATTTATTATCAGGGAAGACCGAAAAAGTGAAAGCTATTGCGTCAAAAGGAAGAGACGAATCTGATTCGGAAGAGGAAGCCAACTACTTGAACAATCAGGGGGGTTTCCGAGGCAATGCCCAAGGAAACCAAGGTCGGAACTATCATGGTAAATCTAGAAACATGGACCAAGGTAGTTGGAAAAACAAGAATGACAGTAGTGGTTTGTATGTTCCCCCTGGAAGACGTGACGCCACCACATCTAGTTCTGGAAGTATGGAAGACATGATGGCTAAACTACTGAAAGGAGTGGAAGAAACTAGCGCGGGAGTAATGGAGGTAATAAATGATTTGTCCTCTATGAAGCAATTAGTTGATTCACATTCCACTTCAATCAAGCAAATAGAGCAGCAATTGAGTCAACATTCAGCAGCACTCAATCAAAGAAAGGCTGGCACTTTACCTAGCGACACTGTGCAAAATCCAAGGAATGAGGGATCATGCATGGCTATTACTACTCGAAGTGGTAAGGTTCTTGAAACTTCAGAAAAAGGCAAGCAAGTGGTTGACGAAGAAGCAGAAATTGATGATAAGGCGAAAGGGGAAGATGCCGCAGCAGCCGATCCTAACGTCCTTAACGTCACTCCTCATGACGTACAGCCTGGAAAAGCTTGAAAACGGAAGCAAGAGGAGAAGAAAGACGTGGAGAGAACAATTCCATACCCACCACCACCTTTTCCCCAAAGATTGAAGAAGGTGGCGGATGATACGAAGTTCAGCAAATTCATGACTATGTTAAAGCAGCTGACCATTAATGTTCCATTGGTGGAAGCACTTGACCAAATGCCTGGGTATGCAAAATTTATGAAGGATCTTTTGACAAAGAAGCGGGCAGCAAGTTATGAGTTGAAAGATGATGTCCATCACTGCAGCGCAATCGCTACCCGATCAATAGTTCAGAAGAAGGCTGACCCCGGAGCTTTCACTATTCCTTGCACCGTTGGATCTTTGAATTTTGCCAAAGCATTATGCGATTTAGGAGCCAACATCAATTTGATGCCATTATCTATCTATAAAAAGTTGGGGTTGGGTGATCCTACTCCAACCAATATGAGGCTCGTCATGGCGGATAGGTCGGTAAAACGACCTGTTGGTATCCTATGTGATGTCTTGGTAAAGGTTTCTTCATTCATCTTTCCAGCAGACTTTGTTATTTTGGATTGTGAAGCGGACTCAGAGGTTCCCATAATCTTGGGACGCCCTTTCCTTGCAACGGAAAGTGTTCTTATTGACATGAGAGCTAATGAGCTTTTATTTCGGTTGAATGACGAAGTGGTCCACTTTGATATATGCAAAGCAATGAAGCAGCCCAGCGATATGAATGTGTTCTCTGTAGCTGATGTTCATCATGAGGATAAGAAAGCATTATCTGTAGAGAAACAGCTTACTGTTGAGCCATTGTCTGCTGCGCCATTGAATGTTGAGCATGAGGACGATGAAGATTATGAAGAACTTATGGGTGCTCTAACAGAAATAGCGTCCTATTCCCATACTCCTAAGAAACCGGACCGTGATCTTAAGAATCAACCGCCACCAACAGCGAAGACTTCCCTTGAAGAGCCACCAATGCTAGAATCGAAAGAGCTCCCCGATTATCTAAGGTATGTGTTCTTGGAAAGTATAAATATACTTCCGGTGAGTGCGGATGATTTAAGTAAACAGCACGTAGAGGCTCTCATCTCTTCTCTGAAGAGATACATGAGAGCTATGGGTTGGACTATTGATGATATAATTGGTATCCCTCCTGGGATAGGCATGCACAAGGGTCATCTCGAAGAAGATTGCATGCTTACATGTAAGCCTCATTATCGTCTGAATCCATTCAGAAAACGATCCACCATCTATCTCGACGAAGTCTAAGTACTCGAAGTAACTATGTCATGCTGTGACAATAAATCAAGCTCTAGATGGGAGGCAACCCATCGTTTATCGTTTTTCATTTTTCTTTCGTTCTATTACGTGTTTGCTTTTGATAAATAAAATCCAAAAATAAGAGTCGTGCCATGACAAAAACTAAGGCACTTGATGGGAGGCAACCCATCGTTCTAATCGTTTTTATTGTCTTTGAGCAAATGTAGGTGCAAGAGGTGTAAAACGAGGAGATTGGTTTCAAATCTCGATTTGGACGTGTTGCATGTTAAAGGTTGTAAGTTAGGAATGAGGAAGCAAAAGGTTATGGATTGAGCATTGATCATGAAAATATAGGCATCAAACAAGGCTAGGGCTAGGTAAAACTAGGCCACGAACAAGGCAAAGCCTATACTATGGCCTAAGATCTCGGAATCTAGTGTGCCATAGCATAGGCGCCGCCCATGCCCAAGTATGCCATAGCATAGGCGTCGCCTATGCTAATGCCTTTTGTCTCTGAATCTCATATGCTAAGTAAAAGGCGCCGCCTATGCTCACCAAATGTTATGGCATAGGCGCCGCCTATGCTAGACAATGCTTTGCAAAAGGCACCGCCTATGCCAAGCATAGGCAAAGCTAAAGGCGCCGCCTATGGTCACTTTATGTCTCCAAATCCGATTTTAAATGGGTCAAAACCCGACCCAATCTTTTTCTATAAATAGGAGACTTAGTCTTGAGGCACAAACACATTGAAAACCTAACATAGGCGCCGCACATAGCATCCAAATCTTCTCAAAACTTTTCTTTTTGCTCTTCCACTTCACAAGAACATCTCCAAAGGCTTCAATCACGTAAGTACTCTTGTGTTCTTCATCTATTTTTCGTAAGTACTACATTACTATGTCTATTATGAATTGATAAATCTTGAAGAAGTATTGAAGATGTGAATATGTTTGAATTACAACCAAGTGAGTGAACATATACGTTAGGACGATCTTAACTTGTTTCCGACTTCAATTCGATTTTGATGCATACTACTTGCGGAATTGCTATAGTCATGAACATTGCATACTCTTGTCACTTGAATACTTACATGTTGGGATGTCTCGTTCATCGGAATAAGACTTATAGTTGCCTACCGACATAGGAGATTGTGATTATTGATAGAAACTATACCATGATGTAATCCCTATGTAGAAGTCTTGATATACCTAACATGAAAGTATTGCAAAGATTGCAAGAAGTGTTACATCTCTGAATTTCCTGTTGGAATATAGCCCCTAAAACGTATGTCGATGAAGCCTAAGTAATCGACCACTTTCACTTCACTAATTTGTGCCAACAAACTAAGTGTGGGGTGGTACCCCTACTGCTTGTGTATATATTGTATCCATTGAGATGATGCTAACATGAACATTGTTCTAAGTCTCAGTTACAATGGCACCCAAAGCAAGACAAGGCAAAGATAAGGCTACCACTTCCCAAAAGAGCAAGAAAAGAAGTCGCAAGGAGCAAGGAGAATCATCCTCAATGCAATTACCACGCCGCACGTTTGGAATAAAATGGGTTCTTGAGGAGGAAGCGAAGGAATGGTATAGGAACAACAAAGAAAGAAAATATGTTCATGTGGACCTGATCAACAAGGAAAGCCTAGCGAAGAAGGAGCCGCGCATGTTGGCAAAGATCATGACATTACCTTTGGATTTCATCTTCCGAGACATGGGAGAATGCAATCTTGATTTGACAAGGGAATTTTATGCCAACTGGTCGCCGAAAACCACAGGCAGCGAAGTCAAGATTCGGGGCCAAGTTTTGCAACTCAATGCGGATTTCATCAACTCCTTTCTTGGCTTGCCTTCAGTCGATCCAACACCATTCAAAGAGCTGTACAGTAGACCTTCGTATAGAGCAATTCGACACACACTTTGTGGAAGTAGATCCATGGCAAGGTGGAGCAGAGATAAAGACACCGGGCGACACAACACCTTCCCCTATGCTCCTTTGAATAGGGAAGCAAGGATATGGTTGCGTATTGTCAACTCTTGCCTCATACCAGGGACTCAGTACACCAAGATAACAAGAGATAGAGTGTGCTTGGTATACGCATTGATGACGAATGTCCCTATCAACGTCGGGGCAATTATTCGTTCCACAATGCGGAAAGCTAGGCTATACAAGAGGTCCCACTTCAGTTTTGGCAACCTGTTGACTGCAATACTAAGGAAAGAAGACATCGAAGAGGAACCGGCTGATCATAAACTCCCACACAACACAAAGAAGGTTGCCCTCACGAAGGTTAAAGATGTTGAAACCACTCATGAAGTCAACCTTACCACTTCAGAAAGTCATGCTCGCGACGAAAGCTTCTCCCGCCATTTATATGGCATGATGAAGTTTACCATGATGAGCGGGGGTCATGTTCCAACTTCTGCAGAGCTCCAACAGTTGGATTATGACTACCCAATGAATGAGCATGCGAGGGCGATGTGTGGAGAAGGTGTATATTTTGAGGAACCTCTTGATGATGACATGCCAACCGATGATGATCGACGAATGCCAGACTCCGACGTGGAAGAGAACTCTGATGACGATGACTCTGATGATGATTCCGATGCAGGGGGTATGACCCCATACATAGAGGATGAGTCCGACTAATCAGGTTCTTCTTATTTATTTTTCACTGAGGGCAGTGTGTCCCGTCTAAGTGTGGGGTGCTGGTATTTGCATGCTATACTTCTCTATCCACATTTGCATTTATTTATGTTTGTTTGTTTTTTAGTAGTTTTTTTAGTAGTAAAATCTTTTTAGCTTCGCATGAAATTATTCTAACAGGCAGCATGAGATTATAACAAGAGTATGTGCTACAATTATGACTATTGAGATGTTTAGGCTCTAATTGTGATTCACTATGTG
Source organism: Capsicum pubescens (assembly GCA_030864215.1). Classification (NCBI taxonomy): domain Eukaryota; kingdom Viridiplantae; phylum Streptophyta; class Magnoliopsida; order Solanales; family Solanaceae; genus Capsicum; species Capsicum pubescens. The sequence continues at coordinate 282,623,549 of CM061543.1, read as the reverse complement.
ATATTGTGTGGTTTAATTCCTTCATTTGTTGGGTCAAGAGTCTATACTACTCCCAATAAAGTTGACCATGTGCCTTGTGTGTGTGAGATAATAGTATATTCTATGCTTGTGGCTGATGCTAGAACTTACCTGGTATGTATGTAAAGCAAAAATAAAGAGTGCAAGTCTAGGAGATGATTTAGGCATTTCTTTGGCAACCTATGATTATTTACCTTCTTTTTACCTACCCATGGACATCATCCTAGTTAAACCCTTTTGAGCCTCTAGCCTATTTTCTTTGACAAACCTCGTATGTAAGCCTAATCCATTTTTTTCAAAACCATAATTTGATCCAAATTCCTAAGTGCTTTAAAGTGAAAAAGTCATGTGACAAAATAAGAGGAAATTGGGTGAGTATGATGCTTTAGAATGCATTGGTGCTTGAAATTGCTATGAAAAAAAAGTGCTATCATAAGAGGTATGTTATGAAAAGAAAAAGGAAGAAAAAACTGAAAAGTTAGTCATGTTTAAAATCGAAAAACAAAAGAGGAGAAAAAGGGTGGTAGAATAAATGAAAGAAAGTTTGTTAGAAAGAAAAGTGTTAATGACACAATGTGATGTATTAAACCGCTTAGGAACATAGTCACTATTTCTGGCCAAAATAGTCCTACCCGTCCCTTAGCCTACATTACAACCATCAAAAGACCTATTTGATTCTAAGCTTAGCATTCTGACATTCAGTGGAGCATTACACTAAGGGCAAGCCTATGGTCATCAGTTTCTACATATGAATTCTTTGTGAGAGTGAGAGCAAGGATATTTTGATACCCATGTTTGAAAAATATGCTATACTTGTGAGTGATTATGGGTAATATATTGTGAGACACACATGGTTGATGAGTTTTGGGTAGTCGTGTATGATTCTTTGTGCCTTAACCTTTGAATATGAGTTGACCACCATCACGAGTCTATGCTAGAGGTTAAACTATTTCTACTAATAATCGAAAAACTACTCTTTGTTGAAAATTGTTGTGCTTGTCTTGACGAATATTTTGTGTTGTTGCTGTGAAACCCTAAGTTGATGTTTAGAGGGACATAATATTTTGTTCGAGGATGAACAAATCTTTAAGTGTGGGGTGTTGATGATAGGCGAATTTACACGCATATAGCACTATATTTTGCCCATATTTTAGCCTAGTTTTGAGAACAAATTATATATTTCATGCTCTTTTAGTCCATTTTCCTGTAAGTGAGCTAACGAACATGATTAGCAAAGTTTCAGGTATAAATGATGCAGAATTCAGCATTTCATGGATAACTTGACGCCAATGAAAGCTTCACGAAAGGAGAAAAGCCAATCTTGGACGCCAAGGACTAAAGATGGCGCATGGAAATTCTGTCCCGGGCTAAAACAACATTTCTGAAGACTTTGGGGACTAGCAGTAACTTATTAGGATTAGGATAATGATACATTAACCTAGTACAATTGGATTAAGTATTACATTAGCTTGTTAGGATTAGGATAATGATACATTAACCTAGTACAATTGGGTTAAGTATTTCATTAGCTTAGTAGGATTTGGTTAAGCATTTCATTAGCTTAGTAGGAATAGGATATGGGTATTATAAATACCCTATCTTGCTAGAGATTTTAAGACATCTTCTTACATTCAATTCTATTACTCTACAACTCTTCTTCTAATTCTTCCATTAATTCTATTTTCTTCTTCTATTCATCTATTCTTAAATTCCACAACAAGAGAAACGTTACTTTGCTAAGGGATTCACGCCTAACGCCTACCACACCATTACAAACGTGAAATCTTTATTGTGGTATAACAACAATGTCAATTGTGATTTCCTTTGCACTCATGGGTAACTAAACTTCTCTGTTGGGGTTATGGAAGCCGAATGAGATACTATCTATTGTTGTGAGTTTGTGAGTTCGTGACACGTATGCTGCTTATATCATTATTCTCTTCATCTTAATCTAAATTCTTTGTGGTTGCAAACGCAAGAATACGCCAGTATAACATTTAACTTGTTCGAAAGAAAGGTTATCTGTCTGGAAAAGAGATAATGTCATGGTAGTAGGGTCCCATCCCCTATTAAAAAGTTAGTGCCGTAACTGGATTAACCTCTTGGAGAATTCGTACCGTTAGACACGCTTTAAGCTCGAAAGAGTTAAAGTGAAATAATCCTCGAATAGGTCGAAAGACGCCTGGATTTACCATCGAATACAATTCTCTATAAGCACATGCATGTCTGAATTCCGCACACTCATAGACAATAGAGACGTATAACTCAGAAGGTGGACATAACCCCAACTCTTCAATTCTCATTGTTTACATATTACAAAACATTCGTTCTTTTACTTTGCTATTTTCTGCTTTACTCTCTTATTTTGGTTACATTACTTTCACAATACAATTCCCCCCTTCTTACGAGACTTGTACTAAAAGTCTAGTAATCGTTGCTTACTTGTTGACCAAGCTATTCCCTGTGGGATCGATACCCAACCCAGGTTGGGTTCTATATTTGACAAACGACCGCTTTACACTCCTACGAGAGCTGTAGATTGAGCGTTATCAAGGGTCCTATGCAGTTGTCTTTACTGGTGGTGCGGTACTGACACCCTTCCAGCTGGGGTACAGGTTGGATCCCACTTGTGGTAAGTGGGGCATGTCGGTTAAATGATCACTCCCACAGTTATAGTAACAGTCTCAGAAAAGAACTCAGTTATTGTGCAGAAGTTGAGGCTGTCAGATACAGGCCTCCCAGTATTGATATCATTATCATTGTGTAGAGATACTTCCTGCGAGATGAGGGTTGCTCTCGAACTTATTTACCCATTATCATTATCATTGAGTAGAGAGACTTCCTACGAGATAAAGGTTTCTCTCAAACTTATTTACCTATTATCATTATCATTGAGTAGAGAGACTTCCTGCGAGATGAGGGTTGCTCTCAAACTTATTTACCCATTATCATTATCATTGAGTATAGAGACTTCCTGCTAGATGAGGGTTGATCTCAGATTCAGTTGTTCAGTGTTCCAGAGTTGGTGAATTTGAATATCAAATATCAGTAATATCAGTTATCCGATTTCTCAGTATGGATAAGTACAGATGTCAGCTCTAGTAGCTTTAGATACTCAGTATCTTATTGTCAGTATTATTATTTTTGGGTGTTAGTGTTCAAAATGTAACATTCGGTGTCATGATGATTTCAGTTGTACTTTATGCGTCCATGTGTGTATTGTTGATCAGACATGTTTCAAAATTGGTAACTGCAGAGTTTCTGTATATGTTTATTCCAGCGAATACATATTATTCAGATTTTTATGTTTATGCATAAGCCTTATATTTCACCTTACCCTATCCTTGCATACTCGGTACATTCTTTGTACTGACGCATTAGCGCTATGGTGTTTTCCCCACCATAGGTTCAGAAGAGCGAGATTCAGAGTATATTTAGCTGTCAGATCTTATAGCAGTGGGTGCAGCTGTAAGTCCTCATCATCCGAGGATATTCTATTTCAGTGTTTTGATGATTTTAGTAGACGGAGTTAGTTGGGGAATTGTCCCTTCAACTCCGCAGTTCAGACAGTGCAGAGGCTTTTCAGACAGATGTATTGATATTTAGTTTTCAGTACTGTATATTTAGATGTTTGAACCTTATGGCCAGATTTAGTCAGTTTCCGCATTTATCGTATTATATTATGCAGTGAACAGATACGGATATCAGTAAAGGGTTAGCTTGTGCTCCCTCGGGGTCACGAGCACCGTGTGGCGTTCTGGTTCATGGGAATCGGGGCGTTACACAGTGTTAGTTATTATGTCTCATGCATGTATTCTCACGCTCATGATAGTAGTCAGTTATTATTAATGTTCATGCATATGAACCCCATGCATTTAGCGTACCCCACATGCATACCAGTACATTCGAAGTACTAACGCATTTGCGCTATGGTATCTTATACCATAGGATCAGAGACACGAGCTCCAGAGCAATAGTAGATTCCAGATATCAGTAGTCAGAGTTAGCAGTGAGTCCTCCTCCTTCTAGGACATAATTATTTCTCTATTATCTTATTAAATATTTTATTAGTTGGAGTTAGTTAGGGACATGTCCCATCAACTCCTCACTCAGACAGTTACAGGCTTTCTAGACTATTATGTTCAGTTAGGTTATCAAAGTTGTTTTGGGTATTTTATACGCCATTCAGATGTTATACTTTTCATCAGATATTATATTTCAGATTGAACCTTATGGCCTTTCAGTTTATGTTTCAGCATTATTCAGTATTTTATGCAGTATACAGGTACATATATCAGTCATGGGTTAGCTTGTGGTCCTTCGGGGTCATGAGCACTTTGTAACATTTTGGGTACCAGATTTAGCGTGTTACAAACTTGGTATCAGATCCTAAGGTTCAATAGAGTCCTAGGAAGTCTGAAAGCCGTATCTAGTAGAGTCTTATACATGGGTGTGTTGCGTGCCACATTTATGTGTAGGAGGCTATAAGATGTTTTAGGAATAGTTTCCCTTCTTTCAGTATTCATGTCATGCCGGTGAGAATAATCTCAAGTCAATCTCTCAGTCTAATCCACTTCTTCTCTTTATTTTAGAACATGCCTCCCAAGAGAAGAAATCAGCCAGCCCCTCAGCCCAAAGATCCTTTGGGCGATCATGTCTCTCATGCGGAGTTTAGGGCCATATTCACTACTCTTGCTCAGTCAACTGCTACTCAAAATGAACGGTCAGCTATCGTTCTAGCCAACCCAGTGGCCAATTCAGCTGTAGCCAGAATTCGAGACTTCACCCAAATGAATCCTCCATCTTTTCTCGGGTCTAAGGCAGATAAGGACCCTCAAAAATTCATAGATCAAGTTTAGAAGGTGACTGAAATTATGAGGGTTATGTCTAATGAAAGTGCTGAGCTAGCTACACATCAGTTGCAGGATATTGCTCATACTTGATTCAAGCAGTGGAAGTCAAAAAGGGCAGATGACGTAGGGTCAGTTGAGTGGGAAGAGTTTGCTTCCGCATTCCTTGATAGATTCTTTCCCCTAGATCTTAGAGAAGCTAAGGTGCTAGAATTCATCAACCTCAGGCAGGGCAATATGACAGTGAAAAATTATTCTCTTAAGTTTATTCAATTAGCCAGATATGCCCCTCATATGGTTGCAGATAGCAGGGCAAGGATGAGTAAGTTTGTTTCCGGGGTGAATGATAGCGTGGTTAATGAGTGTAGATCCGCCATGCTAAACAGTGACATGACTTTAGCTAGGATCATGACTAATGCTCAGCAGATAAAGAAGCAGAACATTAAGATAAGGGAGAAGCAGAATAAGAGGGCGAAGACAGATAGTTTCAACTTCAGTCAACCTAAGTCAGAAGGAGGAAATCGTTCTCACTTTCATCCTAAGTCATCAATTCTAGCTCCTTCTTCATCCAGTGCTCCAGTTCCTAAGTTCAGAGAGGGTAACAAAGATATAGTACCAAGCTCTAAGTCTTAGGGCAGTGTTAGCAGTGTCCGCACCTATCCTCTTTGCCAGATTTGTGGCAAGCACCATTAGGGTATTTGCAGAGATGGCAGTGGTATTTCTTTCAGATGTGGCAAGCTAGGACAAAGAGTCAGAGACTATCCTCATCCATGTCCTCAGGGTCAGCAGAACCATTCCTCAGCTCAGTTCAATCGCCCAAATCAGCAGGGTGTCACCTCCAGTACTACTAGTGGGCAGCGCCCAAACAGACTTTGTGCTCTCCAGTCATGACAGGATCAGGAAAATTCTCCTGATGTGGTTACTGGTACGTTACAGATCTTTTATGTGCATGTTTATTCTTTGTTATATCTAGGAGCTTCTTTGTCTTTTATTACTCCTTATACAACAGTTGACTTCGGAGTTAGTCCCGAAATTCTAGCAGAGCCCTTTTCAGTCTCTACCCTAGAGTGTAAAACTATCATAGCTCGATGGGTATACAAGAACTGGCTGGTTATGATATTTCAGAAGGTCACTTCAGCAGACTTAGTCGAATTAAAGATGACTGATTTATATGTCATTCTCGGCATGGATTGGCTTTATTCCTGCTATGCCATAGTAGACTGCAAAAATAGAATAGTCCAGTTTTAGTTCCCAAATAAACTCGTCCTTGAGTGGAAGGGTAGTGTATCCGTTTTCAGAGGTCAGCTTGTTTCCTACCTTCGGGTAAGGAAGATGATATCTAAGGGATGTGTTTATCACCTTATTTATGTTAAGGATTTCAGTTTTGAGACTCCCAGTCTTGAATTAGTTCCAGTTGTAAATGAATATTCAGACGTCTTTCCCGAAGATCTTCCAGGAAGTCCTTCCAAAAGGGAAATAGACTTCGGCATTAATTTTCTTCCAGATACACAGCCCATATCTATTCTGCCATACAGAATGGCACCAGCAAAACTTAAAGAATTGAAAGAACAGTTGAAGGATATCTTAGATAAGGGATTCATCAGGCCCAGTGTGTCCCCATGGGGAGCACCAGTCTTAGACAGTTCTCTCAGAATGCGCATTGATTACCGTCAGCTTAATAAAGTCACGTTCAAGAAAAAGTATCCACTTCCCAGAATCAATGACTTATTTGACCAACTTCAGGGTGCTAGCTACTTCTCTAAGATAGACCTCAGATCCGGCTATCATCAAATTAGAGTTAGAGAATGTGATATTCCAAAAATAGCTTCCGTACTCAGTATGGTCACTTTGAATTCTTAGTTATGTCCTTTGGTCTTACCAATGCCCCATCTATTTTTATAGACTTAATGAACCGAGTGTTCAAGCAGTACTTGGACATGTTCATCATAGTTTTCATAGATGATATTCTGGTCTATTCCCGCAGTGAGCGAGATCATGCAGACCATCTCAAAACAGTACTTCAGACTCTCAGAAATCATCAGTTGTTCGCCAAATTCAGTAAGTGCGAGTTTTGGCTAAGGTCAATAGCATTCCTTGGTCATATTGTTTCCAGTGATGGCATTAGAGTAGATCCTCAAAAGACCAAAGCAGTAAGAAACTGGCCTCGCCCTGTCTTTCCATCAAATATCAGGAGTTTCTTGGGTTTGGCTGGCTATTACAGATGGTTTGTTAAAGGATTTTCTTTTATTGCATCCCCTATGTCCAGATTAACTCAGACGAAGGTCAAGTTTCAGTGGTCAGATCTTTGCAAGAAGAGTTTTCAGGAGTTGAAGACTTGACTTACCTCAGCTCCAGTTCTAGAGTTGCCAGATGGTTCAGATGGGTTCGTAGTGTATTGTGACGCATCTAGGGTGGGCTTAGGTTGTTTTCTCATGCAGTATGATAAGGTCATAGCTTACGTCTCCAGACATCTTAAACCCTATGAGAAGAATTATCCTACTCATGATCTTGAGTTAGCAGTCGTAGTCTTTTCCTTGAAGATTTTGAGGCATTATCTATACAGTGCTTATGTAGATGTGTTCACAGACCATAAGAGCCTTCAGTATGTCTTTTCTCAGAAATATCTCAATCTTCGTCAGAGAAAGTGGTTAGAGCTCTTAAAAGATTATGACATGAGTGTCCTTTATCATCCGGTTAAGGCCAACGTAGTGGACGACGCTCTCAGTAGACTGTCCATGGGTAGTGTTTCACATGTTGTGGATAGTAAGAAGAAGTTAGCTCAGGAAGTCCATCATCTTGCCAGACTAGGCATTCACTTAGTCCATACAGAAGAGGGTGATGTATGGGTTTAGAGTAGTTCAGAATCATCTCTAGTTTTCGAGGTGAAAGAAAAGAAAGATAGAGATCCCAACCTTGTCAAGTTGAAGAGTCAGTCCAGAATTAGAAAATAGAGGTTTTCTCCCAAGGGGGAGATGGTTTTCTTCGTTGTCAGGGTCGTCTCTGTGTTCCAGGTGTAGATGACTTAAGGCAGTGAATTCTTGTAGAAACGCATGGTACGCGCTACTCCATTCATCCAGGGGACAAAAAGATGTACCGTGACTTACGGGAGATCTATTGGTAGAGTGGGATGAAGAAAGATATTGCAGAGTTGTGGCTAAGTGCTCTACATGTCAGCAGGTTAAGATAGAGCATCAGAAACCTAATGGTCCTATGCAGGAGTTCATTATTCCTACTTAAATATGGGAAAAAATGAACATGTACTTCGCGACGGGTTTGCCTCGAACTCATCACCAACATGATTCAGTTTGGGTCATTGTAGATAGAATGAACAAATCAGCTCATTTTCTTCCAGTTCATGCCTCTTATTCAGTCGAGGATTACACCAAACTCTACATCAAGGATTTGGTCAGATTGCACGGTATCCTGTTATCTATTCTCTCAGACAGAGGTACCCAGTTCACCTCTCATTTCTAAAAAGCATTCCAAAAGGGTCTTGGTACCCAAGTTCATCTTAGTACAGTCTTTCATCCTCAGATAGATGGGCAAGAAGAAAGGACCATTTAGACTTTAGAAGATATTCTAAGAGCGTGTGCAATTGATTTCAAGGGGATTTGGGATGACCACTAGCCTTTGATTGAGTTTGCATACAACAACAGCTATCATTCCAGTATTCATATAGCTCCGTTCGAAGCTCTCTATGGTAGGAGATGTAGATCTCCAATTGGTTGGTTCGAAGTTAGTGAGGCCTCAGTCATCAGGCCTGACTTGGTATTCGACACATTAGAAAAAGTCCAGTTGATTAGAGAAAGACTCCGAGCTACTCAGAGCCGACAAAAGTCTTAAGCAGATGTTCGTAGAAAGGATCTCAAGTTTGAGATTAGTGACTATGTCTATCTAAAGATCTCTCCCATGAAGGGAGTGAAGAGGTTCGGCAAGAAGGGAAAGCTCAGTCCCCGATATGTCGGTCCCTTCAAGATTCTCAGTCATTTCAGAAAGGTAGCTTATGAGCTCGAATTGCCTTCAGATCTAGCCTCAGTTCATCCAATTTTCCATATCTCTTTGCTCAAGAAGTGTATAGGTGACCCAGAAGTTGTAGTCCCTATTCAGAGCATAGATGTTCAGAATAGTCTCTCTTACGAAGAGATTCCAGTTAAAATCCTAGACTATCAAACTCGTAGGTTGAGGAACAAAAAAGTCCCTCTAGTTAAAGTTCTTTGGCGAAATCAGTCCATTGAGGGAGATTCTTGGGAAGAAGAAGCAGAAATGCGTACTAAATATCCTCACCTCTTCTCCTCCAACTCAGATCAAGCTCAAGGTAATAGTTCTCCTTAAGCTTACTCATTTTCATGTTCAGTGTTCATCACAAACTTGGTATTAAGTACCATTGCATATTCAGTCATGCATTCATGTATCAGTTTAGTTATATAATCATGCATCGACATGCATTCTCATTGTGAGAAAACTTATTTCCTCAGAACACTCAGTTATGTATTCATGAATCAGTTACACATGCATCAGCTATGCATGCTCAGTATTATATGTTCAGCTTATCAGTCATGTCAGTCATAAGATCATGTTTCAGTTATTCATGTTCAGTATGTACGTCAGTTTAAGTTCTTCCCCTTAATCTCAGTTTCATTCGAGGACGAAAGTTCTCAAAGGGGAGATATTGTAATACTCGTGCCTTTTTCGTAGCTTGAAATCATCTCAAGGATGTTAGAACTTTCTTTGAAATATGAATCCATTTTTGTACACGTGGTATTTTTAATATCCTTACTTTCTATCACGTGGAAAATTGAATAAGCTTTCCATCGATACCAATTTCATCAAAATCTGATATCGGGAAAAGAAGTTATGGATATTTTACGAAAGCAGTTCGGATTGCCCAGAACCGACAGACAGGTCGACGGAACATCGGAGCCCACCGTCACACTAAGGCAGTGGACCTACTTTCTTCCCAAGAACAACGATAGCAGCCGATGTACCATCGCTAGCTCAACAAACCGTCAGAGCCTGCCGTCGCACTGAGGCAATAAGACTTGTTTCTGCCCAGGTCCGACGGCCAGGACCTACGGACCATCGCAGTAGCGACGGACCGTCGCCCTAGCCCGTCGCACCATACGTTCAATATTTTTAGGCCATTTTTAAAAGGGTATTTTGGTCTTTTACCACCCACTTATATATACCCAGTTATATCCGATTTCAGCCCATTTGTTTATTATTATTTCACACCAAAAAATATTAGGGTTTTGCTCTAAGATTAAACCCCAAGAATAAAAATTCAAATCTTCTTCAAGAATTAAGAGATCCAAATTCTTCATGTTCAAGAACTTCAAGAAACTCAATCCAGGTATGCATAGTGTTCATTCATGAACCGCTTTCGTCCATGAAGTCCAAGAATCTCTTTTCTAAATTCAAGATTATGGATTTTCTTTATGAATTTCATGATTGGGATGCTCTTGTTCATGCTGATAATGAGTAATTGAATACTATTCCATGATTGGGTGATAATTCTATGTGGGTTGATTAGTATAGATATAGATTCATGCAAACCTATGACTAAACCCTTGAATGATGAAAATTAGAATTGAATCATGATTTTTAATTGTTGGACAATGTTGTTTACATATACTATGCCTACAATGTGTTTGATTAAATGCATAGATGAAGGAAAAGTGCCTAATTAGTATGATATCATGAAATCCCTATATGTTTACAAGTTTATGCATATCACATGTTTGATGAAATGCTTCAATAAATATATTATGGATTATGATGTTAGTTATGTGATCAATTAAGTCATGCTTTGTCAGTTTCCTTCTATCGAGTCTTGGGGGTACTTGTACCCAAAATATTAGTTGTGTGCCTAGAGTCATGTCATGTTTTCATGATATTCTCAGTCAATCCATAATCCTTAGACTTCAGATAGTCTTATGACTCAAGAAATCTCAATAATCTCATGAACTCAGTCAGTCATCAAATATCAGTAGTATTCCGTCAGACAACGAAATTCAGTAACTCAGCCCATGTTCAGTTCAGTAAATCATGTTCAGTGTATATTTAGATTGGAGTAGAAATTAGCACCGAGTGAACCCAAATATGGAAACTCACCTGTTATATGAAGGTGTGATTCTTAGAAGCAATCCTTGCATTCCAGAACTATGTAACCAGCATAGGTTTAGATATCATAGCCTGCTATATGAGGGTAGATGAGGTTGCTTAACCTTCTATATGAGGGTTCCCACCGTTCTTACTAGAGTTACCTGTTATATTAGGGTACTTATATGTTTTCCTTACCAGTGGCGCGGTATTGACACCCTTCTAATCAAGGCACATATTGGACCCCAGCTCAGCTATTATAGCATATTTGGGGCATGTTTGTTAAAGAACTACTTCCCACAGTTTTAGTATTAGTATCAGTTAAGAACTCAGATAGTTCTTCAGATTTCAGGACTATCAGATACAGTCAAATCAGTTTAGTATGAAACTTAGATAGTTCTATCAAAATCAGGACTGTCAAATATAGTCACTCATGTTATCAATCATATCAGTTATCAATATGTCATGTCATCAGTATTCAGACTCAGTAATCATGTTATCAAGGTATTAGTGTCAGTTATTATGTCTCATGCATGTATTCTCACGCTCATGATAGTAGTCAGTTATTATTAATGTTCATGCATATGAACCCCATACATTCAGTCTACCCCACATGCATACCAGTACATTTAAAGTACTGGCACATTTGTGCTATAGTGTCTTATACCATAGGATCAGAGACACGAGCTCCGGAGCAACAGTAGATTCTAGATATCAGCAGTCAGAGTTAGCAGTAAATCCTCCTCCTTTGAGGACATGATTATTTCTCTATTATCTCATTAATTAGTTTATTAGTTGGAGTTAGTTGGGGACATGTCCTATCAACTCCTCACTCATACAGATTCAGTTAGTTAGAGGTTTTTTAGACTATTATGTTCAGTTAGGTTATCTCAGTTGTTTTGGTATTTCATACCCCATTTAGATGTTATACTTTTCATCAGATATTATGTTTCAGATTGAACCTTATGGCCTTTCAGTTAATGTTTCTGCATTATTCAGTATTTTATGCAGTATACAGGTACAGATATCAGTCATGGGTTAGCTTTTGGTATTTCGGGGTTATGTGCATCGTGTAGCATTTCGGGTACCAGATTCGAGGCATTACAATATTGCTGACTCGCATCTTGATCTGCATGCTTATCCTTTTTACTTTGCCTCTATTCTTCCTCTGACTGGTTTTTTTCTCATCCTTTACTTGTTGCTTATATACTACCAACTTGGATATGTCCATGTTTCTATTCATCACGGCACTTTTGCACTCAAGTACCAAGTCACTAGAAAGGCCTAAAGCAAACATCCTTATTTTGAACCTCATGTTAGAAACCAACTAAGGAGCATAACGAGATAATTGAGTAAACTTCGTGGAATACTCCTTCACACTCATCTTTCCTTGCTTCAAATTCACAATATCCTTAGCCTTGGCTTTTCTTAATTCCTGAGAGAAGAAGTGATAAAGAAAGGCATCAAAAAATTCTCCCTCAAATAGCAGGTATGACATCTTAACCCTTAATCTTATCTCATTCATCATACCATTGATAATCCACCTTTTTCTACTAAAAATTTGTCAACTCTATCCCCTCTGTATCACTATCATATATCCCCCTAAAGATCTTCTCCATTTCATCAACGAACTCTTAAAGGTCCTCCTCATCTTTAGACCTAGTTTGGGTAGGGGGGTCAACTACATAAACTGGCCAAGCTGAGTAACATCAGAAGAATAATTACCATGACCAATACTATCTGACTGATAGGATTTAGATGATGTAATCTGAGCCAACATTTGAATAGTCTGTCCGAACTCAGCATTTAAACCTTTCCTTGCGGAGAATGGGTATGGGTGGTACCATTCCTAAAAGCTCAGGGAGGACTGTTTTGGGCCAAGGGAACCCTAGAAGGAGGAGTGAAATTAAAAGGATGTGATTCATAGTGGGTTTGTATCCCATAGGTAGGGCGTACCTCCTCAGCATTTTCCCCTGTAAGGATGGAGGCTCTGGTTGAATTTGTTTATCCATTAGATCTTCGAGGAGGCATGATCTAAAATATGGGAAAGTCAGAAGTTAGAACAATTCATTGTAACTAGACTCTCTAGCACGAACTAGAACACGAAGAAAGGCAAACATTCCTAAATGCCTCGTAGCCTCGATCTTATAAGTGTGGCATGCTACACACCCATAAAAAGGACTCTACTCTACACGGTTTCGTAGATGCTCTGGACCTGACCCGTGGTCTGATAAGAAGTTTGTCACGATCCAAACCAGGGATGGGCATCCCAAACCAATGAAGGCCTAAGATAACCCCTTAGCATTATATCATAAGTATAGTCATATTTAAAGTTACGGAAACAAGACCATATAAAAAGCGGTTCAGTATTTAAATAAAGTAACATCCATGTTTTAATAACCAAATCAAAAAAAATTACCCAACATTTATCTGTGAAGCCTCTAACTTTAAGAATAACTCCTAAGTTAGGACATGTCTGCGGACTATACTATAAGAACCATAAAATACTGGAAAAAATATAAATGAAAAGTAACAATGCCTTTCGGATGATGGAGGGCTCAGCACTTCTCAAGATCTATCCAAGATAGACTATGAACACCCTAGTGTTGCACAATAACTTATATTATGAAATGATGTAGCATTCGAATACAGTCAGTATAGAGAGTATTGGCATGCAACCCATGAAAAGGGAAATAAACCTTTTATAAAACAAGTCATAACTCATTTAAATTTCCCTAATAAAAATAATGTAGGGTATTGGGGACATGAGATATAAATACATAACCATTTAAAACTTAATCCTAAATTAAGTAGCTTTTCACCAACAACAAATAACCCACGAGCTATATGGGTTCGGTACTCTCCAACCGATGGGGCCTCAGTCTATGTATGTTGTAAGTACTGATATTAGGCTAAAATAACCAATAGACTAGATCTACCATAGTGTCCTCATGTTAAGGACACCATTTGTCGTCCAATGAAGGAACGGCATCCCTATGTCGGAAAAAACATAGGCTTTGTGTGTTGGTCACTAGGACGCACATCTATTCGGTAAAGCTACATAATTTTCTTTAAAGCCTAATTAAAATAATTTCATAATCATTCATCCATATAGTCTTTCATTAAGGCATTCCCATATTGGTATTGTCATACCAAGACTTGCAAGTCATTCGTATTATGTCGTCACCATTTTCATAAGACATCTTAGACTCCCAATTCGGTATTTAAAGTTCATAAACATAACTCCCAAGTGTATTATGCCATACAATTTTCATAAGACATCTTAGACTCCCAATTCCATCTTTAAAGTTCATAAATATAACCCAAGTATTTTCAAAATAGTCATTTACGCTTTCGTTCTTTTTTTAAGAGATCCCAAAGTTTATTTTTTTGAGTAGTTATTTGGTAACTATCCTCATCCTAAATAGAGAAACACTAATTGAAAAGTGATCCGACTAAAATTGTGTCAATGTCTTACTATTTGTTATTGATTGAAGTATATATTCTTTATATTGGTAGAGATTACAATTCATTTTAGAAATAGGTTTATTGGAGCAAAACTACAAATTATACCTTTCGTTCTAGTAATTCACAAATCTTTACTTTTAAGTAAATCTCCCTCACTCTAATGGCGTACCTATGCATGATGGGTCATTGAGAAACTAGAAACCAACCACATAAAAATTAGTGTTTTTATGATGAATAGTTAGAGGATACAAATAATTAAGTTCATTGGACTTAGATAAATCATCCTTCATAAATTATTAAAACAACATTGATAACATAAATAGATGAACTATCAACATCTATCTTATAACTAAGAAACAATAATATTAAAGACAATGTGACAGAGTAGTTATCGAGAAAAAGAAATATAGTACATGCTCAATCGACATCCTAAGGATGCCCATCATTCTCTTCTCCAGCATTGTTGTCATTAGCACCGGTTATATTTGGAACATTCTCATCAACTTGTTCATTAAATTATTTCTTCATTTTTCCTGTTTACTCTGCTTAACATCAAATAGCTTTATCAAACCTTTTGTTTCTCTTGCATTTAATTTATAGATGCTTTTTCCCTCAGCAAGTTGGTTGAAGAGGTTCTCCATTTCTTTCTCCTCGGCCGATTTCTCTATTTTCCAAAACATTCTCTTTTTCTTGAAGGTAGGTTTCTTTTTTTCTTGTCTTTCTTTCTGTTGGTTCTCAGCGGAGAAAAATAGCCATTTACTATCTCATTAGCCTGAGTTAAACACGACCAAGCAAAAGCATTGATTTCTCCCGGAGTAAAAGCAATTACACTGACTTTTGTATCACATAAAACAGAAAGTTCTCTGTTTTCTTACGTCTAAAATAACTTTTCTCGCACTCTCATTGAGATTCCTAGTATTCCTATGCCTCTTTCTTGTCATGTCATTCATATTTGGTGCACAGTAAAAGAATAAAAGTAGAATATATAAGTGAGTATCTATCTATGAATACAACGTAAGAGTGTTTGCCTTTTATATATTGGTACCGGATAGGATCGCATAAAGTTGGCTAATATCATTTGACCAAATGTAGGACTAATTTTATTAAACAATTCGAGTTTTATGGCCTTTATTTATAGATTTCTTAATTTGATGCTAAAACCCGCAAATTCTAGCATGAAGTTTGAGAAATATTCATGTTTTTATTACAGTAAAGGACGTAATAATACTTTCCACCAAGGGGCACTTTTGCCCTCCGTTAATAATTGAGTTGATTTTGGCCTCTGTTGTTACCAAAAGGCGGTACTTTTCCCTTTCACTCTAAGTTCCTCGGACTTGGGTGAGGACATTTATATTTTTTTAGTGTAAAATTGCTATTGCAAATGATATAGAGGTCATGATTAACTAATTGTGTTCATGCCATAATCATGAGTTTTGTTGACTTGTAAATATCTTTAAAGCACCTTTATTTGCAGGTTTTTTTATGCTAATGTCGTTTAATCTCAAAGGCATTCCTAAATTTTAATATCACCTTTCTTCTTTTTAGATTGCAGATATTATAATGTTTGTGTTTAATTTCTCAATTGATGGTCATAATACACAAAATCGATTGACTCTGTTTGCAATGACCCTCATGGACATTTTCTTCTTTTGTCCTAGTTTTCCTAGTTTGATCTTACTATTGCTTTATTATGTTGTTTGTAACTTGTGAGTATGGGCGGCATGATTCCCAATGTGATTGGATTCAGTAGAGGAAGATGTCAAATTTAGAAGGTTAGAAAAATGAAATGTTTGACCAATGTTTTTCATTTTTTAAACTTTGAAACTTCTGATAGTTGAACATCAACACTTAAGGTGAGAAACGTTATTTCTATAATTACACTAGTTCCGGGAAGGATTTTTTGTCTAGTTGAAAGTATTGTTCAGCACCCGAGGGTGTTTGTGGTATTTTAGTCATTTGGTGGAGTTTTTAAAGTTTTCTTAAGTTTGGTTTGAAGTATACGTGCGCATTTAAAGAATATTATTATAACGAAACATATAATACAGAAGAAAGTAAAGAAAATAGTATTCTCTAATTTAGGAAGAAGATATAAGAAAATAGGTGAACATTTATATTTAATGTTAGAAAAAAAGAATTAAAATTAGAAGATAAGTTGGCAGTCATGGTAAGAATAGAAAGAGAAAACGAAGAAATTGACAGAAAAAAGGAAATAGATAAAATAAAATAACAAGCCACAGAAGAAATACGAAAAATAGAAGAAACTAAAAATAGTAGGATTGCTGAATTAGAAATACTAAAAGACCTGTGTGAAAAAAAGTCAAGCCAAAATTTGGTTTAAATTATTGTAGAATGGTTTTGAGTTTTTCATCCAATCCAACGATTATGAATGAGTTACCTTTTCAATTTGCATATTCAGTTTATGTTCTTAAGGTTTGGTATTGGCTTCAGATGTTAAAACCATTCCTGGAAAATTACCGGGAAATATGTTGGTACTGGTGTACAGTGTCGGCAGGTATTTGTGTGCATCGGCGAGATTGTCGGCAGGGGTTTGTGCACTTCGGTATGGTCTTGTCCGGGATGATAATGGTTTTAATGTCATGATGTACACACAAAAAAATGTGGTGTTTACATGCGTGCGCCAAAAGTGAAGAGTCCGCAAAACTTTATTGTCAATTAATGAAATGTTAAATAAAAAAAATGCAAAATTATACTAGAAAAATCGCAAAATTAATACGAAAAAAGTTAAATATGATTTATACATATAGTTTAGGGCACTTTTGGATACTCACTTATCTTTATATTTTTTCTTCCTTGTCCGTTCTCTTGCTTCTTGAAATTATTCTTCGAGCTAAATTTGAAAATTCTTTTTGCTCAACTCTATTGAAAAAGAAGTTATTTTAGATAAATATTTTTAGAATTCTTCTAAAATAGAAAATAGACAAATACAAAATGGAAATCTAAGAGTAATCTTAGGGGCCGTTTGGTTTGCAAACAAGTTATGATGAAATTAGTTATGATGGGATAAGTTATGATGGAATAAGTTATACTGGGATTAGTTATACTGAAATTATTTTTTATTGAGTGTTTGGTTTGTCGTATTCAAAGTAATATGCATGGTATAATTTCTAAGAATAAATTAATTGATTATAAAAATACCTTCCATCTTATTTAACTCTTTTTTATATAATTTCTTTTCAAGCTTTAAATATTTATTCTTAAAAATAAAACTTTCATCTTATTTAGCTTAATTTTTTTGTGTGTACGCATTTTTATGATTATATCGTGTGTATTTTAAAAATAAAACTTTCATCTTATTTAGCTTTAATTTTTTTGCGTGTGCCTTTCCATGATTATACCGTATGTATTTAAAAAAAAATCTTACTACATCTTATTTCGTTTGAAATAAAATCTTTCAACTTAAGTTTGTTAAAGTAAAAGAGGATTTATTGTTTATTTCATTTCATTTAAACACATATCACTCATATAATATATTAAAATTCATTTTATATATACCATATCAATTTTCAAGTGATTAAAAAATATTTAATTTAAAATATGTAACTCAACAATGGTATTGATATTTTTATGTGAGGTGGTCAATAAAAGCGGATAATTGGAGATAATGATGGAATAAGAATTTTGAATTTTAGATTTAAATTTTTGATAAATTATTATATATATTACTACTAAGTTTTTAATGTAAATATAAAATTTATGTCAAAATTATTAAGTATTTAACTTTTATTAAAATTCATAATTAAAATACTAGTATATATATATATATATAGAGAGAGAGAGAGAGATGTGTGAAATGAAATCATAGGTTTTGAGGGTATTTTAGTCATTGTATAATTTTATACGAAAGAAAAATAGTCTTGATGGATAACTTATCCCGGAACTAATTATTAGTCCCGGAATAAATTATCCCAAATATTTACAACCAAATGAGTGGTTCAAATTTTTATCCCAAAATTATTATTTTATCCCGAAATTATTAACTTTAGTACCACAAACCAAACGGACCCTTATAGTGGTGAACTAGTGGACTCAATTTCTCACTATCATGGTATCTCCTATTGAGAAAGGCAATGTATGAAAGTTGATAGCAATGGACATTACTAGTACTCAGAGAGAATATGGACCTACAAGAATATAATCGCACGCTTATAATAGTCAATGCACAAAATCTTAATAGAGATTGGGGTCGAGCTTCATTTCTATACAACATGCTTAATTCAAGCTCAGAGCATCATTAAGCTATGCTAGCAGTGGTAGAAGCATAAGTAGAGGAGATGCCCAATGCTTGTGAAGGGGTAGAAGGTTGATGCAACCAGCTTTATATTCTGTTGTGAATGCAGGCAGCATCGGTGACAAAGAAAGTGAACCAGTGGGTGGTGAAGAATTGAACAAGACAATATGAAATCCTAAAGTTTATTTTTATGAGTAGTTAATCGGTAAGTATCATCCTAAATAGAGAACACTAATAGAAAAGTTATCCAACTAAAATTGTGTCAAAGTCTTACGTTATTGTATAAAGTTTGTAAAGGCTTTTTGATAGATTAGCTTATCTAGGCTTTTTGACTTTTTAGCCAAAAGTATTTATGATTTTGTAGATTTTCTTGTAAATTAGATTAGAGAAATAATTTTTGAAGACTTTTGTAAAGAATTAGGTAGGATACGTATAAAAAAATTAGGAAAACTTTTGTAAAGTTTCTTATTATAAATGAAAGGCATCGAAGGCAGAAAGAAGCAAGTCTTCATGCGTTGAAGCAAAAACTCTCTCTTGTCTACAACAAATATTTTGAATATTTAATAAAAAGTAGATATATTTCTAAGCAAAAGCTATGGAAGAACAAAGCCCAGAATTATCAAACCTACCAGAACAGGTATATTCATTTACTATTATGAATAGCTAAATTCATAAATTTCTAACAATCATGATATGATAAAATAAGTTCATGTTAGTTGTTTTATAGTAGAATTATTCGAAAAATAGCATGTTAAGAACTTTATTAGCAAAGTGGAAAAGGAGAAAATCCCTAAGAACTATGTCATCCTAAAGGTGAAACCGGTGATGCAAGAAAGCCGTGATAGGGAGTAGCCAGAGTAGAGGCATTATTTAAGGAAAAAGTATCCAGATTACCATGCTAATAGTGACCGAAGAACATGTTCTTTAAGAATAATCTAGTATATAGTAATCTAAAGTGATCATATTTTGTTATGTGTATGATTGAAGAGAATATTTTGAAAAAGCATCATATGAAAAATGAATACTTATTTATATGACGAAATAGTAGAAAAATTTAAAATACTTGTTTTATATGTACTTAAGGATATAGAAATTACAGATATAAGAAAAATCATATTAGAAAAAATATTTGATAAATATTTTATGACTAGAGTAAATTATATACCACACTTACATAACTACTCTTACAAATGCTTATATACCAAACCTACATATCAACCATGATAAATTATATATATTTAGAATTTTGGAAAATGAATATGAAAAATATACAATCAACAAAAAAACAAATGAAAACAAATTTAGATGAATATATGAGGACTAAAGATATAAAATATATACAATTTCTCAGTGAAAATATAGAAGAATTAATGAGATTAAAACAAAAAACTAAAAAATATTATAATAAAGTATTTAACCAATTTTAAATGACAGATAATCTTAAAATATTAATCTTATATATACTTAGAAATATAGAAATTATAGATATTAAGAGAATAATATTAGAAAAAAATATTAGACTATGAAATTAAAATTATAAATTGGATAGAACAACTATACCTAGATAATTACCCAGATGAATATTATTCAGACTAAAATGTTAGAATATATTAGAAAAATTAGAGAAAACCAAAGTGACCTATATGAAGAAATTAATTATAGAAACCGACTCAAAGAAATAATGAAAAATCTAAAAGAAAAATTAATATGGATAAAAGAAACTTAGAAAATTTAGAAAAAAATACAGATAAAAGTTTATATAACATAAAAAAACTCATTAAGAGAAGAAGAAAGAGAGATAATTAATAGTATTAATAACCTTAATTCAGATATAAATTATAGTACAATTAAAATAGAATATTACACAGAAACTAGTAAACAAGCAACTACTTTAGAATAAAATGATAAACTATGAGTATTTAAAATATTGAAAACAAGATATGAAAGAAATAAGATTAGAAGAAATGCTTATGAAAGAGAATTTAATCGAATATTTTAGAACAAAAGATATAGAATATTTAGAATACCTTAAAAATAATATAGAAGAATTATAAAAACTAAGAGAAAAAACTAAGGAATACTACAGTAAAGCATCTAACCAAATACCAGTTAATCACCTCCCAAGATATGAACAAGAAACTAAAAATAAAAATATTTAGAAAAGTTAAGAAATATCCACGCACAAATAAAAATAGATCCATTACAATAGATCTATTTAAGTTATCTGCACCCCCTACAATTGGTATTATAGCCTATGTTGTTTAAAGTTATGGAAGTAGTATATATTTGGATTTATTTGATTATGAAAAAATTAAATTTAGATATTTACCAAAACGATATTTTATTTGTTTAGATGGATAACGTACAAAAACCACAACAATATAAAGAATTAAAACAAATAATATCAGAAAAATATAAAGAATTAAAAATAAGGATAGAAAGACTACAGTATAACATAATTGTCAGAGTTAGTAAAAACTCAATAAATGCACAAAAAGAAGAAATATCAAATTTAGAATCAACAATAGATAGTTTAGAATATATATATCAACATAACTTATATACATTTAAATAAAATGAACAAAGAAGAATTTATAATAGATGAAAAAACATATGAAAACCATGAAGGATTAAAAATAAAAATAGTATTTTCTAATCTAGGAAGAAGGTATAAGAAAATAGGTGAACATTTATATCTAATGTTAGAAAAAGAAGAATTAAAATTAGAAGATAAGTTGGCAGCCATAGTAAGAATAGAAAAAGAAAACGAAGAGATAGCTAGAAAAAAGGAAATAGATAAAATAAAACAACAAACTAAAGAAGAAATACAAAAAATAGAAGAGACTAAAAATAGTAGGATTGTTGAATTAGAAAAAGAACTACAAATGTTAAAAGACTTGTATGAAAAAAGACAGAAAGAAAAAAGAAGAAAAAGATAAAGAACAAAAATTATTAATTGAGATAAATCAATTTAAAGAAAAATTAGAAATAAAAAATAAAGAACCAAAAACCAGTGAATTAGAAATAAATACAATAGATGCTGAAGAAATAAATAATTATGATTCAGAAGATAGTGAAACATATACAGAAATTCTAGAAAACATAGGAAAACTAGAAATTAATGAAAAACAAGAAGTAATTAATAAAGAAGATCTAGAACTAATAAATACAGAAGTAACTACTCTAGATAAAAATATAATACCTAGTACATCAGATATAAGAAAACCAACCTATAATTACAAAAGTTAGTTTAAAAGATATAATCCAAAGGATGAATATAATAAATGGACACCAAGACAAATAACTAATTATAACTTTTTAGATTTAGACTGTGTAATAGACACAAATAAAATAATACAACTATGGGTAGGATACATGTCAAAATAATTATTAGATAATAAAATAGATACAACAAATACACCAGAATATATAGAAAAGACATTAATAGGAACAGTAAAATTATGGTTTTTAAACCTAGCCGAAGCAAGTAAAAAAGTATTAAGATCTGATACAAAAACAGAAGGAACATCAACACCTACAAAAATATTACCAACAGAAATATTGAAAAAATATGAAATAGCTATAAGTGATGAATTTAGCAGTATGACAACAGAAGAAGCAGAACAAAATAAAGAAAAAGATACGAATAGGAATTCAATGTTAAAATTAGCAATATGTAATATGTGTTATATAGATGAATATACGCGCACATTTAAAGAATATTATTATAAAGGAACATATAATATAGAAGAAAGTAAAGAAACAAGAAAATTATATTTTAGTAAATTACCTGAACCATTTAGTTCAAAAATAATAAAGAATTGGGATGAAGCAAAAATAGTAGATACCCTAGGAGCAAGAATAAAATTTTTACAACATTGGTAGAAATCTATGTGAAAAATATAGAAAAGAAATAAAAATAAAAAAAACATTAATAAGAAATTTAGCATGTTGTAAAGATAAAATAGCACCTCAATTTGGATGTGAAGAAAGATATTATAAGAAAAGAAAAAGACATAAGAAATACAAAAAATCAAAATATAAATATAAGAAACCAAGAAAAAGATATTATGTAAAAAATTATAAACATAAAAGACCATATAGAAAAAAGAAATCTATAAAAGAATGTACTTGTTATAATTGTGGAAAACTAGGACATTTAGCTAGAGATTGTAAATTACCAAAAAACCCAATAAATAAATAAATATCAGAAATAAAAATAGAAAATACAACATATATGCAGATAGATTATATAGATTATGAATTAGAAAGTGAAGATAGTATATATGAAATTTTGGAGAATGAAAGACATAGTGAAATAGATAATGAATTAGATGAATCAAATGACTGAAGAAGATATAAAAATGAACCAAATAACTGAAGAAGATATAAAAATAATAACAAAGGAAGAATATTTAAATGAAAAAGGAACAGATCAAAAAATAATAGTTGATAGTAATATATTTGACGAAATAAAAGGAAAAGAGTTAGACTTAAGTGTAGAAAAAATATTTAAAATACCAAAAATAAAAAATATATTTAGTAGAAAAAAGGAAGAATACTACGTAGTAAGTCAAAAGGAACATGTAATAGATTGTAGATATTCAAAAGGAAGAGCTAGCATACCACTAGTAACAAAAAGAATAATTAATAAAGAAATAAACGATATAAAAAGTAAAGACCCAATAAAATATGTACACCTTGGAGGAACAGAGATATTAATAAAAGCATATTTCAGAGAAGGAATAGATACACCAATAGAATTATATTTAGCAGATGATAGAATTATAAAACCTATAACCGCGATAAAAGAAAATTTTATATACCAAAAATTTAGATTTATAATAAGTGTGAATTATTCAGTAGCAATAACAGATAAAAATATAGATAAATTATTAGTATTATATTGGAAAATATCAGGGATAGAACTAACCCCAGGAAGTAAATTATTTACAGAAAGATGTAAAAATCTATATATATTAACAACAAAACATAAAATAACAGGAAAAAATAAAATTAATAAAATACAAATAGAAAGTCCTTTTGAACAATTTATAAAAATAATTGATAATAATGACTATAGTTACAAAAATATAGATATAGAAGAAGAATTAGAAATAATAAATGATAGGATAAGTACATAAAAAAGAATAGCTCACGAAAAAACAGAATCATCAAGCTCATCAAAAAGAACAAGTTATGAACAACTTCAACAGTTAATTTAAATCAATATTACATAACAGAAACAATAAATGAAAAAGAATATTTAATACTCTTAAACACAGGACAAGAAGAAAATTATATAACAAAATATCTAGTAAAAAGTGAAGAAATAAAATCTAATAGTGATATATGCCTAGATCTACCAAGGAGTCTAATAAACATTAAAGATACGACAGAAAAAGAAATAATAATAGGAGTTAGAAAAATAAAAATAGAATTTGAAATAAAGGAAGAAATGCAAAAAATAGACATAATATTAGGAATAAAATAGTTAGAACAAGTAAAACCATACAATATAGAACATACACAATTGTCTATAACATATAATAAAGAAAGATTATTCATAAAAAGAACTTTAACATGATATGAAAATATATGTACTTGTAAAAATAATAGTAGAAAGATATTATAATAGGTATTATACACATATGATAGATACAGGAGCAGAAACAAACTTATGTAGATACAACTGTTTACCAGAAAGTAAATGGGATAAATTAAAAACACCAATAGTAGTCAAAGGATTTAATAATGAAGGAAGCTTAATTACATATAAAGCTAAAAATGTAAAAATACAGATATGAGATAAAATAATAACAATAGAAGAAATTTATAATTATGAACTAACATCAAAAGATATGTTTTTAAGAATGTCATTTTTAGATAAATTATACCCACATATAATAACTAAAACAGATTGGTGGTTTACAACACCATGCAAACAAAAAGTAAGAGCAAAAAGAGTTATCAATAAAATAAGAAAGAAAACTGATTGGATAGAAAGAAGTGAAAAAATTACACAAAAGTTAGAAAATATAAAAAATACTGAAGACACTATAGAACTAGTCGTATTTTCGATAAATAAAAAGGAAATAGCTATATTTTCAGTAAATAAGATAGAAATAATTAAGAATAAATTAGAAAGATTAAATAGTGAAGATCCATTAAAAGGATGGGGAAAAACATAAAACTACTATAAAAATTGAATTAATAGATAAAAATAGCATAATAACTCAAAAACCATTAACATATAATTTTGACAATTTAAAAGAATTTAAAATGCATATAGATGAATTATTAGAAAAACAGTATATACAAAAAAGTAATAGTAAACACAATAGTCCAGCATTTATAGTAAATAAACATAGTGAACAAAAAAGAGGTAAAAGTAGAATGGTTATTGATTATAGAAATTTAAATGCAAAAACTATGACATATAATTATCCAATACCAAATAAGATATTAAAAATAAGACAAATACAAGGATGTAACTATTTTAGTAAATTTGACTGTAAATCAGGATTTTACCACTTAAAGTTAGAAGAAGAATCTAAGGAATTAACCACATTTACAGTACCACAAGGATTTTATGAATGGGACGTATTACCATTTGGCTATAAAAATGCACCAGGCAGATATCAACACTTTATGGATAGTTATTTTAAACAATTACCTAATTGTATAGTATACATAGATGATATATTATTATATACAAAAACCAAAGA
Organism: Capsicum pubescens; assembly: GCA_030864215.1. NCBI lineage: Eukaryota > Viridiplantae > Streptophyta > Magnoliopsida > Solanales > Solanaceae > Capsicum > Capsicum pubescens. The sequence goes on along the minus strand of CM061543.1, from coordinate 282,598,137 downwards.
TGAACATTTAAAATTATTAGAACAATTTACAGATATAATAGAAAAATCAGGAATAAGTTTAAGTGAAAAGAAAGTCAAAATTATGAAAAATCAAATATAATTTTTAGGAATACAAATAGATAAAAGTGGAGTAAAAATGCAACAACATATAGTACAAAAAATAATAAATTTAAAAGAAGAATTAGATACAAAAAAAAAATTACAATCGTTCTTAGGATTAGTAAATCAAGTAAGAGAATATATACCAAAATTAGCAAAAAATCTAAAACCATTACAGAAAAAATTAAAAAAAGATATCGAATATAATTACAACGACGAAGATAAAAAATAAGTTCAGAAAATAAAAATACTTTGTAAAGAGTTACCAAAATTACAATTCCCAGACAAAAATAAAAAATTTACATATATAGTAGAAGCAGATGCAAGTAAATATAGTTATGGAGGAGTACTTAAATACAAATACGAAAATGAAAAAATAGAACATCATTGTAGATATTATTCAGGAACATTTAATAAAACGGAAATAAAATGGGAAATAAATAGAAAAGAATTATGTTCATTATATAAATGCCTATTAACATTTGAACCATATATTGTATATAACAAATTTATTGTAAGAACAGATAACACACAGGTACGATGGTGGCTAACGAGAAAAATACAGAACCCAGTTACGGCGAAGGAAATTCGGAGACTAGTATTATATATACTGAATTTTACATTTACGATTGAAGTGATCAATACTAACAAAAATGTCATTGCAGATTACTTATCAAGACAAAGCTTCTCAAGCTGATTTATCAATGGAAGAGGCTGATGCCAAAGATACCCAGACCGATTTATTACTTCAAATGTTTGAGCAAATGAAGTTATTACAAGAAAGAGTTATTACACTAACTACTGAAGTTACAAACGTAAAAGTGCAGGTTGGGCACTATAAAAAATAAGATACTGTGCACGAAGAGCACATTAAAAACTAGACCTAGAAGGTGACGATGAGAAACACCTAAAAACTCAAATTACTAATAAAATTACAGTTATAGTTGCAGACGCAGGAGATATATCTAAAGGGAAAAATATAGTCACTCAAAATAAACCTGAAATACCAAAGAAAAAGAATTACAACCTCAACCAGATATTTTCAAAACTATATACACCAAATATACAAAGATCAGAATCATTTGCACCTCCCCAAATACATACATATTCTGAATCACTTAACCAAGAAAAACAGACATACAACTATGTTGACCAAAAATACATTGAAAATATATACACCTTACAAAACATGTTAAATACCAAACCTATTCAAAGTGAAGAACTAGCCGCACAACAAAAATGATATATTACCCAGAAATGCCAAAATTACAATAAACTTATTGCTTTTCCAGGTAGAAGTTCGAATTTAATCAAATCATGTTACTATTATGGATTATTATCTACAGTTTACACAACTACTGGAGAAGAGTTAGAAGGAATTCCATATATTCACAATGGATTTATGATCTACAAGAGAATTACTAACGGACAATTATTTTATATTCGATTTTATTCCGCCCCAGCCGAAATATTGTTTGATGAAGTTAAACAGACTATTACAGTAATCAAGATAGGTATGACCAGAGATTGTATTATTTCAGAAGAAATATGTGAACAAGACGAGATACCAAAGACACAGATACCAGGATTTTACCACAACAAAAGAGTTATTGGACTTAGTAGTATATTATCAGAATTACTTAATAATTATTCAAATCAGAAACCCATTTGGATATATAGCTCGAGGAATCAAACATTGATTTATTCAACTTGTAAAGAAGTTAGAGACCAAGACATGAAAGAACTTAGAAAATGGGGATTAACACTCCTCAGACCAGAAGAACAACCATTAACGAGATCTATAAAAAAAGGAATTATTTCAGAAGAAGCTATGGAACAATTTTGTGAAAAAGTTGGCCAAAAATACAATGATCACATATGTAGCAGATGTAGTGGCAGACACAAATTTATTCTAGATGTAATGCTACACTGACAAGAAGATAGAAAGCAGCAGATACAACATAAAAGAGATAGCTACAGAGCAAAATAATGGAGATAAAAGATAAGCTATTAAATTGTGAAAGTTTGTTACATGTCGCTTTTACAATTTAATAGCTTGTCTTTTATCTCCATTATTTTGCTCCGTAGCTATCTCTTTTTTGGCGTACCCATGAATGATGGGTCATTGAGAAACTAGGAACGAATCACATATAATTATTATTTTTAGGAAAAATTACAGAAAGTAGCATATTTAAGACTATAATTATAATGTGTAGTAACACTTTTCTAAAATTAAAGTTTATAACAAGAGTAACATTATTTTACTCTTTAACTAAACAAGTGCATGTTTTACTCTCACTACTTTACATTTTTTCTATTTTCACTCCACTATTTCACCTCCTCCAAATATAACCATATCTTTTACCCCTTTTTTTCATCTTATTTTTTTATCATTTTATTTTTTTATTTTATTTTATTTTCAATTTTTTAGTTTGACTTTATTTTCTCTCTTCTATTTCTCTTCTTTTTTGTTCCTTTTTCGTTTTTTTTATTTTTTATTTTTTGTTTTCTTTTTTATATTTGAAAATAATTATCTCCATAATCTTCAAGATTTCAAAATAGAACATCATTACTGTATTTCACTCTCTTATATCTCTACCTTTTTTTTCTTGTTAGTTTTTTTAATCTTATTTTTTATCATTTTTTTTTATTTTGATTTTTTTATTTATTATTTTTTTCTTTCCACTTTGTTTTCTCTCTTCTGTTTCTCTTTTTTTCTTTCTCATATTTTTTTTTCTATTTTCATTTTCTTCTTTTTTCTATTTTATTTTATTTCTTTTTTTTTATATTTTTACACTTCTATTTCTCTTTCTTCCTTTTTTTTTTTCTTTTTCACTTCTCTTTTTTCATTTTTTTCGTTTTGTTTTTTTTTCTATTTTTTTTACTCTTCTATCTCTAACTTTTATTTTGAAAAGACAATATGTATATCATACACATATTCAAAAAAACATACAAATACATTGCCATACAGATCTGAATATGTATTTACAGTACAAAACATACATATGTATTTACGAAATACATATCATATTCATATTAAACAGTAACAAACATAACTATACTATATATCTTCATATGTATTTGTGAAATACAAAGATGACTCATAGAAAATAAGAATATACATATGGATCAGGTATATATTCTGCAAATACATATGCAGAGCTATATGTATTTTATGCGGTATAGGATTTGTCTTTGAACTGTACATACTATGTCATTTTAGAGGATAACATATGTACTTATTTATTTTCTTTTACTGTTTAAGATATGTATCATGTATTTTTTTATTACCTATATGTATATGTATAAATTTTCATTTTTGTTAAAGAGATTTTGTGTCCTATACGTTTATATATACATATGAGTCAGATATGTATTTTTGTAAATACATATGCAGATATATATATATATATGTTTTTTACTGTAAATACATATGCAGATCTGTATCTCTATTTATTTTGTATATTTTTTGAATATGTATATATGATATAAATAATTATTTTTTAAAAATAAAAGATAGAGATAGAAGAGTAAAAAAAAAAGAAAAAAAAAGAAAAATAAAAATTCAAAAAAAAAAGAAGAAGTGAAAATGGGAAAAAAAGAAGAAGAAAGAGAAACAGGAACTAGAAATAGAAGTGTAAAAACAAAAGAGAAGAAAAAAAAATGAAAAAAAATAAAATAAAATAAAATAAAAAAGATTAAAAAAATGAAAAAACTAACAAGAAAAAATAGTTAGAGATACTAGAGAATGATATTTTGAAATTTTGAAGATCATGGAAATAATAATCTTCATATTTGAGTTTGATTTGGAAAAGGAATCTACTAATTTAAATACGAATAATTTATGGGAATTTAATTAGATGGGATAATTATTTCTTATTTAACTCAACTAATTTGAGCAAAACTAGGAAAGTAAATCTTATTGTATATGTATTTGTATAGCAACAGTTTACTTAAATACAAAATACAGTTTGTTATTTTTCGTAATTATGAAACTGTTGCTATAAAAAGTTACAATTAAGGCTGTTGTTATTTCTGAAATTTTTCCCTTTTTTATGATGAATAGCTAGATGATACAAATAATTAAGTTCATCGGACTTGAATGAATCATACTTCATAAATTTCTTAAACAACATCGATAGTACAAATAGATAAACTTTCAACATCTATCTTGTAACTAAGAAACACTGCTAAAGAAAATGTGACAGAGTATTGATCGAAATGAGAAAAGTAGTACTTGCTCAATCGACATCCTAAGGATGCCCATCATTCTCTCCTCCAGCAATGCTGTCATTAGCACCAGTTTTATTTAGAACATTGTCATCAACTTGTTCATTAAATTGTTTCTTTCTTTTTCCAAGTTTGCTCTGCTTAACATCAAGTAGCTTTAGCAAACCTTTTGTTTCTCTTGCATCTAATTCATAGATGCTTTTTCCCTCAACAAGTTGGTTGAAGAGGTTCTCCATTTGCTTCTCCTCAGCCATTTTCTCTACTTTCCAAATATATTTTTCCAAAACATTCACATTTTCCTGAAGCCAGGTTTCATGTTTTTTTGACTTTTTTGGCCATTGGTTCTTAGCGGAAGCAACATAGCCATTTACTATCTCATTAGCCTGAGTTAAACACGGCTAAGCAAAAGCATTAGTTTCTCTCTGAGTAAAAGCAATTATACTAACTTTTGTATCACATATAATAGAAAGTTCATCTGTTTTCTTACATAGTGACGCTAATCTTTTGTCTAAAATGACTTTTCTCACACTCTCATTGAGATTCCTAGTATTCCTATGCCTCTTTCGTATCATGTCACTCATATTTGGTGCAAAATAAAAGAAGCAAAGTAGAATATAAATAAGTGAGTACCTATCTATGAATATAAAGTAAAGAGTGTTTGACGTTTAAAGATTGATACCGGATAGGACGGCATAAAATTGGCTAAGATCATTTGACCAAATGTAGGACTAATCTTATTGAACAATCCGGATTTTATGGCCTTTATTAATAAATTTCTTAATTAGATGCTAAAATCCGCAACTTCTATCATGATGTTTGAGAAATGATCATATTTCCATAACAATAAAGGGCCTAATAGTACTTTTCACCAAGGAGCACTTGTTCCCTCCGTTAATAATTGAGTTGGTTTTGGCCTCTGTTGTTACCAAAAGGCGACATTTTTCCCTTTCATTATAAGTTCCTCTGACTCTGGTGTAGTAATTTATATTTTTGTAATGTAACATTTCTATTGCAAATGATATAGAGGTTTTGATTAATAATTGTGTTCATGTCATAATCATGAGTTTTGTTGACTTTTAAATATCTTTAAAGCACCTTTAGGTTGTGGTTTTTTTTAATACAAATGTCATTTAATCTCAAAGACATGCCTAAATTTTAATTTCACCTTTCTTCTTTAAAATATTATTATGTTTGTGTTTAGTTTCTTGATTAATGGTCAAAATGCCCAAAATCGATTCATTATATCACCAATGACCCGTATGGTCGCTTTCTACTTGTTTTCCTAGTTTGACCTTATTATTGCTTTATTATGTTGTTTATAACTTGTGAGTATGGTTGGCAAGATTTCCAATGTGATTGGATTCAATAGAGGAAGATTTCAAATTTAGAAGGTTAGATGTTGCGACCCAAGCCAAGACCCTGGCCACGACGAGCTTTCCAGACCAATTAAGGCCCGTCAAGACCCCTTAACTTTACATCATAATTAAATGCGGAAATAAATAAAACCCAAAAGAAGTTGTTCAATTTAATTAGAACAATAATCCAAGGCTCTTAAAATACGACATAGTAACATACAACTAAACTTGTTTACGAAGCCTCAACATAAGAGCACTGTCTAAATCGAGATAAAATTCCCGACGATTCCGTAAAAACTGAAAGAAAATGAATGTCTAAATGAAACACCTTACGAAAGATGGACGGCTCACCAACTCTAATATTTTGGGAGATCCTACTGTTGTGTTGGACCACGAGACCGCGCCTCAAAATCTACATTATGAGACAATGCAGCCGCCTGAGGACTGTCAATACATGAAATATATTGGCATGTAGAACGGCCAAAGAAAATGACATTTAAATAGTACCGATAGTAATAACTTTCAATAAAATACATTATGGGGTTAGAAGTCAACTCAACAACTTGTAAACATAAACTCTAAGTTAAAAAACTAATTTCTAAGACCCTATTTTGATTTCAATAGCTCTGGGATAGATGCGTCCCCGATATCTCTAAAACCCCCCACGGGATATATGGGTCTATATTTAACTCGTCGATCAAGACTCTAATCCAAATTTTCCTCAAGGATTGGAGTCTCTGAAGTCTGGTATACCAATAGCATAAAGTAAGTATACAATTAGGGGTGTCAAAATGAACCCAAATTGAGCTGACCCGTCCAAAATTTAATAGGTTGAGTTCGAGATAATTTACTATTGGATAAATAGGTTTAAATGAGCCAATTCAATCTTCGCTTCAATCCGTTTAATTGAAAAATAATTTTCTTAATGAAAGTAAGAAAAACAAATGACAATGTGTCCTCTCAATCTCAAATCACCCACTTCACATCACACTCACCTTACCCCAACCCCACCCCACTCCCAGCTTACCCCATCCCCACCACACCTTATCTCCATCCTCCTCTTTACCCTAAACCCCCACCACCACCCCCAATAAATTATTTTTTTCTTAAAATTTTTTTAAAAACTTTTCTTGCCCCACAACCAAAACCCTACCCTCCCCCCTTCCTCACACCCCCTACTTCTCCCAAAAAAAAAGTATTTTTTTAAAAGAGATAGTTTTTAAAAATAAATAAAGAAAAAATAAATCTTACCCTAACCCCCTACCCCGTGCACCCTCTCCTCTATACGACATATCCTCTCTCCCCAAAAAACTTTTTTTCAAAAAGTAAAAAATTAAATCTTTTTTAAAAGGATAAAAGTACTCTCACCTCAACCCCCATTCCTTCCCTCGCCCTCACACACCAGACCCACACCCCAGCGCTCCCAATTTTTTTTTTTTTTTTTTAAATAGTATTTATTTTTTAAAAAATAATATTTTCAAAAAATCATATCCCAACCCCCCATCACCCTTACCCCCAGCATACCCCTTCCCCAAATAAATTATTTTAAAAAAATTCTTACCTCAAAACCCAATCCTAAACCCAACCCCCTACCCCACACCCCTCCCCAAAAAATAAATTTTTATTTTTAAAATACTATTTTCTTAAAAAATATTCTTGTCCCACCCTCAGTCCCTATCCACCCACCCAACTTTTCAACCAGGTCTAAATTTATTTTCTTGAGTTGTGTTTACAAGTGATAAATATCAATATGTTAATATTTTTTAGACTAAGCGGATCAAATTGGGCAGGTCAAGACCCAACCCAATTTTTAGCTCATTTCAACCCAACTCATTTCAATTCAAAGTAAATTTGGGCTAGTCATGACCCAATTCAATATCCAATTCAACCCATTTAATATCTTTAATATCAACCCAACCGCTTATTTGACACCCCTACATACAATTATTCGTATTTCAAGCCATAACCTGTGTCGATAAAATACGATTTTGGGGTATAAGCTTTTCAACTCATGCCTTTTCGTTAACCATCTAACTCTCTTTAAGCCCTTATTTTAGCCTCTTTTAAATATTAATCTTTCTGAAAATTGATTATTTTTGAAAGGCAATTTCAGATTTAGTATCGTCATACTAAGACTTGCAAGTCATAAAGTCATCTTATACTTTTTGTTTAATCTCTTACGTTCCATCAATCCTTGACCACCATGAAATAATATAAAGGTCAAATAATAATGCTCTATAAATCAATAGAATAGTTTAGTCAAAGACATTTCTCATTCATAATTCTTGTCAAAACATGAGGAGAACTCATCTCTTTCAATTGTACTCTAATGAACACCATAGAAAATGGGAGTAACATTAGCACAAGTAGTACTTTTCAAACCATTCACACATGGAATGAATAATTAAGTAAAGGGAACATTAAAATCCCCGTTCTCTTTATCAACAATAATAAAACATATTTACTTAGCAAAAGTTCATGATTGAGGCATAAATGTGAATTTAAAATCATGTTCTTGTAGTTAAACGAAATCTCATAATTCATACGCTAAAAAGAGTTTAGAAGAATATAGATTCAAACCCTATAGCTTTTAGGTCATTCTACATACCTTTTAACAGAGGGAAATTGGAGAAGAACCTTGAACTTGGAACTTATGAGCTTTGAAATTGGAAAATTCTTCTTGAAGTTCCTGGGAGAAAAAGAATGAGGAATTTGGGAGATTTTTACTAATTTAGGATGATTTTAGGATTATCAAATGGGTAAGGGGAGTTATATAAGGTAAGAGAGCCTGTTTAATAAGCTAAAAGAAAAACAGATTTTTGCGTCGGGTAAGGGGGGTCGCGTCGCAGGACGAATCGTGTGGCATCAGCCGTGCCTTGTGCGGTCAATTGCGCACCTTGGACATCGTCTCACCAAAACACCCATAACATTTTACTCCAAACTCAGATTAACGAATGGTAAGTTGAGTTGGAGAGAAGACTCAAATATCTTAAAGTTTGTATATAGTAGGACACCTAAGTCGTTACATTATAGGAGTAATAGTCATTGAAAGTTGACCCAAGTAAGATTGTCTTCTAAAACTCAATTGGTAGGAAAGTTCTCAACTCAACTTTGAGCCAGGAGGTTTTTATGACTTCGATTCACCTCCAATAATGTTCTCACACTAAAGAATTGATCTTCACACTTATATCTAGATAGAAATTATTGAGTTTGGGTCTATACACGTACAAAGGGCAGTTCAAATTCTAGCTCGAAAGTGTGGAGTGTTACATCAGAAAATTGAAATGTTTGACCAAAGTTTTTCATTTTTTAAACTTTGAAACTTAAGATAATTTAACATCCACACTTAAGGATAGAAACATTATTTCTGAGTTCCTCGAAAGATTTTTTGCCTAGTTGAAAGTTTTGTTCAATTTCCAAGGGTTATTGTGGCATTTAGGTAATTTGGTGGAGTTTTTAAAGTTTTCTTTAAGTTTGTTTTGACTCAAGCCAAAATTTGGTTAAAAATTATTTCAGAATGGTATTCCATCCAATCTAACGATGATGAATGCATTATTTTATTGATTTGCATATTGGGTTTGTGTTCTAAAGGTTCAGTATCTGTTTTAGATGTTAAAATCAATTGTGGAAAATTATAAGGAAACTTGTTGGTGTTGGTGTTTGGAGTCGGCAGGTGTCTGTATACATCGGCGAGATTGTCGACAGGGGTTTGTGTGCATCATCTTATCGGAGGTAGTGGTATGGACTGCGTACATCTTACCCTCCTCAGACCTCACTATGTGGAAATACACTGGATTTGTTGTTGTTGGTGGTGGTGGTGGTTTGTGTGCATCGGTATGGTCTCGGCCGGGGTGATAATGGTTTTAAAGTCATGATATACACCCATACCAATGTGGTGTTCACATGGGTGCGCCGAAAGTGAAGAGTCCTTAAAACTTTGTTCAGGCTAACGAAATGTTAAATAAAAAAATCAAAAATTTAATATGAGAAAAGTTAAATGTGGTTTAGACATATGGTTTAGGGCAATTTTGGATATTCAGTTCTCTCATCCTAACTTATCTTTATATTTTTTTCTTCCTTGTCCGTTCTCTTTCTTCTTTGAAATTATTCTTCGAGCTAAATTTGAAAATTCTTTTTGCTAAGCTCTATTGAAAAGAATCTGTGCTTTTAGATAAATATTTTTAGAATTCTTCTAAAATGGAAAAAGGATAAATACAAAGTGGAACTCTGAGAGTAATCTTTTACTGGTGAACTAATGGACCCAATTCCTCACTGTTACGATATCTCCCAATAGAGAAAGGCAATGTGTGAAAGTTTATAGCAATATACATTACTAGTACTCAGAAAGAATATGGACCTACAGGAATAAAATCGCCACATCAACTATAAAATCTTATGCATAATCGCACTCTTATAAATGTCAATGGACAAAAACTTAGTAGAAATTGGTCAAGTTTCATTTCTATACAACATGAATAATTCAATCTCATAGCATCTTCCCATTAAGCAATGATAGCAGTGGCAGAACCATAAGTAGAGGAGATGCCCAATGCTTTTGAAGGGGTAGAAGGGTGTTGCCACAAGCTTTATATTATGTTGTGAATGCAATGTCAGTGATATAGAAAGACAACTAGTGGGTGGTGAATAATTGAATGAGAAAATTTGAGATCTCAAAGTTTATTTTTATGAGTAGTTATTTGGTAAGCATCCTCATCCTAATTAGAGAAAAACTAATTGAAAAGTGATTAGACTTAAATTGGGTCAGAGTCTTACTACTTGTTATTGATTGAAGTATATATTCTTTAGATTGGGAGAGATTACCATTCATTTTAGAAATATGTTTATTGGAGCAAAACTACAGATTATACCTTTCGTTCTAGTAATTCACAAATCTTTACTTTTAAATAAATCTCCCACACCCTAATGGCATAGCTGCGCATGATGGGTTATTGAAAAACTGGGAACAAACCACGTATAATTAGTGTTTATGATGAATAGTTAGAGGATGCAAATAATTAAGTTCACTTAACTGAAATAAATCGTCCATCATAAATTATTAGAACAACATCGATAACAAATATAGATGAATTATCAAAATCTATCTTATAACTTAGAAACACTATTAACGACAATGTGACTAGTAGTGATCGAAAAAGAGAAAAATAGTACATGCTCAATTAACATCCTAAGGATGCCCATCATTCTCTTCTCCAGCATTGTTGTCATTAGCACTGGTTCTATTTGGAACATTCTCATTAACTTGTTCATTAAATTGTTTCTTTTGCCAAGTTTACTCTTCTTTAACAAACCTTTTATTTCTCTTGCATCCAATTCTTAGATGCTTTTTCCCTCAGCAAGTTGGTTGAAGAGGTTCTCCTTTCCTTGTCCTAGGTCATTTGCTCTATATACCAAAAATATTTTTCCTACACATTCACTTTTCCTTGAAGGCAGGTTTCATGTTTTCTTATTCTTTTTTTTCCCGTTGGTTCTCAGAGCAAGAAAAATAGCCATTTACTGCCTCATTATCCTGAGTTAAACACGGCCAAGCAAAAGCATTAGTTTCTCCTAGAGTAAAATCTATTACGCTAACTTTGTATTGCATAATATAGAGAGTTCTTCTACTTTGTTACGCAGTAATGCTAATATTTTGTCTAGAATGACTTATCTTCCAGTCTCATTGAGATTCCTAGTATTCCTACAACTCTTTCTTTTCATGTCACTCATATTTGGTGCACAGTAAAAGAATCAAAGTAGAATATATAAGTGATACCTATCTATGAATATAGAGTAAGAATGTTTGACTTAATATATTGATCTTGGATAGGACCGCATAAAGTTGGCTAAGCGCATTTGACCAAATTTAGGAACAGTCTAATTGAACAATCTTGGTCTTATGGTCTTTATTATTAAATTTCTTAATCATAAGCTAAAAAACGCAAGTTTTTTCTTGAAGTTTGAGGAATAATCATATTTCTATAACAGTAAAGGGCCTAATAGTATCTTCCACCGAGAGGCGCTTTTGCCCTCCGTTAATAATTGAGTTGGTTTTTACCTCTATTGTTATCGAAAGGTGACATTTTTCCCTTTCATTCTGAGTTCCTCTGATTCGGGTGCAGAATTTTATATTTTTTAATGTAACATGGCTATTTGAAACGAGCACAATTAGATTGGATCATATTAAGGGGGGTTTTCATATATGAATTATAGCTTGGAGAATGAAAGAAGCCATGAAACAACAAATACACAAGGTCATGGGTGATCAAAATGTCATTTGGGTAATAAAGAGGGGTCCTTGTGTGTTATTTCCATAATAGTCCCTGTTGGACTATTTTTTTCATAGGCTATTTTTGTAAAGATAATAACTATAAATGATTGTCCTAGCCATTTTCATAAGTAGATTTTGGATGATTGAATTATCTTGAATAGACTTGATATTTAGTTACACTAGATTATGGTTGTGATTGGGTTTGATTTTAATTATTAGTTTAGATCGAGGGATTAGAGTGGATTACCGAATTGCTTGTGTTATCTTCTTTGCTTGATTGATAATCGAGTTATCATATTATGGATTAAATTTGGTATACCGTGCATTTGATTGAGTTCTCTTCTTTCTTGGTCTAATTGTGTATTCATTTAAGCATTCCTATTTTCTATTATCATCCCTCTTTCTAATATATCTATCTTTAATTTATATTGTTTATTTCTGAAATTTTTATATCAATTTTAGTCACCTCTATCAGGATCATTATCATTTTTGGTATCCGAGCTTAGGCTAGGGATTTGCTTCTACAAATCTCAATCCTCGATTCATAAATCTAAAATTTTCAAAAAAAAAATGGTGAAAAACATTTTTGAAAATTTAAAAATAAATGGTTGATTTGAGTTTTATTTGTGCATCTATCACTAGATTCGTATTTCTCTAGTGTTTAGGGGTCTAGATCTAAAAAGTTGAGTTGATTTGAAAGGAGTTTCTAATTTTCGTCATTGTTGAGCTTGAAAAAAAGCTTAAAAAAATGAAGTGGTTTAGAAGATCTAAGTGAAATTGAAGGTTTATTTGTATTAGAGTTTGTTTACTCTATCAAAATAAGCTCGAATTTGAAATCTAAAAGCAAAAAAGTTGAAATCCATTAGGGTTAATTTTGAGAGTTTATCATCTTTATGGTGTTCTTCATAATTTGAAATGAATTTCAAAATTTAAAATTTTTGAGTCAAGGTTGGAGCTTGAAAACCTTCGAAGTTTGTTCTCTATAGTAAAGGGAACTTGAATCTTGAATATTCATCAAATTAAAGCTAAAATGAAGGAGTTGTCTATTATGGAGTTCATCTTGTTCATGGAGATCCTCATAGCTTAAAAAAAGGGTTTAGAAATTTGATTTAATTGGGTTGGAATTGAGGGCTTAAAAGTATTGGGGTTTGATCTCCATATCAAAGGGAGCATAAATCTCAAAATTCGTGGAATTTGAAGTTAAAACAAAGGAGATATGAATTTTTTAAAGTTCATTCATGTTCTTGGTGTTCTTCATGAGATTCATGTCTTGTTGAAGAAGAATTATTCAAAAGCTATTGCTTAATCCAAAAAAGGTAGAAAAAAGAAGAAGATGTACTTGTTTGTACAAAGAAAAAGACCAAAATGGGCAAGACTAGGACAAAAGGTAGTAGAGGGATAACCACATGGTACAATTCTTCAAAACTTCTTTAGTGTCCTTTTGCTGTGCATTTTGGGATGAATTTTCAACACTTTTTTAGGGGTTTTGTCCTCAACTTTTAAAGTATTTTCTCCATGAGTTTCTACCAAATTTCTTCCCAAATAATGTTTTAAGTCCAAAACTTGATATAATAGTTTCTTTTCATTACATCTACCTTCTTTTAGATTTATAACTTGATTTTAATTAGTATATTACCCTACTAAATATTATCAAGTTTTTTTATTCTAATTTTTTTCTTATTCTTTTCTCATTTCATTTTTTTGCTAATTTTCTTGATTCAAGTTCGTTAGTGTTATTTGAGTCATTCTTCTTTCAAGAGTCACAAGGATCCATTCCTCCACAAGCTCAGATAACTTTGAATTGATTGAGAGAAGCTAGTAACACTATCAATTTGAAAAAGAAGTCGTATAATGTGAATTAAGAGCTCATATACGAGTGAAGTGAATTTTTTAACACTAACTTGTTTGATAGTCTTCCAGGCACAAAAGGTGATATAAGGGAGAATATCATCCATAGATTTGGATTATTGTGGAGATAACATTGAGTACAGTGATGATAAGGCATATGAGGGTTCTTTGAGTGCTTGTGAGCAAAGTAAAAAAGCTCACAAGTACAATGGTAAATCCTATATGGGATATCGATGGTCCAAAAGATTATGATTGATATGATGACTGATGTCCCCCGAAACTAACCTCCAAAAAAAGTATGCTACGGTCGATGACAAATATACTTACCCAACTAGGTTGGGGTCGAACCCATAGGGAAGATGTTGAATAGTTGTTTAACTTGATGTAACTTACAAGTAGTGCAAAAAAGTAAGCAGGAGATTTTGGAAGTCATTAGTATGTAGTAACCGAACTTTAGTGCTTTGAGTTGTAAATAATAGAAGACAAACACTAGGCTTGTGTTCCCTCTGGCTTCTTAACTCTATAAATTTCTCATGATCAACCCAACTATTATGATTCTTTGCATATAAAGTCAACAAGATATGTATTATCAACCATCTTGTGAATGTGATGATAAATCTCACCCTTTATCAGTTCAGTCTCAGGGCGTCGCCTTGTTGCTCCTTGTTAGGACCTCAGTTCACTATCACCTTTTGAGTTCAAGTGATTAGATGAGATGGCGGGAATTATAAGGCGGAGGTGAATCTCAAATTACTATCTTAATCTTATTTTCCTAATAAAAAACTCCCTTCTGAAGACGTTTGCAAATACAGGATATCTCAAGCTTCTACAGCAGCTATGAGATTAATAATTGTGAAGAAGATTAAGATACATGGATAAACCATAGAATAAATGAATATCACACTTCTATTATGTAACTAATCCATCAGCGTTCCCCCAAACCTAGTCAAGGATATTAGCCGCTCATGTTCATGCAAGAATCCATGATTATCAATGCAGAAAACATATAATTAATTGCACAAGAATAAGATGAATAAACTTCAAAGTCTTAAATTGAATAAAAATCCAAAATCTGAAGAATAATTATAAAGTATATGAAAAGTAATAAGAATAATGTCAAAGTACGTAACCTAATAAAATATAAACCCTAGGGTACATTCAGAAATCCTAATAAAAATAGAAAAGGTAAAGATATGTCGGCACAAGATACGACTCGTTCTTCAACTCGTACCGTCATTATATGAGTCGTACTTGTTCCTCTCATATCCATTCCAATATCTGGTCTTCCAGGCTTCAACTTTTTGATCAGCATACAACTTCTTCTCATGAGTCATACCCTAATATACAACTCGTATCCTTTACTCATATCCACCTGGAACTTCTGTCCTTCCTAGCTTTGAATACTTGTCTACTTATGGTTTCCCTATACGAGTCGTACTCGGACTTTTAACTTGTATACTTTTGAGACTTAAACATTGGATGGCAACTTTATATTCTGTCATGCTTACAACTTCATGTTATGGCTCATACACTCACTTATGACTCAGATGCTCCAGTCGTATCTTGTCCATACTTAGATTCTCAACTTGTTTTTTGGATTCTGTTGTGCTTATGGGTCATCGTATGAGTCTATAGAGTGTTGACGACTCATGGGGTAACTAATATCTTGATCAGAATTGGTCTTTCCAGATCTTTTTCTTCTATTTTTATCCCAACACTACTGTAGATCTGTTTTACCTACAATAAAACCCAAAAGTGCATTATATCTACTAAAACAACCTAAGTACCCGCATAAATTCATGGTTTTAAGAATAGAAAGTGTCGTGTTTCCACTACACATCAACACCCTCAACTTAGACTTTTGTGTGTCTTTGGGCAACAACAATTAAACTCTATAACTCAACACGATGCTTAAACAAGATGATCATAAGCTACCTATGGAAGTGATTTTGAATTCAATTTCAATCATGTTACTCCCCTTCTAATTTAAACTTTTCAAGACTCGAACTACATATAATGATTTAGCACACGGAGAAACACGAGGAAATTTGATGATGGCAATACATTAGCAACAGACAACTGAGAATAGAGAAAAATTATATTTACTAAACAATCTAGCAACCTAGCACCATAACCCATTTGCACTCACAGTTAAAGAAATCCCATTCACTCTCAGAATTAATTAACCAATCTATTTAGAAATATAACAAATGACTCTCTTTCTCACAAAGAAGTATCGCCAGTGTATACAAAATACCATAGGCTTGCCCTTATGCTCTCTTTCTAAGTTTTCGGATAGTCAAAGTAGGATCACTAAAGGACTTTATTCAGCTTGTAACGTAGGTCAAGGATAGGTATGGTATCTTTTTGGGATTTTTTTAGTGAGTAGGCATCCTAGACACTGCGTATTTTTTGGGATCCACTTATTTTTACACTTCTTCTTTAATTTCCGCCATTTTGTCTCCTTTTTTTATTTTACACACATTCAGATTGGGCCAGGTACAGTTTTCTCTCTTTATTTTTCTTTTTTTTTTCTTTTTCTTTTCATTGAAACTTTTATTTTTCTTTTATTTTCACCACACCTACCCAATTTTTAGATTTTTCTTCCACAATACTTTCTTTATACTCGTTTTCTCCTATTGTAATACCCCGTACTTCTACCTAGCTTGGAATCATCCTAAGAATGTTAGAAACTTATTTTGAAAGATGACTCCACTTTTATACAAGTGAAATTTTTAAGATTTTCACTTTTTTATTAAGTAGTAAATTGAATTAGCTTTTCAACGATACTAATTTCGTCAAAATCAAACATCGAAAGAGAAAGTTATGGCCGAAATACAGAAGCAGTCAAAACTGCCAGGTGCGATAGTGAAGGCCGATGGACCGTCGGGCTAGCGACGTACCATCACCCATGCCATAGCAGCGAGGAAGTGAGACCACCTTCTGCCTAGGAGCGACTTCCTAGGCCGATGGACCGTCGGGCTAACGACGGACCGTCGCTCAGGCCATCACAAGGGAGACAGTGAACCCCTATTCTTCCCAGGTGTGACGGTCAGGACCGACGGACCGTCGACCCAGCGATGGACCATCGCACCCACCGTCGCACATCCCATTCAGTTATTTTAAAGCTATTTTTAAAAGGGTATTTGGGTTTTTTTCAACCCGATTTAACCCCTAATTACACTCGACTATAGCTCATAACTTCATTATTCATTCACAACAACAAATTAGGGTTTCTCTCAAGGATCAATCCCCAAGAACAAGATTCAAATCCTTCTTCAAGAAACTAAGAAATTCAAGTCCTTCAAGTCCAAGAACTTCAAGAAAACTCACTACCCAGGTATGCATAGTATTCATTCATGGGCTCCTTTAGTCCATGAAGCCCAAGAATCTCTTTTCAAAATTCAAGTATATGGATTTTTATGAATTCCATGTTGGGTTGCTTTTATTCATGTTGATAATGACCAATTGAATTCTAATCCATGTTTGGTGATAATTCTAAGCGGAATTCATTATTTTAAGTGTAGATTCATGTGAACCTATGATTAAACCCTTGAATGATGAAATTAGAATTGAATCATGATGTTTACTTGTTGTATAATGTTGTGTACATATACTATGCTCACCATGTGTTTGACTAATTGCCTATGTGAAGGAAAAGTGTCGTACTAGCATGATAATATGAAATCCCTATTCATGTACAAGTTCATGCATATCAAGTGTTTGATGAAATGTCTTAGTCAATGAACTATGGATATATGTGTGGCCATTGTGGTTTATTAGAAGTTGTACTTTATGAATTCTCCAACTTATTATATTATGGACTGATGATGTGATCATATATACAAGAAAGTCATGCTTTGTCAGTTTCTTTCCATCGAGTCCTGGGGTACTTTTACCTGACAATTTAGTTGTATGCCTAGAGCCAGTGTCATGTTTTCAAGATACTCTCAGTCAAGCCATGTTCAGTAAAATTCAGTCAGTCTCATGATTCAGGAAAATTCAGTAATCTAAGTAATATTCCGTCAGTCAACGGAACTCAGTTAACTCAGTCAAGTGAGTTCAGTTAGTCATGTTCAGTGTCTATTCAGATGGGAGTAGGAATTAGCACCGAGTGAACCCAAGGATGGGAACTCACCTGTTATATGAGGGTGTGATTCTTAGAAACAATCCTTGTATTTCATAACTACGTAGTCAGCGTAGGTTGAGATATATAGCCTGTTATATGAGGGTAGATGAGGTGGCTTAACCTGTTATATGAGGGTTCCCACCATTCTCACTAGAGTTACCTATTATATGAGGGTTGCTCACAGATTGTCCTAACCAGTGGTGCTGTATTGACACCCTTCCAATTGGGGTTACAATTGGACCCCAACTCAGCCATAATGGCGTATTAGGGGCATGTCAGTTAGATGACTACTTCCCATAATTTTAGTTATAGATTTTAGAACTGTCAAATACAGTCATTTAGTTTCAGTAAAAGAACTCAGATAGTTCTTCAGATTTTAAGATTGTCAGACACAGTCAACTCAGATACAGTATGAAACTCAGCTAGTTCTATCAGATTCAGGACTGTTAGATACAGTCACTCATGTTATCAGTTATTTCGATTATAGAGTTATCAGTATCTCATATTATCAGTACTTAGATTCAGTAATTATGTTATCACAAACTCAGTTGTAGTTATTATGTATTCATGCATGTATCACATTCATTCTATTCAGTCATTTAGTATAGTTCATGCATGTGAACCCTCTGCATTCTGCCTACCTAACATGCATACCAGTACATTCAATCGTACTGACGAATTTATGCTATGGTGTTTTATACCATAGGTTCAAAAGCACGAGCTCCAGAGCATCAGTAGATTCTAGATATCCACAGTCAGTCAGCAGTGAGTCCTCATCCTTTGAGAAAAATATGATTAGATATTTCATCATTTCAATACTTAGTTTATTTCAGTAGTTAGAGTTAGTTGGGGACATATCCCATCAACTCCTTATTCAGACATTTAAAGGCTTTCCAGACTACAGTATGTTTAGACAGTTTTGTTTTGGGTATTTATACCCCAACCCAGATGTTATATTTTTATCAGATATTATGTCTCAGTTTTGAACCTTATGGCCTTTCAGTTCATGTTTCTGCATTTATACAATATATTATGCAGTGTTCAGGTACAGATATCCATCATGGGTTAGCTTATGGTCCTTCGTGGTCATAAGCACTGTGTAAAATTTTGGGTACCAGATTCGGGGCGTTACAAACTTGGTATTCGATCCTAAGGTTCAATAGAATACTAGGAAGTCTGAAAGCCGCATCTAGTAGAGTTTTGTACATAGGTGTGTTGCGCGCCATATTTATGTACAAGAGGCTATAAGATATTTTAGGAATGGTTTCCCATTTTTCAATATTCATTTCGTGCTAGTGAGCGTGAGTTCAATCTAATATCTCAGTCTAATCCGTTTCTCCCTTTCTTCTATAGAACATGCCTCCTAAAAGAAGAAATGGGAATCAGTCAACCCCTCAACCCGAAGAACCTTTGGGCGAACATGTTTCTCATGCAGAGTTCAGAGCTGCATTCACAACTCTTGATCAGTCGGTTACTGCTCAAAATGAACGACCAGCTGTTGTTCCTGCCAACACAGTGGCCAATTCAGCTGCAGCCAGGATTCGGGACTTCACCCGAATGAATCCTCCATCCTTTCTTGGGTCTAAGTCAGATGAAGACCCTAGAGAATTCATCGATCAGGTTCATAAGGTTAAAGATATCATGGGGGTGTCAGCTGTTGAGAGTCCTGAGCTAGCTGCATATCAGTTGCAAGATGTTGCTCACACTTGGTACAAATAATGAAAGTCAGAAAGGCCAAATGATGCAGGTCCTATTAAGTGGGAGGAGTTTGTCACTGCATTCTTGGAGATATTCTTTCCCCAAGAGCTGAGAGAGGCTAAGGTGTTAGAATTTATCAACCTCAGGCAGGGAAACATGATGGTGAAAGAGTATTCTCTTAAGTTTACTCAATTATCCAGATATGCCCCTCATGTGGTTGCAGACAGCAGGCCCAAGATAAGTAAGTTTGTTTCTAGGGTGAATGATAGTGTGGTCAATGAGTGTAGGTCTGCGATATTGAATAGTGACATAACTTTAGCCAGACTTATGACCCATGCTTAATAGATAGAAGAGAAAAAGATTAAGATGAGGGAGAAGAAGAATAAGAGATCAAGGATAGGTAGTTTCAACTTATCTCAGCCCAAATCAGAAGGAGAAAACTATTCTCAGTTTTGTCCTAAGTCATCAGTTCTAACTCCTTCTTCAACCAGTGCTCCAGCTCCTAAGTTCAGGGATGGTAACAAAGATAGAGCTCCAGGCTCTAAGTCTCAGGTCAGTATTAGCAGTGCCCGCACCTATCCTCTTTGCCAGACATGTGGCAAGCACCATCAGGGTATTTGCATAGCTGGAAGTGGTATTTGTTTCGAATGTGGCAAGCCAGGCTACGGAGTCAGAGACTGTCCTCAGCCAGGTCCTCAGGGTCAGCAGAATCGTTCTCCAACTCAGTTCGATCACCCAAACCAGCAGGGTACTACTTCCAACACTACTAGTAGGCAACGCCCAAACAGACTCTGTGCTCTCTAATCCCAGCAAGATCAATAAAATTCTCCTGATGTGGTTACTGGTACATTATAGATTTTTCATGTGCATGTTTATGCTTTGCTAGATCCAGGAGCTTCTTTGTCTTTTGTTACTCCCTATATAGAAGGCGATTTCAGAACCAGTCCCAAAATTCTAGCAGAGCCCTTTTCAGTCTTTATCCCAGTGGGTAAAACCGTCATAGCCTAGCAGGTATACAGGAACTTCCCGGTTATAACATTTCAGAAAGTCACTTCAGCAAACTTAATCGAATTAGAGATGACTAATTTTGATGTCATTCTCGACATGGATTGGATTTATTCTTTCTATGCCACAATTGACTGTAGAAATAGAATAGTCCAATTTCAGTTTTCAAATAAACCTGTCCTAGTGTGGAGGGGTAGTACTTTAGCGTTCAGAGGTCAGCTTGTTTCCTACCTTCAGGTACGAAAAATGATATCTAAGGGATGTGTCTATCATCATGTTTATGTTAAGGACTCTAGCTCTGAAACTCATAGTCTTGATTTAGTTCCAGTCATGAATAAATATTCAAATGTCTTTCCCGAGGATCTTCCAGGGATTCCTTCCGTAAGGAAAATAGACTTTGGTATTGATCTTCTTCTAGGCACTCATCCTATATCTATTCCGCCATACAGAATGGAACCAATGAAACTCAAAGAATTGAAAGAACAGTAAAAGGATCTCCTAGATAAGGGATTCATCAGACCTAGTGTGTCCCCATGGGGTGCACCAGTTTTATTCGTGCGAAAGAAAGACGGTTCTCTCAGAATGTTCATTGATTACCGCCAGCTCAATAAAGTCACGATAAAAACAAGTATCCTCTTCCCATAATTGATGACTTGTTTGACTAACTTCAGGGTGCTAGTTATTTCTCTAAGATAGACCTCAGATCTGGCTACTATCAGCTCAGAATCAGAGAATGTGACATTCCAAAAATAACTTTTCGTACATGGTATGGTCACTTCGAGTTTCTGGTCATGTCCTTTGGTCTTACTAATACCCCAACCACTTTCATGGACTTGATGAATCGGGTGTTCAAGCAGTACTTGGACATGTTCGTCATAGTCTTCATAGATGATATTCTGGTCTATTCCCGCAGTGAGCGTGATCATACGGACCATTTCAAAATTGTACTTCAGACTCTCAGAGATCATTAGTTGCTTTCCAAATTCAGTAAGTGCGAGTTTTGGATAAGGTCAGTAGCATTCCTTGGTCATATCATTTTCGGTGATGGAATTAGAGTAGATCCTCAAAAGACCAAAGCAATAAGAAACTGGCCCAGACCTATCTCTCCATCAGATATCAGGAGTTTCTTGGGTTTGGCTGGCTATTATAGATGGTTTGTTGAGGGATTTTATTCTATTGCATCCCCTATATCCATATTGACTCAGAAGAAAGTCAAGTTTTAGTGGTCAGATCATTGCGAGAAGTGTTTTCAGGAATTGAAGACTCGACTCACCTCAGCTCCAGTCCTAGCTCTCCCAGACGGTTTAGATAGGTTCGTAGTGTATTGTGATGCATCCAAAGTAGGTTTGAGTTGTGTCCTTATGCAGCATGGTAAGGTCATATCCTACGCCTCCAGACAGCTTAAACCTCATGAGAAGAATTATCCGACTCATGATCTTGAGCTAACATCCGTAGTTTTTGCCTTAAAGATTTGGAGGCATTACTTGTACGATATTCATGTTGATTTGTTCATAGATCATAAGAGCCTTTAGTATGTTTTTTCTTTGAAAGATCTCAATCTTCTTCAGAGAAGGTGGTTAGAGCTCTTAAAAGATTATGACATGAGTGTCCTTTATCATCCGGGAAAGGACAACATAGTGGCCGACGCTCTTAGTAGACTATCTATGGGTAGAGTTTATCATGTGGAGGACAGTAAGAAGAAGTTAGCTCAAGAAGTCCATCATATTTATAGACTAGGCGTTCGCTTAGTCGATACAGAGGAGGGTGACATATGCGTTCAGAGTAGTTCAGAATCATTTTTAGTTTCTAAGGTGAAAGAATAGCAAGATAGAGATCTCATCCTTGTCAAGTTAAAAGAGTCGGTCAAGGATTAGAAAGTAGAGGTTTTATCCCAAGGGGGAGATGGTGTTTTGCGTTGTCAGGTTCATCTCTATGTTCCGAGTGTAGATGACTTAAGACAACAAATTCTTGTAGAAGTGCATGGTGCACGCTACTCTATTCATCCAGGGGCCATAAAGATGTACCGTGACTTGCGAGATATCTATTGGTGGAGTGGGATAAAAAGAGATATTGCAGAGTTTGTGGCTAAGTGCTCTACATATCAGCAGGTTAAGATAGAGCATCAAAAGCCTAGTGGGTCCATGCAGGAGTTTAGTATTCACACTTGGAAGTGGGAAGAAATGAACATGGACTTTGTGACCGGTTTGCCTCATACTCATTATCAACGTGATTCAGTTTGGGTCATTATAGACAGAATAACCAAATCAGCTCATTTCCTTCTAGTCCATACCTCTTATTTAGTTGAGGATTATACCAAACTCTACATCAGAAAGTTGGTCAGATTGCACGGTGTTTTGTTATCTATTTTCTCAGACAAAGGTACCCAGTTCACCTCTCACTTCTAGAAAGCGTTCCAAAAGGGTCTTGGTACCCAAGTTTATCTTAGTACAGCCTTTCATCCCCAGAAAAATGGTCAAGCAGAAAGGACCATTTAGACCTTGAAGGATATGCTTAGGGTGTGTGCAATTGATTTCAAGGGTAGTTGGGATGACCATTTGCTATTGATTGAGTTTGCATACAACAATAGCTATCATTCCAGTATTAATATGGCTTTATTCTAATCCTTCTATGGTAGGAGATACAGATCTCTAGTCGGTTGGTTTGAAGTTAGTGAGGCTTCAGTTATAGGGCCTGACATAGTATTTGATGCATTAGCAAAAGTCCAGTTGATCAGAGAAAGACTCCGAGCTGCTCAGAGCCGACCGAAGTCTTATGCAGATCCGCAAAAAAAGGATCTCGAGTTTGAGATTGGTGACTATGTCTATCTAAAGATATCTCCCATGAAGGGAGTGAAGCAGTTCGTCAAGAAGGGAAAGCTCAGTCCCCGATATATCGGTCCCTTCAAAATTCTTAGTCATTTTTGCAAGGTAGCCTATGAGCTCGAATTTCCTTCAGATCTAGCCTCAGTTCATCCAGTCTTCCATGTATCTTTGCTCAAGAAGTGCATAGGTGACCCAACATTTGTAGTCCCTATTCAGAGCATAGATATTTAGAATAGCCTCTCTTATAAAGAGATTTTGATCAAAATCCTAGACTATTTGACTCGTAGACCGAGGAACAAAGAAGTCCCTCTTGTCAAAGTTCTTTGGCAAAATCAGTCCGTCGAGGGAGGTACTTGGGAAAAAGAAGAAGACATGCGTACCAAGTATTCTCACCTTTTCTCCGACAACTAAGATCAAGATCAAGGTAATAGTTCTCCTTAAACTTTTCAGTTTTATGTTCAGATTTCAGTGACAAGCTTGGTATCCATTTCATGTTTAGAATTCCATTATAAACTTGGTATTAAATACCATTGCATATTTAATCATGCATCCATGTATCATTTCAGTTATATAATTATGCTTTAGATATGCATTCTCATTGTGAGAACCTTAGTTCATCAGAACACTCAGTCATGCATTCATGAATCAATTACACATGTATCAGATATGCATACCCAGTATGATATATTTAGTTATCAGTCATGTCAGTCATGTTTCAGTTGTTCATGTTCATTATTTACATTATTTTATCTTCTCACCTCTCTCTCATTCTCATTCGAGGACAAATATTCTCAAGGGGGAGATATAGTAATACCCTGTACTTTTACCTAGCTTGGAATCGTCCTAAGAATGTTAGAAACTTACTTTGAAAGATGAATCCACTTTTATACATATGGAATTTTTAAGATTTTAACATTTTGTTAAGTAGGAAATTTAAATAGATTTCCAATAATACCAATTTCGTCAAAATCCGACATCGGAAGAGAAAGTTATGACCGAAATACAGAAGTAGTCAAAACTGCCAGGTGCGACGGTGAAGGCCGACGGACCGTCGGGCTAGCGACGGACCATCACCCATGATGTTGTAGCTAGGCAGTGAGACCACCCTCTTCCTGGAAGCGATGTCCCAGGACGACGGACCATCGGTCTAGCAACGGACCATCGCTCAGGCTGTCACAAGGGAGACAGTTAACCCCTATTCTTCCCAGGTGCAACTGTCAGGACCGACAGACCGTCGACTCAGAAATGTACCATCGCACATCCCATTTAGTTATTTTAAATCTATTTTTAAAAGGGTATTTGGGTCTTTTTCCACCTGATTTAACCCCTAATTACACCCGACCATATCTCATAACTTCATTATTCATTCACAACAACAAATTAGGGTTTCTCTTAAGGACCAATCCCCAAGAACAAGATTCAAATCCTTCTTCAAGAAACTAAGAAATTCAAGTCCTTCAAGTTCAAGAACTTCAAGAAAACTCACTACCCAGGTAATATATAGTGTTCATTCATGGACTCCTTTCATCCATAAAGCCCAAGAATCTCTTTTCAAAATTCAAGTATATGAATTTTTATGAATTCCATGTTGGGTTGCTTTTGTTCATGTTGATATGACCAATTGAATTCTAATCCATGTTTGGTGATAAATTCTAAGCGGAATTCATTATTTTAAGTGTAAATTCATGTGAACCTATGATTAAACCCTTTAATGATGAAATTAGAATTGAATCATGATGTTTACTTATTGCATAATGTTGTCTACATATACTATACTTACCATGTGTTTGATTAATTGCCTATGTGAAGGAAAAGTGTCTTACTAGCATGATAATATGAAATCCCTAGTCATGTACAAGTTCATGCATGTCAAGTGTTTGATGAAATGTCTTAGTCAATGAACTATGGATATATGTGTGGCCATTGTGGTTCTTTAGAACTTGTACTTTATGAATTCTTCTACTTATTATATTATGGACTGATGATGTGATCATGTTTTCAAGAAAGTCATGCTTTGTCAGTTTCTTTCTATCGAGTTCTGGGGTTGCTTGTACCTAACAATTTAGCTGTATGCCTAGAGCCAGTGTCATGTTTTCAAGATACTCTCAGTAAAGCTATGTTCAGTACAATTTAGTCAGTCTCATGATTCAGGAAAACTCAGTAATATTAGTAATATTCCGTCAGTCGACGAAGCTCAGTTAACTCAGTCCAGTCAATTCAGTTAGTCATGTTTAGTGTCTATTCAGATGGGAGTAGGAATTAGCACCGAGTGAACCCAAGAATGGGAACTCATTTGTTATATGAGGGTGTGATTCTTAGGAGCAATCCTTGCGTTCTAGAACTATGTAGCCAGCATAGGTTGAGACATCATAGACTGTTATACGAGGGTAGATGAGGTGGATTAACCTGTTATATGAGGGTTTCCACCGTTCTCACTAGAGTTATCTGTTATATGAGGGTTGCTCACAGATTGTCCTTACTAGTGATGCGGTATTGACACCCTTCCAATTAGGGTTATAGATTGAACTCCAACTCAGCCATAATGGCGTATTGGGGTCATATCGGTTAGATGACTACTTTCCACAGTTTCAGTTACAGATTTCAGGACTTTCAGATATAGTCACTCAGTCTCAATAAAAGAACTCATATAGTTCTTCAGATTTTAGGACTATCAGACACTGTCAACTCAGATACAGTACGAAACTCAACTAGTTCTATCAGATTCAGGACTGTCAGATTCAATTACTCATGTTATCAGTTATTTCAGTTATAAAGTTATCAGTATCTCATGTTATTAGTACTCAGATTCAATAATCATGTTATCATGAACTCAGTTATAGTAATTATGTATTCATGCATGTATCACGTTCATGCTATTCAGTCATTTAGTATAGTTCATGCATGTGAACCCTCTGCATTCAGCCTTCCTCACATGCATACCAGTGCATTCAATCATACTGAAGCATTTGGGCTATGGTTTTTTATACCATAGGTTCAGAAGCATGAGCTTCAGAGCATCAGTAGATTCCAGATATCCGCAGTCAGTCACCAGCGAGTCCTCATCCTTCGAGGACGATATGATTAGTTATTTCACCATTTTTGTACTTAGTTTTTTTCATAGTTGGAGTTAGTTAGGAACATGTCCCATCAACTCCTTATTCAGACATTTAGAGGCTTTCCAGACTACAGTATGTTTAGACAGTTTTGTTTTGGGTATTTATACCCCAACCCAAATGTTATATTTTTATCAGATATTATGTCTCAATTTTGAGCCTTATGGCCTTTCAGTTCATGTTTCCATATTTATACAGTATATTATGCAGTGTTCAGGTACAGATATCAGTCATGGGTTAGCTTATGGTCCTTCGGGGTCATGAGCATCATGTAGCGTTCCGAGTACCAAATTCGGGGCGTTACACCTATGCACCCCTATGATAGCCACCATCAACTTAGGAAATTTTCCTAAGTTGAGTTGCGTAGTGTCCAAAGAGGACCTAGGCAAAAATAGGTTCATTGTAAGGGAAACAGGAAGGTGAAATGGGTGTACCTACAAAATGTCTATTTAGGCTCAAATATTTGGATCTAAGGGATTCATACTTTATTTGGTTGGGCATTTAGTCTTAAGTGGACTTATAATCACAGAGGGCCTATGATCATTTCCTACTTGACTATCCTAAACCTAGATAAAATCATCCGTGAAAGTTCTAAATTCCTTTACATCGGGAACTCAGTAATACCTCACACGCATTGGACAGGGTCACATTGCTAAGTACCATTTATCAAGTTATGTACTGTTTGCCCCTAATTGTTCTATACCTAATCCTAATGACATTGTTAGAGTCACAACAGTCTCACACACATACACATAACACACATCAACAAAATCTTAGGACGGGTCTCAATTTTTCAACAAATTTTCATTAAACACAAATACTCAGCATAATCATTTCAAATCCACAATTTTATGTTTCCAGAATCACAAATCACTTTCAAAACCACAAATCATTACTATTCAAAACTAAAAATATTTCAAAATCAATACAAAAAATTAAAAAAATACTAGTCTTCTGCCATAAGTGCCAATTTTATTCCTATTTCAGCACCTTGTCAGCATCAAACCTGCAAGTCATAACAAACTTGTAGCTACTTATATTTTTAAGTTACTCCCAGAAATTCAAAATCAGATATACCCCCACTCCCAACTGAAAATCTTTGCACTATCCTCAATGATAAAAAAAGTAAAGTAAGAATGAAAGGTCATACCTGGGAACTTAAGGTGCCGACTCAACAATATCAGCACGTGGGCCCTCAGACCAGGTCCCTCTCTCCTCAGCCATCGTTCCATCAACCCAGACTGAATCAGTAATAATAGTCAGGGGCACAACACCATTCCTCTTCATATCAATAACTGGTGGTATCGATCCACCATCTCTAGCGGCCATCTTATGGACCTGTATTTCACGGTCCAGCTCATCCTGTACACTATCAGCCTTGGCCTTTTTCACAACATCTTTTTCTTTATGCCTTTTTCTTTTTTTCTCTCTTCTGTCCTATCGAGTCTCCCTAACTAGTACTTTTGTTGAGTACTGGAATGACCAAATATTAAGAAGATGGACTATAGGTACAACTGTCTCAATTACGGGCTCCGAAATCACTGGTATATCATACAACTCTATGACTATCCTCTTAATCTCAGAAACTTTTGATCTGATCCCATCAATATTAGGTGTCTACCCATTACTTAATTGTTGTGAAATCCTTATCTTAAATACATCAAGCCGCCCTTGGACCCGTTTATCTTGGTTTGCAAACTACGTATCAATCTTAGGCTTCACGCCCCTTTCCATGTGGTAAACCTTAGCCTCTTCTGTGTCCTGTATGGTCTTGGCCTTGATCCATATAGACTAAAAAATCATAATAAGTCCAGAAGTCATACCTCGTGGCTTGGGTGGCACAGACTGGACCAGAGGAGGAGCACTAGAAGTACCTATTGCATTAGTCTACGTAGTCTCTGTCTGTTCACCCATCCTAATTGCCTCAGCCTGACCGCTCTACCAGAATATATCAGCCATTAAATGTGCTACTTGTCTTCCCTGTTAGGAAAAAAGGTTGGTTGCGTCTCTGATTAGGCCTAGGTCAGTGGTGTTTGTGGCCTATACTATTTCATCGATCCTCGGGAGTTCCTGCACTCCCGTAGCTAGGTACAACTGTGTAATCATGCAAGGATACACCAATAAAGACTTCTAACCTCCTACAGCTCAGTCTCTCAACTCCTGAGCTAGGAATTCACCAATATCAAACTCATAATCGGCTATGAACTCGGCTATCATAGCTGCCTGGATTGGGCTCAGAACGTTATCTCCTATGGTGGGACAAAGCCTATGTCTATCCAACGTCCACCATGACTTACCCTCGAAGTTGAGGGTATTCTTCTCAATCTTCTGTGAGACCACCCCTAGGCCCCCTACTACCCACAAAGTGTTTTGTCCGTTTGAAGTTATTTGCTCTACCATCCATCTAAAGAACTCTATTTTTTCCTTCGAACCTAGTGTCCTCCAAGTGATCTTTATCATTTCTTCCATCTGGTAATCCATCTCCCTAGTGTTTATTAGAGGTTGATACTTGGGTCATTACAAGAACTGACTAATAGTACGTGTGAAAATGTCAACCCGCACTCCCCGAATAGTACGTGAAGCAACAGGCTTACCACTTTTCCACAGCTAATCTTATGGATATTGTCTTTGAAGTTTGCCCTTGTATGCAACATAAAATTCTCATACCAATACTTTACTGTATTTCTCGGGTGCTTTTATCATTCACTCAAAGCCATATTTCTTGAAGTGTTCCTCAAGCTTGGGTATCTCTGACATTCTATTAGTCGTCAACCTCCACTATATATACAACACCCATCTGATCTTTCCACCATGAGGCCTACCCAACCCACTATTAAAAGTTGCCTATATACCGGGGTACCCCCATCTTTCAATTATGGGCACCGAGGTAGTGGTAAGTGCAAGTGGAGGGTCCTGTCGATCAATTGGGGTAGAATCAACCTCGTCTGCACTATGGATATTCTTAGAACTAGCTTCCTCCAAACTCGATTTAGCATTATCATCTACATCAGAAGGTGGGTGGTGTGTGGTGTGTGACAAAGAGAGGTAGTTAGATTCTTTCTCCTATGACCTTGTGGAGGTGTTTCCTTCGGGGGTGCAACCTTTTTTCCTTTGTCAGTTTTTTGCCCTTTCAGAGAAACTTGACCTTTGTTGGGCTTTTGTATAGGACACTGCTACTGTTGGATAACACAGTAAACTCAGAACCAATTAATTCCAAACTAGTAGCCGTTACCTTCTTGTTGCCCTTTTTGGATACTTGCTTAGCAGTTGATATGTTCTTAGGAGTGATTTTACCTGCACATACAAATTAATTAGTAAATAAATAAAGTAAAGAAAAGAAAAATAAGAAACAAAAGTTTAGTGTGCATATTCTTTTTAGGGTACAAGTGGGGGATACAGGTCGTATCAACTGGGTACGACTCGTGTGAATGAATCATATGATACACAGTGCATGAATAATTTCTCACTGGTATGCATACGAATCCTCCTGATCATTCATACCAACAAGGTATGACTCGTTACCAACAGTCATAAGCAGATCAAAAATATTTTATAAAATATTATTCTTCCCAGGTCAGTACGATTTAAGCATACGAGTCGTATGGAATGGGTACGACTCGTTTAGGCAAGTCGTATCCATTCCAGATCATTAAATTTTTTATGCTTCCATGTTGTTAGTGGGTATGAGTCCCATTACAACCACGTTGCCAGTGGGTAGGAATCGTAAAGAGTCTCGTATCCACTGCAACATAGAAGTCCAACTTTAAAGTTTGACTCCAATTTGAAATACCTAAACTACCCATTAATCTATGCAAATTATTACTCAAATTCAGTCAAAATCAACACACAATAGCAACACCCAAACCCCATTTCTCTACCTATACTCATATACAACTCTAATCCAAGAACTAGGGTTCCAAAATCTAACAACCAAGAAATATCAACTTAAATAAAGCTAGAAACAATTCACATTTATGATTTTAAATTGAAAACTAGAGCAAAGTAGGTCCGAACACTTACTTGAATGAGCTAATTAGGGTTGGTTTTAATTTCTCTAAAATTCTTCCAAATTCGTGCTTAAATTCGAGTAAGATGAAGAGTCTGAGCAAGATAATAGTTAATTTAAGTTGTTTCCAAGTGATTTAGTATGTTGGAAGCTTGAACTTTGAGCAAAAATAGAGATGGGTATGAGTTTTAGATATCGGGTGCCCTTCTTTGTATTTAAAATCAATTTCTAGGTTGGGTTGACCTGTGACCCTGACCTAGTAAGCTTGGGTATGAGTTGTGTATATGACTCGTACCCAAGCTTATGGGTCTTTTCTTTGATTCGTATAGACCTAGAACCTTACCTGGGTTCTGAAGTCGATACGATTCAATGTGATGAGTCGTACCTTGAGGGTACGACTCATTCTGAGAGTCGTATCCACTTCAGAAAGTTTTACCTGATTTTTCTTAGTCTCCTAGGTCTTTACGACTCCTACTTACAAGTTGTACCATGTGTATGACTCGTAAAGAGTCCGTATGATCAAACTTGTTGAGTTTTCTAGGATCTTTTCTGCAATGTTTAGCCCTACACACTGAACAAACATATTACCTTATAAATAAATAAGTACAAAAACATAGGTTTTCTCCCACACAACGCTTGATTTAACGTCACGGCATGACGTAATTTCCTTGGTTACTTAGTCTTAACCAAGGTCAATTTAAAAAACCTCATTCACTTCTTCATAATTTCTCATACAGTGCTTTACTCTTTGCCCGTTTACCTTAAACGGGGCTTCGCCATCCCTCTTTAGTTCTAAAGCACCATAGAGATAAAATTTTGTAACTGTGAATGGACCATACCATCTATACCTCAACTTACCTGGGAACAACCAAAGCTTTGAGTTGTACAATAACACTTGGTCACCTTTTATGAAGATTATTTTCTCAATTTTTCGATCATGATGCAGCTTCATCTTTTACTTGTAAAGTGTAGAACTTTCGTACGCCCGGAGGAAAAATTCATCTAACTTATTTATACTCTTCATCCTTGACTTGGCTGCATCTTGCCACTCAAAATTTAGCTTTTTCAAAGCCCAAAGTGCTTTATGTTCAAGTTCAACAGGCAAGTGACACGCCTTGCCATACACTAGCTGATAGGTGAAGCACCAACTGGGAAATTGATGTTTTTTGGTAAGCCCATAATGCATCATTTAACTTCCGTGACCAATCAGTACTATTGGCATTTACTATCTTCGCCAAGATAGACTTAATTTCTCTATTGGACACTTTTACTTGCGCACTAGTAAGCGGATGATAAGGTGTCACCACTTTGTGTTTCACTCCATACTTCTCAAGCAGACTTTTGAATAAACGATTATAAAAATGTGACCCACTGTCGCTAATGATAGCACGTGGGGTGCCAAATCGAGAAAAGATATGCTATTTAAAAAATGTAGTAACACTACGTGCTTTATTGTTGGGAAACGCAATTGCTTCCACACATTTAGAAACATAATCCACAGCCACAAATATATACTTAATGCAAAACAAACTCACAAAAGGACCCATGAAGTCTATATCCCATACATTAAACAATTCCAATTCTAAGATAGGCTCAAAGAAAGTTCATGGCGTCTAGAGATGTTACCTTATCGTTGACATAGCAAAATCATGTGTGTCTTTGTAGATTGTTGGCCAATGATATTCACATTGCAAGATTTTATGTGTGGTGTGGGTTCCTGCATGATGACCCCCCAACTGGAAAAGAATAACAAGCCTCAAGTATACTCATCATCTTCACCTCAAGTATGCATCTACGAATAATCCCATACGCAGAAATTCTGAATAAATAAGGCTCATCTCAAAAAAAAATTCTTACCTCATGCATAAACTTCCTTCTCTACTAAAAGGAAAGATCTTCTGGGATTAGATCACTTGCTAGATAATTTGTATAGTATGTAAACCATGGAATTAGATTTTGCGAAGCTGCTAATATCTGCTCATCTGGAAAGCTGTCATCAATATCAAACCCATCTTCAAAATTCTGCATAGCTTCCTCCTCTAGTCTAGACAAATTATCAGAAACTTAATTTTCAATGTCTTTTCTGTCCTTGACCTCAAAATCAAATTCTCACAGCAGTAGCACCCACCTAATCAGTCTAGGCTTCACATCCTTTTTTTCTATAAAGTACCGCAATGCTGTATAATCAGTGTACACAATCAACTTATTCCTAATACAATAATACCTAAACTTCTCAAAGGCAAAAAACTCTGCCAACAACTCTTATTCCGTTACAGTGTAGTTCTTTTGAGCATGATTTAGTGCCTTGCTACATAGTAGATGGGATGAAGGATCTTCTCTTTACGTTGACCTAGTACATCCCCTAAGGCCAAACCACTCGCATCAAACAAAATTTCAAATAACAAAGTCCAGTCAAGAGATACAATGATAGGAGTTGTCATCAACTTCTTTTTCATGGATGATTTTTTAGTTGTTGGTAATTCTTATGATGGCTGCTTAGTTCACTTGGCAAATGATCTTAGAAGGTGTGAAGAATTCAACTTGGTACTTAATTGGGAAAAGTGCCATTTTATGGTTAAATAAGGTATAGTTATTGGATACAAAATTTCAAAAAAGGGTATTGAGATAGATAGAGCAAAGATCGAAGTGATTGAGAAATTACCTCCACCAATTTTTGAGAAGGGTGTTCATAGTTTTTGGGTCATGTGGGTTTTATAGGCGGTTCATTAAGGATTTATCTAAGACTGCCACTCTTTGTAGGCTTCTTTAGAAAGAGGTGAAATTTAAGTTTAGTGAAGCATGCTTAAAGGCTTTTGAATGTCTATACTTTGAATGTGTCTTCTATCATGTTAGAGAAAATTGACATCATACATCTCTGAAATATGGCTGGAGCATTACATAACTTGAAAGGCATATGTCTGAATGCAAAGGTCCCATAAGGACATGTGAATGTGGTATTATCTCGATATTCAGGTGCAATAATATTCTGTTTATAACTTGAATACCCATCAAGAAAACAGTATTATCCTCTGCCCACTAACCTGTCTACCATTTGGTCCATGAAAGGAATGGGAAAATGGTACTTCTGAGTCCATGCATTCAATTTTCTTTAATCCATACATACTCTCATCCTTTGACTAGTCTCATTGGCACTAGCTCATTCTTCTCATTAGGCACAAAATTAATATCGCCCTTTTTTGGAACATATTATACTGGACTGACCCACTTACTATCAATAATAAGATACACAACACCATTATCTAACCACTTAATTATCTCTTTCTTCGCCACCTCCTGCATATGAGGATTTAGTCGCTACTGATGCTCTATACTTGGAATACAATCCGGCTCAAGTTGGATTTTATGAGTACACAAACTAGGTGGAATACCCACAATATCTATAATGGACCAACGTATGTTTCTCTTTAAATAATTATTAGCAAAGTGTTGTCAGCTCCAAAAAATATATATCGCAAATGAGAAGGGAGACCCTTCAACTCTAAGACAGGTGTCTCCTCAATAGATGGATGAATAGGTGGGGTAGTTTTGGTCTTCAAATCTAAATCAAGCTTCTTTAGTGCATAAGAATAAGGTCCACTACCAGAAAGTGCACACACCATCTCTTTATACTCCTCAATTTCATCAACATCAAAGTTCATGATCACCATTGCAAGAGCTTCAACACCCAACCTCTCTTCAAGAGGAACAACAACATTAGAACCATCATCCCAAAAAGTAAAAGAATCAACATCCTGGAGAGATCCATCTTCATCACACACATCAATCATGGATATAACTCTCAACTCATCAGGCTGCTTCGTGGCTTTGCATATATTAAATATAACATGTTCATCATTGAGTCTCAACATCAGTTACCTCAGCTCCAGATCAATCAATGTCCTTCCTGTAGCCAAGAAAGGTCTTCCCAAGATAATTGGGACTTGAAAATCCACTTCACAGTCTAATATCACAAATTCAACAGGAAATATGAAAGAAGCCACCTTGACCAATACATCATATAGAATACCGACAAGATTTTTCACCGTCCTATCTGCCATTACTAGTCTCATGGTAGTTAGATTGGGCACCCTAAACCCAATTTCTTAAATACAGATAATGGCATGAGGTTGATACTAACCCCCAAATCACACAGAGAATGAGCAAAGTCAAAAGATCTAATAGTACAAGGTCTAGTGAAGGAACCCGGATCCTCCTTATTCTCTACCAAAGATCTAGTTGCCACAGCGCTGCAATGATGAATATTATCAACTGGCTCATAACTGGCTGACCTCTTCATGGTGATTAGATCTTTCATGAATTTTGCATATCCGGGGGAGAAGTAGAACAGACGATTCTTGCATCGCGTGGGGATACAGCCTCCCGAAGATGGGTTAGAGAGTAAACACTAGCATGAACTCAGGATAAGGAAAAAGATAATGCCATCAAGTAAAACCAAGTAAACTAACCATATGCATTCAAACCATACATATATATATATATAACCATGCCGGGAAAGGGAATCGGGTTTAGAATGTAATTGAAACCATTAACCTGGGTATGTGTATCTTAATCGTACTTAACCAACCACTGGCTATATGGTTCCAGTGTAACTCCCTGAACGAGCCTTGATGCATCTATCTGCATGAACCGGAGATACCATAAGAGTACGGTATTCCCAAGTACCCTTCACTTTCCATGATACATTTGTACAGTGTACTTAAAGGATTCCCGCGTACCTCGTAGTATCATATAAGGTCGCCATGACCTACCCCTCATGTTGGCAAACATGAGTTTCCAATGTTCATCCATTGGACTCCTACCTTCATGGTTAGCTATCACACCCCGCCTTTATTACCCAATTAAAACCATTTATAACCAATTCAAACCATTATTATTAATCGGGGCTATAGATAGTGGTTTTATCATATCGACCATAACTTACAAGTAATGTCCTTAGCCAAACCTTTTAGATATCAAGGGATTCCCATGTACCCATAGATCACATTAACTTAGGGGATCCCATGTACCCCACAAGTGTTCATTACCGTATTAGCTTGGGGGATTCCTTTGTACCCTGCAAGTACTCGTTATTATGTTTGCTTAGAGGATTCCATTGTACCCTACAAGTGTTTATTAAACTAAACCATTCCAACCTATTTAAACCATTTTGGGTTCCATTACCAAATTTAAACCATGCATAAGTTCCATTAAAAGTCCAACAATGTAGTGAATACATTCTCATAGGCATTTTATCAAACATGTTGGGGGCGTAGTATTTCCAAAACCAAATCCAATTACCAAATAACCATTTCCATGCAACCAGTTATCCAAAACCACCATTAAAGCATATAAATGCATAATTAAAACATGGGGAAAACCATAACCAAGCATTTATAACCAAAACCCCAACACATATTTGAAAACCCCAAAACCATACAATAAATCATGCCATGAAAACATTGTATAAAACCATGCCTTTAGTTGGAACTAACAATAAATGAAGAGTAGATGCCCTAATTGAGAAGATAATAGAGAGAAATCACCAACACAAGCCCCAAATTAATCCTTAAAATAAAACCCTAGCTTTCTTTGCCCAAGAGCTTCAGAGAGTGTTTTCTAAGTGTTAATGAAGAGAATAATAGCGCAGATAATCTCCCAAGTGAGTTAGAAGTTGTGGGGACATATTAGGTTAAGTAGGGAAATGTCCAAATGCCCTCACTTAAACTGCATAAAAGTCCCATCATAGGGTACGACTGACCCATATGAACTGTATCCTACTGTATGACTGGTACCCACCACTCGTACCCTAGGCCTCCATCTTTGACCCAGCAATGTCCAAGGTACGACTCATCCCAAACCAAGTCATATCCAAGTATACAACTAGTACCCTTAAACTGTACCCCTGGTAGAATAGAATCACAAGAGGTTTGAATACTATCCACTATACTAGTCCATGGTACAACTCATACTCTGGCTTACGGCTTATGGTGAGCCACTCGAACTCAGATCCAACTTAAGTCACTAAGTCTAAGATTAAGTGAAGGGAAGAACCAAACCCAATAACCCGTATCCACCAATACGACTCATACCACCCAAGTCGTATTCATTACATAAACGAAATTCAACCCAACATCCAACAATGGTCCGCATAAGACCAACCCATACCACTAGTACCCCAGTGTGTGAATCGTTCTCCTTAGTCATGACTTGTCCAGAAATTCAGGAAATTTCTAAGGGCCAAAAATTGAGGGTGTTATAGTCTCCCCTACTAGGAACATTCGTCCGTGAATGACGGACAAGGTAGGGTAACCACAAGCACGATTCATTTTCATTATCAAATATCAATCCAAGCTTTAACCAAGTTAGAAAATAAAGATGCAAAGATATTAATCTTTCCTTTAACAAAGTTTGAAAATAAAAGTATGTTGAAGAACACATACCTTCCACACGAATCCTGGGAGCAGAAAACAGATGTGGATACTTGGAATTCATGTCCTCTTCCACTTCTCATGTAGCCTTTTCTACCGTGTGGTTCCACCATAAAACCTTAACTGAGGTAACATTCTTAGTCCGTAACCGACAAAACTGCCCATCCAATATCTCAATCGAGACTCCTTCATAAGACAAAGAATATGAGATACCCAATCTCTCTAAGAGAACAATCAAAGAAGGATCACCAATGCACTTCCTCAACATAGAAACATGAAATACCAGATGAACGGAGCTCAAACTAGAAGGAAACTCCAATTCATAAGCTACATTACCAACCCTCCGCAAAACCGCATAAGGACCAACAAATCGGGGACTGATCTTTACCTTTTTACCAAACTGCATTACTTCCTTCATGGGAGATACCTTTAGGAACACCTGATCCCCAACCTCAAACTCTAAGTCTCTATGCCTTACGTTGGCATTGGACTGTTGGAAACTTTGGGCAGCCTTAAGCCTATCTCGAATCACCTTTACCTTTTCAATAGTCTGGTAAACCAAATTCGGACCAAATATATCTACCTTACAAAGCTCAAACCAACCAATAGGAGATCTATACCTTCTACCATACAATACCTCAAAAGGGGTCATACCAATGGTAGAATGATGGCTATTGTTGTAAGAAAACTCTACCAAAGGTAGATGCTCAACCCAATTTCCACCATAATCAATCACACATGCAAAATGCATGTCCTCCAATGTCTGAATATTTCTCTCTTCTTGCACATCCGCCTGTGGATAGAAAGCAATACTCAGACTAACCTTTGTCCCTAATCCTTTATGAAAAGACTGCCAAAAATAAGATGAAAACTATGTACCATGATTAGAGATAATCGAAACAGGTACCCCATGCAGCTTAACAGTCTCTTGAATATACAACTTCACATAATCCTCTACCGGATAGGTATCCCTCACTGGCAAAAAGTGAGCAGACTTTGTTATTCTATCCACGATGACCTAAATTGAATCAAATTAGTTTTGAGACCGAGAAAGACCGGTAATGAAATCCATACTGATTACCTCTCATTTCTATTTGGGCAAATCAATTTCTTGATATATCCCACCAAGCCCTGTGTGCTCAACTTTAACATTTTGGCACACCATACACTTGACCACAAAATCTGCCACATCCATTTTCATACCATTCCACCTATACATCTCCTTGAGATCATGATACATTTTTATTGAACCGAGATGAACAACATAGCGCGATTCATGTGCCTCAGCTAGAATTCTTTGTTGCAAATCATCGACATCAGGAACTCACAACCTCCCTTAGTACCATAAAGTCCCATCACCACTGATATCAAATACCATTACCTTTTGCCCACCAACATCACTCTTAATTTTCATCAAGACAGAATCTAGAACTTGCTTCTCCTTGATCTCTGCACTAAGAGACGACCGAACCACTTTTTGTACCATTACACCTCTATCATTAGAGTCCAAGAGATGAACTCCAATATTGGCCAAGTAGTGAATATCCTTCACTATCCCTCTTTTCTTGCTCCACATAATCCAAACTCCCTATGGAAAACCTTCTAAGAGCATCAACAACCACGTTAGCCTTACCTAGGTGGTAGTAAAGAATCATATCATAGTTCTTGAGAAGCTCCAACTATCTTCTTTACCTAAGATTTAGCTCTTTTTGAGTGAACACATACTGTAGACTCTTATGGTAAGAAAATGTCTATGTACACTCCATACAAATAATGCCACTAGATTTTCACAACAAAAACCACCGCCAATAGCTCCAAATCATGAGTAGGATAGTTCCTCTCATACACCTTTAACATTTTAGAAGAATGGGGAATCACCTTCCCATGTTGCATCAAAACACAATCGAGTCCCACCCAAGATGCATCACAATAAACCACAAACCCCTCATTACCTTCAGGCAATGAATAAACCGAAGCCAAAGTTAGCTTATCCTTAAGATTCTCAAAACCCCCTTCACACGTATCCGACCAGGAAAACCTTACTTTTTTCAGAGTCAACTTAGTCAATGGGGCAGCTATCGTCAAAAATCTTATCCACAAGCCGCCTATAATACCTAGCCAAACCCAAAAAGCTCTGAATATTGGTTTGAGTCGTGGGTCTAGGCCACATCTTAACCATAGCCACCTTTTGCAGATCCACCATTATCCCCTCACTAGAAATAATATGACCCAAGAAAGTTACAGCAACCAAAACTCACACTTGGAGAACTTGGCATACGACTGTTGTTCTTTCAAGGTATGCAACACCACACAAAAGTAATTAGCATGATCCACCTCCCTTTTAGAATCACCAAGATGTCATCAATAAACACAATGACGAAAAGATCTAAGAACTGCCTGAAAACCTTGTTCATCAAATCCATAAACACTGTTAGGGCATTAGTCAAGCCAAATGACATCACCAAGAATTTAAAGTCCCCATACCGAGTATGTAAAGTCATCGTAGGGATATCCTCCTCTCTAATCTTAAGATGATTATACCCAGACTGAAGATCTATCTTAGAAAAGAACATGGAACCTTGCAACTGATCAAACAAGTCATTTATCCTTGGAAAAGGATACTTGTTCTTGACCGTTACCTTATTCAACTATCAATAGTCAATGCACATCCAAAGGGAACCATACTTCTTGCACAC
The DNA here is from genome assembly GCA_030864215.1 of Capsicum pubescens. Taxonomy (NCBI): domain Eukaryota; kingdom Viridiplantae; phylum Streptophyta; class Magnoliopsida; order Solanales; family Solanaceae; genus Capsicum; species Capsicum pubescens. Next base: position 282,558,443 of record CM061543.1, on the reverse strand, counting down.
AAACAACACTAATGTACCCTACGGGGATACACTATGATGAATAAACCCCTTATCCAGAAGATCCTTAAGTTGCTCCTTGAGTCCCCTCAACTCATTCGGGGTCATTCTATGAGGAGGAATAGATATTGGACAAGTGTCCGAAACCAAATCAATACCCAACTTGATTTCCCTATTTGGAGAAACACTAGGAAGATTATCTAGAAAGACCTCAAGAAACTTACTTACCACGAGAACCAAATAAAAAAAGGACCTTTTTGAGTTAGAATCTTTAACCCGGACTAAGTGATAATGACACCCTTTCAAAATTAAACTCTGAGCTCTAAGATAAGAAATAAACCTCCCTCTAGGAGCTAGGGAACCACCCTTCTACTCTATAATCGGTTCACTGGGGAACCTAAGAGAAATCTCATAGGTTCGATAATCTAAGGATACATAATAAGAGTGTAACCAATCAATACCCAGAATAACATCAAAATCTACTATATCAAGTTCAAATAAATCTGCCAAGGTCTACTTGCTATCTATAGATACCACTCACCCCCTATAGACTCTTTTAGCAATAATCGAGTCACCTATTGGAGTAGAATTCGAAAAAGCATTCAAAACAACCTCAGGATCAACACCAAAATATACAGCCACATATGGGGTCATATAAAAAAGAGTGGACCCTGGATCAAGCACACAGTACACATCACGAGAAAAAAGTTATAATGTACCAGTAATGATATCGGTTAATGCCTCAGATTCTAGTTGAGATGCAAGAGCATATAACCTATGCTGGTACTAAAAGTAGGAGAAGACGCAGAAGCAGCACTACTTAGTGCAAGAGCAGAAGATGAAGCAATCGAAGCTTTGACCGTTCCTGAAGCACCCTTACCAACGGGATAATTCCTAAGGATATGGCCTGGATGACGACATGTAAAACACCTGTCCCTTCCTTCATCACAAATACCCTGATAAAGATGACTACAGAATTGGCAAGGAGGGCATGAAAAAGATGACTGAGCCCCACTCGCCTGAGATATGGCACCCTGTGCCTAAAAATTATCACCATATTATTGTCGCCTATCACTCAACTACTTTAGGTAAGGAGCACTAGCAGAAGACAAGGATCAGAACTCTCTCACTTCTTCTTTATCCACTTACCACCACCCTAAACACCTTGTTGTTTCCCACTACCTTGTTCAGAAAACCTGAACTTCTTACCCTACCTTTCCTCAAACTCTGTTTGTTTCCTATTTTCATCCTCCACTTGCTGCATATGAACTACTAACCTGGACATATCCATAACCTTAATCAGCAAAGTAGTCTTGCTTTCAAGGAACAAATCCTGAGATAGTCCAAAAGAAAACTTTCTCATCCTCGCCCTCATATCAGACACCAAGTTCGGAGCATACCTTGACAGGTGATAAAATTTCAAGGCATATTCCTTGACAGTCATCTTTCCCTACTTAATATTTACAAACTCCTCCATCTTTACTTCCCTTAGCTCCTGAGGAAAGAAGTAATCCAGAAAAGTATTTGAGAAGGTCTCCCATAAGAATAACTCTTAAACATCACCTTTATCCTTATCCCATTCCTCATACCACTGGTACGCATTATCCTTGAGATGATAAGCTGTAAAATTCATCCCTTCCATATTTGTAGCCTGCATCACCCCAAAGATTTTCTTCATTTCATCCAAGAAACTCTGAGGATCCTCCTCTACCCTTACTCTAGTAAAAGTAAGAGGATTTATCTTTATAAACTGGCAAACTCTTGTAGCCTCTGTAGATGAAACACCAGATGCATCTCGCTAAGCTTGAGGAGCAACCAACTGAGTAATAGTATGAATCGATTGACTAAATTCTACATTCATCACCTCACCCTAAAGAGGAATGGTAGCAACTGGTGAAACTCCATAAATATCAGAAACTAGACCTCTAGACAAAGTATGGATCCTTTATGTCCCTTCAACGTTGTCCCCAGATAGGACAAAAGAGTTTTCTTGTGTTCCAGATCATCGAGGCATGATCTAAAAAGTAAACAGACAAGGATTAGAGAAGATTCTAGGACTTAGACTCCAAGCTTAAAAATAGAATACCAAGAAAGTAAAACATTCCTAAATGTCTTATAGACTCTCTCTTATAAGTGTGGCTCTCTACACACCCCTAAAAGAGACTCTACTAGACACGGCTTTGTAAACTTCCAATTGACCATGAACCTAAAGCTCTGATACCTACTTGACATGACCCAAACTAGGGCCTTGTTGTAATGGACATCTCAAGCTCAACCAGGACTAGAGACCACCCCTGTTACCTAACCCAACCAGCCTATGCATATCTTGAGTCAGATGAATTTCAAACATATAAAAAGATACCATTATTGCATAATCTAAGACTCTAGGATAGGTCTGTATCTATGACCACCCAAACAAGACCAACCATCCAATACCCAACCAATAACCAATACCAACCAAACCATAATCTAGAACCATGACCATATGAGTTCTAGAATAATTATATATAATCCCAAAATAAAAGAGGATGGAATAACCAACAATCCAGTCAACCGGTGTCAGCCCTAATACAATACCAATACTAATACTAAGGTTAACAATAATATTGATCCCGCCCATTTCAACCCATAGAAGTTCTATAAAAGCCTTTAACCATAAGAAAACCAATATCTGGTTGGGATATGCCCCCAACCATAGACAAAACTAATATCCATAAATAAAACTAAGTATGAAATAATATCCATGAAATAGAGCCTTCTAAAAAGATAGAAGCTCACCGCTTCAATCCAATAGCTGATCCCAAAGTTCGATCGCTAAGCAAGAAGAGTTGAATGTCGGTTCTTATATCATATAGGGTTACAGCTGCCCGAAGATGGGTTAGCAAGTGAACGCTAGCATGAACTCAGGATAAGGATAAAATAATGCCATATAGTAAAACCAAGTAAACCAACCATATGCATTCAAACCATACATATATATAATCATGCCCGAAAAGAGAACCAACTGTAGCATGTATTTAAAAAATCTAGGTATGTGTAGCTTCACCGTCCATAACTATCCATGGGCTATATGGGTCCAGTGTAACCCCCTGAATGGGCCCTGATGCGTGTAGTCGCATAAACTGAAGATACCATTAGATTAAGGGATTTCCAAGTACCCTTCACTCTTAATGGTATATATGTATAGTGTACTTAGAGAATTCGTGCGTACATCGTAGTATCATATAAGGTCGCTATGACCTACCCCTCATGTCAGCAACTATGAGTTTCAAGTATTTATCCACTGGACTCCCACCTTCATAGTTAGCTATCTCACTTCGCCTTTATTTCTCAATTAAGACCAATCTGAACCACTATTGTTAACCGAGACTATAGATAGTGGTATCATCATACCGACTTTAACTTAAAAGTAATGTCCTTAGCTAAACTCTTTAGAGATCAAGCGATTCCCGAGTAACCATAGATCACGTTAACTTGGGGGAGTCCCATGTATCCCAAAGTGTTCATTATCGTATTAGCAAGGGGGATTTCTTTGTACCCTGCAAGTATTCATTATTATGTTTGCTTGGGGGATTCCTTTTTTAACCCACAAGTGTTCATTAAACCAAACCATTCTATTTAACTATTCCAAAATATTTTGGGCTTCATTACCAAATTTAAACCATGCATAAGTTCCATTAAAAGTACAATAATGTAATGAAAACATTCTCAGAGGCATTTTATTAAACATATTGGGGGCATAGTATTTCAAAAACCAAAGCCAATTACCAAATAACCATTACCATGCAACTAATTATTCAAAACAACCATTAAAGCATATAAAATCATAATTAAAATATGGAAAAAACCATAACCAAGCATTTATAACCAAAACCCCAACAAATATTTGAAAACCCCAAAACCATAAAATAAATCATGCCATGAAACCATTGTATAAAACCATGCCTTTAGTTGGAACTAACAATAAGTGAAGATTAAATGCCTTAATTGAGAAGATAATGGAGAGAAATTACCATCACAAGCCCCAAATTAATCCGTGAGATGAAACCCTAGCTTTCTTTTCCCAAGAACTTTAAAGAGGATTAGAGAGTGTTTTCTAAGTATTAATAAATAGTATAATAGGGCAACTAACCTCCCAAGTGAGTTAAAAGTCATGGGGACTTATTAGTGTAAGTGGGCAAATATCTATATTGCCCTCACTTAAACTGCATAAAATTCCCATCATAGGGTACGACTGACCTATACAAACCGTATCCTCCTATACGAGTGGTACCTACCACTCATACCCTAGACCTACCCTTAGACCCAAAATTGCCCAAGGTACGACTTATCCCAAACCAAGTCGTATCTAAGTATATGACTAGTACCCTTGACCCGTACCCCTGGCAGAATAGAATCACAAAAGGTTTGAACATTGTCCATCATACGAGTGCATGGTATGACTCGTACCCTGTCTTATGTCTCATGGTGATGCACTCGTACACAAATCCTACTTAAGTCACTAAGTTTAAGATTAAGTAAAGGAAATAACCAAACCCAACAACCCGTATCCACCAATGCAAATCAAACCACAAAAGTCGTATCCATTCCAGAAACCAAATTCAACCCACCATCAAATATTGGTCAGCATATGACCAACCCATACCACTTGTACCCCAGTGTATAACTCATTCCCCTTAGTCGTAACTTATCCAGAAATAAAAAATCCAGGAAATTTCTAAGGGCCAGAAACCCAAGGTGTTATAATCTATCATTATAATAGTTCCAACCTTAATTTAATTTCCCTTGGGCTTGTAAATCTGCCAAACTATGATCAAGATACTTCACCTCCTCTTCAGATTCAATCTTAAAAATTCTAGAAGTGGAACGCTATGCCGCAACTGCATTTAATTTTTCAACACTCATTGTTGCGAATTGTTTTATAAGCAACCCAATATCTGTCTGAAGTTGTACGACCTCTTGTGCTACAAAATCATCACTAGCCATATATGTATTATCTTCTCTAATAGCATATGTACCCACACCAAACTTAGCATCTCTAGTATGCCAACCTTTATTCATCACTGAAATATTATCAAGTATATCATGCACAACCTCCCACCAAAGATGCATAAATGCACCTCCTAAAATTGTATCTGTCATTACTCTTGAACTGACATTCAATGATCTATAAAAGATTTCCCATAAATTTGATCCTCTGATTTTGTGATTACATACCATGCTTAGCTTCTTTTTGAATCAAAACCATGCTTCATACAAGGACTCCAAAGGTAACTATTTAAAGTTATAAATCCTATCTTTCAACTATAGCATCCTTACAGAAGGGAAAAATATTTCAATAAACTATTTATGCAACTCATGTCTGGAGGTGATTGAGCCTTTTGGAAGTTCCCCTAACCATAATGATGTTTCTAATGTCAAATAAAATGGGAACAACCATAGTCTCAGAGCTTTCTGATTTACCCCTAAAATAGCATATGATGAACAAATCTCAGTGAAATTAGCAAGATGCATGTTTGCATCGTTAGTTGTTACTCTAAAAAATACACCCTTCAGATTTAGCAATTGAATCATAGCACTAGTAATGTTAAATTTGACATTATGGGGCAACTAAGGAGAAATAATGGCTCCTATTTTTGTAGGTTCAATATATCCCATGTCTTCATAATCATCATATGGTTGAAGATATTGATAAACAGGAATTATTGGGGCTCTACCTTTTTTCACTCTTCCATGTTGCGCAGGCACCTGTCTTGGCCTAGATAGCACTGTATTCTCTGCTCGGGCCTGCTCTTCTGCCACTTTATCTTCTTTAGTTGTTGCTACTAATAATTGTTATGTATGTCTATCAGTAACATTCTATAGATCATTCGATGGTAGAGGAGGAGGCATATTATGAGGGTCAAGAACCCTAGCCAAAACACCATCACAAACTTGTTCTGTCATTCTTTATGGTGTTTGAAGAATTCTTTCTGGATCTGGATAAAAAAGAGTAAGAAATTGTCTGTTCTCCTAGTGTTTGACATACACCGGTGATGCCAAATTAAAACAAAAGATAAAACCTGCAAACTTCACCAAATTCAATCAACAAATTAAACCATCCTCCCCGGTGACAACACCAAAATTTGATGTCTCCTAAAACTAACCTCTAAAAAAGGTATGTTGTAGTTGATGTCAAATATAGTAACCCAACTAGGTTGAGGTCTAACCCATAGAGAAGATGTTTAATAGTTGTTTAAATTGATATAACTCACGACCAGTGCAGAAAAGTAAATGTGGTATTTTAGAAGTAATTAGTACATAGTAACCGAACATGAGTGTTTTAAGTTGTAAACAATAGAAGATGAACACTAGGATTGAGTTCCCCCTAGCTTTTTAACTCCATAAATTTCTCTTTATCAACCCAATTATTTTGATGCTTTGCATGTAAAGTCTACAAGATATGTATTATCAACCGTCTTTTGAACGTGATGATAAATCTCACCCTTTACCGGTTTAGTCTTAGGGTTTCGCCTTGTTGCTCCTTGTTACGACCTCAGTTCACTATCACCTTTTGAGTTTAAGTGATTAGATGAGATATTGGGAATTATACGGTGGAGATGAATCTCAAATTACTATATTAATCTTCTTTTCCTAATCACAAACTCATTTGTGAAGATGTTTGCAAATACAGGCTATCTCAAGCTTCTGCAGGAACTATGAGAATAATTATTTCAAAAAAGATTAAGATACATGCATAAACCCTAGAATAGATGAATATCACACCTCCTATACGTAGCTAATCAGCCAGGGTTCCCACAACCCTAGTCAAGGAGATTAGATGCTTATGTTCTTGCAAGAATGCATGATTATCAATGAAAAAGACATATAATTAATTGCACAAGAATAAGATGAATACACTCCAAAGTCTTGAATTGAGTAAAAACCCAAAATCTCAAGAATAATTGTAAAGTATGTGAAAAGTAATAAGAAAAATATCAAAGTATGTAACCTAATAAAGGATAAACCCTAAGGTATTAATAGTATCTCAAAAATTCTCAAAAATCCTAATGAAAATGGAAAAGGTAAAGTTATGTCAGCATAAGGTATGACTCATTCTTCAACTCGTATCATCATTATACGGGTCGTATGTGTGCTTCTCATATCCATTCAAGTGTATGGTCTTCCAGGGTTCAACTTTCTATTCAACATATGACTTTTTCTCATGAGTCGTACCCTAATATACAACTCGTATCCTTCATATGTATCCACCTGGGACTTCTGTCCTTCCTAGCTTTGAACATTGGTATACTTAAGATTTCCCTATATGAGTTGTACTCATACTTTCAACTCGTATACTTCTAATACTTCTACTTTGAATGACAACTTTATATTTTGTTATGCTTACGACTTCATGATACGGCTCGTACCCTTACTTACTACTTAAATGCTCTAGTCGTATCTTATCCATACTTAGATTCTCAGTTTCCCTTTGGGTTTTGTTGTGCTTATGAGTCATCCTATGAGTCATATAGAGTGTTGAAGACTCGTGGGGTAACTCATATCTTGATCAGAATTTATCTTTCCAGGATTTTTTCTTCTATTTTTATCCCAACACTATTGTAGACCTATTTTACCTGCAATAAACTTAAAAGTGCATCATATCTACTAAAATAACCCAAGTACCCTCATAAATTCACAATTTTAAGCAATGAAATTCATGTTTCCATGACACATCAACGATGAAGATTACTACATCAAAGATGAATGTGAGATGCATAAATCTTATGGCTCTTATGATGATATTAAATGGGTAAAGAAATATTGTTGCAACTCCTCTAATGAAGATGAAGGTTTTCAAACTTCACGCCATAAATATGAAGATGATGTGAGGTATAAGGCTTTCTCCCATATGTCTTTTGAACACCTGGAAGAGGGTTATGGTAGACAAAAAGGTAGTGAGGCTGGATGTACTTCCTCATCTTTTGCTACTTCTTATCCTAATCAAAGAGGTATAGATGTAGGGATGGTAACAAATTTGAAGAAATTATGTGGACCATCGAATAGATACATTCTCTACTTCTTAAAGTATAAGAATTTACCTCTTATCCTAGTATTGGTGTGTGTTCTCCTAATGGTAATGATATTTAAGGAAGGGTGGAAGGATCAATGAGCTATAAAAGTAGAGACAATTCATTATTTCAAGATGTGTATGACCAAAAGTGGTGGATACTTAGAATAAAAGTGAAAAGTGAACCGCTTCTAATTGGACTTTTCATATTTGGGTATACAAGAGTTGGGTGCCTCCATGCAAAGAACTCTTGACAAGACCTCACAATTGGTATCCAAGATTAAAACCAAGAAGTCAAAATCAAAACAAGCTACTCCTTGTGAAAATGTGATTAAGGAGGAGCTAATTAAAAAAAATGAAGGCCACTCCTAGCAACTCGAAATAGAAGATAGAGTTGAGGGGATCTTTGGAACTTAACTAAACTCTAATAAAATTGAGCAATAAAATATCGAGAAGAGTAAGGTGTGATCTATGACAACTTTAGAGTAGAAAAGGAGAGGTTGAGAGGAGTGATGTGAGAGAGTTGTCACAACCTTATACTAACTTATATAACCCCTCTTCCTTTTCTAGTTTTCTTGATTCTTATGTAGGTATCCTCGGAAACAAAGCTAGTGACACTCCTTGAGCAATGAAGAATCATGAGGTGCTAGAAAGCTTCAAAAGGAAAAAGTTAGCACCAATGTTTAAAAGAAGGGAGAATGCAATACTTTATATGATTTACAAGGTAACAAAGCTAAACCTTACACTTTGTTAAAAGTAGAAGATTCTTGTGTGGCTAGTAGCCAATTAAGTATAAGTGATGTCTTATATATGTGTGGGCTTAAATATTTTTTACCTTGAGATATCTTTATTGGACCTTATTGCATGATGATGATGTTATTTTTGTGAGTGCTTATATACTAGTAGATCCCATAGATGACTGACTTGATTTTTCTAGTAAAATCGATTTGAGTCCACCTAGTGTTAGGACTTATGACTTTAGTAATAATACATTGCCATGTAATGAGGGCAGTCAAATGTTATTTGGATATGATAACTTGAATGTGTATGATATTAAGAAGCTTTTTGTTGGTGGTGTCAATGGTGACACCTTATTGAATGGTGATAATGTCATTGTTATGGGTACTCAAATACTAGTTGTTCCTATAGATGTCCAAACTGATTCTACTGATAAGATCGATTTGAGTCCACCAAGTATTAGAACGTATGACTTAAGTGAAAGTGTATTCTCATGTGATATGGATAGTTAAATACTAGTTGGGTCCAATTGTGGTAATCATGTACTAGGTGTTTTTGAGCTCAACATGCTACCAACTAGTGTTAATTTTGGTGACGACCAACTTATTTATCATGCTGACCCATTAATTTATGAATTGTGTGATGTGTGGAATAATATAATGCCCCGGGAATACACCCTGGATGCCACACGGTGCTTATAGTTACAAGTGACCACAAGCTAACCCATGAGCTAGTACCTACACTAAATAAACTGATAAAAAAGGCTACACATGTATGGAAAACAAAGCTGGATATGCCATAAGGTTTAAACATCTAAAACAAATTTCTGCATTAATATGCCTAAAAAATAAATATCTGAAAACATTACTGTAAAGTCTGTCAAAAATAACTAATAACTGACTAACTGTCTGAAAGTGTTGGAAAACCTCTAACTGACTGACTGTGGAGTTGATGGGACAAGTCCCCAACTAACTTTGGCTGACTATTGAACTGAAACACTGAAGTAAACATAAACGGTCCTCAAAATATGATGGTTCACTACTTCTTCTGCCGTTGATGCTCTGAGAGGTCTATACGGTTGGGAACCTAAGCGTCTGAACCTATGATATGATATATCATAGTGCAAGAAATGGCTGTACAGTCAGTACTTTGAATACACTGGTATGCTATATGAGGTTAGGTTGATATGCATGGGCTCATGTACATGGATAGTAACTGGCTGAATGAATAGCATGAGATAACTAATACATGGTATGCATGGAAGCTATAAAATCTGAGGAAGCATGACCAAGCATATAACATGATACTAGAATAGTCTATAAACTAAAATACTAAAATACTGATACTGAACAACTGATAACTGTATACCATAATCAAGAAAGCCTGAAACTGAACTCTGAAATGAATACTGGACTGAGACTGTGGAAGCTATCATAAAATCGGCATGCCCCAATATGAGCTAATTGGGGTCCAACCTATGACCCCAGTTGGAAGGGTGTCAGTACCATGCCATGGGTACTAACACTGTCTGTATGGATCCACTGAAGTGAAGTCCCAAAGGACTAAAGAGTCACCCTTTATCGGCAAGTGCTCTAGTGAGATATATGTCAACCCTTAACTAGCAGGTTAATATGTCAACCTATACTAGCTACATAGTTATGGAATACAGGTAATTATACTAAATATCACACCCTCAACTGGCAGGTAAGCCCCCATCCCTGGGTTCGCTCGGTGCTAAATCCTACTTCCAACTGAACTGACTTTAATTACTGGACTGAACTGAGCTTACTGACCTGATATACTAACTGAATTGATAATACTCTAATATATCCAAAGCCATTCTGAAAATACTAAAACTAAGTAAACAACTAAGTTTTTGGGTATTCATAACCCCCAGGAGTCGATAGCATTACCGATGGAAACATACTAAAGCTTCAAAAGCATGATAAGTAGTCATTGTTCAAAATTCATCTCTTAAGCATTTCATCAAACACATGGGGGTCATAATGTTAAAGCATAAGAATAGTTAAATCATGGCATAATAACATTATTTGAATATAAAAATCATGGGTTAAGGATTTAACATGCAAATATCATCCTTTAAATGGGTCAAAGGCTAATTCCAACAAGAACACATGTAAACATGATATAAAAATTAAAATTCATGGAAGTTCATGGATAAAATTCATGAAAATATGTAAAGATCATGATTTTAAACTTTAAAGAGGATTCTTGGACTCCATGGGTGAAAAGGACCCGTGAATGAACATCTGACATACCTTAGTTGAAGAATTCATGAGAATCTTGGTGAATTTCTTACAGATTTAACTTGAATATTGAAGAAGATAGGGTTTTGTTCTTGAGAGAGTTTGTGAAAAGATAAGTGATTTTGCCCTTTTGGGGCCTTAATCTCATGTTATGGCTGAGATAAGGTGAGGTAAAAAAACTGAAATACCCTCTTGGACCCAAAATTAATTAAGCTTAATGTGGCCAGTGATGCGATAAGTGATGCATCATATCTCTCAGTAGACACATTAGGCGACATGTCACGTTTCACCCCACCAATGCGATAAGCGGTGCACCATGGCCATATCGCGCTGACTCACTGGTTTGAACATCCAAACAAGCCCCAAACCTCGTCCAAAAAATCTGAAACTTACTCGAGACATGCAATCGATCACCACGATCATAAATCAACTTAAAAATCAACTTTTTAAGTCTTGGAAGGTCGGAATTAAAATTATCAAAGTTTAAGGGGCTTTGTAAATGACTAAGTCTTAACACTTCATGAAATTTTCTAAGTCTTGGACCCCTTTATCATAAAAGAGTGAACTAAAATGAGTTAAGATCTTATGGGGTCTTACAAATGAGCCCCAATTTAGAGATGGGATTGGTATAGTTGGTCATGTGGATAGTCATGAAGAATCATTACACCTAAATAATGGGTCCTTAGAATGTGATTCCCTTTTTTATTATTCTTCTTAGAATTTTGAGGTGAGATATGAATTCAAAAACAATATCTTATTTGATGATGACATGACTATTGTTGATGAGAATAGTAGACTTCCTTATGATAACGAGGAGTTGGCCTCTCTTGAAGGCTATACATTGATTGACAATCCAGAATGGTGTGATGACACACTTTTTAAAAATAAAAATCTCTTCTTGGAAGATGATAGTAAACTTAATGGAAAGGTTAGTATCCAAAATAAAGGTGGTGTATTCTCCTTAAAGACTACCTCATCCCTGTGTGATTTGAATCTTTATCAAGGCTCTAATGTTTATGGATCTAGGGGTGAGCATCCTCATAAGCACACATTATATGAGGTCCATTTAAGTATCACCTTTCTATACTACTTGTTTGCATATGATGATGCTCAATAATTTAAGTGGAGTACGTTGTAAGAGGATAAAAGTGTCAAATGGGAAAATGGGTGTTTGTTTAACCCATGCGTATTAAATTCCTTTACATTACACTCTGATAATGATTTAAATAATGGCATTTGTTTTGAAATACTTGTTCCAAATGACAAGTAATTTATGATGAGGTTGTTGGCTTGAATGGTGATAAGTATAGTAGTAACATTTGTTTTTTCTCATGTGATTATTACTTGTTGTTATTACTTTCTCTTATGGGTTTGAATGAGATATATTTGCCAACCTGTGTGGACAATTCATTTGTATTTGACCCTGATGATTAGTTAGGAGTAATCCCATTATAGCTAGAGCATTTGATGGAGTCGTAACTTGGGATGACCTTATTTATAACATGACACTTAACTATGTGGGTTGTCCTATGTTACTTGACTTAGAGGTGGATTTTTGTTTTTATAAATGTAGAATCATTGAAGACTTACTTGTGTGGTTGCCTAAATACCATGGTTTTTTAAATTAACCCCTTTGCCAATGTTTCCTATGTATCAAAGTATCTCTCGTTATGTTGGGTTACAAACTAATTGTGGCTCATTTTGGTGCTTGGTTATATGTTAAGTGTGTACACCCTTAGCATGGCGGTAGAGTTGTTATTACTAACCTTTGTGCTAACCCTTGTACTTTAAGGATATTGTGGTTGCTTGTCCTTCTCATGTATTTTTAGGATTTGGATTTAAGGATGGATCCTTTTTAAAAAGAGGAGGATGATATGAGTACGGTCATATTTGTCATATTAGGAGAGTTTTTCATATCCCACAATAGCTTAGATCCCATAGGAAGCCATAAAACAACAAATACATAAGGCTATTAACGATCAAGATGACATTTGCACAATCAAGAAGGGCCCTTGTGGGTTATTTCTGAAATAGTCACATTTGGACTACTTTTGTGATAGGCTATTTTTGTAAAGGAAATAACTATTAGCCATTTTCATAAGTATATTTTGGGGAATTGAATAGACTTGATAATTAGTTACTCTATGTAATATCCCTAAAACCCAAGTTAGGATTAAAACCATGCTTCAAGTACATGTAAAGTAAAAATCATGCTTTAGTAGTATGAAAAGTGATTTAGCCATGTATTATGCCCACAAGTAACTCCTAGCTCAAAACCAAGTTGAAACCTTCCTTACCGGTGGTTTTCTTACAAAGAATCTCCCTATAGCAAACTTAAATGAGCATAACTCCTAGTTTCTAAAGTAATTTTAGGATAAAGAAGTAAGTCCCTTATTCTTTATTTTATATTAAAAATCCTGGACATAAAGAGGGAGTCGATTCATGTACTTCACCATTTCCTTGGTCCTTATAGAATCGAAGAAAGGATCTAGAGACTTTCTGGTGCCCCGATTCCTTCTTTCCCTAACTCCCTCTATCACTTTGGTTGTAGGATATGAATGAAGGTCGAGGAGGCAGGGAATAAAAGGTTATTCACTATTGTTTTACCCTTATATCAGGCCTTGGTACGGCCTATACATGATGGATGAAGGTTTTGGTCCAATCCTCTTGGTCTAAGGAAGGGGAACCCCATTATGCTTGCTTGGCATAGAAGGATGGCTACCCAAAAAGTCTTTTATGTTGAAGCCATCCTATGGTAAGATTTGGGCAGAGGTAGCCCTTAATCACTTACTAACTTACTCGGATATTTGAGTCCTCTTTCCAACTCATCCAGTTTTACCTTAATTTGATTCCATAGCTAAGTGCTATGTCTATTTTAGTGAAGCATTATCCAACAGTGAGATATTATGTCATAAAAATGATTGTGGGTTAGATTTTACGATCATACAATCTACTCGTCTTCGTAAAACATCCTAAAAACCTGAAATTTGGCAAGTATGCCTTCCAACCATGAAAGGGTACCATGATATTTGTTAGAAACCACGATCTTAGGTACGATCGTTAGTCCTAAAGCTCATTCATCTTGGACATTTAACCTACGAACCAAGGTATTATTATAGGTGAGACACGTGGTCATACCATGTCTTATCTAATCAAGTCTAGAGTGCCTCTAGTCTATCCACCCAACCACGAACACCACTATGATTGTAGGTGGGTCCCAAGAATATGGGATGGTTCGTATGATTCAGTTTTGCATATTCTTAGTTACATTTATGAGGTGCTTTACAGTCTTTTACCACTCTTTTAACATCTAAACTACATTATTTAATCCACCCTAAAGCTAATTATTAAGATTAATATTACCATAAGTCGCTCATTACTCGTAATTCTTTTGACACTTAGTCAAAACAAGATAAAGAGGCAATTTTCCTCCTCTCTAGGGAAAACTAGGATTCTCTAATCTCAGGTTTTAGTTTTAAAGATTTTTCAAGATTCTCATCTCCAGGTATGTGGGATTTCATATTTGGGTTTCCTTTTGCCCATTGACTCTCAAAGTTGACCTAAATTCCTCGGTCTAATTCCTCTCTCAGAGCCTAGGGTTTATGAGTAGAATGAATTCCTCTATATTTAAGTTCCTTGTCATAATTGATCCATGGACCGATGTTACCCCATGAATTTCAGTATCATTCACATTCTTATAATTATGAACCCTAAGTGTAATGTATAATACATGATTTTAAACTTGAGCTATGAAATTTTGTATTTCATTTTGTAAATCAAAATTGTCATAATAGTTGCATCCTTCTAAGATGGCGGATCATGAACACCCGATGACCTAGGATTTTGTGCATATGTAATAAATACTCATTCCTTCATGGTTATATGATATAGAGTGCTTTTCAGATAAGTGTCTACTATTTTAGTCTCAGATACTAGTGTTATGAGATTATCAATTATGCATTCTAAATAAACTATCCAATTATCAGTCAGTTGGGAGGGGTACTTAGCACCGAGTAGATGTAAGGATGAAGTCTCAGCATTTATTTTGGTTGAGACCTTTAGTAAAAGTCCCTAAGTCCCAGAATTATGATGCCACTATAGGTTTTAAAGGGCCACTCATCAGACCAGGCTTGACACCTTAATCCTTTTGGATATTAGTTTAGTGAATTCACATTAGCCAGTGTTCAAACCGTTGTCAAGGTACTAAAAACCCATCCTATTGGGTTACAAATTGGACCTTAGTTAGCTTAGTTGGGGTATGTCATTTAATGGTAGCTCCCACAGTCCATAGTTTAGATTCAAGTAGTTGCATAACCGTATACCCAGTTACTCAGCATAACATACAACACATGTTTATTACTTGGTCTTGCTTTGGTTTATCATGTCACATGCATAATGTTTAGTCTGCAACTAGCTGAATCTGAACTTTGGATAATGGAAGCTACCATTAATCAATAATAAAATTTGGATTGTATGAACTATGGACTATGGGATCTACCATTACATTTTTTATCCTAGTTAGCTTAGATTGGGGTATGTTGGCTAATAGTATCTCTCACAGTCCACAGTTCAGATTCAGTTAGTTGCATGACCACATACTTAGTTATTCAGCATATCATATATGATATGTTTATTACTTGGTCTTGCTTTAGTTTATAATGTTACATGCATCATGTTTAGTCTATATTAGATATTTCCTATTGCATATACTCCGTACATTCAAAATACTAGTTGCATATTTTTCTTTATGCTATATTGTCTTATAATATAGGATCTGGCGTTCAGCATCTGGATCATGCATAGTATGATATCCTACAACATTAACAGTAGTACTTTGGTGAATCCTCATCTTTTGAGGTCTAAATATCAATATCTTTCATTAATGTCTTTCTTATTTTCAAACAGTTAAAGTTAGTCGGGGACTTGTCCCAGAAACTCATCTTAGTAGAGCTTTCAGAAAGATGGTGGAGAATCAACTTTATGTTATGTTTAGTGATTTCTATTTTGTCTTGACATTGATATTGGATTTTTATTTTCACATAACATTCAAGACTTCATCTTTCGTATAGTAGTTTTTACCAGTTAATCTGGTATTCATAGTGTCATGCTAGGCAATGGGTTAGCTTGGGTCATTTGTTGCTTTAAGCACCATGTTATGACTAGGGGGTCATATTGGGTCATGAAAAACATAGTATCAAAGCAAATTTTAAGGTGTCCTAGGGTGTTTGAGAGTTGTGTTAAGTAGAGTCTTGTCATAGGTGTGAAGCGCATCACACTTATGAGTAAGAGTTTGTGAAACATTTTTGGAAAAGTTTCACTTCTTTAATGTTTATATCATTTGATTGAGTGTGAACTCTATTTAAAAATTTTCTTCTAAATCGTTCTCTACATGTTATAGAAAATTCCTCCCAAGAAAGTTAATGAAAGGAGAATTGGAAGTGCAGACAATAACATGAACGGGAACCAGCAAGCACCACCAGTTCCAGTGACCCTTTGAATGGGAAAATATCTCATACCGAATTTAGGGCTTATTTCACAGTATTATCCTAGTCTATAACCACCCATAATAACCAGGAGGTTGTGGCACCAGCCAACCCTATAGTGAATATAGAATCAGCCATAGTGCGAGAGTTCACTCAGATCAATCCTTTGGTATTCTTTTGGTCTAAGTCTGAAAGGGATACATAGAAGTTCCTAGATACTATTCAAAATTTTACTGAGATCATGGGTGTCACTCCAGCTAAAAGTGATGACTTGGATGCTTATCAGTTGCAAAGAGTGTCTTACACTTGGTACAAATAATGAAAAGATGATTGAGGTGCGGATGCATGACCGATAGAGTAGGATGAGTTTATTGTTGATTTCCTATATAGGTTCTTCCTACTTGAGTTAAGAGAATCCAAAGTTCAGGATTTCATTAATTTGAAGCGAGGTAACATGAGTGTTTAGTATTTTAGCAAGTTTACTCAATTGGCTAAATATTCGCCGGTAATGGTTGTTGACTCCACCATATGAGAAAGTTTGTGTCTAGTATTTCTTAGGATGTGGTCAAGAATGTAGGACTACTATGTTGGCTAAGGAGATAGACATCTCCAGGTTGGCGACTCATGCTCAGCAAATTGAAGAAGAGAAAATCAAGGAGAAGGAAATGAAGAGTAAGAGGGTCGAAACAAGTAGCCTTAATTTCTCCCAACAAAGGTTTGATGGTGGTAACAGATCTCAGTTCCACCAAAAATCTTTAGCTCCAGCCCCATCTTTGGAAAGTTCTCCAGTTTCTAAGTTCAAGCAAGATAAGTAGAATAAAGCACTAGTCTTTAAGTATAAGGGTAATAAGAATGGTAGTTGAACAAACTCAGTTTGAAAGAAGTATGGCAAGAACCACAAGGGTGAGTGTATGGCTAGTAGTGATGTTTGTTTTGGGCATGGCAAGCTAGAACAAAAATTGAAAGAGTGTCCAGTGGCTTCACACAGTGGTAGGGATGCTTATCAGCAAAGTTAGTCTAACTCTTTAGCATCTCCTTTAGGTTGCCCGACTCAGCAGGGTACCTCGTCTAGTGCAACTGGTAAACAGTGTCAAAATAAATTCCATGACTTTCATACGATATAGGATCAGAAAGGTTCTCATGATGTAGTCACCGGTATGTTATAGGTCTTTCACATTTATATCTATGTATTGTTAGATATTGGAGCAACACTTTCATTCATAACTTCCGGCATAGAAGTAGACTTTGATGCCAGTCCAAAAATCCTCTCAGAACCCATCTCAATCTCTACTCCAGTCAATGATTTGGTCATAGCTAGATGAGTATATAAAAAATTCCTAATCACAGTTTCTCAGAAAGTCACCTTAGTTGATCTTGTAGAGCTAGACGTGACCAATTTTGATATTATTCTTGGTATGGACTAGATAAACTCTTTTTATGACTCCATCAATTGTAGGAACAGAGTAGTCCAGTTTTAGTTTCAAAATAAATCAGTAATAGAGTGGAAGGGTAGTACCACAGTGCCTATAGGTCGGTTGTGTCCAACTTAATCTAGAAAAATGATTTCCAAAGGATGGATCTATCATCTTGTTCGATTTAAAGATTCTCCAAGATCCCAAATCTTGATTCAATTCCGATGGTAACTGAATTTTCAAAAGTGTTTCTTGAAGATCTGCCCAGATTTCCTTCCAATCAAGAAATTGACTTGGGCATACATCTCCTCTTTGACGCACAGCCTAATTCAGTTCCACCCTATATAATGGCTCCAACTAAGCTTAAAGAATTTAAGGGGAAGTTGAAAGGCCTTCTAGATAAGGGTTTCATTAGGGCTATCATCTCTCTATGGATGCTTTAATTTTTTTAGTGCACACGAAACACTGTTCTCTCAGAATGTGCATCGATTACCGTCAATTGAACAAAGTCACAGTCAAGAATAAGTATTCCATTCTTAGGAATGACTTATTCAACCAACTTTAGGGTTTCAAGTTCTCGAAGATAGACCTCAGATTCAACTATCATCAGCTCAGAGTCGGAGAATTTTACATTCTAAATATAGCCTTAAGGACTCGATATGATCAATTCCAATTTTTTGTTGTCTTATGAACTAATAAATGCTCATGCAGCTTTCATGGACATGATGAACAGGGTGCTCAAGCAATACTTGAACATGTTCATTATAGTCTTCATAGATGACATTCTGATTTATTATCGGAGTGAGGATAAACATACAAACCATTTGAAGATTGTCTTACAGACTCTTTATTAGCTTAATCATTCTCATAGTAGAGGTGAAAACCTTTTTTCAAATCCGATTAACGACACATACATATACCTATGACCGTTTTAATTAAACTATTCACTACACATTTATTTTCTATACTAAAAATCCAAGGAGAATCTCATTACCTGGTTACGGAAAATCTATACTTAGCAAATCTGTAAACCACTTGGGAATTTCTTAAAAGGCCACTGCTTTTATGTAACGCCCTGAGACTACCCCCTGGACGTCACATGGTAGTTAGAACCAAGAGTGATCCCAAGATAATCTATGATACTGGCATAATTTGTGAGCAACTGAATGAAATACATAAAACTAGAAATATTAAGTAGCGGAGATATCATTAGCTGAACCTTTTCAATACAATACTAATTAAAACATTTACAACACTGGTTATACAAAAAAAACTAAAATTTAATACATCAACATTGACTAACTATCTATAAAGTATCTACTAATATTGACTATAGGTAGCTGGAATATGACCCCTAGCTATCTCCAATCAATACGAATGAATGAAAATAAAATATTGAATATACAATCTAACTCGAGTCCTTCGAATAAAGGGAACGTGTCACCTACTAACTGGAAGCTGTGAATTGCCTGATCATGATGTTGTGGGCAACAACTGACACCTACATTATGAAACAATGTAGTCGCACAGACGTATATGTGGTTACTACTTCTGGAATATACTGAATATGTGAGAGTGAAAGCAATAAGTAAAATTGAATAAATTCATCACCTTAACACATCCATATTAAGTGTAAATAGACTCACCTTGATCATGAATAAAACTAAAATATTAAATAACATAAACATAAATCAAAAAATAATATCTGAATAAAGCTTGTGAGTTATTACACTTAGTTTTTAAAATCTTTACTTTGTGGTAGTTTCTTATAACCGATATAGATCATGTGAGATAGCATAGAATCCAATGTCTGGCCAATGTTGAGGAGGGTTGTCCTATACATTGCCATAGGTAAAGAACCTTACTTGGGTGATCATCTATACATGTCCATTTGGACAAGCTAAATAATATATGAAGTTCATTAGGACAAGTTACATGCCTATTTAGACAAGCTAAAAATACCTACAGTGGCACGTAGTTTCTGGAAAATAGGATGCATTAAATCCACATTCTCCCCCAGTGTTAAATACTACTCCCAAAATATATACACTTATGTTCATTCTTATGAAACTCACCTTAAAGTAGCATAAAGGTTTATAAAACTGGAACTCAATAATAATGATTCTCTTGCTAAAATCATACTCATAAAGAAATTTGTGAGTTTCATGTCTTATCTGAGTTCAAAAAATCAAAACTGTAACCTTAAACATGTTGTAATACTTGTAACTTGAACTTCTTTTAAACTGAGAGAATCATGCTAAAATCACATACTTTTACTTTTAAACAGACTGAATCATGCTGAAAAATCATGTACTTTTACCAAATCATGGAACTTCATGTCAAAATACTAAAACTCATCTCATAATATCAACCATGTGAGTAAAAACATGAATAATTATAAATTCTTGTGATAAATGAAATTTAAATCATAGGGAAACATCATAATTTTAAAAGCATGAAAAATTGGTATGAACCCCAGTCATTAAATCCTTAAAATTTATGTAAAAACTCAACTTTTGGGCACAAGGATGGAAGATAATCTTTTTTCAATCCCCACATACCTGAACATAATAAATATTCTTGAGAGAAACTTGAATTGTAGCTTTGGAAGTTGAACTTTAGGAAGAAACTCTATCTTCTTTTTTCTTCAGTGAGGAGACGAGAATGAGCATTAAAATCTTCATAAATGATGAGAAAATAAAGTTTATAAGGTGATTTAAGTCGTGGTGTAAGGTTTTGAGATATGGAAAAGACAAAACTACCCTAAGAAAAACTTGATAGAATTTCTCAATTCATGACCTCAGTTGACATCCCATCAACTAATTGATGGCTCGTTAACTCTTGTAGTCAATCTCTAGCCATTTTTTGGTCTTTATTGGTTGATGTTAACGACTTTAGTTGACTGCCTGTCAACTAGTTGACGACTTTAGTTGACTGCCCATCAACTAGATGATGGCTTATCAACTCCCGTCATCAAACTCTGACTGATTTTGAGCTTTTTTGCCTAAGGTTGATGACTTCAGTTGAAATATTGTCAACTAGTTGATAGCACGTCAAATTTTGTTATTAATCTCTGGTAGATGGACACTCTCGGGTAAAATAAGCATAACTTTCTACTTTGCTACTGTATTAAGATGACATCAGATGCATTGGAAAGAAGATTTAAAGATCTTTAATTTGGTGGGTATTGGGCTCAAAAACCCTATATATTATAGGAGTTATACTCATGTAAAGTTTATCCTTGTAGGTTCGAATACTAAAAATCAATCGAGAACAAATGATCTCAACTCAACTTTGCTATAAATTCTTCCTATGACCATTATTCACATCGAAAACACATTACACATAAGGTGAATGGTCATGACACTTATTTGTGGTTTAAAATAATCACTTTTTGGCCTTTAAAAATATGATAAATGGTTAAAAACTTAGATAGGAGTTTGTGGAGCATTACATTTTAGTTCAAAAAGAAAGGAAAAAGAAACTGAACAGTTGCCCTAATATTTTACCCCCTTTAATACGTAGAAATCAAAATAAGAGGTTGAACATGGTCCACTCCTTTTAAAGCTCCCTAATACTTTTTATTATAATAATAATTTTAGTTAAAATTATAAATTGACCTTTTATTAAAAATAATTGGGTTATTACAGTAGTACCACAATAACAACAACCATGCTCAATAGAAGGCCGACTGGTAGAGGAGTAAGAATCCCTCTAGCCTCTCGTAACTAGCGGCTAAGGAGATGTACCTACTAGACTTACGGTAGAAGCTGGCAGTGCAAACTAAATGGTACAGGCTAGGGAGTCCTACTACCTATGACCCCTAGAATAAGAACCACTGTAGTTACCGGCATTCTAAGACTTCTTGGCTAATACCTTAGCCTGACCATCCTGCTTAACCCCCACAAATTTCTTCATATAATTAGACACCTCAATAAAACTCTTCCCTATAGAATTCATCTGAACAAACAATACCTAAATATAAATATTCAATGCTTTTATAAATAAATGGATCCTCTCATCCTCAGTGCCTAATAACTGAGTAGCATAATGAGACAGAGCATGGAACTTATCCTTATAGGCTGCAACTGACATATTCCCTACTTATGATCTAGAAACTTAATTTTTTAAGAATCCAGAGCACATACTTCTCCAAAATAGGGCATGAAACTACACCCAAGTCAAAGGAATTAATACTGGTGACTGACACTCTACATAGGCTCTTCGCCAGTGTTTGGAGTCCTTCAATAACAAAAAAGTCACAACTCAACCTCGTGTTGTTGCACGATCCCTAACTTGTGCAACCTCTCATAATAGTTAATAATGAACTCAAAAGTGTCTTTCAACTTATTAACCTTGATTGATGGAGGTTTTATCTTTAGAAACTAAGTCAGCGGTTCATGTTTACTCTCGATTATGGTGGGACCCAAAATAGGATGAGAGATAACCCTGAAGCCTCATCCTCCCTAAGAGCCATGGTAGCAGTAGGTTTAACACTTGGAACCTAGAAAGTCATCATAGTAGAAGTGGCTCCAGTGCCAACAGGCCCACTTAGAAAATCCAAAACCTACTAAATTACCTCAATAGATATTAAAGGTAGAGTTGAACCTCCAACTGGTATTGTCACTTCCTGCTCAATCACATCCTCATTTTCTTCCCCAGCCTCTTTAAAATTATCATAGTGTAGGAGAGGTGATACCGACCTCATACAAGTCTGGTCAATAGATGCCTAAGCTCAACCCCAAGTGATGTTTATCTACCTCTTCCCCTTCTCTTACCCACTCTCATTCTCTTCCCCTAACAACCGGTTTTGATCTGGAGCTATTGGTGCATGGACTGCTACTCATGCTCCATTCGATTTAGTATTCACCATTTGTGGACAAAAGAATGAATAGGGTTAGATACCAATTTGGATCGCCATATACCAATTGGAATCAAGTTATATCACGAAAGAAGAAAGAATTGATAGTTTTCCTAAAATCCTATAGCCTCCTAAAGAAAAGTACTGACGTCTTCGTACCATTCTACAAAACTCTATTGGAACGGTTTTGGTATAATAAGATCAATAAACCTACTCTCTAGTACTAAATTTGTCACAACCCAAAACCGTCATGAGTGGCACCCATATTAACCTTCTAGTGGAAGAACCAACTACTCTAAGAGTTAACCCACACTTAGGAGAATAAACAACTAGTCAATTCTATTAATCAAAAAACCATATCCAACACTGAGATAAAACATAAGCACAACAAAATGTAAAAATATTATACTTATATTAAACCCTAGTACCCAAACATCATTGTATCTAAACTACTAAAGAATGTAAAAAGGTGGATGTAACCCTAAAAACATAAGAATGTGCATACACATCAACGAAAGAATCCATGGTAGCCTGAAAGATGGATCTTACCCTTGAATTTGAATCAGCCATTGGAATCACAATTAAGGTCTCACAGTAGCCGTTGGAATATACTCTGCACTTAACAAAAGTAAGAGCAGGTATAGTATCAGCACACAAGAAAACAATAATGTACTGGCAGGGTAATTTGACCAACCCAAGATGACATATGTGAACACATAACTATAACTAAGTAAAACAAACCAATGTATGCTCACTACCTAACAACCTTGATTCAATCCACAACACCTAACCATATTCAAAAGCATTATTAACAAACCATTGTAAGTTAGCAAGAATAACTAGTCAAGCCACGTTAAGTTCACCGTCAATACTCTAAGTCAATTTACAAAACTCAACACTATAACCATGTCAAAAATACTTTACTTCATACCATAACCAAGTCAACAATACATGATGCCATTCCACAACCAATTCAAGTATACAATTAGTATGCAACCCGTTTAACACAAGAATCAAGATAACAATAACATAGACAACTCCTGGTCCAATCAAGGGGATGTCAAACTCATAAATACCTTGTACACACATGCTAAGGATCTTATTATTGTCCACTAGTCATGACCTGTAGGGGGTGGCTCAGTCCACGTAAGAAAATCTAGACATCAAGCGACTGCCAACCTTATTCCACCAAAATTCCATAAACTTTTTTAATTAGAGGTACGCCCTAAAAATAATTGAATAGGCATCACAACATCATAGAACAATGATAACAATCAACACTTGTAACTACCAACAAGATTACATAGAAGTTCATTGGATGTAACCTCATTTATAATATTCAACAACCCTTTATAAAGCCTTTTTTATTCCTTAACAACATATATTCAACGTGCCATACAAAGGAACAATTATTATGCATACATAACACAAATTGATTTAAACTACATTAACCACCATCTACCTCGATCCAAAGCTTGCACCACTCACTAAGCCTGAGCCTTGCCTTTCATGTAATTTCAACTTGATTTTTGTCTAAAAACATGAATACAATATAGAATCAACTCAATGACCTACGATATGAGGACTAAAACCCAACCCCAACCCCTAAGGCCCAGCTCATGATCATCCCACTCATTGTAGCATTTTTCTACCTTCAATTCTTCTAAAAACTATTAATTCCATGGCTACTTTAGCAAATTATTGACATGCAAGAGTAATTTAACAATTATCAACTAAACCCCCCCAAAGGTTTTACCTCTATTTTACCCTTTTGCACCCGAAAACCAGTTATAAAAAAACTTAAATACCTCCCCAAAGTACGTAAACTAGTAATTCTAAGGCTAATTAACCAAAATACTAGTTAAAGGGGATAATTTACTTACCTTAGTGATGAAAAATGATGAAAACCACTTGAAATCGCCCTAAAATACCGTTTCCCTTCCCCAAAATGTATTTATAGTTTTGAATTTTTTTTGCTAAAACAGAAGTTTACACCGCTATAGTGACATACATCACTTTATTGACATCTCTATAATGACAACATTGGTTGGGTTTGACCGTCACTATAGAAGGATTTATTCTTCTTTTGAGAACTTCTCTGTAGCAATGTGTATGTTACTCTAGCAGATCGATGAGGGAGAAAGTCAAGAATGCTCCCAATTTTGCCTTTTTCACAACACACCCTTAAACCACTACATTTCGAATTAACTCCTTTATGTCGAGATTGATATCAGGAGTTTTACTTATCCGAATTCAATTTGGAAAAGTCCTATGGTGATTCAATAAAGATCACAGAAGGCACAAAAACTACATAAAATAGTCCACAAATTGAGAGCAACCCCAGGACCCCTTTGAGTGCTAGTTTCAGCCAACAACAAAAACACAAGTATCATGAGTTTAGAAGGTATTTTAACACCAAAACAGCAACAATACAACAAAAATAATATGAACACAATGAACACAAGATTCGTATTCAACAAGAACAACGATTACAAGATACAAACACTAACACAATTGC
Source organism: Capsicum pubescens (assembly GCA_030864215.1). Taxonomy (NCBI): domain Eukaryota; kingdom Viridiplantae; phylum Streptophyta; class Magnoliopsida; order Solanales; family Solanaceae; genus Capsicum; species Capsicum pubescens. The sequence goes on along the minus strand of CM061543.1, from coordinate 282,533,117 downwards.
AAGAAAGGTAAATATAGATAGTGAGACATAGATTATTACAAAGAATAGGAACTAAAGAGTATAATAAACTCAAAAAACCCTAATGAATGTAACAAAAACACCACACTCTTACGGTGAATGCCATGAGAATCAACACACCTCAAGATCCACTGTTTCTAAGCAAAGAATAATATTGGCTTTTCTAAGCCCTAAATTACAATGGCTAATCTAAGCCCTAACTAAGAACTACACTAAGGTGGTCTACTTTTAAGAGAGAGGATTTTCAATGTCTCATAATTTCATCCTTAAACAACTGATAAGAGAAGACCTAAAATGGCATATTTATAGTGTATTACAAAAGGAGACAAAATAACTACACTACCCTTAATGATAGGGGCAGCCATTGAGTGCATTTTAGGCAAACTAAAGTGACCAAAATGTCTTCAATGAGGATGAATCCAAAACCGTGAGCCATTAAGGGTCCAAAGCCATGAGTCCTCATGTCTTCAATGTTCCAAGCAATCTTCCACTCTCGGCCTTGATGTATGGTAGGTTCAATGGTAGGCTCAAAACGGGTCCTCCATGCATGTTCCCATACCCTCGAGGTGACCAAGTTTTGAGCCTCTATGTGTTTCCCTCCAAAGATGTCATCAAAAGATAAGATGGACATTTTTCTTGTATCATCCTCCCCTTCTTGAAAAGGATTCGACCTTAAATTCAAACCTTGCAAAACCAAAGAGAGGACAAACAAATACAAACTCCTCATGGCATGAGGGTTAGGGTTAGCACAACAAATCATCCCAACATGCCAAGTTTGCACATATTTGCAATATAACCAAGGATCCTTTGAATGAAATATTAAAAACTCAATGAAAGATGTAAGAAGGATTTGGTTATGGGATTCACCAAGAGTCACACTTTGTTTGTCATGTGGACAAAGTAACAACTTGGGTGTACCAACATCACCATTTCTATATTTGGCATCAGGGTCAAATGGAAAGAGTGCCCATAGACATGGGTCCAGACAACACTCCCCTTTCCCGTGATCTCCACCCAAACAAAATGACATACTCTCTATAATAGCATATATATCATCCAAAGCAAATAGAGAGTAGAGAAAGGTATCACTCAAGTTAACTTCTACTAAGATGCCTTCATGTGTGTATTCACCACTAGTTTTCCAATCATCGCCATGAGTACTCTCAACGATAAAGCCACATAAGGTAGAAAGAGAAGTAGTTTCCAAGACCACACATTTCTTTCCCCTAAGAGTACTCTCATCTTCCAAGAAGATATTTCCATCTGTAGGAGGAATGTTGTCATATCATAGTGGGTTAGCATATAGGCTATAGCTTCCAAGGCAGGATATACCAACATTTTCACCACTAGGACTATTAGGAGTGTTTATATCATCTTCAAACAAGACATTATACCTAAAAAAGGAATGATCTATTTCACGGGAAGATTCAGAACAAACACATTCATCACTTTCTAAATGATCAATATCAAGTTTCAAAGAGATTTCAAGTACAAGATTATCCCAAGAATACCTCTCGGGTTCACTCCCATTTTGTTGACCAACATTTTCAAATACTTAGCTCACTTGAGTTCTATTAAGCACATCACACATAACCTCAAGTGGCGGGAAAGTTTCACACATAAGTTGATCAACACTAATTACACAAGACAATGTACTTTCATTCAATATATTGGTTTCAACACTAGGTGAACATAAATTGCTCTTACAAGAAAAGTCAATTTCATTGTCAATAGGATCAACTAGTGTATCTACACTCACAACATGTACATCATCCACAAGAGGCAAAGAATCACTAGACTCATAAGTAAGTAAGCTATAACTCATACTCAATGGGATACTAGCCAGACAATTATCATTCACACGCACCAAAGTACAAGAGTTAGCTATTTTACCTTGAAGATCTCGAGTAGATTCCTCTTTACCATGGTGTGAAGGTCCTCCATAAGCTTAGGCAACAACTTCTCTTCGTTCTTTCTCTCTTTCACTTGCCATGTTGGTACCTACGCAAATGCCCTTAGAAATAGAAGGACAATCATCATTAGCATGGTTTGGTGGCAATCCCCTCACTTCACTCCACACAACCTCTCCTTTTTTCACTCTAGGATTACCACCTTGCACACCCTTACTCCTCTCAATCTTTTGTCTCTCTTGATTATTCGGATTGGTGTAGGTGAACACTTCTCTTTGCAGCCCAGGAAAAATGTGCGTTACAAAGTGATTTTTCCATCGGTCTCTTACAACATTAGGACAATCTTGCATATTTGGAACCTTATGTTATGCAAACCAATCGGCATCTAAGAATACATGACCGTAAGTCAAGGGAAAAATATTGCACCACACCTCCTCATGGTATTTAAATTGGGAGAAGACAACTTTTACCCTTTTAATAACCTTAAACCTGTCCAAGGAGTATGGAATAAGTAAAGGCTCTCGAAACAGCCCCAAGTAGTCAACCATGGATAGAAGGATGTAGTTCCTATAGTACCTATCATTTAACACAATAAGGCAGCTCGGTATCCCATAAATGGTCACCTTTAAAGAGTGTACACTCCTTCTCGGATCAACATTGTAAGGCACACGAGTACCCCTCAGTTTTGGAGATGCATACCCTCTTCTTCTCAATAGAAAACCCCCATTAGAGCTAGTATAACTATTCATGCTATATCGGCCTTGATAAGAAGTACTACAAGGTGGAGAATATGAATCTTTACACTCCTCATGTGTATTCTCATCATAGATATCATAAACTTTACGAACGAAAGGGTTATACCTAACACAAACTCTAGGTTCGGAGTGAGAAGTGTAAGACTCCTCATATATCCCAACGTCATCATAAGATCCATTACGAGGTCCTAAATCATCTCCAAATTCACCATAAGCACTAGGCACTTCATTCACCTTATTTTCTCCCCTAAAACCGTAGCCCTCAAATCTGTCCAAGTTTTGCTCATGGCTATTTTCATAGCCTCTGCAATCTGCCTCAACTATGTAGCCATAAAACCCCTCACTATAATTATAGTCTCCCATGTTGTAGTCACAATAATTCCCGGCTATTAAAGACATGTTCCCCTTATATCACCTTTGTACCTACATAATGAACAAATAAGATTAGTAGTAAAATCTCCTCACCAACACTCGTATACACTTACCTTTGTGATTCTCACAATTGGAGTGCCAAATATTGAAAGTTGTTTATACTCCGGTAGTCAATAGGATGTCAGTTCTACTTGGCGTCCAGAATAGATTCTTGTTTGCTCGACTCAAGACACAAAAAAAAAAATACTTACGAACTTAAACCAAGAAATACTACGATTAAAAACAATAAAAGCATAAAAATAGCACTAACACGAAGAAACATATAAAAAACTAATTTACAACTTAATAGGTATTTAATAGTTGCCAATTAGTATAAGAATCAGTAAAATAAAACTAAGAATCAACAACAACAAACTAAGAATCCAAAATTTTGAGCCAAAAGTTTTGGTATTGTACGTAATTTGGTGATGTGGCGGTCTAGGATTGGTTGCAATTTTTTAAAGGTACTTATTTTTCCCAACTTTGAAATTTTGGTTTGAATTTCGGTTCTTGAAGTGGTTTACCCACCCTTGGAGAAGACAACAACAACATTGGAGTCCCTTTCACCTTTCAAAAAGGTTTGACTTGTCTTACACCTTTTAGGTAAGACACCTTTTTGAGAGGTTGATGGACTTTTCCTCTTTTGGACACCTAGTAAAGTGGTCTTTCTTTCTCTTGGTAACTAGTCTTTTTGGTAAGTCTTATGTCTTCCTTCCTTTTTGGTAGATTTTGGGGGACTAGTTTCAAGACAAACACAAGGGCTTCTCTTCCCACTACTTGGGTTTGGATAAAACAACACTATTAAAGAGTCTTCTTGCAACTATACATGAATATTGGTCTAGAAAAACAAGAACATTTAATAGAAGTTTGAATACCAAGTCTCACGTTGAGCTCCAAGAACCAAAAACACCCTTTTCAAACTTAAAACCCACAAAAAATTACCAACAACACGAGTTCAAACCACATCTTCAAATTTCAGTCCATAACAACAAAACTAAAATACACCAACAATGTTCAAGTGTGGAAAAACAACAACAATACCAACAAGAATCGTTCAAGCTCAACGTGGATCTTGACTCAACGGTGTTAGTGAAGAAAGAATCTAACACAAAAAACAATAAAAAAAAATAAAAATACACTTAGATCTAGACTTAAACTCGGCCAAGACAACTACAACAACACAATTTTGGCCAAGACACAAAATGGATAGATTTGGTTCTTTTTGATTTTTCAGTTTTCTAACACCTTTTTTTATTTTTAAGTTTACGAGCCCAAGATTGATCTTGTGAAAGCAAAATAAGTGTTAGCTCTGATACCAAATGATATAAGAAAGACCATGGAAGGCACAAAAACTACACAAAATAGTCCACAAATTGAGAGCAACCCGAGGACCCCTTTGAGTGCTAGTTTCGGCCAACAACAACAACATAAGTATCACGAGTTTACGAGGTGTTTTAACACCAAAATAGAAACAATAAAACAAGAACAAGATGAAAAAAATGAACACAATATTCGTATTCAACAAGAGCAAAAGATTACAAGATACAAACACTAACACAATTGCAAGAAAGGTAAAGATAGACAGTGAGAAATAGATTATTACAAAGATTAGGAACTAAAGAGTATATTAAACTAAAAAACCCCTAATGAATGTAAAAACAACACCACACTCTTACGGTGACCGCTAAGGGAATCAATTCACCTCAAGATCCACCGTTTCCAAGCAAAGAATAATATTGACTTTTCCAAGCCCTAAACTACAATGGCTAATCCAAGACCGAACTAAAAACTACACTAAGGTGGTCTACTCTCAAGATAAAGTATTTTCAATGTCTCATATTTTCATCCTTAAACAACTAATAAGAGAAGACCTAAAATGTTCTATTTTATAATGTATTACAAAATGAGACAAAATGACTACACTACCCTTAATGATAGGGGAAGCCATGGAGTGCATTTTGGGCAAAGTGAAGTGACCAAAATGTCCTCAATGAAGATGACTCTAAAACCATGAGCCATTAAGGGTCCAAAGCCGTAAGTCCTCATGTCTTCAATGCTCCAAGCAATCTTCCACTCTCGATCTTGATGTGTGGTATGCTCAATGGTAGGCTCAAAACGGATCCTCTATGCATGTTCTCGTACCCTCGAGGTGACCAAGTCTTGAGCCTCTATGTGTTGGCCTCCAAAGATGTCATCAAAAGATAAGATGGCCATTTGTCTCGTATCATATGGGTACCTTATAGCTTTATCTAACCTAAAATCAAGCTAAATCTAATTAATTTCTCCCAGTCCATTCCCAAATAGCCCTAAAACATACCTCGCTCAGCTTTCATCAAAGCCTAGCCTAGCCTAAAATTTCAAACTCCAAATCAATATAATATCTTAACTCAAATTTTTGTACGGACGAATTACCTGTAATGATGAAAAAGATTGTTACATCAACATCCTACAAATGTCCATCATTATTTTCTCCAATATTATTTCCATTAGTATCGGTTTCATTTGAAACATTCTCACCAACTTGTTCATTAATTTGTTTCTTTCTTTAGTCAAGTTTTCTCCCCTTAACATCAAATAACTTTAGCACACCTTTTGTTTCACTTGCATCCAATTCGTAGATTCTTTTTTCCTCAGCAAGTTGGTTAAAGAGGTTCTCCATTTCCTTCTCCTCGACCATTTGCTCTATTTTCCAAATATATTTTTCCACAACATTCACTTTTCCTTAAAGGTAGGCTTCATGTTTAACTAACATTTTTTATCGTTGGTCCTAGGAGCAAGATAAATAATCATTTATGATCTCATTAGCCTGGGTTAAACATGGTCAAACAAAAGCATTGGTTTCTCCCAGACTAAATGCAATTACACTAACTTTCATATCATATAAAATAGAAAGTTCTTTTTCTTTCTTATAAAGTGACACTAATTTTTATATATATAAAATGACTTTTCTAGCATTCTTGCTGAGATTCCTAGTATTCCTACGCCTCTTTCTTGTCATGTTGCTCATATTTGATGCACAGTAAAAGAATCAAAGTAGAATGTATAAGTGAATGCCTAGCTATTAATATAGAGTAAGTGTGTTTGACGTATATATATTAATACAGGATAGGACGGCATAAAGTTGATGAAGATCATTTGACCAAATTTAGGAATAATTTAATTGAAGAATCTGGGTTTCATGGTCTTTATTAATAAATTTCTTAATTAGATGTTAAAAAAAGAAAATTCTATCCTGAAGTTTGAGAAATAATCATATATTCTTTACAGTAAAGGGACTAATAGTATTTGCACCGAGTGGCTTTTGCCCTCCGTTAATAGTTGAGTTGGTTTTTGCCCCTTCCATTACTAAAAGGTGGCGTTTTCCTCTTTTATTCTAAGATTCTCAAACTCGGGTGCGAAAATTTAGGTTGTTAAATCTAGCATGGCGATTGTAAATGATATTGAGGTCATGATAGACTTTGTTCATTCATTGTATAATCATCAGAGTTGTTGACCTGTTAATATCTTGAAAGCACCTTCAGGTTGTTGGCTTTTTAATACAAATGTTTTTTAACCTAAAGGACATATGCCCAAATCTTAATTTCACCTTGATTTTGTGAATATTTATATATCATAATGTTAGTGTCTAATTTCTCAATTGATATTGCTCAAAGTACCTTAAATCGATTGACCATATCCTTAACGACCAACAAGGTTGTTTTCTTCTTTTGATCCCGTTTCCTTAGTTTGATCTTTTCATAGCTTTATTATGTTATTTATGACTTGTGAGAATGGGTGGAATGATTTTCAAGGTGATTGGATGCAATAAAGAGAGATTTCAAATTTGGTAGGTTGGAAAGTTAAAATGGTTAACCAAAGTTTAAAGAGAGATTTCAAATTTGGAAGGTTGGAAAGTTGAAATGGTTAACCAAAGTTTTTGCATTTTTAAACTTGAAAACTTAAGATAGTTGACCATCAACACTTGAAGTTAGAAATCATTTTTGAGTTTTAATGACTCCATTAGGTATGGGAGGGATTTTTAGCCTAGTTTGAGATTTTGTTCAATTTCTGAGGATTTTGGTGGAATTTGGGTCATTGGTGGAGTTTCTAAAGTTTCCTTAGGTTTGGGTTAACTCCGGCCAAATTTTGGTTATCATGATTCCATAATGGTGTTTCACCCAATCCAAATAGGATCAAAATGTGTTTTTGATCGATTTGTATATTTAGTTTGTGTTAGGAAGATTCCAGATGAGTTTGGATTTTATAATCAAATTTGGAAAATTATTGAAAAATTAGTTGTTGCTGGTGTCGGTAGCGGTCTGTGTGTATTGACAAGGTTATTAGTAGGAGTGTGTGCATCGATAATGGTCGATCATGGGGTCAATGGTTTTTGAGTCGTGACATACACCCACCATGCCATGCTCATACGAGTGCGGCAAATAAAATGAAAAGTTTACAAAACTAAGCTTTCAGCTAACAAACTATTGAATTAAATAAAAAAGACAATTTTATATGGAAAAGGTGAAACATGGTTTATCCATCTAGTTTGGGGGCAATTTTTTGTTTCTTCATCTCTCTCATCCTACTCATTTATATTCTTTTCTTGTCCTTTCTCTTTCTTCATTAAAATTTTTCTTTAAGAAAAAATTGAAAATTCTATTCGCTAAACGCTATCTGAAAGCAGCTATGTTTTGAGATAAATATTGTTAGAATTCTTCAAAAACGAAAAAAAAAGGACAAATACAAAATGGAACATAGAGAGTTTTAGTGGTGAACTATTAGACTTCACCATTATGATATTTCCCATTTGAGAAAGGCAACGTGTGAAAGTTGATAGAAATAGGTAGAGCTGTCAAAATGGGTTGGCTCAACCCAATCCAACCCTAACGGATTAGAGAATTAAATGAGCTAAGATGAGCTAGCCCTTTTAACTAAAGGATCTTTAAAATAGTGGCCCAACCCAGCCCTAAGCGGGCCGCGGGTTGGGGAAAATTGGCCCTTTAAAAAAAGTAAAAGCAACCCGAAACATGATAAACGAAAATATTGTAAATATTAGACTATCACCAATTTTTATGGTTTCGCTTTAATATGTCTCCTACTAGCTTTAAGCATGTTATAGGCATCTTACTAATACCTTTAAGGGTCGTTAGGTTGCGAAAGAGTTATCCTGGGATAATTAATCTTGAAATTAGTTATTCCATTATGTATACGAATAATTTATTTCATCACTATGGTGTAAATGGTGCGATAAATAATGTCGGTACTAACTAATACCTCACACCAAATATGGGATAAAATAGTCCTTCATTTAATAAAAAGTTCACAACTAAAAACAGCTTACTAGCCACTTTAAACACACACTAAGAACTTTCAAAAAATTAGTATCAATCAAAGAATAGATAAAAAAAAAAAAGTAGCTAGTTAGAAAAGATTGACAAAATTCTAATTCCTGATAAATAAATGACAACTTAAAAATATCTAATGATTAGTTTTAATGTCCCAGCCTGTGGGCTGGCCTCTGAGGCTGACGGGTCAGGCCTCTAAGATCGACGGGCCAAGTGAGGCTGGGCTTATAAGCCTCATTTCTAAATGGGCTGAAAAAACTTAGCCCAACCCCACTTAATTAAAGGATTGGGTTGGGCCGACCTCACGGGCCAAGCCCTTATTGACAACTCTAGAAATAGACCTTACTTATAGAGATTATGGTCTTGAAATAATATAATTTCCATAATCAACTATAAAATCGTTCGAACAATCACACACTTATAATAGTCATTGCACAAAAATTCAATAGAAATTGAATTAAAAATGAGGTCGAGTTCCATTTGTATACATACAACAAGCATATTGCAAGCTTCTTAGCATCCTCCCTTTAAGTTGTGCTAGTAGTGATAGAAGCATAAGACATAAGTAGTGCCTATGCACAACGCTTGTGGAGGTGACAAACTCAGAGTGAGATTCCTAGTACTCCTATGCTTCTTTCTATTCATGTCAGATAATATTTGATACAAAACAAAAGAAGCAAGGAGTTTTATATATATATATATATATATATATATATATATATATATATATTATATGTAATTTAAGGTTTGGTGTACTACTAATTTATCTTTTGTCGTACTACCAAACCTTTACTTACATATATTATTATATATATATATATTATAGTAGAAAAAATAAATATAATATAATAATAATAATATATAATATATATGTATAATATAATATAAAATACTTAAAAGTAGAAAAATAAATATAATAATAATATTTCTATTATATATAAGTAAAGAGAAGCAAAGTTATATATATATATAGGACCGTATAAAGTTAGTTAAAATCAATTGACTAAATTTAGGAATAATCCAATTGCACACTGAGTTGTATCGTCTTTATTAGTTAATTTCTCAACTAGATGTTAAAATATTCAAATTCTATCTTGAAGTTTTGTAGACACGTAATTTTGTCCCTCCGAAAGATTAATTTACCCAATTTTACCTTATCCAACCGTGTACCCTCATCCATGTTATTATACCCTCACAAAATACAAAAATAACAACTTTAAACAAACCCCTAACCAACTTTACACCTCATCCTAACAACCTACCCTACCCCATACCCCTACCCTCCACGTGACCCTCCACCCCCCTTTCCTTTTTCTTGTCCACAAAGAAAGAAAGATGGACTAAAAACAAAAATAAGAGGAACCTTCCAGGAAGTGTAGTACTCATTCTTTTTTCATTATATATAACAAAGGGGCCCACAGAATTGGGGGGGGGGGGGAAGTTTCCCTTTTTCTTTATATACCTACACTAATACATACAGAGGGGGGGTTCCCTTTTCATCTTTATCCTTCCAAATTTCTAAGGGCACACATTAACTTGGGGAGAAAAGGAGATCATCACATTCAAGGGGGAGGGACTTTTCTTTTTTTCTTCTTCTTCTACAGGGATCACACTCACAATGCACAAATGGCGTAGAGAGGGGAGAGATAGGGGAATGGCGTGAGAGAAAAATTAAGAGAGAGAGAGAGAGATCGAAAGTCGGAGAGAAGAGACAAAGAAGGCCAAAAACAAAAGATAAAAGATCAAAAATAGATTAAAAAAGGGACGAGAACGATTAGAATAGTGAACAGATAAGAGATTTGGTCTTGTTTCGAGTTTTCTGGTGAGATTCAGTCCCTGTTTCGAGCTTTTTCGGTGCAACGTTTGCCGGAATCGACTTTTGATTTGTTGGTCGACCATTCCAGCTCTCAAAAGCTTGAAATTACTCCGTTTCCCTTTTATTTCCAAGCAAATCCGTCCTAAAAACGTCGAAACGCGCCAAAATTTGTCTTAACCCACCATTCCTGCTGTCGCCGGAGCTCGGTCTCCACTGAGCTTCAGTGTCCTATCAGTGTTTTGGGGTTCTAGGTTCGTTTATCTCAGTGATTCCTTTCAAAATCGGGTTTTGGGTTCATCAGTTTTGTTTCGGATTCGGGGATTTGGTTTTCTGTTCGTATCGATCAGTCCATCGAAATCAGTTTTGGAGTTTTTTTTGAGTTTTCTCGATATCGAGGTTAGAGTCGTCGCTGTTGAGGTTCTATTCGAAATTCCAAGGTCGGGCTTCTTTAATTCTTATTATCAACGAAAGTTGATTATCGGAAGGTCCATCTCTACAACTTTTGCTTCTTATCTTATTTTAACTTGGTATATCGATGTTGTGATTATGAATGCTCGATGTTGTTAATGTTATGACCATGCGCTTGATGATGTGACTTTGGTTGTTTGAGGAATGAATTTGATTAGTTTTAATGGCGTGATCGATAAAAAGGAAGTTGGGGGGGGGAATTGAAAATTTAATGAAAAGAGTAGATTAGGATTAATTTTGTTCGATTGTTGATATGGAACGTGATGGAATTATGATATGTTGAAATGGATAGGCCAATATAGGTTCGGGTAAGCAAATTTAGGATGTAGTGTCTTGTTGAATGTTAGAATGTAAAATGTGTGTTGAACGTTTTATAATTTATTGTGTTTGGATTAAAATGTACTATTTGGCCGGGGAATGCCCCGAGGATTTGTGTCTATTTTTCAGGGAATTCCCCGACGTATTATGTTGGTGGAATATATTTGTGATGAAGGCCCGAGGCATCGGGTAAAGCGCAGGAGTGTAGTTAGGTTAGTGTAGGATAGAATAGGATTTCTTTTCTCGCATTTTTCTATTTTTGAACTGTATAATTGGACTGAACATTATTATTTTGGTTTTGGATTTTTGTTTAATGTTTGTTTATGTGCTTTGTGTGGTTGGTGTGACAGCTCTGGCGACTCTGCTGGGGATCTTTTCAGAATTCGAGCTTTTTTTTTTGGAGTCGTATCGACTTTGTTTGGTATTATGGGTGTATGAACATTGTGTGTGATTATTGTTTGTGTTATTGTTATCACTATTGTGCATTTCTATGCTCTTTTTTTACAGTTCTTCTTTATGTGTTACCTCTTTATAGCTGGCATCATTTGCATAAACCGAGTCAATTCTTTCCGCAACAAGTCTCGGAGCGCACGTCGTGCGCACGAACTCTAGTTGAGTCACCTTTATTTTAGGGGGGAGCCGTTGGATGTATGGAGTAGGTGGAAAGCAAAGAAGTCACTATTGACCATATGCTCCCCCGAACGGCCTTGTTAGTAAACCACAGCGTAGGTCAGCATTTAGGTCATGCTTATGTGCATCATATTGAGACCTAGCGGGGCCCACTTTGTCCTTTGTAGGAGACTTACCTCTAAAGCATTCCTACGTGCTAAATGTTGCATCTTTGAGGATAACGTGATCATTTGACAGACTGATGTGGGGTAAAGCATGTGTTAGAAGTAAAGTCTGTGAAAAAAAAAGTCCAAAAAAGAGTTTTGTAGTTTTTAGAGTTCTTTATGGCTTTTCTTTTCACAATTCGAAAATTCAAAAAGATTTCTTTATTTTCTGCACTCATTTTCTCAAAAACCAAAACATCAAAAAGATTTCTCACTGTCTCCTTTAGCATGCATTCATAATTCAAAATTTTCAAAAAAAAAGATTTTAAAAATTTTTATAAAAGAAAATGAAAAATGGTAGAAGTTTTGTACATTTCATATAGTGAAAATGCCAAAAAGATTTTCCTTTATAATTGTTGGTGTCAGTTTTAGTTGAAGTGTCTAATTAAAAAACCAAAAAGATTTTATTCGTTTGTCTTTGGTTGTGTCTCTTAAGTTAGGGTCAATCTGTTAGTTAATCATTAATTGTCCAATCTGGACGAACTACGCACTCCTGATTCTCCTCTTTCGGGATGTGAGATACGTAGGCAGCCTATTGCTGGTTCGGGGATCTTATTTTAAAAAAAATTAATTAAAAAAGATTTTTTTTACACTGTTCATTTAGAGTAGGTGTTTCATACATGTATTGAAAAGAAAAATACAAAAAAGAAAAAAGAAAAAAAAAATTCTCAATAGTCGTAGGTTTCATTTTTGGTTGATCTTATTTCAAAAATTCAAAAAGATTTTCTTCACTCTTCATTTAGAGTAGGTGTTTCATATACATCTTTAAAAGAAAACTACAAAAAGATTTTTCTTTAATAGGTTCAAGTTCCATTTTCATATGAAATTTAAAACTGAAAACCCAAAAGGATTTTCTTTGGTAATCATAGATTTCACTTTGTATAAGGATGTTAAAGCTGAAAAATTCAAAAACATTTTCATCAATTCTTTTGACAAATTGTTATTTTCTTTTCTTCTTAAAGTTTCGAAAAAAAAAGAGTTCAATTGGCCATTTTGGCACAACTTCACGAACTACGCACACCTGATTCTCCCCTTTCAGGAGTGAGATACGTAGGCGCCCTTCTAGGGTTCGGTGATTTTTTTTTCAAGAAAAAAAAAGGTTTTGAAAAATGTTGAACTCTAACATATTTGTTGCCTCTTGTTCAGTTAGTTTAAGGTGGTTGGTTTGTGGCTTCCTGGTTGGTCCTCCATATCACACCAAATCAAAGGAAGGCTTAGTTGTGTCCAACAAGGATATAGAGAGTTGCACCATGGATGAAAAAAAAAGTCAGAAAATTGAGAGTTTAAAGGAAGAGAATTTGAGACTGAGACAACAAATGATCGAAATGTACCGAGCCTGGGCCAGTGGGCTGCCTCCACCTCCGTTCCCCACTTTTGACCCTTCAAAGACCTTGAGTCTTCCACCAAAATCACAATGTCAGTTTTCTACTGTTGTTGATGTACCACAACATGCCTCAGAATCCATTCCACGTCAAATGCACCTCAATACTTCCACCACTCATTCTTTAGCTCCTCAGTATAAGTCTATCACATTCACAACACCACATACCATTTGTGCTTTTGTTGCTCAACCTTTTACTAAGACTTCCACTTTGGCTATCAATCCAACAATTGTGCTTCCCCAGTCCACTAGTGAATCCACGTTCAATACTCTTGATGATCATTGTTATACTCTTGAGCCTACCGTTAAATTAAGTGGACCGCCAAAATTTCTTACTAAGAAGCCTAGCATGCTAGAAGAGCTAGAGAAAGTGGTTGGGAAAGTTAAGAGTGTAGAAAATGATATGAAAAATTCCCCTGGACTTATGGGCTATGAAGATGTTTCATATAAAAACTGGGGCATGTTTTCAAGTGTTAACCTTCCTCCCAGCTTTGAGACATCAAAATTTGGGGAGCCGGATGGACAGAAGGATTCTGTGAAACATTTGGGACGACATTGCAATCAACCAAGGGAAATTGAAGGAAAGAAGAAGGAAAACACACCTATTGTCATGCCAAGGCCAAAGCCGAGTTTGATAGGTCCAACCCACCAATACTGTCAGCCTCAATCCCGATCTTACGTATTAGATCCACATAACCACTTGCAACAAGGTTTCTTTCCCCAAAATCCAAGAAATCCCATTTCACTTCCTCAATATCCTTTGAACAATGCACAATTGTATGCTCATCCATCTTCTTATCCACAATGGCATGCACCTGTCCCTCAACATCGTCCACGACCCCCAAAAATTTACCAAGAAACCTCTAAATCCAAGTTTTATCCGAGGCCAGAGTTCGCAGAGAAGAGGAAGGAAAAAGATAATTTCACTCCTATTGGGGAATCCTATGTCAGTTTATTCCAGAGATTGGTACAGCAGGGCACAGTGATACCGTGGCACACTTAAGATGTTATTGCAACCAATTGAGGGTGGTAGAAGGAAGGGAAGAGTTGCTCATGGCTTTCTTTGGCGAGAGTGTTTCTGATCTGGCTTCAGAATTGTTTATCGATCAAGATATCGACAAGTGGAACAGCTGGGATGACTTAGCTTCTAAGTTTGTGCAACATTTTCAGTATAACATCGACCTAATTCTGGATGAAAAATCCTTGGTCAACATGAAGAAGAAAAACACTGAAGGATTTAGGGAATATGCAATAAGGTGGCGTGAACAGGCTGCTAGGGTAAAGCCTCCAATGAAAGTTGGTAGAGGTTTTCATTCAGGCACAGGATGAGACCTATTTTCAACATTTACTTCCGGCAATGGGAAAGTCTTTTATTGAAGTCCTCAAAATGGGGGAGATGATAGAGAACGGAATCAAGACCGGCCGATTAGTGAGTTTTGCCGCATTGAAAGCCACCACACAAGCGATTCAAGGTGGATCTGGCGCATTTGGAGGTAAAAACAAGAAAGAGGATGTGGCGACTGTCGTAGCTGGAACCCATTCTTATCCTAAGAGACCACCTCTCCCCTATCCCCAATCCCAAGTCCAAGTCTACGCCCAAGCTCCATATATTCCTCCCCACCATTACTACCCTCCACAAAATCCTTTATATTCCATTCCACCACCTCCGTACCCAGTATATAGTGCGCAGACATATGCCCAAACCCTTTCTTACCCGCAATGGCGCGTGCAAGCTCCACAAAATCGCCCATCCGCTCCACCGAATTACCAAAACCCCTCCAGACCCGGCTTTCAACCTAGGCCTGAGTATAAGAAAGAGAAGGCGGTCAAAACTCAATTCACACCTCTTGGGGAGTCATATGCTAGCTTATTTGATAGGTTGAGAAAATTGAAGGTCTTAAGCCCAATTTAAGGAAGGCTTTCAAATCCACCGTCGAGGAATCTCGATTATTCTTTAAGGTGTGCATACTGTTCTGACATACCAGGCCATGATATCGAGAAATGCTGGCATTTAAAGAGAGCTGTCCAAGATTTAATTGACACA
Organism: Capsicum pubescens; assembly: GCA_030864215.1. NCBI lineage: Eukaryota > Viridiplantae > Streptophyta > Magnoliopsida > Solanales > Solanaceae > Capsicum > Capsicum pubescens. The sequence goes on along the minus strand of CM061543.1, from coordinate 282,517,839 downwards.
AACCAGATGCTGGTCTAGGCCCCAGAGGGTCCAAATATTAACCAGAATCCGCTGCCAACCCTTGCTGAAACTAATATGTTAGAATTGATATATGGCGGGAAAGAGTCGTCAAGGTGTTATAAGCCTATCGTCAAGATACAGACCATTGAGGAGAAAACAGTGAATGTAGCAGAGTCTTTGAAAGCAATTTCATTGAGCCGGGAAGGAATGAGAGAAGATAAAGCCCAAGAAAGCACAAAGAAACCCCTGATCATGGTGCAAGGTGTCAGAAGGTATGATGATTTAAGTCAGGATAAACCTAAGTTGACAGTGGTAGGAGCTCCGAGTAAGCCCATATTGACGATGAAGGGAGCACTGGCAGCTCCTATTGTCCTCAAACCGGTGACCCAACCTCCGATAGTTGATACAAAAAGAGTTCCCTAGAATTATGGGCAGACTGTGATGACCTATCACGGGAAAGAAGTAGTGGAAGATGTAGATGAAGTAGGGGGTTTGACTCGGTCAGGAAGATGCTTCGTACCTGAAAGTTTAAGAAAGTCCAAGCCAATTGTGAGTGGACCGTCATCTATCAAAAAGCCTATCACCGAAGAAGAAGTCAAAGAATTTTTGAAAAAGATGAAATTTCCAGAGTATTCAATAATAGACCAGTTGAAGAAAACCCATGCTCAAATTTCCATCTTATCTTTGTTGTTGCACTCCAAGGAGCATCGTGATATTTTACTGAAGGTATTAAATGAAGCATATGTTCCTAGGGAGATTACAGTAAATCATCTTGAGAAAATGGTTGGAAAAATCTTTGAGGTCAATCGGATCAGCTTTTCTGATGATGAATTGCCTGTTGAAGGTACAGGGTATAACCGGGGCCTTTACATTATAGTGAAGTGCGAAGAGTTCTACATCACTCATGTTATGATTGACGGAGGTTCAGGTGCAAATATCTTCCCTATTTCTACTTTGCAAAAGTTGAATATTGGTGCTGAGAGGATCAGGCCCAATAATGTATGCGTCAGGGCTTTCGATGGTGCAAAATCAAACTCTATTGGCGAAATAGAACTAATGTTGATCATAGGGCCTGTTGAGCTCGCCATAGAGTTTCAAGTATTGAATATAGACTCCTCTTACAATCTGTTGTTGGGAAGGTCGTGGATCCATAAGGTCAAGGCAGTTGCATTTACACTGCACCAAATGATTAAGTTTGAGCATGACAGGCAAGAAGTGGTTATTCACGGTGAAGGAGATTTTTCCGCCTGCAAAGATTCTCCCTTGTCTCTTATTGAAACAAATAACGTAGAGGAGACATTCGTCTATCAAATTTTTAATACAGTGCCAGTGAATCGTATCCTTGAATGACAGGTTATACCGGGACCGCAATTGTCTTCCACTTCTATCATGATGGTGAGTGAACTTTGGAAATACGGATTTGAGCCAGGAAAGGGTTTGGGATCGTCTCTGCACGGTATAGTTCATCCCATATGTCCGAGGGAGAACATGGGCACGTTTGGTCTGGGATTTGAGCCTACGGCTGAAGATCTGAAGAAAGCCAAAGGAAGGAAAAAGGAAACATGGTAACTCCCTCGCCCAATGTCACTACTCAGTGAATCATTTGTTAAGAGCGGTGTCACGAAGGATGTGGAATTTGAAGTTGAATTGGTTGATGACTGCCAGAACCTTTTTATTGAAGTTGATATGGTTGAAGCAGGAGAAGGTACCAGTATGGCAGACGTGCAATTCATAGGTCCAGTTGTCTGGCTCAATAATTGGGAAGTCACTCATCTCCCCGTCAGGAGGGAGTTTTGGTAGTTTATTTTGTTTTTCTTTCTGTTTATCCGAGTTATTTCAGGGTTGTAATTCGGATTTTAGTTTGTTTATGTTATGTTGGCATCTATGTTTAAACCCTTTTATCTTTTTATTTAATGAAATGCAATGTACCTTTTGTTTCGTGTCTAATATTTTGTTTTTATTTTTTTTATACAGTTCTCTTTATGCTGATTCTAATGACATGACATGCATGCGGAATTTTCAACCTGATCTTAAAATCCAAACTAATCAAGATGTAATGAAGCAGGATGGAGAATATGATGAAGAAGAAGCACTGGAAGAAATAAGCAAAGAGTTGGAACAGTTTAAAGACAAACCGAATCCTAATTTGAATGAGACTGAGCCAATAAATCTAGGGAATCAAGAAGATGTTAGGGAAACTAAAATCAGTGTACATGCTTTGCCACAGCTAAAAGATGGAATGATTCAAGCATTAATTGATTATAAGGATGTTTTTGCATGGTCTTATGATGATATGCTTGGCCTAAGCACTAAATTAGTGGCTCACAAATTGCCAACTGATCCCGCGTTCCCTCCCGTCAAACAGAAGTTGAGGAAGTTTAAAACTGATGTAAGTGTTAAAATCAAAGAGGAAATCATGAAACAACTTGAAGACAAAGTAATTCGAGTGGCTCGTTATCCCATGTGGTTATCCAATGTTGTTCCCGTACCAAAGAAAGATGGAAAAATTCGAGTGTGTGTTGATTACCGTGATTTGAACAGAGCAAGTTCGAAAGATGATTTTCCACTGCCCAACATCCATATTTTGCTAGACAACTGTGCTAAACATGAGGTTGCCTCTTTTGTGGATTTCTATGCCGAATATCACCAGATCATTATGGATGATGAAGACGCAGAGAAGACGTCATTTATCACACCCTGGGGGACCTATTTTTTTCGAGTGATGTCGTTCGGTTTGAAGAATACTGGAGCAACATACATGAGATACATGACCACTATGTTTCATGATATGATGCATAAGTAGATTTAGGTATACGTGGATGATGTGATTATTAAGTCAAAAATTCAGGCCGACCATGTTAAAGATTTAAGAAAGTTCTTTGAAAGGCTTCGCGGGTATAATCTCAAGCTCAACCCGGCAAAATGTGTATTTGGAGTTCTGTCTGGAAAGCTGTTGGGGTTTGTGGTCAGCCGCCGGGGGATTGAATTGGATCCCTCAAAAATCAAAGCCATTCAGGATTTTCCCCCGCCCAAGAATAGGACGGAGGTGATGAGTTTGCTTGGTAGACTGGACTACATTAGCAGGTTTATTTCTCAACTCACAACCACTTGTGAGCCCATATTCAAGTTGCTGAAAAAGAGTGCTGAGGTAGAATGGACTGAAGAATGTCAGGAAGCGTTCGACAGAATCAAAAGATATTTGTCAATTCCGCCCGTGCCGGTACCACCGGAGCCTAGTAGTCCTTTGATCTTATATTTATCAGTCATGGATAATTCTTTTGGTTGTGTCCTGGGTCAACACGATGTCACAGGCAAAAAGGAGAAGGCTATTTATTATCTTAGCAAGAAGTTCACCGCATATGAGGCCAGGTATACTCTTCTTGAAAGGACGTGTTGTGCCTAACTTGGGTAGCATAAAATTTGAAGCATTATCTCTCATCCTATACTACTTATCTCATCTCCCACATGGATCCTTTGAAGTATATCTTTCAGAAGCCTATGCCGATAGGTCGATTGGCAAAGTGGAAAATATTGCTTACCGAGTTCAACATTGTATATGTGACTCGAACCGCCATGAAAGCCCAAGCCTTGGCAGATCATCTTGCTGAGAATCCCATCGATGAAGAGTACGAGCCACTAAAGACATATTTTCTCAATGAAGAAGTGTCGTGTGTCGATGGAGTTGTTATAGATGCTGATCCAGGTTGGAAGTTGTTCTTCGATGGAGCTGTCAATATGAAATGAGTCATAATAGGTGCGGTTCTTATCTCTAAATCGGGACAACATTTCCCGGTAATAGCACAACTTCAATTTTACTGTACTAACAATATGGCAGAGTATGAAGCTTGCATTCTTGGTTTGAGGTTAGCTGTTGATATGGGAGTCCAGGAATTATTCGTTTTGGGGGATTTGGATTTGCTCGTCCATCAAATTCAAGGCGATTGGGAGACGCGAGATTTGAAGCTCATCCTGTATCGACAATGCTTGCAGGAGCTATGTCAACGGTTTGTGTTAGTAAAATTTAGGCATATTCCAAGGATTCATAATGAAATTGCTGATGCTTTAGCCACTCTGTCTTCAATGCTCCAACATCCTGATAAAGCCTACATCGATCCAGTGCATATACAGAGTCGTGATCAGCATGCTTACTGTAATGCGGTTAAAGAAGAGCTCGATGGAGAACCCTGGTTCTTGGATATCAAGCGATACGTTCAGTCAGGAGAATACCCAACATATGCCACCAACGATCAAAAGAGGACTATTAGGCGTTTGGCTAGTGGATTTTTCTTAAGTGAGGGGATCTTATATAAGAAAACCCCAGATCTGGGACTTTTGAGGTGTGCAGATGCAAGAGAAGCCTCTACAATCATGGTTGAAATACACTCTGGAGTATGTAGGTCGCATATGAACGGTCATGTCTTGTTAAAGAAGATTCTTCGAGCAGGTTATTACTGGCTTACTATGGAGAGGGATTCTATTCAATTTGTTCGAAAGTGTCATCAATGTCAGGTACACGGTAATCTGATACGTTCTTCTCCTGCTGAGTTGCATGCAATCGCCGCTCCATGGCCGTTTGTGGCTTGGGTAATGGATGTGATTGGACCGATTGAGCCAAAGGCATCAAATGGACATAGATTCATTTTGGTAGCCATTGATTACTTCACAAAGTGGGTAGAAGCAGTTACTTTCAAATCAGTGACAAAGAAGGTTGTGGTAGATTTTGTTCATGCCAACATCATTTGTAGGTTTGGAATTCCTAAGATGATCATTACAGACAATGCTGCCAATCTCAATAGTCATTTGATGCAAGAAGTGTGTCAACAGTTTAAGATCGCACATCAAAATTCTACTCCATATCGCCCAAAGGCCAATGGTGCTGTAGAAGCCGCCAATAAGAATATAAAAAAGATAGTGCGAAAAATGGTACAAGGGTCGAGACAGTGGCATAAAAAGTTGTCGTTTGCATTGCTAGGTTATCGCATCACTGTTCGCACTTCAACAGGGGCAACTCCATATTTATTGGTGTATGGGACAGAAGCAGTCATCTCTGCAGAAGTTGAAATTCCCTCTCTTCGAGTTATTGTAGAAACAGAGATTGATGATGATGAATGGGTCAAAAACCGACTGGAACATTTGAGTTTGATTAAGGAAAAAAGGCTAACGTCTGTGTTTCATAGCCAGTTGTATCAGAGGAGGATGGCTCGAACGTATAACAAAAAGGTCCGTCTCAGGAATTTTGAAGTTGGTCAGTTGGTATTGAGACGTATCCTTCCTCACCAGGTTGAAGCGAAAGGCAATTTCTCCCCTAACTGGCAAGGTCCTTTCGTTGTGAAGAAAGTGTTGCCCAATGGAGCCTTATATTTGACAGATATTGAAGGCAAAATGGCAGAAATGGCTATCAATGTTGATGCGGTCAAAAGATATTATGTATGATATTTTATCCTTTGTTGATTTTATTGCATGTTTAGTACTTGCATTTTTGAAGATTGATATGATGAAGGAATTTTATTCTTCTATCCAAACATTGTGTCATCCTTTGTTTACCCGTTTGAGCTTCATTTTATTTTTTCTTTCATATCCTTCTTTTGGAATCAAAATAGAGTCAAAGATAAATGTCAAGAAAATAAGAATAAAAGAAAGAGTTCGAAAAAAAATATCAAAAATCAAATCAAAACAAAGAACAAGTTTATGGAACTACGTGGGACCTGATTCTCCTCTCTCGGGAGTGAGATACGTAGGCTGCCCTATTTCGGGCTCGGTCCAACCAAATAAAGATTTTAGAGTCACCCAGTCAACAAAAACTGGGGCATGAGTTAATGTGTTGTTTGAGTCGATTCCAAAAGTTGTAAGTCCCACCCCCACTTCAAGTGTCGTTTGAACCTCTTGCCATCTTTTTTTTAACCTTATCCGAAAGCCAAGTTACAACCAAAGAAAGTCCTTCAGATCAATTTTTGATAATGTTAAGGCTAAGCATGCAATGGATATGATGATACATTGCGAGGTACCACGTGTCTCCCTCAGCATAAGAAATCAGGAAAGAAATACAAAATGAGAGAGTCTTATTGGTGACAACCCCCGCGGGCATCATAAGGCGATGGTGAGTTGAGAGAAATGAAAATAAGAGAGTCTTATTGGTTAAAATCCTCCCAGGCACCATAAGACGATGGTGAGTGGAAAGAAATAAAGATGAGAGAGTCTTATTGGTAAAAACCCTCACGGGCACCGTAAGGCGATGGCGAGTTCAAGAGAAAAGTGAAAAGTGAAAAGAAAGAGATTTGTTGGCGAAAGTCTTTTAAGATATCGTCAATTGAATGCGATGTATGAGTCCAATGGATTTGAAGAAGGGGCTCAGCGGCAAAGGCACGAACTCAACGACAAATGGGGGGTTTGGATAGGAAGATCAGGTAGTTTATCAAAAATGCATGTCATACTCATTGGAGTTGGTTGCCGTATTCAGATAAGTTTTCTTTTTGAATATGGGACATTGCCCCTTTCTTTCATTTACATATTCAAGATTTTTGTCTTTTTATGTCATTTATCAAAATAAAAGTCACCATCATTTCTTTACATTTTAAGTCAAGTCTGTGTCAAAACAAGCGAGAAAGGATTTCAAAATTTACTACCAGTCTTTCCAATTATATGAGGAAAATCCAAGGACCAGCACATGAAAGAAATATGATCGTTATTCAACGCGAAGCAAAGAAAGTCTATCAACCGACAGGTTGTTGGATTCGTAGAAGCATTCAGATTTGGGAAAAGGGTGCACCTCAGAGGCATGGTAAAATAGAAACCCATTGTTCGAGTCAGAACTTATTTACCTCAATCTGGATCCGGGTCAATGATGAGGCAAGACAGGGCAAGTGTCAGCGATTTAGAATCAGGATGAAAGGAACGAGTGCCGGGGCAGATACCTGAGAAGCCAAGAGCTACAAGCCACCACTAAGTTTTTAACTGACAAATTTTCTTTGTTGAGATGGGGGCAAATTTGCTTCACTTAATTCAGCTACCATTGGAAATGCACATCCGTGGGATTTTACTTTCTGTTCAGGACCCTCCTGAAAAATGGAATTTTACTTTCTGTTCAGGACCCTCCTGAAAAATGGGACTTTACTTCTGTTCAGGACCCTCCTGAAGAATGGGATTTTACCTTCTGTTTAGGACCCTCCTAAAAACTGGGATTCTATTTTATGTTCAGGACCCTCCTGAAAAATGGGATTTTACTTTCTGTTCAGGACCCTCCTGAAGAATGAGAATTTACTTTCAGTTCAGGAACCTCCTGAAAAATGAGATTTTACTTTCTGTTCAGGACCCTCCTGAAAAATGGGATTTTACTTTCTGTTCAGGACCATCCTGAAAAATGGGATTTTACTTTATGTTCAGGACCCTCCTGAAAATTGAGATTTTATTTTATGTTCAGGACCCTCCTGAAAAATGGGATTTTACTTTCTGTTCAGGACGCTCCTGAAAACTGGGATTTTACTTTATGCTTAGGACCCTCCTGAAAAATGGGATTTTACTTTCTGTTCAGTACCATCCTGAAAAATGGGATTTTACTTTATGTTCAGGACCCTCCTGAAAATTGAGATTTTATTTTATATTCAGGACCCTCCTGAAAAATGGGATTTTACTTTCTGTTCAGGACCCTCCTGAAGAATGGGAATTTACTTTCAGTTCAGGACCCTCCTGAAAAATGGGATTTTACTTTCTGTTCAGTGCCCTCCTGAAAAATGGGATTTTACTTTCTGTTCAGGACGCTCCTGAAAACTGGGATTTTACTTTATGCTTAGCACCCTCCTGAAAAATGGGATTTTACTTTCTGCTCAGGACCCTCCTGAAAAGTGGAATTTTACTTTCTGTTTAGGACCCTCCTGAAAAATGGGAATTTACTTTATGCTCAGGACCCTCCTGAAAAATAGGATTTTACTTTATGTTCAGGACCCTCCTGAAAAATGTGATTTTACTTTCTGTTCAGGACCCTCCTAAAAAATGGGAATTTACTTTCAGTTCAAGACCTTCCTGAAAAATGGGAATTTACTTTATGGTCAGGACCGTCTTTGAAAAATGGGACTTTACTTTCTGTTCAGGACCCTCCTGAAAAATCGGATTTAACTTTATGTTCAGGACCCTCCTGAAAAATGGGATTTTACTTTATGCTCTCACCCTCTTGAAAAATGAGATTTTACTTTCTGTTCAGGACCCTCCTGAAAAATGGAATTTTACTTTCTGTTCAGGACCCTCCTAAAGAATGGGAATGTACTTTCAGTTCAGGACCCTCTTGAAAAGTGGGATTTTACTTTCTGTTCAGGACCCTCCTGAAAAATGGGATTTTACTTTATGTTCAGGACTCTCCTGAAGAATGGGAATTTACTTTCAGTTCAGGACCCTTCTAAAAAATGGGACTTTACCTTCTGTTCAGGACCTTCCTGAAAAATGGGATTTTACTTTCTGTTCAGCACCCTCCTGAAAAAAATAAGATTTTACTTTCTGTTCAGGACCCTCCTGAAAAATGGGATTTTACTTTCTGTTCAGGACCCTCCTGAAAAATGGAACACTTTCAAAAATGAAATACTACTTTACTATAATTTTTGTTTGGGATAATTTTCGTTCTAGTTTTAATTTTGGGTTTCAGGAGCCCGCCTGGAGAACAGAGTGAAGAAATGAAAAGTCAAGCAACAAAGTGATGAAATAGCAAGTCAGGAGCCCGCTTGGAGAATAGGGTGAAGAAATGAAAAGTCAAGCAACAAAGCGAAGCAATTGAAAGCCAGGCAACAAGTTGAAAGAAATTGCAAGTCAGGAGCCCGCCTGAAGAATAGGGTGATAAAAGTCGAGTTAAGAGCCAACAGAAGCTTATAAATAGGATTTTATAATTTCATTTATGTTTTAACTAGTAATTTTCATTTTTGATGTAATGATAGAGCCGCGGACCGAAACCTCGATGGAACCTCACTCAACTCTCCAACTCGGTATAGTCCACTTCTCCTCCAACCCTTTGAGATACTTGTGATTTCCTCATGACTTGGGTAGATAGGGTGTCCGACAGGATTCGATTGTCCTTCTTTCTTTTACTCCTCTCTTTGAATAATGATCGGGACAAAATTCAGTCTCGTTGTTTACTTCTTTGTCTGAAAACACTGCGTGTTTACATTCAAAGAGGGCATGATGTAGACACGTAATTTTGTCCCTCCGAAAGATTAATTTACCCAATTTTACCTTATCGTACCGTGTACCCTCATTCATGTTATTATACCCTCACAAAATACAAAAATAACAACTTCAAACAAACCTCTAACCAACTTTACACCTCATCCTAACAACCTACCCTACCCCATACCCCTACCATCACCTACCCTACCCTTCACGTGACCCTCCACCCCCCTTTTCTTTTTCTTGTCCATAAAGAAAGAAAGATGGACTAAAAACAAAAATAAGAGGAACCTTCCAGGAAGGGTAGTACTCATTCTTTTTCCATTCTATATAACAAAGGGGCCCACGGGATTGGGAGAGAGGGGAAAAAGTTTCCCTTTTTCTTTATATACCTACACTAATACATACAGGGGGGGTTCCCTTTTCATCTTTATCCTTCCAAATTGATAAGGGCACACATTGACTTGGAGGAAAAAGGAGATCATCACATTCAAGGGGGAAGGACTTTTCTTTTCTTCTTCTTCTACAGGGATCACACTCACAATGCACAAATGGCGTAGAGAGGGGAGAGACAGGGGAATGGCGTGAGAGAAAAATTGAGAGAGAGAGAGAGATCGAAAGTCAGAGAGAAGAGATAGAGAAGGCCAAAAACAAAAGATAAAAGATCAAAAATAGATTAGAAAAGGGAAGAGAACGATTAGAATAGTGAACGGATAAGAGATTTGGTCTTGTTTCGAGTTTTCTGGTGAGATTCAATCCCTGTTTCGAGATTTTTCGGCGCAACGTTTGCCGGAATCGACTTTTGATTCGTTGGTCGACCATTCCAGCTCTCTAAAGCTTGAAATTTCTCTGTTTCCCTTTTATTTCCAAGCAAATCCGTCCTAAAAACGTCGAAACGCGCCAAAATTTGTCCTAACCCACCATTCCTGCTGCCGCCGGAGCTCGATCTCCACTGAGCTTCAGTGTCCTGTTAATTTTTTGGGGTTCTAGGTTCGTTTATCTCAGTGATTCCTTTCGAAATCGGGTTTCGGTTTCATCAGTTTTGTTTCGGATTCGGGGATTTGGTTTTCTGTTCGTATCGATCAGTCCATCGAAATCAGTTTTGGAGTTTTTTTGAGTTTTCTCGATATCGAGGTCAATGTCATCGCTGTTGAGGTTCTATTTGAAATTCCAAGGTTGGGCTTCTTTAATTCTTATTATCAACGAAAGTCGATTATCGGAAGGTCCATCTCTACAACTTTTGCTTCTTATCTTATTTTAACTTGGTATATCGATGTTGTGATTATGAATGCTCGATGTTGTTGATGTTATGACCATGCGCTTGATGATGTGACTTTGGTTGTTTGAGGAATGAATTTGATTAGTTTTAATGGCGTGATCGATAAAAAGGAAATTGGGGGGAGGGAATTAAAAATTTAACGAAAAGAGTAGATTAGGATTAATTTTGTTCGATTGTTGATATGGAACGTGATGGAATTATGATATGTTGAAATGGATAGGCCAATGTAGGTTCGGGTAAGCAAATTTAGGATTAAGTGTCTTGTTGAATGTTAGAATGTGAAATGTGTGTTGAACGTTTTATAATTTATTGTGTTTGGATTAAAATGTACTATTTGGTCAGGGAATGCCCCGAGGATTTGTGTCTATTTTCCGGGGAATGCCCCGACGTATTATGTTGGTGGAAGACATTCGTAATGAAGGCCCGAGGCAACGGGTAAAGCGCAGGAGCGTAGTTAGGTTAGCGTAGGATAGAATAGGATTTCTTTTCTCGCATTTTTCTATTTTTGGACTGTATAATTTGACTGAACATTATTATTTTGGTTTTGGATTTTTGTTTAATGATTGTTTGTGTGTTTTGTGTGGTTTATACATTCGTAGTGTTAAATTAGCCGATACGCTCTATCAAGCGACCGTGGTCGAACCACGGGACCGAGGGGTGCCTAACACCTTCCCCTCGATCAACAAAATTCCTTAGTTGGAATCTCTGTTCATGGATCAGTTTATAGAGTCAAACTATTTTTGAAAAGGATTTTCAAAGGTGACTTGGCACACCCGATTTATGTCAAGTGGCGACTCTGAGTTAAAATGTAAAAAGTCCTTTTCGAAATAAATTTTTAATTTTTTATCACTTTAATAATAAAAACCCTTTCAAACTTAAAAACATATATTTTTGGAGTTAAAAAAAAAAGAGGTGTGACAAGTTTGATAAATAATCATAGTTCCATGATGGAAAAGGGCCTAATAGTACTTTTCTCCCATGGATACTTTTGCCCTCCATTAATAGTTTAGACTTTTGCCCCTGCCCTTACCAAAAGGTTGCAATTTTAGCCCTTTCATTCTAAGTTCCTTGGATTCGGGTGCAGAATTTATGTTTTGTAAATGTAACATGGCTATAGAAAATGATATAGAGGAGTTCATAATAGACTTACTCTCTGCATTCCATAATCATCAATGTTGTTCACTTGTAAATATCTTTGAAGCACTTTCGGTTTGCTGGCTTCTTAATACATATATCATTTAACCTAAAAGACATATGCCTAAATTTTAATTTTACCTTGCTTTTGTTTACATTTCAAATATCATTATGTTTGTGTCTAAATTTTTTTATTGTTTCTGTTCAAAGTACCAAAAAGCACTTGACCATGTCCGTCATGATCTCCATGGGCATTTTCTTCTTTTGAACCTGTTGCCCTATAGTTTAACCTTCTTGTAGCTTTATTATGTTGTCTATGACCATCCAGAAGTTGTCTCTTTGATTTTATTATGATTACTCTGATTAGAAACTCTTCCACATGTCTAGACTAGGTCCTTGGAAAATATTGCATTTTTTGAATTGAAGTTATTTAATATAATTATGCGTTTTTAATTGAATATGGTTATTTTAACATATTTTCAAGAAATTGCACTTAAAAATGACTGAATAGTAAAAGATGCTCCTATCGAGTTAGAATCGATAGGTGCCTTCACAATCTTGTAATTTGGATCGTAACAGTTAGAAGAGTAGTTTGCGAGATTTAATGATTCCACTATGTATGGGGGGATTTTAGGAGGAGGTTTTATTCAATTTCTGAGGCTTTTGGTGGCATTTTGGTCATTTGGTGGAGTTTTGAATGTTCCCTCAAGTTTGAGGTTACTTCGGCCAAAATTTGGTTAAACGATTCTAGAATGGTGTTTTATAGTTTCCAATAAGTACAGAATGTGTTTTTGATCGATTTGCATACCTGATTTGTGTTCAAGGCGTTAATGAGTTTGGGATATTAAAATCAAATTTTGAAAATTACTGGGATATTTGTTGGAGCTGGTGTCTGGTGTCAGAAGGGGTCTGTGCACATTGGCAAGGCTTTCGGTGGGGCTGTGCGCATCAACAATGGTCTCGGAAAGGGGTATCAATGGTTTTTGAGTCGTGACGTACCCAACATTCATGTCGTGTTCACACGGGTGCAGCACCAAAAGTGAAGAGCTCGCAAAAACTTTTAGCTAACGAAATGTTAATATCCAAAAATTTATACAGAAAAGGTGAAACATGGTTTATCCACGTCGTTTAGGGGCAATTTTGGGTCTTTTTCATTCTCTCATCCTACTCATTTATTTTTCTATTTTCTTAAGTAGAGTCATACCTTGATGTTGATGATCTATTGACCTTAAATTAAAATCTCTCATATTGCATAACGCTTCATTACACTGATTATTATATTTTATCCCAATACAATTGTCCTTCTTCTATATCTCTATGAAGATGATCCATCGTTACAGACTTTAACTCTTCATACATTTCTTTCTAAGAAAAATCATCTTCAATGTTCAGAAAATCAATCTACTTCAATAAGCATCCAATGAATTTGTATAGCAGTTGAGGATTCAACAATTGTAAATTCATGTTTTAGTGTTATACACAATGGAGATTCATTGATGTTAAGATTTTTCTTCTTCATCTCCGTATACAATTTGACACTCATATCATTATACTAGACATTGAAGGGCCATGCTAGCACGGACCCAATACATGTTATTTTTTATCTCAATTTATGTGACACAAATAAAATTTAGATAATCAATTATATTTTTAATATGTTTTTAAATATTTTAAGTTGTAATTTATAATACTTTTTTGGCATTGTAATTTACTATTTTAAGCTATTAGCTATTGTAATTTATGATACTCTCTTTCAAACTTTTATCGCATTGATAGTCAATTATATTTTAAAAATAATTTAAGGTTTTAATTATTGTGATATCTAATACTTTTTCTTCTATGTCAATTTAAGTGACACATATAATTTCGACAGTCAACCAAATATCATAATAGAAGTAGCGAAATAAACATGTCTTAAATTACTCATAATAACTTATTAGAAGTGATATAGCAAAATTACTACTAATAAATAGTTGTGAATTTTTTTTTTAAGTGAGTCTCATATAAGATGTTAAGTTAATTTAAAACATCAATAGTTGATTTATTATTTTTATCTACTTTACCTTTTTTATTAAATATTATTAATTTTTTTAATACTTAAATGACTTAAATAATTAATCTAGGGTGAAAAATAAAATTACGATTAAAGCAGCTGAAACAGACATATCATAAATGTCTATTTTTTTATTAAATATAATTAATTTTTTAATATGTAAATGACATATAATTATTAATTAGGGTGATATAGTAAAATCATGAAGCAAGCAGATACATCGACGAAGAGGTGTCTGCTTTACCGCACTTCTATATAGTACTAACAATATGTGTTATTTTTTTCTCAATTTATGTGACACAAATAAAATTTAGATAATCGATTATATTATTAATATATTTTTTGATATTTTAAGTTGTTAGCTATTGTGGTTTTTAATACTTTTTGGGCAATGTAATTTACTATTTTAACCTGTTAGTTATTGTAATTTATAATACACTACTTGTCCATACTTTTGTGACATTCATAGTCAATTATGGTTTTAAAATATTTTAAGTTTTTAATTATTGTTATTTATAATATTTTTTCTTCTATTCTAATTTAAGTGACTCATATAATTTTGACAGTCAACCAAATATCACGAAGTAGCAAATCAAACATATCTTAAATAACTCAAAATAACTTATTAGAAGTGATACAACAAAATTAATATAAAAATTAATTGTGAAAAAAATTAAGTAAGCCTCATATAAGATATCAAGTTAATTTAAAATATCAATAGTTAATTTATTAGTTTTTTTTATTTTACCCTTTTTATTAAATATTATTGATCTTTTTAATACTTAAATGACTTAAGTAATTAATTAGGAGTGAAATAGTAAAATTACGATTGAAGAAATTGAAGCAGATATGTCATAAATTTTAATTTTATTTTTTATTAAATATTATGATTTTTTAATACATAAATAATATGTAATAATTAATTAGGGATGATATAATAAAATCGCAAAAAAAAAGCAGGCATGACAATCTTCACCCGCTTCCTTCACCCTTCTATATATTAGAATATAGGCATAAATTCAACTCTCACAATGAATGTTATGTCCATCAAAACTCTAGTTGGCTCTATATGAAATTGTTTCTACAATTCAGCAACAAAAAATTCATAGATATAGTCAGAATTGTATAGCACTCTGTTGATGATGAATTATCAAATTTGACATTTGTTCTCAACTGACCTTTGTATTGTATCATTATTGGAATCAAAATTGAAGCTGAAGGAATTATTTTCTATCAATTTAAGCAAATTTAGAATGAAAAAAATTACATAAAGCTAATTGAAGGCGAAGTTTTACAGATTTATATATAATTTGTGGAATGAAAAAGGTAAGGCTCAGTATCTCGAAGGGTAATGAAATTGAGATTTATGAGTTTGAATGAAAAGGAAAGAGAAAAAGGAAAAGAAGATATTTATTTTTGACTTTACCAAGATTTTCGATTAAGGGTCTGTTAGTGACGATTACTTGGTGGAATTAGTTTAGCCGACTAATAAAGGGTATTTATATTTGGGGGCTATTTTAGTGAAGTTACTTTAAACTTGAGTGTTATTTTTTTCCTCCTCCTTTTTATAACTTAAAAATCACTCAACTAAGAATAGTTCTCTAAAGAAAGTCACTCAACTTTATTTTATAACCTAAAAGTCACTCAACGAAGGATAATTCCCTAAAGAAGTATCAACTATTGATACTTCACCTAGAATAGTCACCCAATCAATTTTAAATAAATTTTTTATTAATTTTTATTGACATGAAATATTTCTTTTATCCTAAATTTTTAAGAAATAAAAAGGGGTCCGTTTTAACTATTTTATTGACGCACCAATTTGATACGACCACTAAAACTAGTAAACTGTATTTACAATAATATATGCATTGTTTACAGCGAAGAGTTACCACAACTTAACTATGGGGTCATTTGGTAGAATGTATTAGGAAAAATAATGCATGTATTAGTTTTGTGTATTGTTAACATCTTGTTTGGTACCATTTTTTAGCTTGTGTATGAGTAATACTTGCACTAGTTATGTAATTTATTGTGTATTGAGCTATGTATTAGTTATACCACCATTTTCCTATGATTACTAACGCAAAAAATTTCAATACATGCATTAACTTAGTTAATGACAAAATTACCCACAACACCTATCTTATCTATACTTTGCCGCCTCTTTGCTCTGTTCTTTTTCATGGAAAAGCAAGAGTTCTTTTCTCCCCATGTTCTTCCTTCCACTTAATCAATCATTCATTGTTTGCTTTTTTTCACTAGATTAACACTACCGTCCAATCTATCTCTTCAATCATTAGTATTTGTTTTTTCTACCCCTATTTCATAATTTGGGTATAATTTTTCTATATCAAAATCAACAATTTATGCCAATACAAAACTACTAGTTGGAATAATCCCTGCACCGTGTTCACTGTCCGTCGAAAGGAATTTCTACACCCTTTTTTTGCTTCGCTTTATTATTTTCACTTTTTGATATTCCTGTTGTTGGGGTTGTGTTATTCATATTTCTCATCTAGCTAGATTTTCATTTTCTGCTTAACACCTTAATTGATAAAGGAGGGTATTTTTGTAAATTAATTAAAAAAATATAGAAATTATATAAGCAATGTTATTTCTAACACATCAAACCAAACAATGTATAAAAAATAATGAGAGTATCACTAGTACCAGCATTACTAATGCAAGCGTTAATAATAAAAATATTACTAATACACTATATTTTACATTAGTCTTATACATTCTATCAAACGATCCCTAAAAGTAATAGTATAAAAAATTTATATACGGTCAATACACAAACTATACATTGCATAGCATGACTAATAGATGTTTGGTTGAAATATCGTGGAGTAAAAAAACAGAGATATCAAAACGGAACAAAACTAAGGGCTCTCTTTGTTCGTTTTTACTTGTCACATTTTAACTTGGCATATTGATTAAAAAATAATTAATAACATTGCTATTTTATATAGTTTCTCTATTAAATAATATTTATATTTGTCTTGAAATTAATTTAATGCTAAGAATAAAATAGAAAAAAATTATTTTCTCTTGATATATCAAAAATAACAAGTAAAAATAAAAATTCGATTATAAAATAGTGACAAATAAAAACAAAAGGAGAGAGTATTTATTAGATTAGTCACCCTAATAAAAAACATTTAATGGACCACCTAAGAATGTGGTGCAGCGGATGGGGTTGTTCCTGCCTTAACCAGAGGTCTCGAGTTCGATCCCTGGATATAGAAAAATCCTTGGTAGGGAGCGCTTTATCCCGAATAGGGTGCTGCGCGGCGTAAATCCGAATTAATCAGACTCCGATGCAAATTCCAGACATCGAATGAAAAAAAAAATCTAATGAACGGTAACTTTTTTATCTCGCTGAATGCAAAAATGATTACTCTAACATTTAAAGGGTATTTTAATTATAAGAAAAATTTAGAGAGAAGGCAAAGCTTCTCTCTCTAGAAAACCTTACAATTCTTTAATCCCAACTAACATGAACATCATCCAAACTGATCCACCCGATAAATTAACACAATCCGTCCATGCAAATCAACCCTATAGCGTTGATCTGTGTACCAGCACAAACCCCACTCCTATGAGCTATATTAACGCCCTATCCCAAACAGTACCATTGAAATAAATCGATGTCACAACACCAGTTTTCCGTACGGATACAATGGAGATGGATATGAGTAACGAAGAGGAGACGCTCATGAATCTACCAACTGATAACACCATAGTATTATCGGCGGAGGATCGAGCTCGAATCCACCGACCTTGGTCATACTCGGTGATAATCAAGTTAACAAGGAGAAAAGTCAACCATGCCTATCTAAGAAACCAACTCTCGATACTATGGAAACCAACAAAGGAGTTAATCCTCATAGATCTGGGTAACAACTACTTCATAGTTAAATTCCTCAAAGAGGAAAATATGCAAACAGCTCTCCAAAAAGGCCCTTGGTTTATTAATGGCGCCTTCTTATCTGTCAGGAAATCGCATCCGAATTTTGTTGCATCCGAAGCACATGAAACGGTTTCGGCTATATGACTATGCCTATCGAAACTTCCAATGGAATACGGTGATCACTCAATCTTATCAAAGATTGGTAGCAAGTTGCGCAAACTAGTCAAAACAGATATATGTACGTCCGCCATACATAGAGGCCGATATGACCGGATATGTATTGAAGTTCCTTTGGGAATCCCAGTGAAAAATCACATATACATCGGGAGCCTAAAACAACTTCTAGTCTATGAGGGCGCAGACATATTGTGTACTAAATGTGGTATGATAGGCCACACACAAATAAACTGCCACAACAATAAAATAGTACACCAACTCCCACTTTCGGAGAAAACTGTAGATACTACACCAAAAGAGCAACCTCAACAAATTGAAGTAGTTAATGAGGACTGGAAAGTAGTCACCTTCAAGAAACGTACAAAGAACAATCCCAAGCAAATTCAACAGTCCAAGGAGGAAGTCCCAAGCAGCAATAACAATCCAAAGTACAGAGAGAAAGGTACATACAACCACGACTCAGGTAAGAAACAAAGCACCACAACCACAGGTAAGTCTCTAGACATCCAGACATATAAATTTCTACCCAAAAGTAAAAATATTGACAACTTGGTTACTGCCAATACTATTCCAGCCAATAACTCTAACGCCTCTCGTAGTAACCAAAGATTTAGTGCTAGTCTAACCATGAATAGAATGGGTGACGTCACTAATGCCATGATGGAAAAAAACAATACTAAAACTACTACTACACCCCTGATGAGGAGAATAGTTAATGACCCTATCTCTTTTGAGGGGCCTACATTGACCCCTAGTGTTAACATAGGGGGCAAGGACATGTTATGCCCACTGCTTGCCGCCCAAGCCTTCAATGGGAGCACGGCACACCATCAAATAACTCACGTGGACAAGTTCAGAGCCATAAATACTGTACTCCAAAATACATCTTTTAGCGGAGCTTCCCTATTAAATAATACTAATAACAGTAACAAAACCACACAAACTTCTACACTGGATTTAGGATATGACCCTACAAAATATCCATAACACACCACTCCCAATATCCCAGGATTAACAGAAACTAAAATAAATACAGTCTCTTCTTCTAACTTTTCTTATAACACTACTAAATAAACTATAAATAACCAACATGACAAAACGTCCAAGGAGAACACTCCGCAGACGCAATACCCGCAGAGCACTCTGCAAAAACAAAATAATGAATCCTCTCAACCCAAATACGAACCAAATCTACCTCCCTCCGGTCCATCTTTACCCAGTACCGGGTCTACCGGAGGGCTCTATACCAATATACTCTACGCCGGTAGCACCCCTGAACCCAAACCATGCTTATTGGGTAGAGATAGCTCTTCAAGGCCAGGCTCTTGTAATGCATGCCTATATGGAAGAAAGGGAGGACATATTTGTCATCAGCACTCCGGAGCTCTTAGCTCACCTAGCTTCGAAGGGGATGACGAGGGACATGGAGCTGTACAACAGCCATGCATGGATGTCAACAGTTCTCCAACCTCCAATGAACCTCAATGCTCCAATGATTCCCTTCTTCCATATCCCAATATGGGAAACCCCAACCATGCTTATACCATAAATTTTGCAGCATCAGATGTTCCAACCACCAGTCTCTCCACCACATCTCCCGACTTACCATAAATTCATGGACATAGACCCACTTTACTACCATTAGAAGATGCAAGGAATACTAGGAACGATGATGGAAGAAGTACCAATCCATAACCATCCAAGCCCAGTTGGACGGCTGGAGAATCTGCTAGTCCCACAAGCAAACAATGTAGCCTCGTTCTCTTAGGTATAAACCAATACCAACTTAACTCAACCAACTCCAGTGAATAAATTTGTTCAAGAAATAGAGGAAGCCTTAGAGATAATAAGTGAAACAAGAACAGAAATAAATGTATTAAAGTAAATAAAAGTAACGGTGTTCAATGACAAGTACGCAAAGAAATTAATCCTTATCTGTCCCTAAAATCTAATAAAGATCTCCCTAGACATCCGTCACCCATTCAACCCTCAGGTGGGGAACTATGTATTGGTCATAAACCCAATGATGATGAACCAAACTTCCCCCTTGACAAACTCCTCAAAGGATGCCTGAATGATCAACTCACTATAAAGAAACAGGTCAATGAACCTAATCATATGGAACTGTAGGGGGGCCAATGGTCAGGATTTTTGGAGAAACTTTAGGTCCTTAGTGGATTGGCATAAGTCTCCTCTTGTTGCACTGCTGGAAACTAAGATGAAAAACAACCACCTGCTACTCAATGATTTTTTTTTAATAGGATCATTGAGGTGTCAACGATTAGAAATGCAAGTGGTATGGTTGTCATGTGGGACGACTCCCTCCTAGAACTAGATGAAATTGCCACCACAGACCAGAAAATTCATGCAATTGTCAAGGTAAGACACAATCATGTTACCTGGCCATTTTGTTGTATTTATGCTAGTACATACACCTACAAACACAGGATGGTCTGGCAAAATCTGTAAAACATCAAGGACAACTTCCCAGGTAAGTGGCTAATAGGGGGTGATTTTAATGAGCTCCTATCCAACACAGAAAAGAAAGGTGGTAAGTTAATTAATAAAATAGGCTCTTCATATTTTCATCAAATGATCATCTACTGTTATCTTATTGACCTGGGTTATAAAGGTAGCAGATACACTTGGTTAAACAAAAGGTTTAAAGGTCGTAATGTCTTAATCCTTGAGAGACTAGA
Organism: Capsicum pubescens; assembly: GCA_030864215.1. Taxonomy (NCBI): domain Eukaryota; kingdom Viridiplantae; phylum Streptophyta; class Magnoliopsida; order Solanales; family Solanaceae; genus Capsicum; species Capsicum pubescens. The sequence continues at coordinate 282,497,434 of CM061543.1, read as the reverse complement.
CCATTTTCTTGCTACTAATGACTGGCTTATCCAATAACCTAATGCTCATGTCATCCACCTACCTCGCACCCATTTAGATCACTACCTGCTTCTTCTAACCTTTTTTAAGGATGATCCAAATCTCCGAAAACACTTGTTCAAACTTGAAAAAATATGGACAACCCACCCAAATTTCATAAATATTTCCTCCCAGGTTTGGAGTAATAACCTTCCACTGGCAAAAACATTTGTTAACTTTGAGAAAGAATCGTCTACATAGGCATGCAAAACCATAGGCAACATCTTTAGAAAAAAAAGAAAAAGTTCCTTAGACGAATTCGTGGAATCCAAAATTCAACTAGCTACTACCACAACGCTTTCCTTCAAAATCTAGAGGCTGAACTGATCTCGGACTTCAACAATATCCTAAAGATGGAAGAAAACTACTGGAAACTTAAATCCAGGATAACTTGGTTGAATGAGGGCGATGCAAACACAAAATTCTTTCATACTTCAACCCTTATTAGACATAGAAAGAATAGGATAGATGTTCTTAAACTGGATAATAACTCCTACATCCATAAGTAAGAAGACATAATTAGCCATACGCAGAATTTCTTTAGGGAGTTGTTCTAATCAAATCATCATAAATCCTTTAGAGTAAGGGTCCCGTTAGCCAAAGTATGCCTATCGAAAGAAGACAAAAGGGACCTAGGCAGAATGCCATCCAAAATAGAAGTAAGAGATGCAGTATTCTCCTTCAAACCTTTTAAATCTCCAGGTCCTGATGGACTATATCCATTCTTCCTCCAAAAATATTGGGACCTAGTACAACAATCTGTCTTTTTCTTCTACAGTAAAACCTTTAAGGAGGAAGCTATCGAAAGCAGCATTAACCAAACCCATATTTGCCTAATCCCTAAGAATTCGAATACACCCCACACTTACAGCTTTGTTCGTCCTCGAACAAAATATTACGTCCATGCAAATATCTAACTAGGATTTCACAGCAGTAACACAAAATATTCATCAAGACATGTACGACAATTAATAACAAAGAGTAGTTTTCTGGATCGCTACTAGAAACCATTCAACCTCCAACATAGACTCGTGATGATGGCTAATTCGTATCCACAAGTTAAGGCACCAAGAATCATACACAACTACCCACAACTCATCAACCATGTGTGTCTCACACAAGATATCACCCATAATCACTCACAAGTTTTGCATTTTTTCGGAACATGGGTATTAGATTCTCCTTGCTCTCACTCTCACAAAGAATTCATATGTTGCAACTGATGACCATAGGCTTGCCCTTAGTGTAATGCTCCACTAATATCAGAATGCTAAGCTTAGCATCAAGTAGGTCTTTACAGGTTGTAATGTAGGCTAAGGGACAGGTAGGACTATTTTGGCCAGAAATAGTGACTATGTTCCCTAAGCGCTTTAATACACTACGTTATGTCATTAACACTCTCTTTTAAACAACCCTTCTACCTTCTTTTTTTTTCATCTAACACCCCTTTTCACCTATTTTGTTATTCAATTATAAACACAAAGATGAGAATATACAACTTATTTTTTTTTTATTTTTCTATTTCTGTTTTTTTTTTCTTTTTTTTTTTATAAAACACCTCTATGATAGCCACTCCTTTTCAAAACAATTTCAAGTACCAATCCACTTTGAGGCATCACTCTCACCCAATTTCCTCTTATTTTGTCACATGACTCTACAATTTAAAGTGCTTAGGAATTTGGATCAAATTATGGTCTTGAAAAAAATATGGATTAGGCTACATATGAGGCTGTCAAAGAAAATAGCTAAAGGCTCAAAGGGGGTTAACTAGGATAATGTCCACGGGTAGGTAAAAAGAAGGTAAACAATCACAGGCTGCCAAAGAAATGCCTAAATCATCTCCTAAACTCACACTCTTTATTTCGCTTTACACACACACTAGGCAAGTTCTAGCATCAGTCACAACACAGAATATACTATAACCTCACACACACAAGGCACATGGTCAACTTTATTGGGAGCAGTATAGACTCTTGACCCAACAGGTGAATGAATTAAACCATACAATTATCATACAGTGAGTCACACTTAGAGCCTACATGTCTCAATAGTAATGATTTTGGCACAAACTCTTGTCATACTACCATGCCGCCTATCAGAACAAATTCATGCAATATCTAAAAAATCTAAAATTAAACTTAACTAATTACGACTAATTAAAACAAACAAGAACTAGAATAAATGTAGGCAAAGAAGTACAAGAAGCATACAAATACCAGCACCCCACACTTAGATGGGACACACTGTCCTCAGTGGAAAATAAATAAGGAAAACCTGATTAGTCGGACTCTTCCTCTATGTCTGGGGTCATGCCCCCTGCATCGGAATCATCATCAGAGTCGTCGTCATCAGAGTTATCCTCCACGTCTGAGTCTGGCTGTCGGTGATCATCGTCTGTCGGTACGTCATCATCGAGAGGTTCCTCAAAATTTACACCTACTACACACATAGCCCGTGCATGCTCATTCATCGGGTAGTCATAATCCAACTGCTGGAGCTCTGCATCAGTTGGAACACGTCCCCTACTCATCATGGTAAACCTCGTCATGCCATATAAATGGTGGAAGAAGCTTTCATCGCGAGCATGTCTTTCTGCAGTGGTCAGGTTGACGCCATGCATAGTTTCAGGATCTTTAACCTTCGTAAGATCAACCTTCTTCGGGTTGTGTGGAAGCTTATGATCTGCAGGTTCCTCTTCAATGTCCTCCTTCCTCAATATTGCGGTCAACAAATTGCCAAAGCTGAAGTGGGACCTCTTGTGCAGCCTAGACTTACGCATTGACGACCGTATAACCGCACCAACGTGGATGGGAATATTAGTCATCAGAGCGTACACCAAGCATACTCTATCACGTATGATCTTTGTGTACTGTGACCCTGGAATCAGGCAAGAGTTGACTATCCGCAACCATATCTGAGCTTCTCTGTTCAATGAAGCATACGGGAAGGTATTGTGCCGACCGGTATCCTTGTGATGACTCCAACGTGCCATTGATCTTGCTCCGCACAGTGTGTGTCTGATTGCCCTGTATGGAGGTCTGTGATAAAGCTCCTTGAGAGGTGATGTATCCACAGATGGAAGACCCAGAAAAGAGTTGAAGAACTCCGCATTCAGTTGCAAGACTTGGCCCCGAATCTTCACTTCACTTCCGGTAGTCTTTGGGGACCAATTGGCATAGAATTCTCGCGTTAGATCAAGATTGCATTCTCCCATATCTTGGAAAATGAAATCAAGATGTAGCGCCATGATTTTAGCCAAAATGCGAGGTTCTCTCTTCGCTAGACTCTCCTTTTGTATCAACTCCATGTGAACATATTTTTTCACTTTGTTGTTCTTGTACCACTCCTTTCCTTCCTCCTCTAGGACCCATTTTATCCCAAACAGCTTTCTCTTTTCTTCCTCTTTTCTGACCTTTCTGTGAGGTGGACGTTTTTTCTTTTCCTGGTCGACCTTTTGGTGCCATTTTACCTGAGATTAAAATAAAGTCATGTTAGCTTATCTCGGAAGATTTGATCGACAAAAAAACAATAATGGCACCACCCCACACTTAATTTGTTGGCACCAACTAATTAAGTGAATGATTATCGATTACTCAGACTTCATCGGCATACATGTAGGCGACATGTTCCAACAATATGTTCAGCACAGTCATACTTTTATGTCATCTTAACTATCCTTTTCATCTCTATGTCATATAATCTTGACCATACTTTATGGTTTGGATTAATGCACTTTTTGAACAAGACTACTACGTAGAGATCGGATCAAGTTATGGCATAGAAATAATCACAACATCTCATGCTTGTATTCAGTCATGATCTTTATCTCTATGAACAAGTCATTCAAACATTCCAACTTTCGACTTACAAGATTATGTAATTAACTTTACCATTTCGATTCCGCAAAAAGATGACAGTGTATAACAATCAAATACAAATCGGAACAAAGTCAAGAACACCCATACGTATTCTTTCACTCAACTAGATGTATCATAGCAAACCAACCTCATTCAAATCACCAACACCACTTCAAGCTTTAACAAATCATTATAGGCGTAGTATTGTAATAACTACGGAATATAAAAGAAGAACTTACTTGGTGATGGACTTGGAAGATGATCTTGCAAGGTTAGATGAGCAAAAACAAAAGTTTTGAGAGATTTGGGAAGGTTAGGCGGCGCCTAGGTTGAGCAAACAATGTGATTTTGTCTCAAGGTTGAAGTTTTATTTATAGACCAAGGCTTGGGTCGGGTTTGACCCATGAAAAATTGGGTTAGGAGACCAAAAAGCATAAATAGGCAGCGCCTAATGCTTTGCCTATGCTTAGCATAGGCGGCGCCTTTAGCAAAGCCTAGTTAAACATAGGCGGCTCCTATGCTATGGCATTGTCGATTCAGAGAGAAAAGGCAATAGCATAGGCCTTGCCTTGTCCGTTGCCTAGATTTACATAGGCCTTGCCTTGTCCATTGCCTAGATTTATATAGGCAATGCCTAACCGAAAGCCTTTTTCTCCTTCATTACTCACTTATCACCTTTAACATTGCTCACTTTCAAATCAAAATTTGAGACCAAGCTCCTCCTTTATGCGTCTTCCCCTACACTTAATCAAAAACAACAAAAATGATTAGAAAGATGGGTTGCCTCCCACCAAGCGCCTTAGTTTTGGTCGTGGCTCGACTCTTCTTTTTGGATTTTTATTTAACAAAACAAACTCCTAGGAAAACAAAACGACTAAAAATGATGGGTTGCCTCCCATGTAGCGCTTGATTTATCGTCGCGGCACAACATAGTTACCTCAATTACTTAGACTTCGTCGAGATAGATGGTGGCCATGCATTTTATCGAGTTGAGAGGACCGATATATGGCTTCACACGTTGGCCATTCACCTTGAAAACACCACCATTTTTGTCTTCTAACTCTACTACTCCAGACGAGTAGACTTGGCTAATTCTGAACGGACCAGACCATTTAGACTTCAACTTACCTGGAAATAGCTTCAGTCTGTAGTTGAAAAGAAGTACCATATCACCCTTCTGAAAGTTTCTTTGGATAATCCGCCGATCATGGTACTTTTTCATCCGTTCCTTGTAGAGGTCTGCTCTTTCATACGCATGTAGACGGAATTCATCCATCTCATTCAGCTGTTCCAATCTCAGATTAATAGCATCATCCCAATTCTGGTTAAGCCTCTTCAACGCCCATAATGCTTTATGTTCGAGCTCAATCGGCAAGTGACAAGCCTTCCCATAAACTAGTTGGTACGGGGACATGCCAACTGGTGTCTTGAATGCAGTCCTATAAGCCCATAAGGCATCATCCAGCTTTCGGGACCAATCCTTCCTACTAGCATTTACAGTCTTAGCAAGGATCAGCTTGATCTCCCGATTAGAAACTTCTACGTGTCCACTAGTTTGTGGGTGGTAAGGTGTAGCTACCTTATGTTGCTTGACCCCATATTTCACCAATACGGCTCTGAACAGCTTGTTACAAAAGTGTGATCCTCCATCGCTTATGATGGTACGTGGTACCCCAAAATGAGAGAAGATATTTCTCTTTAAGAATGCTACAACACGCTTACCTTCATTATCAGCCAGCGCTACTGCTTCGACCCATTTGGATACATAATCCACAACAACTAGGATATATTTCATCCCAAACGAACTCACAAATGGGCCTATGAAATCAATACCCCATACATCAAATAGCTCCACTTCAAGAATTTTAGACATGGGCATCTCATGGTGCTTCGAGATAGAGCCTTGTCTCTGACACTGATCACATCTTCTCACAAAATCGTAAGCATCCTTGAATAATGAAGGCCAATAATAGCCGATTTGCAATACCTTCCTGGCTGTCCGATCACCTGCATGGTGACCCCCAACTTGGGAATCATGACTTGCTTCCAAGATGCTAGGCACCTCCACATCAGAGATGCATCGCCTAATAACACCATCAGCACATCGTCGAAAAAGATACGGTTCATCCCAGTAGTAGTGTTTCACATCATGCATGAACTTTCTCTTTTGATGAAAAGAGAGATTCTCAGGCATCACTTTACTTACCACGTAGTTCGCAAAGTCTGCATACCACGGTAAGTCTTCCACCATAGCGGCTAGGATCTCTTCGTCAGGAAATGCATCATCAATCTCAAGATCGAGTTGCGCTATGTGCACACTCTCAAGTCTAGATAGATGATCAGCTACTTGGTTTTCGCAACCTTTTCTATCCTTTACCTCGAAATCAAATTCTTGAAGCAATAACACCCACCGAATTAGCCTTGGCTTAGCATCCTTCTTTGCCATTAAATATCTCAGAGCCGCATGATCTGTATGAACCACCACTTTGGTTCCCAACAAGTAAGCACGGAACTTTTCAAAAGCATAAACAACTGCTAGAAGCTCTTGTTCCGTGACGGTATAGTTCTTCTGGGCTCCATTCAAGGCCTTGCACGCATAGTATATTGGATGAAATAGCCTTTCTATTTTCTGACCAAGTACAGCACCCAAAGCTACCCCACTTGCATCACACATCACTTCAAATGGTAGAGACCAATCGGGTGCTACAATAATAGGAGCTTCAACTAGCTTCCCTTTGAGGCATTCAAATGCCTTCAAGCAATCTTCACCGAAGTCGAACTTTGCATCCTTCTCCAAGAGTTTGCATAATGGACTAGCAATCTTGGAGAAGTCTTTGATAAACCTTCGATAAAAACCTGCATGACCGAGGAAACTACGAACTCCCTTTATAGAAATTGGAGGTGGTAGTTTCTCGATAACTTCAATTTTGGCTCGATCAACCTCAATTCCTCTTTCGGAGACTTTGTGCCCAAGAACAATGCCTTCCTTAACCATAAAATGGCACTTCTCCCAGTTTAGCACCAAGTTGAACTCAATACATCTCTGTAACGCCATACTCAGATTCACCAAGCACGATTCAAACGATTCACCCACAACTGAAAAATCGTCCATGAACACCTCCAAGGTGTCTTCAACCATATCAGAAAAAATGGACATCATACAACTCTGAAAAGTGGCAGGTGCGTTACATAACCAAAATGGCATACGTTTGAAGGCAAACGTACCATATGGGCATGTAAAAGTGGTCTTCTCTTGATCCTCAGGAGCAATACAAATCTGATTATAACCGGAATAACCATCTAAGAAACAAAACCATCCCTTCCCTGCCAATCGATCAAGCATTTGGTCCATGAATGGCATTGGGAAGTGATCCTTAAGCATCCATGAATTCAGCTTCCGGTAGTCCATACACACTCTCCACCCTGTGACAGGTCTGAGTGGAATCAGCTCATTCTTTTTATTCACAACTACCGTCATGCCCCCTTTCTTGGGCACACACTGTACCGGACTTACCTACTTACTGTCGGAGATTGGATATACTACCCCAGCATCTAACGACTTAATAATTTCTTACTTCACCACCTCCTGCATGGGTGGATTCAAATGTCGTTGATGCTCAATGGTAGGTACACAATTTTCCTCGAGCTGAATCTTGTGCATACATATCCCAGGAGGAATACCAATAATATCAGCAATAGTCCAACCGATGGCTCTCTTGTATCTCCTCAGAACAGAAGTAAGAGCCGCAACCTGCTGCTCATCTAAATCAGCCGCAACAATAACCGAAAGTGTATCACCACTTCCCAAAAACACATATTTCAGGTGACTGGGCAGCTCCTTCAATTCTAGCACTGGTGGTTCTTCAATGGATGACTTTGCTGGGTGTGAACGACGATTTTTAAGATCCAGATCCAGCTTCTTAGGAGCATGAGAATAGGAGCCAATTCCTGTTAGGGCACAAATAGTTTCTTCATACTCTTCAACATCCTCACGCTCAAAATTCATAAGCACAGCAGCTAATGGATCAATAATAAGTTGCTTCTCTACAGATAATTCTTTCTCATCATCATAATAAACATCAGCTACAGAGAACACATTCATATCTATGGGCTGCTTCATTGATTTTCATACATCAAAACGAACCACTTCGTCATTCATCCGAAATAAAAACTCATTAGCTCTTAGATCAATAAGCACACTTCGTGTTGCAAGGAAAGGACGCCCCAAGATTATGGGAACTTCAGAATCCACCTCGCAATCCAAAATAACAAAGTCTACAGGAAAGATGAAGGTGGAAACCTTTACCAATACATCATATAAGATACCAACAGGTCATTTTACCAACCTATCTGCCATCACGAGCCGCATATTAGTTGGTGTAGGATTACCCAATCCCAACTTTCTGTAAATAGATAGTGGCATCAAATTAATGTTAGATCCCAAACCCCACAATGCCTTAGCAAAATCCAAAGATCCAACCGTGCAAGGAATAGTGAAAGTACCAGGATCTGCCTTCTTCTGAACTAGCGATCTTGTAGCGATTGCACTGCAATGATGAACATTATCTGCCAGCTCATAGCTTGCTTCCCTCTTTTTTGTCAAAATGTCCTTCATGAATTTAGCGTATCCAGGCATCTGCTCTAGCGCCTCCACCAAAAGAACATTAATAGTCAGCTGCTTCAACATAGTTATGAATTTACTGAACCTGGTGTCATCGGCTTTCTTCTTCAGTCTCTGAGGAAAAGGTGGTGGTGGAAGGGGAATAGTTTTCTCTGCCACTTCCTTTTTATCTTGCTTCCGATTGTCGATCTTTTCAGGCTGCAGACGTCTAGGGGTAACGTCAGGAACACTATCTTCAGCTTCTACGGCATCTTCACATTCTGCATCAATAATATTATCTGCTATATCATCAACCACCTGCTTGCCTTTGGATGGATTTTCCAATGCTTTACCACTCCTGGTAGTAATAGCCATACATGATCCATCATTCCTTGGGTTTTGCACAGTGTCGCTAGGTAAGGTGCCAGCCTTTTTTTGATTGAATGCCGCTGATAGTTGACTCAATTATTGCTCTAGTTGTTTTATCGCGGTAGAATGCGAATCAAACAATTGATTTATTGATGACAAATCATTCTTTACCTCTGTAACGCCCATATTGGTTGCCTCCACCCCTTTCAACAGCTTAGCCATCATATCATCCATGGACATCTTTCTAGAGCCAGATGCCACAGCCTCACAATTTCCAGGAGAAACATACAAACCACTCCTGTCAGTCTTATTCTTCCAACCACCTTGATCGCGGTCCTTGTATCCAGATTTATCATAATAGTTCCGACCTTGGTTTCCTTGGGCATTGCCTCAGAAACCCCCTGATTATTCAAATAATTTGCTTCCTCCTCAGAATCTGATTCATTTCTTCCCTGTGACACCACAGCCTTGACTTTTTCGGTCTTCCCTGATAATAAATGCTTGGTAAGAAGATCCATCTGCGTTTTTATATGAGCCATATCCTGGTCATGTTCCTCTTGTCTTCGTCTCTGCTCTGCAGTTATGCCAATAGATACAGTAGAGCTCGCTACCTCAGAATCCCTGGTATGCCAAGCTCTACTCTGCTTTGTCATACGATTCAGCATATCACTCGCCTCAATAAAAGTAAGGTCCATGAATGACCCTCCTGCAACATTATCAACCACTGGCTTTGTCACCGAGGTCAAAGCCCTATATAATATTTCCATCAAGTGGATATTCGTCATCTGATGGTTTGGGCACCGCATAAGCTTCTTTTTGAACCTCTCCCATGTTTCGTGGAGAGCTTCAGTTGGAAGCTGTCGGAAATTGCTGATCTCATCTCTTAACTGTGCTCTCTTGGATGGCGGAAAGAATCTTTCTAGAAAAGCGTCTTTCAGTTGCCTCCAATTAGTAATAGAATCAGGAGTTAGCCCGTTCAGCCATAGAGTTGCCTCCCCAGACAGAGACAATGGAAATAAGCGCAGCCGAATTGCATTCTGCCCAACTCCTGGGTTGTGAAACGACTTGCATGTTGAAATAAAGTTGATCAAATGCATATTCGGATCATCGCCTACGAGTTCACCAAATAACCCCTTGAGCTGCAATAACTGAATCATGGTGCTAGTGATATTGAACTTGGCTCCAGGTGCCAAGGGTGGAGGAATAATAGCCCCTGTGGCACCAGCTCCATCCAGATCGTCATCATCATCATCAAAAGGAGCCTGCACAGCTCGGCGGTCAGGTCTCATTCTAGCTTGACGTTCCCTCCTATGCATAGGTGCCGTCACCTCATCAGTACGCCTAGGATTCAGTAACTCATCATCACCCAGGTCCTCATCATCAGGATTTGTTGCTCGCCCTGGGTTATCAATATTCTATTGATGTACTTGAGCAGCTGCCAGTGCAACTAATCTAGCCTGCTCCTGTTGAGCCGCCCTTCTGTCAATGTCACGCTGTGCCTCCATTCTGCCAATAAGTTGAGGTTCAGGATTTATGGGAAATAATGGCTGACCAGAACTACGAGTATTTGGCATGCACTCAACAGAACCTGAATAAAACAAAAACAACAACTAAAAGTAAAATTCGAGAATCTTTGACCCAAGGGTCTAGTAACTATCACAAACTTAGTTGACAACCGTATTCCCCGGCAAAGGCGCCAAAATTTGATAACGCCCAAACTACAGCTCTCGTAAGAGTGTAAGTGGTCGCTGTCAAATATAGAACCCAACTGGGTTGAGTGTCGAATCCCACAGGGAATACTTGGTCACTAAGTGTTGCAACTATTAGTAGACTTTTGGTCGAAAATTCTACGGAAAGGGGGAAATTTGAGTTTGGCGTGAATTACTACTATGGAAGTAAAAACGGAATGCTTGATTTAGTAAGATTTAATCACAGAGAATAATAAGTTAGGGTTATGTCCACCTTATGAGTTCTACGTATCTATTAACTATGAGTAATGCGGAATTCAGACATGCATGCACTTATAGAGATTCGTATTCTAATGGTAAATCCTAGTGTTTCTCAACCATCAAGGATTATTTCACTTTAACTCTCTCGAGCTTAAAGCGTATAACTAACGGTACGAACTCTCCAAGAGGTTAACCCAGTTACGGCACTAACGTGTAAATAGAGGTTGGTAGCCCTATTTTCTTGTCACACTCTTTTTTCCAAACATGTGACTTTTCTCTCGAACAAGTTAATGCTATAATGGCCTATTCCCTATGTTTGCAACCACGAGAATTAAATTAAAACGAAGAGAGTAATGATATAAGTAGCATACGCATCAAGAATTCACAAACTCGTAGTACTAGATAGTATATCAAAAGGCTTTCATAACCCTAACAGAGAAGTTTAGCTACTCATGATTGTAAAGGAAAACAACGAAGACATCATCATCATCATACCAAAACTAGAACAATCTTCGCGAGAGGATGCTTTTAACGTCAAACAGGGATGACGTTTTTCCTCTTAGCCGTCTTCCCCCAAATATGTAGCGTGTTTCTCTCTGTTAAAGTTACAGAATCTGTAAACTGAATAAAAAGTGTCGACTGAATTCTCCAAAGCAATGCTGAAAAATTCAGCAAATAAGGTTTTTATAACATCCTTGTCCTAGTCCTACTAGGTTACTGCTGCACCCCTAAGTATTAAGAAATACTGATTTTGCCCGGGACAGATTCTCTATGCATCACATTCAGTCCACAAGCTTCCAAAAGCTGCCTTCCTTCTTACATGAAGTTTTCCTTTGCTGCCCAAAGGTCCACAAAGTGCTGAAATCTTCATCATTAATACCTGAAAACATGCTAATCACGTAGGTTAGCTCACTTACAGGAAAATGGACTAAAAGTGCAGGAATTATATATTTTATCCTCAGAACATAGCTAAAATATGGGTAAATTATGGTGTTTTAGGCGTGTAAATACACCCAACATCATATACAGAACCTCAAAAATTGCATACCTATCAGCCTGTGCAACACCTCTTATAAAATCATCACTAAAATTATATCCAAAAGGTTGTGCCCAATAATGGACAAAATAATTGGGCCTTGACAAACGAGCTTTTTGAAAAATAGATAAGCTTCTGATAATGCAATTATCATCCAAGAAATTATATGAAATCTTATAAAAATAAAAGGTAATAAGAGAAATCTTCTTATGAAAATAGATCTCAAGAAGGCCTTCGACAAGTTAGAATGGTCCTTCATTAGGCACACTCTTCACTATTTTAACTTTCCCTTAAATATTGTGAACCTATTATGTCTTGCATCTGTACTAGTTCTGTTGCCGTTCTGGTAAATGGTACGAGGACAGACTTCTTTAGCCCCTCGAGAGGTATACATCAAGGAGATCCTATGTCACCATACATTTTTATCCTATGTATGGAAGTACTGGCCCATAATATCAATCACAACCTCTAAAACAATTTGTGGGACCCAATAAAAGTGAGCAGATCTGGCCCAAAACTGTCACACCTGTTCTTTGATGACGACCTAGTACTAATGTCCACAACCGATAGAAATAGATGTGAAAATATAAAAAACACTTTACAAAATTTCTGTACTTGGTCAGGCCAAAGCATCAATCACAACAAATCAAAAGTTTTATTTTCAAATAATTACAATAATCAAACAAAACATGATATCTCTATTGTCCTCAAAATCTCTACTTGCACTAGTTTTGGAAAATACCTTGGATTTCCCATTCTTTCCTCAAAAAATGAGTGCAAAGGACTTCTAGTTCGTTATAGATAACCTTAAAGAAAAACTCTCCGGTTGGAAAGCAAATTTCTTAAATATTGCTGGTAGAACAATGCTAGCCAAGGCTTGACTTAATAATATCCCTACCCACATAATGCAATATACAAAACTTTCTCAAAATATCACCAAGCGCATAGACAAAATCCAGTGAGATTTTATTTGGGGAACAAATGATTCCAAAAAGAAACTTCATCTCTTGGGTTGGGACATAATTACCAAACCTAAAGAGTTGGGTGGATTAGGTGTTCATAAAGCGGGTATTCAAAATAAAGCCCTTCATGCAAGATTGGTTTGGAGGATCTTCAATAAGCCCAAAATGTTGTGGGCTAATGCCTTGATAGTGAAATACAACAACCATAGAAGCCTAGATGAAGTCCTTCATAGCCCCAAAAACACTAGTAGTATATGGAAAAATATTGCTTAAGGATGGGATATCTGTAGGGAATGCTCGAGTTGGGATCTAGGGAATGGCTGAAAGATCAAAGTTTGGAAGGATTCCTTGTCATCCTTAAAAGCACCTTTAGGTGACCTAACTCATACGGTTTTGAACAAAGACGAGGAAGACCTTACTATGGATTCGCTAATAAAAAATGGGAGATGGGATCTGAAAACCTTACACTATAACCTCCCAAAGGAGCTGGCTAACACTATTAAGGCAACCCTCATTTTGGATCTACTAAACAGTACCGATAAGCTTCGTTGTATGCTTCCTCCTGCAAATCATTTTTCAACAGCTTTTGCCTACCAATACTTGCTTCAAAAGAATTCCAAAACCATTGGTAATGAGACGAACTATAAATGGATTTGGAAACTAAAATGTCCCAACAAAATAAAAAAATTTATTTTGTTGTGCTACCATAATAAGCTACCAACAAGATAATATTTACGAAAACTTGGAATTGAGGTAGACCCTAACTGTACTATATGATCCAAACTAGAAACTATTGACCATATGTTTAGAGAATGCCCTGCGATCCATCTTTTCTGGAATAAAACAACTTGTATAATATTGTAGAACAGCTGAAGGATTTGTCACTAAAAGAGTGGATTGACCAGATCAGGAAAATAAAGAGCGTCAACGTAGAAAAATAATAGTTTGGGGTGAGGTTTTTCCTTTCTATTTATGGAATATTTGGCTTACTATAAATGATAATATGTTTAACAAAAGAAAGAACCCAATACCTGCTGACCTTTATTTTCATAGAGTATTAGAATTTCATCTACTGGCTACTAATCAAGAGTGTGCTAACACCCAAAAGGTCGATACTTAGTTACCTCCTGAGCAAGGATGGAAGCTTAATATAGACGGCACCTTTGATTACAAAACTAGAAAAGGGGGAGTGAGAGGTTTATTTAGAGATAACAAGGGTAACTGCATAAGGGGTTTCCATGGAAGGATAAGTGTAAACAATCCCCTTGAAGCTGAACTTATAGATTTATATTTTGGTTTGAAAATAGCATTAAAATGGATCTTCAAAAACTGGTCATTGCCACAGACTCCATACTGTTAGCTTCTATGATTAATAATCTGCTTAATGTTGACAATTCAGCTGACACAAACCTTATTCACATGTGCAGGAATCTTCTTCAGATGCTGGGGAAAATGCAGGTGTAACATGAAGGACGGACCTCTAATAGAGCTGCGGACAGACTTGCTAAGGAGGGTAGAAGGATGAACAACAACCAGCTTTTTGAAGAATGGATAGTTCCTCCCTTGTTTATTTATCGAACTATAGATATAGACAAGGAAGGAACTTCTTTTGATGGGTCGATACAAACCGTACTAATGAATGCTTGTAATATAACTAGTACTGCTTGTAATATAGCTACAAACTATAACTACTATGTACTGCAGACGATGACCGCAACCATGTATGATGCATATTAGTATTAAATAAAATCTCCTTTCCCACCAGAAAAAAGGTATTTTAATAATTTAATTTTTAACTTAATGTGTTTTTTACTTCAGAGCTTGTTTGGATTAACTTTTGTACCACTACTTAATTTATTATAATTACTTAAAATGTTAATTATTTTAAATAATTATATTAATTTTTATTTGGCTAAAAAGTTTGGATACATCAAAAAGAATGTGATTAATCCGTATAAAATTAAGTGATGTATCCATTTAAATTAAGTGATGTATATGAAAGAATGTAATGTATCTGTGTGGACTAAATTAGAAATTTTAAGTAATATTAAAAAAATTTGAGATAGGGAGTAATTAGCTCCAAAAATATTCATATTTATGTTATTTTTACTTATAAATAATTGTTAAGCTTTAAGTACTGAAATTGATTTTATAAATAAGTTGTTACATGTTTGAATAGAAATACAAGTGGCCGTTTGGCCGTATTTTTCACTTTTTTCCGAAAAGTTATTCAATTTTAGTGAAAAAAAGTGAAAATAATAGTGTTTGGCCATGAAAATTTCAAATACAATTTAAAATTGTATTTGGAAAAGTGAAAACAAGAAAAACTTGTTCACTTTTTCCAATCCTACTTTTTCCACAAAATTTTAAAAATAATTTTAATTTATATTTATGACTAAACACAAACTCTAACTTCAATTTCAACTTCAAAAAATTATGCTTTCCAGGTCAATCAGGATAAGTTACAATTGATGTGTTCTACAAAAAAGGGTTGATATGTGGCTCTTGCTAGAATGACTAAAATATCATAATATTTTTGTAAGACAAAAATATTAATTTAAAAGCATCCTTGTAAAATAAAAAGAATATTTTATTATCTTTTGACAATTCTTTGATTTTAACTTTTCAATTGATATATTTAAGTTTTCACAAATATAAAATATATTTTGATATATTTTATACATCTTAATTTAAGATAAAAATTTAAAAATCTTTTATTTTTTAAAATTATTTGTCAAATCAAAACATGATAATCAGATTAGAACGAAGGGAGTATATAAATTAAATGGTACTTTGTGACCTCATTTGAATACAAAAGAAGTAGTTGTCCTAAATGATAATTTTCATATTGTTCAAGATTAATGGAACAACATCAAACCTTCTAGAGAAAATTGAAGGAAATGTTTCATTTAAGTCTTGAATGAAGGATTGGTGACATTGACCAACTTAAAGGGTCAAACATAATTAGAAAACTTGATTATGTTAATTGTGGACTTGAGTAATATTTTTAAAACTTTCTAATCTTTTCAAAAATACAAATCAACCCACACCCTTCTTTTTTTTAAATCAACCGTCTCTCTCCTCTCTCGCTTTCGACAATCTCTCTCAACTTTCTCCCAATAAACAGTTCTGCAAAATTTCTTCCTTCAATTTTCGACGACTTTAAGTCCGGCGAAAAATAGTTGGGCGAGTTTGTTTTCGACTTTCAACCGTCAATCGACGTGACAACCAGTGTTCTCTAGTGACAACAACTTCGAGTTTTTTGTCGTTCCATTTCTTCTTTCACAGGTAAAAAAATATGTCTTTTTAGTTATGAAGAAACAGAGAAACTTGAGCCAACTTCTCTTCTAGTATTGGTTAACAATTTTAATATTTCTTGCTTAGATTTGAAATGTGGATTGAATAAAATCCTAATTTCTGACATTCCTTCTCTACTCTTTCCGGTGTGAAATATAATTTTTAATTGTTATTTTAGCTCTTGTTGTTGAACTATTGATTCAATTTATTGGTGATTTTTGGTCACCGTTGATGTTCTTAGTGTGTGTGTGTTGTGTTGGTGTTGCTGAGTTAATTTGTTATTTTTCTTGGTAAAAATGATGTTGCAACAAATTAATCATCTGACACAACAGATAGTCTTCATCTATTGCAACAGATAAAATATTTGATGCAACTGATAAAATATCTGTTGCAACAGATAAAACATCTGTTGCAATAGATAAAATATCTAATACAACAGATTAAATATCTGATGCAACAGATACAAATTTGATGCAACAGATGGAAATTTGGTGCAACACATGAAAATCTGATACAATGGATGAACAATCTAACAGATTATTCATCTGTTGCGACAGACGACTCTTCTATTTGAAAGAAATCTAAACAATATTGATCCAACAGATAACTCATTTGGCAATAGATAAGTGATCTGTTTTTATTTTTTTCAACAGATTATCATCCGCTGTAACAAGTTGGTTATAGATTGTAATATATAACCTACCTGATGCAACATATGAGTGTTCTATTTTTATTATTTCTAACAGAATACTCATATCTTACAACATGTTGGTTATAGGTTGCAATATTACCTACCTGGTACAACAGATGAGTGATCTGTTTTTATTGTTTCCAACAGATTACTTATTTGAAACAGGTTGTTATATGCTGCAACAGATATCCTACTCGATGCAACAGATGTGTGGTCTGCTTTTATTGTTTCTAACGAATTACTCATCCACTGCAACAGGTTGGTTATATGTTGTAAAAGATAACCTACCTGGTGCAACAGATAAGTGATTTATTTTTATTAGTTCAAATGTATTACTTATCCATTGCAATAGGTTGGTTTTATGCTACAATAGATAACCTACCTAGTGCAACAGATGAGTGATCTGTTTTTATTATTTCCAACGGATTACTCATCCATTGCAACAGGTTGGTTATATACTGCAACAGATATCCTACCTAGTGCAACAGATGTGTGGCCTATTTTTATTGTTTTTAAAAAAATTCTCATCCGCTGCAACAGATTGGTTATATGCTGTAACAAATATCCTACCTGGTGCAACAAATGTGTGATTTATTGGAACAGTTATTTTACTGATGTACATATTTGATTTACTGTTATCCCTTTTTAGGGATGCATTAATCAGTTATAATCTATTTATGTTCATGGTAATGGTAGATAATATGGCTCCCAAAAGAAAAAAACCGAATCAAGTCTAAGTAAAGTAACACGTGAAGTAGCTAGGTTACATCCACCACTCTATGAGCTTGCTTTACAAGCGTTATCTCAATCAGGAGTAGAAAATAATGAACATGGGGAGGAGGAATATTTCAAAAGAGAATATCCAAATGCTAATAGCCCTTCCACCGAAGAGTTGGTCAAAACCTTCAACATTGATCATTATCCTGTGAGAATGTCGTGCGATGGTGTCATAAATTTAACGGATGATTTAGTGGTTAAGTCAGCCATGGGAAGATCTTTCGATGCCTTTAGAAAAGTACTTCGAGAACAAAATAGGATGCTTATTTTAGGGACAACTTCTTTGGGCAATATCTTGATTTGCCGGAGGACAACAATGCTCATTTCCAAATGAAAATGGTATATGATCTTCTCAAGCGTAGGTTTATTTATGAAAACAAAGATAAGATGGATGAGATATGGATAAATTATTATGGCATGCCTGTTTATTTTGGTTGGAAAGAGTTTACCATAGTTACTGGATTAAAATATTATCCTCCTTCTCCTTCTCAAGTAATACCTATTCTAATCCCCAAAAAAGCACCCCACACACTCAAAAAAGACAAAGGCAAGTCGAGTGATCATGATGACCTGGTTTTCCTTGTTGATCCAAGCTTCAAAAACATAAATTTGATAGAAACGTTGAAAGGTAAAAGACTTTCAAAAAATCACAAGCAATCATTATGCTTGGTTTGGTTTGTACATAATATTCTTTAGGTGAGAGACGTTAACAACAACATACCACTTGGTTTGATAAATCTTTTCGAGGATCTTGAGGCATTTAACATCTATCCTTAGGGTTATGAAAGCTTCAAAATGACTATCAAATATTTGTTGACTCCGTTAACGCCAAGGACAGTCAACTTATATGGCTTTTCATGGGCTTTCATGTTAAATATTTCTTTTATTATGACATGATTCATTTTTTATTCAATAATGCTTTTGATTTATTGACGTTATTTTATAGGCTTGGGCGTTTGAAGTCATTCCTTAGTTGAGACAACAAGTGAACTTCTAGGAAGAAGTAGTTTTTTGTCCAAGAATCCTACGATGATTGTCAGTCAAAATTGATAAAAATACACTATCTCTTGATCTCTTCAACCCTCGAAGGAAGCAGTAAGTCTAATTCTAATTAAGTTTTTGTTTTAATTAATAATTTTTAAAATGATTTCATCATCATTCTAATATATGTAATTATTTATTTTAGATTATCCATCCGTGGCTTGTTCCGACCAATCGAGAGTTGAATATGCCATTTTTTCTTACTTTACGGTCTGTGTAAACTTTAGCGGATCCTAAGGTCATTGATAGAATAAATAAGGAATTATTTGGAGAAACAACCATCACAAGAAAAATAATTTTAGAGAGTGGGCTTGTTGTTGTTGATGATGGCAGTGGTAGTGGTGCTCCTCTTACAGTTTTTGAAACAACAAATCATTATGATTATGATCATACTAGTTATATAGATTTTGCTACTTCTAGCGAATGTTCTGCATGCAAATGTCAAGACTGCAAACCAAAACACGAGGGAGTGATTAATTATATTAATGCATTAACTTCTTCTGTAAAGAAAATAAAATCTAAGAGAGGTGTCATTCAATCAAAGAGGATTTCATATCCATACACTTCACTAGAGATCAAGGTGGCTAAGAGGAGAAAGAAAAAAATTTCCAAGGCATCATAAAGCATTGAAAAAAGAAAAATTACAACTCCTCTGTCTTTGTCTTGCACCTTTGATTAATATATAAGGTCCACAGGAGAGCAATATGAGCTAAAAAAGGTGAATGTATATCATCTGTTCCAACAAACAAACATACACATATCTGTTTCAACAGATTATACATCTGTTGAAAATTATCAAACAGATATATACATCTATTATAACTATCTTATAACCTGTTGCATCAGATGTGTTAGCTATTACAACATATGTCTATCTGTTTCGGCAAATCAAACAGGTCTTAGTACTATTTTAATTTGTACCAACAGATAAGTCATATGCTGCAACAGATGGGTCATTTGTTTGAAATTATCATATATCTCTGTTTTACCTATTCGACTTTGTCCCAAAAGATGATCAATCTGATGCAACAAATAGATAATCTATTGTATATCTGTGATTATTAGCATTGACAATTCTAGCTTTCCAGGTGGATGTCACAGTAAAAGCTACTATTAAACAACATAATATCATTGTTGATAATCCATCAAATGCTTCCATAGAAGAAGAAAAAGTAGAGCCTGTCAGTTCGGGAGAACGGAAGAATTATCTATTTGAAGGGTTCAACATCTCGGATGAGGCTCCAGAAAAACTAACAAAGTTGATCAACAGCTATTCAGAATGAATTGTCGATGGGCTGTTAAAGCATCACGCCGACAGGTACATAAATATTTTTTAAAGATATTGATTTATACAATTCTTGTTATAAAAATATGATATTAACACATATAAATCACGTAGAAAACAAAATGACAAACACTACAAAGTGAATGAATCAAGTCTTGGTTTTGATATGTTCGACTTTGTTGTTGCTTATCCCAAAATAAAAGATTGGTTCTATTTGATGTCATAGCCCCAAACTTGTTGGAATGATGAGGTTTAAATGTCATCCATATTACTATTAACTAATACTTTATTTAATTACATCTCTGTATTAATTTTATTATCACGTAATCTGAAATATTTGATAATATGTGCAGCACATCGATGTTATTTTTTACTACCTCCGAAAGAAGGCCAGGTTGCAAACATAAGAATAATATAGATACACGACAGGCAATTGTTTATGCAAAGTTTACATCAATAATTCCTATGATAGGTTTTGTCAACAACAGTCGGAAGTTTTCCGAACTGAGGAATGCTTAATTAACATCATCAAGGATTTTAATATTCTAGCTGGCTTACCTTGGCATTTGGTCGATGAAGTGTACATCCCAATCAATTATGGTGATGAATTCTATTGGGTATTAGTTTTCGTCATTCTAAAAGAGAGGTGCATTCGAGTTTATGACTTCTTATCGGGAAGGAGCAATTCCGCACCGACGTCGGAGATACAAAAGCTTGCCAAAATATTGCCTACTTACCTTGATATAACTGGATTTTGGGAAAAAATGGTTCGTACTGATTGGTCGACGATTGAAGCATACCAGAATAAAATGAGTAATCCATTTGATGTAGAATATGTTGAAGGAATTTCTCAACATCCCATTGATAGCCTGTAAGTATCATGATTTAGTTTAATTTCATAAATTTTACAACGCTTATATGAACTGCAAGATATGAATTATCTATTTTTTTAAAATGCAGGGATTGTGGTCTTTTTATTGCATCTTATGTCGAGTATTTGAGCGATGGATTACAAGTATCAAATGATGAGCTTGATACTGGATTACTCCGCAAAAGATATGATGTTTTTTTATGGAAATACAGAGAAGCAAAAGCTCAGAAACCATACGCAAGCAACATTAAAGATCCGCAATGACCAAAGCCAAATTCTATAGCACCAGATGAAGAACAACTTGTCCATATTGAGTAGATCTTTGTAGCTTGAGTCTGTCAAAGTAATAACCTCTTCTTGATATTTTCTTGGCACCAAAGATTAAATTATTGATTTATTTGTAGAGTAGATCATTTGTACCCATAATAATTTTTTTTACATTGCATTATTTGTTGAGTTATTTCATGTAATTTCTGAAGGCTTTGATTTATTTTATGTTGTCTGTGAATATAATTTAATCCTTAGTTTTGAACTTATTAATTGAAATGGAATACTAGATTCAAATATCGCAACAGATAATACATAGTTGCAACAGATGACATATCTGTTGAATATTATCAAACAAATTTAGACATATGTTGTAACATGTAGGACATTTTATGGAAATTATTAAACAGGTCTTCTTACTTTTTTGGTTTGTTCTAATAGATTACCTATCAGTTGCAATAGATAGACTATATTGAATAGATTGTATATTTGTTGCGACAGATACTAAGAAACATCTGCATAATGCAACAGATGACCAACCTATTGGAACAGATAATCAGTCTGTCACAACAGATATACTATCTGTTACAACAGATAGACAATCTATTGCATTATAAAAAAATTAACTTTCGTCAAACATAAAAAATTATTATGGTGTTTGTCTTTGTACATCTTATTCTTTATACACAGGCTCCAAGCATTTAGTTAGTACCTAATAATCCCAGACCTCTTGCATATTTTCCTCGATGGTGTTGCACAGACTGGACATTTTTGTGCCAGTCAGCAAACATTTGATGTACGCAAGCGTATACGTCCCGCACACTGCACCGGTTTTATTTTTTTAAAGGTGCGTGCCCTTATTTCGACCTTCAATATCTCATGCTTTCTTCATCAATACTTCTTCTTGCAAATGATCTATCAGATTACTCTGCCTCAACAAGCTGGGGAGCAACTCCAATAGTGGCTGCATGTGGATAAAAATAACTTCATCGCTGAAGACAGGTAAGTTGCAGTCATAAACCTTAATCTTTCCCTCCTCAAGAAGTATCTCAATAGCGATAAAATGTTTGACTTCCACGTTCATGGCTACAAGAATTCTCTTTTCCTTGATCCAACTCTTGCTGTGTGGATATGGCCTCTTCCCTCTAACATAGTTAATCATATCTTCCTCTTATTCGTACATAGAACCTAACTAATCAAATATCAAGCCACCAAGAGTTTTAGCTATTTTACTGAGATGATTGTACCTATTCTTGAAAATATTGTAGAAGTTGAGGTCCATTATCCTATCAACAGCATCATAAGCATTCGGGTACGCTAATCGTCTGCCCCTTATAAGACAGAGAATTTCATCAACATACTGTGATATAAGAAGACAATTTTTAAATAAGTTAATAGTTGTAAAGAAGAAAAACATAGTGGAAAGATGCAACGGATGGTCCATCTATTTCAGAGGGTTTAGACCATCTGTTGCAGAGGACTCTAAATATATTCACTATTAACCAACTAGCATAACTTACGCAATAGATATTTAATCAGCTGCAACAGAACAACCACCAGTTATGCTAAAATACCCAGCTGATGCAACAGATGACACATTTGTTGTGCAACTTCTTCTTTATGGAGTAGATTAGAAGGCTAGGTTAGGAAAAGTAAACTTACCTTATCCACGTACCACTTACGCATAGTTGTAATACTCTTGAAGTCTTGGGCATCAAACATATGCAAGGTGTATTCTTCTGCAGGTTTTTTTCTTGGGATACTTGGCATTTCACAGTTTCATCCTCTCTTGGTCGCCAAGTGTCGTGTATATGTCCTCCTTCTTCAGCTGTCTCAAAACTTTAACAACTTTTGGAGAGAAAGGAGTTGAAATCTTTTTTGTTTTTAGACAGGAAAGTATTTGGGTAATTTTTCTTTTCTTTCTCCTAACCTCCATTGTAGGAGTGTATGGCTCTCTCACCTTCTTGGGTGGAATGACACCCCTATTGAATTTCAATTCTCAACAGCTTCAGAGATAGCCTCTAGTTTTTCAAGAAGTTTATCCTGTCTATCGTTGCATACTTTGTATTTGCAATGAGAACATGAAGGTGAAGAGAGGTGAGAAGGACCACTATAAGGGTGGGAGAGACCGATGTAAGGGTAAGAGAGACCCGTGTAAGGGGTGATTTCAAATGTATTTATTTTTTCTTGAGAATCAATATGCATCATCACGACTGGCAGCAGCATCAGCATCAGGATGACTGCCACCAATATCAACAACTGCACTAGCAACACCCCCAGAAGAACCAGCCAGATATGTTGTAGTAGGTTGGTTATGAAGAGCTTCAACATTAGGCTGACCTTGCCTAACTACTCTTTTTATGGTTGTTGCTTCAGCCAATTCCTTCTTTATTAACTCCACTATTGGGTATGCTATATATTAACAAGACCTAGAGTAATAAAATAAGTCATCCCTAACTCCTGCTCAGTAAGCACGATCCAAAGATGCACAACCTATAAGAAAAAGATAGATATATTTAAATCATATGATAATAATTTGTAGTCAGTTGGGTTACATTTTTACACAGTCAACTTATGCACCAGATGATCTATCTATCACAATAGCTGATCTGTATGTCACAACAGATGAGAAATATATTGCATTAGATTACCCATCTTTTGTATAATTTGTAGTATATGGGTAATCTGTTGAGTCGGGTTTTAAGAACTAGAGCAAGAAATGGTTAATCTATTATGAAATATGGATCGTCTTTCACAATAGATTACTCATCTGTTACACCAATTTCAGTAGACAGGTAATCTGTTGCAACAGATGACCCATCTGTCACAACAGATGGCACATCTATTTCAATATCTTTCTTTAAGTCAAATTATTTTACTCGAAAAAAGATGTACTACATCATTCAGAGGGTTAAAGAGACCAGTCTCCTTAATTTTTGTGTTACTCTTTGCATCCAACCACCTAAGGATCCTTGGATGAGAAACCTCATCTGGGTAATCCTTGACCTACTTTCGGAGCAAGGAATGACTTCAAATGCCCAAGCCTAAAATATGTAAACAGAAAGCAACCAAAAAAAGTTATAATAATTATTCAATATAATATAAAATAATGGATGAGTAATCAAATAGTGATTAAATTTACCAGGAAAGCCCAAGAAAAGCCGTATAATATAATCGTCTTTGGGGATAGCTTATCAGTAAATATTTGGCAGTCAAGTTGTAGATGTCAATCCCCAGGATAATCGTTGAATTTCTTAAAATCCTCAGCAAGCGCCGACAAATCATCTTCTATGACTTTGTTGACGTCTCTAGCCAATATAACGTAATGGTCAAACCAAACCAAGCATAATTTCTCCCTATAATGCTTTGGTATGGTTTAGCCTTGAGATCTTCTATCAAATCCACTGCTTTGTAGCTACGTCCATCAGTGTCCAACAACCCATCTATTTTTTCCTTGCATTTGTTGGTTTTGGTGGGTGGTTGCTTGGACAATGCCTTCCTTCTATTTGATGGTGGTGGTGGTTTGGCTGTCCTACTTTCCTTGGACCTTTTGTGGGGTATTTCCTTGGTGAGAGGTTCTTTTGGACGATCGTATCTCAAGCCCGTTACTATGGCAAACTCTTTCAAGCCAAAATAAATCGGCATGCCACAGTAGTTGATCCAGATTTCATCTATTTTTTCCCCTCCTTCGAATCTTTATCATCCCCCATATACTTTATTCTACGCTTGAGAAGACCATACTATGCTCATTTGGAAATGGGCAGTGTGGTCCTCAGGCAGCTCTTCTTCAGAAGTCCGTCTATGTTTTCATTATTCATAATATTCCTAAATTCATCAAAAGGTTTCCCCAACTAACATTTAAGTACAAGATCACCAGTTAGTTAAGCAGGGTCATCTATCGGTATCACAACTTGAAACCTGTCAATACTAATAGTTTTAACAGCCTCGTGTTGATCACCATCCTCTTTCTCACTTTCTACTTCTTCCTCTTCTTGTTTATCATCATGTTGATCAGCATCCTCTTTCTCACTTTCTACTTCTTGTTCATATTCTTCTTCTTCCTTCTCCCCACTTTTATTTTCCTCACCAGCCTTATCTACCCTTCTCTACCTCCATTTTCATAACTTTTCTCAACTTTATTTTTTCCTGATTGAGATTGTTCTGGAAGTTCCTACAAATCTATCTGTACTCTAGCCTTTTTTGTTGGGTGGTCAGAAGTTGATCCACATTTAATTCTTGTTCTTTTGGGAGACATCTTTTAACTACAAACAACTGAAAAATAAAAAATACATTACATTTGATGTCTGCATAAATTCTTTAAAAAAAGGTAAGATAAATTTCAATAAATTATTATACGCCACATTACAAAAAAAAATACTCCAATGGATAACCTATTTAATATCTCCCAACATATGTTCCACCTGTTCCAATAGATGGACCACCAAGACCACCACCAATTCCACCAAAACCACCACCAATGTCACCAAGACCACCAACAATGCCACCAAGACCACCAATACAACAAAAATCACCAACACTAACACCACCACCAAGACCACCAATGCCACCAATACCAACACCAAGACCACCGACACCACCACCAAGACCACTAATACCACAAATACCATCCAACAATACCATGACAGTCAATGAAATATTGCGACAAAAACTAGAGTTTTCTCGGGTTCTTTCTACATTTTTTAGTATCAAAACTTAAAATTCTTACCCCATTCTCGAAGGTAATAAAACTAAAAGTCTTCTTTTACATTACTATCTAAAAATCCCTAATTTTCAAAATAATAAAAAAATGTAGAACTCTTCTCGAACTCTGTTACTTATGAAGACATAGAAAACAATGGATACAAGTGAGATGAAGTCAAAAATAACAACTATGTGGTCGGAAATGGGGAAAAAATTATCTGCTTTGAAGGGTTGAGCAATATGCTGAGTAGTTATTGTCTGTATTGTAGAGAGAGAAAGAAAAGAGTGAGAACTCGAGATTTGAAATGATGAAATATTTTTCCCGCAAATGGATGTTTTGTATTGGGTTGATTTGTATTTTTTGGAAAAGAATGACAAGATTTGAAATTGTTAATTTAGTTCAAATTAATGTTAATTATTATGTTAAATCAATTGCAAAGAAATCTATTGCGATAGATGACTGAGCTGTTGGACATGTTCAAACAGAGATTGATATCTGTCGCAACAGATGACATATCTGTTTGATTTATTTTTTTTAATTTTAAAGCAATCTTCTGTCCAAAAGAATAAAGATAAAATACTACTAAGGCGGTAAAATATATTTCTTCGATAACTCCATTTTGCAAAATAGACACATTGAAAGCTTTTTTAGTTTTTTTGACACAAGTCTTGAAAAATTAAGTATTTAGACACTAGGTTGACATCATCACTTCTTCTATAGAACCCTAGCACACACAAAGTTTATTGGGATATATTGTGTTTCAGGTATATTGGGATTATTCTTTATAGACCCATAGTTTACTATCGATTCTATTTTAAGTCAATTAAAAATTTTAATTATTCAAATGAATAGAGAAACAGTTGAGCATTTATGATATATCAAAAAAGTGGATGCACATCCGCTCACTCCCTGTGTTGATTCGGTATACGCTATCTCCTCAAATTCTACTAACGCATGCGTCTACCTACAACTGATTGGGAAGACCAAAGGCTTTTATTTTGGTCTATATATACAACCATCAACTATACATAATATTCATCTTCGTCAACCTAAAAAAATCTATAAATACGACCAGATGCCGAGCGTTCCACTCAGACCATGAAGGAGGGTTCATTTCCAGTGTAGCCACGACAGTCTCCTCCTCTGAAATGACCTAGACTGTCTCTTCTATAGTCTGGGTCGGGATAGGGAGCACCTCCACCATGAACTCTAGTGTATCTCCCAATTTTTACGGGCAATCGTGGAGATGCTTAATATGCAGCCCGAGGAGTTCATCATCCCCTCCACCATCCCCTTAGTTTAGGTTTTAATTTTTGTTGTAGTTGTAGTTGTAAGTTTATTGCAAAGAAGCTTTCATGGCTAGGAAATTTGTTATATGAAACTATTGGTGTAAATATGGTGTTAAACTATTGTTGCAATGAACTTATGAAAGAGTGTTTGAAATTTTGTTGCAATGCCCTTTCTGTTTGTCTTTACATTAATTATACAATTTTGTTCTTGATTGAAATTTTGCAATTTCCCCTGTAAGAAGATGAATAAAACAGTTATCAGGTGTCAAAACTAATGGTCTATCATAAATATATATATATATATATACGAATTCATATATGCTAACGGATAATAAATCTGGCCTATCAACGATTATGTGGATTTCTAAAAAATTAATTGCATGGTCGATATAGTATATAATTGACCGAGATCAATAACTACGCGTGACTGGCTACGTAAATGTAATTGTGTCGATTGTAAATCATAGACTGCAAGCTTTATTACTAATATACCATACTGTTGGACCTCTTACATAGAACGTAAATATAATCGATGTCTTATCATGTGTTTGGTAGATGCTAAATCATATAGATTCACACTCGTTCAATGCTAAGGTATATACGGGTTGGTGCAATGGTAAAAAAAAACATTAGTACATAGCTAAAGATTTAAATAATAAAATAAGTGAAAGTGATTTCAGGGCCATTTATTGTGTCCATTGTAAATCATAGAATTAAAGCCTTGTCAATAATATACCGCATTGGTTTATTGCTCTTAATAGCATATTCGAAAAATAAAATGAATAATTAATTAATAAAATAATAAATAATTGGATTTTATGCAATTAAAGGAGCTTGAACAAGTCATGTGATCATATAAGAGTCCACGTAAATTAGAGAAGTTGATCAAAGATATGTGCAGATGGGTAGTAGATGAACAAACGAATTCCTCACAACATGCTTGTGCTTTGGTAAATATTGCTCGAAGGATGTTGGTTGTTGAACCACAAGTCATCACCTCACACATCTTTGATCACCACTTTCAATTTACGTGGACTCTCATACGATCACAAAACTTGTTTAGGCTTATTTAATTGCATAAAATACAATTATATATTAGTTTATTAATTAAATAATACTTTTAAAAATATGTGCTTCTCACGGTCTATGAATATGTATCATCATCTAGTGCATTTATTAATGAAGTAGTCCGTAGTTTATACTAGACTATGCTTAGTTATTACTCGACCTGATATAATCTCGAATAGATTGGGAACTACTTCCACAATTAAATAACTAGACGAGGATATTTATTTATAGACCATGACTAGCACATAATTTGAAAAGTATTATTTAATTAATAAAATAATAGAAAATTAGATTTTAGGCAATAAAATGATCTTAAATAAGTCATGTGATCGTATGAGAGTCTACATAAATTGAAGGTGGTGATCAAAGATGTGTGAGGTGATGACCTGTGGTTGAACAAATGAATTTTCCACAACATACTTGTGCTTTGGGTAAACATTACCCTGAGGATGTTGGTTGTACAACCACTACCCATCCTCACACATCTTTGATCACCTTCTATAATTTATGTGGACTCTGATACGATCACATGACTTGTTTAAGCTTAATTTATTGCATAAAATCCAATTATATATTATTTTATTAATTAATTATTCCTTTTTTTTCTAATATGCTACTAAAGGCAATAAACCAATACGGTATATCATTGACAAGGCTTTGCGTCTATGACTTACACTGGACATAATTGATGGACCTTTATAAACCATGATAGTTACTGAATTGGTGACACAATGCAACATATAACAGTAAACTTATTTGTAGTCATTGTAAATATATGATTTATTCAATCGATCGTACATTCAGTCTAAAATTATAGAGAACAACTTCTATAATATTTGCCATCGACCTCTATAAATTAGGACAATAGCTGAACTTGTAACACAATACAATCAACTGTTTAATCTAATAAGAAAATGGAATAACTGAACATAATTTCATTAGTAAATGTCATCATTGACATGCCAAATATATGTAATTTAATTATCCATTAAAAATTTATCAAAAACAACAAATCATTAAGAAAATTATTTGTTTCAAACCACCGAACTACATGTTATCATCATTGAGTTACTTAACAATGCCTATCACATCCACTTCATTTTCTTCATGTTTTTTCTCCTCTTCTTCTACTTCTTTCTTCTCATTTTCTTTCTTTTCTTCTTCTTTTAATTTCTTCTCTTCTTCAATATTTTTTTCCTCCTGTTCAGCCAGTCCTTCATCAACTTCCTTCTTGTTTTTCTCTTCTTCTTCTTCTGTTTTTCTGCTTCTTCTTCAGTTGTCCTCTCCTCATCCTTTTCTTCTTCTTTTTCTTTTTCTTCTTCTTCTTCTTCTTCTTCTTCTTCTTCTTCTTCTTTCGCATCTTGTTCATCTGTTGCCTTCTCCTCTTCCGTTTCTTCTACTTTCTTCTCTTCTTCAGCTTTTTCATCTACTGCAGCAATGTCAGTCACTACGACTGTAAGTTCTTCAAGGTTTACTTGATGTCGGCTACAAGGGGGGCTGTCAAGGTGCACTGCATTGTTTTGAAAGGATTACAAAAATTATGCAAGAAAATTAAATTGGACGAACAAAAAATAAATTAGTTTACCTTCATCTTGTGGATTCTTTTTATTCTTCTCGATTCTCCTCAACCTCTCATCTCTAACAAAAGAAGTAATATTTAGGAAACTTTTCTCGAGCACAGCAACACGCTCATGCAGGTCATCATCATTAGAAGCATCGGGTTTAGTTTTGAGTCCAATTGAACCAACATGATCACAAGCACGTGCTGGACTTGGAACATAATTGTGACCACCCAAATCTTCATCTTCATCCGCGACCTCCACTGATGAAGTTCGGACAGTCACGCCTTTTAGCTATGCCTTCAAGGCATCGATGGGTGTATCCTTAACTTTGTCTATGTATGGCTTAAATATTTTCATGTATCTCTTATCTATCTTACGGGCAGTAGGGGTAAGGTACGAAACCATAATTTATAAAATAAATAAATATAAATTACACTACATTCACAAATATAAAAATATTATTATATTATAATATGTCTAATTTTACCTTTATGTTGTTTCCTTTGTACTTAAATGGGTTGCCTTCCATTATGTTGTCACACTTCGGCGTGTTCCATCTAACAAAACGGGAAATGGACAAAGGAGAATTGAATGACTTACCGACGTACCTTCCCAGATGAGGAAAGGCCTCAAATATCCAAACCTGCAATCAATAGAAGCATAAGTAAATCTACAAGGTCTATGTATTATTACATAATAGGTAAGAGTCTATAAAAAACCAATAAGATGGTCTATTATAAGTACCAAAAACACCTAGGGAAAGTCATATAATGCGTACGATGCATTAGTCCTCTTCACAAATGTTTCTCTCTGCTTGGTCAAATCAATCTTCTTTTTTAAATAGCTCAATGTCAGCCCAAACAACTCTTTTCCCCATGGATACCCCCCAAAGAAATCTAAATCAGCCTCCATCTTGATGTGGTCTGAATTCACCTTCTTTGACAGATCCTTTGCCAACAGCATAGAGTGTACAAACCAAACCAAAGTGAAATTCAACTTTTATTGATTAATCAACCTATTACCTTTGAACAGGATAACCAACCTTGAGGCAGTAATGCTCTTGTTCTTTGTTACCTTAAAATAAAAGCTTTCACCATTTTGGAGGACTTTGTTCATTTTTTATTCACGGGGATATGCTGAACAATTCAGCCCCGTAATTAGAGCAAATTCTTTTAAGCCAAAATAAGTTGGCTTACCGTTCATACAGAACCAAATTTCATGCAATTTTTTATTATTTTTGATACGTCACAGCAACACATAATGGATCATCTGTCCATTAAACTTAAAATATTCTGACATATGCTTCAAGTGTCCGAAACAAGTCTTCTTAAAATCATCATACAACTTTTGTTCAACAAGAATCCTTCTAAACTCTCGATAAAACACCATTCTTGATCTTACGGAAATCTTTACAGGAAAAGAACCTAGCTCATCCATCCAAGTTGTTAGGTCATACGACTCAATGGAGATATCTCTCGCACAAAATGGCAAGGATAGGGGATCATCATCCTCCCTATCTCCACTATCTCTCCTATCCTCATTTTCACCGCTATAACTTTCACTTTCCCCTTCGCTTTTCCCTTTACTATCCTCAACATCGTCACTCTCATGTTCACTACTTTCATCATATTCAAAAATATCGGCAAGGATTTTTATTCAATTTCCAACTCAAATTCATCGACTACAACTTTTTTCCTCTTCGAAGTTTAGGAAACTTCTTTAGCTTTTCGCTTCCTACTGCTAGAAGTAGTGAAATCAGGCCTTTTAACTGCTCTATAAAGTCTCAACATTTATGATCTACAACTAAAAATGAATCTGTAGTGGTCGATTTTTCAACCACTGGTGTATTAATAAAAATAAAAAATGCAGCAAAAACAAATTTGTAGTGGTCAATCTATCGACCACTGATCTATTAAGAAAAATGAGAAAATGCCTCGGATCAAACATGAAAATCAAGTTCCAACTCCTCCAGATATTGGCAGTGTAATTCATAACAATAAGAACACCATTAAAATGGTTCCAATTCAGTACAACAAATTCAAAATCAATACGCAATATAAATATAAAAAATTTCTAGTCATTATCCAAAGCAAAACACGATTAAACATGCGAAATCGACAATGTTAACTAAAAAAAAAAATCAAATTTCAACTAAAAGAATCCCAACACAAAGCAAAAATAAAAGATATACTAAAATTGATCTAAATTGATTTGAGAAGAAGATTAAATTTACTTGAGCAAGAGAAACTAAAAAATTTCAACTTAGGAAGCAAGAGTCGACCCAAACTTTCTTTTTTTCAAAAAATATGAAGAAAAATCTAGAGAAAAAGAGAATTTGGGGAGAGAGAAAAGTTTTTGAATTTATTAAATAATTTTAATAAATGTTTAAAAAATTAATAAATATAAAAAGGGACCGCATTGTATTTTTTATAAAGTTGTATTCTCCAAATTAAGTTTTCAAAGTGAGCTGTTGGAAATTTTCAACAGACATTTGCATTTGCCGCGATAGATGACTGAGCTGTTGGAAATTTTCAAACAGATATTGATATCTGTTGCAATAGATTACCTATCTGATTTAATTATGAAATAGACATTTGCATCAGTTGCGACAGATGATTGAGCTGTTGGAAAATTTCAAATGGATATTGATATCTGTTGCAATAGATGACATATCTGTTTGAATTTTTTTTAAAATTTTAAAGCAATCTTTTATCCGAATGAAGAAAGATAAAATAGTACTACTAAAGGCGGTAAAAAATATTTCTTGAATAACTAAAAAATCTCATCGTTAAGTAGTCTTATCTTGTCTTTTCAATGTCACCCATCTTCCTCGTGTCCCTCAAGTTATTAATGAATATATAAACCTCATGTCTAGAATTATCTCATCTTTTTATTTCTCTCCTCTTTAGGGTTATCATGGCCGTCTCTTTTTCTCTCTTTTTTCTCACCTCTTTCTCATAAAGATCCTTTCAGATATAAACTTATTTATATCTTTCCTCAACTGAAATTACTGTTTTGACCCCCTTACTTTTGACATTATAGGTATGGATCATTATTGCTCTTTCATTCTCGTCTTCTTCTTTGCAAGTTATTTATATCTGTTTTTTATTTAATTACCTTTTACCCATATTATTTTTATTTAAAAAAATTAAAGAAAAGGTTACTTTTAAGTCTTGAATGAATGAACCATTATTTTCATTAAAATATACGAAAAAATTCATTTGTTGGAAGAAGTTTAAAAGCCTTCTTGGCAGTATCATTTTTTTGTATGTATTTTATTAGTTATTTTAATGTTGATATTTTTGGTAGGGTTGGTGTTGTTGGAACTTATGGTGTGGTGTTGTTGATGGTGTTGGAACAAAGGATGTTTCTTCTTTGTTGTTGATGGTGTTGGAACAAATAGTGTTGTTTCTTTGTTGTTGATGTTATTTGTTTCTTTGTAGTTGATGTTGTTGTTGATGTTGCAACATACGGAGCAACCGTTGGAACAAATCAAACCACTAGCAAGGCTGTTTTGATATATTCCAACAGACTCTATATCTGTAGCAACAGAATCTGCATCTGTTGCAACAGACTCCACATCTGTTGCAACAGGCCCCACATCTGTTACAACATATTAATAATCTGGTGAACGGATAGAAAGTTGTTGCAACAAATGGGTAGTCTGTTGAAACAGATGGATAGTATTTTTCTGTTCTTCTCTTATTTGACATCAATTTTTTCCTCTTCTTTGTAGGTATAAGGAACTGAAAGTTGAACAACTTTTGCCTGACCAACACAAGAGGCTACAGTAAAGATAGGTTCGGAGGAATAAACTGTTTGCATATGGAACCACTTCATATGTGAAAGGTATGTATTACTGATAATGTTATTGTAAAAACACACATAAAGTACACTGATTTTATGAATGTTGTTTTTTACCGATTAGACATTGATCATTCAGAAAAGATATCTGCAATTTTACAGTTAAGTTTGATAGGTCCAAATTGATAAGGATGAGGGACCATGAATATGGTTCTGATACTCTGTTAAGATTTAATGTCAGTTGTTGCTCATGTTTATGTGTCAAGCATTGTGAAGGGATCAAGTTTTGGTGGCATTGTAAAAAGATTCAATAGAGATTGGACTAACTTTTAGGGTGCATTGGACTCCGAGAGGGCCTTCGAAGCCTCCCACTACTTCAACCAATAACAGAAATCAATATAGTTATTGCCCTAGCCCAAATTTATATGGTTGGGTTGCTCAGGGTGATGATTATATGCCAAAAGGTGCGGTAGGAGAATACCTGCGAGGGAAATAGAGGGTTGATGAAGCATTATATCATCTGCAAGCTAATTGAAGAGGAAACATAGGGTAGCGAGGAACTTCTAGCGAATCTGGACGATAAAACTGACTTAGAACATGAGAAATCTGAATCAAGTGCAACTATGAAAATGTATCTAGTAATGAAAAATCTGTCAGTTGTCTATCTCAAAGAAAAATAGTGTTGATGAGCACTTTGCTAGGGAGTTGCAACTAGGAAGCATGGTCGGAATGATCACTTACATAGAAAATAGCAGAACACCAAGAAAGCAGCTTTGTGGGCACCGAGGATTAAAATGATGCATAGTAAGTCGAGAAAACTTGCACCAAGAACAGTTAAAGTTAAAATAAGGAATCTAAGCGAAGGTGGCAATTTCTGAATTTTAAATTGCATCTCATGCCTTATTGTTTGTGATTCCGGTTAGTTCCACTACTATTGACCTGATCGAAACCACAAACAAGATTGAAAGGTAGATTGAGTATCATTACTTTCTTAGCAATATGCAATATGGATATAATTGATTGTGTTTTCTTGCCTTAGCATGCTTTCAACATATCTTGGAGAAGATCAGATACTTCTTGTATTATGTGAATCTCGATAATTTTCAAGCTTGACTCCAGCTTGCTAATTCGATATTCAATCTTATCGTTGAGGTCAGTATAGAGTTCTTGGTATTTTGTAAGCTCGTCAACAAGGAACACTTCCTTCGAAGTTGTGGCATTGTAGAAGACCATCAGAAGGCTTCCAGAACACTTTCTTCAGAAGGTTTAAATGATACATGATGGGTCGCTATGCTTGTTTTAGGTCAACGTGTTGATGCACACTCAAGCAATGGACCTAACGATTGAACATTATTCTATCAAATCATTTGAAGGTTGGTTGAACAAGATGCATTGAATAATGCATATTCAAGTAAGATTATACTATCGTCCATAGCATAGTACCTAAGTTTTTTTAGCGATGTAGTAAATTAGTATAACATAAATCTTGTACCTTGTAATAAGAAAAAAGAATGAATCAGTAGACCAATTTTCTATTGGTTTTACTTTATGATCTCTTTTCTCTATAATTGATAACAGCAAGAAATAAAAGTGTTAAGGAACTTATTTTCCATTAAACTTGAATGATTTAAGTATTGAGAAAAGTAGGAGCTTGAAGATAAAGAGGGTTCTGGGAGGGGGTAAGAGTGTCTAGGCATGGACCCCTTGCATGCTGAACCACTGATCATATATTTCCCATCTGCTACTATAACCTTTATTTGTGCACAACAACTCTCAGTTCCTCCACTATCTGTTCATTTATTAAGTTGTGGATTGAGCAAATTGGCTCAGTGGCATCAACAAGTTTTTGTTCATCTACAGCATATTCTTTATTCATATTGAAGAGCAACAAAATAGAATTAAAACTAAATTGCTTCTTAACTCAAAACTCAAAATCTCATACCGATGACAGAACAACAAAACAACAGAAAATTAACAGGCCCACAAATTAAACCCAAACTCAACTTTATCACTAAAATCAAACATTCAACAAAAAAAATCAAAGCCAGATCTATTTTCAACACGAATAGCATCCTCTTCACTCACACTCTCCCTCCCTGAATCAGTAACATCTAACTTTGTAAACTTTGAATTAAGCTATAAGAAACAAAAGCAAGAAGTCCACTGATAATGAATACAGAAATTAAAGCGAAAATTCTAAATAGAAGTAAAATCCCCCAAAATTAGGTCAAAGTTGTGTGAGAACTTACTGATAATGAATGCAAAAATTCCTTGAAATCGTCGATGATCTCCACGTCAATAATTTACTACAGCTACCAGGTCCCACATATTTCCACATTGATGATTTATTACGCTGACCGTCGATGATCCCACAGAATGATGATTTTCACCCCGACCGTCGATGATCCCACAGAAAACTTTAGCGATTTTAGCGATTTACTGATTTAGAGTAAAAAAGTTTTTAGAGAAATTAAAATGGAGTCCCTTTAAGCTGTTCTTAAGATTTTAGAGAAAAAAGTTTAATTAATTTTTTTTTTTGTGGACTTAATAAAAATTTTGGTTAAAATGGAGGGAATAAAATAAGCATTGCTATAGCTTATTTTATTTATCTATTGCAATGCTTAATATCAAAAGCGACGGTTATAGTGTTAAATTATAGCTAATACAATAATTATTTTTGGAAATGCTTGAAACCGTTGCAATAGACCACCTATTGCAATGTTTTGTTAACCGTCGCCAAAAAGTTCATTGCCATAGGGGTAATTTCCAGTATTGCTTTTCTTTGACAAAGGGTATATCTGTACCATTTATTAAAGTTTTGTATATATGTATATTTTCATTAAGAGCAAGGGTACTTTTATACCTAAAGTATGATGGAGGATATATCTGTACCATTTATTAAAGTTCAGGGGTAAATTCATACCTTTTACATTTATTTAATCAATAATCATGTTTTTAAATTATTGGGTTTGAGATTGCGTTCAGGGATTTTGATGGTTATTAGTTGAATTGCTCTTCCCATGTTTTAAATTTCTTATTCATGTTATAAATTAATGGTTTTGGGACTGAATTGGGGCATTATTATAATGCTTGAAATGGGTGACATGGGTTTCACTAAATTGATGAATTTTTGGCTTGGTAATGGCATTAACCTAAACCCACTTTATAATCTTGGTTTTGAATATGAATTTTTACACTATGTGAATTATATTTTTAAAATATTTCATTGCATTAAAGGTTAAATAAACAAAAAATAGATTTGTAATTGCCCTTGGTGGCTATAGTTTTGGAATGCCCTTGTTGCCCATGGTTTTGGATTTCAAATGAAACTTGGGAGTCTAATCGTTAAATGGACTGGTTGGACATAATTGAATTAGCTTTCAAGTATACTTATATGATGATACCATATTGAAAAATGCCTTAATAAAGACTCCTTGATTCATGGTTGAGTTTAGTGTAAATTATTTTAATTTGGGCTTAAATAAAATTATGTAGCTCTTTATGAAAGTGTAGTCCCGGGGGAACCAACACTAGAAATAACGTTTGTCGGTGTGGGGGTCTATATGACCATGTATCTAGGATACACATTAAATATTTGATGTCTATCACATTTGTGTCTTTAGCCTTTCCTCGGTACGTGCGGCTAAAATATACTGAGACCCTTTTAGTAGGGAGAGCCAAACCCATATAGCCCGTGGGTGCCTTTAGAACGGAGCAACCTACATAGTTTAGGATAATGTTTTAAACTATCATGCAAATGGACTCTTATACTTTTTCAGGAATCCTATATATGTATATATAAATGTTATGTATATGGTTTTGACTGGTTTTGGACAATGATATAATTTTATCCCTTTCCTGAATTACATGTCAATGCTCTCCCCACTGACAGTCCTCGAATATTGTATCATTTCAAGATGTAAGGTATGAGGGTTGTTCTGTTATCCCTATGCAGCATTACGTGGTGTGGTACATCTGTTAATCTGCTGTGAAGTAGTGAGCCTCCATGTTTTGGAAGGCCAGGTCATTTCATTTGTTTCATCATTGTCTTAGTATTTCTTTTGGATTCTTTTCTTCATAGTTGGGGACATGTCCCGACTTAGTTGATATTTTTGATTTAGAGTCTTTTGTGGACAGTTTTGGGATGACATGAATGTCTTGTTTTGATTCTTATCTTTCTTTTGGATTTATATATCTTTTATCGACCTGTTTGACTTTCGTTGTTTACATTTTATGCTCTCGAGGTAGGCTAAAGGTCTTGTCTCTGACCCATGATGGGCTTGAGATTACCCATCACATCCAGGCTCAGGTTCGGGTTGTGACAGCTTACAACAAATATAACTGAGTTTTCTTTAAATAAAAAAATCCCAAAAATAAACTAGCAAAAAAATCACAAAGAAGTGGCTGCATGCATATGTAATGTACGGATATTACATAAAAGTTAATGTATTGTATCAATAATGTATAAATGGATTATAAATGTGTATTGATATTTAATAAGTAGCGTAAAAATGTGTATCAATATTGTATAAATAATGTATAAACATGTATCGATATATTATAAATAATTATGCAATGTATATCTAATGTATCAATATCCATATTTGTTTTTCTTTTAAAAAGAAGAATCAGTGAAGAAAGTGTTTTAAAAAATACAAGTTTTTTTACATCATATAATGTAAGGTACAAATGAGTAAATTGGTCCTCATAGCTTACTTCTTTCTATTCGATCCTGATGAACTAAAACTTCTAAACAGTCTCAATTTTTTTATAGAAGTTTTTCTCGATGTTTTGAGTCTTTTAATATTTTATTCACTCAAAAGGATTTATGTTTGTGACATGTTGAATATTAAAGAAAAAGGGAGGACGAGAAAGAAGAAAGAAGAATCAAGACGAAGAAGAATTAGGACGAAGAAGAAGAAGAAGAAGAATCAAGACGAAGAAGAAGTAGGACGAAGAAGAAGAAGAAGAATTAGGACGAAGAAGAATTAGGACGAAGAAGAAGAAGACGAAGAAGAAGAAGAAGACGAAGAAGAAGAAGAAGAAGAAGAAGAAGAAGAAGACGAAGAAGAAGAAGAAGAAGACGAAGAAGAAGAAGGAGGAGGAGGAGGAGGAGGAGAAGAAGAAGAAGAAGTAGTAGTAGTAGCCGGAGGTGACATTTTTTGGGTAAATAGTTTGGCCCAGGGGCTATTCTAAATAATAAGAAAATTATTTTTTATTGAAATCATCAAAAAATTTCTTTTTAAATCTTTAAGAGAACAAGATGAAAAGAAAAGAATAGAAAATATGTCGGATCAGGTTAAGTTGGGTATTACAACTAATGATGGATAATTTAATCCTAAGGTTGACAAGTGTCCCTTTGTTAAAATTAAGGGGAAATTTGTGTCAAGCTATAATGAAAGGAGCATATTTTAACCCAAAGTAAAAAGGTGATTTATATATAAACCTAGAGTATAACGAATAGTATGTTTAAACTAGTTATAATAGTACAAGAGTATATTTAACCCTTGTTAAGAAAGAATTCTGAGAAAAAAATAGTTTAAAACATGATCACATCAAATCATCTTATATAAAAGAGAAGACATAAATTTCCCCTCAAACTTCTTTGTCAAATTGACTTTAGAAATTTAACTATAAGTTCATTTAAATACCCCCTTATTCTAATTTGATGGCAAGACAGTGAGTGCCCTCTCCTAAAAGTGTGTGGGTAGAGGCAAAAAAATCTAAATTGAATGCACATGACATTTTTTTATTCGCCACCATATAACTAGTACTTTTGAAATTCTTTTCTTGATATATTTACTTTTTTTTAAAGCGTGTATTTTTTCTTAATTTTAAATAAGTGAAATTTTTGGATCCCACATTTCTTTTCTTTTTATTTGGTAGTCTTCTCCATTATGTTGAAGCCAGCCATTGTACCTTTCTTCTTCCATTTTCATCCCCTACCTAATTCTATTATTTTCATTTCACCACACTATTCCTCAAATTCTCCATTATTATACCATCAATTTTAAAAAACTTAGTATGAACGCCATTATCACAACCATCAAAATCACAATACTCATCACTAGAAGAAGTATTGCCATAAGCTTCACAGTACCACTATGATGTCTATAATAAGAAAGTATAAATTAGTTAAGTTAAAGAAGATGGACCCACATAATTTTAAAAAGTTATCTAGTGTATATAAGTTTTAAAGAAAGGCATTTAAAAAATAAGAAAACGTGATAAATAAGAAAAAAGAAATAAAAAGTAATAAATGATTAATGACATATGTGCTTACATAGCTATATCGACACATCAAAACACACGTGTTTCAACAACACTCTGGCTTGACCTAGTCTGAGTTATGAGTAATTAAATTTAATTCAACTGGGATGGAGTGGGGGTAAATAAATGCCTGTGGAGTTAAAGGTGTAAAGCAAGTTTATCCGAAGAGTTTAGGGATAATTTTATCTCTTTTTTCTATATAAAATAGTTCAAATTTACATAATAATAAATAATATAGTATAATAAATTAAATAAAATCAAAATAAATATTATATTTAAAAGACATAAAATAATAGTTCAAACTCACTCATAACAACAAGAAGCCTGATCCGCAAGGCTAAAACAACAATACAATTCGAAACAACCATTCAAACAAGGTGTAAGGAAAAAAGTCTGCATATATACATTAATCTTCAATTTGATTAAATTATGGATCTGAAAGAAGAAATTATAGCCTCCTCATCTTCATATTTTCAAATTACAAGAATGTCACACCCGAATTTTTGGAGGAACAGATGGTACGCCCATTTCAGCTTGGAGATATTACTGAATAGGCTCAAATTTATCATTTTTCTTATAGAAGCTATTCTTTCTTCTTAGTTGGCTTTCTTTTTTTCATTCTTTGTACTACTTTCTATGTGAATCTTTGAGTTTTTACTTTTTTCCTTTTTTTTAGAAAGTTCTAAGCTTTATGTGAAACTTAGGGAACTTTTGGTAAAGACAAAGAGAAAAAGAAAGAAGAGTTAGTGATTCTTGCTAGTATAATGTATTGGGGTTTTAAGAGGTGTGAATGAAAAATGAATAGGTACTTTTTAAGAAAGACACCAAGAGAAAGGATGCAATTAATAGGCATTTTTTTTTATTGAATGGTTATGACCTTTCTAATGGGTTGTGATTTTTTTAAAGAGTTGCACCTTTTCTCAAGAGTTTCACCTTTATGAAGGGGTACACCTTTCTCGTCGTTGCTTCTCTTCATGAAGCAACACATTGATGATTATAAATACCTGAATTTTTTCTCAGATAAAGACTTAATTTTGAGTTGAATAACAATCTTCTTTTTCTTCTAAAAGGGTAAAAATAGGACCAACACATTTGAATCCATGTTTGGTCAGAAGTGATATAGAAACCAAATTCCCATGATTAAAAGGGTAAAAATATGACCTAAGACTGTGGACTGCGTGTTCATTTGATATGCTAAAAGCAGTAAAGCATGCCAGTTTTTGGTTCATAAATACGAACATTCAGATATCAATAAAAATATGGTAATTGAATAAGATAATGTTGAGTTACTTAAAACACATTTGTCCGTATAAAAATGGACATGAGCAGTCTAGTGGACGGTCTAGATGGACTCGAGATGAACTAAGAGAGAATGAACTTAATGATGAGAATCCAAGGCAGAGTACATGTCAAAGGAACATCAACATCATTTTGATAAGATTTTGTGATATTTCTTCTTGAAAATAAGACTCAAACATTTAAATAAGTGATGTAGTCTTTAGATGCATTATTTTGAAAAAATACAGTCAAAGGTGAGATTGATTCAATCTTGAGCAACCACACTTAGGATTTGGTTGATTTTCCTCCGGGAAACAAACCTATAGGTTCTAAATGGATCTTCAAAAGTAAAATTAAAGATGATGGTACTATTGACAAATACAAGGTAAGACTTGTAATGAAAGACTTTAAATAAAAAGAAGGCCTTAATTATTTTGATACATACTCACTTATAACAAGGATAACGTTCATTCAGATGTTGGTTATCTTAGAAGAAGTATATAATCTTGAAATCCATCAGATGGGTATGAAAAAAACATTCCTAATTAGAGACTTGGAGGAAGAAATTAACATGAACAACCCGAGGGTTTTGTGGTTCTTGTTAAAGAAAAGAAAGTGTGAAAACTTGTTAAGTCACTTTATGGACTAAAACAAGCACTGAAATAGTGGCATGCAATTTTGACCAAACCATATTGGCATAGACAATGTGATAGATCTTCTTACATTAAAGACACTGCAAATTACAGTCATTATTTATTTGTATGTGGATAATGTGTTGATCATAGTAGAGATATTTCTGACGTAAATGCTATGAAATGAATGCTTGAGAGCAAGTTTGATATGAAAGACCTCGGAGTTGGGAATGTAATCTTAGGGATAAGAATCATTAAAACTCTACAAGGGTAGGAGTTGTCAAAGTGTCATTATATTGAAAAGGTACTTGACAAATTCAAGTATTTAGATTTTGGTATTGCCAACACTTATAAGTCGTTAATTTGACAACTCATTAGCTTCTTTTTAGCCTAAATTATCATGTTTTTTCATTGATTTATTGTACTTTCTTAATTAATGCTCATTTATATAGGTAAAAGTGAAATAAGAAGATAAGAAAGGCAACTTGATAAAAATTATCTTATGAGAAGGTGAAAGAGAAGAAATGTGAGCAAAAAGAACAAAAGCTAAAATTACAGGCCAGGAGTCAACCCTCAGTTACCGAGATCGCAGACTGACGATCGCGATCGTGATCAGTCAAAAATTCAAGCAGAGTGAGATCGCGATATGACTACCGTGAACACGGTTGTGGCGATTTTGGTCCAAAGATAGCGATCGTGGTAGAGAGAGAAAGTTTCAAGGGCACGTTTGTAATATTTGACAAATATGGAATTGAGGCTTAAATAGGGGTTTTTAGTGCATTTTCACCCATCTTTGATTTTACATATTATGCTATCCTTAGTTTAGGGTTTATCACTTCGATCTTAGAGCTTGAATTTATACTAATTTGAGGCAAGAATTAATTAGTGAAACTCCTAAGTGAAGAATTGGCAAGTCCCATTGAGGATTCATTGGAATTTAAAATGTGGTTTTCATTCTCTTTATTTTTCATGAATCTAATTGATGAAGATGTTGGTATATTTCTACTTATTACCTCTATGAGTTTCTGGTTCTTCCTCTTGAGATTATGTTAGGATAGGGTGCAATTTGTGTGTGGGTTGTGATGTATTTATGTAGATTCTAGTTTGTTGATGATGGGTTCTACTATTGTTTGGTTTAATTAGTTAGGTTTTATAGGTGAAAGCCCCAAATACCCAAAAACGGGTTAGTGGGTGAAAACCCCAAATTCTTGAAAGCTCAAATCATCCTTGAAAGAGGGGTTTGGGTCAACTTTTGGAACCCATGACATCTTTAAAAGAGGAGTATGGGGGTATAAAGCAATAGTGGTAAATAATGAATGTAGATTACTATATTTTTGCTATCTTAGAAATAAGGGTGAATAGAGAGTAAACTATATTTTAGGCATCTTCTTAGAAATAGGGATGCCCAATTGAAGTGTTGGGTGTCTTTAATTGATACACTCGTTAGGTACTCGAAAGGTTCAATTAGTGACATCTTTAAGACTTTGTTGACAAACTACCCTCAAGGACTTTCAACCAAGCCTACCACATCATTAACAATTAGAATTTTCACTGAATCATCATGTTTCCATGCATAACTTGCCCCTATAAAAGCATATTCCCATGATCTGTGCCTAATTGATTATACTCTAATTATTATTAGTCTAGAATTAGTCGTTTAGAGGCCCAAAATTAATCATATCTTTGAAAACATTTAAAACCTCCTAAATCTTTGTATCTTCAATTTGAATTTAGTAAGTACTTTTATTTCGAACTTACCCATTCGCCACTCATATTTTTACTCATGGATTAGATCCCAAATCTTGTTGGGTTATTATATTGATAACGACCGTCTTGCACTTAAATTGACGTGTAAGTTAAGCGTTATCAAAAATGGCATTGTTGCTAGGGAACAATTTGACGTATTAAGTTAGTTTGAAATTTTAGCTTACTTTATTAGGTTCAAACTTTTAAATGTTTGTTTTTTATTTTATTTTGTTTCTTATGTTAAGTAGATTTTTAGTTTTATTTATTTGTTAATATGACATCTTGGAATGAATATGAGTTTGTTGGTTGGAAATCTTATCTTGATACTCCATGTTCATTTTGTGATGGACCCCACTTTTGGAAAGATTGTAGATATTCTCCCCAAAAATAGATGTGTGCACCATCTCAATCCTCTTAGGAGTATGATTGTTCCTTATGTGGTGGTCGAGATGGACATTGGAGCGATTGTCCAAATATCCCTTCCCTTTATTATACTAACCCAAATGCTAGTTCTTTCTATGATTTTGGTAGGACCTATGATGAGAAAAAGAAAGAACAACATGCCAGATACAATGGTATTGAAGCAACGCTTCAACTTATCTTGGATCGGGAGGAAACGATGAGGGATAACATACATCTCATACATCAAGCCATAGGGGCATGTAAAACGGAAATTGAAAGGATAAATGAAAAGGGCATAGAGACTAATTTTTCAAATTCCATGGATAGGCCCACTCTTTCAAATGAGCTTAATATTGATGAATCCTCGGTGATTTCCAAACCAACCAAACCCAACATGAGAATATGATGCCAAGA
The DNA here is from genome assembly GCA_030864215.1 of Capsicum pubescens. NCBI lineage: Eukaryota > Viridiplantae > Streptophyta > Magnoliopsida > Solanales > Solanaceae > Capsicum > Capsicum pubescens. The sequence goes on along the minus strand of CM061543.1, from coordinate 282,453,207 downwards.
TAGAGGAAATGGTACTAGAGTAAAAAAAATCAAGAAAATCCTTTATAAAGGCTCTAATCCATTTCATAGGGAGAATTCCAAGAAGGATGCAACCCCATAAGTAGGGATAAGACTTCACTCGAACCACTTTTCAATATTATGCTTGGTGGATGTGATGAAAGTCGAACCACCCAAGCAAATGATGAATTTTGGAGCTAAGAAGGACAATCCCTATATTTTGGAGTTTTTTATTTCAAAAGGTAAAAATAAAGCTCCCCACTTAAAGTCCAATAAACGTAAAATTCGGTGTGTAAGAAGTGAATTCTTGATTCTCTCATCAATACCCAACGAGCTTATTAGAAAGTTTAATGTGAAGTTGGGTAAATGTTTAAGTTTTCAAAGTGGCGAGGTATAAAATATTTCATTATGCCCTCGCCTTTTCCCAAAGTACCTCGAAGATGAATTGATCTAAAGTTGGGCTACTGATTCAAATCTTCTAAATGGAGACATAAATGATAGGCAAAAGATGTCGTGCGGCGACTTTAACCAAGGCGCTTCTTGGAAGGCAACTCAAGGAATTTTTCTTGATGTTCTCTAGTGTTTTTTATTCAATTTTTAGCTTGTTTTTGGGTTTTTGTAAGTGATAGCACAAAGTGGAATGGGTACCTCAAGAATGAAACCCCGGATAAGTATATTGGACTTTCTTTTCATAACTTTCCTCTCTTAAGAAAGCTTACAAGGTATGATCTTTAAAATACAAATGATGATCACATTCCATGGTTTATTTTGGTTTAAATTTGATTCATTTGATCTTACTTTAGTAGAATGTGATTATTGGGATTAAGATTTTTGAATGTGTGCCTTGTCTCAAATGCTAAATTGGAAAATTCGTATTTCTATACACTAGTGCACAATGTGCTTGATGAAATACTTACTTGAGGTTTGTTTGCTTAATTGAATGGTGAGTGATTTAATTTGGTTAGTATGATTGCTATTTGTGTGTTTGGTGATGAATTGGTGCATTGGGCTTATTTACATATGTTGTTATTCTATCTATTCAAGCTCTTTTTTTTCATGGAGACCACATGTTTGTTAAAATGTCAATAAGAGAAAATGCCTTATATGCTTGTAAAGGTTAATGTAAACTTTCTTGGGGTATTATGTGATCATTTTTGGAGTATATCTTTGAGTTTAATTGTCTTAAAAGTGGAATAACTGGTGGTGGATGATTAAAATTATTGATGAATATTGTGTCCATAATGTGATCGATTAGTGTGCTTATCATAGAATCTCTAGGTGAAGTCTAAGTAACCTAAGAGACATGAATGCTTGCCTTGACCTATGATAGATTGGGTGACACCATTTTTAAGGGTATACGATTGTTTGTGTTTCTATTGGTGTTATGATCTAAATGGGAGATATATGAAGTTGTGAGGAAAGAATCCCATAAAGTTTAATGATAACGTTGCCTTGCATTCACCTAATTTTCTCCTTAATTATTTAGGAAGAGGCAAAAGTTCAAAAATGCTTTCAAAATATCATTGACAAGAAATGAAATGATTTAGAGAAAAAACAAAAAAAATTATAGTTCTCTTTTTGAAAATGATCAAGGATGTTTTTGAGATCTCTTTTGAGTGAGACCATTAAATTCAATTTTTGGATCTCTCTTTACAAGGATGAGTCATTGACTCGGAGTAACTTATTAAGCTCAAATTGCTCAAATTGGTATGGAGATTAACTTTTTGCTCTATGAGTACGATGCCATGTGTGGTACGATTTTTGACTAATTCTTGTACATATGTGTAGTCTAGATCTTGCCCCAAGTATTTTCAAAGAAAAATCCTACACAAGCTTGGTTTAGAGAATGAACCAAGGCCATTTTTAACCCATCACATAGCCAAATTCCCACCTTAACATTTTTCTCTAGTTAACCCGTTTGAGCTTTTTTACCCATTTTTCTTTCTTTGTGTAATAATAACCTTGCTAAAACACCTAAGCCCCTTTTAAAATCTTTCTTTTGGCACTTAACCTCCTTTGATGCAAAGCATGATTCTAAGAAATGAAATATAGCAGAAAGACTATGTTTGGGGGGTTTGTGTTATTGGGAGAATAATGTAAGGGTGGTTCAAAATCCAAGTTTAGGAGGATTAATGTGATATGCTAAGATGAGCCAAGAAATTTGTATGTAAGGTGGTCAAATCATGTGCTTAAGAGACAAGAGACATACTTAATGGTAAAGTTGTATAGCCTAGCCCATAGAATGTGAAAAGAAATGAGGCAAGTGAAGGGGCTAAGAAGCGCTTAAAGTTAGAAAGTATCTTGAAAAAGCCATAGAAATGAAGAAAGAAAATGATGGCTTTGAATTGTTTTGTAAATGCTAAAAAAAAGTAGGTAAATATGGGAAATGATTTAAAGGAGAATAAGGTAGATAGTTTGAAAATTTTAGGGTAGAAGGGGTTGAGAAATTGCATTCAAGGAGGTATTTTAATAACTTGATCCATATATATTCCTTCCCACACCATAAACCTTCATCTTGGCCTGCAAGACCTTGGTGATTCCAAACTAGGTAAATCTACATTAGTGTCTAAAAATACAAGGGGAAAAGCCTATGGTTCTACTCATTGTATTTGAATTTCTTTGCGAGAGGAAGTGCGAATTCTTTCATTATTTAAGCTCCTTTAGAAATTTCAATGTATTTTGTGTTTGTGGAACTAACTCTTTCTTATGAGCGGCATCGATACTTTGGGGTAGAAGGTGAAGTCTTACTCTTAGTTTGGGTAAATGTGTGAAGTAAGTTGCATTGTGAATATTGAGAAAAAATTTAAAGATTTTGTGTTTCATCGTAAGATGCTCTGTTGGTTTGGAATATTCATTTGATACAAACTTGCATCTTTGCTTCATAAATATGTTCTTATTAGAAAAATCTTTGTTTACTTGTTGCCATGACTTGTTTAGTAAGTCTTTCTAGAGATTTGTTAGCTTATCCTTTAGTATATTTTTCTTTTGGGTGGACTTGAGTTAAATACCCTATATTGTTAAATTGTTCTTAGTTGCTTGAGGACAAATAATAGTTTAAGTTTGATGGTGTTCATAAGTTGTTAATTTGACAACTTACTAGCATCTTTTAAGCCTAAATTATCATGTTTTTTCATTGATTTGTTGTTACTTTCTTAATTAATGCTCATTTGTGTAGGTAAAAGTAAAATGAGAAGATGAGCAAGGAAACTTTATAAAAATAAGCTAAGGAGAAGGTGAAAGAGAAGAAATGTCAGCAAAAAGAATAAAAGCTTAAATTGCAGGCCTAGGAGTCGACCCTCAGTTACTGCAATCGCGGACTGAGAGTCACGCTAGCGATCAGTAAAAAAGTCAAGTGAAGTGCAATCGCGATATGATTACCGCGATCGTGGGTGTCGCGATCGCAGTCCAATGATGGCGATCACGGTAGAGCAAAAAACGTTTCAAAGGCATGTTTGTAATATTTGACAAATGTAGAATCGAGGCTTAAATTGGGGGTTTTAGTTCATTTTTCACCCTATCTTTGATCTTACATATTATCCTATCCTTAGTATAGGGTTATCACTTAGAGCTTGGTACTTGAATTTATACTAGTTTGTGGAAAGAATTAATTAGAGAAAAACCAAAATGAAGAATTAACAAATCCCATTGAGGATTCATTGGAATTTAAAGTATGATTTGCATTCTCTTTATTTTTCACGAATCAAATTGATGGAGATGTTGGTATATATTTGTTTATTATCTCTATGAGTTTCTAGTTCTTCCTCTTGGGAATATGTTAGGATAGGGTGCAATTTGTGTGTGGGTTGTGATGTATTTGTGTAAATTCTAGTTTTTTTATGATGGGTTCTACTATTGCTTAGTTAAATTAGATGGATTTTGTGGTTGAAAGCCCAAATACCCAAAATGGGTTTGTGGGTGAAGACCCCAATATCTTGCAAGCTTAAATCATCCTTGAAAGAGGGGTTTGGGTGAACTTTTGGAACCCATGACATCTTTAAAAAAGGACTAAGAGGGGCAAAGAAATAGTGGACAATAATGGATGTAGATTACTATTTTTTTGCTATCTTAGAAATAAGAGTGAATAGAGAGTAGGCTATATTTTGGGCATCTTCCTAGAAATAGGGATGCCCAACTAAGGTGTTGGATGGCTTTAATTGACACACTCGTTAGGTACTCAAAAGGGTCAATGAGTGACATCTTTAAGACTTTGTTGACAAACTAGCATCAAGGACTTTTAACCTAGCCTTCCACATCATTAATGATTAGAATTTGCACCTAATCATCATGTTCCCATGCAAAACTTTCCCCAAGGAAAGCATAATCCCAAGATCCGTGCCTAATTGATTATACTAAATTATTCTTAGTCTTGAATTAGTCATTTAGAAGCCCAAAATTAATCATATCCTTGAAAATGTTTAAAAACCCCAAATCTTGATATCTTCAGTTTGAATTTAGTAAGTACTTTCATTACAAACTTACACATTTGCCACTCATATTATTCCTTATAGATTCGACCCTGACTCTTGTTGGGTTATTTTATTAACAACGTCGCCTTGCACATAAATAAACGTGTAACTTGAGCATTATCAAACACTCCATTGGTAATACCCCAGACTTTTTATCTCTTAAATAATGAATAAAATGAGCCCTTAAGATCCCAATATTGATGATAAATCATATCAAGTTGGGTTTGAATGGGTTTGGTGTGGTTTTACGCTTAAAAAAGGCTTTGCATCATGAAATAGGCATCCTATGATGGCTCCACATTGCGGAGGGGACCGCAATGGTCGCACCATTTTAGGGTCCGTGCCGAGGACCTCTCGAGTTATACCAGGGGTCGCACCATGAACCTCTTGGTCCGCGAGGGGGGTTGCATCACGAACCCCCTCCTGTACATAAAAATTGCTATATTTTTGAATTTTTTAAGGGCATAGGGTTCTTTTCACACTGTTAGACCATTCCCAATTCATTATGGATGATTATAGGGCCTTAAAAACGTCTTGCACCTCAGTAAATCCCTAATTATCACCCTAATAACAAGAGAAGAGAAAACTACCTAGGGTTTGAGGAATTCTAAGCTCCAAGGGTTAAATTACTCTATGTTCTCGTCATTCTCAAAGCATGTAGATCTATCCTAACTCTCATGGGTATAATTTTAATGCTTTAACAAGATTTAAAGTGTATATTTATGTACATATTATGGGTTTTGAAATTTTTGAAGAGCATGCATTGTGAAGCCCATTTTATGATGAAATTATGTATTTTTATGAGTTTTTTTCCATGAACTAGAGTTATATTCATGTGTATATATGTTATGAGTTTTGAGAATAGATTTGAGAGCATGATTTTTTATATTCCCTCTCTCATTATGAATTTTACTTGTCTAATTATGTTATGGGTTTTTCAACTGCATGATTAAAAACTTAAGTCATATGTTTTTCTATTAATGGTAAATTTTTATGGCTTTATGATCCAGTGAGATGGTGTTTTCTTGCATTGTAAATGCTCTTTGTGTTAAATAAAAAAACGCATGTGATTAATAAAAGAGATAATCATCGTATGTTAGAGTATTGAAAGGAGAGTGTTTTGGCATAATTTTTCATGTGTTTTTGAAATAAAACCCTCATGTAATATGATAAATATTTTGGTGGACATTAACATGCTTTTGAATGAAAAGGGCTATGAATATGATTTGATATGATATGGCTTTCAATTATAGGTATTATGATACCTATTATGTAATCCCATTAACATGAAAAATGTGAATGTTTAAAAGCATGAACCATGATTTAAGAGGCTAAAATTAGGCTTAAAAAAGAGTTAGATGGTTACCTGAAGAATGCACGAGTTGAAAGACTGATCGCTGGAAATTGTGTTTTGATGATGTGGAATTATGGTACCATGCTTTGTGATCTGGTGTACGTTTGATTCATGTCATCCCAAATTGGTACTGTGATTAGGATCCTTGCTTTGTAATCTTATGAACTACTATGGCATGTTGACTTGATTGGAAATTATGATACCCTGCTCTGTGATCTTGTGTACCCCCTTAAAGAAACTCCAATCCTTATGACAAACTTGTATTGGGGGTTTGGCCGATGAATTAATGATGGATTCCTTATAGCCCGTAGAATTGTACATATATAAGTTGTACCATATAGCTGAGAATTAAAATAAAGACAGTTGAGTTTCGCAAGAATATTTTGAAGTTCTTTAAAATATGCCGATGTGTTTTTATATATATTATGCTTAATTGTTTCCATAAAGATCTTGATTATTTTACATGAAATGTGTGTTATTTTGGTTATTTTAGAATACCAATACTTTCTAAGTATTGAGGCATAGTCTCGTGGTCTGGTTCAACAGTAAATTACCTTCAGATATTCAGAGTTGGTGAGCCTCCCTTACTCCGAAAGGCATTTTATCCAATGTTACCTTCAATTAGTTTTATGGTCACACCGAGGGCCTTGTCCCACTTAGATAAACTAGTATTTCAGTAGAGGCTTTGTATATTGGTAAGAATAGATTCCAGTATTGTATTGTTATAACTTTTTTGACTTATTTTAGTCATAACATCAACTTTAATTTCAATATATCTTCCACACTTTGATTTATGTATGAAATATGCTTATGATAGTATACCAAGGGGTCTCTTGGGCCTTCGTGGTTTAGGATACCCTTCGTGGCTAGGGCCTCAGCTTGCGTCGTGAGAAGATTGGTACCAGAGAATGGTTCAAGGTCCCAGATGTCTACAAAGCCGTGTCGAGTACAGTCTTTTTTATGGGTGTGTAGTGCGCCATACATATAAGGAGGAAGCTACAAGGAATTTAGGAATGTTTACCTTTTTTTTCATGTTCTAGTTCATGCTGTAAGGTCTAAATTTTCCCTAACACCTGACTTTCTGCATTTTAGATCACGCCTCCTCGTAGATCCTATGAGCAAAACACCTCAATCATGGCCTCTGTTCCTGTTGGGATAAATGCTGAAGATGTCCCACCTACTCATTGGATGCAAACTCATTATAGAGCTCGTATCATCGAGTTCACTTCTATTCCAAGGGTTTCTCCAGTCAACACTCTCCCTCCTTGAGCTCCTCAATTCGATATCAACCATACTTAGTCCCCACAGAGAGAGGTCTCATATTTTGAGTTCCATCGGTATATCCACATGATTGATCAACTTGTGGCTTCGTAGTCTTGTTGGTCTGGAGATATGTGTTCTGTGCCTAGTTCTTCTGAAATCACTAGAGTTGGACAGTTCAAGAGGCTAAACCCACCCACTTTTATGGGACAAAGGTTAAGGAGAATCCTTATGGGGTCGTAGATGAGATGGAGAAGATATTTTGAGTCAAGCATACCAGTGATACTTAGGGGGCAGAGTTTGCGGCGTATCAGCTGAAAGATGTGGCTTACCAGTGGTGTAAGGAATGGCCAGGGTTGGGAGTTAAAGATGCTGAACCTACTATATAGGAGGAGTTTTTTTAGGCTTTTATGGATCACTTTTTTCCCTAGGAGTTGAGGGAAGCTAAGGCTGAAGAATTTGTGAATCTGAAGCAGGGGAAGGTGATCATCAAAGAACTGCATTGAAATTCACCCAATTGTCTTGATATGCTCTGTAGTTGGTTGGTAATATGAGGGCTCATATGATGAAGTTTGTGTCAGGTATTTTTGATGATTTGGTGTTGAAGTGTAAGGGGAAATATTGAATAACGACATTAACATATCCAGGTTATCAATGTCTATGTAGTAGGTGGATGAATTAAAGAGAAAGAAGGCAGGGAAATATAAGAGAAAGTCTAAGAAAAAAATTACCAGATCAATAGTCCAATTAGAAGTAGGGTGGAAAGTGGAATAAGAAATGTTCTAAGAAGAAATTTTGGAGAAACGCCCAACAATCAACTAGTACGCCTGCATCCAACCCTTCTTATGAGCAGATATTCCATTCTAGTGGCGGGCTGCAAAATCATTGCACTCAGTCTTAATAAAACGTGACCCAACCCTCTAGATTTTATCCACTCTACAATATTTGTGGCTAGAATCATCTTGGGAAGTATTATTTTGGGGGTAGGGCGGGCTACCCTTGTGGGATAGAAGGCCATATCTAGAGAGATTGTCCCTCAACTAGAGGAAATTTCATAGGCACTAAGTGCCTAGATGCTTCCACAACTCAACCACCTAAGGATACTGCTTCTGCTTCATAGGGTGGTCGTAACTGTGTATATTCCCTAGCTACTTGTCAGGACTTAGAGGCTTCGCTAGATGTGGTTACAGGTATGTTATAAATTTTATCTCGTGATTTCTATGTGTTTCTTGATCCTAGATCTACCTTGTCTTATGTGACCCTCTATGTGGAAGTCATTTCTGGCTTTGAGTCAAAAAATATTTTTGCACCCTTCTCTGTCTCTACCACTGTTGGTGACTCTTTCATTGCTAGAAGAGTTTATAGAAATTGTGTGATGTCTGTGTTCCATCCTGATACTATGACTGATTTTGTAGAACTTGATATGGTTGATTTTAATGATTCTGGGAATAGATGGAATCCATTCATGTTATCCTACCATAGACTGCATAACAAGAAACGTTAACTTTTGTTTTCCTAATGATCCAGTTATAGAGTGGGAAGGGTATTCTCTTGCACCTATAGGGAAGTTTATATCTTATCTTAGATCTCGTAAACTAATATCTAAGGGTTGTTAGTATTATCTTGTTTGAGTCAAAGATTCTAGCACTAAAAATTATTTTTTTAGTCAGTTTTTGTCGTTAATAATTCCCAAAAGTATTTCCTGATGACCTCTCTGGGATAACCCCAGATAGGAGATAGACTTTAGTATTGACCTGTTGCTCAACACTCAGCCTATTTCTATTCCTCCATGTAGAATGGCTCCTGCAAAATTGAAAGAATTGAAGGAATAGTTAAAAGATCTTCTTTATAAGGGCTTCATTCATCCTAATGTTTCCCCCTTGGGTGCTCCTATACTCTTTGTGCGTAAGAAATATGGATCCCGCCATATGTGTATAGATTATCGACAGTTGAACAAAGTCACAAGTGCTCATTTCCACCCGCCATAAGTGCTCAGACCATAATTCATCAATAATTCCAAACACCGCATCTACCTGAGATTCAACTCGTTCTAGGTGTATACATAGTATAGACTCTTATGATCAGTAAAGATGTTAACATGTACCCCTTTAAGATAATGACCCTAAATTTTCATTGCAAAAAGAACAACTGCCAACTCTAGATCATGGGTAGGATAGTTTTTCCGATGGACTTTATACTGCCTGGATTCATAGGCTACCACCTTACGATGTTGCATAATTACACACCTAAGTCCCACCCAAGATGTATCACAGTACACAACAAAACCCTCTTCATCCTTATAAAGGGTTAACACTGGCGCAGTTGTTAACTTGTCTTTCAATCTCTCCAAACTATTCTCATAAGCTTCTAACTACAAAAACTTTACCTTCTTCTTGGTCAACCTGGTAAGCGGAGCATTTATGGATAAAAAACAAACTTTAGGGTGTTAGAGTATTGAAAGAAGAGTGTTTTGGCATAATTTTTCATGTGTTTTTTAAATAAAAACCCTCATGTAATATGATAAATCTTTTGGTTTTCATTAACATGCTTTGAATGAAAAGGGCTATGGATATGATTTAATATGATATGGCTTGCAAGTATAGGTATTATGATACCTATTATACTATGCCATTAACATGAAAGATGTGAATGTTTATAAACATGAACCATGATTTAAGAGGCTAAAATTAGGCTTAAAAAGATTTAGATGGTTATCTAAAGAACGCACGAGTTGAAAGACTCATCGCTGGAAATCGTGTTTTGCCGATGCGAGATTATGGTATCATGCTTTGTGATCTTGTGTACGTGTGATTCATGTCATCCCAAATTGGGATTGTGGTTAGGATCCTGCTTTGAGATCTTATGAACTACCATGGCATGTTGGCTTGATTAGAAATTATGGTACCCTTCTTTGTGATCTTGTGTACCCCCTTAAACAAACTATGATCCTTGTGGAAAACTTGTATTTGGTGCTTGGCCTATGATTTAATGGTTTATTCCTTATAGCCCATAGGATTGTAGAGATATAGGTTGTACCATATAGCTGAGAATTAAAAGAAAGAGAGTTGAGTTTATGTTTTCGCAAGAATGTTTTGAAGTTCTTTAAATTATTCCCATGTGGTTTTATATATACTATGTCAAATTGTTTCCACAATGCTCTCAATTATTTTACATGAAATTTATGTTAGTTTTTGTTAGTTTTGCATACTAATACTTTCCAAGTATTGACCCCCCCCCCCCCAAATACAGGTTCCGAGGCACAGTCCCATGGTATGGTTCAACAATAGATTACTTCTAGATATTTAGAGTTGGTGAGCCTCCTTTGCTCCAGAAGGAATTTTATCCATATGTTAGTTTCAGACATTTTTATGGTCCCGCCTGGGACATTGTCCCCAGCTTAGATAGACTAGTATTTTAGTAGAGGCTTCGTAGATTAGTTAGACTGGATTCGAGTATTGTATTGTTATAACTTTGTCAACATACTTTAGTCGTAAGATCAACTTTAATTTCAATATATGTTCCACACTTTGATTTAAGTATGGATTATGCTTTATGATAGTATGCTAAGGGGACTCTTGGTCCTTTGTTGTTTGGAATGCCCGTCACGGATAGGGTCTCAGTGCATGACACCGTTAGATATGAGCTTTGCATTTCAAAAGAATGACGATGAAAGTAACTCATAGTTGGACTATGCAATAGTGTTGGAAAGTTTGATGTATATCATGAACTGTACGTGACTAGATATATCATGTGCTATTAGTAAATTTATTTGGTACACGAGTAATCCCAATCAAACTCAATGGGTGAAAAGAGTTTTGGGGTATCTAAAATATACTCAATACTATGCTTTGTATTATAACGAATATCTAGTGGTAATTGAAGTGTATAGTGATGCAAATTGGATCAACGAACCAAATGAAGTAAAATCCACAAATGGATATGTATTTACTTTAGGTGGAGGAGTAGTCTCTTGGAAGTCATCCAAACATACATGTATTGCCCACTCTACAATGAAATCTTAGTTTATCGCTTTAGATAAAGATGATGAAGGAGCTGAATGGCTCCAAAAATTTTTGGAAGATATTCCTTATTATCCTAAACCTTTGGCACCAGTATCTATACACTATGATAGTCAAGGAGAGATAGGTAGGGCATGGAGCATGATATACAATGGTAAATCCATCATATAAGACGGAGACATAATATCGTTAGAGAACTACTCTTTAGTAGAATTATCACTGTTGATTATATGATGTCAAAGGATAATGTGTTTGATTCACTTACAAAAGGCCTATTTTGAGAGGGAGTTGAGAAATCATCGAAGGAAATGGATTTATGACCTAGGACAAGTCTGCATGGTGGTAACTCTACCTAGAAGACAGGAGATACCAAGATCTAGGTTCAAGAAGATCAACCAAAGTTGTGACTTACGGTCCAACACTGTTAATATACTCAACCCATTCACATGATAAAGATAATGTTCAGAGAAAAAGGATAAGGCTTATGGTTTGAAGATTTTTAATGGTTTATAATTTTGGAAGGTTTGACCAAATAGTTTGATCTATAGGATTAAACGTTTAGAAATACCTGTATGAGGGTGAAGTGGAAGCCGCTTCAAAGAGAATGTTAGTAAAGGTCTATTCTCTACGCTCTTATAAAAATAGGACGTGTTCATGGCTAAAACAAACAAAACCATGAGAAATAAATGGTACAAGGTTGGTTGTGTGATGTAACGCCCCAAGAGTACACCGGTGCTTACAGTCACATGTGACCACAAGCTAACCCATGAGCCGGTACCTGCCATGAGCACTGAATGAAATAACAACGAACATGTGCGGAAATTAATTGATAAGCCATAAGGTTTTAGCAACTTAAATCAATACTGAATTATAGTATTAAGAGTCTGATCGGAACATACTATCAATACTTATAAAACCACTGATGATAAAAAATAAAAACTGACTAACGGTACGTACTAGTCTGAAAGCTACTAAACTGACTGAAGGTGGAGTTGATGGGACAAACCCACTACTAACTCCAACTGAATAGAAATACTGAACTGATAATGTAAACTGAAATAGATAAACCATGTCCTCAAAGTATGAGGACTCACCATTGCTACTGCTGATAATCTGGTATATCTACGCGTGGTCAGGGAAATAAGCATCCGAACCTATGATATTAAACATCATAGCACAAGAAACGAGTATGCGATTAGTACTTTGAATATATTAGTATGCTATATAAGGTTAGGATAATATGCATGGGTTTAGATGCATGAGTAATAACTGACTGAATAAATAACATAGGATAACTGAGGAAAAATGCATGAAATTTGTAAAGGGGCTGAGAATACATGACCATGCATAAAACATAATTTTGAATGATGTGTAAACTGAAATACTGAAATGCAGGTAACTGTATAACTGATAAATGTAAGTTCTGGTCAAGCAAACCTAAAATTGAATACTGGACTGAGACTGTGGGAGCTATCATCTAACCAACCCTAAATAAGCTAATTGGGGTCTAACCTGTGACCCCATTTGGAAGGGTGTCAATACCATGTCATGGGTACTAACACTGGCTATATGGATCCACTATACTAATGTACTAAAGGACCAGAGTGTCGAGCCTAAACTAACGGGTGACCCTTGAGAGGTAGTTAAGCCTAAATTGACGGGTGACTACTCATATCCTTTGTTGTCTATGTAGTTCTGGAATACAAGGACTGCTACTAACGACTCTACCTAACTGATGGGGAAGCCGGCATCGCTGCATTTACTCAGTGCTAAATCCTACTCCCAATTGAAAGACACTGAACTCTGGACTGATCTGAGTATAACTGAATATGATAACTGACTAGACTGATAACGCTCATGGTTTATCTGAAACCATTTTAAAAATACTAAAAATAAGTAAACAACTAAGTTTTGGGGTATTCATAATGCCCAGGACTCGATAACAATAACAATAGGAACACATGAAACTTTTAGAGATAACAATAAGTTCAATACTCATCCCTTAAACATTTCATCAAACACATAGGGGTCATGAGTTAAAGCATGGAATAGTTAAACCATTTGAATATAACCAAATTCCAATACCAAAGCATAAGTCAAGGATTTTAGCATGTGAATATCATTATTTGAACACTTTAAGGACAATTTCCAACAAAACACTCGGGAATCATAATTTCAAATCAAGGTCCATAGTCGTTTCACAAAGATAACTCATAAACATGTAAAAATCATAACTTTAAAAATTAAAGATGGTGTTTGTGCTCCATGGGTGAAAAGGACCCATGGATGAATGAGAAAGTGAGTTGTTCAACTATTGGGACTACTACTTGAGTGTGCATCAACACGTTGACCTAAAACAAACATAGCGACCATCCATGTATCATTTAAGCCTTCTAAAGAAAGTGTTTTGGAAGCCTTCTAAAAGCCTTTTACAATGCCACAACTTTGAAGGAAGTGTTCCGCATTGAAGAGCTTACAAAAGACCAAGAACTCTATACTAACCTCAACGATGGCAACAACAAGCTTGAATGCCGAATCAGCAATTTGGAGGCAAGCTTGAAAATTATAGGGATTTACATACTACAAGAAGTATCTGATATTCTCCAAGATATGTTGAAAGCATGCTAAGGGAAAAAACACAATCAATTATATCCATATTGCATATTGCTAAGGAAGTAATGATACTCAATCTATCTTTCAATCTTGTTTGTGGTTTCGATCAGGTCAATCAGTGGACCTAATCGGAACCATAAATGAGAAGGCATAGGATGTAATTTAAAATTCATAAATTGCCGCCTTCGCTTAGATTTCTTACTTTAACTACAACTATTCTTGGCACAAGTTTTCTCAACTTACTGTACATCATTTCAACCCTCGGTGCTCGCAAAGCTGCTTTCTTGGTGTTTTATTATTTTCTATATAGGTGATCATCCCGACGACGCTTCCTAGTCGTAGCTCTATAGAAAAGTATCCATCTGAATTATTTTTCTTTGAGAGAAACAACAGACGAATTTTCATTACTTGATACACTTTCATAGTTGCACTTGATTTAGATTTCTCCTGTTTTAATTCAGTTTCATCGGCCAGATTCGCTAGAAGTTCCTTTATACCCTATGTTTCCTCTTCAATTAGCTCTCAGATGATATAGTTTTTCATCAACTTCCCTTTTCCTCGTAGGCATTATCCTTCCGCTCCTCTGGCATTTAATCTTTTTATAGAACAACCCTTCCATATAAATTTAGGCCCGGGGAATTTCTATTGGTTTTCCGTTCTTGTTTGATGCAGTGCAAGGATTCGAAGGCCTTCTCAGAGTCCAATGCACACTTAAAGTTAAGTCCAATCGCTATTGGATCTCTGCAATGACACCAAATATTGATCCCTTCTCAAAAATTGACATGCATAAACATGAGCAACAACCATCAGTAATTCGTAACAGGGTATCAGCACCATCTTCATGGTCCCCTCAGCCTTATTAATTTGAACCTATCAAACTTAACTTTACAATGCAGGATTTATTTGAATGATCAATGTCTAATCGATTAAAAACTGCATTCACAAAAACATTGTACTTTATATGTGTTGTCCCGATAACCTTATTAGTAATACTTAACTCCTACACATGAAAGTGGATCCATCCATGTGCACGTACCTTATTCTTCCTAGACCATCTATGGCTTAATTTGAATAAACAGATGACTAACCTGTTGCAACAAATGACACATCTGTTAAAATTATTAAACAATTATAAATATCTATTACGACCGATGATCAATCTGTTGCAACATATGACTTATCTGTTAGAAAAATCAAATGGATTTATCCATCTATTGCAACAGATTATCAATATATTATAAATTACCAAACAGATAGAATATATTTTGCAACAGAATACCCATCTATTAGAGTTATTTTAAAGTAATTTTCTTTTCTTTCCGAAATACAATAAAGATAAAATGTTGTATTTAGATCCGTTTTTTTTAATTTACACATTTGAAAAGTCACTAGCTTTATTTAAAAAGAGGCGAACAGTTGTGGCTTTTTTACTAACACATTTAAATTCAATCCTTTATAAATAGGTACCTCCTTGTCACGACCCAAAAATGAGAGTCACGATGGCACTTGTCGCGGCATCCTTGATAAATAAGCCTACACCCAAACTGATACGAAAAGAAGAAAAGACAAAAATATCCCATGGTAAGACTTCTAGAATGAAGACGAACCATATAAGTAATCATAACAATGTGGAAAGAACTTATCCAAAATACCAATCATGCACAAAACCAGGTGTCAATAGTGTAAGAACTACTAATACAATCCAAGAGTCAAATGCATCAAAAAAATGACCACAAATGAATAATATCTATCTCTGAATACTAATAAAGACATAACTACTGTAGAAAGATAGAGATGAACTTCGTACGCATGAATGTCCAACCGCTACCTTAGAAGCTCAAACAATCGTCTGAGTCAAGCAAGCCGAGGCGCACTCAAGCTAGGACCTACACCGAAAGGGTGCAGTAAGCATGAGTATGGTCCACTTGTACTCAGTAGGTAGCATAGTCCGACCAAGCAAACTATTAAATAAAGCATAGAAAATATACACTAAGGGCATGTCACCTATAATCAGAAAATATCCCACAATGGTAGCCCACACCGCTTGTACTAATAGTTCTAATATATCTCACATATTTTATAAAAACAAACCAAGATATAGAACACAAGTATTCATTATGTCATATATAAATAGAACAAGAGAGAACATGTAGATACAAGATCATCCAATACAAGTAAAGGAAGATAAGACAAATACATAGATAACAAGTTATTAAGGCAATACAACATAACATAAACGCAATAAAGTAAGTGCAATGTATATGATGATGATGATGATGATGATGCACAAGGTCCTCGCACAACCTTCGGGATCGTCGTACAATCCCCGTATATACCTACAGAGCTAAATCTTCCCGACGTAGGACCCATGGGGGGTTCATCAATCCGTATACAATCCACATATCTCATATATTCTTTTCGTCACATTCCTTAGAAAGGGTTTTATAAGTTGTTACAATATCTCTTCCCCGGCACATCCCTTGGGGAGGGTTTTAAAAAGGTGTTGCTAGTGTTTCTCAGATGTTGCCACAGTGATACCAATATTTCATGAATGAG
Organism: Capsicum pubescens; assembly: GCA_030864215.1. Lineage (NCBI taxonomy): Eukaryota > Viridiplantae > Streptophyta > Magnoliopsida > Solanales > Solanaceae > Capsicum > Capsicum pubescens. The sequence goes on along the minus strand of CM061543.1, from coordinate 282,436,942 downwards.
TATGATATGAGGATGTAATGCTCACAACCAATCACAATGAGTATTTTCACAACCAACCACAATGATATGTCTCCACAACTATGTGAGCCAGTATTCACTCATTATTTCAGTTTCATCCACGAATTTTCACATGTCTCATATGCCAATTAAAGTGTGAATATAATCTTAATACATCAATGGTACTATATTAAATATCTTAACAACAAAATATAATTATTCACATGTATTCAAGTCTATTAATATCACATAGGACCCCACACGGTCTCACATATCACATAATAACTCAATTTCGACAGTCACATCAATTATAGGCCCCCACGCGGGCACAACACATAAATAGTCATTTTTCATGATTAGTTTCCACTCTTAACATGCATTTTGTATCATCATTTACTATCCAACTCAGTCTGAAAGAGTTAAACCATAACCTACCTCGAAAGACGAAATCGGTCCGCTACACTTGAACCTGCGACCTTACTTTTCACGAACAATCTCGAACTTTACTAAAAACATCAAATATAAAATCTATGCATCAAAACAAAACTAACGACACCCATATTAACTACTTTTGGTTCGGGATCAAAATGGACCCCCAAAAATAGATTTTCAAAAAAAATGGCAAAATCAAAACTTTACTTCAAAAATATATTTCCCGTATTTTTAGAAACCTACAACTGAAAACCCAAGTTAAATCGAGTCAAAAATGGGGTTCAAATTGAAGAAAAACTATTTTTGAGCTTTATCGGGTAAAATCTTTGAAATTCGGGTTAAAATCAAGAATCGGAGTTGTTTTGAAGGTTAAATTGATGAAAAACTAATAATTATAAGATAAAAGTATTATTCAAGTGAAAAGAGTGAAATTTGAGTTTAAAATCATGCCCTAAGATTTTTGGATTTTGAAGAATTTATCAAAAAATTATTAAGAAAAATGGATGAATTTTTACCTTAAATCCGTAATGAAACGAAGAAATAGATGTTAATCTAGCTTCTTGAGCTCCCACAAGCTTCACTTTTAAGCTACCAAACTATTTAGGGTTTAACTCTCAAGAGACAAGATGAAAAATGAGCAAAATGGACCCAAAAACTTTTTATAAGTGCAGAAAATCTGCACTAAAATAACCAAAAAAGCTGCAGTTTTTTTTTTTGCTAAAGTCCACTCCGGACTTCGACAGGTGTCCGAAATTCGTTCGGAGTTCGATACGTGCAAACGATCTATGCAACCACACTAAATTCGACGTTCCGGATGCGATGGAGATATCCGATTTTCAAAAAAAATATCGTTTTCATAAAGTTGATCCCCGAAACCCGAAATTATAAGTTTTTAAATCGAGGGTCGAAATGAGATTTAAAAGCCTTAAAATCATACCAAACACGCTAACACCATAAAATCGATATTTCGGATCTGGTAGCGAAGTCGGATTTTCTATCCGAGGCCTTTTCGATCAAATGTGGGTCCAACACCCATATTTCTAATTTTCCAACTTTTCCACTAATAGGTCAAAATGAGCTCGGGTGCACCGGAATCCGAACAAAAGGTCTACCTAGCCTAAAATCAATATTCCGGAGTTGTTGGCGCAGTTCTTTTGGCCATCTGTCTCACGGATCAAAAGATATCCATATAAGTCCAAAATAAGGCTCTCAAAGCCAACAAAAACCACAATATTGCATAAATAATATCAAAACGCATTAAAAATCATGTCAATCACTCCCACACCCCAAAAATATCATAATGCAACCACGGAGAGGGGTAAAACAATCAAATCACACAAAATCACAAATTTAACATATTTAATCAAATTTTTAGGTCGTTACATCACCCACCACTAAAAACCTAGTTCGTCCTCGAACTAAGGCAAAGAAATACTTGAATCAATGAAGAGCTGACGATAAGAACTACGCATATCAGACTCGACCTCCTAAGTAGCTTCATCTACAGGTCGATGTCGCCACTGGACCTTAACCACAGGGATCACTCTAGAGCGCAACCACCTAACATCCTTAGCCAAAATAGAAACTGGCTCCTCAATAAAGGACAAGCGCTCATCTAACTGAACCGACTCTCAATGAATGACATGAGACTCATCATGAATATAGCGATGAAGCATAGAAACATGAAAAACTTAATGAACAGTTGATAGATCGGGGGACAAAGCCAACTCATAAGCCACATCACCAACGGTCCGAAGAATCTCAAATGGACCAATATACCTGGGGCTAAGCTTTCCCTTCTTCCCAAACATCATCACACCCTTTATGGGTGAAACTCGAAGGAAAACACGATCACCAACACCAAATCTCAAGACACAAAGTCTACGATCAACATAATACTTCTACCTACTCTGAGCCGTTCTACGTCTATCCTAAATGATTTGAACCACATCCAAAGACTCATGAAGAAAGTGTGTACCTCGAGGTCTCACCTCTGAAACATCAAACTAACCTACTGGAGAGAGAAAACGCCTACCATATAATGCCTCAAAAGGATCCATATCAATACTGGAATGGTAGCTATTATTATATGCAAACTCTGCTAAAGCCAAATGTTGCTCCTACTAGCCACCAAAATCCATCATGCATGTGTGAAGTATATCCTTCAAAACTTGTATAGTCTGCTCTGACTGGCCATCAGTCTGGGGTGAAATGTTGTACTAAGATCTACTTGAGTACCCAACTCATCCTGAAAAGTCTTCAAAAAGTGAGATGTGAACATAGGACCTCGAATATAGATATGGGCCAACCTCTCAGCACTGAATGAGACCTGAACTGGAATAAAATGAGCTGACTTGGTCAATCGATCCACAATAACCCAAACACTGTCAGAACCATGAGAGGTACCAGGCAAACCAGTCACAAAGTCCATAGTGATAGGTTCCCACTTCCACTCAGGAACGGGTAATCTCTGAAGCAAACCACCAGGTCTCATATGCTCGGCCTTCACCTGCTAACAACATAGGCAATGACCCATAAAATCTGCTATATCTCGCCTCATACCACCCCACCAGTAGTGTTGTCTCAAATTATAATACATCTTAGTCACACCTGGATGGATGGAATATCTGGAACAATAGGCCTCCTCCAAGATCAACCTAATCCAGTCACCCACTTTTGGCACACAAACTCGGCCTCTAATCCGCAAAACTCCATCTAAATTAAGTGAGGCTTTTTTAGCCTTCCCCACTCAATACCTTGTCTCGAATCGACCTCAATCCAACATCATCAAACTGATGAGCTTGAATCTACTCCATCAAAGAAGATCTAGCATCCACAAATGCCAAAACATGCCCCGGTGTCGAAATATCAAGTCTAACCATCTGGTTAGCTAAAGACTAAACCTCTAAGGCTAAAGGCCTCTCCTGGGTCAAAAGATGCACCAAGCTACCCATGCTAGTTGATTTTTGGCTCAATTCAACTGCAACAACATTAGCCTTACCTGGATGGTAGAGAATAGTCAAGTCGTAATCCTTAAGTAACTCAAGCCAATGGCGCTGCCTCATATTAAGATCTCGCTGGGTAAAGAAGTACTGAAAGCTACGATGATCTGAGAAGTTCTCACAACGGACTCCATACAAGTAGTGCCTCCACAACTTCAAGGCAAACACAACTACGCACAACTCCAAATCATAGGTAGGATAATTCCTCTCATGATGCTTCAATTGATGAGATGCATATGCAATTACCTTACCCTCCTGCATCAGCACAACACCTAACCCAACACTTGAAGCATCACAAAAGACAATAAAGCCCACACCCTCCTTAGGCAAAGCTAATATAGGAGCTGAAGTCAACAAATTCTTGAGCTTCATAAAGCTCGCCTCACTAGCATCGGACCACTGAAAAGAAATCTTCTTCTAGGTCAACTTGGTCAATAAAGCTGTAATGGATGAAAAACCCTCAACAAAACATCGATAATACCCGGCCAAGCCAACAAAACTCTGAATCTTAGTGGGCGAAGTAGGTCTAGCCCAGTCACGAACCGCTGCAACCTTGGCTAGATCAACCATAATACCTTCTTTAGTCACCACATAACCCAAGAAAGAAATAGAATCCAACCAAAACTCGCACTTAGAGAACTTAGCGTACAACTTCTCATCCCTCAATCGCTGAAGCACAATTCACAAATGTCTCTCATGCTCAACCTCACTCTTGGAATAAACCAAGATATCATCTATAAGTACAATAATAAAGGAATCAAAATACGGTCGAAACACTCGATTCATCAAATCCATGAACGTGGCAGGGGCATTGGTCAACTCGAAGGTTATGACCAAGAACTCATAATGACCATATCAAGTCCGAAAAGTAGTTTTCAAAATATCTGAAGCTTTAATCCTTAACTGGTGATAATTTAAGACCTCAGAAAGTTTCCTCATCGTTAAAGCCTTCGAAACAAGTCAAAAGAAACTTAACACTTAGAATTCTAGCTAAGTATTCCACACTTAGTTTATTTTTGAACCTTCAATCTTCGTTGAATTATTTCGCGACCTTCCCAACCTCCGTTTCTTAATTTTTTTACTTCGTTGAGATGGGGAAAGTTAAGAGTACATCTCGGGTGAGTTTCAGAATTTTTAGACGAGCTTAAGGTCGTGTTTGGGTTGGCAAAATAGTAGCAAAAGGCGATAGTGGGGCGTCGCCTGGGGTACTCCCCCGCTCTAAGCAGGGCGCCGCCCTAGTCCTTGCACCACTATAAGCAAGGCGCCGCCCAGGGTACTCCGGTGCTCTAGGCAGGGCGCCGCCCTATAGATCACGCCAAGCCAAATTTCAGCTTCTTTCTCCGACTCATTAAGGGTAATGTGGTATTTTTCCAACCCCTTATCATCTCTAACACGGGATTAAATCCCTAAGACACTAAAATAAAGTTATTTTCATCAAATTCTCTCAAGAACTCTCACTAGGGTTTCAACCTAAAAACCCAAATATCTTAAGATTCAACCATAGGTTTTCATTAATTCTTCAAGATTTGGATTCTCCTTTCCGAGGGCTACAAGGAGCACCTATTAATTGCACGACTCGAAACCCAAAATTAAGAATTCATTCAAAGCTTCAATTTCAAGGTATGTGGGGTTTGAACAAGAACACTCTTTCGTTATTGTGCCCAAAAGCTTCATTTTTCTTAATAAAATTGCGTAATTTCAAGATGAATTCATATTATTTTTGCTATATGTCAAGTTTATGAGATTATGGAATTGTTCAAGTTTTGAATTGCATGATTGTCTTGTTTAAATATGATCCAAGTTGAGAGTTCATGATATAAATTGCATATTCCTATATTGATACCATATTTTTAAGAATTTTCAAGATTTTTTGTCATGAATTGATCCTTATTGTGAAATCATGAGTCTTTTGATAACGCTCAATCTACAGCTCTCGTTTGAGTGTAAAGCGGTCGTTAGCAAATATAGAACCCAACCTGGGTTGGGTGTCGATCCCACAGGGAATAGCTTGGCCAACAAGTAAGTAAAATTACTAAACTTTTGGTGCAAGTCTCGTAAGAAGGGGGGATTCTTGTCTTGCAAGTAATGTAAACAAAAGCTGAAAATAATAAAGTAAAAAGAGAGAGATTGTTACGTTGGTTGTAAACAATGAGAATTGAAGCATTGGGGTTATGTCCACCTTCTGAGGTATACGTCTCTATTGGCTATGAGTGTGTAGAATTCTGTCATGCAATTGCTTATAGAGGATTGTAGTCGATGGTAAATCCAAGCGTCTCTCGACCTAAACAAGGACTATTTTACTTTAACTCTCTCGAGCTTAAAGCGTATCTAACGGTACGAATTCTCCAAGAGGTTAGTCCAGTTACGGCACTAGCTTTTTAATAGGAAAGGGTGTCCTACTACCTTGACATTATCTCTTTTCCAGACAAATAACTTTTCTCTCGAACAAGTTAAATGTTAGACTGGCGTATTTTTGCGTTTGCAACCGCAAAGAATGTAGATTAAGATGAAGAGAATAATGATATAAGCAATATACGTGCCTCGAACTTCACAAACTCACAGCAATAGATAGTAACTCATTCGGCTTCCATAACCCCAACAGAGAAGTTTAGTTACCCATGAATGCGAAGGAAATCACGATTGACATTGTTATTATATCACGATATTGAGTAATGGCGTGTAGATCAAGTGATAGGCGTGAGGCGTGATTCCTTAGCAAGTAACGATTCTCTTGTTGTAGAGTTTAAGAATAGAAGAGTAGATTAGAAGTGTTTGTAGTGGAAGATGAGAGGGATGGAAGAAAATTAATTGTTGAATGATGAATGTTAGATTCCTTTGAAAATCTCTAGCATGATAGGGTATTTATAATACCCATATCCTACTCCTACTAAGCTAATGAAATAAATAACCAAATCCTACTAGACTAATGAAATCCTTAACCCAAATGTACTAGGTTAAGGTAACATTATCATAATCCTCATAAAATAATGAAATACATAACCTAATTGCACTAGGTTAATGTATCATTGTCAAAATCCAGCTTTGTGTCTGTAAGTCCCCAAAGTCTTCAGAATTGCTGTTTTAGCCCGGGACAGATTTTCTATGCAGCAGTTTTGGTCCTTAGGCGTGTAAACTCCCTTCCCTTCCTTCGTGAGCTTTCTTTTGCGTCAAGTAAGCCATAAAATGCTGAATTCTGCATCATTTATACCTGAAACTTTACTAATCATGTTCGTTAGCTCATTTACAGGAAAAAGGACTAAAAGTGCATGAAATATATAATTTGTTCTCAAAACTAGGCTAAAATATGGGCAAAATATATTGATATAGGCGTGTAAATCCGCCTATCATCATCTTTGAGAATGAGTTATTGATACTATTTAAAGTGTTTCAAGAAGTGTACTTGAATTCCTTTGTCGTTGAAGTTCTAAAGTTTATTCATGGTAAGTCTACCGAGATTTTAAGAAAAGAATTGAGTTTTGATCTTAAGTTAAGAAAGAAATCCACATCATGTTGGTTTAAGATAAAGGGAAGCATGTTGGCTTCCATTACATATTGTTGAATTGTTTAAGGTGGGTTTTCTTTAAAGTTCTAAGCTAAGTAAGGAAGTAGTATTTAGCACCGAGTTGGGCTTGATTCCGAGGTCTCATGCCTCAGAACTACGTGCCCCCGTAGGTTTCTGATTGACCCCAAGTAGGTTAAGCTAGTGATCACTAAAAGTTAAGGTTCTACTCCGATGGCAAGGATAGAACAGCTCTCCCCAATGTGGGTAAGATGTTGGACTCCATGTAGCTCACATGGTTTATGTCGGTTAGAAGAAACTCCCGAGTCCCAAGTGTCCCAAGTTTTCTAGAGTCTCAAGTCGTAAAGTTCCTAAAATCCTAAGTTCTTGAGTTTTAAAGAAGTTTTACCCTCCCAAGGCTAAAAACATGAGTTTTGAAAGTATAAGTATTTCGAAAGCTATGATCCTAAGATTTTTAAGATTTTCAAATGTCATGATGTTCAAGTCTTAAAGAAGTTACTTGTTCTCATAAGATTAAAGCATATGTCCTGAAGGTTGATATTCTAAAATTTCATCTAGTTTACAAGCTTGAGAACAAAGAAAGAATTCAGATTTAGAATAAAGTGAAATGACTCATGTGATTTATATTATCCATTTCCTATCCAAAATTTATGAGAATTTTATTCAAGCTATGTGAGTCATCTATTATAGAATGCATGTTTTATATAAAGAATTATGACGTTGATTATTTGATTGCATACACCCCCGTATACTCAGTACATTCCCAAAGTACTGATCAACATACTTGTCTGTGTGCTACATTTCATCATAATATAAGTTCAGGTGCTCAGTCCCAGCCTCATCAGTGATTCTCGAGTGCCTTTGTCTACATCTCCACGGTGGTGAGTCCTCATGGTTCGAGGTTCGGTTATCCTCAGATATTCAGTTTATTTAGTAGTTGTTTATTTCTTTTCAGTTGAGTATGAGTCAGTTGGGGACCTGTCCCAAAGGCTCTCTAGTTCTTGAGTAGTAGAGGCTTTGTCAGACTAGTGATCATATTGTTAGTAAGTTGAGATTTCCAGTATTTTGGCTGTTTGGATAAAGTATTTTCACTGTATTTCTTATGATTTTATATAACAGTACCCATGATTTGTCTATTTCATCTCTAGGTAAGTTATTATGTGAAGTAGCAGGATCAAAGGGTTAGCTTGGGGCTAATTGTAGCCTTAAGCACCGTGTTATGCTTCGGAACCCATTTTCGGGGCGTTACAGATAACCAGACCTTAAATCAATCTTCGAAAACACCGCAGCACCCTGGAGCTGATCAAATAAATCATTAATGCAAGGAAGAGGATGCTTATTCTAAATCGTCACCTTATTCAACTGTCGATAATCAATACACATCTGCATAGACCCATCATTTTTCTTCACAAACAAGACAGGTGTACCCCAAGGTGAAACACTGGGTCGGATAAATCCCTGATGCAACAACTCCTGCAACTGATCCTTCAGTTCCTTCAACTTTGTTGGGGCCATCCTATAAAGAGGGATAGAAATAGGCTTTGTTCCCGGCTCAACATCAATGGCAAAATTAATATCTCGATCTGGAGGCATACCAGGCAAGTTCGTAGGGAACACGTCCATAAACTCATGGACAATACAGACAAAATCTAATGAAGGAGGCGAAACAACACTGGTGTCATGAATATGGGCTAAATAAGATAAGCATCCCCTCTCAACGAATTTATGAGCCTGAATATAAGATATAATCCTCTTAGGACCCAAATGAAGTGCACCCTTCCAAGCTATCTTTGGAACACCCAGCAAAGATAAAGTCACAGTCTTGGCAAAATAATCTAAGACAACATGATATAGATACAACCAATCCATACCCAAAATAACATCAAAATCGATCATATCTAACACAAGCAAATCTATCAAAGTCTCACGTCCAGCAAAAGTCACAACACAAGATTGGTGAGCCTGATCCACCACTAAAGGATCACCTACTGGGGTGGATACATGAATAGGCATCGCAAGAGGCTCACTAACAGAATCAAAACTCGAAGAAAAATATACAGGTGTATAAGAAAACATCGATCCGGGATCAAATAATACAGATACAGGTCTGAAATAAACGGGGACAATACCTGTAATCACAGCATCAGAAGCCTCTACCCAGGTTTGGCTGGTATAACATAACACTGACCATCACCACCAGCTTCTTGGGTAGCCCTATGACCACCAACTACTTGAGTGGCCCCACGGCCACCGTACGAACTCCACTACCTCTACCCTTTTCACCTCTGGTAGTACCTCTACCCCTCGCAGATGAAATAGGAGTAGCTCGAATCACCCGACGGGTACAGTCCCTGGCCACATGGCTAATCTCATCACATACATAATAACCTCTACAACTAGTCTCAATAGAAGAAGGTACAATTGGGCCCGAACGGCCACCCTGAACTGCTGGACTAGAATGTTTACCACCTGAACTCTGTAACGCCGCCTGCACTGGCCTACCATGGTATCCATGAGAACCTCTAAAATCTCTGCCTCGAGAGGTCTGAATCCTGAACTCACCAAAACATCGTGCCCTCTTGGCGCCTCCCTGAGATGCACTAATAATACCCTGTTATCTTAGCATGATCCACAATACTCTGAAAAGAAGCACCAAACACAACCATCTGAGACATAGCCAACTGAAGGGAGACATCTAAACCCTTCACAAACTTCCGAATCTTCTCAGACTCAGTAGAAATGATATCATAGGAATATCTAAATAGGGCATGGAAGCGTGCCTCATACTCAGCAACTGTCATGGAGCCTTGCTCCAAATGATCAAACCTGTCCCGTATACGGTCTCTCAAACTGAAAGGCATAAATCTCTCTAGGAAAGCCTCAGTGAACTGATCCTAAGTCATCTCGGGAGAATCACGAGGTCAACAACTGACAAGCGACCTCTACCATTCTCTCACTGTATATCTCAACTGATAAGGGGTATAAGTAATTCCATGAGACTCGAGTGAACCCAAATTATGCAACTTCTCTCGGTAATCAATCAGAAACTCATAGGCATCCTCGCCCACTACGCCATCAAATTTGGGAGGACCCAACCTAGTAAACCTCTCGAACCTCTTCTAATCCTCAGAAGACATCACTGCACTAGCCATGAGAGAAGGTATAGTAAATCTGGCAGACTGTGATCCCATCTGGGGAGGTAACATGGATGTCAGGTGGGTTTCTGATCTCGGAACCCCATAGTCAGATGTCGGCACTGAAGGTGGAATAGGACTCGGGGTCTGAGGAGTACCCAAACCAAAAACAGGTGCGACAGGAGGATTCACACTCTGAACTGGAGGAACACCCGGCATAACCAAAAGAGAACACTCTAGACGGGTCAGCAAATGCACCAATAATCCCTCCAACACTGGGCAGACGAACTCTGAAGAACTGGAATAGGACACATCCCTCCAACCTGCTCAAAATGAGGCTCAGAAGAGAGTCCCCTGGCACTCCTCCTAGACGGGGCTGCACCACAAGGCCGTCCCCTTCCTTGAGTCCATCCACGACTCGAGGCTCGCCCTCTGGGTGAAGGCTCTGCATCACTATTCTCGTGGGACCTAGCCAACACCATATGAGCAGAAAGAGTGAAACATAACTCAAAACACAAGCTATGAAAGAACTTCGCAAGATAAGGAATAAAAATAAGGAAAGTTTCCTAAAGACATCTTATAGCCTCTCAAAGATAGATATGGACGTCTACGTACCGATCCACGAGACTCTATTATACATCCCGTTATTACACCGTTGAGACCAATGAAACCTGAATGCTCTGATACCAATTTGTCACGACCCAAAAATGAGGGTCATGATGGCACTTATCGCGGTATACCTTGATAAGTAAGTCTATCACCCAAACTGATACGAAAAGAGGAAAAGATAAACATATCCCACAGTAAGGCTTCTAGAACAAAGCTGAACCATATAAGTAATTATAATAATACGGAAAGAACTTATCCAAAATACCAATCATGCCCAAAACCAGGTGTCAATAGTGTAAGAACTACTAATCTAATCCAAGAGTCAAATGCATCGGAAAAATGACTACAAATAAATAATATATGTAACTGAATACTAATAAATACATAACTACTGTAGAAAGATAGAGGTGAAATTTGAACGCATGAATGTCCAACTGCTACCTTGAAAGTTCTAACAATCGCCCGAGTCAAGCAAGCTGAGGCGTAATCGAGCTAGGACCTGCACCGAAAGGGAGCAGTAGGCATGAGTATAGTCCACTTGTACTCAGTAGGTATCATAGGACGACCAAGCAAAGTAGTAAATAAAGCATACAAAATATACACTAAGGGCATGTCACTTGTAATCAGAAAATATCCCACAACAGTAGACCACACCGCTTGCACTAATAGTTCTAATATATCTCACATATTTTACAAAAACACACCAAGATATAGAACACAAGTATACATTATGTCACATATAAATAGAACAAGAGAGAACTTGTAGATACAAGATCATTAAATATAAGTAAAGGAAGATAAGACAAATACATAGATGACAAGTCAATAAGGCAATACAACATGACATAAACTCAATAAAGTAAGTGCAATGTTTATGATGATGATGATGCACGAGGTCGTCGCACAACCTCCGAGATCGTCGCACAATCCCCGTATACACCTACAGAGCTAAAGCTTCCTGACTTAAGACCCATGGAGGGTTCGTCAACCCGTATATAATCCACATATCTCATATCTCCTTTTCGACACATCCCTCGAAAAGGGTTTTATAAGGTGTTGCAATATCTCCTTTCTGGCACATTCCTCGGGAAGAGTTTTAAAAAAATGTTGCTAGTGTTTCTCAGATTTTGTCACGGTGGTACCAATGTTTCATGAATGAGTATGATATGAGGATGTAATTCTCACAACCAATCACAATGAGTATTTTCACAACCAACCACAATGATATATTTCCACAACCATGTGAGCCAATATCCACTCATTATTTTAGTTTCATCCATGAATTTTCACATGTCTCATATGCAAATAAAGTATGAATATAATATTAATACATCAATGGTACCATATTAAACATCTTAACAATACAATACAATTATTCACATGTATTCAAGGCTATTAATATCACATAGGACCCCACACGGTCTCATATATCACATAATAACTCAATTTCGACAGTCACATCACATATAGGCCCCCACACGATCACAACACATAAATATCTATTTTTTATGATTAGTTCCCACCCTTAACATACATTTTTGTATCATCATTTACTACCAGCTTAGTCTGAAAGAGTTAAGTCATAACCTACCTCGAAAGCCGAAATCGGTCTGCTACACTTGAACCCGCGATCTTACTTTTTATGAACAATCCCGAACTCTACTAAAAACATCAAATATGAAATCTATGCATCAAAACAAAACCAACGACACTCATATTGACTACTTTTGATTCGGGATCAAAACGAACCCCCAAAATGGGTTTCCGAAAAAAAGGGCAAAATTGAAAATTTACTTCAAAAACATGTTTCCCATATTTTTAGGAACGTACAGCTGAAAACTCAAGTCAAATCAAGTCAAAAATGGGATTCAAATCGAAGAAAAATTATTTTTAAGTTTTACCGGGTAAAATCTTTGAAACCCGGGTTAAAATCAAGAATCGGAGTTATTTTGAAGGTTAAATTGATTAAAACTAGTAATTATAAAATAAAAGTATTATTCAAATGAAAAGAGTGAAATTTGAATTTAAAATCATGCCCTAAGATTTTTGGGATTTTGAGGAATTTATCCAGAAATTATCAAGAAAATGGGTGAATTGTTACTTTAAATCCGTAATAAAACAAAGAAATAGATGTTAATCTAGCTTCACTTTTAAGCTCCCAAACTATTTAGGTTTAACTCTCACGAGGCAAGATGAAAAATGAGCAAAATGGACCCAAAAACTTTTTACAAGTGCAGAAAATCTGCACTAAAATAACCAAAAAAACTGCAGTTTTTTTGTTTTGTTAAAGTCCACTTCGGACTTCGATAGGTGCCTGAAATTCGTTCAAAGTTCGATACGTGCAAGCGAACTATGCAAACACACTAAATTTGACGTTTCGAACGCGATGGAGATATCAGATTTTCAAAAAAATATCATTTTCATAAAGTTAACCCCTGAAACCCGAAATTACAATTTTCCAAACCGAGGGTCGAAATGAGATTTAAAAGCCATAAAATTCATACCAAATATGCTAACACCCTAAAATCGATATTCTGGATCTGATGGCGAAATCGGATTTTCAACCCGAGGTCGTTTCGATCAAATGTGGATCCCCCACTCATATTTCTAATTTTTCAACTTTCCGATCAATAGGTCAAAATGAGCTCGGGTGCACCGGGACCCAAACAAAAGGTCTAACTATCCTAAAATTGATATTCTGGAGTTGTTGGCACAGTCCGTTTGGACATCCGTCACACGGATCATTAGATATCCACATAAGTCCAAAATAAGGCTCTCAATGCCATCAAAAACCATAATATTTCATAAATAATACCAAAACGCATCAAAAATCATGTCAATCACTTCCATTGCCCAAAAATATCAAAATGTAATTACGAAGAGTGGTAAAATAGTCAAATCACATAAAATCACAAATTTCACATATTTCATCAAAATTTTAGATTGTTACACTCCTTACTCGTTCATTCTACTCCACTTCTAGATATGGCTGATCCAGATTTGTACTAGGTGACTCATCTCGAGTACTTGCGGGAACTTGAAAAGCAGATTCATGAACTCCGGAGGGAGTTGGGAGACTTCAGACCAAGGCTGAGGAAGGCTCTACTGCTGCCGGATGACGATTGGCGGTTGACAATAATAATAATAATAATAATAATAAAGATAAAAGAAAATGATCAAAAGCCCCCCCCCCCAACCTTTACCTCAAATCTCAACTACACACCTATACTTTGCGGGGGTCCTATGACCCTCCTGAACTATTTTAAAGTGGAATATTTACACCTCTGAAAACTGACGCCCAGACATTGTTTCAGGCAGTGAGATGCACTCGCTGCCATGTCATGCCACGTAATATTACTTTTTTTAATATAAAAAAATAATTACTTTTATTTATTATATTTTTTCCTTTGTATTCTTTTTAAATTTCCTTTTCAATTTCATTACTTTTTTCCATTTATTCTATGTTCTTCCACAATAATGATTCTCCATTCTTTTGTTCTTTTTTTTCCTTTCTCTTCATTTGATTTTCTTCAATCTCAAACCTTTGTTAAATAGTGAATTCAAAGTCAACTATTAAACTCAAAGTTTAGAAAAAAAAATTGCTTCAAGAACGAAAATTTGCACGGCTTCACACATTTGCTTCAAGAATAAAATTTTCCATTTCTGTATTCGTTATGTGAGTTCAATTACAAACTCGTTATTCAATTGGAACTCAAGAATTACTAATTTTTTCAAGAAAGGTGATGTTGAGGAAGGACGCAAATTGTTCGACGAAATGCCCCAAAAAGAATGTAGGAACTGTATGATTTCTGGGTATGTAAGAAATGGGATGTTAGATTATGCTCAAAAAATGTTTGATACAATGCCGAGCAGAAATTTTATTTTCAATCTTGTTCCTTTTTCTTTAATTTTTTTAAAAAAATTTCTCAACTATGAAAATTGATGTTGAATTTATGATTGTGAAAAAATTTGGTATTGATTTTGATTATGGTGCTGATTTGATTGTTTCAATTTCAAGAAATGTGGATTTGAATGATGATTTATGGTTTGATATTGAAAATTCAATCAATGTAAAGTTAAAAGATTTCAAGATTCCACAAAATGTGTATAGAGAATTGTTGGAAGTTTATGCTTTATTTCATGAGAACGATGATTCTTGGTATGGTAATTCGGTTAATGAGTATGTAAGTTTGAATAATCTTAGTGTTCCGAGGAATGGTGCTTTTAGGGAGGTGATTGTTAGTTTGGATGAAATGGTAGTTGATGTAGTTTGACCGTTTACTGTGATTTATATCGGAAGAGATGATAAATTAGTTTTGGATTGGATGCCACTGTTGAGTTCTTAAGAAGAAGAAGAAGAAGAAGAAGAAGAAGAAGAAGAAGAAGAAGAAGAAGAAGAAGAAGAAGAAGAAGAAGAAGAAGAAGAAGAAGAAGAAGAAGAAGAAGAAGAAGAAGAAGAAGAAGAAGAAGAAGAAGAAGAAGAGGAGGAAGAAGAAGAGGAAGAAGAGGAAGAGGAAGAAGAGGAAGAAGAGGAAGAAGGAGAAGAAGACATGAATAAAGAAGAATAATAATTAAAAATAAATAAAGAAAAGAGTAAAGAAATATTAAAAATAAATTTTTAATAAAAAAATTTGTTCTCACTCTCTTTAAAGAGAGTGAAACACACTCTCGTGTCATGTCAGCATTCAGAGGGGTAATAATTCCACTTTAAAATAGTTTAGGGAGGTCATAGGATCTCCGCAAAGTATAAGTGTGTAGTTGGAATTTGAGGTAAAGGTTTGGGGGGCATTTGGCTATTTTCTCTAAAGATAATAATAATAGTAGTAATAATAATTAGGTTATGTTTTTTCTTTTAGAGTATGCATTTTCTTTTTTAATATTGGGTCTACCCAAGGGTATGTTTTTTTTATTATATATATTTGTGTATAGTGAATTCAAAAATCTATGTTTACTCGACTTTGAATTTTTAATTCTTATTTAATATTTAATTATCATTCTGTCTATTTCTTATTCTCAATATGTTGACGGTTGGAGGTACGGATTGAGCATTTGAGACAACTGATGAACCATATGTTACAACAGATGGTTAATCTGATGCGACCGATGAATCATATGTTGCAACAAACGGTTAATCTGATGCGACAGATGGATCATATGTTGCAACAGAAGGTTATTAATAATAAAAAATTATTGTTATTGAGAGGGTGAAAAGTCATGACTTTTCGATTATTTAATATGAAAAATGGTTCGTAAATAAATAATAAAAAAATAACTGACAAACACAATTTATAATCATTAACGAACTGTTATTTAATTTTAATAACTGATCGTGACTTTTCACCATTTTTTTTAAATTTTTTTTTTAATTGTTTATTTATTATATAATAAAAAAGTCACAACATTGAATTAATTAAGGTATATGATGATTGTTAAAAAAAGGTGAATAGTCGTGACTTTTTGTCTAACACATTCAATATTATTGATGTATCAAATTCCCCATCTGTTGTGACTGATGAATTAACTGTTAGAAGAGATCAAAAAAGCTCCTAACACAGATGGTCGATTTATTGCAACAGATGGTATATCTGTTGCCACAAATAGACAATCTATTGCCACAACTCAATAAAAATGGTTATTATTTTATTAAATAAATGGTTATTGAAAAGGTGTCTTCGATTTTTTAATTGAGAAAAAGGTTATTTAGATTTAAGAACTAAACTAATTAATAATAATAAGCTGAAAAATCATGACTTGTCACAATAATAAAAAACTCACCAGCTTGATTTAATTAAGTCATTTTTTTTCACAGAAAATAATAAGGAAATAAATAATAAACACAATTTATAATTACAAAAAAATAGTTATTTAATTTGAATAATTGATGTTAATATTAAATAGGCGACAAGTTGTGACTTTTCGTCATTTTTGTTTTTAAATTTATATAATATAAAAGTCACCAAATTTAGATTAATGATATGATAATTATTAAAAAAGATAGATTATATATTGCAACAAATAGATTATTTGATGCAACAGGTTGTTGATTTGTTGTAACATATGGTATATATGTTGTCACAGATAGGTTATCTGATGCAACAGATATAAGGGACGACCCGGTTCATACCTACTCCGTAGGTGTCGGGGAGGGGGGACCGGTCCTGGCCTCATAATAATCTGAAAAGTCATAAAAATAGTTATTGAAAAGAACTAATTAATAATAATAAGTTGAAAAGTCCTGACTTATCACAATAATCAAAAAGTTAGTCAGCAACTTAATTTAATTAAGTCATAACTTTTCACAGTAATAAAAAAGTCACCAGTTTGTATGTAATTAATAAATAGAGGTGAATAGTCGCGCCTTTTTGCCTAACTCATTCAAATTCAATCCTCTATAAATAGGTCCCTCCTTACTAGTTCATTCTACTACACTCTATTTATTTCTTGCATCTTGTCTTTCATTTTTCACCTTCAACCACTTTCTTTCTCTTTTCTGACTTAGGTAAGTTTTTTTCTTATTTTTTGTGTAAACATACCCAATTGGTAGTATATGTTGTATTATATTCAAATTTCTTTCTTTACTTTTGTTTTTACGTTTTATGTCAATTCATTTGTGTTCTAGATATGGTTGATCTAGCGTGGGATGTTGCTATTTTATAAGACACCGTGCGGGAACTTCAAATGTAGGTTCATGACCTGCAATAGTTGTCTGCCATGAAAGCAAGGATGCTCTGGGAGATCCGGAGGTTCAGGAGGGCACTGCTGCCGGTTGAAAATTGGTCGGCTGGCAATAATGATAATAATAATAATTAGATTTTTTTTTCTTTTAGCCTATGTATTTTTATTTGTTTTTGTTTAATAAAAACTTTATGTTTGATCGACTTTGACGTTTTAATTCTTATTTATTTTTCATTCTATCTATTCTTCTTCTCAACAAACATGTCGACGATTAAGGAATAATTTGAATCCAGTAGCAAGAGCAAGAGTTGAAATATATGAGTTATCTGTTGGGTTTGTGGCAGGAGCTATATTGTGTTGTTCCAAAGAGATTACTCATCTGTTACAATAGAATAATTATTTGTTGCAATAGATTACTCGTTTGTTGCAACAGATTAATCATCTGTTCGATTCATATTACGGGCACTATAGAACCATAAACATGAATCCAACATATGAGTCTTCTGTTGCAACAGACTGAGTGATCTGTTTAAATTGTGAGCTCTTATGTTGTATTCATGAACTGGTT
Source organism: Capsicum pubescens (assembly GCA_030864215.1). Classification (NCBI taxonomy): domain Eukaryota; kingdom Viridiplantae; phylum Streptophyta; class Magnoliopsida; order Solanales; family Solanaceae; genus Capsicum; species Capsicum pubescens. Next base: position 282,419,005 of record CM061543.1, on the reverse strand, counting down.
CTATCCATTATTGAAAAAACAGTAGTACCAGTGTACCCAGATGACAAATTTAACTATAAACCATAATTTTACTTACCAAAGTCACCTATGAAGTAATGTCAAAGTGGAAAGTGATGTACGAAATAAAATTTCACCTAAAAAATTGGTCAAGCAAAGTAGCAGCAGTAGCAGTAAAAACAACAATAATGGTCGACAAGAAGAAGATGAAGATGATAATGAAGTAGAAGATGATGATAGTGAAGCAGAAGATGATGAATAAAGCAGCAGAAGCAATAATGAACAACAAAAAATTACGAAGAAAGAGAAAAAAATAATGGATTAGAAGAGAGAGAAACATGTCTTTTCCCCCCGTTTTTCATTATCTTAATTAACATTTAGATCAATGTATAAATTTAAAAACTTGTGGGCTATTTTCAATTTTTTCTAACTTTCTTAATACATAATAAAGTAATTGTCACCCCACTCAATCATTAAGACTTGAGTCACCTACACCTCATTTTTAAACTCTTTTGTCACTTTTAGCTCACAGTCCCAACCTTCAAGATGGTCCATAAAGAGCTGCATATCTCATTCATTTAAAAAATAATAACCTACTTTTCGTGTGTTCCAAAAAATTCCTATTCTTTTTTAGCAACCCTTTTAACACAATATTAAATAACATTTTGATCTATATGACATAACTTTAATTTTAAATTACAAGATTCAAAATTTTCTTTGTTTTTCTAAACGACGTGTCACGTTAAAATATATACTCCCTTTATTTCATGTTAGTTGAACACTTTGCCTTTTGTGCGGTACTTAAGAAATCATAAATTAAATGACCAATTTTACTACTTTCTCCGTTTAGTATTAGTTGCCCCCTATAGACTTGACACAACCATTAAGAAAAATATTTATTAGGAATCCATTTTACCAAATTAGCCTTATTAATTATGTTTTGAAAATATAAATTTGAATATATAACTTGTTTAGTCATTTAATGATAAGGGTATTATTGGAAGAACATACTAAAATTCTCTTGATTTCATCAATGGAACAACTAAATTGAAATGAATATTTTTAAGAAAGAGGGTCAACTAAAATGAAACAGAGTGAGTACTATATTCTTTGTCCATATTAATAAACATAAATATAAGTTATAAAAAATATCCATCACGCATATAAATAGATATTATTGAAATCTTCAAAGAGTATATTCATTGTAGGGATAAAAAAAATAATTAATTTTATTTTTATTTAGTAAGTGATCAAATAATTTGATCTATATTTCTAGTAAAATAACCAATTAATCAATGAAGTGAGTAATTCGTGTTTAAACATACTATTTCCTTCATTTCATTTTTACGACATTATTTTTTTACTCAGTTTTTTAAAAAAAAAATCATTTATTATAACTAAAATTAATTTAATTTTAAATTTCCTTTTTAACGACACAAATATTTACTCTCTCATTCAATATAAATGAATTTTTGAATTATTTTTTAATGTTCAAAATAAGTAAAACGCTTGTTCTTTAAGAGACACGTTAAAAATTTCTTTTAATTTTATTTTTTAGGTTATGAGTTTTAAGAAATTTAATTAAATTTATTTAAAAATTTAAAAATAATAACATGGAAAATAAAATATACTAAGTGTATATTGAGATAAAATTTATTTATTTAAAACTAAAAAGAATAAAATTTTAGATGGTAAGTTTCAAAAACTTTTCTTTTTCTAAATACCGACGAAGGGTGCCACATTTACCGAGGGAATAGTACTCGTAACACTCATCAGTCATCAGTGTCACCCCTGACGACCACAACTAACTACTCTCCAAATCACGACAAACTACAGCACTTGCACTCTCGCGAACACACAAATGACCGAGCTTCAAGGGCTGTTCTAGAATTTTTGTCTGGGATGTCGAGCTGTTCTTATAGATTTTGCGTTCACAGCAACAACAAAAAAAGGCATCCATACTTTTTTATGTTTTGACCGTGGCACCCACACGTTGGAGTCAGAATTTTCATAGGGTTAAAAATATAAAGACTAATACACAAATAAATTTAGGGGATTCAATATTTTTTTATATATAAGAAAACTAATTTGACCTTGTAATTTTTTGACAAGAAGGTTTGGATGAATCCATTACAGTACCCTGGTTCCACCCTGGATGACACCGACACAGTAGTGATTCAGAAAGGGAAAAGGGCTGGGGAACCTAATGTAATTACGGTGAATTGTCCAGATAAAACTGGCCTTGCCTGTGATATCTGCCGCACCATCCTTGATTTTGGTCTCTACATTGTCAAAGGAGGTATTCAGCTCTTCTTAATATTACCATTCCATTTCTTCTGCCAAACATTTTTTAATTTTGTTTGGATTCATATTTTATATATGAATTGTCAATTATGTGTTGCTTGATCTTTCCAGAGTTATTTTTTGCTTCTACATTTTCTTAATCGTAGAAATATACTCACCTATGTTCTAATTTGTTTGTTTTATTTTCTTTTTGGTCCTTAATTTCCTTTGCACTGTTCTGTCCCCTGTTTTTGTTGTGAGCTTGTGTTCATATTATTGTCTTCCTAGTTGCTACAGGTTTGCGCGTCTTCTTATTTTCTTCTCTTTTTGATTAGTGGCGTTGGTGGTCGACGGTAGATTAGGTTCATGTCATATGTCTGGGTTGGGGCCGGGGCTGGGGTCCACGGGAAGGTTGGAGTCTGGGTTAGGGTCGAGCTTGGGGTTGGGGCTTAAGGGTAGTAGGGTGAAGCGGGATAGGGAGCCTATAGGTTGAGAGTTGGGTCTTGGAACATAGGAACTCTTCAAGGTAAGTCCATGGAGCTCGTGAAGATTCTTAGGAAGAGAAGGACTAGTACAGCTTGTGTCTAGGAGACCAAATGGATAGGCGAAGGATGGGGTAGGTATGGGTTCAATTTCGGGGAAAAGAATGAAGGAGGAGCCTCACTTTTAGATTTTGCTATTTTGGTTTGATGGTAGCAAATTCGAGGTTCTCGAAGAAGGAGGAGCACCTTATTATCTTTTATAGTTTGGTGGCCAAGACGCAGATAGATTTGCTCCTTAGGAAGGGTGATAGAGTGCTATGTAAAGACTATAAGGTCATACTTAGTGAGAATCTTTCTACCCAACGTAAGCTTCTAGTGATGGACTTAGAAATCAAGAAGGACAGAAAGAAGTGGGTTGTGGAGGATCAACCCAGGATTAAGTGAGGTAGCTTGACTTTGATCAGTGCTTTGGATACAGAGGAGAAGTTGACGACTAAGGGGGTTTGGGAGAGTAGAGGAAATGTAGATAGTATATGGGAGACGACTGTCGGTTGCATCTGGGAGACAGCTAGAGAGGTGTTGGGTGTCTCGACAGGCCAATCGGGTAAGCACCAGTGGGACTGGTGGTGGAACGTTGAAGTTAAGAGGAAGGTGGAGATTAAGAAAGTGGCTTATGCGAAGTTGGTGGAGAGCAAGGATGACAAGGTCAAGCGGACAAATAGGGAGGAGTATAAGTTAACAAGAAAAAAGGCTAAGTTAACGGTTACTGTGGCTAAGTAGCAGCTTTTGAGAGCTTGTATGCGACTTTAGAGGAGAAAGGTGGGGATAAGAAGTTATATAGGATGACCAAGGCTAGAGAGCGAAGGGCCTGTGACCTTGACAAAGTAAAGTGCATCAAGGGTGAAGATGGCAAAGTGTTGGTGGATGACACTCTCATTAGGAGGGGATTATAGTCTTATTTTCATAGATTTTTGAATGATGAGGGGGACGGAGGTTTAGTGCTGGGGGACTTAGACCACTCAAAGAGGTGTCACGATTACGGTTATTGTAGGTGTGCTAAGTTTGAGGAGGTCAAGGATGCTATTTGTAGGATGCGTAAGGGTAGGGCGACTTTGCCAGACGAGATTCCGATGGATATTTGGAAGAGAACTAGCGGGGCAGGTATGGAGTGGCTGGCAAAGTTGTTTGATATCATTTTTAGGACGGCGACAATGCTAGAAGATTAGAGATGGAGTATGATGATTTCTTTATATAAGAACAAGGGGGACATTCAGAGTTGCAACAACTATAGGGGTATCAAGTTGTTGAGTCATACTATGAAAGTTTGGAAAGAGTGGTAGAGTTAAGGCTGAGGAGGATCGTGATGATTTTCGAGTATCAGTTTGGTTTCATGCTAGGTTGCTTGACAACCGAAGCCATCCATCTTGTGAGGAGATTAGTGGAGCAGTATAGGAAAAGAAAGGATTTGCACATGGTGTTCATCGATCTGTACGATAAAGCCCCAAGGGAGGTCTTGTAGAGGTGCTTGGACGTTAGAGGTATGCCTGTGGCATACACTAGGTCGATTCAGGACATGTACAACGGAGCGAAAACTCGTGTGAGGACGGTAAGAGGAAATTCAAAGCACTTTCTTGGTTTGACTGGGTTGCACTAGGGGGTCGACTCTTAGTTCGTTTTTATTCGTCTTGGTGATGGATGTATTGATGCAATATATTCAGGGGGGTGCCTTGGTGTATGATATTTGATGGTGATGTAGTTCTTATTGATGAGACCGAGGGAGGAGTTAATGATAAGTTGGAGGTTTGAAGACATACCCTAGAGTCTAAAGGGTTTAGGTTGAACACGACTAAGACGGAGTACTTGAAGTGGAAGTTCAGTGATTTGACGCATAAGGTTGACGTGCTAGGGAAGCTGGATTCTCAGGCCATTCGGAAGAGAGATAATTTCAAGTATCTTGGGTGTATGATTCAGGAAAATGGAGAGATTGATGAGAATTTCATGCACCGTATCGGTGCAGGGTGGTTGAAATGGAGGCTCGCTTCGAGAGTCTTGTGTGATAAGAAGGTGTCTCCTATGCTTAAAGGTAAGTTCTACAGAGTGGCAACTCGACCGACTATGTTGTATGGAGCGGAATATTGGTCAGTTAAGACCTCTCACATCCAAAAGTTGAAGGTAGCGGAGATGAGGATGTTGAGATGGATGTGTGAACTTACTAGAAGAGATAGGGTTAGAAATGAGATTATTCGAGAGAAGGTAGGAGTGACTTCGGTGGAAGACAGGATGCGGATAGTGAAGTTGAGATGGTTTGGGCAAGTGATGAGTCGGTGCACGGATGCCCCAGTTCGGATGTGTGAGAGGCTCGCTATGGATGGTTTCAGATGGGGAAGACGTAAGCCGGAGAAATATTAAAGGGAAGTAATTAGGCATGACATGAAGCAGTTACAACTTACAGAGGACATGACCCTTGATAGGAAGGTGTGGAGTACGCGAATTAGGGCAAAGGGTTAGTGGGTAGGAGGTGTTCTTACTGGTAGGGAGGAGTGCTTTATTTGTCGATATACCTGTAGTCATAGTGTTATGCATGTGTCTTGTAGTTTCTTATTCGTGGTGTCTTGGTTATGTTTGTGATTTCGGATAGATAGTTCATAGTATTACTTTGTGGGTGTCTTGTTTCTTTTATTATCTAGAGTTTATTACCCTATTTTGTTGTTTGTTTTTATATTTTTTTTTTGCTTATTATACTGTTATTTGTCTTGAGCTGGGGGTCTATCGGGAACAACCTCTCTACTTCATCTGAGGTGGTGGTATGGACTATGGACTGCACACACTTTACCCTCCCCAGATCCCCTTTTGTGGGAATACACTGGGTATGTTGTTATAGTCTGTTTTTAAAATAATGTTATTTTCCTTTCCTTTTTTTGGTAATTCTTGAATTCTAACTTTGCAGGTGACATGTTTAAGATCATTTTGTTACATTTTAAGTATCTTTAATTTAAGACCATAAGATTAAACAATCTTCTTTACTTTCTTAAATTCCGTGTTAACCAGCAAACATATTGATGGGAGTATTCAGGTTTCATGTTTAGGGAAGGTTGGTTTCCTTTTTGTGATTCAAACTGATTGCAGAAAGTTCTTATGGAAAATGTTTGCAAAAAGTTATCTAAAGACCAATTAGGAATCCAGTAGCGGATTAAGATTTAAACTTACTGGGTCAAGCCTACTTTTTGTTGCAATAGCAGTGAATTTTACAGATAAATTTATATTCTGTTAAAAGTACTAATTCTGATGAACCCAATGCTTCAATGCTGCATCCACTCCTGATCAGGATGCATTTAACTGATGTTTCCCTAGGAATTAAATTGTTTCTCTATGTAATTTTTGTATATCTACTCTGAAGAAACAACCTCTCTACTTCATCTGAGGTAGTGGTATGGTCTGCGTACACTCTACCCTCCCCAGACCCCACTATGTGGGAATACACTGGGTATGTTGTTATTGTTGTTGTTGTACTCTGAAGAAACAAAGTTTGTAGATCATTTTCTAGTGTTTGGTTGAGAATGAGCATATGATAATTGCACGGGGTAGAGGATAGTGTTTCGGTAATTTTTTTTTTGTTAAAGTTTTATCACAACATAAAGTATTGATTGTGCAAAGTGATACGGAGCAAGAGTTTGGATATTTATATGAGAGATTGGATTTCTTTTCAGGGTTATGGAAGTTTACCTTTTCTCTTTTGGTGAAAAATGGTTACTAGGAGAAACATTTTCTATACACTGAGATAATTAAACACTGCAATATGATTTCTTCAAGGAAACATTTTCATCTAGACCAATCAATTCTAAATTTATGTTCAATATTGAATCGGTATCATCATTTTTACATGCACTATACAGTTTTATAATGATATTCTTTATCGTCTGTGTTGTGACATATCACATATGTATGTTGGGATTTGTGAATTGAAGTAGCCATATAAGCTTTCATTTTTGTTATCCCAAATGGTTAAATCTGGGTTGTACATCTTTAGCTAGCAGACTTCAATGTGGTTGCTGATTTAGTTTTCCCATTCTCTAGAAAAGATGTTGCAATCTGATACTGTTCCCAATTCAGTAACCTACCTATCACTCCTTTTTTATCTAGCTAAAATATAATGCTCTCTTCTCCATTGGTTTTACATCTTAACTAATTGCCCCGTGTTTCTATGAATCAGATGTTTCGACGGATGGGATATGGTGCTATGTGGTGTTATGGGTGGTTCCTCAGTCTTCCTCATCTAAAAGATGGGAAAGTTTGAAACAGCGCCTTCTATCAGTTTGTCCATCATGCTCTGTTTCATTTTATTTGAACCAGCTGTCCCCACGAGCTAATGCTTCTCCAGTTTATTTATTGACATTCTGTAGCTCAGACCGAAGAGGATTATTACATGGTAGTGACAAATCTTCGTGCACAGATTATGATTATTGATATAGTGCTCTCTTCTTATGCTATTGCATAATGTTGCTAGATGTTACCCAAGTTCTCTCTGAGCTTGAGCTTACCATTCAAAGGGTAAAAGTGACAAAAACTCCAGATGGCCGTGCAGTGGACCTTTTCTTTATAACAGACAACTTGTAAGTATATAATTTCTACACTTTTGTTAGAATGCTAAGTTATAGAGTTGTAATAAACCTATTGTTGTTATCACGTCTTAGAATTGGATAGTGAAAAGTTCCTTCACAGGAACAAATGATGTGAGTTAATGAATCTTCGGGGTCCCCCCTCCCCCAGTCGAGTAACCGACCATCACTAAATTAACTAGTAAAAATTATGGATGAAAAGAGGGGGTTGCTCAGATGGTAAATACATTCCACCTCCAATCCTAAGGTTGTAGGTTCAGGTCACCAAGGGAGCAAAACGGAAACATTTCAATATTCTATTCGATTTCTTCTTATCTTTTATGGTTGTGCCTTATTTGCTTCATTTTTAAATTGTCCTCTTATGTAATACATAATGCTCTTTAATTGTAGCTTAATAATTATAATTTGATAAAGAAACGCATACAACAACATACCCAGTGTAATCCGACAAGTGGGTTCAAGTGATAAGGAAAAGTATCTACTTGATATTTGCTGCAAATTCTGTACTTATATTCTTATCCAACTAATCATAAATAACTCTGTTTCAAAAAAAACTTATTTTCTTCATTCTTACTTTCATTCTGTACTAATAAAACAGACATTCTATGAAGAATCTTTTCAATTACTCCTGCGCGGACAATGTTATATACTTATATGTTACTCCTCTTCTGCATTATGCTTCCTTTCAAACGTCTAATAATGTTTACCCGATTGCAAGTATTTCTCTTTTGAAAGAGCTTCTCTTCTTCATTCAAATTTTGATTTTGGAGCGACAAAAATAGATGTTTGGTGGAGATGTTTTTAATACTCCCATCCTGTCTTATATTATCTTCACATGTACAATGGGTAATATATGTCCTGCAATTATTTCAAATTGTTTACTGGGATGAATGATGAAAGGCCATATCTTGTGATATCGAGCAAACATATCTGATATAGTTGGGTTTATGGGAAGGGGGGCCTTGGAGCAACGGTAAAGTTGTCCCCGTGTGACCTATATGTCACAGTTTTGAACCGTCAAAGCACCACTAATGCTTATATTATAGTAGGTTGTCTACATCACAACCCCTAGGTGTGGCCTTCCCCAGACCCGCTAATGCCAGATGCTTTGTGCAACTGGGCTGCCCATAGTTGGGTTTATGCAAATCACAGGACTTTTGCTTTAGTAGTTCATTCTATGAACAATCTTATTCAAATCCACAATACTATCTTTCTTTTTTCTTATCATGGTTCAAGAAGAAGTTAATCTTAAGATCTCATCTCATGTACAGAGAGATGTTACATACGCAAGCTAGGAAAGATGAAACATCTAAGCAATTGCATGCTGTTTTGGGCGAATCATGTGGTTTGGAGCTAGAATTAGCAGGCCCCAAGTATGACAACCTTCAGTATATCTCTTCTCTTTCACCATCTGTTGCTGAGGAATTATTTCGGTGCAAACTCGAAGATAATGTATCTCATGCACAAGCACTTAGTTCAGATATAACAAAGTTGAAGAAGGCTAGTGTAACAATAGATAACTCCCTGAGCCCTGCTCATACATTGCTTCAGATTGGTTGCATTAATCACAAGGGTTTTCTTTATGACATTATGCGGACATTGAAAGACTTCAGTATTCAGGTACTGACTTTTGGATTTACAGTTTTCTACTTATTGATTCTTGTTGTTTATGTTGCTTTAGTCGCAAAATGTATCTTGTTGTTTCGGGTACACAATCTGTATGTTTTGCACAAGCACTTCAACACAAGTTCAAGACTGTATCAAGAACACCTATGAAGTTTTAACCACCTTCAACGCAAGCTCTGCAAAAACTATCAAAGAAGTATGTTATTTAAAGAAATTAGATGAATAAAAAATAGAATCAAGTCCTCCGATTTCACGGAGTGTCCTTAAGGAATTAATTCCTCTCAAGTATCCGAGGTTGCGAAATTTTTCCTCCCAGGATAAAATGACTCACAATCTGAATCTGGCGGTACCTCAAACGTTCAGATTCTTCGAACAGGCTCAATGCTTTGAACACACTCAACGGAAGATGATGACAAAGAGTTTTTAGAAGTAGAAGAGTGTTTTTCAATCCTTAAATTTTCGTACATACCTGTGGAAAAAATGCAGGTATGTATAGCCATCAAGTGCCCCTTCGGAAAGGAAGCAATGGTTCATCGGAAAGGTGTATCACTTCGGAACAGTCATGTCTGTCCATTCCGAAACAATGTGTCTTTTCTAAACAGTCACATCCGACTGAACAGTCACCCCTTTTTCGAAACAGTGTGTCATTTTCTCGAAGGGTTGCGTCCCTTTCAAGTAACGTTTCTGCATGCATCTGCATGGCGTTTTATGGAGAAAAAATATTTTTCGTTTTTCTTTGGATTTTCGAATTAATAGATTCCACTTGTTTTTTCAAGTTTCAAATAAACTTTGTCTAAAAAATTAATCTCATCAATTATTATCCAAATCCGAAGTTGAGCGAGCGACAATGACGGCGCGAGGCCCCTCTTGGTTCTTGACTCACTATCCACTTGAAGGCGTGTTTCTTAATAAAAACACATGAAAGTTGTTTTCTCTCACCAATGTGGGAGAATTATACTTTCCTTAAGTGTGTACACTTTCCCTCGAAGACTTTTCCTCCATTTTCCATTCACACCAATTGAACCCAACGTATCTAATCGGTGTCCAGGTGGACTTGAATTTCGTTCTTGCCGAAAATATGAGTTGTGAAGTCCATACACATATTTCATCAACTTGTAGATTCACTCAATTACGGTTTCTTCATTGCAATACATTCTGGATTTCGTCTTCAGTCTTCACTTTGTTGACATAGTGACTATGAAATATGCCCATTCCAGATATTTATGGCTACTTTGATCCCATTAGACATTTGACTAATGCATTATTTATTAATTACTGCTAAATGCTACAACAACAACAACATACCCAGTGTTTTCCCACATAGTGAGGTCTAGGGAGGGTAGAGTGTACGCAGACCATACCACTATCTCAGTAGAGAGGCTGTTTCCAATAGACCCCTAGCTTAGAACCGATAACAGACACAAAAGATAAGTGCAAAATAAACTAACACCGCTAGCAACAAGATAATACTACAACCACAAGATAAAAATAAGAACTATCTAACCGAAACCATACAGCACCACGAATTTTGCTCCCTTATTGTTACCGACGCACTCCCACCCCCAACCCAACCCTCTATCTTAATCCGCGTCCTCCATACCGGTCATGTCCTCCGTAAGTTGTAACTGCTCCATATCATGCCTAATCATCTCCCTCCAATAAATGCTACTCCCTCCAATAAATGCTAGATAAGTAATATACTCATTGGGATGTTACTATATTTTCTCCGTAAAGTTGCTTTTTTTTTTCTTTGAATGAAAAGTAGATGCTACTTTACTTTCCATTTCAGTTTATTATATCCATGGCTAACTGCTATATATGGACCGATTATCTGAATAGTTGGTTGTTCCTTCAAAACCATCACATTGCCCCACTTTAAAGTGTTCTCTGTGTTACTGTATAATGGATGGCACTAAGAGATGACATCAAAATAAGAATGCATATAGTTGATTTTAGTCATTATACTTTCCGTGATAAAATAGAAAAAATGCTGATAGTCTTATTTCTTTTCCATGTAGATTTGTTTTGGTCGGTTTTTACCCGTTAATAAGGGTCAACGGGAATTAGATCTTTTTATCCGGCAGAAGGATGGGAAAAAGATTGTAGATCCAGAGAATCAAGATGCTGTCTGTTCTCGTCTGAAAGTGGAAATGCTTCACCCTTTACGCGTTGTAATAACAAATCGTGGACCAGATACTGAACTTTTGGTTGCAAATCCTATCGAGTTATCTGGAAATGGTAGACCACGTGTTTTCTATGATGTCACATTGGCATTAAAGACCCTTGGGATCTGCATCTTCTCGGTAAGTATGTACTGGTAAAGGAGGTGGTTGAAGATAAAGTTAGCATATCTGAACCTTACTGATCCTCGGAAGATGTGAAGCCAACATATTGCTTTTCTATTACTAGTAACCTTCAAAAGAGTTGCAAGCACCGTAACAATACTGAACCTAGTGGCATTGAGTTTTCGAACATACTACATTCAGTCTAGAGCTAATGTTTAATGACCAAATAAAACAAGTTCTTTACATTGCTATGGTATCCTTTTCTACATTGAGGATGAACTTTATTTTCTGATTGTGCAGGCGGAGATCGGTAGGCAATGTACAGCAGATCATGATTGGGAAGTGTACAGATTCCTTTTAGACGAGGATTGTAATATTGACTTGTCAACTATGGTTGGTAGAAATCAGATTGTGGACAAAGTAAGAAGAACATTGATGGGATGGTGATTGGTGAGCTAGGAGTTTGTTCCTAAAGGCTTGCGTGTTAAGGATATTAGTGATCCCTAGTTTATTAAGTGTTGTTGTATGTGCCTGAGCTTTTTATTTGATTGATAGTGCTAATACCGTTTCCACAGATCCCATTTGTAGAACTGCTACAAATATGTTGTTATAGGGCTAATTAATATACCAACATGCATCTTCTTCATGCAATTCGGTCCTTGTTCTGTTTGTTTACTGTCTTATAGCTTATTTATTAAGAGAAAATTTTAAGGAGTATTTGTTTTTCGTTTTTGACAAAAATGGAAAGAGAGCAAGCCATCAGAATGGTGATGTAAATTTTCTTCATAGTTAGATACAACTGATGAATGTTTTCTTGCTTCTTCCATATAATTTTGATACCGGTAAATGGGTATTGCTAATGTGGTTTTGTTGCATCCTTAAATTCTAAAAAGCTAGAAGTTATGACTCTTCAAAAATGTAGCAGGCCTGTTTAAAAATATCACCTTATTTTATTAAAGAGAAGTATCGATTACCCCTTAAACTTGTCATGCTTTATTCATGATACTAATCCCTTAAACTTGTCTTGCTTTATTCATGATACACCTGAACTTTAACTAGTCCTAAGTATCCCCCGAACTTGTTCTTTTGCAACATCGCGCGACCCTTTTATGCTAATGTGGCAAAATGTTTGAGTTCAACCTCCATCACTTTTTATGCCAAATCAACATTTTTAATGATAAAAAAAATAAAAAATAAATATTTTTCTTTAATTTTTTCAAAAAATTCAATTATCCCTCTCCCTATTTATTATTGCTCTTCCTCCACTACTTCCAATCTAAAAACAAAATTCATCCGTTTATTAATTTTGTAAAACTCCAGTTTATTAATTAGTGTATGAAATAAAAAATTTATCGGGTTTATTAATTTTGTAAAAATTTTGTTTATTAATCTAAAAAAAATTCATCCGTTTATTAATTCAATATTAAACTCTAGTTTTCATTCCTATGAAACTCCTTCAATTTTGTAATCTTAATTATATACTCCCCCGTCCCATTTTACTTGTCCCAAATTTTCTAATTTATTGTCCCATTTTACTTGTCCTTTTTCACTTATCAAGACAAGACAATTTTTTTTTTCATTATACCCTTAGTGTAATTGATTACTCCTTATTATTAGTTTCTTGAAAAATATTGCAAAGAGGAGTACCATTAAGAGTACATCATTAAGAATATAAATTGTGCTTTGTATTAGTCATCCATCAATATTGAAACTAACAATAACACACAATTAAGAGGGGCTAAATGGTAAAGTTACTTTACCAATCATTGTTTTCTTAATAGTTGTGTTATCCCAATTTGGGACGGATAAAATGGGACGGAGGGAGTATATCATATGAGTTATTGTAACTAAAAAACTGTACTAACTATTGAAGCAAATATTTTAAACAATATTAACAAAACAAATACTAAAGAAACTAAGACACATACTTATAATAAATGTAGTTATATTAGTTATCGTTTTTTAATCCCTAACGATTTGATTTTCGATTTAATTGATAAGAAAATACTCATAAAATAGAAAAAGTAGTAACTAACATGAAAAAAAATCGAATCTTAGTTGCAACAAAAATCCTACTTATATATATATATGTAAAATAATAATTTAATATAATCTTATTGAGTTATCGATTTATCCAATAACTTAATAAAAAAATCGAAATCAAATCAATAACCCAATAAATTTTATTTTTTTACAAAATCATTAAAAAATCGTTAACCCAATAACGATAAATCAATAACATTTTTATCGGTTCAATTTTTGTACACCCCTAACTTAAATTACAATTTCTTAATTCATTAATTATAATAAGAAACGTATTTGTGCATGTGAGTCCCCTCAAAATCCTAATCGAAACACTAATCGAAAACTACTATGAAACACTAACCGAAGAAAAATAATTTCATATTATGAAACACGAATCAGAAAAAAATAATTTCATATTTTTAACACACAAAAAAATATAAATTTTTAAATAATAGCTTACTTGATCGACGAAAATTATACCTTTCACTATTTTGAAGTAGAGAAAAATTAAAAAATATAATTTTTATAGGGAGAAATTGGATAATTAAGGGTAGAAATGAGTTATTTTTTAATATAGGATAAATATAAGGAAAGTGAATGGTTTTATCCACGTGGACAGCCACATCAACATTTTTATCTACGTGTACGCATGTGTATTACACGCTATGGACTGTGGGCCGAAAAGGGTGGCGCGACATACTAAAAGAACAAGTTCGGGGGTACTTAGGACTAGTCAAAGTTCAGGTGTACCATGAATAAAACATGACAAATTCAGGGGATAATTGATACTTCTCTCTTTATTAAACAAAATACTTGAAGGATATTTATATTTTCTCAGTCTTCTTGGGTGCCTTGTTTTTTTTTCCTCAACCTCTTGGGCCGACCTTAGGCAGACACCTCTCCTAAGTGCAATAGAGGTCACCAACCTAGGCCATGGGTCTTCATGATCAAGGCCGGTTCAAGCCTAAAGCAACTAAAGTCGCTTTCAGGGCCCCTAAATTTTTTAATAAGTGTATATAGTTTTGTTTATAAATAAATGGTGTTTCTAATTTGATAAAATACTTTAAAAATAAATTATCCTTGAAAATAAAAAGTTTTTTTACTAACTTATTTTTAATTAATTAAATGTCTCGAAGAAAAAAGTAATTCTTTAATGGTATAGAATTTCATGTACCCCTCTGTATCATTTTACTTTGTCTTCTTTCTAAATATGTTTGTTTCACATTAGTTGTTCATTTTCACAAATCAAGAGTGTTTTATTACTTATTTTTTCATATTACCCTCGGTATTAAATAATTCAAGAAAATAGTAATTGTTAGATTTTGAATTTCGAGTTTCAAGACATCATTAATAGGGTTAATTTTGTAAAATAAACTTCAAATTATTATTTTTTTAATGGGTGTGCCAAGTAAAAAGAGGCCAAGTAAAATGGAATGAAGGAAGTATTAAAAAAAGATTAGTTTTGAAAGACTACACAATTCTTTCCTTAATCTCCAAAAAATACCTATTTTGGAATAAAATGAAGAGGCTAAAACACTATTTATCTTGATTTATGTGCCGTTTCAATTTCAAAAAGTTAAAGAATTTATGTTTAAGCACATTTGTTAAAGTTAAAAAGTTTGAATTTCGAAAAAGAGAAATATCATATAAATTGAAATAGAGGGAGAAGCTAGAAAAATAAACTCCAAGTGATATTATACATAACATATTATTATCATTTTGTAATAAAATCTTAGGAAAATTTTTATTTTAGATCATCATATTTATTGAGCCGATCCTGTTCATGATCTCCCATTGATCCCGTTCAGGTAAGTGAGTGCCTTATTGAACATTGCAATAAAGATCGAACGTATTCCCTCCTTTGTTTGTTCTTCATTTACATAATTAATTATAAAAACTAAGCGAACAACAAGCACATGTGATTTCGTGGAGTAGTTGGTTATCACGTCAGTATAACACATTTGAAGGTATCCGGTTCGATTCTGGGTGACGTCAATTCAAGTTTTCCTTCTTATATTTATTGTTATTTATTTGCTTCTCTTAAAAATCCATTTCTTTCTCGGTATTATATTTTAGGTGGTTTCGTCCCCTCATGTAATTACCAAAAAATCCACCTACTTCTACTTAATTACATATCATGTCTCAATATATAATAATTCCATTGTTTCATCATAATGGTTTAAATATTTAATATATTCTATTAATTTATATTAATTAACTATAACTACATATTGGAAGTAAATCTTTTTTATTTATTTAATTGGCTATCATGTTCAAAACTAATTTGTTACCACAAATCATAATAATTAATAACTTAAAATATTTAAAAGACATATAGAAATTTTATTGATTCTCATTATTTTAGCAATGCCACATAAATTGAGACAAAAGAAAGAGTACTTCATATCATAATAATTAACAACTTAAAATATTTAAAAGATATATAAAAAATTTAGTTGACTTTCAAAATTGTATCAAAGCCACATAAATTGGGACACAAGGAGTAAATATATTATTCGATAATTATGTAAAAATTATTATAAATCACAATAATTAACAAGTTAAAATATTTTTTTAAAAATAGATAAAAGTTCTATTCAACTCTCAAAATTTTATCGGTGCAACATAAATCATGACAAAATAAAAAATTATCTTAATTAATTGCAACTAAATATTTAAAGTAAATCAATTTTATTATTTTAATTGACTTTTATATAGAAAATTAAGCTTTTTATTTATTTATTTTAGTAAATTTAAATTTTAAAATTATTTTTTTATTTTATAGAAATACTAATATTTAAAGTACAAAATTAATAAATTTAATTTAATAAAATAAATTTCTAATGAATATTTTCTTAGAATCTGTGTTGGGTCAATATGTATCAAGTTAAAAAGAAATAAAGAAAAATATATAGTAAAATTTTATTATTGTGAAAGATAAATATAATGCACTATCCAATAATATTTAATAATATCATATTTTGCATATGCAAAATATAGCATCCCGTATTTAATTAATATACTACTCCGGTGAGTTATTGATGATTACTATTGGATATGATAAAATTATATTAATTTTTATAGTAATAACACAATCAATCGCTCTTAATTAATTATTATGAGTCATCTAGGTATTAGGAAAATAAATAATATTTAATAAAAAAATAAACTAGACATAAAATGCGAAATTAACTCTTGATATTTTAAATTAAATTGTTGTCTTTCATAAAATAAAATGATATGTCAACATAAAATATTTGATTGATTATCAAAATTATATTAGTGCTACATAAATTGGGATGGGACAGAAGAAGATATAAAGCAACATATATTATTTGAAAATGAAATAAAAAGTACTGTAAATAACAATAATTAACAAAAAAATTTAAAAATTTGACTGATTTCTGATTCAGCTGCTTCAATCGTGATTTTAATGTATCACCCGTAATTAATTATTATAAGTCACTTATGTATTGAAAAATTAATAATATTGAATCAATGATTTTACTATATCACCTATAATTAATTATTATAAGTTATTTATTTATTAAAAAATAAATAATATTTAATTAAAAAATATAAAATAAACATTTTTGATATGTCTGATTAAGTTGCTTCAATCGTGATTTTATTATATCACTCCTAATTAATTCTTATAAGTCATTTATATATTAAAAATTAATAATATTTAATAAAATAAAATAGACGTTTATGACATGTTTGCTTCAGCTGCTTCAACCATAGTTTTACTAAATATCATCCCTAATTAATTGTTATAAGTCATTTAAATATTAAAAAATTAATAATATTTAATAAAATTAAAATAGATATAAAAATGATAAATTAACTCTTGACGTTTCAAATTAACTTGACATCTTATATGAGGTCCACTTAATTTTTTCACAAGGATTTTTTATAGTAATCTCGCTATGTCATTTCTAATTAGTTGTTGTAAGTCATTTAAGACATTAATGTTTCGCTGCTTCAATCGTGATTTTACTATATCACCCCAATTAATTATTATGGTCATTTAAGCATTGTGCCACATAAGTTGAAATAGAAAAAATATTATAAATCACAATGATCAAAAATTTAAATTATTTAAAAAATATAATTGGCTATCGTCGACACAAAACTCTGGACAAGGAGAGTAGCATAAATTATTCAACAATTATATAAAAAGTATTATAAATTACGATCGTAGAAGAAAAGTATTATAAATCACAATATTAAAAACTTAAATTATTTTTAAAATATAATTGACTATCAATGCCACAAAAATTTAGACAAAAAAAGAAACGTATGTTAATTTGAAAATTACATAAAAATATTATAAATTACAATAGTTAACAACTTAAATTATCTAAATACATACTATTAAAATAACATATGTTGAACCCATTCTAGATTCCGAATGAATCCTAGAAAATATATGCAATCCTTTTATTAAATTTTTTTATTTAAATATATCAAGATTGAAAAGACAAATAAATATCTTAATATTGGGCTCGTGTTGACACGGGCCATGAAGAGTGAGAATTTGTGTAAAAGTTTTGTTTTTTGTTATTTATTTGCTTATTTTAAAAACTCATATCTTTCTGGGGACTATATTTTTTATTTTAGGATGAGATGTATAATTTGCTCCTGATATATTCAATGAAAATATATAATTAATTATAATTTTTGTAATTACTATGCTAAATTAAGGTGTATGTTTATGTTATTTTTCATTTTTATAATCTCTCGATATAATCTAATTATGAGTGAACTTCTGGTAAATACTAGTAATGATAGAGGTGGATGTTCTTTGGAAAGGGATAAAGTACTCCCTCCGTCGCATGATAGTTGTCTACTTTATTATGAATAATTGTTTTAAAATACTTGTCAATTTACAAAACTAAGTTAGAATTAATTATTTTTTTTTTCCATTTCATCTTTAGGATTAATTCATTTTGAAAATGAAACAAGTTATTTGTATTCTTTCAAAAGAATTTCTTAAGAGGTAAATTAGTAATACTATCTTTTTTTTTTTTTAAATTTCTCGAGGGGTGTAAAGAGAAAAGTGAATAGTTACTATGAGACGAGGGAGGGAGTATAATGTTCTAAAATAAACTGGATTATGTTTTTGTTTGCTGTTTATACATTGTTGTTTGAGTCAATGACGAGTAATTTATACCATTTCATCGTCAAATGAAAAACAAACAGGAAGACACGTCTCTTTCATGCATTTTTGTCCCCGCTCCAACTTACCTTATAGAGATTCGATTAATTGATTAGAAACTTATAAACTTAAACACCAAATGAGAAACTAAAAGCTTGATTTAAAGTGTGGCTTCATAACTTTATGAAATTTGCAAATAAAATTTCAGAAAAAGACAAAAATAATACAAAAAATTTGAAGGGCCCAACCAGGTTCGAACCGGTGACCTCTTGATCTGCAGTCAAATGCTCTACCACTGAGCTATGGACCCTTTGCTGGTTGCTTTGAAGTTGTCTAGTACTAATACTTTGGGTTACTTGATGAATAGAGTAGTACATTTTTTTTTTTTTTGGTCAATCACTCATTTTTCGACTCAGCATTCTGGAAAACTTAAATTAAAGGCATAATATATAAATGATCCTTTAACTTGGCTTCAACTTTCATCTATGTTCTCTCACATTAGGTATGCACAGGTAGACATTTAAACTTGTATAAAGTTGAACACGTAGACACATATATCATATGTGGCCAATTTGTGTCCTACATGGCGTCCTATGTCTATGATGTCGCATAAGATACATGTGTTTACTTGTTCAACTTTATACACATTTATGTGTCTATTTGTGCACATTCAAAGTTGAAGGTAATAGATATTAGTTGAGTCCTAGTTAAAAGACATGATTATATACTATGCCTAAATTACAATGTTGCAAGTAATTAACAAAAATATCATAAAGGAAATTAGATTTCAGTATACAAATTTGTATCAATATGATAGATATGAGTCCAAATTAAAAGACATGTTTATATATTAAGCCTAAATTAAAATGTTGCAAGTAATTAACAAAAATATCATAAAGGAAATTAGATTTCAGTATATCGATTTGTATCAATTATACACCCTGTTCCTGATTTCTGTTCGTCTTAGGCCCACTAAATCCAAAATTCTGCCATGATTCACTTCCAATTGCAACAAAGAACAATCAAAATTAGGGCTATGCAGATTTTGGTTCAAATCGTTAACCCGAATCGATAATTTGTTTATCGAGTTAACGGTTCGGTTCTTTACCTTATCGGGTCGGTTGTCGGTTTCCATTATTTTATTAACGGGTTATCGGTTCGGGTGGCGGTTTTTCTAAATTTTATATCGGGCCACCCGATAACCCGATAGTTAAATATGTAATGCCCATTATAATTACATTTCCCAACTTCTCAAGGCCCAACAAATTTATGAATTAAATATTTAAACCCCATTTCCCAATTTCCAAGACCAACCCATCGTCATAATACTTACCCCAGCCCACTGTCATAATACTTAACCTAGGGAGAAAGTGATTCACAATTTCACATATCTGATATCATATTTCAATTTCATCCCCGCCTCTCACTCTCTCATTCCGCCTTTCTCTCAAAGTTCAATAATATCAGTAGAAGCAGTCGCTCGCTCACTCTCTCAAAGTGAATATCATTTCTGATTTCAGAAGTCAGTCGCTACGCCTCTCAGTCGCTCACTATCTCTGTCTCTCAAATCAATAATAATTAATATCAGTAGACCCAAAGACGATTTGCTGAAAACTGAAGATATTCAAGGTTCAAGCTCAACATTTGCTGAAAACTCAAGAGATTAGAGGCGTCCAAAGACGATTTGCTGCTCGGTTGTTGTTGTTGCGCTCACAGGTAATAATTTATGTTCATTGTGATTTGGAGTTTTTGGTGTATGTCTATGTTAGTTGTTTTTTTGAAGTATTTTGGACTGAAAGTATTGACTTTTTTTGTGGTGATTAATTTGGGGTTTTGTGAATTGGAGTTATCATAATTGAATTTTTACGGTTTAGGATTTTTTGGTGATCTGTTTGCTGGTGTGTGAATTATGTGTTTTTTCTCAAGTTTATGATAGTTTAGGTTAATGGGTATTGATAATTGCTTCATTTTGTTCATTTTTTGTAAACAAATTGAGTTGTTTGTGTTTCACTCACTGTGAGATAGGTGTATTGTGCTTAATCTGTTATATTTTAACAAATTTGTAGTTGGGTTTACTTGACTGATTGCATGTTTGGTTATTGGATTAATTTTTGATTGTTTTTTTTAAATCACAGTCACGTTGATACAGCTAGATGGTACAAAATAGTAGAGTTGATAAAGTGATTGGTGAGAGTATACCTTCTGGTTCGAATGTAGTTGAGTCTAAATCAACGAAAGAAAGGAAAAAAGATCTATTGTGTGGGATCATTTTACTCTTAAAGTTGATTCAGAAGGAAATAAAAAGGGCGTGTTTAATTATTGTAAACATGAGTATTTAGCTGATACAAAAGAACATGGTCGATGGCAATGCTTGGTCATATAAGAAAATGCAAAAAAATACCTTGTAATGTTGATACTAGGCAATCAAAGATAGCATTTCAACCGGTTACAGGGGGTAACAAGGGTGATGTATCAATTGTTTCATGGAAATTTGATCAAGAAGAGTGTAGAAAAGCATTGTGTCGTATGGTAATTCTTGATGAGCTTCCATTTAGATTTGTTGAAAAAGAAGGCTTCAAACAATTTATGAAAGTGGTACAACCTTTGTTTCGAATTCCTTCTCGTACAACTGTTACTCGTGATTGTTTTGATCTTTTTGATGAAGAGAAAAATAAAATGAGGAGCATTTTTAAGGAAACTCAACAAAAAGTGTGTATAACGACTAATACTTGGACTTCTGTGCAAAGAATTAATTATATGTGTATTACTGCTCATTGGATTGATAAAAATTGGACTTTGCATAAAAGAGTTATCAATTTTTGTCCAATTTCTAGCCATAGAGGTAAAGATTTAGCAAAGGGCTTTGTTAAGTGTTTGAATGAGTGGGGATTGGATCGGATTTTCACGATTACTGTTGATAAAGCTAGTTTAAATAGTGTGTGTATGGCTGAGTTATCTAAGCAATTGACTAAGTGGGAGACCAATCTCATGAGTGGTAAGCATCTTCATGTTAGGTGTATGACACATATCATAAACATTGTCGTTTAAGAAGGTATAAAAGAAGCAACTTGTTCAATTGAACGAATTAGGCAAGCAGTGAGATACATTAGGCAATCCCCTGCTAGATGAAAGAATTTTCAGGAATGTTGTGTAGATGAAAATCTTGCAAAAAAGTCTTTATGCTTAGATGTTCCCACAAGGTGGAACTCCACCTACTTGATGTTGAACAAGGGCTATTGAATATGAGGGTGCAATTTTGACTTATGCTGATCGTGATATTGGTTTGACACATCATCTCGAGTTTGGCCATATCCGTGTGTGTGATGGTGATAGTGATATTTTCGATAAAGAACAACCTGCAGGTACACTTTTGAGTAGTGATGGGGATAGCATTAAAAGAATTGCAAAATTTCTTGAATTATTTTTTAAGCTTACTTTGAAGGTTTTTGGATCATTGTATATTACATCAAATATTCATTTTCTTAAAATTTGTCAAGTTAGTTTTTGCTTGTCTAAATTGATATCAAGTGATGATATTGTGTTGGCTCAAATGACATCAAACATGAAGAAGAAATTTGAAAAATATTGGGGTGATCCAACTAAAATGAATAAGATGCTTTTTATACCTTGTGTTTTGGATCCTCGTCATAAGTTTACCACTTTTAGTTTTACAGTTAAGAAGATGTTTGGGGATAATGGAGCAACTATAGAAAAAGATGTGCGAGAGTACATGAAATTATTGTTTAATGAGTATTCATCGTCTGCTTCAAAAGACAAAGGTGGTAAACTATCTTCAGAAGTGGAGGCTTCTAGTTCAAGCTCTATGGTTGATATTGGTGACTTTTACAAGGAGTTGAGTAGACACACATCTAGGAGTAGAGCTGGGAATTTTAAGCCGAAGTTGGATAAATATCTTGCAGAAGATATTGAAGTTGGAACGTCCGATTTTAATGTATTGCTTTGGTGGAAGTATAACTCGGATAGATTTTCCTTTCTTTCTGAGATGGCTCGAGATATTTTAGCTATTTCTATTTCTAGTGTAGCATCAGAATGTACTTTCAGTACCGGGGCGTGTTCTTGATTCATTTAGGAGTTCATTAACTTCTAAATTGGTAGAAGCTCTAGTGTGTCTACAGGATTGGCTTCGAAGTGAATCACAACCTATAAGTATCGAGGAGGATTTAGATTCTTTTGAGCAACTTGAACAAGGTAAAAAAAAAAACTTTGTATTTGGTGAATTATTTATTTAATATTTTTGTTGCTTGAGTTTTGACTTAATCTTTTAATTTATTTAGATTTGGCCGAAGTTGGAAAAGAACCTAGCATTGATGACATATAGCAACTTGAACAAAGTAAGGTAAGAAAAGAATGTTGCATTTGTTTTATAGTTTATGGAATTTGCACACTGGTCACTGAATTTATGATTTCTGAATTTTTTGCAGTTTTGTACAAATTTTTTGTTTCCAGTGATTTGCACATATTTTTTGTTTCCAGTGATTTGCTCTGGTTTTTGGAATTTGCAGTATGTGTGTGCACTGATTTGCAGTTTCTGTTTTATACACTGTTTTTCTGTTTGCAGTGATTTGCACTGATTTTCTATTTTCATAGATTTGTACTGGGGTTTTGAAATTTGAAGTGTGTATGTACACTGATTTATAGTGATTTTCTATTTGCAGTGATTTGGACTGATTTTTGTTTTCATGGATTTGAATTGGTTTCTAGAATTTGCAGTATGTTTCATTATTTTGTAGACTGATTTTCTGTTTGCAGTATGTTGAATATATATATATGTATGTATGTTGAAGGCATGTCTAATTTCCTGTTGAAGGCATATATCATTGCCTCCCATGACTCACATGACTATACAAAAATTGTTTTTTTGTTGAGTAAATCAAAACCAACTCAACTGAAACATAGGATATAGGGGTACTAGTTGACTTTCTATTTTTTCTTTTTTGGGGGAGAGTTTGGGGGTAGGAGATAGTATTTTGGTTTTGCGTTTTTTCTTTTATTTATCTTATATAGTTAAAGTTGTTTGGGGTATTTCTAATATCTTTGTTTCTCTATTAATTAGGTTTCATCATGTCTCAACTCCGTGGTCCTAAAGTTCGATCACCTGTTTGGAATCACTATGAAAAGCTTAAAGAAGATGATGATGGAGGGTGCAAAGTGAAGTGTATTCATTGTGGTAATGTTTATAATTATCATCCACGACATATTGGGACTATGTGCTTGAGGAATCATGTTGATCGTTATTTGGAGAGGATGCAGTATCGTCATATTGTGCTCAGACTTGAGTAGTAATTAGTATCATTACTATGTTTGGAATTTGAACTTAATTTTCAACTTCTGTGAGCATGTTTACTTTGAATTTTTCTATTTTGCTTGTGCTAGGCTGCTAGCTGTTTTAAATTAATTTTTGACTTAGAGTTTTAATATTTTGTATTCTAATTGTGGCTTTGTGCTAGAGACTTTGTGCATAGCAGTAGCTTACTAGATTCGGACTTCAAATTAGATATGTTTAATGTTAACGGTTAACCCGATAACTGAACCGATAACAATGAAAAACCGATAAACCGATAACCGATTAACCGATATCTTAACGGTTCTTTAACGGTTTAGAATAAATACAAACCGATAATGAATAAGTAAAACCGATAATTTTCAAAACCGAACCGAACCGACCAATATGCAACCCTAATCAAAATTGATCTCTTTCTTGTGTTTTTTACTTATTAAAAAATAAGAGGCAAAATTATTGATGATGTAAAGAATTAGTTAATATCTCAAATGGTCACTCAACTATAAACTTTTATCTCAGAAAGTCATCAAATTTTGGTCTTTATCTCAAAAGTCACTCAACTATGAACTTTTATCTCAGAAAGTCACTCAACTATAGACTTTTATCTCAGAAAGTCACTCAACTTTAGTCTTTACTTTAAAAGTTACTCAACTATCATATTTTTACTCAAAAAGTCACCCAACCTATTAAATTATTTTTTTTTAAAAAAGAATTTGATTATGTGAAATTTTTATTTAAAAATAAAATTTTGGTATCCCTTTAATGATCGTTTTATCCATATTCCCCTAAATTAATATCTCTCCCTCCTCTTTCTCATTTTTCTTCTTCTTTTCTCTTTCTTCCGTTAATTTTTTTTTAATAAATCACACATTATAATCTAGAAATTGACAATTAAAATTGTACGAAATCGAATTACTATCAAATTTTATATTTTTATTTTATTTTTATTTTTTCTTTTAAAAAAAATAAAGATGGCAAAAGAAGAGAAATAAAATAAACGTGTAAAGTATTTAAAAGGGGGAGAAAGGGAAAGGGAAGTGAGGATATTTTATTTTCTCTTTGTTTGTTCCTCTTTATTGTTTTCCTTTTTAAAGATAAAATAAAAATAAAATACAACAATTAAGTTCATATCATTTGTGGTACTGTAAATGATCAAAGATGATCAGCTGGAAATATTTAAAATGCAAACAATGTTTTTCTATATAAAAATAATCAAAAAGTTTATTCTAATCCCTTACCATTTCTTTCAATTTTGTCAATTCTATAAATATAAAATATGGTAGTAATTCGATTTCCTATAATTTTAATTATCAATACCTAGATTATAATGTGTGATTTATCGAAAAATTTGTGGGAAGAAAGTGAAAAGAAGAAGAAAAATGAGAAAGAGGAAGGAGAGATATTAATTTAGGAGAATATGGATAAAACAATTATTAAAGAGATACTTTTTAATTTTGTAAGTTTTTTTTTGTAAATAGAAATTTCACATAAGCAAATTCTATTTTTAAAAAATAATTAAATAGGTTGAGTGACTTTCTGAGTAAAAATATGACAGTCGAATGACTTTTGAAGTACATATCAAAGTTGAGTGACTTTATAGGATAAAAATTCATAATTAATTGACTTTTGAATTATAGACCAAAATTAAGCAACTTTTTGAGATAAAAATTTATAGTTAAGTAACCATTTGAGTTATTAACTTGTAAAGAATCGGTCGTTTCGTTTGCATCGAGTATATACTGGTACATGCAAAAAGATAAAAGCAGAAGAAAAGTTGGCTCCTGAAAATTTAAACTTGTGACTACTATTTTCGTAGTACAAATTTGTGGGACCACCTTTTAGATTTTTGAATTTAAATAATTTTTTCGTGGACCGTAATTCTTTTTTAAAATATCTTTTACAGATCTAGAATTATGAATTATTGTGATTTATGATAATTTTTACACAGTTTTTAAATATGTAAATTTTATTTTAAAAAACGTAAAAAAATATTACATGCCTGAATCAACAACAACATTGCGGTGTATTCCCACAAATTGGGGTTTGGCAAGGGTAAAGTGTATCAAGTCCATGCCACTACCTCAAATGAAGTGGAGAAATTGTTTCCGGTAGACCCCTGACTAGGACAAATAACAGTATAACAAAAAAACAAAAACAAAATAGGGTAACACACCACTAGATAATAAAAGAAACAAGATACCCACAGAGTAATACTATAAATTATCTATCAGAAATCATAAACATTATCAAAACACCGCGAATAAGAAACTACAAGACACATGCATAACACTATGACTATAGTTACATCTACAAACAAAGCACTCCTTACTACTAGTAAGGCCACACTCCTACCCACTAATCCTTTACCTTAATTCTCGTCCTCCACACATTTCTATCAAGAGTCATGTCCTCTATAAGCTGTATTTGTTCCATGTCATGCCTAATCACTTTCCTTCAATATTTCTTCAACCTACCTCCACCCTGTCTGAAGCCATTCGAAGCCAGCCTCTCACACCTTCGTACTGGGGCATCCTTACATCTTCTCATCACATGTTCGAACCATCTCAATCTCACTTTCCGCATCCTGCCTTCCATCCAATCCACTCCCACATTTCCTCGAGTAATCTCATTTCTAACCCCATTTCTTTTAATAAGTCCACACATTCATCTCAACATCGACATCTCCCTCACCTTCAACTTTTAAATGTAGGAGTTATTAATCGGTCAACACTCTGCTTCATACGACATGTCCGAATTCAAGATCAAAATTAAATTGTTTGACTCTTGAAATCTCAATTGTGTCATATATTGAACAGAGGAAGTATATATAGTTCAGAAGCTAACAAAATGAATAATGTAGACTAAGAATATCTAAATTTCCTAGCTTTCAAACCAAAGAAATACAAGATGAGAAGGAGATATTTACGTTATGCTTCAATAGAATGAATCATCAGTTATAAATAGGAACAATCATACGTTATTATAGGCACTTCTAATTTCTTCGGAGATTCTCAATGCAGTATTTGTGATTAACCATATGCTATTATAGGCGCTTCTAACTTCTTTAGAGATTCTTAATGCAACATGCCTTGAAACCCGCACTTAGTCTAATCCAAGAGCAAATGAGGGATGCCTCATTAAGCAAGACTACAAGCTAAGAGAAAGAAAATTCACTTAGAAGTCATTTGGTACAATGTAATAGAATAAATAATACATGCATTAAGTATGATATTATTTAGTACAATGCTTTCTAGGAATTTTGGATTATGTATAACTAATACTTGACTAACAGTATTAATTATACACCCTATTTGATATTTTATGATGTATAACTAATACATTACCTTACAATCCATGGTATTAGTAATATCAAGATTTTAATACCTAGAATAAGTATGGTGAAAGGCAAAAATACCCTCGTTTGAAATCCTTTTCAAATTCTTTCCAATTTTTTTTGATGATTTACTTTTATAAACGTTTTAGAAGATTTTATTTTTAAATAGAGACAAAAAAATCGAAACCTGTTACTATATTGACTAAAATAAAACACATAAAATTACGGCATAAAAGGATATACTATTTACCCAGGATTTGCTAAGTTGAGACTATTTGGTAAAATGCCCACTTTGAAAACTGAATTTGGAGAATAACCACCTAATTTCTTTTTCATTTATTTTTTAAGGTTAGGGTTTGAAAAAAGTAAAAAGTGGGGTAGGGTTATGGGGTCATGGCTACTTTAATATTTTTAAAAGCTGGGGATAAAATACAACTTTGTAAAAAATACAATATGGTCTCCTTTTATATTTATTAATTTTTCAAATATTTTTTTAAATTAATTTAATAAATTCAACAACTTTTCTCTCTCCTCAAATACTCTTCTTCTCCCAATTTTTCTTCATATTTGTCGAAAAAAATATTTTGCTCGATTCTTGTTCCCTAAGTTAAAATTTTTCAGTTTCTATTGCTCAGGTAAGTTTAACCTTCTTTTCCGATCAATTTTAGATCCATTTTAGTATTGTTTTTAGTTTTATTTTGTGTTGTCATTCTTCGATTTTATCGAAACTTGCATGTTTCTTCATTAAATTAGTTGAAATCTGAGAGTTTTTAGTCAATATTCTCGATTTTGCATGTTTAATTATATTTTGCTTTGGATAATGGCTAGAAATCTTTTGAATTTTTGTATTTACACTGCGTATTAATTTTGGATTTTTTTTTAAATTATTCGAGAGAAGGTGGGAGTGGTGTCGGTGGAGGATAAAATTCGGGAAGTAAGGTTGAGATGGTTTGGTCATGTGATGAGGAGGGGCACGGATGCCCCAGTTCGTAGGTGTGAGAGGTTGGCCTTGGAAGGTTTCAAGAAGGGTAGGGGTAGACCAAAAAAACACTGGAGAAAAGTGATTAAACGTGACATGGAGCAGTTACAACTGATTGAGGACATGACCCTGGATAGAAAGTTATGGAGGAAAAGCATTAGAGTAGAGGGCTAAGGGTGTGGAGGAGTAGTAGTCAATAAGTAGGTGGACTTGCTGTCGTTTGTTGGTAAGTTTATGTATTTATCTATTTATTTATGGCTTTAGTTATTGATTTACGTATGTATTTCTTTTTTTCTTTTTTCTAATTGCGAGTGTCGTACCTATTTTATTTGTATCATGTTCTACAATTTTGATGTTTCTGTTTAATATCTTTTGTCTTGAGCCGGGGGTCTATCGAAAACAGCCTCTCTACCTTCCTAGAGGTAGTGGTATAGACTGCGTACATTCTACCCTCCCCAGACCCCACTATGTGGGAATATACTGGGTTTGTTATTGTTGTTGTATTAATTTTGAATTTTTGTACTGAATTGGACCCATTTTAATGGTGTTCTTGTTGCTGTTAATTGCAATGCCAATGTTCGGAGAAGTTGGAACTTGATTTGCATGTTTGATTTGAGGCTTTTTTTCATTTTTCTTAATAGACCAGTGGTCGATAGATCGACCACTACAAATTTATTTTTGCTGTATTTTTCTATTTTTAATAGACTAGTGGTCGAAAAATCGACCACTACAGATTCATTTTTGCTTGTAGATCATAAATGGTGAAAGGTCATAAAACAGTTAAAAAGGCTGATCCCCCTTTTTGTAGCAGTAGGAAGCGAAAAACCGATAAAGGTTTCATAACTTCGAAGAGGAAAAAAGCTGCAATCGAAGAAACAGAGTCGGAAAGTGAATCAAAAACCCTTATCGAGATTGAGGAATTTGATGAAAGTAGTGCACATAAGAGTGATGATGTTGAGGACAATGAAGGGAAAAGAAAAGAAGAAAGTGAAAGTGATAACGATAAAGATGAGGACAAGAGAGACAACGGAGATGGGGAGGAGGATGATCACCTATCATTGCTAATCTGTGCGAGAGATATCTCTGTTGAACCGTACGGTCTAACAATTTGGATGGATGAGCTAGGTTCTTTTCCTGCAAAGATTTTCGTAAGATTAAGAATGACGATTTATCGAGAGTCTAGAGGAATTCTAGTTGAACAAAAGTTGTGTGCTAGTTTTAAGAAGACATGTTTTGGACACTTGAGACATATGCCAGAACATTTTAAGTTTAATGGACAGATGGTCCATTATGAGTTGCTGCGACGTATCAAAAATAATAAAAAACTGCATGAAATTTGATTCTGTGTGAACAGTAAATCAACTTGTTTCTACTTAAAGGAATTTGCTCTAATTACGGGCCTGAATTGTTCAGCATACCCCTGTGAATAAAAAACCAACAAAGTCCTCCAAAATTTACGAATAGACAAGTCTGGAAAATCATGGAAATATCAAGGTTCAAAGAATTTATCTGAGGAACATAACAAAAACAGAGATACTGTGTTCGCTTCAGAGTCACTCTTAATACTCTGAGTTTGGGTCAATGATGCAGCAGGTCAATGACATATGTAGGGGTGTGCAAAAACCGAACCGACCGATAAATCAAACCGATAAAAATGCTATTGGGTTATTGGTATCGGGTTAATGGTTTTTTATTGGTTTTATAAAAAATATTATTGGGTAAACGGTTCTGTTTCGATTTTAGCTTATTGGGTTATCGGTTAAACTGACAACCCAATAAAGATACACTAAGTTTTTGTTTTATCCATATATATATATATTTATATATATATATATATATATTATGAACTACTTATTCACAAAGTATAAACCTATTCAAGGCAGCAAAGGCACAATATAAAGCTCGGGTATTATCGTATTGGAAAGCTTGAAGCATTTAGTAGTTTCCTACAATTAGGATTCAGTTTTTTTCCGAACTAACATTCAATTCAAGTTTGAAGATTCTTGTAAACTAAAATGTATTGCGTAGGATTTTGGTGAAAACTAAGATTTTATTTTTGTTATGTTAGTTGTTACTATTTCTATTTTATGAGTATTTTCTTATTAGTTAAACCAAAAACGGAACCGTTAAGGACCAAAAACCGATAAGAAAATATCTTATTGGTTGGTTATTGGTTTTACATAGTTAAAAACCGAAAATCGATAAACCAAACCAATAACACATAAAACCGAACCGAACCGATCGATGCACACCTCTAGACATATGCTAATAGTTGGAAGCAAGATTAAACGTGACGAGGGTAAGAGAGATTGCTGCAAAAGCTAAAGCCACAAACCAGTTACTATGTTTTAAACTCATAAGTTTTCTTTGATGAAACAGGAAATATGTTACCTTCAAATCAAGGACTTCAGAGCAAAAATATCAAGGTCTGCAATGCCTTACTTCTATAAATGCAGGAAGCAATGGTGTTGCACAGGTTTGATCAGTAAATTATAGTAAAAATTCATCATCCTATATCTCTCGGTGACACACTTTCCTTTTCAGGTATTTCAGTTTTCAATTGCTAGGTGATACACTTTTTAAATTGAACCTTCACTCCTAGAAGATACTTTCTAGTCGAGTCATTCCTCTAGGCTCTTGGAAGATGTACTTTCCAGTCGAGTCATTTCCCTTGACTCCTAGAAGATGTACTTTTTAGTTGAGTCATTCCTTTTAAATCCTAGAAGATGTTCTGTCCAGTTGAGTTATTCTCCTTGACTCCTAGAAAATGTACTTTGGAATCGAGCCATTCCTCTTAACTCCTAGAAGATGTACTTTCTAGTCGAGTCATTTTCTTTGACTCCTAGAAGATGTACCTTCTGGTCGAGTCATTCCCCTTGACTCCTAGAAGATGTACCTTCTAGTCGAGTCATTCCCCTTGACTCCTAAAAGATGTACCTTCTGGTCGAGTCATTCTCCTTGGATCTTAGAAGATGTACCTTCTGGTTGAGTCATTCCCCATGAATCCTAGAAGATGTACATTCTGGTTGAGTCATTCCCCTTGAATCCTAGAAGATGTACATTCTGGTTGAGTTATTACCCTTAAATCTTAGAAGATGTACTTGCTTGTTGAGTTATTCACCTTGACTCCTAGAAGATGTACTTTCTGGTCGAGTCATTCCCCTTGACTCCTAGAAGATGTACCTTTTAGTCGATCTATTCCCCTTGACTCCTAAAAGATATACTTTTTGGTTGAGTCATTCCCCCTTGACTCCTATAATATGTACCTTCTAGTCGAGTCATTCCCCTTGACTCCTAGAGGATGTACCTTCTAGTCGAGTCATTCTCTTTAACTCCTAGAAGATGTACCTTCTGGTTGAGTCATTCCCCTTGACTCCTAGAAGATGTAACTTCTGGTAGACTCATTCCCCTTGACTCCTAAAAGATGTACTTTATAGTCGAGTCATTCCCTTTGTCTCCTAGAAAATGTACTTTCTAGTCGAGTCATTCCATTTGACTCCTAGAAAATTCACTTTCTAGTCGAATCATTCCAATTAACCTATAGAAGATGCATTTCCTTGTTTGGGTTTTTCAAGTAGTTATGATGTGACTTTCACAAAAGTTCTCTGATGATAAATTGGGGAAATAATTTAATTCCTATTGTTTGGAACTTCACTTTTCTGAAAAATGGAATCTTTTTTTATCATAATCATTGTTTGAGATAACACTTGTTCTAGTTTTGACATTGATGTACGAGTCCGCCCAAGAAACAAGGTAAATAAATGTAAACTCAAGCAACAAGGAGAAGTGATTGAACGTCAACAGATTGAAGAAATAGCAAGTCAGGAGCCCTCTTAAAGAACAGGGTAAAGAAATTCAAAGCCTAGCAAAAGGTGATGAAATTGCAAGTCGGGAGCCCACCCGAAGAACGGGGTGATGAAATAGCTATTCAAGAGCCAAGGAAAGCTGCATAGATAGGACTTTTATAATTTTATTTATATTTTTAACTTGTAATTTTTATTTGATGTAATAATAGAGCCGCGAATTGGAACTTCGATAGGACCTCACTCGACTCTCTAACTCGGTATAGTCCCTTTCCTTGTCAAACTTGAAACTACATGTGATTTTACTCCCACATAACCTGAGATAGGTAGAATGCTTAAAATCAAGACTCGGCTGTCCTTCTTTCTTCTGTTTCTTCCTTTAAATAATGGTCGGATCAAAATTCTGTCTAGTCATCTACTTTTTTGCATGAAAATACTTTGTGTTTACATCCAAAAAGGGGCATGATGTATACACATAATTTTGTCCCTCCCAAGAGTGTGTTTTTACCCATTTACCCTCACTTTACCGTAGACCTTCATCCATGTGATAAGTTACACACAATAACAAATCCAAATTTTTTTAACAACTTGGGACACCTCACCCTAACAAAAATAACAACCTATACCCCTACTCCTACTGGAATTAGCACAATACACACACAATTCTCATGTATACTCCAAAAATTTCCATTGAACATAGAGGAATGAATACACACTCACAGAAAAGATAAACACATATAATTTACATAGAAAAGGAAAAAACAAGACACAATTCACACACTCACAATTCATCTTCTCCATACACACATAGTAAAGCACACACATGATACACTCATTGTTACATACATAAACGTTGAGAGAGAAAAAATTCGGAGGGAGAAGGAGCGCAACTCGGAAAAGAGAACAAGGAATGGATAACTCTCTTCATTGACGGCCGAAAAACCCATTGGGAGGCTATTGCTGGCAATTCCCACCGGGAAACCACCAGCTCCGCGTCAAAATCTCCAAAATTGAGTCAGTGGGTTTAATTTTGGTGAAATTCTGTCGGTAGCAACCCAAAACCGACCCAATCAGCCTATAACTCCGTTGCTCCAGCAAAATTCATTGAAAACCAGAACTTTTCGGAGCTCCGACAATACAAAAACAGTAGCACCTAGCTCCAGTTGTCTAAATCCATTGGAAAAAACCAAAACAAAGACTAAAATCAGTCACAACAGTGTATGCACCGCTTGACGGCGGTACGAGTTGAGAGGTGGTTATTGGCATTTATTTAAGTTACAGGTTCATTGGTCGAGGATCGATTCACAGGTTCAGAATACAATTTCTTCTTTTCATTCAATTAATATTTGAGTTCAAAAGCTTCAAATTGAGGTCAATTCTACTATTTTCCTCTTTTTATTTCATTGTTGATGATATCCGGTACGTCGAATCGAATATTGTGTGTTGATTGATATTGATTGGTGAGTGAATTGCTACTCGTTTGATTTATTGTTTGATTCCCTTGGATTATGAATTGTGTAATGAAATGATATCTTTTTAAGAATTAAAAAGAAATTTGGGGGTGGAAATCGAAAATCAATAAAAAGTGAATATTGTAGTATTTTGATTCATTATTGATGTTGAAAAAGATAGTATCATGCTTCAAGACTAAACTAGTAGGAAAATACTAAGTTGGGTAGGCAAATTGTAGAAATTAATGATTGTGGGATGATTGAATTGTTGTACTCGAGATTGTTTTATTTTGTCGCCTGAAATTGGAAAATGTATTCATTTAGCCAGGGAATGCCCCGAGGTCATTTGTACTTATTCATCGGGGTATGCCCGAAGTATCTTGTACGCAAAGGAGGTTCGTGATCAAGGCCCGAGACATCGGGTAAAGCATTGGAGCGTAGTTTAGGATTAGTGTAGGTTTACTTTTCAGTACTTTTTTATTTTGTATTTGTAATAAATTGGACTGAACACTTTTTTTTTAGTTTGAATTGTTTGGTTGTTTGTTTTTCTTTCTTTTTTTGTGTTTTTATTGGTTTATACATTCCATAGTATCATTCTAGCCGATATACTCCACGAAGCGATCGTGATCAAACCACGGGACCGAAGGGTGCCTAACACCCCTCAGTCAATAGAATTTCTTAACCGAAATCTTTGTTTGCAAATCAGTTTTAAAGAGTCAAACCATTTTGGAAAAAGAATTTTACAAAGGTGACTTGGCACACCAGATTTATGCCAAGTGGCGACTCTGATTTTTGATTGTTAAAATTCTTTTTCAAAATAAAATTATTTTATTTTGTCACTTAATAATAAAAATCCTTTCAAACTTAAAATTAATCTTTTTTTGGGTCAAAAAAGGTGTGTGACAAAAAGAAGTAGAAGAAGTAGAGAAAAAAGATGAAGAAAATGAAGTGGATATGATGGGCATTGTTAAGGAACTCAATGATGATAACATGTAGTTTGGTGGTTTGGAACAAATAATTTTCTTAATGAGTAGTTATTTTTAATGATTTGATTTTTTTAGATAATTGAATTAATATATTTGGCAACTCAGTGATGCCATTTACTGGTGAAATTATGTTCAATTATTCCATTGTCTAGTTAGATTAAATAGTTGATTGCATTATGCTCAGTTACTGTAATGGTTTATAGATTACACCCACAGTTGATTTAAGAAATCATACATCTATTTATTCAGTTTCCTACATCCCTATTACACCTTTCTAGAAAGCCAACACCAATAATAGACCATATAATAATTTATTTAGGCCATTCTCTTTTTCTTCGGACAAAATCAACCTATGCTTTAGTTGTTTCCTCTCCATTTTGATTTCCTTTAGTGATCCTTTCAAGTAATCCCTTTGCTCTTTGGCTTATTTTAACAATGTCATGAGTAGATGTCTATTTTCTTCAGATTTTCAAAGCCTTTGTAGTATTTGAAACTTGGAAGCGCCTTGAAATTTGATGTCGATGGGCTACCCGTCGGTGAGTCTTCCACAAGCCACTTAAAAAAAGAGCATCCGCCATTATCCTTGACCAAAAAAATAAGTTATTACATGAATTTTCTTACTTAAATAAAAAAAATAGATAAATCACATATTCATGTACGCACCTTTCCAACCGCACAGTTAAAGATTTTTGACCTGGATTAGAATCAATGCGTGACGTCCTCAAAATAGCTAAAGTACCACACTGACATATGTAGGACACTTTTGCATTTGATGCTTGGGATGTTTTAGACATTGTAGTTGTTTAAAAATGAACAAAAAATAAAACCAAAAAAATGAGAGTGTTAAAACAAAAATAGCCTTTCTTTTATACAAAAAAGGAAGTGATATATTACCGTTGGATGTGATTTGACATGTACTTTATTACCATTGTAAGAATATGATATTTAAATTTTGTTACTGTTGGACCTCTTTCATAGATCTTAAATATAATCGATGCCTTCTCATGCATTGGGTAGATGATGAAACGTATAGATTGACAGTCGATCAATGCCATGGTATATATGAGTTGGAGAAATGGTAAAAAAAATATTAGTACATAGTAAAAAATATAAACAATTAAATAAATAAAATTGATTTGAGGACCATCGATTGTGTCCAGTGTAAATCATAGACTGCAAGTCCTGTCAATAATATACCGTATTGATTTATTGCCCTTAGTAGCATATTTGAAAAAAAGAAATAATTAATAAAATAATAAATAATTAGATTTTATGAAATTAAATGTGATCAAAGATGTGTGAGGAGGGTAGTGGTTGTACAACCAATATCCTCAGGGTAATGTTTACCCAAAGCACAAGTATGTTGTGGGGAATTCATTTGTTCAGCCATAACTCATCACCTCATATCGTTGATCACCACTTTCAATTTACGTGGACTCTCATATAATCACACGATTTGTTTACGCTTATTTAATTGCATAAAATTTAATTATTTATTATTTTATTAATTAAATAATTCTTTTCAAAATATGCGCTAGTCATGGTCTATAAATAAATATCATAGTCTAGTTATTTAATTGTGAAAGTAGTTCACAATTTATACTAGACTATATCAGGTCGAGTAAATATCTAAGCATAGTCTAGCATAAACGATGGAATACTTCATTAATAAATGAACTAGATTAGGATACAGATTTATAGACCATAACTGACACATATTTTAAAAAAAGATTATTTAATTAATAAAATAATAAATAATTAAATTTTATGCAATTAAATGAGCTTAAACAAGTCATGTGATCGTATGAGAATCTACGTAAATTGAAAGTGGTGATCAAAGATGTGTTAGGATGGGTAGTGGTTGTACAACCAACATCCTTAGGGCAATGTTTATCCGAAGCACAAGTATATTGTGAGGAATTTATTTGTTCATCCACTACCCATCCTCACACATCTTTGATCACCTTCTTCAATTTACGTGGACTCGTATACGGTCACATGACTTGTTTAAGCTCCTTAATTGCATAAATCCCAATTATTTATTTTTAATTAATTAATTAATTCCTTTTTTCACAATACGCTACTAAGGGCAATAAACCAATATGGTATATTATCGACAAGGCTTTAAGTCTATGATTTACACTTGGCACAATCGATGGCTCTCAAATCAATTTTATTTATTTAATTATTTATATTTTTGACTATGTACTAATATTTGTTTACTATTTCACCAACCCGCATAGTGAAATCCATCGATTACGTAGAAGTTCACTCATAGACATTGAGCGTGGTCAATCCTAAACTCCATCGATATTGTAATTAATTTTATATAAATCAACATAACCGCGGATAGATCAGATTCATTATCCATTAGAATATATGAATTAATTTTGGTATTTGACAATTGTTTCATTCATCTTCTAACAGGAAAAATTGCAAAATTTCAAACAAGAACAACATTGTAAAATTAAAATAGAGAAAATATGTAGAAAACAAAAAATAGTTCATTTCATATGTTGATTCCAATGGTTTAACACCATATGTACAACAAAATACGAGCAAAAAGGGCAAAAGGAAAAAGCTTTCATCGGACAAATTTCCTAATCATGAAAGCTTCTTTACGATGAACTTAGAACTACAACTACAACAGAAATTAAAACCTAAACTAAGGGGATGGTGGTGGTGGTGGAGTGTGTGTGATCAACTCCTCAGGCTCCACCTCTCCATGATCACCCGTAAAAAATGAGCGATACGTCGGAGTTCACGATGGAGGTGCTGCCTGTCATGACCCAGACCATAGAAGAGATGGTCTAGGTCATTTTGAAGGAGGATAAGGTCGTGGAAATGATTGAAAGAACCCTCCTTTGTGGTCTGAGTGAAATTCTTGGCATCTGGTCGTATTAGTCGATTTTTTGGGTTGAAGAAGATGAATATTGTGTAGAGTTGATGGTGTATATATAAACCAAAATAGAAGCCTTTGGTCTTCCCTCTACTGGTAGGTTGGCACGTGGATTAACAAAAGTCGAGTAGGTAGCGTATACCCAATTGACGCAGCGTGTGAGTAGACGTGCAATAACTTTTTTGATGTGTAATAAATGTCCGATTGTTTATATATTCGCTTGAATAAATAGGGGTTTTCAATAGACTTGATATAGGATCGATAATAAATGATGTGGTATATACAAAATACTCCCAATAGACGTGACACACAATATATGCTATAACTTAAAAAAGTCGATAATAGACACAAAGCAAAATCGATAAAATTGACAGTAATCAGGCCACTGCAGGATTGTCAAAATGTATACACTGCCATGACTTACAAAAACACATATTCATACAAGTTTATCTATGATTTTTTGTTATTACAAGTGGTTCTCTTATGCCCGGGTCTCTCGCTTAGTGAGAACTTGTTCCTCCTCTTCATATTGAAAGCCTCGCCCACGCCCCCAATGCGTTTTCTTTTCATTCTTTCGAGCTTGGTGTCGACAAGAGGTGGAATAATGTTCACATCTAGCAATTCTTGTGGCACGCACTATTCGGATTCTAAAGGGACAACATTAATTAATTTCAAATACGCAAGAAGATTCTCTTCCACTTTATACACGAGCACAGAGTACTCGTAGATACTTAAACTATGATTATCATCGTGCTTCGATAGCAAAATGGTCATCATGTGAGCACACTGTATTTTGACCAAGTCAAACATCCTGCAAGAACACAACTTTTCCAGTAGGTCGACTTTGGACGTACGACCACTGTCGAACACTGTAAATTGGTTGTCATCCCTATTTACGTTTTCCATATAGAAGGAGTTTCCCTCGCTCATATTGTCCCTTATGATATTTTCGTTGGTAGGAACAAATTTGTTATCCTTATAGTTGAGTACATATGCACGCCTCTCCCTGAATTTCTTACCAAACCTCTTTTAAATTGAATTGAATATGGATGACACGAGGTACTCCCTTTTGGAAATCAACATAGAGTTGATTGACTTAGCAATATTTTTGGTCATCACATCATATCTATTATCGGGGAAATATTCCCTGCTCTACTTCTCAAAACCAAGGTCATGCTCGAGGAAAGAGGTTGTCTCGGGACAATAGGTCTTGAATTTCTCAAAATAGTCACTAAACTCCTTAGAAGAACATGCTTTTTCTGTGTGGTAGAATAGATAGAGGTGATCTCCTCATTAGTGATTTACCCAAAGATTTTCACCTAGGTTCCTCACACAGTACCCGTGATGAGCATAGTTGTATGTCCTCGCAATGCTATTGCGATGCTCTTGTGCCTATCGGAGATAAAGCACAAATTTGATCCATCGATCACTATAGACTTCAGCTTCTCAAAGAATAACATCCAAGACGCATCGTTCTCCTTGTCAATGATGCAAAAGGTAATGGGATAAATATAGTTCTCCGTATCCTGTGCAACCACGCTTAGCAGCATGCCCTCGTACTTACTATGTAAATGAGTATCGTCGACCGCAACTACCTTTCTCATGTGGGTGAATCCCTTAATGTAAGGGCCTAAGGATAAAAAGTAGTACATAAACCTACAATCATCCTTGTTCACCATGATGGAATAGGTAGAGCCAATATTACGAGCATCAATCATGTATGAAAAAGCCGGCAGGTAGGAACACCCATGATCCGGTGTCCCTCAAACCATTTTCTTGGCCTTCACACCCCCCATCCAACATTTCCAATAGGTTGGTCTACTGCTAAAGTTTTTGAAAACGATCCTCCGAATCTCACTAATGTTCAGACCTTTTTTTTCACGATACATGGTCACACAGAGCGATGCAATGACTTTAGCTGTGATTTCTTATGGTTGTGCGTGGCATATTCGATGCAACAAGTGTGATCGCTGAAGTATTTATAGATGAGAAATATGTTCGTGCATTCATACTTCCTTGACCACAACATCCACGCGCAACTAGGACAAACAAATTTCACCTTAAAGAATTTGCCCCAACTTTTTAACATAGCATAATCAAAGAATTTTTCACCAATGCTACATCCAACAATAATTTAAACTCTTTTTTGCTGCTAAATGTTTGATTTACGTGAAAATTAGTTTCATCTAAGAAGGTGTGGTTGGTTTGTGATCCCAATCCACACTCTTCTCTCTTTTCTTGAAAGAAACTGGGATATTCTGATTCCATTGAACAATCTTCTGTATTCATTGGATGAATATCAAAACTCTTGTCTTTAAATAAATTATGTTCGTCGATTGTCGACTGTGGTGGCGGAATTGTCGGAGACCTCAGAATGATATTTATCCTCAGTAATGGCCTAGAGCTATCGACAGTGACATCCGACATGTATAAGGACACATGACGATCATTCTTTATGAATGTGGAATGTATTTTCCCACGCTCATTCATTAGAGAGCTAATCACAACGTTCTTTGGCTCGTAATCTAATTCTTTTCTCTCAATTACGCTTTGAGCCATGTTTTCGTGTGAACCATTATGACGCAGCAGGATGGGCCCTGTCTCCTTGCTAGATAATTTCCACTTCTAATATTTGGGCCCCCCCACACCCATATAATCACCACCCGCGATAATTACTTCAGCTACTGCCATTATAGACCACACTAATCTGGCCGATGTCTGGTATATAACTGGACGATGACTGGTATGAAAACCTCCGTACAAAAATGCAAATGAACGAATTTTGAATATAATCGATGCCCTTCTACCTATGCAATGGATAAATATATGTGTAGGGCGTCTAAACTACTGACATATATCTAATGACGAGGTTTTGAGTGGATTTGGAAAGCTTTTCAAGCTAGTAAAATGGTGAAAAAATATTTTTTTTGCAATTTTTTTCAAAAAAGATGGAACAACAATGGAGGCAATGATCAAGAATGGAGATTTTTAGTTGTGATGAGCAGGATTTCATCGAAAAAATGGTCAGAAAAGTCGCTGGAATAAAAAAATATAGGTGAAAAACGAGACCTCCTTTTGGTGGATTTTTAGATAATTTTTTTAATTAAAATAAGGAAATATGAAAAATGGTGGAAATATGGAAAATAATGAAAAATATTAAATAATAATTGGATGAGGTTGGCGACTAAGTATAAAGTTTAAAACTTGTGTGCTAGGGTAGTATGTTAAATGTGATGATGTCATCCTAGTGTCTAAATACTTGATTTTTGATGAATTGTGTCTAAATACTTAAATAAGTTTTCAAAGTGTCTATTTTGCAAATTACCCTTGCTAAGTTTCATACGCTATTTACCTGGTGGTGATGAGCGAAACTATCATCAAGGATGTTTTGTTCTCTGTAATGGTTTTGTTATAATATAAGCAATCACTTTCTGCCAAAAATTAAAAGTCATTGGAACAAAATACAATTTCAAGAATTTAAGACTGAATACCTAATATATATGTATTAGTTTAAGTGAAAATATCATACATTTTTTCGTTTTCACTAGTAAGTGTAACGATCAATTCCATCATTACTGAAAATATCTACGGTAAAGGCATGTGCTTTTCACTTTTCATAATTTTTAGGAGTAATTCTTTAGTATAGGGGTGTGTTTGATATGTACTAATTAATGTCATACAATATCCCTAACACAAAATTAACCTGAAAGTTTCCTTACCGATTTAGATCTAGGATAAGTTTAAACTACAGTCAACTTCAAAAGAGTATTATTCCTAGAATGTAAGGATTTAGGGGACCTAATACCTACTAAATTAAATATCTCTGAGTCTTTTTTCAAATGCAACTTACCGTTCATTAATCCGCTTTCTGAGTAAAATATTATGACCATTTTACTGAAGATTGTACGTGCTGAAAAAGTTAAGGCCGTTGTAGTGAGCTTAGGTCTCTATAGCTACGCTACAACAATTTATAACCCATTTTTGTTGGGTTTCAGCCCCCAAACGCAAAAATTTCATTCCTAAATCCTAGAAGGGTGATTTTCTCTTGGTATGAGTAGAAATTTCATTGGACATTCGATTTTACGAGACTAAAGTTTTAGTTAATTGTTAAATCGATATAAGATTATATTAAAATTATATTTTCATCAGTAATTATATAGTAGTAGCTTTAGATTTTAAATATATACCCCATTATTATTATTCTTCTTCTTATTATTATTACTATTATTATTATTATTATTATTGTTGTTGTTGTTGTTGTTGTATAATGTTTGTCTTAA
The DNA here is from genome assembly GCA_030864215.1 of Capsicum pubescens. Lineage (NCBI taxonomy): Eukaryota > Viridiplantae > Streptophyta > Magnoliopsida > Solanales > Solanaceae > Capsicum > Capsicum pubescens. Next base: position 282,377,496 of record CM061543.1, on the reverse strand, counting down.
CGCTTGTAACTTGTGTAGAATTTAAGCATGAAGATAATATAGAACAAATAAAAATAAGAGAAAGCAAAAAGAAAAGATTAGAGAAGCATTTTTTTTATTGGTTAAACCAATAACGGAACCGCTAAGGATTAAAAAGATTAACCAAAAATTGATAATGAATAGCTTATCGATTGGGCGAATTTACAAATAAAAAATTGATAAAATAATATACAAGATTGAAACAAATTGATTGATGTGTACTCTATTAATAGGCGAAAAAAGTGGACAAGTTTCAATAAAAAAATTGATGTTAAAGTCAATTGGGATCCAGTAAATGGAATGCGTCTAAACACTAATATATTTGAAGTAACGAATCTTGTAGACACCTAATTTTGTCCCTCCCGAAATTCAATTTTATTCATTTTTATCTCACCTTACCACGTACCCACACCCATTCTACACTTTCCCCACAAGGAAATAAATAATAACCAACTCTAAATAAACTTTATCCCCAAATTCCCACATAATCCCAATTTGAACAAACTAACAACCCCTTCCTATCAAATTTTGACACATCACTATCCCACACCCTATACCCCTACCCCACATACCCCATACCCTTACACTCTCTCATGTGTTCTTGCCATTTTCCATTTTAATAGAATTCCAGAGGGCCCACAATACACACATCCACACAATTTATATACCCATACAACAAAAATAAAAAAGGGGGTCCATGGGATAGAGACAACACACAACACACACTCATAATTCTGGACGAGAAAAAGGAATATATACGCACATCAATCTTTCATTTTTGTCCCTGGAGATTGGACACACAATATTCACATACCAGAGGATTCTCCTCCATTTTTGGATAATTACACACAGAACATAGGAAGAAGAAGGAGGTCACCATCATTGCCATTTTCTTCTTTTCCTTTTCTAGCTCTAAAAAATGAGACACAAAAGGTCATACCCACACATAAATTCAATTGAATTCACACAAGATATTGACACACACAGTAAGGAGAAAAGAGGAGAGTGAGAGTGAGAGACGGAGAGAGGCATAGAGAGCTGAAACACAAAAAAACGAGATGAGAGAGAGAGCAGACCAGTGAAGAAAAGGCAAGAAACGGGAGTGAATAGAGAGACAAAAATTTAAAATTGAGAGAATTGGAAAAGAAACATAGAGAGATCGAGGAGGTTGAACGGAAATAGAGGAATCCAGTGAACTTTGGGTTTTTCGACCATTTCTCGCCGAAAACAGTGCTGCCACCAAATTTGTGCCTAGTTTTTGTTACCACCAAGGTCATCGGAGATCCGACGAGATCAAATCTCACCAGAAACAGTAAAGTCGTCGTCCAATCAAAATCACCCAATCCATTTTCCATCGATTCCAATGAGGTCAGACTGAAACACATTCGAAACAGAGAATGGGTTGTTCAGTTTTTCTTGGAAATTAGTTTGGTTTTAGTTTTATTCGATTTACGAGTTTGATTTTGAGGTATGTTCGTGGTTCATTGGTCGACGAGGCTTCTGTCAGTTCAAGTTGGTCGAATAAAAGCCTCAATTTAAGGTCCGTCTCTTTATCTTATTCTTAGTTAATTTTTATTATTGTATGTGGTTGATTGTTGTTGTCTCTACTTTCTCTTATCTTATGCGTGATGTGAATGATGAATGTCAAATTATATTGATTGTGGATTGCTGAAATATTATCGTGAATTGTTATGTTGGAACAAGGGTTGAGATTAATTTGGGATTTGATTGAAACTTGATAGAAGTGAATATTAATTAGTTCATTGGATTTGAAAATGAACATTTATGTTTTTGAACCTGATAGTGTCATGTTTTTGGCCGAAAAGGAATAGGCAAATGCTAAGTCGGGTAGATAAATTTTAGGAATGGTGTTTTGTTGAATGTTTGAATGTTCATCTGAATAGTTCTTTCTACTTTATCGCACAAGATTTAAAGATGTATACATTCTCCGGGGAATGCCCCGAGGTTATATTATATTTATTCACCGGAGAATGCCCCGAGGTATCCTGTACCAGGAGGAAGTCCATGATGATGGCCGGAGACATCGAGTAAAGCATTAGAGCGTAGTTTATGATTTGTGTAGGTCTACTTTTTCAGTATCTTTCTTATTTCTGGTTGTAATAATTGGACTAGACACTATAATTTTGGACTTATTTTGTTTGTTTGTTTGATTGATTGGTTTGTGTGTTTTTGTGTGGTTTATACATTCATAATGTCAAATTAGCCGATATGCTCCACCAAGCGACCGTGTTCAAACCACGCAACCGAGGGGTGCCTTACACCTTTCCCTCGGTCAACAAAATTCCTTAGCCGGAATCTCTATTCGCAAACCAGTTTAAAGAGTCAAATCATTTTGAAAAAGATTTTTCAAAGGTGACTTGGCACACCGAATTATGCTAAGTGGAAACTCTGAGTTAATTATAAAATGAATCCTTTTTCGAAATAATTTTTATTTTGTCACTTAATAATAAAACCCTTTCAAACTTAAAATCATAATATCTTTTTGGATAAAAAAAGGGTGTGACAACTCTGGCGACTCGACTGGGGATCTTTTAAGAATTCGAGCTTATTTCTGGAATTGCATCGGCTTAGTTTGATATTATGGGTGTATAGACGTTGTTTGTGTTATTGTTTGTATTTGTTTTATCATTGTTGAGTACCTACTTGCTACGTGTTTAATTTACAGTTTTTCCTTTTATGTGTTACCGCTTTATAGCTGATATCATTTGCATAACCCGAGTTAATTTTTTCTGCAACAAGTCCCAGATTACACACCATGTACACGAACTCTAGTTGAGTCATCCTTATTTTAGGAGGGGGAGCCGTCGGATGTTTGGAGCAGGTGAAAACTAAAACAACCACTATCGACTATATTTTCTCCCGAACGGCCTTGTTAGTGGACCCCAGCGTAGGTTAGCCTTTAGGTCATGCTTATCTGTATCATATTGAGATCGAGTGGGATCCACTTGGTCCTTTGTAGGAGACTCACACCTAAAGCATCCTTACGTGCTAATTGTTGCATCATTGAGGGTAATATGGTTATTTGACGGACTGATTTGGGAAAAACATATGCTAGAATTTAAGAAAGGTGTGTAGACATGAAAAAAAAAGAAAAAGTGAAAAAAAAGAGTTTTGTAGTTTTTAGAGTTCTTTATGACTTTTGTTTTCAACAATTCAAAAATTCAAAAAGATTTTTTTACCTTTTGAACTCGTTTGTCAAAAACAAAAATATCAAAAAGATTTTGCATTTATTTCTGTAGTAAGCATTCATAATTCAATTTTTTTTTCCTTAATAGGAGATTTTTATAAAAGAAAATCAAAAAAATATGGTAGAAGTTTTGTACATTTCATATAATGAAAATACCAAAAAGATTTTTCTTTCATAGTTGCTGGTGTCATTTTTGTGTGAAGTGTCAAATCGAAAACTAAAAAAAGATTTTAATGATGTTTTTCATCGTTTATCTTCAGTCGTGTCTCTCAATCTAGGGTTCAGTTTGTTGTTTAATCCTTATTTGTCCTATTTGAACGAACTACGTACACCTGATTCTCCTTTTTTGGGAGTGAGATACGTAGGTAGCCCTTCTAGGATTCGGTGATTTTATTTGAAAAATTCAAAAAAGATTTTCTTCACTCTTCATTCAGAGTAGGTGTTTCATACACATACTTAAAAGAAAACTATATAATAAAAGATTTTTTTTCACTCTTCATTTAGAGTAGGTGTCATATACATCTTTATAAGAAAACTACAAAAAGATTTTCATTTAATAGGTTCAAGTTTCATTTTCATATGAAATTTAGAATCTAAAATAAAATAAAAAATTTCCTTTGGTAATCATAGGTTTTATTTTGTATAGGAATTTAAACCTGATAAAAGTAAAAAGATTTTTGTCAATTCTTTTGACAATTTGATATTTTCTTTTCTTTTTACAGTTTGAAGAAAAAGAAAAAAGAAGTAAAAAGAGTTTAATTGGCCATTTTGGCAAGACTTCACGAACTACACACACCTGATTCTCCTCTCTCAGGAGTGAGATACATAGGCGCCCTTCTTGGGTTCGGTGATCTTTTCAAAATGAAAACAATGTGAAACAATAAGAGATTTTGAAAAAGATGTTGAACTCTAACACATTTATTATCTCTTATTCAGTTAGTTTAAGGTGGTTGGTTTGTGGCATTTTGATTGGTCCTCCATATTGCATCAAGTCGAAGAGAAAAGTTATGGTCAACAAGAATACCGAGGTTGTTGTCACTAATCAGATAGGGAGTTTGAGGTATGAGAATTTAGGAGCTAATGAAGAGATTCAGAAATTAAGACAACAAATGATAGAAATGCATTGAGCTCGGGCTAATGGGTTGCCACCTCCTTCATTTCCTACTGATAATCTGGAATATCTTTCTAGCTTTCCTCCTGTGTCACTTGCAGACATGCCATAACTTACAGAAACGTCCACCTAGCGTTCATGATTTTGTGGCACCAGTCCTGCCTGAAGGTCCTGTTTTTAATGTCTATCCAAAGGTTGTGATTCCTCACTATGCAAGTGAGCCTATATTGAATATTTTTTGTGATTGACATTACGCTCCCGAGCCCACATTTAAGTTGAATGGTCCTTATGGCTACACTCAACCACCTGAATTTCCTCGTAACACTAGGAAACCTGTTATGATAGAAGAACAAGAGAAAATGACCAGAAAATTAAGAAGTTTAGAACTGGCCATGAAGAACTTCCAAGGACTTAGGGGTTATAAAAGTGTCTCATATAAATATCTGAGCATGTTTCTAGGTGTTTATCTCCCTTTTGGTTTTAAAATGTCAAAGTTTGAGAAATATGAGGGGCACGGTGACCCAGTGGCATATTTAACGTATTATTGTAACCTATTGAGGGGCGCTCGAGGGAATGGAGAATTAATCATGGCTTATTTTGATGAGAGTCTTCAGGTCTAGCTTCGAAATGGTTTGTTGACCAAGACATCGACAAGTGGAATAGTTGGGATGACCTAGCTAATGAAATCGTGCAACAATTTCAATACAATGTAGAGTTGATTCCTGATGAGAAATCCCTAACTAACATGAAGAAGAAGAGTACTGAAAGTTTCAAAGAGTATGCAATTCAATGGCGTGAACAAGCTGCTAGGGTGAAACCGCCAATGAAAGAAAGAAAAATAGTAGAAGTGTTTATTCAAGCGCAGGATGAAACATATTATCAACACTTGTTACCTACATTAGGCAAGACATTTATTGAGGTTCTCAAAATGGGGGAGATGATAGAGGATGGAATTAAGATCGGTCGCATTGTGAGTTTTGTAACATTGAAAGCAACTACTCAAGCAATTCAAAAGGGTTAAGGAAGTGTTGGGGGAAACAAGAATGAGAAAAATGTATCTGCTATTGTAGTTGGACAACGGGCACGGTCAAGAAGACCACGTTGTCGTTACCCTCAGGATCAAACCCAAGTTCATGCCCAAGCTCCACAAAATCACTCCCAAAATCCATTATACTATAATCGTCCACCTCCATATCCAGTGTATAGTGCACAACCACTTGTTCAAACCCCATCTTACATACAATGTCATGCACCAACTCCTCAGAGTCACCATCCAACTTCACAAACATACCAAAGTCCTTCTAGGCCCAATTTTTTTTATCGTAGCCAAATAATGAAATGAGGAAAAAGTTGAGAGATAGCTTTACATCAATTGGAGAGTCATACGCCAGTTTATTCTAGATATTAGTACAGTGGGGCATAATCACTCCTCTCCTTGGGTATACTCCTGACCCACATTCAAGAAATTTTGATCCTAATATACGATGTGCATATCATTATGATGTTCAGGGTCATAGTATTGAAGATTATCATGCTTTGAAAAGAGAAATAGAAAAGATGATTCAAAATAAATCAATTATGGTGCTGAACATTAACAGTGAGGAAAGTTCTAGTTATGTTGATATGCAAATCAGTGGCTAAGATGCCAAGCTCAGCAATTGGGAAGTCACTTCTCTCCTTACTAGGAAGGGGTCTGGTAATTTGTTTCATTTTCTTTTCTGTTATTCGAATTATTTCAGGGTTGTAGTTTGGGATCTATCTTATTTTGTCCCTTTGTCATTTATGTTCAAACCCTTTTATCTTTCATTTCAACTAAACATAGTGTCCTTTTTTCTTTTGTGTTTTAAATATGTGTGGTTTGATTGTTTTCTTTATATAGTAAATTTTATGTTGGTTCTAGTGATATGACATGCTTGCAAAATTTTCAGCTAGATCTTAAAATCCAATTTGAGCATGAACTTTGAATCAGAGAGCTAAAGTTAGTAAAAGCATATGAGAAAATAGATAGAGTGCTGAAACATTTGGTGACATGTTGAAGCCTTCTTTCTAAATTAAGGCAATTATTTTGAGAATCACAGGATTAAGTTGGTCATCAATTGAAAGACATGTCTCAATTAGGTCAAATAGTTGGATGAGCGATACTATATCAAGAGGAACAGAAAGAAAATCAGCTTCACGAATTCAAGAGTCATTCAATGTGAGGAATGTACAACAAAAGTGCAGTTGTATGTTGGACAAGCACAGAAGAAGTAGTGACGCACAGGCTTAGTTAAAGTTAATGCTGTAAAAAATGTCACAAATGATCTTCATCTTTCACTTTCATATTGCATGATATGTACTTTCATTTTCAAGTATTGATATGACGAAGGCAATTTATTCTACTATACAAACATTGTGTTATCCTTTGTTCACCCCGTTGAGCTTTGTTTTTATTTTTCTTTCATATCCCTCTTTTGGAATCAAGATAAAGTCAAAAAGTTTCAAAAAAAGTGTCGAGCAAAAATAGAGTCAAAAATTCAAAACAAAAGAGAGAAAAAAATGTGTCCAAAAAGAATGAAAAGAAAAGAGCGTCAAGAAAAATAGAGCAAAAAAGGTCCCAAAAAAAGTCAATAAAAGAGAAAAAAAAGAAAAAAAATTAGAATCAAGCAAAAAAATGAGTTGTCAGAACTTCGCGTGACCTGATTCTCCTCTCTCGGGGGTGAGATATATAGGCTGCCTTACTTTGGGCTCGGTCCAATCAAATAAAAAATTTAGAGTCACCCAACCAAAAGAAACTGGGGTATGAGTTAATCCTCATTATTTGAGTCGATTCTAAAATTTGTAAGTCCTACCCTACTTCAAGTGTCGTTTGAGCCTTATGCCATTCTTTCTTTCTAACCCTATCCAAAAGCCAAGTTACAACCAAAGAAATACCTTCAGATCAATCTTTGAGAATGATAAGGCTGAGTATGCAATGCATACAATGATACATTTTGGAACTACTTGTCTTCCTTAGCATAAAGAGTCAGGAGAGAAATAAAAATGAGAGAGTCTTATTGATGAAAATTCTTTGGAGCATTATAAGATGATGGTAAGATTGAAAAAAATAAAAATGAGAGAGCCTTATTGGTGAAAACCCTCATGGGCACCATAAGGCGATGGTGAGCTGAGAGAAAGAAAATGAGAGAGGCTTGTTGGCAAAAACTCTTCGAGGCACCACTAGCCGAATGAAGTCTCCGAATGCAGTTGGCCCGAGGAAGTAACCCAGTTTCAGGGCCATTAACTCAACAACAATTGGTGGAAAGTTGGATGAAAAGATCAGGCAGCTTAATCCAAAATGCATGCCATAATCATTAGAGTTGACTGTCGTTTTTAGATAAATATTTCATTTCTTTGTTTCAAATGAGGACATTCATTGTCTTTTCTTTCTTCTTTATATTTTTATTTTATTTTCTTGAGTCAGTTATCCAAATAAAAATCATTGTGATTTTTCTCGTCTTTGAGTCAAGTTCATGTCAAAACAAGTAAGAAAAGATCTCAAAATTGGCTATCAGCTTCTTCAATTATAGAAAGCAATACAAAAGCTAGTATATAAAAGAGACATGATTGTGAGCCAAAAATAGGGCATGCAAAAAGCTTTGTCAACAGAAAAGTCTGGGAACTCATGAAAACACCAAGGTTTAAAGGGTTTATCTGAGAAACATGGCAAAGCAGTAATACTGTATTTTTTTCAGAGTCACTCTTAATAATCTGAGTTTGGGTCAGTGATGCAGCAAATCAATAACATATGCTACTGGTTGGAAGCAAGATTAAATATGACCGAGGCAAGAGCGATTGCCGCGAAGCTAAAGCCACAAACCAGCTTCCATGTTTCTAAACTCACAAGTTTTCTTTGTATGAAACAGGAACACATATTGCCTTCAAATCAAGAATTCCAAAGCCTAAACATCAAAGGCCGTAATTTCTCACTTCTACAAATGCAAGAGGCAATGTTGCTGTACAGGTTTGGTGATCAAAACCATAGTAAAATTCATAATCTAATAACCCTTAGAAGACACACTTCCTTGTTAGGGTAGTTCAAGTTTTGGCTTGCTAGGTGATATACTTCCGAACTTAATCCTTTATTCCTAGAAGATGCACTTTCTGGTCGAGTCCTTCCATGCAACCCCTAGGAGATGCACCTCCTTATCTAAGTAATTTAGGTTTCATTTATTAGGTGATGCACTTCCTAAATTGAACTTTCACTACTAGAAGTCACACTTTCTGGTTGAGTCCTTTCACTTAACCCTTAAGAGACACGCATCCTTGGTGGATATTTAAGTTTCACTTGTTAGGCGGTTCACTTACTAACTTAAGTCTTTTACTCTTAGAAAATATACTTTCTAGTTGAGTAGTTAACCCTTAGGAAATACATTTTAAGCGATATTCATAAGGAGACACACTTCTTGTTTGGGTAATTTAAAAGATATTTGTAAGGATTCGCACTTCCTTGTTTGGGTAATTCAAGCAACATTCATAAGGAGACACACTTTTTGTTTGGGTGATTCAAGAAATATTTGTAAGGAGACGCATTTCCTTGTTTAGGTAATTCAAGCGCATTGGTAATGAGACACAATTCCTTGTATTGGTAATTCAAGAGGCATTGGTAAGGAGACACACTTCATTGATTGGATAATTCGAATTTCACTTGTTAGGTGATGCACTTCCTAACTTAATTCTTAATTCCTAGAAGAAGTACCTCCTAGTCAAGTCAGTCTCCTTAATTCCTAGAAGATGTGTTTCCTATTCGAGTCAGTCCCCTTGATTCCTAGAAGATCTACTTCCTAGTCGAGTCAGTCCCCTTGATTCCTAGAAGATGACTTACTAGTCGAGTCAGTCCCCTTGATTCTTAGAAGATGTGCTTCCTAGTCGAGTCAGTCCCCTTGATTCCTAGAAGATGTGTTTCCTGGTCGAGTCATTCCACTTGATTCCTAGAAGATGTACTTCCTATTTGAGTCATTCCCTTTGATTCCTAGAAGATGTACTTTCAGGTCGAGTCATTCCCCTTGATTCCTAGAGGATGTATTTCCTGGTCGAGTCATTCCCCTTGATTTCTAGAAAATGTACTTCCTCGTCGAGCTATTTCCCTTGATTCTTAGAATATGTACTTCCTAGTCGAGTTAGTCCCCTTGATTCCTAGAAGATGTACTTCCTGGTCAAGTCAGTCTCCTTGATTCCTAGAAGATATACTTCCTAGTCAAATCATTGCACTTAACCCTTAGGAGATGCACTTTCTTGTCAGTTTTCATTTGTCAGGTAACACACTTCCTATTTGAACCTTTATCTCTAGAATACGCACTTTCTAGTCGGAATTTCTCACTTTAATTCTTAGGATATGTACTTCCTAGTATTGGTCATTTAATTTTACTCTCAAAAGATGCATTTCTTGGTCAGCGTCTTGATTCATCATTGCAACAAGCAAGTAGTTATTTGGATCTGATATTCACAAAAGTCATCTGATGATAAACTGGGCAAAAATTTTAATTCCTGTTGACTGAAACTTTACTTTTCAGGCAAATGGAATCTCTCTTTATCATAATCTTTGTTTGGAATTATTTTCTTTCTAGTTGTGATTTTAGGAGCCCGCCTAAAGAACAAGGTGAATAAATGGAAAGTCAAGCAACATGGTGAAGAAGCTGAAAGTCAAGTAACAAGATAAAATTGAAAGTCAACAAGTTGAAAAATAGCAAGTCAGAAGCCCGCCTGGTGAACAGGGTGAAGAAATTGAAAGCCAAGCAACAAGTTGAAGAAATTGCAAGTCAAGAACCCGCCTGGAGAACAGGGTGAAAAAATTGCAAGTCAGGAGCCCGCCTAAAGAATAGGGAGATGAAACTTAAGTCAAGAGTCCAAGGGAAGCTGCATAGATATGACTTTTGTAAATTTATTTGTGGTTTTAACTTGTAATTTTTATTTTGATGTAATGACAGAGCCGTGGACCAGAATCTCGTCGGGACCTTACTCGACTCTCCAACTCGGTTGTCATTCTTCCTTTTGTTTCTTTCCTTGAATAATGGTCGGATCAAAATTTGACCTCGTTATTTACCTTTTTTGTCTGAAAACACTTTGTGCTTACACCCAAAAAGGGACATGATGTAGACACCTAATTTTATCCCTCCTGAAGTTTAACTTTATTCATTTTTAGCTCACCTTACCACGTACCCTCACCCATTCTACACTTTTCCCACAAGAAAATAAATAATAACCAACTCTAAACAAATTTTATCCTTAAATTCCCACGTAATCCCAATTTGAACAAACTAACAACCCCTTCCTATAAAATTTTGATACATCACCATCCCACACCCTACACCCTATACCCCTACCCCACATACCTCCTACCCCCTACACTCTCTCACGTGTTCTTTCTACTTTCCCTTTTAACAGAATTCCCAAGGTCCCACAATACACACAGCCACACAATTTATATACCGATACAACAAAAATAGAAAGACACAACACACAACACACACTCACAATTCTGGACGGTAAAAGGGAATATCTACGCACATCAATCCTTTATTTTTGGCCTTGGAGATTGGACACACAATATTCACCTAACAGAGGATTCTCCTCTATTTTTGGATAATTACACACAGAATATAGGAAGAAGGAGGAGGTCACCATCATCGCCACTTTCTTCTTTTCCTTTTCTGGATCCCAAAACAGATACACAAAAGCTCACACCCACACACAAATTCCATTGAATTCACGCATAATATTGACACACACAGGAGGAGAAGAGAGAAGAGTGAGAGTGAGAGACGGAGAGAGGCATAGAGAGCTAAAACAAAAAAAATGAGATAAGAGAGAGAGAACAGATCAATGAAGAAAAGGCAAGAAACGGGAGTGAATAGAGAGAGAGAAAGTTGAAATTGAGAGAATTGGAAAAGAAACAGAGAGAGATCGAGGAAGTTAAATGGAAACAGGGGAATCCGGTGGACTTTGGGTTTTTCGACCGTTTCTCACCGGAAACAGTGCTGCCATCAGATTTGTGCCTAGTTTTTGTTACCACCAAGGTTATTGGAGCTCCGGCGAGTTTGAATCTCGATGAAAATAGTAAAGCCGTCGTCCAATCAACCACACCCAATCCATTTTTCATCGATTCCGATGAAGTCCGACTGAAACACGATCAAAATAGAGAACGGGTTGTTCGTTTTTTCTTGGAAATTAGTTTGGTTTTGGTTTTATTCGATTCACGAGTTCGAGGTCGTTCATTGGTCCACGAGGCTTCTGTTAGTTCAAGTTGGTCGAATAAAAGCCCCAATTTAAGGTCCATCTCTTTATCTTATTCTTAGTTAATTTTTATTATTATGTGTGGTTGATTGTTGTCGTCTCGACTTTCTCTTATCTTATGCGTGATGTGAATAATGAATATCAAATTATATTGATTGTGGATTGCTGAAATATTATCGTGAATTGTAATGTTGGAACAAGGGTTGGGATTGATTTGGGATGGGATTGAAACTTGACAGAAGTGAATATTAACTTGGGTTGATTAATTAGTTCGTTGGATTTGAAAATGAACGTTTATGTTGTTGAACCCGATAGTGTCATGTTTTAGGCTGAGAAGGCATAGAAAAATGCTAAGTCGGGTAGACAAATTTTAGGAATGGTGTTTTGTTGAATGTTTGAATGTGCGTGTGAATAGTTTTTTCTACTTTATAGCACAAAATTTGAAGATGTATTCATTTACCGGGGAATGCCTCGAGGTTATATTGTATTTATTCACCAGGGAATGCCCCGAGGTATCCTGTACTTGGAGGACGTCAGTGATGAAGGCCCGAGGCATCGGGTAAAGCATTGGAGCGTAGTTTAGGATTATTGTAGGTCTACTTTTTCAGTATCTTTTTTATTTCGGGTTGTAATAATTGGACTGAACACTATAATTTTGGACTTGTTTTATTTCTTTGTTTGATTGATTGGTTTGTGTGTTTTAGTGTGGTTTATACATTCATAATGTCAAATTAGCTGATGCTCCACCAAGCGACCGTGCTCAAACCACAGGACCGAAGGGTGCCTAACACCCTCCCCTAGGTCAATAGAAATCCTTAGCCGGAATCTCTGTTCACACATCAGTTTAAAAAGTCAATTCGTTTTGAAAAGGATTTTTCAAAGGTGACTTGACACACCAAATTATGCTAAGTGGCGACTCTGAGTTAATTGTAAAATGAATCCTTTTTCGATACAATTTTCATTTTGTCACTCAATAATAAAACCCTTTCAAACTTAAAATCATAATATCTTTTTGGATAAAAAAGGGGTGCGACAAATCTTCCTATTAAACTCAAATCAGTAGTAAATCTGCCTCTACAACAGGCATAGTGATTTTCAGTTGAAGCGAAAATCAGAACTAAAGAAGAAAACAGAACTTGAGTTATCTGTTTTCGTTTAACTATAATTTCAGCATAAAGCTACAACATAAATTGGCCTAAGGAGAAGGGGAGGATCCCATCCATAAGAGAACACTAGTATAATTTTTGTCTTAGTACTTGTAACATGCAGACTTTAAACATGAAGATAGTGTAAAATAAATCAAAACAAGAGAAAGCAAAAAAGAAAAAAAATTAGAGGAGCATTTTTTTATCGGTTAAACTAATAACCAAATCGTTAAGGATAAAAAATCGATTAACCGAAAATCAACAATGAATATCTTATTGATTTAGTTCTCAGTTTAGCATATCTAAAAATTTAAAATCGATAAATCAATAAATCAAACAAATAATATACAAAATTGAAACGAACCGATCGATACAAACATTAGATGACAGGAGGCCAATTTTCAATCAAAAAATTATCGTTTAGGTCAATTGGGATGCAATAAGTGGAAAGAGTCTAAACACTAATATATTTGAAGTAACGAATCCTCTACTAAACTCAAACGTACGTAGTAAATATGACTCTACAACACGCATAGTGATTTTCAATTGAAGTGAAAACCAGAATTAAAGAAGCAAACAAAACATGAATTTTGTTTTCGATTAACTATAATTTCAGCATAAAGCTACAACATAAGTTGGCCTAAGGAGAAAGGGAGGATCCCATGCATAAGAGAACTTGACAGTATCCTTTGGTCGTATGGAACTGCCATTGTTAATACTGCATGTGTTATTTCCTATAGGTTTGAAAATAGCTGGATCCACTGGTTCAGTTGTCTGAAAATCATAACAAGACACGAACATGTTTTGCATTGGACAATCACAGTTGTTCACCACAACCACATTCCATTGTGGCATTCCATTTATTTCATTCCCACTTCTGATTGTTCCTATAGTTATGTTGTTCAAATCACAACCAGAAGTACCTACACAATCAAATAAAAGACAGATGCAAATATTCAATAATAATATGAGGGAAACTTTTGTTTTTTTTAACTTTTGTAAGGCACCTTACAAGTCTTATTTATTTCATGCATTTTTAATGCATTTTACACTCGTTTTCTTCCGTAAGTCTCGCAAAAACCTCAATTTTTTTTTTAAAATAAGCTCTTTTGTCAAAAAAATAAGTACTTTTATTTTTTAAATAAACTTGATCAAACAACTATTAATTATATAAATGGGCACAGCTAGTCATGAAAATTGAATCTGAACATTGAAATAAAAGATTCTTTTTCATGGATAAAAGGAAATTTGATTGATATTCGCATCAAAATTAAAGATACTCGATCTTGATTCTTGACCAACATAACACATTTATATATTAAAATCTTGCAGTGTAAGATAGTTAAAGAATAACAAAAAAATAAAGTGGGGTTCATGACCAACATAACACAATTTCTATTAGCTGAACGGAAGATAGGACATGTTAGGGTTCCTTATTCATGAATGAAGACACAATTTATTTTTGTAAATAAAGACATTTAGAGAGGCTATTTTTTTTCTATTTATTTTGTAAGTAACTAAGAGATACTAATTTCTCCTTATTTTTCATAAGCAAGAGATTGTTCTTTTTTCTGGAATCTCTAGACAGTACAAAAATAATTAATTCAAAAGCTAGTAAATCTTTTCATTGATCTGTAAAATTCTAATAACTTTATTCATTGAGGCTCAAACACATGGAAAACCTCATCATTCTAACAACTGTCAAAATTCTCCTTTATTTAGTCATGGTACAAAAATACCTGCTACCTCACATCATCATTGTACAGATATAGATATTGAATAACTCTGTTCACCAAAGTTCGAATATATGAAAAACCTCATCGTCCTAACGACTTACAATATTCTTATGAGTATTCGAATGTAAACTTTCGATGAACAACTGATTGATTTACAAAGATTTGAGTTTATTAAAAGATTTTAATAGAAAGTAATTGTACAAATCAAATCAAAATTTATAAGAAAAGAAATTTATGATTATATATGCAAACTAATTAACTGTTAGCTATAAAAAGATTAAGAAGTTGTTAGTAAAATCACAAAACCAGAGAGAGTTTACCTTTGTTGAGAAGTGTAAGGAGAAGAAAAGTGATAAATAGCTTAATAATGATTGCCATTGGGAAAAATATTTATTTGGTGATGATGTAGAAACTAAACTGCTGCCTCTCCCGTATATGAAGAATAAACTTCTTTTAATGTTAGCCGTATATATATAGCCTTTAAGTAATGCCTAATTTTATGTCAATAGCATGCACTAGAAGTCATATGTTTTTTACGTTTTCCATTCCATCAAACTTACCTTCTTCAAACTTACCCCTATGTTTTGAAACTTTAAATTTAGCTATTATTATTTCCTTTGTCCTAATTTATATACATTTACTTCTCGTAAATTCAAACAAAGTAAGTTTGACTATGAGTTTAGATATGAAATTTTTATTTTTTTTGAAATAAAATTAATATATTTGAAAGGTACATAAAAAGTGTTATTAGTCACAATACTTGTCTTCTCAAAATATTTGAAATATATATGAAAAAATTACAATCAAACATAGATATGTTTGAAGCTCGGTAAGTAAAATATGTCATATAAATTGAAACATAGGATGTATTTTCTTTAGTTATTTAATATTGAGGGTAACATGAGAAGGAAGTAATAAACAACTTTTGATTTGCAAAAATAGACAAGTAAGTTATAAAATATCTATGTTTAATAAAGGAAGAAAGTAAAATGGAACGGAGGAAATACGTATAACCATATAGAGAATTTTTGATAGGTTAAGGCGGCAACATCCCTGTACATATTTTTTTTTTTTTTTGGAGAATTATGCAAATCTCTTCCGAGATATTTGAATTTATGATTTCTATTTTGTTATGCTTAGAAACTAATTGGATGTGATGATGGTATTTATCATCACTTGTTCTTTTCTTTGGATTTAATTTTTCTTAATTACTTGTAAAATATAAGTTGATATTATCATCTGTACTAGCCAAAAATCGTCGTTTATACTTTTTTTTTCTCAAATTTTTATATCACTAGTTTAACTGCACGTGCCTCACACGTGTAACGTTTGATTATTTAAAATTAAATAATTTTATCTATTGCGGAGATTTTTAATAAAGTGTAAAAATTTAAATCACTTTGCAAAAGTTTTTCACACTTTAATATAATAATGTAAACATAAACATATACTAATATATGTTTTACCAGTTCCAAGTGGTTGATAGATCATCACTTTTGCGTTTGCGTACCTCTTTTCCTTGTTCCCACAGGCTAAGAGAGATGCATCAATTTGAACAGTATTTGTGTTACGATTTTTTCATATTTTAAATCTGTCCTTATTTTTAAAGTCAAATCTTTACAAAGTTATTGATTACATTCTATTACGTACTTAAAACATTTAAAAATCAGGAACTTCTTAATTTTTTTTTATTCAAATAGTTTTATATTTATTTTTAGATTTTTTAAATCTTCTTCAAATCAAATTTAGTTATTTTAGAATTCTTAAACTAATAGAAAAAGTTGCAGTTATCATTAATTTTGACAACTTTTAATAAGGAAAATTTTTACCATAAATATATTTAATTAATTTTCAACTCTTAAATTAGAAAAAGATATTGAAATTCTGATGTCTTCTAATAAGGAAATTTTTTTACCATAAATCTATTTAATTAATTTTCAACTTTTAAATATTAGGAAAAAATAGTGAAAACGATTATTTTGTCTAAAACAAAGACTTTTAATGAAGGGCAAAAAGTTCAATTCATTTTTCTAAGGGTCTTCACACTTTTAATATATTATAGATATAGATTATAGATTATTGATATAGATTATAGATTATAAATATAGATTATAGATATAAATTATAGATATAAATTAATTTATAATATTGAATATTAACTATGATATATATAGAAAAAGATAAATGAAAAAATTTCTAAATATATGAAAAATCTTTATTTATTTGTAAGATGAAATTAGTATTTTAAAATAACAAAAGTCTTGCTTTTTAAATCTTTTTTTATTTTAACTATTAAAGGTCCTAACATTTAAGAGTTTGCAAGTTTTTCTTGTGTAAATTGAATACCTAATACGTAGAATCAAATATAAGAAGTAATTTTTGTAGGAAAAATATTTATTTATTTCAAAATAATTTATATTGAAGTGTATATGAAAATTCAAATCTGAAGTATATTTTGAAAGCTAATTTTATTACTTGGAGAGGACAAACACCTGATATTATCATGTCATTTTCCTTATACTTGTCATGTGTATATCAAGAGTGACATTTGTGCTAGCTAATTAAAGAACATATATATTAACACTTGTCACGTGGAGAACACTTGTCACTTGCAACAAAGAACACAACTAATCAACCAATTTTTTTTTTATTCTCCATCTCTCCCCACGGTTTTCTCATCCTTTGCCTTTTCTTTAGAAATGGTTTAAGCGTTTTGATTTGGACTTTTTTTTATTAAATAATCTCCTAGTTTTAACTTGATGGCATCGTATTAACAGTTTTGCTGATTTTTGTATCCTCTAATTAATTAAGTATCCTCTAATTAATTAATTTTTTTTTATTTAATTTTGGATATTCTTTAACTAGCCTATGATGTGTGTAGACTGAGTAGATATACTCATAATTTCAATAAAGAGTATCGATTTGCATTAATTAGACTAATAAAATATTTTAGAGAAATCATGAATTATGGTATCCTGTATAGTGAATTTTCTTCTACCTTAGAAAGATTCTGTGATGCAAATTGAATCTGTGATTTAGATAAGACGAAATTCACTAGTGGCTATGTGTTCACCCTTGGTGGGGGTGTAATATTGTGAAGATCAACTAAACAAACGATTATTGCTAGATCAACTATAAAATAAAAAATTGTGATTTCTGGAGTTAGTTGATTCTGAGGCTGAGTGACTAAGAAATTTCTTAACAAATATCTCTTTAAAAAAAGCATGATCTGTCGCCTCATATTTCTTCAATAAAGGATTCGCTGTCTAATATTCCTTTCAAAAAGGATAATATGTTTCCACATATACCTTTCGCAAAGGATGATCTAGTGTCTCCTATGTATATACACTATGATTGTCAAATCGTAATTGTTATTGCAAAGAATAATCTTACAATTGTAAGAGTTGACATATGAGATTGAGGCATGATATTACTAAGAAATTGCTGGAAGATGAAATAATTTTCATTAATTATGTGGAGTCAAAATTGAAGTCGGTTGATTTACTAACTAAATTTGCGGGAATAAAATCAATTCTTGAAACCTCAAAAAAGACAGGATTAAGGTCAATATGATTATTAATAGAGATGGTAATCCAACCTATGTGATTGGAGATCCCATGAAGTAGGTTCATACGAGTAATATTGACACCATGCACTAACTAAGAATGCTTGAACTGATACTAAAATTATGGGATGAGTTATTAACTATTAATGAATTCATAGTCCTTATAGATAGTGTATTTAAAGTAGTGTACACTTGATGAATTCACCTATATGAGAAGTGAAATGTGATTGTTCCTATGAGATTTTTGGCCAGGCACGTGCATAGCCTATTGACGAAAAATTGCATCGAGTAGCAAAATTATGATTAAAATGTGATTGATAAAGTCTATGACTTACAATAAGAGTTATTTTGGTTCATAAAAATATTATATTTCAAGTTAAATTTTATAAACCTATGTTTGGTTCATAGTCCTAAAAGACACCAAACCTATTTTTTTTTAATCAAATGACCCAAGGTCAGATTTTATTAAATAAACAAATATATTTATAAAAGGGTTAGCCCAAATGTTGAACCCACATAATCCAAACCTACTACAATTTATCCATACAAACCTAGAAAATTAAATTCTTTTAAAATAATGTGGGGAGTGTAGAGATTATATTTATTTATTTCAAAATAATTTATATTGAAGTGTATTTGAAAATTCAAATGTGAAATGTATTTTGAAAGTCAATTTTATTACTTGAAAAGATGACAAAACACTTGACATTATCATGTTATTTTCCTTACACTTGTTATGTGTACTAGATATCGAAGGCCCGTGAACACGGATTCAATATATGTTATTTTTTAGTCTCAATTTATATGATACAAATAAAATTTTGATAATTAATTATATTTTAAATATGTTTTAGATATTTTAAGTTGTTAGCTATTGTAATTTATAATAGTTTTTTGACATTGTAATTTACTATTTTAAGTTGTTAGCCATTATAATTTATAATACTCTCCTTGTCCAAAGTTTTGTAGCATTGATAGTCTATTATATTTTTAGAATAATTTAAATTTTTAATTACTGAAATTTATAATACTTTTTCTTCTATTTCAATTTAAGTGACACTGATATAATTTCGAGAGTCAATCAAATATCACGATTGAAGTCCCGAAGTAGACATGTCTTAAATGACTCATAATAACTTATTAGAAGTGATACAATAAAATTACTATAAAAAATAGTTGTGAAAATTTTTTAAGCGGGCCTTATATAAGATGTCAAGTTAATTTAAAACATCAATAATTAATTTATCTTTATTTTATTTTATTTTATTTTTTTATTAAATATTTTTTTAATATTTAGATGACTCATAATAATTAATTAGGGATAAAATAGTAAAATTACAGTTGAAACAACAGAAGCAAACATGTCATAAATGTCTATTTTACTTTTTTTTTTTAATCAAATATTGTTAATTTTTTAATACGTAGATGACATATAATAATCAATTAGGAAATAACTTATTAGAAGTGGTATAACAAAATTAATATAAAAAATAGTTGTGAAAAAAATTTAGACAGACCTTATATAAGATGTCAAATTAATTTAAAACTTCAATAGTTTGTTTATCATTTTTTTTTGTTTATTTTATCTTTTTTATTAAATATTTTTTTTAATACTTAAATAACTTATAGTAACTGATTAGGGATGAAATAATAAAATTACGGTTGAAGCAACTGAAGCAGACATGTCATAAATGTGTATTTTATTTTTTGTTAAATATTATTAATTTTTAATACTTAAATGACATATAATAATTAATTAGGGATGATATAGTAAAATCACGAATTAATACTTAAATGACCTATAGTAATTAATTAGGGATGAAATAGTAAAATTATGGTTGAAGCAGCTGAAGCAGACATGTCATAAATGTCTATTTTATATTTTTGTTAAATATTATTAATTTTTTAATATTTAGATGACTTATAATAATTACTTAGGGGTGATATAGTAAAATTACGATTGAAGCAAGTGAAACATACATGTCATAAATATCTATTTTTTAAAAATTAAATTTTATTAATTTTCTAATACGTAAATGTCATATAATAATTAATTAGAGGTGATATAGTAAAATTCCTGAGAAAGCAGACAGCTAAAAGCAAGAATGACAATCGTCAGCCATCTGCTTCCAGCAATCACTACTCACACTTAAATATAGTAACACGATTGAAGTAGCGAAACTGACACGTCTTGAATGATTCATAATAACTAATTAGAAGTGATATAACAAAATTGCTATAAAAAATACTTGTAATTTTTTTTTAAGTGAGCCTCATATAAGATGTCAAATTAATTTAAAGCATCAAAAGTTAATTTATCACTTTATATATTTTTTTTACTTTTTTATTAAATATTATTAATTTTTTAATACTTAAATAACCTATAATAATTACTTAGGGTCGATATAGAAAAATTACGATTGAAGCAGTTGAAGCGAACATGTCATAAATATTAATTTTATTTTTTTAAAATTAAATGTTATTAATTTTCTAATACGAAAATGTCAATTAATAATTAATTAAGGGTGATATAGTAAAATCACGGAGCAAGCAGGCAGCTGGAAGCAGGCATGTCGACCGTCAGCTTCAAAGAGCTGCTACTCGCTCTTATATATAGTAGTAATATAATAATTACTTAGGGTCAATATAGAAAAATTACGATTGAAGCAGTTGAAGCGGACATGCCATAAATATCAATTTTATTTTTTTAAAATTAAATTTTATTTATTTTCTAATATGAAAATGTTAATTAATAATTAATTAAGAATGATATAGTAAAATCACGAAGTAAGTAGACAGCTGAAAGCAGGCATGTCGACCGTCTGCTGCCTGCTTCAAAGAGTTGCTACTCGCTCTTATATACGGTAGTAATAACAAGAATGACATTTGTGTTAGTAAAGGACAAGTATATTGTCATTGGAGAAGCCACTTGTTAACTTCTTGAAACTAATTAGCCACTATAAATCGTCTTCTAAAGTTGCAACAAAGAACACAACTAACCAACCAATTATTTTCCTTATTCTTCCTCTCTCCCCACGTTTTCCTTATCCTTTGCCTTCTCTTTGTAAATGTTTTAAGTGTTTTAATTTTGGCTTCTCTTATAAAATAATCTCGTAGTTTAACTTATTGGCAGTGTATTAATAGTTTTGCTAATTCTTGTATCCTCTAATTAATTAGAAAAGATTTATTTAATCTTAAATATCCTCTACTTAATCAGAGAAGACTCGTATAATTTTGGAGAAACATTTTACACTGCTGAAATAATTTTTTAGGACAGTGTCTAACACAACTCAAGTATAATTAATAGTATATTACTTAAAATAATATTGTTGTAATATTTATTTGATATTTAGTAGCAAAACTTCCTAATTTGTAATTATATCATTGTCATAATATATCAAGATTATCTTATCAATAATAAATAATATTATTATAGTTATATTATTATTTTTCTAACTATTTGTATTGGAGTTATACCGTTGTTCCCAACGATTTTCAAGTTTAAATACTTCTACGAGGCCAGGTTAAAATCAAATTCCTAATATAAGTCACTAATCATTAGATTGCATTCAAGTTATTAAAGGAAAATTTTGAACAAATAACAGTTTTTTATACCCCTATCATTTAAGGTTTGAAAAATGATACCCCTCCACATATTAAAAGAGAGTGATGACTCCCTTATGCAATATTTTTATGATGAGTTTAGTTCTTTTTTGAGTAAAATTTTTTTCTGTTTCACTACTCTTGATCAAGATAGGACTACTAGCCACATTAGATATCCGGTTATGACATAATCTCCTCCTTCAAGAACTGTGATATGTGCTCAAGTTTCTAGTTATCAATTTAATGGTTTCCTTGTGCTCTCCATGATTGTTCAACGTGACCAACTTAGATGGAAATAACTTTTATAAAAGAGAATTGGTCCTTCTCTTCTTTAACGAACACAACGACTTTAGGATAGAAAACTATAAAAGTTGATTGAAGCCTCGTAAGAGTCCACCATGATCAAATGTAACACCCAATATTTTCGAGCTAAAAATCAAACCGTCGTTCCTACATGTGTAAACTCTAATCCCATGATTTATATTTGAATACATGTGTCATGATCTTTATCCTAGTGTGTGAAGTGCTTATGAGGTAAAATTTTTTCATAGAAATCACTTAGAGCAAAGTTAAGCTAAGAGCCTTTGATTCGATCAAATTTTTGTATTCGATTCTACAAGGGTCAATTTTGAATGTGTATAACCTTTTATATATGTGAAATTTTTCAGCTCAAGATCCACCAAATGATAGATAATTGAATTATCTTTCTAATGATACCATTTCATCTTGATTCGATACTCGATCAAAAAGTTATGACCATTTTCGTGAGAAATAGTAAGCCTCCGCGATAGGCTCGCGGCACATTGATCTCTCCCCCGGAATAAGGTGCGCGGCGCATTAGTCTCTCCCCCGGATTAAGTGTCGCTTTGCGGAGGTTATTCCCCCACTGTTTCATCTTCCTATGGGCCAAGGAGTAATTTGGTCCTTTCCCCTAAACCCCAATCGTCCAAAACATAAATTATAATTCCCTAAAGGGCATTATTTTCCCATTATTCTCAAAACAACTCATGTAACCCCCCCCCTCCCAATAACAATAGTTCAATCTTTTTCTCTCAAGAACACAAGGATTCAAGTTTCAATTTCAAGCTTCTTCAAGAATTCGTTTAATTAAGGTATGTGGGGTATTTATCAATGGGTACCCTTCACCCATTGAGCCTAAAAGCCTTCTCTTTGATTAAAATATTGGTCCTTGCTTTATTATGGAGTTTTATATGTTCAAGATGGGTTAATTCATGTTTTTCCTTAGTAATTGAACTCAGTTTTATGTCCACGTATGATCCCATGAAAATTTAGGTTAATTCATACTTTAAACTACAATTTTCCATGTCATGTTCAAGTGAGTTTCATGTTACAATGTCAAATTATGAATTTAGCCATGTAATTATGTTGTTTCCTCATGGTTAACACATTCCCATGTTCAAGTTCATGATTCTCACTTGTTGGTGAAATGTTCATGTTTGAGTCTTTAAACCATGATTCCATCCTACAGTTTTAAGCTTTGATATCATATTTTATGATCATTCAGTGCTGGCGGGTTATGACCACTCGATACCTATGTATTTTGCATGTTTACTTACGTTTTAGACTTTTCAACTAATAAGTCAGTTAAGCTATGAATCTTATCATTATACTCAGATATTTATGATCATGATGAGCACTATCAGAAATAATGTTCAGTTGAATTTAGTTCAGTTCAATACCAATGACAATTTAGTTAGGAGTAGGATTTAGCACTGAGCGAGCCCAAGGATGGGGGCTCACCTGCCAGCAGAGGGTGTGACCTTTAGTAGTAGTCCCTAAGTTCCAGAACTACGTAGCCAGCGTAGCTTTGAGATGTCTTCCTACCAGTTGAGGGTTAACACATATCTCATGAGAGCACCTGCAAGTAGTGGGTGACTCCTTAGTCCTTCGGGACACCAGTTTAGTGGATCCACACAGCCAGTGTTAGTACCGGTGGCATGGTATTGACACCCTTCCAACTGGAGTTACAGGTTAGAACCCAATTAGCTCAGATTGGGGTATATCTGTTACATGATACCTCCCACAGTTTCAATCCAATTATTCAGAATAAGTACAGTTCAGTTTGACATGATTAATATTTAAATATCAGTTAGTCAATATACAAATATCAGATAATCAATATACAAATATCAGTCATTTAGTATTCAGTTATCAGTTATTCAATATTCAGATATCAGTTAGTCATTATTCAGATATCAACTACTTGGTATACATGCATTAGTTATTCATTTACTTAGATTTCAATCATTCAGTCATACAAAGATCAGTCATTCAATTAATCAGATCAGCTCAGTACATGTTATGTTTGGTTTTGTATGTTTATGCATTCATGCCTAATATATTTGTATATTTAGATCCTCGAGTTATGTTAGTTTTCATCACATAATTTCAGACCCAGTATTCATATATGATCCTCATTTCAATTTTACAACATGTTCAACTTTACATGAGATTTACATACAATATTCATGTTTTACTGCTTCCTAGATTCAGTTCTACTTATTCTAAAAATAAAGATTTTAAGAAACTAAGTATATTAATTCAACAACTTATCAAATTATTTTTGTTACTCATGCTTTAATATACTTCAGCTTTCAGTTATTTCAGTCTCTTAGTGAGTCTACTTGCACTTAACATGCATGTTTTGAATTATGTATCTATTCAGTTTTTACTTATTGCATTCACCCCACTTACTCAGTACATTCCAGAAGTACTGATCCACATATATGTCTATGTGCTACATTGTCTCATAATGTAGGTACCAGTTATAGCCTACACTTTATATCAAACAGTTTGTAGCTTCCAGCCAGCAGGTGATGAGTTCTCCTAGTTTGAGAATCTCCAATCAGTTATAGTTCATGTACTTTATTTGGATTATTCATATGTATTTTTTAGTGGAAGCTGGAGGCATGTCCCAGCTATCTATAGTCAGTATAGTATAGGTTTCATAGACAGTTAGTCAGAGTCACTCAAGTAATGTAAGTTCTTCCTTTAGATTTAGTGTTCTAAACCTTTTTAGTATCACATGTATTCCAGTTTTCTTATGATTATGCTTCTGTTTAGAAAACTTAGATTATATAATTAATTTAATTTAGATGCTCAACTATCAGGCCAGTTCATGGGTTAGCTTAGGATCGCTTGTGGTCCTAAGCACCGTGTTACGACTAGGGGGTAGTCTCGGACCGTGACAAACTTGGTATCAGAGCACAGAGTTCAAGTGTCCTAGGGTGTCCATGAAGCCGTGTCTAGTAAAGTCTTGTGGAATGGTATGAAGACGTCTGTATTTTTCTTCAAGAGGCTACAGGGCATTTAGGAAATATTTCCCTTCTTTTATGTCTCAGATCGTGCTGTAGAAAGGTTCTATAAGAAACTTATACAAATTCTCATCATGCTCCGTTCATGTCAACTATTTTTTATTTTCAATATAACAAAAAAAGGGCGAAGCTTAAATTCCTACAGATAGAACTTTCTCAGACAGTCCTTGCAGATAGTTATAGGATTGCATGTTGGCTCAAAAAGTATCCCACTAGTGCCTTTATATTCCAAAGTGTGAAATATTTCAATCATGTTCATGAAAATCGTGCACTAAGACAAAGTCAGATGTGCTTTTAGACCCTTTCTCAAAATCCTATGACATCATGTGATCTAGAGTTAGAAATATGAACCTAGAAGTTTTAACAATAAAATAGTGGGGATAATGTTAGTTGAATTTAGTAGATTATGTTTCCATGGGGCTATTGTATGTAAGGTGAACCAGTAGGCTTGAAACAGTTTATGAAAGAATTTAAGTTTATTTATTTGAAATTAGGTATGATGATGTGGGTATGATCTAGAGATGTACCCAAGGTGATATGAGATTGTATTATTTCTATGTTTTTAAAGTGTGTGCTCTTAGAATAAGGCTAGTAATATAGTATATGGTGTTCTTACCAGCTCAGTTATGGGTTATAGGTTGATGATATTAGGTATGTTAGTATAATGGTAATTCTCATGGTTTAGGGAAAAATATAAGTGTAGAGATGTGATATTAGTAGGCTATGAAGGAAAAAAAAGCAGATTATGTGTTTAGTGGGTAAAGTATGTTGTCGAGAAGGGTGTAAATATGTGAAGATGATTGCTGAAGTTAAAGAAAATTAAGGATAATATATAATAAGGAGTGTTCAAGAACAAAGTTAGTATAGTTTGTTAAGAGTTTCAGGATATCCATGTTAGGTGTTAGAATCTAAGTTTGAATTTTGGATTATTGATCTAATAGTAAGAAAAGTTGAAATTCTAGATGGTGTGAACTCATGGTATGGTGATACTCCTGAAAATTCTAAGTTAGTCAGTGTTTAAGTTATTATATGATGATTATTGGGGCTATAGAATACTAAGAGTCGTATATCAGAAGGAAGCACTAGCAGTGGACCTTACATTTTCAGGTATTTCAGGGTGAGTTTATTTTTAATGTGTATTGTTATATCTCGGGATCTAGAGTAAAGTAGTTGCAGTTTAGTTAGAGTTTATTAAGTGGTTCACAAACTTAGAATGATGGCTTGAAGCTAAGAGGGAGATGATAGAACAAATAACTAAGTCAGTCTCTCAGATTCTAGTAGTGATGCCAGTGTATTGTAGAACATCAGTAGGGGAGGAAAATGCCCGACCCATTCTCATCTCAGTGCAAATTTTTGTACATTAGTCATCAAGAAATCTACTCATGCTTTATATGTCAACTCCATGATCATAGCTCATATTCATTCACTTTCCATAGAATCATGTACGCTTCCAATTCCTAGTATGAGGAGTTCCAGTTTACTCAGTAGTACAAATCATATTCCATGAAATTATGAACTCCAAACTCAGGTCATGCAGCTCATGACTCATGTACTCATGCTTTACAGAATGTTCAGTTTCAGGTACTCATGGCACATCCTTAATGACCAGTTAAATTCAGATTATGTCATGTAGGTCCTCATATTAGATCTCCTTGATAAATTTATACTGTTTATACTCTATTCAGTTAAGTGTCTAATTTATGCATCATATTCTTTCCTATTTCAGGGCCTCATGTTCTAACGTTTTAGTGACCTCTCCTTATGAAAAGATAGTGGTGATGAAAATTGATGAACAATTATTTAGATGGAAGAGAGTAAATATTTTATGTTGGGGAAAGATTTTTGTATGCTTGTTTTATCTAACGCTATAAGTGTGAAGTAAGATTGAGGCCAAGTTTTTATGTAGGCCATGGTTAGTTGAAATTTCTTGTATGTCTTCTTAAGAATAGTGCAAGAAAGTTGTTATTGATAGAGAATATGAGAAATATGCTTTTATGGGTGTTTTCCTAGAAGTTCGAATGTGGTTATAATGATAGGCTTGGATGCTATGTTGATATATAAGTGGATGAATGCATTGTGCATTAGTAAATTCCTAGAAAGAGGTAAAATTTAGTTATTGAAGTTGTAAGAAGAATTATTCTTGAGATAAGGGCTGGGAAACACGCATGGGGTATTGAATTCATGGTTCATACTAGTGTTATGGTGTTATGTGTGGTACATTGTGATTTTATGTTAGGCTTGAACATGGTGAGAGTATGTAGCTCAACTCAGACTTTGGTTAGAGTAGTGATATGTACCTATGTAAGAATTATAAGTTGAAGCAAATGAGCATGGTAATTGAGGGGAAAAGTATAGTTGAGGGAGTATTTGAGAAGTGTGGCGAAGCTTGAAAGTTAGCAGTTGCCTTCCTAAGGAATAGTGATTGTATCCTAGCTTATGTTTCATAAGCCTATATTCTATGTTATAGAGCTGTAGCCATATTGTGATTCCTTATTCAGATATCTTATTCAGATCATGCCCAAGATTCTTTGCTCCCTAATGATATTACAACTTCACAGAAAGAGTGTTGAAGAAATACTCCAGTTAAAGTTAAGCATTCAGTATGGTTCAGTCCATATAGCAAGGAATTTAGTTTAGTAATAAGAAAGATAAGATCCTATTATTTTCCATATTTTTATCTAGTCTTATTATCCAAAGTTTTATGAGTATGGCTATTCAGTGAGGTAATTCATTTATGCCCATACAAAATGTGAATTTATTTCAATCCATGCATTATGTTTAGATTTATATATTTAGTCATGACTCAGTTGACAACTGTTCAGTGCATGTTCTCAGTTTTCCAAGTATTCCACCTCAAACATTATAATACCCCTTATACGAGTCAGCTCAAAAATCAATTTCATGATAAAGTTATAATGTTTCAGCTCATCTATATCCATCATTTCCAGACATGACATGTGTACAACGTTCCACTCTTATAAGACTTTAACAAATTACTATACGAATGATTCCAATCATTTAGTCACACAGATTTCAGTCATTCAGTTAATCATATCATCTCAGTACATGTTATATTTGTTTTTTGTATGTTTATGCATTTATGCCAGTGTATTTTTATATTCCGATCCTCGAGTTATGTCAGTTTCCATCACATAGTTTTAGACCTAGTATTCATACATGATCCTTAGTTCAGTTTTATAATATGTTCAGCTTTACATGAGATTTACCTACAGTGTTCAAGTTTTATCACTTCCTAGCTTCAGTTCTACTTATTCTATAAAAGTAAAGATCTAAGAAACTAAGTGTAGTGTTTCACCAGCTTATCGGATTATGTTTGTTACTCATTCTTTAAGATACACCAGCTTTCAGATATTTCAGTCTCTTGGTGAGTCTACTTGCACTTAGCATGCATGTTTTAAGATTATGTATCTATTCAGTTTTACTTATTGTATTCACCCCTACTTATGCAGTACATTCCAGAAATACTGCTCCACATATATGTCTATGTGCTACATTGTCTCATAACGTAGGTACTGGTTGTAACCTATACATCATAATCAGATAGTTTATAACCTAGAATACGTTAGGAGTTGAAAAAGGATGTCATGTATTGAAAAAAAGAAGCCTAGCACCACGCACGGGGACATCTATTTTGAGACCCATAACACAGATCTACTTAAGAGGGTAAGTCGTTCTGCCTTTGCATTAGGAGGCATGGCTCACAGGTCGTCTCAACACGATGGGAGGCACGGTGGGAGCCCCCTGTACATGGGGTGCAGCGCGCCTGGTGCATCTGTGTCTGTAACTTTTCAATGTTTTTCTCTTATAAGTTGAGGATAAAATCATCCTTTTACCCCATAAAACTTCCCCAATCCATCCTTAATCATCCAAACATGCTCTATTTCACCTTTAAACAAATCAAAATGCAAGCTCTTCCCTTTCCCAAAGCTCCAGAATAAGAAAAAAATTGGTGTTCAACTTCTCAAGCTCCAAGATTCAAGAATCCAACTTTTTCTATGGATTTCTTCAATTTCAGGTATGCGTGTTTAGCAAGGATATCCTTTCATCCTTGTGCTCCAATTTCACTTTTATAAAAAGGAAATTTCTTAAGTTTAAATTCTAGGGTTTATACCCATTTCATGATTTTGGATTTACTCTATAAATATCATGTTTACCTTGACTTTGAATGGTTTAGAACATATGATTTTTTAACTTACAAGATCTTCACATGAAATGAAACTAACATGACATGAATTTCCATGAAATTACCTAATTTGGCATAAATCACTTATTTTTTTTATTATGTAATAGCCTTAGGATTTTAGTTATCATGAATTACTCATTGATTATGTTTCATTGTATTGCAACAGTAAAGAAGCATGATTAGTTTTAGCATTTTCAGGACTATGGTCATAAAATTGCCATAAAATTGATCCATGCCTATTTTTCAGGATGGGTTTTTCTATAATATGAATACTAGTATAATTTTTTAGAGTAATATTGAGCATCGAATGGATACGGGTTCAATGTACCCAAGTCCTAGAAGTATGTGCTACCATAGGTTAACTTGGCCTCTAGGCCTTATGTTAATGGATGCATAAGAAACATGCCTTTTTACCCTTGGGAAAGGTATATTAGGTTCTCACAATGAGGCACATACATAGGATTCTACTCGTTTATGACTTATACCTTGATAGGGTCTATTAGGTCCTCTCGATGAGGCGTATACATTGATCTCCACGTTAGCTCACGTAGTTCATGTCAGTTAGAAAAACTCTCACAAAATATTTATGTTTGAATATAAGTGTAACAGCTCAACTACGTTACTAAAGTATGCTTTACTACTTATTCTTTTGATATTTCAGCCTTTGGTTTTATTTATGAAGTATATCAAATCTGTATACACTCAACATGAATATTTTTCATCCTATGATATAAATTAGTTTTATTTATGGAATGCACCCCCATATACTCAGTACATTTCATAAGTACTGATCATATGCTCTTTATACTCTGCAATCTATATTGATGTAGGTTTCGATGTTTTCTCTCAACATCATAATTACCTGCGATCACTACTTCCTACCTCTCGTTAGTTGGTGAGTCCTAATGTTTTGAGGACCTGAATTATGTTTTACTTTCAACAGTCTAGTTGTTTTGTTATTTCAGACTCCATGGTTTTTGAGATAATTAGGGCTTGTTCCAGTGACTCTACAGTATGTTTAGATCCTTATCTAGACCTAGTTGTTGTTTTTCAGATTTTTTTATATTTCGGGTGATGTTTTGTTAAATTTAGGACTGTCTTATTCAACCAATTTCAGATTCTTAAGGTAACGATTCCCACACTTATTTAAGTATATTTATCATGATCCAATGCTAAGATGGTACTATGGATTAACTTTAGGGCTACTTGTAGTTCTAAGAATCGTGTTACGTCTAGGGGTGCTCTCAGATCGTTACAAACTTGGTATTAAAGCCTAAGGTTTTAAGAGTTCTAGGGTGTCTAACAAACTGTGTTAGGTATAGTCTTGATCATGGGTATGTAGCGCGCCACACTTATGAGCAAGAGGTGTCGACATATTATTAGGAACTATCCCTTCTTTCATGTTCTCTATCGTGCTTTGGATTTATCTCTATATCACTTTTAACTAGCATTTTTCACATGATAGAAAATGCCTCCTCAGTGAGATTACGTCTGCAGAAATGGAAATCAACCTGCCCCACCAGTACCTGCAGATCCTCTGAACAAAAATGTTTTCCATATTGAGTTTTGAGTTTTCTTTACTATGTTATCTCAGGTTGTGAATGCTCAGACTAATCATCCCGCGATATTCCTAATTCAACAAAATGGTAACTTAGCTGCATCCAGAATTTGAGATTTCATGGGGATGGCCCACCTGAATTTTTTGGTTTGGAGGTAGATGAGTATCCACAGTTTTAATTGACGAGGTGATGAAAATTACTCAGATTATGTATGTCACTAAGGTAGAGAGTATGGAATTGGCATCCTACAAGTTGAAGGATGTTTCTTATAATTAGGTTGCTCAGTAGATGAAAGGTAGAGGTGAGAATGTAGCTCCAATGAGTTGAAATGAATTTCAGGAAACTTTTTTTGATTGGTTCTTTCCTTATGAGATGAGAGAGGATGAGGTGGAGTATTTCATGAACCTCAATCAAGGTTCTATATTAGTAATGGAATACTCCTTCATATTCACTCAACTTTCCAAGTATGCCCTAGAGATGTTTCCAGATTTGAGGGCTCACAAAAGTAAGTTTATCATTAGGATATCCAAATCGGTAGTCAAAGAGTGTAGGATCACCATTCTAATTGGGGACATGGATATTACTCGGTTGATAATTCATGCTTAGAAAATTGAGGCTGAGAAACTGAAGAAATAGGAAAGGGAGACCAAAAAGTCTAGGACCACATAGTTTAAATATGGTCAGCATAAGTCAGGATGGGAAATTGTTCATAGTTTTAAAGCTATTCATCAGCTCCTGCACCTTCTTCATCCTCTACCCCTACACCCAATGCAAAAAAAAAATAGTGAGGTAGGGCACTTTCCACCAGATCTCATGGTAGAATTTCTAGGGGATGAACCAATCCAACCTATAAAAAGTATGGTACGAATCATCAATGTGAGTGTTTGGATGGAATAGAATGATGCTTTGGATATGGAAAAATAGGTCACAGGATAAAGGATTATCCAACATATAGGAAGGAAGCAGAGATGTTCATGCCCAAACTCATTCCACTACCTCAGTAGCCTATTCAGGTAACCTATCCCAACAACAAGATGCTTCTTATAGAGCTAATGGAGGTCAATATTAGAACTAGTTTTATGCGCTGTCTTTTCTTTAAGAGCAGGAGAGCTCCCTAGATGTGGTCAATTATATGATTCGTGCCTTTCATGTTAATACTTATGTCTTGTTAGATTTGATGTCAAATATTTTTTTTGTAACCCTATTCATTGTCGTGAATTTTGGTGTTAGTCCCGCAAGTCTTTATGAGCCCTCTTTCAGTTTTCACATCTATTGGTGAGTCAGTTATAGCTAGATGAATTTACTAACAGTGCCCTATTATAGTCTTTCTTAGGGTCACCTCAACAGATTTAATAAAACTAGAGTTGATTGATTTTGATGTCAATTTTAGCAAGGATTGGCTCCATTCATGCTATGCCTCAGTTGAATATTGAACCCGAATTGTAAAAAAATTAGTTTCCTAATAAGTCACTCCTTAAGTGAGAGGGTAGTTACCCCTAAGGGTCATTTCATACAATATCCGAAGGACAGAAAATTAATCTCTAAAGGATGTATATACCACCTAGTTTGGGTTAAAGATTCTAAGTCTAAAACCCCAGACATGACTTAAGTCCCTATGGTCAATGAGTTTCCTGATGTCATTCTTGACGATATTCCCAGAGTTTTCCTAAGGGAGATAAAATTTGGGATTGATTTTCTCCTAAGTACTCAACTTATCTCCATTTGTCCTTCCAGAATAGCTTCAACGGAACTTAAGAAATTGAAAGAGCAGTTTAAATATCTCCTAGATAAAGGCTTTATTAGGCCCAATATTTCTCCATGGCACCCTCCAGCCTCATTCATCTAAATAAGGATGAACTCTCAGAATGTGTATAGATTACAGATAGTTAAGCAAGGCCATTATTAAGAATAAGTACCCTATCCCTAAAACTGTTGACTTATTTGACCAACTTCAAGGTGCTTGCTATTTTTTTTTAAAATTAATTTCAGGTTAGGGTACTATCAGTTGAAAGTCTGAGAACGTGACATCCCAAAAACTATTTTTAGAACACAATATGGTCACCTTAAGTTTGTAGATATGTATTTTGGACTAACAAATGCCCCTGCAACTTTAATGAATTTAATGAACGGGGTCCTCAAGAAGTATTTTGACATATTTTTTATTGTCTTCATCCATGGCATACTTGTTTATTCTCAGAGTGAGAAGGATCATGCAAACTATTTGAAAATAGTGTTGTAGACCCTCAAGGATTACCAGTTGTTTGAAAATTTTAAAAAGTATGAGTGTTGGTTGAAGTCGGCTGCTTTTATGGGTTATGTGAAATCTAGTGAAGGTATTCATGCAGAGCCTTAGAAAATAGATGTTGTGAGGCGCTTCCCTAGGCCCATTACTCCATCTGACATTAGGAAATTTTTCGATTTAGCTAGTTACTACCGTCACACCCTTTTTTTTTAATAAAAAAAGTTTAATTTTTCACCTTAAGTTCAAAAAGGGTTTTTATTTACTGAAGTGACTAAAATGAAATGTGTTTTGAGAAAGAATTTTTACAATCAAACTTAGATTCACCACTTGACATAAATCTGGTGTGCCAAGTCACCTTTAAAAATTCTTATTAAAAATGCTTTGAATCTTAAGACTGATCCACAAACAAAGATTTCAGTTAAGGAATTTGTTGATCGAGTGGAAGGTGTTAGGCACCCCTCGATCCCATGGTTTGAACACAGTCACTTTGTCAAGTTATATCAGCTAATGTGACACTATCGGATGAATAAACTTCACACAAGAGAACAAAAACAAACAAGCACACAAGCAAATAAAAGGCTCAAAAAATATAATGTTCAGTCCAATTAATATAGTCCCAAAATAAAAAAGTACATAAATGTAAACCTATACTAACCTAAACTAGTCATGAACTATGCTCACCCAATGCCTCAGGCCTTGATCACAAACCTTCTTTGAATACATAATACGTCGGAGCATTTTTTAGTAAAGAAATACAATTTCCTTGGGCCATTCCTGGCAAATGAATATAATTTCAATTTCGTGCAATAAAATAGAAAATCATTCAAAAAATGCACATTCAAACATTTGATAAAGATGGAATCCTAGAATTTGCCTACCTTATTTGACAGCCTAATCATGATAGTATCGAGCTTAACAAAATTAATGCACATTTCAAATTAAACAACAACCAATGAATCAAGCAAGACAATCGTAGTCACTTTTATTAATTTTCAATTCCTTTCCCCAATTTCATTTTGAAAAAAGACTCTCAAAGTTGAATTAAATATCCAAACCCACATTGTCATCAAATTTTTACCATCAAGGCAATTGTTTGTGAGAAAATAACATCAAGTATCAGTAGAATCACCTAGGAAAGAGAACAACACTATCGAATCAACTCCACAATCACATAAAGATTAAAAAGGGGAGAAGAGATAATTGGACCTCAATTTTTGTTTCAATCCACCAACTTACTTAATTGAAGATCCGACCTAAATACCTCGACCTGACCTCAGAACAAAACTCAAACTCCGATTACACCCGTTTATATTTCCTCACAAATCCAGACCAGAAATGTAGAAATATAGAAAATCTGCACTGATTTCATATTGCAACGAGTCTGTTTTAGTTATTTTCGAATCAGAGAGTTGTCATCGGTGGAATTAATGGTGTGTTTTTATGTGGGATTGGATTTTTGGTGTTTAAATGGATTTCCACCATAGGAACAGTAACAACTGTGGAGACGGTGTATTGGTCATCAGTTTTTAGTCATTTTCTAATGGAGGTTTGATTGGAATGAAGTTGGGTTTGATCGGTGATTGTTCTGGAAAAATTCTTGTCGGAGAAATTAGAATGGAATGGTTGTTTCCGTCCTTTATTTCTTGCTTTTCTCTCTCTCTGTCTCTCGCACGCCCTTTCTATCTCTTTTTTTTCTTGCATCTCCTCTGTCTTTCTCATTATTTCTTTTATTTTTCTCACTATATAGCTCTACCCTTCTTCATTCACTCTCCCAACTTCTTCATCGATTTCCCTACTAGTTTTTATGTATGTATTTGTAAATCTATTTTGTGATGTAGTGTGTGTATAGCTGTATATATGGGTATCTATTATTGGTGAAAGAAATACATCAGTGTGTATGTTTTGATGTTGAGCGGAGGTTGAAGGTGAGTAGGTGTGTTATGTATGTATTTTGGTTGTGTAATTCTTTTTTGCTAGGTGTAGAATTGTATTTATATATATAGTATGTGTTGTAATTTGTTATGGGAAATGAAAAAAATATAAGTTGAGATGTGGGTGAGATAGGGGGTATGTGGGGTAGGGGTTGGCTATGGGTAGGGTGAGTTATCAATATTTTATAGTGTAATGTATGTGTGAGAGAATATTGGAGATTAAATTTGTTAGAGGTTGTTATTTAGTTTTCTTGGAAGGAAATTATCAAATAAGGTGGGGTGCGTGGTTGACCCAACTCGACCTCAGGCCTTTTCGTAATGGGCATCCCAAGTCCAACTAGGATCGGGGACCGCCCCCTGTTATCCAACCCAACCACCTATCCAAACTTAGGTGGACTGAATTTCAAATATATAACAAGATAGAGTTATTGTTCTCATTAAGACTCTGGGATAGGGTCACGACCGTGGTCGACCCAATCGAGTCCAACCGTACCACACCAACTGCCCAACCCTACCAAACCAAACCATAAACCATAAGCCAAAGGGAATACCTAAACATAATATGAAAATCAATCCCAAAATGTAATATGATGGAATAGTGAGAAATCATGTCTGATGATGCTAGCCTCAATATCAATGCTAATGCTAAGGCTGACACCTCTACCGATACCGCCCATACCAACCTCCAGATATACCACAAAGCCTCTATCCAAAAGAGTAAAAAATTCCTGTTGGGACGTTCCCCCAACCATGACCAAAACAAATATCCAAAGTAAAAGAAATGTGTCTAAAGAAATCCTTAACAGGAAATGATGCCTCCCAATAAGATGGAAGCTCACCACTTCAGTCAAAATGCTGATACCGAATTCACATGCTAAATAGGAGGAATAGAATGTCTGGTTCCTTCATAGCATGGGTATACAACCATTAGTAAACAGGGTTAGCGAGTGACCGCTAGCATGAATATCAAGATAAGGATAAAATAATACAGTTATAAAACCAAGTAAAAGCATCCATAATGCATACGACCATACGTATATAAGTGCCGGAAAGAAAATTGAGTTTAGAATGCATTTAAAACCTTTACACATTGCTTGTGTAGCTTGGTTGTCCTAAACCACCCATGTGCTATATGGGTTTAGCTCCCCCTACTAAAAGGGCCCCGGTGTGTGCAGCCGCCGACCAGGAAATATCCCATGGGATGACTAACATATCCCCCAATATAAAATATGACATACGCACACGGTCATCAAGAACCCTTATATTGGAAAATATGAGTTTTCGATTTTGGTCCTCTCGGGTCCGCCACCTTCCACGGCTTAGCTACACACCCCGTCATTAATGCCCAATTAAAACCATGTCCAAAAAATCCATTTACCATATATTAACCAAGTCCAATATTAGTGGTATCGTCATACCACCCCTTACTTGAAAGTAATATCCATAGACAAACCATTTAAGTTAAGGGGACCGTAGGTTCCCTTCCAATTACCATATTAAATCAACTTGGGAGACTTCCATGTTCTCCATAAGCATAACCATTTAGCTTTTAGACTTTTCAAACCATTTAAACCATACATACATCCTTTATCCAGTTTAAAACATATAAGAGTTCCATTGAAAGAAATCAATGCAATGAACATATCTTTATAAGCATTTTATCAAACACCTTAGGGTCATAATATAACCAAAACCAATTCCAAAGGCCATTAAACCATTACCATGCAATCCAACTGTCCAAAGCATTCAATATCAAAACCCCCAAATAATAGTTGAAAACCATAATCATGAAATAGTAAAACCATGAAATCAATCATATAAACCATGCATTTAGTTGAAATTACAATGAGGGAAGATAATCATGCCTTATACTGAAGAATTGATGGAAGGAAATCACCAAGATAAGCCCTAAATCAATCCGCAAGATGAAACCCTAGCCTTCTTGCCCCAAAAGCTTTTGAAGAATTATGGAGTGTTTTGAAATAGTTTCTAAGTGTTAATGAATAGAATAATAGGGTAAATAGTTTCCTAAGTGTATTAGAAGTCGTGGGTCCTAGTTAGAGTAAGTAGGGAAATGTACAAAATACCCTCACTTAAATCCCTTAAAAACCCATCACAGGGATACAACTGATCAATACAAATCGTACCCTTCTATACGATTGGTACCCACCACTCGTATCCAATCCTCAACTCTTGGATCAAACATTGTCCAGTATATGACTTATCCAACCAAGTCGTAACCATAACATACGATCCGTATCCATAACTCGTATCTCTGACAGAATGTAATACCAGGAGAATCAAATTCTGCCCACCATACGAGTCCATGATACGACTCATACCAAGCCCTACGACTCATACGCCTAAATCATAGCTACTCCAATAGTCAAAACCATCTTACCAACTAACACTGGTCATCACACAATAGGACTATACCTTTCATACCCCAGCATACGGCTTGTAACTATGATTCGTATTGGGTCTGGAGAATAGAATTCCTGGAAATTTTCTAAGGGTCAAAACCCAGGATATTTCAGTCTCTCCCACTAGGAACATTCATCCCCGAATGAAGGACAAGGTAGGGGCAACCACACAGAGTTATTTGCATTATCAAACATCTTTTTAACAAAGTTTGAAAACAAAGAGGGAAAGATATTAATCTTTCTTTTAACAAACTCAGAAAATATAGATGTGTTGAAGACACATAACTTTCGTACGAATCCCAAGAGCAGAAAACAAATGCGGATACTTCGACTTGATGTCCTCTTCCGCTTCCCAAGTAGCTTCTTCCATCTTATGGTTATGCCATATAACCTTAACTAAAGCTACATCCTTGGTCTACAACTGATGAACTTGCCTATCTAATATCTCAACTGGGACCTCTTCATAAGACAGAGAGTCCAAAATACCCAATAATTCCAAAGGAATAACCGAAGAAGGATCACCAAGAAACTTTCTCAGCATAAAAACATTAAAGACCGGAGAACCAAGCTTAAGCTAGATGGAAACTCCAACTCACAAGCAACATTGCCAACTCTTCTCAAAATCACATAAATATTAATGAACCGAGGACTAAGTTTCCTCTTTTCGCCAAACTGCACCATTCCCTTCATAAGAGACACCTTGAGAAATATCTTGTCCCCAAACTCAAACTCCAAGTTTATGTGCCTAATATCCGCATAGGACTTTTGGTGACTTTGGGTAGATTTAATCCTATCTCGAATCACCTTGACCTTCTCCATCACTTGATAAATCACATCCGAACCAAACATGTCCGCCTTTTCAAGGTTAAACCAACCAATAGGAGATCTACATCTACTACCATACATCACCTTAAAAAGAGCCATTCCAATACTCAAATGATCGCTATTGTTGTAAGAAAATTCCATCAAAGGTAGATGCTTAACCCAATTGCCAATATAGTCAATCACACAGGCCCAAATCATATCCTTTAATGTCTGAATAGTTCTCTTCGCTTTTCCATCCAGCTGTGGATGAAAAGCAGTACTCAGACTAACCTTAGTCCCTAACCCTTTACCAAAAATGAGATGTAAATTAAGTACCATGATCAGATATAATCTAAATAGGCACCTCATGAAGATTTATAATCTCCCAAAGATACAACCGCGCATAATCTTTCACCAAAAAGGTAGCCCGCACTGACAAAAAAGGCACAGACTTGGTCATTGTATCCACGATGACACAAATTAAATCATAATGATTTTGAGATCGAGGAAGACCGAACGAAGTCCATATTGATCACTTCCCCCTTCCATTAGGGCAAATTAATTTCTTGATACAACCCTTTTGGCCTCATGTGCTCAACCTTAACCTATGGCACACCATATACTTGGCCACAAAATTAGCCAAATCCTTCTTTATGCCATTCCACCAGTGGATCTGCTTGAGATCATGATACATCTTAGTAGAGCCGGTATGAACAACATAGCGCGAATCATGCGCCACAGCCAGAACCCTTTGCCACAACCCATCAACATCAGAAAAACAACACCTCCCTTGGTATCATAAAGTATCATCACCACTAATCTCAAATACTACTACCTTTTGCCCACCAATATCACCATTGATTCTCATAAAGACAGGACCCAACACTTGCTTCTCTTTAATCTCTTCACCAAAAGACGATCGAACCACTTCTTACACCATCTCACCAACATCCTTAGAGTCCAAGAGACGAACTCCAAGATTAACCAAGCAATGAATATCCTTCACCAATTCCCTCTTGCCATCCTCCACATGAACCAAACTCCCAATGGATAACTTGCTAAGAGCATCAACAACCATATTAACCTTACCTGGGTGGCAGTGAAGACTCATATCATAATCATTGAGAAGCTCAAGCCACCTCCCCTACCTGAGATTAAGCTCTTTTTGAGTGAATAAATATAAAAACTCTTGTGATAAAAAAAAGATATCCACGCGAACACCATACAAATAATGCTTCCATATTTTCAAAGCAAACACAACCTCCAACAACTCCAAATCATGATTAGGATAATTCCTCTCATGTACCTTTAATTGCCTGGAAGCATAGACAATCACTTCCAATTTTATATCAAAACACAACCAAGCCCTACCCGGATGTATCACAATAAACCACAAACCCATCATTGTCTTTCGATAAAGTCAGGATTGGATCCGAAGTCAACTTGTCCTTTAACTTATCAAAACTTCCTTCACAAGCGTCCG
This sequence comes from Capsicum pubescens, assembly GCA_030864215.1. Classification (NCBI taxonomy): domain Eukaryota; kingdom Viridiplantae; phylum Streptophyta; class Magnoliopsida; order Solanales; family Solanaceae; genus Capsicum; species Capsicum pubescens. The sequence goes on along the minus strand of CM061543.1, from coordinate 282,337,878 downwards.
ACTAAGAAAACTTATCCTTCTTTTGAGTCAAGTTAGTCAAGGGAGCAACTATCGAAGAAAAGCCTTCCACAAACCACCTATAATACCCGACTAAACCCAAGAAACTTTGAATATCAGATGGAGTTATGTTCCTAGGCCACCTCTTCACCACAACAACCTTCACACTTCTGTCATTTACTTAATTTAGTAGATCAGACTATGTGTCACTTATGCAGTATCTTTTTTGCGATCGTGTACCCCACGTAATCTATGACTAGGTCTCTTACGTGATACCTACACTCAAGTAAGGTATTGTAGATCTACCAAGATCTCTTACTAGAAATAATATGACCCAAGAAAGTTACAATGTTCAACCAAATTCATACTTAGACAATTTGGCATACAACTGTTTCCTTTAAGGTTAGCAACACCACATGGAGGTGATTAGAATGATCCACATCACTCCTTAAATGAACCAAAATATCATTAATAAAGACAATGATAAAATTCAAATACTATTTGAACACCCTGTTCATCAAGTCCATAAATATTGTCGAAGCATTAGTCAATCCAAATGACATCACCAAGAACTCAAAATGCCCATACCGAGTACGAAAAACCATCTTAGGGATATCCACCTTCCTAATCTTAAGCTGATAATATCCAGACCGAAGATCTATCTTTGATAAGAACTTGGCTCCCTATAACTGGTCAAACAAATCATCTATCCGAGGAAGAGAATACTTGTTTTTGGTTGTCACCTTGTTCAACTACTAGTAGTAAATGCATATTCGAAGGAAACCATCCTTCTTGCGCACAAACAACACCGGTGCACTCTATGGAGAAATACTAGGACAAATAAACCCCTTATCTAGAAGATCCTTAAGTTGCTCCTTGAGTTTTCTCAACTCAGCGGAGCCATTCTATAAGGAGGAATAGAAATTGGTCAAGTGTCCAAAAGAAAATGAATACCAAACTCTATTTCCCGATCTGAAGAAACACCAGGAAGATCATCTGGAAAGACCTTTAGAAACTCATTAACCACCGAGACCAAAAACAAAGAATGACCTTCCGAGTTAGAATATTTAACCCAAATCAAGTGATTAACCTCTGAGCTCTAAGATAAGAAATAAACCTCCCCCTAGGAGCTAAGGAACTACCTTCCCATTCTATAACCAGTTCACCAGGGAACTTAAAGATAACCTTATGGGTCCGATAATATACAGACGCATAATAAGAATGCAACCAATCCATACTTAGAATTATATTAAAATATACCATATCCAACTCAAACAGATCTGCCAAGGTCTTCTTCTACCAACATATACCAACCCCCCTATAGACTCTCTTAGTAATAACCAAATCACCTACTGGGGTTGAAATAGAAAAAGAATCCGAGATAACTTTTGGATAAAAACCAAAAGACATAACCACATATGGAGCCACATAAGAAAGAATGGATCCTAGATCAAGAAAACAATATAAGTTATGAGAATAAAGCTGTAATGTACCAGTAAGAGTGTCAAACGGGCCGGGCCGGGCGAACCCAGAACCGACCCTCCCATTTTACCCGAGTTCCGGGCCGGTTACGGGCCGGGTTTGGCGTTAACCGGGCCGGGCCGGGTCAAACAGTAAAAAATTAAAACCCACCCGAACCCGGCCCACTTAACCCAATCCGGTCAAACCCACCAAAACCCGGTCAAACCCGATTAAAAACCGGTCAAACCCATTTAAAAAATAAATAAAAAATCCAATATACACTATATACACTCCAATATACACTATATACACTCCAATATACAATATATTTTTTAAAAAATATATAAAGTATAAACAATTACACATATATACGTACCATTCAATATATAATTATATATGACTATACGTACTACTTTAAATAAAACATATGCTATAATAGTATAATATATATATATATATACACTACAATATATATATATATACTAATTTATAAAACATATACACATGTATACGTTAAATATATACTACTTTAGAAGATATATACACATATATATGCACCATTCAATATATATGTACTACTTTAAATAAAATATATACTACAATATAGTGATATACATATATATATATATACAACAATATGTATATATATATAGTTACATACTAATTTATAAAACATATACACTTGTATACTTTAAAGATATACGTCTATAGAAGATATATACACATATATACGCGCCATTCAATATATATGTACTACTTTAAAAAAAGTATATACTACAATATATATACTAATTTATAAAACATAAAGTAATGTATACGTTAAATATACACGTCTATAGAAGATCTATTCACATATATACACTCTATTCTATGTATATGTAATACTTTAAATGAGATATATACAATATATATACATTACAATATATATTTGTATAGTTATATACTAATTTATAAAATATATACACATGTATACGTTAAATATACACGTCTATAGAAGATCCATTCACTCTATTCTATGTATATGTAATACTTTAAATGAAATATACTATAATGTATATACATTACAATATATATTTGTATAGTTATATACTAATTTATAAAACATATACACATGTATACATTAAATATACACTTCTATAGAAGATATATACACGTGTATACGCACCATTCAATGTATATATACTACTACTTATAAAATATACTACATTATATATACATTACAATATGTATAGATATACTTATATACTAATTTATAAAACATATACACATGTATACGTTAAATATACACTTCTATAGAAGATATATGCACAAATATACAAAACATATGCTACTTAATATAATAAATTAATAATATTTGGTAGTAAATTAATAATATATTAGAAGTAAGTTTTTAATTTAAAGTAGAAAACAAGAAATTCAATTTAAAATTTTAAATCGTTAAATAAAAAAAATTAAAAAACAACGACTAAGGACTGAATGAATTTGGGGAATTTTATTGATTGCAAAATGATCCAAAATTTATAATTTACATGAATGAAAAATCTATAAATTATGCATCATTTTTTCCAACTCATTCATGTTAATATTAATGGGAACTTGCATAGGATAGTCGAAGTCAACGGGGGAAAATCCATGCATTGGACTTGATTCTGCTGAGTTCTCCCGTGAAGTCATAATTTCATCAAGTTTCAGCTCGTCGCTCGGCTCCGGTTCCATTCCTTGGTTTCTTCTTTCCGCTCCAATCCAATCTCTGAGGCAAACTAGAACATTCATTGCATTGCTTCCCAATGAGTGTCGGTTGTCTCCAAGCTGCTGTCGTCCCTGACTGAAGGCGCTCTCTGATGCAACGGTTGACATTAGAACATTCAAGATATCTCTAGCTAATCTTGAAAGAACAGGATATTGTGATTCATTATTCCTCCACCAATCCAATGTGTTGATCCGTCATCTGCGATCCTCTGGTGCCGTCCGAAGATAATATTTCAGCTCTTCCCGATAAGTTGATGTGTAAGTTCTCTCATCAACACTGTTCCAACAATTTAAATCATAAAATGAATCAGAAAAACCACTATGTGCCGGCCTTTTAGAAGATGATGGCTCCTCGGGAGGATGAGGAGCGACAGTTGGAGTGATATTTGTAGGTACGGCTGAATCAAATAAATCAGCATAGTGATTATATAATTTTTCTATGTAATCCTTTGCATCAGCCGTAGCCGTCCACAAATCAGGTTGTACTTGTTCAGAATCATGGTAAGTATTTATTTCTAAGTTAGTATAAATAAGAGTACTAAAGTGACACATATGATTATATTTCATGCACGGATTTAGCATAGCATCAACCAAGTAAATAGGGGAAATCGGGAAAAAATATTTTTTAAATTTCGTAAACATGGCGCCAACAGCTTCTTTATAAACCTTCTTTATTTTTATATTATTGGAGCAAACCAGAAATATCGGCTATATATGCCAAAATATTACAAACAGTAGGATAGTAAGCACCGGAAAATTCAACCGTAGCTACATAAAATTTTTCTAAAAACTTAACAAGATCATTAATTACAACCCAATCAGAATTATGTAGCATGCAATCAGCAGAATCAACAAATGAACCGCAATGTTGGTTAAAAGCTAGTGTAATAGGAATTCTATATTTATAACAAGTTTTTAAAAATTCATACGTAGAATTCCATCTAGTATCAATTTTCTCAGGCATCAAAATCGGTGTAAGTCCATTTTCTTGACAGTTAACTTTAAATTCTCTAATTCTCGATCTACGATTATTTCCTTGAATAAAACCAACGGCAAGACGAATTTTTTCAATATAAAGCTCAAAAAACTCAAGACCATCTTTTACAATTAAATTATATATATGACATGCACACTTAATATGAAAAATTTCAGGCAAGAGCGGAGATAGCGTAGATTTTATTTTTGTTATAGCAGTCTTGTTGTTAGAAGCATTATCAAAAGCAATACATAAAATTTAATTTTCTATACAATCATATCCGATAATTTTAACAATAGAATCAACAATAAATTGTCCAGTATGTTTACGATCTTCATCATATAAAAAAACAAGAATACGTTTTTGCATCACGAAATTACTATCCATCCAATGACAAGTAACGGTTAAATAATCATTTTTATTTACAGCACGACCAAGATCAGAAGTTAGGGACAATCTACATTGAATATTTTTTAACAATGTTGATAAATAAAAACAATATTGTGAATGGAGTCTAAAAATATCAGACCGACAAGTAGTTCTACGAATACCATTAAACATAGGATTATAAATTGCTTGTATATAACGAATAAAGGCATCAGAAGAAGGAAAACTAAAAGGCAAACAACCCACAGCTACCATTTTAGCTATTTCTTCCCTGTCCCTCAATTTATTATACTTTTTCGCTACTTGACTGGTTGCTGGGTCCATTCTAGTTTGCGTTGACCCACCAACATCCCCACCACCTTTTGCAATATTTAACTCTCTTTTGTGATCTTCAGCTATATGTCTCATTAACGTACCCGTACCCCCTTGCTTGCCTCCACTTCTATGCTTATATATTTGTTGACAAATATTGCACTGCACCTCAATATATGATATACGTTCAAAAAATTGCCATGCAATACTAGTTCTTTTACGAGGTTTTGGGGCACTGGGAGGATGGGAAATGAGATTAACTGATTCATATCTAACGTTAGCATCTCCTACTGCGGGTGTTTCAGCAATATTTTCATTATCTTCGTCTAAATTAACCGCATCTACTTCATTTTCTTCTTCTATACCGTAATTTTCCTGAGCTTCTACATAATCCATATCATGAGCACCTACATCTATTTCTTCCTCAAAAGGTGTACCAAGCGGTACCGGAGGTGAAGACACACGGGTATATCTACTACTTGAACTACCTCTACCGCTAGTAATTTGCTTTTTACTACCACTACCGCTTCCGGGATAAATTTTTTTAACACCTTTAGTAGCGAGGTTTTTTAATTTATCCATAATATAAATTAAATTAAACTAAAAATATTCAAAATACACAAATATAATAAAATTAAATATTAAACAATTAATACAATAAATAAAAATTAAACGTAAGAGATGGAACGACAATACCAAATTTTGGAAGTATCCGAAGATTGCGACTTTAGAAACTTCCGCTCGTACTTTGTAAACGAAAAATTAAAAAATTAAAGTGAACACTTTAAGAAATTAAATATATTGAATATTTGAGAATTGAGATTTGAGAGAGTGAAAAATTTTGTGAAAAATGATTTGAAGTTGTAGGGTATTTATAGATTTTTTTTGGGGATTAAAAAATATTTTTTAAAGTTTTTTTTTTTCTTTTTTTACTAAATGGGCCCAAACTAGACGTTTGGACCCAAAAACGGCTATATAGCCGTTGGGCCAACGACTAGTTTGGCCCAAAATCTATTTTTTTTTTTTTAATTTTCCGGGCCGGGCCGGGCTGGTTAACCGGCGGGCCTGGACCGGGCCTGGTCCGGGCCGGGTTAACCGGGCCCATTTTAACAAAATAACCGGCCCGGGACCTGGAACCCTAAAGCCCTAGGGCTTACCGGGCCGGGTCAAATCGGGCCGGGTTAGATAATCGGGCCGGGTCGGGCCGGGTGCCTCAGATTTCTGTTAGGATGCTAAAGCATACAAACTTACCACCAGATATAGAAATAAAAAATAAAAATACAGGTATATTATTTTCCCCTATAGAATCCTTATTGACCGAATAATCCCTGAGCCGATAGCCTACCTAGACACACTTGAAGCATTTATCTTTTTAATTCTCACAATATCCCCAATGAGGATGACCACAAAATAAATAAGGATGACACAAAGAAAATGACTGACCTTCGCTTGCCTGAGATTGGGCAACCTGTGCTTGAGAATTGTCATCCCCTTGATAACGCTTGTCTCCCGACTCATAAGGAGCACTAGCAGAAAAAGAGCCAAAACTCCCCCACTTTTTTATCTGCCACTTGCCACCATATCTGCCACCTTGACATTAAGTACCTTCCTGATTAGAAAACCTGCTCCTCTTTACCTGCTTATCCCTAAACTCCACATGCTTTCTCTTCTCATCCTCAACCCGCTGCATATGAACAGTCAACTACGAGATATCCATATCTTTAATCAGCAAGGTAGTCTTGCTCTCCAGAATCAAATATCTATTCAACCCAGAAGCGAACTTCCTCATTCTCGACCTCATATAATCTACCAAGTCAGGAGCATACCTTGATAACTAATGGAATTGAAAAGCATATTCCTTTACTGACACCCTCTTCTGCCTAAGGTTTACAAACTCTTTCATCTTAGCTTTCCTCAAATCTTGAGGAAAGAACCGATCCAAGAAGGCATTAGAAGATTCCTCCCTCAACCCTTCCTCTTCTATATCACCTTTATCCCTGTCCCACTCCTCATACCACTAATCAGTAACATCCTTAAGATGATAAGCTGCAAAGTCAACCCCTTCTACATTAGTAGGCTACATTACCCAAAAGATATTTTCCATCTAATTCAAGAATTCCTATGGATCCTTCTCCATCTTTTCCCAGTAAAAGTTGTAGGACCCATATTCACAAATTGGCCAACCCTTGAGGCCTCAACATACAAAGCACCAGTCGTACCTCACTCATCCTAAGAAGCAATCAGTTGATCAATAACATAAATAGACTAATGAAATTATGTATTTGTCATTTTGACCTAAGGGACCTAAAGAGAACTAGCCAAAATAGGAGGAACTCCATCACTATTAGGAATAGGGCCATGAGATCAAAAATGTACTCCAGGCGTAGGACATACCCCTTCAATATTATCCCTAGATGGGACAGAAGAATTTCCTTGTGTTCCAGATCTAGAAGGCATGATCTGAAATACAAACAAACAAGGATTAGAGGAGATTCCAGGATTAAGAACTCAAGCTTCAAGATAGAATACCAAGAAAGTAAAACATTCCTAAATGTCTTGCAGCCTCTCTATTATAAGTATGGAAGGCTTCACACCCCTAAAAGAGACTCTACTCGATAAAGCTTCGTGGACTCCCAAGTGATCATGAACCTGACTCTGATACCAACCTGACACGATCCGACCCTGGGCTTTGTCGTAATAGGAATCCCAAGTCAAACCAAGACCGAGGAACACCCTCTGTTACCTAAATTAACCATCGATATCCAAACTTAGGTGGACTGAATTTCAAACATATAACAAGATAGTGCTATTGTTCTCATTAAGACTCTCGGATAGGGTTACAATAGTGACCGACCCAACCTAATCCAACCGTACCATACCAACCGCCCAACCATACCAAACCAAACAATAGACCATAAACCAAAGGGAATACCAAAACATACTATGAAAATCAGTCCTAAAATGTAATATGATGAAAAAGTGAGAAATTATGTCTGATGATGCCAGCCTTAATATCAATGCCAATACTAAGGCTGGCACCTCTACCGATCCGCCCATACCAGCACCCAGAAGTACCACAAATCCTCTATCCAAAAGAGTAAACAAATCAGGTTGGGGTATGCCCCCAACCATGGCCAAACCAATGTCTAGAGTAAATGAAAAGTATCTAAAGAAATCTATAACATAAAATGATGCCTCACCAAAGGATAGAAGCTCACCAATTCAGTCCAAATACTAATACCAAATCCACGTGCTAAACAAGAAAAGTAGAATGGATGGTTCCTACATAGCATGGGAATATAGCCGACAGTAGACGGGGTTAGTGAGTGACTGCTAGTATGAATCTCAGGATAATGATCAAATAAAGCCAGTTATAAAACTATGTAAAACCATCCATAATGCATACAACCATACATATATAAGTGCCTGGAAAGGGAACCACATTTGTCATGCATATAAAATCTTTATACCTGGATTGTGTAGCTTGGCCGTCCAAAACCACCCACGGGCTATATAAGTTTAGCTTCCTATGACGAAAGGGCCTCGATGTGTGTAGAAGAACGACCAAGAAATATCCCATGGGATGACTAGTACATCTACCAATATAAAATATGACACATGCACACAGTCATCAAGATCCCTCATATCGGCAAATATGAGTTTCTAATTTTGGTCCCGCAGAGACCGCCACCTTCTACGGCTTAGATACACACACCTCCATTAATTTCCAATTAAAACCATGTCAAAATAATTCATTTAATATACATTAACCAAGTCTAATATTAGTGGTATCGTCATACCATCCCTTACTTGCAAGTAATATCCATAGCCAAATTATTTAGGTTAAAGGGACCTTAGGTGCCCTTCCAATTACCATATTAAATCCACTTGGGAAACTTCCATGTTCTCCACAAGCATAACCATTTATCCTTTAGCCTTTTCAAACCTTTTAAACCATGTATAAATCTTTTATCCAGTTTAAAACATGCAAGAGTTCCACTAAAAGAAATTAATGCAATGAGTATATTTTTATAATCATTTTATCAAACACATTGGGGAAATAATATAACCACAACTAATCTCAAATACCATTAAACTATTACCATGCAATTCCATTGTCCAAATCCACCATTGATGCATATAAAAACATATGTAAAACCATAGGAAACCATAACCAAACATTCAATATCAAAACCCCTAAATAATAGTTGAAAACCATAATCATGAAATATAAAAACCATGAAATCAATGTAAGACCCCGCAAATTTTCCTCATAGTTTGAGCCTTAGAGCGTGTCGAATGAAGCATAATTCTGGCCCTAAAAAATTAAGAAGAGACTTCCTAAGTGATTAGTTTTTTAATCTTGTTGAATTATCCTAAAAATGACTTCCTATAGTGTAGAGAATTGAATTATCTTTCCAATGATACCAATTTCATCCAAATCCAGTATCGGGGTAAGAAGTTATGGTCGTTTTACTGAGAATTTGTTGGAACTGCCCAGGTGCGATGGACGACCCGACGGGCCGTCGCTCGTCCCATCGAAACCAAGGTAGAAACTCCTTCTTATGGCCTGAGTATGATGTCCAAGATGATGTACCATCGGGTATGCGATAGATCGTCGCTGTGACCGTCGCGCTGAGGCAGTGTTGCCTCCTCCTGGCCATCATGCGACAGATGATCTGATGGACCGTCGGACTTGCGACGGACCGCCGTTCCAATCTTCGCAGACCCCGTTCAATAATTTTTAACCCATTTTAAAAAGGGCTTTCGATCTTTTCCACTCTTTTAAGCCCTCATATATATTTTAGATGAAGCATCTGGCTTTATTACTTATATCTAACCTAAGAAGCAAGGGTTTCTTCTCTAAATCAAATCAAAAACTCTTCTCCAAGAAATCTAAGAACTCACTATAGATTCTACAATTGAGTTGAGATTTGAGTTTTTCAAGTTCAAAGGCTTCAAGAATTCTCTCTCAAGGATAAGAATAAGAGTTTAGAGCAAGCTTATTCATCCAATTTCATAATCTAAGGTATGTGGGGATTTGAACAAGGGTAAAACTTTTACACATGTGCCCAAAGGCTTATTAAATCATGATTTTCCTAAAATCTATGAGGTTTTACATGAATTTGTACTAGGGTTTTCACCTATTATTATTGATTGCAATATTTTGATGTTTCCCATGAATTAAGAGTCAAATGGCATGATTTTTGCATGTTTTCTTGAGAAATTTCATCTGGGTCTATACCCTATGATTTTAAGTCCCGAGAAGCTAATATTTGCAATGTTTTGAGCTATTGAAGTATATGAGTATATTGGGATTTTGAGATAAATTGCTGTAAAACTTCTAGATTTTTACATGAATTATGAATCTATATGCTATCTATTATGCTTTTGATGAGTTTTGACTTGTGATTGAATCATGGGCTAGTAAGCCCTACTTGAGACTTGAAATTTTATGAACTCTTGTGCTATAAGCACCCACGATTTGAGAATTTTGAGATTATTGAGAAACGATCTGACCTAATGGTCATAGAGCTTCGAAATCCACTCCACTACATGAGATTACAGATTTGATTATTGGGTTTTTGGTGAACCATGAGATTATTCAAAAAAGTAGATTTTTATGAGATGAGCATAGATAATCTAAAGGGAGTAGTATTTAGCACCGAGTGGGTAAGTTACTACAGGCTCTTACCCCAGAACTACATGCCACCGTAGGTTGGGCCTAAGGCTAAGTTTATTATTATTGGGCCTAAGGCCGAGTTGATATTAGGCCTGAGGCCGAGTTTGTTTTAGTGATCACTGAACCTAGGTTATACTCCCTGGCAAAGAGTATGACACTCCTCCCCAACATGGGGTCTCTTCCGTAGGAGGACAAAACGTTGGACTCCATGAAGCTCAAATGGTTTATGTCGATTGAGAGAACCTCCCTTGACACTTAAGCTTTGAGATTAGTTACTTCCTTGAAAAATAAAGTATTTTCCCTTTCTATAAGCTATTTTCCTAATAGTAAAGTTGCAAAATTGTTCCCTAACTAAAGTATTTCCTTGATATGAGTTATTTCTTTACACGAAAGTATTCTTCCTTGATATAATATTTTCCTTAAAGATTTGAGATAAGTCATTTCCCTAAACTAGAGTAACTTTCTATTGAGATAGAATGATTTCCCTAAAGCTTGAAATAAGATATTTTCCTAAAGAGAATGAAATGCCTTCAAGTATGTTTCAAAGTTAAATGATTCCGAATTCCAAGTATTTGAGTTCAAAAGAGTTATGAGTTATCGAGCATTAAAGAAGTTATACTCTTCATGAGACATATGAATGAGTTGAAAGTATTGTTTAAAGTTCCTTTAGCCTTTGAGTATTGAGAATAAGAGAAGATTTCTGATTTCAAAGTTAAAGTATGATGATCCACGAGATTTATGTTACATGTTTCATCCTACATGATTTATGAGCTTTACATTTTATACTTGTTCAAGCCATGTGAGTCATCCCATATTGCATGCATGATCTGATTGAAGAAAATTGATACTGTTTTATATACATGCATTCACCCCCATATACTCAGTACATTCCCAAGTGCTGATCCACATATATGTCTATGTGCTACATTGTCTTATAATGTTGGTTCAGGTGCTCAGTCCCAGCCTCATCAGTGATTTCCGAGTACCTTGCCTATGTTTGTACAGTGGTGAGTCCTCATGGTTCAAGGACCAATTCTCAGACATTCCAGTATTAGAGAGGCTATGTTATTACTTTTAGTTTATTCTGAGTTAGTTGGGGGCCTGTCCCAACAGCTCTCTAGATTATGGATTTGTAGAGACTTGTCAGACTAGTTATCAGATTGTGGTTGTGTTGAGATCTTCTATTTTGTGGTCGTTTGGACCGAGTATCCTTCCCCGTATTTCTTTTTATGTTATTTGACTATGCTAGTGTTTAAATTATTTCATCTTGAAATAAGTGTTATTAGTATAAACCTGCTCTAAAGGGGTTGTCTTGGGGATACTTGTAGCCTTAAGCATAGTGTGACGTCCGGGGAGGTGATTTTGGGTCGTTATAAACTTGGTATCAGAGCCCAAGGTTTCTAAGGAGTCTGAGAAGCCATGTTGAGTAGAGTCTTGATCATCGGTGTGTAGCACGTCACATCTATGAGCAAGAGGCTACAAGATATTTTAGGAGAAAGTTGTTTATTCTTTCAGATTCTATCATTTATATAGTTGTCCCTCCCTTCTAATGATTTGTGATCTTCTATTTTTAGAAAATGCCTCTCCGAAGAGCGAATGTTCGTAGAAATGATGGCGAGCAACCCCCACCTGTTGATCTTTTGAGTGAGACAGTGTCTCATGCTGAGTTTCGGGCGGCCTTTCAGGCATTAGCCCAAGTCGTCACCACTAATATTTGGGCCAATAACCAGGCCCCAGTTGCTCATCAGCAGGGAGGTGATGTAGTTGTGGATAGAATTTATGACTTTATACGGATGAATCCGCCTGAGTTCTATGGGTCGAAGGCTGATGAGGACCCACAGTTGTACTTGGAAGAGGTGAGAAAGATCACTGATGTGATGCATATTTTGGGGGGAGATAGTATTGAGTTGGTGTCCTACATATTTAAGGACATTGTTTATCACTGGGTTGTATCATGGAGGAAGGGTAGAGGTAAGAATGCCGCTCCTATGAATTGGCAAGTATTCCAAGATGCATTCTTGGACAAGTTCTTTTTGCTTGAGATGAGGGAGGAAAAGATTGAGGAGTTCATGAACTTGAGGCAGGGCTCTATGACTATTAAGGAGTACTGCTTGACATTCAATTAGTTTGCCAAGTATGCTTCTTATTTGATTTCTGACACCAGAGCTAGTATGAGTAAGTTCGTGATTGGTGTTTCTGAGTTGGTACTGAAGGAGTGTAGGAAAATGATGTTGCATAGAGATATGGATCTAGCTAGGTTGATAAAACATGCCCAGTAGATAGAGGTGGATAAGATTAGGGAGAGAGATAATATAAGGGGTAAAAAGAGGGCTAGATCTGAGCAACATGAGTTTAGCCGGCCTAGGTTCCATGGAGGGAATCGCCCTCAGTTTCAGAGATGTTCGTCTGTTCCAGTGCCTTCATCAGCTAGTGCTCTCGCACCTAGAGGCCGGCCATAGTAAGGGCATAGGTCTTTCATGTTTGGGTCATAGAACAGTTTTGGGAACATGCCCCTCTATTCTCTTTGTACTAAGTGCGGTAGGAATCATCTCGGGGAGTGTTTTATGGATCTGAGGGGTTGTTTTGGTTATGGAAAGCAGGGCCACAGACTTAGAGATTGTTCTCATGCTAGATAGGGGAGCATAGGTATCAGATCTCAGGCATAGGATGATAGTGCACCAGCTCCTGTACCCCATCCCGCTTCTTCTCAGGGCGCTTCTTCTAGCACTGTTAGCGGCCAACGCCAGAATAGATTCTATGCCTTGCCATACCATCGGGAGTAGGAGGACTCTCTTGATGTTATTGTTGGTATGCTCCGTGTCTTCTACCTTGATGTATATGTGTTGTTGGACCCCGGGTCAAATCTCTCTTATGTGACCCCACTTATAGCTGTGAATTTCAAAATGAGTCTTGAAAAGATTCCCAAGCCTTTCCTAGTTTTTACACCAGTCGGGGAGTCAGTTGTTGCTAAACAAGTGTATAGGGATTGCCCTATTACTGTCCTTCATAGAGTCATAATCGCTGATTTGATAGAGTTAGGAATGGTAGATTTTGACCTTATTCTGGGTATGGATTAGCTTCATTCTTGTTATGCATCTATAGACTATCGTACCTGTGTGGTCAAGTTTCAGTTCCCTGATGAGCCAGCGTTTGAGTGGTTCGGGAGTTCGGTATCTCCCAATGGTCATTTTATCTCCTATATCAAATCCAGAAAGCTAATATCCAAAGGTTGTATCTATCACCTAGTTAGAGTCAAAGATACTCAATCCGAGACTACAACTATTTAGTCAGTCAATATTGTTAATGAGTTTCCAGATGTCTTTCTGGAAGATCTCCCAGGGGTACCTTCCGATATAGAGATAGAGTTTGGGATTGACCTTCTTCCCGACACTCGGCCTACTTCTATTCCACCATACCGTATGGAACCAGTAAAGCTTAGGGAGTTGAAGGAGAAACTCAAAGATCTTCTAGATAAAGGTTTCATTAGGCTCAATATTTCTCCTTGGGGTGCACCTATTTTATTCGTGCGAAAGAAATATGGTTCTTTACGTATGTGCATTCACTATCGTCAACTGAACAAGGTCACAGTAAAAAATAAGTATCTTCTTCCAATAATTGATGACCTGTTTGATTAGTTGCAAGGTGCAAGTTATTTCTCCAAGATAGACCTTAGATCCGGCTATCATCAACTTAAAGTGAGGGAATGTGATATTCCAAAGACAGCCTTCCGAACCCGCTATGATCACTTTGAGTTTCAAGTTATGTCTTTCGGGCTAACCAATGCCCCAGAAGCCTTCATAGGCCCCATGAATTGAGTGTTCAAGCAATATCTTGATATGTTTGTCATCGTCTTCATAGATGACATCCTTGTGTACTTCCATAATGAGAAGGACCATGCGAATCATCTTAGAACTGTCTTCAAAACTCTTAGATATCATCAGTTCTTCGCCAAATTCAGTAAGTGCGAATTTTGGCTAAGGTCTGTAGCCTTTCTGGGTTATGTTGTTTCAGCCGAGGGTATTAGAGTTAATCCTCAAAAGATAGAAGCTGTGGGAAATTGGCTTAGATCTATCTCCCCGTCTGACATTAGAAGTTTGTTAGGTCTAGCTGGATACTACTGCTATTTTGTTAAAGGTTTCTCTTCTATTACGTTCCCCATGACCCGGTTAACCCAAAATAAAGTTAAGTTCTAGTGGTCAGATTCCTGTGAGAAGAGTTTTTAGGAGTTGAAGACTTGACTTACTTCCACCCCTTCCCTGTGTTAACTTTTCCTGATGGTACCGATGGTTTTGTGAGGTATTGTGATGCCTCTAAAGTTGTCTTGGGTTGTGTGTTGATGCAAAAAGGTAAGGTTATATCCTATACCTCTAGAAAGTTGAAGACGCATGAAAAGAACTACCCGACCCATGATCTTGAGTTAGCTGCTGTGGTCTTTGCTTTAAAAATTTGGAGACACTATCTTTATGGTGTCCACATTGATGTGTTTACTGATCATAAGAGCCTTCAGTATGTGTTTACACAGAGGGAGTTAAATCTTAGGCAGAGGAGGAGGTTGGAGTTGTTTAAAGACTATGATATGAGTGTGTTGTATCACCCGGGCAAGGCCAATGTAGTCGCGGATGCCCTTAGCAGATTGTCTATGCATAGTGTTGCTTATGTAGAGGTAGGTAAGAAAGAGTTATCTCATGATATGAATCATCTGTCTAGATTGGGTGTTAGGTTGCTTGATTCAGTAGAAAGGAGTACGTTGGTGCAGAGTAGTTCTGAATTCTTTTTAGTTTTGGAAGTGAAGGAGAAGCAAGATAGGGATCCTAGTTTGGTCAGATTGAAGGAGTCAGTTAAGAACCAAAAGGTAGAGGTTTTCTCCCAAGGGGGAGATGACGTGTTGAGATTGCAAGGTAGATTGTGTGGTATTCCATTCATCCCGGTGCTACCAAAATATACCACGACTTGTGGGAAATCTATTGGTTGAGTGGTATGAAGAAGGATATAGCCAAGTTCGTCACAAAGTGTGCAACGTGCCAACAGGTTAAGGTAGAGCACCAAAGACCTGGTGGTGTGATGCAAGAGTTTGGTATACCCACTTGGAAGTGGAAGGTGGTGAATATGGACTTTGTGACGGGGTTGCCTCTTTCGCGTCGTCATCATGATTCTATTTGGGTTGTTGTAGATAGGCTGACTAAGTACGCATATTTCTTGCTCGTACATATATCTTATACGGTTGAGGATTATGCTAGATTGTATATCCGAGAGTTGGTCAGGCTGCATGGAGTTCCCTTGTTTATCATTTCGGATAGGGGTACTCAATTTACTTCTTAGTTTTGGAGGGCATTTTTGCAGGGTCTTGGTACCCAAGTCCTTTTGAGTTCCGCATTTTACCCATAGATGGATGGTCAGGCTGAGAGGACCATTCAGACCCTAGAGGATATGTTGAGGGCATGTGCTCTTGATTTCAAAGGTAGTTGGGATGAGAATTTTCCATTGATAGAGTTTACCTATAACAATAGTTTCCATGCTAGCATTGAGATGTCACCATTTGAGGCCTTGTATGGTATGAGGTGTAGATCACCCATAGGTTGGTCTGAAGTGGGTGAAGCCACCATAGTTGGACCTGATATAGTGTTTAAGGCTATAGAGAAAGTTAAGTTGATTAGAGAGAGGTTGAAGACCGCTCAGAGTCATCAAAAGTATTATGCCGATGTGAGGAGAAGAGATCTTGAGTTTAAGGTGGGTGATTTGGTATACTTGAAGATTTCACCCATGAAAGGGGTGAAAAGATTTGGTAAGAAGGGAAAGTTGAGTCCCTTTTATGTTGGCCCATATAGAGTTTTGAGCCTTGTAGGTAAAGTAGCCTATGAGGTTGAGTTGCCCGCAGAGTTGTCAGCTGTTCATCCTGTTTTTCATGTCTCCATACTTAAGAAACATATTGGTGATTCTGTTGTAGTAGATCTTTCAGAGAGTGTTGATATTTAGAATAGTCTTTCCTTTGATGAGATTCCTATTGATATTCTAGATTGTTAGATCTGTAGACTGAGGAACAAAGAAGTTCCCTTGGTCAAAGTTTTGTGGCAGAGCCAGTCTATTGAGAACGCTACTTGGGAGGTAGAAGAAGACATGCGAGCCAAGTACCCGCACCTCTTTTCCGCGATTTTAGATCGATCCGAAGGTATTATTCTTCCTTAATTCAGCCCTTCTAATCTGAAGTTCAGCTATGCATCTATCCTTGTATGAGTTCTTTCAATATCCGGAGTATTCAAGAATTTAGAAAGATCTTGATCTGTTTAGCAATTGTTTCAGCTATGTGTACTTTATTTTTCCTGTATTCCTAGCGTAACTAGCGACATTCGGGGATGAATGTTTCCAAGGGGGAGATATTCTAAGACCCCGCAAAGTTCCCTCATAGTTTGAGCCTTAGAGCGTGTCGAATGAAGTGTAATTCCGTCCCTAAAAGATTGAGAAGAGACTTCCTAAGTGATTAGTGTTTTAATCTTCTTGAATTATCCTGAAAATGACATCCTATAGTGTAGAGAATTGAATTATCTTTCCAACGATACCAATTTCGTCCAAATCCGGTATCGGGGTAAGAAGTTATGACCGTTTTACTGAGAATTTGTCAAAATCGCCCAGGTGCGATGGACGACCCGCTGGACCTTCGCAACCAAGGAAGAAACTCCTTTTTCTGTACCAAGTGCAACGGCCAAGACGACGGACCGTCGGGAATGCGACGGACCGTCGAGTATGCGACGGACCGTCGCTGTGACCGTCGGGCTGAGGCAGTGTGGCCTTCTCCTAGCCATCATGCGATGGAAATTCCAATGGACCATCAGACTTGCGACGGACCATCACTCCGACCATCGCATCAAGGTAGTATGTCCCTTTTCTGTCCATCGTGCAACGAACGACCCAACGGACCGTCAGACTTGCGATGGACCATCGCAGACCCCGTTCAGCAATTTTTAACTCGTTTTAAAAAGGGCTTTTCAGTCTTTTCCACTCTTTTAAGACCTCATATATATTCTAGATAAAATAGATGGCTTCATTACTCATCTCTAACCTAAGAAACTAGGGTTTTCTCTCTAAATCAAATCAAAAACTCTTCTCCAAGAAATCTAACAACTCACCATAGATTCTACAATTGAGTTGAGATTTGAGTTTCTCAAGTTCAAGGGCTTCAAGAATTCTCTCTCAAGTTTAGAGCAAGCTTATTCATCCAATTTCATAATCTAAGGTATGTGGGATTTTGAACAAGGGTAACCCTTTTACCCTTGTGCCCAAAGGCTTATTTAAATCATGATTTTCCTGAAATCTATGAGGTTTTACATGAATTTGAATAAGGGTTTTCACCCATTATTATTAATTGCAATATATTGATGTTTCCCATGAATTAAGAGTCAAATGACATGATTTCTACATATTTTCTTGAGAAATTGCAGCTGAGTCTATATCCCATGATTTTAATTCTCGAGAAGCTAATATTTGCAATATTTTGAGATATTGAAGTATATGAGTATATTGAGATTTTGAGATAAATTGCTGTAACTTCCAGATTTCTACATGAATTATGAATCTATATGCTATCTATTATGCTTTTGATGAGTTTTGACTTGAGATTGAATCATGGGTTAGTAAGCCCTACTTGAGACTTGAAATTTTATGAATTCTTGTGCTATAAGCACCCACGATTTGATCATTTTGAGATTATTAAGAAACGATTTGACCTAATGGTCATAGAGCTTCAAAATTCTCTTCACTACATGAGATTACAGATTTGATTATTGGGTTCTTGGTGAACCATGAGATTATTCGAAAAGTGGATTTTTATGAGATGAGAGCAGATAATCTAAAGGGAGTAGTATTTAGCACCGAGTGGGTAAGTTACTACGGTCTCTTACCCCAGAACTACGTGCCATCATAGGTTGGGCCTGAGGTTGAGTTTATTATTATTGGGCCTAAGGCCGAGTTGATATTAGGCCTGAGGCTGAGTTTTTTTTAGTGATCACTGAACCTAGGTTATACTCCCTGGCAAAGAGTATGACACTCCTCCCCAACATGGGGTCTCTTCCGTAGGAGGACAAAACGTTGGACTCCATGTAGCTCACATGGTTTATGTCGATTAAGAGAACCTCCCTTGATACTTAAGCTTTGAGATCAGTTACTTCCTTTAAAACTAAAGTATTTTCCCTTTCTATAAGCTATTTTCCTAATAGTAAAGTTGCAAAATTGTTCCCTAACTAAAGTATTTCCTTGATATGAGTTATTTCTTTACACGAAAGTATTCTTCCTTGATATAATATTTTCCTTAAAGATTTGAGATAAGTCATTTCCCTAAACTAGAGTAGCTTTCCATTGAGATAGAATGATTTCCCTAAAGCTTGAAATAAGATATTTTCCTAAAGAGAATGAAATGCCTTCAAGTATGTTTCAAAGTTATATGATTTCGAATTCCAAGTATTTGAGTTCAAAAGAGTTATGAGTTCTTGAATATTAAAGAAGTTTTACTCTCCATGAGACATATGAATGAGTTGAAAGTATTGTTTAAAGTTCCTTTATACTTTGAGTATTGAGAATAAGAGAAGATTTCTGATTTCAAAGTTAAAGTATGATGATCCAGGAGATTTGTGTTACATGCTTCATCCTACATGATTTATAAGCTTTATATTTTATACTTGTTCAAGCTATGTGAGTCATCCCATATTGCATGCATGATCTAATTGAAGAAAATTGATACTGTTTTATATACACGCATTCACACCCATATACTCAGTACATTCCCAAAAGCTGATCCACATATTCGTCTATGTGCTACAGTGTCTTATAATGTAGGTTCAGGTGCTCAGTCCCAACCTCGTCAGTTATTTTTGAGTACTTTGCCTACATTTCTATGGTGGTGAGTCCTCATGGTTCGAAGACCAATTCTCAGACATTCCAGTATTGGAGAGGCTATGTTATTACTTTTAGTTCATTCCGAGTCAGTTAGGGGCCTGTCCCTACGGCTCTCTAGATTATGGATTTGTAGAGGCTTGTCAGACTAGTTATCAGATTGTGGTTGTGTTGAGATCTTCTATTTTGTGGTCGTTTGGATGGAGTATCCTTCCCCCTATTTCCTTCCATGTTATATGACTATGCTAGTGTTTGAATTATTTCATCTTGAAATGAGTATTATTAGTAGAAACCGGCTCAAAAGGGGTTAGCTTGGGTCTACTTGTAGCCTTAAGCACCGTGTGACATCCCGGGAGGCGATTTCGGGTCATTACAATCAATCATATAAACCATGCCTTTAGTTGAAATTACAACGAGGGAAGAGAATAATGTCTTATACCAAAGAATTGATGGAGGTAAATCACCAAGACAAGCCCCAAAGCAATCTGCAAGATGAAACCCTAGCCTTCTTGCCCAAAAAGTTCTTGATAGAATTATGGAGTGTTTTGTAATAGTTTCTATGTGTTAATGAGTAGAATAATAGAGTAAATAGAATCCTAAGTTTATTAGAAGTCATGGGTCCTAGTTAGTGTTAGTAGGAAAATGTTTAGAATACCCCCACTTAAATCCCTTAAAAACCCATCCCAAGGATACGACTGACCCATATGAGTCATACCCTTCTATACGATTGGTAGCCACCACTGGTATCCATGCCCCACCCATTGGATCAAACATTGCACAATATACTACTCATCCAACCAAGTCGTAACCACAACATATGATCCATTTCCCTAGCAGAATGAAATACCAGAAGGATCAAACACTGCCCTCCATACGAGTCCCTTATATGACTCGTAGAAAGACCTATGACTCATACCCCTAAGCCGTACCCATTTCAGTTTCCGAAACCATCCCACTAAATAACATTGTTCATCATACGATAGGACCATACCATTCGTACCTTAGCATACGACTCATACCCATGAGTCGTATTGGGTCCGGAGAACAGAATTCCAGAAAATTTTCTAAAGTTCAAAACCCAGGATGTTTTAGTATTAATGTGAGGTAAATAGATAAATTTGACTTTTGGAAGGGTCAAATTTACATGTCTATACCTTTCCTTTCTTTGGATGTAAACACAAAGTGTTTCCAGACAAAGAAATAGACAATGAAACAGAATTTGACCAAACCATTATTCAAAAGAAGAAAAAGATGGATATAATGCAATTGAGTCTTAATTTTTGTCATCCTACCTATTCCATGTTATGTGCGAATTGGGTCACATATAGTTTTTTGGGTTAAAAGATAGAGGGACTATTTTGAGTTGGAGAGTTGAGTGAGGTCCTATCGAGGTTTCGATCTGCGACTCTATCATTACTCAAAAATAAAACTACAAGTTAAAAAGATAAATGAAATTACAAAAATCCTCTATATGTAGCTTCTCTTGATTCTTGACTTAAGTTTTCAATGCTTTTTCCAGTGATAAAATATCTACTTTCTTTGGGTTAACTTTAAAGTGTATTCCTTATCTATACAATATTCGGTATTGGTGATAAATTAGAAAATTGACCATGTTGTTCAGGTGGGACTTCTGAATTTGAGCTTGAACAAGAAAATGTTTACCCTATTTTCCAGGAAGGGTCCTGACTTGTAATTTAAAATCTTTACTCTATTTTCTAGGTGGACTTCTGACTTGCCATTTCATTAACCTATTCTCTAGGTTTTCTTCTGACTTAAAAATTTCTTTACCATGTTCTCCAGGAGGGCTCCTGACTTTCAATTTCTTTACCTTATTCTCTAGACGGGCTCCTGAGTTGCAATTTCTTTACCTAATTCTTCAGGCATGCTCCTGAATTGTAATTTCTTTAACCTACTCTCCAGGGCTCTTGACTTTTAATTTCTTTACCCTATTCTTTAGGAAGGCTCCTTTCTTGCAGTTTCTTCACCCTATTCTCCAGGTGGACTCCTTATTTTCAATTTCTTCACCTTATTCTCTAGGAGGGCTCCTGGCTTGCAATTTCTTTGGAATATTATCTAGGTAGGATCCTGACTTTCAATTTCCTCACCTTATTCTCCAAGCTAGTGCCTGACTTGCAATTTCTTTGCCCTATTCTCTAGGAGGGCTCTTGACTTGCTATTTATTCACTTTCTTCTCTAGGAGGTCTCCTGACTAGCTATTTCTTTCCCTATTCTCTAAGAGAGCTCCCGACCTGTAATTTATTCATCCTATTCTCTAGATCGGCTCCTCATTTGTAATTTTTTTACCCTATTCTCTAGGTAGGCTCCAAACTTTCAATTTCACCACTCTATTCTTTAGCTGAGCTTCTGAATTGTAATTTCTTCAACCTATTCTTTAGGTGGGCTCCTGAATTTCAATTTTCTCACCCTGTACTCTAAGTGGGCTCTTGACTTGTAATTTCCTCACCCTGTTCTCTAGGCGAGCTCCTGATTTGCACTTTCCTCACTCTGTTCTCCAGGTGGGCTCTTGAATTTAAATTTCTTCACCCAGTTTTTAGGCAGATTCCTGACTTGTAATTTTTTCATCCTATTATCTAGGCGGGCTCCTAACTTCTAATTTATTTCACCTTGTTCTCCTGGTGAACTCCTGACTTGTATTTTCTTTACTCTGTTCTCTAGGAAGGCTCCTGAGTTTCAATTTCCTCATCATATTCTTTGGGCGAGCTGCTAACTTTTAATTTCTTCACGTTGTTCTCTAGGTGGTCTCCTGACTTGTAATTTCTTCACCCTGTTCTCTAGGCAAGCTCTTGACTTTTAATTTCTTTACCCTGTTCTCTAGGCGGGCTCCTCTGTAATACCCCGTAAAGTCCTCTTTCAGTCTGAGCCTTAGAGCGTATTCAGTAAATCGGAAATCCCAAGTCTAAAATTTTCAGAAATATCTTCTCAAGTATGAAATATTTTGAATCGTGTGGAATTTCCCTAATTTCTACTTTTTTCCATGTAGAGCATTGAATAAGATTTCCATCGATACCAAATTCACCCAAATCGGACACTCGGGTGAAGAGTTAGAGCCATTTTAGTGAAATAGTGTATCACCTGGCCTTCTGGCGCATCGCGGAGCCAGCCAAAATGGCAATCGTCAAATTCTAGTGGACCTCCGCAATTCCTCCGCATTGCGGTGAAGTTCCAGTTTGCAACCAAGTTGGCAAAGTGATCCCCATCGCGTCGCGCCGTCCTACAATTTCCCAATTGTCCATTTTCCAGTGGGCTGGTGCGATTATGGCGCGTCACGCCAGCATGTTAAATCGGGATTTTTCAGTTAAATTTCCAAGTTCTTTTTGGTCTTTATCCCTTACCCCCAGCCTCTATAAATACCCGGCTAAGGGATTTTAGCCTAATTTTTCTCTTCTTCCACCAAGAATGTGGGTTTCCAAAAT
Organism: Capsicum pubescens; assembly: GCA_030864215.1. Lineage (NCBI taxonomy): Eukaryota > Viridiplantae > Streptophyta > Magnoliopsida > Solanales > Solanaceae > Capsicum > Capsicum pubescens. Next base: position 282,314,999 of record CM061543.1, on the reverse strand, counting down.
CAAAATCCTCTCCTTCTTATTCAACAAAAATAAAAAAAGATCTACATAAATCAAGAAATCTTCCAAAGGCTTTTAAGAAAAGAGTTTCCCTAAGGTATGTAGATGTTGATTCTTGGGTCCCTTTCATCCAAGAAGCTCAAGTACCCTTTTCTAAAACTCAAAGATTTTATGTTTATGAGTTGTTAATGATTCATGTGAGTTGAAATTGATGTTCCATGTGTTGTTGAGTTTTGATTCATGTTTGTTTACAAGATTCATGATCTTTGACCCTTGTATGTGGAATCCATGTGATATTTGTGATGAATCTTCCTTATGTTGTTTTCTATGTGATGTGTTCATGGCATTTGGTTGTAGAAATGGTTGAATAAGCGAAGTATGTCCCCCATAGGTTTGATAAAGAGCTTAGGTGAAGCATAAGGACCATTGTAGTATGTTGAAGATGAAAACTAAAATTGTGAGTTAGTTTATGCATGCCTAGTTTTGATAAAATGCCCAGGTGGATGAATTATTCCATAATAGTGGGAAATCCCTAAATAAGTATGAACCCGTGCGTATCTAGTGATTATTGAAGGACCTTAGCGAACAATTGGAGATGTGATGGTAGTAAATTACCCAATTATGTGCTCTTTGATATATGCTAAGCTTTTAATACATGCCAAGTGGTTAGCAAGTAAGTTGAGACATGATAGTATGAAGTTTTCCCCAAATCATATGATGTCCAAATACATGTCAATATTGATTTAGGTGTGAAGTACTTGAGAAAAGACCTTGTAGAATGGAGTATGATCTAGTAGCATGTTTCCCCTATGCTATTATATGTTTATGATCGCTAAATGCTCGAAGTGATATCTCAGTGATTGTGAGGATGAACATATGATATGATTCCTAAATGCTTGAAGAGATGCTTTAGTGATAATGATGATGAATATATGACTGTGATGATGAATGAATGATTGTAATGATGATAATGAATGAATGGTTGTGATGATGGAGGAATGATTATACTTTATTTTATGTTATTGTGTCCTAGGGGTATTTATACCCAACAATTTAGCTGTTGTCTAGATCCTGTGTCAGTTTCACGATAATTCCAGTCGAGCCATAATTCTCAGAACTCAGTGAACTATAGAACTTTGTATCCTCAGACAATTGCAGAACTTAAGAAAGCTCAGTAATCTCAGTAATCTCTATAATCTCCGTATCGCTAGTAATCTAGCCCCAGTCCTGTAATCAGCTCAGATCTAATAGTATGCAAGTGTTCAGTTATAATCTCGAAAGTGATCGAATAATCTATTCAAGCTCTGTATCGTCAGTCAGATACCGTGATTCAATACCATTTCTGTCAGATATGGAACTAAGTGATCTCACCGTAGCTCAGTCAGATCTTTTGATAAATATGATTAGTATTAAATTCAATTCAGTTGTGTTCAGTTAAGAATTCAGTTCAGAGTCTTTCAGTTAGGTGTAGAAACTAGGACCGAGCGAGGGAAGGGATGACAGCTCCTCCCATTAGCAAGAGAGGACGGAGTCGTTAGTAGCAATCCCTGACCTTCATAACTGCGTAGCCATCGCAGGATACAGGAGTCACCATTAGGAAAAGGCTGTCACCTCCACAGAGAGAGTATTTGACTATTATATTGCCTTAGGTCGACTGCCTAGTAAGGGTCATCCGTCAGAGAGGATTGACCAGAAAGAGGTTTTTACCCGTGGCACGATATTGACACCCTTCCATCTGGGGTTACACATTGGACCCCACCTATGGTAGGTTGGGGCATGTCGGTTAAGTAACTACTTCCCACAGTTTCTGTTACAGTCTCAGTTTCAGTATCAATCTTCAGAAATTAGGACTGTCAGCTACAGTCATCTATTATTATGAGGAACTCAAATAGTTCTACTGATTCATGGACCATCCCATTAGATAGGCTTAGTCTCATATACAGTTATTTGATATCATATTCAGAGATATGCCGCCAGATAGGCTTGATTCACAGTCTCAGATTCTATTGAGTATCCTTGTTGTCAGATTCAGATATATTCATATCTCTTATCATTCATAATAGTTTCTGAAATCATCCGTTAGAGAGGTTGATCTCAAATCCTGTTAGTCAAAAACAGTAAAGCTCAGAATTCAGTCCTTGATATAAGTGTATCCAGATCCTCAATGATCAGTATCAAATGAGTCAGTGATTCAGTATCTCAGTGTCAGTAGTGAGTTCAGTCTTCGATAAAGTGGTATCCGAGTTTCAGTATCTAGAGTTGTGATGATTGTGATTATGGTCTATGCATTCATGTATGTGTTCTCGTGCGACATTTTCATGATTATCCAGTTTAGATATTGTGCACGCATGAGCCTTTGCATTTAGCCTTACCTCGTCTACATACTCAGTACATTCCTGTACTGACGCATTTGCGCTATGGTGTTTTATTTGGCACCATAGGTTCAGAGGCACAGGATCCAGAGTTTCCTCAGCAGTTTAGTCCCAGTCAGCAGCAGTAGTCGTAGCAGTGAGTCCTCTTCTTCCAAGGACGAATCTCAGTTTACTTTTTTGCATCAGACTTTGTTTATATTTTTAGTTGACGCAGTTAGTTGGGGACTTGTCCCATCAACTCCACAGTTCAAACAGTTTAGAGGCTTTTCAGATAGATGACAGATGTATTAGTTTTCAGTTTTGAGTATGTATAGATGTGTTAAACCTGATGGCCAGTTTCTGCATTTATTTCAGATATTATGCAGTGTATAGATACAACTATCAGTAAAGGGTTAGCTTGTGGTACTTTGGATCCATAAGCATCGTGTGACATCTCGGGATGGGATCTCGGGTCGTTACATCCTCACTTTCAATTTCTTTATCTTGTTCTTCAATCAGGCTTCTAACTTGTAATTTTTTCACCCTATTTTCCAGGAAGGCTCCTAACATTCAATTTTCTCACCCTATTCTTTGAGAGGACTCCTGACTTTTAATTTCCTCACCCTATTCTCCAGGTGGGCTTCTGACTTTTAATTTTCTCACCTTATTTCCTAGGCAATCTCTTGACTTGCAATTTCTTCACCCTATTCTCAAGGCGGGCTCCTGAAATCGACATCAAAACTAGAACACAAATTATCCTAAATAAAGTTTATGATAAAGAGAGATCTAATTTTTCAAAAAATAAAGCCCATTTTCCAGGAGGTTCTAAAGTAAAGTTCCAAGCAACATGAATGAAATTTTTCCCCAGTTTATCATCAGAAAACTTTTGTGTGTGTCAAACCCAATCAGAACTACCTGGAAAATCCATAATGCAAAGATGAATAGAGACTCTAATTAATAAATACATCTCTTCAGAATAAAATTGAATGACCAAGACCAACAAGAGCATATCTTAATAGTAAAAGTTAGAGATTTTGACTAAAAGTGCATCTTTTAGGATTAAAGGATCAAATTAGAAAGTGTACCTCCTAGCCATGAAACATGAACGACCCAAATTAGAAAGTATGTCTCTTAGGGGTACAGTATGATGAGTTTTACCATAAATATGTTTACAAAATCTATGTCACAACATTTCCTCTTGCATCTGCACAAGTGAGGAATTGCAGCCTTTGATATTTAGGCTCTGAAGTCCTTGATTTGAAGGTAGCATGTGTTCCTATTTTATACAAATAAAACTTGTGAGTCTAAAAATATGGTGGTTAGTTTGTGACTTTAGTTTTTGAGTTAATTTCTTTTGAACTTGTCATATTTAATATTACTTCCAACCATTGGCATATGTATTGACTTGTTGCACCATTGATCCAAACTCAGATTATTAAGAGTGACTCTGAAACAAACATAGTATTTCTGTTGGCTATGTCTCTCAGATAAGTCCTTTGAACCTTGGCATTTCCACAAATCCTCAAACTTACTTGTTGACAAAATTTTTGCATGCCTTGATTTAACTTACAATCACGTTTCTTTCATTTGCTAGCCTTTTGTCTTGCTTTGTGCAATTGAAGAAGTCTGTAGCAAGTTTTGAAATCCCTTTTCACTTGTTTTGACATGAATTTTACTCAAAGATATGATAAAATGATAATAATTTTCTATTTGAATGACAGACCTAAGATCACAAAAATAGAAATATAGAGAAGAAACAAAGGACAATGAATGTCCCCTTTTAAAACAGAGAAAAGAAAAATTTATCTAAAAAATGACAATCAACTCCAATGATTATGACATGTATGTAGATTAAACTGTCTGATCTTTTCATCCAAACTTTCACCAATTGTTGTTGAGTTAATGATCCTGAAACTAAGTTGCTTTCTTAGGGAAATTGTATTCATAGACCTCATTTGACTATTCACGCCTTGAAGGGTTTTTGCCAACAAACCTTTCTCATTTTTCTTTCTCTCAGCTCACCATCACCCTACAATGTCCATGAGGGTTTTCACTAATGAGACTCTCTTATTTTCATTTATCAAAATTCAGTGCTCGTGAGGATTTTCACCAATGAGACTCTCATTTTCATTTCTCTCATCTCACTATAGCCTCATGGTGCCCATGAGGTTTTTCACCAAAAAGACTCTCTCATTTTCATTTTTCTCAACTCAGTGCCTGTGATGATTTCACCAATGAGACTCTTTAATTTTAATTTATCTCTGCTCACCATCGCCTTATGGTGTCCATGAGAGTTTTAACCAATAAGACTCTCTCATTTTATTTCTGTTAACTTATAATCGTCTTATGGTGCCCATGATGGTTTTCACCAATAAGACTCTCTCATTTTATTTCTCCCCTGATTTCTTTTGCTGATGAATACATTTAGAATTAATAATGCAATGTCACATATCCATCGCTTGCTTATCCTTTCAATCTCTAAGATTGATCTGAAGGTCTTTCTTTGGTTATAACATGGATTTTGGATGAGGTATGAAAGAAAGGATGACATAAGGCTCAAATGGAACTTCAAATGGGTGAGGTTTACAACTTTTAGAATCGATCAAACAATGGAAATAAACTCATGCCCCAGTTTCTTTTGTCTAGATAACTCTAAATTATTTATTTGGTTGGACCGAACTCAGAGTAGGGCTTCCTACATATCTTGTCATTGCAAGAATCAGGTCAAATGTAGTTCAGGCCATTTGTTCTTTTTCTTGATTTTGATTCCTTTTCTCCTGCTTTTGTTTTCTTTGGGACTTTTCTGGCTCTATTTTTCTTGACACTCTTATCTCTTTTTTGACCCTCTCTCTTTGTTTTTGAACTTTTCCTGATTCTATTATTTTTCTTGACACTTATCTGTTTTTTTTATTAACTCCAACTTGATTCCAGAAGAGGGGTGCAAAAGAAAAGATGGATTTAAAGCTCAATCGGGGCAAATAAAGGATGATAAAATATTTGGATAACCGAGTGAAATGCCTTCATCATATCAATCCTTAAAAATGCAAGTACAAAGCATGTAATATGAAAGTACAAGGTGAAGATCACTTATACCATATTTTACACAACAATAACTTTAACTAAGCATGTGGGTTACTTCTTGTTTTTCGCTTGTCAAACATACAACTCCATTTTTGTTGTACACATCTCATTTTGGACGGGTCATAATTTAATGGAGCAATTTTTCCTTTTGTTTCTCTTGACAGGGGAAATCGTGCATCTACTATTTGATACAATTCAAAATGATTGACAAGTGTGTTTCAATAGATGACCAAGTTATTCTTCTGATTCTCAAAATATTCGTCTTAATTTATCAACTATGACTTCAACTCGATCTCCAAATGTCTCAAAACTACCTACTTTCTCGAATGCTCTTTTTCTAACTTTAACATTTTAATTCCAAGTTTCATGATTAAATTGGATTTTAAGATCTAGCTAAAAATTCCTCCAGTATTCCATATCAATAGAACTAACATAAAATATATTATGAAAAGGAAGCAAATGAATAACACATATTAAAAATCATAAGAAAAAAAGACTCTCCATTTAGTTGAAAGGAAAGATAGAGGGGTTTGAACATGAATGACAAAGAAACAAAGAAAGATAGATACCGAACTACAATCCTGAAATAATTCAAAAAAAAAGGAAAACAAAACAAACTACCAATATTCCTTCCTAGTAAGGAGATGAGTGATTTCCCAATTACTGAGCTTCACATCTTAACTACTATTTTGCACATTAGTATGACTAGATATTCCACCACTATCAAACACATTCCCCTTAATAAATAAGTTCTTAATTCCTATGTTTAACACCTTGCTTTCCATGTATTATGCATTACCATGTGTTGATCAAGGATTTTGTGTGATGCTTGTAGTATCAATGTCTTGCACCACAATTATTTTTTCTTGAATCATCCTTTCTATTTCTCTTTTCAAAGTACGATAATCTTCATTATTGTGACCCTGTACATCTTGAATGATATGCATATCATATATTAGGATCAAAATTTCTTGAATAAGGGTCAGGAGTATATCCGAGGAGAGAAGTAATTATCCCCTACTATCTCAATTTATGAAATAAATTAGTATATGATTCCCCAATTGGTATGAAATTATCCTTTGGCTTCTTCATCCTTGCAAACTCTAGCCTGAGTTGAAACTTGTTTTTAGGGGTACCTTGATAGACAATTTTAAGGGATCGGTGTATGCCATCATGGATAAGAAGATAGATGAGTATGTAGTTATGCATTATTCAAAGGATACTGAGGAAGAAAAATGGAATATCTTGGATTTTGGAGGGAGAAAACTTATTGCAGGTGCGTATATGGATCTGATGTATAGGATCAGGGTTGAGGCTGACAATATTGGTGAGTTGGAACTCTCGATCTCTATTGTGGACTAAACGCAACAATAGCTATATTTTCCTACTCCTTTCCTTCAGTTCCCCTTGATTGATTGTAATGCCATCCCAAGTGCTTCATGAATTCCTCATGCCCATCATGCTTTTCAAATTCTGATATCTCAAATCTAGTAGGAAAGTTAATAATGAAAGACATGCCACAGTCCTTATATGAAATATCTTCATAACCTGTAAGTTCAGAGAATTTTTCATAACTTTTTCTGCACTTTTCATTTTCCTAGCCATGCTCTCTTGTTCTTCTACCATTTTAGGCTTTTTGGTAAGAAATTTTGGTTGTCCAATTAAGTTAGATATGGTATTAGGAGTAAAATAATTATCATTAAAAGTATTGAACATAGATGTACTAGAAGATTGGGGAAGAAAAATCGTTGGACGAATATCCAAGGTGGGAGCCTCAGTAGGGGTTGAGCAAAAAAAACACGAGCGGTAGGTGGTGTTGTGTGTTTATATTGAGGAGCTACGGAATGATTGGTGGAAGCATTATGATGTTGTTTGAATGGAGTAAATTCTGATACATGTTGTGGTGCATCAACAAAAAAGGAAACTGGATTGCGACATTAATATAAAACTAAAGATATTTGTGGGTTCAATAACGGGAAATTGAGGAGAAGGAAACTCAATTTCCGAAGGTCGGTGCATTTCTGTCATTTGTTTCCTTAGTATCAAAATCTCTTTCTATAAACTCTCATTTTTTTTATTCTTTATCTGATCGATGATGTCACTCTTAGTATCCTTGTTAAACATAACTAACACTTTCTTGGACTTTGTGTAATATGGAGGACCGATCAGAATGTCACAAATCGACCACCTTAAACGAACTAAACCATATAGAGAAGAAATGCGTTAGAATTCAAGACTTTTTTGAAACTTTTCTTTTTTTGAAAAAATATCATCTAACCTTAGAAGTGCGCCTACGTCTCTCACCCCCGAGAAAGGAGAATCAGGTCTGCGTAGTTTGTAAAGTTTTGACATGAAATGTCCAGTCAAACTCTCTTTGTTATCTTTTTTTATTGAAACTTTAGAAGAAAAGAAAATAACAAATTGTCAAAAAAGTTGATCAATTTTTTTTCAGCTTTGAATCAGCCATGAAAAATACCCATGATTACCAATTTTTTTTTTGTATTTTCACATGATGAAATGTATGACACAACTAATCTATTATCTTAGGAAAATCTTTTGTATTTTTGCATGAAAAAATACGTGAAACAATTAATCCAAAAGAAGAGTATAGATTTTTTTTTCAAAAGATATTTATACGATCTTTTAAATTTTTTATTTTTAATTTCATACATAAATGAAACCTAAAATTATTAAGGAAAAATCTTTTTGTATTTTTTAGATGAAACAGCACATGCAAACAACAAATCTAAAGTGAAGAGCAAAGAAAATCTTTTTTTAAAATATTAACAAGAATCTTTTTGGATATTATATTTTGAATTTCATACACAATGAACCCTAAAATTATCAAAGAATTTTTTTTTTTGCACTTTTCATATGAAGCATGTGGAAACAACTAATCAAAGAAAATCTTTAATTTTTTTTCTATTATTTTCAAAAGATGTTGACAAAATCTTTTTGAATTTTCGATTTTGAATTTCATACACAAAAAAAAATCTAAAACTATTAAAGAAAAATCTTTATGTATTTATCTTTTTAAAGACGTATATGAAACACTAACTCTAAATGAAGCATGAAGAAAATCTTCTTGGATTATTTTATTATTTAATAAGATCACCGAACCCAAGAAGGGCTTCCTACGTATCTCACTCTTGAAATAGGAGAATCAGGTGTGCGTAGTTAGTCCAAAGTAGACAATTAAAGATTAAATAACAGATTGCACCCTAACTTAAGAGCGACCAAAAACTGATGATGAGAAATGCCAATAAAATATTTTTTGCGTTTTTTGTTTGAAACTTCATATAAAAATAAAATAAAAAAATTACAAAAGTAAAATCCTTTTTGGTATTTTCATATGAAATTTTTCAAAAATAAAGTACCAACAAATATAAAATATTTTTTGAAATTTTTGACACAGGAACACATGAAGACAATAAAAAAAATCTTTTTGGCAATTTTATTATATGAAATGTACAAAACTTGAAACACCTTGGCTTTGAACCCTTAGAAAATTGCCTAATTTGGAGTTTCTAGACAACATAAGACTAGAATGTACCACTCGTAAGTTTGTGTATGGGTTAGGGCCTTCTAGTCATATGTTAGGCAATGTAGTTGGGTTGATTTCTATCCAATATATGACTAGGCATCATACTAGTTGCATGTTGGAATACGAGGTGTATTATGTTGAGTCGTATGGTGCCTTAAGTTTGGTATAGATGATTTTGACCAAGGTACGACACCAATGATACCAGTCATATGTTAAGATATGACTTGTCTATGTGTGGTCGTATAATGGTCAGTGTGGGGGTCCAAGGTAAGGTCTAAGGTATGAGTTAAGGGTACCACTCATACCCTAGGGTATGGTTTAGGGGGTATGGCCGTACCCTCTTGCGAGTTAATTTTCAGCTTTCACGCTGAGGGTATTATAGACACTTTCCACCCCAAAACCCTTAAGTCCCCATATCCAAAAATATGTTGTTGCATCTCATAACATACTATTGTAAGATTAAACACTCCAAAAACACTCTCTAAACTCTTTTTTGAAGATTGGGGTTAGGGTTCTTCAAAGATGGCCATCTTGAGGCTTTAGAGTCAAATTTCTTTCATGAATCTTCTTGAATAAGGCAAGTGAATCTTCCCTCATTGTTAGTTAATAAATATCATATGCTTTAAAGTGTGATTATGATTCTTAAATGGTGGTTTTGAAAACTAAAACTAAGGGTTTTGTTGCATATGGTTGAGTATTGTTTACTCTTGGTTTAACTTGTGTTTATACATATTTTGGTGATGGTTTGCATATGTGGGTGCTTAGTAATTGTGGTCTAATAAATGGGTCATGGTTAACCCTAAACTTGATGAGCTTTACCTTGATTTTGAGTCTTGATAATAACATGCCCTCAAAGTGTTTGTGAAAATGTCTAAGAGAATGAAATAGTTACATGACAATGGTGTTTTGAACTAAGGAATTGACCTCATGAATATGAGTGATTGATAAACGATTTTGTGAAAAACTTGTTGGCCATGCAATGATCTAAATGGTAACCTTGGTGGTTCAAATTATTAAATGGGTTTGAGTCCCTAAATCTGAACTTGATTTATGCCCTTTTTAGATAATGGGTTCGAGACCCTAAACTTTAAATTGAACAAGTGTCTTTGTTAGACTATGGGTTCGTGTCCCAAAGTTAAATAAATAATTGGTTGATTGATAATGGTATTTGCATATGGTATACTTACAAGTAGTGTTTGTGTGACGATACCAACAAAATACCTTTGGTAAGTAGTTGGCTTAATGGTTGTGTTTGTGGAATGATGGTTTTAAATTAGACTTAATAGCGGGATGTGTATTCGGGTAGTGAAAGTGGAGTCCGAAGGACTAACACTGGAAACCACACTAGTCAGTGCGAGTGTTTTATGACAGAGTTGTTTAAGTCCCCTAAATAAATATCTGAATGGGAGGCTCAAGTCACTAATAACACATGAAATGGGGATTAAGTCACATTGATTATGTCTGGAGGTTTGAGTCCCCCATATAGGCATATACAAATTTGAATATTCTCTGGTTTGTGTGGCTATATGCGCTGGGCCTTTCCAGCTAGAGGAGAGCTGGGTCCATATAGCCCATGGGTGACTTTTTCAATGATGTCCATGCTACACAACCCATGTTAATGATTTCAAGGTTCATGCAAATCTTGTTCCCTATCCCGGCATGGTATGTATATATATATATTGAATTGGTTATGCGCATTGGTTGATTGGTTTTGAACTATTGACACTATTTTATCCTTACCCTTGAGATACATGCTAGCTATTTAACTACTAATCATCTTTGATGATGTATACCCACACGATGAAGATGTTGGTCATACTACACCACCTATTCAGGGATTGGACTTTAGATTATCTTGTGTTGACTTGAAGTGGTGAGCTTCCATACTTTGAAAGGCTCCATTTCTTGTTTTAGTTTCTTATGTTTTCATTTGGTTTAGTTTTGGATGCCAATTTTGGCTATGGTCTGGGGTATGTACCGATCGGATATTGTTTTACTTTTGGATAGAGGCTTTGTGGAACTACTATAGGTTGGTACGGGCGATTTCGGTATGGTATCAACCTTGGCATTAGTATTGGTATTATGGTTGATACCGTTTGACTGCATTTATGATTATTCCATCCTATTATGTTATGGATATGGACTTGGTTATTATTTTGATTTTGGTTATGAAAAAAAGACAAGAGGCATTTAAATCATATAATAATAATGACGGTTTTTGATAAAGGGTATTGGCTAAGGCGTATGAATGACGCTACGTTGTTCATTCTGGTTCAATGAAAATGTATCATGGTCTCAAGGAGATGTATTGGTGGAATGGTATGAAGAAATATGTGGCTGATTTTGTGGCCAAATGTTTGGTGTGTCAACAAGTAAAAGTTAAGCACATGAGGCCTGGAGACTTGTATGAGGAAATTGAATTGCTTGAATGGAAATGGAAAGTGATCAACATGGATTTTGTTACCGGTATTCCTCAGTCTCAAAACCAATTTGATTCGGTTTAGGCTTGAAGAAAATTATTGAAGGAGAATGGGCAACCCCTTGAGGTATTTGTATGGAGGTGAACAAAATCAAGATGTGGTTTTCCAAAGGGGAGAACACAAAGGGAATCATTTTATGGAGGTGAATAAGGTGGAAGATTTTCTAACTAACTTTGTCTTAAATTCTGCAGGTGCAAAGAGAACACATGTCATAATTTTCAAGAACTGCCTATAGGAGCAAGAGGATTGATAAATGCAAAGAAAACTCAACTTCCTAATCTAAGGATCACTACAATAAGAGCTGTTGAACCTGATTGAGTAGCAAACAACAATAAGTATTATCATGAAAACTTGCAAAGACCTCACCCAACAACCAGAAATATCAACAATGATTCAAGTTAGCATCCGAAACAATATCTACGGTAGTAGTATCTCTATCAAAGCATGGTAATTAGATGCTATTGATAATGTTTCAAAGTATGGTACTGATTTATATAAAAATTCATTCACTTGGGAGAGAGTTAGTAGAAGTTTAATTAATATACTACATGAATCGAGCTACATAACTCGGGATCAAAAGAAATAGTATTACTTAGGCGGAAAGTGTTTCAAATAACAGAAGTTAGAAGGATATTTTTATAGTCTTCGAATCCATGTAGTTTGGTAAGAGCATTGAGTCTCGCTCCCTAAGTGGACATGACCAAACTTTGCAAGCAAATCAATTCTTCTCAACTCAAGATGGTTGTATAGATTTAACGATTAGACATCTTTTATGTTACCTTACCGATTTGAACCAACTGAAACATCTGAACTAGTCATTACGATCATCTTGGTTTGGGAAGGTGAATAGTTCTAGTTTTTTTGCGCTTAAATGTCTGAACTTTCCTCTTTCTAGATTCTTCTTTCCTTTCTGATTTTTGTTGATTTTGCTTATGAATTTTTTTTTCTTTTTGGACATGATCTTTCTGTTTTTTCTACAAAACTGTATCGAATAAAAGGCCTAATATGCCAACTTTAATTTTAAAAAAAGAATTTGATTCTTAAAGTTCAAACCTTTTTTTATTCTACAAATACACTTGCTATCTGGAGAGAACTATGAAGTGTCATGGAAGCAAGAGTTTATTGATCTACCTTTTATTCTCCATGCCATATTCTTTTTTATTTTCTTTCCCTTTGAATGATATATTTTGTCTTCCTTATGGAGCGAAACTTCTCATTCTAAAATTATGATTCTTTCATGATTATTGTTAGTTAAATATTTATTATAACTAATTTAATCTTGAGTTTAGTTATTTGATTGTTTGTACAGAACACTATCAACAAATCATAACTAAAGTTGAAAGTGAAATTCACGATTGTACTATGATTAAATAGATCAAGTTCTCAAATTCGCACTTAGAATAGACATGCCTCAAGTTATCTTACTTGGATAAATTCCAAAACCTTCTAATTCTTTCAGGTTAAGGTTCATAGTCACAGACATTTAGGCGTATAAGCAATTCAAATAGACGATGAAAGACTCTAGAAGATTTTTATTTATAATAAAATAATTAACCATTTTAATTAGTAAAATAAATAAAGTCAAAAATTAAACCAATTAATTAGATTACCCGCATATAACCAACACATTCAAAATTTGAATCAATAAATTAGATAGCCCCCATATAACCAACACATCGTGAAACCCTCATCACAATACTAAAATCCGAAGGTCTACTGTAACCTTTCAGTGAAAATATGAATTTTGGGAAAGAGCTCCTTGTACGAACAACCACCACTAGTTTCCAGAAATATGTCAGAAGAGAGTTAAAATGACCAGGACCACCGTATAATAGTTCATATTCTCACGAATCTCATACAAGTCTATCTATCACATGTTTGCTATTTGCTGCTTTTCAGCAGAGAAAATTGAAACATTGGAAGTACTTGTGAAGCTCACTATACATCATCTGTCTTACTAAAAAACACCCGGGCACTAGGAAAAGAGAAAATAATGGACTTCTTAAAATGTTGTCCAAGGGAATAAGAAATCAACTCCAAAATTTCTCTAAGCTCAGCAAACATAAAAATTTGCGAACATGCAAAGTCTCCGACTAAAAATCAACAAAAACTTGTTTAGCTCAATCAGTTTTTCATTTCTTCGTAAGAGATGATGAAAGGTGTCCACGCTCTCTACATTCATAATAGGTTCACCGCCTAATCTTTGTACTAACAGTTTTTATTGCAACACTGTCCGTATTTTGATCTTGCAGCGTAGGTCTCAAATTGGTTGCCCCTCCTTTCGTTATGACTCATTCCTTTGCAATAGAACAACTTATTCTAATAGGTCTACCACATCAATCTTTTCATTCGACTTTAATGCCATGTTTATCGAGAGACTATCAGCAAAATCTATATGTGCATAACCCCAGAATTCTCTTATTTCTTTATCTTCACCAAATCAAATAGAACTTATGCTATAATCTGAAAAGAGTTTCTTCAAGTCATCCTCTGCTACATTCCATTATAAGTTACCCACATATATCCTATTATACCCCTTCACCATGTTTGGTGAGAAGTTGGAAACTTTGATAGCTCTAGCTGACTTATATGACTGAATTTTCAGGAATAGTCCACACCTGGAAGCAGAAATATGTGTGAGTGAGAAATGAGACATGAAATATTAACTACTTTCTCAATGATGAATACATGATTGCACTTACATATCAGAACCATCCAGTTCCATGGTTCTCTTAGTGGCTGCTTCAGTCTGGAAAATAAATTCAGAGAAAAACTTAATCAACTAGCAATTATTATAAGAAACCAACACAAAGAAAAGGAAAAACAACCAATGGTCCGAAGTGCAAACTATATGAGGTGGCTTAGGTCGTAGAAATAAGTATCAGATGCTAGGCTAGGGTTGTTCTGATTAGCAAGGTACTTTGTAACTATGTGAAAGAGGGTAACTTGAAAATCTTGACGTTTCTCTTAAATAAATAACAAAATGATAAAAAAACAAAGGTTTGGTAGCCTCAATGCAAAAAGGAACAACCAATTTATGATGCTTGACATTTCAAGGACATAACTTTGCAGAAAGCTACATGAAAGTAGGATTAGGTATATTTTGGTTCAAACCAAAAAAATTAAAATTTAATTTTAATTTTGATTTCAAATTTTAGAAATTTAGTTAAACGGTTCGATTTTCAAAATTTTCAAAAAAAATTGATCAAATTGAAAAATCCAAATTATATAAATAATATATTATTAATTTTATATATATATATATATATACAAAAACAACAACAACAACATACCCAATGTATTTCCACCTAGTGGGGTCTGGAGAGGGTAGTGTGTATGTAGACCATACCATTACATCAGGTGAAGTAGAGAGGCTTTTTCTAATAGAACCCCAACTTAGGACCAATAAAAGTATAACAAACACGAAAGATAAGTGCATATAAACTAGTATGGTGTGCAAAATAAACTAACAATATAGAAAACACAAAAGATAAGTGTATATAAACTAGTACGGTATGCATAATAAACTAACACCACTAGACACCAGATAATACTACAGCCACAACACCACAAACTAAAAACTCCAAACACAAAATAATGCTCCCCTACTATTACCGACACACTCCCACCCCCGTAATCTCTAATGTGTGTCTCTATAATTTGGTCCAGGTTAAAGTCTCTAACTCAGAAGGTCCTTATTCACACTCGATTCCGATGGTGAATGAGTTTCCTAAGGTATTTTCGGATGATATTCCTAGAGTTCCTCCAAATAGAGAGATTGAGTTTGGAATTGATTTGGTTCTAGACATTCGTCCAATTTCTATTTCCCCTTATAGAATAGTTCTGACTGAGTTAAAAGAACTTAAAAGCAATTTAAGGATCTTTTGGATAAAGGTTTCATCTGTCCTAGTGTGTCCCTGTGGGGTGCACCAGTGTTATTTGTACATAAAAAGGATGGTTCCCTTCGAAAGTGTACTAACTATCAACAGTTAAATAAGGTGATGGTTAAGAACCACTATCCTCTTCCTAGAATAGATGACTTGTTTGATCAGTTACAAGGTGCCAAATTCTTTTCAAAGATAGATCTTTGATCTGTGTATTATCAGCATAATATTAGGTAGGTGGATATCCTTAAAACGACATTCCGTACCCGGTATGGGCACTTTGAGTACTTGGTTATGTCATTTGATTTGACCAATGCCCCAGTGGCATTCATGGATTTAATGAATAGGGTATTTCGTCAGCTTCTAGATCTATTTTTCATTGTGTTTATTAATGACATTTTGGTGTACTCTAAGAGTGAGGTGGATCATGTTAATAACCACCTTGTGGTGTTACAGACCTTGAAAAAGCAGCAGTTGTATGCCAAATTCTTGAAATGTGAATTTTGGTTGAATGTTGTAACTTTTCTAGGTCATATTATTTCTAGTGAAGGGTCATGGTGGATCCACAAAAGGTGGTGGTTCTTAAGAAGTTTCCTAAACCTACGACTCCAATCGACATTCGGAGCTTGTTGGGTTTAGCCAGGTAATTTCGGTGGTTTGTGGAGAGTTTTTTTATGAAAGCTGCCCCATTGACTAAGTTAAGTTAGAAAAAGGTAAAGTTCTCTTGGTCGGATGCTTGTGAGGGTAGTTTTCGAGAAGCTAAAAGATAAGCTAACTTTGGCTCCTATTTTGACCTTTTCTGAAGGCAATGAGGGGTTTGTGGTTTACTGTGATGCATTTCGGGTGGGACTTAGTAGTGTTTTAATACATCCTGGTAAGATTATTGCCTATGCTTCTAGATAGTTAAGGGTGCATGAGAGTAATTATCCAACTCATGATATAAAAATTTTAGCTGTGGTGTTTGCATTGAAAATTTGGCATAACTATTTGTATGGAGTGCATGTGGACATCTTCTCGAATCATAAGAGTCTACATTATGTGTTCACTTAGAAAGAGCTTAACCTCAGGCAGAGGAGATGGCTTAAGCTTCTCAAGAACTATGACATGAGTCTTCTCTACCATCCAGGTAAGGCTAATGTGGTTGCTGATGGTCTTTGCAAGTTGTCCATAGGGAGCTTAGATCGTGTGGATTAGGAGATGAGAGAGTTAGTGAAGGAGATTCACTGCTTGGCCAATCTTGGAGTTCTCCTTTAGGACTCCAAGAATGGTGGTGTTGGTACAGGAAGTGGTTCGGTCATCTCTTGGGGCAGAGATCAAGGACAAACAAGGGTGATATAGGTTAGCAAAAGGTAATTATAAGACCTCGCAAAATTCTAGCTTAACTCAGTCCTTTAGAGCATGAAAAGAGGTCCCAGACTTAGAAAATTTCAGCTAATTAATGACACTTAGTCTCATTATAGGACCTCAATATTTCCATGATTTTATTTATGAAACTTATGACCTTAAAATATTGATTTTTAAGTCGATTCATGATCAGGGATGTCAATAGGTGTTCTCGGGCGAGTTTTAGATTTTTCAGACATCGTTAGAAGGTTGGTTGGATGTCAAAATTAGTGAGTCGATGCGATCTCGATGCGTCACGTCTCTTATCGCATCGACAGATATTTTCCCCATCATTCAGTGTAAATTCCAGGGAGCCAACGCAATATCGATGCGTCGTCCATCGCATCGACCATCGATGCGGCGTGTCGGTCTGTGCGTCGCTGGGCATATTTTTCAGTAAATAAAAATTCATGTCTAGAGGGGTATTTGGGTCATTTTTCCCACCCTTATTCAGCCCCAAAACATTAGATTAAACTACCCTAAAGACAAAATAACTCATTCTATCTCAAATTTACTCAATAACAAACCCTAGGACATTTAATTTCAAGTCCAAACTTCAAGAACACACCATTAATCTTAATGAATTTGATTACCAAGGTACGTTAGGTGTTCATCTAAGGGTTTCCTTCCACCCTTCGAGTTCAAGAACCTCTTTTAAACTATAGGTTGAACGATTTCATAAATTCCATGTTTGAATTAGATTGTATTCATGACTATGATGTTAGTTGGCTTTCTAATCCATGATTAATTACAAGTTTTATGTGAAATAAATAGAATGTGTCCTCTTCCTAGAATAGATGACTTGTTTGATCCGTTGTAAGGTGTCAAATTCTTTTCAAAGGTAGATCTTTGATCTGGGTATTATCATCTTAAGATTAAGTAGGTGGATATCCCTAAGACGACATTCCGTACACGGTATGGGAACTTTGAGTTCTTGGTTATGTCATTTGGTTTGACCAATGCTCCAGCAATATTCATGGATTTGATGAATTGGTATTTCGTCAGTTTATAGATCTGTTTGTTATTGTGTTCATTAATGAAATTTTGGTGTACTCTATGAGTGAGGTGGATTATGTCAATCACCACCTTGTCGTGTTGTAGACCTTGAAAGAGCTATAGTTGTATGCCAAATTATCAAAATATGAATTATGGTTAAATGTTTTCACTTTTCTAGGTCATATTATTACTAGTGAGGGTATCTTGGTGGATCCACAAATGGTGGTGGTGCTTAAGAAGTGTCCTAGACCCATGAATCCAACCGATATTCGAAGATTGTTGGGTTTGGATAGGTATGATAGGTGGTTTGTGGAGAGATTTTCGATGATAGCTACCCCATTGACTAAGTTGAATCAGAAGAAGTTAAAGTTCCCTTGGTCGGATGCTTGTGAGGGTAGTTTCGAGAAGCTGAAGGATAAGCTAATTTTGGCTCCGATTTTGACCTTGCTTGAAGGAAATGAGAGTTTTGTGGTTTACTATGATGCATGTCGGGTGGGTCTTAGCAGTGTTTTAATGTAGCATGGTAAGATGATTGCCTATGCGTCTAGACAGTTGAAGGTGTATGAGAGTAATTATCCAACCCATGATCTGGAATTGTTAGCTGTGGTGTTTGTATTGAAAATTTGGCATCACTATTTGTATAGAGTGCACATGGACATCTTCTAAAATCATAAGAGTCTACATTATATGTTCACTCAGAAAGAGCTTAACCTCAGGCAGAGGAGATGGCTTAAGCTTCTTAAGAACTATGACATGAGTCTTCACTACCATTCAGATTAGGCTAATGTTGTTGCTGATACTCTTAGCAGGTTGTCCATGGGGAGTTTAGCTTGTGTAGATAAGGAGAGGTGGGAGTTAGTGAAGGATATTCACTGCTTGGCCAATCTCGGAATTTACCTTTTGGACTCCAAAAATAGTGGTGTTGGTACAGGAAGTGGTTCGGTTATCTCTTGGGGCAAATATCAAGGAGAAGCAAATGCTAGATCCGGTCTTGATGAAAATTAAGGGTGATATAGGTGGGTAAAAGGTAATTGTAAGACCCTGCAAAATCCTAGCTTAACTCAGTCCTTTAGAGCATGAAAAGAGGTCCCAGACTTAAAATATTTCAGCCAAGTAATGACACTTAGTCTCATTATAGGACCTTGATATTTCTATGATTTTATTTATGACCCTTATGACCTTAAAATATCGATTTTTAAGTTGATTCATGATCAGGGATGTCAAATAGTGTTCTTGGTCGAGTTTCGGATTTTTTGGACCTCATTAGAAGCTTGTTTTGATGTCGAAAATAGTGAGTCGATGCGATCTCGAGTGATGTCAAAAATATCGCGTCGACAGATATTTTCTCCAGCATTTGGTGCAAATTCTAGTAAGCCAACGCGATATCAACGCGGTGCACCAATCTGCGCATCGCTGGGCATATTTTTTAGTAAATAAAAATCCGCATCCAGAGGGGTTTTTGGGTCATTTTCCCCATTCTTATTCATCCCCAAAACACGAGATTAAACTACCTTAAAGGCAAAATCACTCATTCTCTCTCAAATTTTCTCAACAACAAATCCTAAGGAATTCAATTTCAATTCCATGCTTCAAGAACACACCATTAATCTTCACGAATTTGATTACCAAGGTATGTTAGGTGTTCATCCAAGGGGTTCCTTCCACCCTTGGAGTTCAAGAACCTCTTTTAAACTACAAGTTGAATGATTTCATGACTTCCATGTTTGAATTAGATTGTATTCATGACTATGATGTTAGTTGGCTTTCAAATCCATGATTAATTACAAGTTTTATGTGAAATAAATGGCATGTGAGTGTTTTTATATGGTTTTATGATAAAAATCCCTTGAATTTGTGAGTTGGGATTGTGGTCATGATGCTTGCATGTTGTTTATTATTATGTGCATAAATTATGCTCCCCAAGTGTTTCATATAATATTCATGTGAGTTGAATGGTCAAATCATGACATAATCGTATGTGCACAAGTTCTTGCCCCTCAAGTGTTTGGCAAAATGTCTAAATGAAAACATTGTTAACAAGATACTATAGTTATGCTAGTATGATCATGCCATATTTTACTTTCAATGCTATCGAGTCCTTGGGGTATTCAATACCCAAAAATCTAGTTGTTTACCTAGAATTTCAGTAGATACAAAATAGTCTGAGTAATGTCACGAAAAGTAGTGCTCAGTCAGTTACAGAACTAGGTGAACTCAGTCTAGTTCAGTTAGATAGCTCTATTAGTAACAATTCAGTTAAGCCTAGTATAGTGTAGTGATTAATTTAGTGTCTATTCAATTGGAAGTACGAATCAGCATCGAGCGAAACCAGGGATGAGGGCATTCCTCCCAGTAGAGGGTTTGGCCCTTAGTAGCAATCCCTGTGTTACAGAATTACGTAGCCAGTGTAGGTTGAGATATTTTCCAGCCAGATAAGGGTTGATACAACTCGTAAGAATTGTCTTGACAGTGAGGGTTGACGACATGTCTTCCTGCCAAATAGGGTTAACTCGTAGACATTGTTAGTATCCCTTGGCAAGGTGATAACACCCTTCTAATTTGGTCACAGGTTGGGCCCAAACTCAGTTTATTATCGGGGTATGTCGGTTAGATGAACACTCCCATAGTTTCAATTTCAGCTTCAGACTCAGTATTGAACTCAGTTCAGTTCTACAGAATTAGAACTGTCAGACATAGTCATCCAGCTTAGTGCAGAACTCAGTTCAGTTCTACAAGATCAGGACTGTCAAAAAGTCATTTAGTTACTAGTAATACAGTTATCAGTAAACTTAGATATCAGTCACTCAGTTATTAGAACTTAGTATCCATTATTATTATAATCTCAGTTACAGTATATGTAGTTATGTGCACAGTATTTCATAATCAGTATCTCAACAGTTTCAGTCATATATGTACTCCCATTCAGTTATATTTATATTATTCAGCCAGTTATTGTTCATGCATATGAACCCTTGCATATCAGCCTAAGGGTTCATATGAACAATATGAACCATTCAGTGCTATGATGTCTCATATCATAGGTTCAGACGCATGGGCTCCTGACCGTACTTAGCAGCTCAGACTATCAGCAACAAAATATAGTGGTGAGTCCTTATATTTCGAGGACATATTTATCATTTTATTATTTCATTAGCTCGATATGTTCAATAGTCGGAGTTATTTGGGGACTTGTCCCATAAACTCCATATTCATATAGTTTGAGGCTTTCGAACTAGACTATTTCAGACAGATATTCAGTTTTCAATATTAATTTATCAGTATTTGATTTCATTATGAACCTTATGGAAAATTCATCCTAACTTCCACATTATTTCAGTATTGTTATGCAGTGCTCACAGCAGGTACCAGTCATGGGTTAGCTTAGATATATGCACCGTGTGGCGCCCAGGGTACAGACTCGGGGTGTTACAAACTTGGTATTAGATCCTAAGGTTCAAAAGAGTCCTAGGGAGTCTGAAATCCATGTCTAGTAGAGTCTTATGCATGGGTGTGTAGCGCTCCACTCTTATGGACAAGAGGCTATAAGGTATTTTTGGAAAATTTTCCCTTCTTTTAGTATTCATAGCGTGCGGCTGAGCATGAGCTCAAGTTATAATCTCTTTCTAATCCAATGTTTCCTTCCGCTTACAAAATATGCCTCCCAAAAGAACCAATAAAATAAGAACTGGAAATTAGCCAGCACCTCCGCCCATTCAGGAAGATCCTCTGGATGAGCATGTCTTCCATACAGAATTCAGAGTAGCTTTCACCACTCTAGCTCATCTATAGCAGCCCATAATGAACACTTTACTACTATTCAAGACAACCCAGTGGACAATACTGTTGCATCTAGAATTTGGGACTTCACCCGAATGAATCCCCCATCATTTACTGGGTCTAAGCCTGAGGAGGACCCACAGGAATTCCTTGACATGGTGCAGAAAATCACAGATATCATGGGGGTGACTTCCAGTGAGGGTTTTGAGATAGCTGCATATCAATTGCAAGATGTGGATCATACATGGTTTAAATAGTGGAAGGTAGATAGGGGTGCAAATGCAGGGCCCGTAAAATAGGAGGAGTTTGAAACTGCTTTCCTCGATAGGTACTTCCCATTGAAGTTGAGGGAAGCTAAGGTTTTGGAGTTTATTAATCTGAAGCAGGGTAGCATGATAGTGAAAGAGTATTCTCTCAATTTTACTTAGTTAGCCAGATATGCCCCTCATGTGGTAGCTGATAGCATGTTTAAGATGAGTAAGTTTGTGTCTGGTGTGTTTAACAGTGTGGTCAATATGTGTAAAACCACAATTCTTATTAAGTATATGGACATATCCAGGCTCATGGTCCATGCTCAGCAGATAGAAGAGGCCGAGAATAAGGAGAAGAAGAGGGATAATAAGAGATCTAGAATAAGAAGCTTCAACTTTACTTAGCTTAGTCAAAGGGTGGTAATCATCCTAAGTTTCGTCTGAAATCCTTAGTTCCGGCTCTATCCTTAGCCAGTGCTCCAGCACCTAAGTTCAAAAATGGCAATAAAGATAGAGCACCAAGCCTTAAACCCCAGGGTAGTGTTAGCAGTGCCCGAACAAATCCACTTTGCCAGAAGTGTGGAAAAAACCATTAGGGTGTCTGTAGAGCTGGCAGTGATGTATGTTTAAGATGTGGCAAGCCAGTCCATAAGGATAGAGAGTGTCCTCAGGTGGGTTTGCAGAGTCAGCATAATCATCCCCCAGCTCAGTTCGAACGCCCGATTTAGCAGGGTTCCACTTCCAGCGCCACCAGTGGGCAATGCCCAAACAAACTCTATGCACTTCAGTCCCGACAGGATCAGGAAAGTTCTCTGGATGTGGTCACTGGTACGTTAAAAGTTTATCATTTACATGTTTATACTTTGCTAGATCTAGGAGCTTCTTTGTCCTTTGTAACTCCTTATATAGTTGTTGACTTTGAAGACAGTCTTGAAATCCTAGCAGAGCCTTTCTCAGTGTCTACCTAGTAGGTAAATATATCATAGCTCGGTGGGTATATATGATCTTTTTTGCTATGGTATCTCAGAAAGTTACTTCAACAGACTTAGTAGAACTAAAGATGATAGATTTTGATGTTATTCTCGCCATGGATTGGCTTCATTCATGCTATGCTTTAGTTGACTGCAGAAATAGAGTTATCTATTTTCAGTTCCCAAATGAACCTATCCTTGAATGGAGGGGTAGTAATTGAGCATTTAGGGGTTAACTTGTTTCCTACCTAAGGGCGTGAAAAATAATATCCAAAGGGTGTGTCTATCATCTTGTTTGAGTTAAAGACTCTAGTTTAGAGGCCCCTAATCTTGAGTCAGTTCTAGTAGCATGTGAATTTCCAGAGGTGTATCCCGGAGTTCCTCCCAAAAGTAAAATTGACTTTGGAATAGACCTTTTTCCTGATACTCAGCCTATCTCTATCCCTCCATACAGAATGGCTCCAGCAGAACTTAAAGAGATAAAAGAACAATTGAAAGATCTCCTAGATAAGGGATTCATCAAACCCAACGTATTCCCTTAGGGTACACCAATTCTATTCATGCGTAAGAAAGACGGTTCTCTTCAAATGTGTATTGACAACCATCAATTGAACAAGGTCACAGTCAAGAACAAGTATCCATTCCCCAGAATTGATGACTTGTTTGACCAACTTTATGGTTTCGGTTACTTTTCTAAGATAGACCTCAGATCAGGCTATCATCAGCTCAGAGTCAGAAAATGTGACATTCTGAAAACAGCTTTCAAAACTCAGTATGGTTACTTTGAATTCCTAGTAATGTCATTTGGTCTTACCAATGCCTCAGCAGCTTTCATAGACTTCATGAATTGTGTGTTCAAGCAGTACTTAGATATGTGCATCATAATCTTCATAGATGACATTCTTGTCTACTATCGCAGTGAGCATGATCATGTAGACCATCTTAGAATAGTGTTACAAACCCTCAGAGCCCATCAATTGTTCGCCAAATTGATACGTCCAAATTACAACTCTCTTTAGAAAGTGTAAGCATTCATTGTCAAATATAGAACCCAACGAAGGTTGGGGTCGAATCCCACAGGGAATACTTATGCAACTAAGTAAGTTGATTCTTAATAGACTGTTGATCTAAGGTTCCAAGATAAAATGGGGTTTTGATGTGTTAATCTTATTATTTCGTTCTTGTTATCACAGAGTTCCAACTAATAAGAGTCAATGCAAATACAACTTCAATGAGAATAGGGTAACTAGGGTTATGCTCACCGGGATGTTCAAGCAGTTGGTGTTGTGAATTTGAGTTCAATTCCTAAATCATGATTTCAATTACAAGAATTATTGAATTCTAAGGATTTACACACTTGTTTCTCAACCTATTGGGTACTTCACCCTTTACTTCTTTCAAACTTAAAAGATGTATTATTCAATAGTATTCTCATGAGGGTTAATCCCGTTAGGGAATTAACCCTTAATCCAAAGGGTAAATCTATGGATCTCATGTAAATCATCTCTTTTCCAAATATTCACTTTCTTGTTCAGACAAGTGGAGTTCATAGTCTCACATTTCGAGTTTGCAACCAAGAGATATCATTATAATGAAGAGAAGTTCATGCAATCTAGATACGTGTTAGAAATCAGATGAATTCACAACCCCAAACAACTCTCTACATCAAGGATCCCATAACCCTCGTTATGGGAGCTTAGCCACTCATCTCCATATAAGACATCAACAATATATTGATATTCATAAATAACTTCAAAGGAGTACTTACAAAAATAACAACAGTGCTCTCTTAATCTTCAATGGAAAAATAAATGAATGATGGTCAGATCTCATATTCTAGCTTCCAATCTCAAAGGGTAGTGTTACAATGCTCTCAATATAAGAGACAATGTGTTACTATCATCCAAAGTTCCTAAATAAAACTTAATACTTAGTATTTATATGATTCCAGGACTAGGGTTTTAAAATTCAAACTCAAAATTATCGCTTCAGGCTCGACGGATTGGGCGACGGTTCATTGCTGAGGTGACGGTCCATTGCGGGATTTCCAGTGGCCCAACATTCTATTTCTTGGCAACGGTCTAGGCCGACGATTCATCGCATGGGCGACGGTCCATCACCTGGACCTTTACGGGACTTCCAGTGGCACAATATTATATTTCTTGGTGACGGTCTAGGTCGACGGTCCTTCGCTGGACCATTCCAAGACTTTCACTGGCATGACATTCTGTTTGTTGGCGATGATGTAGGAAAATGCTTCGTCGCAGGGGAGACGGTCTGTCGCCGGGACCGTCGCTTGTCATTTTTCTATTGCTTTGCCTATATTTTCCAAGTTATTCTTCACATTCTGTCCTTTTCCTTAAAACACTAAAATACACTATTAAAAACAACAATAACTTCTCGGAAAACACACAATTATCCTTAGAGAAAGGCCTAAAATGTTTCGTCAACATCCAGAACATTAACACCCTCAACTTAAGGAAATTGCTTGTCCTCAAGCAACTTCAACACCAAGATGCACATATGAACAACTCCATGATTGGCAATTCGCAGTCAAACCAACACAAGCATGCAATTATTCAACTACCCATTCGGTTATATGATATCAACACATATGGATCTATTACTGGCATTCACTACTAATCAGTATATTCACAGCCACAGATACAACACCCCAAAGAAATAAGTAAAATAGGTATAACTCAATCACGCCCTCACAGTCAAAGAAGTCTACCTCACAATATACGATTACATCGTGGATGAAACTAAGACTCTCACTCTAAGAAAAAAGTTACAAACATAGTGTACACCAATAATCTTTCCCTTAGCATCATACATTCTCTCATGACTGACTCACCAAGATCAAGCAGGATTTGATATGGGTTGTACTGAGGTTTTAGGCTCGGTGGGGTTGATCATTTGGGTAAGTGACTTCCAGTACAAAACTTCACTCTCCTTACCCTTATTGGTAGCTACTCACCAAGATTACAGTTCTTCTTGATCATTCACAAACTTTATTGTCCATCCGTGCCCTTGTCATAACCCACCTCTTTTTTTTTGGAAATAACAGCAACATCAGCCACCCTCAACTTAAGATGATGCAGTTAGTTGAGGTGCACAATATCTATTTAGACATCTAACTAGACCAGGGCTGGATGCTACTTCTCAAACCCACTTCAATTCGCCCTCCTAGGATGCCAACAATCCAATAGTATCCACCCTCAACTTAGGCAATTTGCCTAAGTAAAAGTGCACAATGTCCAAACTTGGACCAAGGCCAAAGCTCAATGTTAACACCTTTTAGAGAGTGAATCAAACTTATTTAGATAGAACAAACACTAACAAGGCTCAACTGGGTTTACAAAATATTTTTTTGGTGGGTCATTATTTTGGATAAGTGGACTAACAAAACAAGGAGGCCTACTATCCTATCTTATGAGTCAAACACCCAACAACATCCAATGAACTGGGCAAGTTCAAGGTATAACACTTATGCAAGAACTATGCAAACACTCACACACACATGCACTGAGTTAATTCCGCTCCCACTAATTCTTGGGATTCAAACCACATAGCTATGCTTTACTTCACTTTACATTCTAATGCCAGTTTCAGAGTCACAAATGGTTGCACAACACTTTATCAAATGGTAAGAAGAAATAATTATACAAACATTCAAAATACTTTTCCACAGTCACTTATCATCCATATATACACCATAATGCTAACATAATAGAAAATTACTTATATAGATAACCACTTGATGATATTTACATCACATCACATGAAAATAAAAATACGAACTAGACATATTGGTTCTCCTTACTAAGCATAAGGTAAAAGAACATCGGCAACAAAACCCCATGGTACAAGTATCACTGCTCTCTAAAATGATGCAATATCCCCAGTGCATGTAAAATACGAACAAAGGGAGAAAAATAATTATACATCCTCTCAGTCAGACGATGAGTCGGTCAAATGGTTTGAGGTTGATTTGGCCTCATATTTAGCAACATTGACCCCTATGGTGGTAGGGGTCCTCAAATTAACATCCTCTGGAATCGGAGGGATATCACGATAAAAAGGGTCAGAAGTTGCCCCTAGATAGGGCTATACTGGTGGACACTCCAGCCGCCTCATCTTCTACTCTCTTTTTTCTTATCTTCTCATCTCTCCTTAATATTCTGGAGGCTTTCCTCATATCATGCTTCTCTCGTTCCTCAGGTGTCATGGCTTTCTTTCTTTTTCTTTTTTTAGCCTTTCTTTCAACATGCTCATCTACCTGCTTCTTATATTTATCTTTGATCGATTTACCCATTAAGTCAATAAGCCCTTCATCCTCATCACCCGTAATTTAAGTTGGATCAAACATGGACTGCTGCGGTTGATATTTTAGTTCTGTTATATCTACCTGAGCTTGTTTAACTCCACCATAAATTTGGTGAAATCCAGAATGGACATGGAATCCAACTTTTTGTTGATTCGCTCCTCCATATCATCCATCCTTAGATGAATGTTCCTGAAATAACGTACTGCAGCCTCTATAATTCTTTCAACAAAGGGTTTGAAATCTACCTCCCATATAGCTAACTATTTCTCAAAAAAATTTTAGGCTCGTACTTCCTTTGTAAAGTTCTCTTGGTTCACCTGTATTCAGAATATTGGGGCAGTATTGATGCATAGTCAGCAGACCGACCCGTAGGCATCGAAGCTGAACCTGTAGATGTGGTAAGAGGAACATGCATAGTCAGAGGTAATGGCATACTTGAAGGGACCTCAAATAATTCAGGAACTAGTGCCGATTGAGTTTGATAAGAAGGAGGTTTGTTTCCTCTTATATCAAATCTTGCAACATCCCTTGTCTTATTAATATCTTATTTATGCATTTCCCGGACCTCATTATCAATTTCACTAATCAGAGGGACATTTGCTTTCCTGTACAACTCAGTAATAAGGCATGAAAATGGCAGTGCAGTGGTAGTTCTGTGAGCGTGGGTAAACAACTTATCGGCAATAATGTGGCCGAAATCTATAGTCAATTTTTCAATTAATGCAACTACGATCACAACTCTGTTTATTTCCAACCGGTCATCACTGCCTATTGGCATTAGACTCAACCTCATAATTTCCCACCAGAACTTTTCTCTAAAGCTTAGGGATGACTTTGATATCCTTTTGCATGGGTTGTGTAGCCACACAGGCTTACCTTCTCCTGTTAATATTATGGCCAGCTAAGGTCTTTGGTTGCTCGCTGTGAATAACCAATCTCCAAATTAGGTATTGCACCCAGTATTTGATATTCAGACCTGAACAAGAACCTATTTAGCATACACTCCGAGATGTCTATGTTGACTTCCCACACAGGAACTATGTTCAGATTGTTCATATCGCTGACTAATGCACCTAATGGACAGTCCTTCTCTAGCAATGCTAAGTATTTTGCAAAAAACTCACGAACTAAATTTGTTTGATAGGTTACAAGTGGTCGACTCATCCATGCCAACTCATATTCATTGAATCGGCGCTCAGGTTCTGGATAATCTTGCAGAGTTGTAGTCACAATATGATATTCCTCGAAAATAGGTCGCTTGACTTCCAACTTGTTATTTTTATCGAGCCCTATATAGAAATACTTTCGAGCACCTTCAACCTGCCATCTGATAGCCTCCCACAGTTGTGGGTCCTTGCGGCGAACCAAGTTTGGATTCTCCTGTTCTGAAACCTCCTCTTAGACGGGGTTAGAGTATTCAACCCCTTCCTCAACTGGGATCGAGGTTGATCTTCTTCTACTACTTCTATCACCCTCCTCTTCAGACTGGGAGGATGAAGAAACCACCTGACGTCCTTGCCAGGTGTTGTGAGCTGGTAAATCCGAACCTTGTGATGGTTTTGTCCTGGTTCTTTGGTCTCTACCCCTGCCTCTGGTTAGTGGTAGTTTTTTTGTCATATCACCTACAATCGAGACATTTATCAATTTATAGACTCAAACCAAAATGCATCAAAAGTTTTTGACTAGCGACGGGTTGGGCGACGGTCCGTCGACCCCAACTGTTGGGTTGATTCTAGTAACTCAAATTCTGGGAACATTACAACGACTTCAAGCAACGGATCTTTGGTTGTCCGACAGTTCATTGCGGAAGTCGTCGCCTGTAATTTTCAACTTCAAGCCTCATTTTAGCATTTTGTCAAACACCTTGCATTCACTTAATTTAAGCACGCTTTCCATGGCATTTTTAGCAATAATACACCACCGCGTTTGCCCTCTTTGTTCCAATGGTTACTCAGACTTTACCCAGGATAGAGTTTTCCAGGTTTTGACTTAGTCCAGACCCATATAGAGTTAATTAAGATTAAAGATAATTGTTTCAACCTTAAAGCCTTCATATATTTTCTTTGATCTTAATGTTGAATAAAATAGAGAATAAGAAAGAGATCATACCTTAGTATTGTAGAGCTTGATTACTATTCTGACTTGAACATTAAACACAGGAAACACAAAGGAACTTTACTTTTGTGAAGAACTTCTCTTTGCTTGTGATGGAAAGAAACAAAGAAGAGAGGCAGTTTAAATAGGAAGGAAAAGGGAAGAGGGAAAGTTTAAGAAGGGAATGAAAAATCTCAGATACATTGTATGCATGGAAACTAAATAGTCTCAGGTACTTGAACAGTTGGGGCGTTACTTAACCACTTTAAATTATCCATTTAAAATCATTTTGGTCGGATAAGGATAAAATAGTCAAAAATTTAAGTTGATTCGACCCGACCCACTAACTAGGGTTAAGTGTGATGGTCTTGGTGATGGTCCATCACAGTTGCAATGGTCCGTCGGGTGACCCATCTCACTCTTCCAGTAACCTTACTTGGTGACCTATTGGCGACGGTTGGGCCGACGATCCGTCGAGCTTGTGACGATCCGTCGATCAACCCGTCGCTAATTTTCCAGTAACCTATTGTCTGGCCTTTGTTGCGACGATTCCCACGACGGTCCGTTGAGGTAGTGATGGTTTTTCGGGTAATCCGTCGGTCACCCCAAACTACTTCAGCTTCTATTTTCCTGCACTATCAACCTTGAACACTTACACAAACTCTTCAGCTTTCACAAAACAAGAAAATAACTTAAACTAATGTTTTACAACAACACACTGTGGGTTGCCTCCCACTAGCGCCTGATTTATTATTGTGGCACAACTCAGTTACCTCGATTACTTAGACTTCATCAAGATAGATTGTAACAATAGTATTTATCGAGTCCATTGGACCAATATACAGTTTCACATGTTGCCCATTAACCTTGAAGACACTATCGTCTTCATTTTTGAGTTCCACTACTCCAAATAAGTAGACTTGGTTAACTCTGAATGGTCTAGACCATTTGGATTTTAGCTTACCTGGAAAAAACTTGAGTCCAGAATTGAAGAGGAGCACCAAGTCACCTTTTTAAAAATTCCACTTTTCAATGTTGCAGTCGTGGTACTTCTTCATTCTTTCCTTGTATAAGTCAACCCTTTCATAAGCTCCTAGACGGAACTCATCCATCTCATTCAGCTGCCCAAGTCTCATATCCGTTGCCTCATTTTGGTTTAGATTAAGCCGCTTCAGTGCCCACAGTTCATTATTCTCCAGCTCGATTGGCAAATGACACGCCTTTTTGTAAACCAATTGGTATGGTGACATGCCAATCGGTGTTTTGAAAGTTGTTCTATATGACCATAAGGCATCATCCAGCTTCCTAGAACAATCTTTCCTGCTAGTATTTACAATCTTAGCGAGGATAGCCTTGATCTCCCGATTAGAGACTTCCACTTGCCTGTTGGTTTATGGGTGGTATGGGTGGCCACCTTATGATGCTTAACTCCATATTTTGCCAAAGCAACTCTGAACGTCTTATTGCAAAAGTGTGATCCTCCATCGCTTATGATGGTACGTGGTACCCAAAAGCGAGATAAGATATTTCTCCTTAAGAATGCAATAACCCACTTTCCTTCATTATCCACTAGAGTGACTACCTCAACCCATTTTGACACATAGTCGACAACAACTAATATGTACTTCATCCCAAATGAGCTCACTAAGGGCCCCATGAAATCAATGCCCTAGACGTCAAATAATTCTACCTCCAGCATCTTAGACATTGGTATGTCATGGTGCTTTGAGATGGACCCTTGCCTTTGACGTTGGTCACATCTTTTCACGAACTCGTAGGCATATTTGAATAAGGATGACCAATAGTAGCCACTTTGAAGCACTTTTCTTGCAGTCCGATTAGCTGCATGGTGACCTCCAACTGGGGAAGATTGACTCTCTTCTAGTATGCTCAACATATCTATTTCTGGGATAAATCGCCTAATAATGCCATCTGCACACCGTCGAAATAGATATGGCTCATCCCAGAAATAATGTGTCACATCATGGAGAAACTTTTTCTTTTGATGAAAGGAAATATTCTTCGGCATCACTTCACTTAACACATAGTTCTCAAAGTCAGCATACCAAGGTACTTTTTCAAGCACTGCAGCCAATATTTTCTCATCTGAAAAAGACTCATTAATATCTAGCTCATCCTTGGCTGCTTGCTCGCCTTTGAGTCTGGATAGGTGGCCAGCCACCTGATTCTCACATCCCTTTCAATCCTTGACTTTGAAGTCAAATTCTTCAAGTAGAAATACCCACCGGATCAACCTTGTCTTAGCATCCTTCTTCACTATTAAGTACCTCAAGGAAGAGTGGTCAGTGTGCACCACTACCTTGGTACCTAACAAATATGCCTGAAACTTCTCAAAAGCATACACAGCTGCTAAAAGTTCCTTCTCAGTCATGGTATAATTCTTTTGGGCCCCATTCAAAGCCTTGCTTGCATAATATATCAAATGAAACAACTTCTCTTTTTTTGGCCAAGAACAGCTCCAAGTGCCACCCCACGGCATCACACATAATCTCAAACGGTTTCATCCAGTCAGGAGCAACAATAATAGGAGCCTCCACCAGTTTCAACTTAAGGCATTCAAAAGCCTTTCTACAGTCATCATCAAAAGAAAACTTAACCTCCTTCTCCAAATTTTGCAAAGAGGGTTTGCAACCTTCGATAAGTTTTTTATGAATTTGCAATAGAACTCTGCATGATCGAGAAAGCTATGTACCTCTTTGACCAAAATAGGGGGAGGTAGTTTCTCAATCACTTCAATTTTTGACTTATCAACCTAAATGCCTTTAGCAAAAATTTTGTGACCAATAACAATGCCATCATTCACCATGAAGTTGCATTTTTCCTAGTTAAGTACAAGGTTAAACTCTTCACACCGCTGCAACAACTGACCAAGATTCAGCAAGCAGAGCTCAAAAGAATCTCCGATCACGAAAAAATAATCCATAAACACCTCCAAGGTGTCTTCAACCATATAAAAAAATATCGACATTATGCATCGCTGAAAAGTGGCGGGTGCATTACACAAATCGAAAGGCATCCATTTAAAAGCAAACATACCATATTGGCACGTGAATATTGCCTTTTCCTGATCTTCAAAAGCAATTGAAATTTGGTTTTAACCAGAATACCCATCTAGGAAATAGTACCAATCCCTTCCTGCTAGTCGATCAAGCATCTGATCCATGAAAGGCATTGGGAAGTGGTCCTTCAATGTCCACAAGTTGAGTTTTCTATAATCCATACACACCCTCCACCCAGTAATAGGCTTGAGTGGAATCAACTCATTCTTCTCGTTAGCCACCACTGTCATGCCCTATTTCTTGGGCATGCCCTAAACAGGACTTACCCACTTACTATCTGAGATGGCATATATTACTCCTGCATCTAGCCACTTGATGATTTCTTTCTTCATCATCTCTTGCATAAGGCGGTTTAGTCGATGTTGATGCTCAATAGTCGAAACACAATCCTTCTCTAGATAAATCTTATGTGTACATATACTAGGAGGGATACCGATGATGTCTGCAATCTTCTAACCAATAACCCTCTTATATCTCTTAAGAATAGAGATGAGATCTTCCACCTATTTCTCACCCAGATCAGCAATAATGATAACAGGTAGTGTATTCCCACTTTCTAGGAACACATACCTCAAATAACCGAGCAACTTCTTCATCTCTAAGGTAGGTGGATATTCTATAGAAGGATTAGCAGGTGGACTTGGATGATTTTCCAAGTCCAAATCCAACTTCTGGGGTGCATATAAATAAGACCCCATGCCCGTTAAGGCACACACCGTCTCCTCATAATCTTTAATACCGTCATGATCAAAATTCATCAATACAACAGCTAAAGTCTCCACAACAAATTTTTCCTCTATAGGCACTTCCTGCTCCTCCTCATAATAAATATCTACAATGGAAATACGCTCATATCCTTATGTTGTTTCATGGACTGGAATACATTGAATCAAACTACTTTATTTTTCAACCTGAATAGTAGCTCATTTGTCCTCAAATTAATAAGTACACTCTCGATTGTGAGGAAAGGTCGACCCAAGATTATGGGCACCTCAAAATCTACCTCACAATAGATAATGACAAAATCAGCCGAAAATATGAAACTGGCCACTTTAACTAATACGTCATATAGAATCCCCACGGGCCGCTTCTCAGGTTAATCCGCCATAACTAATCTCATGTTTGTAAGAGTAGGATCACCCAAACCCAATTTTTTATACACAGCAAGTGACATTAAGTTTATACTGGCTCCCAAGTCACATAAAGTTTTTGCAAAATCAAGAGGCCCAATAGTGCATGGGATGGTAAATGCTCCCGAGTCTGCCTTCTTCTGCACCAACGACCTTGTGGAATAGCACCACAATGATGGAGATTGTCCACCGTATCAAAAATAATTGTCTTCTTCTTTGTAACAAGTTCTTTCATAAACTATGCATACCCAGGCATTTTCTCCAATGCCTCCACCAATGGCAAATTGATTGTCAACTGCTTAAGCATGGCCATAAACTTGCCAAAATTTGTGTCATCAGCCTTCTTTTTCAATTGATGGGGAAATGAAGGAGGTGTTTTTGGGAGCGTAGTAACCACCACTTTAGTCTCTTTCCCTTGGTCTTCTCCAACTCACCAACCTGCTGATGGTTGGATGATGTATAATATATAACTTTATCCAGTTTCTCAAACTCAACTGGAAGATCAGATTCTGCTTCCTCAACATCGTCTGCCATAACATCAACCATAGGCTTACCTACAGAAGGACTTGTCAATACCTTACCACTCCTGGTGGTAACTGCCATACATGAACCATCCTTCCTCAGATTCTGAACTATGTTGCTTGGTAGTGTGCCACTCATCCTCTAATTGAACGTGGCAGACAGTTGGTTCAATTTTTGTTCCAAATATTTTATTGAAGTAGAGTGTGAATTGATGTGTGAGCCGATGCTAACACATTTGAAGCTTTTAACTCTGGATAATTGCGAAGTCTTAAGCAACTTTTGTTGTTTTTGATTGATTTTAATGTGTTAATACAGATACAAGTGATCGGGGAGAAAACCAAAGGAAAGAAGAATAAATTAGCTGAAATCTGGTATAAATAAGCTGAAGTATAGATGACGTCAATTCTGAAGTGTTGTCATACATGGGACAGGCTGTTAAAGTTTCCGTCAAGCTTAGACAGAACCTGAAAAGCTGAGATGAAATGGGAAGATGTTTAGGATGGGCCGTCAAATATGTCACATGGCGTCAAAATCGCCGTCATCCAAAGGCAGAGTATGTTGATTTTTAGAAAAGTTATGATGACAGTTTTCAGGCGTCGTCAAGTTTTTTGACACGCCGTTAGGTTTTCCATCTGAAGAGTCAGAAGATAACAATTCACTGGAATCTTTGACGGCATCTCGTACACGTCATCAGATATCTGACACGTCGTCAAGATCATCGTCGCTTATTCTGAAGAGAAAACTGAAACTTTAATTTTATTTCCTTATTTAGGGTTGACTATTTAAAGACTTTTTTTATGTTTTTTTTAGGGATCGATCATTATCTATCATTATCTATCAGACAAGAACTTCTGAAGAGAGGCACGTAACATTGCTTCATATTTACCATCAGATATTTTTCTTGTTTCTTTACAAAAACTTATCAACTATTTTGGGTTTCTATCTTTTGATTGAATTGAAAAAAAACTTGTTGAGTTTCATCTATTCGTAAGTTTATCCTTATTATCATGAATTCACCTTGTTATTTCGTTTATCAAATCATGAGCAGCTAATTGTATTAGCCAGAGTTATGGGATCCATGGATTAGGGTTTGATAGGTTACTAGGTATTTAATAGATTCAAAGGGTAGTAGGACGTCTTGAAATTCTATTGTTTTAACTAAAATCTATTGGTTGAAAACATTAGATTATGCCTTGGGTTTTATTTTCTTCTAATGGAGAAACGGACTAGAGGTCGTGAATTATCAACAGGGACTCGAAAGCTACCAACCTTCTATTTAATGATTGATGCCATAACTGAATTAATCTACCTGAGATAACATCCTATTGGAAATAGATAAGTTATCTAAGTTCGAGAGAATTAGATAATAAATTATCTGGTGTGGTGAGGTCGAGAGATAAGTCAGATAGTATAGTTATCAGGGATATTCTGCTGTTTCTACTTACTCCAAGAATCCCAAGCATTACCTAGTATCTATAAATTCCCGAAACACATGGTGAACATAACTCTGGTTTCCCATTTATCTTAATTACAAACACTAAAATATTGAAAGTGACAATTGACTCTCTGTGAAACTTAAACCCCCATCTTCGGAAACAGTAACTACCAGTAAAGTATTTCATAAACAAATCGAAGTTCACTCCCTATTCCCTGTGGGATCCGACCCCAACCTAGTTGGGTTTTATTTTGACAACAATCGCTTACACCAATTCAAGAGTGTAATTTGAGCGTTATCAAAAAATGGCGCCGTTGCCGGGGAATACAGTTGTAGACTAAAAGTTTATGCACAAAAATTTATTGATAGTTAAGTTTCCTTGATTTACGTTTATTTGTTGTTTTTGTCTATTGTAGGTACTGTGTTGTTTATGCTAAAAACAAGAAGTTTTAGAGAATCACTATTACCAATCAATTCTAGGAGCATGTTAGAGCTTCTATTCTAGATGCTTCTGATATGCTGACTAGAATGACCAAGCAGAGTCAGGCTTGGCACACTAGGGATTCTATAGTGGATAGCCCAACTATTGCTGGTGGTATTATTGTGGAGCAGCGTAGAAGGGATGAGGAGCGAGATCAGTACATGGCCTATTTGAAGATGCAGATGGAATTGCTGGCCAAGCTCTTTCTATCCGGAAAGACTGAAATGGTTAAAGCTATGAAATCTCAGGGTACTGTGTCTACAGGTGCTGATGCGGAGGAAAACTATGTAAGTAATCAGGGGGTTTCCGAGGCAATAGCCAAGGGAACCAAGGTCAGACTTTCTATAACAAACCTGATTATAAAGATAGGGAGTAGGGAAACTGGAGAAACAATAATGATAGAAGTGGTTTGTATGTTCC
Organism: Capsicum pubescens; assembly: GCA_030864215.1. Taxonomy (NCBI): domain Eukaryota; kingdom Viridiplantae; phylum Streptophyta; class Magnoliopsida; order Solanales; family Solanaceae; genus Capsicum; species Capsicum pubescens. The sequence goes on along the minus strand of CM061543.1, from coordinate 282,278,792 downwards.
TCCTGGAAGTCGGGATGCTGCGACAACTAGTTTTGGCAAGATGTCCAAGGAGGACATGATGAAAAAGATGTTGAAGGGAGTTGAAGCTACCAACTCGGGGGTAACTACTATGAAAAGTGAATTTTCTACCCTCAGTCAGTTTGTTAGCTCACACTCTGCTTCTATTAAGCAGTTGGAGCAATAGATGAGCCAACTTTCGGCTACTCTGAACCAGTGAAAAGATGGTACTTTACCTAGTGATATGGTTTAGAAACCGCGGAATGATGGCTCTTGTTTGGCGATTACCACTCGGAGTGGAAAGATATTATCTGGCCCTTCTATGGGCAAAGTTATGGAGAAGGAGGTAAGTATTGATGAATTAGAAAGAAGCAATCCAGTAGAGTCTGAGAAACTGGATGGCTTTGTTGATATTTCAGAGAAAGAAGATGAAAAAAGGAGAAGTGGTATTGAAATAAATGCCAAGACCACCACCTCTCTTTCCTCAGAGATTGAAGAAGAAAATAGATAATAAAAAATTTATCAAATTCATGGCGATAATAAAACAACTGACAGTGAATATGCCATTGATTGAGGAACTTGAGCAAATGGCAAACTATGCTAAATTTACGAAGGAATTGTTAACAAAGAAGAGGAAGGTAAGTTATGAGCCGGTAGACAACATCCACCACTGTAGTGATGTTTCTTTACAATCCTTAGTGCAAGAAAAGCCTGACCCTGGAGCATTTACCTTACCGTGCACAGTTGGGTCCATTCCATGAAGTTTACCAAAGCTTTATGTGACTTAGGAGCAAGTATTAATCTAATGCCACTTGATATATACAAGAATCTTGGATTGGGGGAACCTACAACCACAACGATGCATCTTGTGATGGAAGACAGATCAGTGAAACGACCAGTTGGTATATTGCATGATATGCCGGTAAAGGTGGATGACTTTATTATGCCTGCAGATTTTGTGATATTGGATTGTGATGTTGATTTTGAGGTACCCATCATTTTGGGTAGACCACTATTAGCCATGGGAATAGTATTGGTTGATATGGAGCTCAATGAGCTAAAGTTCAGGTATGGAAAAAGGGAGGCCAGATTCAAAATACATCCTCTTATGAAGCAGTTAGAGGAGATGAATATCTTTTCGGATGTGGATGTATTCCAGGAAAATGGTGATGAGTTATCGATATGGTATCTTGACGAAGTCTGAGTAGTCAAGATAATCAAGTTGTGCCGCGACGTTAAATCAGACACTGTTTGGGAGGCAACCTAATATTTTAATTTTATTGCACTTGTGTTTTTAATTTTTGTAGCTAAGAGGTGTACAAAGGAGGTGAACTAGTTTCAGTTAGCTTGAGAAGGTTTACATTAATTTTGACGGGTTGTCACAAGTATGACAAGCCATGAGAAATGGCATCAAAATAATCAAGTCAAAGCCTTATTCTGTTAAGGCTGACGATAATTTTGAAGCGTCGTCCGGTATCTGATACGCCATAAAAAATGCCATCAAATGAGTTAAGGCCAGCTTAAAAATTTCGGGCTAACCCAGCCCAGCAACAGCTGTTCACATTCCCGCGTACCATAGATATTTTCCTATTAGTTTTAGTTTTCTTTCCTTAGTGAGTTATTTCCCTTCCTTTTTAAAATTTATTTCCTTCTAAGGAAAATTTTTAAAACTTTCCTTGTTGAAACCTGAGAGTTAAGTCAAGAAAACTTCTTTCTCTCATCTTAATTTCTCTCTCACACAAGTCTATGTGCTCAAGATACACCTGCTAAGTTTCAACATTCATGTATGAGAAAAACTTCAAACTTCATCTTTCTTTGGATAAATTGTGAACTACAAGAATCCTTGGTTTCCAAGGAGTGAGCTGAACCCATTAACATGCTTCAAGCTCCTTCAAAAACTAGGGTTTGTAGGGGGATGTGGTATAATTTCATTGAAATCTCAGTTAAAGAATAGAGCCTAAGTTGAAATTGAGAAAAATGGTAGATGAAAAATCAAGTAAAAAAAGAGTTGGAAGTTGTAATTTTGTCTGACGACAATTCACGGCCTTGCACCTGTGTGACGGCCATTCAAAAGGTCGTCAAAATATGAGAAATTTTGTAGATTCTGGATAAGGTTGATGATTCTTTTGAAGCGCTGTCACACCTGTGACGGCAAATCAGAAAGGTCGTCAAACCTGCGAACTAAAAACAATGATGATGTTAAACTAAGGTGACCTTCTTCTTTTCTTATTTGATTATGGGCACTAATTGAGGATTTCTATGTTTTTGCAGGACTGGTCATGGCACCCAAGAAAAGAAATCCAACCACACCAAAGAAAGCGGCTAAAGAGAGTGTACCTCGACAGCTTGTCAACGAGGACTCTAATTATGAAGATGATGAACCCTTGCTCAGATAGACCAGAAAGAGGGTTGGTCCAAAGACACCACCTCCACCTTAGACTATTAAGGTGGAGGATACTGATGATACTGAGGTAAAAAACTCATCTGAGCAAGCAATAGAGGAACAAGGATCAGAACACACTGAGCAGGAGTTTGAGGACACTAAATAAGAAGTTGAAACTGAAGACTCTGAGAGGCCTGCAGTTGAAGAAACTGAGTCTGAATCACCATCATCAGAGAAGCAAGGTGATGAGGATTCTCCAGTATGGGGAGCTTTGGTGAAATGCAAAATCCCCTAGATTATGAATAATACGAGATGGAAAATCCCTGGGGCTGAAATGATCTATTTGGACAAACTTCGTAGAATAGATCGACGAAGTGCCAGAAGGCCAATTTTAGAGGAGAAGAAGATTATCACTATAGGGTTGAATAGATACAATGAGGTGATGCAAAAACTCAAGGAGTATGGGCTGGAGTGGACTGCTAGGGGAAGCGGTGTTTACTGTCTTTTGTTAGTCTGGGAGTTCTATGAGAACTACCAGGATACAGTGGAAAATATGTGCAAAGAAGGAGATAGAACTTCAAATAAGCTTCTGCTGACCAAAGTTCCAGTACGTGGAGTGTGGGTGGATGTATCAGACGCCACCATAAACAGGTTTCTTCATGGGCCAGCCTTCATCCCACGAGCCAACTCACCTACCTTCTATGCCCTATTAAAATATCGGTAAAATCAATGCAAATAACTGGAAACTCTCATAGCAGAAGGGGAACCTGAGTGTCTGAATAATCCTGCAGAAAAGATACCAAAGCTTCTCTAAATTTAGAAGCAAGATTTTGGTGGGGTTTAGTACGGACTCATCTGATACCCACTGAGGGAGACAACATATTAGGGGATGATCGAGAAATGTTGGTTACAAGTTTGATAGATAGAATTCCCTTGGATTTCGGAGAAATTATAGTGGAAGAGATCAAGATTCAGCTTGCAAGACCCGATGTTGCATACCCATTCCCATGTTTGATTACTATGTTGTGTGAAGTAGCTAATGTACCTGATATTTTAGGTATTGATGGTGAGATACATGCCAAGAAGACTCACAACCGTGCAGACAAAATGAAATTTGACCGGGCTTGCGACTTGATCGAGATGCAGTTGGTGCAGCAGATCCTCTTGTCACTGAGATTATTTCAGCACCAGATGTAGGGGTGAAAATCTCTAAATCTTTACCACCACCACCAGCATATTCAGCTCAAGCAGGCTCAGTGCCTCAAAGTGAGCCGACTACTTCAGTCCCTCCGGTAGCAACAGGTTTGGTATTTTAGCCGATTGATTTCAGGAAGGTGGCTAGGCAAGCAAACTGGTGTGAGGTACAACTACAGGCCTTCACCAAACAGTTTGCTACTGCTGTGGACAAAAGAATCAAAGCTGCACTCGAACCTTTCATGACTTTACCTGGGCGGGTGACAAATCTAGAGAATAGATTTGATGCCCGGGCAAGAGAGATGATAGGTGCTAATCTTGCCACTTTCAAGGTTGCGTTAGATAAGGTGAAAGCTGAGGTTGGGATGATGCAGCACCACCAAATCATGGTGCCAACAGGTTCAGCTATGCATGATGTAGAGGAAAAAATTCCTATACTCGATCTCAATGTGGATTCCCCAAAGAAAGAGAAGAAAAAGGGGGAGAAGAAAGGCAAGAATAAGAGAGATGAGCCGAATAGTGAAGAAGAGAGAAAAGCTAAAAAGAAAGAAAAGAAGAAGGTAGAGAAGGAAGACTTGAAAAGGGCAAGATTAGAGTCTCTGGATGACACAGAGAAATGGGAAACAACCATTAGAGCTAGGGCTGCAGGTGCTTCATCAAGCCAGGATCCAGCCACTACAAAGGCAGATGCTACGAGTGGAGAGAAGACAACATATGATTCAATAGCAGGGTCGGAGACCCAGGATCCACAAGCTTGACTGTCTTCCGGTATATCCTAACCCTTAGTGCATTTTATTTTTGATTTTAAGTTGAGGGTATAGGGAAACTGTTGTTGTAACAAATTCTGTAGATAATTAGGAGTAATGCAAGTACTTGAGGAAGTTAAATCATTTTGTAATTTTTGAGTACCTCTCCAGTGTTTTGATCTGTTGTGAATGATGTGAAGTGCATCTAGTGTGACCACTATGTATCTGTTTGTGGCATTAGTATGGCAAATAAATGACCTGTAGAAAACAAATGCATGAAATATACGAGTAGTGATGTACTATATACTTTTGTTCTATGTGTGAGTAAGGTCTTACTCAGTTCCCATTGTGTGTTGAATCTAGAACTTTCCCAGTTAGTCGTGCCATAGTCATAGGATAGGCGTTAGGAAAGGATCATAGGCCGTTTTTGCATGTTAACCTATTTTAGCTTAAATAACCATCCAAATGTGAATAGTATCCCTTGATCCTTTTTTGAGCCTAAATATCCTAGTTCTTTCTTATACACCTTTCACCTTCCTTTTACATCACAATGAACCTGTTTTGGCCCTGGTCCTCCTTGGACACTGTGCACCTTGACTTAGGCAAATAACCTAAGTTGGGGGTGGCTACTATAGGGGTGTGTGATGCATTATGATTATGAAAAGAGGTAAAAGAAGTAAAATGAATAACAAGTTGGGTGTAGTGTAAAAGAAAATAGGAAAACAGAAAACTGAAAAAAAGTTAATCTAATGCTTAAACAGACAACATCCATCTTGAGAATGCTTGACAAATAAAAGAGGGAAGAAAAGAAGGTCAAAAGTTGAAACCCCGTGTGTTAATGTAGTGCCAAGGAGGTGTAGTCACTATGAAATACCAATGAATATTATACCATCCCTGAGCCTACGTTACAAGCTTAAGAAAAACCGTATAGTGATCCTAACTGACTTGTCTGAAGAGTTAGGCACAGACTATAAGGGAAAGCTTATCGCATTTGATGCACAATACTAGAACTTCATTTTGAGAGTGAGTCTTAAGTTCATCCCTATGTCTATAGATGTGAATCTGAGTTAGAAAGGGATTTCTTTGTTGTAAGGGCACACCAGGTATATTTCTATTAACTGCTTTGTTCGGATAATGTAATTTGGGTATGTTCTAGGTTGTTATTGCTGAGATTTTTGCCATATCTAGATACATGTGAGTTACATGAGTGTTTTCAAATATTAGAAACAGTTGATTTTACTTGACTTAATCATGGAGATGGTGCATGTATTCTAACCTAATAAGAGTAGTTAGCTGTCGAATTGTACTTTATATACTCCTAGTTATGTTTTGGTTGCTTGAGGACAAGCAATTGTTTAAGTTGAGGGTGTAGATGCGTGAGCCGATGCTAGAATATTTGAAACTTTCAACTCTGTATAATTGCGAAGTCTTCAGCAACTTTTGTTATTTTTTATTGCTTTTAATGTGTTAATACATATACAAGTGATCGGGGAGGAAACCATAGGAAAGAAGCATAAATCAGCTGAAATCTGGTGTAAATAAGTTGAAGTGTAGATGGCGTCAATTCTGAAGCGCCGTCATACAGGGGACAGGCTGTCAAAGTTGCTATCAAGCTTAGACAGAACCTGAAAATCTGAGATGAAATGGGATGACGTTTAGGATGGGTCGTCAAATATGTCACATGGCGTCAAAATTGCCATCATCCAGAGGCAGAGTATGTTGATTTTTAGTGAAGTTGTGATGGAAGTTTTCCCGCGTCGTCAAGGGTTTTGACAGGATGTTAGGTTTTCCATATGAAGAGTCAGAAGATAACAATTCACTGGAAGCTTTGACTATATCTCACACGCGTTGTCAGATATCTGACACGCCGTCAAGATCGTCGTCGTATATTTCGAAGAGAAAAACTGAAACTTTAATTTTATTTCCTTATTTTGGGTTGACTATTTAATGAATTTTTTTAGGTTTTTTTCAGGGATGGATCATTATCTATCAGACAAGAACTTCTAAAGAGAGGCACGTAACATTTCTTCATCTTTACCATCAAATATTTTTCTTGTTCTTTACAAAAACTTATCAACTATTTTGAGTTTCTATCTTGTGATTGAATTGAAGAAAAACTTGTTGAGTTTCATTCATTTGTAAGTTTATCCTTATTATCATGAATTCACCTTGTTATTTTGTTCATCAAATTATGAGTGGCTAATTCCATTAGTCGGAGTTATGGGATCCATGGATTAGGGTTTGATAGGTTACTAGGTATTTAACGGATTCAAAGAGTAGTAGGACGTCATGAAATTCTATTGTTTTAACTAAACTCTATTGGTTGCAAACATTAGATTATGCCTTGGGTTTTATTTGCTTCTAACGGAGAAATAGACTAGAGGCCGTGAATTATCAACAAGGACTCGGAAGCTACCAACCTTCTGTTTAATGATTGATGTCGTAATTGGATTAATCTACCTGAGATAACATCCTATTGGAAATAGATAAGTTATCTAAGTTTGAGAGAATTAGATAATAAATTGTCTGGTGAGGTCGAGAGATAAGTCAGATAGTATAGTCATCAGGGGTATTCTGTTGTTTCTACTTACTCCAAGAATCCCAAGTATTACCTAGTATTTGTAAATTCCCAAAACCCATGGTGAACATAACTCTGGTTTCCCATTTATCTTGATTACAAAAACTAAAATATTGAAAGTGACAATTGACTCTCTGTGAAACTTAAACCCCCATCTTCGAAAACAGTAAACTACCAGTAAAGTATTTTGTAAACAAATCGAAGTTCACACCCTATTCCCTGCTGGATTCGACCCCAACCTAGTTGGGTTTTATATTGACAACGATCGCTTACACCCATTCAAGAGAGTAATTTGAGCGTTATAAAAAAATAGCGCCATTGTCGGGGAATACGGTTGTAGACTAAAAGTTTGTGCGCGAAAATTTGCTGATAGTTAAGTTTCCTTGATTTACTTTTATTTGTAGTTTTTGTTTATTGTAGGTACTATGTTGTTTATGCCAAAAAAAGAAGTTTCGAAGAACCACTATTACCAATTAATCCGGAACCTCTGTTGATAGGGAGAATGGCTGAACAACAGGAAGCAGAAAGACGAGCTGCTATGGACAGGGCTCAGGTGAATGTGTAGAATTTGGGTCAAAAAGTACGTCACCAAAACCCTGCTGATGAAGACTTGGGTGATGAGGATTTGTTGAATCCTCAAAACCCAAGGCGAGCTGAGCAAGTTGTTGCACCAGTGCAGCGAAACGTCAATAGAAACCATCCAGTCTGAGGAAGATATGGGCAACAGCCTGTGCAATATGAGGCTGATAAAGGTGAAGAAGGAATGGACGGAGCTGGTACAACAGGTGCTATCATTCCTTCACCGTTGGCACCAGGTGCAAAATTCAGCCTAACAAGTACCATGATCCAACTCCTGAATCTGAAGGGGTTGTTTGGAGGCTTGACTGGCGATGATCCGAACATGCATTTGGTGAACTTTATCACCATTTCCAAATCCTTTGACAATCCGGGAGTGAGCAATAATGCGATCAGGTTGAGGCTGTTTCCTTTGTCTCTGTCTGGGGGGCAACAATATGGTTGAATGAATTAGAGCCCGATTCTATAACCAACTGGAGATAGTTGAAAGATGCGTTCCTAGAATGGTTTTTTCCACCCTCCAGAAGGGTACAGTTGAGGGATGATATTAGAAACTTCAGACAGCATTCGACTGAGGCACTGCACGAAACCTGAGAAAGTTTTAAGAAGAAACTTGCACGATGTCTGAACCATAATATGACAGACTTGCAATTGATGGACACTTTGTACAGAGATTTAAACTCTGTGACAAAGACTATTATTGACAACGTTGCAGGTGGTTCGTTCAATACCTCTTTTTTCTAGATGCTTCTGGCATGCTTACTAGAATGACCAAGCAGAGTCGAGCTTGGCATACTAGGGAATCTATAGTGGCTAGCCCGACTATTGTTGGGGGTATTATTGTGGAGCAGCATAGAAGTGATGAGGTGCGATATTAGGACATGGCCCATTTGAAGATGCTGATGGACTTTTTGGCCAAGCACTTTCTATCCGGCAAGACTGAAATAGTTAAAGTTGTGGAATCTCAGGGTACTGTGCCTACAGGTGCTGATGCGGAGGCAAACTATGTAAGTAATCAGGGGGGTTTCGAGGCAATATACAAGGGAACCAAGGTGGGACTTTCTATGACAAGCCTGATTATAAAGATAGGGAGCAGGGACAGTGAAGAAATAATAATGACAGGAGTGGTTTGTATGTTCCTCCTAGAAGTCGGGATGCTGCGACAACTAGTTCTAGCAAGAAGTCCATGGAGGACATGATGGAAAAGCTGTTGAAGGGAGTTGAACCTACCAACTCGGGGGTAACTACTATGAAAAGCAAATTTTCTACCCTCAGTCAGTTGGTTATCTCACACTCTACTTCTATTAAGCAGTTGGAGCAACAGATGAGCCAACTTTTGGCTACTCTAAACCAGAGAAAAGATGGTACTTTACCTAGTGATACGGTTCAGAACCCTCGGACTGATGGCTCTTTTTTGGTGATTACCACTCGGAGTGAAAGATGTTATCTGTCCCTTCTATAGGCAAAGCTGTAGAGAAGGAGGTAAGTGTTGATGAATCATAAAGAATCAATCTAGTGGAGTCTGAGAAGCTGGATGGATTTTTTGATATTTTGGAGAAAGAAGACGAAAATAAAGGAGAAGTGGTATTTAAAGAAATGCCAAGACCACCACCTCCCTTTCCTCAAAGACTGAAGAAGAAAGCAGATAAAGAAAAATTTAGCAAATTCATGGTGATAATGAAACAACTAACAGTGAATGTGCCATTGATTGAGGAACTTGAGCAAATGCCAAACTATGCTAAATTTATCAAGGAATTATTAACAAAGAAGCAGAAGGTAAGTTGTGAGCTAGTGGAAAACATCCACCACTGTAGTGCAGTTTCTTTACAATCCTTAGTGCAGAAAAAGCATGACCCTGGAGCATTTACCAAAATGTGCACAGTTCGGTCCATGAAGTTTACCAAAGCTTTATGTGACTTAGGAGCAAGTATTAATCTGATGCCACTTGATATCTACAAGAATCATGGATTGGGGGAACCTACCCCCACAACGATGCATCTTGTGATGGAAGACAGATCGGTGAAACGACCAGTTGGTATATTGCATGATATGCCGGTAAAGGTGGATGACTTTATTATGCCTGCAGATTTTATGATATTGGATTGTGATGTTGATTTTGAGATACCCATCATTTTGGGTAGACCACTATTAGCCACGGTAAGAGTATTAGTTAATATGGAACTCAATGAGCTAAAGTTCAGGTATGGAAAAAGGGAGGCCAGATTCAAAATGCATCCTCCTATGACGAAGTTGGAGGAGATGAATATCTTCTCGGTCGTGGATGTATTCCTGGAAAATGGTTGGGAGAAAACCCAATGTTTTAATTTTATTGCACTTATATTTTTAATTTTTGTAGCTAAGAGGTGTACAAAGGAGGTGAACTGGTTTCAGTTAGCTTGAGAAGGTTGACGTCAATTTTGATGGGATGTCACAAGTGTGACAAGCCGTGAGAAATGATGTCAAAATAATCAAGTCAAAGCCTTATTCTAGTAAGGATGCCGACAATTTTGAAGTGTCGTCTGGTATCTGACGCACCGTAAAAAATGCCATCAAATGAGTTGAGCCTAACTTAAAAATTTTGGGCTAACCCGGCCCAGAAACAACTGTTCACATTCCCGCGTACCATAGATATTTTCCTATTAGTTTTGGTTTTCTTTCCTTAGTGAGTTAATTCCCTTCCTTTTTCAAATTTATTTCCTTCTAAGGCAAAATTTTAAAACTTTCCTTGTTGAATCCTGAGAGTTAAGTCAAGAAAACTTCTTTCTCTCATCTCAATCTTCTGTAACTCACAAGTCTAAGTGCTTAAGATACACCTACTAAGTGTCAATATTCAGGTATGAGAAAAACTTCAAACTTCATCTTTCTTTTGATAAATTGTGAACTACAAGAAGCCTTGGTTTCAAAGGAGCGAGCTGAACCCATTAACATGCTTCAAAATCCTTCAAAAACTAGGGTTTGTAGGGGTATGTGGTATAATTTCATTGAAATCTCAGTTAAAGAACAGAGCCTAAGTTGAAATTGAGAAAAAATGATAGATAAAAAATCAAGTAAAAAAGAGTTGGAAGTTGTAGTTTTGTCTGACGACAATTTTCACGGCCTTGCACCTATGTGGTGGCAATTCAAAAAGGCTATCAAAAGGTGAGAAATTTTGTAGATTCTGGATAAGGTTGACGACGCTTTTGAAGTGCCGTTACACCTGTGACGGCAAATTAGAAAAGCCGTCAAACCTGCGAACTAAAAATAGTGATGATGTTAAACTGAGGTGATCCTTCTTCTTTTCTTGTTTAATTATGGGCAATAATTGAGGATTTCTATGTTTGTGCAGGACTAAGCATGGCACCCAAGAAAATAAATCCAACCACACCAAAGAAAGTGGCTAAATAGAGTGTACCTCGATAGCTTGTCAACGAGGACTCTGATTATGAAGATGATGAACCCTTACTTAGATGGACTAGAAAGAGGGCTGGTCCAAAGACACGACCTCCACCTAAGCCTATTAAGGTGGAGGATACTGATGATACTGAGGTAACAAAATCATCTGAGAAAGAAATAGAGGAATAAGGATCAGAATACACTGAGCAGGAGTCTGAGGACACTAAACAAAAAGTTCAAACTGAAGACTCTGAGAGGCTTGCAGCTGAAGAAACTGAGTCTGAATCACCATCATCATAGAAGTAAGGTGATGAGGATTCTCCAGTATGGGGAACTTTGGTGAAATGCAAAAACCCCGAGATTAGGAACAATGTGAGATGGCAAATCCCTGGGGCTAAAACGATCTATTTGGACGGACTTCGCAGAACAGATCAACCAAGTGCCAGAAGGCCAATTTTAGAGGAGAAGAAGATTATCACTATGGGGTTGAATAGATACCCAGAGGTGATGCAAAAACTCAAGGAGTATGGACTGGAGTGGACTACTAGGTGAAGCGGTGTTTACTGTCTTTCGTTAGTCCGGGAGTTCTACGCGAACAACCAGGCTACGATGGAAAATATATTCAAAGAAGGAAATAGAACTTCAGATAAGCCTCTGCTGACCAAAGTTCCAGTATGTGGAGTGAGGGTGGATGTATCAGACGCCACCATAAACAGGTTTCTTTATGGTCTAGCCTTAGTCCCACGATCCACCTCACCTACTTTCTATGCCCGGTTAAAATATCAGTAAAATCAATGCAAATGGCTGGCAACTCTCATAGCAGATGGGGAACCTAAGTGGCTGAATAATCCTACAGAAAAGATAACCAAAGCGTCTCTAAATTCAGAAGCAAGATTTTGGTGGGGTTTAGTACAAATTCATGTGATACCCACCGAGGGAGACAACATATTAGGGGATGATCAAGAAATATTGGTTGCAAGCTTGATAGACAGAACTCCCTTGGATTTTGGAGAAATTATAACAGAAGAGATCAAGATTCGGCTTGCAAGAACCGATGCTACATACCCATTCCAATGTCTGATTACTAGGTTATGTGAAGCAGCTAATGTACCTGAGATTACAGGTATTGATGTTGAGATACATACCAAGAAGAATCACAACCCTGTCAGCAAAAATGAAATTCGGCCGGGTTTGCGACTTGATCGAGATGCAGTTGGTGCAGCAGATCCTTCAGTCACTGAGATTGTTTCAGCCCTAGATGTAGGGGTGAAAATCTATGAAGCTGTACCACCACCAGCAGCATATTAATCTTAGGCAGGTTCAGTTCCTTAAGGTAAGCCGACGACTTCAGTCCATCCGGCAGCAACAGGATCGGTATTTTAGCCGATTGATATCAGGAAGGTCGCTAGGCAGGAAAACTGGTGTGAGGTACAACTACAGGACTTTGTCAAATAGTTTTCTACCGCTGTGGAAAAAAGAATCAAAGCTAAATTCGAAGCTACACTCAAACCTTTCATGACTTTGCCTGGGCGGGTGGCAAATCTAGAGAACAGATTCGATGCCCAGGCAAGAGAGATGACATGTTCTGATCTTGTCACTTTCAGGGCTGCGTTAGAAAAGTTAAAATAAGAGGTTGGGATGATGAAGCTGCACCAAATAATGGTGTCAACAGGTTCAGCTATGCATGATGTAGAGAAAGAAATTCCTATACTCGATCTCACTGTGGATTCCCCAAAGAAAGAGAAGAAAAAGGGGGAGAAGAAAGGCAAGAATAAGAGAGATGAGCCGAATAGTGAAAAAGAGAGAAAATCTAAAAAGAAAGCAAAGAAGAAGGTAGAGAAGGAAGACTTGAAAAAGGCAAGATTAGAGTCTCCGGCTGACACAGAGAAATGGGAAACAACCATCAGAGCTAGGGCTGCAGGTGCTTCATCAAGCTAGGATTCAGCCACTACAAAGGCAGATTCTACGAGTGGAGAGAAGACAACAGATGATTCAATAGCAGGGTCGGAGACCCAGGATCCACAGGCTTGACTGTCTTCTAGTATATCCTAACCCTTAGTGCATTTTATTTTTGATTTTAAGTTGAGGGTATAGGGAAACTGTTGTTGTAACATATTCTGTAGATAATTAGGAGTAATGCAAGTACTTGAGGCAGTTAACTCGTTTTGTAATTTTTAAGTACCTCTCCAGTGTTCTGATCTATTGTGAACTGTGAGAAGTGCATCTAGTGTGACCACTGTGTATCTGTTTTTGGCATTAGTGTGGTAAATAAATAACCTGTTGAAAACAAATGCATGAAAATGATGTGTAGTGATGTGTTATATATTTGTCTTCTATGTGTGTTTAAGGTCTTACTCAGTTTCCATTGTGCGTTGAAGCTAGAACTTGCCCAGTTAGTCGTGCCATAGTCATAAGATAGGCGTTAGGAAAGGATCATAGGTCGTTTTTGCATGTTAACCTATTTTAGCTTAAATGACCATCCAAATGTGAATAGTATCCCTTGATCCCTTTTTGAGCCTAAATAGCCTAGTTCTTTCTTATACACCTTTCACCTTCCCTTTACATCACAATGAACTTGTTTTGGCCCTGGTCCTCCTTGGACATTGCGCACCAAACTTAGGCAAATAACCTAAGTTGAGGGTTGATACTATAGGGGTGCGTGATGCATTATGAGTATGAAGAGAGGTAAAAGAAAGAAAATGAATAACAAGTTGGGTGTAGTGAAAAAGAAAATAGGAAAAGAGAACCTAAAAAAAAGTTAATCTAATGCTTGAACAGACAACATCCATCTTGAGAATGCTTGAAAAATAAAAGAGGGAAGAAAAAAGGTCAAAAGTTGAAACCCCATGAGTCAATGTAGTGCCAAGGAGGTTTGGTCACTATGAAATACCCATGAATATCATACCATCCCTGAGACTACATTACAAGATTAAGAAAAGACCTATAGTGATCCTAACTGACTTGTCTGAAGACTTAGGTACTGACTATAGGGGAAACCCTATGGCATTTGATGCGCAATGCTGGAACTTCGTTCTGAGATTGAGTCTTAAGTTCATCCTTGTGTCTATATATGTGAATTTGAGTGAGAAAGGGATTTCTTTGTTGTGAGGGAATACCAGGTATATTGCTATTAACTGCTTTGTTCGGATAATGTAATTTGGGTATGTGCTAGGTTGTTATTACTGAGATTTTTGCCATATCTAGATACATGTGAGTTACATGGGTGTTTTCAAATATTAGAAACAGTTGATTTTACTTGGATTGATCATGGAGATGGTACATGTATTCTGACCTGATAAGAGTAGTTAGCTGCCGAATTGTACTTTGTATGCTCCTAGTTATGTTTTGGTTGCTTGAGGACAAGCAATTGTTTAAGTTGAGGGTGTTGATGTGTGAGCCGATGCTAACACATTTAAAGCTTTTAACTTTGAATAATTGCGAAGTTTTAAGTAACTTTTGTTGTTTTTGATTGCTTTTAATGTGTTAATGCAGATACAAGTGATCGGGGAGGAAACCAAAGGAAAGAAGAATAAATCAGCTGAAATCTAGTGTAAATAAGCTGAAGTGTAGCCGACGTCAATTCTGAAGCTCCGTCATACATGGGGCAAGCTGTCAAAGTTGTCGTCAAGCTTAGACAGAACCTGAGAAGCTGAGATAAAATGGGACGACGTTTAGGATGGTCCATCAAATATGTTATATGGCATCAAAATCGCCATCATCCAGAGGAAAAGTACGTTGATTTTCAGTGAAGTTGTGACGACAGTTTTCATGCGCCATCAAGTTTTTTGACATACTGTCAGGTTTTCCGTCTGAAGATTCAGAAGATAAAAATTCACTGGAATCTTTGACGACATCTCGCACACGTCTTCAGATATCTGACACGCCATCAAGATCCTCGTTGTCTATTCCGAAGAGAGAAACTGAAACTTTAATTTTATTTCCTTAGTTAGGGTTGACTATTTAAAGACTTGTTTTAGTTTTTTTTTAGGGATGGATCATTATCTATCATTATCTATCAGACAAGAACTTCTAAAGAGAGGCACGTAACATTGCTTCATCTTTACCATCAGATATTTTTCTTGTTCTTTACAAAAACTTATCAACTATTTTGGATTTCTATCTTTTGATTGAATTGAAGAAAAACTTGTTGAGTTTCATCCATTCATTAGTTTATCCTTATTAGCATGAATTCACCTTGTTATTTTGTTCATCAAATCATGAGCAGCTAATTCCATTAGCCGGAGTTATGGGATCCATGGATTAGGGTTTGATAGGTTACTAGGTATTTAATGGATTCAAAGAGTAGTAGGAAGTCTTGAAATTCTATTGTTTTAACTGAAATCTATTGGTTGCAAATATTAGATTATGCCTTGGGTTTTATTTTCTTCTAACGGAGAAATAGACTAGAGGTCGTGAATTATCAACAGGGACTAGGAAGCTACCAACCTTCTGTTTAATGATTGATGCCGTAACTGATTAATCTACCTGAGATAACATCCTATTGGAAATAGATAAGTTATCTAAGTTTGAGAGAATTAGATAATCAATTGTATGGTGAGGTCGAGAGATAAGTTAGATAGTATAGTGGTCAGGGATATTCTACTGTTTCTACTTACTCCAAGAATCCCAAGCATTACCTAGTATCTGTAAATTCCCGAAACCCATGGTGAACATAACTTTGGTTTCCCATTTATCTTGATTACAAACACTAAAATATTGAAAGTGACAATTGACTCTCTGTGAAACTTAAACCCCCATCTTCGGAAACAGTAAACTACCAGTAAAGTATTTCGTAAACAAATCAAAGTTGACACCCTAGTCCCTGTGGGATTTGACCCCAACCTAGTTGGGTTTTATATTGACAACGATCGCTTACACCCATTCAAGACTGTAATTTGAGCGTTATCATAAATCAACTAACTAATTCATTGAGGACAAATCACACTTTATCTCAACTACCCCCGTATTTGTTGCTTCCACTCCCTTCAACAACTTAGCCATCATGTCCTCCGTAGACATCTTTCCTAAACTAGTTACAGTAGCCTTGTGGTTTCCAGGATGAACATACAACGCACTCCTCTCATTTTTACTCTTCCAATTTCCTTGATCACGGTCCTTATAGCCAGATTTTTCATAATAGTTCCGACCTTGGTTTCCTTAGCCACTACCTCGGAAACCCCCCTGATTATTCAAATAATTGGCTTCCTCCTCAGAGTCGGATTCATCCCTTCCTTGTGATACTACAACTTTAACCTTTTCTATCTTTCCTGATAATAAGTGCTTAGTGAGAAGATCCATCTGCGTCTTCATATGTGTCATGTCTTGGTCATATTTTTTATTCCCTTCACCTTTTCTCTGCAGTTATGCTAATAGATATAGTAGAGCTTGCTACTTCGGAATCCCTGGTATGCCAAGCTCTACTCTGCTTCATCATACGATCAAGCATCTTAGCTGCAACAGGAAAAGTGAGGTCCATGAATGATCCACCTGCAGCATTATCCACTACTGGCTTTGTCACAGAGTTCAAGACCCATTATAATATCTCCATCAGGTAGATATTGGTCATTTGATGATATGGACACTACATAAGCTTCTTCTTGAATCTCTCCCAAGTCTTATGGAGAGCTTCAGTTGGAAGCTATCTAAAGTTACTGATCTTATCTCTCAAATGTGCCCTCTTGGATAGCGGAAAGAACCTCTCTAGGAAAACAACTTTTAGTTTCCTCCAATTGGTAATAGAGTCGGGAGTTAGACCATTCAACCATAAAATTGCCTCCCCAGATAAAGACAACGGGAACAACCACAACCGAATAGCATTTTTCCCAACTCCTGGGTTGTCAAATGATTTGCAGTAGAGATAAAGTTGACCAAATGGATATTTAGGTCATCACCCGCAAGTCCACCGAATAGACCTTTGAGATACAATAATTGGATCATAGTACTCATGATATTAAACTTAGCTTTGGGTGCTAAGTGCGGAGGAATAATAGCCTCTATTACACCAGCTCTATCCAAGTCATCATCATCTTCTACAAGATTAAATTGGACAGCCTGGCGCTCTGGTCTTGCCCTAGCAGGGCGATTTCTATTGACATTCCTATTTACCGGTGCAGGAACATTGTCTGCACGCCTCTAGTTGATCGAATTTAATAAATCATCATCACTCAGATCGTCATCATCTGGGTTTAGTGTCTGTCCTGTATTATCCGCATTCTGCTGATTTAGTTGTGCAGCTATTAATGCAGCCAGTCTAGCTTCTTCCTGCTGAGTAGCTAATCTCTTCGGGTCCTATTGACCATCCATTCTATTAATAAGTTGAGGTTCTGGATGAATAGGTATTAAGGGTTTGCATGATTTTCGTGTACTTGGCATCCAAGACGATCAACCTGTACAAAACAAAAACAACAAGAAAAAAAGTAAAATTTGGGAAACTTTGACCAAAGGTCAATTAAAAATCACAGACTTAATTGGCACCCGTATTCCCCAAAAATGATTTCAAAATTTGATACTCCCAAATTACAACTCTTATTAGAAAGTGTAAGAGGTCGTTGTCAAATATAGAACCCAACGAAGGTTTTGGTGGAATCCCATAGGGAATACTTATGCAACTAAGTAAGTTGATTCTTAATAGACTGTTGATCTAAGGTTCTTAGATAAAAGGGGTTTTGATGTGTTAATCTTATTATTTCATTCTTGTAATACACAGAGGTCCAGCTAATAAGAGTCAATATAAATACAACTTCAATTAGAATAGGGTAACAAGGGTTATGCTCACCAGGATGTTCAAGCAGTTGGGGTTGTGAATTTGAGTTCAATTCCTAAATCATGATTTCATTTGCAAGAATTATTGAATTCTAAGGATTTACCCACTTGTTTCTCAACCTAATAGGTTCTTTACCCTTTACTTCTTTCAAACTTAAAGGATTCATGTATTATTCAATAGTATTCTCATGAGGGTTAGTCCCGTTAGGGCATTAACCCTTAATCCTAAGGGTAAATCTATGGATCTTATGTAAATCATCCTTTTTCCAAACATCCACTTTCTTGTTCAGACAAGTGGAGTTCATGGGATCACATCTCGAGTTTCCAACCAAGAGATATCACTATAATGAACAGATGTTCATGCAATCTAGATACGTATAAGAAATCAGATGAATTCACAACCCCAAACAACTCTCTACATCAAGGCTCCCATAACCCTAGTTATGGGAGCTTAGCAACTCATATCCATATAAGACATCAATAACATATTGATAATCACAAATAACTTCAAAGGAGTACTTACAAAAATAACAATATTGTTCTCTTAATCTTGAATGGAAAAATAAAGGAATGATGGTCCGATCTCAAATTCTAGCTTTCAATCTCAAAGGGTAGTGTTACAATGCTCTCAATAGAGGAGACAATGAGTTACTACCATCAAAAGTTCCTAAATAAAACCTAATACTTAGTATTTATTTGATTTTTGGACTGAGTTTCTAAAATTCAAACTCAAAATTGTTGTTTCATGCTCAACAGATTGGGCAGCGAGTCATCGCTGAGGCGATGGTCCGTTGCCTAGACCATTGCGGGACTTCCTGTGGCATAACATTCTATTTCTTGGTGACATTTAGTCGCATGGACGATGATCCATCGCCTGTACCATCGCAGGACTTCCAGTGGCACGACATTCTATTTTTTGTCGATGATGTAAGCCGACGGTTCATCGCAGGGGCGACGGTCCGTCGGCTGGACCGTTGCTTGTCATTTTTCTGTTGCTTTGCCCAATTTTTCCTAGTTATTCTTCATGTTCTGTTCTTGTCCTGAAAACACTAAAATCCACTATTAAAAACAACAATATTTTCTTAAAAACATATAATTATCCTAAGAGAAAGGCCTAAAATGTTCCGTCAACAGTCGAAACATCACAAATTCAGTAAATGTGAATTTTGGCTAAGGTCAGTAGCTTTTATTGGTCATATCATTTACAGTGATGGAATTATAGTTGACCCTCAAAAGACCAAAGCAGAGAGAAACTATCCCAGACCTATCTCTCCGTCAGATATTAGGAGTTTCTTAGGTTGGCTGGCTATTACCGACGGTTTGTGAAAGGGTTTTTGTTTATTACATCCCCTATATCTATATTGACTCAGAAGAAAGTCAAGTTCCAGTGGTAAGATTCTTGTGAGAAGAGTTTTCAGGAGCTGAAGACTCAACTCACTACAACCCCTGTTTTTACTTTACTAGATGGTTCAGACGGGTTTATGGTATATTGTGATGCTTCCAGAGTTGGTTTGGGGTGTTTTTTGATGTAGATAGTTAAGTTCATAGCCTATTCCTCTAGACAACTTAAGGCTCATGAAAAGAACTATCCCATTCATGATCTTGAGTTAGCAGTTGTAGTGTTTGCCTTATAGATTTGGAGGAATTATTTGTATGGAGTATATGTTGATGTGTTCACAGACTATAAAAGCCAACAGTATGTGTTTTCTCAGAAAGACTTGAACCTGCGTCAGATAATATGGTTAGAGTTATTAAAAGACTACGACATAAGTATTCTGTATTATCCAGAAAAGACCAATGTAGTGGCTGATGCTCTCAGTAGGATGTCAATGGGTATTGTTGCTCACGTGGAGGATGGTAAGAAGAAGTTAGTTTAGCAAGTTCAACAACTTGCCCAACTAGGTGTCCGCTTAGTCGATTCAGCAGAGGGTAGCGTATGGGTGAAGAATAGTTTGGAATCATCTCTGGTTTCCAAAGTAAATGAAAAATAGGAAAGGGATCCCAATTTAGTTAAACTGAAATAATTAGTAAGAGACCGGAAAGTAGAGGTTTTCTCCCAATGGGGAGATGGTGTGTTGTGCTGCTAGGGTAGACTATGTGTGCCATGTGTGGATGTCATGAGATAGCAGATTCTTGCAGAAGCGCATGGTGCGCTCTACTAGATCTACCCAAGGGCCACTAAGATGTACCGTGACTTGCGAGAAGTCTATTAGTGGAGTGAGATGAAGAGAGACATTGCAGAATTTATAGCTAAGTGCTCGACATATCAACAGGTTAAGATAGAGCCTTAGAAGCCTAGTAGATCTATGCAGGAGTTCAGTATTCCCACTTGGAAGTGGGAGGAGGTGAATATTGATTTTGTGATGGGTTTGCTCCGTACTCGTCGACAGCATGATTTAATTTGGGTCATTGTGGATAGGATGACCAAATCAGCCCATTTCTTACTAGTTCGTACCTCTTATTCAGCCGAGGACTATGCCAACCTCTATGTTAGAGAGTTGGTCAGATTGCACGGAGTCTCATTGTCCATCATTTTAGATAAAGGTATGTAGTTCATCTCTCACTTTTGGAAAGCCTTCCAAAAGGGTCTTGGTATCCAAGTTCACCTCGGTACAACCTTCCACCCTCAGAATAATAGTCAAGCAGAAAGGACCATTTAGAATCTAGAAGATATGTTAAGAGTGTGTGCCATTGACTTTAAGGGTAGTTGGGATGACCACTTGTCTTTGATTGAGTTTGTGTATAATAACAACTATTATTCCAGTATTCAGATGGCTCCGTTTGAGGTGCTTTATGGGAGGAGAAGTAGATCTCCCGTTGGTTGGTTTAAAGTGGGTGATTCCATAGTGGTAGGGATTGACTTTTTATTTGATGCCTTAGAAAAAGTTCAGTTGATCAGGTAAAGGCTTAAGACAACTCAGAGCTGATAGAAATCGTATGCAGATGTTCGAAGAAAAGATCTCAAGTTTGAGATTGGTGATTATGTGTACTTGATAATCTCTCCTATGAAGGGAGTGAAAAGTTTTGGCAAGAAGGGGAAGCTTAATTCTCGATATCTCAGCCCTTACCAAATTCTCAGCCATTTCAGAAAGGTGGCTTACAAGATTGAGTTGCCTTCAGACATAGATTCAGTACACCCAGTGTTTCACGTCTCCTTGCTTAAGAGATGCATTAGTGACGCAACAGTTGTAATTCCTATAGAGGATATAGATATTTAGAATAGTCTCTCTTATGAAGAAGTTCCAGTCAAATTCTTGATCATCAGGTTCGCAGACTGAGGAACAAAGAAGTTCCACTAGTCAAAGTTCTTTGGCAAAATCAGTACATTGAGGGAGATACTTGGGAAACAGAAGTAGATATGCGGACCAATTATCCTCACTTATTCTCCACAAACTCAGACTCAGCTCAAGGTAATAGTTTTTCTTAAATTTACTCAGTTCCATGCTCAGATTACCTTTACAAACTCGGTATCGGTTTTAGTTGCATAGCATTCTCATATCATGCATACTTTCATGAAACAGATCAGTCATGTGTCATGTCTTCAGAACTAAGTCATGCTTCAGTTATGCTTGTTTAGCATGAAAACTCAATATATCAGTAGTTTTAGTCATGTAATCATGCTTCAGTTGTGCATGTTCAGTATGCAAATTTAGTCTATCAGTATTCTCAACTTAGTTAGTCTCATTCGAGGATAAATGTTTCCCAAGGGGGCGATATTGTAAGACCCCACAAAATCCTAGATTAACTCGGTCCTTTAGAGCATGAAAATAGGTCCTAGACTTAGAAAATTTCAGCTAAGTAATGACACTTAGTCTTATTATAGGACCTCGATATTTCCATGATTTTATTTATGACCCTTATGACCTTAAAATGTCAATTTTTAAGTCGATTCATGATCAAGGATGTCAATAGGTGTTCTCAGGTGAGTTTTGGATTTTTCGAATAGTCTATCAGTATTCTCAACTTAGCTAAGTCGACGCGATCTCAACACGTTGTGTTTCTTATTGCATCGATGGATTTCCCTAGCATTCAATGCAAATTCTAGTAAGTCAATGCGATATTGATGTGTCGGGCCGGCCCTCGCATCGACCATCGACGTGATGCGTTGGTCTGTGCATAACTGGGCACATTTTTTAGTAAATAAAAATCCACATCCAGAGGGGTATTTGGGTTATTTACCCACCTTTATTCAGACCCAAAACATGAGATCAAACTACTCTAAAGGCAAAATCACTCATTCTCTCTCAAATTTTCTCAAGAACAAACTCTAGGACATTCAATTTCAAGTCTAAGATTTAATAACACACCATCAATTTTCATGAATTTGATTACCAAGGTATGTTAGGTGTTCATCCAAGGGTTTCCTTCCATCCTTGGAGTTCAAGAACCTCTTTTAAACTACAAGTTGAATGATTTCATGAATTCCATGTTTGAATTAGATTGTATTCATTACTATGATATTAGTTGGCTTTCTAATCCATGATTAATTACAAGTTTATGTAAAATAAATAGCATGTGTTTGTTGTTATATGGTTTTATGTTAAAAATCCTTGAATTTGTGAGTTGGGATTGTGGTCATGATTCCTGCATGTTGTTTATTATTATATGAATAAATTATGCTCCCCAAGTGTTTGATATAATGATCATGTTAGTTGAATGGTAAAATCATGACATAATAGTATGTGCACAAGTTCATGCCTCTCAAGTGTTTGGCAAAATGTCTAAATGAAAGCATTGTTAACAAGATACTATTGTTATGCTATTATGATCATGCCATGTTTTACTTTTAATGTTATCGAGTCCCAGGGGTATTCAATACCCAAAAATCTTGATGTTTACCTAGAATTACAGTAGCTATAGAATAGTCTCAGTAATATCACAAACAGTAGTGCTTAGTCAGTTACAGAAATCAGTGAACTCAGTCCAGTTCAGTTAGACAGCACGATCAGTAATAGTTCAGTCAAGCCTAGTACAATCTAGTGATCAGTTTAGTGTCTATTCAGTTGGAAATAGGAATCAGCACCGAGCAAACCCAGGGATTGGGGCATTCCTGCCAGTAAAGGATTTGGCCCTTAGTAGCAATCCCTGCATTACAGAACTATGTAGCCAGCATAGGCTGAGAGATATTCCTGCAAGATAAGGGTTGATACATCTCGTACGAGTTTATCGGCTAGTGAGAGTTGATGAAATGTCTTTTTTCTAGATAGAGTTTACTCATAGCCATTGTTAGTATCCCTTGGCAAGGTGCTATGTATGATCCCGCAAAATCCTAATCTTAACTCAATCCATTAAAGCTTTAAAAGAGGTCCCAAACCTAGAAATTTCAGCTAAGTGTTAACACCTAGAATTATTTTAGCCTTCAAAATTTGGCGATCTTGTTTTACGACCCTGATGACCTTAAAACGTCGATCCTTGGATTGAATCACAATCAGATATATCAATAGGTTGCTTCGGGTGAGTTTCAGATTTTTGGGACCTTGTTTGAATCATATTCAAGTGGCCAAAATAGTGGGTTGACGCGATCTCGACGCATCGCATTACCCATCGTGTCAATGGATAATTTATCCCCAGCTTTCAATGCAATTCCAGTAAACCAACGCAAACTTGACGCGGTGCGTTGGTCATCGCATTGATCCTATCGACGCAACGCGTGGCTCACTACGTCACTAGGAACTTTTTCATTCATTAAAACTCCGCGTTCAGAGGGGTATTTGGGCCATTTTCCGACCCTTAATCATCCCCAAAAACATGAGATTAACCTACTCTAAAGGCAAAATCTATTATTCTCTATCAAATTTACTCAAGAACAAACCTTAGGGCATTCAAATTTCAAGACCAATCTTCAAGAAAATACCATCAATTTTTACTAATTTACTAACCAAGGTATGTTAGTTGTTCATCCAAGGGTTTCGTTATACCCTTGGACTTCAAGAACCTCTTTTAAAATTTCAAGATGATTGCTTTCATGAATTTCATGTTATGTTAAATTGTATTCATGATTATGATTTTTTATGGGTTCTAATCCATAATTAATTACAAAATTCATGTGAATTAAATAGCATGTGAATAGTTTAATGTAGCTTCATGTTGGAAACCCTTGAATTTGTGAGTTTGGAAATGTGATCATGACGTTTGCATGTTGACTAGTATTATGTACATAAACTATGCCCTCAAGTGTTTGATATAATTTTCATGAGAGTTGAATAGTGAATCATGACATAATAATATGTGTACAAGTTCATGTCATGCAAGTGTTTGCTAAAATGCCTTTATGAATGAATTGTGACAAAGTGACTAGCTATCATGTTTTTAAGATTGTGCTATGTTTTTTCTATCTATGCTATCGTGTGCTGGGGGTATCTAATGCCCAACAATCTAGATGCTACCCAGATTTATAGTAGTTTCAAGATAGTCTCAATGATGTCACGTACAGTAGTACTCAGTCAGTAACAGAACTCAGTATACTCAGTCAGTAATAGAGCTAAGTATACTCAGTCAGCAATAGAACTCAGTATATTTAGTCATTTAACAGAACTCAGTGAACTCAGTCCAGTTCAGTCAGACAACATGATCAGTAACAGTTTAGTCAAGCCTAGTACAGTCTAGAAATCAGTTCAGTGTCTATTCAATTAGGAGTAAGAATTAGCACCGAGCAAACTCAGGGATGGGGGCATTCCTGTCAGCAAAAAGGGTTTAACTCTTAGTTTTAGTCCCTGCGTTATAAAACTATGTAGCCAAGGTAGGTTGAGATATCTTCCTGTCAGTCTAGGGTTAATACATCTCATACGAGTTTTCCTGCCAGTGAGGGTTGACTAAAGGGCTTCCTACCATAAAGGGTTAACTCATAGTTATTATTAGTATACCTTGGCAAGGTGCTAACACACTTTCAACTGGGGTCACAGGTTAGACCCCAACTCAGTTTATAATCGGGGTTGTAAGCATCGTGTAGCATTTGGGGTACAGACCTGGGGAGTTACAAACTTTGTATTAGATCCTAAAGATCAACAGAGTCCCAGGGAGTCTGAAAGTTGTGTTTAGTAGAGTCTTGTGTATGGGTGTGTAGCGCACCACACTTATGGACAAGAGGTTATGAGGCGTTTTTAGGAAAATTTTCCCTTCTTTCAGTATTTATATCACGCGAGTGAGCATGAGCTCAAGTTAACCTCTCAGTATAACCCTTTTCTTACTTTTGTTTATAGAGCATGCCTCCCAAAAAGAACAACAGAAGAAGAATAGGAAACCAGCCAGCACATCCGCCCGTTTAGGTAGATCCCCTGGACGAGCATGTCTCCCACGCAGAATTCAGAGCAGCTTTCAATACCTTATCTCATTCTGTGGTAGCCCAGAATGAAGGCATAGCTACCATTTAGGCTAACCCTGTGGACAATACTACTATAGCTTGAATTCGGTACTTCACCCAAATAAATCCTCCATCATTTACCGGGTCTAAGTCAGATAAGGACCGAGAGGAATTCCTTGATCAGGTGCATAAAGTCACAGATATTATAAGGGTGATGGCTGGTGAGAGTGTTGAGTTAGACGCATATCAGTTGTAGGATGTGGCTCACTCATGGTTCAAGAAATGGAAGGAAGAGAGGGCCGTAGATGCAGGGCCCATAGAATAGGAGGAGTTTGTTGTTGATTTTTTGGATAGGTTCTTCCAATTAGAGTTGAGAGAAGCGAAGGTTTTGGAGTTTATTAATCTTAAGCAGGGCAACATAATAGTAAAAGAGTATTCTCTTAAGTTTACTCAGTTAGCCAGATATGCTTCTCATGTGGTAGCAGATAGTAGGGCAAAGATGAGTAAGTTTGTGTCGATTGTGTCTAACAGTATGGTCAAGGAGTGTCGGAACGTAATGCTGAATAAGGAGATGGACATATCTAGGCTTATGGTCCATGCTCATCAGATAAAACAGGCTAAGAATAAAGAGAAGGAAAAAGATAACAAGACAGCTAGAACAGGTAGATTCAACTTCCTTCATCCTAAGTTAAAGGGTGGAAATCATTCTCAATTTTTCCTAAAATCATCATTTCCAGCTCCGTCCTCAGCCAGTGCCCCAGTTCTGAAATTCAAAGACGGCAATAAAGATAAGGCACTAGGACCTTTACCTCATGTTAGTGTTAGCAGTGCCCGAATAAACCCTTTTTGCCAGTCATATAGCAGAAACCATCAGATGGCAGCGATGTATGTTTCAGATGTGGCAAGATAGTCCATAGAATCAAAGATTGTCCTCAGTCAGGTTCTCAAGGTCAGTATAATCGTCCTTCAGCTTAGTCTGGTCTCTGAATCAACAGGGTGCCGCTTCTAGTGCCACTAGTGGGAAACTCCCAAATAAACTCTATGCACTTCAGTCCCGACAAGATCAGGAAAGTTCTCCTAATGTGGTCACTGGTACGTTACAAGTTTATCATTTACATGTCCATGCTTTGCTATATTCAGGAGCTTTTTTGTCCTTTGTAAGTCCGTATATAGATGTTGACTTAAGAGTCAGTCTCAAAATACTGGCAGAGCACTTCTCAGTCTCTACCCCTGTAGGTAAATCTATCATAGCTCAATGGGTATACAGGAACTATTCGATTATGGTATCTCAGAAAGTTACTTCACCAAAATTAATAGAAATAGAGATGACAGATTTTGACGTCATTCTCGACATGGATTGGCTTCATTCATTCTATGCTTCAGTTGACTGCAGTAATAGAATTGTCTATTTTTAGTTTCTGAATGAACCTGTCCTTGAATTGAGGGGTAGTACCTCAGCACTTAGGGGTCAGCTTGTTTCTTACCTTAGGGCGAGAAAAATGATATCTAAGAGATGTGTCTACCATCTCATTCGAGTTCAAGACTCTACTTCAGAGACCCCTAATCTTCAATCAGTGTCAGTAGCATGTTAATTCCCAAATGTGTTTACCAATGATCTTCCCGGGGTTCCTCTCGAAAGGGAGATTAACTTTGAAATCAACCCTCTTCTGGATACTCAACCCATCTATATCCCACCATACAGAATGGCCCCAGCAGAACACGGAGAGTTAAAGGAACAATTGAAGGATCTCCTAGATAAGGGATTCTTCATACCTAGTGTATCCCTTTGGGTACACCAGTTCTAATCGTGCGTAATAAAGATGGTTCTCTTAGAATGTGTATAAACTACCGTCAGCTAAATAAAGTCACGGTCAAGAACAAGTCTCCACTTCCCAGAATTGATGACTTATTTGACCAACTTCAGGGTGTCAGCTACTTTTCTAAGATAGACCTCAGATCAAACTATCATCAGCTCAGAGTCAGAGAATGTGACATTCTGAAAGCAACTTTTAGAACTCGATATGGTCACTTCAAATTCTTAGTCATGTCATTTTGTCTTACCATTTATCTAGCAGCCTTGACGGACTTGATGAACCGCATGTTCGAGTAGTACTTGGACATGTTCATCATAGTCTTCATTGATGACATTCTTGTCTACTCCCGCAGTGAGAGTAATCATGCAGACCATCTCAGAACAGTATTACAAACTCTCAAAGCCCATCAGTAGTTTTCCAAATTTAGTAAGTGTGAATTTTGGCTAAGATCAGTAGCCTTCCTTGGTCATATCATTTCCTGTGATGGAATTATAGTTGAACCTTAAAAGACCAAAGCACTGAGAAACTGGACCAGACCCATCTCTCTATAAGATATCAGTTGTTTCTTAGGTTTGGCTGGCTATTATTGATGGTTTGTAGAAGGGATTTTGTCTATTGCATCCCCGATGTCCATATTGACTCAGAAGAAAGTCAAGTTTTAGTAGTCAGATTCTTGTGAGAAGAGTTTTTAGGAGTTAAAGATTCGACCCACTACAGCCCCAGTTTTGACTTTACCACATGGTTCAGATGGATTTATTATGTATTGTGATGCTTCCATAGTTGGTTGTGCTTCTTCCAGAGTTGGTTTGAGATGTTTTTTGATGAAGAGAGGTAAGGTCATAGCCTATGCCTCTAGACAGCTTAAGCCCTATGAAAAGAATTACCCCACTCATGATCTTGTGTTAGCAGCTGTCGTGTTTGCAAAAAATTTGGAGGCATTATTTGTATGGGGTACATGTGGATGTGTTTACAGACCACAAGAGTCTGCAGTATGTGTTTTCTAAGAAAAAACTAAGCCTACGTCAGCGAAGGTGGTTAGAGTTGTTGAAAGAATACAACATGAGTGTTCTGTATCATCCGAGCAAGGCCAATATAGTAGATGATGTTATCAGTAGGATGTCTATGGGTAGTGTTTCTCACGTGGAGGATGGTATGAAAAAGTAAGTTCAGGAAGTTCATCATCTTAACCTACTATTTGTTCGCTTGGTCGATTCAGCAGAAGGTAGCGTATGGGTGCAAAATAGTTCAAAATCATCTATGGTTTTTGAAGTGAAAGAAAAACAGGACAGAGATCCCAGTTTAGTTAAACTAAAAGAGGAAGTCAAAGATCAGAAAGTGGAGGTTTTCTCCCGGGGGAATATGGTGTGTTACACTGCTGGGGTAGAATATGTGTGCCATGTATGGATGGAATAAGACAGCAAATTCTTGTAGAAGTGCAAGGTGCGCGCTACTCGATTCACCCAGAGGACACTATGATATACCATAAATTGCGGGAGGTCTTTTGGTGGAGTGGGATGAAGAGAGATATTGCAGAGTTTGTAGCTAAGTGCTCTACATGTCAACAATCCAAGATTGAGAATCAGAATCCTAGTAGGTCTATAAAAGAGTTTAGTATTCCCACATGGAAGTGAGAGGAAGTAAACATGGATTTTTTGTTCATCTCGGTTCAACAAAAATGTATCTTGATCTCAAGGAGATGTATTAGTAGAATGGTATGAAGAAGGATGTGGCTGATTTTGTGGCCAAATGTTGGCTGTGTCATCTAGTAAAATTTGAGAACATGAGGCCTGGAGACTTGTATCAGGAAATTGATTTGCCTGAATGGAAATGGAAAGTGATCAACTTGGATTTCGTTACCGGTCTTTCTCGGTCTCGGAACTAATTTGATTTGGTTTAGGCTTGAAAAAGATTATTGAAGGAGGATGGGCAACCCCTTCAGGTATTTGTAAGGAGGTGAACAGAATCAAGATGTGGTATTCCCAAGGAGAACACAAAGTGAATCATGTAATGGAGGGGAATAAGGTGGCAAATTTTCTAACTAAGTTCGTCTTAAATTCTACAGGTACACAGAGAACACATGTCATAATTTTCAAGAACTTTCTATAGGAGCAAGAGGATTGATAAATGCAGAGAAAACACAACTCCCTAATCTAAGGATCAATACAATAAGAGCAATTGAAGTTAATTGAGTAGTACACAACAATAAGTATTATCATAAGAACTTGCAAAGACCTCATCCAACAACCAGAAATATCAACAATGATTCAAGTTAGCATCCTAAACAACATCTACGGTAGTAGGATCTCGATCAAAGCAGGGTAATTAGCTGATGTTGCTAATATTTCAATGTGTGGCATTAATTTATACAAAAATCTATTCATTGGGGAGAGAGTTAATAGAAGTTTAATTAACATACTACATGAATTGAGCTACATAATTCGGGATCAAAAGAAATAGTCTTACTTAGGCGACAAGTGTTTGGAATAACAAAATTTAGAAGAATATTTTTCTGGTCTTCAAATCCATCGCTTTGGTAAGAGCATTAAGGCTCTCTCCCTAAGTGAACTTGACCAAACTTTGCAAACAAAATATTTCTTCGCAACTCAAGAGG
Organism: Capsicum pubescens; assembly: GCA_030864215.1. Taxonomy (NCBI): domain Eukaryota; kingdom Viridiplantae; phylum Streptophyta; class Magnoliopsida; order Solanales; family Solanaceae; genus Capsicum; species Capsicum pubescens. The sequence goes on along the minus strand of CM061543.1, from coordinate 282,249,459 downwards.
GTTGTATAGATTTCAAGATTAGACATCTTTTGTGTTACCTTGCCAATCTAAACCAACTGAAACATCTGAACTCGTAATTACGATCATCTTGGTTTGGGAAGATGAAGAGTTCCAGTTTTTTTGCATTTAAATGTTTGTACTTTCCTCTTTCTAGATTCTTCTTTCTTTTATAATTTTTGTTGATTTTGTTTATGAAGTTTTTTGTTTTTTCGGACATGATCTTTTTGTTTCTTCTACATAACTATGTCTAATAAAAGGCCTGATATGCCACCTTTAATTAAAAAAAAAGAATTTGATTCTTAAAGTTCAAACCCTTTTGTACTCTACAAATACACCTGCAATCTCGAGAGAACTATGAACTGTCATGGAAGCTAGAGTTTATTGATCTGCCGTTAGTCTCCATGCTATATTTATTTTTATTTTCTATCCCTTTGAATGATATGTTTTTTCTTCCTTATGGAGCAAAACTTCTCATTCTAAAATTATGATTATTTCACGATTATTGTTAGTTAAATATTTATTATAACTAATTTAATCTTGAATTTAATTATTTGATTGTTTGGCCAGAACACTATCAACAAATCTTAACTAAAGTTGAAAGTGAAATTCATGATTGTAAGATGATTAAATCGATCAAGTTCTCAAATTCTCCCTTATAATAGACATGCCTCAAGTTATCTTACTTGGTTAAAATCCAAAACCTATTAATTAGGTTCAGGTTAAGGTTAACAGTCACGGACATTTAGGCGTATAAGAAACTCAAATAGACAATGAAAGACTCTAGAAGACTTTTATATATAATAAAATAATTAACAATATTAATTAGTAAATTAAATAAATTCAAAAATTAAACCAATTAATTAGATAATACTCATATAACCGACACACTAAAAAATTGAATCAATAAATTAGATAGCCCCCATATAATCGACACATCGTTTAGCTCTCATCACAATACAAAAATTCAAAGGTTTACGGTTACCTTTCAATGAAAAAAGGAATTATGTGAAAGAGCTCCTTGTATTGCCAACCATCACTAGTTTTTAGAAATATGTCAAAAGAGAAAGTTAAAATAACCAGGACCGCAGTATAATAATAGGTATTCTCACGAATCTCGTACAAGTCTATCTATCACAAGTCTATCTAATACTGTCCGCATTTTGATCTTGCAGCGTAGGTCTCAAATTGGTTGCCCCTCCTTCATTACAGCTCCTTTCTTTGTAATAGGACATCTTATTCTAATAGGTCTACATAAACAATCTTTTGATCCAACTTTAATTCCATGTTTACAGAGAGACTATCAGCAAAATCTACATTTGCATAACCCTGAAATTCTCCTATTTCTTTATCTTCACCGAATTAAATAGAACTTATGCTACAACCTGAAAAAAGTTTCTTCAAGTCATCCTATGCTACATTCCACGATAAGTTACCCACATGTACCCTATTATCCCCCTTCACCATGATTGGTGAGAAGTTGGAAAATTTGATAGCTGTAGCTGACTTATATGATTGTATTTTCAAGAATAGTCCACCCCTGGAAGCAGACATATGTGTGAGTGAGAAGTGAGACACGAAAGATTAATGACTTTCAAAACGATGAATATATGATTCCACTTACATTTCAGAACTATCTAGTACCATGGCTCTCTTAGTGGCTGCTTCAGTCTGGAAAATAAATTCAGAGAGAAACCCAATCAACTAGCAATTATTGTAAGAAACCAACATGAAGAAAAGGAAAAACAACCAAGTGTCTGAAGGGCAAACTATATGAGGTGGCTTAGGTCACAGAAACATGTATCAGATTCAAGGCTAGGGTTGTTCAGATTAGCATGGTACTTTGTAACTATGTGAAAGTGGGTAACTTTGAACTCTTGTCGTTTCTTTTAATTAAATAACAAAATGATAAACAAACAAAGGTGTGGTAGCCTCAATGCAAAAAAAAAATCAATTTATGATGCTTGACATTTCAAGGACATAACTGTGCAGAAAGCTACATGAAAGTAGGATTGGGAATATTTTGGTTCAAACCGAAAAAACCAAAATTTAATTTTGATTTCAATTTCAATTTCAAATTTTAGAAATTCAGTTAAACGGTTCAATTTTCAATTTTTCAAAATATAATCTATTAAATCTAAAAACTAAAATTATATAAATAATATTATATATATATGATATATATACAACATCATACCCAGTGTATTCCCAGTAGGGTCTAGGGAGGGTAGTGTGTACGCAGACCGTACCACTACCTCAGGTGAAGTAAAGAGCCTGTTTTCGATAGCCCCTCAGATTAGGACCAATAACAGTATAACAAACATGAAAGATAAGTGCATATAAACTAGTATAGTGCGCAAAATAAACTAACTATATAGCAAACACAAAATATAAGTGCATATAAACTAGTAAGGTATGCATAATAAACTAACACAACTAGCCACAAGATAATACTACTGCAACAACACCATGAACAAGATACTCCAAACACAAAAGAACGCTCCTCTACTATTATCAATGCACTACCACCCCCTAATCTCTAAAGGTGTCTCTATTATTTGGTCTGGGTTAAAGACTCTAACTTGGAAGGTCCTTATTCACACTCAGTTTCGGTGGTGAATGAGTTTCCTGAGGTCTTTTCGGATGATGTTCCTGGTGTTCCTCCGTATAGGGAGACTGGGGTTGGGATTTATTTGGTTTCGGACACTCATCCAATTTCTATTCCCCCTTATAGGGTGGCTCCGACTGAGTTGAAGAAGTTTAAGAGCAACTTAAGGATCTTTTGGATGAGTGTTTCATCCATACTAGTGTTTACTCGTGGGGTGCTCTAGTGTTATTCGTACGTAAAAAGGATGGTTCCCTTCGGATGTGTACTAACTATCGACAGTTAAATAAGGTAACGATTAAGAACAAGTATCCTCTTCCTATAACAGATGACTTGTTTGATCATTTGCAAGGTGCAAAATTTTTTTCAAATATAGATCTTTGATTTGGGTATTATCAGCTTAAGATTAAGTAGGTGGATATCCCTAATATGGCATTCCAAACTCAGTATGGGCACTTTGAGTTCTTGGTTATGTCATTTGGTTTGACCAATGCCCTGACGACATTCATGGATTTGATGAATAGGGTATTCTGTCAGTTTCTGGATCTATTTTTTATTGTGTTCTTTAATGACATTTTGGTTTACTCTAAGAGTGAGGTGTTTCATGTCAATCACCACCTTATGGTGTTTTAGACCTTGAAAGAGCAGCAATTGTATGCCAAATTCTCAATATTTGAATTTTGGTTGAATGTTGTCACTTTTTGGGGTCATATTATTTCTAGTGAGGGGATCATGGTAGATCCACAAAAGGTGGTGGTACTTAAGAAGTGTCCTAGACCCACGACTCCAACCGATATTCAGAACTAGTTGGGTTTGGCTGGGTATAATAGGTGGTTTGTGGAGAGTTTATTTTTATGATACCTACCCCATTGACTAAGTAGAATCAGAAGAAAGTAAAGTTCTCTCGATCGGATGCTTGTGAGGGTAGTTTTGAGAAGCTGAAGGATAAGCTAACTTTGGCTCTGATTTTGACCTTACCTGAAGAAAATGAGGGGTTTGTTGTTTACTGTAATGCATCTCGGGTGGGACTTTGCAGTGTTTTGATGCAGCATGGTAAGATGGTTGTCTATGCTTCTAGGCAATTAAAGGTGCATGAGAATAATTATCCAACTCATGATCTTGAATTATTAGCTGTGGTGTTTGCATTGAAAATTTGGCATCACTATTTCTATGGAGTGCACCTTGATCTCTTCTCGAATAATAAGAGTCTACATTATGTGTTCACTCAGAAAAAGCATAACCTCAGGTAGAGGAGATGGCTTAAGCTTCTCAAGGAGTATGACATGAGTCTTCGCTACCATCCAAGTAAGGCTAATGTTATTGCTGATTCTCTTAGTAGATTTTCCATGGGGATTTTAGCTCGTGTAGATAAGGGGATGTGGGAGTTAATGAAGGATATTCACTTCTTGGCCAATCTTGGAGTTCATCTTTTGGACTCCAAGAAAGGTAGTGTTGGTACAGGAAGTTGTTCGGTCATCTCTTGGGCCAGAGATCAAGGAGAAGCAAATGCTAGATCCAGTCTTGATGAAAATCAAGGGTGATGTAGGTGGGACAAAGGTAATGGTATTTGAGATCAGTGGTGATGGTACCTTACGGTACCAAGGGAGGTTATGTGTTCCTCATGTTGATCGTTTGCGAGAAAGGGTATTGGCTGAGGTACATAAATCACGCTACGTTGTTCATCCCAGTTCAATGAAAATGTATCATGATCTCAAGGAGATGTATTGGTCGAATGGTATGAAGAAGGATGTGGCTGATTTTGTGGACAAATGTTGGGTGTGTCAACTAGTAAAATTTAACAACATGAGGCCTGGAGACTTGTATCAGGAAATTGAATTGCCTGAATGGAAATGGAAAGTGATCAACTTGGATTTTGTTACCGATCTTCCTCGGTCTCAGAACTAATTTGATTTGGTTTAGGCTTGAAGAAGATTATTGAAGGAGGATGGGCAACCCCTTCAGGTATTTGTAAGGAGGTGAACAAAATCAAGATGTGGTATTCCCAAGGGAAAAACAAAGTGAATCATGTTATGGAGGGGAATACGGTTGCAAATTTTCTAACTAACTTCGTCTTAAATTCTGCAGGTGCACAGAGAACATATATCATAATTTTCGAGAACTTTCTATAGGAGCAAGAGGATTGATAAATGCAGAGAAAACACAACTCCCTAATCTAAGGATCAATACAATAAGAGCAATTGAACCTGATTGAGTAGTAAACAACAATAAGTATTATCATAAGAACTTGCAAAGACCTCATCCAACAACCAGAAATATCAACAATGATTCAAGTTAGCATTCGATAAAACATCTACGGTAGTAGTATCTAGATCAAAGCATGGTAATTATCTTCTATTGATAATATTTAAAAGTGTGGTATTAATTTATACAAAAATCCATTCACTTGGGAGAGATTTGATAGAAGTTTAATTAACATACTACATGACTCGAGCTACATAACTCGGGATTAAAAGAAATAGTTTTACTTAGGTGACAAGTGTTTGGAATAACAGAAGTTAGAAGAATATTTTTCTGGTCTTTAAATCCATGGCATTTGGTAAGATCATTGAGGATCTCTCCCTAAGTGGACATGACCAAACTTTGCAAACAAAATATTTCTTCTCAACTCAAGAGGGTTGTATAGATTTCAAGATTAGACATCTTTTATGTTACCTTACCAATCTGAACCAATTGAAATATCCGAACTCGTCATTACGATCATCTTGGTCTGGGAAGATGAAAAGTTCTAGGTTCTTTGCATTTAAATATCTGAACTTTCCTCTTTCTATATTCTTCTTTCTTTTTTGATTTTTGTTGATTTTGTTTATGAAGTTTTTTGCTTTTTTTTGGACAAGATCTTTCTGTTTCTTCTACAAAATTGTGTCTAATAAAATGCCTGATATACCACCTTTAATTTTAAAAAATGAATTTGATTCTTAAAGTTCAAACCTTTTTGGACTCTACAAATACACCTGCTATCTGGAGAGAACTATGAACTGCCATGGAAGCTAGAGTTTATTGATCTACCTTTTATTCTCCATGCCATATTCATTTTTATTTTGTTTCCCTTTGAATGATATGTTTTTTCTTCCTTATGGAGCAAAACTTCTCATTCTAAAATTATGATTCTTTCATGGTTATTGTTATTTAAATAGTTATTATAACTAAATTAATCTCGAGTTTAATTATTTGATTGTTTGGACAGAACACTATCAACAAATCTTAACTAAAGTTGAAAATGAAATTCACAATTTTAATATGATTAAATAGATCAAGTTCTCAAATTCACACTTAGAATAGACATGCCTCGAATTATCTAACTTGGTTAAATTCCAAAACCTATTAATTCATTCAGGATAAGGTTCACAATCATGGACATTTAGGCGTATAAGCAACTCAAATAGACGATGAAAGACTCTGGAAGATTTTATTTATAATAAAATAATTAACCATATTAATTAGTAAATCAAATAAATTCAAAAATTGAACCAATTGTTTAGATAACCCCCATATAACCGACACATTTAAAAATTAAATCAATTAATTAGATAGCCCCCATATAACCGACACATCATGCGGCTCTTATCATAATACCAAAATCCGAAGGTTTACTATAACCTTTCAATGAAAAAATGAATTATGTGAAAGAGCTACTTTTACAGCCAACAACCACTAGTTTCCAGAAATATGTCAGAAGAGCGAGTTAAAATGACCAGGACCAGAGTATAATAATTGGTATTCTCACGAATCTTGTACAAGTCTATCTATCACATGTTTGCTATTTTCTGATTTTCTGCAGATAAAATTGAAACATTGGAAGTACTTGTGAAGCTCACTACACATCAGCTGAAGTCATGCTAGAAAACACTTGGGCACTAAGAAAGGAGAAAATAATGGACTTCTTAAAATGTTGTCCAAGGGAATAAGAAATCAACTCCAAAATTTCTCTGAGCTCAGCTCAGATAAAAATTCATGAACATGAAAGGTCTCCAACTAAAATCAACCAGAACTTGTTCTGCTCGATCAGTTTTTCTTTTCTTCGGAAAAGACGATGAAAGGTGTCCACGCTCTCCACATTCATAAAAGGTTCACCTCCTAATATTTGTACTAACAGTGTTTGTTGCAACACTGCCCGAATTTTGATCTTGCAGCGTAGGTCTCAAATTGGTTGCACTTCCTTTCATTATAGCTCCTTCTTTTGCAATAACACAACTTATTATAATTGTTCTACCACATACAATCTTTTGATACAACTTTAATTCCATGTTTACAGAGAAACTATCAGTAAAATCTAATTCTGCATAACCCCGAAATTCTCCTGTTTCTTTATCTTCACGAATCGAATAGAACTTATGCTACAATCTAAAAGAAGTTTCTTTAAGTCATTCTCTGCTACATTCCATGATAAGTTACGCACATATACCCTATTATACCCCTTCACCATATTTGGTGAGAAGTTGAAAATTTGATAGCTCTAGCTAACTTATATGACTGGATTTTCAGGAATAGTCCACCTGTGGAAGCAGACATATGTATGAGTGAGAAGCGAGATATGGAAGATTAATACATAGAAAACTCAACTTCATATGTATGAGTGAGAAGCGAGATATGTATCAAGAACTTCTACAGGTGCACAGGGAACACATGTCATAATTTTCAAGTACTTCCTATAGGAGCAAGAGAATTGATTAATACATAGAAAACTCAACTTCATAATCTAAGGATCAATACAATAACAGCTATTGAACCTAATTCAAAATCAAACAACAATAAGTATGATCATGAGAACATGCAAATACCTCACCCAAGGACCAGAAATATCAACAATGATTCAAGTTAGCATCTGAAACAACATCTACAGTAGTAGTTCTCGATCAAATCATGGTAATTAGCTGTTATTGATAATGTTTCAAAGTGTGGTATTAATTTATATAAAAATCCATTCACTTGTGAGAGAGTTAATAGAAGTTTAATTAACATACTACATGAATCAAGCTAGTTAACTCGGGATCAAAAGAAATAGTCTTACTTAGGCGAAAAGTGTTTGGAGTAACCGAAGTTAGAAGAATATTTTTCTGGTCTTTGAATCCATAGAGTTTGGTAAGAGCATTGAGGATCTCTCCAAAAGTGGACATGACCAAACTTTGCAAACAAAACATTTCTTCTCAACTCTAGAGGGTTGTATAGATTTCAAGATTAGACATCTTGTGTGTTACCTTGCCAATCTAAACCAACTGAAACATCTAAACTCGTCATTACGATCATCTTGATTTGGGAAGATAAAGAGTTCAAGGTTCTTTGTATTTAAATGTCTAAACTTTCCTCTTTCTAGATTTACCTTTCCTTTCTGATTTTGTTAATTTTGTTTATGAAGTTTTTTGTTTTTCTAGGACATGATCTTTCTATTTCTTATACAAAACTGTATCTAATAAAAGGCATGATATTCCACCTTTAATTTTAAAAAAATAATTTTATTCTTAAAGTTCACACCTTTTTGTACTCTACAAATACACCTGCTATCTGGAGAGAACTGTGAACTGCCATGGAAGCTAGAGTTTATTGATCTACCTTTTATTCTCCATGCTATATTCATTTTTATTTTCTTTCCCTTTGAATGATATGTTTTGTCTTTCTTATGGAGCGAAACTTCTCATTCTAAAATTATGATTCTCTCAAGATTATTGTTAGTTAAATATTTATTATAACTAATTTAATCTTGAGCTTAATTATTTGATTGTTTGTCCAGAACAATATCAATAAATTTTAACCAAAGTTGAAAGTGAAATTCACTATTTTAATAGAATTAAATAGATCAAGTTCTAAAATTCGCATTTAGAATTGACATAGCTCAAGTTATCTTAATTGGTTAAATTCCAAAACCTATTAATTCGTTCAGGTTAAGATTCACAGTCACGGACATTTTGGTGTATAAGAAACTAAAATAGACGATGAAAGAATTTGGAAGATTTTTTATTTATAATAAAATACAATCTTTTGATCCAACTTTAGTGCCATGTTTACAGAGAGACTATCAGCAAAATCTATGTGTGTATAACCCCAGAATTCTCCTGTTTCTTTATCTTCACCTAATAGAATAGAACTTATGCTACAATCTAAATGAGGTTTCTTCAAGTCATCCTATACTACATTCCATGATAAGTTACCCACATATACCCTATTACACCCTTTCACCATGTTTGGTGAGAAGTTGGAAACTTTGATAGCTCTAGCAGACTTATATGACTGGATTTTTAGGAATAGTCCACCCCTGGAAGCAGACATATGTGTGAGTGAGAATCGAGACATGGAAAATTAACTAATTTCTCAACGATTAATACATTATTGCACTTAAATATCAGAACCATCCAGTGTCATGGATCTCTTAGTGGTTGCTTCAGTCTGGAAAATAAATTAAGAGAGAAACCCAATCAACTAGCAATTATTGTAAGAAACCAACACAAAGAAAAGGAAAAACAACCAAGGTTCCCAAGGGCAAAATATATGAGGTGGATTAGGTCACATAAACTTGTATCAGATGCAAGGCTAGGGTTGTTCAGATTAGCACGGTACTTTGTAACTATGTGATAGAGGGTAACTTTGAACTCTTGTCATTTCTCTTAAATAAATAACACAATGATAAACAAACAAAGGTGTGGTAGCCTCAATGCAAGAAAGAACAACCAATTTATGATGCTTGACATTTCAAGGACATAACTTTGAAGAAAGCTACATGAAAGCAGGATTGGACATATTTTGGTTCAAACCGAAAAAAAAAATTAATTTTGATTTCGATTTTTTGAATCAATTTTGATTTCAAATTTTAGAAATTCACCTAAATTGTTCGATTATCAATTTAAAAAAATCAATTAAATTGAAAAACCAAAATTATATATATAATATATTATTTATTATATATATATATACAACAACAACAACATACCCAGTGTACTCACACCTAGTGGGGTCTGGGGAGGGGTAGTTAGTAGGCAGACCATACCACTACCTCAGGTAAAGTAGAGAGGCTATTTATGATAGACCCCTAGCTTAGGACCAATAATAGTATAACAAACACGAAAGATAAATACATATAAACTAGTATGGTGTGCAAAATAAACTAACAATATAGCAAACACAAAAGATAAGTGCATATAAACTAGTACGGTATGCATAATAAAATAACACCAATAGACACAAGATAATACTACATCCACAACACTATGAACAATAATATCCAATCACAAAATAATGCTCCTCTACTATTACCGACGCACTCCTGCCCCCTAATCTCTGAAGGGTGTCTTTATCATTTGGTTCGGGTTAAAGACTCTAACTCAGAAGGTCCTTATTCAGGCTTAGTTTTGGTGGTGAAGAAGTTTCCTATGGTCTTTCCGGATGACCTTCCTATTGTTCCTTTGGATAGGGAGATTGAGGTTGGGATTGATTTGGTTCTGAACACTCGTCCAATTTCTATTCCCCCTTATAGGATGGCTCCGGCTAAGTTAAAGGAACTTAAGATCAACTTAAGGATATTTTGGATAAGGGTTTTATCCGTCCTAGTATGTCCCCATGGGGTACACCAGTGTTATTCATACGTAAAAAGGTTGGTTCCCTTCGGATGTGTACTAACTTTTGGTAGTTAAATAAAGTGACGGTTAAGAACAAGTATCCTCTTCTTAGAATAGATGACTTGTTTGATCAGTTGTAAGGTGCCAAATTTTTTTCAAATATAGATCTTCGATCTGGGTATTATTAGCTTAATATTAGGTAGGTGGATATCCGTAAGACAGCATTCCGTACACGGTATGGGCACTTTGAGTTTTTGGTTATGTCATTTGGTTTGACCAATGCCCCAACGATATTCATGTATTTGATGAATAGGTATTCTTTCGGTTTATGGATTTGTTTGTCATTGTGTTCATTAACGACCTTTCGGTGTACTCTATGAGTGAGGTAGATTATGTCAATCACCACCTTGTGGTGTTGCAGACCTTGAAAGCACAACAGTTGTATGCCAATTCTCGAAATATGAATTATGGTTGATGTTGTCACTTTGCTAGGTCATATTATTTCTAGTAAAGAGATCTTGGTAGATCCACAAAAGGTGGTGGTGCTTAAGAAGTGGACTAGAACCACGACTCCAACCAACATTCGAAGCTTGTTGGGTTTGGCCAGGTACGATAGGTGGTTTATGGAGATATTTTCAATGATAGCTACCCTATTGACTAAGTTGAATCATAAGAACTTAAAGTTCTCTTGGTCGGATGCTTGTGAGGGTAGTTTCAAAAAGCTGAAGGATAAACTAACTTTGGCTCCGATTTTTACCTTGCCTGAAGGCAATGCGAGTTTTTTTGGTTTACTATGATGCATCTCGGGTGGAACTTAGTAGTGTTTTGATATAGTATGGTAAGATGATTGCCTATGCGTCGAGACAGTTGAAGGTGCATGATTATCCAAATAATGATCTGGAATTATTAGTTGTGGTGTTTGCATTGAAAATTTGGCATCACTATTTGTATAGAGTGCACGTGGATATCTTCTCGAATCATAAGAGTCTACATTATATGTTCACTCAAAAAGAGCTTAACCTCAGGCAGAGAATATGGCTTAAGCTTCTCAAGAACTATGACATGAGTCTTCACTACCATTCAGGTAAGGCTAATGTTATTGTTGATGCTCTTAGCAGGTTGTCCATGGGGAGTTTAGCTCATGTATATAAGGAGAGGTGGGAGTTAGTGAAGGATATTCACTGCTTGGCCAATCTTGGAGTTCGCCTTTTGGACTCCAAAAATAGTGGTGTTGGTATAGGAAGTGGTTCGGTCATCTCTTTGGGTAGAGATCAAAGAGAAGGAAATGCTAGATCCAGTATTGATCAAAATCAAGGGTGATATAGATTGACAAAAGTTAATTGTAAGACCCAACAAAATCTTAGCTTAACTCAGTCCTTTAGAGCATGAAAAGAGGTCCCAATCTTAGAAAATTTCATCTAAGTAATGACACTTAGTCTCATTATAGGACCTCGATATTTCTATGATTTTATTTATGACACTTATGACCTTAAAATGTCAATTTTTAAGTCGATTCATGATCAGGGATGTCAAATAGTGTTCTTGGGTGAGTTTCAGAATTTTTGGACCTCATTAGAAGCTTATTTTGATGTCGAAAATAGTGGGTCGATGCAATCTCGAGTGATGTCAAAAATATCGCGTCGACAGATTTTTTCTCCATCATTTAGTGCAAATTCTAGTGAGCCGATGCAATATCAATGCGAACGTCGGTCTGCACATCGCTAGGTATATTTTTCAATAAATAAAAATCCGTGTTTGTAGGGGTATTTGGGTTATTTTCCCAACCCTTCTTTAGCCCCAAAACACGAGATTAAACTACCCTAAAGGTAAAATCACTCATTCTCTCTCAAATTTTCTCAAGAACAAACCCTAGGCATTCAATTTCAAGTCCAAGATTCAAGAACACACCATTAATCTTCACAAATTTGATTACCAAGGTATGTTAGGTGTTCAACCAAGGGTTTCGTTCCACCCTTGGAGTTCAATAACCTCTTTTAAACTACAAGTTGAACGATTTCATGAATTCCATGTTTAAATTAGATTATATTATTGACTATGATGTTAGTTGGCTTTCTAATCCATGATTAATTACAAGTTTTATGTGAAATAAATAGAATGTGTCTATTGTTATATGGTTTTATTTTAAAAAACCCTTGAATTTGTGAGTTGGGATTGTGGTCATGATGTTTGTATGTTGTTTATTATTATATGCATAAATTATGCTCCCAAAGTGTTTGTTATAATGTTCATGTGATTTGAATAGATAAATCATGAAGTAATCATATGTGCACAAGTTCATGTCTCTTAGGTGTTTGGCAAAATGACTAAATGAAAGCATTGTTAACAAGCTACTATTCTTATGCTATTATGATCAAGCCATATTTTACTTTCAATGTTATCGAGTCCTGGGGGAATTCAATACCCAAAAATCTAGCTATTTACCTAGAATTTTAGTAGCTACAGAAGTCTCAGAAATGTCATGAACAGTAGTACTCAGTCAATTATAGAACTTAGTGAACTCAATCATGTTCAGTTAGACAGTATGATCAGTAATAGTTCAGTCAAGCCTAGTACAGTCTAGTGATCAGTTCAGTTTCTATTCAATTAGGAGTAGGAATCAGCATTGAGTGAACCCAGGGATGAGGGTATTCCAACCAGTAGAGGGTTTATCCCTTAGTAGCAATTCCTGCATTACAGAACTACGTAGCGTGTGTAGGTTGAGATATATTCTTTCTAGATAAGGGTTGATACATGTCGTACGAGTTTTCCTGCCAGTAAGGGTTGATGAAATGTCTTCCTACCAGATAGAGTTAACTCATAGTCATTGTTAGTATCCCTTGGCAAAGTGCTAACACCCTTCCAACTGGGGTCACAGGTTGGGCCCCAACTTAATTCATATCATAGGTTCAGATACATGGGCTCCTGACCATACTTAGCAGCTCAGACTATCAACAGCAAAATATAGTGGTGAGTCCTTATAGTTTGAGGATATATTTATCATTTTATTATTTCATTAGCTCGATATGTTCAATAGCCGGAGTTAGTTGGGGACGTGTCCCATCAACTCCATATTCAGATAGTTTGAGGGTTTCAAACTAGACTATTTTTTATAGATGTTCAGTTTTCAGTTTTTGATTTCATTATGAACCTTATGGAAAATTCAGCCTAACTTCCACATTATTTCAGTATTATTATGCAGTGCTCACAGTAGGTACCAGTCATGGGTTAGTTTATGGTCCTTTGGGGTTGTAAGCACCATGTGGCACCCAGGGTATAGACTCTAGGAGTTACAAACTTGGTATCAGAGCCTAAGGTTCAACAGAGTCCTAGGGAGTATGAAATTCACGTCTAGTAGAGTCTTGTGTATTGGTGTGTAGCGCACCCTACTTATGGACAAGATGTTATGAGGCATTTTAGGAAAAGTTTCCCTTCTTTTAGTATTAATATCATTTGGGTGAGCATGAGCTTAAGTTAAACTCTCTGTTTAATCCAATGTTTCCTTCCATTTATAGAATATGCCTCCCAAAAGAACCAACGGAAGAAGAACTGGAAATCAGCCAACACCTCCACCCGTTCAGGCAGATCCCCTGGACAAGCATGTCTCCCACGCAGAATTTAGAGCAACTTTCACCACTTTAGCTCATTCTGTAGCAACCTAGAATGAACGTCCAACTGTTGTTCAGGCCAACCCAGTGGCCAATACTACTACATCTATAATTCAGGACTTCACCCGAATGAATCCTCCATCATTTACCGGGTCTAAGCCTAAGGAGGACCCACAGAAATTCCTTGACATGGTGTAGAAAGTCACAGATATCATGGGGGTGACTTCCAGTGAGAGTGCTGATTTAGCTGCATATCAATTATAGGATGTGGCTCATATGGTTTAAGTAGTGGAAGGAAGATAGGGGTGCAGATACAGAGCCCGTAGAATGGGAAGAGTTCGCTATTGCTTTCCTTGATAAGTTTTTCCCACTGGAGTTGAGGGAAGCTAAGGTTTTGGAGTTTATTAATATAAAGCATGGTAGCACAACAGTGAAAGAGTATTCTCTCAAGTTTTTTTAGTTATCCAAATATTCCCCTCATGTGGTAGCTGATAGCAGGTCTAAGATGAGTAAGTTCGTGTCTGGTGTATCTAACAATGTAGTCAAGGAGTGTAGACCGCAATGTTGATTAAGGAGATGGACATATCCAGGATCATGGTCCATGCTCATCATATAGAAGAGGCTAAAAATAAAGAGAAAGAGAGGGAGAATAAGAAAGTTAGAATAGGTAGCTTCAACTTCACTCGACCTAAGTCAGAGGGTGGTAATCGTCCTCAGTTCCATCCAAAATTCTCAGTTCTGACTCTATCCTTAGTCAGTGCTCTGGTGCCTAAGTTTGTAAATAATAATAAAGATAGAGCACCAGACCCTAAACTTAGGGTAGTGTTAGCAGTGCCCAAACAAATTCTCTTTGCCAGAAGTATGGTAGAAACTATTAGGGTGTCTGTAGAGATGGCAGTGATGTATATTTTTGATGTGGCAAGCCAGGCCATAGGGTCATAGAGTGTCCTCAGGTGGGTTCGCAGAGTCAGCATAATCGTCCCCCAGCTCAGTCTAGATGATCGATTCAGCAGGGTGCCACTTCTAGCACCACCAGTAGGAAGCATCCAAACAGACTCTATGCATTTCAGTCCCGATAGGATTAGGAAAGTTCTCCAGATGTGTTCACTGGTAAGTTACAAGTTTATCATTTACATGTTTATGCTTTGCTAGATCCAGGAGATTCTTGTTCTTTGTATCTTTTTATATAGCTGTTGACTTTGGAGTCAGTCCCAAAATCCTAACAGAGCCTTTTTAAGTCTCTACCCCAGTGGGTAAATCTATCATAGCTCGGCGAGTATACAAAAACTTTCCGGTTATGGTATCTCAGAAAGTTACTTCAACAGACTTAGTAGAACTAGAGATGACAAATTTTGATGTCATTCTTGGCATGGATTGGCTTCATTCATGCTATGCTTTAGTTGACTGCAGAAATAGAGTTGTCTATTTTCTGTTCCTAAATGAACCTATCCTTGAATGGAGGGACGGGGTAGTACTTTAGCACTTAGGGTTCAACTTGTTTCCTACCTAAGGGCTACAAAAATAATATCCAAAGGGTGTGTCTATTATCTCGTTCGAGTTAAAAACTCTAGTTCAGAGGCCCTGAATCTTGAGTCACTTCCAGTAGCATGTGAATTTCCAGATGTGTTTCCCAAAGTTCCTCCCGAAAGTGAAATTGAATTTGAAATAGAACTTCTTCCTGATACTCAGCCTATCTCTATCCCGCCATACAAAATGGCTTCAGTAAAACTCAAAGAGTTAAAAGAATAGTTGTAGGATCTCCTAGATAAGGGATTCATCAGACCCAGCGTATCCCCGTGGGGTACACCAGTTCTATTCATGCATAAGAAAAATGGTTCTCTCTGAATGTGTATTAACTACCGTTAGTTGAACAAGGTCACGGTCAAGAACAACTATCCACTTCCCAGAATCGATGACTTGTTTGACCAACTTTAGGGTGATAGTTACTTTTATGAGATAGACCTCAAATCATGCTATTATCAGCTCAGAGTTAGAAAATGTGACATTCTGAAAACAACTTTCAGAACTCGATATGTTCACTTCGAATTCTTAGTCATGTCATTTGGTCTTACCAATGACCCTGTAGCTTTCATGGACTTGATGAACCGTGTGTTCAAGAAGTACTTAGACATGTTCATCATAGTCATTATAAATGTTATTCTTATCTACTCTCGCAGTGAGCATGATCATGTAGACCATCTTAATATAGTGTTACAGACCCTCAGAACCCATTAATTGTTCGCCAAATTCAGTAAATGCAAATTTTAGCTAAGGTTAGTAGATTTCCTTGGTCATATCATTTCCAATGATGGCATTAGAGTTTATCCTCAAAAGATCAAATCAGTGAGAAACTGGCCCAGACCCATCTCTCCGTAAGATATCAAGAGTTTCTTGAGTTGGCTGGCTATTATCGATGATTTGTGGAAGGGTTTTTCCTATTGCATCCCCCATATCCAGATTGACTCAAAAGAAATTTAAATTCGAGTGGTCAGATTCTTGTGAGAAAAGTTTTCAGGAGCTGAAGACTAGACTCACTACATCCTCAATTTTGACTTTACCAGATGGTTCAGATGGGTTTGTGGTATATTGTGATGTTTTCAGAGTTGGTTTGGGGTGTGTTTTAATGCAGAGAGGTAAGGTCATAGCCTATGCCTCTAGACAGCTTAAGCCCCATGAAATGAACTATCCTACCCATGATCTTGTGTTAGTAGTTGTAGTGTTTTCCTTAAAGATTTGGAGGCATTATTTGTATGGAGTACATGTTGATGTGTTCACAGACCATAAAAGCCTGTAGTATGTGTTTTCTCAGTAAGACTTGAACCTGCATTAGAAAAGATGGATAGAGTTATTGAAAGACTATGACCTAAGTATTTTGTATCATCCGGGCAAGGACAAAGTAGTGACTAATTCTCTCAGTAGGATGTCCATGGGTAGTGTTTCTCACGTGCAGGATGGTAAGAAAAAGTTAGTTCAGGAAGCTCATCAGCTTTCCCGACTAGGTGTCCGCTTAGCCAATTTAGCAGAGGGTAGCGTATGGGTGCAAAATAGTTTGATATCATCTCTGGTTTCTGAAGTAAAAAAAAATAGGACAAGTATACCAGTTTAGTTAAACTGAAAGAGTCAGTCAGAGATCAAAAAGTAGAGGTTTTCTCTCAAGGGAGAGATGGTGTGTTGTGCTGCTAGGGTAGACTATGTGTGCCATGTGTGGATGGGATGAGACAGCGGATTCTTGCAGAAGCACATAGTGCGTGCTACTCGATCCACCCAGGGGCCACCAAGATGTACCGTGACTTGCAGAAAGTCTATTAGTTGAGTGGGATAAAGAGATACATTGTAGATTTTGTAGTTAAGTGCTCGACGTATCAGTAGGTTAAGATCGAGCCTCAGAAGCCTAGTGGATCTATGCAGGAATTCAACATTCTCACTTGGAAGTAGGAGGTAAACATTGATTTTGTGATGGGTTTTCCCCATACTAGTCCTCAGCATGAGTCGATTTGGGTCATTATCACTGTAAAAAATGGGTATAATTGCGGGGATTATTTTAACCCCTGCAAAATTATATTAAATACGGGGGTTAAAAATGTTCCACTAAAAATTATTAATTTGTGGAGGTTTTAACCCCCGCTATTCATAAAAAAAAATACCGCTAAAACTTATATAATTTGCGGGGGTTTTAACGCCCGCTATACATCCCAAAAAAATACCTCCGCTGAGAGGGTATTTCTCCATCCCCCCCAAAACATTTCTGTTTCTCTCATTTTCCCCAAAATATTTCTCTCCAGCTACATTGCCCGGGCATTGCTACTTTGCTGGGAGGTACGTCGGCCATTTCTCTCCGGTCGGCCATTTCCTTTCCAGCTTCGATCGACTTTAGAGTGAGTTCTCTCTTTATCCAATTTAAGAAATTTCATACCAATTATTACCAATTGGCAGGGATTCCCCAAAATTCCCTATGAGGCAGTACTGATAATTCTCCAAGATTACTTTAAAATAGTTTGATTTGTGAGCAAATTGGTTCAAACACTACTAGTTTTAAAAAAAATGAACCACAGTCAAGATAAAATGGTGTATTTTTTCTTCTATGTCAGTAGTGTGATGTCTGCCAAGGTTTCTCTTAGTTTTAGTAACTTACGTACTTCATTTACTAGTGGAACCACTCTGCATTTTTGGTGGGTTATCATTTTTACTGGGCCATGGGATGGTATGAATGTTAGTAATATGGCTTACCACTATTGACTTTTGTGAAATTTGAAGCTCTATTGTTAGAGAAGTATATGCCTCAAGCCATCTGTGATTGTATAAATAAGTATTACTTTGCATTGGAGAAGGATGATATGTCAATTGAAGCTTATGAAGTTATGTTTCATGTTCTACTCAATTTTTGACTACTGAGAAGGAGGGTATTTCATTTTTCATCAAAGGTTTCAATTATAACCTTTAATTTTTTATTGTTTATATGACTTCTGCTCGGAAAGGGTTCAATGAGATTTTAGATTATGAAAAGAAGTTAGATGGGGTCACACAAGCGTGTGAGCCTAAGATATTAGCTAAAAAGTCTCACAATATTCATTCAAGAATCCTTGCCCCTTGTCCAAGTCCTCGATGTGGAATTGATACCATTTAACTTCCTTATGGATTTCCACCAGCTATTGCATTTGAGATATGTTTCTTTCTCAGGGAATATCAAGGCGCCTCCACAACCCTATGGTATGTTTTGGTACTTAAAAACTCTTATTATTAACACAAGTACTAGTCACGACTCTACTATATCACCACTTGAAGTAGATATATGAAGTATGTTAAGATTGAGGTATCTGCACACAAAAGTCCCAGCTAAATTGCCTTCTCCCAGTGATAAAACAAGCAACACATGTCACATACAAAAAATTTCAGCCTTTTCTCCGCAATGCTGTACAAAAGAAGTGTTGGCCAAGGCAGTTAATCTGGGAAAATTAGGCATTTAGGGTGATGTTGTTTCACTTCTTAGTACCAACACTAGCAGATTGAGTAAACTTGAAATGTTGGAGAAGTTAGAAAATCTTAAGATTGTGAGTGAATTTCAGTATGCTGGTAACATCACCCTTGGTTCAGTACTTCCCAAGACCTTGAGGAAGTTAACATTTTCCGATATTCATCAAGATGGGGTATTTCATCAAGTCTTAATCCAGGCGCCATAGTCTACAAGCTTACCTATCCTGTACTATTTTGCCAAAAGTCCCAACTTTTATTATGGGTCTAGTAAGGCCTCTTCTAAGTCCCACGTTATAAAGAGCCAAGGGGCTTCTTAGCCTTCTATTAGTTGGACTTCTATCAAGAGTGGATACTATTATTTTAGCAATATTAGTCATTTTATGATTGAGTGACTGTTAAGACAAGCCGGTAGTTAGACACAACAATAGACTCAAGATATAGAGAAGGGGGAGGTAATGGAAGGGGTCATTCACAAGTATGAGGAGGAATCAACAATATGGTCGGTGTGGTAGATGAAATGGTTTTGTAAGGTGAGAAGCACAGCCAGATAGGAAGTTACTCAGCTTGATGACTAGGCTTACTATTATAACTTTTTAGGGAAGTCTAATTTTTAGGCTTCTGATGTTGTTATATTGGATTGCTTCTGTTTTAATTTAATCTGAGGTCTACCTATACATATGTATCTATCAATTTTTCTATGGGTCTGAAATTAGTTTGTGTTGTACTTGACCATCCCGTATATCTTAATTTCTTGCATCCAAAATTTAGGGAATAAGAAAATCTGGTCTATATCTATGCATCAGAGATGTTGTTTTGTGTCTTTATGCTCTCTCTCTTTATATTGGTTTGTCGTTAAAGAGGTTAGAAGAAGGATATTACAGGGGTGAAAGTAGATTAAAATGGTATTAGTTTCAACGTAAAATTGGTGAAAAGATCATAAATTTTCATGTTAATGTATGGAGGTAATTTTTAATGAGGAGTCCATGAAAGATTTTGGTTTTCTACATTATAAAATCTTGATTCTATATGTTTAGATGGATAAGTTTTGGGGCCAATTATTCACTTTATTGTGATTTGTATCGTCATGGTTACAAGTTAGATTTTCTTAATCCACTAATTTTTCTAATTTGTTGACTTCTTATGCTCTGGAAAGAATAATACATAAACTTATTAATAATACATCGAACATAAATTTTATTATACTTGTCTCAGAATTGTTCAAAGAGTCCTATTTATTTTTGAAATGATTCATGATGAACAAATGTTGGAAAGTACATACACTTCTGGTTTATTCCTATTGGAGATTCTGGACAAAACTATGGACATAGATTCTGGTTCATTTCATTATTAAGTTTTTGTACTCCCATTACTTTTCTTTGGGACTTTGGATTGTTTTACTTGAGCCAATATCTATCTTGAGGTGAATCACAATTTGAAGGTTAGCTTCATTCTTATTACTGTGTAATTGGGATGTGCTTATTATCTTGTGTTTTAGAGATGCTTGGTTAATCGTGATAGGCGAGTGGAACCAGAATCTTTTGTTAAGGAGGTGTTTATATTAGTATTGCACTTGTAGTTTCTTGTCTTTTGATTTCTTTAACTATCTGTTGGTGTTCCCGTTGCTCTGAACTTCATTTCCATTATTGTGTAATTGGGATATGCTTATTTTGTTATGTTTTAGCTATGCTTGGTTAATCATAATAGGTGAGTGGAACAAGAATCTTTTGTTAAGGAGGGTGTTTATATTAGTATTGCACTTGTAGTTTCTTGTCTTTCGATTTATTTGACTATCTGTTGTTGTTCCCGTTGCTTTGAACAAGGTTAGCTTCATTTCCATTTTTATGTAACTAGGATGAGCTTGTTGTGTTATGTATAGCTATGCTTGGTTAATCGTGATAGGTGAGAAGGACCAGAACCTTTTGTTAAGGAGTGGGTTTATATTAGTATTGCACTTGTAGTTTCTTGTCTTTTAATTTCTTTGACTATTTGTTGTTGTTTCCGTTGCTCTGAACAAGGTTTGCTTCATTTCCATTATTTTGTAACAAGGATGTGCTTGTTGTGTTATGTAGCTGTAGGAGATAAAATAAAATACTCATGTCCTATATGTGGTTTTAAAAAGTGGCAAACAGAAAAAGTTGTGTTTGACCATTTGATGAATAAGGATTTCCCTAAACATTACATCACTTGGGTTGTGCATGGCGAAATAAATATTTTGCCTAATTCTAGAAACATAGAGGTCACTCAAGATGTGCAACCTTTTGAAAATCCTATTGAATTATTGATTAATGAAGCATTCGGGGGTTTAAGGCATGAGGGTGTTGATGCAGGTCCATCACAAGTAGCGGGAGAAGAAAAAACTTTACATGATTTGTATGATTCAAATAACAAAGATTATTTTGAATTGCTTAAAGATGGAAATAAAGATTTGTATGAAGGATCCAAGTACTCAAAGTTGGAATTTTTGCTAAATCTTTATCACATAAAGTGTTTGTCTGGGTTAAGTGATAAGGAAATGACTATGTTGCTAGATCTACTCAGGGATGCATTTAAATTTGCAAAGATCCCTACATCTCTTTATGAGGCTAAGAAAATCATTAACAAGTTATGTCTTGATTATATCAAGATAGATGGTTGCCCAAATGATTGCATGTTGTACTAGGAAGATAATGTTAATGCAAAATCATACAAGCATTGTCACACTTCTAGATGGAAGCCCGAGAAGGATATCTATATTGATCATGCTCCAAGTATAAGTAAGAAACAAAAAAAGAAGCAAAAGAAGCCTGTAAAAGTTTCGCTACTTTCCATTAAAACCAAGATTACAAAGATTGTTTATGTTCTCTAAAATTGCAGAGCATATGAGATGGCATGCAGATGATGTTAACAAAGATGGGATCTTAAGGCACCCTCGAGATGGTGAAGCATGGAAAAGGCTTGATACAAATTATCCTGAATTTGTTTCTGATCCTCGAAATGTTCGATTAGGACTAGCTAGTGATGGTTTTAATCCTTTTAGAGCAATGAGTACTAACTATAGCATTTGGACAGTGGTTTTGTTTCCATACAATCTTCCTCCTTGGTTGTGTATGGAGCAATCAAATTTTATCCTCTCAATGATCATTCCAGGTCCACATACAGTAGGGAATAACATAGATGTATATCTACAACTACTTATTAAGGAGTTGAATGAGTTGTGGAGTGAAGATGTGGATAATTTTGATTCATCAAAGAATGAAATGTTCAAAATACGAGCAACACTTATGTGGACAGTTAGCGATTTTCCTGGACTTGATATCTTATCTGGTTGGAACACGCATACTGGTCTTGCATGTCTTTCTTGTAATTTTGATGCAGAGTCTTCTCGACTTCGTCATAGTAGAAAGTGGTGTTTTATTAGCCACCGTCGATTATTGACAAGAAATCATAAATTTAGACTGATGAGACATTATTTTGATGGAAATGTGGAAGAGAGGGCCCTTCCAAAGAAGTTATCCGGGACAAAAATTTTACAGCAGATGGAAGATATCAATGTCACATTTGGAAGACAATCAGAGTTGCAGAGAAGAAAAAGGAAAAAGAATGTTGGGGAAGATGCAACTTAAAAATGGAAGAAGAAAAGAATATTCTTTGATATTCCATATTGGGAGTTTAATCCGTTGCCCCATAATTTAGATTTGATGCATATTGAAAAGAATGTGTTTGACAGTGTTATATACACTTTGTTAAATGATAAAGAAAAGTCAAAAGATCATGCTAAGGCTCAAAGAGATCTACAAGATATGGGCATAAGGCTTGATCTTTGGGTCGACGAGAATGATAAGTGTAAACTTATTGCATTTGCAATTCTAAAGAACAAGAAAGTGGCCTTCCTTAAGAATTTAAAGAATATCTCAGTGCTGGATGGTTATTCAAGTAATATATCTCGTTGTATTGCTTTGGATCAAAAAATAATTTTTGGATTAAAAATCCATGATTGCCACATTCTTATGCAACAGTTGTTAACCATATCAATTCGCCATGTGCTTCCAAGATAGGTTGTTGCAACTTTGGTTGAGTTTTCTTCCTTTTTCAGGCAGCTTTATTTGAAAAGTTTAAGTCTTGCAGACTTAAATAAACTACAAAATCGAATTGTAGAAACTCTTTGCTATTTAGAGATTTTGTTTCCTCAATCATTTTTTACTATAATGATTCATCTAACTGTTCATCTAGTTGATGGGGTAAAAAAAGGTACCCCGGTACATTATCGCTGGATGTATTCTATTGAAAGGTAAGATATTCGTTATTCAAAATCATTTTAGTTGATTTTGCAGTAGTATTTCAACGTAAATGCCTCATCTTACATATTAATATTTTTGGGTATAGATTGTTGGGCCATTTTAAGTCCCTTGTAGGGAACAAATCACAAGCAGAAGATTACATAGCTGAAGGTTACATAGTGGAAGAAGCTCTTACTCTTTATTGTCGTTATTTTGAGGAAACTGAGTCAAGGTTAAATCGATCTAAACATGTAAATGATGAACCAAGACAAAATGAGGCTTTTGAAAAGTCAAGTATATTCCCTCAACAAGGTAAGCATGTTGGAGGCTTCATAACAGAATCACTGAATCATTTGGAGAAAACACAAGCTCATCGATATGTTTTACTTAATTGTGCGGTCGTGAAGCCATTTATTGAGTAAGAAATCTACATTGATTTGATTTGTAAGATATGTTTTGAGAAATTGGATTAAAATTGCTAATTATACTGCCTTTATAGTGAGTTTAGACATTACATCAAAAGAAGTACAAGAGGCTGAAGAGTTTCAGCAAGAGACGTTGAGAGAAGAGTTAGTAAAGAGTTCCCTAATTGGTTTCCTAAGCGAGTGAGTGAATGATATTATAATTTTTTTAATATAACTTTCTTATATCAATTTATAATTTCTGATACAAGTGTTTTATATATTTAGATTATGAATCCGGATATAGCAGATATTATCTCTGCTGAGATGAAGTTTTTAGCACAAGGTCCAGCTCGAGATGCAAGAAGATTCAGTGCTTATAACATTAATGGATTCAAAATCCGAACTTTGACTAGAGAGCAAGGATTAAAAACTCAAAATAGTAGATTTTTTCTTATCTCTAACACTTCTTGTGTGGCATCTAGTGCAGATAGACATGCAACACAAGCAGACCTACCATATTATGGAAAGTTGGAAGATATTATTGATCTTAATTATTATGGTCAATTTAGAGTTGTTCTTTTTAAATGCCAGTAGGCTGACACTACTCGGAATAGAGGGTTCAAAATAGATTCTTGGAAGTTTAATTGTGTCAACTTTTCCAAATTGATTCATACCGGTGATTGTGTAGATGATGACCCATCTATTGAAGAAAAACAAGAAAATACGGTCTACTATGTTGATGATAAAAATGATAAAAAATGGAGTGTGGCTGTACATCTAAAACCAAGAGATTTGCTTGACATGGGAGAGGTTGATGAAGAGAAAATATATGAGAATGAGCCATACCAACAACAAGAATTTGAACAATTTTTTGATGTTGATTATGAGAATGTCCAAATTGCAATAGAGGAGAATATGACTAAATAGATATATCATTATTTTTTAGTTTCCTTTGGCACTTTGTTTTTCTCGCTTGATAAGTTGTTTTTTCCAAGACTTCCTATTTTTTGTCTAAGAAAGTTATCTTTGTTCTTTGAGAAAATACCCTATTACCCTCCTAAACTATACCCAAAATGATCGTGACACACCTCAACTTAAAGGGGGTCCTATTACCTCACTAAACTAATTAAAAGTGTAATTTTGACATCATTAGTGACTATGTGTCACATATGTGGCACACACGTGTGCCTACATAGACACTTCAGTGTGTTGTGACACGTATGTGCCATGTAGGCACTAAGGGTGTCAAAATTACACTTTTAATTAGTTCAGGGGGGGTAATAGGACCCCCTTTAAGTTGAGGTGTGTCTTTGTGATTTTGGGTATAGTTCAGGGGGTTAATAAGGTATTATCTCTTGTTCTTTATAAAATTCTTGATACATTTGTTTTGTTTCTCCATTCTTAGTGTTTAATCATGAAAGGATCTTCTGGTATGTTATGTGGTTTCTTATCTCAGGGCAAAAAATTGGAGGACTGGAACTGATTGGAGGTCTTGATTGTACTGTTCACGGAAACTTCTTTGGGATCCAGGTAACAAAGTGATTTTCTCATTTTGATTAGGCAGATACATTTGTATTGTTTCTCCATTCCTAGTGCTTAATCATGAACGGATCTTCTGGTATGTTATATGGTTTCTTATCTCACGGCAAAAAACTTGAGG
Source organism: Capsicum pubescens (assembly GCA_030864215.1). Taxonomy (NCBI): domain Eukaryota; kingdom Viridiplantae; phylum Streptophyta; class Magnoliopsida; order Solanales; family Solanaceae; genus Capsicum; species Capsicum pubescens. The sequence continues at coordinate 282,224,396 of CM061543.1, read as the reverse complement.
ACAAGAACTAATTGGGGTCGTATTGTACTGTTCACAGAAACTTCTTTGGAATTTAGGTAGCGAAGTGGTTTTCTCATTTTGATTAGGCAAATAATTTTGTTTTGTTTCTCCATTCCTAGTGTTTAATCATGAAAGGATCTTCTTGTATGTGAAAGATTAGAAAGATTGTCATGCCTTCTTTACTTTAGCTTCTTTTGCTTGAGGGGTCTGGAAAGGCATGAATGTCTTCCCTATCTCCTCTGCCATTTACTTTGATTGAAGACAAACTGCAGACAAAGAGTTTGTCTTGTTTGCTCTGTCGTATTCACATTTGGGTGAGTTAGCATCTCTGCTTTCATGGGTTATTGTTTGTGATAGGAGTATTTGTTGTTGTAAACCTTCCTACATTCTTTCTCTTGATTGTGTCTTTATAGAGTTGGCGTTCTTTACACTTAGATCTTTGTTTCTGAAGCAGCTTATATCTATTTGGAGTCTAAGCAGCATAGGTCATAATGTTTGTTTGTAGTTCTCCATAAGTTTTCCAGGAGAAAGGTTTTTTAACTTTTTTTTTCCTTGTAATTGTTATACCTCTAAAAGCCAAGAAATGTCCTACAGGCTAAGTGAATAGCTTTTAATGTATATATGTTGCTTTTTAGGAATTGATACAATATCCTTACACAGGTAATGCTGATGTGTTGTGGTGACAGTTTTCGCATCAAAATATAATTGCTCTATCACAATAGGGTTTTGAATTCCAGAAACTTGAACAAAACGAGTACATTCTGAGCATAAGTATAGTTTATAGAGAGACTATGAGAACACAATATTGTCTTAGAGATTTCTAAAAGCAGATATTTGTGGTGTTCTGAATTGTGGAGTTACGAGGTAAAATTTGAGATAATACTTTAGTGACGTCCTTTCCTGGACTACCAACGCTACTTCCATGTGCAGCTGTACAGTTTGTTTTGTGTATTGCTGCTAACAACTCTCTAAGGGAAGAGTCATCTCCTGCAATATGATTTCTGTTGGTTATCAAATATTTGGACTTTTCTGTTCTGCATGTGTGGTTTAGCGGTGGGAAATGAACAAAAATATATTTGAATTTGTCACACAAAATGTATTTGAACATAATGATACCAGTTTAGACCTGCATTCTTTGGCATATTGCGAGCTAAGTCTGGTGGATCACACCTTGAGATTTAAGGTTGGAGGTTCATATTTGAGTTGTTGTTGAGTGGGTCTTCCATTCCATAAAGCCGATTGCTTGGGCTTTACTTTGAGCATCCAATTTACTCTCAGATTTCTCAACAATTATAACATATAGTAGGTTCAGCTATAATGACAATTGGTTAAAACCTGTCTACTTGGCTGGAGGCATACAGAGAGGCATATTTAGTGATATGGGGTTACCCATTATTCCTCATATGCTGGAGGAAGAATAGGAAGGGGAAGGCTGGAACAATTAATTGATAGGACCAATCCAGTGAACTAGCTACTGTAATTTGTATCTTGAAGATTTTCTCTTATGCTGGATTGTTCATCTTCTTCTATGATTCCATTATTGTAATTCTTGTTAAGTTTTGCAAATTCTTAGTCATTGTAGCATATCTGTAGTTGTCTTATATTGTTACTACTATGAGATGTAACTTCCCAGATGTCATCTTACTAAACACTATATTGCTTACTGCAGCTATGCCAAGGTTCAAGCGGATGCATAAAAAGCAAAAACTAGGTTCGTCAGTATCTACATCACAAAGTACTAAATCAGCACCTTCTTTTTTGGACAAAATAAATCTGTCTCCGCCAATTCAGCATGCACCACAACCATCTCGACCATTTTATTCAGCATCCCATCCAGCTCCTATAGATCAGGACACTCCATATTTGGGTCTGATAGTTTTCCCTAAATCACAACCATCTCCAATAGATCACTTGACATTATATCGATCTCTGGTTGGTCGGGACTCATCACATCTACCTCCTGTTGGTTGGACTCATCATATCCATCTCCTGTTGGTCGAGACTCATCACAGCCATCACTTGTTGGTCATAACTTATCACAACCATCTCCTGATGGTCGGGACTCATCACAGTCATATCCTGTTGGTCGGAACTTATCATATCCATATCCGGTTAGTCTGGACTCATCACAGCCATCTCAATCAGTTCACTCTACATCACATCAGGGTCTGAAAAACTAGGACTCATCAAAGTCATCTTGATCAGTTCATTCTACATCACATACGACTCCAACAAATAAGGTCTCATCACAAACAGCTCCAACAGATGAGGCTGCACCCCAAAAATGTTCTAAATGTGAATCAAATATACATTGGGTCATAGACTCAATAGGTAAATACTTCAGACTATCATTACATATTCAACAGATCTTTCTAAGCCAATGTAATGTCTCTCATAGCTTCGCCTAATCTCTTTTCTTATAACAGATTCAAGAAATAATGTCAAGAAAATCAAAGTGAAAGCTAAGAAAAAACTAAATTTAACAGGTGAAGAACGTATCGTGGTTAAGTTTGATGTTTTTTATGCACCGTTTGGGGAATCATGCAGCCTACTTTCGCACTTTTGTGGAATATTAGCGTGTGATTGCTCTTTATTTCCAATCAACTTTGATAAATGGTCGAGTTTACCTATGACATACTTCAACCACTTCTTTGAACATATTATAAAGGTATAAGCTCTAAATCCTGACGACTATACCACTGGTTAATTTTGTTTTTGAATTTTATATTTACATGTAGTAGAAAACCTAACCAATATTTTCATTTTGAAACCCAAATTCTTCTTTGACATAGCCGAATCAATTGCTCGAAGACATGTTTCTTTATCTATTAGAAAAAAATGAGCTGGAAATAAGATTAACATGTGGAATGAAGTTGATGATCCACTTAAAAGTAAAGCTCAGATTATGGATAAGCTGCCGGATAGAATCCCACCGAATCAATGAATTTCTTTTATTGAATACAATTTTAAAGAATCAACAAAGGTATTTATTCAAATAAAATTCTTTATAGTTGTATAATTATTTTTTTCTAATTGAGGTTTAAATATATCTTTGTAAGAAAATGCGTCAAAGGAACTGTGAAAATCGAAAGAAACAGACAATTCCATACACTAGTGGCTCCAAAGCCAATGGTACAAGAAGGGCTAAAATAGTGAGTGAATTAACCTTGAATTTAATTATTCCTAACTAGTAAATTATTTTAATTATGTTTTTTAATTTATAGATGGACGAGACTGGACAATGGCCTAGACGAGCACAAATGTACATTGCTACTCAAAAGAATTAAGATGGAGTATATGTTAATGAAGCGGCAAAAGAAATATGTGTGAGTTATACTTATATACCATAGACTCTTGTTGAGTAATCAACCACGGTAGGCCAAATAAATTTCTATTTTTAATTTATTTTGACAACAAATTTTCTATATGCAAGAAAAAATTGAGTCAGCTTTGAGCCAAAGAGCCATAGATGAGTCTCAAGTTTTGCCAAATAATGTCGTTGGTAAGGTTCTAGGGCCAGATCACTCTGGAAGGGTGATATTCTTGGGATTAGAAGTTGTTCCTAGTAGATTTTTTAAACAAGATAGACCTCATTTTGGTAATACAAGTACTTCAAGTAGTGGAGGTTCTTGTTCGTTCCAATGTCGAGAAAACTTTGCTCAAATGATGAATTCTCACAATCAGATAATGAGTACTTTGAAGGCATATATGATAATGAAAGAAGGAACGACACCGGAATAATTTGTGGGGCTCTTTGATTCTCCTTCAATGGTTTCTCCCACAATAGTAGTAAAGTTCTCTTTACTTTTTTAGGACATTCCTAGTGTGTTAATACTGATTTTGCGACTGTTTCATTCTCATGCACTCTATTGTGTTCAAATCACTTGACTGATTTTCTGCTATGATTGTCATTACATTAAACAGAAGAGGTCAAAATTTTGGACAAAGCGTTCTTAGGTAGTGTCTCCCTCCTCTTTTGATATGTTTCCCTTATACCATTCTGTTGACCTCATTTCCGCTTGCTACATCACTTCATTTCATGCCGCTCTCTTCTTGTGTCTTGCACCTAATGAGAAACCAAAGAAGTAGTCAGAAGGGAGACTTTGTACACCTGAGAAAGTTTGCTAAAGTTTCAAAGTTTTTCACCTTTTTCACTGTTATGATCTCACAATTCTTAAGGTTTATCTCTAATCATAAGTATGATTTTGAAGTGCTTGAAATTTGTAAAGCTATTACATAGATATGTAAAGCTATTGGAATTTGTCCAATCATGCTAACGAATGAATGCATAATCTTGGCAGTTCTTGTTGCATCATTCTTCATGTATAACAGATACCTGGTGATATTTAAGTGGCTTTAAACATCATTGGATATATTGTGTATATGATATTTTATAGAGACGTTTGTTTCTATTTCACCACAAAAATATTGTAATCTTTGTGAACTGAACTCTACGCTTGCTCTACCACTTGCAAAACATACAATAGGATTGTCTTTACTTTCACAATTTACAAGTATAAATGTCAATGAGTGCCTCTTTTATGAATTTTATATAGTTACTTATTTTGCTTTTTTTTTTGCATTTTGTATGTCATTTTCCCGGAGTTTTCAGACTTTGAATCTTGTTTAATTTTTATTTGTCGAGCGGAGTTAGTTATTTATACATCATTACTGCTTTCATTCATCTGATCTGCACCTGATTACTAGGAAGGATTACTTAATGCATGGTAATAAGCATGTTTTTTCACACAATGTGTCTCATCTAGCACATTATTTTCTAAAACTTGGAAACTATGATGTTTATCAAGCACAAGACATATTAGTGAATGAATATGCATAAAACTTATTGTAACGACCCAATTTACTGAACCGGAATGCTAAACGGTGCTCATGATCCCAAGGGACCACAAGCTAACCCATGACTGATATCTGTACATGTATACTGCATAAGATAATTTAATAATGCGGAAATATTCACTGAAAGGCCATAAGGTTCGATCATGAACATAACTGAATAACGTAACATCTGTGTGGGGTAATATAATACCCAAAACAAAACTGAAGTCTAAAACATGATAGTCTGTATCTAGTCTGCATCTAGTCTACATCTAGTCTGAAAGCCTCTACTATCTGAAGAATCTGAATAAGGAGTTGATGGGATATGTCCCCAACTAACTCCAACTAATAAGGTAATCAATGAGATTCTAGAAAATTATTATGTCCTCGAAGGACTGCTGAATCTGGAATCTACTGCTGATCTGGAACTCATGTCTCTGAACCTATGGTGTAACATAAAAAGAAAGAACCATAGCGCGAATGTGTCAGTATATATGTACTGAGTATACATATGAGGTAGGTTATATGCAATGGTTCACATGAATGAATATTGCTAACTGATTGTCTAACATGAACGTGAGAATACATGCATAAATACGTAACTGTAACTGACAATGTGATTTCATAATTTCTGAGTCTGTATACTGATAATGTGTCATGCTAGTAACTGATATAACTGATAACATGAAGGACTATATCTGAATAATGTTGATAACATGGGTGATGGTATCTAGATATAACTGGTAACGTGGGTGACTGTAGCTGACAGTCCTGAATCTGATGGAACTATCTGAGTTTCGTACTATATCTGAGTTGACTATATCTGACAGTCCTGAAATCTGAAGAACTATCTAAGTTCTATTACTGAGACTGATTGACTGTATCTGACAGTCCTGATTTTGTAAAATGAAATTGTGGGAAGTAGTATCTAATTGACATGCCCCAAATATGCTATAATAGCTGAATTGGGATCCAATATATGACCTGATTGGAAGGGTGTCAATATCTATCCACTGGTAAGGACAACATATGAGTAACCCTCATATAACAGGTAACTCTAGATAGAACGGTGGGAACCCTCACATAACAAGTTAAGCCACCTTATCTACCCTCATATAGCAGGCTATGATGTCTCAACCTATGTTGGCTACATAGTTCTGGAAAGCAAGGATTGCTTATAGGAATCATACCCTCGTATAACTGGTGAGTCCCCATCCTTGGGTTCACTCGGTGATAATTCCTACTCCCATCTGAATGGACACTGAACATGATTTACTGAACTGAACTGAGCATGGACTAAGTTACTAAATTTTTGTGGCTGACAGAATACTACTGATATCTGACAACTAACTGAGTCATGAGATCATGGAGATTTTTCCTAAGTCATAAGACTATCTGAAGTCTAAGAGTTCATATATTGACTGAGAGTATCATGACAAATATGACATGGCTCTAGGCACACAGCTAATATTTTGGGTACAAGTACCCCCAGGACTCGATAGAAGGGAACTGACATAGCATGATTTACTTGAAGACTTGACTATCATCATAATACATACTACCTTCATAGGATCCTTTCATCAAACATGTAGTAGGCATAAACTTGTACATACATGGAGATTTCATGATATCATTCTAGTTAGACAATTTTTCCTTCATCTAGGCATTTAATCAAACATATTGTAGGCATAGTACATGTAAAGCACATCATACAACAATTAAACATCATGCTTCAATTCTAATTCCATCATACAAGGTTTTAGTCATGAGATTTCATAAATATTTATCTATACTAATCAACCTACATGAAATTTATCATCAAATCATGGAATAGAAATCAATTCCTCATTTATCAACATGAAAGAGAACATACAAAGCATGAAAATATGAAAAAAATCCATAACTTGTAGTTAAAAAGGATTCTTGGACTTCATGGATGAAAGGAGTCCATGAATGAACACTATGCATACCTTAGTTCGTGATTTCGTGAAGATTGATGGTGAAACCTTCTTGAAATTGGACCTTCTATGAAAACCCTAGCTTAAGTTCTTGAGAGTATTTGAGAAAAATATCAATATTTTGGATGAATAATGGCTAAATCCAGTGTTTCGAAGCTTATATAGGGGTGAAAAATTGATCCTTTTAACTCTGAACACGTAATTAAATTTTCAGTAAAATTTCCCGAATTGGGCCCTTGGCACGACGCGGCGTTATCGCGTCGTGTCACTGGAAATTGACAAATGGGAAACTACACGGTGGCGCGATGCGGAGCTATCGCGTTACCACCTTTTCTACGACCTGGAAGTTTGGCGCGATGCACCAGTATCGCAGAGTAACACTGGAATTTGACAATTGTCATTTGAGCTATCTCCGCGACGCGCTGAAGGCTAGCTCAGGTCAAATACTGTCTCACTAAAAAGGCTCTAACTCTTCGCCCGGGTGTCAGATTTTGGTGAATTATATATCGATGGAAATCTTATTCAATTTCACACGTGATAGGAAGTAAAAATTATAGAAATACCATGGGTATATGAATGAATTCTTATTTCAAAGAAAGTTCTAACATCCTTGAGATGATTTTTGAGCTAAGAAAAAGCACAGGTATTACAATATCTCCCCTTTTAGAACATTCATCCTCGATTGAGATTGACTGAGAGGGGAAAAAATTAGCTGAACATGAATAACTGGAACAGGATCTCATGACGTACGTGACTGACAAGATGAACATAACATACTAAACATGCATATCTGATGCATGCGTAACTGATTCATAAATGCATGACTGAAAGTTTTGAAGAACTAAATTTTCTCATAATAAGAATGCATGTTTGATGCATAACTATATAACTGATCTGATATATGAATGCATGACTGAATATGCGGTGGTACTTGATACCAAGCGTATCATGGGAACATGAGCATGAGACTGAATACTAAGTTAGTGATGTACACTAATAATGAAACTGAGTAAGCTTAAGGAGAACTGTTACCTTGATCTTGATCTGAGTTGGCGGGGAAGAGGTGAGTGTATTGGGTATGCATATCTGCTTCTTTTTCCCAAATAGCTCCCTCGATGGACTGATTTCACCAAAGAACTTTAACTAGAGGGACTTCTTTGTTCCTCAATCTACGAGTATGATAGTCTAGGATTTCGACTGTAATCTCTTCATAAGAGAGGCTATTCTGAACATCAATGCTCTAAATAGGGACTATGACTGATGGGTCACCTATACACTTCTTGAGTAAAGAGACATAAAGGCTGGATGAATTGAGGCTAGATCTGAAGGCAATTTGAGCTCATAAGCTACCTTGCCGAATCGACTGAGAATCTTGAAGGGACCGACATATCGAGGACTCAGCTTTCTCTTCTTTCCAAATCTCTTCACTTCCTTAATAGGAGAGATCTTGAGGTAGACATAGTCACCAATCTCAAACTCAAGATCCTTTCTACGAACATCTACATAAGACTTTTGTCGGCTCTGAGCAACTCGGAGTCTTTCTCTAATTAATTGAACTTTCTCTAAGGCGTCGAATACTAAGTCAGGACCTATGACTGAGGCCTCACTAACTTTGAACCAATTGATTGAAGATCTACATCTCCTACCATAGAGAGCTTCGAATGGATCCATCTGAATACTGGAATGATAGCATTTGTTGTATGCAAACTCAATCAAAAGAAAGTGGTCATCCCAACTTCCCTTGAAATCAATTGCACACGCCCTTAGCATATCTTCCAAAGTCTGAATGGTCCTTTCTGCTTGACCATCTGTCTGAGGATGAAAGGCTATACTGAGATGAACTTGGGTACTAAGACCCATTTGGAATGCTTTCCAGAAATAAAAGGTGAACTGAGCACCTCTGTCTGAGATAATAGTCAATGGAACACCGTGCAATCTGACCAGCTCCTTAATGTAGAGCTTGGAATAATCCTTGGCTGAATAAGAGGTATGAACTGGAAGGAAAAGAGATGATTTGGTCATTCTGTCTACAATGACCCAGACTGAATCATGTTGATGACGAGTTCGAGGAAAACCCATCACGAAGTCCATGTTCACAACTTCCCACTTCCAAGTAGGAATACTGAACTCCTGCATAGGACCACTAGGCTTTTGATGCTCTATCTTAACTTGCTGACTTTAGAGCACTTAGCCACAAACTCTACAACATCTCTTTTTATCCCGCTCCACCAATAGATCTCCCGCAAGTTGCGGTACATCTTTGTGGCCCCTTGATGAATAGAGTAGTGCGCACCATGCGCTTCTGCAAGAATTTGCTGCCTTAAATCATCTATGTCTGGAACACAGAGACGACATTAACAATGAAGAACACCATCTCCCCTTTGGGAGAAAACCTCTATTTTTTTATTCTGAACTGACTCTTTTAGATTGACAAGTCTAGACTCCTTATTTTTTTTTTATTTTACCTTGGAAACTAGAGATGATTTTGAACTACTCTGAACACATACACCACCCTCTGAAGAGTCGACTAAGTGAACACCTAGTCTGGCAAGCTGGTGGACTTCCTGGACTAACTTCTTCTTACTATCATCAACATGAGAAATACTACCCATAGATAGTCTACTCAGAGTGTCGTCCACTACGTTGGCTTTGCCCGGATGATAGAGGAAACTCATGTCATAATCTTTTAAGAGCTCAAACCACCTTCTCTGACGAAGATTGAGATCCTTTTGAGAAAAGACATACTGAAGGCTCTTATGATCTGTGAAGACGTCTACATGAACTCCGTAGAGATAATGCCTCCAAATCTTCAAGGCAAATACTACGGCTGCTAACTTAAGGTCATGAGTAGGATAATTCTTCTCATGGGGTTTAAGATGTCTGGAGGCGTAGGCTATGACCTTACCATGATTCATGAGGAATCAACCTAAACCCACTCTAGATGCATCACAATATACTACGAAACCTCCTGAACCGTCTGGTAATGCTAGAACTGGAGATGAAGTGAGTTGAGTCTTCAATTCATGAAAACTCTTCTCGCATGAATTTGACCACTGAAACTTGACCTTCTTCTGAGTCAATCTGGACATAAGAGATGCAATAGAAGAAAATCCCTCAACAAACCATCTGTAATAGCCATCCAAACCCAAGAAACTCCTAATATCTGATGGAGAAATAGGGCGAGGCCAGTTTTTTACTGCTTTGGTCTTTTGAGGATCTACTCTAATTCCATCACCGGAAATAATATGACCAAGGAATTCTACTGACCTTAGCCAAAATTCGCACTTACTGAATTGGGCGAATAACTAATGATCTCTGAGAGTCTGGAGTACTATTCTGAGATGGTTTGCATGATCTCACTCAGTGCGGAAATAGACTAGAATATCATCTATGAAGACTATGACGAACATGTCCAAGTACTGCTTAAACTCACGGTTCATTAAGTCCATGAAAGCGACTGGGGCATTGGTAAGACCAAATGACATGACTAGAAATTTGAAGTGACCATACCACGTACGAAAAGTTGTCTTCGGGATGTCACATTCTCTAACTCTGAGTTGATGATAACCGAATCTAAGGTATATCTTAGAGAAATAACTGGCACCCTGAAGTTGGTCAAACAAGTCATCGATTCTGGGAAGAGAATACTTGTTCTTAATCGCAACCTTATTGAGTTGACGGTAATAAATGCACATTTTGAGAGAACCATCTTTCTTGCACACGAATAAGACTGGTGTGCCCCATGGGAAAACGTTGGGTCTGATGAATCCCTTATCTAAGAGATTCTTCCACTGTTTTTTCATTTTCATGAGTTCTGCTGGTGCCATTCTGTATGGCGGAATAGAGATAGGCTGAGTGTCTAAAAGAAGATCAATACCGAAGTCTATTTCCCTTTCGGGAGGAATTCCTGGAAGATCTTAGGGAAAGACATCTGAATATTCATTCACTACTGGGACTGATTCGAGATTGGGAGCCTCGGAACTGGAATCTCTAACATGAACTAGATGATAAACATATCCCTTAGATATCAATTTTCTTGCCCGAAGGTAGAAAACAAGTTGACTCCTGAAAGCGGATATGCTACCCTTCCACTCTAGGACGGGTTCATTTGGGAATTGAAACTGAACTATTCTATTTCTACAGTTGATTGTGGCATAGCAGGAATGAAGCCAATCCATGTCGAGAATGACATCAAAATCAGTCATCTCTAATTTAACTACTCTGACTACTGAATCTGGAATCTACTGTTGATCTGTAACTCGTGTCTCTAAACCTATGGTGTAACATAAAAAGAAAGCACCATAGTGCGAATGTGTCAGTTCATATGTACCGAGTATACATGTGAGGTAGGCTATATGCAATGGTTCACAAGCATGAATAATGCTAACTGACTGTCTAACATGAACGTGAGAATACATGCATAAATATGTAATTGTAACTGACAATGTGATTTCATGATTTCTGAGTCTGTATACTGATAACGTGACATGCTAGTAACTGATATGACTGATAAGATGAAGGATTATATCTGAATAATGCTGATAACATGGGTGACTGTATCTGGGTATAACTAATAACGTGGATGACTGTAGATGACAGTCCTGAATCTGATGAAACTATCTGAGTTATGTAGTGTATCTGAGTTGACTGTATTTGACAGTCCTGAAATCTGAAGAACTATTTGAGTTCTATTACTGAGATTGATTGATTGTATCTGACAGTCCTAATTCTGTAACATGAAACTTGAGAAGTAGTATCTAATTGACATGCCCTAAATATGCTATAATAGCTGAGCTGGGGTCCAATCTATGCCCTGATTGGAAGGGTATCAATATCGCGCCACTGGTAAGGACAACATATGAGTAACAGTCATGTAATAGGTAACTCTAGATAGAATGGTGGGAACCCTCACATAACAGGTTAAGCAACCTCATCTACCCTCATATAGCAGGCTACGATGTCTCAACCTATGCTGGCTACATAGTTCTGGAATGCAAGAATTGCTTATAGGAATCATACCCTCGTATAACTAGTGAGTCCCCATCCTTGGGTTCAGTCGATGCTAATTCCTCATCTCATCTGAATAGATACTGAACATGATTTACTGAACTGAACTGAGCATGGACTGAGTTACTGAATTTCCGTGGATGACAGAATACTACTGATATCTGACAACTAACTGAGTCATGAGATCATGGAGATTTTTCCTGATTCATAAGACTATCTGAATTCTAAGAGTTCATAGTTTGACTAAGAGTATCATGAAAAACATGACATGGCTCTAGGCACACAACTAATATTTTTGGTACAAGTACCCCCAGGACTCGATAGAAGGGACTTGACATAGCATGATTTACTTGAAGACTTGACTATCATCATAATACATACTACCTTCATAGGAGCCTTTCATCAAATATGTAGTAGGCATAAACTTGTACATACATGGGGATTTCATGATATCATTCTAGTTAGACAATTTTTCCTTCATCTAGGCATTTAATCAAACATATTTTAGGCATAGTACATGTAAAGCACATCATACAACAATTAAACATCATGCTTCAATTCCAATTCCATCATACAAGGTTTTAGTCATGAGATTTCATAAATATTTTTCTATACTAATCAACCCACATGGAATTTATCATCAAATCATGGAATAGAAATCAATTCCTCATTTATCAACATGAAAGAGAACATACAAATCATGAAAACATGAAGAAAATCCATAACTTGCAGTTAAAAAGGATTCTTGGACTTCATGGACGAAAAGATTCCATGAATGAACACTATGCATACCTTAGTGATTTCGTGAAGATTGATGGTGAAACCTTCTTGAAATTGGACCTTCTATGAAAACCCTAGCTTGAGTTCTTGAGAGTATTTGAGAAAAATATCAATATTTTGGATGAATAAGGGCTAAATCCCGTGTTTCGAAGCTTATATAGGGGTGGAAAATTAACCCTTTTAATCCTGGACACGTAATTAAATTTTTAGTAAAATTTCCCGAATTGGGCCCTTGGCGCGACGCGGCGTTATTGCGTCGTGTCACTGGAAATTGACAAATGGGAAACTGAACGGTGGCGCGATGCGGAGCTATCACGTTACCACCTTGTCTACGATATGGAAGTTTGGCGTGATGCGCCAGTATCGCGGAGCAACACTGGAATTTGACAATTGCCATTTGAGCTATCTCCACGACGCGTTGAAGGCTCAAGTCAAATACTGTCTCACTAAAAAGGCTCTAACTCTTCTCCCGGATGTCGGATTTGGGAAAATTATATATCGATGGAAAGCTTATTCAATTTCCCACATGATAGGAAGTGAAAATTATAAAAATACCATAGGTATATGAATGAATTCTTATTTTAAAGCAAGTTCTAACATCCTTGAGATGATTTTTGAGCTAAAAAAAAGCACGGGTATTACACTTATCCATCTCATTTACATTTCCATGTCTAGTTAGAAATCCTAAAATATTTCTTAGTAAATATTTTTCAATTTGTTTGTCTTACTTTTTAGTCCGTTTCAAAAATGAATGTCTCTCTTTTTCTAGCATGTTTTAAGACACACAAGATTTAAGTATATTTTGGTACATTTGACCTATCTCTAGATTAAGATTAAAAGATTCATTTTTGTAGTACACCAATGTTTGATTCTTACACTTTGCACTTTTATGTAGCCAAGTGATGTGGCTAGTGGACCCATTACGCCCATGAATGCAAGGAGATCAAGTGATGATAATGATCCTAATGACATTATTTGATTTCATTGAATTTGTCTTGGATATTCAATTATGATGATGTAATTGTGTGGTTGGATTGAATCTTAGAATATTGAAGGTTTTGGGTTTAAATTTAATTTTATAGTTTGAAGATACTAGTTAATGTTGAAAATTTGGAGTTTAAAGATGTTAATGTTGAAAATTTAGTTTTGAAGTTTAATGTTCAATGTATTTTTGATATGCTTGTCAGTTACAATGTTTAATTACTCTGTTTATTAATGATATATGAATTGAACAAATATTGGATTGTAGGTTATGCCTAAAGGAATAATTAAATTTGAGCTAAAATTAGGATCTATAATTAGTTATTGAAAATTGATGGGCCCTACTAAATTTGAAAAAAAAAATTGCGGAGGTTTTAACCCCCGCAAGTTTTAAATAAAATTTTATTATAAAAAAAATAAATTTAGAATAACGGGGGTCAATAACCACCGCAAATTAATTATGGGATTCGTAATCGTCGCACAATAACTGAAGCAAATTAATTATGGGGGTCGGAAAAAACTGCCGCAAAGTGGTTGTGATGGCTCGTATTCTAGGGGTTTTGGAAACTGCCGAAATTATATTTTGCAAGGGTTTTAAACCCCCCCGCAAACCGTAAAATTAACCTCCATAATTGGACTATTTTTTGTAGTGTGTGGATAGGATGACCAAATTAACCCATTTCTTACCAGTTCATACCTCTTATTTAGCCAAGGATTACGCCAAGCTCTATGTTAGAGAGTTAGTCAGATTGCACGAAGTCCTATTTTCCATAATTTCAGATAGAGGTATGCAGTTCACCTCTCACTTTTGGAAAGCCTTTTAAAAAGGGTCTTGGTACCCAAGTTCACCTCAATACAACCTTCCACCCTCAGACAGATGGTCAAGAAGATAGGACCATTCATACTCTAGAAGATATGTTAAGAGCTTATACAATTTACTTTAAGGGTAGTTGGGATGACCACTTGCCTTTGATTGAGTTTGCATATAATAACAGCTATCATTCCAGCATTCAGATGGCTCCGTTTGAGGTGCTTTATGGGAGAAGATGTAGATCTCCCATTGGTTGGTTTGAAGTGGGTGAGGCCTCAGTGGTAGGTCCTGACTTGGTATTTGATGCCTTAGAAAAAGTTCAATTGATCAGGGAAAAGATTAAGACAGCTCAGAGCTGACAGAAATTGTATGCAGATGTGCAAAGAAAAGATCTCGAGTTTGAGATTAGTGATTATGTGTACTTTAAAATCTCTCTTATGAAGGGAGTCAAGAGGTTTGGCAAGAAGGGGAAGCTCAGTCCCTGATATATCGGTCCTTACCGAATTCTCAGCCATTTCGGAAAGGTGGCTTATGAGCTTGAGTTGCCTTCAGACTTAGCTTCAGTACACCCAGTGTTTCATGTCTCCTTTCTTAAGAGATGCATTGGTGACCCAGTAGTTGTAATTCCTATAGAGGTTCTAGATGTTCAGAACAATCTCTCTTATGAAGAAGTTCAAGTTGAAATTCTTGATCATCAGGTTCGTAAATTGAGTAACAAAGAAGTTCCTCTAGTCAAAGTTCTTTGGCGGAATCAAATTCGTGAAGATTGATAGTGTGTTCAAGTGTTTGGCGGAATCCTCTCAAGTGTTCAAGTGTTTGGCGGAATCCTCTCAAGTGTTTGGCAAAATGTCTAAATGAAAGCATTGTTAACACGATACAATTGTTATGCTATTATGATTATGCCATGTTTTACTTTTAATGCTATCGAGTCCTGGCGGTATTCAATACTCAAAAATCTAGTTGTTTACCTAGAATTTCAATAGCTACAAAATAGTCTCAGTAATGTCACGAACAGTACTTCTCAGTCTGTTACAGAACTCAGTGAACTCAATCCAGTTCAGTTAGACCGAACGATTAGTAACAGTTCAGTTAAGCCTAGTACAATCTAGTGATGAGTTCAGTTTCTATTCAGTTGAGAGTAGGAATCAGCACTGAGCAAACCCAGGGATGGGGGCATTCCTACCAGTAGAGGATTTGGTCCTTAGTAGCAATCCCTACATTACAGAACTAAGTAGCCAGCGTAGGTTGAAATATCTTCCTGCCAGATAAGGGTTGATACATCTCGTACGAGTTTTCCTGCCAGTGAGGGTTGACGAAATGTCTTCCTGCTAAATAGGGTTAACTTATAGCCATTGTTCGTATCCCTTGGCAAGGTGCTAACACCCTTCTGAATGGAGTCACAGGTTGGGCCCCAACTCAGTTCATAATTGGGGTATGTCGGTTAGATGAACACTCCCACAGTTTCAGTTTCAGCTTCAGACTCAATATAGAACTCAGTTCAGTTCTACAGAATCAGGACTATCAGACACAGTCGCCCAGCTTAGTGCAGAACTCAGTTCAATTCTACAAGATCAGGACTGTTAGAAATAGTCATTCAGTTATCAGTAAACTCAGACATCAGTCACTCAGTTATCCAAACTCAGTATCCAGTATTATTATGATCTCAGTTACAGTATATATAGTTATGTGCAAAGTATTGCATAATCAGTGTCTCAGCAGTTTCAGTCATACATGTACTCTCATTCAGTTATATTCATAGTCTTCATCCAGTTATTATTCATGCATATGAACCCTTGCATATCAGCCTACCTCATTTAGCATACTAGTACATTCAAAGTACTAACGCATACTTTTTCTTTTGCGCTATGATGTCTCATATCATAGGTTCAGAGGCACGGACTCCTGACCATACTTAGTAGCTCGGACTATCAGCAGCAGAATATAGTGGTGAGTCCTCATAGTTTGAGGATAGAGTTATCATTTCAATATTTCATTAGATCAGTATGTTCAATAGTTGGAGTTAGTTGAGGACTTGTCCCATCAACTCTATATTCAGACAGTTAGAGGCTTTCGAACTAGACAATTTCTGACAAATGTTTAGTTTTCAGTATTTATTTATCAATATTTGATTTCAGTTATGAACCTTATGGAAAATTCATCCTAACTTCTACATTATTCCAGTATTATTATTTAGTGCTCACAGCAGGTACCAGTCATGGATTAGTTTGTGGTCCTTCGGGGTTGTAAGCACCTTGTAGCGCCCAGGATACAGACTCGGGGCATTACAGTAATGGTATTTGAGATCAGTGGTGATGATACTTTACGGTACCAAGGGAGGTTATGTATTCCTCACGTCGATGGTTTGCAAGAAAGAATATTGGTTGAGGCGCATGAATCACGTTGCGTTGTTCATCCCGTTTCAACGAAAATGTATCATGATCTCAAGGAGATGTATTGGTGGAATGGTATGAATAAGGTGTGGCTGATTTTGTGGCCAAATGTTTGGTGTGTCAACAAGTGAAAGTTGAGCACATGAAGCCTGAAGACTTGTATCAAGAAATTGAATTGCCTGAATGGAAATGGGAAGTTATCAACATGGTTTTCGTTACCGGTCTCCCTCAATTTCGGAACTCCTTTGATTTGGTTTAGGCTTGAAGAAGATTATTGAAGAAAAATGGGCAACCCCTTCAGGTATTTGTATGGAGGTGAACAGAATCAAGATATGGTTTTCCAAAGAGGAACATAAAGTTAATCATGTTATGGAGGGGAATAAGGTGGCAGATTTTCTAACTAACTTCGTCTTAAATTCTGCAAGTGCACAGAAAACACATCATAATTTTCAAGAACTTCCAATTGGAGCAAGAGGATTGATAATTACAGAGAAAACTCAACTTCCTAATATAAAGATCAATACAATAAGAGCAATTAAACCTGATTGAGTAGCAAACAACAATAAGTATTATCATGAGAACTTGCAAAGACCTCACCTAACAACTAAAAATATCAACAATGATTCAAGTTAGCATCCGAAACAACATCTACGATAGTAGGATCTCGATCAAAGCATAGTAATTAGACGTTATTGATAGTATTTCAAAGTGTGGTATTAATTTATACAAAAATCCATTTACTTGGGGGAGATTTAATAGAAGTTTAATTAACATACTACATGAATCGAGCTACATATCTCGGGATCAAAAGAAATAGTCTTACTTAGGCAACAAGTGTTTGGAATAAAAGAAGTTAGAAGAATATTTTTCTGGTCTTCGAATCCATGGCGTTTGGTAAGAGCATTGAGGCTCGCTCCCTAAGTGGACATGACCAAACCTTCCAAACAAAACATTTCTTCTCAACTCAAGAGGGTTGTATAGATTTCAAGATTAGACATCTTTTATGTTACCTTGCCGATCTGAACCATCTGAAACATCTGAACTCATCATTACGATCATCTTGGTTTGGGAAGATGAAGAGTTCCAGGTTTTTTGTGTATAAATGTCTGGACTTTCCTCTTTCTAGATTCTTCTTTCCTTTCTGATTTTTATTGATTTTGTTTATGAAATTTTTTGTTTTGTTTTTTGGACATGATCTTTCTGTTTCTTCTACAAAACTGTGTCTAATAAAATGCCTGATATGCCACCTTTAATTTTAAAAAAAAAAAAGAATTTGATTCTTAAAGTTCAAACCTTTTTGTACTCTACAAATACACCTGCTATCTGGAGAGAACTATGAACTGTCATGAAAGCTAGAGTTTATTGATCTACCTTTTATTATTCATGCTATATTCATTTTTATTTTCTTTCCCTTTGAATGATATGTTTTGTCTTCCTTATGGAGCGACACTTCTCATTCTAAAATTATGAACACTATCAACAAATCTTACTTGGTTAAATTCCATAACCTATTAATTCGTTCAAGTTAAGGTTCACAGTCATGGACATTTAGGTGGATAATCAATTCAAACGGACGATGAAAGACTCTGGAAGATTTTTATTTATAATAAAATAATTAACCATACTAATTAGTAAATTAAATAAATTCAAATACAAATACACCTGCTATCTGGAGAGAACTATGAACTGTCATGAAAGCTAGAGTTTATGAATCTACCCTTTATTCTCCATGCTATATTCATTTTTATTTTCTCTCCCTTTGAATGATATGTTTTGTCTTCCTTATGGAGCGAAACTTCTCATTCTAAATTATGATTATTGTTAGTTAAAGATTTATTATAACTAATTTAATCTTGAGCTTAATTCTTTGATTGTTTGGCCAGAACACTATCGACAAATCTTAACTAAAGTTGAAAGTGAAATTTACGATTGTAATATGATTAAATAGATCAAGTTCTCAAAGTCGCACTTGGAATAGACATGCCTCAAGTTATCTTGGTTAAATTCCAAAACCTATTAATTCATTCAGGTTATGATTCACAGTCATGGGCATTTAGGCGTATAAGCAACTCAAATAGATGATTACAGACTCTGAAAGATTTTTATTTATAATAAAATAATTAACCATATTAACTAGTAAATTAAATAAATTCAAAAATTGAACCAATTAATTAGATAACCCCATATAACCGACACATTCAAAAATTGAATCAATAAATTAGACAGCCCCCATATAACCGACACATCGTGCAGCTCTCATCACAATAC
Source organism: Capsicum pubescens (assembly GCA_030864215.1). Lineage (NCBI taxonomy): Eukaryota > Viridiplantae > Streptophyta > Magnoliopsida > Solanales > Solanaceae > Capsicum > Capsicum pubescens. Next base: position 282,205,365 of record CM061543.1, on the reverse strand, counting down.
CAAAATGCCACCATATAACCGACACATCGTGCAGCTCTCATCACAATACCAAAATCCGAAGGTTAACTGTAACCTTTCAATGAAAAAACGAATTATGGAAAAGAGCTCCTTGTACGGCCAACCACCACTAGTTTCCAGAAACATGTCAGAAGAGCGAATTAAAATGACCAGGACCACAGTATAATAATTGGTATTCTCACGAATCTCGTAGAAGTCTATCTATCACATGTTTGATATTTTTGCTTTTCTGCAGAGACAATTGAAACATTGGAAGTACTTGTGAAGCTCACTACACATCAACTGAAGTCTTACTAGAAAACACTCGGGCACTAGGGAAAGAGCAAATAATGGACTTCTTAAAAATGTCGTCCAAGGAAATAAGAAATCTAACACCAAAATTTCTCTGAGCTCCGCTCAGATAAAAATTTGTGAACATGCAGTCTCCAACTAAAAATCAACTAGAACTTGTTCTGCACGATCAGTTTTTTGTTTCTTCGGACAAGACGACGAAAGGTGTCCACGCTCTCCACATTCATAACAAGTTCGCCTCCTAATCTTTGAACTAACAGTGCTTGTTGCAACACTGTCCGCATTTTGATCTTGCAGCGCAGGTCTCGAATTGGTTGCCCCTCCTTTCGTTACAGCTCCTTCCTTTGCAATAGCACAGCTTATTCTAACAGGTCTACCACATACAATCTTTTGATCCAACTTTAATGCCATGTTTACAGAGAGACTATCAGCAAAATCTACATGTGCATAACCCCGGAATTCTCCTGTTTCTTTATCTTCACCGAATCGAATAGAACTTATGCTACAATCTGAAAAAAGTTTCTTCAAGTCATCCTCTGCTACATTCCATGATAAGTTACCCACATATACCCTATTATACCCCTTCACCATGTTTGGTGAGAAGTTGGAAACTTTGATAGCTCTAGCTGACTTATATGACTGGATTTTCAGGAATAGTCCACCCCTGGAAGCAGACATGTGTGAATGAGAAGCGAGACACGGAAGATTAACTACTTTCTCAACGATGAATACATGATTGCACTTACATATCAGAACCATCCAGTGCCATGGCTCTCTTAGTGGCTGCTTCAGTCTGGAAAATAAATTTAGAGAGAAACCCAATCAACTAGCAATTATTGTAAGAAACCAACACGAAGAAAAGGAAAAACAACCAAGGGTCCAAAGGGCAAACTATATGAGGTGGCTTAGGTCACAGAAACATGTATCAGATGCAAGGCTAGGGTTGTTCAGATTAGCACGGTACTTTGTAACTATGTGAAAGTGGGTAACTTTGAACTCTTGCCATTTCTCTTAAATAAATAACAAAATGATAAACAAAGAAAGGTGTGGTAGCCTTAATGCAAAAAGGAACAACCAATTTACGATGCTTGACATTTCAAGGACATAACTTGGCAGAAAGATGCATGAAAGTAGGATTGGGCATATTTTGCTTCAAACCGGAAAAACCGAAATTTAATTTTGATTTTGATTTTTTGGACGATTTCGATTTCAAATTTTAGAAATTCAGTTAAACGGTTCGATTTTCAATTTTTTCAAAAAAAAAATTCAATTAAATCAAAAAACCAAAATTATATAAATAATATTATTATTAATTAATTATATATATGTATATATATATACAACAACAACATACCCAGTGTATTCCCACCTAGTGGGGTCTGGGGAGGGTAATGTGTACGCAGATCATATCACTACCTCAGGTGAAGTAGAGAGGTTGTTTCCGATAGACCTCCGACTTAGGACCAATAACAGTATAACAAACACGAAAGATAAGTGCATATAAACTAGTATGGTGCGCAAAATAAACTAACAATATAGCAAACACAAAAGATGAGTGCATATAAACTAGTACGGTATGCATAATAAACTAACACTATGGTAAATAAAATCGAACTATAAATTTTATTATTATTAAATCTTTTCTTTTTTAGTTACGGAAGAAATTCTAATATTTTACACTTCTAAATCACTTAAAATATTACCTTATAGAAATTACGCTCTATTTAAGTAATGTTGGTGGAAAAGATATTCTTATAACTACTTTTTCCATAAGCTTTGAAGGAGGCGTATAATAATCACAAAAGGTTAGATTTAATCGTTTTAATATCTTGATTATCATACTGTTCTGTTATAGTTTCTATTCTATTCAAGTATATATTGTAGATGGATCTTCGATCGGACTTTAAAAAAAATTGTATTAAGGTTTAGCTTTAATGGTATTGTTCTACACGGCGCCATCTATCATTAACTTTTTTTTTTTTGCTGAAACATCAGATTCTATAACATCTTTAGTCAAAAAATCTTTTATATCATCTTCAGTCCATAATTCTGGAAAAGTCGATTGTGAGACATCTTCTATAACCTTAGGACGTCTAAACCAATCTAGAAGATCCACACCTAGGTACTTAGAAACTTCTTTGATTAGAATATTCAAGTAATTTGTATCACCACTCTTGATAAAGTATAGTACAAAAGGAAGAGTAAGACTGACTATAAATAATTCGATAAGCATATTTTTGATGAATGTTAAGGAGATAGCTCGACAAAAATTCAATACCTCAATTATTGTAGTTTCTGTAATGTTGTTATTATCTGTTGTTTTTTCTGCTTAATATAGGTGGTAGATGAACGTTTGATCGGATTTTGAGGAATAATTTGGTAAAGGTTAGGGTTTAATCATATCTTGTAGTTTACAAGCGGTAGATGAATGCTCGGTCAATAGATGAATGCTCGGTCAAACTTTAATGAATTTTTGTATAAAGATTAATTTAAATCATATTGTTTTATTGTAGTTTCTGATCTATTATTATATTATTATTTTTTTATCATCCATTGTGTGATAGTTCACGTTGTAGGAGATGATTAAGATACCAATTCACGTTGTAGGAGATGATTAAGATACCAATACTTCACAGATGCCTGCATGCATAGAGCTGTCTATCTTCGATTTTTAAAGTCAATTGTTATTTTTAATAAATATTTTCCTTTATATATTTCATATTGATTGATGGCTTAACATGAAATACACGCGCGACGCACGTACACTTGACTAGTTAGATATAATAAAGTAGTCACCAGAAAGTTGAACGGTGTTGCACAAATTAGATATAAGAAGTCACCGGAAAGAAGCACGATGACCGAACTTGTGCTAACATAATCATCGGCCAGATGGGCTGCTATATAAGTTATAACCGCCAGCCGGCTGTAGAAGCTTTTTTTTAATTCTCCATGGAGATTGTAGAGGCTCTGATACCACGTGAGAGATATAAGAGAAGAACATTATTGAATTGTGTAACTACATTATTACGATGAGACTCTATTTATAGACATTACGTTTCAAACCTTTCCCCAGTAGGACATTACAATCTTTTTCCAAAGAGGTATTTATATACTATTCCTATTCTTACTCATATTCTAACATCATTGTTCCCATGCCAAGCTCAGTCCTAAAGCATATTTATAGTCTAACAAGAAGATCCCGTTGGGAGGCAATAGTCTTACCTACAAATTTTCCCTGGCAAAATGGCTAACTGTAAATCAATCTGAGGCCCTTGGAAGTTTGGGAATCAAAAACCTAAGCTACATAACAAAAGTATGTTCCAGAAGTGGTTCTGGAGGTATTGGCAAAATGAAGCAGGATACTTGACGAACATTATCAAAGCTAAATATGGCATTCAAGAACACTAGAGCCCAAAGAGAGCAGTGACCCATATGGTGTTGGGGTCTGGAAACACATAAGTAGTCTTCAAGAAGCTTTCTTTCAAAATGTCTCTTGCAAGGTGAATGGGCTCAAGATTAGATTTTGGCTATACAGATGGTTTGCAGTCACTTTATTGAAAGACTCTTTTCCCGCATTGTTTCAGATAGTCTCAAACCAAGAAGTAGCAGAGACAATAACCGTTGGTGTCCAACTTCTAGAAGAAACTTGCAAGATTGGGAAATAAATGACCTCCTCAACCTACTAGAAACACCGGGAGAAAGCTCTATGATTGTTGAAGTTCCAGCAGAATTCTTAGGGGGCAAAACAAAGGAGTGGATTACACAGATAAGGAGAGTTACAACTACTGGAGCTCTCCAAATGGCATCCTTGAGGATTGGCCTTGGAAACATGTTTGGAGAACTAGGCAGCCTCTCAAAGTCTTGCTTCACTTGGACTGCCCTTAGAGAGGCTTGCCTAACACGAGACAATCTCAGGAGGAAAGGAATAATTCTCATCAACAGACGTTTAATGTGTAAGCAGCAACTGACCTATGGAATTTGTTCTACTCTTTATCTACGCTCCAATAGGTAATGTCCTTCTACATGAAAGATGCCTAAGCAAGTTTTCACTGGGAGAGTAGACAACCCTCACAAGAATCTAGAGAATGATCCCGACAGTTATTTTTTGGTGTTTCTGAAAGGAGAGAAATAGCAAGTGCTTTGATGGATCTCAACTCCTACTAGCACCAACGCTAGATGTTTAGAATGTTTATTCAGTTGGCACTTTCCTTCCCTTGTAAAGAGTGTGGATAACTTTTTGGTTTTTGTTAGCTCCCTGTCTTTAGCTTAGTAGAACATTCAGGGAATTCTTTTGGTTGTTTTACAGGTTTAAGCTTAATTCACTTCGTGTTTTGTTTGAAGCAGATTCTTTTGCTCTGTTGTAACCTTGCATCTTCTTGATGCTTGATTATATATTACTTCACCCAAGAAAAAAATATGAGTATTAAAAAGATTAAATTTGCAAGATAATTGGTGAGTTAACACTGCAAAGGCAGGGGAGATTTCATGAGGACAAAAGTCAAAGGTCTTGTGGATTCATCGTGAAAATAAAAACACGAGTTTCTTGAATAAGAAAGTGAATTCCAAACAAAGGTACAACTACATCGATAAAATGGATATTGAAGGAGAATTGGCTGATGACCAGCCCAGGAACAGAGAACATATAATGGACTATTACCGTAACTTATTTAAGGAGGAATTGTGGAGACCTAATTGATGTGATAGAAATCTTTTTAAACTGACCGATAATGAAAAAGATTGGCTCTAGCGGCCATTTACTGAGAAGGAGGCGCTTAAAGTCATAATAGACAGTGCTGGAAACAAAGCATCCAGGTCGAGGTGTATTTACCATGGCATTTTTTCAAAAATGCTGGTGTATCTGGAAATATGGTATAATGAGTAGATTCAAGTATTTTCTCTCAAGAGGATGCATGAAGAAAAGCTTTAACGCAACTTTATTGCACTCAGATCTAAGAAGCTGGATGCAAAGAATGTTAAGAGATTTCAGACCCATTAGTTTAGTGAGTAATGTATATAAAATTCTTTCAAAATGCTTACAGAGAGACTCAAAGGGGTGATGGACAGTTTGATGTAGCCCGTGTAGGAAAATAAAAATGCTTACATCGGAGGTCGGCAGATTGTAGATGCAGCAGTGTTAGCAAACCATTACAAGCTAAAAAGACAAAAGGGGGTTTCATGCAAGCCTGATTTTGAGAAAGCTTGCAACCATGTAATTGGCCTTCCATTTTCTATATTTTTGGAAAATGGGTTTTGCTGACAGGTGAATTGATCAGATGAAGTTATGTGTCACCACATCTATTAATGGCTCTCCAATAGGTTATCTGCCCAAGGGGGGTTGAGAGAAGGCAATTCTTTGTTGCCTTATCATGGAGACATTGAGTAGGATGATTTCGAAAGCGGTGGAATTTAAATGGTTTCAGGATTGCTAACAGTGTGGAAGGTATATAGAAATTTCCAGTATTTTATATGCTGGTGCAGATAAGAAACAAATCTTATGGCTAGAGGGGTGCTGATTGCACTTAAGGCTGTCTCTGCTTCATATAAATCTGAAATAGAGCAGCATGTTTTTTATTAATGGGGAAGAGTCTGCTGATGATTTAGCTGATGTTCTGAGTTGTCAAGTCGAAATTTCCCGCATCTTGGATTAGCTTTTGAAGAAAAGCATAAGGAAAATAGAATTTGGAAGAGGGTAACTGAAAGATGCGAAAAGAAATTAAGTACATGGAAGAAACAGTACCTTTCATTAGGTTGACCTTGGCAAACTAAATCGCATTTCAACTTATTTGATGTCATTGAATCTCGTTCCAACTAAGGTCAAAGGCGTCCTAAATGACATTTCCACTTATTTGACTCTCATTCTAGCTAAGGTGAAAGCACAACTAGACAGAATAACGGGCAAGTTTTTGTGGAAAAGATATCAGGACATTAAAAAGATGCATTCGGGTAGGTGTGAAAAGGTGAAGTTGAGCAAGGAGGATGGTGGACTGGGAGTGTGAAATCAGTATTCTATATAATTTAGAGCAAAATAATTTACGTTAAATATGAAATAGCAAAGCTCTATACACATTTTAAGAAACTACAATATGAATTCATTAAAAGATAAATTAAATTTAGAGAAACTTATAAATATACCATATCTTATCATGCATTTTTAAGAAAAGAAAAGATAAAAGAGAAAAAAAAATAAAAATTTCATTAACTTTCCCATATTCTTTTTGTATTATTTGAAGGGACGTCTACAAGAGTACTTTGTTGAATGAAAACTTTCTATATTTAATTTTAAATATTATTTTTATTTATAAGCTAACTTCATTGAGGGCATCATACAACAATTTGTAGCATAAAATATTATTTTTTTTCTTTTTTTTTTCTTTCAAACAAGTTTTTAAAAGTATTGTTTGGTTATATATTAGACCGATATTTTGATTAGTTTTAAGCCTGACCAAAACAAGTTTTTTAGTAGTAAATATTTATCACTCATAAAATTTTTAAAAAATCAAAAAAAATTACTACTACACATGGGATCTAAACTTTTATAGTCCTCACATGAAATTTTTTGTCCATTTTACTCTTAATTGAAGATTTAATAACTTTTCAAGAACTTAATAAGTTTATCGTTAAGTCAAGCTACCAATTATCGGTAAGAAGGATGGCTCAAATTTGTGGAAGTGCTGCAGAATGGCCATGGAAAATGCTTTGGAAGACGACGGCTCCAGTTAAAGTTGTTTGTTTTGGCTGGGTGGCAGCGCATGAGGCCTGCTTGACGCAGGATAAGCTGCGGACAAGAGGAATTAATTTATGTTTCTGGTGCTATTAGTAGAAAGAAGAAGGGGAATCTCCGAACCATTTATCGCTACATTGCATGTATGTGTGGCAGATTTGTTACATGTTTATTAACTTATGCGGAGTTTGTTGGGCTATGCAAGCAAACATCTGACAAGTTCAAGTTCTCTGTAGCTGGATAAAGCAGAGAAAGAGGAAGCAGCAAAAAGAAGATATGGATGGCCATTCCATTATGCATAATATGGAGCATTTGGCTTGAAAGGAACCAAAGTTGCTTTGATGGAAGGAGGAAAAATATTATTTAGTTAAGAACAGATGTGAGGGGAGCCTTGGACTAACTGATAAAGTTGTTACCATATGACCAGGAGGTCACGGGTTCAAGCCTTGGAAACAACATCTGGCAGAAATGCAAGGTAAGGTGCATACAATACACCCTTGTGGTGGGGCCCTTCCCCGAACCCTGCACATAGCGGGAGCTTTAGTGCACCAGGCTGCCCTTTTTTTAAGAAGGGATGTATTCAATATCTAAAAATTTGGTGCATGGTGCACCACTGTTTTTCAAAATGATTTGGATAAACTTTTTAGATAACTTGTAGAATTAAAAGGATTCCCTGCTTCGTACTGGCTGTACCCATTCAATACTAGTTTGGTATCGTACGTTATTAATACAATTTCCAGTTACTTATCAAAAGTAAAGTTCTGTATGCCTTCAAGCAACAGATAAGAACTCACTGAATGTCATATTGCTAAGAGATGAATTTTCCCATGGTATACTCTCTATCTCAATATTTATCAAGTGGGACTGTCCAGCATATAATAATTCTTAAGCCTGAAAAGTCCGTAGATAATCACATACTTCAAAACTTTGTCACAGAACTGCACGTAACAAATATATCCAAGACATTTAAGCAACAGTCTGTGAAAATAGTGGAAAGGACACCAACAAACACAATTAGCAAACACAGTTCACCTGAAGAATCTACCTTAAAAGTGATAATGGCAATTCCTCTGAACTTTCCGCTGTCAGGGAAACTCATACAATCAACCTCTGTAATGGTGCCACAACCTTCAAAGTAACTCCTAATATCATCCTCAGTAGAATAATAAGGAATTCCTCCGACATAAACTTTCTTAGAAATATCACTGCTTTCTTCCCTGGAACAAATAGGCAGATTCCCACAGCAAAATAGGTGTCAGAAATGAATAAGCAAATGAACGAACAGATCCGAAATCATGCAACAGATAAGAGTTGGACAAGAGTCTTATGAAACATAGATCATAGATCAAATAATGAGTCATGAAAGAAATCCATCCCTACAGCCTAAACAATACGAGTTTGATGCAATGTCAGAGTAATCATCTATATCATATAACCAACAATTTCAGACTCATTCATTTTACTTCTTTTTTCTTGGTTGTGTTGTGCGCGTCATTCTGCACTGCCTGCAACAGTTTCAAACATTCAATAGTGCTTAAATTAAAACCCAGCTATGCCCTTGAGTTGGCCAGCAAACCCAAAGTTGGACGTGATAACAATAATTGTAAAGTATGCAGTATTCAGCAACATAACAAAAGAAAATCATTTTTTTTTTATTATACAAATATTTATTTTGATTCTCATGTGAAAACTAAGTACCAATATAGCAAGTAACAATTAGGTATATCATAAAATTATCAACAATTTAAAAAGAAAGAAAATAGATATTGCTCATGAAACCATTTTAATATTTCATACCTGTCCTCTGTTTTACTAGTCTCCGCTGCTGCTTCTTCTCCATTTCCGACATTCATAAACTCTGTAACTTCCCCATCTTCTACCCTCTGCCTCCCTTTGTTCTTCTTTTTATTATTTTTCTTCTTCTTCTTCTTCATAGGCTTTTTCTCTTGCTTTAGCTCCCCATTATCCTTCTCTAACCCTTCACTTTCATCTCTCTGTCTCTTCTTTTGTGTTCCTTTCATCTGGTCACTCATAGTCCTAACCTCTTCTTGCTCTTTCTGCCCATTTTGCAAAGTCAGCGCCTTTTCTCTACGTTTATCCCTCTTAGATAATCTGGGTTTATGGGTCGCTGAATTAAGAAGAAATTTGAGGGATTTTGAATTTGGGTCCTCTACGTTAATGGGATTGATGATTTTAACTTCAGAAGCAGCTAACATTTCAGCTTTAGCTGCTCTTAGTTTTTGTTTCAACTTCTTGTTTGATTGAACCATGGCAATGCTGCGCAAGGCAATTTTAGTTGAAGATGGCGGAACAAAAACCCTGCAAAAACCGACTGCCCTTTTTCGTCTTCTGGGGAGCTCTATTTTTTCCATGTTAAAAAAAAAGTAAAAATTACACAAATACATTTCAATATTACAAAAAATTTTAATTCACTAAATATATTATAAAAATCACAGAATGTTATGTATATGTCATCTATGTTATGTATATTAATAAAAGGCGAAAGTAAAGTAATTAAAAAAATAAAAAAATATATAATTACTTTTAAAAGAGTTAATATGTATATTATTTATACTTAAAAAAAAAAAAAAAAAAAAGCCTTTTTCCATGGATACCCGCAGGCCACCATTATTTAGGTGGAAATAATGCTCAAAACTTTTAGCACGTGTTTGACCATCAAATTTTTTCACTTTTTAGAAAAATTATATCAAAGTGAAAAGGATGAAAATTAAGTAGCGTTATGAAAATTAAAATTTTTCGGAGTTAGTGTTGAAGTTGTGTTTGGCCATATCTTTTTTGAAAAAAAAAAAATTAACTTTTGAAAAAAAAAAATTAAATATGATTTTATGCCCTAACTTTTACATATCAAAATCACCCAACTAAAATTTACCTACTAATGAAAAAAAAATACAATTAGCCACTATTATAAAAATAATTACATATACATGGTCATATTTAATGAATTTCAATTATGACATATATAATATTTACATTAATAGTCGTTTTCTCATATTTGAAAATTTTAAATATGGATGTTATATTAACAGATCAATGCTTCCTGTTTTTTAGGTAACAAATATTATCTTTCAAACAAATTTACCTTTTTAGGAATTTATTTAATTTATTTCCTTCATTTTCCGTTCCTAAAAAATAGGAAATGATGAGTTGTTATTAAATTTTAGGGTGCCGCTAATTTATTTCTTTAATTTTCTTATACATGAAAGATTTTACTGTGTGTGAATAAATTATTTCTATGTAAAACATGCTTTGCATATTTATGGTATATTATATCATATACCATAAATATATAAATATGCTTAGTATGTTTCTTTATACTTTGTATTTTTATATATGTGTGTATATGGTATATACATGGTATAAACTTCATATATAACATACTTTGTATAATTATATTATAAATATGCTTAGTATGTTTCTTAATACTTTGTATATTTATATATGTGTGTATATGGTATATACATGGTATAAACTTTATATATAACATACTTTGTATATTTCTATTATAAATATAATACTTTATATATTTATGGGTATAAATATAATACTTTATATATTTATGAGTATAAATATAATACTTTATATATTTATGGGTATAAATATAAATTAGCAGTAAAATAATGTCTTAAATAAGGAAGAAAATTAAATAAGGTATAAAAATAATGATGAGAGAGAAAAATAGATATATATTAATTAGGATAACATTAAGTTTGAAATTATAATTATCTTATTCTTTAAAACTGTTATATGTGTAATATTGAAAAAGTAATGTTATAAGGAGAGTTTTATGTAAAAATTTAAAAGATTGGGGTTATATGCAATAATAATAAAAGTTGGAATTGGAGTTGGAAAATTGTGAAAACAACAAAAACCTGTTTTCCCTTTACAGAAAAAAATTTCGGAATTATTTTTCGAATTTTCATGACCAAACACCACAATTTTCAACTCCGAAAAAATTTTCCGAAAAAAAAGGGAAAAATCTCCATGGCCAAACGAGCCCTAATAGTGTTTGGCCATAAAAATTATTTTATTTTAGTGAAAACTTTTTTCACTTTCACTTCTCTCACAAAAAATTTAAAATAATTTCAATTTATATTCATGATCAAACACAACTTCAACTCCAGAAAATTATTGTTTTCATGGTCAAACGGGGCATTAAACATTAGTTTAGGGGTAGGTTTGGTAGGAGATAGAATAATAATGTAAAATATGGTATATTAGTAAAGTAAGTAGTGGTTATATTTGCATTGATTATGCCAGTGTTTGATTTGGTCTATTAAAAATAATATGTATTATATATTTTTAAAAATTTATTTACAAAAATATCCTTCACAATTATGGTGGAAAGAATGTGGAAAAACTTTTAAAGGGTTGTAATAACTAGAGACATTATTCTTCCGCATTTTCAGTTGTTTGGTATTATGGCAATTAAAATAAACCATTTTGTTTATGATATGTTTAGTAAGATAAGTGGTGTTGAACTTAGAAAGAAGGTTAATGAGAGTCCCTCATTAATTGGTGAAGGGATGAATATTTATAAAAATATCCTTCACAAATATGGTGGAAAGAATATGGAAAAGCTTTTAAAAGATTGTAATAGCTAGAGATATTATTCTTACGCATTTTTATTTATTTGGTATCGATGACAATTAAGATAAACTATTTTGTTTATTAATGTGTTTAATAAGATAAGTGGTGTTGAACTTAGAAGAATGTTAATGAGGGTCCCTATTAATTGATTAAGGGTTGGATTAAATGGTTCTCTCATTGTAGAGTTAGGTGGGTGTCACTCATGACTGTTTAGGTCATACAAATGGTATCAGATCATTGGGTTCATTAATCTCGTCATTCAAGAACAAGTCTAATAGAGTCTTACGAAATGGTATGGAGACGTTTGTATTGTTTTTCGAGAGGCTACAGGACTTCAAAAATAATTTTAATTTCTTTCTTCCCTTAGTGCTGTTGACACCTAATTTTTGCCCTCCATGACTAAATTTAAACCTGAATTTCTTGAACTTTTAATAAAATTAAAATATTTATTTCATTCAGATAAATGCGCTCTAAAATATTTATTTGTGTTAATTTTATCATTTAATTGATGATTATGCGCTTTCGTATTTATATATGCGAAATTGTATAAATTTTGTTACTTAAATGAACACTTTTATCAAAATTGAACTTTTACTGATTAAGTTTGAAAATTAATCTAAACGAATAAAGTCTTGATTCAAATCAAATTTATTCTCAAAATTTATTTATTTGGAGAAATATTTATTTGATTTTATTAAATCAAGAAGCTCAGGAATAAAAGAAGTATTAATTCGTATTGAATTTTTAATTCAATTTAACCAATCTATTAATTTGGCCATAATTGAAATTAATTGGCCATAATTGCAATGCAATCGGCCAATTGATTTTCAATTTGGTCAAAATTAAATATATTTGGCTAAATTTTAAATTTCAGTAGGGGTTTTATTTTAAATAACCCTAAATTCTTAAAAAATCTTATAATTTCTACCCAATTCCCACCAAAATCAGATTCAAATCTCAAAATTCAAATTTTAAAATTCAAAAATTGTACTACATTGTACAATTCCCTCTCAACATTATCCTTTTTTCAATATTGAAATTCAAGAATTGTACTATATTGTACAATTACCCCTCAACCTTGTCCTTTTTTCAATTTTAAAATTCAAAAATTGTACTACATTATACAATTTCCCCCTACCTTGTCTTCCACCTCACTTATCTTCAATTTTAAAATTTTAAAAACACCCATAAATTCTTTCTCTCATATTAATGGATAAAAAGAATTGAATCTCCATCCTTTCCTATAAATACTATCACTATTTTGGTAGAAAGACCAAATCTCAAGGTTGAAAAAAAAAAACCTTTGAGCAAAGAAGATTTTTTTTTTTTTTAGTAAAAGTTTTTCTTTTTCGTGAAATTTGTGGGCCAATAGAAGTTTTCGAGTTGAATGCTTTTCGGTAGTGATCAAGACTCCGAAAAGAGCTTGTAGTTCCGTTTTGCTGCCCCAAAAAAGGTAAACACACCTTTTTTCTTTTTTTAGTTTTATTATCATTTTCTTCTTCATCTTTTTCTTCTTCGTAGTTCGTAGTTGTAATTTTATTTGCTGAGATTGTTTGCTGTAGACGGCCTTGAAGGCCATAGGACGTTATGGTCTCGATATTATGATTATTTTCATGCTTATGGTATAAAAAATGAGCTAGTAATAGTTGAACATTTTTTTTTTTGCTTTATTCTTTGATTATTATGGATAAAGTTTTGATCTTTGCTTAAAATATGTACTCATGCTTTGTTTAAATTCATTGTTGGTGTATATGTTTGCTTTTAGCATGTAAAGTTGTTTCCTTTATGTTTGAAAAGAATAGTTAATATTGATTGTTTCGCCTTTTGGCTTTATTCTTTGATTATTATGGATAAAATTTTGATCTTTGCTTAAAATATGTACTCATGCTTTGTTTAAATTAATTGTTGGCGTATATCTTTGTTTTTGGCATGTAAAGTTTTTTTCTTTATGTTTGAAAAGAATAGTTAATATTGATTGTTTTGCCTTTTGACATTATTCTTTGATTATTATGGATAAAATTTTGATCTTTGCTTAAAATATGTACTCATATTTTGTTTAAATTAATTGTTGGCGTATATCTTTGTTTTTGGCATGTAAAGTTTTTTCCTTTATGTTTGAAAAGAATAATTAATATTAATTGTTTCGCCTTTTGACTTTATTTTTTGATTATTATGGATAAAGTTTTGATCTTTGCTTAAATATGTACTCATGCTATGTTTAAATTCATTGTTGGCGTATATGTTTGTTTTTAGCATGTAAAGTTGTTTCCATTATTATGGATAAAGTTTTGAACTTTGCTTAAAATATATACTCATGCTTTGTTTAGATTCATTGTTGGCGAATATGTTTGTTTTTAACATGTAAAGTTGCTTCCTCTACGTTGAAAATAATAGTTAACATTGATTGTTTCGCCTTTTGATTTTATTCGTTGATTATTATGGGTGAAGTTTTGATATTTGCTTAAAATGCATGTTCATGCTTTGTTTAAATTCGTTATTAGTGGATGTGTTTGCTTTTAGTATGTAAAGTTATTTCCTTTATGTTGAAAAGGAATGGTTACTATTGTTAATGGTCTGCGAAATTGTTTCTTAATTTGAAGTAGTGAGTTACTCGTTTTCGTGGTCAAAATTATCTTTGATTTTATCTTGTTTAGATTGAAAAGTTTTTAGGGTTATAGGTTTTGTTGAAATGATGTAGAACTAAAATAGGAGTTGGCATAATTGGACACTTTTTCTTAGAATTAACTTTTACTATTTCTCCTATCTTGTCTTCGAATATCATTTCTCAAGTATGCTTAATATATGCTATTTGCTTCACTTTGCTTATTGATTTACTTCTTAAAGTGGTTTTATTCATTTAGACGTCCCATTGTTATTCACATGCTATAGTGATTTTTTCTTCTTCTAAGTTATAGATATGTTGATTGATCCACTTTGTATTAAAAATGTCGTTGCATTAGTATGTCTTATATTTCATATTTGAGGTGCTATGAAAGATTTCCTCATCTATTGCTCATTCTCCTTTTCTTTGCTTAATGAAAACATGCCTTAGACTTTATCACATCATAGTATTTGGAGCTAATATGTATTAATCTATTTGTCCAAATTTTAAGCAACTATACTTGTGGATTCATGTCTTCTTTTGAAGGGCTAGTTAATTATATTGTGCTGGATTCAATTTTTGTAAGATTGTTTAGGTGATGGGTTAATTTCCTTTTCGTTGGATAATTTGTCTTGGTTTGATATCATAGCTTACTATTTCTTTATGCTTGAAAATGCTATTTTTTTCATCTCATTTTTTATCTATTAAGAGCCTGTTTGGATTCACTTATTTCAGGTGCTTTTAAGCCAAGATAGCCAAAAATAGCTTTTAAGCACTTTGAAAGTGTTTGGGTAAATTAAAAAGGTGCTTATAAGCACTTGATTTTAAGCTAAAATGTTAAAAATAAGCCAAAAATCATAAGTTAGGATTTCTAACTTATGACCTAACTTATGACTTTTGTCTTATAAGTCAAAAGCCAAAAGTCCACCCAAACGAGCACTAAGTGTAGAATTCTCGAATACATATTAATTTTTTTCTTTTATCTTTTCCTTTGCATGAATCTGTTTTAGAGATCAAATGGACTCCTTTCCTCTTGCATTTTGTAACGGGACCATGAGGCCCATCTCTCTAAGTCAAGTTCGAAGTTTTAAACCCAAAATCGATTATATGGCGTGCGGGTGCAAGAGGATGACAAAAGAAGGAGAAATGGGTCAAAACCCATTGATAAGGTCGCTAAGAGACTTGAAAAGTCTTGATTTTTATTATTGTCTTATTCTTTATTTATTTAGTTAATTATTCGTTCATTCATTTGGGTCTCGAAGCCAAAGTTGTAATTTAATACAAGTGAAGCGGATTTTTGGGCCTTTAAGGTCCGAAAACTAGCTTAGGACAGGTTATGGGCCAAAAATCCAAGTTTTAGATTAGGACAGGTGAAGATAGGTAAAAAGCCCAAATTAGCTTAGGACAAGGTTTATGATTTGGGCCTTATGTCCTAAGTCCTTTAGTCTCCCTTTTATTCCTTTATATGCTAATTGTTCATAGTTTTCTTAGACTTAGTTAAAATCCTCTCTAAGTCATAAAAAATTGTTTTGCACAAATCTCGAAGACAATTTTCTTAATCGTTTTTTTTTTTCAAAAATCAATTTTCCTTTTTAAAGTTAGTGAAAAAAGTTATTTTTAAATAGTCCGGATAACCACAAGTTAGCGGATACTATTGGTGCCTTAACAACCTTCCAAGAGTATTAATAGGAACCACTTACTAAGAATTTCTAAACTTAAAAGATTTTTTCTGTTTTTAATCTTTTAAGTAATATTTTTTAGTTTTTTCTTGATACTTTCTCAAAAATTAAGTAGCGACTCTGTAATTTCTTAAATTATTTCAAACTTTTCTTTAAGGTTTCGAAATAGTTTAAAAAGTTCAAACCAAATGTTTTCCAATCCTTCAAATAGAAAAAAGGAAAAAAACAAGTGCTAGTACTTGATTCCAATTGGTATCTAACCTCTTTCACTCTTGTTTTCCAGATGGTAAACATTCATTCTACTAGAGAAGCATCATCATCAGCAGCACCGAGACCGACCATTGAGGTCGTGGTTCTGGCAGACCCTGAGTTAGAGGCAGGGTAAGAAGGAGATAAAGAGAGGAAACACCTGTTAGGGGTGGAGCCCGAGAAGCTAGAGTAATGGCTAGGCAGAGACAACTGCCCATTCCCCTAAAACAAGATGCTCCAAATTTGGTTCAGGATGAAGAGGTGGTAGTTGCTGAGGTGGAAATTCTAGTTCTAGATAATGTGGTACTAGTGTAGAATAGTGCAGGTCAAGTGTCAATGTCCGTGAGTTGATTTAGTAAGTGTAAGGGTTTTTGAGTAGTGTGGCTGGCATTGGTACTACTCTGACAGTTTCTGCATTTCCTTCCTTATTCCTTGCATCATGTTGTTGTTATAGCGCCTTAGATGGACAAATGTTCTAAGATGGGAGTTTTCCCCTATAGGTATTTGGACCAATTATAACTGATGATGAGGACCTTCTAGGGGGCGATTTAGAGAGATTTGGGCAACCAAATTAAGCTTAGCACAACTTTTCACCCTTAGATTGATAGTTAGTTTAAGAGAACTATCCATGTGTTGAGGGATATGCTTCGAGCCTATCTTATTAATATTAATAGTTAATGAGACTAGTTCATAGCCTTGACAGAGTTCACATATAATAACATCTATTGTTAAAGTATTCAGATAGCTTTATTTGAGGCGTTATATGGCAAGAGGTACAGGTCTTCAGTGGGTTAGGTTGATGCTTTGAAGTTAAACCATGGGGCATTTATCTATTGTATGATTCTTTGTATAGGATTTGGGTTATTCTGGAAAGGCTGCTAATAGCGAGAAGGCAGAAGAGTTATACCAATTGGAGAGGGTGAGAGTTGGAGTCCAAAGTTGGTTATAGAGTATTTCTTCAGGTATCTCCATGAAGGGCATGATGAGGTTAGTGAAGAAAGGCAAGCTTAGCCCTAGGTTTATTGTCCTATTTGAGATACTATAGTGTGTTAGGTATGCTGCATATGATTTAGCTTTGCCTCATCTCTTTTAGGTTTTCATACGTTATTCCATGTATATATGTTGAGGTTGATACACCTTGGATGAGTCTTACATGCTTCAATGGGATTCGGTTTAATTGAATAAGAGTTTAGCCTCTGATGAGGAGCCAATTGCTATTTTGGAGAAACAAATCAGAAAATAGACAATTAAGGAGACTCCATCGGTTAAAGTTAAGTGGAGAAACCATCCCATTGAGGAGTCTACATAGGAGGCTGAGCGAGACATGTAGTCTAGATATCCTTACCTTTTTTAAACCTTTATGAACCTTTTATTCCTTAACTTTAAAGGACAAAATCCCTTTTTAGTAGTGGATGTAATGCTTTCAAGCTTTTCCCTATTTTAATCCTTCCCCTAGTTTCTTTATAGTTTATGGTCTTTTGGGATGGGTGGTTTCATTTCTTGGAGGTTAGACTGGGTTTTAAGCGAGATTCCCTATTTTGGAGCTTCTAAAGTTTAGAATTTTGACTTTGGATAACATTTTTTGCTAACAAACTTGGACGAGAATTTTGTCAAAGTTGTTAGTTCCAGATGTGGATTTGGCCTAAGGGGACCTTTGGTTTAGGTCGTAAGGCATTCGTACTCATTTTAGGTTCTTGCATGGATTTTTATTAAATTTATAAACGGCTTAAGTCATCGACAGGCCCTCAAGTTGTACCAAAAATTCACTTAGACTCCTCAACTAAGGCCTGTACCTATCACGCCCGCAAACCACCCGAATTTTGATCCAATCAAGCCGTTTTTGCCTACATGGCACACCGCGTGCAATGTACTCGCAGGAGGCGCGTGAAAAGTAATTTTTTTACTAAATCACGAATAGAAAGGTGCCAAGTGGCACTGAGGGCTCCCAAAAAAATATTAATTAAAAAATTTATTCTTAAATTATTTTATTAATATAATTTTTAATTATTATAATTTTTTAATTTTTTTTTAAAAATGCACCCCACCCTACCCCCGCGTCATCTTCTTCAAAGCACCCCACCCCCACCCTACCCCCACATCTTCATTGTCTTCAACCCCACCCACCCCGCATCTTCATTGTCTTCAACCCCACCCCACCTCTACGTCTTGGAAATACATTGTTGCAAAAGCAATCCACCATTCTTTTTGAAAAACTTTTGTTTAGCTTTGTTTTCTTCCCTCTTCCAAAGCCATTTGCGTAGACAGAGATAAATTGCTACCAAGATTACAAAAGCAAGTGCTGCTACAATACCCGCTTGTGAGCAAACCAATTTCATATAAAACATAACACAAATCCATTTTGAGAATCTAAGAAAAAGGGCTGTAAATGCAAAGTACACCTTACCATTAATTTTTCAATGGTAAATTTACCATTGAACAATAACGGAAGTGGCGACATTGAAATTTTTCATTGAATAATTAAATAATTAATGGTAAATTGAATAATTTTTCAATGTCGACATTGAAATTAAATAAATCTTTCAAATTCCTTACCATTATTGTTACCTTTCAATGTCGCCATTTTCGTTAGATTTATTTTTAGATTTTTCGATGAGTCTGTATGTGTGTGTGTGAAGATGACGGGGGAGCTGTATGCGTGTATGTGAAGATGAACAAGGGAGGGGAGAGGGGGACGACGACTGGGGTGGGTGAGGGTGTTTTTTTTTTTTCTAATTAAAAAGTTATTATTAAATGATAATTAAATTGAAAATGGACAAAATCAGCATATAATTTTTTTTCCACGTGTCTTTTTTAATTGGTCAGTTTTGCCACATCATCGCGTGTGTGTTGCACACACTTTGGTTTTAAGCTGATTGACAAAAAAGGCTTGATTGGATCAAAATTCGGGTGGGTTAGGGGCCTGATAGGTACAGGCCTTAGTTGAGGGGTCTAAGTGAATTTTTGGGATAACTTTGAGGGCCTGCCAATGACTTAAGACTTTATAAAATTGTTGTCTTCAGTCAACATTTCATTAAAATGATATCCATTGTTAGTTTCATCGCTGCCACTGATTTCAGAATGCCATTTCCAGTAGCATATTTAGTTTATGTTCATGGGATTCTAAATGAATCCTGAGAGTCTATCCGAGGTGTTTTCAGAAACTTGTAAGTTGTTTGTTTTCAGTTTTCTAGTGCAGGGCATCTTTGTTTGTCAAGTTTTCAAATGTCTGGCTTTCTTGGTCATTATTATTAGAAGGTACGAGCCACAATCACGATAAAGATGTCTACCGTGTCTGATATCAATTATTGTTCACATTTATGAAGGAAACCATTATGTTCATAAATGGTCTGGTCAGTACGACCTTGTGATCACGGTAGGAGTCCTAGCGTTCACGAAGAAGGACCCCTAGGCAGTATAAATTCCCAAACTTTGATTTTTCCATCCAAACTTGAGTAGAGAGCTTGTGGGAGCATTTTCTAGTGGGATTTTTCATCCATTGGTGTCCTAGTACGTTCTTTCTATCATCCTTGTGGCATTCCCATTGATTCGACACGTAAGTCCACTTTTTATTCCATTAAATACGAATTTAATTTTCGTGAATTCTTTTCATTTTGGGATATTTTGGATCCATAACAAGTTTCATTTTCACAAATATTTGGATATGTTTTCCTTATCCTATGGGGAAGGTAATCGTGGAATTAATTTTTGATTTCCTCAATGGGTCCCGAGGGTCGACTTTTGAACTAATTTTCGGCCTGAATTATGAATCATTTATATGCATATCATTTTTCTCATCTTTTAACGGGTAGGTTATGTTCTAATATCATCATGACAATCTGAGGCCAACAGAATGGGAAGGGTCTCTGTGATGATTCAAATTTATTGTTCTGACTTGAGGTAGGTTATGACTTCAATTTCCTTAGACTTAACTTAGTTATAAGGTTTATTCTATAAATTGTAGATTGGTTAGATGATTTTCATGGTAGGATTAGTTTTAGTTTAATATTTTTTATTTTATTGGCCTATTTTGGGTTCTATTTTAGAAAGACTGTACCACCTTTAAATTTGAACCGAGGGACATCCTTGGCTCATTTCTTTATTTACTTTTAGTGGGCCTATGATGCCTTATGACTATACCATATTTTTATACTCATTTTATATAATGTGAGGTTAAAAGTCATGATTTTATACAATAGTTTGCCTCACCTTTACTTATTTTAATACGATTTTGAGCTTACTTTGTGTGAAATACTCTTATGTAGCTTGTGTTTTAGTGTAGGACATAGAGTGATGGAATTTGCACAGACTTGTAGCATAATGGGATGATATTTGGAGCTTTAAATTCTGAGTAGAAGCCATGGATGATAATCTAGAGCATGTCCAAGGATAGTAGATCAAAACGAGAGTTTAGCGGAGACAAAACAAAGAGTAAAGGCAAAAAATGCACTATGCAAAGGCCCTAGCGTCACAACCCAAATCAGGGTCTGACCGTGACGGGTATCTCAAATCCATCGGGGATCGGAGACCACCCCTTTGCAACTAAACAAACA
The DNA here is from genome assembly GCA_030864215.1 of Capsicum pubescens. NCBI lineage: Eukaryota > Viridiplantae > Streptophyta > Magnoliopsida > Solanales > Solanaceae > Capsicum > Capsicum pubescens. The sequence continues at coordinate 282,184,647 of CM061543.1, read as the reverse complement.
ACACAATATCAGCAGTCAGAGTTAGCAGTGAGTCCTCATCCTTCGAGGACATGATTATTTATCTATTATCTCATTAATTAGTTTATTTGTTGGAGTTAGTTGGGGACATGTCCCATCAACTCCTCATTCAAACAGTTCAGTCAGTTAGAGTCTTTCTAGACTATTACGTTCAATTAGTTTATTTCAGTGTTTTGGGTGTTTCATACCCCATTCAGATGTTATACTTTTCATCAAATATTATGTTACAGTTTGAACCATATGTCCTTTCATCTTATGTTTCTGCATTATTTAGTATTTTATGCAGTATACAGGTACAAATATCAGTCATGGGTTGGCTTGTGGTCCTTCGGGGTCATGAGCATCGTGTAGCATTTCGGGTACCAGATTCGGGGTGTTACATTCTGCTTCCCAAGTATCTCCCTCAACTGATTGATTCTGCCAAAGAACTTTAACCAAGGGAACTTCTTTGCTCCCCAGTCTGTGAATCTGATAATCGAGGATATAGATTGGAACCTTTTCAAAAGAAAGATCATTCTGAATATCTACGCCCTTTATGGGAACTATAATTGCTGGGTCACCAATGCATTTCTTTAGAAAGGAGACATGGAATATTGGGTGCACTAAAGCTATATTTGAAGGCAACTCGAGCTCATAATCTACCTTTCTAAAACGACTAAGAATTCTATAAGGACTGACATATCTGGGACTGATCTTTCCCTTCTTGCCGAACCTTTTTACCCTATTTATGGGAGAGATTTTCAAGTACACAAATTTGCCGATCTCAATCTCGAGATCCTTTCTCCTTACATCTACATATGATTTCTATCGGCTCTGGGCAGCCCTAAGCCTTTCTCTGACAAACTGAACCTTCTCTAAGGCATTAAACACTAAGTCCTGCCCTACTACTATGACCTTGCCTACCTCTAACCAACCAATTAGAGATCTATATCTCCTACCGTAGAGAGCCTCAAATGGAACTATCTAAATACTTGAATGATAACTGTTATTATATATGAATTCGATCAAAGGAAAGTGGTCATCCCAACTACCTTTAAAATCAACAACGCACGCTCTCAGTATATATTTTAGAGTTTGAATAGTTCTTTCTGCTTGACCATCTGTCTAAGGGTGAAAAACTGTACTGAGGTAAACTTGGGTACCAAGACCCTTTTAGAATGCTTTCCAGAAATGAGAGATAAACTGGGTGCCTCTATCTGAGATAATAGATACTGGGACTCGGTATAACCTGACCAACTATTTTATATAGAGTTTGGCATAGTCCTCGGCTGAATAGGATGTATGAACTGGTAAGAAATGAGTTAATTTGGTCATTCTATCTATGATAACCCAAATAAAATCATACTGATTACGAGTACGAGGTAAACCCATCACGAAGTACATGTTCACTTCTTCCCATTTCTATGTGGGAATACTGTACTCCTGCATGGACCCACTAGGCTTCTCGTGCTTAATCTTAACTTGCTGAAATGTAGAGCACTTAGCTATAAACTCTGCAATATCTCTCTTTATCCCACTCACCCAATAGATCTCCCGCAAATCACAGTACATCTTAGTAGCCTCTGAATGAATCGAGTAACACGTACCATGGGCTTCTGCAAGAATTCGCTGCCTCAAGTTGTCCACACCCGGAACACATAGAAAACCCTGGCAATGAAATACACCATCTCCTCCTTGGGAGAAAACCTCTACTTTATGATCTCTGACTGACTCTTTCAGGTTAACTAGACTGGGAACTCTATTCTGCTTTTCCTTTACTTCAAAAATTAGAGATGATTCTGAACTATTCTGAACCCACACACTACCTTCTATCGAATTGACTAAGCGGACACCTAGTCGGGAAAACTGATGAACTTCCTGAACTAACTTCTTTTTATCATTCTCAACATGAACAACACTACCCATAGACAACCTACTGAGAGCATTAATTACTATATTAGCCTTGCTCGGATGGTATATAATACTCATGTCATAATCTTTTAATAACTCTAACCACCTCCTCTGATGAAGACACCTCCTTTGATGAAGATTCAAATCTTTCTAAGAAAAGACACACTGTAGGCTCTTGTGATCTGTGAACACATCTACATGTACCCCATATAAATAGTGCCCCCAAATCTTAAGGCGAATACTACAGCTGCTAACTCAAGATCGTGAGTTGGGTAATTTTTCTCATGGGGCTTAAGCTGTCTGGAGGCATAGGCTATGAACTTACCTCTCTACATGAGAACACAACCCAAACCTACTCTAGATGTATCACAGTACACAACAAACCCATCTGAATCATCTGGTAGAGTCAAAACTGGGGATAAGGTGAGTTGAGTCTTCAACTCTTGAAAACTCTTCTCGCAGGAATCTAACCACTGAAACTTGACTTTCTTCTGAGTCAGTATGGACATGGGTGATGCAATAGATAAAAACTCCTCAACAAACAAATGGAAATAGCCAGCCAAACCTTAGAAACTTCTAATATCAGATAAAGAGATAGGTCTAGGCCAGTTTCTCACCAATTCAGTCTTTTGAGGATCAAATCTAATGCCATCATCGAGAAAAATATGACCAAGGAATGCTACTGACCTTAGCCAAAATTTTCACTTACTGAATTTGTAGAACAACTGATGAGCTCTGAGAGTCTGAAGTACAATTCTGAGGTAATCTGCGTGATCATTCTTGCTACGGGAATAGAAAAGAATGTCATCAATGAAGACTATGACGAACATGTCCAAGTACTACTTGAACATACGATTCACTAAGTTCATGAAAGCTGCTGGGGCATTTGTAAGACCAAAATACATGACTAGAAACTCGAAGAGACTATACCGGGTGTGGAAAGCTATTTTTGGAATGTCACATTCCCTGACTCTGAGTTGATGATAGCCAGATCTACGGTCTATTATAGAAAAGTAACTAGCACCTTGAAGTTGGTCAAACAAGTCATCGATTCTAGGAAGTAGGTACTTATTCTTGATTGTGACTTTGTTCAACTGATGGTAGTCTAGACACATTCTGAGGGAACCATCTTTCTTATGCACGAATAAAACTGGTGCAGCCCACGAGGAAATGCTAGGTCTGATGAATCCTTTATCTAGGAGATACTTTAACTATTATTTTATCTCGTTGAGTTCTGCTGGAGCCATTCTGTATGGTAAAATAGATATGGGCTGAGTATATGGAAGAACGTCTATTCCGAAGTCAATTTCCCTAACGAGAGGAACTCCAAGAAGGTTTTCAAGAAATACATCTGAGAATTCATTTACTACTAGAACTGACTCAAGATTAGGAGCCTCTGAACTAGAGTCTTTGACTTGCACAAGATGATAGATACATCCCTTGGATATTATTTTTCTCGCTCTAAGGTACGAAATCAACTGACCCTCAAGCGCTATAGTACTACCTCTCCATTCAAGGGCTGGTTCATTTGGAAACTGAAAATGAACAATTGTATTTTGACAGTCAACTGAGGCATAACATGGATGGAGCCAATCCATGCAAAGAATAATGTCAAAATCTATTATCTCTAATTTTATTAAGTCTGCAGAAGTGACTTTCTGAGATATCATAATCGGACAGTTCCTGTATACCCATCGGGCTATAATAGACTGACCCACTAGGGTAGAGACTAAGAATGGTTCTGTTAAGATTTCTAGTTGGACTTTAAAGTTGAATGCTATGTAAGGAGTTAGGAAAGACAAAGAAGCTCCTGCATCTAATAACGCATAAACATGTAAATGAAAGATCTGTAACATAGTAGTGACCACACCAAGAGAACTTTCTTGATCTTGCCTAGACAAAAGTGCATAAATTCTATTTAGGCGTTGCCCATTGGTGGCATTGGAAGTGGCACCCTGTTGATTCAGGCAATCAGACTGAGCTGAAGGACGATTATACTGACCTTGAGAACCTGACTGAGGACAATCTCTGACTCTGTGGCCTGGCTTGCCTCACCCGAAGCAAACATCACTGCCAGCTCTGCAGACACCCAAATGGTTTCTGCCATATGTCTGACAAAGAGGATTTGTTCGAGCACTGCTAACACTACCCTGAGACTTAGAGCCTGGTGCCTTGTCTTTGCTACCATTTCAGAACTTAGGAGTTAGAGCATTGGCTAAGGACGGAGCTGGAACTAAAGACTTTGGATGAAACTGGGAATGGTTACCGCCCTCTGACTTAGGCTGACTGAAGTTAAAGCTACCTGTTCTAGCTCTCTTGTTTTGACTCTCTCTCTCTCTGATTTTATCCTCTTCTATCTGCTGAGCATAGAGCATGAGCCTAGATATGTCCACCTCCTTAATCAATATCGCTGTTCTGCACTCCTTAACCACACTATCTGATACACCAAATACGAACTTGCTCATTCTGGACTTACTGTCTGCTACTACATGGGGATCATACCTATCTAATTGAGTAAACTTGAGGGAATACTTTTTCACGCTCATACTGCCTTGCCTGAGTTTGATGAACTCTAACACCTTGGCTTCTCTCAGCTCTAAGGGAAAGATTCTATCTAGGAAGGCAGTAGCAAACTCTTCCCACTCTATGGGCTCTTCATCTGTGCCCCTGTCTACCTTTCACTGCTTAAACTATGTATGAGCTACATCTTGTAGCTGATAGGAAGCTAAATCAACACTCTCATTGGAAGTCACTCCCATGATATCTATGACTTTCTGGACCTGATCAAGGAACTCCTGTGGATCCTCTTCTGACTTAGATCCTGAGAATAGGGGAGGATTTATTCGAGTTAAGTCCCGAATCCTGGATGAACCAGTATTAGCCACTAGGTTAGCATGAACAGCAGTTGGCCGTTCATTCTGAGCTTCTACAGAATTGGATAGAGTAGTAAATGCCACTCTAAATTCTGCATGGGAGACATGCTCATCCAGGGGATCTGCTTGAACGGGCTGAGGTGCTGACTGATTTCTGGTTCTTATTTTGTTAGTATTTTTGGGAGGCATGTTCTGTAAATAAAAAAAAGAAACAGATTAGACTGAAAGTTTAAATTAAGCTCATTCTTACTCACATGACACGAATACTGAAAGAAGGGAAACTTTTCCTAAAATATCTTATAGCCTCTTGTCCATAAGTGTGGCGCGCTATATACCCATGCAGAAGGCTCTATTTGATGTGGATTTTAGACTTCCTAGGACTCTATTGAACCTTAGACTATGATACCAAGTTTGTAATGCCCCGAGTCTGTATCTCAGATGCTACATGGTGCTTACGACCCCGAAGGACCACAAGCTAGCCCATGACTGATATCCACTGTGAGTACTAAAAATATGATACTATAATAATACGAAAAAATAGGCTAAAATACCATAAGGTTCAAAACTATAATACTGATAAAATATAACATCTGTGATAATATCTGTAAAACTATAAGCTGTCTGAAAATCTAGTCTGAAAAGCCTCTAACTAAACTGTCTAAAAATGGAGTTGATGGGACAATTCCCCAACTAACTCCAACTATTGAAATACTGAATCTACTGAAAAACTAAAATGATAGAATATCCTCAGATGATAAGGACTCACTGCTAAATCTAATACTGCTGTCTAAATTTTTCTATGCGCGGTCAGGAACTTGAGCGCCCGAACCTATGATATGAGACATCATAGCTCAAAGAAAGAGTATGCGTCAGTATGTGGAATATACTGGTATGCTAGATAAGGTAAGGATGAATGCAAATGTTCATATGAATGAACAATAACTAACTGAATGATAGAGAATAACTGAACATGAGAGTACATGGATAACTGATACCACTATAATACTGAGTATGCAATACTGTGCATATATCTATATACTGTAACTAAGCTTTTCTGAAGCTGATTACTGAGTTCTGATACTGAGTAACTGGTAATTTAAAATTACTGATAACTGTGTTACTGATACTGATTGACTGTGTCAGACAGTCCTAATTCTGTAAAACAAAATTGAGTTCTATTCTGAACGCTGAGACTGAAACTGTGGGAGGTAATTATCTAACCGACATGCCCCAAATAAGATAATATGCTGATTTAGGGTCCAATCTGTAACCCCAATTAGAAGGGTGTCAGTACCGTGCCATAAGTAAAGACAACTGAAGAGATGCCCTTATCTGGCAGGTACTCTAATAAGAATGGTGGAACCCTCAACTGACAGGTTAAAACACCTCATCAACCCTCAACTGGCAGGTTTGATGTTTAAACCTACGCTGTCTACGTAATTCTAGAATGTAAGGATTGCTTCTAAGGATCACTCCCTTTACTAGCAGGTAAGTCCATATCCTTAGGTTCACTCGGTGCTGAATCCTACTCCCAACTGAAAGACACTGAACTGAGTATACTGAACTAGACTGGACTGAATACTGAGTTTACTGATTTTTTTTTAGTTCTGTATTTGACTGAGTTCTACTGAGTTCTATAACTGACTGAGAGTACTTCTAACCATCACATGACTGATACTATTCTGTAACTGACACTAGATCTAGGTAAATAGCTAGATTGTCGGGTATTAAATACCCCCAGGACTCAATAGCATGAAAAATAAGGCATAGCATAATCTTAAATAACATAACAATGTTCACTTGTTCATAATTCATCTATAGAGACATTTTATCAAACACTTGTAGGACAAAAATCTAGTACATTATTAGGACCATATAAGGACATGTCATGATTCCATTATTTACTTCACATAGGCATTATGGCAAACACTTGGGGAGCATGGAATATTTCACATGGTAAAAGTCACATATGAGTATCATGGATACCATAATCAATTGCAATTTCAAGGGTTTAGCATGCAATTCATATAATTCATCACATAACTATTTTAATTTCATGGAAAATTATAATTAAACATGAATTGGATCCCAATTACTATCATGAACATGAATACAATCAATTTCAAGCATGGAATTCAAATTTTTGAGATCTTGCAAGTTTAAAAAGGGATTCTTGGACTCTCTGGTTGAAAGAAACCCATAGATGAACACCTAACATACCTTAGAATGTTAATTCTTGAAGGTTATTGGGGAAATTCTTGAGATTTAACCTTGATTCTTAAAGCTAGGGTTTTTCTCTTTGAGAGAGAATGTTTTGTTTCTTGAGAAGATAGTGAGATAATAAGCAATTTGTGCTCTTTTAGGGCTTAATTACGTGTTTAGGCTGACTGGGGTGAGGGAAAAGTACTTAAAAGCCCTTGGATTTAAAACTCAGAATTAACTGAAAATTCCCAACTTGGCAGGCTAGTGCGACGTAGTGCTATCGCGCCATGTCACTAGAATTCGACGACTGTGACTTGGAATCTTGGCGCGATGTGGTGGAATCGCGTTGCTTCACTGCATAGGAATCTGGCCTTTGGCGCGACACGCCATGATCACGATGAGAGACTGGAAAATGACAATTAGGAATTAGGCTGGTGGCGCGATGCGGAGCTTCACTAGAAATTGCCAAATGCCATTTGGCCTGGCTCCGCGATGCGCCGAAGTGCCAGTTGGCACACTATTTTACAAAAATGGCCATAACTCTTCGCCCGGGATCAAATTTGGGCTAATTTTATATCGCTGGAAAGCTGACTGAATTTCCTACGTAATGGCATGCTCTAAACTAAAAAATACTGAGTTTTTCAAAAATTTATATAAGATTTTTCATGTACTATGAGTTAAAACGAGCTATAGAAATATGGGGTATTACATAAGGATGGAATTGTCCAAAGTGACCCCAATTTAAAACTAAAATTTAGTTGCTAGTGACTACGGGCCACTATATGACTCGTAGAGACTCATTACGAATCATCTTCACGAGTCATAGACAAGATAGTCTCCAAGGAACTCACAATCTGTTGATCCTTCAACTCAACTAATATGACTTGTAATGGGACCTTATGACTTTTAGCGTCCAATCGTAGTCAAAACCGAACCTATTTGGGGTAAATACTGGACATCCTATGATTTATACCCAATGACTCGTAACGAGTTCTTACGGCTCTTAGTAAGACACTCATACTCAGAGTAGAACTTAGTCACACACTTTCTAATTTGGTTACGATTGGGTCCCTAGGCCCAAAATTTCCCCATAAGAAATTAGGCTTTAAACATAATTCTTAGAATAATGTTCCCTACATAAATTATCCTCGACCCTAGCCGAGAACCCTAGCCATAACTGAAAACTTTTTTCAGCCATCATGGCCAATGTTGCCGGTGGGACAACTCCACCGGAAGAAAAACCAAAACAGAATAATGAGGACATTAGTTTGATCCATAAAAAAGGGAGTACACTAAAATTTGTAGATCTCTTAAAACCTAAACCTGTTGCTAATAATATTATCAGGGTTCCCCCTAAACCAATAGTTATGCTGCATGGAGAATCCAAATCACGTGGAAATCATCAGAAGTGCATAAATTAATCATACAGAAGAATCTTCAATACACTATCATAGGTAAATTTTCATATGACAAACCGGACATCAAGGAATTAATAAAAGCAATTCCAGCTCAGTGTGGAATAAAATAAGAATGTACATTAGGGGTATTGGATGCATGACATATTTTTATTAGACTAGAGGAATTGGAGGATTATGTACAATTTATATCTATAGTTGCCTACTATATAAATACTAAAGAGATGCATTAGAAGATGAGAACTTTGAAGTGGGATCTATGGTTTGAGCCGGACGTAGAGACAATGATAGGAGTAGCATGGATCTCAATGCCATATTTGCCTCCAAATTTCTTTTCTTGGGAAATAATTTTCTCTATTTCTTCATCTGTGGGAAAACCGTTAACAGTTGATATGGCTACAAAAAATCAAACTAGACCTAGTTGTGCAAAAGTTAAAGTAGAGGTAGATTTAGTTGCTAAATTACCTTAAAGGGTAAGAATCAGTGAGGAGAATGATAATACGGAAGAATACAAGTCCAAATGGATTCAAATCCAATATGATTATATGCCTAAGTACTGCAAAGATTGTTGTTTGCAAGGTCATGATGAAGACAGTTACTGAAATATTCATCCAGAATTATACGATAAGAAGGAGGAAAGTGGAGATACAGAAGACTTAAACAAAGAAGAAAAACAAAGGAAACAACGAGACCAAAAATAGGCAAACAATAAGGCAATGAGGGAGAACTCAAATAAACAACAGTGGTTGACGAGATGAAATAAATATAAAAGAGATAAATATAGGCACATACTTGTAGAGGTAGGAGGGAGAATGTAGATGAAGTGGCCATATCCAATCTGTTCGAAGCACTAAAAGATGAAGAAGCTGAAAGTATAAATAAGGAGGGGAAGGAGCAGAACAAATGTAATACCTGTACTTTTCCTAGCTTGAAATTCCCCCCCAAGAATGTTAGAAACTTTCTTTGAAAGATGAATTCACTTTTATATACGTGGAATTTCTAATATTATCACTTTCTATCACGTGGTAAATTGAATAAGCTTTCCATCGATACCAATTTCATCTAACTCCGACATCGGACGAGGAAGTTATGGCCATATTATAGAAGGCAAAAAAATAGCCCAGATACGATGGTACAGTCCGACGGACCGTCGGACTAGCGACAGACTGTCGGACTAGTGAAGGACTATCGACCACGACCGTCGCATTGAAGAAGTGAGCCATCCCTCTAGATGAGTACGACGGAGAGGCCCAATGGACCGTCGGACAACCAACAGACCATCGCACCCCACCGTCGCATGTCCCGCTCAATTATTTTAAGTCGTTTCTAACAAGGGTATTTTGGTCTTTTACAACCCGCTTATATATACCCAGTTATACCCGACCTCAGCTCATTTATTCATTATTTCACAACAATAAATATTAGGATTTCTCTCTAAGATCAATCCCCAAGAATAATAAACCCTAGGTTCTTAATTCCAAGCCAAGAATTCAAGTTTTCCTCCACAGATCTTCAAGAAATATCAACCCAGGTATGCATAGTGTTCATTCATGGACTCCTTTCGTCCATGAAGCCCAAGAATCTCTTTTCTAAGTTCAAGTTTATGGATTTCTTTATGAATTTCATGTTGGGTTTGTTTTGTTTATGTTGAGAATGATCAATTGAATTCAAATCCATGTTGGGTAATCAATTTTATGAGGAATTGATTTGTATAGATGTATATCCATGTGAACATATGATTAAACCCTAGGATGATGAAATTAGAGTTGAATCATGATGTTTAATTGTTGTATAATGTTGTCTACATATACTATGCCTACCATGTGTTTGATTAAATATCTAGATGAAGGAAAAATGCCCAACTAGTATGATATCATGAAATCGTCATGTATGTACAAGCTTATGCATATCACATGTTTGATGAATTGCCTCAATAAATGAATTATGAATTGTGTTATTGGTCATGTGTTCAAATAAGCCATCTATGTCAGTTTCTTTCCATCGAGTCCTGGGGGTACTTGTACCCGACAATTTAGCTGTGTGCCTAGAGCCATGTCATTTTTTCATGATACAGTCATGCGACTCAGGAAAACCCAGAAATCTCAGTAATCTTAGTAATCTTAGTATTTCAGTAATCCCAGTGATCTTAGTATTTCGTAATCTCGGTAACCTTAGTATTCCTAGTAAATTTCAGTAACTTCAATACTCTCAGTCAGTCCTCAGATCTCAGTAGCATTCCGTCAGTCAACAGAACTTAGTAAACTCAGTTAGCTCTGCTAAATGATACCATTGGTATCAGTTCAGTTCAGTTAATCAGTTCAGTGTCTATTCAATTAGGAGTAGGATTCAGCACCGAGTGAACCCAAGGATGGGGACTCACCTATTATTTAGTGGAGAATGTGATCCTTAGAAGCAATCCTTGTGTTCCAGAACTACATAGCCAGTATAGGTTGAGATGTACCCTACGCGTTTAGGGATATATATATACATCTCATTTGGGTTACCTACTAGGAGGGGTTGATGGAAGAGCTCCTTGTCAGAGAGGGTATACTCACAGTAGGTCTTTACCCGTTGCACGGTATTGACACCCTTCCAGCTGAGGTTACAGGTTGGACCCCACCAGTTCAGTTTCAGGGCATGTTGGTTAGATGAATACCTTCCACAGTTTTAGTCTCAGTTTTAGTCTCAGTCTCAGTAAAAGAACTCAGATAGTTCTTCAGGTTTCAGGACTGTCAAATACAGTCAACTCAGATATAGTACGGAACTCAGATAGTTCCATCAGATTCAAGACTGTCAGATACAATCACTTATGTTATCAGTTAAATTAGTTATCTAAACTCATGTTATCAGTATTCAGCTTTAGGACTGTTAGATACAGTTAACCAGACCAGTTCTTCATAATCAGAACTGTCAGAAACAGTTATCTATGTATGAGTGACATAGTATCAGTCCCTCAGTATTCAGTAATACATTATCAGTTTCTCACTCATCAGTGACTCATATGTCAATATCAGTAGACTCAGTAGTCAGAACTCAGTATTCAGTCCTATCACGATCTCAGTTACAGTTACATAGTCATGCATGTATTCTCACGTTCATGTTAGTCAATTAGTTAGTATTGTTCATGCATATGAACCATTTATATTCAACCTATCTAACATCCATACCAGTACATTCATAGTACTGACGCATTTGCGCTATGGTCTCTTATACCATAGGTTTAGAAGCACGAGCTCTAGAGCATCAGTAGCATCTCAGTTCAGCAGTCAGAGTCAGCTGTGAGTCCTCATTCTTCGAGGACATGATCATTTCATTACTATTTCAATTTTCAATTTATTTCAATAGTCGGAGTTAGTTGGGGACATGTCCCATCAACTCCTTATTCAGATAGTTTAGAGGCTTTCAGACCACAGTATGTTCAGAAAGTTACTTCAGTTATTTTGGTATTGTTATACCATATTTTCAGTTATGTGTTAGTATTGAACCTTATGGACTTTCAGTTCATATTTCTGTATTTATGATATTATTATTATTATTATTATTCAGTGCTTAGTTACAGATATTAGTCATGGGTTAGCTTGTGGTCTTTTGGGGTCATGATCACCGTGTAGTGTTTCGAGTACCAGATTCGGGGCGTTACAACAAAAAGAGTACAAAATACTGGGTAAGAAAAAGTTTTGGAAAATCTAAAGGAAACATTCAAGAATTAAAAGGAGGGGAGAACAAGGGACCAGAAGATGTCAATGAAGAAATCATAGAAGGGAAAGAAGGTGAGAAAGAGAAGAAGCAAATAACTATTCTTTAACCGAAAAAGATTGGTAATCAAGAACAGATTAAAGACCTAAAAGAGAGAGTAGGAGAATTGATGGTATTGGAGCAGGAGAAAGAATATAAGGACTTAATGGTGATTGAATGAGTATTACATCTAGCAATCTAAATAAAAAATATGGTAGAGTGCTGTAATAAAAATAAAGAAGATTTGGATGTGGAAGATTTGGAGGATAACATTAACAAAGTAGATATTAAATCTAATTTGTAACCAAAGAAGATAGATTCGATGAAAGAAAAATAAGGAAAAACACAAAAGAAAGGCAAGAATGCAAGTTTAGCTATAATGCAGACAAGGAGCCATACGTCTAAAACAAAGCCAAGATGAATGCTTTGATTTAGAACATAAGGTCAGTTAACACACATAAAGCATTTACCAGGTTAATAACACTACAAAGGAGACATCCCTTTTATTTTATTGGGCTAATGGAGCCTTTCCAAGAAAGTCACAACATTGAAAAATATAGAAGAAGATTGGGGATGCAACATGCAGTGTTGAATACATCAGGGAAGATATGGGCTTTCATGGATTCTAATATGGAATATAATATGATTAAAGATGAGGAAAAATAGTTGTCTATGAAGCTGGAAAATCAAAATGCATGAATATTAGTGGTAGTTACTTTAGTATATGCTAAATGCTCTCAGAATGAAAGAATGGTTCTGTAGGATTCTCTAACAGATATGACAGGTGCTATACAAAAACCATGGTTGATAGGAGGGTATTTTAATATTATAAGGAATGATGAAGAAAAGCTGGGAGGATTGCCGGTTACAATCAATGAAACACAAGATTTCAATCAGTGCTTAAGTATGTGTAATATGGAAGAATGTGGATTCAAGGGAAGTAAATATGCATGGTGGAATGGAAAAACTGACGAGGAGTATATTTTTAAAAGATTGGTTAGAATATTTTGTAATGACAAAATGCAGGAGTTGTTTCCAACCATGGAAGTAGAATATCTGGTTAGGAGTGGGTCAGATCCTTCCCCTTTGTATCTTCAATTTAGTATGGAGAAGTAGCAGATAGTGAGATTATTCAAATTTCTCAACTTTTGATAAAAGAAGAGTCATGTATGGAAGTGATAAAGCAGAATTGGCATACTGAGATAGAAGACAATCCTTTCATTTTGTTTCAACAAAAGATGAACAAACCAAAATTTCTCTTACAATATGGAGCAAAGAGAAGTTTAGGAATATTTTTCAGGAAATTACAACTTTAGAAGAGATTATAAAGGTTAGGGAGAAGCAATTTGAGGAAAATCCTACAAGAATAAATAGATACAGACTGTTTAAGTCTCAAGCTGAATTAAACATACAACTTAAAAGAGAAAGATTTTTGGAGGCAAAAAATAGGATTTGAATGGTTTAAGGATGGGGAGAGGAATACTAAGTTCTTTCATACAATTGTGAAAGGAAGAAGGAGCACACTCAGAGTAGGAAGAATTCAGAATAAGGACGGTGACTAGATGGAAAATTAGGAAGATATTGCTAACTCAGCTATAGAATTTTTTCAGAAACAATTTACAAAGTATAATAATGTAGAAGATTTTTCTTTGCTGGAGGAATTACCTACTTTGGTTAATGAAAAACAAAATGAGGAAATCATAAAAGTGCCAAATAAAGGGGGAAGTCAAAGCTACTGTTATGGGATTGAACAAGAATAGTGTAGGAGGTCCAGATGGAATGACAAGTGCCTTTTATCAAGATGCTTGAGAGATAATAGAAAAGGACATACATAGAATGGTGGTAGCTTTCTTTTTTGGATTTGAACTTCCAAGGTTCATTACTCATACTAATTTGGTATTTCTACAAAAAAGCTAGTAGTGAATACCTTTTCTAACATGAGACCTACTTAGTAATTTTGTTAATAAAATCTTTTCAAGAATTATTCATGAGAGAATTAAGGGTTTGCTGCCACATATGATTTCACAAGAACAAGTTAGATTTGTGCAAGGTAGAAGCATTACTGAGAATATATTGGTGGTTCAGGAAATAGTCTCAGAGATAAGGAAAAGAGGTAAACATCCAAACATTGTTATTAAGCTAGATATGATGAAGGCTTATGAAAGAGTGGAGTGGTTATTTCTTACCAAAGTAATGAGAAAGGTAGGTTTTTATGAAGTCATAATAGACATGGCATACAGCTCCTAGGGAGCAACTGGTACTCAATTTTGTTTATAGTCAACCTAAAGGATTTTTTAAATCCTCAAGAGGTCTATAACAGGGGGTTCCCCTATCACCTACTTTGTTTATAATTGCTGCAGAAGTATTTTCAAGAAGTTTGAAGACACTGATGCAGAAGAAAGAGTTCAAAATGTTTGGTATGCCAAGGGGAAGTTCGAAAATAAATCATCTAGCCTTTGCTAATGATATGATTATAATGTGTAGGGATGAATTAGGGACTTTATATTGGTCACAAGAGCTCGGAACAGATATAAAGTAATGTCAATAAAGAAAAAAGTGCAATTTATTTTCACAAAAGTGTTTCTAATGGAGTTATTGTTATGGTTGAAGCTGTTACAGGAATATTAAGAAAGGATTTTCCTTTTACTTATCTAGGTTGTCCAATTTTTTACATAAGAAAGAAAAAGGATTACAATCAGCATAGTATGAATAAGATAAGTTGTAAGTTACATAGTTAGAAAAGAAAGCTGCTATCCTATGGAGAAAGAGCTGTTTTGATTAAGCATGTCCTTCAAAGCATTCCTATTCACTGTCTAGTAGTGATGAATCTCCCTTTAAATATGATGAATAAAATACAAAGAGTACTAGCTAAATTCTTTTGGAGTAACAATAGGGAAAAGAGGAATACACTGGGTTAACTGGCAGACAATATGGTTACCTGAAGAAGAAGGAAGATTGGGATTTAGAAAGGTAATAGATATTTCCATAGCTCTTTTCTGTAAATTGTGGTGGAATTTTAGAACTACACAGTCTATATGGAGTTTTTACATGCATAATAAATATTGCAAAAAGGAACATTCAAAGCTGGTCATATGGAGAAAGGGTGCCGGAGGATCTCAAGCATGGAAAAAATGTTATTAGCAAGGGATCTAGTAGAACACTTGATTGTATGGCAAATAAGTAATGAGAATTCAAATATATGGTTGGATAATTTGACAATGCAAAGTGATTTATACTCTGTTATGATGAACAGATCAGAGGAGAATGAAGAGTATTAGTTGGTTAGAGACCTGGCAGATAATGGCATATGGAAAGAGTAAGCAATCAAAGACATTTTTCCAGAAGATATAGCTGACCATATTCTTTCTAAGATTAATCCACCAAGTAAAAAATATGGGGAAAGTCCTATATGGAGTATTGAAGCAACAAATTTTTTTCCAGTAAAGTCAGCTTAGCAATACATCAGACATAAGGAGCCTGTAAATAATACATACAAAAATATATGGATAAAGGGTTTACCCTTTAAAATATACTTTATATATGGAGATTGTGGAAAGGAAAAATACCTGTGGATGATAATATGAGAAGATGGGGGTTACAGGGGCTATCAAAATGTTGGTTCTATGAAGGTCCATCAGTGAAGATCGTGACACATGTATTTAGGAGATAATTTTTTGCTAACATGACATGGCCCTAGTTTTCTTCCTTTGAAAGAATAAAATCCAAGAGTTGAGCCTACGAGAGACAATAATCAAATGGTGGAATATAGAGGTAAAGTAGAGAGAGAAATCATATTATTATGCTTTGCCCAGTATCATATTGTGGGAATTATGGAGAAGAAGAAACAACTTGAAACATGAGGGAAAAAATACCACAATTCAGAGACTGATATATAATATTACTAGAAGTTTGGGAATGTTGTTAAAAGTGAGAAAAACAACATTAGAATTCCTAAATGAATGGCCAGATATATTGAGGGAGTTTGAAAAGCATAAAGTGCAAATAAAAGTGACTAAAGTTCTGTGGGAGACACCAAAAGAGGAGTGGGTGAAATAAAATACATATAGAGCAGTAAGAGATAGTCCAGGAAGAAGCTCATATGCCTTTTATCTAAGTGATGTACAAGGGGATTTACTATATGCTAAGGGAGATCCTATTGAAGATGCTGATATTGTATAGGCAGAAGCAATAGAAATATTACAATTATCCAACCATTGTAAGTAGACACATAACAACAAAGTGATTATTCAAACTGATTCTTTAATCATGCAAAATATTTTAATAGGAGAATGGACAAGTCGATGGCATATTTCAACAGTAATTAGACAGATAAATTACCTCATAAAAGGAAAGCAAGTGTAGTATCAACATATATTTAGAGAGGGGAATCAACTAGCTGACTATTTTGCTAATTTAGCAATAGACACAGGCGCATTCACATATACAAGCTTTCAGCAGCTAAAAACAAGAGGAAAATACATAATAAATAGTGATAAGTTGCAATATCCATATTTAAGACCGTCACCATCAAGAGGGTGAATGGGCTGGGAAGGCTAAAGCTGAATCTATCACATGCAACATATTTACAAGCCACTATGGCACCAAAAAGAGTGAACCAGCTAGCTAGACTATTCTACATTAGCCAACAAAAAAACTCTCAGCAACATGGGAGGGTCTTTGGGTTATATTAAGCTTGATAAACTTGGGAAGGGTACTATTATCCGAATATTTATGGGTCCAAGCATCCCAATATCTTCATCCCAGCAACATGTATGAAGCAAGGGTAAGTAGAAGTATCAGAATACACAAAATCACTAGCACTAAAAGAGAAGATTTGACAATACACTCACTCGGATATGATAGCATCTCCCAGTTGACTAGATCTCTCATAGCAGTACAAAAAAAGAACATAATCCCATCCACTGGAGAACATAACTGAATCAAGGGAAAGAAACAAGAAATCAAGAATATAAAGGAAAGCAAAGTAGAGGAAATGGAAAAAGAAGACTTTCACTTCTGTAAGCTGAGAAAAAAGTGCAACAAGGACCATGGAGGCACAACATTAATCACCCAAAACATGCAAAGACGGAAGCTGAAGTTCTTGAAGAATTGCATTTTGCAATGGGAGGCGAAAATAGAAAGCTGAAAGGGAGGCTTAATGTTTTAGAAAACCCTATTTAGGGTGTATATATTGTCCTTTATGGACTTGGGTTAGGCCGGGTTGGTAGGATAGAGTAGATTATTTAATTTTGTTGTGTTTTTCAATGGGTTGGTGTATTTGTTTTTCAGATTTTATTTGAATTTTGATTAATAAATCCCAAACTAAACAAAAAAGAAGGTCACCAGGACCTGTTAAGACTCCCTAAGACTCATAGGGGAGGTCGTACTCATGATAGTCAGGATAAATTTCAAAAATTTTCAAGGACCAAAAACCCGGGGTGTTACATACTCCCCCTCGCAGGAACATTCGTCCTCGAATGATAGGACAAGACATTTATTAGCATGATTTGAATCCAAACACAATCACACTGAACTTTAACAAAGACATAAATAAAGATGTTAAGGAATACACTTACCTCTAGCACAATTGTTTGGAAGGTGGAACAAGAACAGGTACTTGGACTTCATGTCCTCCTCGGCTTCCCAAGTAGCTTCTTCAACCTTTTGGTTCCTCCAAAGAACCTATATCAAATCAACATCCTTAATCCGTAACCCATAGGCCTGTCGATCCAAAATCTCAATCGAGGCATCCTCATAGGACAAAGAATCTAAAATACCCACCTCCTCCAAATGAACAACCATCGAAACATCACCCATGCACTTTCCCAATATCGAAACATGAAACACCATATGAATGGATCTCAAACTACAAGGAAACTCTAATTCATATGCAATATTACCAACCCTGTTCAAAACCAAGTATGAACCAACATAACGGGAAAAACTGCATTAGCCCCTTCGTGGGAGACTGATACGCCCAAATTATAGCTCTCATAAAAAGTGTAAGCGGTCGCTGTCAGATATAGTGTAATACCCCACATTTTGGACTAGAATGAAAATCCGTCATTTCTATGCGTGGATGATTCAAAAGCCTCAAATCCTATATAAATTTTGTGTGTTAATAAATTATGTAGTGTGAGAATCTATTTGAGCATGAATTTAGATCATAGAGGTCCCCTAACTCAAGTACAAGTTGAAAGTTTTCCTATCGTTCAAATTTTAGTGAGCGTTAAAACTTGGGTCAACTTTAATCGACCATAAATCGTTGTATATGACGAACTGAGTGGTTTACTATATATCAAATGAAAGATCTTTGAATTATCTTTCCAACAATACAAATTTCGCCTAAATATAATATCGGAGAAAAGAGTTATTCCTATTTTACTCCAGCATGTCAGACTGGAAACAGTGTGATGACATTCATGGTAGCTTACCACATTTGTGACGCCCTATCACGAAGGTCGTCAGCCTTAGGTAGAAACCAGATCCTAAGTGACGACATTCGTGGTATCTTACCACATTTGTGATGCCTTATCAAAAATGTCATCAGCCTTAGGCAGAATCCAGCTTCTGTGTGACGACATTTTTGACGGCCTGTCACATTTTTGATGCCTTGTCACAAATATCATCAGACTTAGGAAGAAACCATCAATTCCAGCTCCTGTGTGATGACATTTTTGATGGACTGTCACATTTTTGATGCCTTGTCACAAATTTCGTCAGACTTAGGCAGAAACCATCAATTCCATCTCCTGTGTGATGATATTTTTGATGGCTTGTCACATTTTCGATGCCTTGTCACAAATGTCGTCAGCTATGATTTTTAGCAACTGAGAATTTTTTTTCTTCACTTTCCATGACTTATAACCCTAAAGGAGCATATTATCTTCTATTCTTTTTAGTTAAATATCTCAAAAAGCTCTCTCATACACATTCAACCATAAGATTATGGTTTCTTCTCAAGATCAAAACTCTCAAGAACAAGCCCTAGGGTTTTCATAGAAGAGTCTATTTCAAGGAAATTTTGCCGAAAATCTTCATGAATTCTTAATCTAAGGTATGCGTAGTGTTCATCTATGGATTCAATTTATTCATAGAGCTCAAGAATCATGCTTTTAAATGTTATTTATTAAACTTTTTGTGGTGATATGAGCATGTACTTGTTGATGATTGTTGTTTAAGTTTCAAGATGATATCTAAAGGTGTTTTCATGGAATATATGTGGTTGTTAGTTGAAAAACACAAACTTTGGATGGTTTGATATGATATAAGTATGAAATACACCTATGCCTTAAAGAATGCATGAAAGGTGTTTGATAAAATGCCTAGGATACTAGAAATTCATATTTACATGATTCCATGATATCTAAATGACAAGTCCATGTTAGCTATACACTTCAATATGGATTTCCATGCTATTTATGTGTTGTTATTGTTGTGGTATAAATCATGTATGATAATGGAGATATAAATTATGTACATGAAATATATCCATGCTTTCCCCTACCATGTTTGAGATGTTGAATAAATAAATAAAGTATAATATCCCCTACTTATGATATTATGAATTGTGGACTCCGATCTTGTGATCAAGTCGTGTCATGTATGAGTCAGTTTTATTCTATCGAGTCCTGGGGGTATTCGTACCCAAAAAATATAGCTGTGTGCCTAGAGCCATGTCATGTTTTCATGATACTCTCAGTCAAGCCATAATCTATAAAAATCAGTCAGTTATGTGACTCAGGAAAACTCAGTAATCTCAGTAGTTCAGTATTCTCAGTAATCTCAGTGCTCAGTAACCTCAGTAATCATAGTAAATCTCAGTAACTTCAGTACTCTTAATCAGTCCTCAGAACTTATTATATTCCATCCGTCATTAGAATCCAGTAAACTCAGTTTTAGCTTCGCTAAACAATACCACTATTTCCAGTTCAGTTAATAAGTAACAGTTCAACAAATCAATTTAGTGAAGTTATTTAGTGTAGACCAGTTATTCAGTTCATTGTCTTTCAGATGGGAGTAGGATTCAACACCGAGTGAGACTAGGGATGGGGACTCACCCGCTAGATTAGGAATAAGATCCTTAGAAGCAATCCCTAAGTTCTAGATCTACGTAACCAGTGTAGGTACGAGATGTCACCCATTAGATAGGACTGACATACTCAGAGGTCACCCGTTAGCACATTTATATGTATAGGATTGATCCCAGGAGTTACCCGCTAGATTAGGACTGACTCTATAGAAGATGTCTTTACTGGTGGCGCGGTATTGATACCCTTCCAGTCAGGGCAGAGATTAGACCCCATTCAGCTTTGTTTGGGGCATGTCAGTTAGATGAACACATCCCACAGTTTCAGTTACAGAATCAGGGCTTTCAGAAATAGTCAACTCAGCTTAGTAGTACAAATTCTGTACTGTTAGATACAGTCAATGCTTATCATTGTAAATAGACTTCAAGATCACCCATTATCTAGGACTGATCTCAACTATGATTAATCAGTATCAAAATCATTAGATTTAAAGATCACCCACTAGATAGGACTGATCTCAGACTAAGTCAAATCATCCTTGTTATCAGTATAGTCATGATCACCCGCTAGATAGGACTGATCTTAGATTTAGTTACTCCAAGTAGAACGGAACTCAGATAGTTCCATCAAAACTTAGACTGTCAGATACAGTTGCCCAGTATCAGTTACATTGGTTAGGCCGATCATCACAGTTATATCAGTTATATCAGTTTTTGGAACTCATGTATCTGTCATATCAGTTATCAGAATTCATGATTTCAGTATTCAGCTTCAGGACTGTCAGACACGGTCAACCAGACCAGTTCTTCATAATTCGAACTATCAAAAATAGTCGTTCATCTATTCAGTATGTCAGTATCATTACACTCATGTTGTCAATATTCAGACTCAGTAGTCAGTATCTCCACGAGTTCAGTTATAGTTATGTATGATGTATGTATTCTCACATTCATATTAGTCAGCATTGTTCATGCATATAACCCTTTACATTTAGCCTACCTCACTCGTATACTTAGTACATTCAGATGTACTGATGCATTTGCACTATGGTGCTTTCTCTTATGTTACACCATAGGTTCAGGGGTACGAGCTCCAGATCAACAGTAGCATTCCAGTGTTCAGAGTTTACAGTGAGTCCTTCTCATTCGAGGAAGATATGATTATTGCAACATTTACTATTCAGTTGCTAGATGGAGTTAGTTGGAGACATGTTCCTTCAACTCCTTATTCAATTCAGTTAGAGGCTTTCAGACTAGATGTCAGATTAGATATTCAGATCTCATTATTTTTAATATTTATGACTTATTTTGGTATTGTTATACCTTTTTCAGGCATTTTGTTATCAGAGGTTTATTCAGTTCGATCCTTATGTCCTTTTATGTTCATGTTTCCACATTTTATGATATATTATTCAGTATATAGGTATAGATACCAGTCATGGGTTAGCCTGTGGTCCTTCGGGTTCATGAGCATTGTGTAGCATTCCGATTTAGAAAATTGGGGTGTTAGAAACTTGGTATCAGAGCCTAAGGTTCAATAGATTCCTAGGAAGTCTGAAAACCGCATCTAGTAGAGTCTTGTACATGTGTGTGTTGTGCACCACACCTATGTGTAGGAGGCTATGAGATATTTTAGGAACAGTTTCCCTTCTTTCAGTATTCATGTCGTTCCAGTGAGTAGTCAGATTTTTATTGCTTGTTTTCTCATCCTTGCATCTATTCATGCTATCTAAAATATCAGAGATTGTAATTATTTCAAGGTAGAACCTCCTAGTATTTGCAAGTTCAGTTCATCTCATGCATCATGCATTAGTTTCAGACTCCCAAAGTTTAGTTATAATCTAGTTCGCAGATGCCCTGTGCATCACCCAGTATCTCTGTAAGGTAAGCATTCTTAGAGGGACATAGAGTCCCAAGGGGGAGATAACCCACTTTCTATTAACACTCTCATGCCTTAGATCCTTCAATTTCTCCTTGCATAATGAATTCAGTCTAGAATAGAGGGTACTCATAAGTTGACCCTCAAGTTAGACCTCAGCTGTAAGTCAAGTATTCAGAGGTTCAGTTCAGCTCATGATGTTCAGTCCATATGTCACGTAGCAGAATCAGTCATGTCCTTATGTTTCAGTTCAATCTTAGTGGCTTTACCATTCCATGTTCAGTCGTATGTTCGTGATTCAATTCAGTCATGTATTCACGCATCAGATATACGTGGTTAGCTTATCAGTACTTTTAGTCATGCATTCACGTATCATGTCAGTTATACAATCATGCATCAGATATGCATGGATTCAACTTATCAGTTAAGCATCATATATGCATTCTCAGTTTAAGAAACTCACTTTATTGGAACACTCAGTCCTACATTCATAAATCAGCTACCCATGCATCAGATATGCATGTACAATATGATATACTCAGTTTTCAGTCATGTCAGCCATGAAATCATGATCAGTTATTCAAGCTATATATTCATGTAAGTTGTCTTTTCTCTTATCTTAGCCAGTATCATTCGAGGACGAATTTTCCCAAGGGGGAGATATTGTAATACCTCACATTTTGGACTCGAATAAAAATCCGTCATTCCTATGCGTGGATGTTTCAAAAGCCTCAAATCCTATATAAATTTAGTGTGTTAATAAATTATGTAGTGTGGGAATCTATTTGAGCATGAATTTATATCATAGAGGTCCCCTAACTCAAGTACAAGTTGAAAGCTTTCCTATCGTTCAAGTTTTAGTGAGCGTCAAAACTTGGGTCAACTTAAATCAACCATAACTTATTGTATATGAAGAACTGAGTGGTTTACTATATATCAAATGAAAGTTCTTTGAATTATATTTCCAACGATACCAATTTTTCCTAAATCCGATATCGGAGCAAAGAGTTATTCCTATTTTACTCCAGCATGTCAGGCTGGAAACAGTGTGACGACATTCGTGGTAGCTTACCACATTTGTGACGCCCTATCACGAAGGTCGTCAGCCTTAGGCAGAAACCAAATCCTAAGTGACGACATTTGTGGTAGCTTACCACATTTGTGATGCCCTATCACGAAGGTCTTCAGCCTTAGGAAGAAGCCAGCTCCTAAGTGGCGACATTCGTGGTAGCTTACCACATTTGTGACGCCCTATCATGAAGGTCGCCATCCTTAGGCAGAAACCAGCTCCTAAGTGATGACATTCGTGGTAGCTTATGACATTTGTGATGCCTTATCAAAAATGTCGTCAGCCTTAGGCAGAATCCAGCTTCTGTGTGACGACATTTTTGACGGCCTGTCACATTTTTGATGCCTTGTCACAAATATCATCAGACTTAGGCAGAAACCATCAATTCCAGCTCCTGTGTGATGACATTTTTGATGGCCTGTCACATTTTTGATGGCTTGTCATAAATGTCGTCAGACTTAGGCAGAAACCATCAATTCCAGCTCCTGTGTGATGACATTTTTGACGGCTTGTCACATTTTCGACGCCTTATCACAAATGTCGTCAGCTATGATTTTCAGCAACTGGGAATTTATTTTAGTAAGGGTATTTTGGTCTTTTTCCTTCACTTCCCATTACTTATAACCCTCAAGGAGCATATTATCTTCCATTCTCTTTAGTTAAACATCTCAAAAAGCTCTCTCATACACTCTCAACCATAAGATTAGGGTTTCCTCTCAAGATCAAAACTCTCGAGAACAAGCCCTAGGGTTTTCATAGAAGAGTCTATTTCAAGGAAATTTCGCCGTCAATCTTCACGAATTCTTAATCTAAGGTATGCGTAGTGTTCATCTATGAATTCAATTCGTTCATAGAGCTCAAGAATCATGGTTTTAAATGTTATTTTGTAAACTTTTTTTGGTGATATGAGCATGTACTTGTTGATGATTGTTGTTTAAGTTTCAAGATGATATCTAAAGGTGTTTTCATGGAATATATGTGGTTGTTAGTTGAAAAACATGAACTTTAGGTGGTTTGATATGATACAAGTATGAAATCCACCTATGCCTTACAGAATGCATGCAAGGTGTTTGATAAAATGCCTAGGATACTAGAAATTCATATTTACATGATTCCATGATATCTAAATGACAAGTCCATGTTATCTATACACTTCAATATGGATTTCCATGCTATTTATGTGTTGTTATTGTTATGGTATCAATCATGTATGATAATGGAGATATGAATTATGTACATAAAATATATCCATACTTTCCCCTACCATGTTTGAGATGTTGAATAAATACATGAAGTATAATATCCCCTACTTATGATATTATAAATTGTGGACTCCGATCTTGTGATCAAGTCATGTTATGTGTGAGTCAGTTTCATTCCATCGAGTCCTAGGGGTATTCGTACCCAAAAAATATAGCTGTGTGCCTAGAGACATGTTATGTTTTCACGATACTCTCAGTCAAGCTATGATCTATAGAAATCAGCCAGTCATGTGGCTTAGGAAAACTCAGTAATCTCAATAGTTCAGTATTCTCAGTAATCTCAGTGCTCAGCAACCTCAGTAATCATAGTAAATCTCAGTAACTTCAGTACTCTTAATTAGTCCTCAGAACTCATTATATTCCATCCGTCATCAGAATCCAGTAAACTCAGTTTTAGCTCCGCTAAATAATACCACTATTTTCAGTCCAGTTAATTAGTATCAGTTAAGCAAATCAGTTCAGTTAAGTTATTTAGTTCGGCCCAGTTATTCAGTTCATTGTCTTTCAGATGGGAGTAGGATTCAACACCGAGTGAGCCTAGGGATGGGTACTCACCCGCTAGATTAGGACTGAGATCCTTAAAAGCAATCCCTAAGTTCCAGAACTATGTAGCCAGCGTAGGTACAAGATGTTACCCGTTAGATAGGACTGACATACTCATGGGTCACTCGTTACCACATTTATATGTATAGGACTGATCCCAAGAGTCACCCTCTAGATTAGGACTGACTTCATAACAGATGTCTTTACTAGTGGCGTGGTACTGACACCCTTCCAGTCAGGGCAGAGATTAGACCCCAGTCAGCTTAGCTTGGGGAATGTCGGTTATATGAACACATCCAACAGTTTAAGTTATAGAATCAGGGCTTTCAGACACAGTCAACTCAGCTTAGTAGTACAGATTCAGTACTATTAGATACAGTCAATACTTATCATTGTAAATAGACTTCAAGATCACCCATTAGCTAGGACTGATCTCAACTATGATTAATCAGTATCAGAATCATTAGATTTATAGATCATCCATTAGATAGGACTGATCTCAAACTAAGTCAAATCATCCTTGTTATCAGTATACTCATGATCACCCCCTAGATAGGACTAATCTCAGATTTAGTTACTCCAAGTAGAACGAAACTCAGATAGTTCTATCAGAACTTAGATTGTCAAATATAGTTGCTCAGTATCAGTTACATCGGTTAGGTCAATCATCACAGTTATATCAGTTATATCAGATTTTTAAACTCATGTATCAGTCATATCAGTTATCAGAATTCATGATATCAGTATTCAGATTCAGGACTGTGAGACACAGTCAACCAGACCAGTTCTTCATAATTCAAACTATCAGAAATAGTCGTTCATCTATTTGGTATCTCAGTATCAGTACACTCATGTTGTCAGTATTCAGACTCAGTAGTCAGTATCTCTACGAGTTCAGTTATAGTTATGTATGATGTATGTATTCTCACATTCATATTAGTCAGCATTGTTCATGCATATAACCCTTTGCATTTAGCCTACCTCACTCGTATACTTAGTACATTCAGATGTATTGATGCATTTGAACTATGGTGCTTTCTCTTATGTTACACCATAGGTTCAGAGGTACGAGCTCCAGATCAACAGTAGCATTCCAGTGTTCAGAGTTTGCAGTGAGTCCTTCTCATTCGAGGAAGATATGATTATTGCAACATTTACTATTCAGTTGCTAGATGGAGTTAGTTGGAGACATGTTCCTTCAACTCCTTATTCAATTCAGTTAGAGGCTTTCAGACTAGATGTCAGATTAGATATTCAGATCTCATTATTTTTAATATTTATGACTTATTTTGGTATTGTTATACCTTTTTCAGGCATTTTATTATCAGAGGTTTATTCAGTTCGATCCTTATGGCCTTTCATGTTCATGTTTCCACATTTTATGATATATTATTCAGTATATAGGTATGGATACCAGTCATGGGTTAGCTTGTGGTCCTTCGGGGTCATGAGCACCGTGTAGCATTCCGGTTCAGAAAATTGGGGTGTTATAATAGAACCCAACTAGGTTGGGTGTCAAATCCCATAGGGAATACTGTGCTCACTAAGTATTTTAATTGTTACTGGACTGTTGGTCAAAGGTTCCTGAATATGGAGGGTTTTGATTGGTAACTTATAAAGTAATTAATTATAACAAGAGTATTCCAATGAATGATTCTCTTTGGAATTAGTACTTTGATGAGATTATACAAACTAGGGCCATGGTTACCAAAATGCTAGCACAACTAGGGTTATGAATCACCTAAGAGTTCTAATTAACAAATTCAATTGCAAGAAGGGTTGAAACCTATTCTTTATCCCTTAGTTTCTTAACCTAAGTGGATAGATTATCCTCTAATTCTCTCAAACTCAAAGGATACATTGTTCTTTCAACCATTTTCTCATGTAAGCTAATCCTGTTAAGGCATTTGCCATTAATCCAAAGGTTAAAGCCCTTAAAATTCATGTAAACACTTTCTTTTTTCCCAACAAACACTTTCTTTTCAGACAAGTGATGTTCTTGGGCTTACTTCTCAAGTTTGCAACCAAGAAAAGTCATTAACTTGAAGAAAGATTTATACAATATAAGTTATTCATGGAACTCAATTAGATTCACAACCCATGGACACTTTTCTTATTAAGGATCCCATAACCTTAGTTATGGGAACTTGGCCACAAAATTCCATAAACGAAGAAGAAATAATTCTTTTATTATTCATAAATAGATTTAGAATTCACTTACAAAAATCTCAAGAATCAGTTATTGAATTTTCAATAAAAGATTGAATGATTAACTTCCCCAAAGATATGCTTCAATCCCCAAAGTACTAGGTTACAAAGAGTTTCTATAGATGTAAAACTTGTAAAAGATAAAAAGCTCCTCTGCTAACCCTAAAATTTAGTATTTATATGTTCCCAGGTAAAAAAAGAATTTAAAATTTAAAATCAGAAAAACCGCGTCCAAGTCGACGGCCAAAGTGGTGGTCCGTCGAAAGTCTGACGGTCCACCATTTGGTCCATCACTGAATCCTTCAGAAGAGTGGTTTCTGGATAAGGCCTGACGGTCCAATTGGTGGTCCTTCACAAGACTAACGGTCCACCATTTGGTCCATCACTAAGTCCTTCAGAAGAGTTCTTTCTGGATAAGGCCTGAAGGTCCAACTGGTGGTTCATCGCAAGACTGACAGTCCACCATTTGGTCCATCACTGAGTCCCTCAGAAGAGTGCTTTTTGGATAAGGCATGACGGTCCAACTGGTGGTCCGTCGTAAGATTGACGGTCCACCATTTGGTCCGTCACTGAGTCCATCAGAAGAGTGCTTTCTAGATAAGTCCTGACGGTCCACCTGGTGGTCCGTCGAAAGACTGACGGTCCACCATTTTGACCGTCAAATTCCTTTTTTTTGCTACTTTTTCCAAGTTTCTTCTGTGGTTCACTCCTTTCCATGAAACATTAAAAAGACTCATTAACTACCACTTTGGTTTCTTGAAAACATATAATTTTCCCAAGAAGATGATGCTAAATGTTTCGTCAAAAGCCGGAACATCAACACCCTCAACTTAAGATAATTGCTTGTCCTCAAGCAACTCAGCACCTAATTGCGAACATGAACAATGCAATGACCTGCAACTAACCACTAAAACATTTTTATGCAACTATTCACTTATCATTTCAGTCACATAAATTTAATACATCAGGGTCTACATCCGGCATTGATCACAATTCATCACGCTAACATGGATGTTACATCCCAAAGAGAATAACAAAACTCAGTGAAACTCTAGTTTCCCTCACAATAATGAAATCCACCACTCATCATATGATGTGGACACAATCAAAACTCTCACACTCGTCAAAAAAGTTACAAGCATAGTCCAAAATACCCATAGGCTTGCCCTAGCCATACGACACCTCCTCAAGGTCGACTCGCTAGGATAAAATAGGTCTTTTCAAGGCTTGTAATGAGGCTTCAGGTTAGGTAAGGATATGTTTTTGGATAAAGTGACTCATTAAGACTTAAATCTCCTTGCCTTGGCATTTTTATAGCCCAGATCAGCTCATTAGTACTTCCAATAATAGGCTCTTCTTCAGACGTACCATTTTATATATATATATATATATATATATATATATATATATATATATATATATTTTGAATGGAAGAAGACAAACATCAGACACCCTCAACTTATGCTGATGCATTTAGTTAAGGTATGCAATATCTTTGACTTGATTAGGGCCAAAAGCTATTAGATTACAATTTACACTCACTTTCTATTTGGCATTTGCACCTTGACAAAAGTCACCCTCAACTTAGGTGTTTTTCCTAAGTTAAAGTGCATAATACCCAAATATTGGGCCAAGATCAGAGTAGAATGCTAATGCCCTACGGAGAGTAAATGAAAGTTATTGGAATTGTAAGAAAAAAAAGGTCCTAAAGGCAGAAGACGGGTTCAAATGAGATAACAATCTTTTTGGTGGGGTTATTTATTTAGGCTAAGTGGGCTAAAAGTATAAGACGACCTGTTATCCTATCCTATTGACTCCACTAGAAGACCATATCAATGACTCAGGCAAGTTCTAGGCATTAGACTAGGCAAGAACTGAAGGTAAATCCTCACACCCACAAGCAACTGAGCTAAACTTCTTCAACAACTCTTAGAATGTTCATCACATGATTCATGCACTTGTTACAGAATAATGCCAAATGCAGATTCACTGAAGGTTATGTACACATGTTTGCATGAATAAAGTAAATAATTACATACACATGCTCAAAGTCTTATGCCAACATCATTCATTATCAATATTTACAACGAAGTACTGAAAAAGAAACATTTTATAGATAACCATTAAACACATATATTTACATCACAAGCTGCAGAATTTGAAATGCAATAATAAAAACACTCTAGACATGCCGCTTCTACTAGATAGCACATGATTGGATTCAAAATATCGGCAACAACATCCAACCATGATGTAAATACACCCACCCCCACACAAAAGTTATGCATTATCCTCAAAGCAATAAAATACCGTACATGGTTGGATTGAGATATTTACTTTACCTCCTATTCCTCTGAGGCATCTGTGAGGTGGGGTGAGGTCCCTGTGTCCTCCCCCGGTGCAATGTTGGCCCCTATGGTAGTAGGACAACTCATAACTTCACCTTACACAATTTGAGGGATCGTTTCTCGAAACAAACTTGCACTTCGCCCCCCTACTGGGGCAGAACTAGTAGAGACTCCTGCCGCTTCATTTTCTGCTTCTCTTTGCTTCTATTCAGATTCTTTCTTTGACTTCTTTGTAGCTCTTTTCAGGTTATGTTGGTCTAACTCCTCAGGTGACATTGCTTTTTTTTTTCTTTCCTTGCTGCTTTTTCATCCATTTGTTACTTGCCTTTGTTCTTTACGGGTCTACCCATCAGATCCAGAATGCCCTCATCATCATCACTTACTACTAACGATAGGTAAAATGCAAGAGGCTATGATTATTTCCCCTTTAACTCTGCTATGTCATCCTTTGCCTGCTCGAACTCTGCTATGATCTTGGCAAGATCAGGGAGCGACAATGAATCTAGCCTTTTGTTTATGCAGGATTCCATGTTATCCATCCTGACTTGAATAGTTTTAAATGGCCTGACTGCTTCAGTTATAATTTCATCCTAAAAAGGTTTGAAATCTCTACCCCACTTTTCTAACTATTTCTGAAACCGCTTTTGATTCTTAACCACCTTAACAAAGTTTTCCAGGTTGAACCTGTATTATGCAAACTTTACTCCACCAGCAAACTGTGTAGAACCTGGCCCTGTAGACATACCCTGTGGCACATAATCAGGTGGTACATACGTGGTGATATGTAAAGGCATACCTTCGGGCATTTTTGTGGCCTCGGGAGCTGGTGCAGACTGAGACTAATATGCTGGAGGCTTGGTCACATGAATTTCGAACTTTGATTCGTCTTTCAACTTCTCAATGTCCTGACTATGTATAGCCTGTACTTCATTGTCAACCCCATGGATCAGTGGAACACCGGCTCATTTTCATAACTCAATGATCAAACAAGGGAAGGGTACAAAAATGGTCACTTTATGTGCCCGCACGAACATCTCATTTGCAATTAGCAAGCCAAAATTAATTGGTAACCCTGAAACCAAACTGGCTACTACTACTGCTCTGTGATGATCCAGGTTCCCATATCCTTTTGTTGGCATTAACCACAATCGAACAATAGCCCACCAGAACTTAGCTTTAAATTTTAGAGTGAACTTTGCAATGCGCTCTTTGGAATTTTTCAAACAGGAAGGATTTCCATCATCAGTCAGTAAAGAAGCTGTCCAACGTCTATGACTGGAAGCATTTCTCATTCTATAGTCAAAATTTGGGACAATGGGTAGAGCCTCATTTCCTGGCCCGAATAATATCTTGTTAATTATTAAGGATGAGATATAAATGGTGACCCCTCGGACTAGGACTGACTCCTTATTTGGTCTATTTGAGATTGGAGTCCCCTTTGGTCATTCCTCTTTCACCAAACACAGATAATTTTCGAAGAATTCCCTTACCCAGTTCGGTTGGTACTCTCCTAGTTGTCTGCTCACCAATACTAGTCCATATTCATTGAACCAACGCTCTAACTCGGGATACTCATGAAGTTTTGTTGTCATAGTCTGATATTCTTCTATGAATGATATTCTGACCCCTCGAGCTGTGGGTGTCAACCCATCATAGAACTCTTTTTGTGTTCCCTCTATCTGCCACCTGATAGACTCTCGAATATGTGGATCCTTCTTCCTGATAACATTATCACCCTTCGGTTCATCTACAGTATCAAGAACTTCTATTTGATCCTCCACGTTTACAGTTTCAGTATCACCCTCTACAGGCAATGGTTGAGTTGCAGCAATAGTTGCCTCATCGGGGCTTGAACTTTTACTGCTTGAGGTACTCTCACTCTCCTCCTCATACTGGGAGAGTATGAGAGCTTCTCTTTTATTTTTCCTGATGTTGTAAGTCGGTACGGACTCATTCCTACCTCGTTGAGATTTTCCTCCTCTGGTTTGTAGAAATTTAGGGGCCATAACACCTGAAAAATAAGTAATGAATTAGTTCAAAATTCAAAAACAGTCACATCATATAATTTTTCCTTGTGATGGTTAAGTTGGAGGTTTGTCAGAAAGTTGACGGTCCACCAATTCAACCATCGCTGCTTATCTAGAATGTGCCATCTCATAGTGCTTTATGACGGTCAAGTTGGCGGTCCGTCATGAAGTTGACGATCCACCAATTCAACCGTTGCTTCTTATCCAGAATGTTCCATTTTAGAGTGCTTTGTGATGGTCAAGTTGGTGGTACGTCATAAAGTTGACGGTCCACCAATTCAACCATCGCACCTTCGTCTTCAGCCAAAGTTTTGGGTTCGACCCTTTTGTCGAGCAATTGCATACCAGATCAATTTCCAGCTATCAACTCGGCACTAAATTCATATTTTAAGCACATTCTTCAAATTTTTCAACTTATGCTACTCAGATTTCACATAAATTTGCACATTGAAGTCCAACTCAAGTCATTCAAACTCAACATAATAGGAACAAACTAAGAAAACAAATCATGCTCTTACACTTAATATGGACAACCAGAAGAGAAGGGTATGCACATACCTAGATTTTGCAGGTACGCAAACTTCAGAGACAAAGCTATATTACAGATTTTAGCTCTTGCGTTACTCTTTATTTGTGATGAAGAGAGGGAAGGAGTGAGCTAGTTTAAATAAGGTAAAAAAATAGAGGAGATAGAGAGTCTTAGATGGGATAAATCCCTTCAGGTTCTTTGGATCTTAAGGAAGTGGAATAGCTAAAGGTCGTGGAATGGTTACAATGAATGTACCCGCTCAATTTTATCCTTAAAATCTCACTTTGGGTCAAATACGTAGTACTTATAAAGAGTACCGATTTAACCTGACCTGATTTAGAATTAGGGCTAAAGTGATGGTGATATTAATGGTACATCGTAGATATGGCGGACCACCACTTTGAACGTCACTCATCACCAGAGTTTG
This sequence comes from Capsicum pubescens, assembly GCA_030864215.1. NCBI lineage: Eukaryota > Viridiplantae > Streptophyta > Magnoliopsida > Solanales > Solanaceae > Capsicum > Capsicum pubescens. The sequence goes on along the minus strand of CM061543.1, from coordinate 282,152,193 downwards.
GGTGTTTTTGTTTTCGTGTAATGGTTAGTGGGATGGTCCACCAGGAATGTGACAGTCCACCAATCTGACCGTCACTTCTTACCAGAATGTAGATCACTGATCTTACTTTTGACGGCTTTTATGATGGCCTACCAGGTTTGTGACGGTCCGCCACTTAGGCCGTCGTGGCTTATCCAGTGAATAAACTTTCTTGCCATTTCTTGACGGGTGAAAGTGGCGGTCTGTCAGGGGACTGGTGGTCCGCCAAGTCATCCGTCACTTTGTTCCAGTAGCTCACTTGTATCCCTCTTTTCCCCTTTTATTGCATTTTTGGTCCTGCATACTTCACAAATACATCAAAATTGCACAAAAACATGAAATGGACTCTAACTATGGTTACAACAACATGTTGTGGGTTTCCTCCCACTAACGCTTGATTTATCATCGTGGCACGACTCAGTTACCTCAATTACTCAGACTTCATCGAGATAAAAGAATTCAACACTTCTTATCGAGTCTTTTGGACCGATATAAAGTTTGATTTGTTGCCCGTTCACTTTGAAGACGCTGCCGTCTTCATTTTCAATATTGACTACCCCAGATGAGTAGACTTGACTACTTTAAACGGTCCTGACCACTTTGACTTGAGTTTACCTGGAAATAATTTGAGCCTGGAATTGAACATAAGTACCAGATCACCTTTTCAGAAGTCTCCACTTTCAAGTCTTCGATCGTGATACTTTTTCATCTTCTCTTTGTAAAGGTCCGCTCTATCATAAGCCCCGAGATGGAATTCATCCATCTTATTCAGTTTCCCTAATCTTAGCTCTGCTGCTTCCTTCCAATTCAGATTTAACCTTTTTAGAGCCCACAAAGCCTTGTGTTCCAGCTCAATCGGTAAATGGCATGCTTTTCCATAGACTAGCTGATACGGTGACATGCCAATTGGAGTTTTAAAAGCAGTCTGATACGCCCACAGAGCGTCATCTAGCTTTCGAGCCCAATCTTGCCTATTAGCATTCACTGTTTTGCCTAGGATGGTTTTAATCTCCTGATTCGACAACTCCACTTTCCCACTAGTTTGTGGGTGATATGAAGTTGCTACTCTATGCTGTTTCACCCCATATTTCACTAAAGCTGCCTGGATCACTTTGTTCCAAAAATGGGATCTTCCATCGCTTATAATAGTTCGTGGCACTCCAAAGCGAGAAAAGATGTTCTTCTTAAGAAACACAACAACTCTCTTCTCTTCATTATCAGACAAGGCAAGAGCTTTGACCCATTTGGATACATAATCCACAGCAACTAAAATATACTTCATTCCATACGAGCTTACAAAAGGGCCCATGAAATCGATGCCCCAGACGTCAAACAATTCCACTTCAAGCATCTTGGTTAAAGGCATTTCATGCCTCTTGGAGATAGACCCCTGCCTCTGACATTGGTCACATTTCAGCACAAACTTGTGAGTGTCCTTGAATAATGATGGCCAATAGTAGCCACTTTGCAACACCTTTCTCATAGTTCGATCACCTGCATGGTGACCCCCGACTGGGGAGCATGACATGCTTCCAATATGCTTAATACATCCACCTCTAGAACACATCTCCTTATTATGTTATTATCACATCACCAAAAAAGATATGGTTCATCCCAGCAGTAGTGTGTCACATCATGAAGAAATTTCTTTCTTTGATGAAAAGAAAGATTTTCTGGAATCACCTCGCTCACCACATAATTCATAAAATCAGTGTACCAAGGTATTTTCTCCAGAGCAGCAATTAATATTTCCTCATTTGGAAATGCATCATTGATCTCCATCTCATCTCTAACTGCTCGCTCACCTTCCAGCCTAGGCAGATGATCCGCCACTTAGTTTTTGCAACCCTTTCTATCTTTGACTTCAAAGTCAAATTCATGGAGTAGTAACACCCATCGAATCAACCTTGGTTTCACATATTTTTTATCCATCAAATATCTCAAGGATGAATGGTCAGTGTGGACCACCAGCTTGGTTCCAAGAAGATAAGCTCTAAATTTCTCAAAAGCATACACTACACCAAGGAGTTCCTGTTCGGTGACAATGTAGTTCTTTTGAGCTCCATTTAGAGCCTTGCTAGTATAATAGATTGGATGAAACAATTTGTCCCTCTTTTGCCCCAAAGCAGCTCCAAGGGCAACACCACTTGCGTCACATATGATCTCAAACGACTTAGACTAATCCGGTGCTACAATGATAGGGGCTTCCACCAGTTTCCCTTTAAGGCATTCAAATGCTTTCAAGCAATCTTCATCAAAGGAAAACTTTGGTTCCTTCTCCAAAAGTTTGCAGAGTGGGTTTGCAATCTTGGAGAAGTCTTTAATAAACCTCCGATAAAAACCAGCATGGCCGAGAAAACTAAGAACCCCCTTCACAGAAACTGGAGGTGGCAATCTCTATATAACTTCAACCTTGGCCCGATCAACTTCAATTTCTTTTGCTGAAATTTTATGCCCGAGAACAATGTCCTCCTGAACCATAAAGTAGCACTTCTCCCAATTAAGTACAAGAGTAAATTCCACACATCATTGCAAGGCCATACTCAGGTTTGCCAAACACAACTCAAATAAATCTCCTACAACTGAAAAATCATCCATAAAAACATCCAAGGTGTCTTCAACCATGTCTAAAAAAATAGACATCATGCATCATTGGAAGGTAGCAAGTGAATTACATAACCCAAATGGCATACACTTGAATGCAAAAGTTCCATATGAGCATGTAAAAGTGGTCTTCTCCTGATCTTCGGGAGTAATACAAATCTAGTTATATCCATAATAACCATTCAAAAAGCAATACCAGCCCTTTCCTGCCAATCGATCAAGCATTTGATCCATGAAGGGCATTGGAAAGTGATCCTTTAATGTCTACGAGTTAAGATTTCGGTAGTCCATACACACGCTCCACCCAGTAACAGGCCTGAGTGGGATTAATTCATTCTTATCATTGGTTATCAATGTCATGCCCCCTTTCTTAGGCACACATTGCACAGGGCTTACCTACTTACTATCTGATATAGGATATACCACCCCTGCATCTAACCACTTGATGATTTCTTTCTTTACCACCTCTTGCATAGGTGGGTTCAAGCAACGCTGATGCTCAATAGTAGGCACACAATCCTCCTCTAGCTGAATTTTATACATACATATGCCAGGAGGAATACTAATGATATCAGTAATAGTCCAACAATATCTCTCTTATATCTCTTAAGAACAGTGATGAGAGCTTCCACCTGTTACTCACCCAGATCAGCAACAATAATGACAGGTAGTGAATTACCACTATCCAGGAACATGTACCTCAAATGATCGGGTAACTCTTTCAATTTCAACACCAGTGGCTCTTCGACAAATGGCTTTGCCGGTGGTGTTGGTCGATTCTTAAGGTCAAGATAGAGCTTCTCAGGAGCATGAGAATATGATACCATTCCTGTCAAAGCTCAAAAGGTCTCTTCATAATCATCAATATCTTCACGATCAAAATTCATAAGTACTGCAGTAATGGCTCAACAACAAACTGCTCCTCTATTGGTACTTCCTTCTCATCCTCATAATATATAGCAACAATTGAGAACACGCTCATCTCTTTATGTTGTTTCATTGATTTACACATATCAAAATGCACCACTTCATCATTCATCCTGAATAAGAGCTCATTAGCTCTCTAATCAATTAGCACACTTTCGATTGCGAGAAAAGGTCGACCCAAGATTATGGGCACCTCGAAGTCCACCTCGTAATCCAGAATTATGAAATTCGCAGGAAATATGAGGGTAGCCACCTTTACCAGTACATCATACAAAATACCAACAGGTCGTTTTACCGACCTATCCTCCATCACAAGTCGCATGTTGGTGGGCATGGGGTTTCCTAATCCCAACTTTTTATAAACAACTAGCGGCATCAGGTTAATGATAGATACCAGATCACATAAGGCTTTACCAAATTCCAATGACCCTACCGTGAAAGAAATAGTGAATGCTCCTGGGTCTGCCTTCTTCTACAACAAGGACCTTGTAGCAATAGCACTAAAATGATGGAGATTATCCACCGGTTCGTAGATCGCCACTCTTTTCTTTGTCAAAAGGTCCTTCATAAATTTGGCATACCCTGGCATTTGCTCAAGTGCCTCAACCAAAGGCACGTTTACCGTCAACTGCTTCAACATGGCTATGAATTTACTAAACTTCGTATCCTCAGCCTTCTTCTTCAATCTTTGAGGAAAGGGAGGTGGTGGATTTGGGAGAGTGTTCACCACTACTTTCTTTTCCTTGTCTTCCTCTCTTTTCAACTCATCAGCCTGCTGACTGTTGGATGCAACATCATGAATAATATCATCCAGTTTTTTAGACTCTATTGGATGATCAATATCTAATTCATCAACATTCTCTGCCATAATATCAACTACAGGCTTACCCACAGATGGGCTTGCCAGTACTTTACCACTCCTAGTGGTAATTGCCATGCACGAAACATCCTTTCTTGGATTTTGAACTGTGTCACTTGGTAGAGTGCCAGCCTTCCTCTGATTAAACAAAGCAGAAAGTTGGTTCATTTGTTGCTCCAACTGCTTTATTGAAGTAGAGTGCGAGTCAACCAATTGATTCATCGAGGATAAATCATTTTTCATCTCTACTACTCCAGTATTGGTTGCTTCCACCCCCTTTAATAATTTAGCCATCATATCTTCCATGGACATCTTTCCAGAGCTAGTTGTAGTAGCCTTATGATTTCCAAGAGGCACATACAACCTACTCCTGTCATTCTTGTTTTTCCAATTTCCTTAGTTTCGGTCCTTGTATCCATATTTATCATAGTAGTTCCGACCTTGATTTCCTGGCCACTTCCTCGAAACCCCCCCTGATTGTTCAAATAATTGGCTTACTTCTCAGAATCAGAGTCAACTCTTCCTTGTGATGCAATAGCTTTAACCTTCTCTGTTTATCCTGATAATAAATTCTTAGTAAGAAGGTCCATCTGTGTCTTCATGTGAGCCATGTCTCGGTCACGTTCCTCTTCCCTTCGCCTATGTTCTACAGTCATGCCAATAGATATAGTAGAGCTTGCTACCTCATAATCCCTGGTATGCCAAGCTCTACTATGCTTTGTCATACGATCCAACATCTCAGATGCCTCAGGAAAAGTGAGGTCCATGAATGACCCACCCGTAACATTATCCACCACTGGCTTAGTCACCGAATTCAAGGCCCTATATAATATCTCCTTCAGGTGGATGTTGGTTATCTGATGATTCGGGCACTGTGTGAGCTTCTTTTTGAACCTCTCCCAAGTTTCATGGAGAGCTTTAGTTGGAAGCTGCGTAAAATTACTGATTTCATCTCTTAACTGTGCCTTCTTGGATTGCGGAAAGAACCTTTCTAACAAAGCATCTTTCAATTGCCTCTAGGGGACAGTCTCCAGGGGACTCACAATCTTTTGATCCTACGACTCAACTAATACGACTCGTAATAAGACCTTATGACTTATAGGGCCTAATCGTAGTCCACACAGAACCCATTTGGGGTAAACATTGGACATCCTACGATTTGCACCCAATGATTCATAACGAGTCCTTATAGCTCTTAGTGAGACACTTAAACTCAAAGCAAAACTTAGTCACACAGTAACTCAGTTGGTTACGATTGGATCCCTAGGACCTATCTAGACTCCTTACTACCCGAAGGGGAAGTTGTAGTCAGGACAGTGATGATAAAATTTCAAAACTTTTCAAGGACTAAACTAATACAAATAGGGAAAGTAATAACAATAACCTATAATAAGGCTTCTAGAACGAAGCCTAACTATAAAATATAGTAAAAACGGAAGAACTTAATCAAAGTTATCATACCATATGCACAAAACCTGGTGTCATAGTGTAAGAACTAACTAGTACCACTCGAGATCAAAATACACAAGATATCAAAAATAGGAACAACTCCGTCTCTCTAAATGAAAAATAAAGACATAGTCTAAGTAAATAAAGGTAGTAGCAGACTCCGAAAGTAAAAATCCTATGCTACCTCAAATACCTCCAAAGTATCGCTTAAAGTCAACCACTGTGAGGCGCACTCATACTTGGATCTGCACCGAAAGGGCACGGTAGGGGTATGTATGGTCCACTTGTACTTGGGAGGTATCATAGGCCGACTGAGCAAAGCAGAAAATAAAGCATACAAAAATACACGCTAAGGACACGTCACCTACAATCAGAAAATGTCCCAAATGGTATCCCACACTATCTTCACTAACAGTTCTATGATATTTACAAAATACCATAACAATACGAAAGAGAAGAACAATTATATAGGTATAACGTATATGAATACGAAGAAAGAAATACACATAGACAAGTGTCACATCAAGGAAAATAATACATCACAGAAATGTACAAGGTAAATACAAATGCAATAGAGATGATGATAATAATGCTAATAATGATAATGCTGATGATGCCCGAGGTTGTCACACAACCTCTGTATACACCTATGGAGCTAAAGCTTCCCGACATAAGACCCATGAGGATATTGTCAACCCATACACAACCAATAGCCAAATACCAATATCCATAACTCCCGTGTGGTATATCCTTCAATAGAGGGTTATAAGAGATTACATTTTCCATCAGAAAAAGCCAGTGTTCCCAATATTTCCACGGTGTTACCAATATTTCATGAATGTATATGATATGAGGAAGTAGTGCTCGCAACCAACCTAAATGAAAGTTTCTATATCCAACCATGTGAGCCAATAATTCACTCAATATTTCCAACCATCCTCGGAATGCTACATGAACCATATGCCAAAAGGGTAAAAATACATCAAAATATACCATTGACACCACATTAGGCTTTTTCATTAGGCAAGATTCACATACACAAGGCCAACAATATCATTTAAAACCACAGTCATACATAGCAATTATTATTTCAAAACCGCCAAATATTATCAACATATAGGCCACCACATTGGCACAACACAATTACATATCTATTTTCATGATTAGTTCCCATACCCTTAACATGATTTTGCATCAATATCAACTACCCAATCCAGTTTGAAGAAAGTTAAGCCATAACCTATCTCGAATGCCAAAAATTGATCCAAAAGCCTTTAATCCAAAGCCTTATTCCTTACGAACGGACTCAAAATCAATTTAAAGATAGAGATATAGAATATTTATATTAAAAGAAAGACAACGATACCCATATTGCCTATTTCCAAGTCGGGGTCAAAATGGACCCCCGAAATAGGTTACCAAAAAAGAAGGGTAAATTTTTAACTTTGTTTTTGAAACATGTTTTCCATATTTTTAGGAGTATACATTTGAAAAACTAAAAGCGAAAATGAATTCAAAATAAGGTCCAAATCAACAAAAAACCATTTTTAAGCTTTGCCGACAAAATTCCTCAAAATTCAGTTTAGAATTTAGAATTTGAAGTTGTTTTGAAGATAAAATCGAAAGAAATGTGATAATTATGAGATTAGAAACTCACCCAAGTTATAAAGTGTTGAAGTCGGGGTTTATATCAGAGAGTTACAATTTTTAGGCCTTGCAGGCCAAAATCCCTAATTTCTACCTTTTAATCCTTGTTTAAACAAGAATTACATGATAAAATTTGGAGAAAGTAGTTGAACTAGATGTTATGGAGCTTACCCAAACTTTAAAGTGGAAGAAATTGCAGAAAATCATGAAACCCTAAGCTCCAAGTCTCAAAAATGATGAAAACAAGTTATATATATAGCCTAGGCATCGCATACACGACCAGGTGCCGTACGCAGTACTTGGCCTAATGGCAGGTATCATATTTGCGACCTGTCCTTTGTGAATATGGTTGTTGCGATAGAGACTGAGATGTCATATATGAGACACTCGCGTCTACCCGATCAGTCACGTAAGTGGCTTCTAGTTCGCGAAAGCGAGTTCACTAGCTGGGTGGTGCACTAGCTGGGACTTGGAAAATTTCAAGTATCCGTAGACCCCTCGGGATTCATCCAGAGTCCAATAAATGCAAACAAAATATGCTACCCTATCAAATTCGATGTTCCTAACTCAATGGTCATATTAGATTTTTGAAAAAATATCATTTTCACAAAGTTGATCCCTGAAATCCAATTTCACAACTTTTTGAACCGAGGGATGAAATGAGCTATAAAAACTACAAAACCACACCAACTAAGTTACCACTCTAAATCAACGCTCTGGATCTGCTAGTGTAGTCCGTTTTGCCATTCAATGCACAAATCAATAAATGTTGACCAAAGTCAGTTATAAGGCTTTTTAAGCCACCAAAAATCATAATTTCACATAAATCACATCGAAATGCATTGGGAACCGAGCCAAGCATTCCCATACCCCAGAAATACCACAACTCAACCATGAAGAGGGGTAAAATGGTCAAAACACATAAAAATAAATATTTCACATAAATCATCAATAGTTCAGGTTGTTACATCATTCATCACTAAGAATCTAGTTCGTCCCTGAACTAAAGGTAAGGGAAAATAACTAAATTAGCAAAAACTTGGGGATAAGAACTACGCATATTAGACTCGACCTCCCAAGTAGCCTCATGAATATGTCAATGCTTCAACTAGACCTTAACCACTGGAATAACTCTAGAATGCAACCACCTGAATCTTTTGCTAAGATAGAGATAGGCTCCTCAATAAAAGATAACCTCTCATCTAACTAAACCGAATCCCAATGAATGACATGAGACTCATCCGAAATGTAATGACAAAACATGAAAACATGAAAAAATGGTGAACAACTAATATGTGGGGGTAAAGCCAACTCATAAGCCATATTACCACTAGTACAAAGAATCTTAAATAACCCAATATACTTGGGGATAATCTTACCCCTCTTCCCAAACCTCATCACATCATTCATGGGAGAAATACAAAGGAAAACACGATCACCAACACTAAATCTCAAGTCATGAAGTCTATGATCTACATAACACTTCTACGTACTTTGAGAAACTTGAAATCTATCTTGAATAATCCAAACTCTATCTAAAGACTCATCGAAAAAAATCCGTACCTCGAGGTCTAACCTTTGAAACCTTAAACCAACCAACCATAGAGAAACAACACTACCATACAAGGCCTTAAAAATGCCATGTAAATACTGGAATGGTAGCTATTATTGTATACAAACTCTGCCAAGGCTAAATACTGCTCCCACTGACCACCAAAATCCATCACACAAGCGCAAAACATATCCTCCAAAACATGAATAGTCCACTCTGCTGACCATCGATATAGGGGTGAAATATTTTGCTAAGATCAACCTGAGTACCCAACTCTTCCTAAAAGGTCTTCCAAAAGTGAGATATGGATACTGAACCTCAATCTGATAAGATAGACACTGACACACCATGGAGATGCATAATCTCACGAATATAGATATGAACTAACCTCTCAGCACTGAAAGAAAACCTAACCTGAATAAAATAAGCAAATTTGGTCAATCGATTCACGATGAACCAAACACTATCAGATCTGTGCAATGAATGAGGCAACCCGTTCACGAAATCTATAATAATCTATTCCCACTTCCGCTCGAGAATGGGTAACCTCTGAAGAAATCCACCAGGCCCCAAATGCTCGACCTTTACTTCCTGGAAATATTGGTAACGAGCTACAAAACCTGGCATATCTCTCTTTATACTACCCACCAGTAATATTGCATTAAATCATGATACATCTTACTCACTCCTAGATGGATGGAATAGCTGGGACAATGAACCTCCTCCAAAATCAATCTAATCCAATCACCTACTCTTGGTACACAAACTCAGCCTCCAATCCTAATAACACCATCTGAATAAAGTGAGGCTTCTTTATCCTCACCACTCAACACCTTATCTCGAATCTACCTCAAATTGACATTATTATACTTATGAGCTTGAATCTGCTTTATCTAAGAAGACCTAGCCTCCACGAATGCCAAATCATACCCAAGTGTTAAATATCAAACCTAACTATCTTGTTAGCTAAATACTGAACCTCTAAGGCCAAAGGCCTTTACTGGGCTAAAAGATGCGCCAAGCTACCCATAATGGTCGACTTTCAGCTCAAGGCATCTGCAACCACATTATCCTTTCCCGGATGATTGACAATAGTCAAGTTATAATCCTTAAGAAACTCAAGACAATGATGCTACTTCATATTATGATCTCGCTGGGTGAAGAATTAGTGAAGGCTATGATGATTTTTGAAAATCTCATGATGGACTCCATATGAGTAGTGCTTCCACAACTTCAAAGAAAAAATGACTAAGCACAACTCCAAATCATGGGTTGGGTAATTCCTCTCATGGGGATTCAACTAACAAGAAGCATACGTAATCATCTTACCCCCTTGCATAAACACAAAACCTAACCCAATACCTAAAGCATTAGAAAAGATGGTAAAACCCACTCCCTTCTTGGGCAAAGTCAAGATAGGAGCTGATGTGAATAGATCCTTAAACTTTTGAAAGCTTTCCTTACAAGCATCTGACCAATGAAAGGAAATTTTTTTCTGAGTTAACTTGGCCAACTGAGCTATAATAGATGAGAAACCCTCAATAAAACGTTAGTAGAAACCTGCCAACCTAACAAGATTTTGAATCTTAGTAGGTGAAGTAGGCCTAGCCCAATCACTAACCGCTGCAATCTTAGTTGGATCAACCATCATACCCTTCTTAGTCACTACATGACCCAAGAAAAAGCTAGACTCCAATCAAAACTCGTACTTAGAGAATTTAACATACAACTTCTCGTCCCACAATCAATAAATGTCCCTCATAATTGTCCTCACTCTTGGAATAAACTAAGATATCATTTGTAATTACAATAACAATTGAGTCAAAATATATTTGAAATACCCCATTCATCAACTCTATGAACGCAACTAGAGGATGAGTTAACCTAAAAGACATGACTAGGAACTTATAATGACCATACAAAATTTGAAAAGCTATCTTAGGAATATTTGAAGATCTAATCCTCAACTGTGATACTTAGATCTTAAATCAATCTTTGAAAACACCAAAGCACCCTGAAGCTAGTTGAAAAAATCATCAATACAAGGAAGAGGATACTTATTCTTGACCATCACCTTGTTCAATTATCGATAATCAATACACATATGGATAGACCTATCTTTTTTGTTTACAAACAAGATAGGCACACCCCAAGGTGATACACTAAGTTGGATAAATCCTTTATCCAACATCTCCTACGACCGATCCTTTATTTTCTTTAGCTTGACTAAGGCCATCCTATAGAGAGGAATAAAAATAGGCTTAGTTCTTGGATCAACATTAATTGTAAAGTCATCACGATCCGGAGGCATACCAGGAAAATTTGTAGGGATGACTTCTACAAACTCGTAAACCACACGAACATAATCCAAAAAAGGAGGTGAAGCAACACTAGTATCACAAATTTGAGACAAGTAAGAAAAATATCCCATCTTAACCAAGAAATGATCCTGAACATATGATATAACCCTTTTTGGACCCAAATGAAGCACACTCTTCCACACTATTCTTGGCACAACTAGTGAAGGTAAAGCTATGGTCTTGGCATAACAATCTAGGAGGGATGGTAAGGAGCTAACCAGTCCATACCCAAGATGACATTGAAATCTCCCATATCTAATTCAGTCAGATCTACCCTGGTCTCACACCCAACAAAAGTCACCACACAAGATCAGTACACCCGATCCACTACTAAAGTGTCTCCTATGAGGGAAAATACAAAAATAAGCATATCAAGAGGCTCGCAAACTAAATCAAAACCTAAAGTAATGTATGAAAACACATAGAAGAAAGTTAATCCTGGATTAAATAATACAAATGTATATCTGAAACAAACGGGGATTATACTTGTGATAATAGAATCAGAAGCCTCTACCTCTATTATGGTGCGTACAACATAACACTATCCACAACCGCCAACTGGTTAAACAACCCTGCGACCACCACCACGAGCTCTACTACCTCTTCCTTACACACCTTTGGTAGAACTTCTACCTTTCACAATTGAATTAGGAGTAGCCCTAAACATATGCGAGGATAAACCTTGGCCAAGTGGCCAATCTCATAACACACATAGCAACCTCTACAACTCGAATTAGTAAAAGAAGGTACGACTAAACTAGAATGACCATCTTGAACTACTAATCAAGAAGACCCACTACCCAAACTCTTCAATGCAACCTGCATGGGTCTACCATGAAACCCACAAAAACTCCTAGGATTTTTTCCTCGAGAAGTATGACACCTGAACTCGTCTAGATGGTGCACCCTCTTGGTGACTCTTTGAGATGCTCAACCAATACCCTCATCATCTTAGCATAATCCAATATACTCTGAAACAATGCTCCAAACACTACCATCTAAGATGTAGATACCTAAAAAGAAATAACCAAATCCTTCACGAATATCTGAATTTTCTTAATTCTATGGTAATATTGGCATAGAAATATCTAGCATGCCTCTTACTCTGCAGTAGACATAAAGCCCTGTCATAGGTGATCAAACTCTTCCCTTATCCAATCCCTTAGAATGTGAGGCACAGACCTCTCAAAAAAAGCCTCAACAAACTGATCCTAAGTTATCTCAGGAGAATTGAGAGGTCTAAAACCAATAAGTGACCTCTACCAAACCCTAGCAGCATCCCGTAACTGATATGTTGTATACGAAGTACCATGCGACTTAAGAAAACCCAGGATTTACAACTTCTCATGATAGTCAATTAAGAACTCATAGGTATCCTCGCCCACAACACCATTGAACCTAGGAGGACCCAAGTAATTTAATCTCTGAAACCTCTTTTGATTGTTAGAAGACATAATTGTACTCGCAATAAGAAGAGGCTTGGTGAATCTAGCAGGACAAGATCTCACTTAGGGAGGTAATATAGATGAAGGTTAAACTCCCGACCTCGAAATAGCATACTTAGATGTAGGCTTTGAAGGAAGGATAACACGCAAAGTGTATGGAGTACCAAAAGAAAAAATAGGTACTATTGAAGGATCCACACACTGGACTGGAGGAACACCATAAGTAGACTCTATCATAAATAGAGGTAAAATACTTTGAGCTGGGGAAACACAAAGCATACTTAAACGAGCACCCTCCAAATGGGTCATCAAGTGAATCGACAACCCCACTAAGACTAGGGAAGAAGAACTCACTGAAACCAAAGTAGGACCCATATCTCTAACATGATTAACACGAGGCTCAAGGAAAAAACCCCTAGCACTATACCTAGACAGGGTAGATCTGCATCCCTTCCCACTACCTCGATTCCATCCATGACTCACAACTCGCCCTCTTTACTGGGATCTCTTCTCGAATGAAAAATCTACATCTCTAACCTCATAAGATCTAGTCATCACCATCTGCATGGAATAGAGTGAAATATTACTTAAAACAACAGATATGAGGAAAATCCACATGATAAAAAACAAAATAAAGGAGATTTCCTAAATATATATTATAACCTCTCAAAGATAGATATATATGTCTATGTACTTATCCGTGAGACTCTATTAGACACCTCATTCTTACATTGTTAAGCTTAATTCACCTTGATGCTTTGATACTAATTTGTCATGACCTAAAAACTAAGGTTCATGATGGAACTAGTTGTGGCAAGCCTTGAAAAGTAAGCCTATCATACAAACTGATATAAAAAGAGAAGAAATAACAATAACACAAAGTAAGGCTTCTACAACAAAGTCAAACTACATAATATAGTAAAAGTAGAAGAACTTAGCCAAAGATATCATACCATAAGCCCAAAACCTGGTCTCACAGTGTAAGAACTAACTAGTACAATTCGAGATCAAAATCCATAATATATCCAAAATAGGAACAACTCTATCTTTGAATGAAAAATAAAGACATAGTTTAAGTAAAGTAAGGTAGTGGAAGACTTCAAAAGCAAGAATCCAACCGCTACCTCGAATAGCTCCAAAGCATATCCCGATGTTAACCATCGTAAGGCATACTCGAACCTAGATTTACACCAAAAGGGAACAGTAGGTGACACGACCCAAATCGGGGCCCTATCGAAATGGACATCTCAAGCCCAACAAGTGCTGGAGACCGCCCCAACCTAATTATCACATCAACCGTAAGTGTTGGATAAACTCCAAACATATAATAATGATATAGAAAAAACATGAGTAATAACATAACTTAAGAATATCTAATCATTCTATTTATATCCACATACAACATCCAGCCTACCTAAGTCCACAGTCATTCACAAAACCTCTACAAATCCGAAGTGAATAATATGTTAGGACAAACCCCCAATAAAAGCCAAAACCAAATCCAAAGAAGTCTATGACATAAGGTAAAGGACCATGAAATATGTGCCTTTCGAAGTATGGAAGCTCACCACTTCAATATCAACACTTGAACCGCCCGAACACATAATCACTGCACAGGAAGAGAAGAAGAAGCTCTGTCCCTTGTATCGCATAGGGAAATAGAGTCCGAAGATAGTTAAAGGTTGGAACACTAGCACGTAACTCAAGGATAAGGATAAAATATTGCCTAAAGTTTAAGACTATTCCATCAATGCATATAACCAATGTAATACCTATATATACATACCATGCTAGGATAGGGAATAAGATTAGAATGAACTTTGAAATCATTAACTTGGGATGCATTGCCTTGCCATTCAGAATTCACCCATGGGCTATATGGGGTCAGCGCTACCTGCTGAAAGGGCCCCAATGTATTTTTGCCGCATAAGCTGGAGAGAATATAAGATGACTAGTACATCTCTATGAGTTTAAGTATGACATCATAAACACAGTTACCATGACCAACCTCATACTAGAAAATCATAAGTTTCCAGCTATGGTCCCCCCAGAACCTCTGCCTTCCACGGTTGGCTAAACATCCCACTTTAAAGTCCAAATTAAAACCATTCACACACACCCAACCATTTAGTAAATTTCTTACCATAGGTACTTCATTGGTATTGTCATATCAACACTACTGAAAGTATACATATGCCATTACCTTTTTTAATCTACCATTCATATGATTTTGGGGCTCAAACCCATCATTTAACAAGGGCACTCATTAACTCCACGGTTTAGGGACTCAAACCTATTATACTCAATTAAACCACCAAGGTTTCCATTTAAACCATTTCATGGCCAACAAGGCCTTTACAAAACCATTTAGAAACCATTCATACTCATTAAGCCATTGCCTTAGTTCAAATACCACTAATATATGACTAGTAATTTCTTTAAAACATTTTCACAAACACCTTGTGGGCGCTTCTTTAACAAGACCAAAATCAAGGTAAAACCATTAAGGTTAGTGTTACTCATTACCCATTTATTAAACCATAATCAACAACCACCCACATATGCAAGCCATCACCAAAAACAAGTGAAAACATTATTTAAATCAAAAGTAAACAATACTCATCAATATGCATCAAAACCTCAACATTGGATTTCAAAACCATCATTTAAGAATCAAAATCAATGTTCAAACACATGATATTTTTGAACTTATAACAAGGGAAGATTTACATGCCTTATACAAGATGATTCACGGAAAGATTCTTGGTCCTTAAGTCTTTAGATGGCATTTTTGATAAACCCTAGCCCCAATCTTTGTTAAAGAAGTTTTAAGAGGATTTAAGAGTGTTTTCAATCTTTTATATATGAAGAATGAAGGTCCAAATAAGGTTATAATTCGTAGGTTATAAGGGTTGAGGGGTGGGAAAAGTCTACAATGTCCTCAACTTAAAAGCTAAAAATGGAAACTAGGAGGGTACGACTTATCTCCATGACCCGTACCCTAGGGTATAAGTGGTACACTAACTCGTACCCTAGATCTCCCCATGGACCCCTAAAATTACCAACATACGACTCCATATGCATGACTCATACCCTATGGTTCGAGTGGTACCTTAAAACCCATACCCAAGTCAAAATGCTTTGGCCAAGACTTCAAGCATCATACGACCCGTACCCTAACATACGACTTGGGAGAGGCTAAACTATACCTTTGATAGAATATAACCCCACTACACTTCCTAATATAAAAATGAGGGGACACCAAGTCGTATCCTAGGGTACGACTAGTAACCTTGAGTCGTACCTTGCCTAGAAACTTCAACCAAGAAAATTTTTCTAAGGGTCCAAAGCCTAGGTATTTTAGTAGGGATGAGTACGTTCCACTTGTACTCAATAGGTATCATAGGCCGACTAAAAAAAGAAGAAAATAAAGCATACCAAAATACACACTAAGGGAACGTCACCTTCAACCAAAAAATGTCCCAAATGATAGCCCACATCGTCTCCACTAATAGTCATATAATATTCACAAAATATCCTAACAATACAAAAGAGAAGTACAAGTATAGATGTATCACACATACGAATACAAAGGAAGAAATACACATAGATAAGTATCACATAAAGCAAAATAGTACATCATAGAAATGTACAAGGTAAATATAAATGAAATGAAGATGATGATACTAATGCTAATAATGATGATCATGATAATAATGATGATGCTCGAGGTTGTTGGACAACCCTTGTATACACCTACAGAGCTAAAGTTTCCCGACATACGACCCAAAGGGGTTTACTCAACCCGTATAGAACTAATATCCAAATACCAATATCCATAACTCCTCTCCAGCACATCCTTCGCTAGAGGATTTTAAGATGTCATATTTTCTATCAGAAAAAACTAGTATTCCCAATAGTTCAATGGTGGTATCAATGTTTCATGATTGTATATGATATGAGGATATAATCATCACAACTAACAAGAATGAGGTTTTCATATCTAATAAATATACCAAATATGTGAGTCCATAATCCACTTAATATTTCCAACCATCCGTGAAATCCAATATTAACCATATGCTAAAAGGGTAAAAATACATCAAAATATACTATTGAAACCACAATAGTCTTTTTCATTAGACAAGATACAACTAATGTCATATACACAAGGTCAGTAATATCATATAAGACCCACACGGTCACACATAGAAATTAATATTCCAAAATCATTAAATATCATTAATATAAAGCCCCCCACACGGGCACAACACAATAACATATACATTTTCATGATTAGTTCCCATACCCTTAATATGATTTTGCACTAATATTAACTACCCAATCTAGATTGTAGAAAGTTAAGCTATAACCTATCTCGAATGACGAAAATCAATCTAGAAGCCTTCAATCCAAAGCCTTAATCCTAAAGAATGGTGTTAGAATCAACTTAAACATAGAAATATAGAATCTATGCATAAATAAAAAAGCCAACGATACCCATATTGCCTATTTTCAAGTTGGGGTCAAAATGGACCCCCAAAATTGGTTATTAAAAAAAGGGTAAAATTGTAACTTAATTTTGAAACATGTTCTCCATATTTTTAGGAGTCTACAGCTGAAAACCCAAGAAAAATAAATTCAAAATGAGGTCCAAATCGATGAAAATTAATTTTTAAGCTTTACTGGCATAAATTCTTGAAATTCATTTTATAATCAAGAATTTAAAGTTGTTTTGAAGATGAAGTTGAAAAAAGTGATAATTATAAGATTAGAAACTCATCCAAATTAGAATGGGTTGAAGTTGGGGTTGAAATTTGAGAATTATAATTTTTAGGCCTTACGAGCCAAAATCCCTAAGTTTTACTTTTTAATCCGTGTTTCAACAAGTATTACATGATAAAATTCAGAGAAGGTAATTGAAATAGGTGTTATGGAGCTTACCTAAGATTAAAAGTGAAAGAAATTGCTCAAAATCACAAAACTCTAAGCTCCAAGTCTCAAAATTTTTGAAAAAATAATGAAAAAAGGTGTATATATAGCCTACGCATCGCATACACGAGTAGGTGTCTCTTATGCGGTACCTGGCCTGATGGAAGCTATCGTATTTGTGACCTGTACTTTGTGAATATAGTTGTCACGATTGAGAACGATATGTTGCATATGTTACACTCGCGTTTGCCTGATCAATCGCTTAAGCGGCTTTTGGTTTGCAAAAGCGAGTGCACTAGCTGGGTGGTGACCCAGTTACGACTGTAAAAATTCTAAGTTTGCGCGGACCCCTTAGGATTCATTTGGAGTCCCATGAACTCAAACAAAATATGCTACCTTATCAAATTCAACGCTCCAGACTCAATATTGATATCATATTTTTTAAAAAACATCATTTTCACAAAGTTGATCCCCTAAATCTAATTTTAATACTTTTTGAACTACGGGTTGAAATGAGATATAAAAGACAAAAAACTACACCTACCATTTTACCGCCCTAAAATCAACGTTCCAGATCTACTGAAGCAGTCAATTTTACCATCCAAAGCATATATCAATAAATGCTAATTGAAGTCAACTATAACTCTTTTAAGCCACCAAAATAATAATTTCACATAAATCACATCAAAATGCATTGGGAACCGATCCATCATACCCATACTCTAAAAATACCACTACACAACCATGGAGAGGTGTAAATTGGTCAAATTACATTGAAATGAATATTTCACCTAAATCATTAAAAATTCATGTTGTTATAAGTTTTTAGGTCACCAAGACTACATAAAGCCTAGTCGAGTGTTTGCATTCATGAAAAAACAACTAGGCAATCCATAATTAGATGAGAGTATGTTTTACATGTAGACATTAATAGGTTAGGAAACTTATTGGAGAAAAGTTTGATAGTTCCAAGTGCTAGTCGTATGCAACACATACAATGTATTAGGACAACTGTGGTAATTTGTGGTAAGTGAGGTGAGAACGATTCTTACTCAGTATTCCCCTTTAGTACAAAGTTTAACTTCTATTTGGGGTAACAAAACTAAGGTCAAGGATACAAAAGTAACACTTTTTATCCTAATTGAGAAACCACCAAAATTTTTGCTAGGGTGGTAGCCAAAAGTGTATACACCAAGCTCTACATACTAGTATTTCATTGGAGGGAGCACTCAAATAGTTCCTGGCATATCAATAAATATTAATATGATAGGATAATCAACAACTAGTATGTAATGACCCTCTATGTTATTTTTCTAATTTTTACATGTTTTTATTATTTTGATCGTCTTGTAGTTGCTATAGTGTATTTAAGACTTGTCGCTATGGGTGGTTTGGTTTATAGGGAGTTGGGTTTGGTTTTAAGCTAATTTCTTTATTTTGGAGCTTTTAAACTTATAAAATTTGACTTTGATCAAAACTTCTAGTAAACAACCTTAGATATGAACTTTGATAGTTCCCTTAGGTCTGAAACATGGATTTTGGGATAGAAGGACCGTTGTTTCAGTCCTAAGACTTTTGAACTCATTATGGGCACTTGGATGGATTTTAATGGAATTTAGAAAAATGTTTGACTTTTTTCAACATTTTATTAATTTGACCTTCGTTGGTCATTTCGATGATTTCTTAGAGTTTGAATGTCATTTCTAGTTGCGTAACATATTTGTATATTCATAGGGTTTTGAACCAATATCGAGGACCTATTTGGAGAATTTCTAGACGTAGAATTTTGTTGGTTTTAAACATTTAGTACATCCCAATTACTTTATCATGTTATGATGAGACCTTCATAGGCTGCATGTTTATCATAAATATTGCGGTTAGGGTTTCAATCGTGATGAAGAGTTCCATTGGGTCAGTCTGATTCATAGCTTTCCATTTATGAAGGAACCTATCATATTTTCAAAGTGTTAGGTCTATGTGACCTCAAAATCATAATAGGGGTCTCATGATTGTGATAGAGGACCCTAGATAATATAAATATTTTTTTAGCTTATTTATGTTTTTTTCATGAACTTTAGGACTTCAGTGAGCTAAGATGAAATTTTTTGAGGTATTTTCATTCCGGTTAAGTCCGGGTATGTAATGCCTTGAATCTACCCCCTAAATGTCACACGGTGCTTAGGACTACAGGTAGCCCCAAAGCTATTCCATGATATCTACTCACCACAGCACTGAATAAAAATGACTTCGATGGACGTAAGCGGAAACTTAAACTGATAAACTAAAGTTCATTCAAATATCAATCTCAATATAATAGATAAACCAATAATAAGTGAAAGTATGAATATCTAAATAAAGACAACTAACAGGTTTTGATAAGCCTCTAAATAACCATAGAGCCACCAGGATAGACCCATCTAACCTAAAAGAAAATATAAAGTCTGCATCTACTTATTACTGAATAAAATAAAACATAGATTTAGCCCTTGGAGCATGAGGACTAATGAATGGTCAGGATGTCATAAATGATGGTCATGGATAATCCTATTTTTGAGGATGAACACAAAAACCTACATTATGAAATAATGTAGCCACACAAACATATATGCATGCTAAGTGTTGGTAGACTCTCCATGATCATGAAAATAACTGAAAACTGAATTAGCATAAGCATAATTCATTAAAAAATATCTGAATAAATCTTATGGGCCATTAAACTTAGTTTTTAAAGTCTTCTTTACTATTCTTGTGAGAGATTCTTATTACCGACATAAATCATGTGAGCTTACATGGAGTTCAACATCTTACCCACTTTGAGGAGAGCTGTTCTATCTTTTCCATCAGTATAGAATCTTAACTTGAGTGATCACTAAACTTATCCCCTTGGAGTAAGAGAGATACTCTCTGGCGAGGCCCTTTAAACCTATAGTGGGAAGTAGTTTCTAAGAAATAGGTGTGCTAAACCCATATTTAATACTCCCAAAATATATATAATTATGCTCATACTTATGAAATTCACTTTAAAGTAGCATGTGGGTTTATAAAATTGAAAACCAACTATGTTTTTCTTGCTAAAATCATACTCAGAAAAAGCTTGTGAATTTCATGTCTTATCTGAGATCATAAGATAAAAACTGAAACTTCAAATAAGATAAAAACTGAAACTTCAATCATACTATAATACTTTGTAACTTAAACTAGTAAGCTTGAACTTCTTGTAAAGTGAATACATTATGCTCAAATTGTAATCATTCACCATCTCACAGAAATTACATGTCAAAATACCAAAATCAATGCATAAGATCACTTTCATGGATAAAAGAATAAGTAAACATTAAATCTTATGCTAAATAAAATCCAAGTCATAAGGAAACATCATAATCTTAAAGCATAAGAAATGTGGCAATGAATGCTAGTAAACCAATTCTTTAAAATTCAAGTACAAAATCAAAATTTTGGGAAAAATAATAGAAGAATATCCTTGTTCATACCCCACATACTTGAATTTGATGAATTTTCTTTAAAGGAGCTTGAATTTAAGCCTTAGGAGCATGAATTTGGAGAAAACCCCTTATTTGGTATTCTTGAGAGTTTGTTAGAAGATGATCGGTAAAATTTTTAGTTGGGGAATAGGAAATTTCATTTAGTATAAGTTGTAGGATATATTTGGCGGTAAAATATATAAATGCCTTCAAAAAATTGAAGGAAAACTGAAATTTGGCGTCGTTGAGACCTTAGGCATGTCATGTCCTTAACGCTCTATGACAAGGGCATGGCATGCCCTTAACGCAGTGACCAGATGGTGTGTCACACCCTTATCATTCCAGGACACTGGTTTTCATATCAAGGTGTGCCATACTTCCATGGCATGCCCTAATCGTGGACCTTTATTATTTTGGTGTCCCAAAATGCCTCAAAACAAGTTCCAAAAATTCTGAAACACTTCATAATAGTCCGATTAATGTTCTTTATCATTATTCAACTTAGTAATCACCTTAAAACACAAATGAGATATCAAAATAAAATCATTAAAATTTTGGGGTATAACATTATCTACCCCTTGGGATCGTTCGTCCTCAAATAAAGGTTGGGATGAGAAACATCTATCTTATAGGTATGCTAGGCTGAGGTATAAAACTTATCTTTCTCTAAAGTTGAAACTATTCACCTCAAAATGCCAAGTTACAATTGAAATGACTTATTACACATGAACTTCATAGGGTAAGCTGATATTAGTAAGGGCATTGGTGAGTAGAGTAGATTAGAAAAGAATTCTTATGTTAAGTTAACTCCATGCTAGGAGAAAATAAGTGAGGATATCAACTAATCATGTATTCCTACGATTCCTATGTCTCTCCTTCAACTGACTGATTCCTCCATAGAACTTTCACTGAAGCCACTTTTTTATTTCTCAACCTTCAACCTTGATGACCAAGAATCTCGCCTGGGATGTCCTCATAGGACAAAGTGTCTTTCACTCCAATACTTTCCATGGGCACTACCAAAAATTGTATACATTTCTTCAACATAGACATATGGAAAACTGGATGAATAACTGCTAACTTTGATGCGAGATTAGTTCCTAAGTGATATCTCTAGGACACTTTACAATCTCATATGGATCAATATACTAGGGACTGAGCTTTTCTTTTCTTCCAAGACTCATTACTCCTTTCATGGGAGACACCTTTAGGAATATCCAATCACCAACTACAAATTTTAGTTCCCCTGTCTTCACTTCTGGATATGGTTTCGGTCAACTTTGAGCTATATACAAGCTTTTACGAATTAATTAAATTTTTTCCATAACATTGATAAAAGAATCCAGCCCAACCAAGGCTATATCACCATCTTTAAGCCAACCTATAGGTGATCTATACCTATACCCATATAAGTTCTTGAATGGATCCATCTGAATATTAACATGGTAACTGTTAATATAAGAAAACTTAATTAAAGGAAGATGATCATCAAACTTCCCCTTAAATCAATCACATAATCTCTCAGCATATCCTCTAGAGTTTGGATAGTTTGCTCAACCTGACTATCTGTATGAGGGTGGAAAGTGGTACTAAGCTTCACCTTTGTACCAAGGCCCCTCTAAAATGATTGACAAAACTGCAATGTAAACTGAGTACCTCGGTCCAAAATGATGGATAAGGGAACCCCATAGATTCTTACTAACTCAGGAACATATAACTTAGCATAATCATCAGTTGTTTCTGAGGTCTTAACTTGCATGAAATCGGACGACTTGATCATTTTATCCACTATGACCAAAGTTGAATCATGCTGACGTATGGCACAAGAAAGTACCATAATGAAGTCCATATTAATGATCTCTCACTTCCAACTAGGGATTTCAATTCTGTGAAGTGTAGCTTCTGGTCTTTGATGCTCAGCTTTCACTTTTTGATAATTGGGAAACTTAGCCACAAAATCTATTGTAACTCTTTTCATATTATTCCACCAATAAACTTCTCACTAATTATAATACATCTTGGTTGTACTTGGATGAATCAAATACTTAGAACTATGAGCTTCTATTAATATCCTATCTATCAACCCATCAACATTGGGAACACATAACCAACCCTGATAATAGAGGACAACATCTCTCTCTTGGGAGAAAACCTCAACCATTTGCTGATGAACTGTATCTATTAACTAGCTAAGTATATGATCATTAGGTTGTTTCTTTTTCATTTCAGCTACTAAGGATGACTATGAGTCATTTTGAACCACTAAACCACCATCATCCATGACAATCATATATACTCCTAATTGAGATAATCTATTAACATATTTGGCCAATTCTTTTTTCCCCTTCCCCACATGGGCCACATTATCCATAGACAATCTACTCAAAGCATCAACTACTACCTTTTGCTTACTCAGATGGTAGAGCATATTTATGTGATACTTGAGAAATTCCAACCACTTTCTCTGAAAAACATTTAACTCCTTTTGAGTAAATAGGTAGTGAAGAATTGTATGATTAGTGAAAATATCCACATGCACCCTATATAGATAGTGTCTCTAAATTTTAAGGCAAACACCATACCACTAAATGTAAATCATGAGTCGGATAATTCTTCTTATGATTTTTAAGTTGTCTGGATGCATAAGCTATTACTCTTATATTCTGCATCAAAACACAACCTAACCCAACTCTGAAGGGATAACAGTACACCATAATCCTATCTAACCCATCTGGCAAGTCTAATACCGGTGCTGAAGTTAATTTATCCTTCAACTCATTAAAGCTTTTCTTGCATATGTCAGAGCATTGAAACATCACCTTATTTTGCATTAACTTGTTCAATGGTGTAATTTAAGGAAAATGCCTTAACAAATCTGCTGTAGTAGCCATCTAAACCTAAAAATATTCAAATATTGAATGGAGTAATCATCCTAGGCCAGCGATTCATGCATCTATTTTTTAAGGGTCTACATGTAATGACCCTCTAGGTCATTTTTTATATTTCCACTATTTTTCATAATTTAGAGCTTTCCTATAGATGCCAAAAGTCATTTATGACTTGCTAGAACTGACAATTTGATTATCAGGCAGTTTTTTTTTTTTAGAGCCAATGCCCTATTCTGAAGCCTTTGCTCATTGAAATTGGATATTGGGTGATGAGTGGTAAATTTACCACTCTTTTACATCCAAATTTTTGCACTCTATTTGGGTATATTTCTTCTCTCAAACTTCATGAGTAGCTAAACATCTATCTTGAGGTTATGTTGGAATATGGAGCAAATGTGTGTAGTTCTTGATTTTTAGTGTATATTCTTGGTTAATGATATTGGGTTTCACTAATACTTATTGTTAAATTGGAATTTATGGGTGAAAGTCCTAATTTCCCAAAATCCCACTTCATCCTTATAAGAGGGATATGGGTATTCTGTTAGATCCCATATGATCATTGAAAGAGAGATATGGGTGGAAATTATTTTTGACAATAGTTAGATATTAGCTTATTACTTTACATTGTCTTATAAATAAGGATGGATTATGAATTTTCTATGCCTTGGGTATCTTCTTAGAAATAGGGATGCCTAATTAAGGTTTTGGGTTGATTTGTATGCTACACCCATAAGGTATTTGAAAGGATCATGGGTGATATTTTGGTTTTTGGTTGAAAGACTAACGTCAAAACCCCTAAACTAACCTAATCATATAGTCATTAACTAGAGTTTGCATTTGATTCTCATATACCCATGCACAATTTGGCCCTATAAAATCATTGTTCCAAGACTATTCTCCTATTGAAATGTTATCTACAATTGTTGCTCTCAATTGGTAGTTCGAGTAGATTTTGTTTAAACAACCTTTCAATCCATACCCACAATTTTAATTTATGTCTTACTAGTTTACATTGTGGGTAAATACTTAGTAGCTATCAACATACATAGGAATCGAATATTAGTTACACTCCTCATGGATTTTACCCCAACTTTTGTTGGGTTATTATATTGACAATGATCGTCCAACACCAAAACAATGGTATAGGTGAGTGTGATCAAAATAGTGCCGTTGTCGGGGAGTAAAACTTAGTTTTTTCTTGTATGGTGTTGATAGTAACTTTGGGTTTCCCGTAGTGTGTGTTATTTACTTTGATTGTTGTTTTTGTTTCTTTATAGGTGATTTCAAGAGTGTCCACGATACAATGTTTGATCATGCAAGTAAAGATGCAACCTTTGATAGTGCCACTGATGATGAGGACTACCTCTATGATGCGGGGCATACAAGTTCCATACATATCCCTCCAAATGAAGGGAGCGGGGTCTTCCACATCATAAGTGTGTTGTTACACAAGATTCAAATAAAAGGTCTCTTTAGGGTTAAAAAACCATGTAGACCCAAACTTGCACTTAAAAGAATTTTATGGAAGTGTGTTCCCTGTTCGTGATTGCTCACATCTCACAAGAACCCATATGGTTATTCCTCTTACCATTCTCTCTAAGGGGTAAGGAATTCCTGTGGTTGAGGTCTATTTCCATCGGATCAATCACATCGTGGGTGGAGCTTATAGATACTTTCATAGATCTTTATATCCCACCATCAAGGATGTTGCAATTGTGAGACGAAATTATAAACTTTTGTCAACTTAATGGGGAGTATCTATATGAAGTTTAGGAGAGATTTAATAAAAATATTATGCATTTTCCTAACCACAAAGTACCTAATAAGATGATCCTACAAATATTCTATATGGCTTTGGACCAACTCAATAAGACCATAGTAGACAACGTGACCGGTGGATCACTTATGAGATTGTCATATGGTGTGGCTTCAACTTTGCTTGAGCAAATCACAAAGAAAAATATGGGGTGACACACTCAGGATAATGAGGCATTCATGAGTTCTTTCACCGCCTCGATTATGAGCAAGGATCAAAGGAAGAACGGAAAAGAGAGATAGGAAAACATGACAAAAATGATGACACAATTAGACCACCTTACAAAACATATGATGTGTGAACCCAAAAAATTGGTAAGTTCCAAGGAATCCAGATGATATTATGGAAAATAATTCAAAAGGCTTGATAAAGAAAATTAGATACTTGGAAAACTACTCGGGGGGATCCTGCTCGGCTTATCAAAGGCAAGGTGAGGACCAAAGTTGGACCGATCATGATCAAGTAAGGGAATGACGTGATATGGATAGAGATTGTGACTGGAGGGAGAAGGAAAGGTAGTATGATAGGTATGTGCGCCCCATGACCGAGTGAAGAGCAAGGAGTCAAATCCCATGGATATCAAAAAGTTCAAAGCTGAGAATGTGCTTGCTAGAATCTTGATGATAGTAGAAGGAACATATAAGATGATTCGAGAATTAAAAGGAGACTTTTCTCAAATTAACCAAATGGCTGTATCATACTCTGCTTCAACTAAACAATTGGAGACCCAAATTGGCCAAAACTCAATCATATAGTGGCAAATCCAAAAAATGATGCTCAAGTCTTAGCAATAGTCACCCAGAGCAGTAAAGATCTTGGTGCACAAGAGTTTGAGGTAAAAAAAGTCTTATGATGATCTAGTGAACATAAATAAGAAGAATGTAGGTGAGTCAAATGATAAGTCTCTAAAGATTCAAGAAGGGGATGATGAAGAGCCGATGATAATTGAAGAGATGGTTGATGAGGAAGGAGCTCCTAAAGTAGTCAAGGGTGATGAAACGCAATGGAACCTCTTTTCTCAGATGAAAATACATCTTCCTTTCCCTCAAAGACTCAAGAAAAAAGAGGAGAATGTCAAACTTAAGAAGTTCCTTTCAAAGCTTAGCAATCTTTCAATCAATATCCCGTTGTTATAAGCCATTCAAGAAATTTTAGGATATGATAAGCTAATGAAGACATTAATGTAAAAGAATAATTTTGTGGATGGTGAAACCATTGAAGTTACATATGGTTGTAGTGCCATCATGAATAGTGGTAGGGTGGAAAAGAAAGAAGATCTGGGAGCCTTCACAATCCCTTGCACCATTGGGATGCTCAGATTTGAGAAAGCCTTGTGTGACCTTGGTGCAAGCATCAATCTCATGCCATATGCAATTTACTGAAGTCTTGGTTTGGGAAATCCTACTCCCATAACAATGAGACTCTTGATGGCGAATCGCTCCATCAAGAAACTAGTTAGAGGTTTGTATGATGTTTTGGTCAAGGTTGATCATTTTATTTTGCTGGTGGACTTTGTGGTCATAGATTATGAAATTGACCAAGAAATACACATTATCCCTGGAAGACTCTTTTTAGAAACCGGGAGAGTGATTGTTAATATAGAGTAAGAAGAAGTGAAATTTCGAGTCCAAACTAATGAAGTATCTTTCTGAGTTTTTAAAAATGAAAAAACAACCAATGGAACTTCAAGTGGTGTCCATCATTGATGTTGTGGAAATGGACGTGGATGATGGGACCCTCAAGGATCCAACTTAAACATTAAAGACCATCGTGCTACAATGATAAATTAGGCACTAGTTTGGAGGCAACTCACCAATGCCACGAAAGTGGCCCGTATCTTTGAATTTAAATTGTTGGAGTAGGTTTTTTTTTTATTAGTCCCTGAAATTGTGGCTCTATAAGGTATTTTGAATGAGGTTGAAAAAAGGAAAGTGTGGTAAATTTGAGTAGTGGACTGAGCAGGGGAAAATAGAGGACCAAAAACTAGCCTAAGTTATTGAAATCACGGTATGTATGCCATCGCATGTATCGATCATCATGTAATCATGATCATGGAACTTTGATCATGATTGTGGTCAGGACTGGGTTAAATAACTACTTGACCCAAATTTTTTCCCCACACTCCCTTTCAAATTTCTCTTAAATTACACCCGTTTGTGATTTGAGTGTTGGGTATTCAGAAGTGCATAAGCATCCTCCCCTGCATTCCTAAATTTGGTATGTACTTCAAATTCCTTTGTTTTATGTGTATGTGTAGGCCTTAGAACACATGTCCTAGGAATGGCCTAAAACTATAATTTGTCTGCTAAATCCTTAGTGTAATTGTAATTGTTGGTATGATCGCCTACTGATTTTAGTTTGCACACAGTTGGAGAAGTCTTGAGTACCAAATTTTTTCCAAATTGATTGAAATTTCATATGCACACCAAGTGTTGGATTAAATGCCTGAATAAATCCCGTACTAATTTCCCATGTTCTAAGAGCATTATCAGGCATTTAGGGATTATGTTCCATTTTATAATGTAAATTCTTTATTTGGAATGCAAATAGGCATTGAAAATTAGAAGTTTTGAATTTTGAAAATTTTGGTCGAGCATGCTTCAGTTACCATAATTCGCGGTCACAAGAGCGCAATCGCAGTATCTGAGGCAATTTTTCAGCCTGGACCAAAAATCTTTCAAGTCTATTTATTACCCAAAAATTTCCAAGACACCACCCTATTAGTTTAATTTAACAACATAGCATAGTTTTCAAATGTAAATGTTGATAATTATTGCTTTTGTGTTGTTGTCAGGATTATGAAGCTTAAAATAAGAGATTTTTACCAAACCTACTTCATGGCCCCGGAGTGCCAAACTTTATACTATTCTTACTTCTTGAAGAATCAATGTTTTTAGATGACCAGGCAAATTAAAAGATTTCAGATGGCTTTGATTTTCCTAGAGAAAGGGGAGTCCAAGGTTTAGAATTTTCTTGGTTTATTGCTGACCCAAACCCTTGATTTGGATTATATATCAGGATTGGTTGAGCATATACTATAGGGCTAAGGAGGGGTCAATGAAGACCGACTCAATTTTGGGTTCTAAACATTCTAAAAGAGATTAAGTTAGGATAAATGACTCAATTTTCTTTTGGGAACTGGAGGAGATGATTTCTATAGTTCCATTTTTTGAAAAATCAGGATGTTTAACTCGAAAATGGCCAGGCTGACTCTCTGATGTTTTATTTACTTCAGGGTATTTTTCATAGTTTGAAAAAGTAGTAATTCCATCCAATTTTGATTTTGTGGAGATAAAGAGAGTAAGGACCATATTGTTTCAAAGAAGACTCGTGGATTTGGAAGAATGATTCTAATAATTTTTGAGAATAAAAGACAGAAAGGTCTTATTTTCCAATTTTGTTTTTACCAGACCAATGTCATTTGAAAAGTTCCTTTTGACTTCTCTAGACCTAAGAAGTGTGGCACCTTGTTTTGTATAAAAATTTGACACTTTTATAGGAGAAGACATATATGACCTTTTTAGACAACATTTTATGATTATTTTGAGCTTCTTGTAAAAGTACTAACCTAAGTGGTTGGACCAGGTCCCTTCCTCCTTTTTGACTGAATTCTGTACATGGTTTCAACTGTTCTTCCCCTGATCTTTTCTCATGAGTATATACCTTCAAGGCTATTGAGCAGCGTTAGATTATCAGGCACTTATTCTACCAAGGATACTCGCTTCCTTATCATAGCCAATTCTTGGAGTCACCCTTATTCATATGCCAGGTTATAGTGGATTGATCAATCTATGATTTCTCTTGATGAAACTTCTTATTTTAAGGAAAACCCTTCTAAAATCAGGTCCCTTGAAATCAACTAGTTCAAGATATGACACTGCCACCTTGGAGTTCCTTGAGAGAGAGAACATAGTCGATTGTGTAGTAGCTTTCAACATACACAGGAATCGATTTCTAGTTACAATCCTTGTGGATTTGACCCAAACTTAAGTTAGGTTATTATATTGACAATAGTTGTCTAATATCGAAATAATGGTGTAGATGAGACTGATCACCAGGAAAAAACTTCAGTCAAACAACCTCGTATATCAATTCTAACAGTTCCAACAACTTTAAAGCAATGATTTTAGTCTAGGTAGACCCTTGTTTTAGGTCCCAAGGCTTCCAAAATTATTTTAGGCTGTTAGCTGGAAGTTAGGAAAAATGGTGCATGGGTGTGGAACCTACTTTTCACTGCAATGACCTTAGATGGAAAGTTGGAGTGTACCATTGAGTCTGGAGCACCGAATTTAATTAGGTAGCATAGTCCATTTGCATATATGGGATTTTGAATGAATCCTAAGGGTTTGGTGGAGACTTTGAAAATTTTTAAGTCTCAGCTGGTGCTGGGGCACCGCTTAAGTACCCTTTTGGGATGCCAAAGTAAAGGGACCGCTAAAGTGGTTGGTCCATCGCTTAAGTAATCGGGTCAAACCAACAAAGGTTCGCTTAAGAAAAAACCCTATTGTGCAGTCGTCCAGGTATTACTAAGGCAACACAAGGTCGCTTAAGAGGTGACCACTTAAGTGGCCTAGTGTCATCTTAAGTAGTATCCGAATACCTTGTAGCGGTATAAAATCCCCACTTAGCCCTATTTTCGCTATTTTTCTCCATCCAAAGAATGTTAAACCCTAAAAAGTGGGAAGACTTGGAAGAATCATTTATGGTTGATTTTAGAGATTTGGTAAAGTTAATTCATGCATTTATTTTTCAAATTTGTGGTAAGTTTCCATCAATTTCTTGGTTTAATTCTCCATATTTTTTCTAAAATCTCTAAAAGCTTGGTGGCTTGATGGCAGCACCATTAGAGCTTAGAATTCTCCCATTTTTAAGGGTAAATGTATCTTGAGCATAGAGGGACGTTGTATTGGTTTTGAGTACGATTTCATAAATGGGCCCCATATAGGATTCTACGTAATTTTGGACCCGAATCATAATAGTTCAATATGGGTATAATTGCTCTCGCCCTGATGAACAAATTGTTATTTTGACAACATAGCACCTAGCAAAAGCTTTCTGAAATGGGAAATCGGTGGTTTAACAAATTTTTTGAGCTTTTCCTTGGTGTTTAGGTAAGCTAGGGTTACATTTATAGATTGAGCTAATTCATAGTATAATTATGATAATATTTTAGATATGGGATGAGATTTAGGTATTGAAAGTATAATTGATATTGTTAGTCTTATTTGGATTGTTTATGCCATTTTGGAGTCGTAATCTAGGTAAAACTACCTTAGTTGTGCATGTTTAGGTGAAATTTCCTTAGTTTCTTATGTTTAGGTGAAACTGCTTTAGATTATCATGTTTAGGAGGAATTGTCTTAGTTGTTCATGTAAAGGTGAAATCGCCTTAGTTGCTCATGTTTAGGTGGAATTAACCAAACTATTCTCGTTTTAGATGGAATTGGCTTAGTTGCTCATGATTTAGGAAGAAGTTTTATCTTAGGTCCATTGATGGATTACTTAACATATAAAAATGAATTTATATACCTTAGCCTAGTCCTGGGTATAAATTACCTAAAAATGGATTCGAGGATTAAAAATGGGCCTCTTCGATCCACCTTATACAAAGACTTGTCTTAGATTTTGTAGACATACTTACACATAATGTTCCCTTATTAATGATTCTTTTGGGACTTTTGGAAATTGAATACTCAAGGAGTATACGTGTTTGGTATTGGGTAGTTGGTGCTAATTTTAGGTAAAATTCAGTGGTTTATTGATATAGTGTACTTACATGGTTTATTAATATCACTTATGGATATGGTTTATAGTCATGATTTATTGATATGATTTATTAATATGAGTTTCGATTCAAGTCTGACAATTAATGATGATATTGATAATATGAGTACCGATTTAAGTTTGCCAAAAGCTGATGATATTGATACTATGATTTTCAATTTAAGACAAACAACTGATGTTACAATATTGATACTATTGAGGATGATATAATAATGATGATATGTGTTCCTATTTGAGTCAGAAATTAAGTGTTGGGTATGATATGATATGATATTGATAGTTTAATGGGTATAGCTGATATTCAATAAAGTTAAGGATCTTCTGTCATTTATTTACTTTTAATTTGACCCTCTGAGCTTATGGGGGAACATATTGGATTATTTATGTAACACCCCAATTTTTTGAATCAGAATGCTACACGATGCACATGACCCCGAAGGACCACAAGCTAACCCATGACTGATATCTATACCTGTAAACTGGATAATATAATATGATAATGCGGAAACATGTACTGAATGGCCATAAGGTTCAAATCTGAATAAAAGATCTGATAAGACAATGTCTGAAAATGGTATAACAATACCAAAACAAATCTCAAATAACTGTCTAACATGCTATAGTCTGGAAAGCCTCTAAACAATCTGAATAAGAGTTGATGAGACATGTCCCCAAATAACTCCATCTAGCAACTAAACTAAAATACTAAATGAAGCAATAATCATATCTTCCTCGAATGAGAAGGACTTACTGCAAACTCTGAACACTGGAATGCTACTGCATATCTGGAGATCATGCCTCTGAACCTATGGTGTAACATAAGAGAAAGCACCATAGCGCGAATACGTTAGTACAACTGGAGTAATGAGTATACGAGTGAGGTAGGCTGAACATAAATAGGGTTACATGCATGAACAATACTGACTGATATAACTATGAGAATACATACATGCATACATAGAAACTGAGATCACGAATGTGTGATAGCTAAATCTGTATGCTAATACATAGTTTTGAATACATGGGTGACTATGTCTGACAGTCCTGCATCTGATGGAACTCTCTGAGTTCCATACTATAACTAAATTTGACTGTATCTAACAGTCTTGGTATACTAGTATCTGAAGAACTATCTGAGTTCTTTTACCGAGACTGAGTCTGAAACTGTCGGAGATAGTTGTTTAACCGACATGCCCCAATAATGCATATAGCTAAGTTGGGGTCCAATTTATGCCCCAACTGTAGGGGTGTCAATACCGTACCACTGGTAAGGACAATTGTGAGTGACCCTCATCTGGAAGGTACTCAAATAAGACTGGTGGGAACCCTAAGCTGATAGCTTAAGCCACCTCATTAACCCTAGTCTGATAGGTTAAGATGTCTCAACCTACGCTGGCTACGTAGTTCTGGAATACAAGGATGACTGCTAAGAATCACACCCTAAAATGGAAGGTGAGTTTCCATCCTTGGGTTCACTCGGTGCTAACTTCTACTCCCATCAGAAGAGACTGAACATAATTTAACTGACTGTACATGAACTGAGTAAATGACTTTCATTGACTGACGGAATAGCATTACTCTTTGAGAATTTACTAAGATCATGAGATTTTTGAGGTTTCCTGAGTCACATGAATGACTGAGTTCTATAGATTGTCGCTTAACTGAGATGATCATGATGACATGACATGGCTCTAGGCACACAGCTAAATTTTTTGGGTACGAATACCCCCAGGACTCGATGGAAGGAAACTGGCACATATGACATGACTTGATCATAATATTTGAGTCCACAATTCATAATATCGTACATAAGGGATTTCATACTAAGCATGGTTATCAACAATGTATTGCATGGAAATGATTTCATGTCACATGGAAGTACTTGCACAACCTTAATATCATGTTCATTGCATAATCATACTAACAACACATATCAATAGAATAGAAGTTCATGTGGAATCATCATAAGAGTTGACATATCTTGTCATTTAATACTATGGGGTCATGGGAACATGATTTTTAGCATTCTAGGCATTTTAACAAACATCTTGCATGCACACTTTGGGGCATAGGTTTTCTCAACAATTTTAATCATCTTGAACCACCCAAATTCATGGGTTTTAACTAGAAGCATGCATACATCATGGAATTCAACTTAAATTAATATCTTGAAGCTTAAACAATGATCATTAACACGAACAACATCACATAACAACAAGGAAATCAAAGTTTTTTATTTAAAAGCATGATTCTTGAACTCTATGAATGAAAGGGGTCCATAGATGAACATTATGCATACATTATTTCTTGATTATATGAATATTGATGGAAAGAATTGCTTGAACTTAAATATTCTATGAAAACCCTAGCTTTTGTTCTTGAGAGGATTTTGAGAGAAAGAGTATGTTTTGGTGAAATAAGGGCTTAATTCCGTGTTTAGGCATTATATAGGGGTGGGAAAAGGACCAGTTTGCCAAAAAAATAGACTGTTTAAGTCACCTGGACTACAACATGTACGGCGCACGCTTTATCGCACACATTAAGGTATGCATCACACACCTTATCGCACATATTAGATTATACGTCGCACACCTTATGTCATACTTTAGGTTGTGCGTCGTACACCTTATGTTAGGCAATGTACTCCACTTTGCAAAGTCATAACTTCTTTCTCAGGTGTCATATTTGGGAGAAATTGGTATCGTTGGAAATATAATTCAAAGAGATTTTATTTGATATATAGTAGTCCCTCTAATTCAATATATATAAGAAGTTATAACCGATTGAAGTTGACCCAAGTTTTGACGCTCACTAAAACTTGAAAGATAGGAAAGCTTTCAAGTTATACTTGAGTTAGGGAACCTCTATGATCTAAATTCATTCTCAAATAGATTCCCACACTACATAATTGATTAACACACTAAATTTACATAGGATTCGAGGCTTTTAAAATGTCTACGCATAGGAATGATGGATTTTCATTCTAGTCCAAAATGTGGGGTATTACAATATCTCCCCCTTGGGAATATTCATCCTCGAATGAGACTGGCTGAGATGAGAGAAAAGACAACTGACGTGAATATAAAGCATGAACGACTGATCATGATTTCATGGCTAACATGATTGATAAGCTGAACATATCATATTGAACATGCATCTCTGATACATGCGTAATTGATTAATAAGTACAGGAGAGAGAGTACTGATAAGATGATCACACATATCTGATGTGAAAATATATGATAGAGCTGGCTCATGATCATGCAAATGAATATGCAATGGTAAAGATACCAAGTTTGAACTAGGAATTGAGCATGGAGCTGAATACCAAGTTTGTACTGAAATTTGAACATGAGAATGAGTTAGCTCAAAGAAGACTGCTACAATCAACTAAAAATACCGATAAGTCTGAGATTGATTACTGAATATACATGAGCAGAAACATAAGAACATAACTGAGTCTGGAATATGATAAATGAACTAAACTGAGTCTGTAATGCGTGACATGGACAGAGTATCGTATTGTGGCTACACTGAGCCATTGAGTACATGGATTATTACTGAGTTTTGAAGCTATAGGGTCATCTCATAAGTAATACTTCATTCAAGAAAAATTCATCAAAGAAAACAACATATTTAAATTAAGGAAGTTTGGGGGCTATAGTGTATCTCCCCCTTGGGACACTATGTCCCTTGGAGGTTGCTGGACTGAACTTCGTGAGATATTGAGAAAGTTGAGGTGATGCACAAGGCACCTAGGTACAAAATCATGACTGATTATCTGAGATCTAAAACTGAAGCGTGATGCACGAATGCATAGACATACTGACTTATCTGATTAACTGAGTAACTGGTAACTGATCGTGGATTTCATGAAAGCTATATTGTCTGAAAATGCAGGACCAAGAGAATTACATAATTTGGAA
Organism: Capsicum pubescens; assembly: GCA_030864215.1. Classification (NCBI taxonomy): domain Eukaryota; kingdom Viridiplantae; phylum Streptophyta; class Magnoliopsida; order Solanales; family Solanaceae; genus Capsicum; species Capsicum pubescens. Next base: position 282,116,505 of record CM061543.1, on the reverse strand, counting down.
ACATTCCATAGAATGAGGTATTGGAATACCTATAACTGAGTCACTGATAATTGTATGCTATGGTCAAGCAAGTCTAAAACTGAACTAAATTTTTGAGCTGAATACAGATCTGACGCTGACACTATAAATTAAGACTGTAACTAGGATCTATACTGGAACTAAATACTGGGTCCCGATAACTGAATACTGAAACTGAGGTTTTGACTGATACTGAAGTGCTTAATTCTGAGACTGAGCACTAATTACTGAGTGTTAAGTACTGAAATTATAACTGAGATGGCAACTGACTTATGATAGTTGCATAATGAAGGCTGACATATGTCAAGGATCTGAATATACATTCACACTTTGAATTTTCCCAATTTCTAAGTACTACCTCTTGCTAGCCCTTTGCTTACATACTAACAGGATATTCAAGCCTATCTTCGTAACTACACCCTCGTATAAAAGATGAATGCAATAGTCTTCTCTTAACATAAAACATTCTCTCTCCCATCTAAGCAATTTTTCAAAACTACACTATTCTTATAAAGAGAGCTTACTGAAGGGGTTAAATCAGGAGTATCTCAAACATGAATGGATACTGACTGAATTTGACACATGACTGAAACCTGAGGAATGGAATATCTGTGGCATAAATTTACCAAAAATGTCTAGACTGAGGATATACATGAATTAGTCTGAATTTATCTAATCAGTGGGGGCGTAGCATGAGTCATGAAAGCTGAGTATACTGTAAATCATGATATGTGTACATGAGTCATAAGCTGCATGACCTTATTCTGAAATTTTTGAATTCATGGAACATGATTTGTAACACTAAGTGATCTAGAACTGAACTTCTTATACTGGGAACTAAAAGCACACACAATTCTATGAAATACGTGTGAACATAAGCTATATCCATGGAATCTGAGACACGAAGCATGCATAGGAACTATGCTGACTGAAGTACGAAACTTTACGCTGAGATAAGGATGGGTTGGGAATCGCCTTCCCTAACTACTTTTCTGTACATACTGGCACTACTACTGGAATTTGAGAGCCTAAATTTGTTACTTGATCTATCATCTAACCCTTATATTTAAGCCATCATCATAAGTCTGTGAACACTAAAATAAACTCTGAACTGAACGACTATCATCATCATATTCACACCTTCATGCTTAGTTTCAAGTCAATAAACTTAAATTTCTAACCTTCCACTGTTCAATCCTACTGATTTATTCTGGCATAACTATTCCCATGAATAAATAGTCTATTCAATCTGGATATCGTATCCCAACTCTACTACTTCCGAACTCCTGGGTTCATTCTTCTAACTCTAGCTCTATGCTATCATAGGATTCTGAGAAGGGATCTAATGACCTATCTAAATTTGGGTTCAAGAATGAGTTCTCATGTTCATGAAAGAAATCTGTACAACTTTGGGATAGAACTAAACTGATGGGACACTATCTGAGCATGTGGTAAATCTCATAACTGTCTGAGAAAGACCTATCTTTAGGACTTAGAGCTTCATAGCTTCTATTAACTTAAAAGTAAGGTAGAGTGGACATGAGTGAAGCATGATAAGAGTCTACATGAGTTTCTTAGAGAACCTTGCTATAGCATGATCTGAGACATTAAAGAAGGGAAATTGTTCGTAAAACATCTCATAGCCTCCTGCACATAAGTGTGGTGCACAACACACGCATGTAAAAGACTCTACTAGATGCATCTTTAAGACTTCCTAGGACTCTATTGAACCTTAGGCTCTGATTCCAAGTTTGTAACACCCCGATTTTTGAATCGGAATGCTACACGGTGCTCATGACCCCGAAGGACCATAAGTTAAGCCATGACTGATATCTATACCTGTACACTTCATAATATAACATGATAATATGGAAACATGTACTGAATGGACATAAGTTTCAAATCTAAATAAAAGATCTGATAAGACAATGTCTGAAAATGGTATAACAATACCAAAATAAATCTGAAATAACTGTCTAACATGCTATAGTCTAGAAAGCCTCTAAACTGTCTGAATAAGGAGTTGATAGGACATGTCCCTAAATAACTCCATCTAGTAACTGATCTAAAATAGTAAATAAAGCAATAATCATATCGTCTTCGAATGAGAAGGACTCACTGCAAACTCTAAACACTGGAATGCTACTGCTGATCTGGAGCTTGTGCCTCTGAACCTATGGTGTAACATAAGAGAAAGCACCATAGAACGAATGAGTCAGTACAACTGGAGTACTGAGTATACGAGTGAGGTAGGACGAACATAAATAGGGTTACATTCATGACCAATACTGACTCATATGAACGTGAGAATACATACATGCATATGTAGAAACTGAGATTGCGAATGTGTGATAGGTAAATATGTACGCTAATACATAGTTTACTGATAACTGATCATGACTGATACTGTAGTTCTGAATACATGGGTGACTGTGTCTGACACTCCTGCATCTGATGGAACTATCTGAGTTCCGTACTATAACTGAATTTGACTGTATCTAACAGTCTTAGTATACTAGTATCTGAAGAACTCTCCAAGTTCTTTTACTGAGATTGAGTCTTAAACTGTGAGAGATAGTTGTTTAACTGATATGCCCCAATAATGCATATAGCTATGTTGGGGTCCAATCTATGCCCCGACTGGAGGGGTGTCAAGACCACACCACTGGTAAGGACAATTATGAGTGACACACATCTGGAAGGTACTCAAATAAGAACGGTGGGAACCCTAAACTGATAGGTTAAGCCACCTCATCAACCCTAGTCTGACAGGTTAAGATGTCTCAACCTATGCTGGATACATAGTTCTAGAACACAAGATGACTGCTAAGAATCACACCCTAAACTGGAAGGTGAATTCCTATCCTTGGGTACACTCGGGGCTAACTTCTACTCCCATCTGAAGAGACTGAACATGATTTAACTGACTATACATGGACTGAGTAACTGACTTCCATTGACCGATGAAATAGCACTACTCTCTGACAATTTACTGAGATCATGAGATTTCTGAGGTTTCCTGAGTCACATGACCGACTGAGTTCTATAGATTGTGGCTTGAATGAGATGATCGTGATGACATGACATGGATCTAGGCACATAACTATATTTTTTGGTTATGAATACCCCCAGGACTCGATGGAAGGAAACTGACACACATGACATGACTTGATCACAAGATTTGAGTCCACAATTCATAATATCGTACAAAAGGGATTTCATACTAAGCATTGTTATCAACAATGTATTGCATGGAAAGGATTTCATGTCACATGGAAGTACTTGGACAACCTTAATATCATGTTCATTGCATAATCATACTAGCAACATATATCAATAGAATGGAAGTTCATGTGGAATCATCATAAGAGTTGACATAGCTTGTCATTTAATACTATGGGGTCATGGGAACATGATTTTTAGCATTCTAGGAATTTTAACAAACACCTTACATGCACACTTTGGGGCATAGGTTTTCTCAACAATTTTAATCATCTTGAACCACCCAAATTCATAGGTTTTAACTACAAACATGATACATCATAGAAGTCAACTTAAATTAATATCTTAAAGCTTAAACAATGATCATTAACATGAACAACATCACATAACAACAAGGAAATCAAAGTTTCTCATTTAAAAGCATGGTTCTTGAACTCTATGAACGAAAGGGGTCCATAGATGAATACTACGCATACCTTATTTCTTGATTATATGAAGATTGATGGAGAGAATTTCTTAAACTTGAATATTCTATAAAACCCTAGATTGTGTTCTTGAGAGGATTTTGAGATAAAGAGTATGTTTTGGTGAAATAAGGGCTTAATTCCGTGTTTAGGCAATATATAGGGGTGGGAAAAGGATTATTTTGCCCCAAAAACGGACTATTTAAGTCACCTAGACTACAACATGTGCGGTGCAAAATTTATCGTACACATTAGGGTTTGCGTCACACACCTTATCTCACAAATTAGGTTGTGCGTCGCACACCTTATGGCATACTTTAGGTTGTGCGTCGCACACCTTATGTTAGGCGACGTACTCCACTTTGCAAAGTCATAACTTCTTGTTCGGGTGTCAGATTTGGGCGAAATTGGTATCGTTGGAAAAATAATTCAAAGATATTTAATTCGATATATATTAGTCCCTCTAATTTAATATATACAAGAATTTATAATCGATTGAAGTTGACCCAAGTTTTGAGGCTCACTAAAACTTGAACGATAGGAAAGCTTTCAACTTGTACTTGAGTTAGGGAACCTCTATAATCTGAATTCATGCTCAAATAGATTCCCACACTACATAACTGATTAACACACTAAATTTATATAGGATTCGAGGCATTTGAAACGTCTACGCATAGGACTGACAGATTTTCATTCTAGTCCAAAATGTGGGGTATTACAATTTACTTTTCTGTACTTATTGGATTATGAGGGTCAAATTAGTATTTTTAATTGTGTGATATTTATGCTAATTTTTTTGGATTTATTTATTCATGCACAATAGTGTTTGAGCTTATTTCCAGGTTTACCCTTTAACCTTGATTTAACTTATTTTTATCTTGTATCTTATCGTATTTAAATCATCATTTTTCTCAGTCAGATGATGATGCTTACTGATTAACCAATATTTTAGTACTCATACTACACTTCTATACCTTTTTGGTACAGATCCGAGTATTAGTTGCCGTTGTTGATGTGACATTTATACTGGGTTGATATCGGAGATTAGGTGAGCTTTTGGAGTCAGAGTTCCCCTTTTTCTTTCTATTATCCATATCTAATGTTTCACTTTTGTATACAGATTTGATTTGATAGTTTTATTACTTATGTTTCATTTGTAGTAGCTATGTACCAACATTACTAGGTCTTGGGATGACTATAGATTTTTTATCTAACTATTAAACTACTATGACTATTTTATTGATATTTTAAGTATTTAGTTATTGATTTTTGACTTTTAGGCCACTTTTCACCAAGTGAGCCCATTGGTTACCTACTAGAGGGACAAAGCATGTTCCATCATAACTTGGAAATTGGGTTAGGAAAAAATTATATCAGAGCCAAGATTCACTGGTAATGTCGGTACAAGATTATATGTCTAGTCAAGTCCTGCGGATCAGAACATTGACATCTATTTCTTATCGTTTTGGGAGGCTATAGAACATTCAAAGGATTTCTTCACTTCTTTCACTCATTTTGTGCCAAGAGATTGAGTTGGTTTCTATGGAATTCCTTTGGTGTCACTGTTTTACAGATGGCTAGGTCCCGTGCTATCATTACACCAGAAGAGGGTCTCGAGATCAAGCCTAGGGACCTTGTTTATATTCGTGGAGAACCTAGAGGTTGTGGAATACCTAGGTATGTGCCCCTAGCTAGGGGCCAGGATAAGTGCATTGACCAGACCCTATTCCTTCTCTCAAGCTACAGATTCTTCTACCCTAGCCAACGGTGGGCCAAGAACCAAATTAGGCTCCATCTAGGTTTATTCGTTCTTTAGTTCTTGGGGATTATTTTGTTTAGATTTTAGGATTTGGTAGCGGTGCACCATCTGATGGTACACAATCTATGAATCAGAATGGTACTGAGGTGGGCACAACTTATAGCTGCGGCTCCTAGAGTTAGGGTCCCCCATACGCTGGAGGTTGCCTAGAAAGTAGTTGCACAATAAGTAGTTGCCCATCCTACTATGTTTATTGAGGAGCTGAAGATATTGGGTAGATTCTTTAGATTGGCTTGATGTAGGTTTTCTAGTACACAGGGTGAGGACGCGTATGAGTTCTAAATTACTTGTGAGGATAGGATCTATAATTACTGTCTAGTAGAGACTCATGGAATGGATTATACTACTTTTCAGTTGGAATGAAAGCTCGACATTGTTGAAGGGGTCATCTTGAGTCTAGGCCAATTGGATCTCCTCCATTGATATGGACTCAGTTCTCTGAGATATTATTAGAGCAGTATATATCTCACAAATCTCGGGATTATTTGAGGGATCAGTTCTCGAGGTAGGAGAAGGGATCCATGACTATTGTAGAGTATGGGGATTGATTTCATGATTTTTATAGACATGCTACTTCTATTCTGATTCTTGAGAATAAGAGGATTCATTACTTTATTCGGGGACTGAGACTTTCTCTTTGTATATCTACATAGAGTTTGGATGTAGTGGATAGTTTTTTTGCTGATGTTTCTGATCATGCATAGGTTATAGATGAGATACATCATGAGGCCCAAAGAGGAATCAGTAAGACGCCATGGTATCAGGGTTGTTTTAATGAAAGTCGTAGTGGCTCATGGTTTTGAGGTGGTGGTTCTCAGGGTAGGTACCCCCTGCGTCAATCGTATCAACATTAAGGTTAGTCTAGTAGGTCTGTTCGAGCTGTACTTTAAATTATTGATGGGGGTCCATCTAGTTTTAGAGATCGTCCTATTAGGATAGTGGATAGTATTTGAAGGGTTCGTCTTCTGGTTATTCTGTCATGGTGGATATTCTGGGTCAGCTGAATCTTTTGGTTTTGGTGCAACACTTATGTCATGTTATGGTTTTAGAGACTTTGGTCATTTATTAAGAGAGTTCCCCAGTCGTGGAGCGATAGTTCCGTTAGTTTAGAACGTTATAATAATTTAGGCAGTTTCACCACCAAGTTAGAGGTTGTATGTAAGGTCGTAGGGGTTTTCCTCAGGGTGTTCGTAGAGTTTCTTAAGAAGTTAGGATAGGAGGTTGATCAGGAGTTCAACCAGGTGGCGAGCATGGTTAATTATATATTATACTTGCTAGATCTAATGTTGAGTCTTCGAATGCTTTTATCATAGGTTCAATCTTAATGTGTCATCTTATTCTTATGTGTCTGCTTATTATGCCCTGCTGTTAGAGTTATCTTGGGACTCATTATCCATTTCTTTATATGTATCTACTCCTATGGGTGATTCTTGAGTAGTGGAATAGGTTTATAGATTATGTGTTGTGATTGTTCGAGAGTTTGATATACAGGATAATATTGTTGTGTTAGATATGGTGGATTTAGATATGTTTCTAGGCATGGACTAGTTATTCCACTATCATGTGGTCCTAGATTGTTTTGCCAAGACCATTACCTTAGCCATACCCGATGTAGCCTCGACCATATGGAAAGGAGCAATTATCTATGAGCCGATGAGGATTATTTCTTATATTTGTACTAGAAGGCTTATTTTGAGATGTTATGAGTCTTAATTTGAATATATTTAAGATGTTAGTGTAGAGATTCCGTCGCTTGACTCTATTCTTGTAGTTCGTGAGCTCCCTGATTTCTTCCCTACCTATTTACCTGTTCTTCCTCTTGAGCGTGATACAAAGTTTGTTATTGATCTTGAGCTGAGCACATGATCTTTTTGTATGGCACCTTATCATATGTCTCCTATCGAGATTAAGGAGCCGAATTTTCAGCTTCAAGATCTTATTAGTAAGGGTTTTATTTGTCCGAGTATGTCTCCTTAAGAAGCTCCTGTGCTATTTCTAAAGAAAAAGGATAGTTCTATGCATATGTGTATTGATTGTAGGTAGCTTAGGTGACATTGAAGAACCGGTATCATATGCCTAGCATTGATGATTTGTTAACCAGCTGTAGGGAGCAATAATGTTCTCTAAGATTGATTTAAGGACCGACATCAGTTCAGGATTTGGGATGAGTGTATCCAAAAGATAGACTTTAGGACCAATTCTGGTCATTATGAGTTCCTGGTAATGTCTTTTGAGTTGACCAACACCCCAACCATATTTATAGCTTTGATGAACCGTGTATTCATACCTTATTTAGACTCTTTTGTTATTGTTTTCATCAAAGATATCCTTGTGTATTTGAGGAGTAGAGAGGAGCATATTCAACATTTGAGTATTGTGCTCAAGATTTGAGTGATCATGTACTTTTTGCCATATTCTCTAAGTGTGAGTTTTGGCTTGAGTCGGTGACATTCCCTGGGCATGTGGTGTCTAAGTATGGGATTACAGTAGACACAATGAAGATTGAGGCTATTCGTGATTAGGAATGGCCAACATATTTTACTAAGGTTCATAGCGTCATTGATTTGTCTAGTTACTATAGAGGTTTCATTGAGAGTGTTGCCACCATTGCTGTGCCGATGACCAAATTAACCCAAAAGAAGGTCCTTTCCAATGGTATTAGGAGCATGAGTCGAGCTTTGGTAAGCTCGATGGATTTCTCACTTTAGCTCCTATTTCGGCTCTTCCTATAGAGAGTGAGGGATTCATTGTGTATTGTGGTCCTTCTAGTGTTTGTTTGGGTTTTTTATTGATGCAATAAGGTCAAGTTATTGCTTATGCATTGAGGCAGTTGAAGGTGCACGAGTGCAACTATCCCACTCATGATTTGGAGTTGGTGGCATTAGTTTTCACGCTTAAGATTTGGAGACATTATCTTTATGGTGAGCATTATGAGATCCTCACAAATTATCATAGTCTTCAACATCATATGACCAAAAGAGACCTTAATTCTTGAAAGCATAGATGGATGGTGTTTCTTAAGGATTATGATATCACAATCTTGTATCTTCCAAGCAAGACGAACATCGTAGTGGACGCCTTGAGCTGGAAGGCGATGAGTATGGGTAGCTTGGCTTGTAGTTTTATTTCACTGAGGGACAACGGGATATTCATTCCTTTGCCAACTTGATCGTGCGACTTGATATTTCAGACCCTAGGAGAATTCTTACTAGTGTTAAGGTGAGGTTTTTGCTATTTGAGCAGATTTAGGATCGTCGGTTGGAGGATAAGTGACTTTGCATTATCTGAGATCAGGTGTTGAGTAGGCGAGCCGAACCCATAGTCCAGAATATCTAGTAGTGGACTACTCAAATAGATAAAGGAAAGAATGTGGAATATCTAAAATACAATATCAATTACACAATATAATCCCAAGACCTGGTGGTATTAGTACAAGAGCTTCTACATAACAAGATTTCAAAGTGACGTACAAATGAATACACTATAAAACTTATCTCTTAATACAACATAGAGACTAGTCTAATACATAAGAGAGAGATAAGTAATACTCCAAATGTTAGGAGCTCTCTCTAACTCTCCAAACTATGTCTGCTCCGCACCACACACATATCAGTGGCAATAATTCGTGCTATGATCTGTTGGCTACAAAACTATAGTATGAGTACCAAACATGTGGTACTTAATAGACAAATGCCAACTGAGCTCCAAAGATAATGCAGATATATATAACATATAAGCAAAATGGAAAAAACACTCAAATATCCAACAACCATATCAGATAGCCAATGAGATAAAAAGAATAAATTATCCTATTCATGTCCAAGAAAATAACATATTAAGACTAAGGAGGTAGTAAGAATGCACTATCATATTCCAAAAATATTTAGGAATCTCAACACTATATCGTATATCACTAGCCAGTATGTAAGTAAGAAGTGAAAGAAGATACATATAAGTATACAAGGCCAAGGAATAAGTGTTTAATCTGAGTAAATAAAGGAAGGGAGTAATATACGGTAATACCATAACTATATATAGCTAAGTGTGTGTGTATATATATCACAAAGGTATACGTGACGAACAACCTAAATCATCAGACTAGCTATTTAAGATCTCAAAATCATAGCAGGAGCTACTGCTAGAATACACAGGGTTCTAATCCATATTTCAAGCCATTAGACGGTCATGCATAGTAATGCAATAGTAAGATAAAATAGGTCAAAATAATATCTCATGTATCGGTACCGAATCAATGACTAATCTATCATAAACTATCCATAACAAAGATCATAACAATGATAATAGTTATGTCAATCATAACACAAGTAACCGTCTAGTCTGGACAATGAAATACATATCTAAACCTATCACGTACACCCAATGCCCCAGGATTAGAAGGTTAAATCAACATACAACACACTATAAGGCATAAAAATCACCCATACCTATGCAGTTTCCCATATGTGCTAATAGATATAGGCGCATACTGGTGATAGGTAATGAAAATGCAGGGGTGAATAAAATATGTATATAATTAATATCACAATCTCATCATCACAACCATCCTTATAATAACCATCATCATTATAACCATCATCTAAAATTTAATCGAGAATATGTATCATTAAGATTCAAAATTGAATCGGCCGTAAGTTTCATCAAGACTCAAAATTGAATCAGTCATAAATATCATCAAGACTCGAAATTGAATCGGTCATAAATATCATCTAGACTCGAAATTAAATCAGTCATAAGTATATAATCAATACCCTAAATATCATCAATATAATCAATATCATCAATACACATATATGTAATAGGTGCACGGACTTAAGCCGTGGCTAAAATAGTGTAAGTTCATAAATCCATTGCCCGAAATTATCTTCTGGACTAAATCATTATAAAGGGTAGAATGGGTCAAAATATCTCATAACTAGAGTAATTAGTATTGCCGAATCATAGTTCAGAATATGTCCCGGTCAAATCTTTAAAGCATCATTATTAATCTCTTTTGTATATAAGTTATCCATTCAATCAGTCAGTTATTATTGTAAAGAAACCTGTTTTTAAGATGAAAAGTGGGCTTTAACCCTTAATTCGGAAGAATAGTCATACGATCATATTTTAACTAATATAACATCCTTTTCTGTTATAATGATCATGAATATATCGAACCTATGCATGCTATCACCAGCATTCAAACAATGGAATCATAAGAATCATACCTCATCTTCCTTCGTCCCATACCAGAGAGATATGTATATAAATATGTATATTCATAAACTACAACCGCATCCCTTACAAGAAAAAACACTTTCTGGATGTCCAACCGATATCATAACATGACCTTTGGCCTAATAATGTGTCCGAAACAATTATAACATCATAATCACGACTTTGACCCACATACATATCCATAACTCATATCAAAATCATATTTATAAATCATCTCATTTTAAATAAGCCATAGTGTATTTATAAGGCATAGCATATTGATAACGCTCAATCTACAGCTCTCGTTTGAGTGTAAAGCGGTCGTTAGCAAATATAGAACCCAACCTGGGTTGGGTGTCGATCCCACAGGGAATAGCTTGGCCAACAAGTAAGTAAAATTACTAAACTTTTGGTGCAAGTCTCGTAAGAAGGGGGGATTCTTGTTTTGCAAGTAATGTAAACAAAAGCTGAAAATAATAAAGTAAAAAGAGAGAGATTGTTACGTTGGTTGTAAACAATGAGAATTGAAGCGTTGGGGTTATGTCCACCTTCTGAGGTATACTTCTCTATTGGCTATGAGTGTGTAGAATTCTGACATGCAATTGCTTATAGAGGATTGTAGTCGATGGTAACTCCAAGCGTCTCTCGACCTAAACAAGGACTATTTCACTTTAACTCTCTCGAGCTTAAAGCGTGTCTAACGGTACGAATTCTCCAAGAGGTTAGTCCAGTTACGGCACTAGCTTTTTAATAGGAAAGGGTGTCCTACTACCTTGACATTATCTCTTTTCCAGACAAATAACTTTTCTCTCGAACAAGTTAAATGTTAGACTGGCGTATTCTTGCGTTTGCAACCGCAAAGAATGTAGATTTAAGATGAAGAGAATAATGATATAAGCAATATACGTGCCTCGAACTCACAAACTCACAGCAATAGATAGTAACTCATTCGGCTTCCATAACCCCAACAGAGAAGTTTAGTTATCCATGAATGCGAAGGAAATCACGATTGACATTGTTATTATATCACGATATTGAGTAATGGCGTGTAGATCAAGTGATAGGCGTGAGGCGTGATTCCTTAGCAAATAATGATTCTCTTGTTGTGGAGTTTAAGAATAGAAGAGTAGATTAGAAGTGTTTGTAGTGGAAGATGAGAGGGATGGAAGAAAATTAATTGTTGAATGATGAATGTATGATTTTTCGTTAAGAAGATGTTAGAAGGTGTAAAAAGATAATAGAAGATGTAAGAAGATGTAAGAAGATGTAAGAAGATGTTTTTTTAAAATCTCTAGCATGATAGGGTATTTATAATACCCCTATCCTAATCCTACTAAGCTAATGAAATAAATAACCAAATCCTACTAGACTAATGAAATCCTTAACCCAAATGTACTAGGTTAAGGTAACATTATCATAATCCACATAAAATAATGAAATACATAACCTAATTGTACTAGGTTAATGTATCATTGTCAAAATCCAGCTTTGTGTCTGTAAGTCCCCAAAGTCTTCAGAATTGCTATTTTAGCCCGGGACAGATTCTCCATGCATCACTTTTGGTCCTTTAGGCGTCCAAACTCCCTTTCCTTCCTTCGTGAGCTTTCTTTAGCGTCAAGTAAGCCATAAAATGCTGAATTATGCATCATTTATACCTGAAACTTTACTAATCATATTCGTTAGCTCATTTACAGGAAAAAGGACTAAAAGTGCATGAAATATATAATTTGTTCTCAAAACTAGGCTAAAATATGGGCAAAATATATTGATATAGGCGTGTAAATTCGCCTATCATCAACACCCCACACTTGAAGCTTTGTTCGTTCTCGAACGAAATACCATGTCCTTCTAAACATCAACTTAGGGTTTCACAGCAACAACACAAAACATTTGTCCAGACAGGCACAACAATTATCAACAAAGAGTAGCTTTTCGATTATAGGTAGAAACAATTTAACCTCTAGCATAGACTCGTGATGGTGATCAACTCGCATGCAAACGTTAAGGTACAAGGAATCATATATAACTACCCAAAACTCATCAACCATGTGTGTCTCACACTATAGTACCCATAATCGCTCACAAGTATAGCATATTTTTCAAACATGGGTATCAAAATATCCTTGCTCTCGCTCTCACAAAGAATTCATATGAAGCAACTGATGACCATAGGCTTTCCCTTAATGTAATACTCTACTAAATGTCAGAATGCTAAGCTTAGGATTAAGTAGGTCTTTTGATGGTTGTAATGTAGGCTAAGGGACGGGTAGGACTATTTTGGCCAGGAATAGTGACTAAGTTCCTAAGCGCTTTAATACATCACTTTGTATTATTGACATTTTTTTCTTTCAACCTTTCTTTTTTCTTTTGATATACCACCCTTGTTCTCCTCTTTTATTTTTCAATTTTAAGCACAACTCGCTTTTCAGCTTTCTTTTCCTTTTTCTTTTCACAACATACCTCTTATGATAGCACTTTTTTTTTCATAACACATTCAAGCACCATTACAATTTATAGCATCATACTCACCCAATTTCCTCTTATGTTGTCACATGACTTTTTCACTTTAAAGCACTTAGGAGTTTGGATCAAATTACGATCTTGAAAGAAATGGATTAGGCTTACATACAAGGTTGTCAAAGAAATAGGCTAAAGGCTCAAAAGGGTTTAACTAGGATGATGTCCATGGGTAGGAAAAACTGAAGGTAAACAAATATAGGTTGCCAAAGAAATGCCTAAATCATATCCTAAACTTACACTCCTTATTTTCGCTTTGCATACATACCAGGCAAGTTCTAGCATCAGCTACACACATAGAATATACGATTATCTCACACGCACAAGGCACATGGTCGACTTGTTTGGAAGTAATATAGACTCTCGACCCAACAAGTGAAGGAATTGAACCACACAATATCACATAATGAGTCACAACTAGAGCCTAAACGTCTCAATAGTCACAATTGTAGCACATACTCTTGTTATAATCTCATGCTGCCTATCAAAATAATTTCATGCGAAGCTAGAAAAAATTTACTACTAAAAAAAATGAAAAAAAACAAAACAAAAACAAAGCAAACAAACATAGATGCGAGTAGATAAGTATAGCATGCAATACCACCACCCCACACTTAGTTGGGACACTGTCCTCAGTGGAGAATAAATACGAAGAACCTGGTCAGTCGGACTCGTCCTCAATGTCGGGGGTCATACCCTTTGCATCGGAATCATCATCAGAGTCGTCATTCTCAGAAGTTCCTCATAAGTATCCCACTTAATTCCAAGAGTGAGTCGAGGTATTTGCTGCGAGGAGGGTTCTCCTTGCTCTTTTCGGCCTCTTTTCTTGCCTTTTTGTGAAGTGGTCTTGCTTTGGGTGCCATTGTACCTGAGACTTAAAAAATGTTCATGTTAGCATCATCTCGATGGATACAATCTATAAACAAGCAGTAGTGGCACCACCCCACACTTAGTTTGTTGGTACAGACTAGTGAAGTGAAAGTGGTCGATTACTCAGACTTCATCGACATACGTTTTAGGGGCTATATTCCAACAAGAAATTCAGATATGTAACACTTCTTGCAATCTTTGCAATACTTTCATGTTAGGTATATCAAGACTTCTTCATAGGGATTACATCATGGTATAGTTTCTATCAATAATCACAATCTCCTATGTCGGTAGGCAACTATAAGTCTTATTCCGATGAGCGAGACATCCCAACATGTAAGTATTCAAGTGACAAGAGCATGCAATGTTCATGACTATAGCAATTCCGCAAGTAGTATAACAATGCATCAAAATCAATTTCTAGTTGGAAACAAGTTAAGAGTATCCTAACGTTCATGTTCACTCACTTGGTTTTGTATCAACAATTCAAACACATTAACATCACCAATATTTCTTCAAGATGTAGCAATTCGTAATAGACATAGCAACGTAGCACTTACGAAAAATAGATGAAGAACAAAAGAGTACTTACGTGATTGAAGCCTTTGGAGATGTTCTTGTGAAGTGGGAGAGCAAAAAGAAAAGTTTTGAGATGATTTGGAGAGTATATGCGGCGCCTAGGTCAAGTTTTCAATGTGTTTGTGTTTCAAGACTAAGTCTCCTTTATATAGGAAGAGAATGGGTCGGGTTTTGACCCATTTACAATTGGTTTTGGAGACAAAAATGCTACATATGCGGCGCATAATGCTTGGCATAGTCATGGTATATGCGGCGCATTGTCTATGGCATAATGGGACATATGCGCCGCATAGTCTATGGCATTTGTAGACATATGCGCCGCATAGTCTATGGCATATGAGATACTGAGACCAAATGCCATAGCATAGGCGGCGCATAGTCAAAAGCATACCTAGGAATAGGCGGCGCATAGTGTATAGCACACTAGATTCCGAGACCTTAGGTTATAGGATAGGTTGTGCATCGTTCGTGGCCTAGTTTTACCTAGGCCTAGCCTTCCTCGATGCCTAGTTTGGCATGAGCAATGCTCAATCCATAGCCTTATGCATCACTATTCCTAACTTACCAACTTTACCATACAATGCGTCCAAATCGTCAATTGAAATCAATCTCCTCGTTGAATACCTCTTGCACCTACATTTGCTCAAAAACAATAAAAACGATTAGAACGATGGGTTGCCTCCCATCAAGCGCCTTAGTTTTGGTCGTGGCACGACTCTTATTTTTGGATTTTTATTTATCAAAAGCAAAACACATACTATAACGAAATGAAAAATGAAAAACGATAAACGATAAATGAAAAACGATAAACGATGGGTTGCCTCCCATCTAGCGCCTTATTTATTATCGTAGCACGACATGGTTACCTCGATTACTCAGACTTCTTTGAGGTAAATGGAGGATCGTTTTCTAAAAGGATTTAGACGACAATGAGTCTTACCTGTGCGCATGCGATCTTCTTCTAGATGGCTCATACATTTCCCCAGAGAGTCACCAATTATATTATCAATAGTCCAACCCATAGCTCTCTTGTATCTCTTCAGAGCAGAGATGAGAGCTTCTACGTGCTGTTCACTTAAATCATCTGCACTCTCCGGAAGTATATTTCTACTTTCCAAGAACACATACCTTAGATAATCGGGGAGCTCTTGCAATTCTAGTGTTGGTGTCTCGTCAATGGGAGTCTTCGCTGTTGGTTGATTCTTGGGATCACCATCCGGTTGCTTAGGGGTATAAGACTCTATTTCTGTTAGAGCACCCATAAGTTCTTCATAATCTTCATTATCCTCATGCTCAACTTTCAGTGGCGCAGCAGACAATGGCTCAACAGTAGGATATTTCTCTATAGATAATGCTTTCATATCCTCATGATGAACATCAACTATAGATAACTCATTCATATCGCTGGGCTGCTTCATGGCTTTGCATATATCAAAGCGGACCACTTCGTCATTAATTCGAAACAAAAGCTCATTATCTTTCATGTCAATAAGCACACTTCCAGTTGCGAGGAAGGGGCGTCCCAAGATTATGGGAACGTCAGAATCCACCTCACAATCCAGAATAACGAAGTCTGCAGGAAAGATAAATGAAGATACCTTCACCAACACATCATTCAAGATACCCACAGGTCGTTTTACCGTTCTGTCAGCCATCACGAGCCTCATATTGGTTGGTGTTGGATCTCCTAGCCCCAACTTCTTGTAGACGATAGTGGCATCAAATTGATGCTAGCACCCAGATCGCACAATGCCTTAGCAAAATTCATAGATCCAACCGTGCAAGGAATAGTGAAAGCACCAGGGTCTGCCTTCTTCTGTACTAAGGACCTTGTGGCAATTGCACTGCAATGATGAATATTATCTGCCGGCTCATAGCTTACTTCCCTCTTCTTTGTCAACAGGTCCTTCATGAATTTAGCGTACCCAGGCATTTTTTCTAGCGCCTCTACCAACGGAACATTAATGGTCAGCTGCTTCAACATGGTCATGAATTTGCTGAACTTTGTATCATCCGCCACCTTCTTTAATATTTGAGGAAAAGGTGGTGGTGGGTATGGAATTGTTCTTTCCACGGCTTTCTTCTCCTCTTGCTTCTGTTTTTCAGCTTTTTCAGGTTGCAAATCGTGAGGGGTGATGTTATGGACGTCAGGATCAGCTGCTGCGGCATCTTCCCCTTTCGCCGTATCATCAATGTCCACTACTTCGTCAACCACTTGCTTGCCCTTAGATGAGGTTTCCAGCACCTTACCACTTCGGGTAGTAATAGCCATGCATGACCCATCATTCCTTGGGTTTTGCACGGTGTTGCTAGGTAAAGTGCCAGCCTTTCTTTGATTGAGTGCTGCTGAGAGTTGGCTCAATTGCTGCTCTATTTGCTTGATTGAAGTGGAATGAGAATCAACTAGTTGTTTCATGGAGGACAAATCATTAATTACCTCAGTAACTCCCGCGCTCGTTGCTTCCACTCCTTTCAATAATTTAGCCATCATGTCTTCCATACTTCCAGAATTAGATATGGTGGTATCACGTCTACCAGGGGGAACGTACAAACCACTATTTTCATTGTTTTTATTCCAACTACCTTGGTCTTTGCTTCCAGATTTATCATAATAGTTCCGACCTTGGTTTCCTTGGGTATTCCCACGGAAACCCCCCTGATTGTTCAAGTAGTTGGCCTCCTCTTCTGAATCAGATTCGTCTCTTCCTTTTAGCGCCACAGCTTTCACTTTTTCGGTCTTCCCTGATAATAAATGCTTTGTCAGAAGATCCACTTGCGTTTTCATGTGCGCTAAATCTTGATCACGTTCTTCTTGTCTTCTTCTTTGGTCTGCAGTCATGCCTATAGATAAAGTGGGGCTTGCTACCTCGGAATCCCTGGTATGCCAAACTCTACTTTGTTTCGTCATCCGATCTAACATATTGCTTGCTTGACCAAAGGTGAGGTCCATAAAAGATCCTCCAGCTGCGTTATCCACCACTGGCTTAGTTATTGAATTCAAGGCTCTATACAATATCTCCATGAGGTGAACATTAGTCATGTGATGGTTTGGGCATCTCGCTAGCTTTGTCTTGAACCTCTCCCATGTTTCATGAAGAGCTTCAGTTGGAAGCTGACGAAAGTTGCTGATTTCATCTCTCAATTGTGCCCTTTTGGAAGGCGGAAAGAATCTTTCTAGGAAAGCGTCTCTCAATTGCCTCCAATTTGTAATTGAATCAGGAGTCAGCCCATTCAACCATAGTGTTGCCTCCCCAGACAGAGACAATGGAAATAGACGTAATCGAATTGCATTCTGACCAACACCAGGATTGTCAAAAGACTTGCATGTAGAAATAAAGTTGATGAGATGCATATTCGGATCATCGCCTGCTAGTCCACCAAACAATCCCTTGAGTTGCAATAACTGAATCATGGTGCTTGTGATGTTGAACTTGGTTCCGGGCGCTAATGGTGGAAGAATAATGGCTCCTGTGGCTCCGGATCCATCAAGATCATCATCATCATCATCGAACGGTATCTCACGTTGTGCATCCATTGATGCACTGAACAAAAACCTGCAATAAACAAAAACAAAAACTAAAAGTAAAAGTACGAGAGTCTTCGACCAAAGGGTCTAGTAATTATTACGAACTTAATTGACACTTGTATTCCCTGGCAACGGCGCCAATTTTTGATAACGCTCAATCTACAGCTCTCGTTTAAGTGTAAAGCGGTCGTTAGCAAATATAGAACCCAACCTGGGTTGGGTGTCGATCCCACAGGGAATAGCTTGGCCAACAAGTAAGTAAAATTACTAAACTTTTGGTGCAAGTCTCGTAAGAAGGGGGGATTCTTGTTTTGCAAGTAATGTAAACAAAAGCTGAAAATAATAAAGTAAAAAGAGAGAGATTGTTACGTTGGTTGTAAACAATGAGAATTGAAGCGTTGGGGTTATGTCCACCTTCTGAGGTATACGTCTCTATTGGCTATGAGTGTGTAGAATTCTGACATGCAATTGCTTATAGAGGATTGTAGTCGATGGTAACTCCAAGCGTCTCTCGACCTAAACAAGGACTATTTCACTTTAACTCTCTCGAGCTTAAAGCGTGTCTAACGGTACGAATTCTCCAAGAGGTTAGTCCAGTTACGGCACTAGCTTTTTAATAGGAAAGGGTGTCCTACTACCTTGACATTATCTCTTTTCCAGACAAATAACTTTTCTCTCGAACAAGTTAAATGTTAGACTGGCGTATTCTTGCGTTTGCAACCGCAAAGAATGTAGATTTAAGATGAAGAGAATAATGATATAAGCAATATACGTGCCTCGAACTCACAAACTCACAGCAATAGATAGTAACTCATTCGGCTTCCATAACCCCAACAGAGAAGTTTAGTTACCCATGAATGCGAAGGAAATCACGATTGACATTATTATTATATCACGATATTGAGTAATGGCGTGTAGATCAAGTGATAGGCGTGAGGCGTGATTCCTTAGCAAGTAACGATTCTCTTGTTGTGGAGTTTAAGAATAGAAGTGTTTGTAGTGGAAGATGAGAGGGATGGAAGAAAATTAATTATTGAATGATGAATGTATGATTTTTCGTTAAGAAGATGTTAGAAGGTGTAAAAAGATAATAGAAGATGTAAGAAGATGTAAGAAGATGTAAGAAGATGTTTTTTTAAAATCTCTAGCATGATAGGGTATTTATAATACCCCTATCCTAATCCTACTAAGCTAATGAAATAAATAACCAAATCCTACTAGACTAATGAAATCCTTAACCCAAATGTACTAGGTTAAGGTAACATTATCATAATCCACATAAAATAATGAAATACATAACCTAATTGTACTAGGTTAATGTATCATTGTCAAAATCCAGCTTTGTGTCTGTAAGTCCCCAAAGTCTTCAGAATTGCTGTTTTAGCCCAGGACAGATTCTCCATGCATCACTTTTGGTCCTTTAGGCGTCCAAACTCCCTTTCCTTCCTTCGTGAGCTTTCTTTAGCATCAAGTAAGCCATAAAATGCTGAATTATGCATCATTTATACCTGAAACTTTACTAATCATATTCGTTAGCTCATTTACAGGAAAAAGGACTAAAAGTGCATGAAATATATAATTTGTTCTCAAAACTAGGCTAAAATATGGGCAAAATATATTGATATAGGCGTGTAAATTCGCCTATCATCACATATCTATAATCCATAAAGCATATCTACAATCATCTCACATGTAGGAGGCATAATGCATCAATGAAGCATAACTCATAACTATGAGGCATATCGCATCTATAAGATGTCTCATATCTATAGGTTATGTAACATGACTATGAGAAATATCATCTCTATAGGCTAATTATCATATCTAAGAGGAATAACATCTCTAAAGACCCAATATTATATCTAAGAGAAATGTTATCTCTATAGGATATTAATCATAATTCAAGGAAAGTGTAACGATCTGGGACTACCCCCTAGTCGTCACACGGTGGTTACGACCCCAAAGGACCACAAGCTAACCCATGAATGATATCTGCTGTGAGAACAAAATAATAATACTATAATTAATGTAGAAAAATGGGCTGAACATCTGAAATAGTGATAAAATATAACATCTGTAAAACTGAATACTATCTGAAACTAGTCTGAAAAGCCTTTAACTGAAACTATCTAAAAGTGGAGTTGATGGGACAATCCCCTAACTAACCCCATCTACTAAAATACTAAGTCTACTGAAAATATGAAATAGTTAAATATCCTCGAATGATGAGGACTCACTATTAAATCTACTGCTATTGGCTGAAATCTAAATCTACTATGAGTGGTCGGGAACCTGAGCATTCGAACCTATGTTATGAAACATCATAGCATAGAAAAGTATACGTCAGTACGTGGGAATATATTGGTATGCTAGATGAGGTAAGAATGAATACAAGGGTTCATATGCATGAAGATATAACTGACTGAATGAGAGTAAATGAACGTGAAAGTACATAGAGAGTCTGAGACTACTGTAAGTACTAAGAATGTAATCTGTGCACATAAATATATATATAAACTGTAACTGAGCTTCTCTGAAGCTAAGCATTGAATTCTGATAACTAATTAACAAATATTGATTGATTGTATCTGACAGTCCTGATTTTGTAAAACTGAGCGTTCTGAACTAAAGAATGAAACTAAAACTATGAGAGGTAATTATCTAACCGACATGCCCTAAATAAGAGAAGATAACAGAGCTGGGGTCCAATCTATAACCCCAATTAGAAGGGTGTCAGTACCGTGCCACAGGTAAAGACAACTGCTATGGAGTCAGTCCTAACTAAAAGGTGACCCCTGAGATCTGTCCTAAACTAGTGGGTGATCGCTGAGTATGTCAGTCCTATCTAACTGGTGACATCTCATAACCTATGATGGATACGTAGTTCTGGAACTTAGGTATTACTTCTAGGGACCCAGTCCTAACTAACGAGTGTGCCCTCATCCCTAGGCTCGCTCGGTGCTAAATCCTTCTCCCAACTGAAAGACACTGAACTGAGTATACTGAACTGGAATGTATTGATACTGAGATTACTGAGTTTTTCTAAGTTCTGTAACTAATTGAATTTTGTAACGGACTAAGAGTACTACTGATCATGACATAACTGATACTAGCCGGTCACTGACACTAGCTTTAGGTAAACAATTAAATTATCGAGTATTAAATACCCCCAAAACTCGATAGCACGAAAAGTAAAGCAAAGCATCATCTTGAATAACATAACAATGTTCACTTGGTCATAATTCATTCATAGAGACATTTATCAAACACGTGTAATGTATTAACTTGTACATGGATGGGGAATATATGTTAGCATGCTATAATGGCATTATTTCATTCTCATAGACAATTTATCAAACATACGGGAAGTGCGCTTGGTTCATTAAATCATAAATACTTAGGGTTAACATTTATACAACAATAAACTTGCAAATTGAAGGTTTTATCATGAATGCCATGTAATTCAACACATACTAGAATCAATTCTTGGAACTTGTAATCTAAATCATGGATTAAAACTCAAACAACATCATGAACATGAATTCAATTCTAATTCAAACATGGAAATCATAAATCATAAATCTTGTATTTAGAAAAAGGATTCTTGGATTTCATGGGTGAAAGGAACCCAAGAATGAACATCTAACATACCTTAATTCGTGTTTTTCTTGGAGTTCTTGGAGAGATTCTTAGGAGTGACCTTTACTTCTTGAACTAGAGTTTTTTCCTCTCAAGAGAGAAATGCCTTTTGATTTTGGGGAAAGTGAATAATGAAGGGGTTTACACATTTTTAGGGCTTAAATCCCACATCTGGGTAGAATAAAATCATGGGAATAGATTGTTTTAACCCTGGGCGCGACTTTAATTTTTCGTGAAATTTTCCCGATCTGGACCCTTGGCGCTACGCGCTACTATCGCGCCAAGCCACTGGAAAATAACAACTGGGAAATTTCATGGTGGTGCGATGCGGTAATATCGCATTACCACTTTGATGGACAACTTGAAGTTCACCGCGATGCAGTGGTGTTACGTTGGACACTGAAAAAGGACAATTCTGAAATTGAGCCTTGGCCCGAAGCGCCAATACCGCGGAGGCTCACTGGTTTTTGACAATTGCCATTTTGGCTAGCTCTGGGACACGTTGATTTCTTAGGTGGTACACAGTCTTACTAAAATGGCCATAACTTTTTTCCCGGTTGTCGGATTTGGGCGAATTTTATATCGTTGGAAAGCTAATTCAATTTCCTACGCAATGGAAAGTCGAAATCTTGAAAATTCCATATGAATAAAATGGTATTCATTTTTGAAGATAGTTCTTGACATTCTAGGAGTGAATTTAAGCTAGGAAAAAGTACGGGGTGTTATAGAAAGTCATCACCATTTACCTAGCCATGAAGTAAACTTATTCAAAAGACTCAATAGTTTCGAATAGGACTAATATCCACAGATAAGTCCACAAGGTCAAACATAAGTCTTATCATAAGGTGGGTTTGAGAAATCCTTTTCTAATCCTCAATGTCCATATTTAGGCAATTTATACCCCCAAACAAGGCTAAGGTATCTAGTTCAACTTCTAGATGTCAAGTAAGCCATAACCAAACCTAAGATAGGAATTTCATCTCGAAACATGGGTACTTAAGTTAACTCCACCTAAATTAAGGTTTCAAGATCACCTCAATTACCCAATTAAGGTTAAATATAATAAATATGCTTCCAATGCTAAAACCACATCCCAAATCTAGCATTATATAATATTCATTCCATGAATGAATTCAATCTAGGGAGAAGGCAATTGGATTCTAAAAGTGCAATAAGCTTTTCCCCTTATGGTTCAAAAACCCTCATCTAATCCCCTGAATTTCAATAATCAAGACTAGGTCATTCTACCCATAATCAAGCTAAACATTCCTATTTACATGCAATATATAGCACACATCATCTTACGAAGACGAGTAGATAGAAGCCTGCCTCAAGGCCGAACCGCAAATTCCCTACATCATTCACCAAAAGCTTATGTTCATTTCACAATTCCAAAATGCCATCACACTATCAAAATCATAATCCACTCTTCAATATGAGAAAAATGATACCCATATTGCATCATTGTGATTCTGATCCAAAAATGACAAAAAAACCCCCAAGTGGGTCCTACTTGCAGAAAATACATTTTCGAGGTCAACCCAACGTTCATACGTGATCAAGGAATCATAACCCTCAAGAAATGGGTGAATACTTAGCTAATTTTGGGCTAAAATCAAGCCCCAAGTTATATGGGCTATTGGTTCAAGAACCAAGAAATTCATTAAGAAAGTGATGAAATCTTACCTTAATTCAGATGATAATCGTTATAATAGATTTTAAACAATCTTCTATGTCACCCCAAAGACTCAATTTGAAGTCATCACACCCCTTTAGGGTTTTTAGTTCTCAAGGTTCAGTCAAAATGGCCAAAACATAGCCTAAAGAATCCTTTTATACCAATTCCAGGTACAGAGGTGTTGCTATCACAGTCCATGGAATGCAATCACAATAGTGCAATCACCATGGCCTTCTTATGATCGCAATAGGGCAAACATGTTGGACTTTGTGTGATCGCATAAGGATCAGCACCAACAAATTTGGAAAATTTTCCAAGTTTCTACAACACCTCGGGATTCATTCGGTGTCTGATTTTTGCAAATGAAATATGTAAACCATACTAAATTCGATGTTTCAGATGCGATGGCAAAGCCAAATTTTCTATCCAAGGTCGTTTCGACGAAATATGAGTCCCATACTTAAATTGCCAATTTTCTAACTTTTCGACCAATATGTTGAAATGAGATCGGGTTCATTGGGACCCAAACCAAAGGTTTGCCTAGCCTAAAATCAATATTCTAGTGCTGTTGGTGTAGTTAAATTTGCATTCTAGATTGTTTTACTAAATTTTTTTCCCAGTGGCTATTTGGAACTAATAAAGACTTCATAACAGGAAATTGGCTCTAAAAAACTAAACGAACTGCCCGGTAACTGAATCATTAGTCCCAGCAAGTCATAAATGACCTGAGGCATCTATGGGAAAGCCCTAATGGTGAAAATAAGCAAAAATGTGAAAAATGACCTGAAGGGTCATCACAATATCCACTAATAAAAGGACTTTCATCCCCGAAAGTCAACAGATAGAAGAATCTCAAAAGCTCAAAAGGACGAGGTACTGGGCCTGGATGCTCCATGCATGACTACCCAGATAACCTCAATGAAGAGAGAACACTTCTAAGGGATTTAGCCACAGGTATCCCTTTTTCAACAAACTCTCTCATTTTACCTCCAAATAGTCAAAACTCAACTTCAGCCACCAACTGGCCTCCAACTGAAACAAAAAAAGATGATGCATTCCGGTCCAAACCACAACACACTGATAACATAGCAATACAAGTAAAGTCCAACAACGGCTTATCCAATCCCCAAAATCAAGTCAAGGAAAGAGTCACACAACTGACTCCAAATCCAAACGTGATCTTTCTTTACCAATACACACTTTCTATCTACTCCCAACTAGGAAAAAAATCTGCAGAGTCTCATTGGATAATCTCATCATAGATAACTTGAAGAACTAAAGCTGATCTGCTAAAAGTCCCTACGGAAACCTGAGAATAATCTCAATAGGCATTATTTGAGCACACACATAGAGGTAATCAAGGAATATAATCTATACCAATGTTGCAGCTAGTCCGGAAGGTAATATAGACGGAAATCCAGAAGGTCAAGGCATAACTACTCATCACTTTATCATCCGCTCTAGGATGTCCCCTCAATCAAGATTGAAATCATGTTGAATCCAACTTAAGCACACTACTCATGCTGAGTACATCATCTGAGAATCTCAGCACAATACCAAAATCCAAAAAATAATCCAAGCAAATCAAGAAGCAATCATATGAACTATCACTTGCCTCTAACTCTCTAACTCCACTTTAGAGAAAAACCTCATCACAGCAAGAACAAATGGATCAACTCCATCATAATAACAAGGGAAAGCTATCATAATAAGATGTACCCAAAAAATCTAAGAGATGAATCTGAGATATCTCAATATTAATATCAAAACCACTTCCTAGCGATGAAATAGCCACAAATGAAGAATAGATCCAAAACTGGTCAAGCTAATAAATAGGCTATACAGAAAGGGATATCCAAAGCAAAAAACTTCGTAACCTAGGGGTCAAGTCTAAGAATATCCAACTCAATATCGAGAAATATAGCTAAATTGCCAACTTTAGAACTATATAGAACAACATATGGTCAACTTACCTTTGATATCATAATACGCTCCCAAATTAATTTAACACAGCTAACCAAGAGAGAAAATAATCTACCTTACCTTGTTATGGGAAAGAAATCATCAAATTGAACTATATCTATTTAATTCACAAAATAAAAATCTCAAGGAAATGAAATTTTAACTAGATAACACTAGTCTACCCAACTACCTAGTGAGGATCAATTACATTAAGTAATAATATCAAATAATATCAATAACCTCAAGCAGTGATAGCAATAGTAACAGCAATATCAATATCAATATAATGAATAGGTGGTAGCAAAATTAACCTCAATATCATGTACCACTCAAGGGCCACAATAAGGCCAATGTGCCAAGATAAATGGGACTCAAACTCAAAAGCTATGAAACGACCCAAACTTTGAGCCATGTTTTATGGGCACCTCAAGCTTACATGAATTGGAGGTCACCTCGATAACCCAAATGCCTCATCATATCTTAGGAGTCGAAAGAACTCCAATCTACAAGATAAGATAGCGGGAACACTACATAAGTCATAGCTTAGGTATGTCTATACATTTTATTATATTCATCAACTATACAATATACCCAAGTCCACAACCATTCAAAATGCCTCTATACAAAATTGATGCCAATAAAAGTATATGTCGGAACAAGCCCCCGACAATAGCCAAACCAAGTCCAAAAGAGACTAAGTCTAAAGATAAGAGACCAAAAGATGAATGTCTTCCAAAGAAAGGAATCTCACCACTTCAAGTCAATGGACCATCCTCTTCGATTAACCAATCACTACGCGGGAAGAGAAGAAGAAGCTCTGAGTCCTTCATCGCGTGGGGACGTAGCGTTCGGGGATAGTTAGCGGGTAGAATGCTAGAACATAACTCAAGGGTAAGGAGGAAATAGTACATTTGATCAATCTATGTCAATCCATCATATACAATCACATTTACATAATAATAGGAATATTAAAGACACATATACATGTAGTGACACAACAAGTCAAATCATGAAACAAGTCATAACATGCATTTATGACACATTTATTTATGAGACACGGGTGAAGGACTAACAAACTTCCACTCTTATATTTTAGACACATAGAATACTTTACGCTTCAATAGGCAAGGTGACATGAGCCTCGAGTCGACACATCTTATATGGTAAGTGCACTTGGACCACAAACCAACACAATTTGAATGGTAAGAAGACTTGGACCACAAACTGACACACCTTATATGGTAAGCAGACTTTGACCACTAACCAATACACCTTTGACCACGAACCAACATGCCCTATATAGTAAGCGGACTTGGACCACGAACCAACACGCCTTATATCGTAAGTAGACTTGCACCACAAATCAACACACCTTATATGGTAAACGAACTTGGACCATGAACCAACACGCCTTATATGGTAAATAAACTTAGACCACAAACCAACACACCTTATATGGTGCGGACTTAGACTATAAACCAACACGCCTTATATGGTAAGTGAACTTGGACCACAAACCAACATGTCTTATATGGTAAGCGAACTTAGACCATGAACCAACATATCTCTACACACATACTAGCACCCATTCAATTTGTCACATAGGAACTGAACCCATCTCGAGGCATTCAAGCCATCAAGGCTATACATAAATACCATAGACCATCATATGATCTCTACTAGCCCCTTTGGCTATTGCTCATATGGTTAAGACCAAGGCCTTAGTTCATAACACAATGAAAATTTATTAATGGTCATTAAGACTCCTACCAACAAACATTCCTACTCATTAATCTACGTACCTTTTATTCAAACATAATTCGAGTTCATACTTTAGAGACTATGACCATTTAGTCAACCAATCATCAAGGATATGCATTTAGTCATCACGTGGACAACAATGCCTTTATCAACAATTACCAATCATTCATAAGCATTCAATTCCAAACATAAGGGCCTTAACACATTTAAACAAATTCAACACTTTACATGATCATATCGCCCTTATGGGGGCCTTCATTGCTCAACCATTTCAACAGGCCAATGCCGTAACTCATTTCATCACACAATTCAAATTATGGTCATAATTATCCACACAACCTATTAACCTTTCATTAGCAATGTTAAATCATAGTTTCACCCCGCTTGGTTCAATACACAACTTAAGGTCATTATTGTACCTAGGGTTTCACCCTCTTATTAACCATTAAGCAACAAGGTTGTTAATTACACAATACAAGGATTACAATACATTTTACAACATTTATCAATCATTCATACTCATTTGGGCCATTTCCCTAACTCAATACGCCATCAACATGTAACTAGTCATTTCACATAGACATTCTCACAAACACTATTTGAGCATACCTTTAACAAGGTCATTTTCATTGAAGATAATATCTAGATTAGGGGTACTCAATACCCTTATGTTAAACAACCTACAACAAGCATCCATATATGAATTCTAACCTCAATAACATGTATCAACACAAGTATAAGAAAAAATCATCATTATTCATTGTTAGGTAACAAAACCCTTTTCATTAGATTCAAAACCATCATGTACACTTACTAATCCAAGTGTGAAATACATGGGTTTAGAGTTATTTAAATAGGAGAAGAGATAAATGCCTTAAATAACTTGAATCACCAAGAATATTGACTCCCTCTTGCCACTAGTTGCACACCCTCTAAACCCTAGCCTCAATTCTATCTCCAAGAAACCTTTTCGTGTGTTTGGAATGTTTAAGTCTTGAAAATGAAGACTTTGGAGGCTACCATGACTTATATATAGAGAGAGTGTTTAGGGTTTTAGGCATGGGAAATAACCATAAAGGTCCTTGGTTGAAAGTTGGAAAACACACACGTGCAGGGGTAAGACTCTCCCTCACGGTTCACTAGGCAATCCTAACCTAGTGTACGAGTGGTCCCCTAACTCATAACCTATACTTCTCCTAGGTTAAACAAACTGTTGTGGGTACGAAAAGGGACCCTTGAGTCATAACCAAGGGTATGACTAACCCTCCAATCGTGAGCTCAACTCGTGACCAAAACAGTCTACTCTAGGTTTGAGACTTTACTCTATATGGTTGGCTAGTATACGACTCGTAAACTTAGTTACGACAAAGGAATGATCTTTTAATATGGAAGGAAGTATGTTACCTTAATTTACTACATAGGATACGAAAGAGTAGGGCATTGTGGGTATGATTCGTGACCTAGGGTATGAACCAAGTACCCCCAACCGTATCCACTCCAGAGGCATAAAAAATTGATATTTTCTCAATGGTTCCAAGGTCTAGGTATTTCAACTCTCTTACACTTTGAAAGGTAAGTAAAGATACAAGTTAACGCCTCCACATGAACCAAGTAAATCTTTACACAAGTTAGAAAACAACACATAATAAAGATACGACACAACACATATAACGATCATTACAAATAACCAAAAACTTTTTGCAAGGCCACATTCTTAGGTGTTTCAAGCTACACCCAAAGGGAGAAAATATCAATATAGATATACCCCATCCTCTACTAAAATAAATAGCCATGGAGGTAGTCAAAAAATGGGTACAAAGACCCCAATACACACAATGAAAAGGTATATGTAGGGAAACAAAAGCACACCAATCATATTGAAATCTTCAACCACAAGCCTGACGGATCTAAGAGAGAATAAATCTAAATGGGTCTAAACTCGGATCAACTAACTAAATCATCAACTAAGGCACTAAGCATATTATCTCTAACTGAAGGAGCCACAAAAATCATGAGCCTGATATAAATAAGCGGAAAGACTAGAAATCCCATATCAAGGACACTCTCTAGACTAATGATCATCCTTTTTTCCATCATAGCTTGTCTCAGGAACTCTAGACTGGCGGGGAATATATGATAGCTTTGTCTAATAAACTAACTCATATCTGGGGAACTCTCTGAGCAAGTGTCCTATCATGTCATAACTAAAATAAGATACTGCAATACTTTGAGATACTGCTCTTCAAAATCCAGAATGATCATCATGGCCTGAAAACCTATACCAAAACTCCGCAAGGTTTGATGAGAACCTTTCCTGCTATAATCATTATTCTAAATTTGAGGACCACTCATAGGCTATAATACTACCCGTATAGAGCTGATATGCTGCAAGAGCTAGAACTAGAATAATCAAGGTTCTAATCTATATATCAAGTCATAAGACAATCATGCATAAGAATGTAATCGTAAGATAAAAGAGGTCAAAATCACACCTCAAGTATTGATATAAAATCAATGACCAATCATTCATAAACTATCCATAACAAAGATCATAACAATGATAATAATCCGGTCAATCACAATGGTAGTAACCGGTTAGTGCGGACAACCAAATACCTAGATAAGCCTATAACATACCCCCACTACCCAGGATCTAAAGGTTCAATCAACATATAACACACCATAAGGAATAGTAATCACCTATACCTAGCAGTCCTTTCCATATGAGATGATAGATATAATTATATACTAGTGATAGGCAATGCACATGCAAGATATAATTTAATGGGTATATAATCAATATCACAATACCTTCATCATAACCATGTTTATCATAACCATCATCATCATAACCATTCTCCAAAAATTGAATCAGGAATATGTATCATCAAGACTAGGAATCAAATTGGTCATAAGTATTATCTAGACTCAGAATTGAACCTATCATAAATATAATCAAGACTCAAAATTTAACCGATCATAAAGATCATAGACTCAGAATTGTTCCTGCTATAAATATATAATAAATACCCTCAATATCATAAATATCAACAATATCATCAATATACACACATTTATATAATAGGTGTACTGACTCAAGCTATGGCAAAAAGAGAGTTAATCCATAGATCTATTGCTTAGAGTGATTTTTGGGACTAAATCATTATAAAAGTGTAGAAAGGGTCAGAATATCTCACAACTGGAGGAGTAAGTAGTAGTGACATCTCGGTCAAATTTTTAAAGAATCATTATTAATCTTTTTTATATATAAGTTATCCATTAAGACAAACCATTATTATTACAAGGAACTTTGTTTTTAAGATGAAAAGTGGGCTTCAACCCTTAATTCAAAAGAATAGTCATACAATCATATTTTAACTGGAATTACATCTTTTTTGATACAATGATCATGAATATATCGAATATATGCATGCCATCACCAGTATTCAAACAATGAAATAATAAGCTATATACCTCATCTTTCTTTATCCAATACTAGAAAGATATGAATAGAAATATATATATATATATATATATATATATTCATAAACTACAACTACATCCCTTATAAGGATAAGCACTTCCCAAATGTCCAACAGATATCATAACATGGACCTTGTCCTAATAATATTCTCAGGACAATTATAAAATCATAATCATGTCCTCTAGCCCGCATACATATCCAGAACCCATATCCAAATCATATTTATAACTTATCTTATTTTAACTAATCCATAGCAGATTTATGAGGCATAACATATCCATAAGCCATAAAACATTATTATAATCATCTTACGTGTAGGAGGCATAATGAATAAATGAAGCATAACTCGTAAATATGAGGCATATCACATCTATAAGACGTCTCATATCTATAGGTCATATATCATGACTATGAGGAAAATCATCTCTATAGGCCAATTATCATATCTAAAGCAATAACATTTCTAAAGGACCAATACTATATCTAAGTGGAATATCATCGCTATAGGCCATTAAACATAATTCGGGGAAAGTCATCATAATTTACAAATCCATAAAGTAAACTTATTCTAAAGGCTCAATAGTCTTTACTAGGCCTAACATCCACAACTACTTCCACAAGGGATAGCACAAGTCTTACTAAGGTAGGTTTAAGGAACCCACTTCTAATCCTCAATGTCCATAAGGAAATTGATACCCCTAAACTAGGCTAAGGTATCAAGTACAACTTCTAGATGTAAAGTATGACATAACCAAACCTAAGATTGGAATTTCATCTAGAAACATAGGCATTTAAGTTAACTCTACCAAAATTATTATTTCAAGATCACCAAAATAACCCAATTAAGGTTAAATATACTTAACATGCTTCCAATGCTAAAATTACATCCAAAACTTAGCATTATATCATAGTCATTCCATGAATTAGCTCAATCTATGGAGAAGGCAATACGATTCTAAAAGTGCAATATAATTTTCCCCATATGTTTCAAAAACCCTCATCTAATTCCCAAACTTCAATTATAAAGACTATATCATTCTAACCATAATCAAACATAATAATAACATTTACATGCAATATGTAACATGCATCATCTTACGAAGAAGAATAGATAAAAGCCTACCTCAAGGCCAAACCATAAATTTCTCACATCATTCAAGAAAATATCATCTTTATTTCATAATCCTAAAATGACATCACACTATAAAAATCATAATATACTCATTAATACAAGAATAACAATACCCATATTGTACTATTGTGCTCCGGGTCCAAAAATGACACCAAAACCCCCAAGTGGGTCTCACTTATTGAAATCACGTTTCTGAGGTCAGCCCAACATTCATTGATGAAAAACAAATTATAAACTTCAAGATATGGGTGAAAATCAAGCTAATTTGCGACTCAAATAAAGCCCCAAGCTATTTGGGGTTTTGGGTTAAAAACTGAAAAATTCATCTTGAAAGTGATGAAATCTTACTTTAATTCTCAGATGATAATTGCAATAATAGATGTTAAAAAAGATCCATATCACCACAAATACTGAATTTGAAGTCATCAAATCCTTTTAGTGGTTTTAGATCTCAAGGTTGAGCCAAAAAGGGCCAAAACACGACCTAAAAATCCCATTTTATACCCATACTAGGTACAGAGGTGTTGCTACCGTTGTCCATGGATTATAATTGAAATAAGGAAATCACAATGGACTTTTTGAGATTTCAATATGGATGTCATGGTGGCCTTTGTGTGATTGCACAAGCATTAGTACAAACAAACTTAGATTAGATTTCTTGAGATCGCACAATGCCTCGGGATTCATTCAAAGTTTGATTTTTGCAAATGAACTATGTAACCACAGTGAATTTGACATTTAAAATATGATGTAAAATTCAAATTTTTCATTTGAAGTTGTTTCAAACAAATGTGGGTCCCACACCCAAATTACTTATTTCTCAACTTTCGACTAATAGTTCAAAATGAGCTCAGATTCATTAAAACCCAAACCAAAGGTCTACCTAGTCTAAAAATGATATTTTGGAGCTAATGGTGTAGTAATAATTCACATCCAATATCTGTTATGGAAGTTTTTTCCTGATGGACATTTGGAATAGTGAGGACTTCTAAATAGAGAATTGGCTCTAAAAACCAAACTAACTGCCCGTTAACCGAACCATCAATCCTAAAAAGATATAAATGACTTGGGGAATATATGGGAAAGACCTAATGGTGAAAATAAATGGAAATATAAAAAATGACATTAAGGGTTGTTACATGAGTCCACAAGTCTATTACAGATTTTAGGGTGTTTTGAGATTTGATAGCTGCATTTGTGTCCCGAGGGTTGATGACTTGATTCAATTGATTTTCTTGAGTCTAAAAACTCTAGTATTCTATTCACCCAGGTAAAACTAAGATATATATCTATTTGAGGCAACACTATAGCTGGAGTTGTATAAAGAGAGTTGTGGTGGACTTTCTTTCTTGTTACCTATAATCTCAGCATGTAAAGGCCAAGCATTAGAGACCTCATCACTTGATTCAGAGGTTGCCTATTTCCAAGTTGAAATAGGATCGAATTTCCATGGACTGTATTAGTGGTTTGCGTTATACTTCTCTTGGTTCCATTTGTATTTAGGTCGTTGTGGATCGGTTGACCAAGTCGGCATATTTCATTCCTATTTAGAAGTCCTTTAGTTCTGAGAGGTTATCTCACATCTATGTTAGTGATATAGTCCATTTGCATAGTATGTCTATGTGTATTATTTCAAATCGAGGTTCGATGTTCACTTCTAGATTTATGAGAGCTTTTTAGGAGAAATTGGGTACTCAGGTAGATATTAGTACAAACTTCTATCCTCAAACTAGCGGTAGTTGAAGCAGACTATTTAGGTTCTCAAGGATATGCTCTGAGCCTATGTTATGGATTTTTGAGGTCAGTAGAGCAACACCTAGACTTGGAAAATATCACGTATAATAATAGCTAACATTTACGTATTGAGATGGTTCGTTTTGAGGCTTTATATGGTAGATGATGTTGTTCTATGATTAAATGGTTTGAGACTTTTGAGATTAGACCTCGTAGTAATGACTTTCTTCAGGAGTTGTTGTATAGAGTCAGGGTGATCAGTATTGGTTAAGGATAACTCAGAGAAGGTAGATTGGGTCGAACCAACGGAGGTCCACATAAACAAAAATCCTATTTTGTAGTCGACTAGGTATTTCTAAGGCAACACGAAATCGATTAACCGATGACCACTTAAGCGGCCCAATGTCAACTAAAGTAGTATCAGAATACCTGGTAGAGGTATAAAATCACCACTTAACCCTATTTTCCCTATTTTTCATCCATCCCAAGAATATTAAACCCTAAAAAGTGGGAAAACTTGGGAGAATCATTTATGGTTGATTTTAGAGCTTTGGTGAAGTAAATTTATGCATTTCTTCTTTGAATTTGTGGTAAGCTTCCATCAACTTCTTGGTTTAATTCTCCATATTTTTCAAATATCTCTAAAATCTTGGTGGCTTGATTGTAGTATCACCAGAGCTCGAAATTCACCCATTTTTTAGGGTTAATATTTCTTGAGCATAGAGGGTCATTCTATTAGTTTTGAGTGTGATTTCATAATTAGGCCCCATATGGAATTTCTATGTAATTTTTGACCCAAATCACAATAGTTCAATATGGGTACATTGTTCTTTTCCTGATGAGTAATTTGTGATTTTGATAGCATAGCACATGGAAAAAGCTTTCTAAGAGGGGAAATCTATAGTTTAGTAGATTCTTCAAGCTTTTCTTTGGTATCCAGGTAGGCTAGGATTACCTTCTTTATAGATTGAGATAATTCATAGTATAATTATGATAATATTCTATATATGGTATAGGATTCAGGTATTAAAAGTGTGATTGGTATTATTAGTCTTATTTGGATTGTTTAGTCTATTTTGGAGTTGTAATCTAGGTGAAACTACATGTTGCTCATGTTAGGTGAAACTGCCTTAGTTGTTCATGTTTAGGTGAAATTGCCTTAGTTTCTCATGTTTAGGAGAAATTGACTTAGTTGCTCATGTATAGGTGAAATTTCCTTAGTTGCTCATGTTTATGTGGAATTGACTACTGTTCTCGATTTAGATGGAATTGACTTAGTTACTCATGTGTTAGGAAGAAGTTTTTTCTTAGGGCCTTTGACGTCCTTCTTTACATCTAAAAATAAATTTATATACCTTATCCTAGTCCTGGATAAAAATTACCTAAAAATGGATTTGACTATTAAAAATGGGCCCTCTGATCCACCTTATACCAAGACTTTTCTTAGATTTTGTAGACTTATTTACACATGTTGAACCCTTATTTATGATTCTTTTAGGTGTTTGTGGAGATTGAATACTCAAGGAGTATGCGAGTTCGGTATTGGGTAGTAGTTGCCCCTGTTGATGTGACTTTCATGTTGGGTTGATTTTAGAGATTGCGTGAGCTTTTGGAGTTAGAGTTCCCCTTTTTCCTTATATTATCCATATCTAATGTTTTATTTTTAAAGACAGATTGTATTTGATAGTTTTATTACTTATGTTTTATTTGTAGTAGCTCTGTACCGACATTACGAGGTCTTGGGATGACTGTTGATATTTTATCTATCTATTAAACTATTATTACTATTTTATTGCTATTTTATGTCTTTAGTTATCGATTTCTAACTTTTAGGCCATTTTTACTAAGTGAGCCCATTGCTTACCTACTGAAGGGATAAAGTAAGTGCCACCATAACTCATAAATTGGGTTAGGAAAAATTGGTATCAGAGCCTAGATTCACTGGTAATATTGGTATAGATTATGTGTCTAGTTGAGTCCCACAGATCAAAATATTGACATCCATTTCTTATCTTCGGGAGGCTATAGGACATTCTTAAGAGCTCTTCACTTCTTTCACTAATTTTGTGCCGAGAGTTTGAGTTGGTTTCTAAAGTATTCCTTTGGTCTCACTCTTTCACAAATGGCTAGATCTTGTGTTATCGCTACACCAGACGAGGGTCCCAAGATCGAGCCTAGGGACCTTCTTGCTATTCATGGATAACCTTAAGGTTGTGGACAACATAGTTATGTGTCCCCAACTAGGGGCCATGATAGGGGCGTTGACCAGACCCTATTCTACTCTCAAGCTAGAGATTCTTCTACCCCATCCAATGGTGGGCCAGGGACTAGCCCAGGCTCCATATAGGTTTATTTCATTTTTAGTTCTTAGGGATTATTTTGTTCATATCTTAGGATTTGTTAGCGGTGCACTATCTGATGGTACACATGCTATGAACTAGAATGGTACTGAGGCTTGAGCACAACCAGTAGCTATGACTCCTAGAGTTAGGGTCCCCCTTGTGCTGGAGATTTCCCAATAGGTAGTTTCTCAGCCAGTACTTGCCCAAACAATTATGTCTATTGAGGATTAGAAGATGTTGGGTACATTATTGAGATTGGCTCAAGGTAGGTTTTCTGGGCACTAGGTGACAACGCGTATGAGTTCTAAATTACTTGTGAGGATAGGCTCCATAATTTTGGCCTAGTTGAGATTCATTGTATGGATTACACTACTTTTCAATTGGACTTGGTAGATCGACATTGGTGAAGGGGTCATCTTGATTCTAGGTCAACTGGATCTCCTCAATTGATATGGTCTCTATTTTTTGAGATCTTATTGGAGAAGTATATCTTTCATAGCCTTTAGGAATATTTGAGGGATCAGTTCTTGAGGTATAAGAAGGGATTACTATTGTGGAGTATAATACTCGATGTCATAAGTTTTATAGGCATGCTACTTCTATTTTGAATATTGATTATAAGAGGGTTCGTTACTTTATTCGGAGATTGAAACTTCCTCTTTGTATGTCTATATATAGTTTGGTTGCTGCAGGTAGGTTTTTTGCTGAGGTTTTGACCATGATCAGGTTATAAAGGATATGCATTATGATTCCCAAGTGGGAAACGATAAGATGTCATGGTATCAGGGTACTTTTTATGGGAGCCGTAGTGGCTCATGGATTTGAGGAAATGGTTCTAAGGGTAGGTTTCCTCCACGTCAACCATATCAATATCAGGATCAGTCTAATAGTCCTGTTTGGGCTACAATTCAAATTACCGATAGGGGGCCATCAAGTTTTAGTGATTATTCTCTTAGGGTAGTGGATAGTATTTGAGGGATCCGTCTTCTGGTTATTTTAGTCATGGTGGTTATTTCGGGTCAGCCGAATCTTCTAGTTTTAGTGCAATGCTTGTGTCATATTATGGCTGTGGAGATTTTGGTCATTTCTCGAGAGAGTGCACAGTCGTGGATCGATGGTTCCTTTAGTTTAGAATGTTTTACTAATTCAGGAAGTTTCACCACTAGCGAGAGGTGGTATGCAAGGTCATAGGAGTGGTCCTTAAGGTGTTTGTAGAGGTTCTCAAGCAGGTAGGACAGGAGGTCAGTAGGAACTTACCCAGGTGGCGAGCATGGTTAATTGCATATTATATCTGCTAGACCCAAGGTTAAGTCTTTGAATGCTGTTACCATAGGTATAATATTGGTGTGTCGTTAGTCATCTTTTACTTTATATTATTCGAGATCTACTTATTCTTATGTGTCTTTTTATCATTCCCCGCTGTTAGAGTTATCATTGGTCTCATTATCCATGTTTTTATGTGTATCTACTCCCATGGGTGATTCTTTAGTAGTGGACTGGGTTTATAGATCATGTGTTGTTATTGTTTGAGAATTTGATATTCAGGCTAATCTTATTGTGTAAGATATGGTGGATTTTGATATGATTCTAGGTATGGAATGGTTATCCAACTTTCATATGGTCCTAGATTTTTTTGCCATGGCCTTTACCTTAGCCATGCCCGGCATACCCTCGGTCTTATGTCGGGGAGAAATTATCCATGAGCCGGTGGGGATTATTTCTTATGTTTGTGCTAGAAGGATTATTTTGAGGTGTTGCGAGTTTTACCTCGCTTATGTTAATGATGTTAGTGTGGAGAGTCTTTCACTTGACTCTATTCCTGTACTTTGTGAGTTCCCTGATTTCATCCCTACCTATTTACCCGGTCTTCCTCTGGAGAGTGATATAGAGTTTGTTATTGATCTTAAGTTGAGAACTTTATCTATTTCTATGGCACCTTTCCATATGGATCCTACCAAGCTTAAGGAGTTGAATTCCCAGCTTCAGGATATTCTTAGTAAGGGTTTCATGAGTTTGAGTATGTATCCTTGAGGAGCTCTTTTGTTGTCTATGAATAACAAGGATAGTTCTATGCATATATGTATTGATTATATGCAACTTAATAAGGTGACACTAAAGAAATGGTATCATATGCTTCACATTGATTATTTATTGACTAGCTTTAGGGAGAAACAGTGTTCTCTAATATTGATTTGAGGTACGACATCAATTAATAATTCTGGATGAGTATATCCCAAAGTAGCCTTTAGGACTAGTTATGGTAATTATGAGTTCCTAGTAATGTCTTTTGGGTTGACCAACTCCCCAACCACATTTATGGATTCTATGAATCGTGTGTTCATACCTTATTTGGACTCTTTTGAGATTTTTTCATTGATGATATCCTTATGTATTCAAGGAGTAGAGAGGAGCATATTCAACATTTGAGTATTGTGCTCCAGACTTTGAGTGATTATCTACTTTTTTTCATATTCTCGAAGTGTGATTTTTGGCTTAAGTTAGTGACATTCCTTGGGCATGTGGTGTCTAAGGATGGAATTATCGTAGACACAATGAAGATTGAGGCTATTCGTGATTGGGCTAGGCCTACATCTCCATCTAAGGTTTGTAGCTTCATTGGTTTCGCCGGTTACTATAGACTTTTCATTAAGAGTTTTTCCACCATTTACACGCCGATGACTAGATTAACCCAAAAGGATGTCCTTTTCAATGGTATGAGGAGCATGAGTCGAGCATTGAAAAGCTTGAGGGATTTCTCACTTTATCTCCTATTTTGTCTCTTTCTATTGAGAGTGAGGGATTCAACGTGTATTGTGATTCTTCTAGTGTTGGTTTGGGTTGTATGTTGATGCAACAAAGTTGAGTTATTGCTTATGTGTTGAGGAAGTTAAAGGTGAACGAGCGCAACTTCCCCACACATGATTTGGAGTTGGCGGAGATAGTTTTCACGCTTATGATTTGGAGACATTGTTTTTATGGTGTGCATTCTGAGATCCTCACATATTATCATAGTCTTCAACATTTTATGTCCCAGAGAGATCTTAATTCTTAGAAGCATAGATGGATGGAGTTGCTTAAGGATTAGGCTATCTCAATCTTGCATCATCTGGGCAAGGCGAACATAGTAACCGATGCCTTGAGCCAGAAGGCGGTAGATATGGGTAGCTTGGCTTGTATTTTCATTTCTCAGAGGTCATTGGATAGGGAATATCTAAAATACAAGATCAAGTACACAATATAATCCCAAGACCTAGTGGTATCAGTACAAGAGCTTCTACATAACAAGATTTCAAAGTGACGTACAAATGAATACACTGATATAACTTCTCTCATAATACAACATAGAGACTAGTCTAATACATGAGAGAGAGATAAGAAATACTCTAAATGTCAGGATTTCTATCTAAGTCTCCAAACCATGGCTGCCCTGAACGACACACACATCAATGGAAATAATCCGTACTATCATCTGCAGGCTGCAGAAGTGTAGTATGAGTACCAAACATGCGGTACTCAATAGGTAGCTGCCGACGAGCTCCAAAGATAATGCATATATAAATAACATATAAACAGAATAGAAACTACACTCAAATGTCCAACAACTATATAAGACAACCAATGAGATGAAAAGAATTAACTTATCCTATTCATGTCCTAGAAACTAACTTATTAAGACTAAGGAAGTAGTAAGAATGCATTATCTTATTCCGTACATACTAAGGAATCTCAATACTATACCGTATATCACTAGCCAATATGCAAGTAAGAGCCGAAAGAAGATACCTATAAGTATACAAGGCCAAAGAATGAGTATTTAATCCGAGTAAATAATGGAAAGGAGGGATATACTGTAATAGCATAGCTACATATAACTAAGTATTCATATATATATATATCTATGTATGTATATATATATGTATATCACAAAGGTCTACTCGACGAACAACCTAAATGATCAGGCTAGTTATTAAGATCTCCTAATCATAATATGAGCTACTTCTAGAATACATAGGGTTTTAATCCATATATCAAGCCATCAAATAGTCATGCATAATAATTTAATCGTAAGATAAAAGAGGTCAAAAACATATCTCATGTCTCGATACCAAATCAATGATCGATCTATTATACACTAGACAAAACAAAGATCATAAAAATGATAATAGTCATGTCAATCTCAACGCGAGTAACCGTCTAGTCCGGACAATGAAATACCTAGCTAAGCCTATCACAAACACCCACTTCCCCAAGATTATAAGGTTCAATCAACATACAACACACCATCATCATCATAACCATCCTTCTAAATTATATCGAGAATATGTATCATCATGACTCGAAATCAAATCAGCCATAAGTATCATCAAGACTCGAAATTGAATCGATCATAAATATTATCAAGCCTCGAAATTGAACCGGTCATAAATATCATCAAGATTCAGAATTGAACCGGGCAAAAATATATAATCAATAACCTCAATATCGTCAGCATACTTAATATCATCAATACACATATATGTAATAGGTGCATGGACTTAAGCCGTGGATAAAAGAGTGTAAGTTCGTAAATCCATTGCTCGGAGTGATATTCGGGACTAAATTATTATAAAGTGTAGAAAGGGTCGGAATATCTCACAATTAGAGTACGTAGTATTGTCAAATAATAGTTCAAAATCTGTCTCGATCAAATATTTAAAACATCATTATTAATGTCTTTTGAATATAAGTTATCCATTCAATCAGGAAATTATTATTGTAAAGAAATCTGTATTTAAGATGAAAAGTGGGCTTTGACCCTTAATTACGAAGAATAGTCATAAGATAATATTTTATCTAGAATCACATAATTTATCGATATAATGATCATGAATGTATCGAATCTATATATGCCATCACCAATATTCAAACAATTGAATCATAAGCATTACACTGCATCTTCCTCCATCCCATACCGAGGAGATGTGTATATAAATATGTATATTCATAAAATACAACAGTATCCCTTATAAGGAAAAACACTTCCGGGATGTTCAACCGATATCATAACACGGACTTTGGCACAATATTGTGTCCGAAACAATTATAACATCATAATCACGACTTTTGATCCGTATATATAGTAGGGACCCATATCAAAAACTTATTTACAAATCATCTCATTTTTTATAAGCCATAGCGTATTTATAAGGCCTAGCATCTCTAGAAGCCATAGAACATCTCTATACTTATCTCATATGTAGGAGGAATTTCACGTCTAGGAGGCATAATGCATCAATGAAACATAACTCATAGCTATGAGGTCTATCACATCTATGAGATGTCTCATATCTATAGGTCAAGTATCATAACTATGAGGAATATGATATCTATAGGCCAATAATCATATCTTAGAGGAATAACATCTCTAAAGGCCCAATATCATATCTAAGAGGAATATTATCTCTATAGTCCATTAATCATAATTCGAGGAAAGTCATCATAATTTACCAAGCCATGAAGTAAACTTATTCAAAAGGCTCAATAGTTTTTACTAGGCCTAACATCCACAAATATGTCCACAAGGGCTAACACAAGTATTATCCTAAGGTGGGTTTGAGGAATCCATTTCTAATCCTCAATTTCCATAATTAGGCAAGTTATACCCCCAAACTAGGCTAAGGTATCTAGTTCAACTTCTAGATGTCATGTATGACATAACCAAACCTAAGTTAGAAATTTCATCTAGAAACATGGGCACTTAAGTTAACTCCACCTAAATTAAGGTTTCAAGATCACCTCAATAACCCAATTAAGGTTAAATGTACTAACCATGCTTCCAATGATAAAACCACATCCCAAATCTAGCATTATATCATATTCATTCCATGAATTAATTCAATCTAATGAGAAGGCAATCAAGTTCTAAAAGTGCAATAAGTTTTTCCCCTTATGGTTCAAAAACCCTCATCTAATCCCCAAACTTCAATAATCAAGACTAGGTCATTCTACCCTTAATCAAACTTAACATTCATATTCACACTCAATATATAACACACATCATCTTATTAAGAAGAGTAGATAGAGGCCTACCTCAAGGCAGAACCTCAAATTCCTTGCTTCATTCACCAAAAGTTCATTTTCATTTCACAATCCCAAAATGTTGTCACACTATAAAATCATAATCCACTCATCAATACGAGAATAACAATACCTATATTGCATCATTGTGGTTTGGGTTCAAGAATGACACAAAAAGTCCCAAGTGGGTCCCACTTACGAAAATTATGTTTCCGAGGTCAACCTATTTTTCATTCATGAAAAAGGAATCATAACCCTTAAGAAATGGGTGAAAAACAAGATAATTTTGGGCTAAAATCAAGCCCTATGTTATTTGGGATTTTGGGTTAAGAACCAAGAAATTCCTCAAGAAAGTGATGAAATCTTACCTTAATTCGGATGATAATCGTGATAATATATTTTAAAAAAGCTCCCAAGTCACCCTAAAGACTTAATATGTAGTCATCACACCCTTTTAGGGTTTCTGGTTCTCAAGGTTTAGTCAAAAATGGACAAAACGTAGCCTAAAGACCCCTTTTTATACCCATACCAAGTACAGAGGTGTTACTATCGCAATCCATAGATTGCAATCAAAATAGGGCAATCACCATGGCCTTATTATGATTTCAATAGAGAAAATATGGTGGCCTTTATGTGATCACACAAGCATCAGCACCAACAAACTTGGAAAATCTTTCAAGTTTCCACAACACCTCGGGATTCATTCAGAGTGTGTTTTTTGCAAATGAACTATGTAAACCACACTAAATTCGATGTTGTAGACACGATGGAAAAGTAAGATTTTCCATCCAAGGTCATTTCGATGTAATGTGAGTCCCCTACTTAAATTTCTAATTGTTCAACTTTTCGACCAATAGGTCGAAATGAGCTCGGGTGCATTAGGACCCAAACCAAAGGTCTACCTATCCCAAAATCGATATTCTAAAGCTGCTGGCATAGTCAAAATTTGCATCCAATATTGTGTTACTGAAGTTTTTGCCCAGTGGCCATTTGCCCAGTGGGCATTTGGAACCAATGCAGACTTTTTAATAGGGAATTGGCTCTAAAAACTAAATGAACTACCCGGTAACTGAACTATTAGTCCCAGCAAGTCATAAATAACTTGGGGAAGCTATAGGAAAGCCCTAATGGTGAAAATAAGTGAAAATAATAAAAATGACATGAAGGGTCATTGCAATATCCACTACTAAAAGGACTTTCATCCCCAAAAATCAACGGATAGAAGAACCTCAAAAGCTCAAAAGGACTAGGTACGGGGCCTGATGCTCCATGCATGACTTCCTAGATAACCTAAATGAAGAGAGAACACTTCTGAGGTATTTAGCCATAGGTATCCCTTTTTCAACCTACTTTCTTACTTCACTTCCAAACAGTCAAAACTCAACTTCAGGCACCACTGGCCTCCAATTGAACCAAAAAAGGATGATGCATGCAAGTCTAAACCACAACACACTGGTAACATAGTGATACAAGTATAGTCCAGTAAAGGCTTATCCAATCCCCAAAATCAAGTTAAGTCATGAGTCACACAACTGACTCTAAATCCAAACATGACCTTCCTTTACCAATACACACTTTCTATCTACTCCAAACTAGGAGAAAAAATCACTGGAGTCTAATCTTGGAATATCACTATAGAGAACTTGAAGAACTAAAACTGATCTACTGAAAGTCCATATGGAAACCTGAGATAATCAAGCAATGCAATGTATGCCAATGCTGCAACTAGTCTGGATGGTAATCAACACTTAAATAAAGAAGGTCAAGGTATAGCTACTCATCACTTAACCATCCGCTCAAGGATGTACCATTAATCAAGAATGAAACCATGCTGAGTCTAACTCAAGCATACTACTCACGCTGAGTACATCACCTGAAAATCTCAACTCTAATGACACAATCCATAAAATGAACCAAGCAACTTAAGAAGCAATCACAAGAACTATCACCTGCCTCTAACAATCTAACTCCATTTAGAAAAAAACCTCATCACAACAAGAACGAATCATCCAACTCCATCCTAATAACAAGGGAAAACCATCACAAGGAGATGAACCCAACAAATCTAAGAGATAAATCTAAGACATCTCGATGTTAATATCAAAACTACTTTTTAGTGATGAAATCGCTAGAAATGAAGAACATATCCAAAAATTTGTCAAGATAAAAAATGGGCTATATAGAAAGGGATATCCATAACAAAAACCTTCGCACCCTAGGGGGAAAGTCTAAGAATCTCCAACTCAAGATCAAGCAATATAGCTAAGTTGCAAACTTTAGAACTATACAGAACCAAAAAAGGTAAACTTACCTTTGATATTACAATACACTCCCAAATTAATCAAACACATCTAACCAAGAGAGAAAACAATCTACATTGCCTCGTTATGGAAAAGAAATCATCAAGTCAAACTATATCTATTTAATTCACCAACTAAGAATCACAAGGAAATAAAATTCTAACTAGATAGCACTAGTCTATGAAGCTATCCTATGAGGATCAATTACATTAAGTAATACTATCAAATAATATCAATAACCTCAA
Source organism: Capsicum pubescens (assembly GCA_030864215.1). Taxonomy (NCBI): domain Eukaryota; kingdom Viridiplantae; phylum Streptophyta; class Magnoliopsida; order Solanales; family Solanaceae; genus Capsicum; species Capsicum pubescens. The sequence goes on along the minus strand of CM061543.1, from coordinate 282,071,942 downwards.
GAAGTGATAGCAATAGTAACAATAATATCAATATCAATATAATGAATAAGCGGTAGAAAAATGAACATCAATATCATGTACCACTCAAGGGACACAAAAGGCTAATGTGCCAAGATAAATTGGACTCAAACCCAAAAGCTACACCCATAGGGAGTAAATATCAATATAGATATACCTCATACACTACTAAAAGAAATAAACCACAGAGGTAGTCATAAATTCTGAATTCAATAACAATGCACATAATAATAAATATGAAATCATCAATGCATATAATCATCAGCGGGTACAATGACCCCAATACACACAGTGAAAAGGTAAAGGTGGGAAAATAAAATCACCAATCCTAGCGAAATATGCAACCATATTCCTACCAGATCTAAGAGAAATAAATCTAAATGGGTCTAAACTTGGATCAACCGACTGAATCATCAACTAAGGTGCTAAGCATACTATCTCTAATTGAAGGTGCCACAATTATCATGAGGCTGATCTGAATAAGATAAAGGACTATCAATCCCACATCAGGGACACTCTCTAGACCAATGATCATTTTTTATAGTCATAGCCTATCTAGGGAACTCTAGATTGGCGAGGATTACATGTTGGCTTTGTCTGATCAACTAGCTCATATCTGGGGAAATCTTTGAGCTAGTGTCCTATCACTTTAACACCAGAACAAGATCTTGCAATACTTTGAGATACTACTTAAAATCCAGAATAACCGACATGGCTTGAAGACCTATACAAAAACTCTACAAGGTTCGATGAGAACTATGCTCACTATAATTATTTTTCTAAATATGAGGACCACTCATAGTATGGAATACTACCTGCATAGAGATGATATGCTACAAGTAAAGCTGAAATCTATTGGAAGGATCATCACTCTTGGATAAAATATCAATAACACTATACTGATGGCATGGTCTCTTGCTGCCACCTCTCTAAGTCTCAATTCATACTCTCTCCAAGGCCTTCACATAATCAACAATATGATAGATGGAAGACCTTGCTTCTATCAAATGCTTTGATGCCAAATACAGTGACAATTCTAGTCCTGTAATTACTCCATGTACCATGACCTACTCAAAAGGATATAACATTGGAAAATGCTCGGTGTACTCTAAAAATACATTTTCATACTAAAAATCTAGTAAAGAACCTTAATGATCACTCTTAGATCCATCTCGGGTTTTAGAATTTCATGATAAATTGAACGTCATCCATGGTTGAGAAGGATATGCATCATGACTCAGATCCTTGATGTTGAACCTCAAAGATCTGAAGAAGTCATGAGCTTTACTGGAGCATAATTTATCCTCAAACCCTTTAGATAATGCTAAATATCTTTAATATCAATCTATGACTCTTTGGATCAACACTGCGATGAAGCTCTAGAAACACGTGTCAAAGTCTCATCCACATCTATTGACCATTTTGCATTTCCCATTTGGGGACAAAATAGAGCCAAATTAATGTGTTTAAGGTTCATATAAATATAGACAAATGAGAAGGAGTCAAGAAATAAATTTCCTAAGAATGTCTCTATAACCTCCCAAAGATAGGTTACAGACGTCTCCACAATAATCGATAGGACTCTACTAAACACTTAGCTCTTGTACTAACACACAAGTGAAATCTAGGCTCTAATAACAATTTATCATGACCCAGTTTCTTACGTCATAATGACACCTACTATAACTAACCAGTAGGCAAACCAAATCTATAGTTCAAAATGGCTAGTAATGGACAACTCAAATAGATAAAGAAAAGAATGTGGAATATCTGAAATACAAGATCAATTATACAATATAATCCAAAGACCTAGTGGTATTAGTATAAGATCTTCTAACTAATAAGATTTCAAAGTGACGTACAAATGAATACACCAATATAACTTATCTCTAAATACAACATAAAGACTAGTCTAATACATTAGAGAGAGATAAGTAATATTTCAAACATTAGGAGCTCATTCTAAGTCTCAAGACCATGGCTGCTCTACACGATGCATATATTAATGGTGATAACCCGTACTATAATTTGCAGGCTACAAAAGTGTAGTATGAGTACCGAATTTGTAGTACTCAATAGGCAACTTTTGTTTGAGCTCCAAAGAAAATACAGATATATAACATATAAATAGAATGAAAACTAAACTCAAATATTCAACAACCATATAGGACAACCAATGAGATAAAAAGAATAAACTATCCTATTCTTATCCAAGAGACTAACATATTAAGGCTAAGAAAGTAGTAAGAATGTACTTGAAACACCCCATACTTTTCCTAGCTTAAATTCGTCCCTAGAATGTTAAGAATTTGCATAAAAGATGAATACCATTTATTTCATGCGGTGTTTTCAGGATTTCAACTTTTTATTGTGTGGGAAATTGATTAAGCTTTCAATCGATACCAAATTCGCCAAAATTTGACACTTGGTTGAGGATTTAAAGCATTTTTAAGTTGGCAGTGTACTACCTGGACAATCACGGAGGTGGTTAAATTCATAATTTGTTATTTTCCAGTAGACCTCCACAATATTGACGCATCGCGGAGAGGTCCATTTTCCCATTTGTCAATTTTCAGTAGTCCAACGCTATAGTGGCGCATTACGTCGAAAGCCAAAATGGCATCTCTATAGGGCACCGCGATGGTGGAATATCGCATTGAAGTTGCAGGTCCTAATTATCAAAATACAGTGGGACAATGCGATAGTTTTGTATCGTGGAGAACCCTAATTTTCTAGTCATCAAATTACAGTGAGCCATTGCAATAGTGGCGCGTCGCGGTGGCCCATTAAATTGGGACCCCAGTTCATTTTTCCAGTTTCACTTAGGAGTTTAAAAAGGGTATTTTGAATAATTTCCAAACCCCCAATTCCATCCAAACACAATATTTAAGCCTATTACAAGCATTTTATGCTTATATTCATCAAAGTTTCTCTCAAGCAAAACCCTAAGCTTTAATATTCAACTTCAAGAATCCCTAAGATTTCACAATTTTTTTCCCAAATCCATTCAAGATTCAAAGTTTCAAATTCAAGAATTCCATGAATCATCATTCAAGGGAACAAATAGAATCCCAAAAGCAAACTTGTTCATCTAGTTCATCATTCAAGGTATGTGGGGTTTTGAAAAAGGATTAATCTTTCATCCTTGTGCCCAAAAACTTACTTTAAATTATAAATTTCTGAATTTTGTATGATTTCCCTTGATATTTAAGTTAGGTTTTATACCCAATGTTTCTAATTGCATGATTTTGAGATTTCAAATGATTTGGAAATTAAAGTACGTGTCTGCTTTCGAAAAATTAATGCGTATGATCATATTTTCTAGATTTTAAATTAAATTATGAATAGTTTCACTATCAAGCGTGAACCTTATGTTGTTTGATATGAAATTGAAGCATGGGTCCTTAAGCCTGAGTTTGTATGTTGACATTTCAAGAATGATAATGTTTTAAGCATCCCATGTTTAGTTATTTTCTGATTTTTATAAAGAAAGTTGATCTTTTGATCCAAGCTAAGATAGGAATCCACATTATTCATACAACTTATGATTTAAATCAAAGAAAGGTATAATTGGTTTTCATTCTAAACCCTTGTGCTGTTTTAAGGTGGATTTCCTAAAAGTTCTGAGCAATAAGTATGGGAGTAGTATTTAGCACCGAGTTGGGTATGATTCCAAGGTCTCATGACCCAAAACTATGTGCCACCGTAGGTTTCTGATTTACCCATAGTGGGCTAAGACAAGGATCACTTAAGTTAAGGTTCTATTTCTATGGAAAGAGTAGAATAGCTCTCCCCATTGTGGGTAAGACGTTGGACTCCATGTCATCTCACATGGTTTATGTTTGTTAGAATAAACTCCCTAAGAACCAAAGTTACAAGTTTCCAAAATCCCAAAGTCTCTAAGTTTTAAAGGAAAAGAATTCTAGAAAAGCTTTTATAAGACTAAGTGTAAAGGCTCTCATATTTTACTCAGATTATGCTTTTCGAAAAGATAATAGTTATAGTTTTCAGTTTTTAGATTTCAAATTTTTTAGTGAGTCCTTTCTACACTTAGATAATATTATTTAAAGAGAGAATACAGGTACAACTTTTAGAACTAAATGTTATGACTCACTAGATTTATAAAGCATGACTTGATTCTCATGACTGTTATTTTTAGTATTTCAGATATTTCAGCTTATGTGAGTCATTTACATTTAGCATGTATTGTTTTACAAATTATGACGATGAGATGATGTTTTACTTATGCATTTCACCCCCATATGCTCAGTACATCCTCAAAGTACTGATCCACATATATGACTATGTTCTACATTATCTCATAATATAGGTATCAGTTCAGGTGTGACACTCATACCATATTCAGATAGTTTGCTGTTTCTAGTCAACAGGTGACGAGTCCTCTTAATTCAAGGGCTCAAGACAGTCATATAGTTTGGGCAGTATTTTATTTTTATTTATTCAGTCGTATTGATTTGGGATTACTGGGGGTCATGTCCCGGCAACCTAAAGTCAATACTAGTAGAGGCTTCATAGACAGTCAGTAGAGTTTAGGTATTTGATTCCAATTTTATTTATAAATGAATAATTATACTCATTTTAATTTAGTTTTGTTATGATCAGATTTAGAAAAAAGTAATCTTCCGCTTCTTTAATTCATATGTATGTATTTTATTTAGTTGCTTATGAGTAATACCATTAGAAGTGTTAACTTGGGATCCCTTGTGGTCCTAAGTACCGTGTGACGTCTCGGGACCATTTTTGGGGCATTACAAACTTGGTATCAAAGCACAAGGTTCAAGTGTCCTAGGGTGCCTATAAATCCGTGTCTAGTAGAGTCTTACGAAATGGTACGGGGATGTCTATACTTTTCTTCGAGAGGCTACGAGGTATTTAAAAAAAGTTTTCTTTTTTTCCTACTCTAGATCATGCATTAAAGTTGTTCCCTCAGAATCTCTTGCCTATTTGTGTGTTACCCCAAAATTCCTCATCTATGACTTATTCTTGAGATAACACGATTAGAAAGTTCCAATTCTTCCCCAGGTAATGCTCTTAGAATTGCTAGTAAAAGTTTTAGAAGTCATACAAGAGGCTTAAGAGGAGCTCCCTAGTGTGTTAAGTTCCTTAAGTTGAAAGTTTATGTTCTTATCCTAAGGAGTTGTTCAGTTGAGACTGATAACGCTCAAACTACAGCTCTCGTAACAGTTTAAGCGGTCGTCGTCAAATATAGAACCCAACTGGGTTGGGTGTCGAATCCCACAGGGAATACTTGGTCACTAAGTATGCAACGATTAGTAAACTTTTGGTGAAAGTTTTGTAAAAAGGGGGGATTTAATTGTAGCGTGAATTCAGAGTATCAAAGTAACAAAGAAAAACGGAATGTTTAGTAGGTTTTAATCAATGAGAATTGTAAGTTAGGGTTATGTCCACCTTATGAGTTCTACGTATCTATTGGCTATGAGTTATGCGGAATTCAGACATGCATGCGCTTATAGAGATTCGTATTCTATGGTAAATCCTAGCGTCTTTCAACCATCAAGGATTATATCACTTTAACTCTTTCGAGCTTAAAGCGTATACTAATGGTACGAATTCTCCAAGAGGTTAATCCAGTTACGGCACTAACTTTTAAACAGGGGTTGGTAGCCCTATTTCCTTGTCATTCTCTCTTTTCCAGACATGTAAATTTTCTTTCGAACAAGTTAATGCTATACTGGCGTATTCTATATGTTTGCAACCACAAGAATTTAATTAAGATGAAGAGAGTAATGATATAAGCAGCATACGTATCAAGAATTCATAAACTCATAGCAATAGATAGTATCTCATAAGGCTTCCATAACCCTAACAGAGAAGTTTAGCTACTCATGAGTGCAACGGAAATCACAATAGACATCATCATCATACCAAAATCTAGAACAAGCTTGACGATTTGGATGATTTTTGGCGTCAAAAACTCTCACTCGTTTTTACCCTAGACGTTCTTCTCAAGAGAGTCGTGTTTCTCTGTTAAAACTTACAGAATTTGTAACTTGAATAATAGTAAAAGTCGAATGGAAAGGACTTGAATTAATGAATGAGTGAGTAATAAAAGCTTCAGCAAAATAGGGTATTTATAACACCCATATCCTATTCCTACTAGGCTACTGCGTACTTATCCTAATCCTACTAGGTTACTGCATCCTTATCCTAATCCTACTAAGTTACTGCTGATCCCCAAAGTCTTTAGAAATGCTGTTTTTGCTCGGGACAAGTTATCCATGCATCACTTTCAGTCCATAGGCGTCCAAACGCTTCTTTCCTTCTTTCGTGAAGCTTCCTTTGGCGTCAAGTTATCCATAAAGTGCTGGAATCTTCATCATTTATACCTGAAAACTTGATAATCACGTTTGTTAGCTCACTTACAGGAAAAAGGACTAAAAGTGCATGAATTATATATTTTGTCCTCAAAACTTAGCTAAAATATGGGTAAATTAAGGTGCTTTAGGCGTGTAAATACGCCTATCATCAACACCCCACACTTAAAGCTTTGTTCATCCTCGAACAATATATCATGTCCATATAAACATCTACTTAGGGTTTCACAGTAACAACACAAAATATTCATCAAGACAGGCACGACAATTATTAACAAAGGGAAGTTCTCTAATCACTACTAGAAACAATTCAACCTCCAACATAGACTCGTGATGATGGTTAATTCGTATTCAAAAGTTAAGGCACAAAGAATCATACAAGACTACCCAAAACTCATCAACCATGTGTGTCTCACATAAGATATTACCCATAATCACTCACAAGTATTGCATTTTTCAGAACATGGGTATAAGATTATCCTTGCTCTCACTCTCACAAAGAATTTATATGTTGCAACTGATGACCATAGGCTTTCCCTTAGTGTAATGCTCCACTAATATCAGAATGCTAAGCTTAGGATCAAATAGGTCTTTTACAGGTTGTAATGTAGGCTAAGGGACGGGTAGGACTATTTTGGCCAGAAATAGTGACTATGTTCCTAAGCGCTTTAATACATAACATTATGCCATTAACACTCTCTTTTAATCAACCCTGCTACCTTTCTTTCATCTATCACCCCTTTTTTACCTATTTTGCCATTCAAGCATAACTATCTTTTTATTTAATCATAAACACAATTTATCATTTTGTTTTTCTATTTCTTTTTTTTTTATAACACACCTCTATGATAGCCACTCTTTTTCATAACAAATTCAAGTACCAATACACTCTAAGGTGTCACTCTCACCCAATTTCCTCTTATTTTGTCAAATGACTTCACAATTTAAAGCACTTAGGAATTTAGATCAAATTATGGTCTTGAAAAAAAAATGGATTAGGCTACATATGAGGCTGTCAAAGAAAATAGCTAAAGGCTCAAAGGGGGTTAACTAGGATAATGCCCATGGATAGGTAAAAAGAAGGTAAACAATCACAGGCTGCCAAAGAAATGCCTAAATCATCTCCTAAACTCACACTTTTTATTTCGCTTTACACACACACCAGGCAAGTTCTAGCATCAGTCACAACACAGAATGTACTATAACCTCACACACACAAGGCATATGGTTAACTTTATTGGGAGCAGTATAGACTCTTGACCCAACAGATGAATGAATTAAACCACACAATTATCACACAGTGAGTCACATGTAGAGCCTAAATGTCTCAATAGTAGTGATTTAGCACAAAATCTTATTATACTACCATGCCGTCTATCAGAATAATTTCATGCAGAATCTAAAAAAATTTAAGATTAAACTAACTAATTACGACTAATTAAAACAAACAGGAACTAGAATAAATGCGAATACAGACAAAGAAGTATAGCATACAAATACCAGCACCCCACACCTAGATGGGACACACTGCCCTCAGTGGAAAATAAATAAGAAGAACCTGATTAGTCGGACTCATCCTCTATGTCTGGGTTCATACCCCCTGCATCAGAATCATCATCAGAGTCGTCGTCATCAGAGTTCTCCTCCACGTCAGAGTCTGGCATTCGTCGATCATCATCGGTTGGCATGTCGTCATCAAGAGGTTCCTCAAAATATACACCTACTCCACACATCGCCCTCGCATGCTCATTCATTGGGTAGTCATAATCCAACTGTTGTAGCTCTGCAGCAGTTGGAACACGACCCCCGCTCATCATGGTAAACTTCATCATGCCATATAAATGGCGGGAGAAGCTTTCATCACGAGCATATCTTTCTGCAGTGGTTAGGTTGACGCCATGCATGGATTCAGCATCTTTAACCTTTGTGAGGTCAAACTTCTTCGGGTTGTGTGGGAGCTTATGATCTGCAGGTTCCTCTTTGATGTCCTCCTTCCTCAATATCGCAGTCAACAGATTGCCAAAGCTGAAGTGGGACCTCTTGTGCAGCCTGGCCTTACGCATTGAAGATCGAATAATCGCCCCAATGTTGATGGGGATGTTCATCATCAAAGCGTACACCAAGCACACTCTATCACGTGTGATCTTTGTGTACTGTGACCCTGGAATCAGGAAATAATTGACTATCCGCAACCATATTCAAGCTTCTCTGTTCAAGGAGGCATACGAGAAGGTATTGTGCCGACTGGTATCCTTGTGACGACTCCATCGTGCCATTGATCTTGTTCCGCATAGTGTGTGTCTGATTGCCCTGTATGGAGGTCTTCGATAAAGCTCCTTGAGTGGTGATGGATCCACAGATGGCAAACCTAGAAAGAAGTTGAAGAACTCCGCATTCAGTTGCAAGACTTGGCCCCGAATCTTCACTTCACTTCCGGTAGTCTTTGGGGACCAATTGGCATAGAATTCTCGCGTTAGATCAATATTGCATTCTCCCATATCTTGGAAAATTAAATCAAGATGTAGCGCTATGATTTTAGCCAAAATGCGGGGTTCTTTCTTTGCTAGGCTCTCCTTTTGTATCAACTCCACATGAACATATTTTTTTACTTTATTGTTCTTGTACCACTCCTTTCCTTCCTCCTCTAGGACCCATTTTATCCCGTACATGCGTCGAGGTATTTGCAGCGAGGAGGATTCAGCTTGCTCTTTTCTTCCCCTTTTCTGGCCTTTTTGTGAAGTGGTTGCTTTTTCTTTTCCTTGTCTTGATTTTGGTGCCATTGTACCTGAGATTAAAATAATAGTCATGTTAGCTTCATCTCGGTGGATACAATCAACAAACAAGCAGTAGTGGCACCACCCCACACTTAATTTGTTGGCATAAATTAGTGAAGTGAACGATGTCGATTACTCAGACTTCATCGACATACATGTAGGCGATATGTTCCAACAATATGTTCAGCACAATTATACTTTCATGGAACCTTAACTATCCTTTTCATATCTATGTCATGTAATCTTGACTATACTTTCATGTGTGGATTAATGCACCTTTTGCACAAGACTACTACATAGAGATCGTATCAAGTTATGGCATAGAAATAATCACAACATCTCATGCTTGTATTCAATCATGATCTTTATCTCGATGAACGAGTCATTCAAACATCCAAGCATTCAACTTTGAAGAGTATGCAATTAACTTCACTATTTCGATTCCGCAAAAATATGACAGTGCATCAAAATCAAATACAAGTTGGAAACAAGTCAAGATCATCCTTACGTATTATTTCACTCACTTAGTTGTATCAAAACAAATCAACCACATTCAAATCACCAATACTACTTCAAGATTTATCAATTCATTATATGCGTAGTAGTGTAGTACTTACGGAATATAAAAGAAGAACAAAGAAGTACTTACTTGGTTGATGGCCTCGGAAGATGTTCTTGCAAAGTAAAAGAGCAAAAGGAAAAATTTTGAGATATTTTGGAGAGGTAGGCGGCGCCTAGGTTGAAGTTGCAATGCATTTTTGTTCTAAGACTAAGGTTATATTTATAGGACAAGCTTGGGTCGGGTTTTGACCCATTTGGAATCGGATTTGGAGACCAAAAGTGACCATAGGCGGCGCCTAATTCTTTGCCTATGCTTGGCATAGGCGGCGCCTTTTGAAAAGCCTTGTTGAGCATAGGCGGCGCCTATGCTATGGAATTGTTAGGCATAGGCGGCGCCTATGACATGGCATACTAGATTCAGAGACAAAAGGCTTTTTCATAGGCGGCGCCTATGCTATGGCATTGTTGAGCATAGGCGGCGCCTATGCCATGGCATTGTAGAATCCGAGAGCATAGGCCTTGCCTTGTTCGTGGCCTAGATTTACATAGGCCTTGCCTTGTTCTTTGCCTATATTTTCATAGGCAATGCCTAACCCATAGCCTTTTGCTTCTTCATTCCTAACTTACCACCTTCAACATGCAATACTTCCAAATCAAAATTTGAAACCAATCTCCTCCTTTACACCTCTTGCACCTACACTTATTCCAAAACAACAAAAACGATTAGAACGATGGGTTGCCTCCCATCAAGCGCCTTAGTTTGGTCGTGGCTCGACTCTTCTTTTTGGATATTTTTTTTTATTTAACAAAAACAAACTCTTAGTAAAACAATAAAGAATGAAAAACGATGGGTTGCCTCCCATCTAGCGCTTGATTTATTGTCGCGGCACGACGTAGTTACCTTGAGTACTTAGATTTCGTCGAGATAGATTGTGGCCATTAATTTTATCGAGTCGAGAGGACCGATATATGGTTTTACTCGTTGGCCATTCACCTTAAAGACAACACCATTATTGTCTTCTAGCTCAACTACTCCAGACGAGTAGACTTGGATAATTTTGTACGGACCAGACCATTTAGACCTTAACTTACCTGGGAATATCTTCAGTCTGGAATTGAAAAGAAGTACCATATCACCCTTTTGAAAGTTTCGTTGAACAATTCGTTGATCATGATACTTTTTCATCCGCTCCTTGTAGAAGTCTGATCTTTCATACGCATGTAGACGGAATTCATCCATCTCATTCAGCTGCTCCAATCTCATATTCATGGCATCATCCCAATTCAAATTCAGTTGCTTCAACGCCCATAATGCTTTATGCTCGAGCTCAATGGGCAAGTGACAAGCTTTCCCATAAACTAGTTGGTACGGGGACATGCCATGCCATAGTGCATCGTCCAGCTTCCGAGACCAATCCTTCCTATTAGCGTTTACAGTCTTTGCAAGGATCTTCTTGATCTCTCGATTAGAAACCTCTACCTGTCCACTAGTTTGTGGGTGATAAGGCGTGGCTACCTTATGTTGCTTGACCCCATATTTCACCAACACGGATTTGAACAGCTTGTTGCAAAAGTGTGATCCTCCATTGCTTATGATGGTACGTGGTACCCCAAAATGAGAGAAGATATTTCTCTTCAAGAATGCTACAACACACTTTCCTTCATTATCGGCCAGCGCTACTGCTTTGACCCATTTGGATACATAGTCGACAACAACTAGGATATATTTTATCCCAAACGAATTTACGAATGGGCCCATGAAATCAATGCCCCACACATCAAACAGCTCTACTTCGAGAATTTTTGACATGGGCATCTCATGGTGCTTCGAAATCGTGCCTTGTCTCTGACATTGGTCACATCTTCTCACAAATTCGTAGGCATCTCTAAATATCGAAGGCCAATAATAGCCTCTTTGCAATACCTTCTTTGCTGTTCGACCACCTGCATGGTGTCCCCCAACTTGGGAAACATGACTTGCTTCCAAGATACTCGGCACTTCCACATGAGATATGCATCGCCTGATAACACCATCCGCGCATCGTCGAAACAAATATGGATCATCCCAGAAGTAGTGTTTTACATCATGCATGAACTTCCTCTTTTGATGAAAAGACAGATGTGCAGGTATCACATTACTTACCACATAGTTTGCAAAGTCTGCATACCATGGTAATTCTTCCATCATCGTGGCTAGGATCTCTTCATCGGGGAATGCATCATTAATCTCAAGATCGGGCTGCGCTGTGTGCTCACTCTTAAGTCTAGATAGGTGATCAGCCACTTGGTTTTCGCAACCTCTTCTATCCTTTACCTCGAAATCAAATTCTTGCAGCAATAACACCCATCAAATTAGTCTTGGCTTTGCATACTTCTTCGTCATTAGGTATCTTAGGGCTGCATGATCGGTATGAACTACCACTTTGGTTCCTAACAAGTAAGCACGGAACTTTTCAAAAGCATAAACAACCGCTAGAAGCTCTTGTTCCGTGACAGTATAGTTCTTCTGGGCTCCGTTCAAGACCTTGCTCGCATAGTAGATTGGATGAAATAACTTTTCTCTTCTCTGGCCAAGTATAGCACCCAAAGATACTCCGCTTGCATCACACATAACTTCAAATGGTAGGGACCAATCAGGTGCTACAATGATAGGAGCTTCAATTAGCTTCCCTTTGAGGCATTCGAATGCCTTCAAGAAATCTTCACCGAAGTGGAACTTTGCATCCTTCTCCAAAAGCTTTCATAACAGACTAGCAATCTTGGAAAAGTCTTTAATGAACCTTCGATAAAAACCTGCATGCCCGAGGAAACTACGAACTCCCTTTACAGAGATTGGAGGTGGTAGTTTCTCGATGACTTCAATTTTAGCTCGATCCACCTCAATTCCTCTTTCGTAAATTTTATGCCCAAGAACAATACCTTCTTTAACCATAAAGTGGCACTTCTCCCAGTTTAGCACCAAGTTGAATTCAACACATCTTTGTAATGCCATACTTAGATTTGCCAAGCACGATTCAAACGACTCACCCACAACTGAAAAATCGTCCATGAATACCTCCAAGGTGTCTTCAACCATATCAGAAAAAATAGACATCATACAACGCTGAAAACTGGCGGGAGCGTTACATAGTCCAAATGGCATACGTTTGAAGGCAAACGTACCATATGGGCATGTAAACGTTGTCTTCTCTTGGTCTTCGGGGGCAATACAGATCTGATTATAGCCGGAATAACCATCTAAGAAGCAAAACCATCCTTTCCCTGCCAATCGATCAAGCATTTGGTCCATGAATGGCATTGGGAAGTGATCCTTAAGTGTCCATGAATTCAGCTTCCGGTAGTCCATGCATACTCTCCACCCTGTGACAGGTCTCAGTGGAATTAGCTCATTCCTTTCGTTTTCAACTACCGTCATGCCCCCTTTCTTGGGCACACACTGTACCGGACTCACCCATTTACTGTCAGAGATTAGATACACTACCCCTGCATCTAACCACTTAATAATTTCTCTCTTCACCACCTCTTGCATAGGTGGATTCAAACGTCTTTGATGCTCAATAGTGGGTATGCAATTTTCTTCAAGCTGAATCTTGTGCATACCAATAATATCAGCGATGGTCCAACCGATGGCTCTTATGTATTTCCTTAGAACAGCGATGAGAGTTGTAACTTGCTGCTCACCTAAGTCAGCCGCCACAATAACCGGGAGGGTGTTTCCACTTCCCAAGAATGCGTACTTTAGATGACTAGGTAGCTCCTTCAATTCTAACATTGGTGGATCTTCAATGGATGGTTTAGCTGGTGGTGTAGGCCGATTTTTGAGATCGAGGTCCAGCTTCTTGGAAGCATAAGGATACGACCCTATTCCTGTTAGAGCACAAATAGTTTCTTCATAATTTTCAGCATCCTCACACTCAATATTCATAAGCATAACCGCCAATGGGTCAACAATAAGCTTCTCCTCTATGGATAATTCTTTCTAATCATCAAAATACACATCAGCTACCGAGAACACATTCAGATCTTTGGGTTGCTTCATTGATTTGCATACATCAAAGCGGACTACTTCGCCATTCATCCAAAATAAAAGCTCATTCGCTCTTAAATCAATAAGCACACTCCCTGTTGCAAGGAAAGGGCGCCCCAAGATTATGGGAACTTCAGAGTCCACCTCACAGTCCAGAATAACGAAGTCTGCCAAAAATATGAATGAAGAAACCTTCACCAATACATCATATAAAATACCAACAGGTCATTTTACCGACCTATCTGCCATCACGAGCCTCATTTTGGTTGGAGTAGGAACACCCAACCCCAACTTTCTGTAAATAGATAGCGGCATCAAATTGATGCTGGCTCGTAAATCGCATAGTGCCTTGGCAAAATTCAAAGATCCGACAGTGCAAGGAATAGTGAAGGCACCGGGGTCAGCCTTCTTCTGAACTAGTGATCTGGTAGCGATTGCACTACAATGATGAACAGTATCCATCAACTCATAACTTGCTACCCGCTTCTTTGTCAAAAGATCTTTCATAAATTTTGCGTACCCAGGCATTTGTTCCAGTGCCTCGACCAAAGGAACATTAATAGTTAGCTTCTTCAACATAGTCATAAACTTATTGAACCTGGTATCGTCAGCTTTCTTCTTCAACCTCTGAGGAAAAGGTGGTGGTGGAAGGGGAATAGTTTTCTCCACCACTTCCTTTTCATCTTGCTTCAGTTCGGCGATCTTTTTAGGCTGTGTACGTTGAGAGGTGACGTCACGAACAACCTCATCAGCTGCTTCGGCATCTTTTGGTTCTGTAATGATCTCATTATCTTCTATATCATCAACCAGCTGCTTGCCTTTGGATGGATTTACCAACACTTTACCACTTCGGGTGGTGATAGACATACATGATCCATCATTCCTCGGATTTTGCACTGTGTCGCTAGGTAGTGTTCCAGCTTTTGTTTGATTTAATGCCGCTGAAAGTTGACTCAACTGCTGCTCTATTTGCTTTATTGCAGTAGAATGCGAGTCAACCAATTGATTTATTGAATACAAATCGTTCTTCACCTCATTCACTCCCGTATTAGTTGCCTCTACTCCCTTCAACATCTTTTCCATCATATCTTCCATCGACATCTTCCCAGAGCCAGATGCCACAGCCTCACGGTTTCCAGGAGGAACATACAAACCACTCTTGTCAGTCTTATTCTTCCAACCACCTTGATCGCGGTCCTTGTATCCAGATTTATCATAATAGATCCATCCTTGGTTTCCTTGGGCATTGCCTCAGAAACCCCCCTGATTGTTCAAGTAGTTGGCTTCTTCCTCTGAATCGGATTCGTCTCTTCCTTTTGACGCAACTGCTTTGACTTTTTCGGTCTTCCCTGATAATAAATGCTTGGTAAGAAGATCCATCTGCATTTTCATGTGTACCATATCTTGATCACGTTTCTCTTATCTATGCCTCTGCTCTGCAGTCATGCCAACAGATACGGTAGAGCTTGCTACCTCAGAATCCCTGGTATGCCAAGATCTACTCTGCTTTGTCATACGATCAAGCATATCACTTGCCTTAAGAAAAGTAAGGTCCATGAATGACCCACCTGCAGCATTGTCAACCACTGGCTTTGTCACCGAGTTCAAAGCCCTATATAATATTTCCATCAAGTGGATATTTGTCATCTGATGGTTTGGGCACCTCATAAGCTTCTTCTTGAACCTCTCCCATGTTTCGTGGAGAGCTTCAGTTGGAAGCTATCGAAAATTGCTGATCTTATCCCGTAATTAGGCTCTCTTGGATGGCGGAAAGAATCTTTCTAGGAAAGCGTCTTTCAGTTGCCTCTAATTAGTAATAGAATTAGGAGTTAGCCCGTTCAACCATAGAGTTGCTTCCCCAGACAGAGACAATGGAAATAAGCGCAGCCGAATTGCATTCTGCCCAACTCCTGGATTGTTAAACGACTTGCATGTTGAAATAAAGTTGATCAGATGCATATTCAAATCATCTCCTGCGAGTCCACCAAATAACCCCTTGAGATGCAATAACTGAATCATGGTGCTAGTGATATTGAACTTAGCTCCGGGTGCCAAGGGTGGAGGAATAATAGCCCCTGTGGCACCAGCTCCATCGAGATCGTCATCATCATCATCAAAAGGAGCCTGCACAGCTCGACGGTCAGGTCTCATTCTAGCTTGACGATCTCTCCTGTTCACAGGTGCTGCCACCTCATCTGCACACCGTGGATTAAGTAACTCGTCATCACCCAGGTCCTCATCATCAGGATTTGTTGCCCGACCTGGGTTATCAATATTCTGTTGATGCACTTGAGCAGCTTCCAGTGCAGCTAATCTAGCCTGCTCCTGTTGAGCCGCTCTTCTGTCAATGTCACGTTGTGCATCCATTCTGCCAATAAGTTGAGGTTCAGGATTGATAGGTAATAACGGTTGACCTGAACTTCGAGTATTTGGCATGCACTCAAGCAAACCTGAATAAAACAAAAACAACAACTAAAAGTATAATACGAGAATCTTTGACCAAAGGGTCTAGTAACTATCACAAACTTAGTTGACAACCGTATTCCCTGGCAACGATGCCAAAATTTGATAACGCTCAAACTACAGCTCTCGTAAGAGTGTAAGTGGTCGTCGTCAAATATAGAACCCAACTGGGTTGGGTGTCGAATCCCACAGGGAATACTCGGTCACTAAGTATGCAACGATTAGTAGACTTTTGGTGAAAGTTCTGTAAAAAGGGGGGATTTAATTGTAGCATGAATTAAGAGTATCAAAGTAACAAAGAAAAATGGAATGTTTAGTAGGTTTTAATCAATGAGAATTGTAAGTTAGGGTTATGTCCACCTTATGAGTTCTACGTATCTATTGGCTATGAGTTATGCGGAATTCAGACATGCATGCGCTTATAGAGATTCGTATTCTATGGTAAATCCTAGCTTCTTTCGACCATCAAGGATTATATCACTTTAACTCTTTCGAGCTTAAAGCGTATACTAATGGTACGAATTCTCCAAGAGGTTAATCCAGTTATGGCACTAACTTTTAAACAGGGGTTGGTAGCCCTATTTCCTTGTCATTCTCTCTTTTCCAAACATGTAACTTTTCTTTCGAACAAGTTAATGCTATACTGGCGTATTCTATATGTTTGCAACCACAAGAATTTAATTAAGATGAAGAGAGTAATGATATAAGTAGCATACGTATCAAGAATTCATAAACTCATAGCAATAGATAGTATCTCATAAGGCTTCCATAACCCTAACAGAGAAGTTTAGCTACTCATGAGTGCAACGGAAATCACAATAGACATCATCA
The DNA here is from genome assembly GCA_030864215.1 of Capsicum pubescens. NCBI lineage: Eukaryota > Viridiplantae > Streptophyta > Magnoliopsida > Solanales > Solanaceae > Capsicum > Capsicum pubescens. The sequence continues at coordinate 282,054,912 of CM061543.1, read as the reverse complement.
TCATACCAAAATCTAGAACAAGCTTGACGATTTGGATGATTTTTGGCGTCAAAAACTCTCACATGTTTTTGCCCTAGCCGTTCTTCTCAAGAGAGTCGTGTTTCTCTGTTAAAACTTACAGAATATGTAACTTGAATAATAGTAAAAGTCTAATGGAAAGGACTTGAATTAATGAATGAGTGAGTAATAAAAGCTTCAGCAAAATAGGGTATTTATAACACCCATATCCTATTCCTACTAGGCTACTGCATACTTATCCTAATCCTACTAGGTTACTGCATCCTTATCCTAATCCTACTAAGTTACTGCTGATCCCCAAAGTCTTTAGAAATGTTGTTTTTGCTCGGGACAAGTTATCCATGCATCACTTTCAGTCCATAGGCGTCCAAACGCTGCTTTCCTTCTTTCGTGAAGCTTCCTTTGGCGTCAAGTTATCCATAAAGTGCTGGAATCTTCATCATTTATACCTGAAAACTTGCTAATCACGTTTGTTAGCTCACTTACAGGAAAAAAAGACTAAAAGTGCATGAATTATATATTTTGTCCTCAAAACTTAGCTAAAATATGGGTAAATTAAGGTGCTTTAGGCGTGTAAATACGCCTATCATCAAAGACCGAATTAGATATGCATTCAAATTCCTCATTATTTCTTAGTACAGATAGTGCTCATGAGATGAGATAGTATGAACCTAGATTATTGAATAGAGTTTGCATTCGAGGGATATTATGAGCTTTAGTGTGATGATTTATGAATATTAGAACCTTACTATAGTTGGAAGTATGTGTATAGATGTGTAGTGACGATAAAAGTGAGAGTGTCAATTGATAGAAAGTATAGAGATAAACTTGTGCATATTAATGAGTTGTGTTAAGGTGATACGTTCTTGTGTGTTATTTTAGTGGAAGGAAGAGAAGAAGTTATTAGTTAAGGTTGATTGTTGTTTTCTTGAAGCACGGAAGGACTTATTGATGGAAATTATGGTGTTTGAAAGGTATATGATATTAATGAAGTGTTTGGTGGTTTAGTATTGTTAATTTAGGCTTCTCTTGAGATTACAAAAAGAAGTTTCGTTAAAACTCATTGATCTATGATAGTAATTTAGGTGTATAGAAGGGTAAATAGTTATGATGGTTAGAAGGAGGATGTGTTAATGGATTGTAAAAAAGATAGGCCATATGGTTATGATCGGTTATTGTTGTTATGAAGATCTAGTGGACTAGTTTTTCTTGATTTTTTATTTTATAACTTCCAAGTGAGAATTATATGTAAGGTGGATTGTTAAATCATGTTTAGCACTAGACATTAAGTTTGAACAGATGATGGTCATCAAAGTGGATGTGATGATTTCTTGGTTAGTGATTCTAGTTATATGGAAGTGATCTAGTAGGCTTGAACAGTGCATGTAAGAATTTAAGTTTGTTGATTTGAAATTTAGCATGATGTTATGGGTATGATGTAGAGGTGTGCCCAAGGTGATATGGGGTTGCATTATTTTCTAAGGTTATTACGTGTTGTGTGTGATTAGTATTACCATTGAGTTGCTAAGTGGAAGGAGACTAGCTATATATATATATGATGTTCTTAATATCTAAGTTAAGGCATTATGGGTAGATGATGTTGAGCCCTATTGGTATTATCTTGATTCTCATGGTGTAGGAATACAAGTTTAGAGATATGATATTAGTAAGCTATGACAAGAGTATTTTGGTTTATTAAAGGTTGATTATAACCATGTTAAGTGTTAGGATCTAAGCTTGAATCCTTGAAGATTGATCAAATAGAAATAAGAGTTGAAAACACTAGATAGTGTGAATTTAGGATATGGTGATACCCATGAAGATTCTAAGTTAGTAAGTGCTCAAGAGTTATGTGATGACTAGTGGGGCTATAAAAGGAAAGAGTTGTACCTCAGAAGGAAATATTAGAGGTGGGTTTTACACTTTCAAGTGTAGTGTTTCAGAGTAAGTTTATTATTTGCGTGTATTGTTGTGTTTTAGGATCTAGGGTGCAGTGATTGTAGTCCAGTTTAGAGTTTAGTAAAGGGTTCCTCCGACTTAGAGTGATGGCTTAAAGATAAGGGGAAGATGATAGAATGGGTACCAAATCAGACTTCCAAATTCTAGTAAGTGATGCCAGTGTAGTATAGATAGTCAATAAGAGAGGATGATGCTCAACCCATTCTCATCTCAGTACAAAGTTTTGAATTTTAGTTATCCCGATATTTACTCATTCCTCATGTATCAGTTCGCTGACCATAGCTCATGTTCATGCGTATAATAGAGAGCCATGTACTCTCTCAGTTCCTAGTAAGAGGAGTTCCAGTTCATCGAACAGTTGGAATCATATTCCAGAAGTTATGAACCCCAAATTCAGGTCATATAGATCATGACTCATGTACTCATGCTTTATAATAATTTCAGTTTCAGTACTCATGTAACACTCTTAACGATTAGCAAAATTCAGATTTATATTATGTACGTCCTCAGATTAGATCTCCTTAATTAATCCATTTCATGAATACTCTATTCCTCAGGCCTCAGTAAGGTGTCAAGTTATGCTTAGTATCCCTCCATGTTTCGGGCCCTGGTATTCTAACCTTTCAATAACCTTCCCTAGATCAAGTTAGTGATGATGAATAATTGTGTAAATAGGAGAGAGTAAATGTGTTATGTTTGGGAAGATTGTTGTATGAATGTTTTAGGTAGGTATATGAATGAAGGAATATGGAGGTGAAGCTTTTTTGTGTATGAATTAGTTAGTTGAGAATATTTTATGCGTTCCTTATTAAGATTAGTATATGAAAGTTGTTATTGATAGAGGTATTAGAGAATATGAGAAAGATGCCCTTATGGGTATTTTTTTAGAAGTGCATATGTGGATATGAAGATAGGCTTGTACGTCATGTTAGTGTATAAGAGGATAGACGTGTGGTGAATTAATGGATTTCTAGTAAGCGGTTGAATTTAGTTGTTAAAGTGATAAGAAGAGTCATCTTAGAGTGGGTAGTTGTGTGAAAGTTCTTGGGGTATTAAATTCATGGTTCAGACTAGTATTATGAGGTTATGTGAAGTACCTTGTGATTCCGAGTTACGCCTGACCGTGATGAGAGGATTTAGTTAAGTTTAGACTTTAGTAGATGGATTGTTAATGCCTCATGAGAATTGTAAGTTGAATAAAGTGGATATGGTATTTCAAGGGGGGATAGCATAGTTGATAGAGTACTTGCGAGGTGTTTCTAAGCTTGAAAATAAGAAGTTGCATTGCTTAAGCCCCAGAAATTCTACCTTGGCTTATGATTTATAAGTTTATGTTCCATGCTATAGAGCCGTAGCAATGTTGTAATTCCTTATTCAGCTATTTTGTTCAGATCATGCCCAATGTTCCTTACTCCTTAATATCGTTAGAGTTTCTCAGAAAAGTGTTGGAGAAATACTTCATTGGGATATGATCTTTCGGTATGGTTCAGTTCGTATAGCTAGCAAACCATCTTAACAGTCCGACAGAAAAATTTCCTTAGTTTTCCATCTTCCAATTTAGTCTAGTCTTGCTACCTGAACTTTCAGGAGTATGGCCATTTCAAGAGATAGTTTGTTCGCATCTTTGTAAATTGCGGATCCATCTCAGTATATACATCCTGTATTAGTTTCAAATTCAGATATTAAGTCATGATTCAATTCATAAGTATCCTGCGTATCATCTCATTCTTTTCCTAGTATCTCAACCAAATCAATATCATTCAGGGGTGAACGATCCCAAAGAGGAGATGTTGTAATGCCTCAAGTTTTCATGTCGTAAACCTCTCATTATTTTTATCATGAAAATAGATCCAGCCTAAAGTAATGATCACTCATAAGTTGATTCTCTCATTTCTATATCATCCACATAGCTATTTTCATGAGAATTCATGCACACGCAGATCGGCTTAGTAGCTCATTATGTTTAAGATTCAGTTGAACTATTTATTTCAGTGTACATGATAGCTTATAGCCTTAGATTCCTTAGTCTTTTAAGCTTAACTTGCCACATTCGAGGACGAATGTTCCCAAGGGGGAGATATTGTAACACCCCGTACTTTTTCTAGCTTAAATTCATCCCTAGAATGTCAAGAATTTTCTTCTAAGATGAATAACATTTATTTCATGCGGTATTTTCAGGATTTTGACTTTTTATTGTGTGGGAAATTGAATAAGCTTTCAATCGATACTAAATTCGCCTAAATCCGACACTCGGTTGAGGAGTTAGAGCATTTTTAAGTTGGCAGTGTACTACCTGGGTAGTCACCGCATCGCGGAGGTGGTTAAATTCATAATTTGTCATTTTCCAGTGGACCTCGAAGATATTGTTGTGTCGCGGAGAGGCCCATTTTCCCATCTGTCAATTTCTAGTAGTCAAACGCTATAGTGGCGCGTCGCGTTAAAGTTCCAGGTCCCAATTGTCAAAATCCAGTGGGCAACGTGATAGCTCCATATCATGGGGACCCCCAATTTTCCATTCGTCAAATTCCAGTGAGCCACCGCGATAGTGGCGCATCGTGGTGGCCCATTAAATCGGGACCCCAGTTTATTTTTCCAGTTTTATTTAGAAGCTTAAAAAGGGTATTTTGGACAACTCCCAAACCCCCAATTCCGTCTAAACAGAAGATTTAAGCCTATTACAAGCATTTTATGCTTATATTCAACAAAGTTTCTCTCAAGCAAAACCCTAAGCTTCAACATTCAACTTTAAGAATCCCTAAGATTTCACCATTCTTATCCCAAATCAATTCAAGATTCAAAGTTCCCAATTCAAGAATTCCAAGAATCATCATTCAAGGGCACAAATAGAATTCCAAAAGTAAACTTGTTCATCTAGTTCATCATCCAAGGTATGTAGGGTTTTGAACAAAGATAAATATTTCATCCTTGTGCCCAAAAACTTACTATAAATTACAAATTTCTTAATTTTGTATGATTTCCCATGATATTTAAGTTAGGGTTTATACCCAATGTTGCTAATTGCATGATTTGAGATTTCAAATGATTTGGAAATTGAAGTACGTGTCTACTTTTCAAAAATTAATGCGTATGATCATATTTTCCAGATTTTAAGTTGAATTATGAATAGTTGCATTATCAAGCATGAATCTTATGGTATTTGACATGAAATTGAAGCATGGGTTCTTAAGCCCGAGTTTGTAAGTTGACATTTCAAGAAAGACTATGGTTTTAGCATCCCATGATTAGCTATTTTCAGATTTTGTTAAAGAAAGTTGATCTTTTGTTCTAAGCTAAGATAGGAATCCATAATATTCATACAGTTTATGATTTAAAGCCAAGAGAAGCATATTTGGTTTTCATTATAAACCCTTGTGATGTTTTAAGGTGGATTTTCTAAAAGTTCTGAGCAATATGTATGGGAGTAGTATTTAGCACCGAGTTGGGTATGATTCTAAGGTCTCATGCCCCTGAACTACGTGACACCATAGGTTTCTGATTTTCCCATAGTGGGCTAAGACAGTGATTACTTAAGTGAAGGTTCTATTCCAATGGCAAGGGTAGAACAGGTTTCCCCAATGTGGGCAAGACGTTGGACTCCATGTCAGCTCACATGGTTTATGTCGGTTAGAAGAAACTCCCTAAGTCCCAAAGTTCCAAGTTTCCAAAGCTCCCAGAGTCTCTAAGTTTCAAAGGAAAAGAATGATATAAAAGCTTTTATAAGACTAAGTGTAAAGGCTAGCATATTTTACTCAGATTATGCTTTTTCAAAAAGATAATAGTTATAGTTTTTAATTTTCAGATTGCAGATTTTTGAGTGAGTCCTTTCTACACTTAGACAATATGCTTTAAAGAGAGAATACATGTACAACTTTTATAACTAAATGTTATAACTCACTAGATTTATAAAAGCATGACTTGCTTCTCATGACAATTATTTTCAGTATTTCAGATATTCCAGCTTATGTGAGTTATTTACACTTAACATGCATTGTTTTACAAATTATGATGATGAGATGATGTATTTTATTCAGTTGCTTATGAGTTATGCCAGTAGAAGGGTTAGCTTGGGATCACTTGTGGTCCTAAGCACCGTGTGACGTCTTGGAACCATTTTTTGGGCATTATAGTACTATCTTATTCCATCCATACTTGGGAATCTCAATACTATACCATATATCACTAGGCAATATTCAAGTAAGAGCAGAAAGAAGATATATATAAGTATACAAGGAGAAGAAATGAGTATATAATCAAGTAAGTGAGGGAAGAGAGGAATATATGGTAATACCATAGATACATATAGCTAAGTATACACATATATATATGTATATCACCAAGGTCTACTCCAAGTATAGCCTAAATCATCAGACTATCTATTTAACAATACATAATCATAGCAGGATCTAATGCTAGAATACTTAGGGTTCTAATCCATATATCAATTCATCACACAGTCATGCATAATAATGTAATCATAAGATAAAATAGGTCAAAATCATACCTCAAGTCTCGATAACGAATCAATGACCAATCATTCATAAACTAGCCACAATAATGATAATAATCATGTCAATCACAACACTACTGGTTATTTTGGACAACCAAATACCGAGCTAAAACTATAACATACCCCTACAACCCAGGATCTAAAGGTTCAATCAACATAAAATGCACCACAAGGCATAGTCATCACCCATACGTATGCAATCCCTTCCATATGAGCTGATTGATATAGACACATACTGGTGATACATAGTGCATATGCAGGATTGAATGCAATATGTATATAATCAATATCACAATATCATCATCATAACCATCCTCTAAAATCAAATCAGGAATATGTATCATCAAGACTCAGAATTGAATAGGTTACAAGTATTATCTAGACTCAGAATTGAACCTGTCATAAATATAATTAAGACTCAAAATTGAACTGATCATAACTATTATCAAGACTCAGAATTGAACCTATAATAAATATATAATAACCACCTTCAATATCATCAACATCATCAATACACAAACATATATAATAGGTGAACGGACTCAAGCCATGGCTAAAAGAGTGTAAATCCATAATTATATTGCTCGGAGTAATCTTTGAGATTAAATCATTATAAAAGTGTAGAAAGGTTTAAAATATCTCACAATCAGTAGACTAAGTAGTAGTGTCAAATCATAGACCAGAATCTATTATTCATGACAAAGGAGGGATAATGTCAATTAATCATAGCTAAGAGAGAATTAATTTATATAATAAAATAAAGTTGAAAATATAAATAATTCTCAACTTTGCTTAAAAAGTTTTTTAGAAATAAAAGTCTTTTAACACAAAATATTATAACTAGAATGATTAAATTATGGAATTTTATCGAGATATGCACATAATTTCCTTTAGAATATGCACTTAAATCAACTATATAAAATCCTTATTGTGGGTCCATTTATTAAGGAAGACACTTCCTAGTCAAATCTTTAAAGCATCATTATTAATCTCTTTTATATATAAGTTATCCATTAAGTCAGGTAGTTGTTACTGTAAAGAACTCTATTTTTAAGATGAAAAGTGGGCTTTAACCTTTAATAAGAAAGAATAATCATACAATCATATTTTGACTTGAATCGCATCCTTTACCAATATAATGATCATGAATATATCGAATCAATTCATGCCATCACCAGTATTCAAACAATGGAATTAGAAGAATCATCCCGTATCTTTCTTTATCCCATACCGGAGAGATGTGTATATAAATATCTATATTTATAAACTACATCACAGCCCTTACAAGGATAAGCACTTCCCAAATGTCCAACAGATATCACAATATGGCCCTCATCCCAATAATATACCTAGAATAATTATAACATCATAATTATGTTCTTTGGCCCACATACATATCCAAAACCCATATCCAAATCATATTTATAAATCCTTTTATTTTAAATTATGCATAGTGGATTTACGAGGCATAACATCTCCATAAGCCATAAACATATATATATATATATAAGCATATCACGTGTAGGAGGCATCTCACATCTACGAGGCATAATGCATCAGTGAAGCATAATTCGTAACTATGAGTCATATCACATCTATAAGACATCTTATATCTATAGGTTATGTATCAAGGAATATCATCTCTATAGGGAAATTATCATATCTAAGAGCAATAAAATCTTTAAAGTCCTAATATAAAATCTAAAAGGAATATCATCTCTATAGGCCATTAAGTATAATCTGGGAAAGTCATCATAATTTACGAATCCATGAAGTAAACGTATTCTAAAGGCTAAATAATCTTGACTAGGCCTACCATCCACAACTAATTCCACAAGGGCTAGCACAAGTCTTAGACTAAGGTAGGTTTGAGGAACTCACTTCTAATCCTCAATGTCAATATTTAGGCAATTTATACCCCCAAACTAGGCTAAGGTATCAAGTACAACTTCTATATATAAAGTATGACATAACCATACCCAAGATTGAAATTTCATCTAGAAACATGGGCATTTAAGTTAACTCTACCAAAATAAAGCTTTAAAGATCACCACAATAACCTAATTACGGTTAAATATAATAACCATACTTTCAATGCTAAAACCACATACCAAACTTAGCATTATATCATATTTATTCCACAAATTAGTTCAATCTAGGAAGAAGGCAATGAGATTCTAAAAGTTCAATAAGCTTTTCCCCTTATGAGTCAAAAACCCTCATCTTATACCCAAAAATTCAATAATAAATACTAGGTCATTATACCCATAATCAAACTTAACAATCACATTCACACGTAATATATAACACACAATATCTTACGAAGAAGAGTAGATAAAAGCCTACTTCAAGGCCAAAACGTAAATTTCTCAAAACATTTTCCAAAATCTAATCTTCATTTCACAATCAAAAAATTCATTCACACTATCAAAAATATAATCTACTCATAAATACGAGAATAACGACGCCCATATTGCAACATTGTGCTTCGGGGCCAAAATCGACACCAGAAACCCCAAGTGGGTTTCACTTATAGAAATCACATTTTTGAGGTCAACCCAAAATTCATACATGAGAATAGAATTATAAACCTCAAGATATGGGTTAAAACCAAGATAATTTGCGGCAAAAATCAAGTCCCAAGCTATTTGAGGTTTTTGGTCAAGAACCGAGAAATTCATCTAAAAAGTGATAAAATCTTACCTTAATTCTAAGATGATAATTGTGATAGTAGATGTTAAAAAAGATCCCTATCACCCCAAAGGATAAATTTTAATTCATCACACCCTTTAAGGTGTTTTAGGTCTCATGGTTTTGCCAAAAAGGGCCAAAACATGGCCCAAAAATCCCCCTTTATACCCATACTAGGTACAGATGTATTTCTATCACTGTCCATGGATTACAATCTCAGTAAGGCAATTGCCAAAAAAAATTTTAGATTGAAATATGGTGATCATTATGGACTTTGTACGATCGCACAAGCATTAGCACAAACAAACTTGGAAAATTTTCACAGATTCCAACAATGCCTCGGGATTCATTCGAAGTATGATTTTTGCAAATGAACTATGTAACCAAACTGAATTCAACATTTTGAATGTGAATGAAAATTCAAATTTTTCATCTGAGATTGTTTCGACCAAATGTTGGTCCCTCACCCAGATTACTAATTTTTCAACTTTCGACCAATAGGTCGAAATGAGCTCGGGTGCATTGGGAACAAAACCAAAGGTCTACCTAGCCTAAAACTGATATTTTGGAGCTACTGGTGCATTCATAATTCACATCCAAGATTTTTTATGGAAGTTTTCTCCTAGTGGCTATTTTTAACCAGTGCAGACTTCTAAATAGGGAATTGGCTCTAAACACAAAACTAACTTCTTAATAACTGAACCGTTAGTCCCAGAAAGTTATAAATGACTTGGGGTAGCTATGGGAAAGAATTAATGGTGAAAATAAGTGTAAATATGAAAAATAACCTCAAGGGTTATTACATGAGTCTAAGAGGCTATCATTGATTTTGAGGGTGTTTTGAGATTTGATAGATGCATTTGTGTCCCTAGGGTTGATAACTTGATTAAATTGATTTTTATTGACGATCACAACTCTAGATATTCTATTCACCCGAGTACAACTAAGATATATAGTGATTCGAGGCAAAAATATTGCTGGAGTGGTATAAAGAGAGATGTGGCAAACTTTTTAGCTTGTTTCCTGTGTTCTCAATAGGTAAAGGCCGAGCATTAGAGACCTCAACATATGATTCAAAGGTAGGATATTTCTAAGTGGAAATAGGAGCAAATTACCATGGAATTTATTAGTGGTTAGCCTCATACTTTACATGGTTCCATTTGTATTTGGGTCATTGTGGATCGGTTTACCAAGTCGACACCTTTCATTCCTATTTAGATTTCCTTTAGTTCTGAGAGGTTAGCCCGTATCTATGTTAGTGAAATAGTCGATTTGAATAGTATGTCTATATCTATTCTTTCAAATCGAGGTCCGATGTTCTCTTCTAGCATTTGGAGAGCTTTTTAGGGGAATTTGGGTACTCAGGTAGATCTTAGTACAAACTTCTATCCTCACATCAACGATAGTCAAAACAGACTATTAAGGTTCTCAAGGATATTCTTGAAGCCCGTGTTATGTATTTTGGAGGTCAGTGGAGCAAAACCCAGCCTTGGAATATTTCATTTATAACAATAGCTAACATTTGCTTATTGAGATGGTGCCTTTTGCCCCAAATATTACACAGTGCTCATGACCCCGAAGGACCATAAACTAACTCATGACTAATATCTGTAATTGAACACTGAATAATATTCTGCAAATACACAGAATATAAGCTGTAAGACCATAAATTTCAAAACTGAACTAATACTGAATATAAAATAATGTCTGTAATAGGGTATAACAATACCCAAAATTGAAATAATATCTGAAAATATCTAGTCGGAAAACACTGTAGTCTGAAAGACTCTAAACTGTCTGAATAAGGAGTTCATGGGATATGTCCCCAACTAACTCAAACTACTGAAACTAATAAAGTAATGAAGAAATAAAGTAATGATCATGTCCTCAAAGGATGAGGACTCACTGCTAGTCTGGCTGCTGAACGTCTGATCTACTAAGGATGCTCGGGAGCTCGTGCTTCTAAACCTATGGTATAAAACACCATAGCATAAATGCGTCAGTATGATTGAATGTAACGGTATACAAGTGAGGTAGGCTGAATGCAATGGTTCATATGCATGAACAATACTAACTGACTAAATAACATAAAAGTGAGAATACATGTATCAATACGTAACTGTAACCGAGATCGTGATTATGCTGACTCATGAATTCTGATAATGTGGATTCACTAATATCTGAGTACTAATACTGGGATACTGAATGACTGAGTCTATTGAGTACTGAGGAACTGATGTCATATTACCGATAAAGGAATGACTTTTTCTAACAGTTATAATTATGAAGAAATGGTCTAATTAACTATATCTGACAGTCCTGAAACTGAATACTGATAACTGTATAACTGAAATAACTAATACTGAGCAACTGTATCTAAAATTCTAGGTTCTAATGGAACTAGCTAAGTTCCGTACTATTCTGAGTTGACTGCATCTGACAGTCCAGAATTTTGTAAAACTATCTGAGTTCTATTACTGAGACTGAGATTGAGACTGAGACTATGATAAGTAGTCATCTAATCGACATGCCCTAAATAAAGTAATATAGCTGAGTTAGGGTCTAATCTATAACCCATATTGGTAAGGTGTCAATACTGCGCCACTTGTAAGGACAATCTGTGAGTGATCCCTCATATAGCAGGTACTCAAAGGAGAACGGTGGGAACCCTCATATAATAGGTTAAGACACCTCATATACCCTTATATAATAGGCTCAGATGTCTCAACCTACGCTGTCTACATAGTTCAGGAATGTAAAGATTGTTTCTAACAATCACACCCTCATATAACAGGTGAGTTCCTATCCTTGGGTTCACTCAATGCTAATTCCTGATCCTATCTTAATAGACACTGAATATGATTAACTGAACTGGACAAGACTGAGTTCGTTAAATTCTGTGGCTGACGGAATGCTATTGAGATCTGATAACTGTCTGAGATTTCAGAGATTACTGGATTACTCAGATTTACTGGAATTTTTGAGATTACTGGACTGGTACTGAATTCACTGAGTTTTCCTGAGTGACATGGCTAACTGAGTTCTAAGGATCATGGATTGACTGGGTGTATCGTGAAAACATAACATTGTCTCTAGGCACACAATTTAATTATCGGGTACAAGTACCCCCAGGACTTGATAACATGAAACTGACAGGACATGAAACTTCTTGAACACATGACCAATATCAACAGTTCATAATACATTAATTTGGGGATTTCATGAAGCACATGGTTATCATAGTCTTGTACATAAATGGAATTACATATAAACATGTCATACTTTCGTCAACCTAATATTATGGATATTCCCTCAACCATTCATAATGTACACAATATCATGGAACTCATTCTTGGTCATAGGGTAAATCATGCATTTATAACTTGGGTCACAATTGAACTATATTACATGATTTCTAGTCTTCTAGGCATTTTATCAAACACCTTACATGCACCACTTAGGGCATAGGTATAATCATCAATGAACACATTATAAGCCACTCAATTCATGGATTTAAACTCATGTACTAACGTAATTTCATAAAAACACATTAAGATCCCAACTTGGGAACCATACAACAACAATCACATGAACATAATAAACCCACAACATAATACTCATAATACATGATTTAAAACTTGATTCTTGGGCTTCATGGATGAAAAGAATCCATGAATGAACACTATGCATACCTTAATTCTTGATTTAGCAAAGATTGACAGAGAGACTCTTGAATTTGAGTATTGAATTTGAATCCGCAATTGAAAACCCTAGATTGTTCTAGAGAGAAACTTGAGAGAAACACTTTAGTTTGGGTGAAAAATTGACTGAATCGCGTGTTATTGTGTTTAAATAGGTGTGGAAGATTGACCCTTTTAACCCTTAGATGCGTGTTTTTAATTTGTGAAAATTTCTCAATTTTGCAGGATGGCACGATGCGGTGCATCGCGCCGTGTCTCTGGAAAATGACAACTGGGAAATTGGGGAATGGCGTGACGTAGAGCTTATTGATTTGCCACATTATTTGTGACCTAGAAGTTTGGTGCGATGTGACACTATCGCGTTAAGATACTCAAAAAAAGATAATTCTAAATTTAAGCCTTGGCGCGATGCGCAATAATCGCGGAGGCCCACTGGATTTTGACCATTGCCATTTTGGCTGGCTCCGTGACACGCTGAGGGCTTAGGTGGGAAACTGTCATACTAAAAAGGCTCTAACTCTTCGCTCGGGTGTCGGATTTAGGCAAATTTAGTATCAATGGAAAGATTATTCAATTTCCCACATGATAAAAAGTGAAAATATTGAAAATACCACATGTATAAAAGTGGATTCATCTTTAAATAAAGTCTTTAACATTTCTGGGATAATTTTAAGCTAGGTAGAAGTACGGGGTATTACATTATGTCATTCTCTGATTAGATGGTTTGAGACTTATGATATTAAACCTCGTAGTAATGAATTGCTTCTGGAGTTGTTAGATAGAGTCTGGTTGATTCAGTATTGGTTGAGGATAACTCAGATTAGGTAGATTGGGTCAAACCAACGGAGGTCTGCTTAAGAAAAAAATCCTATTATACAATCGACCAGATATTTCTAAGGCAACACTAGGTCACTTAAGCGGCCCGATGTCCACTTAAGTAGTATCCAAAAATCTGGTAGCGGTATAAAATCCCCACATAGCCCTATTTTCCCTAATTTTTATCCATCCCAAGAATAGTGAACCCTAAAAAGTGGGAAGACTTGGGAGACTTGGTGAAGTCAATTTACGTATTTATTCTTCTAATTTATGGTAACTTTCCATCAATTTCTTGGTTTGATTCTCCATCTTTTTTCTAAAATCCTAAAAAGCTTGGTGGGCTCATTGTAGCACCATTAGTGCTCGAAATTCACCCATTTTGTGAGGGTAAGTATTTCTTGAGCATAGAGGATTATTTTATTAGTTTTGAGTGTGATGTCATAAATAGGCCCCATATGGGATTTCTACGTAATTTTGGACTCGAATCACAATACTTGAATATGGGTATCATTGTTCTTGTCCTGATGAGTAAATTGTAATTTTGGTAGCATTGCACCTAGGGAAAGCTTTCTGAAAGGGGAAATAAGTGGTTTAGCAGATTCTTTGAGCTTTTCTTTGGTATCCTGGTAGGCTAGGCTTACCTTTTATATAGATTGAGCTAATTCGTTGTATAATTATGATAATATTTTAGATATGGGATGGATTTAGGTATTGGAAGTGTGATTGGTATTATTAGTCTTATTTGGATTGTTTAAGCTATTTTGGAGTCATAATCTACGTGAAACTACCTTAGTTTCTCATGTTTAGGTGAAACTACTGTAGTTTCTCATGTTTAGAAGAAATTGCCTTTGTTGCTCATTGTAGGTGAAATTTCCTTAGTTGCTCATGTTTAGGTGGAATTGACCTAGCTGTTTGTATTTTAGATGGAATTGACTTAGTTTCTCTTGTTTTATGAAGAAGTGTTATCTTAGGTCCACTAATGGCTTGCTTAACATCTAAAAATGAATTTACATACCTTAGCCTAGTCTGGGGTAAAAATTACCTATGGATTAAAAATGGGCCCCTCTAATCCACCTTATACCAAGACTTGTCTTATCTTTTGTAGACTTATTTATTCATGTTGAACCCCTATTAATGATTCTTTGTTATCTTTTTAGAGATTGAATACTCAAGGAGTATGCGAGTTTGGTGTTGGGTAGTTTGTGCTATTTCGGGTAAAATTCAGTGGTTTAATTATATAGTTTACTTATAAGGTTTATTGATATTGCTTATGGATAAGGTTTATGGGCATGATTTATTAATATGATCTGTTAATATGAGTTTCGATTCAAGTCTAACAATTAATGCTGATATTGATAATATGAGTTCCGATTCAAGTCCGCCAATAGATGATGATATTGATACTATGAGTTCTAGTTAGAGTCTGACAACTGATTTTATGTTAAAGATACTATTAAGGATTATATGATGATAATAATTATATGAGTTTTGATTTGATTCAGATATTAAGAGTTGTGTATGATATGATACGATATGGATGGTTTAATAGGTAGAGCTGATATTCACTAAAGTTATGGATCTTCGGTCATTTATTTTCTTTTGATTGTACCCTCCGAGCTTATGGGGGTGTATATTGGGTCATTTACCTTTTCGTACTTATTGTCTTATAAGGGCCAAATTAGTATTTTTAATAGTGTGATCTTAATGTTAAATTTTTGGATTTATTTATTTATTCATGCACAATAGTGTTTGAGCTTATTTCCAGGTTTACCCTTTTACCTTAACTTAACTTATTTTTATCTTGTATCTTATCGTATTTAAATCATATACTGATTACCTATTATTTTGGTAATCATACTACACTTCTATACCTTTTTAGTGTTGATCCGAGTACTAATTGCCGCTGTTGACGTGGTGTTCATACTGAGTTGATTTTGGAGATTGCATGAGCTTTTGGAGTCATATTTCCACTTTTTCTTTCTATTATCCATATCTAATGTTTCATTTTTGTAGACGGATTGTATTTGATAGTTTTATTACTTATGTTTCATTTGTAGTAGCTGTATACCGACATTACTATGTCTTGGGATGACTGCTGATTTTTTATCTATCTATTAAACTATTATGACTATTTTATTTGTATTTTACGTCTTTAGTTGTTGTTTTTTGATTTTTAGGACATTTTCCACCAAGTGAGACCATTGCTTACCTACTGGCGAGATAAAGTAAATGCCATCATAACTCGTAAATTGGGTTAGGAAAATATTAGTATCAGAGCCTAGATTCACTGGTAATGTTGGTATAAGATTATGTGTCTAGTCAAGTCCCACGGATCAGAACCATTGACATCTATTTCTTATCTTTGGGAGGCTATAGGACATTCTTAATAGTTCTTCACTTGTTTCACTTATTTTGTGCCAAGAGTTTGAGTTGGTTTCTAAGGCATTCCTTTGGTGTCACTCTTTCATAGATGGCTAGGTCACGTACAATTGCTACACTAGACGAGGATCCCTAGATCAAGCCTAGGGACCTTTTTGATATTCATGAATAACCTATAGGTTATGGAAAACCTTGGTATGCATCCCTAATTAGGGTCTAGGATAGAGGCATTGACCAGGCCCTATTCTTCTCTCAAGCTAGAGATTCTTCTACCTTAGCCAACAGTGGGCTAGGGACCAACTCAGGCTCCATCATGGTTTATTTCTTCTTTAGTTCTTAGGGATTCTTTTGTTCAGATTTTAGGATTTGTTATCTATGCACCATATGATAGTGCACAATCTATGAATCAGAATGGTACTACGGTGGGGGCACAACCTGTAGATGTGGCTCCTAGAGTTAGGATCCCCCCTTCGCTGGTGGTTTTACAATAGGTAGTTTCTCTACCAGTAGTTTCCCAGCCTACTATGTCTATGGAGGATCAAAAGATGCTTGGTATATTATTTAGATTAGCTCGATGTAGGTTTTCTAGTGCACTAGGTGAGAATGCGTATGAGTTCTTAATTGCTTGTGAGGATAGGCTCTATAATTTTTAGTTGGATGGATTACACTACTTTTTAGTTGGACTTGGCAACTCGACATTGGTGGTATGGATTCGTGGTATGGATTACACTACTTTTTAGTTAGACTTGGCAACTCGACATTGGTGAAGGGGTCATCTTGATTCTAGGCCAACTGAATCTCCTTTATTGACATAGACTCAATTCTCGAAGATCATAGTAGAAAAGTATATGCCTCACAGCCTTCAAGATTATTTGAGGGATCAGTTCTTGAGTTTGGAGTAGGTCTCCATGACTGTTGTGGAGTATGAGAATCAATTTCATGAGTTGTATAGACATGCTATTTCTATTTAGACTATTAAGTATGAAAGGGTTCTTTACTTTATTAGGTGATTGAGACTTCCTATTTTTATGTCTACATAGAGTTTGGTTGTTGTGGGTAGGTATTTTAATGAGGTTTATGATCATATTCAGGTTATAAAGGAGATGTATCATGAGGCCAAAAGGGGAAATGATAAGATGCCGTGGTATTAGGGTATTTTTAATGAGAGCCGTAGTGGCTCATAGTTCAGAGGCACTGGTTCTCAAGGTAGGTACCCTCCACATCGACCGTATAGATATCAGGGTTAGTCTAGTAGGCTTGTTCGTTCATCACTTCAAATTATCAATGGGGGCCCATCTAATTTTAGTGATTGTCCTGTTAGGGTAGTGGATAGTATTTGAGGGGTTCATCTTCTGGTTATTCTAGTCATGGTGGTTATTCTGGGTCATCCAAATCTTATGGTTTTAGTGTAGTGCTTGTGTCATTTTATGGTTGCAGAATTTTTGGTCCTTTCTCAAGAGACTGCCCCAGTTGTGGAGTGATTGTTCCTTTAGTTTAGAATGTTCTACCAATTTAGGAAGTTTCACTATAAGTTAGAGGTGGTATGCAAGGTCATAGGGGTGGTCCTCAGGGTATTTGTAGAGGTTCTCAAGTAGGTAGGAGAGGAGGTCGGTCTATAGCTCAGCTATATGGCTAGCATGGTTAATTGTATATTATACCTGCTAGACCCAAAGTTGATTCTTCGAATACTGTTATCACAAGTTTAATCTTGGTGTGTCTTCAGTCGTCTTTTTCTTTATTTAATTCTAGATCTACTTATTCCTATGTGTCTGCTTATTATGCCCCGCTGTTAGAGTTATCTTGGAACTCATTATCCATGCCTTTATGTGTATCTACTCCTATGGATGATTCTTGAGTAGTGGATTGGGTTTATAGATCATGTGTTATGATTATTTAAGAGTATGATATTTAGGCTAATCTTATTATGTTAGACATGGTGGATTTTGATGTGATTCTAGGGATGGACTGGTTATCCCACTATCATGTTGTCCGAGATTCTTTTGCTGAGACCATTACCTTATCTATGCCTGGCATACCCTCGGTCATGTGTCAGGGAGTAATTATCCACAAGACGATGGGAATTATTTCTTATGTTTGTTCTAGAAGGCTTATTTTGAGGTATTGCGAGTCTTACCTCACATATATTCATGATGTTAGTATGGAGAGTCCGTCGCTTGACTCTATTCCTATAGTTCATGAGTTCACTGATTTCTTCTCTACCTATTTACCTGGTCTTCCTCCTGAGCGTAATATAGAGTTTGTTATTGATATCGAGCTGAGAACATGATCTATTTCTATGGGACCTTACCATATGTCTCCTACCGAGCTTAAGGAGCTGAATTCTTAGCTTCAGGATCTTCTTAGTAAGGGTTTCATTAGTCCAAGTATATCTCCTTGAGGAGATCCTGTGTTGTTTGTAAAGAAGAAGGATAGTTTTATGCATATATGTATTGATTATAGGTAGCTTAGTAAGGTGATATTGAAGGACCAGTATTATATGCCTCGCATTGATGATTTGTTGACTAGCTTCAGGGAGCAATTGTTTTCTACATGATTTACTTGAGGTCCGGCATCAATTGGGGATTTGCACTGAGTATATCCCAAGTATAGCCTTTAGGACCCGTTATGGTCATTATGAGTTCCTAGTAATGTCTTTTGGGTTCACCAATGCCCCAACCAAATTTATGGATTTGATGAATCATGTGGTCACCCCTTATTTGGACTCTTTTGTGATTGTTTCCATCGATGATATCCTTGTGTATTCGAGGAGTAGAGAGAAGCATATTCAACATTTGAGTATTGTACTCCTGACTTTGAGAGAACATCTACTTTTTTTTCATATTCTCAAAGTGTGAGTTTTGGCTTGAGTCTGTGAGATTCCTTGGGCATGTGGTGTTTGTGGATGGGATTATAGTAGACACAATGAAGATTGAGGCAAGTTGTGATTGGGCCCGGCCCGGCCTACATCTCCATCTAAGCTTCGTAGATTCATTGGTTTGGCCAGTTACTATAGACATTTGATTGAGAGTTTTTAAACCATTGTCATACCGATGGCCAGATTAACCTTAAAGGAGGTCCTTTCTAATGGTATGAGGAGCGTGAGTCGAGCTTTAGAAAGCTCGAGGGATTTCTCACTTCAGCTCCTATTTCAGCTCTTTCTATTGAGAGTGAGGGATTAACCATGTATTATAATGCTTCTAGGGTTGGCTTGGGTTGTGTGTTGATTCAACAAGGTCGATTTATTGCATATGCATCGAGGCAGTTGAAAGTGTATGAGAGCAACTACCCCACTCATGATTTAGAGATGGCGGTGATAGTTTTCATGATTAAGATTTGGAGACATTATCTTTATGGTGTGCATTATGATATCCTCACAGATTATCGTAGTCCTCATCTTATGACCCAGAGAGCTTAATTCTTGGAAGCATAGATGGATGGAGTTTCTTAAGGATTATGATATCTCGATCCTATATCATCTGGGCAAGCGAACATGGTAGCGGATGCCTTGAGCCGGAAGGTGATGAATATGGGTAATTTATTAGAGGCTGTTGGCTCGGGATATTAATTCCTTTGCCAATAGGATCATATGACATGATATTTCAGACCCTAGGAGAATTCTTGCTAGAGTTGAGGCGAGGTATTTACTATTTGAGCAGATTTAGGGTCGTCGGTTTGAGGATAAGTAACTTTGAATCATCTGTAATATAGTGTTGGGCGGTGAGTTGTCACAACCCAATTTCTTAGGTCATGATGACACCTACTATAACCCATCGTAGGTGAGCCAAACCCGTAGTCCGAAATGTCTAGTAACGGACTACTCAAATAGATAAAGGAAAGAATGTGGAATATCTAAAATACAAGATTTATTACACAATATAATCCCAACACCTGGTGGTATCAGTACAAGATCTTCTACGAAACAAAAATTCAAAGTGACGTACAAATGACTACACTGATATAACTTATCTCTTAATACAACATAGAGACTAGTCTAATCCATAAGATAGAGAGAGAGAAGTAATTCTCTGAATGTCGTGAGCTCGCTCTAAGTTTATAAACCATGGCTGCTCTGCACAACGCATACATCAATGGCAATAATTTGTACTATGATCTGTAGGCTGCAGAAGTGTAGCATGAGTACAAAACACGTGGTATGCAATAGGAAAATGCCGACTAAGATCTAAAGATAATGCAAATATATATAAAATATAAACAAAATGAAATCAAATGTATAGCAACCATATAAGACAACCAATGATATTAAAACAATAAAATATCCTATTCATGTCCAAGAAACTAACATATTAATACTAAGGAAGTAGTAAGAATTCACTATCTTATTCCAGCCATACTTAGGAATCTAAACACTATACCGTATATCACTAGCCAGTATGCAAGCAAGAGCCAAAAGAAGATACATATAAGTATACAAGGCCAATGAATGAATATTTAATCCGAGTAAATAAAGGGAAGGAGGGATATACGGTAATACCATAGCTACATATATCTAAGTATTCATTATATATATATATATATATAAAAATCACAAAGGTCTACTTGACGAACAACCTAAATCATTAGACTAGCTATTTAAGATTTTATAATCATAATAGGAGCTACTTCTAGAATATATAGTGTTCTAATCCATATATCAAGCCATCAGACGGTCATGCATAGTAATGCAATCGTAAGATAAAAGAGGTCAGAATCATATCTCATGTCTCATGTATCATGCCAAATCAATGACCAATCTGTCATAAACTAACCATAATAAAGATCATAACAATGATAATAGTCATGTCAAACACAGTGCGAGTAATTATATAGTCTAGACAAGGAAATACCTAAGCTAAGCCTATCTTGTACACCCACTGCCTTAGGCTTAGAAGGTTCAATCAACATAAAACACACCATAAGGCGTAACCATCACCCATACCTATGTACCCCCTCCATACGTGCTGATAGATATGGGCGCATACTGGTGATAGTAGATGCACATGCAGGGATGAATGCAACGTATATATAATCAATATCAAAATCTCATCATCATAACCATCATCATCATAAACATCCTATGAAATTGAACCATAAATATGTATCATCAAGACTCGAAATCAAATCTGCCATATATTCAACAATGAAATAATAAACATCATACTACATATTTCTCCATCCCATACAGGAGAGATGTGTATTTCAATATTTATATTTATAAAATACAACCGCATCTCTTATAAGGAAAAACACTTCTGGGAGGTCTAACTGATATCATAGCACGGCCTTTGGCCCAATAATATGTGCAGAACAATTATAACATCATAATCATGACTTTTGACCCACGTGCATAACAGGAACCTATATCAAAATCATATTCATAAATCATCTCATTTGAAATAAGCCATAGCGTATTTATAAGGCATAACATCTCTATAAGACATAAAGCATATCTATAATCCTCTCACATGTAAGAGGCATCTCACATCTAGGAGGCATAATGCATCAATGAAGCATAACTCATAACTATGAGGAATATATATCTATAATATGTCTCATATCTATTGACCATGTATCATGACTATGAGGAATATCATCTCTATAGGACAATTATCATATCTAAGGAATAACATCTCTAAAGGCCAAATATCATATCTAAGAGGAATATTATATCTATAGGCCATTAATCATAATTTGAAGAAAGTCATCATCATTTACCAACCCATAAAGAAAACTTATTCAAAAGGCTCAGTAGTTTTGACTAGGCCTAACATCCACAAATAAGTCCACAATGGCTAACACAAGTCTTATCCTAAGGTGGGTTTGAGGAACCCATTTCTAATCCTCAATGTCCATATTTAGTCAATTTATACCCCCAAACTAGGCTAAGATGTCTAGTTTAACTTCTCGATGTCAAGTAAGTCATAACCAAACCTAAGATAGAAATTTCATCTAGAAACATGGGCACTTAAGTAAACTCTACCTAAATTAAGGTTTCAAGATCACCTCAATAACCCAATTAAGGTTAAATATACTAACCATGCTTTCAATACTAAAACAACATCCCAAAACTAGCATTATATTATATTCTTTCCATGAATTAATTCAATCTTGGGAGAAGGCAATAGGATTCTAAAAGTGCAATAAGCTTTTCCCCTTATGGTTCAAAAATACTGATCTAATCCCTAAACTTCAATAATCAAGAATAGGTAATTCTACCCATAATCAAACTTAACATTCACATCCACACATAATAAATAACATGCATCATCTTATGAAGAAGAGTAGATGGAAGCCTACCTCAAGGCCGAACCACAAATTCCTTACATCATTCACCAAAAGCTTATCTTTATGTCATAACCCCAAAATACCATCACACTATCAAAATCGTAATACACTCATCAATATGAGAATAACGATACCTATATTACATCATTGTACTTTGGGTCCAAAAATGACACAAAAAACCCTAAATGGATCCCACTTACGGAAATTGCATTTTCGAGGTCAACCCAACATCCATATATGAACAAGAAATCATAAACCTCAAGAAATGGGTGAAAAACAAGCTAATTTCAGGCTAAAATCAAGCCCCAAGTTATTTGGGCTTTTGAATCAAGAACCAAGAAATTCATCAAGAAAGTAATGAAATCTTACCTTAATTCGGATGATAATCATGACAATAGATGTTAAACAAGCTCCCAGGTCACCCTAAAGACTCAAGTTGAAGTTATCACACCCTTTTAGGGTTTGTAGTTCTTAAGGTTGAGTCAAAAATGACCAAAATATAGCCTAAAGACCCCTTTTTATACCCATACCAGGTACAGAGGTATTGGTATCCCAGTCCATAGATTACAATCATAATAGGGAGATTGCTATGGCCTTCTGATGATTGCAATCGAGCAAACATGGTGGCCTTTATGTGATACCACAAGCATTAACATGTAATACCCCGTATTACCCCATATTATTCTCAGCTAAGTTTAGCTCCTATTTACATGCATAAGAGGCTTAAAACCCAAAAATTTCACTAAGTGTTGGGGAATTTGTCATTTTAAGGCCTCTTAACTTCAAGGATTTCTAAATTGGTCTTCTCAACCTTGATACATTGGTTTTTAAGTTGATTCATGTTTAGGGGTGTAAGGTACATGTCTTGGAGAAGTTTTGAATTTTTTGGACGAGGATTAGGTCATGTTTGGATCATGATTCCATTAGCTCATCATGATAGGGCCACATAATGGTACTTATAGCGATGGAATGTACAAAGCGTGGCAATGAGCATGTAAAATGCACTTTAGTTACGAATTTAATTGACTGAGGGGCAATTGTGTCTTTTCCCCTTAATCAAGTCATCAAATCATGAATTATAACACCAGTTAGGGAATTATTTGCCCATCTTCTTCAATTCCCCTCTCAAAGAAACCCTACACATTCCCCAAGATCATTAAATTCTACTACTTTCTCTTCAAGAAAACCAAGAATTCAAGTTCCCCAATCCAATAACATTCAAGAAAACATCAAGATTGGTGTTTATCTTTTAAGATTTAGGGTTTAAGGTATGTGTGTTGTTTATCCATGGTCCCATTTTAACCATGGAGTACAAGAACCACTTTTTTGATTCTTAATTATGAGTTTTTTCATGATTTTATTGAACTATCTTCATGAATCTGTTGCTATTTTGATTTCAAGTTAAAATTATATATGTATTCAAGTGGAATGGATTATAGTATGTTTTGAATGTTGTAGTTCCCATATCATTATCATGCCAATTTATGATTTTTTTCATGTACTCATGCTATCTTCTCTTGTTTAAGAGCATACCCATATTAAAGTCTTGCTCTCCATGTGATTGATGAAATGACAAAGTGATGGGTTTCGAATAATGATTCCTTATATGGTTTTCAAAGCTTTTATATGTCCTTTTTGTTATATCCATTCAGTGCTGGTGGTTATGAACACCCGATACCTAGTTGTTTGCATAATTTCAGTATCTTCAGAATGGCTTTAGATAAACCATGAGCATCATCGTTCAGTGAGTTATTATGATCAGTTGTTTGCTCAGTTAAACTTAGTTCAGTCCAATAATCAATGTTAGTTTAGTTAGGAGTAGAATTTAGCACCGAGTGAACCTAGGGATGGGGGCTCACCCGTCAGTTAGGACTGGGCCCTTACTAACAGTCCCTAAGTTCCAGAACTACGTAGCAAGGTCTAGGATTATGAGATGTCATCTGCTAGTTTAAGACTGACACTCTATTAGGGGTCACCCTCCTATTTAGGACTGACTCCCTAGTCCTTTGGGACATCAGATTAGTGGATCTAGATAACTAGTATTAGTACCCGCGGCATGGTACTGACACCCTTCCAACCGAGGCTTAATTTGGACCCCAATTAGATTAGATTAGGGAATTTAAGTTATATGATACCTCCCACAATCCCCGTTCAGTATTCAATACAGAATTTAGTTTAGGTTTGCTTGGCCAAAGCATACAGGTTACCAGTCATTTAGCTATCATATTTTAGTATTTCAGTTCACAGATTATTTTAGAAATGTATATCTTCTTGGTCTTGCACTCTCAGTATTTTTGTTTTCATGAATACTTACTCATTTATCTCATACTATTCAATCAGTTATTATTTCATACACAGTTAACCCATGTATATCAGCCTAACCTTATCTCATATACTAGTACATTAAAAGTATTGATCGCCTACTCTTCTTTGCACTATGATGTCTTATATCATAGGTTCTGATGCTTAATTTCCCGACTATACTTAGATAGTCCAGTGCTTCAGCAGCAGCAACAGCAGTGGTGAGTCCTCATATATCTAGGACCTGTTATGTTTATTCAATTATTTCTGCATTCCTTTTCAGTTAGTCAGTTGGAGTTAGTTGGGGCCTGTCCTATTAACTCCTCAGTCAGTTTAGAGGCTTTCAGACATTCAGATAGTCAGCTAGGCAGTTAGTCAATTTATTAGTATTTTCAGTTGTGTTTTTTGTATTGTTATTAGACGTTTTTACAGACTTGTATATTCAATCTTGCTTTCAGTATTTGGACTGATTTTGGTTTACTAGTTTATCTTCCGCATACATGTTTTATTACCAGTTTAATTAGTGCTTACAGTATGTACTAGTTCATGGGTTAGCTTGTGGTCACTTTTGACCGTAAGCATCATTGTGGCTACTAGGGGTAGCCTCGGGTCGTGAAACAACACCAACAAACTTGAAAATCTTCTAAGTTTCCACAACACCTCAGGATTCATTTAGAGTTTGATTTTTGCAAATGAACTACATAAACCACACTAAATTTGATGTTACAGACATGATGGCAAAGTTAGATTTTCCATCCGAGGTCATTTCGACAAAATGTGAGTCCGTCACTTAAATTACCGATCATCCAACTTTCTAACCAATAGGTCAAAATGAGCTCGGGTGCACTGGGACCCAAAACAAAGGTCTACCTAGCCTAAAATCGATATTCTATAGCTGCTGGCATAATCAAAATTTGCATCGAGATTGTTTTACTAAATTTTTTTCCCAATGGCCATTTGGAACCAATGAAGACTTCTTAATAGGGAATTGGCTCTAAAAACCAAACGAGCTACTCGGTAACTGAACAGTTAGTCCCATTAAGTCATAAATGACTTGGGCCAGATATGGGAAAGCCCTAACGGTGAAAATAAGAGAAAATATAAAAAATGACCTGAAGGGTTATTACAATATCGACTACTAAAAGGACTTTCATCCCCGAAAGCCAACAAATAGAAGAACCTCAAAATCTCAAAAGAACGAGGTACTGGGACCACATGCTCCATGCATGACTACCCAGATAACCTCAATAAAGAGAGAACACTTTTGAGGGATTTAGCCCCAGGTATCTCTTTTTCAACCAACTCTCTCACTTCACTTCAAAACAGTCAAAACTCAACTTCAGCCACCAACTGGCCTCCAGCTGAACCAAAGAAGGATGATGCATGCAAGTCTAAACAACAACACACTGATAACATAATGATACATATACAGTCCAACAAAGTCTTATCCAATCCCCAAAATCAAGTCAAGGCATGAGTCACACAACCGACTCAAAATCTAAACATGATATTCCTTTACCAATACATACTTGCTATCTACTCCCAACTAGGAGAAAAAAATCACCGGAGTCTCATCATACAATCTTATCATAGAGAACCCGAAGAACTAAAGATGATCTACTTAAAGTCCATATGACAACCTGAGAATAAGCCCACAAAAGGCATTATTTGGGCACACTCATGGAGATAATTAAGGAATGTAATTTATACCAATCTTGAAACTAGTTCAGATGGTAATCAAGACTGAAATCCAGTAGGTCAAGGCATAACTACTCATCACTTAACCATTCACTCCAGAATGTCCTATTAATCATGAATGAAATCATGTTGAATCCAACTCAAGCAAACTACTCACACTGAGGACATCATTTGAGAATCTCAACACTAATGCCACAATCCAAAAAAGGAACAAAGCAACACAAGAAGTGATCACAAGAACTATCACCTTCCTCTAACTCTCTAACTCTACTTTAGACAAAAACCTCATCACAGAAAGAACAAATCATCCAACTCCATCCGAATAATAAGGGTAAACCATCATAAAAATATAAACCCAACAAATCTAAGAGATAAATCTAAGACATCGTGATATCAATATCAAAACCACTTACTAGTGATGAAATAGCCACAAAGGAAGAATAGATCTAAAAATTGGTCAAGCTCAAAATTTAGATATATAGAAAGGGATAGCCAAAGCCAAAACCTTTGCAACCTAGGAAGCAAGTCTAAGGATTTCCAACTCAAGATCTAGTAATATAGCTAAGTTGATAACTTTAGAACTATATAGAACCACAGAAGGTAAACTTGCCTTTGATATCATAATACTCTCCCAAATTAATCAAACACAGTTAACCTAGAGAGAAAACAATCTACATCACCTCGTTATGGGAAAGAAATCATCAAATCAAACTATATCTATTTAATTCACCATATAATAATTGCAAGGAAATGAAATTCTAACTAGATACCATTAGTCTATACAACTACCCAGTAAGGATCAATTACATCTAGTAATAATATCAAATAACATCAATAACCTCAAGCAGTGGTAGCAATAATAACAACAATATCAACATCAATATAATGAATAGGCGGTAGAAAATAAACATCAATATCATGTACCACTTAAGGGACACAATAAGGCCAATGTGCCAAGATAACTGAGACTCAAACCCAAAAGCTATACCCATAGTGAGTAAATATCAATATAGATTTACCGCTATCCACTACTAAAAGAAATAAGCCACAGAGGTATGCATAAAATCATGAATTCAATAATAAGGAACACAAAAATCAATATAAACTCATCCAGGCATATAATCATCAATGGGTACAAAGACCCTAATACACACAATGGAAAGGTAAATGTAGGGAAATAAAAGCACACCAATCACAATGAAATATGTAGCTACATGCCTAATGGATCTAAGAGAGAATAAATCTAAATGGGTCTAAACTCGAATCAACCGATTGAATCATCAACTAAGGCGCTAAGATCACTATCTCTAATTAAAGGTACCACAATCATCATCAGGCTGATCTAAATAAGCTAAAAGACTAGCAATCCCACATCGAGCACACTCTCAAGACCAATGATCATTCTTTTTGCAGTCATAGCCTATCTCAGCAACACTAGACTGGCGAGGAATACATGCTAGCTTCGTCTGATAAACTAACTCATATCTGGGGAACTCTCTAAACTAATGTCCTATCACTTCACAACAAAAACAAGATCCTGCAATACTTTGAGATACTGCTCCTCAAAATCCAAAATAGCCGTCATAGCCTGAAGACCTATACCAAGATGCGAACTCTGCCTTCTATATTCATTATTCTAAATCTAAGGACCACATAGAGTTGATATGCTGCATATGAAGAAGAACTCTATTGGAAGGATTTTCACTCCTGGATAAAAGATTAATAACACTATACTGATGACATGATCTCTTGCTGCTACTTCTCTAAGTCTCAATACTAAATCTCTCCAAGGACTTCACATAATCGACAATCAGATAGAAGAAATACCTTGCTTCTATCAAATGCTCTGATACCGAATGGAGTGACAATTCTAGTCCTCTAATAACTCCATGTACCATGACATGCCGAGAAGGATATAACATTGGAAAATGCTCGGCCCACTCGATAAATACAATCTCATACTCAAAAACTTTTAATGAACCTTGATGAACACTAATATACCTATCTCTGGTCTTAGAGTTACTCTATGAATCGAATGTCATCGATGGTTAAGAGGGATTTACATCATGACTTAGATCCCCGATACTGAACCTTGAAGAGCTGAAGAAGTCATGAGCTTTACTGGAGCATAAGTTGTCCTTAAATCCTTTAGCTGACGCTGAAGATCTTCAATATCAATCTGTGACTCTTTGGATCGACACTGCGCCGAAGCTCTAAAAACACGTGTCAAAGTCTCATCCGCATTTATCTATCATTTTGCACTGTCCATTGGGGGACAGAATAGTATCAAATAATATGTTTAAGGTTCATATAAATGTAGACATACAAGAAGAAGTCAAGAAATAAATCTTCTAAGAATGTCTCTGTAGCCTCCCAAAGATAGGCTATGGACAACTTCACACTGATTGGTAGGACTCTACTAAACACTTAACTTTTGTAATAACACACCAGTGAAACCTAGGCTATGAGACCAATTTTTTATGACCCAATTTCTTAGGTCATAATGGCACCCACTATAACCCACCAGTAGGCAAGCCAAATCCGTAGTTCAAAATGACTAGTAACAAACTACTCAAATATATAAAGAAAGGAATGCAGAATATCTGAAATATAAGATCAATTACACAATATAAACCCAAGATCTAGAGGTATTAGTATAAGAGCTTCTACATAACAAGATTACAAAGTGACGTAAAAATAAATACACTGATATAACTTATCTCTGAATATAACATAAAGACTAGTCTAATACATTAGAAAGAGATAAGTAATATTTTAAATGTTAGGAGCTCACTCTAAGTCTCTAAACCATGGATTCTCCACACGACATACTCATCAATGGCAATAACCCATACTACTATTTATAGGCTGTAAAAGTGTAGTATAAGTACCAAACACGTGGTACTCAATAGGCAATTGCTGATTGAGCTCCAAAGAAAATATAGATTATATAACATATAAACAAAATAAAAACTACACTCAAATATCCAACAACATTATATGAAAACCAATAAGATAATAAGAATAAACTATCCTATTCTTGTCCAAAAGACTAATATAATAAGGCTAAGGAAGTAGTAAGAATGTACTATCTTATTCCATCCACACTTAGGAATCTTAACACAATACAGTGTATCACTATCCAATATACAAGTAAGAGCAAAAAGAATATACATATAAGTACACAAGGAAAAGGAATGAGTATATAATCTAAGTGAGGGAAAAAAAGGATATACGGTAATACCATAGCTACATATAGCTCAGTATGCATATATATATGTGTGTCTATCACCAAGGTCTACTCGAAGTATAGCTTAAATCAACAGACTATCTATTTAAGACCTCATAATCAGGAGCTAGTGCTAGAATACTCAAGGTTCTAGTCCATATGTCAAGTCATCAGACAGTCATGCATAGTAATGTAATCGTAAGATAAAAGTGGTCAAAATCATACCTCAAGTCATGATACCAAATCAATGACTAATCATTCATAAACTAGCCGTAACAAAGATCAAAACAATGATGATAATCTTGTTAATCACATCGCTAGTAATTGGTTAGTCTGGACAACCAAATGCATAGATAATCCTATCACATACCCCAACCACCCAAGCTCTGAAGGTTCAATCAACATACAATGTACCACAAGGGATAGTCTTCACCCATATCCAAGTCACCCCTTCTATATAAGCTAATAGATATAGACATATACTTGTGATAAATAATGCGCATACAAGATTTTATACAATATATATATAATCAATATCACAATACCATCATCATAACCATCTTGATCATAACCATTATCATAATAACCATCCTCTCAAATAAAATCAAGAATATGCATAATTAAGACTCAAAATCGAACTTGTCATAAGTATTATCTAGACTCGAAATTGAACCTGTCATAAATATAATCAATATTTAAAATTGATCCGATCATAAATATCATCAAGACTCAGAATTGAAATGGTCGTAAATATCTAATAAATACCCTCAATATCATTAACATCATCAATATCATCAATACACACACATATATATAATAGGTGCATGGACTCAAGCCGTGGATAAAAGAGTGTAAATCCATAAATACATTGCTCGGAGTGATATTTAGGACTAAATCATTATAAAAGTATAGAAAGGGTTAGAATATCTCACAATCAGAGGAGTAAGTAGTAGTGTCAAATCATAGACTAGAATCTATCTCGGTCAAATCTTTAAAGCATCATTATTAATCTCTTTTATTTATAAGTTATTAATTAAGTCAGGCCGTTATTATTGTATAGAGATTTTTTTTAAGATAAAAAGTGGGATTTAACCCTTAATTATGAAGAATAGTCATACAATCATATTTTAACTGGAATCATATCCTTTACCGATATAATGATCATGAATGTATTGAATCTATGCATGTCATCACCAGTATTCAAAAAATGAAATCATAAGCACCATACCGTATCTTTCTTTGTCCCATATTGGAGAGGTTTGTATATAAATATATATATTTATAAACTACAACCATATCCCTTACAAGGATAAGCACTTCCCAAATGTCCAACAGATTTCATAACATGACCCTTGTCCCAATAATATGCCCAAAACAATTATAACATCATTATCATGTCCTTTGGCCCACATACGTATCCCAAACCCATATCCAAATCATATTTATAAATCATCGTAGTTTAAATAATCCATAGAGGATTTATAAGGCATAACATCTCCATAAGCCATAAAATATATCTATAATCATCTCACATGTAGGAGGCATCTCACATCAAAGAGGCATAATTCATTAATGAAGCATAACTCATAACTATGAGGTATGTCATATCTATAAGACTTCTCATATCTATAGGTCATGTATCATGACTATGAGGGATATCCTATCTATAGGCCAATTATTATATCTAAAAGAAATAACATCTCTAAAGGCCCAATATCATATCTAAGAGGAATATCATCACTATAGGCCATTAAAAATAATCTGGGGAAAATCATCATAATTTATGAAGCCACGAAGTAAACTTATTATGAAGGCTCAATAGTCTCGACTAGGACTACCATCCATAAATAATTCCACAAGGGCTAGCATAAGTCTTAGCCTAAGGTAGGTTTGAGGAACCCACTTCTAATCCTCAATGTCCATATTTAGGCAATTTATACCCCCAAACTAGGCTAAGATATCTAGTGTAACTTCTAGATGTAAAGTATGACATAACTAAACCTAAGATTGGAATTTTATCTAGAAAAATGGGCATTTAAGTTAACTCTACCAAAATTAAGCTTTAAAGATGACCAAAATAACCTAATTAACGTTAAATATACTAACCATGATTCTAGTGCTAAAACTACATCCCAAACATAGCATTATATCATAGTCATTCCACAAATTAGTTCAATCTGGGAGAAGGCCATGAGTTCTAAAAATGCAATAAGCTTTTCACCTTATGGGTCAAAACCTCATTTAATCCCCAAAACTCAATAATAAATACTATGTCATTCTACCCATAATCAAACTTACCAATCACATTCATATATAATATATAACACGCATCATCTTATGAAGAAGAGTAGACAAAAGCCTACCTCAAGGCCAAACTGCAAATTCCTCACATCATTCACCAAAATCTCATTTTCATTTCACAATCCCAAAATGGATTCGCACTATCAAAATCATAATCTACTCATCAATACGATAATAACAATACCCATATTTTAGCATTGTGCTTCGGGTAAAAAAATAACACCAAACCCCTAAGTGGGTCTCACTTATAGAAATAAAGTTTCTGAGGTCAATCCAACATTCATACATGAGCATATATAATTATAACCCTCAATAGATGGGAGAAAGACAAGATAATTTTGGGGGCTAAAATCAAGCCCCAAGCTATTTGGGGTTTTGGGTCAAGAACCGAGAAATTCATCAAGAAAGTGATGAAATCTTACCTTAATTCTTGGATGATAATTGCGCTAATAGAAGTTAAGAAAGCTCCCCATAACCCCAAAGACTAAATTTGAAGTCATCATACCCTTTTAGGTAGATCGAAAGGTTGAGCCAAAAAAGGCCAAAACACGGCCTAAAAAACCCTTTTTAAACCCATACAAGGTATAGAGGTGTTGCTATTGTTGTCCATGGATTGCAATCGCAATAAGCCAATCACCGTGGACGTATTGAGATTGCAATATGGAGATCATGGTGGCCTATTTACGATCGCACAAACATCAACATAAATAAACTTGGAAAATTTTCCAAGTTTCCAACAATGCCTCGGGATTCGTTAAAAGTCTGATTTTTGCAAATGAACTATGTAACCACACTGAATTTGACATTTCTAATATGATGGAAAAGTCAAATTTTCCATATAATGTTTTTTCAACTAAATATGGGTCCCACACCCAAATCACTAATTTTCCAACTTCTGATCAATAGGTCAAAATGAGCTCGGATGCATTGGAACCCAAACCAAAGGTCTACCTAGACTAATGTAACCCCTGAATCTGGTACCCATAACACTACACGGTGCTCATGACCTCGAATTACAACAAGTTAATACATGACTGATATCTATACCCAAACACTGCATAATATACTGTATAAATGCAAAAATAAAGGTTGAAAGGACATAAGGTTCAAAATTGAGACATAATATCTAATAAAATATAACAACTAGGTGGGGTGTGAAATACCTACAACAACTGAAATAACTGTCTAATTATGATAGTCGGAAAAGCCTCAAACTATCTGAATAAGGAGTTGATGGGACATGTCTCCAACTAACTCCATCTACTAGAAGCTAGATGAAATAATGAAATAACTAATAATATCATCCTCAAATGATGAGGACTCATTGCTAAATTTGGCTGCTACTGATGCTTTGGAGCTCGTACTTCTGAACCTATGGTATAGAACACCATAACGTAAATAAGTCAGTACGATTAAATATACTGGTATGCATGTGCGGTAGGCTGAATACAAAGGGTACATATGCATGAATTGAACTAACTGACTGTAGAACATGAACGTGAGAATGCATGCATGAATAATAGACTGTAACTGAATTCATGATAACATGATTACTGAGTCCGAGTACTGATAACATGAGATACTGATAACTATATAAGTAAAATAACTAATATTGAGCGACTGTATCTGATAGTCTAGGTTCTGATGGAATTCGTTGAGTTTTGCACTGTTCTGAGTTGACTGTATCTGTCAGTCCTAAATTCTGTAGAACTATCTGAGTTCTATTACTGAGACTGTGGGAAGTAGTCATCTAATCAACATTCCCCTAATACGCCATTAGGATTGATTTGGGGTCTAATCTGTAACTCTAATTAGAAGGGTGTCAATACTGCGCCACTGGTAAATACAAACTATGAGTGACCCTCATATAACAGGTTACTCTAATGAGAATGGTGGGACCCTCACATAAAAGGTTAAGCCACCTCATCTACCCTTATACAACAGGTTATAATGTCTCAACCTATGCTGGCTACATAGTTTTGAAGTGTAGGGATTTCTTCTAGGAATCACACCCTCTAATAATAGGTGAGTTCCCAACCTTGGGCCCACTCGGTGCTAACTCCTACTCCCATCTAAATAGACACTGAACATGATTAACTGAAATGAACTGGACTGAGTTCATGAAGTTTTGTTAACTGACGGAATACTACTGAGATTACTGAATTATTGAGCTTTCTGAAATTTACTGGGATTACTGAGTTTACTAAATTTTCCTGAGTCACATGACTGGCTGAATTCTACTGAACATTGTTTGACTGAGCATATCATGAAAACATGACACTAGCTCTAGGCACACAGCTAAATTGTTGGGTACAAGTACCCTCAGGACTCGATAGGAGAAAATTGACAAGGCATGAAATTCTTGAATACATGACCAACATCAACAATCCATAATACAATAATTGGAGATATATTATGGCTATTTGATTATCATAGATTGGTACGTGAATAGGATAGCATGTATACATAGCATAATTTCATGAGACTAACTCATGAGCAATCCAACAAACAATTTCAATACATGAGAATAACATAGAAGTCATTTTGAACATAAGGGTAAAGAGCTAAAATGCATAATTTCTATCCTCCTAGGCATTTTATCAAACACCTTGCATGCACCACTTAGGGCATAGACATAATCATCAAATTGACACATTATAAATAATTCAATTTATGGATTTCACTCTCTTGATAACGTAGTTTTATGAAAAAATATAAAGATTCCAACTTGGGAATCATATAACAAGATAAACATGGTTACAAATAACCCAAAACATAAATATCATGATTTACAATTTGAAATAGGGTTCTTGAGCTTTATGGATGAAAGGGATCAATAAATCAACACTATGCATACTTGGGAAAGGAAACCTTGAAGGATCTTGGATGGATTTCTTGAGATTGACCTTGATTCTCAAGATCTAGGGTTTTCCAAGTTTGATAGAAAATGCCTTAAATTTTGGGGGTGAATTGAATAATGAGTAGCTAAGGACGTTTTTAGGGCTTAAATCCCACATCTGGGTGGAATAAAATCATGGGTAAAAAACCCATTTAACCCTAGACGTATCTTTTAATTTTTATCAAAATTTCCCGATTTGGCAGGCTGGCGCGATGCGGCGCTATAGCGCCGTGTCACTGGAAATTGCCAACTGGGAACTGGGTCGATGGTGAGATGCAGTGAAATCGCATTGCAATACAGGATGGGACCTGGAAGTTTGGAGCGACGTGGAGACATCACGCTGAGACACTGGAAAAAGGAAAATTCTGCATTTGAGCCTTGGCGCGACGTGCCATAATTGTGGAGGCTCACTGGATTTCGATCGTTGCCATTTTGGCTGGCTCCGCGACATACTGAGGGACCAGGTGGTAAACTGTCATACTAAAAAGGCTCTAACTCTTCCCTCGGGTGTCATATTTGGGCAAATTTGGTATCGGTGAAAAGATTATTCAATTTTTCACATGATAAAAAGTGAAAATATTGAAAATAACATATGTATAAAAGTGTATTCATCTTTAAAACAAGTCTTTGATATTTTTAGGATGAGTTTAAGCTAGGTAGAAGTACGGGGTATTGATGATCACAACATCTTATGCTTGTATTCAATCATGATCTTTATCTCGATGAACGAGTCATTCAAACATTCAAGCATTCAATTTTGAAGATTATGCAATTAACTTCACCATGTCGACTCCTCAAAAGTATGACAGTCTATAACAATCAAATACAAGTCGGAACAAAATCAAGAACACCCACACATATTCTTTCACTCAACGAGATGTATCACAACAAGTCAACCATATTCAAATCACCAATACTACTTCAAGATTTAACAATTCATTATAGGCGTAGTAGTGTAGTACTTACAGAATATAAAAGAAGAACAAAGAAGTACTTACTTGGTTGATGGCCTCGGAAGATGTTCTTGCAAAGTAAAAGAGCAAAAGGAAAATATTTGAGAGATTTTGGAGAGGTAGGCGGCACTTAGGTTGAATTTGCAATGCATTTTTGTTCTAATACTAAGGTTCTATTTATAGGACAAGCTTGGGTCGGGTTTTGACCCATTTGGAATAGGATTTGGAGACCAAAAGTGACCATAGGCGGCGCCTAATGCTTTGCCTATGCTTGACATAGGCGGCGCCTATGCTATGACATTGTTAAGCATAGGTGGCGCCTATGCTATGACATACTAGATTCAGAGACAAAATGCCTTTGCATAGGCGGCGCCTATGCTATGGCACTCTAGAATCTGAGAGCTTAGGCCATAGCACAGGCCATGCCTTGTTCGTGGCCTATATTTACATAGGCAATGCCTAACCCATAGCCTTTTTCTTCTTCATTCCTAACTTACCACCTTCAACATGCAATACTTCCAAATCAAAATTTGAAACCAATCTCCTCCTTTACACCTCTTGCACCTACACTTACTCAAAAACAACAAAAACGATTAGAACGATGGGTTGCCTCCCATCAAGTGCCTTAGTTTTGGTCGTGGCTCGACAAAATCTTAAGAAAAAAAAACAATTAAAAATGATGGGTTGCCTCCCACCAAGAGCTTGATTTATTGTCGCGGCACGACATAGCTATCTCGATTACTTAGACTTCATCGAGATAGATGGGGCATCGTTTTCTGAATGGATTCAGACGATGCTGATGCTTACTTGTAGGCATGCAATCTCCTTCGAGATGAATCTTGTGCATACATATCCTAAGAGAGATACCAATTATATAATCAATAGTCCAACCCATAGCTCTCTTGTATCTCTTCAGAGCAGAGATGAGAGCCTCTACGTGCTGTTCACTAAAATCATCCGTCACACTCATCGGAAGTGTATTTCTACTTCCCAAGCATGCATACCTTAGATAATTGGGAAGCTCTTTCGATTTTAGCACTGGGGACGCTTCAATGGAAGTCTTCGCTGTTGGTGACGGTTGATTCTTAAGATCAAGGTCCGGCTGTTTAGGAGTATGAGAATAGGACCCTATTTCTGTTAGAGCACACATGGTTTCTTCATAATCTTCAACATCCTTATGCTCAACATTCAACAAGCGCAGCAGACAATGTCTCAACAGTAAGCTGTTTCTCTACAGATAATGCTTTCTTATCCTAATAATGAACATCAGCTATAGAGAACACATTCATATCGCTGGGCTGCTTCATTGTTTTGCATATATCAAAGCGGACCACTTCGTTATTCAACCGAAATAAAAGCTCATTAGCTCTCATGTTAATAAGCACACTTCCTGTTGCAAGGAAAGGACGTCCCAAGATTATGGGAACTTCAGAATCCACCTCGCAATCCAAAATCACAAAGTCTGTAGGAAAAATGAAGGTAGACACCTTCACCAACACATCATTCAAGATACCCACAGGTCGTTTTACCGATCTATCTGCCATCACGAGCCGCATATTGGTTGGAGTAGGGTCGCCTAACCCCAATTTTTTGTAGACGGATAGTGGCATCAAATTGATGCTAGCTCCCAAATCGCACAATGCCTTAGCAAAATTCATAGATCCAACCGTGCAAGGAATAGTGAAAGCACCAGGGTCTGTCTTCTTCTGTACTAAGGACCTTGTGGCAATTGCACTGCAATGATGAATATTATCTGCTGGCTCATAGCTTACTGCCCGCTTCTTTGTTAAAAGGTCCTTCATGAATTTAGCGTATCCGGGCATCTTCTCTAGCGCTTCCACCAAAGGAACATTAATAGTCAGCTGCTTCAACATAGTCATGA
Source organism: Capsicum pubescens (assembly GCA_030864215.1). NCBI lineage: Eukaryota > Viridiplantae > Streptophyta > Magnoliopsida > Solanales > Solanaceae > Capsicum > Capsicum pubescens. Next base: position 282,017,296 of record CM061543.1, on the reverse strand, counting down.
ATTTACTGAACCTGGTATCATCAGCTTTCCTCTTCAGTCTCTGCAGAAAAGGTGGTGGTGGAAGGGGAATTGTTTTCTCCACCACTTCCTTTTTATCTTGCTTCCGATTATCAACCTTTTCAGGAGTGTCGTCAGCCTTCTTCTTCAGTCTCTGAGGAAAAGGTGGTGGTGGAAGGGGAATAGTTTTCTCCACCACTTTCTTTTTACCTTGCTTCCAACTATCAATCTTTTCAGGATGCAAACGTCTAGGGGTGACGTCATGAACACACTCTTCAGCTTCTTCGGCCTCTTCATATTCTACATCAATAACATTATCCTCTATATCATCAACCACCTACTTGTCCTTGGATGGATTTTCCAACACTTTACCACCCCAGGTAGTAATAGCCATGTATGATCCGTCGTTCCTTGGGTTTTGCACCGTATCGCTGGGTAGTGTTCCAGCCTTTCTTTGGTTGAATGCCGCAGATAATTGACTCAACTGTTGCTCCAGCTGTTTTATTGAAGTGGAATGCGAGTCAACCAATTGCTTCATTGAGGAAAGATCATTTATTACCTCAGTTACTCCTGTGCTGGTTGCCTCTACTCCTTTCACCAGCTTAGCCATCATATCTTCCATGGACATATTTCCAGAACCAGATGCTGCGGCGTCACGTCTTCCAGGAGGAACATACAAACCATTCCTGTCGGTATTATTTTTCCAACTACCTTGATCGCGGTCCTTGTATCCATATTTATCATAATAGATCTGAACTTGGTTTCCTTGGACATTGCCTCGGAAACCCTCCTGATTATTCAAGTAGTTGTCTTCTTCCTCTGAATCGGATTCGTCTCTTCCTTTTGACGCAACTGCTTTGACTTTTTCGGTCTTCTCTGATAATAAATGCTTGGTAAGAAGATCCATCTGCGTTTTCATGTGCGCCATATCTTGATCACGTTCCTCTTGTCTACGCCTCTTCTCTACAGTCATGCCAACAGATATGGTAGAGCTTGCTACCTCAGAATCCCTGGTATGCCAAGCTCTACTCTGCTTTGTCATACGATCTAGCATATCACTTGCCTGAATAAAAGTGAGGTCCATGAATGATCCACCTGCTGAATTATCAACCACTCGCTTAGTCACCGAGTTGAAAGATCTGTATAATATCTCCATCAAGTGTACATTGGTCATATGATGGTTTGGGTATCTCATAAGCTTCTTCTTGAATCTCTCCCATGTTTCGTGGAGAGCTTCAGTTGGAAGCTGTCGAAAATTGCTGATCTCATCTCTCAACTGCGCTCTCTTGGATGGCGGAAAGAATCTTTCTAGGAAAGCGTCTTTCAATTGCCTCTAATTAGTAATAGAATCAGGAGTCAGCCCATTCAACCATAGAGTTGCCTCCCCAGACAGAGACAATGGAAATAAGCGCAGCCGAATTGCATTCTGCCCAACTCCTGGATTGTCAAATGACTTGCATGTTGAAATAAAGTTGATCAGATGCATATTCGGATCATCTCCTGTGAATCCACCAAATAACCCCTTGAGCTGCAATAGCTGAATCATGGTGCTAGTGATATTGAACTTAGCTCCGGGTGCTAAGGGTGGAGGAATAATAGCCCCTGTGGCACCAGCTCCATCGAGATCGTCATCATCATCATCAAAAGGAGCCTGCACAGCTCGGCGGTCAGGTCTCATTCTAGTTTGATGATCTCTCCTATGAATAGGTGCCGCCACCTCATCAGTACGCCTAAGATTTAGTAGCTCCTCATCACCCAGGTCCTCATCATCAGGATTTGTTGCCCGACCTGGGTTATCAATATTCTGTTGATGCACTTGAGCAGCTAGTCTAGCCTGCTCCTATTGATCCGCCTTTCTGTCAATGTCACGTTGTGCATCCATCCTGCCTATAGAACCTGAATAGAACAAAAACAACAACTAAAAGTAAAATCTGAGAACTTTTGACCAAAGGGTCTAGTAACTATCACAAACTTAGTTGACAACTGTATTCCCCGGCAACGGTGCCAATTTTTGATAACGCTCAAACTACAGCTCTCGTAAGAGTGTAAGCGGTCATTGTCAAATATATAACCCAACTGGGTTGGGTATCGATCCCATAGAGAATAGCCGGTCACTAAGTAAGCAAAGATTATTAGACTTTTGGTGCAAGTCTCAAAAAATGGGGGATTTTGTAGCATGCAATAATGTAACAAAATAGTAGAGTAAAAACGGAAAATAGCAAAGTAAAAAGGAAAGAATGTTCAGTAAGATATTTAACCAATGAGAATTGAGAGTTGGGGTTATTTCCACCTTATGAGTTATACGTCTCTATTGGCTATGAGTTATGCGGAATTCAGACATGCATGTGCTTATAGAGAGTTGTATTCTACGGTAAATCCAGGCGTCTTTCGACCATCAAGGATTATTTCACTTTAACTCTTTCGAGCTTAAAGCATGTCTAACGGTACGAACTCTCCAAGAGGTTAATCCATTTCCGTCACTAACTTTTTAACAGGGGTTGGTGCCCTATTACCTTGACATTATCTCTTTTTCAGACATATAACTTTTCTTTCGAACAAGTTAATGCTATACTGGCGTATTCGATGCGTTTGCAACCACAAGAATTTGCATTAAGATGAAGAGAATAATGATATAAGCATCATACGAGTCACGAACTCACAAACTCATAGCAATAGATGGTATCTCATAAGGCTTCCATAACCCCAACAGAGAAGTTTAGCTATTCATGAGTGCGACGGAAATCACAATAGACTTTATCATTATACCAAAATAAAGATCTCACATGTAGTAGGGTTTGGTATGGCGTTAGGCGTGAATTCCCTTTTAGAATAGCGGTTCTCTTGTTGTGGAAATTAAGAATTGAATAGATGAAGAAAAAGTAATTAATTGAAAGAGTTGTATTAAGATTAATGAGAATTTGAATAATAAAAACTTCAGCAAAATAGGGTATTTATAACACCCATATCCTATTCCTACTAAGCTACTGCATTACTTATCCTAGTCCTACTAGGTTACTTCATCATTATCCTAATCCTAATAAGTTACTGCTGATCCCCAAAGTCTTTGGAAATGCTGATTTTACCCGGGACAGATATTCCATGCGTCACTTTTGGTCCTTGGCGTCCAAGCTTTCCCTTCCTTCTTTCGTGAATCTTCCTTGGGCATCAAGTTATCCATAATATGCTGAAATCTGCATCATTTATACCTGAAAACTTGCTAATCACGTTTGTTAGCTCACTTACAGGAAAAAGGACTAAAAGTGCATGAATTATATATTTTTTCCTCAAAACTTAGCTAAAATATGGGTAAATTATAGTACTTTAGGCGTGTAAATACGCCTATCATTAGGTATTACAACTAAAATGGATATTTTGGAGCTACTGGTGCAGTCATAATTTACATATAAGAATTTTTATGGAAGTTTTTTCCTGGTGGATATTTGGAAGCAGTGAAGACTTCTAATTAGGGAATTGGATCAAAAAACCAAACTAACTGTCTGATAACTGAACTGTCAGTCCTAGCAAGTTATAAATGACTTGGGGCAACTAAGAGATTATAGATATAAAAATAACCTGAAGGGTCATTACATGAGTCGAAGAGGCTATCATAGATTTAGAGGGTATTTTTAGATTTGATAGCTGTATTTGTATCCCAAGGTTTGATGACTTGATTTAATTGAATTTTCTTGAAGCTACCAATCCATATATTCTATTCACCAAGGTTCAACTAAGATATATAGTGATTTGATGCAAGACTATTGTTGGAGTTGTATAAAGAGAGATGTGGAAGACTTTGTAGCTTGTTGTCTATGTTCTCAGTGGGTAAAGGCCGAGTATTAAAGACCTCATCACTTGATTTAGAGGTTTTCTATTCCTAAGTAGAAATAGGAGCGAATTACCATAGAATTTATTAGTGGTTTGCCTCATACTTCTCGTGGTTCCATTTGTATTTGGGTCATTGTGGATTGGTTGACCAAGTCGGCATATTTTATTCCTATATAGATATCCTTTAGTTTTGAGAGGTTAGCCCGTATGTATATTAGTGAAATAGTCTATTTGCATAGTATGTCTATATCTATTATTTCTAATCGAGGTTCGATGTTCACTTCTAGATTTTGAGGAGCTTTTTAGGATAGGTTGGGTACTCAGGTAGATCTTAGTACTAAATTCTATCCTGAGACGAACAACAGTTGTAGCAGACTATTCAGGTTCTCAACGATATGCTCTGATCCTGTGTTATAGATTTGTGAGGTCAGTGGAGCAACACCTAGTCTTGGAATATTTCAAGTATAATAATAGTGTAATGCCCTGAAACCTGGTCCCGAGATGTCACATGGTGCTCAAGACTACGAGTAGCCTTAAGCTAACCCTGTCTGTCTTCTACTAAATCTGAATATCATAATAAGGGATTATAGATATAAAAATCATACTAAATGCATATTTTTATCTGAGGGAACTAAGAATGTCTAAATATAATCTCTGCAAATACTAGACTCAAGAGTCTGAACAATCAATGCTGAATAATCTGAATCATAACTAGCAGTCTGACAAGCCTCTACTACTAATAATTAGAGAGTCACTGGGACAAACCCCCCAGCTGACTCAGACTGTCTGAAAATATTGAATCATCTAAACTGAAATGCTGAAATTTGAAAGACTAACTCCACAAACTATGAGGAGTCACCAACTGTCAGGATGTAGACGGAGATGCTCGAAATCAATCACGCTGCTGGAATTGAGCACCTTAACCTACATTATGAGATAATGTAGCACATAGATGTATATGCGGATCAGTACTTTTGGAATATACTGAGCATATGGGGGTGAGTGCATAAGTAAAACAATGTATCGATATCATCATAATTTGTAAAATAATGCATGATAAATGTAGATGACTCATGTAAGCTGGAATATCTGAAAAATGAGGATCATAATCATGAAGAGAAAATCGTGCTTTATAAGTCTTGTAAGTCATAACATTTAGTTCTTAAAGTTGTACTTGTACACTCTCTTTAAATAATATCATCTAAGTGTAGGAAGGATTCACTTTTCTATTTGAAATTTGAATGCTAAAATCTTTAACTAATATCATTTTGTAAAGCATAATTTGAATAAAGTTGTGAGCCTTTACACTTAGTTTTCTAAATGATTTTCTGAAAATCTTTACTGTTAGGATTACTCTTTCTGTAGGGAAATTTACTCAAAAGCTATTTGTTTACTGTTACTAGTAGGGAGGTTCTATTAACCGACATAAACTATGTGAGCTATCATGGAGTCCAACATCTTGTTCCCCTAAGGGGAAAACCTCACTTTGGGGGGAGGTGTCATACTCTTGCCAAGGAGTATAACCTAATCTAAGTGATAACATCTTAATCTGTCATCCATATTGAAATGGGAATAATCTGATAACCTGAACCTATATTGGCTCATAGTTTTGGGGCATGAGAACATACCCAACTTGGTGGTAAATACTACTCCCTTTAATGTGTATGCTCATCTCTTGGGAATCCACTTTAAAATCTAGTATAATGGTTTATTTTGAAAACCAGCCGTATAATTTCTGAATTAAACTATAATTTGAAACTGTAAAGTGGATTCCATATCTAGACTAGGATCAAAATATCAAATCTTTATCACAAAATCTAAAAACAATCTAGTCATAGGGTGCTTATAGCACAATCAATCTTGAAATAGCAATACTCAATTAGGGCTTAATGACCCATGCATCAAATTCAAGTTAAAACATCATAATAATCATGCTTGATAAACTAAATATTGATAATTCAACTCAAAACCTCGAATTTACTGCAATACGTATGCAAATACGAAAATAGACATGCAATTAATCTTATAAAATCACTTTGAAACTCATAATCTTGCAATTAGCAATAATGGGTATGAACCCTAATTTGAATCTCATATAAATTCTTATAAAATCTAGCTTTAAAATAAATTTTGGGAACAAGGATGAAAGAAGATCCTTGGTGATAAATTCCACATATCTTAATTGATGCAATTGAATACAAGATTGATCTTGAGTTTCTATTTGTGTTCTTGAAGATGAATTCTTGAAGTTCTTGAATTGGGAGTCCTTAATCTTGAGCTTTCATGGAACAATAATGGAGGAAATTTGATTTTTTGGAAAGTAATTTTTGATCTCTAGGGTTTTTCTTTTAGAAAGAATTGATGAAAATATGCATAAAGTGCTTGGAATGAGCTTAATTCCTTGTTTTGGACGAATTGGGGGCTTGGGAATTGACCAAATTGTCCCTTTTAAAATTTAATCGGAATAGGGAAAAAACGAAATTCCCAATTTCAAATGCCACCGCAACGCACCAATATCATGGCGGCTTACTAGAAAAAGGACAACAGGGAACTGGAAAATCTCCGCGATACGGAGCTATCGCGATAAGCTATTGAAATGCCATTTTGGCAATCACTACGATACGCCACCATCACGGTAAGTGACTGGAAATTGACAATTGGGAAATAAGGTTTCATCTTGATGTGGGATTATCGTGGAGGTCCACTGGAATTGGACAATTGCTATTTTTCTTGTCACCGCGATGCGGGACTTGCCTAAATGGCTCATTGTTTTACTAAAAATATCCTAATTTCTCAACCGAGTGTTAGATTTAGGTGAAATTGGTATCGATTGAAAGATAATTCAATTTTCTACACAATGGAGGGTCTAGAACAGGAAAATTCCATATGTAGCAAAAGTTATTCATTTTTGAAGCTAACCCTTGACATTATAGAAGGTAAATTGAGTTAGGAAAAATGCGAGGTATTACAATATCTCTCCCTTGGGAACATTTGTCCTCGAAGTTTGGTGGATAAATTGAAAATAGTAAGGATTCTGAGGTTATATGCTGACATGCACAATGTAAAAAGTTGTATCACTAAATCTAAAACATATTGATCTACTAAACTGATTTGCGAGTGCATGAATTTCATCAAGATAACTATATAGCTAAATCTGAAACTTGAAAAGAACTGAATGAAGGAAGACTATTACCTTCAGATGAATCTAAGTTTGTGTAGAAGAGATGAGGATACTTGGTTCGCATGTCTACTTCTGCTTCCCTAGTAGAACCCTCAATGGACTAATTTCACCACAGAACTTTGACCAAGGAAACTTCTTTGTTCCTTAGTTTACGAATCTGATGATCAAGAATCTCTACTGGAACTTCTTCGTATGAGAGGTTATTCTGAATATTTGTACTTTCTAGAGGAACTAAAATAGCTGAATCATCCATACACTTCTTCAGTAAGGACACATGGAACACTGGATAAACTGAGGATAAATTTGTTGGTAGCTCAAGCTTGTATGCCACCTTCCTAATATGACTCAAAATCCAAAAAGGACCTTCATATCGGGGACTGAGCTTTCCCTTTTTTCCAAATCTCTTTACGCCCTTCATGGGTAAAACTTTTAAATACACAAGTTCATTAGTCTCAAACTCAAGATCTCTTCTTCTCATATCTGCATAAGATTTTTGATGACTCTGGGCTGCTTTCAACCTCTCTTGAATCAATTGAATTTTCTCCATGGCTTCAAACACCATCTCTGGCCTAAACAAAGCGGCCTCACCCACTTCAAACTAACCGACTGGTGATCTACATCTCTGCCCATGTAGAGCCTCAAACAGAGCCATCTGAATACTAGAATGGTAACTGTTATTATATGTGAACTCAACTAATAACAAATGGTCATCCCAACTACCTTTGAAATTGAGAACACATGCCCTCAACATATCCTCTAAAGTTTGAATAGTCCTTTCTGCCTGACCATCTATTTGTGGATGAAAAGCTGAGCTAAAATGAACTTGGGTACCAATACCCTTCTAAAAGGCTTTCCAAAACTGAGAGGTAAACTGAGTACCCCTATCTGAGATTATAGACAAGGGAACTCCATATAATCTAACCAACTATCTGATATGCAACCTAGCATAATCTTCAGCTGTGTAGGACATGTGAACTGGTAAGAAATATGCTAACTTAGTCAATCTATCTATAATAACCCAAATCGAATCTTACTTACAATGCAAATGAGGTAATCTAGTCACAAAGTCCATATTCACCTCTTCCCACTTCCAAGTGGGGATACTAAAATCTTACAATGTACCACCAGGTCTTTGGTGTTCTACCTTAACCTATTAAAAAATGCACACTTGGCTACAAATTCTGCTATATCACTTTTCATACCACTCCACCAATTGATTTCCCACAAGTCTCAGTACATCATAGTAGCACCAGGATGAATGGAATAACGCACACCATGCGCCTCCGCCATAATCCACTGTCTTAAATCATCAATATATGGCACACATAATCTACTCTGGTACCTCAACACATCATCTCCCACTTAGGAGAAAACCTCTCTCTTTTGGTCTTTAACTGACTCCTTTAGTTCGACCAAACTAGGATCCTTATCTTGCTTCTCTTTCACTTCAGAGACTAGAGAAGATCCGAAACTACTCTTAACCTAAATATTCCCTTCAGCTGAGTTAACCAAACAAATACCCAATCTAGCCAGTTGATTAACTTCTCTTAATAAATCTCTCTTATCATTCTCCACATGAGCAAAACTACCCATAGATAATCTACTAAGGGCGTCTGCCACTATATTTCCCTTTCTTAAAAGATATAGCACACTCATGTCATAATTTTTCAACAATTCTAACCTCCTTCTCTGATGAATATTCAAATCCCTCTGAGTAAACACATACTGTAAGCTTTTGTGGTTCGTAAACACATCAACATGCACCCCTAAAGATAATGCCTCCAGATTTTCAATATAAGCACAACAATAGCTAATTCAAAATCACGGGTAGGGTAATTCTTTTCCTGAGGCTTAAGATGTCTAGAGGCATAGGCTATGACTTTACCTCTCTGCATCAGAATACAACCCAAACCAACTCTAGAGGAATCATAATATACAAGAACCCATCTGTACCATTAGGTTATGCTAAAACTAGTGCTGAAGTTAGTCGAGTCTTTAACTCCTGAAACTCTTTTCACAAGAATATGACCACTGAAACTTAACTTTCTTTTGGGTCAATCTAGACATAAGGGATGTTATAGAAGAAAAACCCTTAAAAAAAGTATGTAATAGCCAGCTAAACCCAAGAAACTTCTTATATCTAATAGAGAAATGGGTGTAGGGAAATTCCTTACTGCTTCTATCTTTTGGGGATCAACTCTAATACGTGATTTGAGCATGTTCCACATGTGAGTGAGATTTTTGTTGTGTTTCTTATTGCATTTTGATGTCTAGAACTTTCTTGGTGTGTGTGCAAAATGAAATAAAGAGTGTGGATTTATGGGATGATATAGGCATTTCTTTTATAGCTATGTTTCATACCATCTTTGATCTACCCTTGTGCATAATATTAGTTAGCCCTGTTGAGCCCTTATCCCATTCTTTGATAAACTCATTTGTAGCCTATTTCTTTTCTTTGGTGGGACCTTGATCCAAATCTTCTAAGCTCTTTATTTGCAAAATTAATGCGATTAAGGAGAGTGAAAATAAAAATAAAAGAGGTGCAAGTAAATACCCCAAAAGCAACTATTGATGTTTAAAAGAGGTAATGTGTAGTGGTTGTGAGTTTTGTAATGAAAAACAGAGAAGTTGTGCTAGAATTTGATCATGAGTTGATAAAGAATACTCCTTCCATAATAATTGTGGAATAGCTTAATGAGATGGGGAAAACCAAAAGAGAATAGGAAGGTTGAGGTGGTTAAAAGTGTATATTTTTAGAGACTTATATTAATATATGTGTGATGTATTAAAGAACTTATGGAAGATAGTCACTATTCCTTGCAAAAATAGTTCCTACCTATCCCTTAGTAAACATTACAACCCTAAAAGTCCTATTTTATCCTTAGCCTTAACATTCTGACAATATTGGAGCACTAAACTAAGGGAAAGAGTATGGTTCATCTTGTTTAACTTGTGAATTCCTTGTGACAGTGAGCATAATTTTATTCTTATACCCATTCTTGTAAAAAATTGCATTTGTGTAAGTGAATGTGGGTAACTCTCTTATGGAGAGGGAACATATCCGATGATAGTTAGATGACTTATATTATCTCTTTGATTTAGTAATATTCATAAGTTTTCCATCTTGGTGAGTCAATTATTGATGTTACGATATTTCGAAGTAGTGTTCATGAGCTTTCAAGTTTATGTGACATGAATAGTGTAAAACTTATTGTCTGTATAGTCATGGTGGTATTGGGTTAAGAGTATTTCTTATAGTTGTAATATGCAGTTTCTCTTATTTATGATCCTTAAAGTGAAGAGTTTTTCAAGTACGAACAAGTCTTTAAGTATGGGGTGATGATCTTAGGTGGATTTATGCACCTAAGTGTTGTTATTTACGCGTATTTTTCCTAGTTTTGAGGACTTCTCATGTGTGTAATTTTTTGATAAATGAGAATCTAAATGTTAGTTTAGTGAATTACAATGTTCAAGGTGTTTTCATAATGAGTTACGAGTCAAAACACTAAGTTAAAGTTCAAATGCAAAAACTAGTACTCTTAGCCTGAGCTATGTCCGTTTCTAGTTCATCATGTTGGATTCTATGTTGTTTTAAGCTCAAATTTATGGTGTTTGAAGTTGTAGATGCTTGGTGAGTTGATAAATATGATATGTTGTGGATATACAAAATGGAAAACAAGATGAAAAGTTACCACAAAATCTTGTACTTAAAGGACAAATACATTGGATTAAGCTTGATGAGGTCTGGAATTTTGGGACTCATTGGCATGCCACGTTTTCTAGATGGTGTGATATTAGTGTGGTAAACCCTTGGATGCATTATAATAATCCCATTCCAGTATCTAGGTGTGATATTAGCATGCCTTTCTTCCTAGAAACCATGATAGGGCATGGCACGGAGGCTAATCCAAATCGTTCAATGTTGGCCTAGTATAAATAGGACAGTCCTATTCTTTGGTATTCACCCAGGACAGCCTTGGGGCTTGAACATACACTGGAAAACTCTTCTATTAGGGTTTTCACTCTTTTTATTTAGTTTATTCTTGAACTTAAACATCGAATATTTTATTATGGTTCTTGTTATGTCCATAAGTGGCTAAACACCCCTTTTCGAGATTAAGGCCATGTACATGAGTACTTATGTTTATTAATTGTGTTGGTTGATATTTTAATCATTGTTCGTTTTCTTATATACTTTTTTAACTATAAATGGATTCACGACCCTTAAGATAAATGCTAAATTCTATTATGAGCTTGGAAGGAAGAACTATAGACTAGGATGGGGGATATTGGAAATAAGATTGTAATCTTCTCATGAATTGAAGTTATAATTTGTGTTTAGGATATGAATATAACTAATACACCCTATTTGGTTTATGAACAGAAGAAATATAAAGACATTTAACTTTTTCTTGCATTCCTGCTCAATGATATAGTTGTAATGCTTGATCAGATAGTTGGTTGGATGTTCAAAAGACTCGTAATCATATAATCAACCCCTTGAACCAACAACCAAGATAACTAATAAAACAAACAAAGTTATATAGCTAATTATGATTGTTTTTAGTGCCTTAGTCCTGCATTTCTCCCCATAATTTTTCCAAACCTTTACTTTACCGTATTATTTAGTTTATGTTAGTTTTAACTACCAAACTATTGTGGTTACTATTACACTTATTTAATCTTTGAAGTAAAACTGGATTAAGATAGTTGTTTAACACTAGTCCCTATGGTATCGATCCTTGGCTTTCTTTAAGTCCACTGCATTACTTGGGTGGACCATGTACACCTATGTGTCCACTTGGGCGCAACAAGTTTCGGCGTTGTTGCTGTGGACTTATAAATTGGATATTGTCTTATATTTAGTTTTTCCTTTTGATTTCTTAAGTGATAATTAATGATCTTAATTTTTGAATTTGTAGGAACATGCTTGAAAGCTAGTAAGCTGGCAAGGGATAGGGAGTTGGTTGAACCATATCCCAAACTAGAGAAATTCTTACATTATCATAGGAGAGAAGCAATACTTCTATAATAGATACCATAAATTCAGGAAGAAGAGGCTATTCCTGTACCCATGGATAAAGGTCTACCATCCCACAGGATCATTCATGAAGTGGAAATGCCACTGGCGACTAATGTTACCTATGCCATATTTAGACCCACTGTCAAAAGTAGATTTGGGTTGAAACAAAAAATAGTTCATCTTTTGTACTTCAATTGGAAATTCACTGACTTTTCACATGAAGATCCATACGTTCCCTTGTAGAATTTCTTAGAGATTAGTAACACGTTCATACCTACTGGGGTATCTACTAATTATATGAGGCTGGCACTCTTCCCCTTTTCACTGTTGGGGTAAACAAAGAAGTGGTTGAATGTCGATAGGGTAGGTTCTATCACTATATGGGATGACTTAGCCTGGAAATTCCTCATCAATTTTTTCCCATCGATAAGACTGTAAGATTATGTAGTAAGGTTTTGAGATTTAAGAAAAAGATGGATGAAAATCTATATCATGATTATGAGAGGTTCAAATCTCTTCTTCATGACTGTTGACATCAGCAGCAGTCTAGTAAGGTATTACCTCACACCTTTGTTGAAGCACTTAACCATAACACAAAAATTTTCTAGATTCAGCTGCAGGGGGTCAAGATATAGAGAAAACGTATGATGATCTATATAACTTGTTAAACTATATTACACAAGGTAATCCTGACTGGCATGGTGATGTCTCAAAAAGCTCAGTGAAAAATGATGCGAGCATGATTAATGTTGATGTAGCAGAACTTTTGACACCCCATTATCATCTATGCGAAATTGAATGATGATTCAATTTTGCAAATTAGGTATGAATCGATCTTAGGCTCAAGTGAATGCAATACAGCAGACACTATCATGGTGTGAGATATATGGCAATAACGTCTACTCTACAAACTTGTGTAGTACAAATCCAGAATTGTTGAACTTTGTAGGCAATGCTCAAAAGCCAAATTATAGGAATTTCTACAACCATAAGGTGTAGAGTCAACCCAATAGTTCACGAGGAAGTAGTCAGACTCAACAATTCCAGCTGAAGCACAACCCATAGTCCAATAATATAAAGGAGACTTTGAAGATGATCCTGGCCAACCAAGAAAAAATGGCTGCCAAAATAAAAAAATCAGCAAGTGGCTCAGCAAAAATTAGAGCAGCAATTAGGGCAACTAGATCAAGCATAGAATACCAGGCCTACCAAGTTATATCACCTCAAGGAGAGGTAAAAATCTTATTAACAAGCCTATGATATAGAGTTAGTTCCACAATAGGTAAAGAATAACCAATTTGAAGTTGATGATAGTTAAAAGTTGGGGAAGACTAAGTACCCAAAAGCTAAGGTTGCAGATCAAGTGCATTAAAGGCCACCACCACCATTTCCACAGAGGCTTAAAAAGTCTAAAGAGGATTCTTTTTTAAGAAGTTCTTTGACACATTTAGAGAACTTGACATTAACCTTTATCCTTTAGATATTTTATAGGGAATGTATAAGTATGCCAAGTACTTGAAGTATGTGGTGACTATAAAAACTAAACTGCAGGACATTGAGATGGTGGCACTTACTGAAGAGTACAGTTTAGTGGTGATGAGAAAAATTCCTAAGAAATTGAAGGAACTAGGGAGTTTCACACTCCCCACATAAATTTATTGCAATGATAAGGTCTATGATATGAGAGATTTAGGGGAAAGTATCAACTTGATGCCCCTATCAGTGTTCAACACTCTAGGTTTGAGAAAGCCGGGACTATGCTCTATGGTGCTACATATGGTAGACAGAACTAGAGTCTAGTCCAAAGAAATCATCGTGGATGTTATTATTAAGGTTGGTAAGTTTATTATCCCTAATTACTTTATTGTTCTTGATTATGATGCAGATGATAGGGTACAAATTATATTGGGAAGTCCATTATTGGCAAGGGAGAAACACTAATAGATGTGAGAGAGGGAACTCTTGAATGATCGAGAGGTGGTTTTTAAAGTCTATAAACCTTTCAATCCTCCTTCTCATTATAAATACTTATACATGATAACCACCATAAAAGTGGATGAGTGTGGGGTGGTGGATAATGCACCATAAAATACCTCTTTGAACTATCTAATAGAGTTTCCTAAGCCCCCAATAAAGCCTAAAATTGGGAAATTTATAGATCTTGAAAAGGTGATTGTTGATAAAGATGATGATCTTAAGAGTACACACTCAAGAGGTTAGAAAAAAGTGAGAAGATGGCCTCTGAGTAGGAGGAAGAGGATAAAGAAAAATGGTTGAGTTACAAAGTGGGTCATGCCGTGACACTAAATCAGGCATTGTTTGGGAGGCAACCCTAACTAAAGTATCTATTTTATTTTCAGTATTTTAGTTTTTACTTAACATAGTTTTTTTGGTCGAGTCACAGGTTAATAGGAAGTCTGAGTATCGGAGATTAAGCTAAAGAGCATGGCAAAGACTGGGTTTAGGGTCCACCCAACCTCATCAATGATAAAATAAGCTACTAGATGGGACCAAAGGCCTCAATGAGTAGTTCTATCCTTACTTTTAATTATACTTTGGGGACAAAGTGAGTTTTAAGTGTGGGGTGGGGAAATTCTCATGGCTTCGGGTGAAGTAATGCACTAGAATTTGCATTCTTATTTTTTTTTGAGTTTTCGACAAAATTTTAAAACTTACAAAAAGATTTTTTTCTTTTAGTTTTTATTTTTTTGGTTGGTGTCTAGTAGGGGCAAACTTCACCCACCTTGTGGTTGTTCTTTTTGGTTCTTTTCAATGGGGGTGCCCTTTGAACCCAATATCCTTTTTCTTTTCAGGAGTGAATTTTTTTTTTGTGTTAGTTAAGTAAGATATCCTTGTTGGTGCTATATATGACTACAATATGCTAGTAGTTTTGTATGTGAAAGTATGTGATTGTGCTGAATAACTACTCTTGAGAATCCTAGGATCATGTTTATGACTCTTGTACGTTGTTGTCTTAATGTTGAATCCCTGTGATTGCTTGGTTGATAGTCTATGATTATACTACTTGATTTGAGCATGTTCCATGTTTGATATATATTTTTGTTGTATTCCTTGTTGCATTTTGATGTCTAGAACTTGCCTACTATGTGTGCAAAATGAAATAAAGAGTATGGGTATAGGGGATGATATAGGAATTTCTTTGACAGCCATGATTAATACCCTCTTTGATCTACCCCTGTGCAAAATATTAGTTAGCCCTGTTGAGCCTTTAGCCTATTCTTTGATAGCTTCATATATATCCTATTTCCTTTCTTTGGTTGGACCTTAATTTGATCCAAAACTCCTACGTACTTTAGGTCCAAGATTAATGAGATTAAGGAGAGTGAAAATATGAAGAAAATAGGTGAATGTGAATCCCCCTTATAGTAACTATTGGTGCTTAAACGAAGTAATGTATGGTAGTTATGATTTTTGTAATGAAAAAAAGAGAAGTTGTTCTAGAATTTGATCATGAGTTGATGAAGAATACTCCCTCCATAATAATCGTGAATTAGCTTAATGACATGAGGAAAAACAAAATATAATGGGAAGGTAGAGGTGGTCAAAAGTGTGGTTATTTAGAGATTGATTTTAATGTATGTGTGATGTGTTAAAATGCTTAGGGAAGATAGTCACTATTCCTGGCCAAAATAGTTCCTACCTATCTCTTTCCCTAGATTACAACCCTAAAAGTCTTATTTGATCCTAAGACTTAACATTCTTACATTAAAGGAGTACTACACTAACGGAAAGCCTATGTTTCATAGTGTATAACTTGTGAATTCCTTGTGAAAGTATGCATAGTTTGATTCTTATACCCATTCTTGTGATAAATTGCATATATGTGAGTGAATGTGGGTAATTTTCTTATGGTGAGGGAACATGTCTAATGTTATTTTGGTGAATTATATGATCACTTTTATTGAGTAATATGCATGAGTGTGCAAACTTGGTGAGTCAATTATTGAGTTTATGATGTTTTGAAGCAGTGTCCACGAGCTTTCAAGTTATGTGACATACTATAAAATTTTCAATCTGTGTAGTCATGGTAATATTAGATTGAGAGTGTTTATTTTCGTAGTAATGTGGAGTATATCTTGTCTATGATTCTTAAATTTAATAGTTGTTCGAGGATGAACATTGTTTTAAGTGTGTGTGTGATGATCTTAGGTGGATTTATGCACCTTGGTGTTGTTATCTACACAAATTTAGCCTAGTTTTGAGGAATTCTTGTGTGGGTATTTAGTTTTTATAAATGAGCATCTAAATTTTTATTTATAGAATTACAATGTTCAAGGTGTGTTCATAGTGGTTTATGATTCAAAACACTAAGTTAAAGTTCAAATGCGAAGACTAGTACTCTTAGCTTGAGCTATGTCCCTTTCTAGTTCATCATATTCGATTCTATATTGTTTTGAGCTTGAAATTTGTGGTGTTTGATGCTTATTATTATTTTTACATTGATAAATATTATATATGGTTGATATACAATCTGTAAAACAAGATGAAAAGTCACCACACAACATGGACTTGAAGGACAAATGCATTGGACTAAGCTTAGCAAAATCTGATATTTTGGGACTCATTGGCGTGTCCCGCTACCTAGATGGTGCGATATTTTCATGGAACTCCCTTTGATGAATTATAATAATCCCATTCCAGTATATAGGTGAACGATTATCGTTCCATTCTTCCAAGCCACCGAAATAGGGGCGTGGCATAGAGGCTAATCCAAATCGGCCAATGTTGGCCTAGTATAAATAGGACACTCCTATTAGTTGGTATTCACCTGGGACGACCTTGGGGATTGAACATACACTGTAAAATGATACTATTAGGGTTTTTACTATTTCACTTTAGTTTATTCTTGGACATATATATGGATTATTTCATTATAGTTCTTGTTGTGTCCATGAGTGGCTAAACACCCTTTTTCGGGGTTAAGGCCATGAACAAGAGTATTTATGTTTCTTAATTGAGTTGGTTATTTTTTTATCATTTCTGGTTGTTCCTATATCCTTGTTTTACCTTTCTTATGGATTCTCAAACCTTAAGATAAATGCTAAATTCTATTGTGAGCACGAAAGAAGGAATGATAGAATAGGACGGGGGATATAGGAAATAGGATTGTAATATTCTCATGAATTGAATTTATAATTTGTGTTTAGGATAGGAATATACCTAATACACCCTTTTTGGTTCATAAGAAGGAAGAGATATAAAGGATTTTTGCTTGGTCTTGCATCCCTGCTCAATGATGTAGTTGAAAGGCTAGGTTAGATAGTTGATTAGAGATCGTAAGACCTGTAATCATATAATTAACCCCTTGAACCAAAAACTAAGATAATTAATGAAACCAATGAAGTTATAAAGATAAGTATGATTTTCTTTAGTTCTTTATCCCTGGGTTTCTCCCTATAATTGTTCTGAATCTTTTCTTTACCATATGTTTTAGTCTACGTTAGTTTGAACTACCAAACTTTTTTGGTTACTATTGCACTTATTTAATCTTTGAAGTGCGACTGGATTAAGATAGTTTTTTAACAGTGGTACCTATGGGATTGATACTTGGCTTTCTTCAAGGTCACTATATTACTTGGGTGGACCATGTACACTTTTGTGTGTTATTTCACCCAAACTATACCCCCCAAGAAGATACAATGCAGTCGCTATTAAATTATAGTAACCAAACTAGGTTGGGGGCGATCCTACAGGGAATAGGTCAAATTTGTCTCTTGAACTTGTTGAAGTAGTCGGAAGTGCAGAAAAGTAAATGGGGTGGATTTGTATTAAACATTTAAAGTAACGAGTTGTGAATTCTTTTGGTTTTAAACAAGCTGAGATTAAAAATTGGACTGTGTTCCACCTGGCCTCCGAACTTAGTAGGTTTCTCATGCTCAATCCAACTATCTCACCGCCAGACATACAAAATCTGACAAGTTAGGTATTACAAACCATTTTGTGAAAGTTTTAATAAATCTCACCCTTCACTTTTTGAGTCTTTGTGTGTTGCCTTACTAACCATTGTCTTTGATCCCAGTTTAACTATTATCTTGTAGGTCTCAAGTTATTAGACGAGGGTTGATAGACTTGAATCACTATTTTAATCTTCTTTCCCAAATCATAATCTCTCTTGTGAAGACGATCTTGAATACATGCGGGTACTTAGAGTTGGCCACCTTTAAGAAGGTAATTAAACTATAGAAGATTACAATGCAAGTGTAAATAATGATCTAGAAGAACCTCACACATCCCTTACTTTGTTATTCTACCTGGGTTCCCACAACCCTAAATAAGGGATTTCGCCGCTCATAGTTGCAAAACAATCCAGGGAATTCAACAAAGAAAGCATAGAAGTAATTTCACAACAATAAAGAATAAAACCCAAAGTCTCAAATCAATTACTCAACCAAAAACCAAGAAGATGGAGATTCCAAGATAAAAAGTCAATCTTAAAATCAAATAAATGTTTATGAATATTATGAGTGAATAAACTGACTAAAACACATCAAAAGAGTATTTATACAGTACATAAAAAAATCAATAATATAAACTAAAATATACAGGGAAAACTAAGACAGTGGAAACTCACGATGCCACCTATGGTCCATAAGTCACACCTACACCATGTAGGTGGTTATCGTAGGTGACAGGCTCATCAAATCTTCAATAATTTCTCATGCACTGGTACCTACGGGCTTTAGGTGGTACCTATATCCCATAGGATGGTCCATCGTAAGTACTAGGAAAAATCCTCCATTTGCAGCTTCTCTGAACTTCAATCTCTAACACTTACACTGTACCTATGACATTGTAGGTGGTACCTATGGTCCATAGGTGAGCTATCGTAGCTAGAAGTCAAAAAATTAACTTTTGATTCTCTGAATTTTGCAACTCTGACACATAAGACAACTACTTACGCCATGTAATTGCTACCTAGGACACTTTGGTAGACTCATAAGTAGGCTTTTTTTGAAGATCTTGACTCCTTTTCTTTATGTTAAGCTCCACAACCTAGTTCCAAAATGGACACAAAAACACATTATATCTGCCAAAACAAACCTAAGTGCTTGCATATTTTCTAATTTTAAGCATCGAAAGTAGAATGAAAGCATGGTACATCAACACCATCAACTTAGAATGTTTGCATGTCCTTAGGCAAAAAAACACAACAAAATATCATAACGATGCGTAACCAAGAGAAATCTAAGACACCTATGATAGTTAATCTTAAATTCAGCTAAAAAATATCACCCTTCCTATTTTAACTTTTCAAAAGTAAATGTGTGAATCTAGGTAGCAAAACAATGTGACACAGGGAATCAAGCTATGTCATTACATTAGCAACACATAATCCAGCATATATACAAATTACACTTCTCGATCAGATAAGCAGCTAGCAACATAACCCGTGCACCCTCACAATAAAGAAGTCCCACTCACTCAGTAGAATAATGCATGTTAATGTGGGGACAATTACAAGACACTCAAACTCACAAAGAAGCTACATCAATGTGCATAGAATACCATAGGCTTACCCTTATTTTTTTACCTTAGTTTTTCTGGCAGTCAGGCTAGGATCACTATAGGACTTTACTCGGCTTATAATGTAGGTTTCGGGGCTGGTATGGTACATTTGGGAAATTAGTGACTAAACCTCATTGACACTACAATTACATTAGGGGTCCACTTATCCCAACTTCTCTTTTATTGTGCCCTTATTTCTCCCCTTTTATTCATTTATTGCTCATTCAGTTTGGGTATGGTTTCTTATATTCTTTTTTTTTCAATCTTATTTTCTTTTTCTTTTTCATTTTTTACCATACCTAATCCTACTTTTTTTTCTCTTATATACTCCCTTCTTTATACTCACTCTTATTCACTCACCCCTATGATAGCCACCCTCAACTTAGGTGATTTGACTGAGTTGAGGTGCATAATGTCCAAGAGGACTAGGCCCAAAATAGGATCATTGCAATTAAATGGAAAGGTGAAAGATGAAAACAAGAAAATAGGTCTATAAAAGCTCAAAATAGGGATAAAGGGATACTTATTCATATTTGCAAGGTCGTTTAGGCAAAAAGTGGACTAAGTTAAAGAACAACCTATGATCCTTTCCTAACTGACCATCCTACAACATAGGAAAGACTAAACGGGAAAGTTCTATATTCAACACACAATGGGAACTAAGTAGGCATCTTATACACACATGGAACATGGTTGTATTACAAGCTCCTGTCTATACGGTTCATGCAAATGCTAACTATGATTATCATGTCCCTAATCCTAATTCCATAACTAGATTCACAGTGGACACATATATACACATCACATAGTTCGAAAATAATTTTTTTGGAGGGTTTTAATTTTTTCTAACACTTTAAACACAAAATACATGAACTGTCCTTAGGTAAATTTTTCCTCCTAGTTAAACAAAAATATCACAAAACCCTACAAAACAAACACAATACAATAAAATATTTCTTAGGCATGCCGGTTATACTATCACAATGCAATTAATATGAAAAGAAGTACGACAATAAAAACTACAGCGGTTGTGGTACACCCCTACCCCAACTAAAAGACAATGCATTGTCCACAGGGTGTGCTACAATACAGATCAAGGGAATAAGGACAAACCAGGGATGTACTAGGCGTCTTCCTCATACTTGTCCCTATCAGGGGTATCTAGTATCTCAATTAGTGGAGGCAGTGGTGGTGGAAGGGTGTGACTAGAGGATGCACCTGTAGCTAACTCATGGCGTCTTACCTCATAATCTATCCTGGACACCAAATACTCATGGGCATCCTTTTTGAAGTACTGATCATAGGGAATGGTGGGGTCATATAAATTCTCCAGTCTACCTCTCTTGGTCCTAAAGTTTGGGTCCATCTCCTCCAACACAAACAAATCAAAGTGTCTCAGGCCACATGGAGCCATCAGATAAGTAAATGATAAGATAACTAAAGAAATGTTCAAAATCTATCTCTCAGTGAAAGAGCGTGCCTATGCTAATAGTGTGGTCACCTCCTCCCAAATCTCACCTAGTCCAGGAGCCAATATATCTCTAATTTGAGCTGACACCTGCATCTCAAAAACATTGATCCAAGTGTTTAACTCACTAGTGAACTCTAACATCTCAGCCTGAGGTGAAACCTTTATCCTAGTCTCAGCACTCTATAATGTCACTTGGACCCAAGGCTGAATCTATCCATATAATGATGCCAACTCAAACTCAATATCAGTAAGGAAGGTGGTAGTCGTATCTCTATTCTCTACTAGGCTCTGTAAGAACTCATGAGGTATTGAAATAAACCCTAATGTATATCTCTTGCAGTGGTAGTGGGCAAAAGTGGGATAGTAAATACCCTAATCGGCTCAAAAGTAGAGGCTAGGACTAAAGTAGAAGTAGCTTGGCCCCCTCCCCTCCCCTTTTGTAGCAATCTTAAGCTCATCTCTATGCTCGTTCATATCAATATAAACACCCACATTAAAATCTCCCAAAGCTACACCTCCAATTAAAGATAAATTGATCGAAGAAAAATATAGTAACCAAACTAGGATGGGGTCAAACTCATAGGAAATACACAGAACTATCTCTCTCAATTGCTGAAATCAATGGGCAGTATAGAAAGTAAATGGGCAGATTTTGATAATAACAATAAATAGTAAAAAAAACTCAAATTCTCTTGGTTTTGATCAATCATAAATGAACACTAAGCTTGTGTTCCCCGTGGCTTCTAACTTTGTAGGTTTATCATGCTTAATCCAACTATCAAACTGTTTTGCATGTTGAATCTAACAAGTTATGTATCACTAACACTCGGCATACTTTGGTGAATTTCACTTACCTCTCAGTCTATGAGTACCGGATTACTAACCCTTGCTCTAGACCCCAATTTCAACTATCTTCTCTTGGTCTTAAGTGATTAGATGAAGATAATTGTATTAAGTAGATCGTGATGATTAGATTATATAGACAATTAACTTTGAATCACTATTGTGAACTCCTTTTCCAATATCTATATCCCTCTCAAATTTGTGGTGAATACAGGAAAAATCCTAACATTTGCAACTGTTAAGAAATTAATAAGTGTGAAGAAAACCACAATACTTGTAGCAACAATAATCTAGAAGTATTGAAAACATCCCTTACTTTTTTAATCCACCAGGGTTCCCACAACCCTAGCTAAGGTAATTAACCACTCATCATTGTGAAACAATCAATGAAATTCATAATTACAATCATTAAATCAAACTTACAAGAATTTATAATGAAAACCCAAAGTCTTAGATTATGAATTCAACCAAAAACAAGAACACACGAATCCCAAGATAAAAATTGAATCTCAAAATAAAAATATATGTTTGTAAGTGTTAAGAGTGCATAAACTAATTAAAAAGCATAAAAGGGTATTTATAGAATACATGGAAATCCTTGGAAACCAATCCTAAACAAAAGAGGAAAATCGGAGTTGGTAGGCTACCTATGGACCATAGGTGGCACCTATGGGCCGTAAGTGGCCCCACATAGGTGCTACACTTCAAAACATCTGGATGGTCGCTGAAAATTTCAACTCTCAAAAACATGGACTAGAACCTACGGACTGTAGGTGGAACCTACGGGCGGTCTTCGTAATAGAAGAGACATTTGGCGATAAGCTTGCGCTTTTTTGGAGAGATCATCATAAATGATTAAAGTGTGTCGTTCACGATACAAAAAATATTCAGCCCGTAAGTTCCCATCATGGTAGGAAGTTCTAATTTTTAACTTTAGAATACCTATATCTCAATGCTCTGACACTTGTTCTGGCACCTACTCCACGTAGGTAGTACCTACGGGCCGTAGGCGACCACATTAGTTGTTCTAAACTTCAGTTAACCCTTGTTTCTCTAATTTACCTCCCAAAACCTGGTGTTCTACAAGACACAACACAAAACACATCATATCTAACAAAACAAACTAATTTATTACATATTTTTGTAGTTTTAAGCGTCGAAAGTGCTATGAAATCATAGCACATTAACACCCTCAACTTAGAAATTTTACATATCCCAGGAAACACAATTAAACTATAAAAACAATGACGCTTAACTAGAAGAAACCTAAGTTATCTAGGACAATCAAACATGAACTTTAAGATCAAAACATTACCCCCTTGCAATTTTAACACTTAATACCAACTATGTGTATCAATGAAGCACAATAATGATATATAAGGAAATCCTGACATGGCATTACATTAACAACAAACAACCATGCATATGTTTAGGATACACTACCCAACCAAGTAAGAAACAAGCAACACAACCCATGCATCATCACATTAAAGAAATACCAATCGCTCAATAGAATAATGCATTTTAATGTAGGGACGTATCAAGAGACACTCAAAATCATAAGATAAGTTCCAATAATGTGCATCAAATACCATAGGATTGCCCTTATTTTATCTACCTTATTTTTAAGACAGTTGGGTTATGATCACTATAGGACTTTACTCGGCTTGTATGTAGGCTTGGGGACTGGTATGGTACATATGAACATTCAGTGAATAAGTCTCATTGGAACTACATTTACTTTAGGGATCCACTTATCTACTAATTTTCTTTTATTCCACCCTTATTTATCCCTTGTTATTCCTTTATTGCATATTTCGGTTGAGTGTGGTTTCTTTTATTCTTTCTTTTTCTTTTTCAACATTTCTTTTCTTTTTGTTTTTTTCCTTTTTCTATCACACACAACCTTTCTTTATTTTATCTTATTTACCGTTCTTCAAACCCACTTCACATTACACACCCCTATGATAGCCACCCTCAGCTTAGTCAATTTGCTTGAGTTGGGATGCACAATTTCCAAGGAAGACCAAGGCCAAAATAGGTTCATTGTAATAAAAATGGGAAGGTCAAAACAATAAAAAAAATTCTATTAGGCTCAACATAGGGACCAGGGGATACTTTTTCACATTTGGAAGATTTTTTAGGCTAATAGTAGACTTATTTCAAGAACGGCCTATGATTCTTTTCTAACGACTATCCTACAACCTAGGAAAGAACAGCCAGGCAAGTTCTAGATTCAACACACAAAGGGAACAATGTAGTATCTCACACACTAAAGGAACAAGGTTCCATCACAAACTACTAATCCTAATGTGATAATGAGATTCACATTGGTCACACATCTAAATATACCACAATTCAAAAACAAATTTTTGGAGGGGTATTATTTTATCTCAAAAATTAAAACAAAGTGCATCAACTACCTTAGATACTCAAAAATCTCTTAGTTACTCAAAAACATAGCACAATTTGAATAAAACATAATACAACACAATATTTTTCTAGACATGCTGATTCTACAACCATACCACAACTGACAGGAAAACATGCACGTTAATAAAGACCTGTGGTAGCTTTGGTAAACCCCATCCCTAACTAAAAGACTAAGAATAGTCCCTAGTGCATGATAACAATAAAAAGTAAGAGAATAAGGACATAACTGGGGTGCACTTGGCATCCAAAACTGACACCGATGCAAAAATACCAAGATACCTTGTGTTTTATCCTAAGCAGTGCTGGATTTACCATCATGACATGACTCAGTTTCCTTGGCTACTCAGACTTCTCAAAGGTTCACCTTATCAAATACCTTCCCCTTACAAAGATTACCCACATAGTGCTTCGCACGCTGTCCATTCACTTTGAATGGGGTTTCATCTTCTCTTTTTAGCTCTACAACACCATGAGGAAATACCCTCGCCACAGTAAATGGTCCAAACCACCTAGACATTAACTTAATAGGTAATAATCGAAATCTTGAATTGTACAATAAGACCAAATAAGTGGGCTTAAACATTTTTTCTCAATTTTCCTATCATGATACATTTTCATTCTTTCTTTGTATATAGCAGAACTCTCATTAGAGTGGAACTAGAATTCATTAATGCTCCATGATTTTATGGCATATTATATGCTTAAAATGGTGAAATTATGCATATCCTTAGGTTGTTTTGACAGATATGATGTGTGTTTTATATATGTTATAGGAAAATTAGGTTGGAAGTGGTGTTGGACTACAAAGAGGATGAAAAAGATCTGAAAAATAGCAGTACTGGTTAGACTACAAGTTGTGGAGTCACCTTACAACTCGTAACCAAAATCATAGTTCTAAAAGTCATGTGATCTGAGCTGACGGAGTTAAGTATAAGTTGTCCACAACTTATAAGTATTGACTATGAGTTGTAGTGTGAAACCATAATATGAATAAAGGACAAAGCTGAGTAAATAAGCTAAGTAAAGACTGACCACAACTCGTAAAGAGTGACTATGAGTAGTGGTCTAAAGTCGTACTGAGAATAACATATAATTTCCTGGGGATTGATGATTTTGTGGTGATGAGTAAAGACCATGAGCTGTAATGACTGACTATGAATTATGGTGAGGATTCATAATGATAACAAACTCAAGAGTCCTAAAGATGATAAGTTACTGGAGTGACTACAATTAACAACATACGACTCATAAGGTGACCCTATGAGTTGTAACCATTGAGACCTATATAGAGCTACAATAGAAACCAATTGAGTCGTAACCAGACCTAACGACTCGTTGTCATAGGCGTGACACTATTGACTTAGTTTTTCTATTTTTTAATAATATTTTATTTATTATTTTGAGATACTATAAATACCCAAGGGTTATTCCTTTTTTATGAAAGGAGGAATTTAGTCCTACTATTAATCTTTTATTATTTACAGCCTAAAGCATGAAAGTTTGGTTATGTGTTACTGTGACTTTAAAATCCCCTTATTAACTTTTTTGCACTGCCTGTGGTTTCATCAACTTTGAGATATAATTCCATGCATTCCCTGTAGGTTTTACACCAACCTAGTTTGGTTTACTATGTTTTACATTGACCCTACCATACTTTTTTTGAGGTTAGTTTTGGGAAACATCAAATTTTTGTGCCGTTGTTGGGAATACAATGTTGAATTTTTTATTGGATTTGCTAATGTTTTGGGTTTTATTTTCTTTTTTTGGTTTATCCCGGTGTATGCATAACACTAGGATTTTAGGTAATCCCTTACTCTCATTGAATCCTGAACAAGAGAGACTGCTACAGCTGAATCGTATGAAGATAGAACTAATATGTGCAGGAAATTTAGAAGGGGTTTAGGATGACCCACATACTATACCTCCACCTAATCTAGGTTAACCACAAAATATTGATAATAGGAAGATAGAGTAGATGCTAGTAGAGGCATTTGAATAAAGAAAAGCAGATTAGGAAGCCTAGTTGACTCAACAGGCAGAGCTAGCCTGGGAAATACCGGTAATTGATCATTGAGAAACACTCGATGCTAATTGATATAGAGTGAGTGGTGGCAAAGTTTAAGTAATATTAGCATATCAATATCTAATACCGATTATTAAGACGATGATATGGGATATGTTGAGCCTATTGAGATAGGAGACATTATTCCTCCTACTTTACCCCCAAATGTTAAGTTTGATATCACTAGTGCAATGATCCATCTTCTGAATTTAAAAGGTATATTTTTAGGGTTGTTGATAGTTGTTGCAAACATGTATCCTACTAATTTTATTGGGATTAGTACTTCGTATACAATCCCAATGGTGGATCAAGAAGCATTAAGATTGAGGTTGTTCTCGTTCTCATTGATAGTAGAAGCATCATTATGGTTGGGGAAACTTCCTTGAGGTCCAATCACGACTTGGAATGAGTGTGGTAGATAATTTTTGAACCGATTCTTTTCTCCTTGTAGGATGCTACAACTGAAAGATGAAATTTAAAACATCAGGTAGTTGCCTACCGAATCCACGTATAAGGCATAGTTTCGGTTAAAAACAAGTTAAGCATGGTATCTAATCACCGAATTCTATGGTCTAATTTGATGGAGATATTTTATAGATCCCTGACTATCAGTTTCAGGGCACGACAGGAAAAATATATAGAGGAGCATTTATATGTCTTTGCTGGGATATTACATAATAAATGCTAGATGAGATCGCTGTCACTAACCAAGAATGGAATACTCAAAAGGATGATAGAGGTATTGGTACATATGCCATTTGATCTGCTAGTGACTACAAAGATGGTGATGATTAATTAGCACAAGTAGTCGCACAACTTAGAATGGATATTGGGTTGCTTGCAAAAGAGTTTACAATAATGAATTTCAAAAAAAGTGAATACAGTAGAGGCATAAGGGTCTATTTCTAAAGATTACAAGTTGGATATGGATAAGAGATCTAAATATTTGGGTCGTGATTTGAGAAATAAAGATGACTATAAAGAAAAGAGTGACATATATGTTCTACCTGGCAGTCATGATACCAAGTAAAGAATGGAAGCAATGCTATCCAAACTAGTTAAAGGATAATAGAGTCAGGAGAGCTTCCTTAAAAATATTAAGGCAGATATATCAAGGTTAAATCAGAAAGTTGAGTCGCATGCCACTATAATTAAATAGATGGAGCAGCAGTTTGGCCAAATGTTGGCCACATTAAATCAGATGCATCCTGACACACTTCCCAATAATATAGTACAGAATCCAAAAAACGATAGTCATTGTCATGCCATTACTACTTAAAGTAGTAAAACCACCATATATCCCCCCATGACTTCTGTAGAAGAGACAAGAAATGATAGTAATGAGATTGAAATTAATGAGACACCTATAGAAAGATCAAAAAAATTGACAAGTGTTAAATATATTGGTGATAAGGATAAAGGAAAGAGAAAGGTTGATAAGCCAATGGTGAAGACTATTCTGAGACCTCCCCCACCTTTTTCTCAAAGGATGAAAAACAAATAAAATAAGGTAAATATTAGAAGTTCTTATCCATGTTCAAGGAACTGCCTGTCAATATTCCCCTTATTGAGGCATTGGAGAAAATGCCTGTCTATGAGAAGTTCACAAAAGATTTGGTCACTAAGAAGCAGACGGCAAGCTTTGATCCCACTGACAATGTGCACCATTGTAGTGATGTTGCTTCTTGATCGATAGTAAAGAAGAAGGAGGACCTAGGATATTTTACTATTCTATGCACTATTGGATCCTTCAATTTTACTTGGGCTTTTATGATCTTGGAGACAACATTAATATGATGTCGTTGGTGGTTTATAAGCAGTTGGGATTGGAGGAACCCAAACTGATATCAATAATATTGTTGATGGATGACCTCATGGTGAAATGGCTGGTAGGTATTCTTTATAATGTGTTAGTGAAGAGCATCATTCATATTTCTGGCAGATTTTATTATTCTTAACTGTGAAGTAGACTTCCAAGTACCCATCATCATGGGTATACCATTCTTATATATAGTTTAGGTATTGGTTTATAAGGAATTGGGTAGATAAAGTCAATACTAAATAATGAGCAAGTGTTCTTTAATGTGTTCCTGTCGATAAAACATCTTGATAAGATGTGAGTTGTGTCTATAATAGGCATCACGGATGATAGTGTTGATGATGTTTTTATGCTCATTAAAGAGAAACTTGGAGTTGAGGTTTTAGTGATGGTGATTATGAATTTTGATATTGAGCGCTCTATATAAGAGAGGTTCTTACACTTATTCCCTAATGAATCTTGATCTTGATCTTAAAAATTGAACCACTCCTCCCACTCAAACATCTATTAAGGAGCCATTTGTTTGGGAGTTTAAGGCCCTCCCCTCTCACTTATGCTTTGCATTTTTAGGGTCGACAATTCCTTGCCGGTGATTATTTTGGCTGACTTAGTTGAGACTGAGCTAGAGGAATTATTATCCATGTTACCGCAGTTCAAAAGAGTTATAGGGTGGACCATCGCAGATATTGTGGGTATTTTACCAGGAAATTATACCTATAAGATCCAGCTTGAATCGGAGTACGTTCCTAGTATTGAGCATCAGTGTCAGCTAAATACTCCTATGCAGGAGGTGGTAAAGAAATAAATTATCAAGTGGTTGAATATTGGTGTAGTTTACCCCATTGCGGATATTAAGTGGGTCAGTCCTGTTCAATGCATCCCTAAGAAAGGCAAAATTACTGCAGTACCAAATAAGAAAAATGAGCTCGTGCCAATGAGACCAGTCACAGGCTGGATAGTGTGCATGCATTATAGAAAGTTAAACACATGGAACCAAAAAAACCATTTTCCTACACCCTTCATGGATTCCATGTTTGATAGAATTGTGGGCAGAGGCTGGTATTGTTTTCTTGATTGGTATTTGAGTTACAATCAAATCACTCTAGCTCCTAAAGATCAAGATAAGACAGCTTTAACTTACCTTATGGGACTTTGTCTTTTAAGAGAATGTTGTTTGGGTTGTGCAACATTCTCTCCACCTTTCAGAGATGCATGATGTCGATATGATCTAACATAGTGGAAGACACCATTGAGGTATTTATGTATGATTTTTCTATGGTTGATATTTCTTTTGATGACTGTTTGGTCCACTTGGCCAATGATCTTTGTAGATGTGAGGGATACGACTTGGTGCTAAATTAGGAAATGTTCTATTTCATGGTAAAATAATGTATTTTTCTAGTGCACAAGATCTTAAAAAGGGGCATTGAGGTAGAAAACAAAAAAATTAAAGTTAATGAGAAACTTCCACCTCTATTCTCGGTGAAGGGTATTCGATGTTTTTTGGGCCATGCTGGCTTTTACAGACGTTTCATCAAGGATTTCTCAAAGATTGCAAACCCTTTATGCAAGATTTTTGAGAAAGAGGTAAAGTTTGATTTTGATGGTGCATGCCTGAAAGCTTTTGGGTGCCTGACAGAGTAGTTAGTGTCATCTAATTGGTTTATGACATTTCAGATCATGCATAATACGAGTGGTGTGGCCATAGGTATTGTCCAGGGCTAAAGGCGAGAAAACAACCTTTACCCAATTTACCATGCCAGGAGGCATTAAACCCTTTTCAAAAGAACTATATTATTACCGAGCAAGAGTTGCTAGCAATGGTTTTTGGCTTCAAAATTTTTTTGTCCTATTTGATTAGGACCAAGTTCATTGTTCATACAAACCGTACATCCTTGAGATACCTAATGGCTAAGAAAGATGTAAAGAAGATATTGATTTATCGGGTACTCTTACTGAAGGAGTTTGATTTTGTGGTAAAGGACTGGAAAGGAAAGGAAAATCTAGTTGCAGATCACTTGTCCAAACTTGAGGAAGAAGCAATGCATAAAGCGGGGGATGGGCTTGAAATTGACAATACTTTTACAGAGGAGCAATTTTTGGAAGCATTTCAAGACCTAATTCCTTAGTTTCTGACTTTCGCTAATTATTTGGCAAGTGATGTTATCTGATAACGCTCAAACTACAGCTCTCGTAAGAGTGTAAGCGGTCGTCATCAAATATAGAACCTAACTGGGTTGGGTGTCGAATCCCACAGGGAATACTCGGTCACTAAGTATGCAACGATTAGTAGACTTTTGGTGAAAGTTCTGCAGATAAAGGGGGGATTTTATGCGTGAAGTAAAATTATCAAAATAGCAAAGTAAAAACGGAATGTTTAGTAAGATTTTAATCAATGAGAATTGTAAGTTAGGGTTATGTCCACCTTATGAATTTTACGTATCTATTGGCTATAAGTTATGCGGAATTCAGACATGCATGCGCTTATAGAGATTCGTATTCTATGGTAAATCCTAGTGTCTTTCGACCATCAAGGATTATATCACTTTAAATCTTTCGAGCTTAAAGCGTATACTAATGGTACGAATTCTCCAAGAGGTTAATCCAGTTACGGCACTAACTTTTAAACAGGGGTTGGTACCCCTATTTCCTTGTCATTCTCTCTTTTCCAGACATGTAACTTTTCTTTCGAACAAGTTAATGCTATACTGTTGTATTCTATATGTTTGCAACCACAAGAATTCAATTAAGATGAAGAGAGTAATGATATAAGCAGCATACATATCAAGAATTCACAAACTCATAGCAATAGATAGTGTCTCATAAGGCTTCCATAACCCTAACAGAGAAGTTTAGCTACTCATGAGCGCAACGAAAATCACAATAGATATAATCATCATAACACAACCTAGAATAATCTTGGCGATGGAAGTGATATGGCCTCAAAAGCTCTCACACGTTTTGCCCTAGTCGTTCTTCTCAAGATAGCCGAGTTCTCTGTGTTAGACTTACAGAATATTGTAACATGAATTAGGAGTAAAAGTCGAATGAAAAAGTCTTGAATTAATGAATGAGTGAATTGAATGAATGATAAAAAGCTTCAGCAAAATAGGGTATTTATAACACCCATATCCTATTCCTACTAGGTTACTGCGTACTTATCCTAATCCTACTAGGTTACTGCATCCTTATCCTAATCCTACTAAGTTACTGTTGATCCCCAAAGTCTTTAGAAATGCTGTTTTTGCCCGGGACAAGTTATCCATGCATCACTTTCAGTCCATAGGCGTCCAAACGCTGCTTTCCTTCTTTCGTGAAGCTTCCTTTGGCGTCAAGTTATCCATAAAGTGCTGGAATCTTCATCATTTATACCTGAAAACTTGATAATCACATTTGTTAGCTCACTTACAGGAAAAAGGACTAGAAGTGCATGAATTATATATTTTGTCCTCAAAACTTAGCTAAAATATGGGTAAATTAAGGTGCTTTAGGCGTGTAAATACGCCTATCATCAACACCCCACACTTAAAGCTTTGTTCGTCCTCGAAAAATATTTCATGTCCATATAAACATCTACTTAGGATTTCACAGTAACAACACAAAATATTCATCAAGACAGGCGCGACAATTATTAACAAAGGGAAGTTCTCTAATCATTACTAGAAACAATTCAACCTCCAACATAGACTCGTGATGATGGTTAATTCGTATTCAAAAGTTAAGGCACAAAGAATCATACAAGACTACCCAAAACTCATCAACCATGTGTGTCTCACATAAGATATTACCCATAATCACTCACAAGTATTGCATTTTTCAGAACATGGGTATAAGATTATCCTTGCTCTCACTCTCACAAAGAATTCATATGTTGCAACTGATGACCATAGGCTTTCCCTTAGTGTAATGCTCTACTAATATCAGAATCTTAAGCTTAGGATCAAATAGGTCTTTACAGGTTGTAATGTAGGCTAAGGGACGGGTAGGACTATTTTGGCCAGAAATAGAGACTATGTTCCTAAGCGCTTTAATACATCACATTATGCCATTAACACTCTCTTTTAATCAACCCTGCTACCTTTCTTTCATCTATCACCCCTTTTCACCTATTTTTCCATTCAAGCATAACTATCTTTTTATTTAATCATAAACACAATTTATCTTTTTGTTTTTCTATTTCTTTTTCTTTTCTCTTTCTCTTTTTTTTTTCTTTTTTTATAACATACCTCCATGATAGACACTCTTTTTCATAACAAATTCAAGTACCAATACACTCTAAGGAATCACTCTCACCCAATTTCCTCTTATTTTGTCACATGACTTCACAATTTAAAGCACTTAGGAATTTGGATCAAATTATGGTCTTGAAAAAAATGGATTAGGCTTACATATGAGGCTGTCAAATAAAATGGCTTAAAGGCTCAAAAGGGTTGACTAGGATAATGTCCAAGGGTAGGTAAACAGAAGGTAAACAATCATAGGCTACCAAAGAAATGCCTAAATCATCTCCTAAACTCACACTCTTTATTTCTCTTTGCACACAAACCAGGAAAGTTCTAGCATCAGTCACAAGCATAGAATATACTATCATCTCACATACACAAGGCACATGGTTAACTTTATTGGGAGCAGTATAGACTCTTGACCCAACAGATGAATGAATTAAATCACACAGTTATCACACAGTAAGTCACATGTAGAGCCTAAATGTCTCAATAGTAACGATTTAGCACAAACTCTTGTTATACTACCATGCCGTCTATCAGAACAATTTCATGCAAAATCTAAAATTTAAAATTAAACTAACTAATTACGACTAATTAAAACAAACAAGAACTAGAATAAATATAAATGCAGACAAAGAAGTATAGCATGCAAATACCAGCACCCCATACTTAGACGGGACACACTGCCCTCAGTGGAAAATAAATAAGAAGAACCTGATTAGTCGGACTCATCCTCTATGTCTGGGGTCATACCCCCTGCATCGGAATCATCATCAGAGTCATCGTCATCAGAGTTCTCCTCCACGTCGGAGTCTGGCATTCTTCGATCATCATCGGTTGGCATGTCGTCATCAAGAGGTTACTCAAAATATACACCTACTCCACACATCGCCCTCGCATGCTCATTCATTGGGTAGTCATAATCCAACTGTTGGAGCTCTGCAACAGTTGGAACACGACCCCTTCTCATCATGGTAAACTTCATCATGCCATATAAATGGCGGGAGAAGCTTTCGTCGCGAGCATGTCTTTCTGCAGTGGTTAGGTTGACGCCATACATGGATTCAGCATCTTTAACCTTTGTGAGGTCAACTTTCTTCGGCTTGTGTGGAAGCTTATGATCTGTAGGTTCCTCTTCGATGTCCTGTTTCCTCAATATCACAGTCAACAGATTGCCAAAGATGAAGTGGGACCTCTTGTGCAGCCTGGCCTTACGCATTGAAGATCGAATAATCTCCCCAATGTTGATGGGGATGTTCGTCATCAAAGCGTACACTAAGCACACTCTATCACGTGTGATCTTTGTGTACTGTGACCCTGGAATCAGGCAATAATTGACTATCCGCAACCATATCCGAGATTCTCTGTTCAAGGAGACATACGGGAAGGTATTGTGCCGATCGGTATCCTTGTGACGACTCCACCGTGCCATTGATCTTGTTCCGCATAGTGTGTGTCTGATTTCCCTATATAGAGGTCTTCGATAAAGCTCCTTGAGTGGTGATGGATCCACAGATGGCAAACCTAGAAAGGAGTTGAAGAACTCCGCATTCAGTTGCAAGACATGGCCCCGAATCTTCACTTCACTTCCGGTAGTCTTTGGGGACCAATTGGCATAGAATTCTAGCGTTAGATCAAGATTGCATTCTCCCATATCTTGGAAAATGAAATAAAGATGTAGCGCCATGATTTTAGCCAAAATGCGGGGTTCTTTCTTTGCTAGGCTCTCCTTTTGTATCAACTCCACATAAAAATATTTTTTTACTTTATTGTTCTTGTACCACTCCTTTCCTTACTTCTCTAGGACCCATTTTATCCCATACATGCGTCGAGGTATTTGCAGCGAGGAGGATTCACCTTGCTCTTTTCTTCCTCTTTTCTGGCCTTTTTGTGAAGTGGTTGCTTTTTCTTTTCCTTGTCTTGCTTTTGGTGCCATTGTACCTGAGATTAAAATAATAGTCATGTTTTGCTTCATGTCGGTGGATACAATCAACAAACAAGCAGTAGTTGCACCACCTCACACTTAATTTGTTGGCATAAACTAGTGAAGTGAACGATGTCGATTACTCAGACTTCATCGACATACATGTAGGCGATATGTTCCAACAATATGTTCATCACAATCATACTTTCATGGAACCTTAACTATCCTTTTCAGCTCTATGTCATGTAATCTTGACTATACTTTCATGTGTGGATTAATGCACCTTTTGCACAAGACTACTACATAGAGATCGTATCAAGTTATGGCCTAGAAATAATCACAACATCTCATGCTTGTATTCAATCATGATCTTTATCTCGATGAACGAGTCATTCAAACATCCAAGCATTCAACTTTGAAGAGTATGCAATTAACTTCACCATTTCGATTCCACAAAAATATGACAGTGCATCAAAATCAAATACAAGTTGGAAACAAGTCAAGATCATCCTTACGTATTCTTTCACTCACTTAGTTGTATCACAACAAATCAACCACATTCAAATCACCAATACTACTTCAAGATTTATCAATTCATTATAGGCGTAGTAGTGTAGTACTTACGGAATATAAAAGAAGAACAAAAAAGTACTTACTTGGTTGATGGCCTCGGAAGATGTTCCTGCAAAGTAAAAGAGCAAAAGAAATTTTTTTGAGAGATTTTGGAGAGGTAGGCGGCGCCTAGGTTGAAGTTGCAATGCATTTTTGTTCTAAGACTAAGGTTCTATTTATAGGACAAGCTTGGGTCGGGTTTTGACCCATTTGGAATCGGATTTGGAGACCAAAAGTGACCATAGGCGGCGCCTAATGCTTTGCCTATGCTTGGCATAGGCGGCGCCTTTTGCAAAGCCTTGTTGAGCATAGGTGGCGCCTATGTTATGGCATTGTTAGGCATAGGCGGCGCCTATGCCATGGCATACTAGATTCAGCGACAAAAGGCTTTTACATAGGCGGCGCCTATGCTATAGCATTGTTGAGCATAGGCGGTGCCTATGCCATGGCATTGTAGAATCCCAGAGCTTAGGCCATAGCATAGGCCTTGCCTTGTTCGTGGCCTAGATTTACATAGTCCTTTCCTTGTTCTTTGCCTATATTTTCATAGGCAATGCCTAACCCATAGCCTTTTGCTTCTTCATTCCTAACTTACCACCTTCAACATGCAATACTTCCAAATCAAAATTTGAAACCAATCTCCTCCTTTACACCTCTTGCACCTACATTTACTCAAAAACAACAAAAACGATCAGAACGATGGGTTGCTTCCCATCAAGCGCCTTAGTTTTGGTCGTGGCTCGACAAAATCTTAAGAAAACAAAACAATTAAAAATGATGGGTTTCCTCCCACCAAGATCTTGATTTATTGTCGCGGCACGACATAGCTATCTCGATTACTTAGACTTCATCGAGATAAATGGGGCATCATTTTCTGAATGGATTCAGACGACGCTGATGCTTACTTATAGACATGCAATTTTCTTCGATATGACTCTTGTGCATACATATCCCAGGAAGGATACCAATTATATCATCAATAGTCCAACCCATAGCTCTCTTGTATCTCTTCAGAGCAGAGATGAGAGCCTCTACGTGCTGTTCACTTAAATCATCCGCCACACTCACCGGAAGTGTATTTCCACTTCCCAAGAATGCATACCTTAGATAATTGGGAAGCTCTTTCGATTCTAGCACTGGGGCTCTTCAATGGAAGTCTTCGCTGTTGGTGACGGTTGATTCTTAAAATCAAGGTCCAGCTGCTTAGGAGTATGAGAATAGGACCCTATTTCTGTTAGAGCACACATAGTTTCTTTATAATTTTCATCGTCCTCATGCTCAACATTCAGTAGCGCAGCAGACAATGGCTCAACAGTAAGCTGTTTCTCTACAGATAATTCTTTCTTATCCTCATAATGAACATCAGCTACGGAGAACACATTTATATCGCTGGGATGCTTCATTGCTTTGCATATATCAAAGCGGACCACTTCATCATTCAACCGAAATAAAAGCTCATTAGCTCTCATGTCAATAAGCACACTTCCTGTTGCAAGGAAAATACGTCCCAAGATTATGGGAGCTTCAGAATCCACCTCGCAATCTAAAATCACAAAGTCTGCAGGAAAAATGAAGGTAGACACCTTCACCAACATATCATTCAAGATACCCACAGGTCATTTTACCGATCTATCTTCCATCACGAGCCACATATTGGTTGGTGTAGGGTCGCCCAACCCCAACTTTTTGTTGACGGATAGTGGCATCAAATTGATGCTATCTCCTAAATCGCACAATGCCTTAGCAAAATTCATAGATCCAACCGTGCAAGGAATAGTGAAAGCACCAGGGTCTGCCTTCTTCTGTACTAAGGACCTTGTGGCAATTGCACTGCAATGATGAATATTATCTGTCGGCTCATATCTTACTGCCCGCTTCTTTGTTAAAAGATCCATCATAAATTTTGCGTACCCAGGCATTTTCTCTAGCTCCTCCACCAAAGGGACATTAATAGTCAGATGCTTCAACATCGTCATGAATTTACTGAACCTTGTATCGTCAGCCTTCTTCTTCAGTCTCTGAGGAAAAGGTGGTGGTGGAAGGGGAATAGTTTTCTCCACCACTTTTTTTACCTTGCTTCCAACTATCAATCTTTTCAGGCTGCAGACGTCTAGGGGTGATGTCATGAACACACTCTTCAGCTTCTTCGACCTCTTCACATTCTGCATCAATAACATTATCCGCTATATCATCAACTACTTGCTTGCCTTTAGATGGATTTTCCAACACTTTACCACTTCGGGTAGTAGTAGCCATACACGATCCATCATTCCTCAGATTTTGCACTGTGTCGCTAGGTAGCGTTCCAGCTTTTCTTTGGTTGAATGCCGCTGAAAGTTGAATCAATTGTTGCTCCAGCTGTTTTATTGCAGTAGAATGCGAGTCAACCAATTGATTTATTGAAGACAAATCATTCTTCACCTCGGTTACGCCCGTGTTGGTTGCCTCCACTACTTTCAACAGCTTAGCCATCATATCTTCCATAGACATCTTTCCAGAGCCAGATGCCACAGCCTCACGGTTTCCAAGAGAAACATACAAACCACTCCTATCAGTCTTATTCTTCCAACCACCTTGATCGTGGTCCTTGTATCCATATTTATCATAATAGTTCCGACCTTGGTTTCCTTGGGCATTGCCTCTAAACCCCTCTGATTATTCAAGTAGTTGGCTTCTTCCTCTGAATTGGATTCGTCTCTTCCTTTTGATGCAACTGCTTTGACTTTTTCGGTCTTCCCTGATAATAAATGCTTGGTAAGAAGATCCATATGCATTTTCATATGCGCCATATCTTGATCACGTTCCTCTTGTCTACGCCTCTGCTCTGCAGTCATGCCAACAGATACGGTAGAGCTTGCTACCTCAGAATCCCTGGTATGCCAAGCTCTACTCTTCTTTGTCATACGATCTAGCATATCACTTGCCTCAAGAAAAGTAAGGTCCATGAATGACCCACCTGCAGCATTGTCAACCACTGGCTTTGTCACCGAGTTCAAAGCCCTATATAATATTTCCATCAAGTGGATATTCGTCATCTGATGGTTTGGGCACCGCATAAGCTTCTTCTTGAATCTCTCCCATGTTTCGTAGAGAGCTTCAGTTGGAAGCTGTCGGAAATTGCTGATCTCATCTCTCAACTGTGCTCTCCTGGATGGAGGAAAGAATCTTTCTAGTAAAGCGTCTTTCAGTTGCCTCCAATTAGTAATAGAATCAGGAGTTAGCCCGTTCAACCATAGAGTTGCCTCCCCAGACAGAGACAATGGAAATAAGCGCAGCCGAATTGCATTCTGCCCAACTCCTGGATTGTCAAACGACTTGCATGTTGAAATAAAATTGACCAGATGCATATTCGAATCATCTCCTTCAAGTCCACCAAATAACCCCTTGAGCTGCAATAACTGAATCATGGTGCTAGTGATATTGAACTTAGATTCGGGTGCCAAGGGTGGAGGAATAATAGCCCCTGTGGCACCAGCTCCATCCAGATCGTCACCATCATCATCAAAAGGATCCTGCACAGCTCGGTGGTCAGGTCTCATTCTAGCTTGACGATCTCTCCTGTGCATAGGTGCTGCCACTTCATCTGCACACCGTGGATTAAGTAACTCCTCATCACCCAGGTCCTCATCATCAGGATTTGTTGCCCGACCTGGGTTATCAATATTTTGTTGATGCACTTGAGCAGCTGCCAGTGCAACTAATCTAGCCTGCTCCTGTTGAGCTGCCCTTCTGTCAATGTCACGTTGTGCATCCATTCTGCCAGTAAGTTGAGGTTCAGGATAGATAGGTAATAACTGTTGACCTAAACTTCGAGTATTTGGCATGCACTCAAGCAAACCTGAATAAAACAAAAACAACAACTAAAAGTAAAATACAAGAATCTTTGACCAAAGGGTCTAGTAACTATCACAAACTTAGTTGATAACTGTATTCCCCGGCAACAACGCCAAAATTTGATAACGCTCAAACTACAGCTCTCGTAAGAGTGTAAGCGGTCGTCGTCAAATATAGAACCCAACTGGGTTGGGTGTCGAATCCCACAGGGAATACTCGGTCACTAAGTATGCAACGATTAGTAGACTTTTGGTGAAAGTTCTGCGGATAAAGGGGGGATTTTATGCGTGAAGTAAAATTATCAAAATAGAAAAGTAAAAATGGAATGTTTAGTAAGATTTTAATCAATGAGAATTGTAAGTTAGGGTTATGTCCACCTTATGAGTTTTACGTATCTATTGGCTATGAGTTATGCGGAATTCAGACATGCATGCGCTTATAGAGATTTGTATTCTATGGTAAATCCTAGTGTCTTTCAACCATCAAGGATTATATCACTTTAACTCTTTCGAGCTTAAAGCGTATACTAATGGTACGAATTATCCAAGAGGTTAATCCAGTTACGACACTAACTTTTAAACAGGGGTTGGTAGCCCTATTTCTTTGTCATTCTCTCTTTTCCAGACATGTAACTTTTCTTTCAAACAAGTTAATGCTATACTGGCGTATTCTATATGTTTGCAACCACAAGAATTCAATTAAGATGAAGAGAGTAATGATATAAGCAACATACGTATCAAGAATTCACAAACTCATAGCAATAAATAGTGTCTTATAAGGCTTCCATAACCCTAACAGAGAAGTTTACCTACTCATGAGTGCAACGGAAATCACAATAGATATAATCATCATACCACAACCTAGAATAATCTTGGAGATGGAAGTGATATGGCGTCAAAAGCTTCAGCAAAATAGGGTATTTATAACACCCATATCCTATTCCTACTAGGCTACTGCGTACTTATCCTAATCCTACTAGGTTACTGCATCCTTGTCCTAATCCTACTAAGTTACTGTTGATCCCCAAAGTCTTTAGAAATGCTGTTTTTGCCTGGGACAAGTTATCCATGCATCACTTTCAGTCCATAGGCGTCCAAACGTTGCTTTCCTTCTTTCGTGAAGCTTCCTTTGGCTTCAAGTTATCCATAAAGTGCTGGAATCTTCATCATTTATACCTGAAAACTTGCTAATCACGTTTGTTAGCTCACTTACAGGAAAAAGGACTAGAAGTGCATGAATTATATATTTTGTCCTCAAAACTTAGCTAAAATATGGGTAAATTAAGGTACTTTAGGCGTGTAAATACTCCTATCATCATTATCCTAGAAGAATTGTCATACCAGTAGCGAAAGAGATTTATTAATGAGGTAAGGAAGTTTTTCTGGGATGAGACTTATCTATTTAGGATTTGGGCAGATGGTATGATTCATAATTTTATCTCGAGAGTAGAGATAATGAGTACTCTTAAGAGTTGTCATGCTTTACCTATTGGGGGACACCTTGGTGGAAACCTCACATCCCATAGAATCTTGCAATGTGGGTATTACTATCCTATAATCTATAAGGATTCTCATGAATTTTCACTAGCTTATGACCAATGCCATCTTTAACGTGATATTTCATGATTCCATGAACTCCCTATAACCCTTATTTGGGAGTTGGAGTTGTTTGATGTTTGGGTAGTTGACTTTATGGGTCTGTTCGTGCGATCTTATGGTATAAAATACAATTTGGTTATAGTTGACTATGTGTCAAAATGGATGGATGTGGTGTTACACCCCAATAATGAATGTAGAAGTGTCACCGCCTTACTGGAAAAGCACTTTTTTTTATTTGGAACTCCGCATGCAATCATTAGTGATGGTAGGTCACATTTCTGCAATTGGTGGTTTAAGGCTCTGCTTGAAAAATATGGTGTAGATCATAAAGTGGAAACATCCTACCATACTCAAATGAGTAGGCATGTATAGGTATCCAATAAAGAGAGCAAGTCCATATTGGTAAAAATCATGAATGCTAATAGGACTGGCTGGTCAAGGAAGTTGGATGATGCATTGTGGGCCTACTAAAAAACTTTTAAGACCCCCTTAGGTTCTTATCAATATAAGCTTATGTATGAAAGACATTCCACTTGCTTGTTGAACTTGAGCATAAGGCACTATGGGCATTGAAAAAGCTAAATTTTGAGTGGCATAATACAACTAAGTTGAGATTGAGCAAGGTGAAGGTGTTGGATAAATTCCAACTCTAGGATTATAAAAGTTCTACTCTGTACAAGGAAAGAATGAGGCTTCATCATGGTAGAAAAGTTGAGAAAAGAGAGTTTGAGCCCGATGATCTGTTCTTCTTATAAAATTCAGAACTTTGTTTGTTTACTGGAAAGTTGGAGTCTAGGTGGTATAGACCGTTCACCATGGTAAGGTTGTTCCCACATGGTGCTATAGAAATGAAACATGATGATGAAGCCCCGTTCAAGGTGAATGAGCAAAGGGTGAAGAACTATTTGGGAGATC
The DNA here is from genome assembly GCA_030864215.1 of Capsicum pubescens. Taxonomy (NCBI): domain Eukaryota; kingdom Viridiplantae; phylum Streptophyta; class Magnoliopsida; order Solanales; family Solanaceae; genus Capsicum; species Capsicum pubescens. The sequence continues at coordinate 281,976,006 of CM061543.1, read as the reverse complement.
CTATGGAAGTTAAAGTAGTTGATGATGTGGACCTTAGTGATGTGTGAGTATCCAAGGAAATTATGCCGTGCCACAACGTTAAATAATGCGCTATATGGGAGGCAACCTATTTGGTTGGTTGGTGAAATATAAGTATCCTACCTAGTCACATTGTACAGCGATGTTAAATCAAGCGTTGCATGGGACGCGACCCATGTTTTGTACTTATTTGATTATTGGGTAACATGTGCTCATTGTGCAGGACTGGAGATTGCATGAATAAACTAGAAAATTTTCTAGTGATAGGCCATACGACTCACCTTACGAGTCATAGTCAGACCACATGACTCACGACCAAGATTCATAGGGGCTTGCACCTTGGACATATCTAAGGAGTTTGGTCTCTAGAGTCATCACAACTCGTAGAACAAGTCGTAATCAATGACTACAACTCAGCACCCTGAGTCATTATTACTGGAGACTCAAGTAATTTTTATTTTACTATAGAGGTAGTCTACGACCCATATCATTACGTATCGAGTCATAGTACAGACTCGTGACCAGTCTTAACATCGCGGTCCTATCGGGTTGACTAAGCCTGATAGCAAATAGGTTAAATAAGAAAAATTAAATTGATTGATTCCTGTTCCTAATTTTGCAACCCGGTGACTCCCTCCATTTCCATAACCAACCAAAATCTCTCTATTTTTCATTCATCAACATCACAATCAACATTAAACACTCCAAAAGTAAAAATTTGGTAGAACTAGGACTCAAATCTCTAAGGCATTGTTTCAAGGATCTAAAAGAATTCAATCAAGTAAGTGTTGTTTGTTTAATTCTTTCCCTAAGAGGTGCTTTTTTGTAAAAATTCTTTGGTTCCTTGAATAAAATACATGCATAATTGAAACCTTGAGCCTTGTTCTTTAAACAAATTTGTAAGGTAATTCATTAATGGTAGTTAGAAAGTAATCTGTGCTAAATGATTTTTTGAGGCTAAATTAGGAGTTGTTGAGGTTATTTAAATGTATATTTCCTTGTTGTGATTGTGAATCGGAATCAACTACCCAAAACACCTATTTTACATAGTCTACGAGACTCGTTACGACTGGTAGGGTCACCTAATAAGTTGTTACATGTCTCTTAACCACTATTAACATGGTTGTTCACAAGAGTGTGGGTTCTGGTAACATCATGACTCATCTAAAAGATCCATGGTCGGTCCTTATGAATCATAGACAAGAGTTGTAATCACGGGAAAGGATTTAGCATCAGGAGAGTATTTATAGTCATTTAATGAGTATTGGTAACGAGTTGTCGTCCAATTATGACTTGTTAGGAGGAATCATTACCTGACCGGTAAATATTGACTAACTATGCTTTAGTGCCAAAGTCATTCTTGTTTGAGGTACAAAAGAGATTCGCTACTGCAAAGGCAAAGATGAAACTGATTGAGTAGGGAGTTCAATCATGGGTTGACAGACGGATCCAATATAAGATGCGGAACATGCAGACCAAATTTGTTGGATTTGAGCAATGAATTATTCGACAGCTTGGGGGTATCCTGTCCCCAGATTTAGAAGTTGTAAATGTTGAGTTGTCGAGATCTGGAAGGCATTTGAGGAGTTAAATAATAGATCATTCATATTGAAGTCCATTATAGAGGAGATCCTGGATATTTCGGCTGAACCAGACATCATTACAAATATTGATGCTAGTGAGAGAGGTAGTAAGAAGAGAAAGATAATAGAGGAGGAAAAAAATTGAGGCTACAAAAGCAGAGAGTATTCAGAGTGAGAGGGACCACCAGATTAGGGTCCACAAGATGGCGGTCGGAGATGGTAGCTCCCGAGTTGGTGATGCTGCAAATTTGAGCAATAGTATAGAACCCGCTGCCAGAGCCACCATTGAGTGCACCAACCACAACCGATCCCAGTATTAATGTTAGTGTCCCATCCCATGCTGGGACCAATAATACTAAGAGTGGGGCTCGTCTTGAGGTCCTCCATGATGGCACTATAAGAGATGGTGCCTAGTGCACCCAGATATGTCTAAGACCCTTATTTTTAGTTTATATGTTTATTGTGATAGTGCAGATGTATTCAGTTAGGGGTAGGGGTGTACCACTTAGCTTTCGTGGGTTGTTGTTACCTTGTTTCTTTTCCCATCGATTGCAATTTTAATACGGAACTGACATGTCTAGTAAATATGTGTTTTATTTTATGTTCATGCTTGTGATGTTTTGTGTAATGTTTAATTAGGAAGAAAATTTGTACCTAAGGCAGTTGACGTGGATTGAGTGATTGCGAAATTGTTTGAGAAAATAGTACCCCTTTTAAGAAAATTTTGTATAGTGTGTGATATGTGTATGCATATGATCGCTGTGAATCTAGTAATGGCATTAGAATTAACTATGTAATAACTGTGGCGAGCCACTTCCTGAACTGGATAGATAGTAACTTGTAATGTGACCCTGTACCATATGTATGTGAGGCATTACCTAGTTCCATGTGTGTTGATGGAATCTAGAACTTGTGTGGTTGATCTTGTCTAGGTCGAAGGGTAGACGGTTATGAAAGGATCATAGGCCATTTTTTAAATCAGTTCACTTTAGCTAAAATAAACCAACAAAATGCTAATGAGTATCCCTTGATCCCAAATTTGAGCCTTAATAGACATATTTTTTTATTACAACAATTCACCTTCCCATTTTTAATTTCAATGACCTGTTTTGGCCCTGGTCCTCCTTGGACACTGTGCACCTCAACTCAAGCAAATCTCCTAAGTTGAGGGTTGATATTATAGGGGTGCGCAAAGAATTTTGGGTATGGAGAAGGGGTGTAAATAGAAATAAAGTAGGGTTGGGTGTGGTAGAAAAAGTAAAAAAAAAAAGGAAAAAGAAAAAAAGAAAAGAAATTGGTGAAAAAACAAGAAAATAAAGATTAAAAGACCACACCCAGGCTAAATGAGTAGAAAAAGGAAAAATTGGAGAAATAAGGGTGGATTGAAAGAAAATTTGGAAAATAAGTGGACACCAAATTAATTATAGTGCCAAGAAGGCTTAGCCACTAAAAAATCCAAAATATTCCATACCAGCCCCAACCCTACATGAAAACCCAAATAAAGCCTTATAGTTATCCTAACTTGACCATCCAAAAACTAAGGCAAAGAACATAATGGCAAGCCTATGCCATTCTGTACACATTGTGGAAATTCTTTGTTAGTGAGAGCATCTCTTGACAATCCCAACATTTTAAATTTTGATTTAACTACGTAAAAGGAAATTCTTTGACTGTGAGAGTGTAGGTGTTGTGTTGTTAGATTGCTTATTTGTCCGACTAGTGTACTTTATGTAGTTTATCATTGCTAATATAATTCCATCACTTGATGCCTATGTATCACATTGTTGTACCAAATCAGTACATAATTGAATTTGAAAAGGTAAAAATATGAGGGGTAACATGTTTTGAGCAAGGATTGATAGATTGACTACCAAAGGTATCTTAGGATCTTCTTGGTTAAGCATTATTTGTCTTTTTGTTGCGTGTTTTTGCCTGAGGACATGCAAACATTCTTTGTAGAGGGTGTTGATGTGTTGTGGTTTCATGGCATATTTTATACTTAAAACAGTGAAATTATGCATATACTTAGATTGTTTAGTTGGATATGATGTGTGTTTTATGTATGTTATAGGAAAATTTAGTTGGAAGAGATTCTGGACTTCAAAGAGGATGAAAAAGCTCTGAAAAATGAAAGTAATAGTCTGACTATGAGTCGTGTAATCACTCTATAACTCATTGCAAAAACCAAAGTTCTAACAATTGCAATGACACGACCCAAAATAGGTACTAGTCGTGTTGGGCATCTCAAGTCTAACCAGGACCGGAGACCTCCCCCAATACCTCACCGTTAACCATCCTACACTCCATTTTGGATGAAGTCCGAGCATATAAAAAAATAAAACAATTATAATTCAAAAACATTAAATCAAGTCTAATATTATATTCCAACAACCTCAATAAAATATCCAACCAGTGCCAACCCCAATGCCAATGCCAATACCAATACCAAGGCTGACACTAATACCGACACCGCCCATGCCTATAATAGACCGACAATGCCTCTAACCAGAATTAAGTAACATATGGTAAGGACATGTCCCTGACCATAGCCAAAACCAAAATCCAAGGAAAAAAAAATAATGAAAAGAAATCCATAGCATGAAATAGAGTCTTCCGGAGTATGAAAGCTCACCACTTCAATCTGACTCAAAGTTGTCCCCGAGTCCAAGTCACTGAGCAGGATGAATGGTAGTATGGATGATTTATGCATCGCGTGGGGATACAACGCCCTGATATGGTTAGCGGAGTGAACGGTAGCATTTACTCAGGGATAAAGATAAAATAATGCCATTACTTAAAACCAAATAAAATAACCATATGCAATCACACACGAATACACATACATATATATATTTATATATGTATATATATATATCATGCAGGGATAGGGATTCGAGTTTAACATGCATTTAAAACTTTAACCTGTATTATGTATCTCTGTCATCCTAAATGTCCACCCACGGGCTATCTGGGTTCATCTCCCTCTACTGAAAGGGCCTCGGTGCGTGTTAGCCGCACGAACTAGATAAAAACTAGAGATGACTAGTACATCTCCCATAATATAAAGTGTTACATCATGCACACGGTCACCTTGACTACACCTCACATTGGCAAACATGAGATTCTAGTATTGGTTCCCTCGGGACCTCCACCTTCCATAGATTTTCTAACACAACCCTCTTTAAGTCTATATTAAAACCAATTATATATATATATATATATATATATATATATATCATGGATGGATAGGGAACCGATTTTAAAATGCATTTAAAACCTTAACCTGGACTGTGCAGCTCTGCCATCGTAAATATCCACCCACGGGCTATCTGGGTTCAGCTCTCCTTGCTGAAAGGGCCTCGGCACGTGTTAGCTCCATGAACCATATAAAAATTAGAGATGACTAGTACAAATCCCATAATATAAAGTGTTACATCATGCACACGGTCACCATGACTACACCTCAAATTAGTGTACATGAGTTTCTAGTATTAGTTCCCTCGGGACCTCCACCTTCTATGGATTTGCTAACACAACCCTCTTTAAGCACATATTATAAACAATTATATATATATATATATATAAATATATATATATATATGTATGTATGTATGTATATACATATATATATCATGTAGGGATAGGGAATCGAGTTTAACATGCATTTAAAGCCTTAACCTGGACTGTGTAGCTCTACCGTCCTAAATTTCCACCAACGGGCTGTCTGGGTTCACCTCCCCTGCTGAAAGGGCCTCAGTGCGTGTTAGCCATACGAACTAGATAAAGACTAGAGATGACTAGTACATCTCCCATAATATAAAGTGTTACATCATGCACACGGTCACCATGAATACACCTCACATCGACAAACATGAGTTTCTAGTATTGGTTCCCTCAGGACCTCCACCTTCCATTGATTTGCTCACATAACCCTCTTTAAGCCCATATTAAAACCAATTACACATTCCAATCATTTACCAAGGAGCCTTTTATTTAGGTATTTACCATTGGTATTGTCATACCAAAATTTGGCGTTGCAAGTCTATCCTTTTATACCATACCAAAACTATTAAACTAAATTGACTCCAAAGTTTCCAATTAAGCCAAAACCATGGCCACCAAGGCCTTACCAAACCATTTAATATTAACCCGATAAATTTAGGTTCCATTACCATTTATGGAATGCAAAGATATCAAGAGTAGTCAAACAATGTGACAAAATCATTCTCATTGGCATTTTAACAAATAGGTTGAGGGCACATAAGTTTCAAGACCATAACCAAGTAATTTGGGGAAATCTAAAATACCCCAAATCCATTTACCATTAACATGCATCCCTCAACGTCAAAATCATACTAAAATCTCAAAATCATACTTAAAGCATGAAAGAAAACATAATCAAACCAAGAGAACCATTATTCAACCATGAACATCGAAAACCTCCCAAAACCATACATTAAAACACATGCCCTTTGTAAAATAACAATGAGGGAGGAGTACCTTGCCTTAGACACCAAGGAAGACGAAGAGAAACCACGTTTGAAAGCCCCAATTGATTATCTTGATGAAATCCTAGACTTTTACTTAAAAGAGAGTTTGAGAGAGATTTTAATAGTGTTTGATTTGGAATAATAGGTTAATAAACCCCCAAAGGTTTTTTATTCCATGGTGTCAAACGGAGTTAAAAAGGGAAAATTTCCAGAATGCCCCTAAGTTAAAACTATAAAAATACCACAGGTGGTTACGAGTCGATCCGATGACTCGTGACCACAACATAAGACTCGTACCATTGAGTCAGCACCAATACAACGAGTTGGACTTCCACACACTCCCCACTATACGACTCCCTGATCCCACTTATTACCAAACTAAACGACTCATTTGGCCTAGTAGTACCCAAGACAAAAACCAAAGGGATTGACAGCTCTTAGTGAGCAACTCGTACTTCAAGCTATGTCAAGTCACTAAGTTAACTGATTTGAATAAGGGACTGACCAAACGAGCCATCACCATCCCTAACTACCCATACCACCAAACTGTAACCACAACAGAAACCCAACCACCATCTACTGGACTCCATATGACTAGGGTTACCTAACCAGTAACAATATCATACACTCGTGTGATGAGTAGTTACTAATAGAGTGAGTTCAAAACTCAAGAAATTTCCAAGGGCCAAAACCCAGGGTGTTTCAATTCTCGCCGACTTGGATTATTCGTCCTCAAATGATGGGACAAAGCAGTGACTAGCATGATTAAACCCTCAAACACCCCTACGCTAACCTTTAAGATAGTAACTAGATTACCAAGGAACTCATAATATACTTTTACCTATAAATAAGTTAGAAAATAAAGATGTTAAGTACAATACATAACTTAAGCATGATCTTTTGAAATGGGAAATAGGAATGGATACTTGAATTTTATATCATTTTTAACTTCCCAAGTAGCCTCTTCAACCTTGTAGTTCCTTTACAAAACCTTTACCGAAGCTACATCCTTGGTCCGAAACTGATGAACCTTTACCAATATCCTTTATAAGTACCATCCACGATGGATCACCCATACACTTCCTAAACATAGAAACATGGAATATGGTGTGAATTGATCTCAAGCTAGAAGGCAATTCTAACTCATATGCAACCTTAACAACCCTTCTTAAAACCAAGTACAGACCCACTTACTGGGGACTAAGTTTTTCTTTCTTCCCAAACTACATTACTTCCTTCATGGGAGATACCTTCAAGAACACCCTATCCCAAACCTTAAACTCCAACTTCCTATGCCTCACATCCTCATAGGACTTTTAGCGACTTTGGGCTGCATCAATAACACCCAAATTGGGGCCTTGTCGTAATGGGAAATCTCAAGTCCAATAAAGACTGGAGACCACTCCCGATACCTAACCCAACGAACCAATATGTACCCTTAGGCAAATAAACCCCAAACTTATATCAAGATAATGTATTTGCAGATAAAATGACTCTGGGATAAGTCTACTTTCTAGACCAACCTAACCAAGTCCAACCACCCAAAGTCCAACCGACAACCATGCCAAAACCATAAACCAAAACCAAAATGGCAATCCAATATATATTTATGTATGTAATAGATAAATCGTAACCTTCCATTCCAAAGTCCATAGTTGTCCATATAAATCTTCTAAACGCACCAAAGAGTAATAAGTTGGGAAATACCCTCGACCATAGCCAAAAACCAAAGTCAAAGAAAAGAAAAAACATATAAAGTAATTCATGACATGAAATAGATATCTTTTGAAATATGGAAGCTCACTGCTTCAATCCAAAACCAAATGTCCCCAATAAGTTCAATGAGCAGGAGGAGGAGTATGTCGGTCCCTGCATTGCTTAGGGATACAGCCGCTCAAAGACGGGTTAGAGGGTGAACAGTAACATGAACTCAGGATAAAGATAAAATAATGTCAACCTGTAAAACCAAGTAAACCAACCATATGCATATAAATCATACATACATATATATATATATATATATAACCATGATGAGAAAGGAAATTTGGTTTAGAATGTATTTAACCATTATCCTTGGTATGTGTAGCTTAACCGTTATAATCAACCCATGGGCTATATGGGTCTAGTGTAACCCCCTGAAGGGGCCCCGATGAGTGTAGCCACATAAATCGGAGATACTATAGGAGTATGGGATTCCCAAGTACCCTTCACTCTCAATGATTCATATATACAAATGTACTTAAGGGATTCCCATGTACCCTAGAAGTATCATATATGAGGTTGTCATGACCTGTCTTCATGTTGGCAAACATAAGTTTCCAGTGTTCGTCCATTTGACTCCCACCTTCGTGGTTAGCTATCACACCCTACCATTATTGCCTAACTAAAACCATTACCATCCAACCAAACCATTATTCCATTTATTTTCAATCAAGGCTATTACAAGTGGTATCGTCATACAGACTATAGCTTGAAGCAATGTCCTTAGTCAACTTTAGGGGATTACCATATACCCCATTGGTTACATTATTTAGTTTACTCAAGGGATTCCCATGTACCTCTAGGGGATTTCTGTGTACCCACAAGTATTTTATTATTAATCTTTTGTTGAGAGATTCCCTTGTACCCCACAAGACATTAAATATTCAGACTAGTTTCATCATTTACTTCTCATTGTGGATTCCTGTGTACCTCATAAGGTTTTCATTCAAATTAATTCCATAGCCAACAAGGCTTTACAATTTAACCACTCCAAATCATTCATACCATTTAAAACCATTCCAAAACCTTTAAACCATTTATTCCAAATAAAACCATTAAACTATACAAAACCATTTAAATCCATTTAGGGTTCTATTACTAAACCATACCATGCAATAGTTCCAATGAAAGTTCAACAATAGAGTAAAAACATTCTCTCAGGCATTTTATCAAACATGTTGAGGGCATACCTTTACAAAGACCAAAACCAAAGCATAAACCATCAATTTTAGGGTTACCCATGACCCATTTGTTAAACCACAACCAACAAGCACCCACATGTTCAAACCATCACCAAAAACATGTGAAAACACAATTTAGTCCAAAATTCAACAATATGCATCAAAACCGTCAACATATGTTTCCAAAACCACCATTTATGATCCATTAGTCAATGTCTAAAAAACATTAAATCATGCCTTTAGCTGGAACTAACAATAAGGGAAGGAGTACAAGCCTTATACAAGAATATTCCAGAGAGAATGACTCTTGAGCCCTTTGAAGAATACTTGTAGAAACCCTAGCCTCCAATCTTTAAGAGTAAGTTTGAGAGAGTATTTTGAGGTGTTTCAATTCTTCAAAGTGTATTATGAGAGGCCATAAAAGGGTCATAACATGGGGATATAAGGGTTTGGGGTAGGAAATGTCCCGAATACCCTTAGCTTAAAAGTTAAAAACCAAGTCCCAGGAGGGTACAACCCACCTTCCTTAGCCATACCCTAAGATACGAGGGGTATCTTAACCCGTACCCTAGACCCCACCATAGTACCCCCTATACTAACCAACATACGACCACCTAGGTCTAAGTCATACCTTAGGGTTTGAAAAGTACCCATAAATCGTATCTTGGAAAGATTCACCTATACTAGTCCACAAGTTTCATATGACTTGGCGTCATACAACTCGTATCCTTCCATACAACTTGTATGATATTGAATCATACCTTAGGTAGAATCCCAACCAAAACCCACTACCTAAAATTCAAGAGAGGCATCCCAAGTCGTATCCTAGGGTACGATTGGTACCCCTAAGTCATACCTTTCCCAGAGTGTCCAAAACTCATGAAATTTTATGAGGGTCAAGGTTTAGGGTTTTCACCTCCGCCTTCTCCATGTCTTGGTGAACCAAATCCGGGCACAATATCTCTATCTCACAAAACTTAAACCACCCAATAGGAGATCTACGCCTCCTACCATATAAGGCCTCAAATGGAACTATCCCAATGCAAGAGTGGTAGTTAATGTTGTATGCAAACTCTATAGGATGTGAATACTCAACCCAGCTACAACCATAGTCAATCACACAAGCACGTAGCATATCCTCTAATGTTTGAATAACCCTTTTGGCTTGCCCATCCGACTATGGGTGGAAAACCATACTATGACCTACCTTAGTCCCCAAACCTCTCTAAAACAACTGCCAAAAGTGATATGAAAACTGCATGCCATGATCCGAGATGATAGAAATAGGCACCCTATGGAACTTCACAATCTCATGAAAGTACAACCTCGCATAATCCTCTGTTAAAAAATTTGTCTGCGCTGGTATGAAGTAAGCAGACTTTGTCATCCTATCCACTATGACCCAAACTGAATCAAGCTGATTCTGAGACCGAGGAACAACGGTAATGAAATCCATGTTATCACCTACCATTTCCAAATAGGAAACTCACTTTTTTGATATAATCCTTCGGGCGTCATGTGCTCAACTCTTACTTGTTGACACACCATGCACTTAGCCACATCCTGCTTTATATTATTCCACCAATACATCTCTTTTAGTTCATGATATATTTTTGTTGAGACAGGATGAATAGCATAACGCAACTCATATGCCTCAACCAAGATATTCTCTCGCAATTCATCTATGTAGGGAACACATAACCTCTATTAGTACCATAATGTACCATCACCAGTAATCTCAAAAGCCATTACCTTCTTCCCACCTACATCACCCTTGATCCTCATCAAGATAGGATATAACACTTTCCTTTCTTTTACCTCAGCACCGAGGCATGACTTCTCCACTTCTGAACAAACACACCACCACCCTCAAAGTCCAAGAGGCAAACTCCAATGTTAGCCAAACGATGAACATATTTCAGTAACTCCCACTTTCCTTCATCCACATGAGATAGAATCCCCAGAGATAACCTTCTAAGAGCATCAGGAACTACATTATCTTTACGTGGATGCTAGTGAAGACTCATATCATAATCCTTGAGCAGCAAAAGTTATCTCATTTTCCTGAGGTTCAGCTCTTTCTGAGTAAATACAAATTACAGGCTCTTATGATCGAAAAAGATATCCACATGCACACCATATAGAGAGTGATGCCAGATTTTCAATGCAAACACCACAACTAATAGCTCCAAGTCATGAGTCGGATAATTCTTCAAAAATACCTTCAACTATCTAGAGGCATAAGCTATCACCTTACTATGCTGCATTAAGACGCACCCAAACCCTACACTAAACACATCAAAATAAACCACGAATCCATCAGTGCCTTTGGGAAAAGTCAAGAACGAAGCCAAAGTTAGCTTATCCTTCAGCTTCTCAAAACTATCCTTACAAGAATCAAACCATAAGAGCTTCACCTTCTACTGAGTCAGCTTAGTAAACAGAGCAACTATAGTAAAAAAACTCTCCACAAACCTCTTCTAGTAACTAGATAAACTTAAGAAGCTCTGAGTATTAGTTGGATTCGTGGGTCTAGGCTATTTCTTAACCACTGCAACTTTATGTAGATCCACCATGATCCCTTCACTAGAAACGACATAACCCAAAAAAGTGACAGTGTTTAACGAAAACTCATATTTTGAAAATTTGGAATACAACTATTTTTCTTTCAAGGTCTGCAATACAATGCAAAGGTGATCGACATGATCCAACTTAATCTTAGAGTACACCAGAATATCATCTATGAACAAAATGACAAACAAATCCAGAAATTGATGAAAGTCCCTATTCATCAAGTCCATAAATATCACTGATGCATTGGTCCACTTAAAAGACATGACTGAGAACTCAAAATGCTCGTATCGGGTATGAAAGGTAGTCTTAGGGATGTCCACCTCCCTAATCTTTAACTGATGATACCTGAATCAAAGATTAATCTTTGATAAAAATTTAACAGCCTAAAGCTGATCAAACAAATCATTTATCCTTGGAAGAGGGTAGTAATTCTTTACCGTCACCTTATTCAGTTGCCGGTAATCAATATACATTCGAAGGGAACCATCCTTATTACTCACAAACAATACTGGTGTACCCCACAGAGACATACTAGGATGGATGAAACTCTTGTCTAAAAGATCCTTTAGTTGCTCCTTAAGATCCTTCAACTCAGTTGGAGCCAACCTATATGGGGGAATAGAAATAGTAAGAGTGTCGGAATAAGATCTATCCCAAAATAAATCTCCCAATCAAGAGGAACACCTGGAAGGCCATCAGGGAAGTCCTCAAGAAATTCATTCACCATGGAGATGGAATACAGAAAAGGACCCTTCGAGTTAGAATCTTTAACCCAAACTAGATGATAGAGACACCCCTTGGATATTAATCTATGAGATCTAACATATGATATAAACTTCACCTTAATATCTAGGAAAACACCTTCCTGCTTAATAATCAGATCATTAGGGAATTTAAAAACAACCTTACGGGTCTGACAGTCTAGAGAAGCATAGCACGAGTGCAAAAAATCCAACCCCAATATGACATCAAAATTAACCATGTCTAATTCAAACATATCCACCATAGTCTCCTGACCACCCACAGATACCACACATCCCCTATAGATTCTTCTAGCAACTATAAAATCACTCACTGGGGTAGAAATAGGAAAAAGGTCTGAAATACACTCGGGACTGAAGACAAAATGCACAATTACAAATGGGGTCACATAGGAAAGAGTGTACCCTGAATAAAGTAAATAATACACATCAAATTATAAGAGTTTCAACATACAAGTCACGATATCAGGTGATGCCTCATACTCTTGGCGGGTAGTGAGAGCATAAAGTCAGTTTTGACTGGTGTTGGAGCTAGATAGTGCACCCTTTGATGCCAGAGCTGAAAAAGAGAAAACATGAACCTTGTTGGCACCAGAAGAAACCTTACCAACTTGACAGTTTTTAATCATGTGCCCTGGATGCCATTGTGGAAGCACTTGTCCTTTCCATCATCATAGTAACCCCGATACAATCGCCCACAAAATCTACAAGAGGATAAGATGGAGGTTATTGGGCCCCACTTTCCTGAGATTGGGCACCCTGTACCTTATAATTGTCACCACTCTAAAAAACATCTGTCATTAGATAACATTAGGCAGGGAGCTTAGACATCAAGTGAGACCCCAAATTACCCCACCACTCTTTAGACCACTTTTCACCATCCCTGCCACTCTACTGTTGACTATCACCCTGATTATAAAGTCTAAACTTCTTATTCTATTTCTCCCCAATTTCATCCTATTTCTTCTTATTTCCCTCGACCCACTGCATATTTATAACCAACCTGGAGATAACCATATCCTTGCTCAACAAGAAAACCTTAATATCCAAAATCAAGTATTGGGACAACCCAGAAGCAAACTTTCTCATTCTAGCCCTCATGCTATAAACCAACTCTGAAGCACACCGAGAAAACTGGTTAAACTTCAAGGCATACTCCCCGATGAACATCTTGCCCTGATTTTTGTTTACAAACTCTTCCGTTTTTACCTCCCTCAACTCCTGAGCAGAGAAGTATGTCTCAAAAAGAACTAGAAAAATCATCCCACAGGGCTGACTCAACATCATCACCCCTTGTCTACTTCTATTCCTCACACCATTGGTATGCTACATCTTTTGGTTCGTAGGCAACAAAATCCACACCTTCCATTTTAGTAGCATGGATAATGCAAAATATCTTTTCCATCTCATCAATAAAACTGTGAGAATGCTCCTCAATCTATTCTTAACCTTAACACTAGTGAACATAGGAGGGTTTAACCTCATAAACTTTCCAACCCTTGTGACCTCAGATGATGGAGTAATAGAAGCATCATGTTTGTCCTAAGAAGCTATCAACAATCCCAACAAATGGATAGAGTTATAAAAATTAACATTCATCACATCTGCCTGAGGAGCTCAATGAGGATTGAAAGGGACCAATGGAACTCCAGGAGGACAATTAGGAATAGGACCCCTAGACCGGGTCTGGACTCCATAAGAAAAGTCTGTCCCCTTAGCGTTGTCACCAAGAGGGACAGAGAACTTTCGATGAGCTTCAGATTATCAAAGAGGCATGATTTGAAAGGCAAAAAAATGGTAATTAAAAGAAAATTTAGGACCTTAGACTCTATGTCTCAAAATTAGAACACAAGAAAGAGAAACATTTATAAATTCTTCAGAGCTTTTCTCTCTTATAAGTGTGGAAAGCTACAAACCCTTAAAAGATACTCTACTCGACATGGCTTTGTGGACTCTCAATAGAACATGAACCTAGAGCTTTGATACTAATATGACATGAACTGAACTATGTCCTAGTCGTTTCGGGCATCCCAAGTCCAACCATGACCGGAGACCGACCCTAATACCCCACTATTAACAACCCTGCACTACTTGTCGGATGATGTCTAAGCATATAATAAGATAAAACAATGATAATTCAAAAACATTAAATCAAGTCAATAATCATAATCCAACAACCTCAATTAAATATCCAATCAGTGCCAATACCAATACTAATACCAAGGCTGAAACCAATACTGACACTACCCATGCCCATAGTAGACCGACAAAGTCTCTAACAAGAATCAAGTAACATTCGATCGAGACATGCCCCCAAACATAGCCAAAACCAAAATCCAAGGAACAAAAATAATGAAAAGAAGTCCATAGAATGAAATAGAGTGTTCCATTGTATGGAATCTCACCACTTCAAACTGACTTAAAGATGTCCCTAATTCTAAGTCACTAAGTAGAAGGAATGGTAGTATGGCTGGTTCTGGGGTTATAATGCCCAAAAATGGTTAGCAGAGCAAACACTAGCATGTACTCAAGGATAAAGATAAATAATGTCATTATTCAAAATCAAATCAAATAACCATATGGAATCACACATATACATATATATCGTGCCGAGATAGGGAATCAGGTTTAGCATGCATTTAAAACCTTAACCTGGGCTTTATAGCTCTACCTTCCTAAATATCCACCGATAGGATATATAGGTTAGCTCCCTTGCTGAAAGGGCCCCGACGTGTGTTAGCTGCACAAATGGGATAAAAACCCGAGATAACTAGTACATCTCCAAAAATGTAAAGTGTGATATCATGTACATGGTCACAATGACCAAACCTCACATCGACAAACATGAGTTTCAAGTATTGATCCCCCTAGGACCTCTACCTTCCATGACTTTGATAATAAAACCCTTTTTAGACCATATTAAAACAAATTGCACATTCCAACCATTTATGAAGGCATCTTTTGTTTAGGCATTAACCGTTAGGATCGTCATACCAAATTAGAGCTTGCAAGTCTCTACTTTTATATCATACCAAAACCATTAAACTAAGTTGGCTTCATAGTTTCCAATTAAACAAAAACCATGCCCACCAAGGCCTTTCCAAACCATTTAAAATCAACCAAACCAATTTAGGTTCCATTACCATTTATTCAATGCAAAGATATCAAGAGCAATCAAACAATGTGACAAAATCCTTCTCATTAGCATTTTAATAAACAGGTTGAGTGAACATATGTTTCACTACCATAACCAAGTAATTTGGGGAATCCATATTACCCCTAAATCTATTTATGATTAACATACATCCATCAATGTCAAAATCATACCAAGAGCATGAAAGAAAACATATTCAAACCATGAGAACCATTATTCAACCATGAACATCCAAAACCCCCAACCATTATTTCAAAGCATACTAATATCATGAAAATCATATATTAAAGTGCATGCCTATTGTAAAATAACAATGAGGTAGGAGTAGCATGCCTTAGACACCAAGATATACAAAAAGAAACCACCATTGAAAGCCTTAATAGATTATCTTTATGAAACCCTAGCCTTTTGCTTGAAAGAGAGCTTGACAGAGATTTTAAGAGTGTTTGATTGGGAATAAGAGGTTAATAATGCCCCCAAAGGTGTTTTATGTCGTGGTGTCTAAGGAAGTTAAAAAGGGGCAATTGTCCAAATTGCCCCTAACTTAAAATAGTAAAAATACCTCAGGTGCTTACGAGTCGATCCCATGACTCGTGACCATAACATACGAATCATACCATTGAGTTTCCACCAATACAAAGAATTGGAAACCCACACATTGCCCACCATATGACTCCCTGATCCTACCCGTTACCAAACCATACGACTTATATGACCTAGTCGTACCCGAAATATAATCCAAAGGGATTGACACTAGACAATATACAATTCAACTATACCACTCATAGCCTATCCTCACGGATCTTAGTGAGCCACTCAAACTCAAAGCCAAGTCAAGTCACTAAGTTACTAATTTGATTAAAGGACCGACCAAATGAACCATCACAACCCCTAAAGGTTATACCACAAAACCATACCAATAACAGAAACCCAACCACCATCTAGTGTACTCCTTACAACTAGGCTCACCTGACCCGTACCCACACCATATGACTTATGTGATGAGTCGTTACTAGAACAATGAGTTCAAATCTCAGGAAATTTCCAAGGTCCAAAACCCAGGTTGTTTAACACAAAAATTGAGCTAACATAGTTAAGTATAAATTGACCACGACTGGTAAGGAGTGACTACGAGCCATGGTGGAAAACCATAATATGAACAGAGGCCAAAGTTGAGTAAAGGAGCTAAGTAAAGACTCACCATAACTCATAAAGAGTGACTATAAGTCATGGAGTGACCCGTAATTAGAATAGCGTGTAAAGTCCTGGGGATTGATGCTCTAGTGGTGACGAGTGAAGACCATGATTCATAGTAACTAACTACGACTGGTAGCGAGGAGTCGTAATGATAATAGACTTAAGAGTCCTGAAGATGAGAAGCTACAATAGCGACTATGATTAAAACATATGAATTGTAAGGAGAACCTACGATTCATAACCACTGAAGCCTAAAGAGATCTACGATAGCAGATAATGAGTCGTAACCAAACCTAATGACTCGTTGCAAGAGGTGTGACCATAGCTGACTTAGTTTTTCTATTGTGTTTTAATTAGGTTTTCTTTATTATTTTGAGATATTATAAATACCCAAGGGTTATTCAGTGTTAATGCACATACTTTTGATATATTTTTACATACACTAACTTCTTGACACTCGATATTTTTGTCCTTGAGCTTTTGTTTTTCGTAATCAATTGAATATTTTGGATTTTATTATTATCATTGTTATGTAATTAATTCTATCTGTTATTTATTAATTATCATGGATAGGTGTAAAACCATGAGTAACTAAATTCCTTAACTAGGATTATGGGAGCTCTAGAAGATTAACAATATAGGAGAAGTGGGAGATTCATCTAGAATGCTATGATTCTGTGTCTTGTAATCTTGTTCATCTTAATTGTCTCCTAAGGTACTATAAAATCTTGGAAATTGCATGTATTTGAGATCATCCACAAAGGGAGTTTGAAATTGGGAAAAGGGGATTACGATAGGGATTCGAGGCTATCAACGCTCATTTAATAAACTTGAGACCCAAAAGGTGATAGTTGTATGAGGTGTAAGAAGAAGGGATAGAAAGGCAACACCCCGAGACTTACAAGATGAAGGTGGGATTTATCAACATATTCACAAGATGGTTGATAATACATTGCTTGTCAGACTTTGTATGCAGAGCAATGGGATAGGTGAATTGAACACAAAATCTTACAATGTTAAAAGTCAGGGGAAACACAGCCCTAGTGTTAGTCTTCTATTTTTTACAACCTAAAGAACTCAAGTTTGGTTACATGTTACTGTGAATTTTAAATCCCCCATGTACTTTTAAATACTGCTCGTGATTTTATCAAGTTTGAGATATAATTCTATGCATTCCTTGTGGCTTTAACCCCAACCTGGTTTGGGTTACTATATTTGACATCGACTGTTGTATAATTATTTGAGGTTACTCTTCCAAAACTAACCTCAAAAGAAGTATTCTACGATCTATGTCAAATATAGTAACCCAAATCTTGTTGGGGTCAAACCCATATTTAATGCATGGAAGTATATTTAGAACTTGATGAAATCATGGGAAGTGCAGAAAAGTAATTTGGGGGATTTGAAAGTCGCTGTAACACGTAATCGAACTTGAGTTCTTGAGGTTGTAAATAATAAAAGATAAACACTAGGACTCTGTTCCCCATGGCTACTTAACTCTGTAAGATTTTTTGTTCAATTCACCTATCCTAATGCTCTTCATGTAAAGTCTGAAAAGCTCTGTATTATCAACTATCTTGTGAATGTGTTGATAAATATCACCCTTCACCTTGTAAGTCTCAGGGTGTCACCTTCTTATACCTTGTCTTGACCCCAGTAAAACTATCACCTTTTGGGTCTCAAGTTGAATAGATGAGGGTTGATAGCCTAGAATCACAGTCGTAATACTTTTTTCCCAGTCTTTAACTCCCATATGATAATGGTAGGGTGTTGACACTTTATGTTTTACACCATATTTTTTTTAGTGGAGCATTAAACAACCTGTTGTAGAAGTGTGATCCCCTATCACTAATGATTGGGTGTGGAGTGATAAATTGAGAAAAGATGTGCTTTTTAATAAAGGCAGTGAAACTTCTACCTTTGTTATTGGGGAGCACCACTACTTCCAACCATTTTGACACATAGAAAATCTCAACCAGAATGTATTTCATACCATAGGATCTCAAAAACGGACCCATGAAGTAAACTCCACACACATCGAACAACTCCAACTCCAAAATAGGGGTTGTGGGGGAGTTCATGGCGTTGTGAAATATTGCCATTACGCTAGCATTGGTCATTGGATAGTTAAAAGTCATGAGCATCTTTGTAGATTGCAAACTAGTAATACCCATATTGAAAGATTTTATGGGTAGTATGATTTCCTCCATGGTGTCCCCAAATATGTGAAGCATGACAAGCCTCAAGAATACTCATCATCTCCACCTATGTGATGCATCTACAAATCATACAATCTATATAAATCCTGAATAGATAAGGCTCATCCCAGCAAAGCTTCCTTACCTCATGCATAAATCTCTTTTACTACTAAAAGGACACATCTTTTAGGACATGATCACTCACTAAATAATTGGCAAAGTCAGCAAATTAGAGGATTATCTCTTGTAATGCTATCAAACTCTGCTTGTCTAGAAAAGTATTATCAATTTCAATTCCATCCCCTGCTTTCTGCATTGCTTCTTCCTCAAGTCTAGAAAAGTGATATACAACTTGATTTTCCATGCCTTTCTTGTCCTTTACCTCAAAATCAACCTCCTGCAGTGAGACTACCCAATGAATTGATCTAGGTTTTTCATATTTCTTAGATATTAGGTATCTTAAGGCTGTAAGATCCATATGAACAATGAAGTTGGTCCTAATAAAATTGGACTAAAATTTTTTGAAGACAAAAACCATTGCTAGCAACTCTTGATCGTTAACAGTATAGTTCTTTTGAGCAGGGTTTAATGCTTTGTTGACATGGTAAATTAGGTGAAGGATCTTTTCTCTCCCTTGTCCTAGCATAGAACCTAAGGAAACACTGTTTGCATAACATATGATCTCAAATGGCAAATACCAATCAAGGGACGCAATGATAAGAGATGACACCAACCACTTTTTCAAGCACTCAAAATCCTTCATACATGCACCATCAAAATCAAACTTCATCTTTATCAAAAAGCGTGTATTGAAGGTTTGTAATCTTTGAGATATCCTTGATGAAACGCCTGTAAAATCTAGCATGGCCCAAAAAACTACAAATTAAGATTGAACGTGGCAGCTTCTCATAACTTTAATTTTTTCTTTATCTACCTCAATGCCCTAGAATAATACCTTCTTTAATCATGAAATGGCACTTTTCTCAATTTAACACCAAGTTGAATTCCTCTCATCTACGAAGAGCGTTGGCTAAGTGGACCAAACAATCATAAAAACAATCACCAACAACATAAAAATCATCCATAAATACCTCAATAGTATCTTCCACCATGTCAGAGAATATCGACATCATCCATCTCTAAATGGTGGTGGGAGAGTTGTACAATCCAAATGATATTCTCTTGAATGTAAAAGTCCCATAAGCGCAAGTAAGAGTTTTCTTTTCTTGATACTTAGGAGAAATAGTGATTTTATTGTAGCCCAAATACCTATAAAAAATAATACCTGCCTCGTCCCATAAGTCTATCAAGCATATGATCCATGAAGGGAATTGAAAAATGGTCATTTTGGGTCCATGTGTTCAACTTTTTTTAATCCATGCACATATTCCAACCTGTTACTAGTCTCATTAGCACAAGATCATTTTTTTTATTTGGCACTATAGTAATTCTGCTTTTCTTTGGGATGCCTTAAACAAGATTGACCTACTTTCTATCTGCAATAGGTTAAGATATACTAGTATCTTACTACTTGATAATTTCTTTCTTTAATACCTCCTGCATAGAAGGATTAAGTAGATGCTGATGCTAGAAATTAAGAATGCAGTTTGGTTCAAGATGGATCTTGTGGGTACAAATGACTGGTGGAATACCCACAATATCTATAATGGTCCATCTTATAACTCTTTTGAAACTCTGCAACACTTATAATAATTTCTCTACCTCGATCTTAACTAAGTTAGCCACAATCATCACCGGCAAAGTATTATTGGGCCCCAAAAATACATGTCATAAGTGAGAGAGGAGAGCCTTCAACTCCAAGACTGATGGCTCCTCAATAGACGGTCGAGTGGGAGGAGTGGTTCTATTTTTTAGATCCAGATCAAGCTTCTTTGGGGCATAAGTGTAAGAACTTCTCCTATATAGAGCGTTCACCATCTTATCATATTCCTCAGTTCGATCACTATTGAAATTCATAATCACCACTGCTAACGTCTCGACTCCAAGTCTCTCTTCAATTGGCACAACAACATCATCAACACTATCATCAGTGGTTCTGCTATATACACGACCCACATCTTATCAGGCTACTTCATTGAGTTACAGACATCGGAGATTAATTGCTTATCATTTAATCTGAACTTTATCTTCCCCAATTCCATATTAACCAACACCCTACTTGTAGCTATAAATAGTCTTCAACACCAATTCATCAAACTTCCCTTTCCCTTTATTATTATAACAAAATATATTCAACACCTGCTGATTTTTCAAATCCTGCTACAGGCATCTCATCAATGTCAATCTCATTACTATTATTCCTTGGCTCTTTCGTAGTAGGAACATGAGGATCTATGGTGGTTTTACCACTTTTAGTGGTTATGGTATGACAATGACTATGATTTTTTTATTTTATATTATGTTTCTAGAAAGAGTGCCAGGCTGCCTATGATTTAATGTAATCAACATTTGTCCAAATTGCTTCTCTAGCTGTTTTATTGCATTGGCATGAGACTCAAAATTTTTGGTTTAACCCTGATATATCTGCCTTGATCTCCTTAAGGTAGCTCTCCTGACTCTCTTGTCCTTTCACCAGTATGGAAAATATTGCTTTTTTTCTTGAATTAGTATCATGACTACCAGGCAGAACATATTTTTCACTCTTTTCTTTATAGTCATCTTTATGCCTCTAATCACCATCTCAATCTATTCTTGTGTCTCGATATCTATCTCTATACTAGTTCTAACCTTTGTTTCCTTGCCCCTTGGCTCAAAAACCTACCAATTCATGATCTAAATACTTAGATTCCTCATCCAAATCAAACTCATAAGTTATGAAAGCAAACCCCTGTGCCCCTACTACATTCACTTTCTTTGCATTCATTGTTGCAAAATAGTTTGGGAACAACCCACTATCCATTCTGAGCTATGCAGCTTCTTGTGCTAATAAATCATTACCAGTTCTATAGTCACTAGTATCTCTAATGGCATATGTACCAGAACCTATATTATCCACTTCAGAGTTCCATCCTCGGTTAGTGACAGAGATATTATATAGCATTTCCTACGCCTTATCCCAATGATGACACATAAATGCTCCTACAGATATTGTGTATGCCATTGTACTAGAACAGATAGTTAGGGACATATAAAATATCTCCAACGTATTAGACCTTGGAATATGGTGATTAGGAACCTTGCTTAACTTATTTTTGAACTGAAACCACACCTAAAACATAGATTCAATAAGCAACTTCCTAAAGTTGTAGATTTCATCTTTCAGCTGTAGCATCCTGGCGGTAGGAAAGAATCCATTCAATAACTATTTGCGTAACTCATTACAAGTTGTGATTGGGCCTCTAGGAAGTTCCCCTAACCACAATGATTCTTCTCATTTCAACGAGAATGGGAACAACCTCAATCTTAATGCTTCTTGATCTACCTCCAGGATGGTATACAAAGTGCGGATCCTCGTAAAATTTGCAAGATGCATGTTTACATCATTTGTTGACAACCTAAAAAATAAACCCTTTAAATTCAACAGCTGGATTATTGCACTGGTAATATAGAACTTAACATTTGGGGGTAAATCACGAGGAATAATGGCTCACATTTCAGCAGGCTCAACATATCCCATTTCCTTATCTTGATTATACGACTATAGATATTTATATGCCGGTATTACTTGAAATCTACCACCATGCACTCTATCTTGATTAGTCCTGTGTATTTCTCGATGATCAACTATCGATCTTGGTCGGGCTAGCTCTGCCTACTGAGCCAACCGAGCTTCCTCATCTTTTGTTTTCTATTCTGCTACCTCTACTAACACTTGCTCCGTATGTCCATTATCAATACTTTCCAGATTAGATAGACTATTGGGAGGTATCAGATATGGGTTATCCCAAACCCCTTTTAAATTTTCATGCACGTATTATTCTATCATTATATAATTCGACTGTAGCAATCTCTCTAGTTTAGGATTCAATGGGAGAAAAGGATTGCCTCGACTTCTAGTTTTAGGCATACACTGGCGTATAACAAACTAAAAGTAGAAAATAAAAAACTCAAAACTTTAGTAAATCTAGTAAACAACTCAACATCATATTTCCTAGCAACGACACCAAAAATTTTACATACATTGACTTCTTGATACTCGATATTTTGTCGTTGAGTTTTTGTTTTTCGTAATCAATTTTAGATTTTGGATTTTATTCTTATAATTCTTGTGCAATTCATTCTATGTATTCTTCATTGATTAACATGGATTTTTGCATAACCATGAGTAGCTAAATTCCTTAACTAGGATTATGGGAGCCCTGGCAGATTAACAATGTAGAAGAAGTGGGAGATTAATATAGAATGCTATGATTGTGTGTATTATAATATTCTTCATCTTAATTGTATACTAAGATACTCTAAAATCTTAGAAATTGCATGTATTTGAGATCATCCTTAAAAGGGAGATAGAGATTGGAAAAAGATGATTACGATAGAGATTTGAGGCTATCAACGCTCATCTAATAAACTTGAGACACAAAAGGTGATAGTTGTATAGGGTTTAAGGAAAAGGTATAGAAAGGAAACACCCCGAGACTTACAAGGTGAAGGGTGAGATTTATCATCACATTCACAAGACAGTTGATAATACATAGCTTGTCAGACTTTGTATGCAGAGCAGTAGGATAAGTAAATTGAACACAAAATCTTATAGATTTAAAAGCCAGGAGGAACATAGTCATAGTGTTTGTCTTATATTTTTTACAACCTAAAACACTCAAGTTTGGTTACATGTTACTGTGGATTTCAAATCCCTCATTTACTTTCAACATTACTCGTGATTTCATCAAGTTTGAGATATAATTTCACGCATTCCCTGTGGGTTCAACCAAAACCTAATTTGGGTTACTATATTTGACATCAACTAAAAAATAATATATTTGATATAATTCATCCAACTCATTTACCTTGATAAATCTCTACTTCTCTGCATCATACTACTCAAAATTTAGCTTTTTCAACGCCCATAGTGCCTTATGATCAAGTTCTATTAGCGAGTGGCATGCCTTGATGTACACAAACATATAGAGAGAGGCACCTATAGTGGTCTTAAAATCTTTTTAATGGGCCAACAAATCATCATCTAACTTCCTTGACTAGTCAGTCCTAGTTGTGTTCACAGTCTTCTCCAATATGGACATGATCTCTCTACTGGAGACCTCAACCTGCTCACTTGTCTGAGGATGATAAGGTTTTGGAACCTTATGATTTTCACCATATTAATAAAGTAGGGCTTTAAAAATATAGTTGCAAAAGTGAGACCCACCATCATTAATAATATCATGTTGAGTGCCAAATCCAAAAAAGATATTCTTTAGAAATAAAGTGACACTTCTACCTTAATTGTTTGGAAGTGAAACCACCTCCACCTATTTTGAAACATAGTCAACTAACACAAAAATATACTTTATTCCATAAGAGCTCAAAAACGGACCCATGAAATCAATTCCCCATATATCAAACAACTCCAGCTCTAAGATAAGTGTCATGGGGAGTTTATGTCTCCATGAAATATTTCCTTGAAGCTGACATTGGTCACAGGAATGAGCAATATCATGTGCATATTTATAAATAGTATGAAGATAATATCATAACTATTAAATTTTATGGGCTATTCTGGTACACTATGATGACCCCCAACGGTTGATGAATAACAATCTTCAAGAATGCTCGTCATCTCCATCTTAGGTATATACCTTCGAATAACACCATATATACTAATCTATAAAAATCTATGATTAATCACATAAGTTATTGCTCACCCCATGCATAAATCTCTTGCACTGCTGGAAGGATAGGTCTTCTGGAACATGATCACTTGCCATTTAGTTGGGAAAATCAGTAAGCCAGGGGATTATGTCTGGAGACGCTGCCAAGACCCACTCATATGTAAAAGTATCATCTATGTCAATATCATCCCCTATATTTTGCATTTCCTCTTCTTCAAGGAAATACCTCCTCTTCAAGGAAACAAAAGTGATTAGCAACCTTGTTCTATTGTGCCCTTCCAATCTTTCACCTCAAAGTCAAATTCTTGGAATAAGAGGACCCTATGTATAAACCTTGATTTCACATCTTTATTTTACATTAGGTACCTCAAATATACATGATCAGAGTGAAATTTAACTTTGGTCCATATTAAATAAGACAAAAAAAATGGAAGACAAAAACCACTACAAACAACTCCTGCTTAGTGATTGTATAGTTCTTTTGTGCGGGGTTTAATGTCATGCCAACATAATCAATTGTATGAAGTATCTTGTATATTCTTTGTCCTGGGACAACACCCAAGTCCACTCTATTATCATCTCACATAACCTGAAATAGTAAAGACCAATCAAGGGACACAATGTAGAAGCCGAGATCAACCTCTTCGTAAGTCATGCAAAAGCTTTGATACATGCATCATCAAATACAAATTTCAACTCCTTCTCTAAAATCTTGAATAAAGGTCTTTTAGTTTTAGATAATTCCTTGATTGACTTCATACAAAAGCCTTTTTGGCCCAAAAAGGTTTGGATACCTTTAGCTGAGACAGAAGGTGGTAACTTTTCAATTACCTTACTCTTTACTTTGTCTATTGCAATACTATATATTGAGATCTTGTACTTGAGAACAATACCTTCTTTTACCATAAGAAGGAAACTATCTGAATTTAATACAAAATTACACTTTTTACATCTCTGCGTGCATTGGCCAGGCGGGACAAACAATCATCAAAGGAGTCCCCAATGACTTAACAATCATCCATGAATACCTTAATAGTGTACTCTACTATGTCAGAAAATATAGACATCATGTATTGTTGGGAGGTGGAAGGAGAATTGCATAGTCCAAACAACATCCTCTTGAATGAAAAAGTCTCATAAGACAAGTAAAAGTCTATTTTCCTAGTCCTCGGGAGTAATAGTAGTCTGATTATATCCTATGTACCCATAAAGAAAACAATACCAACCCCTGCTTATCGAGTATCTGATCCATAAATGACATAGGGAAATGGTCTTTTTGAGTCTAAGTATTCATCTTTCTATAATCCATGCAAACTCTTCAACCAATGATCAGTCTCATGGGTGCAAGTTTATTTTGTTATTGGGAACCACTGTGATTCCACCCTTCTTCGACACACATTGAGCGATATAACTCACTTTTTGTATGAAATGGGGTAAACCAGTCCAACATCTAACAACTTGATGAATTTTTTTCATGACCTCCTGTATAGGAGGATTCAATCAAAGTTGATGCCCAATGCTGGGATATCAATCTGGTTCAAGTTGTATCTTATGGGTGAAAATATCGGGCAGGATCCCCACAATATCTTCTATGGTCCATCCAATGGATCTCTTGAACCTCTGAAACACTGGTATCAATTCTTCAACATATATCTCTACTAAATCTACAACAATAATCACCGGTAAGGTATTATCATCCCCCAAGAATGTATACCGCAAGTGAGATAGGAGGGTCTTCAATTCCAAAACTGGTGGATTCTTAATAGATGGTCGTGTTGGAGGCGTGGTTCTATTCTTCAGATCAATACCATATTTTTTGGAGCATATCAATAAGAATTTCTACCGTTCAATGCTTGAACAATCTCATTATTTTGTTTGATGCCATCACTATCCAAATTCATAATGACGGTTGCTAATGACTCAACCCCAAGCCTCTCTTCAATAGGAACAACCTCTTCATCATCATTAATAACATCAATCTTGGACACCACTCTCATCTCATTTGGTCTTCACACAGACTGGCACACATTAAAAGTGACTTGCTCATTATTCAGTATGAATTTCATCTGCCCAACCTCTATGGTAATAAAGGCTCTGCCCGTAGATAGGAAAGGCCTTCCTAAGATAATATGAATTTATAAATCCACCTCATAGTTTAAGATGTCAAAATAAGAACGAAATATAAAGTATTCAACCCTTACTAATACATCACATAAAATACCAATCAATTTCTAAACAGTCAGGTTAGCCATCAACAACCTCACATATGTAGGTTTGGGTGGCCCTAAACTCAACTACTTGTAAACTACCAACAACATTCTGATATTCAAGCAGGTTGGAATATGTATTATTATAATAATGTAGAAATAGAATCATTTTTGTTGTTATATTCTATACAAAATCCTATAAAATTATTTAATAATTCTAAGGAGAAGAAGTTTGTTTCTAGGGATGTTTTCAATTTCTTTTCATTTGTATCTATTGAAAATTCCAATAAATTCCAATTCAATTTAAGTTGAAAATTATCTTTCTTCCTCGGTTCATATGGATTTCATACATTCCAGATATGGAGTTGGGTTAAATTATTGATATAGGATTGTAAGTCACACAAATCCTAAGATAAGTTGAAATACCCAATAATTCATGGTATATTGAATGCTCTGGGGTCTTTCTTTTTCTCTACCAGTAATTGGTAAGCCATAGTTCTACAATGGTGCACATTATCAGTGGGCTCAAAAATCATTGTCCACTTCTTAGTAACCAAGTCTTTCTTAAACATTGCATAGCTAGGCATCTTCTCTAATGCTTCTACAAGAGGAATATTAACTGACAGATCCTTCAACATTGCCAAAAACTCTAATATTTTTCTTCCTCTTGGTTCTTTCTCAACCTCTGAGTAAAAGGTAGAGGAGGTACTGGGATTGTATTCACTACATACTCATCGACCTTTCCTTTACCTTTTCATTCTCAACTTACCATCAACACCTATTGCCTTTTTTGACTCCACTTTAAGTGTCTCATCAATCTTATCACTATCATTCCTTGGCTCATCAAAAGTATTCATAAGGGGATCAATAGTTGTCTTACCACTCTGAGTGGTGATGGCTATACAATGACTATCATTTTTAGGATTCTGAACTAAATTGCTCGGAAGGGTTCCCATTCGCCTCTAATTTAAAGTTGTAAACATTTTTCCAAACTAATGCTTCAATTTCTTTATTGTAGTAGTATGTGACTCTAACTTCTGGTTCAACCCTGAGATGTCTGCCTTGATCTCCTTAAGGAAATTTTTCTAACTTTCCTGACCCTTGACCATCTTTGAAAACATAGCCTCCATCCTCGACAAAGTGTCATGACTTCCTGATGGAACTTACACTTTACCCTTCTATTTATAATCATTCTTTAATATCCAGTCACTTTCCCTCTCTACGCTTCTATATCTATACCTATCCCTATAGTAGTTTTGACCTTGGTTTCCTTACCCCTTGGCTTAGAAACCCACCAACTCTCTATCAAGGTATTTTGCCTCTTCTTTTAAATCAAAATCATATGAAATAGAGGCCTTACCCTATGAGACTACTACTTTCACTTTCATAGAATTCATCATCACGAGCTACTTTGTCAAAATCCCAACCTCCATTCCTAGATGAGAAACTTCTTACACCACTATGTCATTAGTAACTTTATTCTCGTTGGAAGCACTAATAGCATATGTACCACTACAATTCTCTGCCTCTCGAGTATATCTTCCTCAATTGGTGAGAAAGATCTGATCTAATTTATCCAATGCTACCTCCTAATACAGCTACAAGAATGCTCCACCAATAATAGTGTCTGACATAGATCTCGAACTAGTGTTAAGGGCTTGATAGAAAATCTTAACCAAGCTTTTCCCAAAATCTTATGGTTAGGCTCCATCATCAACTTTTTTTTGAATCAGAACCATGCCTCATACATTGACTCAGAGTATAACTACCTGAAAATTCTTGATGGTTAAAAGAAATGATACAAAAACTACCTCTGTAACTTATTCCAAGTAGTGATTAATCCTCGAGGAAGTTTCCCTAACCATAATGTAGATTTCCTAATTAGAGAGAAAGGTAATAACCTTAGTCTGAGAGCCTCCCAATATACCTATGATATAGTGTATGAAGATAAAATAATAAGGTCCATGTTTGCGTCATTAGTGGGCAACCCCGTAAACACACCGTTCAGGTTCAACAACTGGATCATAGCACTGGTGATATAAAACTTTACATTCGGTGGCAATGCAGGAGGAATGATAGCTCTTATCTCGGTAGTCTCAACATATCATAAGTACTCCTCTAGATCATCATATGATGATAAGTACTGATAAGTTAGGAGTACTTGAGCTTTACCCCTTCTACCTCTATCTTGATTTTTGTTGAGTTCTGCTTGATGATCAATCATTGGTCTCTACCTTGCTAGCTCTGCCTCCTGGACTACATAATGGATAATCTCATTTTCCTTTGCCGCATTTTCTATAGCCAATAATTATTCAGTAGTCTGTTCTATAGTCTCCTATGCCTGGTTCAGGGGAAGGCACAATATTTGGGTTATCCCGAACCCTTTTAAGCTCACTTTCTCATACATTTTCAGTTAGCCTATATTCAGCTATAGGATTTTTTTGGTTCAGGTTTAATTAGGAGTAAGGGATTGCCTTGACTTCTCATGCTAGGCATACACCAGAATATGCCCTAAGAAGAATAAAAAAATAAAACCTAAAAACTTTAACAACTTTAACCAATAATCACATTGAAACTCCCTGACAATCGCGCCAAAATTTTGATATCTCCCAAAGCTACACCCCTAATTAAAGATAAAACGATTGAAGAAAAATATTGCAACCATACTATGTTAGGATCGAACCCATAGGGAATTCATGGAACTATCTTTCTAGATTGTTGAAATCAATAGGTAGTACAAAAAGTTAATGGGACAGTAAACCGTAACAGAACTCAAATGCTCATGCTTGTGATCAATCAAAAACAAACACTAGGCTTGTGTTCACTCTGGGTTATAACTCTATGGGTTTATCGTGCTCAATCTAAATTTCAAACTGTTGTGTATGTAGAATCTAACAAGTTATGTATCACTAACAACCTCTCGACACACTTTAGTGAATTTTACTTATCTCTTCTTGGTATGAGAGCGTTGCATTACTAACCATTGCGTTGCACCCCCATTTCAACTATCTTTTCTCGGTCTTAAGTTGATTATATGAAGATGATTATCTTAAGTAGATAGTGATGATTAGCTTAAATTGACAATTAACTTCAAATCACTGTTATGATATCCTTTTCTCAATATATTCCTCCCCTCAAGTTCATAGTGAATACAGGTGGGATCCTAAAATTTTCTACCAATAAGAAACCTACAAGTGCAATGAAAACCACAATACATGCAACAACAATTATCTAAAAAGATTGAACACTTCCCCCTATTTTGTTAATCTGCTAGGGTTCCCGCATCCCTAGCTAAGGGAATTAGCTGCTCATCATTGTGAAACAAATAATGGAATTCTTAAATGAAAGCATTTAATCAATCTTACACGAATTTAGGATGAAAACCCAAAGTATTAGATTAAGAATTCGAAGAAAATAAGAACACAAGAATCCCAAGATAAAAATTGAATCTCGGAATCAAAATATATGTTTGTAAGTGTTAAGAGTGCGTAAACTAACTAAAAATGTCAAATGTTATTTATAAAATACATGAAAACCCTAGGAAACAATCCTAAATAATAGAGGAAAATCAGAGTCGGTGGATACTTATGGAGAAACTTATGGGCTTTGGGTCATAGGTGGCCCCATGAAAGATTTCAAACTCCCAAACATCTACATGGTCTCTGAAACTTCAATTATGTGAAACTTGGACTAGAACCTATGAATTGTAGATGGCACCTATGGGCTATAGGTGTCGATTTTAGGTAGCAGTTTCTAATTTTTCAAATTTTGAATCTCTGTATGTCAATCCTCTACCACTTGTTCTGGCACCTACGCCGGTAGGTAGTATTGATGGGACATAGGTCATCCAAAACTTCAATTTTCACTTTTTTCTCTA
The DNA here is from genome assembly GCA_030864215.1 of Capsicum pubescens. Classification (NCBI taxonomy): domain Eukaryota; kingdom Viridiplantae; phylum Streptophyta; class Magnoliopsida; order Solanales; family Solanaceae; genus Capsicum; species Capsicum pubescens. The sequence continues at coordinate 281,945,216 of CM061543.1, read as the reverse complement.
GTTTAGTGCCCATAACCTAGTTTCCTACCAAAAATAACACAAAACACATCATATATAATAAAACGGCCTAAGTAACTGCATATTTTAAAAGCGCTAAGTGTCGAAGTGCTATGGAATCATAACACATTATGCATCATTAACATCTATAGTTGGCCTATCAACATGCTTTGCCAAAATTAGAGGCCTTTCAAAATGGGTTGGTGTCACGATCAGAGATGCTCGAGCTCTCTTTGCAAAGACCAGGTTCGCTGGATCCTTGATCAAACTAGTATGAGCAATGGTCCTTATATCTAACCATCTATCAATATCTAAAATCTCAGGCACACTTTCCTTGTCACATAACCTCTGGATCAAATAAGGGAAGAGAAGTGTGGCCATGTCCCCGAATGCACGCTCATGCATCTCATATTTGATAAGTGGTGCAAATTCAACCTTATGTCCTTCTATCAAACAAGAAACTTGTGCAACTCTATCTAGTGTCAACAAGTTATCCATAGGAGTCGGACATAATTAAAAATACACCACCATCAACCAATACATTATGGAAAAATGAAGCGCCACCTTCTTAATCTCTGACCTACCCTCAATCTAGGGGGTTAACCCAAGTATGAAATCTAGTTAGCGATCCACCTCGACAAACTCTTTCTCTACTATTTTTAATCAATATATCTTATCGCATGTTTATCCTACACAATTTTAAGCCTGTGGTTACACTCTGCAGTAGATGCTAAAGCCATATAATTTGGGCCAAATTAAACTTGGTGATTGCTCTCCATTAAAATGTCAACTTGAACCCTTCTAGCTAGTGTATGCTCTAACTGGGGCTTCTATATGCCTCTACCTACTCTAGGTGTAACCAAAGTGGCCATGGTGAGGTAGGAAGTATAGGACTACCTAACTAAGGCCTGACTGTAAGATACTTGGGGTTGATTTATCCACCCCAACAGGTAGCGCTCAAAAGAGGCCCGCAGGTCTGGTCCCCCTACTAGCAATGATAAATTTGTCTCCTATCAACATCAATAGTCCTCTTAGGCCAATCCACCTCAATAATAAAGTTTCCTTGCTTATAAATCACATGATTCCCTTCTACACACTACCTCAGGTTTATCTCAGCTAGGGGTACCACTGAGATATATGTTGAGTCAGATGTGGGGTCAACTAGTAGAGAAATAAAAGGCTTAGGATCCTTTGGTTCCTATATGTACCCTTCTCAGACTGGGATACTGCTAATGCTGACTGGCTGGCTAAAGCTGAATTATCCTCTGACCCCTCCTTAGACTAGGGGTCCTGTGTGGCCTTCTCCTCAAATATGCTAGAAACTCTCATGGACTCACCTCATCTCAGGGCCCTGACTCTTCATATTTAGAAATATTCTATCAATTTTCAAACTAAGGAGATTGTAGTGATGAATTCCTAACCAATTTCACCTTCGAACTAGGGATTGGTGTAGCTGTGACCGTCTGATCTTCAAACTGTGCAGATATGGGCTGAGTAACCCACTGAGTCCATAGTGGGAGCTGAATACCTATGTTGGCTGTAAAGGTGGGTGGAACTGGAGCCTATTTCTGACCCCTAGTCTTAGGGGATGGTGATATTTTCGAAGCAACCAGGTACTTCTCCACTGAGCCACTGCACTTAGGGGACTCATCCTAGAATCTAGACTATCCGCCCTTCTTCTAGGTAGAATTGGGTTCCATAATGCCACAAAATTAGTTTTTAGTGCTTAGAAGAAAAAAAAATGAAAAATTTGAAAAAAATCAAATTTTCTCAGGGATGGCACTTACAAAGGCCACCCACACAGTGTAGGTTCCACTTACAGCTGGTAGGTGGCCATCATAGGTGCTAGATAAAGCCCTGAGTTGTAGGGCTTCAGAATCTAACCCCAACAAAGGTACTTACAGACCGTAAGTTCTACTTATGTGGCTTGTAGGTGACATCTTAGGTACCCTTCCAAGGGTACTTTAATTTTTTCTAATTTTGCATCCCCATACAGTGTACTTATCCTATTCTAGTCCAATTTTGCACATAACAACTTTTGTCAAGTTCATAAACACTGGTATGGCACATAAAAGTTTGGGTTTTCATCAGCCTTTTTGTCTTATACATCATTTTTGGGCATTATTAGAGATTATTTATTCAAGAACAGTGCATCAATTTCAATATTTAGGTTTATTGTAGGCTTCTACATACAAGTTTGTTGATTTTTACACAATTATCAAGCATATTCAAGAATATTATTCTCTTTGGGGATTGATGATTTTCTTGAATAGTATATTATGTGAAAAAATTTCTCGCATCTTTGGCCTAGGACAACACCCAAGGCCACTTCACTAGCATTACACATAGCCTCAAATGGTAAAGACAAATTATGGGACACAATAATGAGAGTTGATATCAATCGCTACTTAAGGCACTCAAATTCCTTGAGACATGTATCATCAAATACAAATTTCACCGAATTGCCTAAAATCTTTCATAGAGGATTTGCAATTTTAGAGAAGTCCTTGATGAACCTCCTATAAAAAACAACATGACCCAAAAAGCTTTAGAGACCTTTAACTTAGACTGAAGGAGGCAATTTTATCATCACCTCACTCTTCTCTCTGACCACCTCAGTACCCTATTTTGAGATTTTGTGACCAAGAACAATACCTTACTTCACCATAAAATGGATCTTCTCCCAGTTCAGCACCAAATTGAACTCCTCTATCTTTAGAGTGCATTGGCCAAATGGGCTAAAAAATCATCAAAAAAGTCCCCAAATATTGAAAAGTCATCCATGAATACCTCTATAGTGTCCTCCACTATGTCAGAAATGAGAGCATTTCATAGTTCAAATGACATCTTCTTGAATTTAAAAGTCCCACAAGGGCAAGTGAAAGTAGTCTTTTCTTGATCCTCCAGAGCAATAACAAGATCAAATTGTATCTCGAGTACCCATCAAGAAAACAGTACCAACCTCTACCTACTAGTCTGTCAAGCATTTGATTCGTGAATGGAATAGGCAAATGATACTTTTGAATCCAAGTATTCAGCTTCCTGTAATCCATGGACACTCTCTATTCAGTAACCAGTTTCATGCATACCAATTTATTCTTCTCATTTGGGACCACAATGATGCCACCCTTCTTGGGTACATGTTATATTGGGTTGATCCACTTGTTGTCCGCAATAAGGTAAACCACTCTAGTACCTAACCACATGATGAGATCTTTCTTCACTACCTCATACATAGGAGGATTCAACTGATGTTGGTGGTCGATGTTGGGCATATATTCTACTTCCAACTATATCTTATGTGTCAAAATACTAGGTGGAATCCCCACAATGTCTGGAACAGTCTATCCAATAACTCTTTTGAACCTCTGAAACATTGAAATCAATGCTTCAATCTGTGTCTCTAATAAATCAGAAACAATAATGACTGGCAAGGTATTATTAGCCCCCAAAAAATGCATAACACAAGTGATATAGGAGGGTCTTCAATTCAAAAACTGGTAAATCCTCAATAGATGGTCAAGCTGGAGGGGTAGTTCTATTATTCAAATAAAAATCTAGATTCTTTGGGGCATATATAAGAAACTCTTCCATACAATGCTCTCACTGATATGCTAGATTTTTGTACCACATTTAAGACTTTTTAACTTGAAATAATTGTAAGTTCTTAAGTAATTATTGGTTTTTTTGATGTTATTTCTTAAGATTTTGTAGGAAAGTCAAGATGCATGGAAATAAATAACAATGGAGCAAAAGAGTAAAATCTGGTACAACTGAGTTGATATGAGTCTGACGACATTTCTTGCAAGTCGTCAGAGATGTGGTAAGCTACCAGAAAAAGACGTTAGGAAGAACAGTGAAGAAGAGTTACTGGATGAAGGTGATGACATTCTTAATATGTCGTCACAAATGTGGTAAGCCGTCATAAGATGTCGTCAAGTGGGACAGAACATGGTGAAATAAGTTGAAGGTCTGACGACATTTGCTACACGTCATCATCCATCTGGTAATCCGACGGAGGACATCGTCAGAGTGAGGAAGAATAGGTTAAGAAGGAACAACTTCTGACGACATATCTGGGACCCCCGTCAGAAGCCTGACGATCAACACCAATATGCTGTCACCTAAATCTGAGCCCAGTTGTGATTTTGTTATTTTATTACCTTAATTAGGATTTAGTATAAATAGCATATTTTAGGGTTTTTAATTATTTAATAATTCATCTATCAGACAATTAACCTAGGGAAGAGAGGCACGTAATATTTCTCTCTTACATTAATTATTCTTCTTGTTTTTATCAACTATTTTTGGGTTTCTACCTTGTGATTCAATCGAAGAAACTACTTGTTGTTTTCTATCTAATCGTAAGTTATCCTTATCATTATGAATTCAACTTGTTATTTATTTCATCAAATCATGAGCGACTAATTCCATTAGCCGGGGTTATGGGATCCAAGGATTAGGGTTTGATATGATGCTAGGTGTTTAACGGATTCAAGGAGTAGTAGAACATCTTGAAATTATGTGGTTTTAACTGAAATCTAGTGGTTGCAAAAATTAGGTTATGCCTTAGGTTTTATTTGCTTCTAATAGAGAAATAGACAAGAGGACGTGAATTATCAACAAGGACTCGGAAGCTACCAACCTTCTATTTAGTGATTAATGCCGTAACTGGATTATTCTACCTGAGATAACATCCTATTGGAAATAGATAAGTTATCTAAGTTCAAGAGAATTAGATAATAAATTTTTTGGTGAGGTCGAGAGATAAGTCAGATAGTATAATCGTCAGGGATATTCTGTTGTTCTAATTATTTCGAGAATCTCTGGCATTACCTAGTATCTGTCAATTCCCGAAATCCTTGGTGAACATAGCTCTGGTTTCCCATTTATATTGATTACAAACATTAATATTGAAGTGACAACATTACTTGATACTTTCAAAACCCCCATCTTAATTGTATATTTTCGTACCATTTGTTTGAATTGAACTTGTAGCTATAGCTTCAAATTAGCTTAATCGCCACTCACATTGTTCGCTGTGGATTCGACCCCGACTCCAAAGTTGGGTAAATATATTGATGAAGACCGCCTTACACTAATTTGAGGTGTAAGTTGAGCGTTATCACTCACCATGTCATCATACTCATCAATGCCATTGCTATCAAAGCTCAGGATGACCACTGCCAATGCCTCAACCCTAAGTCTCTCTTCAATGGGCATAATCACTTCATTATCATCAATAGTCTAAACTATGAACACTACTCTCATATCCTTTAGCTGTTGCATAGACTAACATAGATTAAAAGTAACTTGCTCATCGTTGAGTCTGAACTTCATTTGCCCCATCTCCAAGTTAACCAAGGCCCTACCCATAGCTAGGAAAGGCATTCCTAAGATAATAGGGACTTCAAATTCCACCTCATAGTCAAGGATCACAAAATGAACTAGGAATATAAAGGATGAAACCCTTACCAAAACATCACACAAAATACCAACCGATTTTTTTATAGCCTGATCAGCCATCAATAACCTTATAGATGTAGGTTTGGGTGGTACAACCCCAACTTCTTGTTTACTACCAATGACATAAGATTGATACAAACTCTAAAATCATATAAAGCTCGAGATAAGTTGAAGGACCCAATGGTACATGGAATAGTAAATGCCCCGCGGTCCTTCTTCTTCTCAACCAATAATTGGTAAGCGATGACACTGAAATGATGAAAATTATCAGTGGGTTCAAAAATCACCATCTACTTTCTAGTAACCAAAACCTTCTTTAACTTAGCATAACCAGATATTTTCTCTAATGCTTTAACAAAGGAAATGTTAACAGAAAATTCCTTCAACATCAATAAGAACTTCTGATACTTTACTTCCTATTATTTCTTCTTTAATCTATGATAAAAAAGAGGGGGAGGTCATGGAATGGTATTCAATATAGGCTCGAATACCTTTCACTTCCCTTTATCCTTCTCTACACTTTTATCAACACATGTTAATTTTTGTGATGACTTATCACTAGTCACCAACATTCCAGATTACACTATAGGTACCTCATCTACATCAACAAAATCATTCCTATCTTAATGAACTACAAAAATATGAGTATCAATGGAGTACTTACCACTTTGAGTGGTGATGGCCAAACAATGACGTTCGTTCATTGTATATTCTATCGTATTACCTAGAAGATTGCTCAATTGACATTGATTCAAGATTGCCGAAATCTGGACAAATGTCTTCTCAAGTTGCTTGATTGTAGTAGCATGCAATTCCAGTTTTTGGGACAAACCTAAAACCTCTTCCTTGACCTCCTTAAAGAAACTTTTTTTACTTGACTCTTTACTATCTTTGACAACATAGCCTCCTCCTATAATCATCCATATGTCTCATTCACCATGTCTCTCTACTGTGACCCCTATATATATCCCAATAGTAATTCTAACCTTGATGTCTTTGCCTTGAGTTCTAATTATTTTAAGCAGACGATTGCCTCTTGACTCAAAAACCCTCCAACTCTCTATCTAGATACTTAACCTCTTCATCCATATCAGAATTATATGACCTAAAATCTTTTCCTTGTGCACCCACGACATTCCCTTCTCGGAACTCATTATTACAAACTACTTCGTTAGTAACCCAATCTCCGTACTTAGTTGTGCAACCTCTTGAGCCACTGAATCATCTACCACTCTAGTCTTATTGAAAGCACAAATATCATAAGTTCCAGTACCTTTCTTTGACTCTTGACTATGCCACCCTCAGTTTTTAAGAGAGATCCAATCTAAGATTTTTGATGCTACATCCCAACACGAGTTTATGAATGCTTCACCAATAATAGTATCTACTGTAGCTCTAGAACTGGTAAATAGGACATAATAGAAAATCTCCAACATATTTCTCCCCAAAATCCTATGATTAGGCACCATCATCAACTTTGTTTGAAATTGTAACAATGCCTCAAACATTGATTCAGAATGCAATTATCTAAAATTATAGATCTTACACTTCAATTGTAGCATTCTTGTTAGAGGAAATAAATGGTCTAAAAATTAATTCCATAACTCATTCAAAGTAGTAATAGACCCACGAGGTAGTTCCCTTAACCATAATATCTCTTCATAAGTTAGAGAGAATGGGAATAGCTGAGTCTATGAGCTTCTTTATCTACCCCAGGTATAGTGTATAAAGTGCAAATCTCAAAAAAATTAATGAGGTACATGTCTTAATCATCAGTTGGCAAGCCAATAAACACACCTTTTAGATTCAACAACTGGATTATAACACTAGTAATGTCAAACTTCACCCTTGGGGTAATTCAGAAGAATTGGTGGCTCCTATCTCAATAGAATCTACATAGCCCAAGTATTCATCCGGATCTTTATATATTGGTAAGTACTAAAAATCTATGGATATTGAAGTTTTATCTCTTCCACCTCTGTCGAGTTCTACTAAACGATCAACTATCGGTCTTTGTCTCGCTCTCTCTGCGTTTTGAGCTGCACGCTATCCTCATTATCCCCCCTGTGTTACCCTCTACTAGTAATTTCTAAGTAGTCTACTATACTGTCTCTTGAGGAGATAGGGGAGAAAATTCCTATGAATCATTATGAGAAAGCTCATGATGAGCTTCACGACTGTGTTGTGACATCCTACGATTCTGTTATAGGATTCTTTTTGTCTCTGAATCAAATGGTATAAAGATATTTCCTTGAATCCTCATACTAGGCATACATTACATACTCCCCAACAAAAATATAAAATTAAAAGTTGAAAACCTCAACAACTTCAATCAATAAACCTATATTTGTGTTCCCCAACAATGGTGTCAAAATTTGATGTCACCTAAGCTATTCCCTCCAAGAAGATACAATGTCATCTCAGTCAACTTATAGTAACCCAACTAGGTGGAGGTTAATCTTATGGGGAATAGGTTGAATCCATCTCTCAAACTTGTTGAAATAACCAAAAGTACAGAAAAGTAAATGGAGGGATTTTGTATTAAACAGTCAAAGTAACAAGTTGTGAAGGATTTTCGTTGTAAAATATGAGGTCAACACTAGGAATGTTTTCCCCTAGCTTCCTATATTAGTAGGTTTCTTGTTCTTAATCCAATTATCTCACCACCATAAATATAGAATCTGACAAACTAGGTATTACCAATCATTTTGTAAATGTATTAATAAATCTCACCCTTCACCTTGTGAGTCTAAGGGTGTCGTATTACTAACCCTTATCTTTGAGCTTAGTTTAACTATTACCTTGTAGGTCTCAATATATTATATGAGGGTTAATAGCCTCGAATGATTGTTGTAATCTTCTTTTCCCAATCTCAATTTCTCTTATGAAGACGATCTCGAATACAGGCAGGTTCTTAGCATTGTCCATCACTAAAAAAGCAATTAAACTAAAGAAGATTACAATGTAAGTGTAAATAATGATCAAGAAAAAACTCACACTTTCCCTACTTCATTATTATTCCAAGGTTCCTACAACCTTAGATAAGGGATTTAGCCTCTCATAGTTGCAAAATAATCCATGGAATTCAATAAAGAAAGCATAGAAGTAATCTCACAAAAATGAAGAATAAAACCCAAAGTCTCAAATCAATTAATCAACCACAAACAAAGAACAAAGAGATTCCAAGATCAAAAGTCAATCCTAGAATCAAATATATGTTTGTGAATAGTATGAGTCTGTAAAATAACTAAAACATTAAAAGAGTATTTATAGATGACGATTGGTGATATTACCATCTATTCTTACTAAATATTCGAGCACATTACCTTTTTTTTTGAATGAATAAATTAGACATATTTTTGAGCAAATGCAACAATATCCACTCATTGTAGGCATAGAGTTAAAGAGATCAAAAAATGTGGAATGGAGCATAAATTGATAAAAAGAGAGCAAAGAAGAGTGTAACTGAAGACCTAGATCATTTCAGCCTCAGTTATCACGACCACGGTCCTCAGGACGCAATCGCGGTTAGTTAAGATAGTCAGCATAATGTGGTTGTGAAAGACAACCGCGGTCGCATAGCTGCGGTTGTGGTCAAACTTACTTAATCGCGGTTCAGCACGAATATGCCCAAAGGCAGATTTGTAAAATTGTAGAGACTAATTCCAAACCATATATAAGCAAAAGCCCTTCTTTCTTTGGATACTGCTTACCTCATAGATATTTTTGAATTGAGAAGATGAAACCCTAATTGGGAAAGTGTGTAACGACTCTTGGAGGCTTAATTTCTTAGTAATTTTATGATGAATGAATGTTTTGGATTATCCTTATGGAATATCTCTCTCTAGTTTCTTCATGGGTAGCTAAGTAATTTAGTCTTGGGATTATGTTGAACTACAGTGTATTTTTGTGTAGGTGTTGTAGTGTTTGCATGATTTTTAGTTATTTAGTATGGATTCAACCATTGCTTGGGTTAATAAATTAGAATTTGATGGGTTAAAACCCCAAACTCTAGAAACCCTTCATTATTCTTGAAAGAGGGATGAAGGTGAATATATGGTAACCCATAACATCCTTGAAAGAGGTTTATAGGGGGAAAAGGAAATGGTGGAAAATTAAGCCTATGGTTTACTACCTTTTCCAATCTTAGAAATAAGTGTGATTAGTGTGTAAGCCATGTATAGTGCATCATCGTAGAAATATGGATGCTTGATTTAGGTTTTGGGTGATTATAACTTGTACACTTTTTTGGTGCTCGAAAGAGCCAATGGGTGAAATTTTTGTGGTTTTATTAAAAGATTGGCCATAATGACAATAGACCTAGCCAATCCTCTACTTAACAACTAAGTTTCATGTTAAACCATTAACAACCCACATTCTTTACTTTTAGGTAGACATAATCCCAAGATCTCCTAAAATCTTGATTTCAAATCAAAAAGTATCATATTCATGCATTGTTAATCATAATTGTTACAAACTATCCCCAAATCAAATCCCCCACTATAATTTACGTGTCGTATTTTTTAGCATTCTGGGTAATCATTTAGTAACTAGAACACCTATAGTTTTTGAAGTCAATAATTTGCTGCTCGTGGATTTGACCCCAACTCTAGTTGGGTTATTGTCAACAATCGCATCATCCCTCAAGCATGGGAGTGAGTTGAGCATTATAAAAATGGTGTCATTTCCAGGGAGTGAAATGTAGATTTTTGTTCTATGGTGTTCTTCTTACTTGGGTATATCTAGGGTGGTGTATTTTACTATATTTTTTGTTTTTTGGATATCTTGTAGGTAACCCTAATGTGATCATAATTATGAGGGAAAGAACTAATGATGTAGAGTTATTTGATGTTCTCCTTGATGGAGAGAGACAACCAAAGGGTGCAGGCCAAACGAGAGCAACCCGTATCCTACCTCACATGAGCGAGACCCTCCATATGAAAAGATTCATGCTTTATTTGTTGCAAATTAAGGGGTTGTATGGGGGTCTAGAGTATGAGGACCCGTATGTTAACTTAGAGAATTTGTTAGAGGTGTGTGCACCATTCAACATTGCACACACTACTCAAGAAGCCTTTCGACTCCATCTTTTCCCATTTTAACTAATGGGCAAAGCGGTGTTGTGGCATCATTCACTCCCTACGACTTTAATCACTTTGTGAAACGATCTTACAAAGGTGTTTTTGGATCAATATTCCCATTCCCCCAAGGTGTGACACACAGGAGATAAGATCATAAACTTTAGACAAAGAAGTAGGGAGCCGCTTCATGAAGTATGCGAGAGACTTAATAGAAAGTTATCCAAATGACCAAACCATGAGATTCCGGGGAAGATACATCTCCAAATATTCTATTGAGTGCTAGACCCTTCGAACCAAAATGTGGTGAACAATGCAACGGAAGGTTCTCTCTTAAACTTAAACTTTCATGCAACTATGAAATTGATGAGAGTGGTGACTAACACAATCGATAATGGAATACCCATGGCATCGGCATCCTGAATATCTCTTCCTCTATACCTGTAATACCCCGAAAAAAAATTTCGTTGAAATTTTGTGCGTAAACGTGTCGGGATCCTATATTCGAGAATGATTTATAATTTTTCTGTGTGTCATTTCTTGGATTTCGACCCACCATTTAGTAGATCATCAAATAATATTTCCAACGATATGTGTATCACCCAAAACGGACACTCGAGCGGTGAGTTATGACCATTCCGATCAAACTACGACCATTCCGATCGATCTGTGAACAGTAAAATGTGCAGGAAAAAAAAATACTGCTGTCAGGCGATTTTTTTGGTCAACTTCAAACGATCATAACTCCTTGTACATAATGATCTGGGTGAACTACCATATATCAACGGAAATCTCTTCGGGTCCTCTTTCTAATGAAATTATTTTCATCCAATTTGGATATTGGAGAAAAACATTATAGTCGATCAACTACAGCCTATCAAAACAGTCCACCAAAGGACAGATTTGACATTATTTGAATTTCAAGGGAATTTTGGTCATTTCTTTTTCATTTCCCTTCTATATATATCCCAAATAAGATCTTAGACCCTCAATTTTTTTCTCTCATTTCTCTCTTCTCTTTCTCTCAAAAATAATAAGAGTGCTTAGGGTTAGGGTTTCCAATTTATTTCTCTTCCAAAATTCAAGAAATCAAGTTGCAAGTCTAAAGAGTTTCAAAGGGTTTTCAATATCCAGGTATGCAAGTGTTTATCTATGGACTCCTTTCGTCCATAGAGTCCACGAATCCCATTTTGAAAGTTCAAGTTATGTGTATATATATATATATATATTTTCTAGACTTTGATGATATGTATATATATATATATATATATATATATATATATATATATGTTGATTGATATTTGATGGTTGAGATATATATGAGGATTATGTATGTTACTTGATATATATATATGTGATGATTATGCATGTTGGTTGATATATATATATATGTGTGGTGATGGTGTATGTTGGTTGATACATGCATGTGATGATTATGTGTGTTGGATGAGATATATGGGGTGGCGGAAAACATGAGAACTTGACGAATTCACCAATGCCTAAAAGTGCATGTAAGGTGTTTGTGGATTTGTCTAAGAGGTTATAAATTTACGTTCTTAGGATATAATAAGTTCTAAATGACTAGACTACTTTCTATGTATACGTTCAACATGAACTCCATGTTATTATCTAAAATTGGGGATGTTGTGTGGAAGGCTTATGATATGGTTGTAAGTGCGGACGCGGGATTTAGTTGGTGGAATTAAGATGAATGATGGTGTTGTAGCACATGTAATTGTTCATACTGACCTATGCCCTAAATGGTGTATGCAAGGAAATTGTAGAAATGCCTAATTGAAGACGAATGGATCGTATGACCCCTTATGATCGAAGTGATGAGTTCATACCATACTTGCATGCTACATGTTTACTATGGTGCTTAAGGGAAATGATAAGGCAATTTGGCCACGCTAAGTGTGAAATGTCTAATTATGGGTCGAATTGCATATATCAAGATCTTAAAGGAAAGAACCTTGAGAAGTTAACCATGATGTGTTGAATGTATGTTATTTATGTGTATCCCTATTGGATGAACTATGTTATGTTGTATTCTTCCTTAACCATATGCATCTTTGTTGAATGATCTACGATGTAATGGCATGAGATCTCAATACTTGTATATGAATATGCTCTTCAAATGATTGGTGTGAGGTGTTAATGAATGCATGGTGCATGATGTCCTGGGGGAATATGATTATGTGTTGTTGTATACTACGTGTTACTTATGTTATTGATTTTTGAGGGTACGTATGCCCGAAATAGTCTGCTGGTCTAGAGCTGAGTCAGTTCCGCGATAATCATAGTCATGCTACGATCGATGAATTTCCGATGATTTGAGAACTTAAAATGAATTCCATGAGAACTTAGTATGTGCGGTTTTGAACAAGAATATCTTTTCATTCTTGTGCCCAAAGAATTGATTTTATCATTGGAATTTCATGATTTAGTAAAGTGGGTAAATACCCAAGATGCTTTAATGACGAATTATGAGGTTATGAAAATATAAATTGTTTAAGCTTTGATGTACATGATTACTTTATTATTCCCAAGTTATGATTTGATATGGTGAATTTTATATTTCTTCCATGAGTTGATATTTCAAGTGTTTTCAAAGTATGATTTATGGGACTTTGAATCGTCCAATATTGGAATACATAATAACCTTATTATCTTGTTTTTTTGAATTGAGATTTTATGCCATAAATTGCATACCACTACTATGAAATTATTTTTTTGAGGATTCTTGATATAAGATCCATGATTTGAGTTACATTACGAAATACAAAATCTTACTATAATTTGAAGATCTTAAATGCTTTTCAAAAGCTATTGTCATGATTTGAATATTGAAATGAAAGAATGATCATTGGAGAATATTGATTTGCATCCGCAGAGTCGGGATGATTTATATTGATTTTAAGTTTGCAGAGATGAAATACTTTTGTTATTGATACCATGTTGAAGTTGAGGAAAATTAAAATATTTTGAGCTAAAATGTGTTGAGTTAGGAATCCACAAATTAATATGATTTGATAAATGAGAAAGAGATTTGATTTGGTCTTTATGATAGACCCTTGTGATGTTGTGGTGGATGTCCTAACGCGTTTTGATCTAGTCGGGGAGTATTACTTAGCACCGAGAGAGAAATTTGGTATTTCCCCAAACCTATGTGCCACCGTAGGGTTGTTAATAATGATATTGTTGGCCAGAGAGCCGAATTGTGATTATGAAAGCTTTAAGGTTGTACTCCCTGGCAAGACTACAACACTCCCGCCAATGAGAGTGCTCTCCCTAGGAGGTCAAAAGATGGTATTCCACGCGTCTCACGTGGGTTTGTCGGTTACAGGAAACTCCCCTGTCCATAAGAGTATGTTTCTTGAAATATCGAGTCTCTTCGAGTCTTGAGTTGATGAGTTTGGTTGTCTATGATGAGTCATGAGAATTAATGATGAATATTGATGATTTTATGATGATTTATGGGATTTTACTTATGTTTTCCTATCTATAATATTATGAGAAGTATGGATAATGAAATTCAAGCCATGTGAGTCTTTATTTTCCGTACGCATGTTTTACGAAATCAAAGAGATTATTCAAATTATTACGTGCACCCCCACATATTCAGTTTCTTAAGAGGAGTCATGGTGAGTTATGTAACTACTTCCCACGATTTTTGTGTCAGTATAAATCTTCAGGAGTCAGGGGTGTGAATGTATTCGATTGATCAGTGTTGGTATCCTGTGATTCAGTAATGCAGTACACCAGTACAGTAGTGAGTTCTGAGGACAGTAAAGTGGTATCGGAGCTGTGGTATCTGGAGTGGTTATAATTGTTATAGTGGTTATGAACTGTGCATTCATATATGTGTACTCGTTCGTTATTCTCATGATTAAATGTTCAGGCATAAGCCCTTGCATTTAGCCTTTCCTTCTTGCATACTCAGTACATCTTAGTACTGACGCATTCGCGCTATGGTGTTCTTTTATTTAGGGGCACCATAGGTTTAGAGGAGTGAAACTTGGAGCATCTAAAAAGTCACTTGTATAGCAGCAGTGGGTGCAGCAGTGAGTCCTCATCATCTGAGGATGTTGTTATTATAGTATTTGAGTTTAGTAGACGGAGTTAGTTGGGGAATTGTCCCATCAACTCCACAGTCCAGGAAGTGTAGAGGCTTTTCAGACAGATGTATTAGTGTGTGGTTCAAGGTATTGTATATTTCTAGATGTCTGAACCTTATGTCAAGTGTTAACCAGTTTTTGCATGTATTTTATTATATTATGAAGTGAACAGGTACAGATATCAGAAAAAGGGTTAGCTTGTGGTCCTTCGGGATCATAAGCACCGTGTGGTATTTCGGTTCTCGGGAATCGGGGCGTTACAAACTCGGTATCAAAGCCTAAGGTTCAAAAGGTGTCCTAGGGAGTCTAAAAATCTGCATCTAGTAGAGTCTTGTACAAGAGTGTGTTGCGCGCCACATTCATGTACATGATCCAGATCGTGCTATAGTAAGATTTTCCAACAGAGTTATGTAGACTCTTGTAATGATCTACTTATGTTAGATTTACCTTACTCTTAAGGTAATAGAAGTAGTGAAGCCAAAGTCTTTCAGATAGAACTTTCTGTGACAGTCCCCGCAGATAGTTTTGGGGCAGTGTTCTCTAAAGTGAGCAGAGTATGACTTATGGGGTTAGCTGTTTATATGGTGAATGAATAGGCTTGAAATTATATATGTAAGAATCTAAGTGAGGAAGTTGGGAATTATATTTGTTGATTGATAGAGATATAACAACAATTCTCATGGTGTGCAGAAGTATAAGTTTAAGAGATGTGATATTTGAAGGCTAGAATGAGAATAGGATGTTTATTAAAGATTTGTGGATATTTATATTATGTTTTAGAAGCTAAGCTTGAATCTTTGAAGAATGTAAGTTTGTGGACTCCAAACTAAGTATTAAGATGTGAATGTGGTATTAGTAGCCTATGAAAAAATCGAAACAGATAATGTGTTTAGTGACACAAAAAAGTATCGAAAAGAGTGTATGTATGTGTCGATGATTGTAGAGACTAATGAAAGATAAGAATTGTATTCTAAGAAATAGCACTGGTATTAGCATCACTAGTGAATACATGCTTTCAGGAGCAGTTCTCCGGGATGAGTTAAGTTATCACTTATGTGTATTGTTCTTCCCCAGACTCTAGAGTAAATTGATTTCCGTTCAGTTCGGAGTTTAGTCAAGTGTTCACAAGTGTATGGAGATGACTAAATGGTAAGAGGAGGTGATAGAGGAAGTGATAAAGTTAGACCTGCATGAATTGTTTTCTCATTTTTTCTTCTAATCCTGTATTGGAATTTTCGAGCATGTCATTATTCTGAAGTGGAATATCCTAGTGGTTGTGAATATAACTCAGTTCTTGCATTGTGTATCATGCATATAATTTACTTCATAGGTTCCCTGTACGCCGCTTCGATACTGTTGTAAAGTAATTGTGAAGGAACGTGGTGTCCCAAGGGGGAGATACCCCATACAGTTGCATATTCAGATTTTTATCATAAGTATTACATCAGTTTTTATTACATATTCAAGTAGATGTCATACATCTGTTTAACTGTGTTCTCATGCATCAGACACGCATGCATATTGTGAGAAGTTCGAGTGATTAAGTAATCCAATTGTGTGACTCAGAAGGCAATACAGTGAAACAGTTATGCATTAGATCCGTATGTTCTGTGGTAGTAGAAAGAGCTCAGTTGATTAGTGTATTCGGTTATGTGTTCATGCATGAAGTATGCATTGGTAGTAGTGAAAGACTCAGTTTGACAGTCATGTATTCATGAAAGTATCTCATTTACATACTTCTGTATTAGGTATGCATATTCCTCCTGAGAAGTCTGCTTGTCAGTATATTCAGTCTTATATCTATGCATCAGATATGCATACTTACCATAAGAATCTAACTTAATTATTCGTTGATTTAGTGTGTATTCCACGAATCAGGCATACATGTTCGGTGTAAGCACCCAGTTTATTAGTAGTTCCAGTCGTATAGATAAGTTTTAGATGTTCTTGTTCCTTAAGTAAGTTCAGTCAATTAGTACTCTTATCCTATCAAGTGACATTTGAGGATGAATGTTTCCCAGGGGGATATGATGTAATACCCCAGAAAATGTTTTCGTTGAAATTTTGTGCATAAACGTGTTGGGATCCTATCTTCTAGAATGATTTATAATTTTTATGTGTGTCATTTCTTTGATTTAGACCCACCATTTCGTAGAGAATCAAATAATATTTCCAACGATATGTGGATCACCCAAAACGGACACTCGAACGATGAGTTATGACCATTCCGATCAAACTACGACCATTCCGATTGAACTGTGAACAGTAAAATGTGCAGGAAAAAAAATACTGCAGCCAGGTAATTTTTTTGGTCAACTTCAAATGATCATAACTCCTTGTACATAATGATCTGGGTGAGCTAACATATATCAACGGATATCTCTGCGAGTCCTGTTTCCAATGAAATTGGTTTCATCCAATTTGGATATCGGAGAAAAAACTTATGGTCGATCTACTACAGCCTATCAAAACAGTCCACCAAAGGACATATTTGACATTATTTGAATTTTAAGGGCGTTTTGGTCATTTCATTTTCATTTCCCCTCTATATATATCCCAAATAAGTGATTAGACCCTCAATTTTTTTCTCTCATTTCTCTCTTCTCTTTCTCTCAAAAATAATAAGAGAGCTTAGGGTTAGGGTTTCCAATTTATTTCTCTTCCAAAATTCAAGAAATCAAGTTGCAAGTCTAAAGAGTTTCAAAGGGTTTTCAATATCCAGGTATGCAAGTGTTTATCTATGGACTCCTTTCGTTCATAGAGTCCACGAATCCCATTTTGAAAGTTCAAGTTATGTATAAATATATATATATATATATATATATATATATATTCTAGACTTTGATGATGTGTATATATATATATATGTAAATTGATAATTGATGGTTGAGATATATATGAGGATTATGCATGTTACTTGATATATATATATGTGATGATTATGCATATTGGTTAATATATATATATGTGTGGTGATGGTGTATGTTGGTTGATACATTCATGTGTTGATTATGTGTGTTGGATGAAATATATGGGGTGGCGAAAAATATGAGAACTTGACGAATTCACCAAATCCTAAAAGTGCATGTAAGGTGTTTGTGGAATTGTCTAAGAGGCTATAAATTTACGTTCTTAGGATATAATATGTTCTAAATGACTAGACTACTTTCTATGTATATGTTCAACATGAACTCCATGTTATTGTCTAAAATTGGGGGTATTGTGTAGAAGGCTTATGATATGGTTGTAAGTGCGGATGAGGGATTTAGTTGGTGGAATTAAGATGAATGATGGTGTTATAGCACATGTAATTGTTCATACTGACCTATGCCCTAAATGGTGCATGCAAGGTAATTGTAGAAATGCCTAGTTGCAGAAGAATGGATCGTATGACCCCTTGTGATCGAAGTGATGAGTTCATACCATAGTTGCATGCTACATTTTTACTATGGTGCTTAAGGGAAATGATAAGTCCATTAGGCCACGCTAAGTGTGAAATGTCTAATTATGGGTCGAATTGCATATATAAAGATCTTAAAGGAAAGAACCTTGAGAAGTGAACCGTGATATGTTGAATGTATGTTATTTATGTGTATCCCGATTGGATGAACTATATTATGTTGTATTCTTCCTTAACCATATGCATCCTTATTGAATGATCTACTATGTAATGGCATGAGATCCCAATACTTGTATATGAATATGATCTTCAAATGATTGGTGTGAGGTGTTAATGAATGCATGGTGCATGATGGCCTGTGGTCATGTGAGTATGCGTTGTTGTATACTATGTATTACTTATGTTATTGATTGTTGGGGGTACGTATGTCCTAAATAGTCTGCTGGTCTAGAGCAGAGTCAGTTCCACGATAATCTTAGTTGTGCTACGATCGATGAATTTCCAATGATTTGAGAACTTAAAATAAATTCCGTGAGAACTTAGTATGTGGGGATTTGAACAAGAATATCTTTTCATTCTTGTTCCCAAAGAATTGATTTTATCATTGGAATTTCATGATTTTGTAAAGTGGGTAAATACCCAAGATGTTTTAATGACGAATTATGAGGTTATGAAAATATAAATTGTTTAAGCTTTGATGTACATGATTACTTTATTATTCCCAAGTTATGATTTGACATGGTGAATTTTATATTTCTACCATGATTTGATATTTCAAGTGTTTTCAAGATATGATTTATGGAACTTTGAATCGTCCAATATTGGTATACAAAATTACCTTATTATCTTGTTTTCTTGAATTGAGATTTTATGCCATAAATTGCATACCACTTCTATGAAATTATTTTTTTGAGTATTCTTGATATAAGAGTCATGATTTGAGTTATATTATGACATACAAAATCTTACTATTATTTGAAGATCTTAAATGCTATTCAAAAGATATTGTCATGATTTGAATATTAAAATGAAAGAATGATCATTTGAAAATACTGATTTGCATCCGTAGATTCGGGATGATTTATATTGATTTTAAGCTCGCAAATATGAAATGCTTTTGTTATTGATACCATGTTGAAGTTGAGGAAAATTAAAATATTTTGAGCTAAAATGTGTTGAGTTAGGAATCCACAAATTGATATGATTTGATAAATGAGAAAGAAATTTGATTTGGTCTTTATGATATACCCTTGTGATGTTGTGGTGGATTTCCTAATGCGTTCTGAGCTAGTCGGGGAGTATTACTTAGCACTGAGAGGGAAATTTGGTATTTCCCCAAACCTATGTGCCACCGTAGGGTTGTTGATGATGATATTGTTGTCCAGAGAGCCGAATTGTGATTATGAAAGCTTTAAGGTTGTACTCCCTGGCAAGAGTACAATACTCCCGCCAATGGGAGTGCTCTCCCTAGGAGGGCAAAATTTGGTATTCCACGTATCTCACGTGGGGTTGTCGGTTATAGGAAACTCCCCTGTCCATAAGAGTATGTTTCTTGAACTATCGAGTCGCTTCGAGTCTTGATTGATGAGTTTGGTTGTCTATGATGAGTCATGAGAATTTATGATGAATATTGATGATTTATGGGATTTTACTTATGTTTTCCTTTCTATAATATTATGAGAAGTATGGATAATGAAATTCAATCCATGTGAGTCTTCATTTTTCGTACGCATGTTTTACAAAATCAAAGATATTATTCAAATTATTGTGTGCACCCCCACATATTCTATTGCTTGTGAGGAGTCATGGTGAGTTATGTAACTACTTCCCACCGTTTCTGTGTCAGTATTAATCTTTAGGAGTCAGGGGTATGAGTGTATTCGATTGATCAGTGTTGGTAACCTGTGATTTACTAATGCAGTACCCCAGTACAGTAGTGAGTTTCGAGGACAGTAAAGTGGTATCCGAGATGTGGTATCTGGAGTCGTTATAATTGTTATAGTGATTGTGAACTGTGCATTCATATATGTTTACTCGTTCGTTATTATCATGATTAAATGTTCATGCATAATCCCTTGCATTTAGCCTTTTCTACTTGCATACTCAGTACATCTTAGTACCGACGCATTCGCGCTATGGTGTTCTTTTATTTTGGGGCACCATAGGTTCAGAGGAGTGAAACTTGGAGCATCTTAGAAGTCACTTGTATAGCAGCAGTGAGTCCTCATCATCCGAGGATGTTGTTATTACAGTATTTGATTTTAGTAGACGGAGTTAGTTGGGGAATTGTCCCTTCAACTCAATAGTTCAGGCACTGTAGTGGCTTTTCAGACAGATGTATTAGTGTATGGTTTAAGGTATTGTATATTTCTAGATGTTTGAACCTTATGGCAAGTGTTAGCCAGTTTTCACATGTATTTTATTATATTATGCAGTGAACAGGTACTGATATCAGAAAAAGGGTTATCTTGTGGTCCTTCGGGATCATAAGCACTGTGTGTCATTTCGGTTCTCGAGAATCGGGGAGTTACAAACTCGGATTCAGAGCCTAAGGTTCAAAAGGTGTCCTAGGGAGTCTGAAAAGCTGCATCTAGTAGAGTCTTGTACACGAGTGTGTTGCGCGCCACATTAATGTACGGGAGGCTATGGGATGTTTAGAAGAGTTTCCGTTCGTTCCTGATCCATATCGTGCTATAGCAATAATTTCAAAGAGAGTTACGTAGACTCTTGTAATGATCTACTTATGTCAGATTTACCTTACTCTTAAGGTAATAGAAGTAGTGAAGCCAAAGTCTTTCAGATAGAACTTTCTCTAACAGTCCCCGCAGATAGTTTCGAGAAAGTGTTCTCTAAAGTGAGCAGAGTATGACTTATGGGGTTAGCTGTTCATATGGTGAATGAATAGGCTTGAAATTATATATGTAAGAATCTAAGTGTGGAAGCTGGGAATTATATTTGTTGATTGATAGAGATATAGCTGTGATTCTCATGGTGTGGAGAAGTATAAGTTTAAGAGATGTGATATTTGAAGGCTAGAATGAGAATAGTATGTTTATGAAAGATTTGTGGATATTTATGTTATGTTTTAGGAGCTAAGCTTGAATCTTTGAAGAATGTAAGTTTGTGGACTCCAAACTAAGTATTAAGATGTGAATGTGGTATTAGTAGCCTATGAAGAAATCGAAACAGATGATGTGTTTAGTGAGAAGCAAGTATCGAAAAGAGTGTATGTATGTGTCAATGATTGTAGAGACTAGAGAAAGATAAGAATTGTATTCTAAGAAATAGCACTTGTATTAGCATCAGTAGTGAATTCATGCTTTCAGGAGTAGTTCTCCGGGATGAGTTAAGTTATCAATTATGTGTATCGTTGTGCCCCAGACTCTTGAGTAAATTGATTTTCGTTCAGTTCGGAGTTTAGTCAAGTGTTCACAAGTGTATGGCGATGACTAAATGGTAAGAGGAGGTGATAGAGGAAGTGATAAAGTTAGACCTGCATGAATTGTTTTCTCATCTTTTCTTCTAATCCTGTTATTGGAAATTTCGAGTATGTCATTATTCTGAAGTGGAATATCCTAGTGGTTGTGAATATAACTCAGTTCTTGAATTGGGTATCATGAATATAATTTACTTCATAGGTGCCCTGTACGCCGCTTCGATACTGTTGTAAAGTAATTGTGAAGGGACGTGGTGTCCCAAGGGAGAGATACCCCATACAGTTGCATATTTAGATTTTTATCATAAGTATTACATCAGTTGTCATTACATATTCAAGTACATGTTCATACATATGTTTAGCTTTGTTCTCATGCATCAGACACGCATGCATATTGTGAGAAGTTCGAGTGATTAAGAAATCCAGTTGTGTGACTCAGAAGGCAGTACAGTGAAACAGTTATGTATTAGATCCGTATGTTCCGTGGTAGTAGAAAGAGCTCAGTTGGTCAGTGTATTCGGTAATGTATTCATACATGAAGTATGCATTGGTAGTAGTGATAGACTCAGTTTGACAGTCATGTATTCATGAAAGTATCTCATTTACATACTTCTGTATTAGGTATGCATATTCCTCCTGAGAAGTCAGCTTGTTAGTATATTCAGTCTTATATCTATGCATCAGATATGCATACTTACCATAAGAATCCAACTAAATTATTCGTTGATTCAGTGTGTATTCCACGCATCAGGCGTACATGTTCGGTGTAAGCACCCAGTTTATCAGTAGTTCCAGTCGTAGAGATAAGTTTCAGATGTTCATGTTTCTTATGTTCAGTCGATTAGTACTCTTATCCTATCAAGAGAAATTCGAGGACGAATGTTTCCAAGGGGGATATGATGTAATACCCCGGAAAAGTTTTTCGTTGAAATTTTATGCGTAAACGTGTCGGGATCCTATATTCGAGAATGATTTATAATTTTTCTGTGTTTCATTTCTTGGATTTCGACCCACCATTTCGTAGATCATCGAATAATATTTCCAACGATATGTGGATCACCCAAAATGGACACTCGAGCGATGAGTAACGACCATTCCGATCAAACTACGACCATTCTGATCGAACTGTGAACAGTAAAATGTGCAGGAAAAAAAAAATAGTCCAGCCAGGCGATTTTTTTGGTCAACTTCAAACGATCATAACTCCTTGTAAATAATGATCTGGGTGAGCTACCATATATCAACGGAAATCTCTGCGAGTCCTCTTTCCAATGAAATTATTTTCATCTGATTTGGATATCGAAGAAAAAAATTATGGTCGATCAACTACAGCCTATCAAAACAGTCCTCCAAAGGACAGATTTGACATTATTTGAATTTTAAGGGCATTTTGGTCATTTCATTTTCATTTCCTTCTATATATATCCCAAATAAGAGCTTAGACCCTCATTTTTTTCTCTCATTTCTCTCTTCTCTTTCTCTCAAAAATAATAAGAGAGCTTAGGGTTAGGGTTTTCAATTTATTTCTCTTCTAAAATTCAAGAAATCAAGTTGCAAGTCTAAAGAGTTTCAAAGGGTTTTTAATAACCATGTATGCAAGTGTTTATCTACGGACTCCTTTCGTACATAGAGTCCACGAATCCCTTTTTGAAAGTTCAAGTTATGTATATTTATATATATAAATATATATATATATATATATTTTCTAGACTTTGATGATGTATATATATATATGTTGATTGATATTTGATGGTTGAGATATATATGAGGATTATGTATGTTACTTGATATATATATGTGATGATTATGCATGGTTGTTGATATATATATATGTGTGTGGTGATGGTGTTTGTTGGTTGATACATGCATGTGATGATTATGTGTGTTGGATGAGATATATGGGGTGGCGGAAAACATGAGAACTTGACGAATTCACCAATGCCTAAAAGTGCATGTAAGGTGTTTGTGGAATTGTCTAAGAGGCTATAAATTTACATACATAGGATATAATAAGTTCTAAATGACTAGACTACTTTCTATGTATACGTTCAACATGAACTCCATGTTATTGTCTAAAATTGGGGATGTTGTGTGGAAGGCTTATGATATGGTTGTAAGTGCGGACAAGGGATTTAGTTGGCGGAATTAAGATGAATGATGGTGTTGTAGAACATGTAATTCATCATACTGACCTATGTCCTAAATGGTGCATGCAAGGTAATTGTAGAAATGCCTAGTTGAAGACGAATGGATCGTATGACCCCTTGTGATCGAAGTGATGAGTTCATACCATACTTGCATGCTACGTGTTTACTATGTTTCTTAAGGGAAATGATAAGGCCATTTGGCCACGCTAAGTGTGAAATGTCTAATTATGGGTCGAATTGCATATATCAAGATCTTAAAGTAAAGAACCTTGAGAAGTGAACCATGATGTGTCGAATGTATGTTATTTGTGTGTATCCCGATTGGATGAACTATGTTATGTTGTATTCTTCCTTAACCATATGCATCCTTGTTGAATGATCTACTATGTAATGGCATGAGATTCCAATACTTGTATATGAATATGATCATCAAATGATTGGTGTGAGGTATTAATGAATGCATGGTGCATGATGGCCTGTGGGCATGTGAGTATGCGTTGTTGTATACTATGTATTACTTATGTTATTGATTGTTGGGGGTACGTATTTTCGAAATAGTCTGTTGGTCTAGAGCTGAGTCAGTTCCACAATAATCTTAGTCGTGCTACGATCGATGAATTTCCAATGATTTGAGAACTTAAAATAAATTCCATGAGAACTTAGTATGTGGGGTTTTGAACAAGAATATCTTTTCATTCTTGTGCCCAAAGAATTGATTTTATCATTGGAATTTCATGATTTTGTAAAGTGGGTAAATACCCAAGATGTTTTAATGACGAATTATGAGGTTATGAAAATATAAATTGTTTAAGCTTTGATGTACATGATTACTTTATTATTCCCAAGTTATGATTTGATATGGTGAATTTTATATTTCTACCATGAGTTGATATTTCAAGTGTTTTCAAGATATGATTTATGGAACTTTGAATCATCCAATATTGGTATACATAATAACCTTATTATCTTGTTTTTTTGAATTGAGATTTTATGCCATAAATTGCATACCACTACTATTAAATTATTTTTTTGAGGATTCTTGATATAAGAGCCATGATTTGAGTTACATTACGACATACAAAATGTTACTATGATTTGAAGATCTTAAATGCTTTTCAAAAGCTATTGTCATGATTTGAATATTGAAATGAAAGAATGATCATTTGAGAATATTGATTTACATCCGCAGAGTCGGGATGATTTATATTGATTTTAAGCTCGCAGAGATGAAATGCTTTTGTTATTGATACCATGTTGATGTTGATGAAAATTAAAATATTTTCAGCTAAAAGGTCTTGAGTTAGGAATCCATAAATTGATATGATTTGATAAATGAGAAAGAGATATGATTTGGTCTTTATGATAGACCCTTGTGATATTGTGGTGGATTTTCTAACGCGTTCTGAGCTAGTTGGGGAGTATTACTTAGCACCGAGAGAGAAATTTGGCATTTTCCCAAACCTATGTTCCACCGTAGGATTGTTGATGATGATATTGTTGTCCAGAGAGCCGAATTGTGATTATGAAATCTTTAAGGTTGTACTCCCTGGCAAGAGTACAACACTCCCGCCAATGGGAGTGCTCTCCCTAGGAGGGCAAAAGTTGGTATTCCACGCAAATCACATGGGGTTGTCGGTTATAGGAAACTCCCCTATCCATAAGAGAATGTTTCTTGAACTATCGAGTCGCTTCGAGTCTTGAGTTAATGAGTTTGGTTGTCTATGATGAGTCATGAGAATTTATGATGAATATTGATGATTTTATGATGATTTATGGGATTTTACTTATGTTTTCCTATCTATAATATTATGAGAAGTATGGATAATGAGATTCAAGCCATGTGAGTCTTTATTTTCCGTACGCATGTTTTACTAAATCAAAGATATTATTCAAATTATTGCGTGCACCCCCACATATTCAGTTGCTTATGAGGAGTCATGGTGAGTTATGTAACTACTTCCCACGGTTTCTGTGTCAGTATAAATCTTCAGGAGTCAAGGTTGTGAGTGTATTCGATTGATCAGTGTTGGTATCTTGTGATTTAGTAATGCAGTACCCTAGTACAATAGTGAGTTTCGAGGACAATAAAGTGGTATCCGAGCTGTGGTATCTGGAGTCGTTATAATTGTTATAGTGGTTGTGAACTGTGCATTCATCTATGTGTACTCGTTCGTTATTATCATGATTAAATGTTCATGCATAAGCCCTTGCATTTAGCCTTTCCTTCTTGCATACTCAGTACATCTTAGTACTGACGCATTCGCGCTATGGTGCTCTTTTATTTTGGGGCACCATTGGTTCAGAGGAGTGAAACTTGGAGCATCTTAGAAGTCACTTGTATAGCAGCAGTGGGTGCAACAGTGAGTCCTCATCATCCGAGGATGTTGTTATTACAGTATTTGATTGTAGTAGACGAAGTTAGTTGGGGAATTGTCCCTTTAATTCCACAGTTCAGGCAGTGTAGAGGCTTTTCAGACAGATGTATTAGTGTGTGGTTTATGGTATTGTATATTTCTTGATCTTTGAACCTTATGGCAAGTGTTAGCCAGTTTTTGCATGTATTATATTATGCAGTGAACAGGTACAGATATCAGAAAAAGGGTTAGCTTGTGGTCCTTCGGGATCATAAGCATCGTGTGGCATTCCGGTTCTCGGGAATCGGGGCGTTACAATACCCATGGTCAATATAGAATAAAGAAAGTAGGATGAGGAACAAGAGGAGACTATGGCAAAGATTTTGACGCAACTGGAGCTCCTAACCAAATATGTTATGGGTACACATGCAGAAATAGGAAATGTCATACCGTTAAGATCCTATGGTGAGGAATCTTAAAATTTGGATGAAGAGATTAAATTTTGGCCAAACACCTCAAAGGTTTTTTACTCGGCCAATCAACGACAGGGTGAAAATCAAAGTTGGATGAATCGGGATGGTGGTCGATTTTACGGAAATCGCAAACATGCTTATTTCCATTTTGTGCCTAACATGATTGGATTTATAACAAATAGTCAAGATCAATTGATCCAATAAAATTTAGGATTGAAGATGTTCTAGAACGAATCTTAAATAGAGGAGAAGGTACAAAAAAAATGGTCTGTGAATTAAAAGGGGACTTCTCTTAACTCTCTAAAATTGTGGTGTCTCACTCTGCTTCTATTAAGAAATTTGATACCCTAATTGGATAAATCTTCACACGACTAAATTCTAAGCCTAGAAGCGGTCCCTCTAGTGACAAAATTTCCAATTTGGAAAGCAATGATCAAGTCTTGGCAATATGTGCAAGGAGTAAGAAGACAAAGGAAGAATTACCCCAAGTCAAGACTAAGAAGGGAAAAAAGATGGCAAAACTGGCAACAAAACAAATTGATGATAAAGAGGTTTACAAGTGGGGACTTATGGAAATCCCTTGAAAATTAAGACAGAACAACGTCGTGCCATAACGTTAACTAAGGCGCTATGTTGGAGGAAACCCATAAATTCCTCGAAAGTGGCTCATATCCTTGTGTTATGTTTTTGTAGTGTCAATGCTAGGTTTTGCATATTAATAACTCATGCAAGTGTGGAACTATTAAGTGTATTGAGTGAGTTTTAAAAGGTTTAAGTATGCGGAAATGTGCATTAAAAACTGAACAAGTATCAAATAGGTGTAAAATGGAAAAGAGCTTAATATGGGAAAGAAGAGGAGAAAAAATACTCTCACTTAACGCGATTGTGGCACCCAGGAATGATCGCGGTTATCCGCATGCCCACGATTGCAGTTACTTAGTCACTATCACGGTGATTTCTCCACTTATCCCCTTTTTTCCCTCTAATTTTTTGCACACTCCATTTCAGGTTTTTGATTGCGGAATTTATCCAACCTTAAGGAAAATGATGGTGATGCTAAATTTGAGAGAGATTTTAGCCCTTGATATGGCTCCATGAGCACCATTAGCCCTTTTATATTTGATTATTTATGCAATGGGGACACTGCTGCCTTATCAAGTTGGAGGTGTCTCCTTATTAATTTGATTTGGTCCTGTATTATTGATATTTTGATGTACTTTTCTGCTCTTTTGGAAAATTCATATTTGGGTTTTAATATTTGGGCATTCAGATGGTGCCCACATTTGCATGGATTAGTTACTCTATTCTAAGTTTGTCTCTCAATTTTAGTTTTAATAGAAGAGATTTTTCATCATGATTGGGCTTCTAACCATAGGTGCAGGGGAAGTCTTAGTACCTATGGCATCGAGGCCATAAAATGTAAGGGATGTTTGAGTACTTGTAGCATTGATGATTTGGGATTGCATTTATATCCATTAGTGAAGTCTGAGTAACCATATGGGTGGTCCGCCCGTACTATAGTTTGTAATATGTGACTATAGCTTGGGTTGTTGCCATGATTAGCAAATTATGCGTGGTGTGGATACAAAAAAACACCCCCTCCATCCAAAAATTTTGCAAAATTCAAAGTCATCGACGTGAGCAACTTTATGATGAAATTTTCCCTCTTTTTATGACTCCAAAAATTGATTTCAAAAAAATAGTGAATACTCCATCTTTGGCTCGAGCGGGTACAACAATTGACCCCCCTTGACAACATTTACATTCCATGTGTGTGAGCTTAATTGTCTTCATCTCAAGTATATTTATACCATCTAGAACTTGCCCCATTAGTCTTTCAAAGCTAAATTTTGATTGTGCTTGGTTGGTAAAACGATCATAGGCCATCTTGTGATTTTAGAATCCCACTTTAACCTAAAAGCCTACCAATACCTAGTTGTTACCCCTAGTTACCCTCTTTGAGTCTTTGGAATTTCCTTTGGTAAACACATTACAAGTCGTGACCCTTCTATTCATCCTCTCTTGAACCCTATCCTCCTTGAACATAAACAACAACTTGAGGCTAAAAGCCTAAGTTGGGGGTGGTGGAAATAGAAAGAAGTGTTTTTGAGCCACAAATTCGTAATAAAGTGCCTATCAGCTTAAATAAGTAAGCATTTTTCTTTTAAGAAAGATAAATCTATTAATATAATGAAATGCATAAATTTTAAATTCATACAAAAAGAGTGAAGAAAAAGGGGAAAAGTAGGCAAATTAGTAAAGAAAAAAAAGAAGTGGCCCAAATAGCAATACATAAAAAGATTATGATGTAGAAGTTCAAGGAGGGTTTATCC
This sequence comes from Capsicum pubescens, assembly GCA_030864215.1. Taxonomy (NCBI): domain Eukaryota; kingdom Viridiplantae; phylum Streptophyta; class Magnoliopsida; order Solanales; family Solanaceae; genus Capsicum; species Capsicum pubescens. Next base: position 281,916,414 of record CM061543.1, on the reverse strand, counting down.
TTATCATACCATGTTAATATCCTACCCTTCCTAAACCTACATTACAAGCTCAAAAAAACCTTTGTGATTCCCAACCAAGTTTGGTCATTGTAGTGGTGATTGAAAATAGGGGAAAGCCTATGGCATGGTACTTGTTCACATAGAGAATTTCTTGAGAAAGTGAGTGTTTTCACTTGAAATTACTTATTTCATGATTGGAAACGAGGTGTGTGAATTTTTCCTTTCTTGTGAGGAGGCATGTGAACTAGTTGAGGTGGGTGATTTTTTCATCTTCTGCATAATGAGATAAACGGAACTATAACATGATTGTAGTCAAAATATGAGTCATTTGTAGAGTGTTAGTAGTTGTTACATGGTTTCTCCTAAAAGTCTATTGCATCCTTCACTATTCCATTTTATGATGAGGGGAGTCGTTAAAATCCTATTTGCCTATGTGTGAAAAACTTTTAGTGGTAGAAATCATGTTTAAGTCATCATGATCATTGGGTGATAGAATGAGGGCATACATATGAAATTGTCTCATAGAAAGTGGTGGTGTTTCTTTAGGACAAGCAAGGTCTTAAGTTGGGGGTGTTAATGAGTGGTGATTTTACCACCTATTCTCACTAAATATTTGCGCACATTACCTTCTTTTGAATGAATAAATAATACGTATCTTTTATTTGCTTAGTTACGAATGATGGTGTATTTGCAGGAACCGTGCCTCAAAAGAATGCTTCCTCATCTAAGCAAGTTGTTAAGAAGGTAACCATGTAAGAACCTATTTCAAGTAAGGAAACTAGTGATTCTGAGTATGAGACTCTATCTGAAAGCAGCATAGAAATTTATAATGGAACCCCCACAAAGAAAAATGAACAAAAAGGAAAGGCTGCTATGAAAGCAAGGGGGAAGAAGGTAGTTCCCAAAGAATTTGATTCACCCCCAAAAGGGATGAGGAAGATGAATCCCACTACATTTCCTCCACACACACCTCAACCACCTTTTGATGATGATAATGATGATGATAAAGATGATATAGATGATGAAGTCGAATTTGGTTTAGAAGAGGTCAATTCTGAGCATGCTGAAGATACGAGACATATGAATGAAGTTCCACCATAGCCCAAGAGGGTCCACTAATATCACTGAACACTGCATGGTGCCCATTATTGAATGGTGGGGGTACCCAAAAATAAAGGATACATTCAATAGTGGGTGGTTCAGGATATCGGGTTGCAGATAAAGAAAGTACTATAGCCGGAGAGAAAAATGACTACCATAGGTATGTCTGAATTACCTGAGTTTGAAGAATACTTCTAGCAATGCGGGTTCTAATGGACGATAAGAGCGCCCAGAAAATATAGTGAGGTCCTGGTTCGTGAGTTCTACATAGCATACAAGGGGGATCTTTAGAGGCAATACCCATAGGGCAAGTTGTGGAAGGGAGGCGATCCTATTACCTCCTTTATGATTCATGAAGTTTGGGTGGATAAAATTTTTAGGAATGGATACAATTTTAAGAATGAGTCGTGCCCTCAAGGTACGATTCATCACCTTCAGTCGAAGCCACTCCATAAGCCCAGGTAAGTTCCAAGGCTATACGACTCAAAGAAAAGAACTGTAAGCATGTGTACGAGTCATATACACATCTCATACCCATTATTAATAAGTCAAATCTCAGGTTAACTCAAACCAGACCTTCTATTATAATGAAAAGAAAAGGGCACCCGATCGAGAACCCAATTGAACTATTTATACACCCGATCGAGCACCCAATTGAACTACTCATACATACTTTATTTTCACCCAATTTTAAAAAATTAATATGAAAAATCAATGTGAATTCAACTTGATTTAACTACCAACAACTTCAAATCTTCAAATTTGTGTGATTTAAACTTGAATTTAGGTACGAAATCGAGAATTCACCTTCTTCAAGCACCAAGTAAGTTCTTAAACTTCTTTTCTCTACTTGGCATGTTAAAATAAGTAATTTTTGATGTTGTGAACTTGGTTTTAGTAGGTTTTATGCAAAAGTTTATTTGTGGAGACCCTAGATTAGTATTTTTTGTTGAAAATAGGAACTTATGGGAGAACTAGGGTTTAGAAATGGAGTTGATTTGTTTGTATGGGTCGAGATAACAATTATAGTTGAAACTAGTTATAGGTATTTTTGGAATTTTCATTGGATTCAAACATTGAAGTTGGACTTCTAGGTTGCAGTGGATACGAGACCTATTACAGGTTATACCCACCAGTATGGGAGTCATAATTGGACTCGTACCAACTGACAACATGAAATCCTAACAAATTTAAAGTTTTGGAATGGATATGACTCATCCATATGAATTGTATCCAAACCATAAGACTCGTACACTCTTAGTTGTACCTACCTGGGAAAACTTAAAGTAGAATAAATGTTTCTGATTTACTTATGACTATTGGTAACGAGTTGTGCCCTGCCAGTACGACCAGTTAGGAGGAGTCATAAGCTGGCCCGTGAGCAAAGGCCATGCACTGTCTAAGTTATAAATTGGTTATATGAGTCGTACCTAGTAGGTACGATCAGTACCCACCACTCCTACCCTAACCAGAACAAGCACATTGAACTTTAGTTTTAAATTTTTCTTTTCTTTTATTTGCTTATTTACTAATGATGGTGTATTTGCAAGAACAATGCCTCCAAAGATTGCTTTATCATCTAAGAAAGCTGGTAAGAAGGTAACCAAGTAAGCACCTATTTCAAGTGACGAAACTAGTGATTTAGAGTATGAGACTCTTTCTGAAATTAGCAGAGAAATTTATGATGGAACCTCCACAAAGAAAAATGCACAAAAATGAAAGGCCTCTACGAAATAAAAGGGAAAAAAGGTAGTTCCCCACGACTCTGATTCACCCCCAAAGAGGCTGAGGAAGAAGTATCCTAGTATATCTCCTCCCCACATAGCTCAACCACCTTATGATGATGATAATGATGATGATGAAGATGATATTAATGAAAAATCTGAATCCAGTTTACAAGAGGTCAATTCTGAGAATGCTGATGATATGAGAGATGGGAATAAAGTTCCACCAATAACCCGACAGGGCCCACCACTTGCACTGACCATTGCACTGGTGCCCATTATTGAATGATAGGGGGTACCCTAAAATACAAGATACATTAAATAGTGAGTTGTTCAGGCTTCCGAGTTGCAATATAAAGAGAGTAATATAGCCAAAGAGAAGAATGACTACTGCAGGTATGTTTGATTTACCTAAGTTTGAAGAACGCTTCCGACAGCAGGGGTTTCAATAGATGATGAGAGCACTAAGAAAATATAGTGAGGTCCTGGTAAGTGAGTTCTACAAAACATACAAGGGATACGCCCAAATTACAACTCTCACTAGAAAGTGTAAGAGGTCATTGTCAAATATAGAACCCAACTAGTTTGGGGTTGAATCCACAGGGAATATTGTGCATATAAGTGTTATGGTTATTAATAGATTGTTGGTAAAAGGTTCTAAAGTAAGGGGGTTTTGAATTTTTAATGGTATTAAGATATTTGTAACAAGTAGTATTCCAGCTAGTGAGTTTTATTGCAAGTATGAATTCAATGAGAGTAGGCAAACTAGAGTTATGTTCACAAAGATGTTCAAGAAAACGGGGTCGTGAGTTATCTTAAGCTTCTAATTTATAATTTCAACAACAATAATTATTGAGTTCTAAAGTTTACCCATTTGTTTCTCAAACTAAATGGATAGTTTATCCTTTAATTCTTTCAAACATAAAGAATCTATTGATTCACTCAACTAATCTCTCATATGGGTTAATACTTATTAAGGCATCAACTCATAACCCAAAGGTTGAAGCCTTTGGATTTCAAGTAAACCTTTTTTTTTTCGAAAATGCACTTTTATACTCAAACAAGTGATGTTTTTAAGCCTACCCTTCAAGTTTGCAACCAAGAAAGGTCGTTAATATGAAGAAGGGTTTATTTAATCTCAATTAAATGAGAAAGTTAAGTGTTTTCACAACCCCAATTCACTATTCACATCAAGTCTCCCATAACCATAGTTATGGGAGCTTAGCCAAACATCGCAAGAGAAGAAAAAGTTATTTTTAAGACCCCGAAAAATCTTAAGCTCAAATCAGTCTTTTAAGCTTGCTAAGGGGTCCCATACTTAGAAAATTCTAGCTAAGTATTCACACTTAGTAATATTTTGGCCTTTGTAAGTTGAAAACTCTATTTTGTGGCCGATATGGCCTTAAATTGTCAATCTTTAGGTTGATTCATGATCAGGAATGTCATTAGGTGTTCCCAGATGAGTTTCGTATTTTTTGAACCTCGTTTGAACCATGTTTGGGAATCCAAAATAGAAAATTAACACGATCTCAGTGCGGTGTGTCGGCCATCGCATTGATCAACATTTTTCCTTGGCTCCTAGTGGCAATTTCCAGTGAAATGATACAGACTCGATGTAGTGTATTGGCCAATGCATCGATGACAATGACGTGGTACGTCGAACTACGCGTCGACAGTCCAATTTATAGTAATTAAAAAGTTGCATACTCAGGGGTATTAGGGTCTTTTTCCCACCCCTATTTAGTCGTAAAACACGAGATTCATCCTTAATTGAGAAAAATATATTCACTTTCTCTCAAATTACTCAAGAACCCTAGGTGATTTAATTTTAAATCCAAGGCTCAAGGTTTCACTATTTTTCTTCAAGAATTTACCAACCAAGGTATGTCAAGTGTTCATCCAAGGGTTACTTCCACACTTGGAGTCCAAGAAACTCTTTTAAACTTTAAGTAGCTTGATTTCATACTTTTCATGATGTGGATTCAAGTGTATTCATAATTATATTGTTAATTGGATTTCTATTCTATGATTAAGTGCAAGATTTATGTAAAAACAACTATTATGTATGTAGTATCATGTGAATTCATTTTAAAGCCTTGAAATTGTGATGTTCATGTGTTGATTAGTATTATATGCGTATACAATGACTTCCAAGCATTTGATGAGTTGTTCACGAGAATTAAATAATGAAATTATATCATGTTAGCATGTATTCAAGTTCATTTCATGCAAGTGTTTGCTAGAGTGTCCCAATGAATGAAGGATGATCAAGTAGTTATTTATCATGTTTCAAGATTGTGCCATTTTTTATAATTTATTCTATAGAGTCCTGGGGTTATTTAATACCTGATAATTTAGCTGATTACCTAGAGACATGGTCATTCTTAAGATAGTATCAGTCATGTCATGATTATTAGTACTCTCAGTTAGTTATACAACTCAGGAAAAACTTAGTAGACTCAGTATCAGTCCAGTCCAGTTCAATATTCAGTTTGGACCTCAGTAAATATAGTCAGTTAATAGAATTTAGTAGTATTCCACCAGCCAATGAAAGTCAGTGAACTCAGTTCAGTTCAGTTAGGTAGTATAATTAGTAACAGTTCAGTCAAGCCTAGTATGAACTAAGGATCGGTTCAGTGTCTATTTCGTTGGGAGAATGATTAAGCACCGAGCAAACCTAAGGATGGGGGAATTTATGCCAACAGAGGGTTTAACCCTTAGTAGCAATCCCTGCATTACAAAACAACGTAGCCAGCATAGGTTGAGAAATCCTCCTGCCAGATTAGGGTTGATACATCTCGTACGAGTTTTCCTGCCAACGAAGGTTGACAAAAGAGCTTCCTATTAGAGAAGGTTAACTCACAACTTGTATTTACCTGTGGCATGGTACTGATACCCTTCAAACTGGGTTTACAGGTTGGACCTCAATCTATTCAGAAAAGGGCATGTCGGTTAGATGATTACCTCCCATAGTCTTAGTTTTAGTTCTAGTCTCAGAATAGAACTCAATTCAGTTCTACAGATTTAGGACTGTCAGATACAGTCACTCAATTCAGTACAGAACTCAGTATAGTTCCACAGGATCAATACTGTTAGATATATTCCCTCAATTATCAGCTACACAGTATTCGTAAACTCAGATATCAGTAAATCAGTAATTCAGAACTCAGTATCTAGTGTTATCACAGCCTCAAATTCTAGTATATGTATTCATAAATTTACTCCCATTTATTTATATTCATGTCATTCAGTCAGTATTGTTCATGCATATGAACCCATGTATTTCATCCTACCTCACTTTGCATACCAGTACATTCAAAGTACTAACGCATACCTTTATTTTGCACTATGATGTTTTATATCATATGTTCAAATTCGCGGGCTCCCGATCATACATAGTTGTTCATATATTCAGCTGACAGAGTTAGTGGTAACTCATTTTAGTTTCTAGAACATGATGATCAATTTAGTAGTTCATCTTGTTTCAGTAGTTCGGTGTTAGTTGGGGACTTGTCCCATTAACTCCATATTTCTAAGCTTTTTCAGACTAGAGTATTTTCAGACAGATGTATCAGATTTTGTATTTGTTATACTGTATTCAGTTTTATTATAGTATTGAACCTTATGGCATGTTTTCCACCTAATTTCTGCATATTACAATACTATTATTCAGTTATTGCAGCAGGTACCAGTCATGGGTTATCTTATGGTCCTTTGGGATTATGAGAACCGTGTAACATCCAGGGTACAGACTCGGTATGTTACAAACTTTGTATCAGAGCCTAAGGTTCAACAGAGTCCTAGAAAGTCTAAAAGTCGCATCTAGTAGAATCTTATGCATGGGTGCATAGTGCACCACACTTATGGACAGGAGGCTGTAACGTATTTTAGGAAAATTTTCCCTTCTTTCAGTATTCAGGATGTGCGAGTGAGAATGACCTCCAACAAAAATATCTGTCTAATCTAAGTTTCTCTTCCATTTACAGAATATGCCTCCAAAGAGGACTAAGGAAAGAGAATGGAAGACCAACCAGAACTGCAGCCCATCCAGCCAAATTTTTTGGACAAATACATCTCCCACGCTGAATTCAGATAAGCTTTCACCACCCTAGATGATTCAATGACAGTTCAGAATGAATGCCCAGCTATTGTTCTGTCCAACCCAGTGGACAATACTGCTACATCCAGGATTCAAGATTTTACCTGAATGAACCCTCCATCTTTTACTAGGTCTAAGTCAAATGAGAAACCTCAGGAGTTTCTTGATCAGGTGTAGAAAGTTACAGATATTATGGGGGTAACGGCTATTGAGAGCACTGAGTTAGCCATATTTTAGTTGCAGGATGTGGCACACTCATGGTTTAAATAGTTAAAAACAGAAAGGTCTGCAGATGCAGGGCCCATAGAATTGGAGGAGTTTACTGTTACTTTTCTGGATAGGTTCTTCCCGCTAGAGTTGAGGGAAGCAAAAGTTTTAGAGTTTATAAATCTGAAGCAGAGCAACATGATAGTATAAGAGTATTCTCTTAAGTTTACTCAATTAACCAGATAAGTTTCTTATGTAGTAATAGATAGCAGATCTAAGATGAGTAAGTTTGTGTCTGGCATGTCTAATAGTATCATCAAGGAGTGTAGAACAACAATGTTTATTAAGGAGATGGACATATCTAGGATCATGGTCCATGCTCAGTAGATAGAGGAGGCTAAGAATAAAGAGAAGAAGAGGGGGAACAACAGAGCGAGAATAGGTAGTTTTAACTTCGCTTAGCCTAAGTCGGATGGTGGGAATCATTCTCAGTTCCAGCTCAAAATTTAGAGATGGCATTAGAGATAAGGCGTCAGGCCCTAAACCCCAGGGTAGTATTAGTAGTGTCCGAACCAATCCCTTTTGTCAGAAGTGTGGCAGAAACCACCAGGGTATCTGCAGAGCTGGAAGTGATGTGTGTTTTGGATGTGTCAAGCTAGGCCACAGGGTCAAACAGTGTCCTCAGTTGGGTTATCAGAGTCAGCATAACCGTCCCCCAACTTAGTTCGGTCGCCTGAATCAGCAGGGTGCCGCATCCAATGCCACCAGTGGGTAGTGCCTAAACAGACTCTCTACACTTTAGTCCCGATAGGATCAGGAGTGTTCTCCTGATGTGGTCATTGGTACGTTAAAAGTTTATCATTTATATGTTTATGCTTTGCTAAACCCAGGAGCTTTTTTGTCCTTTGTTACTCCTTATATAGTTTTTGACTTTATAGTAAGTCCCAAAATCCTAGAAGATCCTTTTTCAGTCTCTACCCTAGTGGGTAAATATATCATAGCCCAACGGGTATACAGGAATTTTTTGGTTATGGTATCTCAGAAATTTACTTCATCAGACTTAGTCAAATTAGAGATGACTGATTTTGATGTCATTATCGGTATGAATTGGCTTCATTCCTGCTATGCCTCAGTCGACTGGAAAAATAGAATTATACAATTTCAGTTTCCGAATGAACCCATCCTTTAGTGAAGGGGTAGTACTTCAGCACTTAAGGGTCAGCTTGTTTCTTACTTAAGGGAAAGGAAAATGATATCTAAGGGATGTGTCTACCATATCATTCGAGTTCAGGACTCTAGATAAGAAACCCCTACTCTTGAATTAGTTTCAGTAGCATATGAATTCCTAGATGTGTTTCCCAAAGATCTTCCCATAGTTTCTCCCGAAGGGAAAATCGACTTCAGAATAGACCTTCTTTCAGATACTCAGCCCATATCTACTCTACCATACAGAATGTCTCTATCAAAACTCAGAGAATTAAAAGAACAAAGGATATCCTAGATAAGGAATTCATCAGACCCAGTGTGTCCCCGTGGGGTGCCCCAGATTTATTCGTGCGTAAGAAAGATGGCTCTTTTAAAATGTGTATTAATTATCGTCAGCTAAATAAGGTCACAGTCAAGAACAAGTATCCACTTCCTAGAATTGATGACTTGTTTGACCAACTTCTGGGTGCCAATTATTTTTCTAAGATAGACCTCAGATCATGTTATCATCATCTTAGAGTCAGAGAATGTGACATCTAGAAAATACCCTTCAAAACTCGATATGGTCACTTTGAGTTCTTAGTTATGTCCTTTGGTCTTACCAATGCCCCAGCAGCTTTCATGGACTTGATGAATTGTGTGTTCAAGAAGTAGTTGGATATGTTCATCATAGTCTTCATAGATGACATTCTTGTCTACTCCCACAGTGAGCATGATCACGCAGACCATCTCAGAATAGTATTACAGACTCTCAAAAATCATCAGTTATTCGCTAAGTTCAGTAAGTGCAAATTCTGGCTAAGGTCAGTAGTCTTCCTTGGCCTTATCATTTTCGGTGATGGAATTAGAGTCTATCCCCAAAAGACTAAAATCAGTAAGAAATTGGCCTAGACCCATCTCTTCATCATATATCAGGAGTTTCTTGGGCTTCACTAGCTATTACCGATGGTTTGTTGAGGGATTTTCATATATTGCATCCCCTATGTCCAAATTGACTTAGAAGAAAGTCAAATTCCAGTGGTCAAATTCTTGTGAAAAGAGTTTTCAAGTGTTGAAGACTTGACTCACTACAGCTCTAGTTTTGACCCTACCAGATGGTTCAAATAGGTTTTTGGTATATTCTAATGACTGCAGAGTTAGTTTGGGGTGTTTTTTGATGTAGAGAGGTAAGGTCATAGCCTACGACTCTAGATAGCTTAAGCCTCATGAAAAGAACTATCCTACTCATGATCTTGACTTAGCATTAGTAGTTTTTGCCTTCAAGATTTTGAGGAACTATTTGTATGGGCTGCACGTTGATGTGTTCACTGACCATAAGGGCCTGCAGTATGTGTTCTCTTAGAAAGACCTAAACCTCCATCAGAGAAGGTGGTTGGTGTTGTTGAAAGATTACGACATGAGTGTCCTGTATCATCTGGGTAAAGCCAATGTAGTGGTTGATGCTCTTAGTAGGATGTCTATAAGTATTATTTCTCATATGGAGGATGGTAAGAATAAGTTAGATCAAGAAGTTCATCAGCTTTCCCGACTAGGTGTTCTCTTAGTCGATTCGTCAGAAGTTAGTGTATGAGTAGAGAGTAGTTCAGAATCATCCCTAGTTTTCGAGTTGAAGGAAAAGATGGATAAGGATCCCAGTCTAGTCAAGTTAAAGGAATCATCCAGAGATCAGAAGATAGAGGTTTTCTCCCAAGGGGGAGATAGTGTGTTACGCTGCCAGGATCAACTATGTATGCCAGGTGTAGATAACTTGAGGCAATAAATTCTTGTAGAGACGCATGGTGCGTGTTACTCTATTCATCCAAGGGCCACTAATTCGAGAGATCTATTAGTGGAGTGGGATGAATAGAGATATTGTAGTGTTTGTGGCTAGGTGCTCAACATGTCAGCAGGTTAAGATTGAGCATCAGAAGCCTAGTGGGTCCATGCAGGAGTTCATCATTCCCACTTGTAAATGAGAAGAAGTGAACATGTTCTTTGTGATGGGTTTTCCTCGTACTCGTCGTCAGCATGATTCGGTTGGGTCATTGTAGATAGGATGACCAAATCAGCTCATTTCCTACCAGTCCATACCTCTTATTTAGCCGAGGATTATGCCAAACTCTAGGGAGTTAGTCAATTGCACGGTGTTCTGCTGTCCAGTATCTTAGATACAGGTACCTAGTTAACCTCTCATTTCTGGAAGGCATTCCAAATAAGTCTTGGTACCCGAGTTCATCTCAGTACAACTTTTCACCCTCAGACAGATGGTCAAGCAGAAAGGACCATTCATACTTTAGAAGATATGTTTTGAGAATGTGTGATAGATTGTAAAGGTAGTTGGGATGACCATTTTTCTTTGATTGAATTCACATATAACAATAGCTATCATTCTACCATTCAGATGGCTCCTTTGAAGCACTTTATGGAAGGAGGTGTAGATCTCTCATTGGTTTGTTTGAAGTGGGTGAGGCTGTAGTGGTAGGGCTTGACTTGGTATTTGATACCTTAGAGAAAGTTCAATTGATCAGGGAAAGGCTTAAGACAGCTCAGAGCTGACAAAAATCGTACATAGATATGCAAAAAGGATCTCGAGATTGAGATTGGTGATTTTATGTATTTGAAAATCTCTCATATGAAAGGAGTGAAGAGGTTTGGCAAGAGGGGTAAACTCAGTCCCCGATATGTCGGTCCTTACCGAATTCTCAGCAGTTTTAAAAAGGTAGCTTACGAGCTTGAGTTTCCTTCAGACTTAGCTTCAGTGCATCCAGTGTTCCATGTCTCCTTGCTAAAGAAATGCATAAGTGATCCAGCAGTCGTAGTCGCTATAGAGGGCATAGATATTCAAAATAACCTCTCTTATGAAGATATCCCAGTCGAAATCCTTGATTATCATATTCACAGACTAAGGAACAAAGAAGTCTCTCTAGTCAAAGTTTTTTGGTGGAATCAGCCTATTGAGGGAGCTACTTGGGAAGCAGAGGCAGACATACGGACCAAGTATCCTCACCTCTTCTCTATAAATTTAGACTTAGCTCAAGGTAACAGTTTTTCTTTGAATTACTCAGTTTTATTTCAGATATACCTACCAACTTGGTATCAATTAACGTTGCATACTCAGTCATGCATTCGCGAATCAGTTTAGTCATATACTCATGAATCGAACATGCATGTTCAGTATATAAACTAGCTTATTAGTAATCCCAGTCATGCATTCATGAATCATGTTCAGCTATATAGTCATGCATCAGATATGTATGTTCAGTATGATAATATAGTATATCAGTAATTTAATTCATGAAATCATGCTTCAGTTGTGCATGTCCAGTGTCTAAATCCAGTCTATCAGTATTCTAAGTTTAATTAGTATCATTCAAGGATGAATGTTCCCAAGGGGGAGATATTGTAAGACCCCACAAAATCCTAAGCTCAACTTAGTCTTTTAACCCTTCTAAGGGGTCCCAGACTTCAAAAATTCTAGCTAAGTATTAAGACTTAGTATTATTTTGGCCTTTGTAAGTTGGTAAGTCTATTTCGTAGCCTCTATGGCCTTAAATTTTCAATCTTTAGGTTGATTCATGATCAGGAATGACAGTAGGTGTTCCTGGATGAGTTTTGTGTTTTTCGGACCTCATTTGAACCACGTTTGGGAATCCAAAATAGTTAATCGACGCGATCTTAGTATGGAGCTTCATCCATTGCATCGATCAATATTTTTCCTTGGATCCCAATGGCAGTTTCCAGTGAACCAACACAGACTCGACATGGTGTGTTAGCCATCACGTGGATGCCAATGACTCGGTGCGTCGGTCTGCGCGTCGACAGTCTGACTTTTAGTAATTAAAAATCCCTATCCACAGGGTTATTAGGGTCTTTTTCCCACCCCTATTCAGTCCTAAAACATGAGATTCAGCCTTCATTGCGCAAAATATACTCACTTTCTCTCAAATTGCTCAAGAACAAGAACCCTAGGTAATTTAATTTCAAAGCCAAGTCTCAAGGTTTCACTCTTTTTCTTCAAGAATTAAGCAACCAAGGTATGTCAAGTGTTCATCCAAGGGTTCCTTCCACCCTTGGAGTTCAAGAAACTCTTTTAAACTTCAAGTATCTTGATTTCATGTTTTCCATGATATGGATTCAAGTGTATTCATGATTATAATGTTGATTGGATTTCTATTCCATGATTAAGTGCAAGATTTATGTAAAAACAACTATTATGTATGTAGTATCATGTTAATTCATGTTAAAGCCTTGAAATTGTGATGCTCATGTGTTGATTATTACTATGTGTGTATACAATCCCTTCCAAGTGTTTGATGAGTTGTTCATGAGATTTAAATAATGAAATTATATCATGTTATCATATATTCAAGTTCATGTCATGCAAGTGTTTGCTAGATATCCAAATGAATGAATGAGGATCAAGTAGTTATTTATCGTGTTTCAAGATTGTGCCATGTCTTATAATTTATGCTATCAAGTCCTAGGGATATTTAATACTCGACAATTTAGCAGATTACCTAGAGCCATAGTCACTCTCAGGATAGTATCAGTCATGTCACATCAGTAGTACTCTCAGTTAGTTATAGAAATCAGGAAAAATTTAGTAGACTTATTATCAGTCTAGTCCAGTTTAGTATTCAATTCAGACCTTAGTAAATTTAGTCAGTTAATACAATTTAGTAGTATTCCTTCAATGAACGAAACTCAGTGAATTCACTTCAGTAAAGTCAGACAATATAATCAGTAACAATTCAGTCGAGCCTAGGATGAACTAGGGATCAGTTCAGTGTCAATTCAGTTAGGAGTAGAATTCAGCTCTGAGCAAACCCAGGGATGGGGGCATTCCTGCCAGTAGAGGATTTGACCCTTAGTATCAATCCCTACATTACAGAACTACGTAGCCAGCGTAGGTTGAGATATCCTTCTGCCAGATTAGGGTTGATACATCTCGTCCTAGTTTTCCTTCCAGCGAGGGTTGACGAAAGAGCTTCCTGTCAGAGAGGGTTAACTCACAGCTTGTGTTTACTTGTGGAACAGTACTGACACCCTTCCAACTTGGTTTATAGGTTGGACCCCAATATATTCAGAAAGGGGAATATCAGTTAGATGATTACCTCCCATAGTCTCAGTTTCAGTTCCAGACTCAGAATAGAACTCAGTTCAATTCTACAGATTCAGGACTGTCAGATATAGTCACTTAGTTTAGTACAAAACTCAGTATAGTTCCACAAGATCAATACTATCAGCTATAGTCCCTCGATTATCATCTACACAGTATCAGTAAACTCAGATATCAGTAAATTAGTAATTTAGAACTCAATATCCAGTGTTAACACGACCTCATATTACAGTATACGTTTTATGCATATACTCTCATTCAGTCATATTCATTTCATTCATTCTGGATTAGGATGATGCAGTGGTTGACTATCATTTTGTTGATTCAGCTGAGCACTAGCCAGAGTAGCTAGTCTATCTGTTTCTTGTTGCTCAGCCATTCTGCCAATTAACTGTGGTTCTGGATGTACTAGTAATAATGGTTCCACCAACCTCCTTGTACTTGGTATACATAATAATTACCCTGCAAACAACAAAAACAACAAATTAAGGTAAAATTTGGGAAACTTAACCAAAGGTCAACTAACAATCACAAACTTAATTGAAAACCGTATTCCCCAGCAACGGCGCCAAAATTTTATACGTCCAAATTACAACTCTCATTATAAAGTGTAAGCGGTCACTGTCAAATATTGAATCCAACTAGGCTAGGGTCAAATCCCACAAGGAATACTGTGCAAATTAAGTGTTATGGTTGTTAATAGACTGTTGATCTAAGGTTTCGGAGTAAGGGTTTTGAATTGTTAACAGTACTCAGATATTTGTAACAAGTAGTGTTCTAGCTAGTGAGTTTTATTGCAAGAATGAATTCATTGAGAACAGAAAAACAAGAGTTATGTTTATAAAGATGTTCAGAAGACGGGGTTGTGAGTTATTTTAAGCTTCCAATTTATAATTTCAACTACAAGAATTATTGAGTTCTAAAGTTTACCCATTTGTTTCTCAACCTAGATGGATAGTTTATCCTTCAATTCTTTCGAACTTAAAGAATATATTGAGTCACTTAACTAATCACTCATGTGGGTTAATCCTTGTTAAGTCATCAACTCATAACCTAAAGGTTAAAGCCTTTGGATTCCCTGTAACTCTTTTTTTCCTAACATGCATTTTTCTACTCAAACAAGTGATGTTTCTGGGCTCACCCTTAAAGTTTACAACTAGTAAATGTCATTAATATGAAGAAGGGTTTATGTAATCTCAATTAAATATGGAAGTTAGGTATTTTCATAACACCAATCAGCTATTCACAGCAAGGCTCCAATAACCCTAGTTATGGAAGCTTAACCACACATCATAAGAGAAGAAGAAGTAATCGTTGTGGTATTCATAAATGAATTAAGAGAATTACCAAAAATTACAATAATTGTTCTTGAATCTTCAGTGAAATATGAATAAAATATCTAGATCCACAGTTGTAGCTTGAATCTTTGAAAATACTCCATTACAATAAGTTTCAAAAGATGGAAAAATTGATAAAAAGATAAAATATACCTAAATTCAACCTAAACTGGGTATTTATTTGTTCCCATGTATAGGGGATTTGAAATTCGAACTCATTAATGTCGCGTCTAAGTTGACGTTCATATTAACAATCCTTCGATAGCCTGATGGTACATCACATGAGCCGTCGTCTATGGTCCCAAGCTGCTACTTTCTGGTTAAGGTGTGATGGTCATGTTGATAGGCCATCACTATCCTGATGGTTCATCACATAAACCATCATTTAATCACTTGAGATGCCACTCGCTATTTCATCTTGATGACCATGTTAACGATTCATCAGCGGTCCTACGGTCCATCACTTAGACCGTTGTAGGGGTCATCCACTTGGTCCCTTCTGTTTCACCTTGACAATCACCCTGACGGGCCTTCACTTGGTTGACAGACTGCCAGTTTTATCGTCAGTATCCTTTTTCTGCTACTTTTCCAAGTTTCTTCTTTATCTAAATCCTTGACCTAAAAATACTAAATTTGAGTTTTAAATACAACAATAGTTTCTTGAAAACGTACAATTATCCCTTGAAAAAAATGTAAAATATCCTATCAAAGGTCGAAACATCAACAGGGGGAGGTACAGAGGCCATACCCACAGGGCCAGTTGTTGAAGGATGGCAATCCTATTACCTCTCTTATGATTCTTAAAGTTCAGGTTTGCTTGACTAAGTGTACATACTTTTAGATATTTAATTTTACAGCTTTTAGTCTTTAAAATTTATGATTTGTCGTAGTAACATAACAGATACACACTTAGTCTTGCATTTTTAGATATTACGATGTATATGGTTGAGTCATATCCATTCTAGAATTTTAAGTTTGTTAATCTTTCATGTTTTCAGTTGGTACGAGTCCCATTACGACTCATATACTGGTGGGTATGACTCAAAATAGGTCTTATATCCACTGCAACATAGAAGTCCAACTTCAAAATTTGACTCCGCTGTAAATTCCAAAAATATGTACAACTAGTTTCAACTATAATCAGCATTTCAACCCATACAGATATATCAATTCCATTTCTAAACCCTAGTTCTCCCATAAGTTCCTATTTTCAACAAAAATAACAAATTAGGTTACCTACAAATCAATATTTTCATAAAACCTACTCAAACCAAGTTCACAACACCAAACATTACTCATTTCAACATGCCAATTAGAGAAAATAAGTTTAAGAACATACTTGGTGCTTGAAGAAGTTGAATTCTCAATTTTGGATCCAATTGCCCCCAAATTCTAGTTTAAATAACAGAAATTGAAAGATTTGAAGTTGTTGGTAGTTAAATCAAGTTGAATTCACATTGATTTTGCAGATTAATGGTTTAAAATTAGGTGAAAATGGAGTATGCATGAGTATTTCAATCGGGTGCTCGATCGGGTGCCCTTTTCTTTTCTTTTTAATTGAAGGATTGGTCAGAGTTCTACACACCATACAAGGGGGATCTTCCAAGAGGATCTATGGTTAAGGTAGATTGCAAGAGGATCTATGATTCTTTATAGGTGAAGAATCACTATGGTTAGGGGATATTCTATTTGGATCTATCACTACGTGGTATGAGTTAAAGACATAGTTTCTGAGCAGATTCTTCCCTCTTGCACGGATGCTAAATTTGAAGGATGAGATTTTAATTTCTGATAGTTACTTGCAGAGTCTATGTATGAGGCATGGTTTCAATTCAAGAAAATGATGATCATGGTACCAAATCACAGAATCAGAGGATCTAACTTGTCTGAGATCTTCTATAGATCATTGAATAATAGTTCAAGAGCTTTGATAAATACTATTTTAGGAGAAATATTTATGCATCTTTACTGGGATGCCTCATGATATCATAATGACAAACAGAGGATGCCATACTCAAGATTCAGAAGGTGGTGGTGGTGCATATGCTATTGGAGCAACAAATACTTATGAAGAAATGAATGATATGGTAGCACAAGAGGTGGCACAACTGTGTATAGATATTGGGTTTCTTACAAAGCAATTTGCATCGATGAGTGCTGAGAAGGTGAATGTATTTGTGGCACAATATTCTCTTTCAAAACCATTCAAGATTGAATCTAAAGAAAAGACAAAGTATCTTAATTGTAGATTGGCAGATTTTCGAGCCTAAAGGCAAGGGAATCAAGGTCAGAACTATTATAATGACGGATACAGAGATAAGAGTTGAGATAGAGAAGGTTATTCGCGGCGTAAAGATGATTATAAGAATAAGAATGACAAGTTTATTTCACTAGGTAGTTGAGATATAGGGTCCATAATGGAGGTCCTTTTGTCAAATATGGTCAAAGGTTAAGTAAATCAAGAGAACTACCTGAAGGATATCAAAGCTGATCTGTCAGGATTAAACCAGAAAGTTGAGTCACATGTTATAACAATCAAGTATTTGGAGCAGAAATTTGGTCATATGTCAACCACAGTTAATCAGAGGCAACCTGGCACTCTTCTGAGCAATATCGTGGTAAATCCCAGAAACGATAGTCAATTCCATGCCATTACCACTCGGAGTGGTAAGGTTACTATAGAAAAACCTCTGCCTATAGTTGATGAGAAAAATAATGAGGATGATCCAATTGATATTGGGAGCAGTAACTAGCAGAATAGAGGACAAAAAAAGGCTAAAGAGCCTGTATTGAATCCTATTCCAACACCTCTTCCTCCTTATCCACAAAAGGTAAGTATCAGAAATTTTTGTCCATTTTAAAAGATTTGACTGTCATCATACCTATTTTAGAGGCATTGGAACATGTGCTAGGATATGAAAAATTCATGAAGGATTTGATCACCAAGAAAAGGTCAGTCAGTTATGAGAAAGTCAACAATGTTCATCACTGTAGTGTTGTAGTCACTAGATCTTTGGTAGACAAGAAGGAGGATCTTAGTGCTTTCATAATGCCTTGGACTATTGGGTTTTTCAACTTCACTTGAGCATTATATGGCTTGGGGTCTAGCATCTACCTTATACCCTTTGTCGTATTCAAGCAGTTTGGGTTAGGAGCTCCCAAACCAACTACCATGAGACCAGTGATGGCTGAAAGAATAGTAAAAAAGCCTGTTGGTATCCTTTGTGATGTTTTAGTAGAAGTTTTTTTTAATAATTCTTGTTGATTTGGTAATATTAGATTATGAAGTAAACTTTCAGGTCCAAATTATTTTAGGAAGACCATTTTTGGCAATAGGTAGGATGCTGATTAATCTGGTGAAAGAACATCTGATATTGTGACTCAATGAGGAATGGTGACATTCAACATATGCAAATCAATGATGTAGCCTATCGAATTGATAGTAGTATCTATGATTGATATGTATGATGAGGAGATAGATTTATTCTATGATATTGATGAAGTTACTCTATGGGATAATGGTTCTGATGTGGTTGTTCCATTTTAAGAAAGACTAGCTATCGAAGATTTAGTAGCTGTAATCATGAATTTTGACTCTAATGGTATCGAAGAGTATAAGGAGATAGTAAGTGCACAACATGGGAGTGGTTATAATTTTGCACCAAATAAGGTTGATTTAGACTTGAATCATAGAACTACTCTACCTGCTCGCCCATCCATGGAAGAACCACCAGTGTTAGAGTAGAAGGCCCTCACATCCCACTAGCAATATGTATTTTTTGGGGCTAACAACACTTTTACAGTTATTATTGCAGCTGATTTAAGACAGCCATACATAGAAGCATAGTTGTAAGTATTCCAAAGATTCAAGATGGCCATTGACTGGTCTATTGAAAATATTTTGGGTATTTTGCTTAGTTAGTGTACTCATAAAATACAAGTTGAACCGAATTATGTTCCATATATTGAACATCAGCGTTGAATCAATCCTTCTATGTAATAGATGGTGAAGAAATAAATAATCAAGTGTTTAGATATTGGTGTAGTGTATCCAATTGTTGATAGTAAGTGGGTTAGTCTGGTACAATGTGTTTTGAAGAAAGGCAAAAGTACTATGGTACCTAACAAGAAGAATGAGCTAGTGCCTATGAGGCCAGACACTGGATGGAGAGTGTGCATGGATTATAAAAAATTGAATGCATGGAATTAGAATGACCATTTTCTTATGCCTTCAATGGATCAGATCTTAGACAGTTTAGCTGGTAGAGGATGGTATTATTTTCTTGATGGGCACTCAGGCTACAATCAAATCAGTATTGCACCTAAGGACCAAGAGAAGACTAATTTTACATGTCCTTATAGGACCTTTGCATTCAATCAAATGCCATTTAGGCTATGACACACCCCAGCCATATTTCATATATGTATGATGTCTATTTTCTCTGATATGGTTGAAGACATCATTGAAGTTTTTATGGATGATTTTTCAATTGTTGGTGATTCTTTTAAAGATTGCCTAAAGCACTTGGAAAGTTCTCTACAAAGGTGCGAAGAATGCAACTTGGTACTTGATTGGGAAAAGCTACATCTAAAGCACTTGACAAGTGCTCTACAAAGGTGTGAAGAATGCAACTTGGTACTTAATCCTGAAAATTTTCCTTTAATGGTCAAATAAGGAATTGTTCTTGGGAACAATATTTCAAAGAGAGGCATAGAGGTTGATCGAGCAAAGATTGAGGTGATTGAAAAACTACCTTACCCAATTTTTGTGAAGGGAATTCGAAGTTTCTAGGGCATGCAGTTTTTTATAGGTGATTTATCTTGGACTTCTAGAAGATTTCAAACCCTCTTTACAAGCTTCTTGACAATGAGGTAAAATTTAATTTTGATGATGCATGTAAGAAGGCTTTTGAAAGTTTGAAAAAGAAATTAGTAACTGCTTTAATCATTGTGTCTCCTGATTAGTCCTCATCTTTTGAGATTATATGTGATGCTAGTGGATTGGACTTAGGGGATGTACTAGTCCAATGAAAATAAAATATTATCCCATCTACTATGCTAGTAAGGCACTAAATCCTACTCAAAAGAACTACATTGTGACAGAACAAGAGTTACTGGCAGTGGTTTTTGCCTATAAAAAGTTTTAACCTTACTTGATTGGGACAAAGGTTATTATGGACAATGATCATACAGCATCGCAGTACTTAATGGCTAAAAATCATGCAAAGCCGATGCTTATACGGTTGGTGTTTTTGTTTCAAGAATTTGATTTCTAAGTGAAGGACAAAAAAGCCACAACAAATCAAATTGCGGATCACTTGTATAGACTAGAGGACGAAGCTATGCAAAAGATTGCTACTGGGCTTGAGAATTATGATAGTTTTCTAGATGATAAGATATTAGAAGCTTCCCAAGATCTAATTCCATGGTTTGGAGACTATGAAAATTACTTAGCCATTGATCTAGTCTTAGAAGATCTTTAATATCAGCAAAGGAAGAAGTTTATGCATGAGATAAGAAATTTTTTTTGAGAAAAATCTTACTTATTTAAAATTTATGGAAATGGAATCATTCGCAAATGCATAGCTGAGGTGGAGATGATGACCATACTTGAAGCATGTCATTCAATGCAGTTGAAGATCATCATTGAGGGACCCATACAGCTCACAAAATCCTGCAATGCAGCTACTATTAGCCAATAACATACAAATATGCTCATGATTTCACATGTGCTTATGATCAATGTCAGTGACAAGGTACTGTTTCTAGAAGAGAAGAACTACCTATGACTTCTATTCTAGAATTGGAAGTATTTGATTATGGGGCATATTTCATGGGACCTTTTATGAGTTTGTGTGTTATGAAATACATACTTGTGGTTGTAAACTATGTTTCAAAATGAGTGGAAGCAATTGCGCTTCCGTAATACCCCGTACTTTTCAAAGCTCAGTTTATCTCCTAGAATGTCAAGGGACAACTTCAAAAGCGTTTAACTTTTGGTACGTGTTGAATTTTCCAGCTATAGACCCACCAAATTGTAGATATTTGAATTATCTTTTCAATGATAATATTTTGTCTCAATCTGATACTAGGTTGAGAAGTTATGGCAATTTTACTTAAAATAGTAGAACACCATGATAAGAACCACGTCGCGGTGAAGGAAAAATTTGCAATGGTCCAATTTCCAATGGAGCACCGCGATTAGCCCTCATCGTGAAGAAGTTTCAATTCCTGTTCGCCCCTTTTCAGTAGCTTAACGTGATTTTCCAGTATCGTATCAAATTTCCCAATTAGACAGACATCGCATTGTGGTGGAGTGCAAAATGGCACTCGTCCTTTTTCCTATGACTCAACGCAATTACGCCGCGTCACGCCAGAGCCTAAAATGACAATTGACTTTTTTCCAGTAAGACACCGCGATAGCAGTGATTCACGGTGGGGCTCAAAATCAAGATTTTCAGTTCTGAGTAAATATTTAAAATGTTAACCTAGTCACTTCCCAAGCACCTAAATCGTGTAAAACACAAGATTTAACCTATTCTAAGCATTATATGCTCACTTTTCATCAACTTTCTCTCAAAGAAACTCTAGAAAATCAAATCTTCATCCCCAAGAAATCAAAATTCCATCGTTCTTTTTACAAGAAAACCCAAGATTCAAGATTCCCAATTCATGAACTTCAAAAAATTATCTTCAACAACAATAACAACAACAACAACAAACCCAGTGTAATCCCACCAAGTGGGGTCTGGAGAGGGTAAAATGTACGCAGTCTATACTGCTACTTCTGAAGAAGTAGAGAGGTTGTTTTCAATAGACCCCCATCTCAAGAAAAGAAATTATCTTCAAGAGAACAAATAGGAACTCAAATTTCAAGCTTTTTTATCTAGTTCATAAATCAAGGTATGTGTGATTATGAACAAGGATACTCTTTCATCCTTGAGCCAAAAATTAATTGTGAAGTTCAATTTTTATATGAATTTGCATGAGTTTCAAATAAGGGTTCATACCCAAATATTTCTAGTTTATGATTATGAGATTTCAAGTGATTTAGATTTTGAATTGCATGTCTATTTTCGTATTTTCATGCATATGATATAAATTTCTAGATTTAGGATTGAATTATTAATACTTTCATTATCAAACATGAACCTTATGATGACTTGTTATGAGTTTGATGCATGGGACATCAAGCCCTGGTTTGAATATTGATATTTTAAGAACGATTGTGCTTAAGGCACCATATGATTAGTTTATACTTAGATTTTAAATCAAAATTTGATATTTTAATCTTAGCTTAGACATGGAATCCACTTTAAAGTTTCACATTACAGTTCAAACTAAATATATATACCATGGGTTTTCATTATAAACTTTCATGCTAGTATTTAAAGTGGAATTCCAACATAATGAGCATACTGATTAAAGGGAGTAGTATTTAGCACTTAGTCGGACATGTTCACATGTCCCAAAACTACGAGACAATGTAAGTTTAGATTATCAAATTATTCCCATTTCTATATGGATGACAGATACAGATGTGATCACTTAGCTCAGGTTATACTCCCTAGTAAGAGTATGACACCTCTTCCTTACAT
Source organism: Capsicum pubescens (assembly GCA_030864215.1). NCBI lineage: Eukaryota > Viridiplantae > Streptophyta > Magnoliopsida > Solanales > Solanaceae > Capsicum > Capsicum pubescens. The sequence continues at coordinate 281,894,044 of CM061543.1, read as the reverse complement.
GAGGTTTTCCCCTTAGAGGAACTAGATGTTGGACTAATAATAGCTCATATGGTTTATGTCAGTTAGAAGAACCTCCTTACAAAAAGGACTAATCTTTACAGAAAGGCTTTTAAAAGAATTCCCCACAGCCTAATAGAAAAGATTTCAGAAAAGAATAATAAATCAGTTTTTAGAAACTAAGTGTAAAGGCTCACAGCTTTCCTCAGATATTGATCTATAAAAGACATTAACTATAGATTTCAGTTTTAATATTTAAGATATAAAAGGGAGTCCTTTCTATACTTAGACAGCATGATTTACAGACAGAATACTAGTACAACTTATATAACTAAATATTATGACTCACTGGATTTCTATAGCCTGTTTTGCTACTCATGATTATGATACTCTGTTTTTAATCTATCAAGCTCATATAAGTCATCTACATTTAGCATACATTATTTTACAAATTTATAATAATATTGGGATATTGGTTTACTTGGTAATTCACCCCCATATACTCAGTACAATCTAGAAGTACTGATCCACACATACGTCTATGTGATAAATTATTTAATAATAAAGGTTCAGGTGCTCAGTCTTAGTAGTGTGATTGATTTCGGGAATTTACATCTACATCCCAATAGTTGGTGAGTCCTCATGGTTCGAGGGCCCATTTATTTAGATTTTCATCTTACGTAGTATTTGATTAGTTTTTTAAGTTTAGCTCAAGTAACTTGTGGGTTTGTCCCAATGGCTCTCTAGTTTTAGTAGTAGAGGCTTGTTGGACTACTAGTCATAACTCAGATTTTTAGTAGTTATTGTTCAGACTTTCTAGTTTTGAATATTATTAGACATTAAGTTCAGTAAATTGCAGTTTAGATCAGACAAATTCAATATTTCTGTATTATTGCTTTCTTAAGTTTCATTAATATGAGATCCATATTTAGTAGAATTCTTACAAGGTTAGCTTTGGACTACTTGTAGTCTTGAGCACTGTGTGCTGTCCCAGGACCTATTTTTGGGGTGTTACAAGCTTGGTATCAAAGCCTAAGGTTTAGAGAGTCCTAGGGAGTAATGCAAGCCACGTTACGTAAAGTCTGGATCATGGGTGTGAAGCTCGCCACATTTATGAGCAAGAGGCTATAAGACATTTTAGGAAATTCTCTCCTTTCTTTCATGATCCATTATGCTTACAGCTATCTCTATCTGCTTTTATCTCATGCACTTTCATGACAGAATATGCCTCCTCACAGAGCTAATGCCCGCAAAAATGATAACCAACCACCCCAGCCTACTGACCCTCTGAATAACAATGTGTCTCATATTGTATTTTGGGCTACCTTTCAGGCGTTGGCCTAAGATATGACTGCCAATAGTCAGGTCAACCATCAGGCTATAGTTATGCATCAATAATAAGGTGATTTAGCTACAGCCATACTTCATGACTTCATAAGAATGAATCCGCCTGAGTTTTGTGGGTCAAAGGTAGGTGAGGACCTACAGTTGTATCTTGATGAGGTAAAAAAGATCACCCAATTTATGCATGTTATTGAAGAGAAGAGTGTGGAATTAGCATCCAATAGGCTAAATAATGTTGCTTATGATTGGGTTGTTATGTGAAAGAAAGGTTGGGGTGAGAATGCAACTTCCATGAGTTGGCGGGTATTTCAAGATGCATTTCTAGAAAGGTTATTTTCATGTAAGTTGCGGGAAGAAATGATAAAGGAATTAATGAACCTGAGGCTGGGCTCAATGACAGTGAAGGATTACTTCCTTAAGTTCAATAAGTTATCTAAGTATGCTCCTGATTTGATAGCTGATACTAGACCTAGTATGACTAAGTTTGTTACCAGAGTGCCTGGACTAGTAGTCAAAGAGTGTAGGACTGTCATGCTTATTGGAGATATAGATCTTTATAGATTGATGACTCATGCCCAACTGATGGAGGCAGAAAAGTTAAAGGGGAGGGACAGAGGAAATAAGTAGGCTAGAACTGAGAAGTTTGAGTATGGTCAATCAAGATTTACAGGGGAAAACATTTGAAGTTTCAGATTCACCCGCCTTTGTCGATGCCATCTTCATCTAGTGATCCCGTACCCAAAACCAAACAGTAGCAGTGAGGTAGGACTTTTATGTTCAGGTCTCAAAATAGTATGGGTGGATGACCTAGCTATCCTGCATATGCTAGATGTGGTAAGAATCATCCTGGTAATTATTTGTTGTGATATAAAGGTTGTTTTGGATGTGGTAAGTTGGATCACAAAATTAAAGAGTGCCCATATTCTAAGCAAGGAACCAGGGATGTTCATCCCCAGACTCAGGCTACTAGTTGACCAGCTCCCATAGGTTGCTAGCCCCTCCTCAAGGCTCATCATCCAGTACCGGTAGTGGTCAGCACTAGAATTAATTCTATGCTTTACCATCCCACTAGGAGCAGTAGAGTTCACCAGATGTTGTTACTGGTATGCTTTGTGTCTTTCATTATAATGTTTATGTGATGTTAGACCCTGGATCAAATTTCTCTTATGTAACTCTGTTAGTTGTGGTAAATTTTGAATAGATCTTGAAAATATTTCTAAGCTCTTCTCCGTTTCTACCCCAGTAAGTGAGTCAATTATTGCCAAACAGATCTATAAAAAGTGTCCTATCACTGTTCTTCATAGAATCATGTTAGCACATCTAATAAAATTAGACATGGTTGACTTTGACCTTATTCTTGGTATGGATTGGCTCCATTCTTGGTATGCATCTATAGAATGTCGAACTTGAGTGGTGAAGTTTCAGTTTCCTGATGAGCCAATCTTTGAATGGGAAGGTAATTCAGTATCTCTCAAGAGTCATTTCATATCCTATCTTAAATCCAGAAAGTCAATATCAAAAGGAAATATATATCATTTAGTTTGAGTCAAAGAGGCTAAGTATGAGACTCCAACCATTCAGTTAGTCTGGGTAGTCAATGAGTTTTTGGAAGTTTTTCCTGAAGAGTTTCCAGGGGTACCTCTCGATAGGGAAATAGAATTTGGTATTGATCTTTTTCCTGATACCCAACCCATCTCTATTCCTCCATATCGTATGGCTTCTTCCAAGCTTAAAGAGTTGAAAGAGCAACTCAAGGACCTCTTATATAAGGGTTTCATAAGGCCCAGTGTTTCTCTATGGGGCGCTTCGATCTTATTCATGCATAAGAAAGGTGGTTCTCTATGAATGTGCATTGACTATCATCAGCTGAATAAAGTCTTAGTTAAAAACAGATATCATCTTCCTAGAATTGATGACTTATTTGATCAACTCCAAGGTGCAAGTTACTTCTCCAAGATAGACCTTAGATTCAGATATTATCAGCTTAGAGAAAGGAAATATGATATTCCTAAGACATATTTCAAAACCCATTATGGTCATTTTGAATTCCTAGTCATGTCTATCGGGCTAACGAAGGCCCCAGCAGTCTTTATGGACTTGATGAAACAGGTATTCAAAAAGTACCTAGACATGTTTTTCATAGTCTTTATCGATGATATCCTTGTCTATTCCTATAGTGAGGATGAACATGCAGACCATCTTAGAATTGTGTTGCAAACTCTTAGAGATCACCAGTTGTTTGCCAAATTCAACAAGTGTTAATTTTGGCTAAGGTCAATATCTTTCCTCGGTCATATTATTTTCGGTGAGGGCATTAGAGTTGATCCCCATAAGACCAAAGTAGTGAGAAACTGGCCTAGACCTATTTCTGTATCAGACATCAGAAGTTTCTTGAGTTTAGCGGGCTATTATTGACGGTTTGTAGAGGTTTTCATCAATTGCATCTCCCATGACCAAATTAACTCAGAAGAAAGTTAAGTTTCAGTGGTCAGATTCTTGTGAGAAGAGTCTTTAGGAGTTGAAGAATCAACTCACTTCAGCCCTGGTCTTACTATTACCTGATGGTACATATAGATTCATTGTCTATTATGATACTTCTAGAGTTGGTTTGGGTTGTGTTTTGAAGCAGAGAGGTAGGTTCATATCCTATGCCTCTAGATATCTTAAGCTTTATGAAAAGAACTATCCGATTCATGATCTTGAATTAGCTGTTGATGTATTTTCTTTAAAAATTTGGAGGCACTATATTTATGGGGTGCATGTCGATGTGTTTACAGACCACAAGAGTTTGCAGTATGTGTTTTCATAGAGAGACTTAAATCTCCATCAAAGAAGGTGGTTAGAATTATTGAAAGATTATAACATGAGTGTCTTGTATAATCCGAGCAAGGGCAATGTTGTGGATGACGCCCTTAGAAGACTTTCTATGGGTAGTATTGTCATGTAGAGGGTGATAAGAAGGATCTAGTTTGAGAAGTCCATCAATTGGCTGGATTGGGTGATCGTGTAGTTGATTCGACTGAGGGTAATGTTTGGGTCCAGAGTAGTGCAGAATCTTCTTTGGTTTCCAAGGTAAAGGAGAATCAAGATCAGGATCCTATTCTATATAAGTTGAAGGAGTCAGTCAGAGATCAGAAGGTAGAAGTTTTCTCCCAAGTAGGAGATGGTGTGTTGAGATACCAGAGTAAATTATGTGTGTTGTACGTCGACGATTTGAGACAGCAGATTATGGTTGATTCGCATAGTACACATTACTCCATTCACCCTGGTTCTACTAAGAAGTACTGAGATTTGCAAGAATTCTATTGATAGAGTGGTATGAATAAAGATAATTGATGTTCGGTGTATTTACGCATTCTAGCATTATAATTGTAGCCCTTTTAGCCTTTTTTGAGGATGATTCTTATGATATATGTGTTTATAATGACATAAATGAGCATTAATGTGTCCAAATATGTGTTTACAATGCTTAATGGTCTTTTTACATGAGTTTTGATTCAATTTGAGTATTTAGAGTTCAACCGAGAAAACTAGTATGACTAGCTTGAGCTAGGTATATGTCTGGTCTATTGTGTTGAATTATAATGTGTTTTAATGAGTTACTAAGGTTGTTATTGTATACTTATATGTGAAAAAACTTAGTTATAATGTTCATAGATCAATTGGATCAAGACAAGAGTCAAAACAATGAGCCTAAGCTCAAGGTGCATTTAGCCTATGCTTAGCTCGTGTTTTGAGTTCCCCGTCTTGGATGTGTGTTGTTTTGAGAACTACTTTGTGGTTTTTAATGCTTTAGGATGCGTGTTTAATGGATAATTATGATATATTAAGTATATAAAAGCTTCAAATAAAGTTAAAACAATTCAAAAGAGCTCAAAATGGATTAACGAAAGCACAATACTCAACTCGATGCAAATTTAGATACATGAAATGTATTGGGACATTCAAGGAGCGTGGAAAGTCCAATGGACTTTTTCAAAAGTCCAATTTATGAATAATAGGCCCAATGTTAGGTACCAAAGGCACGTGTGATAGTTGGAGGGGCTTGAGATAGCGGCGTGACGCGTTGTAATCGTATCGGGCTACTGGAAATTGGCAGTTCCTGCTATAAAAAGAAAAAATTGACAAAATTAGGTAAGTTTGGACTTGGGGAAGCTTAGTAGTGGCGGAAAATGAGAGAAACCTCTCATCTAGGGTTCTTAACATTCTTGTAAACATCTTTCATTTGAAGATTGATTGCGGGTATGATTTATTACTTATTCTTTATTATGAATTCAATACATATTGTTGATTTTTGTATCATTAGTAGCTAAGTTTCTTTACTTGAGTTGTGAGATCTATGAGTTTGGTCTTGATAAATATTAATTGAGAAAGATTTGCAAGACAATATGAACTTCTTGATAATTCTTCTATTATGAATTGTTGTTTATTGGTTGCAAACAATGAATTAAGCCTAGTGTTGATTTGCTTGGAATAAGAAATCAATCTAATAGGAAGTGAATTATCAATGGGGATTTTTAATGCTAAACTCCATTTAAATGATTAAACCTGTGACAAGGTTAATTAACTTGAGATAAAATCTTGGTCAAGCATTAGCTTTCCTAAGTTCGGAAGAATTAGGGAATTGAAAATCGAAGCAGGTCAGGAGACATTTAGATTATGCTTGAACATTGATGGTCTGTTGTTTCTATCTATCACAAAAAACTTGAGAAATAGCTAATGTTTATCAAGTAACAACACTCATAGTGAACACAACTCTAGTTTTCCATAACATAGTTTAAATTGAAGTGTTTATTAACGTATGTTCAACTATTAGAAATCCCCCATTTTATCTTTTCATATCATTTGTTTGAATTCAACTTATAGCTATAGTTTCAAATTAGTTTAATCGCCACTCACATTGTTCCTTGTGGATTCGACCCCAACTCCAAAGTTGGTTTATTATATTGACAATGATCGCTTACACCCATTCAAGAGTGTACTTTGAGCGTTATCAATAATGCAGAGTTAATAGCTAAGTGTTCAGTTTGTCAATAGGTTAAGGCGGAGCACCAAAGGCCTGGTGGCATCTTTCATGAGTTTAGAATTCCTACTTAGAAGTGGGAAGAGGTGAATATGGATTTTGTGAAAGGGTTACCCCATTTACAACGTCAGCATAATTTGATATGGGTCATTGTAGACTGGTTGACCAAATCAACCTAATTTCTGTCAGTTCATACGTCTTACTCAGTTGAAGATTATGCTCAATTGTATATTAGAGAGTTGTTTAGATTGCATGGTGTTCCTTTGTCTATCATTTCAGATATGGGAAATCGATTTACCTCTCACTTTTGGAAAGCCTTTCAGAAGGGTCTTGGTACCCAAGTTCATCTTAGTTCAGGTTTTCATTCGCAAATAGATTGACAGGTAGACATGACTATTTAGACTCTAGAAGATATATTGAGGGCTTGTGTTCTTAATTTCAAGGGTAGTTGGGATGAGCATTTGTCGTTAATTGAGTTCTCCTACAATAACAATTACCATACTAGAATTCAGATGGCCCATTTGAGGCCCTTTATGTGAGGAGATGTAGGTCCCATATCGGTTGGTTCAAATTTGGTGAGGCCGTATTTATAGGTACAGATATAGTGTTAGAAGCTATGGAGAAAGTCCAGTTGATTCGAAAAAGGTTAAAAACAACTCAGAGTCGTCAGAAATCCTATACAGATGTAACGAGAAGAGATCTTGAGTTTGAACTCAATGACTTAGTTTATTTGAAGGTTTCACCCATGAAAAGAGTGAAAAGATTTGGAAAAAAAGGGAAGCTTAGTCCCCGCTATGTTGGCCCCTACAGGATATTGAACCGTGTTGGGAAGGTGGCATACGAGCTTGAATTTCCTGCAGACTTGTCATCCGTTCACCCTGTGTTCCATGTGTAATTTCTAAAGAAGTGAATTGGTGATCCATCGGTTATAGTACCCTTAGAAAGCATAGGTATTCATGTTAGCCTCTCTTATGAAAAGATTCTAGTTGAGATCCTTTATCGCCAGATTCATAGACTAAGGAATAAAGAAGTTCCTTTAGTCAAAGTTCTTTGGCGGAATTAGTCTGTTGAGGGAACCACTTGGGAAATAGAAGCAGATATGGGGATCAAGTACCCTCATCTTTTCATCGCATATTCAGATTCAGTTCAAGGTAATGAGTTTCCTTGGATTATCTCTTTTTTCATTCCAAGTTTCAAATTTATATAGTCGTTCATTCGATAGTTCACGCAATTGCAAATCAATTTAGTCATTACTTCAGTTGTGCATGTCAGTTTATAGACTTATTTTTTTAGCATCACAGCTTAAGTAATCTCATTTGAGGATGAATATTCCCAAGGGGGAGATATTGTAATGCCCTATACTTTTCCTAGCTAAGTTTAGCTCCTAGAATAACAAGGGTCAACTTTAAAAGCATGTAACTCTTAGTACGTGTAGAATTTTCCAGATATAAACCAACATTATTGTAGATATTTGAATCAGCTTTCCAACGATACTAATTTTGCCTCAATACGATACTCGGTTGAGAGGTTATGGAAATGTTACTGAAACTAGTAGAACACCACGATAAGCATCACATCGCGGCAAAGAAAAAATTTGCAATTTTCTGACTTCCAGCTGAGCACCGCGATTATCCTGTGTTGCGAAGAAGTTCAAGTTCCTATTCGTCCCTTTCCAGTAGCTCAATGCAATTTTCTAGTGTTGCATCAAATTTCCCAATTGGACAGATGCTACATCGTGGTGGAGTACAAAATGGCACTCGTCCTATTCCCAGTGATGCAACGCGACTACGCCTCATCGCACCAGATCCAAAAATGGCAATTTCCTTTTTCCAGTAATCCACCGAGATAGCTCCACATCGTGGTAGGGCTTAAAATCAGGATTTCTAGTTCCGAGTAAAAATTTAAAAGGGAAACCTAGTAATTTCCAAAGCCCCCAAATCATGTAAAACACAAGATTTAACCTATTCTAAGAATTATATGCTCACTTTTCATCAACTGTCTCTCAATAAAACCCTACAACATCAAATCTTCATCACCAAAAAAATCCAAATTCCACCAATCTTTTTCCAAGAAAACCCAAGATTAAAAATTCCCAATTCAAGAACTTCAAGAAATTATCTTCAAGAGCACAAATAGGAACTCAAAGTTCAAACTTTTTTCATCTGGTTCATAAATCAAGGTATGTGGGGTTATGAACAAGGATACTCATTCATCCTTATGCCCAATATTAGGTTTAAAGTTCAATTTATATATGAATTTACATGAGTTTCAAATTAGGGTTCATACCCAAATATTTTGTAACGCCCCGTAAAAGGCGTGCATAGATTAGTCTTTAATATTGAGCTCTTTGACTTAATGACTTAAAATTTTCTAAGTGTAAAATGAGACTTAGTCATTTTAGCTGGCAATCTTCGGGACATAATTTTTCAATATTCCCGACATCCGTTTTCATATTTTCAAGTTGAGTTATGATCGGGAAAGATCATAGTGCATCTCAGATAAGTTTTGGAATTTTTTGGAACGCATAAGGCTGCGTTTGGATTTCAAAACAGTAGCAAAACGCATAGCCTATTGCCCAGTTTTCAGTATTTCATGGTCAACTTCAAACAATCATAACTCCCTGTATATAATGAATTGTGTGAGATATAATATATCAAACGAAATCTCTTTGAGTTCTATTTCAAATGCAGTTGGTTTCATCCAATTTGATTATATGAGTAAAAAGTTATAATCAATTTACTCCAGACTATCAAACTGTCAACTGAGGGACAGATTTGACCTTAATTGTTCCTTAGGGGTATTTTGGTCATCCTTCACCCCTATATATACCACCAACACGGGATTAAATCCCTCAAACACCAAAATACACCTTCATTCATCAAAATTGCTCAAGAACACTCCTTAGGGTTTCAAAATAAAAACCCAAAGAGTTCAAGATTCGACCGTAGGTTTTCAAAGATAATTACATATTCGGAATCACAAATCCGCGAGCTTCAAGAAACATCTAGTATTTTCCGAAATAGAGGTACGTGGGGTTATCCTAAAATCTCATGGATGTAGTTTTTATGAGCATGCATGCTTTTAAATGGGGGTTTTCAATCAATTGCTAATAACTTGCTTTCAATATGATTTCTAAGTCATTTTTCTTTATGTCATGGGAATTGTTTGCCTATATACTTCAATGGTTGAAACCATGCATATGTGATTTGAGATTTTCCATGGAAGTTTGATAAATATGAATGATAAATTGCTTTCAAATTCCCATGATAATGTCTTGATACCCCATATCATATTATGACCAACAAAAGAGAGCATGAATTTGAAATAATTATTGTTCACCACTTGTAAATGATGAAGCACCTTGGTTTTTACATGATTATGCATATGTGGATGTGATATTGATGACTTGCAAGTCGGGTATGACGATACCCTACAAAATACGATACGTGATTGAATTAAAAGTAGTTTGAATGCATTGATTTTTGAGTGTAAGGGCTCATCACTGGAAACCGTATTTGCCGACATGGGAATTTGGTACCAGGCTAAGTGATCTTGTGTACTTGACTTTATGTCATTCCGAAATTAGGACTATAGGTAGGATCCCGGGCTAAGTGATCTTGGGCACTACCATTGGGTCGAGACACTATGCTTCGTGGTCTTGTGTGTCTCTCCCTTACTTATACTCTAATCTCGGTGGTTTAAAATGCTCGTTACGGCCAGGCCCTGGTTTGGGTCGTGACAAACTTGGTATCAAAGTACGGTTCATGGTCCCAGGGTGTCTGCGAAATCGCATTGGGTAGAGTCTTTTTTATGGATGTGTAGCACCCCACACTTATAAGAAGGAGGCTACTAGGTGCTTAGGAATGTCTCTCTTTCTTCATGTTCTAGTTCGTGCAATAGAGTCAGAATGTTCCTCTTTCATACTCTAATTTGTGTTATGGTGTCGCCTATACGAAAGTAAAAAGTCATCACACATTCTTTTCTTACTCTAATGTTCTCAGATATGTCTCATTATTAAGGTGATTCAAGTACAGAAGTTTAGAATCTAAATGGTATAGTCCTTTCTGATGGAACCATATAAGAGTTAAAATTTGTGCAAGGACTTGATAAGAGTATGTTAGTGCTTAAATGTGTATTGATTTCGATGTAAACATTGATCCTGATGGAATCGTGCTTTTCATCTTGAGGTATTAATTGCATTTAGTCCCCTTCAAATTTATGTTACAAATATCTTGCTTAAGGGGGGATGATGTGTAGTAGAATGTTGGAACTGTATTTCTACCCGAATAGTAGTATGCGTTAAAGTGTTGTTATCATGACCTATTGGTAGTGATATTGGACCAAGAAGTTTGGGATGTGAAGTCACAAAGTTAGAAGTCAGAGTAAGGGTGACTTTTGTGTAAATGAATATTTTAGTTGAATAACCGATGTTCGAGAATGATTTACCCCCCTTATGGTGATAGACTAATGTGGTAGCTAGTAGCATGTGTGGATTGTATGGTAGTCTGTGGGGGAAGTGTTTGACTCAGATTTTTATTTATACAGAGTAAGATGTGTATCCTTAGATCATTGAATATTGTGTATCAATTTTCTATCTCTTGTAATATGTAATCTTATTATCATGGTGTTTTTGAAGAAAATCAAAGTCTAGTGAAGCCGTGTGGGGATCTTTTGATTCACTAGCAGTGTTTCTTTGTTATTCATTTCATTTCTTGTTCAAAACACAAAAATCAAAGTCTAGTGAAGCCGTGTGAGGCCTATTTTGATTCACTAGCAGCTTGTTGTCCAACTTGTTGTTCTTGTGTTGGTTTAATATATGTATAGCTGAATCTGTTTGCATGAGATTGAGTAAGTAATTAGGAGGTGAGAGATCAGTATAAGTACATAAGATTGTATGGGGTTATAATATCAGATTAAGGTTAACCATGCCTATTATGTGACTTTACCCCCCCCCCCTTGACCTTGTTTTGTTGGTTGTTGTAAACTAGTACTACTTGTGAGAAGGTATGTAGTAGATTTGTGAGGTATTTGGATAGAATGTTCAGATTTGACGGACTAGTATATTATGTTTCCTTCTTCATTGATGGTAGATGATTGATGCTAGACTATTGGCTTGAATTTAATATAGAATGTGGATGTCGGAATAGTGGCATGAGATTGATAGTGTTAGGCTCTTTTATATGATCTTGATTCTCATAGTAATGAGATATAAGTTTGGAGTCGTGATATTGGTAGGTTATGACGAAAGTGGTATGGTTCATCAAAGGCTCGGTGATATCCATGTTAAGTGTTAGAAATCTAAGTTTGAGCTTTGAAGGTTGAACCGATAGAAATAAGTGTGCAAGCATCATACTATGACTATTGGGGCTATCGAAATATAGAGTGTATCTCAGAAGGTAGTATTAGCAGTGGGCTTTCCACTTTCAAGTGTGGTCTTTCGGGTTAAATTTCTATTTAATTATGTGTATTGTTGTATTCCAGACCCCAGAGTGCGATGAGTGTAGTTCAGCTTAGAGTCTAGTAATAAGGGATCTCTTGAACTTAATATGATGGCTTAAAGCCAAGGGGGAGATGATAGAACGAATAACCAAGTCAGGCTCTCAGATTCTAGTAGTGATGTCATGATGATATAGAACGTCAGAAAGTGAGGGTGAGACTCAACCCATTCTTATCTTAGTATTTTTCAGTGATCCCAATGCCTACTCAAGCTTTACATTTCAGTTTCGTGATCATTGTTCGTGATTCCTGTATATGATAGAGAGTCACATGCTCTTCTAGTTCCAAGATAATGAGTTCTAGTTCATTCAAGTAGTCGGAATCACATTCCTGATGTTAGGAACTCTAGTTGAGGTCATGCAACTCATGACGCATGTACTCACTCTTTATAGTGTGCTCAGTCCCGTATAAAAATCTTCTCATGATTCAGGGTCTTATGTTTTAACCTTTTAGTGACCCTCCCTATGCAATGATAGTGGTGATGATGTAAATGTTCTTGTTGATGGAAGATCATAGTACGTTTGTTTAGATAAGGCCATAAGTATGAAGTAAGATTTGGGGCCAATCTTTGATACATGTGATGGTTAGTGGAAAAGTTTGTGTGTATGTTTTAGGGTAGCGCGTGGGAGTTATATTGACAATAGTTTAGAAACTATGTGAAGTATGTATTTATGGGTGGTTTCCTTGAAGTAAACATGTGGTTATAAAATAGGCTTGAATGACGTTTTGGGATTGTAGTGGGAGGTCGCAATATGCATTAGCGACTTCATATTAAGAGTTCAGAGTAGTCATAGAAGTGGTAAGGCATGTTATGCTTAGGATGTGATCTTTAAAAGAGGTATAGAAGGTGGCGTCATATGGTTTAGAATAATAGTGTGGTGTAGCATGTTGTATTTTTGTGACTTAGAGTTAGGCTTGATCGCGGTGTAAGGATTAAGCTATTTTAGACATTAGTAGAAAAATTTGTTAATGCTCATATGAGAATTTTAAGCTGAATTGAATGAATGTGATATTTATAGGGAATAGTATAGTTAAGGGATATTCGAGAAGTGTACTAAGCTTGAAAGTAAGAATTTGTATTGCCAAAGGTCTGGTAATTCTATCCTAATTTAGGAGTTATATGTCTATATTCCATACTGTAGAGTAGTGTCAATGTTGTGATTTCCTCAATGGGATGTCTTGTGTAATCCATACCCAAGATTTATGGATCCCTATTACTGTTAGAACTTCTTTAGAGAGAGATTTGAAGATATACTCCAATTAAGTATGAGGGTCCAGCATAATTCAGTCTGTATAGCCAGTAAGTCAGTTTAGCAGCCAGATTCGCATGACTTGTTTTCTGGTCTTTTCATTTATTCATGCTACTCGAAATCTCAGAAATGTTACTATTCCAAGATAGAGTACACTAGTAATTGCGAGTATAGCTCAGTTCATGCGTCATGCATTAGATTCAAATTCCAGAGGTTCAGTTATGAATCAAATCATAGGTGCCTTGTGCATTGCCTTCGTTTTCCGAGTATCTTAGTGAATTGAGTACTCATAGAGGGACATAGGGTCCCAACGGGGAGATAACCCATTCGGTTGCATGCATAGGTTCTTATTACAAGCTTCGCATCAGTTGTTATTGCGTATTCAGTGATACGTTCTGGTGTCAGTTCAGTCAGATATGCCTACATTAGAAATGCATGTTCAATAGAAAAAGTTCAGTTTATCAGTGTATTGAGTCATGTGTTAATGAGGACAACTCAGACACAGACCCATGTATCAGATATGCATGTCCGGTATAAGAATTCAGAACATCAGTAGTTCCAGTCTTATAGTCATGTTTCAGGTCAGTGTATTCTTTATTAAAGGACATGTCATGTCCGCGTTATTCCATAGCTTTAAGGCTTCAACGAGTTCCTGCCCATCATTCGAGGATGAATGATCCAAAGGGGGAGATAATGTAATGCCCCGTAAAAGGCGTGCATAGATTAGTCTTTAATATTGAGCTCTTAGACTTAATGACTTAAAATTTTCTAAGTGTAAAATGAGACTTAGTCATTTTAGCTGGCAATCTTCGGGATACAATTTTTCAACCTTCCTGACATCCGTTTTTAGATTTTCAAGTTGTGTTACGATCGGGAAAGCTCATAGTGCATCTCGGATAAGTTTTGGAATTTTTCAGAACGCATAAGGCTGTGTTTGGATTTCAAAACAGTAGCAAAACGCATAGCCTATTGCCCAGTTTTCAGTATTTCAGGGTCAACTTCAAACAATCATAACTCTCTGTATATAATGAACTGTGTGAGATATAATATATCAAATGAAATCTCTTTGAGTTCTATTTCAAATACAGTTGGTTTCATCCAATTTGATTATATGAGTAAAAATTTATAATCGATTTACTCCAGACTATCAAACTGTCAACTGAGGGACAGATTTGACCTTAATTGTTCCTTAGGGGTATTTTGGTCATCCTTCACCCCTATATATACCACCAACACGGGATTTAATCCCTCAAACACCAAAATACACCTTCATTCATTAAAATTTCTCAAGAACACTCCTTAGGGTTTAAAAATAAAAACCCAAATAGTTCAAGATTCGACCGTAGGTTTTCGAAGATAATTACATATTCTGAATCACAAATCCGCGAGCTTCAAGAAACATCTAGTATTTTCCGAAATAGAGGTACGTAGGGTTATACTAAAATCTCATGGGTGTAGTTTTTATGAACATGCATGCGTTTAAATGGGGGTTTTCAATCAAATGCTAATAACTTGCTTTCAATATGATTTCTAAGTCATTTTTCTTTATGTCATGGGAGTTGTTTTCCTATATACTTCAATGGTTGAAACCATGCATATGTGATTTGAGATTTTCTATGGAAGTTTGATAAATATGAATGATAAATTGCTTTCAAATTCCCATGATAATGTCTTGATACCCCATATCATATTGTTACAAACAAAAGAGAGCATGAATTTGAAATAATTATTGTTCACCACTTGTAAATGATGAAGCACCTTGAGTTTTACATGATTATGCATATGTGGATGTGATATTGATGACTTGCAAGTTAGGTATGACGATACCCTACAGAATATGATACGTGATTGAATTAAATGAAGTTTGAATGCATTGATTTTACATGAGATAGGTGGATATCCGAAGAAGGCATTTGAGTGTAAGGGCTCATCGCTGTAAACCGTGTTTGCCGATACGAGAATTTGGTACGAGGCTAAGTGATCTTGTGTACTTGACTTTATGTCATTCCGAAATTAGGACTATAGGTAGGAGCTCGGGCTAAGTGATCTTGGGCACTACCATTGGGTCGAGACACCATGCTTCGTGGTCTTGTGTGTCTCTCCCTCACTTATACTCTAATCTCAGAGGCAACCGAGGTTTGACAGTTGGTGTAAATTATGTAGGGTATTCCACCTAGCTCAGTTGCATTTCCTTGTTGTTGAGAAACTATTGCATTATGCCCATGTGTTTTCAAATGATTTGATATGAAATTTCTTTATAATGGCTCTCAACTATATTTTGTAAAAATATTATGTTTTGTTTTGATATCTCTGCGTGCCAGTACTTAAGTGCTGACCCCCTCCCCTCTCCAACCTCTCAGGTTCAGAGGCCCAGTCTAGGGGTCAAGAGAATCAGTAGATCATTCAGACAGAGTTGCAGAGACAAGTGGTGAGCCTTCTATGTTTCGGAAGGTCTTATGTCCTGCAGTCCTTTTATCTTATATTTAGTTTTGTGGTCTACTGGGGTCTTGTCCCAGTTTATATACAGTTACTTGACTCAGTCATTTGTTAGAGATTTTTGCAGACAGTTGTTTAGAGGTTGATTGATGTTGGGGAACTTTATTTCCCCGTTATTGTTTCTTTTCATATTTATGACCATGTTTCCGAATTATTGTGTTTCTTCCGAATTACTTTGATCATATAAATTAGGTGCATGATTACCAGACAGATAGTAGTGTTTCAGGCCTCCATGGTTCGAAATGCTCGTCACGTCCAGGCCCTAGTTCGGGTCGTGACATATTTCTAGTTGATGATTATGAGATTTCAAGTGATTAGATATTGAATTGGATGTCTATTTTCGTATTTCCATGCGCATGATACTAATTTCATGATTTGCAATTAAATAATTAATACTTTCAGTATATTGCATTAAACTTATGATGATTTGTTATGAATTTGATGCATGGGATATTAAGCCCTAGTTTGAATATTGATATTTGAAGAACGATTGTGCTTAAGGCACCATATGATTAGTTCATTCTCAGATTTTAAATCAAAATTTGATCTTTTGATCTTAGCTTAGAAATGGAATCCAATTTACAGTTTCAGGTTACAGTCTAAACTAAACAATTATACCATGGGTTTTCATTATAAACCTTCACGCTATTTTTTATAGTGGATTTACAACAGAATGAGCATGCACATTAAAGAAAGTAGTATTTGGCACCATGTCGGGTATGTTCACATGACCCAAAACTACAAACAAATGTAGGATTAGATTATCATATTATTCCTATTTCTTTATGGATGACAGATACAGATGTGATCACTTAGCTCAGGCTATACTCCCTGGCAAGAGTATGACACCTCGGCAAGAGTATGACACCTCTCCCCAATGTGAGGTTTTCTACTTAGGGAAACTAGATGTTGGAATCCATGATATGTAAGACCCTACAAAATCCTAAGCTTAACTCAGTCTTTTAAGCTTGCTAAAGGGTCCCAGACTTAGAAAATTGTCCAAGACTTAGAAAATTTTTGCTAAGTATTCAAACTTAGTGTCATTTTTTCCTTCGTAAGTTGGAAACTCTATTTCACTACCTCTATGACCTTAAAATGTCAATCTTTAGGTTAATTCATCATCAGGAATGTAAGTAGGTATTCCCGAACGAGTTTCATATTATTCGGACCTCATTTGAACCACGTTTGGAAATCCAAAATAGTGTATCGACGGGATCTCGGCACAGTGCGTTGGCCATCGCATCAATTAATATTTTCCTTGGATCATAGTGTCAATTTCAAGTGAATCAACACAGACTTGACACGGAGCATTGGCTATTGCGTTAATGCCAACGACGCTGCACGTCGGTCTGCCCGTCGATGGTTCAATTTTTAATAAATAAAAAGACACATCTTTGGGGGTAATTGGGTCTTTTTCCCACGGCCTTCAGCCCCCAACACGAGATTTATCCCTCAATTAGCAAATTATATTTATTCCTTCTCAAAACACTCAAGAACAAAAACCCTAGGAGATTAAATTTCAAATTCAAGGCTCAAGATTCCACCATTAATCTTCAGAAATTTAGCAATCAAGGAATGTCAAGCGTTCATCCAAGGGTTCCTTCAACCCTTGGAGTCCAAGAAACTCTTTCAAACTTCAAGTAGCTTGATTTCATGCTTTCCATGATTTGGATTCAAATGTATTTGTGATTATAATATTGATTGGATTTCTATTCCATGATTAAGTGCAAGATATATGTAAAACCAATTATTTTGTATGTATTATCATGTGAAATCATGTTAAAGCCTTGAAATTATGGTTCTCATGTGTTGATTAGTACTATGTGCATATATAATGCCTTCCAAATGTTTGATGAGTTGTTCATGAGAAGTAAATAATGAAATTATATAATGTTAGCATGTATTGAAGTTCATATCATGGAAGTGTTTGCTAAAATGTCCCAATGAATGAATGATGATCAAATAGTTATTTATTATGTTTCAAGATTGAGCCATGTCTTATAATTCATGCTATTGAGTCCTGGGGTATTTAACACCCGACAATTTAGCTGATTACATAGAGCCATGGTCAGTTCAGGATAGTATCAGTCATGTCACAATCAATAGTACTCTCCGTCAGTTACAAAACTATGGAACAACTCAGTAGACTCAGTATCAATCCAGTCCAGTTCAGTATTTTGTTCAGACCTCAGTAAATTCAGTCAGTAAACAGAATTCAATAGTCTTCTATTAGTCCACGGAACTCAGTTTAGCTCAGTTAAATAGTATGATCAATAATAGTTTAGTCCATCTTAGAACAGTTTAGAAATTAGTCCATGGTCTATTTAGTAGGGAGTAGGATTCAGCACCGAGTGAACCCAAGGATGGGGACTCACCTAGAAGTAGAGGGTGTGAGCCTTAGAAGCATTCCTTGTGTTCCAAAACTACGCAGCCAGTGTAGGTTAAGACATCAGCCTTCCAGTTGAGGGATGATGAGGTGATCTACCTTCTAGTTGAGGGTACCACTGTTCTCGTTCAGAGAACCTGCCAGATGAGGGTGACTCAACTTGTCTTTACCCATGGCACGATACCGACACCCTTCGAACTGGGGTTACAGGTTGGACCCCAATCTATTCAGAAAGGGCATATCGGTTAGATAATTACCCCTCACAGTCTCAGTTTCAGTTCCAGTCTAAGAATAGAACTCAGTTCAGTTCTACAATTTTAGGACTGTCAGACACAGTCACTCAGTTCAGTACGGAACTCAGTATAGTTCCACAAAATCAAGAGTGTCAGATATAGTCATTTAGATATTAGTAATTCAGTATCAGTATACGTATATATTAGTTAGTCAATATTCTAACTCACTATTTAGTGTTATCACGATATCAGTTATAGTTTACGTATTCATGCATGTACTTTCATTCAGTTATATTCATGTCATTCAGTCAAAATTGTTCATGCATATGACCCCATGCATTTTAGCCTACATCACTTAGCATACTAGTACATTCAAAGTACTGGCGCACACTTTTCTCTTGCGCTATGATGTCTTATATCATAGGTTCAGATGCACGGGCTCCCGATCATCCCTAACAGTTATAGATTTTCAGCAGTTAAAGTTAGTGGTGATTCCTCATATTTTTAGGACATGATTATCATTTCCGTATTTTAGTTTTATTTCAGTAGTCGGAGTTAGTTGGGGACTTGTCCCATCAACTCCATATTTTAGACAGTTTAGAGGCTTTACATACTAGAATATTTTGAGACAGATGTTTCAGTTTTGGTATCTTAATACTGAATTCAGATTTATTTACATATTTGAACCTTATGACATGTGTTTCTGCCTATTTCCACAATCATTACAGTATTTATTACACAGTTATTGCGGCAGGTACCAGTTATGGGTTAGTTTGTGGTCCTTCAGGATTATGAGCACCGTGTAGTGTCCGGGGTACATACTCTGGGCGTTACAAACTTAGTATCAGAGACTAAGGTTCAACAGATTCCTAGGAAGTCTGAAATCTGTATCTAGTAGAATCTTATGCATGGGTGTGTAGTGCACCACTCTTATGGACAGGAGGCTGCGAGGTGTTTAGGAAAGGTTTCCCTTCTTTCTATATTTATGTCATGCGAGTGAGCATGAGCTCCAGTTAAAATCCCTGTCTAATCCAAATTTCTCTTCTGTTTACAGAATATGCCTCCAAAGAGGACTAAGGGAAGAGAAACGGGAGACCATCCAGAACCCCAGCCCTTCCATCCAGATTCTCTGGACGAACACATCTCCCACGCTAAATTTAGAGCAGCTTTCACCACCCTAACTCATTCTATGGCAACCCAGAATTAACGTCCAGTTGTTGTTTCGGATAACCCAGTGGTCAATACTATTGCTGCCAGGATTCCGGATTTCACCAGAATGAAACCTCTATCTTTTACTAGGTCTAAGTCAGATGAGGACCCTCAGGAGTTTCTTGATCAGGGGAAAAACTTACTGATATTATGGGGGTGACCTCTGTTAAGAGCGCTGAGTTGGCTGCATATTAGTTGCAGGATATGGCCCACTCATGGTTAAAATAGTGGGAAGTAGAATGGTCCGCAGATGCAGAGCCCATAGAATGGGAGGAGTTTGCCACTTTTTTTCTGGATAGGTTCTTCCCATTAGATTTGAGGGAAGCAAAAGCTTTTGGATTTTATAAATCTAAAGCAGGGAAACATTACAGTGAAAGAGTATTCTCTAAGTTTTACTCAATTATCTAGATATGCTCCTCATGTGTTGGAAGATAGAAAATCCAGGATGAGTAAGTATATGTCTGGCATATGTAATAGTTTGGTCTAGGAGTATAGAACCGCAATATTGATTAAGGAGAAGGACTTATCCAGCCTCATGGTCCATGCTAAGCATATAGAGGAGGCTAAGAATAGGGAGAAGGAGAGGGAGAACAAGAGAGCGAGAATAGTTAGTTTCAAATTCGCTCAGCCTAAGTCAGAGAGTAGGAATCGTTCTTAGTTCTGCCCAAAATCCTCAGTTCCATCTCCGTCCTCATCCAGTGCTCCAATGCTAAAATTCAAACATGAAACAAAGATAGGGCACCATGCCCTAAACCCTAGGGTAGTGTTAGCAACGCCCGAACCAATCCTCTTTGTCAGAAATGTGGCCGAAACCACCAGGGTATCTGCAGAGCGGGCAGCAATATGTATTTTGGGTGTGGCAAGCCAGGACACAGAGTCAGATATTGTCTCCATTCAGGTTCTTAGGTTCAGTATAACCGTTCGCCAGCTCAATTCGGTCTCCCAAATCAGCAGGGTGCCACTTCCAGTGCCACTAGTGGGCAGCGCCCAAGAAGACTCTATGCTCTTCATTCCTAACAGGAGGTCATTGGTACGTTACAAGTTTTTGATTTACATGTTTATGCTTTGCTAGATCCAAGAGCTTTGTTGTCGTTTGTTACTCTATATATAGTTGTTGATTTCAGAGTCAGTCCTAAAATTCTAGCAGAGCCTTTCTCAGTCTCTACCCCAGTGGGTAAATCTATCATAGCCTGGTGGGTATACAAGAACTATCCAATTATGATATCTCAGAAAGTCACTTCAGCAGACTTAGTCAAATTAGAGATGACTGATTTTGATGTCATTCTCAGTATGTATTGGCTTTATTCGTACTATGCCTCAGTCAACTGCAAAAATAGAATTATCCAGTTTCAATTTCCGAATGAACCCGTCCTTGAGTGGAGGGGTAGTACTTCAGCACTTAGGGGTCAGCTTATTTCTTACCTTCGGGAGAGAAAAATGATATCTAAGGGATGTGTCTACCATCTCGTTCAAGTCTAGGACTCTAGTTCAGAAACCCCTACTCTTGAATTAGTGTCAGTAGCATGTGAATTCCCAGATGTGTTTCCCGAAGATCTTCTCAGAGTTTCTCCTGAAAAGGAAATCAACTTCGGAATAGACCTTCTTCCAGATACTCAACCCATATCTATTCAGTCATACTGAATGGTACCTGTATAACTCAGAGAATTAAAAAATAGTTGAAGGATCTCCTAGATAAGGGATTTATCAGACCTAGTATGTCCCTATGGGGCACACCAATTTTATTCGTGCGTAAGAAAGATGGTTCTCTTAGAATGTGTATTAATTACCATCAGCTAAATAAAGTCACATTAAAAAACAAGTACCCTCTTCCCAAAATTGATGACTTATTTGACCAACTTCAGGGTGCCAGTTACTTCTCCAAGATAGACCTCAGATTAGGCTATCATCAGCTCAGAGTCAGAGAATGTGACATCCCCAAAAAAGCCTTCAGAACTCGATATGGTCACTTCAAATTCTTAGTCATGTCCTTTAGACTTACCAATTCCCCAACAGCCTTCATGGACTTGATGAACCATGTGTTCAAGTAGTACTTAGACATGTTCATCATAGTCTTCATAGATGACATTCTTGTCTACTCCCACAATGAGCATGATCATGCAGACTATCTCAGAATAGTTTAGCAGATTCTCATAAATCATTATCTATTCACCAAATTCAGCATGTGCAAATTTTGGATAAGGTCTGTAGCCTTCCTTGGACATATCATTTCGTGTGATGGCATTAGGGTTGATCCCTAAAAGACCAAAGCAGTGAGAAACTAGCCTGGACCTATCTCTCCATCAAATATCGGGAGTTTCTTGGGCTTTGCTAGCTATTATCGATAGTTTGTTGAGGGATTTTCATATATTACATCCCCTATGTCCAAATTGACTCAGAAGAAAGTCAAATTCTAGTGGTCAGATTCTTGTGAAAAGAGTGTTTAGGGGTTAGGGACTCGACTCACTACAGCTCCAGTTTTGACCCTAACAGATAGTTCAGATGGGTTTCTAGTATATTGTGATGCCTCCACAGTCGGTTTTGGGTGTGTTTTGATGTAGAGAGATAAGGTCATAGCCTACGCCTCTAGACAACTTATGCCTCATAAAACGAACTATCCTACTCATGATCTTGAATTAGCAGCAGTAGTTTTTGCCTTAAAGATTTAGAGGCACTAATTGTATGGTGTTCACATTGATGTGTTCACAGATTATAAGATCCTACAGTATGTGTTCTCTCAGAAAGATTTAAACCTCCATCAGAGAAGGTGGTTGGAGTTGTTGAAAGACTACGACATGAGTGTCCTGTATCATCCGAGTAAAGAAAATGTAGTGGTTGATGCTCTCAGTAGGATGTCTATGGGTAGTGTTTCTCATATGGATGATAGTAAGAAGAATTTAGCTCAGGAAGTTCATCAGCTTGCCCGACTAGGTGTTCATTTAATCGATTCAGCAGAAGGTAGTGTATGGGTGCAGAATAGTTCAGAATCATCCCTTTTTTCTGAGAAAAAGGAAAAGTAAGATAGGGATCCTAGTCTAGTCAAGTTGAAGGAATCAGTCAGATATCAGAAATTAGAGGTTTTCTCCCAAGGGGGAGATGGTGTATTGCGCTGCCAGAGTCCGCTATGTATGCCAGGTCTAGATGATTTGAGGCGGCGAATTCTTGCAGAAGTGCATGGTGTATGCTACTCTATTTATCCAGGGGCTACTAAGATGTACCGTGATTTGCGGGAGATCTATTGGTGGGGTGTGATGAAGAGAGAAATTACAGAGTTTGTGGCTAAGTTCTCAACATATCAATAGGTTAAGATTAAGCATCAGAAGCCTAGTGGGTCTATGCAGGAGTTTAGTATTCCCACATGGAAATGGGAAGAAGTGAACATGGACTTTGTGATGGATTTTCATTGTACTCATCACCAGCATAATTCATTGGGTCATTATAGATAAGACGACCAAATTAGCTCATTTCCTACCAGTCCATACCTCTTATTCATCCAAGGATTATGCCAAACTCTATATCAAGGAGTTATTCAGATTGCACAATGTTCCATTGTCCATTATCTTAGATAGAGGTACCCAGTTCACCTCTAATTTTTGGAAGGCATTCTAAAAGGGTCTTGGTACCCGAGTTCACCTCAGTACAACATTTTATCCTCAGACATATGGTCAAGTGGAAAGGAATATTCAGACTTTAGAAGATACGTTGTGATCATGTCTGATATAATTTAAAGGTAGTTGGGATGACCACTTGCCTTTGATTGAATTCGCATATAACAATAGCTATCATTCCAGCATTCGGATGGCTCCATTCAAGGTGCTTTATGGGAGGAAGTGTAGATCTCCCATTGGTTGGTTTGAAGTGGGTGAAGTCGTAGTGGTAGGGCCTGACTTGGTATTTGATACCTTAGACAAAGTTTACTTGATTAGGGAAAAGCTTAGGACAACTCAGAGCCAACAAAGTCATATACAGATATATGCAAAAAGGATCTCAAGTTTGAGATTGGTGATTTTATGTATTTGAAAATCTCTCCTAGGAAAGGAGTGAAGAGGTTTGGCTAGAAGGGGAAACTCAGTCCCCGATATGGCGGTTCTTACTGAATTCTCAGCCATTTTGGAAAGGTAGCTTACGAGCTTGAGTTGCCTCCAGACTTAGCTTCAGTGCATCCAGTGTTCCATGTCTCTTTTCTTAAAAAATGCATAGGTGACCAGCAGTTGTAGTCCCTATAGAGGATATAGATGTTCAGAACATCCTCTCTTCTAAAGAGATTCCAGTCAAAATCCTTGACTATCAGATTCACAGACTGAGGAACAAAGAAGTCCCTCTAGTCAAAGTTCTTTGGCGGAATTAATCCGTTAAGGGAGCTACTTGGGAAGCATAAGCAGACATGTGGACCAAGTACCCTCATCTTTTCTCTGCAAACTCAGAATCAGCCCAAGGTAACAGTTTTCCATTGAATTACTCAGTATCATGTTCAGATATAGCTACCAACATAGTATCAATTAACGTTGCACACTCAACCATGCATTCATGAATCATGTTCAGCTATGTACTCATGTGTCAGATATGCATGTTCAGTATGATAATTCAGCATATTAGTAATTTCAGTCATGGAATTATGCTTCAGTTGTGCATGTACAGTGTCTAAATTTAGTGTATCAGTATTCTCAGTTTAATCATTCTCATTTGAGGATGAATGTTCCCAAGGGGGAAATATTGAAAGACCCCGCAAAATCCTAAGCTTAACTAAATCTTTTAAGCTTACTGAGCGGTCCCAGACTTAGAAAAGTTTAGCTAAGTATTCAAACTTAGTGACATTTTTCCCTTCGTAAGTTGGAAACTCTATTTCACGACCTCTATGACCTTAAAATGTCAATCTTTAGGTTAATTCATGATCAGGAACGTCAGTAGGTGTTCCCGGACGAGTTTCATATTTTTGGGACCTCGTTTGAACCATGTTTGGGAATCCAAAATAGTGTATCGACGCAATCTCGATGCAGCACGTTGGCTATCACATCGATCAATATTTTCCTTGGCGTCCAGTGGTAATTTCAAGTAAACGACACGGACTTGATGCGGCGCATTGGCTATCGCATCGATGCCAACGATGCTACGCATCGTTCTGCACGTCGATAGTTCAATTTTCAGTCACTAAAAATCCGTGTCTTTGGTGGTAATTGGGTCTCTTTTCCACGTCCTTAAACCCCCATAACATGAGATTTAGCCCTCAATTAGAAAATTATATTCATTCTTTCTCAAAACACTCAAGAAAAAAAACCCAAGGAGATTAAATTTCAAATTCAAGGCTCAAGATTCAACCATTAATATTTAGGAATTTAGCAACCAAGGTATGTCAAGTATTCATCCAAGGGTTCCTTACAACCTTGGAGTCCAAGAAACTCTTTTAAACTTCAAGTAGCTTGATTTTATGCTTTCCATTATTTGGATTCGAATGTATTCATGATTATATTGTTGATTGGATTTCTATTCCATGATTAAGTGCAAGATTTATGTAAAAACAACTATTATGTATGTGTTATCATGTGAAATAATGTTAAAGCCTTTAAATTATGGTGCTCATGTGTTGATTAGTACTATGTGCATATACAATGCCTTCCAAGTGTTTGATGAGTTGTTCATGAGAAGTAAATAATGAAATTATATCATGTTAGCATGTATTCAAGTTCATGTCATGCAAGTGTTTGCTAGAATGTCCCAATTAATGAATGATGATCAAGTAGTTATTTATTATATTTCAATATTGTGCCATGTCTTATAATTTATGATATCGAGTCCTGGGGGTATTTAATACCCGATAATTTAGCTGATTAACTAGAGCCATGGTCAGTATAAGGATAGTATCAGTCATCTCATGATTAGTAGTACTCTCAGTCAGTTACAAAACTTGGGAAGAACTTAGTAGACTCAGTATCAGTCTAATCCAGTTCAGTATTCAGTTCAGACCTCAGTAAATTCATTCAGTTAATAGAATTCAGTAGTATTCTGTCAGTCCACGAAACTCAGTGAACTAAGTTTAGTTTAGTCCAGTAAAATAGTATGATCAGTAACAGTTCAGTCCATCTTAGAAAAGTTTAGAAATCATTCCAAGGTCTATTGAGTTGGGAATAGGATTCATCACTGAGTGAATCCAAGGATGGGGACTCACCTGCCAGTAGAGGGTGTGAGCCTTAAAAACAGTCCTTGTGTTCTAGAAATACGTAGCCAGCGTAGGTTGAGTCATCAACCTGCCAGTTGAGGGTTGATGAGGTAATCTACCTTCCAATTAAGGGTACCACCATTCTTGTTCAAAGCACCTACTAGATGAGGGTGACTCAGCTTGTCTTTACCCGTGGTACAATACTGACACCCTTCCAAATGGGGTTATAGGTTGGACCCCAATCTATTCAGGAAGGGGCATGTAGATTATATGATTACCTCCTAAAGTCTCAGTTTCAGTTCCATTCTAAGAATAGAACTCAGTTCAGTTCTACAGATTCAGGATGGTCAAACACAATCACTCAGTTCTGTATGAAACTCTGTATAGTTCCATAGAATCAAGGCTGTCAGATATAGTCATTTAGTTATTAGTAATTTAGCACCATTATACTAAAATATTAGTTAATTAGTATTCAGTGTTATCATGATTTCAGTTACAGTTTACGTATTCATACATGTACTCTCATTTAGTTATATTCATGTCAATCAGTCAGTATTGTTCATGCATATGAATCCATGCATTTCATCTTACCTCACTTAGCATACCAGTATATTGAAAGTACTGACACATACTTTTCTCTTGCTCTATGATGTCTTATATCATAGGTTCAGATGCATAGTCTCCCGATCATCCCTAGCAGTTACAGATTTTCAGTAGTCAGAGTTAGTTGTGAGTCCTCATAGTTTGAGGACATGATTATAATTTCTATATTTCAGTTGTATTTTAGTAGCTGGAGTTTGTTGGGGACTTGTCCCATCAACTCCATATTTCAGACAGTTTAGAGGCTTTTTAGACTAGAGTATTTTTAAACAGATGTTTCAGTTTTGGTATTGTTATACCACATTCAGTTTTATTATAGTATTGAACCTTATGGCATGTTTTTCACCTAATTTTTACATATTACAGTAGTATCATTCAATTAATGCAGAAGGTACTAGTCATGGGTTAGCTTGTGATCCTTCGTGATTATGACCACTGTGTAGCCTCTAGGGTACATACTCGAGGTGTTACATGATAGTCTGCATAGTTTATGTCAGTTAGAAGAACCTCCCTACAAAAAGAGTAATCTTTAAAGAAAAGCTTTTAAAAGAATTCCCTACAGCCTAATAGAAAATATTTTAGAAAAGAATAATAAAGCAGCTTTTAGAAACTAAGTGTATGGGCTTACATCTTTACTTAGATATTGCTCTATAAAATACATCAGCTTCAGATTTTTGATATAAAAGTGAGTCCTTTCTAAATTTAGACAGCATGATTTACAGACAGAATACTACTACAGCTTTTAAAACTAAATGTTATGACTCACTGGATTTATACAACCCATTTTGCTACTCATGATCATGATACTCAGTTTTTAGTCATTTAAGCTCATGTTAGTCATCTACATTTAGCATGCATTATTTTACAAATTAATAATAATATTGAAATATTGATTCAATTGTACATTCACCCCCATATACTCAGTGCAATCTAGAAGTACTGATCCACATATACGTCTATATGCAACATTATTTAATAATGTAGGTTCAGGTGCTAAGTCTTAGCAGCGTGAGTAATTTTGGGCATCTCTATCTACATCCCAATAGTTGGTGAGTCCACATGGTTTGAGGGCCCCTTTATTCAATTTTACAGCTTTCGTAGTATTTGATTAGTTATTTAAATTTTAGCTCGAGTCAGTTGGGGTCTGTCCCAATGGCTCTCTAGTTTTAGTAGTATAGGCTTGTCGAACTACTAGTCATAACATAGATTTTAAGTATTGATTTTTCAGACTCTCTAGTTTTGAATGTTCTCAGACATTACATTCAGTAAATTGTAGTTTAGCTCAGATAGATTTAGTATTTTAGTATTATTGCTTGCTTAAGTTTCATTAATATGAGATCCAGACTTAGTAGAATGCTTATAGGCTTAACTTGGGACTACTTGTAGTCTTGAGCACCGTGTGACATCTTGAGACTCATTTTTAGGGTGTTACAGCTTCCTAACAATGAAGCTCATAGTGTCACTACATTTCTGATAAAGAACATCTTTTCTTGATTTGGTACGCCGTGTGCTATAATTAGTGATAGAGGGTCATATTTCTGTAATTACCTATTCAAAATTCTGCTAGAAAAATATAGAGTGAACCATAGGGTGGAATGTAATGCCCTAAGTCTATACCTCGGATGCTACACGATGCTCATAATCTCGAAGTACCACAAGCTAACCCATGAATTGTACCTGCTGCAATAACTGTGTAATAAATACTGTAATAATTGTGGAAACACATGCCATAAGGTTTAAATCTATAAATATATCTGAATAAGGTATCAAAATACCAAAACTAAATATAAGTACTGAACAACTATCTAAAAATACTCTAGTCTGAAAAAGCCTATAACTGTCTGAACTGTGGAGTTGATGGGATAAGCCCCCAACTAACTCCATCTACTGAAATGGAACTTAAGTACTGTAAATAATAAGTATGTCCTCGAACTATGAGGACTCACCACTACTATGAAAGCTGAGAATCTGAACTGCTAAGGGTGCTCTGGAGACCGTGCATCTAAACCTATGATATAAGATATCATAGCATAAAGAAAAGCATGTGTCAGTACTTTGAATATACTGGTATGATCAGTGATGTAGGCTAAAATACATGAGTTCATATGCATGTACAATAATAACTGAATGACATGAGTATGACTGAGTAAGAGTAAATGCATGAATATATAGACTGCAACTAAGATCGTGCTAATATTGAGTACTGAATCTGAATATTGATAACGATATCTGAGTTTACTAATAATGTATTACTGATTATATGAAAGACTGTATCTAACAATTCTAAATAATGTGGAACCATACTGAGTTCCATACTGAACTGCGTGACTATGTCTAATAGTCCTAAATTTGTAGAACTGAACTGAGTTCTATTCTGAGACTGAGACTGGAACTGAGACTGTAGGAGTAATTATCTAACCGACATACCTCTCTCTAAACTTATTAGGGTCCAACCTATAACCCCAATTAGAAGGGTGTCAATACCGTGCCATGGGTAAGGACAAGCTGTGAGTTAACCCTCTCTGACAGAAAGCTCTTTCGGTAACCCTCGCTGGCAGGATAACTCGGATAAGAAGTATCAACCCTCATAATGTCTGGTAGGAAGATACCTTAACCTATGCTAGCTACATAGTTCTGTAACTCAGGAATTGATGATAAGGGTCAAACCCTTTGCTGACAAAAATGCCTTTATCCCTGGGTTAATTTGGTGTTGAATCCTACTCCCAACAGAATAGATACTGAACTGATTTCTTGTCTGTATAGGCTGGACTGAAAGGTTACTGATATTACTATTTAGCTGGATTGAATTGAGTTTACTGAGTTTCATTGACTGATGAAATACTACTGATTCCTATTAGCTGGCTGAGTTTACTGAGGTCTGAACTGGATACTGAATTAGATTGGACTAATACTGAGTTTTCCTGAGTTCTATAACTGACTGAGGTGCTACTGATCGTGACATAACTGATACTATCCTGAGACTGAGCATGGCTCTAGGTAATTAGCTAAATTGTTGGGTACAAGTACCCCCAGGACTCAATAGCATAAATTAAGATACATAGAACAACTTGAAGCATATAATCTAAGTACTTGATCATCATTCATTCATTGAGGCATTTTGACAAACACTTGCATAATATAACTTGCACATAAGCTAACTTTACATGATTTCATTCTCTTAATTGTTCACATGGACAACTTATTAAGCACTTGGTGAGCACAATATATGCAAATAGTATTGCACAACAAGTGAGCATCATAATTCAACTCTAATTTCACAATTCAAGGGTTCATCGTGGATTCACATTAATTTACACACAAAATGATCAGTTTCACATGAAATATATATATATATATATATATATATAATCATGTATTAGGAACTTAATCCAAATAGCAATTATGGATACACTTAATTCCAAATATGGAAATCATAAAATCAATTACTTAAAGTTCAAAAGAGATTCTTGGACTCCAAGGGTGGAAGGAACCCTTGGATGAACACTTCATATACCTTTGTTGAAGAATTTTTGAAAGTTTATGGTTGATTCTTGTGCCCTTGATTTGAAATTGAAGCTCCTAGGGTTTTTTTCTTGAGAGATTTTGAGAAAGAATGACTATATTTGCTCTATAGAGTGTTTAATTTCATGCTTGGGGGGGATGAGGATCAAGGGAAAAAGACCAAAATAACCCCAAGAATACGGTATTTTAATGACTAAAAACTGGGTTACCAACACGCAGATGACGCGCCACAATATCCAACACATCACGCCAAGTTTGAGTTGGTTCACTACAATTTACACTAAAGCTGGGGAAAATCATCCATCGACGCGATGGTCGATGCGACGTGCTGAGATCACATCGACCCACTATTTTGGGCACTCAAACGTGTTCCAAATGAGGTTTGAAAAATCTAAAATTCATTCGGGAATACCTATGGACCTCCCTGATTATGAATCAACCTAAACATCAATATTTAATGGATGTAAAGGTCGCGAAATAAGATTGTCAACCTTCTAACGCTAAAATGACACTAAGTCTGAGTACTTAGCTAAAATATTCTAAGTCTGGGACCCCTTGACAAGCCCAAAGGACTGAATTAAGCTTAGGATTTTGCAGGGTCTTACATTATCTCCTACTTGGGAACATTCGTCCTTGAATGAGACTGCTGAGACTGAGAATACTAAGATACTGACTTACTTACTGGACATGAACATAAGGAACATAACTATATGACTGATATTACTAGTATTCTGAATTATCATATTGAATATCCATATCTGATGCATGAGCATAGCTGAACATGACCCATGAATACATGACTGAGATTACTGATAAACTGAATCTATCTACTGAACATGCATATCTGATGCCTGGATACATGACTGAACTGGCTCATGAACGTATAACTGAACATGCAATGGTAACTGATACCTAGTTTGTAACTGAAATTTGAACATGAAACTGAATAAGCTTAAGGAAAACTATTACCTTGAGATAAATCTAAGTTTGTGGACAAGAGGTAAGGATGGTCCGCATATCTATTTCTGCTTCTCAAGTAGCTCCCTCAATAGAATGATTCCTCCATAGAACTTTTACTAGAGGGACTTCTTTGTTCCTAAGTCAGACTCTACATAGTTCTCATAATCCCAAAGGACTACAAGATAACCCATGACTAGTACCTACTGCAATAAATGTGTAATAAATACTATAATGATTGCAGAAATAGGCAAAAACACATGCCATAGGGTTCAAATCTGTAAATAAACCTGAATAAGGTATCAAAATAACAAAACTGAGTATAAGTACTGAAAAGTAGAACAAATGTCTGAAAATACTCTAGTCTGAAAAGCCTCTAACTATCTGAACTTTGGAGTTGATGGGACAAGCCCCCAACTAACTCTATCTATTAAAATAAAACTAAAGTACTGTAAATAATAAGAATGTCCTCAAACTATAAGGACTTACCACTACTCTAAAAGCTGAGAATCTAAACTGCTAAGGGTGCTCTGGAGCCCGTGCATCTGAACCTATAATATAAGACATCATAGCACAAAGAAAATCATACGGCAGTACTTTGAATGTACTGGTATGCTCAGTGAGGTAGGCTGAAATACATGGGTTCATATGCATGCACAATAATAACTGAATAACATCAGTATAACTAAGTAAGAGTACATGCATGAATACATAGACTACAACTGAGATCGTGCTAATACTGAGTACTAAATCTGAATATTGGCAACCGTATTAGAATTTATAAATATTGTATTACTGGTTATCTGAAAAATAATATCTGACATTTCTGAATACTGTGGAACCATACTGAGTTTCATACTGAGCTGAGTGACTATGTCTAATAGTCTTGAATCTATAGAACTAAACTGAGTTATATTCTGAGACTGAGACTTGGATTGGGACTGAGACTATGGGAGGTAATCATCTAACCAACATGCCCCTCTCTAAACTGATTGGGGTCCAATCTGTAACCCCAGTTTGAAGGGTGTTAATACCGTGCCACGAGTAAGTACAAGCTGTGAGTTAACCCTCTCTGACAGGAAGTTCTTTTGTCAACCCTCACTGGCAGGATAACTCGGATGAGAAGTATCAACCCTCATAAGGTCTGGTAGGAAGATACCTCAACCTACGCTGGCTACATAGTTCTATGATGCAGGGATTGCTGATAAGGTTCAAACCCTCTGCTGACAAGAATGTCGCCATCCCTAGGATAACTCAGTGTTGAATCCTACTCCCAACTGAATAGACACTGAACTGATTTCTAGTCTGTACTAAGCTGGACTGAACGGTTACTAAGATTACTATTTAGTTGGACTGAACTAAGTTCACTGAGTTCCATTGACTGATGGAATACTACTGAATCCAGTTAGCTGACTGAGCTTACTGAGGTCCGAACTGGATTCTAAATTAGACTGGACTAATACTAATTCTACTGGATTTTTCAGAGTTCCGTAACTGACTGAGAGTGCTACTGATCGTGACATGACTAATACTATCCTAAGACTGACCATGGATCTAGGTAATCAGCTAAATTATCAGGTACAAGTATCCCCAGGACTCGATAGAATAAATTAATAGACATGGCGCAACTTGAAGCATATAAGCTAAGTACTTGATCATCATTCATTCATTGGGCATTTTGACAAACACTTGCATAATATAATTTTCATATAAGTAACTTGACATGATATCATTCTCTTAATAGCTCACATGAACAATTTAATAAGTACTTGGTGAGCACAATATATGCACATAGTATTTAACAACAAGTGAACATCATAATTCAACTCTAATTTCACAATTCAAGGGTTCATAATGGATTCACATGAATTTACACACATAATGATCAATTTTACATGAAATATATATATATATAATCATGAATTAGGAACTTAATCCAATTAGGAATCATGGATACACTTTAATTCCAAACATGGAAATCATAAAATCAATTATTTGAAGTTCAAAAGAGATTCTTGGTCTCCAAGTGTGGAAGGAACCTTGGATGAACACTTCAGATACCTTTGTTGAAAAATTTCTGAAATTTTATGGTGGAATCTTGTGCCCTTGATTTGAAATTGAAGCTCCTAGGGTTTTGTTCTTGAGAAATTTTGAGAAAGAATGACTATATTTTCTCTATAGGGTGTTTAATTTTTTATTTTGGGGGATGAGGGCCGAAGTAAAAATACCCAAATACCCCCAAGAATGTGGTCTTTTAATGACTAAAAATTGGGTTACCGATGCGCAGGTCGACACGCTGCATCGATGGCGTCGACGCGTCACTCCAAGTTCGCATTGATTCACTGAAATTTGCACTGAAGCTGGGGAAAATCATCTATCTACACGATGGTCAACGCGACGCATTGAGATTGTGTCGACCCACTATTTTGGGCACTCAAACGTGCTTCAAACGAGGTTCAAAAAATCTAAAACTCATCCGGGAACACCTATGGATCTCCCTGATCATGAATTAACCTATGCATCAACATTTAATAGATGTAAAGGTCGCGAAATAAGATTACCAACCTTCGTAGGCTAAAATGACACTAAGTTTGAGTACTTAGCTAAAATATTCTAAGTTTGGGACCCCTTGACAAGCCTAAAGGACTGAATTAAGCTTAGAATTTTATGGGGTCTTACCTGGAAACTCCCTATTATTCGCAAACTAATGGAAAAGTTGAGGTGTCCAACAGAGAAATCCAGTCCATCTTGGAGAAGAATATAAATGCCAATAGGATTGATTGGGAAAGAAATTTAGATGATGCATTGAGGGATTACCGCACAACCTACAAAACCCCCATAGGTGCTTTACCTTTTCAGCTTGTGTATGGTATCAATGATTTTGGATGAATTTTAGCTTCGGGCATATGAAAGTTCAACACTTTACAAAGAAAAGATGAAGTTGCATCACAACCTCAAGATTAAGAAGAGGGTATTTGAAAAAGGTGACTTGGTGTTACCATATAATTCCAAGCTTCATTTGTTTCCAAGTAAGCTAAGGTCTAGTTTGCATGGTCCATTCACTGTTTTAAGATTTTATCCCTATGGCGCGTTAGAAATAAAAAGAGACGGTGATATCCCGTTCAACGTAAATGGACAAAAGTGAAGCACTATATGGGAATTTTTGAAGAAGTAAATGAGGTTACTGAAATTGACCTTGGTGAAGTCTGAGCAACCAAGCCAATTACGTTGTTTAGAGACATTAAATCAAGCGTTGTGTGGGAGGCAAACCACAGGCTAGTTTCATAAATATGAGTACCCAACTTAGCCATGTCATGACATGACATTAAATCAAGCGCTGCTTGGGAGGCAACCCACGTTTTTGGTATTTACTTTATAGGGTAATATATTTGTTCAGTGTGCAGGGTTAACAATTGCAGCAACTACCATGAAAATGTTGAAAATGGTTTTGGTCAAACAGAATCTTTACAAGTTGTATCTAGAAGGTATGAGTCATAAGTAGGAGTTGTATACACCTGGGAGGAAAATCAAAATTCAGGTAAAAGTTTCTGGAATGTGTACAATCTTAAGAATGAGTTGTACCCTTAAGGTACCCACTCCATAAACCCAGGTAAGTTCCAGGGCTATATGTGTCAAAGAAAAGACTTGTAAACCTGGGTACGTGTCATATACACATCTCATACCCATGATTACTAGGTCAAATCATGGGTTAACTCGGCCCAGTCCTTCAATTAAAAATAAAATAAAAGGGAACCCGATTGAGCTCCCGGTTAAACTACTCATACATACTCCATTTTTTACCCAATTTTCAACCATTAATCTACAAAATCAACGTGAATTCAAATTGATTTAACTACCAAAAACTTCAAATCTTTCAATTTGTGTGATTTAAACTAGAATTTGGGGGCAATTGATCCAAAATCAAGAATTCAACTTCTTCAAGCACCAAGTAAGTTCTTAAATTTCTTTTCTCTACTTGGCATGTGGAAATGAGTACTATTTGATGTTGTGAACTTGGTTTTAGTAGGTTTTACACAAATTTTGATTTGTGGGCACCCTATATTAGTTATTTTTGTTAAAAATAGGAACTTGTAGGAGAACTAGGGTTTAGAAATAGAAATGATATGTTTGTATGGATTGAAATGATGATTATAGTTGAAACTAGTTGTAGGTATTTTTTGAATTTGCATCAGAGTAAAACTTTGAAGTTGGAATTCTATGTTGTCATCGATAAGAGACCTCTTACGAGTCATACCTACAAGTATGGGAGTAATAACAGGTCTCGTACCAACTGACAACATAAAAGATTAACAAATTTAAAGTTCTCGAATGGATAGGACTCCACCATATGAATCATATCCAAACCATAAAACTTGTACACTCCTGGTCATATCTTCCTTGGAAAACTTAAAGTAGAATAATTATTTCTAATTTACTTATGAATACTAGTAACGAGTCATACCCTGCCAGTATGACTAGTTAGGAGGAGTTATAAGTTGTTCCATGAATAAAGGCCATGCACTATCTAATATACAACTCAGTTATATGAGTTATTCTTAGTTGGTACGACCGGTACCCACCACCCGTACCCTAACCAGAACAAGCACATTGAACTTTATATTTAAAATTTTATTTTATTCTCTTTGATTATTTACTAATGATGGTGTATTTGCAGGAACCATGCCTCCAAATAATGCTTTCTCATCTAAGCAAGTTGCTAAGAAGGTAACCAAGCAAACACCTATTTCAAATGAGGAAACTAGTGATTCCGAGTATGAGACTCTATATGAAAGCAATGGAGAAATTTATGATGGAACCTTTACAAAGAACAATGCACAAAAAGGAAAGGCCTCTACGAAAGCAAAGGGGAAGAAGATAGTTCCCCTAGACTCTGATTCACCCCTAAAGGGGCTGAGGAAGAAGAATCCCACTACATCTCCTCCCCACACTCCTCAACCACCTTCCAATGATAATAATGATAATGAAGATTATATTAATAATAAAGATGAATCTAATTTAGAAGAGGTCAATTCTGAGTATGTTGGAGATAAGGGAGATATGAATGAAGTGCCACTAATATCCCAACATGGACCACCACTTGCACTGACCACTGTATCGGTTCCCATTATTTAATGATGGGGGTGCCCCAAAATTTAGGAAATATTCAATAGTGG
Source organism: Capsicum pubescens (assembly GCA_030864215.1). NCBI lineage: Eukaryota > Viridiplantae > Streptophyta > Magnoliopsida > Solanales > Solanaceae > Capsicum > Capsicum pubescens. The sequence goes on along the minus strand of CM061543.1, from coordinate 281,858,206 downwards.
GTTATTCAAGCTTCCGATTTGCAAGATAAATAGAGTACTATAGTTGGAGAGAAGAATGACTACCACAGGTATGTTTGAGTTACCTGAGTTTGAAGAACGCTTATGGTACTATGGGTTTGAATGGATGATGAGAGTGCCTAGAAAATATAGTGTGGTCCTGGATCGTGAGTTCGACACATCATACAAGGAGGAGCTGCAGAGGCAATACCCACAAGGCACATTGTGGAAGGGAGGCGATCCTATTACCTTGCTTATAATTCTCGAAGTTTAGGTATATATTTCTCCCCAAACCAATGAGAGATTCTTGTATGGGTCGGAATATCAGGACCTAGTCAACATAGTAGAAATGGAATTCAAGATGGAATAAATGAGGAAAATTACCAAGAGGATGTTGGGTTCTAAGGATAAAATGGTAATTTTTTGGTAGATTTTGGAGCATATTACTTTGAATGGAGTGAATTCAGTCTGGGTTGTAGGAGGCCCCAAGGTGGTCTCATAATAAATAAAGAAAAGTACCCTTTAATTTTCTTGTAAAGCTCTATGGACACTAGCTTGACACCAGATGTGTCCTACAACAGGAGATAATGCTTTATGCCCTATCAAGGTAGCTATGATAGCTGATTTTATAGTCTGTTATGAGTTTGATGTTGGTGAGTTCCTAGCCCGAGAGCTGAGGTATAGAGAAGTTGGGGGTCAAAAGGCATTGCTAGCCTACCCTTGTATGATTACATAGATTTGTCTGGCGGTGAGAGTGCTAAAACTCCCAAGGATTGATGAGATGATCAAGGCTCAGAGGACGTTTGATATTGGGTTGATTAGAGATGCGTCAAACCCTTTTTCCTAACCTATAAGACAGATAGCAGATGTTATAGAGGGATTATTCCCACAGGATGATCTGATTGACACCTCTGCTACAGCTGCGACTACTACTGCATCACGTATAGAGGGCACACACACAGATGTAGCGGGTAATTCTAGTGCCCCACCACCAGTATAATCTATTCCACCTAGGCCAAGGGTTATGCCTCAGGGTATTAGGATGATCTCCTAGGATGCATGGACCAAGGTTGTGACCCAACTGGCTATATTTAATGCAAAGATAGGTCACATAGAAAGAGGGGATAAAGGTAGATTGATAGGTAGCTTGAGAATCAAGAATGGAGAGTTCAAGAGAACCTTGATGATTTTGAGTAAAGGATTACTCGACAGTTGGGTAGAGGGCAGACACTCAATGTTGTTTATGTCATATCCAAGATTATTGAAATCATGAAGATGGTTACCAAACTTTATGAGAGGTCGGTGGTTGATAAGCTCGTGGTAGAGACTGTGATTTCTATAGTCGTAGTGCCTAATATTTAGGCAGATCCGACAAATGTATAGGTGGAGAAGACCAAAGAACAAAGAAGAAAGAAGAAGATAAAGAGGAAAGAAGATCGAACAATTGAGAAGAGGGATTGTGTTTTCTTACTCATTTGCTATCTGTAATAGGGTAAACCACACCTGTATCTAACCACTTGAAAATCTCCTTATTCACTACCTATTACATTGGTGGATTAAGATGATATTGATGCTCAATTCTAGGTATATACTCTAGTTCCAGCTAAATCTTATGAGTATAAATTTTGGATGGAATCCTAATAATATCTGCAATAGTCCAACCAATAGATATTTTAACCCTCTACAATATCGAGATCAAGGCCTTAACCTGTGTACCAACTAAATAGACTTCAATAATAAATGATAAGATACTATTGGCCCCTAAAGGTACATAACACAAGTGAGAAGAGAGGTCCTTCAATTTCAAGATAGGTGGCTCCTCAATAGATTGCTAGGCTAGTGACGTCACTCTATTCTTCAAGTAATCCAACTTCTTTTTCTCATAAGTGTAAGATCCTTTACCAATAAGAGAACTCACCGACTCATAATACTCATTAATGCCATCACTGTCAAAGTTCATGATCATCGCCGCTAATGCCACTACACCAAGTCGCTCCTCAGTAGGTGAAGTAAATACATCTTTATCAATAGTATCTATCATAAACACCACTTTCATATCTTTTGATTTCTGCATTAACTGGCCCATATTAAAATTAAGCTATTAATGACCTACCTGTGTCTAGGAAAGGCCTTCCTATGATAATAGAAATATCGAAATACACCTCAAAAGAATCACAAAATTAGTTGGGAATATGAAGGAATCTACCTTGACCAAAAATCACACAAAATACCAATTGGTTTCTTTATAGTTCGGTTACCCATCAATAACTTATCAACTTTAATTTAGGTGTCCCCAACCCTAACTACGTGTAAACTACTAACGACATCAGATTTATACTAGATCCAAAGCCATAGAGCATGTGCAAAATTCAGAGACCTAATAGTACAAGGAATAGTGAACGCCTCAGGATCTTCTTTATTCTAAGTAAAAGTACGGGAAGTAATAGCACTACAATGGTACATAATATAATTGGGCTTAAAACTCTCTTTACGCTTCTTTATCACTAAGTCTTTCATTATTTAAGCATAACCAGACATATGCTCCAATGTTTTAATAAGAGGGATATTCACAGGCAGCTCCTTCAATAAAACCATAAATTTTTTATATTTCCCTTCTTCTTGCTTATTTTTCAAAATTTGAGTAAAAGGTGGAGGAGGTCGTGGAATAGTCTTCAAAATTTGCTAAACCTCCTAACCCTTCCCTTTACCAGTGTTAACACTTTTCTCCATACCCTTCGATTTCTGGGATACCTCAATGTAATAGTCTAAGTTTTCATGTTATAAACATATCATTCTTTTCTCACGAAATTAGATTCATCCTAAAGTAATGGTTACTCATAAGTTTACTCTCTCATTTTTATCTCAGCCCTATAACCATTCTCATATCAGTGTATGTATTCAAGAAATCAGCTTAGTCATGATATTCAGTTAATATATCATATTTCAGACTCAGTTAAGCAATCATGTCCCAAGTCATGCATGTTCAGTATGGATTTCAGTTACTCGGTACACTCAATTTAATAAGTCTCATTCGAGGATGAATGTTACCAAGGGAGATATATTGTAATAACCCATAATTTTCTTAGCCTAATTTCGCTCCTAGAATGTCAAAGGTTAGCTTCAAAAATGAATACCTTCTTATACATATGAAATTTTGCATACTTAGACCTTTGATTGTGTGGGAAATTGAATAAGCTTCCCATCAATAACAATTTTGCCCAAATTCGATATTTGGTTTAGAAGTTAGGGAGTTTTTAGTGTTGAGAGTTTGCCACATGGGCAGGCACCGCGTCGCGGTGAAGGGTAATTTCCCATTTGTCACTTTTCAGTGGACCTATACGATAATATCGCATAGCAGAGAGGTCCAAATTCTGAATTGTATATTTACAGTAGCGCAACATGATAGCACCGTGTCACGCCAGAGTACGAATTCGCGCTTGTCCTTTTCCAGTAGCTTAACGTGATTTTACCGCATCGCGGTGAAGGTGTAATTGCCGCACTCTTGATCCATAATTTGAATTCTTGTTTCTTGACCTTAATCTTAATCATGTGAAGTTCTTATAGGTGAATAATGTTCATAGAAGTCACTTAGAGCCAAGTGGAGCTATGAACATTAGATTCTTCCAAAATTTGGCAGTCGATTCTACAAGGGTCCACTTTAAACATGTATAACTTGTCATATACATGAATCTTTTAGATAAAGTCCCACCAAATTGTAGATAATTGAATTAGCTTTCCAACGATAACAATTTTTCCTTAATCCGACACCCGAGCGAAAAGTTATAGCCATTTTTGTGTGAGACAGTAAGCTGCCGCGATGGTACCGCATCGCGGCGAAGAGTAAAACCGGGATATGGTTTAAGAATTTTTTATTTAAATGAAGGAAGGGAAATGGGGTGTTTTTTCCCCTCAACCCAGGTCATAATATCAATATATATAGCTACCATTGGGGCATTATTTTGCCTCCATTATCCTACTTTACTCCCAAGATCAAACCCTAATCAATTCTCTTCAAGATTCACCCATTCCATCACCTTCTATTCAAGAAAACAATGAAGAATTAATCTTTCTATTCGAAGAAGTTCAAGAAAATCATTCAAGAACATTCCTAAGAACATCAATTTGAGTTATCTTCTTCAAGAAATAATACTCAAGAACACAAATAGGAATTCAAGTCAAACTTGTTCATCAATTCTCTTTCAAAAGAAAACCCTAAAGCTCAAACTTACTCTCCAAGAAATCAAATTTTCCGCATCAATTCTCCAAGATCGTTTAAGATTAAGAATTTTCAATTCAAGAACTCCAACAACACATCTTCAAAAGCATCATAGGAATCCAAGATTCAAGCTTTATAATCTAAGATCATCAATTAAGGTATGTGGGGTTTATGAACAAGGATACTTCTTTTATCCTTGTGCCCAAAACAATTTTTTAACTACAAATTTATATTATTTTGAATGTCTATACATGAATTTTAAATTAGGGTTCATACCCATTATTACTAATTAAAAGATTATGAGATTTTCAATATTTTAGAAATTGAACTGCATGTTTATTTTCTTGTTTTCATGCCTATTGTGGTAATTTATAGATTTTTAGATGAATTATCAATGTTTTCATTATTAAGCATGAATATTACGATATTTTGACATGAGTTTGATGTATGGGTTACTAAGCCCAAGTTTATATGTTGATGTTTCAAGAAAGATGATGCTTTAAGCATCCTATGATCAGTTTATTCACCGATTTTAAGTAAATCTTTGATCTTTTGATCCTAATCTAAGATAAGGAATCCACATTTTTCATATAATTTGAGATTTAAATAAAGAGAAGCATAATTAGTTTTGATTATAAACCCTTGTGTTGTTTTAAGGTGGATTTTCTAAAAGTTCTGAATAAGTATTGGAGTAGTATTTAGCACTGAGTTGGGTATGATTCCAAGGTCTCATGCCCCAGAACTACGTGCCACCATATTTTTATGATTTTCCCATTGTGAGATAAGATAGTGATCACTTAAGTTAATATTTTATTCTGATGCAAGGGTAGAACAGCTCTCCCCAATATGGGTAAGATGTTGGACTCCATGACAGCTCACATGGTTTATGTCGGTTAGAAGTACCTCCCAAAGTTCCTAAGTCCTAATAGAAAAGATTTACTGAAAAGTTTTTAGAAAACTAAGTGTAAAGGCTCACAACTTTATTTCAAAGTATGCTTTACAGAAAGATATTAGCTACAAATTCCAGCTTTCAAATTTTAGATTTTAGAGTGATTTCTTTCTACAGTTAGATAGTATGATTTAAAGAGAGAATACAAGTACAACTTTTAGTACTAAATGTTATGACTCACTAGATTTATAAAGTATGCTTTACTACTTATTATTACAGATTTCAGTATTTCAGATATTCTAGCTTATTTGAGTCATTTACATTTAGCATGCATTGTTCTACAAATTATGATGATGAGATGATGTTTTACTTATGCATTTCACCCCCATATACTTAGTACATCCTCAAAGTACTGATCCACATATATGTCTATGTGCTACATAGTCTCATACTGTAGGTACGAGTTGTAGCACGCATGCCATATTCAGACAATTTGCAGATTCATGCCAGCAGATGAATTCTCCTACTTTGGGGACTTTAGTTAGATGTCATTTATCTACTTTATTTTCTTACTCATATGTATTGATTAGTGGTAGTTGGAGTCGTGCCTCAACTATCTATAGTCAGTATAGTAGAGGCTTCACAGATATTAGTCAGAGTCACTCATGTAATTTTAGTCCTTTTTTCCAGACTTTATCAGAATGTAAAATTGTATCAGTATTATATTTTCATAGATTCCATCATTATTATGTTTTCTCACAGTAAAGTCAGTCATTTTATACATATCTAATCAGTTGATTAATAGTATGCCAGTTCACGGGTTAGCTTGGGATCACTTGTGGTTCTAAGCATCATGTGACGTCTCGGACAGATTTTTGGGGCTTTACACTCAACATCATCCACCAACTTCTTTATTTTAGATTTGGGTGAATCATCAAGATTAACAATATCATTCCTTACCTCATCATCTACCAGCATAGGAGGATCAATAGTAGCCTTACCACTCCGAGTGGTGATGTCCAAATAGTGACTATTATTTTTTGGATTTTGTAGAGTATTACTTGAAAGAGCGCCCAATTGATGATGATTCAATATCGTCAACATCTGAACAAACTGCTGCTCTATCAACTTAATCATAGTGGCATGTGATTCTACCTTTTTGCTTAGTCTCAAAATATCTACCTTAATCTCTTTAAGGAAACTCACTTGATTCTCTAAACCCTTAACCAACATAGCAAGAAAATATTCCATACTCAAATTAGTATCATGGTTTCTCGCTGAACATACACACCACTCTTCTTCTTATAGTCATTATTTTGCCTCCAGTTGCGATCTCTCTCTGCTCTGATCCATATACTTGTTCCTATAATACTTATGAACTTGATTCCCTCATCTCGAATTCCAAGTGACTTGATTAGATCAGTGTCCCTTGGCTCTAAGACCCGCCATATCTCTGTCCAGGTACTCTACTTCCTCCTCAATATCAAAATCATACATCCTAGGAGATTTACCTTTTGCACCCATAGTATTCACCTTTTCTAAATTCATAGTTGCAAATTTCCTTGTTAGTATCCCAATATTCGTTATCAGCTGTGCAACCTCTTGAGACACTATATCATCTATAATTCTCTGCTCACTGGATGAACAAATAGCATAAGTACTGGATCCCCTTCCTACCTCCTGAGTATGCCCTACTCGGTTGGTATTAGAGACTCGATTAAGATTTTCACCGCTAACTCCCAACGAAGGCTCATGAAAGCCCTACAACTAATTTTACTAGCAACAACTTTTGTATTGACATTCAAGGCTCTATAGAATATCTTACAAACATTTCTCCCTAAAATTTTCTGATTAGGCACAGTCATCAACTTCTTCTTGAACCGCAACCATGCCTCGTACAATGCCTCAAAACACAATTGCCTAAAATTATATATATTATCCTTTAATAGCAACATTCTATAAGGTGGGAAGAATTATTCCATGAAATATTTAGACAACTCATTCCAAGTAGTGATGGACCCATGAGGTAGTTCCCCCAACTATAATGTCGCTTGGTCAGTAAAAAAAATGAGAATAAACGAAGTCTCAAAGCTTCCTGACTCATCCTAGTTAAATTATACTAGGTGCAAATCCTAACAAAATTCATGATGTGCATGTTAGCATCATTAGTTGGTATACCAGGAAACACACCCTTCAGATTCAATAATTAGATCATAGCATTCGTAATATCAAACTTCACCCCTTGGAGAAACTTACACAGAATGATATATCCTTTCTCCATAGGCTCAACATACCCCAAATCTTTCTCCGAATTATCATATGCTAGAAAAATAGAAAAGATAGGGGTGCTTGAGCTCTATCTCTTCTATCTCTATCAAGTTCTACTCAATGCTCTTCTTCTCGCCCCACCCTTTTCTCTCGAGCTAAATAATGGGCAATAACCTACCTCCATGAATTCTTTTCAACTAATAGTGAGTAGTGGTTTGCATAGATATTTCCTAAACATCGAGTGGATATTCAGGATTCAAGAGATCTGGGTCATCATGAACTCCATGCTCGTTCCCTGTCATCGTATGATTCTATCGTAGGGTTCTTTTAAGATCAGGGTCAAGTGGGATCAAGGTATGGCCTTGACATTGAGTACTGGGCATACACTAGTATAAGCTCTAAGAATAGTATAAAATCAAAAACCAACAAGCTCAATGACTTGAATAAATTAATATGTAATCGTACTTCTATTAATGATGTCAAAAATTTAATGTCGCCCAAGAGCACACCTCCAATAAAGTATAATGAAGTTGCTGTCATATATATAACCCAACAATGGTAAGGGTCAAACCCACAAGAAATAGGCCAAATCTCTATCATAAACTTGATGAAATAACCAAAAAAATGCAGAAAAGTAACTGGAGGGATTTTATTAGAACAATAATAGTAGTAACAAGTTGATCACTTTAGGTTGAAATCACTATGAGATGAATAGTAGGACTATATTCTCCCTGAGTTCCTAGATCCATAAACTTATCGTGCTCCGCCAACCTACCTCGATGCCTTTTATGTAGAATCTAATAAGATAGGTATTACCAACCATCTTTTGAACGCCTTTGGTAAATTTCACTAATCACCTTTTGAGTCTCAAAGTGTCTCCTTACAAACCCTTATCCTGGATTCCAAATTAACTACTATCATTTGGGAATCAATTTAATTAGATAAATGTTCATAGCTTTAAATTACCGCTGTGATCTTCTTTTCCTAATATCTACCTCTATTTTAGAGTAAGTATTGAATAAATGCAGGTTTTCAACATCTACAACCATTAGGAGGGAAATCCCACCACAAAAGATCACAATACCTTCAAGAATGTTGATCAAGAATAACTTTGCACTTTCTGTACTTTGTTATTCCATCAAGTTCTCACAATCCTAGTTAGGTGGTTTAGCTGTTAATATTTGTAAGAACATCCATTAAATTTATAAAATAAAGCATATGAATAATCTTACATTAATTAAAAATCAAAACCAAAATTTTGAATTAATATTCAACCATAAAAACCAAGAACAAAGGATTCCAAGACCAAAAGTTGAATCACATAATCAATATAGTGTTGTGAATGTAAAAAGTGTCCAAAATAATACAAAAGCATCAAAGAGGTATTTATAGAATGTATCAAAACCCTAAAAATCCTAACCAAAATAAAAAGGAAAAACTGGGTCGGTAACTACGTATAGACCCATTTATGGGTCGTAGGTACCACCTACAAAATTAGGTAGGTCATAAGTCTTAGAAATAATCAATAGTTTTCTGAACTTCCACCTATGATGACACTTATGAGGGGCCTAAGTCATACTTACACCCTATAAGTAGGTTTTGTAACTCTCAAAACAAATCTTCAAACTTTAGATCTTAAGAACATTTTTTCTCTGACACTCACGTGGCCACTTACGATGGTCCTAAGTACCACTTACAGACCATAAGTGGGTTTGTAAGTGGTCCCTCTGCACACTTTAACTTTTTTTCTTCTATTTTTCTCCAGAACCTAGTTTACTACAAAACAAACATACAAAACATATCATTTCTAACAAAAGGTACCTAACTACTTGCATATTTTTTTATTTTTAACATCAAAAGTGTCGTGAAATCATGGCACAATACTTTCTGAAAATGATATTTTATTCAAAAATTCGATATCACCATTAAGTTCAGAACATCAAATTAGTATAGTATCATAGTTCTTTTGCGTTCTCGATATTCTAGATAAATCTCGAGGGGTCTGCGGAGACTTGGAATTCTCCAAGCCTCCAGCTGGTGCACCATTTAGTTGATGCACTTCTTAAGAAATATTTTGGTCGCTTAAGCAGCTTGGCTTGACAGCTAAAGTGTCACCTAAGCAATAATAAGCTCGCTTAAGTGATAGCCTAGTCACTTACATGACACTCATGTGCCAAAAGGGTATTTGATGAGCAATACCTGGCTTTTTAAGCAACCCAATGATCACTTAAGTGATACCTAGGTGATATATTTACCATTTTCTCAATTTTCACCATTTTGGAGAGTTGGAGCTTGGGGTTTCGAGTTTTGGGAAATTAATTCCATTTTTAAGCTTGTGTAAGCTCCAAAATCCTATTTCAATTATTTTTTCTTTCATTCTTATCATTTAAATCATGTTAAAATTTGAATTCAAAGGTAGAATTTTGGGATTTGGGCCCAAAAGATCTAAATAAGTAATTCTATGATTTAAACCCTAATTCTAACTTATTTTCACTAGGATTGTCATGTATAAGGACCTTTAATCATGGGTGATATATTTTGGGATTAAAATTTTTGTTTTACCCTTTCTTTTTTAAAACTCATTTCATGGGTCGTTTTGCCCCAAACCTAAAAATTGGCAATATGGGTATCTTTGACTTTCTTTTAATGCATAAATTACATATTTGTGTGTTTTAGTTGATTCTGGGTCTTGTAGTGTGGACAAATCTCTATGTTGAAGGCTTTTTAGACCAATTTTTTATATTTGATGTAAGTTATGACTTAACTTTCTTTATACTGGGTTGGGTAGTTAATTTGGTATAAAATTATATTATGGGTGTGGGAACTGGTCATAGAAATGGATTTGTTATTGCGTTGTTCCCGTGTGGGGGGCTATGTTGTTGCTATTTGGTGGTTTTTAAGACATTGTTTTATATGTATGACTATGTTAGGTCTTATATGATGTTGTTGCCCTTGTGTATGTATATTTGATTGTATCTTTTTATGTGAAAAATCCTAATTCTGAATTTTTTTGACATTAATGGCATAGTGTCATGTATATTTCGTTCTTATCATATGAGTTATATTGGATCACCATTGGTTGGTATATTGAGTGGATTTTTGCTCACATGGATTGAAATATTGGTGGAATTTCTAAATTCTAATTCTAGTTGGTTGTGAGCATTACATCCTTATATCATATACATCTTTGAAATATTGGTACCACCATGGAAATACTATTTTTCTGGATAGAAAATCTAACATCTTTAAAAACCCTCTGCTAATCTATGTGCTGGAGAGGAGTTATGATATTTTATTAGTATTGGATGTTATATGGGTTGGTGAACCCTCATGGGTCCTGCCTCAAGAGTACAACTCAGTAGTATTAAATAGAGGTTGTCTAATAACCTCGTGCATCACATCATCATTAACTATATTGCATTTCATCTATTGTGTACATTATGTGTTGAATTTTCATAATGTGATATCTATCTATTTGAGCTTCTTTCTTGTACTTGTATTTTGGTATTTATTTATATAGTAGAATTGTTATTGGAGATGGTTTAGGAAACCATTTGGGATACTTTTTGGTTGCAGGTGACGTCCCCTTAGTGTGTATTATAAAAGATTTATTTTCTAAATTGCTAAGTCGGCCTATGATACCTACTGAGTACAAGTGGACTAAACTCACCCCTATTGTGCCCTTTTAATGTAGATACAAGTATGACTGCATCACACGATAGTTGATTCAGGTGGTATCTGGAGTATATTTGAGGTAGTGGTTAATTAATGCTTCTAGAATTGATCTACTATCTCTTTTTATCTAGTTCACATCTTGTTTTGTATCTTGAGACAGATTATGATCCTTTTGGATTATCACTATATCCTTTGACATTTGAGATGTACTTAGTTAGTTCTCACATCGTGACACCATATTTTGGGGTATTTAATGATATTGTTATTATGTAATTTCTGTTATTATCATATTTGTGTAGTTTGAATTCATTCTAGGAGCCTTGCCTTAAAATTTGGTATTGTATTCTCATTTCATATAAGTTCGGGTAAATGACTTACTTTTCAAGTCTTGTCGCGTCAACTGCCATCATAATCCTTGGTTTTTGGGGTAAAGAAAAATTGGTATCAGAGCAGTCAAGTTCATTGGTCTTATGGATGTAAGAACAGGGTATCTACTAGAGCCTTGCATAGCTGTATATAGACACTCGTATCTATCTTTGAGAGGCTAAAATATATATCTAGGAAGCTATTTTTTGTTACTTATCATGAGATTCTTTCATACATTGTATTCTAAGTCATATCTCTTTCCTTCTACTCAAATGGTAAGGATAGATCTTGTAATGTTAGAGATGTTGAGCAATTATCTAAGGAGAGAGATCAATCTAGAAGGTGAGTTAAAAGTAGTGGATGGGCCCAAGGTAGTGGATGGACATGAGGATTTGTCCCACCTAGGGGTAGTACTAAGGGGCTTTCCCCAGAGACTCGAGTTGAGTATGATTGAGATTTAAGGACTACTCCATTTTGATAGAGTTTTTCTAACCAGTCTTATAGGGGTTATTGATTCATATGCTGACTCATTTAGAGGGTGCTCCTTTGAGTACACCTGGTGTTCCTCCATCTTCGAGTATTGTGCCTCTTTTAATGCTATAGTCTGCCTATGGTGTTCCTCTAATTCCTTATGTGGATCCTTCAATGGTACAACATCTGCTTATGGTACTCTATAGACTTCAAGTATTATTCCTTCTTTTACGTTAATAGTTGAGTATGGTATTTCAAGGTTAGGAGTTTAACCTTTATCTATGTTACCTCCTCAGGTGGGATCTCAACAAGCCATATTAACTATGGCTCATATTATTGCGAGAATAGTTATGTCTTCTAATAATCAAAAGTGGTTTGAGATATTTACTTATTTGGGTCCTCCTAGGTTCAGTGGTGCTATAGGTGAGGATTCCTATGAGTTCTTGATTGATTGTTATGATAAGTTGCATAACCTTGGATTGCTTGTATTTTAAGGGTTGATTATACCACTAACCAATTAAGAAATATGGCCAAGATTGGTGGAGGTCACTTGTTAGTTACAAACCTATTGGTTCACCAGAGATAACTTAGGATCTGTTTGTTGAGGCCTTTTTTGATAGGTTTGTGCCATAAAATTTGAGAGATTAGATAAGAGATAAGTTTGATAACATGGATCAGGGATCTATGACTATTCCAGAGTATGAGGCACGTTTGCATACCTTTTATAGATATTTTTATGCCAGTATTTCCATCGAGTCCTAAAGATTTTGAATTTTGTAAAAAGGTTAAATATTTTTCTTCAGCCTCCTACTAAGCAGATGGTTGTGTTAGGGGCATCATTTCAGAGTGTAGTGGATCATTCTAAGATGACTGAGTCTATTCTTTGAGCGCCTTAGTGAGGTGCCAAGTGGGTACGCCATCAGAAGCGAGTTTAGAGGTCATACTTCTTGAGGTTTTTGGGAATATCAAGGTAGAACTATTAAGGCATCTTTGTCGGGTTTAGGTAGTGGTTCTTTTATTTAAGTAGTTTTGGATGGTCATTTTAGCTCAATCATACCCTTATTGAGTCAGGACATAGAGGTTCCTTTGTGCGTGATAAGGTTGACCATTTGGCCAAGTACTATCCCTGCCGTGTTTTTAGTTGTACTTATGTATCTACATTGAATGGTGGAGGTCCTACTAGAGTTGCATGAGGAAGAGGTATTAGTTTTTATGTTGGTGGTCGCAGGGCTACTCAGTTAGGCTATGGTCGTGGACAGTGCTATGCTATACCCACTAGACTAGAGGCAGAAGCTTCCAATGCTGGCATCATATGTTACATCCATATTTGTTTAAGATCTATATCTATATTGTATGATCCTAGATTAAATTTATCCCTATGTCTTTATATTTTGCTTCAACTTTTGATTTTTCTAGTGAGCCTCTTGCCATTCCTATCCATATATCTACCCCTGTATGAGACTAATTAGTGGTGGATCATAGATATCGATCTTGTGTTATGACCTTTGCTGGGAATGAGACTTGGGTAGACCAAATAATCTTAGATATTGTAGATTTTAATGTTATCTTGGATATGGATTGGTTAGCGCCTTATCATACTATCTAAGACTTTTATTCTAAGACCGTGACCTTAGCTTCACCGGGTGTGCAAAGTATTACTTAAAAGGGTGTGCTTCATTTGGGTCTCAAGAGAGTTATATCCTTTCTCCGGGCTCATTACTTGGTTGAGAGGGAATTCTTGTCTTATTCTATTCATATTCGTAATACTAGTCTTGCATCACCTTTTTTTTGGATTCTATTCACATTGTCTGAATTCACCTTCTATTCATATGGATTTTCCTGATATGCCTCTAGATCGTGATATTAACTCTTCTATTGATGTTGAGTTGCGCACCAAGTCCATTTGTATTCCTCCTTAAAAGATGGCCCAACAGAGTTAAAGAAATTAAAGGATCAGTTGCAAGAGTTGTTGGATAAGGGATTTATTTAAACTAGTGTATCACCATGGGTGCGCCTTTCTTATTTGTGAAGGAAAAAAATGGGTCTATGTACATATGTATTGATTATTGGCATTTGAACAAGGTGATGATTCAGTATCCTCATCCTCATATTGATGAGTTGTTTGATCAACATCAGGGTGCTTCGGTGTTTCCAAAGATTAATTTGAGAACCGGGTATCACCAGTTGAGGATTAGAGCTTTGGATGTTTTGAACACAACTTTTAAGACTTCATAAGGTCATTTTGAGTTCTTGGTCATGTACTTTGGGTTGACTAATGTCCCAGCCGCGATCATAGACTTGATGAACTAGGTATTTCAACTCTATCTCAACTATTTTTTTTCATTATATTTATAGATAATATCTTGGTTTACTCAAAGAGTGAGGCTGACCATGAAGATCATTTACAAATTGTACTTCAGAGATTGAAGGATGAGAAGTTGTATGCTAAGTTCTTAAGTGTGACTTTTAGTTAGAGTATATCTCTCTCTTGGGTGATGTGGTGACTAAAAAAGGAATTATGGTTAATCCTACAAGGATTGCAGTGATTTTTGATTGGGATAGGACTACTTTTCCTATAGCTATTTGGAGTTTTATCGGTTTAGCAGGTTACTATCAGTATTAATAGCATTTTTATTGACCAAATTGACTTAAAAGAACATTTTCTTTCAGTGGTTTGATGATTGTGAGGTGAGATTTTGATAGCTTAAGGATTTGTTGACATTAATTCCCATCTTGACTTTGCCCAAGGAAGGCAAAGGATTTACCATCTTTGGTGATGCTTTGGTGTTGGGTTAGGTGTTGTGTTAATGAAGGAGGGTAGGGTGATTGCATATGGTTCTTGTTAGTTGAATCCCCATGAGAAGAATTACCCTATTCATGATTTAGAGTTGTGCATGGTTATTTTTGCTTAGAAGGTTTGGAGGAACTACTTGTATGGAGTCTGTTGTGAAGTTTTCTCGACCCATCAAAGCATTAAGTATTTCTTCACCTAGTGAGATCTTACTATGAGGTAGCGTCATTGGCTTGAGTTTTTTAAGGATTATGATCTTACTATTCTTTATAATATGGAAGAGGATAATATAGTTGGAGAGGACATGAGCCAGAAGTCAACTAACATAGGTAGCTTGGTGCATCTTTTGACCCAGGAGAGACCTTTAGCCTTAGAGGTTCAGTCTTTAGCTAACCAGATGGTTAGGCTTGATATCTCAACATTGGGTATATTTTGGCATTTGTTGAGGAGAGGTCTTCTTTGTTGGAGCAGATTTGTGCTCATCAGTTTGATGATGTTAGATTAAAATAATTCGGGATAAGGTATTGAATGGAGAGGCTAAGAAAGCCTCACTTGATTCACATAGTGTTTTGAGGATTATTGGCTGAGTTTTTATGCCTAAAGTGGATGATTTTACTAGGTTAATTTATGTGGATGCTCATTGTTGTAGGTATTCCATACATCGGGGAGTTACTAAGATGCATCATGATTTAAGAAAACATTGTTGAGGGGGAGGTATGAGGAAGCATATAGTGGATTTTAAAGCTTATTACCTATGTTGCTTGCAGGTGAATGCCAATCATTTGAGGTCTGGTGATTTTCTTAAGAGGTTACCCATTCTCGACTAGAAATGGGAATGGATTAATATAAACTTCGTGACTAGGTTGCCTTGTACTTCTCATGGTTCTGATAGTGTTTGGGTCATCATGGATTAGTTGAACAATTTTTCTCATTTCATTCTGGTTCAGGTTTTTTTCAGTGTTGAGAGGTTGAACCATATCTACATTCATGATATTATTTGTTATCATGGTGTATCAGTGTCCATCATCTCAAATCGAGGTTTAGTGTTCATATCTTACTTTTGGAAGACTTTTTAGAGGAATTAGGTACCCGAGTTAATCTAAGCATACCTTTAAACCCCCAGACCGATGGTCAGTTAGAGTTAACTATTAGGTCTTAGAGGATATGCTTCATTGTTGTGTTATGGACTTTGGAGATTAGTGGGAGCAGCATCTAGCTTTGATGGAGTTTGCAATAATAATAGCTACAATTCTAGTGTTGAGATGGCTCCTTTTGAGGCTTTGTATAGTAGGCATTATCACTTTCCACTGGGTTGGTTTGAGGTTTCTGAGATTACACCTTGATATATTGACTTGCTTCATGAGTCTTTGGATAGAATTCGGGTCATTCAGGATAGACTTTGAGTGGCTCAAAGTAGGCAGAAGTGCTATGCAAATCGTAGACTTAGTGCCTTGAGATTTATTGTTGGTGATTGAGTTTTCCTTTGTGTGTCACACGTGAAGGGCATGGTGAGGTTTAGGGATAGGGGAAAGCTTTTCCCCAGGAATATTAGAACTTTTGAGATTCTTCATACTATTGGGGATGTCTTATAAGTTAGCATTACCCCAAAATTTATCAAATGTTTATCTAATCTTTCATGTCTCCAAGTGTCAACATTATATTTCGAATGAGCCACATGTCATTCGTTGGGATTTATTTTAGTTAGATGAGAGGCTGTGTTTTTTTGAGGAGCCCATCTATATTCTAGCTAAGGATATTTGACAGTTGCTTTCTAGAGATATTCCAGGGGTTAAGGTCTAGTGGAGACATCAACTGGTAGATGAGGCTACTTGGGAGGTCTAGTCAGATATGTATGGTAGTTATCATAGCTTTTCGCAGATTTAGGTATTCTCTTTCCTTTAGTTCAAGGAGGAACTAGATTCTTAGTGGTGGATGATGCAATGACCAGACTTTTGGTGATATTTGTGAAATAGTTATTTTAGTATGATTTGACCATTTTACCCTTCCTCATGGTTGCTTTGTAGTATTTTTGGGTATGGAAATAATTGGCTTAGTTTCCAATGCTTTTTGTATAATTTATGCGAGTTTATAGTTTTTGGTGATTAAAAATGCTTATTAGATGACTTCGGTTAATATTTATTGACCTGTGCATCGTCGAACGGCAAAACAAACTACACCAACTGATCCAAAAAATCAATTTTAGGTTGGTAACATGGTTGGCGTGGTTTTACGGCTTTTGTATCTCATTTTGATCCTTGGTTTGGAAAGTTGTGAAATTTGGTTTTTGGGGGACAACTTTGTGAAAATTACATTATTTTGAAAATTTGATATCTCCATTAAGTCCAAAATTTTGAATTTAGTATATTAGAATAGTTCGATGCATTCTCGGGATTCCGTATGAATCTCGAGGGGTATGCGGAGACTTGGAATTCTCCAAGTTTCCAGCTGGTGCACCACTTAAGCGACATTTTGGTTGCTTAAACAACTTGGTTTGACAGCCAAAGTGTCGCCTAAGTAACGATAAGCTTGCTTAAGCAATTTTTTCTTAAGTTATAGCATGGTCACTAGCGCGACACTCATCTGCCAGATGGGTACTAATAAGCAACACCTTGTTGTTTAAGTGACCCATGATCGCTTAAGCGATGCCTAGGAGATATAAATTCACCATTTTTGCAATTTTCACAATTTTGTAGAGTTAGTTCTTGGGGTTTCGAGGTTTGGGCAATTTCTTCCATTTTTAAGCTTAGGTAAGCTCCAAATCCCTATTTCAATTATGTTTTCTTCGATTCTATTCATTTAAATCTTTTTAAAACTTAAATTCAAAGTGGAATTTAGAGATTTTGGCCCGAAAAACCTAAATTAGTAATTCTTTTATTCAAACCCCAATTTCAACTCATTTTTATTTGGATTTTCAACTGTGAGGACCTTTAATCATGGCTAATATATTTTTGGACAAGATCGTTTCGGGGGTTCATTTATACCCAAACCCAAAAATAGTCAATATAGGTATTGTTGGCTTCCTTTTACTCATAGATTACATATTTATGTATTTTAGTTTATTTCGGGTCTATTTGGGAGGAGAAATCTCTATATTAAAGGATTTTTTAACCGATTTTTGATATTTCAGTTTGGTTATAGCTTAACTTTCTTCGGAATGGGATGGGTAGTTAATTTTGGTACAAAATCATGTTATGTGTGTGGGAACTAGCAATGAAAATGGATTTATTATTGTGTTGTGCCCGTATGGGGGCCTATCTTGTTACTATTTGACAGTTTTTGAGACATGATTTACCATGTGTGACTGTATGGGGACTTATATGATGTTTTTTACCTTGTGTATGTATATTTGATTATATCTTTTCTATTTAAAAATCCCAATTCAGAATTTATGCGGTGTCGATGACATATTGTTGTGTATTTTGCTCCATTAGCATATGGGTTATATTGGATTGTGGATGGTGGGCATATTGAGTTGACTTTGTCTCATGTAGATTGGTATATTGGTTGGATTTGGAAATTCTCATTTTGGTTGATTGTGAGCATTACATCCTCCTATCATATACAGTCATTAAAAATTGGTACTACCGTGGAATACTGGCTTTTCCTGACAGAAAATGTGACATCTTTAAAAACCCACTGCTGATGTATGTGTTGGAGTGGAATTGTGATAATGTATTGGTATTGGATTTTGATTTTATATGGGTTGACGACTATGGGTCCTACTTTGAGAGCAAAACTCGGTAGGTGTATACGGGGGTTGTGTGACAACCTCATGCATCACATCATCATCATCATCTTTATTGCATTTACTATATAGTGTATGTTATTTGTAGTATTTCCATTGTTTGATGTGATATCTATCTGTTTGTACTTCTTTCTTTACTTGTTTATTGGTATTTGTATATATGGTAGAAATGTTAGTAGTGACGGTGTGGGCTACCATTTGGGACATTTGCTGATTGCAAGTAATGTGCCCATAGTGTGTATTTTAGATGTTTATTATCTACTTGACTTAGTCATCCTATGATACCTACTGAGTACAACTGGATCATACTCACCCCTACTGCGCCTTTTTGGTGCATATACAGGTATGAATGTGTTGCACGATAGCTGATTCAGGCAGTATCTGGAGTACATTTGAGGTAATAGTCAATCTATGCTTCCGGAGTTGATCTTCTACCTTTTCTTATCAAGTTCATTTTGATTTATATTCGGAGATAGATTGTGATCCTTTTGGACTATCATTGCATCTTTTGATATTTAAGATGTACTTAGTTGGTTCTTAAACTATAACAATGGATTTTGGGGTATTTCATGGTATTGTTATTATATAATTTTTGTTATTATCGTATATGTGTGGTTTGGCTTCATTCTATAACCCTTGCCTTAGAATTTGGTATTATTTTCTCATTTCATATAAGTTTAGGTGATTGACTTACTTAACAAGGCTTGCGGCGACAAGTGTCACCATGACCCTTGGTTTTTGGGTTGTGACATAGGGTTATGCCTTACTAGGTGTGGGTTCATTCTTGTGTATTTGATTATTTGTCCAAATTTAGCTATAAGTCATGGGTAGGCTAGATCTAGAGGTTTTAGTGTCAATTTGTCAGTAAAACACCAAAGATCACAAATGAATTCTTTCGAACACCTCATAAGTGTAACAATTTTACCAATCTGTGGCCTCAATTAACATCCCTATGTCTAAGTGATGCTATTAAATGTACTAATTCACATTATTGTTCACACCTATTCCTCGCGCATAACCCCTCTGTCTAAGATGATATGGATATTAAGATAATTGGGGTTTACAACCCCCAATTCTTAATTAAAACCAAGAATAAATGCAAAACCAATGTAAAATAGGTAATTAGGGAGACAAATAAATAAAATTCATGCACTAATCACAACATATTCAAGCATAACCCCAAGATGACGAATTAGCTACCGATAGAGAGAAAAAGTACAGACATACCAAAATTCCCTTCAAATTGATCCATAGGAAGTAAATATAATACAATATCAAGGATTTGATTACAATAAATCTTCAATAAAACCCACTAATTCATCACTTGAGTGTCTCTGCAATGTTTGTTAGCTCAAGAAAAGTACAAGAATAGTTCAATAATGGTGGAAATAAGCTAAAAACCCCTCTTTTGACCGCAATTTCCCATTTTCCTAATATTACTAAATTGCCACTGCATTGTTGATATGCTTTAGCAAATCCAGAGTAGATTAGGCGCAGGTAGGGTGCACCCTGGGTGCACTTTGGGTGCAAATGACACTATTTTGGTCATTAAGCGGGTGGCCTCCCGATATATCTTTGTCAACTTTAGAACTCTTTGTGTCATGACCCAAAAACCAAGGGTCATGATGGAACTTCTCATGGCAAGCCTTGTCAAGTAAGCCTATCACCCAAACCGATATATAATATGAAGAAAATACAAAAACCCAAGCCAAGAATCCTATAACATATTTGAACCACACATATATAGTATTAACGGGAAATACATAACCAAAGATACTATTCAAATGTCCCACAACTTGGTGTCACATTGTAAGAACTACTAAATACATCTCGAATGTCAAAGCTAAAATAATAGATCAAAAGGATCATAATATATCTCATAATACAAAACAAGACACAAAATAGATAGGAAGAGGTAGTAGATCAACTCCAAAAGCATGGATGGACTGCTACCTCAAATATACTCCAGGCACTACCTGAATAAGCTATTATGCGGTGTACTCATACCTGGATTTGCACTGAATGAGTGAAGTATGGGTGAGTATGGTCCACTTGTACTCAATAGGATCATAGGCCAGCTGACCAAATCTATAAAGCATATAAAATACACACTAAGGGCACGTTACTTGCAATCAGAAGATATCCCAATGGTAGCCACACAGTCTCAACTAACAGTTCTAAAATATACATCTATACCATACACAAATGCGACAAAGAAGCATAGGTATATAGATATCACATGTACAAGTATAAAAAGTACAAATAGATAGATATGACATAAAGAACGATAATATACATAGAATGAGCACAATATATATGAAAGGCAATGAAGATGATGTGATGTAATGTGATGCATGATGTTGTCGCACAACCTTCGTATACATCAACTGAGTTGTCCTCTCAAGGTAGGTCCCATGGACAGTTCATCAACCCATACAATGCAATATCCAATACAAATATCCATGACTCTTCTCAGGTAATACATCAGCAGAGGGCCTGTAAGGATGTCACAAAGCTAGTGTTTTTCCACAGTGGTACAAATGTTTCACGAGTGTATATATATAAGGATATAATGCTCACAACAAACTAGAATTAAAATTTCCAAGTCCAACCAATATACCAACCATATGAGCTAGAAATCCACTTAATATGTCAACCATCCATGAATTCAATGAAATCCATATGCCAATAGAGTAACATACCAAAAATATGCCATTGATACTACATATATTCTAATTTAGGCTTTTTCACCAGAAAAGATATACATACATACGGACAACAACATTATATAAGACCCTACACGGTTACACATAGTTGATAATGTCTCAAAGCCACCAAATAGAAACAACATAGTCGCCCAAACGGGCACAACACAATAATAAATCCATTTACATGACTAGTTCCTACAGTCATAACATGATTTTAGACCAATAGTAACTAACCAACCCAGTCTGAAGAAAGTGATGCCATAACTTACCTCGAATGTTGAAAACTAATCCAAAAAGCTTCTACACAGAGCTTTCTCCTCTCAAATGGATCCAAAATCAACTAAAATACATAAACATAAGATCTACGCATTAAAAGGAAGCTAATGATATCCATATTACCCATTTCCAAGTTGGGTACAAAATGAACCTCCAAAATGAGTTCTCAAAATAGAAGGATAAAACTAGAATTTATTTGTCCAAAAATATATTTCCCATGATTAACAGAACTTATAAAAGAAAACCCAAGTGAAAATGAGTTGAAATTGGTGTTTAAATTGAGAAATTACTAATTTTAGACCTTTCGAGCCAAAATCCCCAAATTTCCCTTTTAAATTCAAGTTTTAACATGACATAAATAAAGAGAATCAAAGAAAAGTAATTGAAATAGGTATTTGATGCTTGTACATGCATTAAAATGGAACAAATCGTCCAAAAACTCAAAACTCCAAGCTCTAAGTCTCAAAAATGGTGAAAAATCACGAAAATGGGAGGTATAACCCGCCCAAGCATCGCCAACGCATTCACTAGGTTTCTGAAGCAACCAATCCATTCGTTCAGCAACCAGGAATCAATTACGCAGTGCCCACCTTATCGTTAAGCGACATGGATGGCTCTTAAGATAAAGTACCCAAGCGATAAGGGAGTCTCTTAAACAATATCCCCAGCTAGATGTCATATCGTGTAAGTGGGTGCACTATTGCTGACCCCTCGAGATTCATCAGGAATCCTAAAACCATAAATAAAATATGCTACTAGACTAAATTTGATGCTTCAGACTCAGTGGAGATATCAAATTTTGGAAAAAAATGTCTTTTTCATAAAGTTGACACCCAAAATCCAATTTCACAACTTTTCGAACCAAGGGTCAATATGATATATAAAAGTCATAAAACCATACCAACCATGTTTTCAAACTAAAATTGACATTCTAGATCTCCTGGCACAGACCACTTTTCCATCTGACACATAGATCAATAAATATTGATCTTGTATAAATTATATCAAAATGCTTTAGGAATTGTGTCAATCATCCCCACACCCTCAAAAATTCCACAAAGCAACTACAGGGAGGGGTAGAATGGTCAAATCACATAAAAATAAATAATTCACAATAATCACCAAAAAATAGGTCATTACATCATCCACCACTAAGAATCTAGTTCATCTTCTAACTAAAGGAAAGAGAAATACCTGAATCAATGAAAAGTTGGGGATGACTACCACAGACATCAGATTAACCTCCCAAGTATACTCACATATAGGTCGATGTCTCCATTGGACTTAACCATTGGAATATCTCTAGAAGACAATCATCTAATAGATCTTGCTTGATTGGAGACAGGCTCTTAATAAAAGAAAACCTCTCATCTATTTGGACTAAATCCCAAGGATTTACATGAGCCTCATCTAAAATATAACGCTAAAGCATGGAAAGATGAAAAACTAGATAAAAAGGTGATCAATTTGGGGGCAATTCTAACTCATAAGACACATCCCCAATAGTCGAAAGAATCTCAAAAGGTTCAATACCTGGGGCTAAGATTTCCCCTCTTCTCGGACCTTATCACACCTTTTATAGGCAAGACACGAAGGAAAACTCAATCACCAACACTAAATCTCATGGAATAAATTCTATAATCTGCATAGCACTTCTGCCTACTCTAATTCGCTCAAAGTATATACTAAATGACCAAAACTGTATCAAAAGAATAACGAAGAAAGTCTGTACCTCGAGGTCTAATCTCAGAAATCTTAAGCCAACAAACTAGATAGTGGCAATGATACCATACAAAGTATCAAAAGGATCCATCTCAATACTAGAATGTTAGATATTATTATATGAAAAATTTTCCAAAGCTAGATGTTCCTTCAACTGACCACTGATGTTGGGTGAATTTATACATTCTAGCGCTACTATTCTAGCCTATTTAGCCTTGTTTTGAGGATGATTCATGTGATTAATGGGTTGAGAATAATATAAATGAAAATTTATGTGTACAATTATGTGTTTACAATGTTTAATAGCGGTTTCACATGAGTTTTGATTCAATTTGAGCATTTAGAGTGCTACTGAGAAAACTAGTATAACTAGCTTAAGCTAGGTGTTTTTCTAGTCTATTGTGTTGGGGTCTAATATATTTTAATGATTTAATAAGGTTTTTATTATGTATTTATATGTGAAACAACTTAGTTATAATGTTCAAGGGTCAATTGGATTAAGAAAGGAGTCAAAACAATAAGTTAAAGCTCAAAGTGAATTTAGCCTATGTTTAGCTCGTGTTTCTAGTTCATCGTTGAGGATGTTATGTTATTTTGAGCCCTAAATTATTATGTTTAATTCTATAAATTCTTTTTTAATGGACTATTATGATATATGAAGGATCTACAAGCTTCAAATAAAGTAGAAACATCTAAAAAAGGGTTGGAATGGATTACGAACGCACAAAACACAACTTGACACCAATTTGGATACCTGAAAAGTATTGGAAGAGTGTGTACGTGTGAGAAGTAGTCTTAGCGTGTGATACAGATCAATGGATTCATAAGGCACCCAAAACAGTGAACCAATGAAATGTAGATGCGTCGCATCGATGTGCTCAATGCAATAATCGATGCGGCTTGTCACTGGGTTCACAGACAACCAGAAACTGTTTCCTTATGTAACAAGGCATGGGCTTTTCCACTATCAATAGGAAATTATTCATATTTTTTTACTTATATTTGGACATCCTTGAAAGATCTTGGAGGCTACACAACTTCTTTTTAGGGTTTTTATCATTCTTTTATTTTAGTTTCTTTCAAGGTTTGTATCATCAATCCAAGGGATTGGATGATGAATATCTCCATTAAAGGCTAAAACTCCTATCCGGGGTTAAGTCCACGATCATGATTACTTTCATTTTGAATTAAGTTTTTTAATTTTCTTATCATTATTGGTTGTTTGTTTATTCTTATTTTAACTATTTTAAGGATTAACTACCCTTAGAATACATCAATTGTCAACCTTGAGATCTCAGGAGAGGGAATAGGAGATAGAATATGGGAATAAGCAAAGTATGGTTCTTATTTCTTTATAAAAAAACAATTTGAATTAGTATCTAGGACAAGGATGTACTTAGATGCCTTACTTGATTCGCACGTAGGATGATAGCTTTAAAGAACTTAAGTGGACTATTATATCCTCGATCAACGATGTAGCTGTAAGGTTCAATGTAATACCCTGCATGTTTCTAAGCTAGGAAGTGAATAAGTTTTCCTACGTATGAAACCTCTTATCCTGTGAGTAGCATTTTAGTGCATGGCTTACAATGAATATTCTAGAGATAGGATAGCTTGCGATGTCTTAAGCATGCTCATATGAGTCGCTTAGAGTGATGCAAGCTAAGAGTTTTTGAATCTATCAAGTCTTAGTGTTTGATTTTGTAAGGGTCAAATTTGAACAAGAATAACGTGATTGATATGTGACATTTTGGTAGATTTATACCCACCAAATTGTATATAATCGAATTAGCTTTCCAATGATACCAATTTCATCAAAATCCGACACCCGAGCAAGGAGTTATGGCCTTTCGAAGTAGAATGCGTCGCCTATCCGATCGCACATGGCCACTGGAAAGCATAGGCGATATTATATGCGGCGCCTATGTAAATATAGGTGATATCATATGTGGCGCCTATGTAAATATAGGAGATATCATATGTGGCACCTATGTAAATATAGGCGATATCATATGCGGCGCCTATGTATGATTTCAGCCACGAAAACACTTGGTTTTTGAGTTATTTCAAGGGTAGTTAAGTCTTTTAACACTCCTCACATGTCCCTAAACCTAACCTCACGAAATTTATAGCTTCTAAACACATTAAAACCCTATTAACATCTCAAAGTTCATTATCCAAGAGCTTGATAGGAGAAAAACAACTAGGGTTGCACAATCAAGCTTGAAGATCAAATTTCAAGGAAAGTCCTCCGTCAATCATCAAGAACCTCCCTTCCAAGGTATGCGTAGTGTTCATCCATGGATTCCTTTCTTCCGTGGAGTTCAAGAATCAATCTTTAAAATACAAAAGATTTGTTGGTTGTGGTGATATGATCATACCCATGTTGATGCTTGTTTGTTTTGCTATATAATAGTATCGTGACTGCATATCTCATGAAAGTTATGTTGTTAGTTGAAAAAAACATGATATTTAGATGGATTGATAGAATACAAGTATGAAATCCACCTATGCCTTAAAGAATGCATGCAAGATGTTCGATAAAATGCCTAGTATGTTAGAACTCCATATTTACATGATTTCATGATATCTAAATAACAAGTTCATGTTTGTCATACACTACAATATGAATTTCCATGAAAATTATGTGTTGTTATTGTTGTGGTATAAAGCATGTATGATAATGGAGATATAAATTATGTACAAAAAATATATCCATGCTTTTTCTTTTATGTTTGAAATATTTAATAAATATATGAAGTATACTATCCCCTGCTTATGATATAGTGAATTGTGGACTCAAATCTTGTGATAAAGTCATGTCATGTGTGTCAGTTTCCTCCTATTGAGTCCTGGGGGTATTCGTACCCGAAAACTATAGCTGTGTGCCTAGAGCCATGTCATGTTTCATGATATCCAAACTTAAGCTATTATTCCATAGACTTCAGTCAGTCAAGTGACTCAGGAAAACCTCATGATCTCAGTCAGTTGTCAGATATCAGTAACATTCCGCCAGTCAACGGAAATGAATTAAGTCATGTATAGTCAGTTATTCATGTCCAGTCCCTCCAGATGGGAGTAGAGGTTAGCACCGAGTGAACCTAAGGATGGGAACTCACTCGCCAGTTTAGGGTGTGATTCTTAGTAGTCATCCTTATGTTCCAGAACTACGTAGCCAGCGTAGGTTGAGACATCTTAACCTGTCAGATTAGGGTTGATGAGGTGGTTTAACCTGTCAGCTTAGGGTTCCCACCGTTCTCGTTGAGTACCTACCAGATAAGGGTCACTCACAAGCTGTCCTTAGCCGTGGCACGGTATTGACACCCCTCCAGTCGGGGCAGAGATTGGTCCCCATCTTAGCCATAACGACATACATGGGGCATGTCGGTTAAAAACTACCTCCCACAGTTTCAATATCAGTCTCAGTAAAAGAACTCAGGGTGTTCTTCAGATTTCAGTATATACAGGACTGTCAGATACAGTCATCCATGTTATCAGCTTGTAGTATAAACCATGATAGTTATCAGTAAACCATGTATTAGCTTACAGGTCTTGCTATCACGCATTCATGGTCCCAATTTCTATATATGTATTTTTGCACTCCCACATTCATATTAGTCAGTCAGTGTTGTTCATGCATGAAACCCTTTATGTTCAGCCTACCTTCTTCGTATACTCAGTACTCTAGTTGTACTGATGCATTTGCGCTATGGCAATTTCTTTTCATGTTACACCATAAGTTTCGAGACACGAGCTCCAACCCAACAGTTGTGGTAGCGTTACAGTCGCAGAGACACAATGAGTCCTCATTGATTCAAGGACAATATAATTTGATACATTTATTTATTTCTTCAGTTCAGTTTTACAGAATTAGTTGGAAACATGTTCCTTCAACTCCTTATTCAGATAGTTTAGAGGCTTTCAGATTTAAGTTCAGATTTATGTTCAGACTTAGCTTTTAGATTGAGTTATTTTAGGTATTTTCACCCACATGGACGTTATGATTTTCAGACATGGTTTTATTCAATTGAACCTTATGGCCTTACAGTTTTATGTATTCCACACTATTATGTCATGATTTGCAGTATACAGGTACAGATATCAGTCATGGGTTAGCTTTTGTTCCCTCGGGGTCATGAGCACCATGTAGCATTCCGGTTCAGAAAATCGGGGCATTACAAACTTGGTGTCAGAGCCTAAGGTTCAATAGAGTCCAAGGAAGTCTGATAGCCACATCTAGTAGAGTCTTGTACATGGGTGTGTTGCGCGCCACATTTATGTACAGGAGTCTATAAGATGTTTTAGGAACAGTCCCCTTTCTTCAGTATTCATGTCATTCGAGTGAGCATAATCACAAGTTAAAATCTCAGTCTAATCCACTCTTCTCTTATCTCAGACCATGGCCCCAAAGAGAAGAAACCAGCCAGCTCCTCAGCCCGAAGATCCTTTGGGTGAACATGTTTCCCATGCGGAGTTTAGAGTCATATTTACCACACTTGCTCAGTCCGTGGCTTCACAAAATGAATGGCCACCAGCCATTCCGGCCAATCCAGTGGCCAATGACATAGCAGCTAGGGTTCGGGACTTCACCCGGATGAACCCTCCATCTTTCCATGGGTCTAAGTCTGATGAGGACCCTCAGGAGTTCATTGACCAAGTCCAGAAGGTCATTGACATCATGGGTGTTACTTCTATTGAGAGTTCCGAGTTAGCCACCTACCAATTACAGGATGTTTCTCATGATTGGTACAAACAGTGAAAGTCTGAGAGGTTAGATTATGCAGGCCCTATCGAGTGGGAGGAATTTGTCACGGCCTTCTTAGACAGATTCTTTCCCTAAGAGCTGAGAGAAGCCAAATTTCTTGAGTTCATCAACCTCAGGCAGGGGAATATGATGGTTAGGGAGTATTCTCTGAGATTTACTCAGCTATCCAGGTATGCTCCTCATGTAGTTGCAGACAATAGGGCTAAAATGAGCAAGTTCATGTCAGGGGTCAATGATAGCATGGTAAATGAGTGTAGTTCTGCGATGTTGATCAGTGATATGACCTTAGCCAGACTCATGACCCATGCCCAGCAAGTAGAAGATCAGAAGGTTAAGACTAGGGAGAGGCAGAATAAGAGAGCAAGGTCAGGTAACTTCAACATTGCTCACACCAAGTCAGATGGAGGAAACTGTTCACAGTTTTGCTCTAAGTCAGCCATTCCATCCCCTTCCTCTGCCAGTTCTCCAGTGCTGAAGTTCAAAGATGGAAACAAAGACAAAGCGCCAGGCCCTAAATCTCAGGGCAGTGTTAGCAGTACCCGAACGAATCCTCTTTGTCAGACTTGTGATAAGAACCACAAGGGTATTTGCAGAGCCGGTAGTGATGTCTGTTTTGGTTGTGGCAAGTCATGCCACAGGATTAGGGAGTGTCCACAGTCAAGTTTTTAGGGTCAGCAAACTCATTTTGCAGCTCATTCCGGTCGCCCGAACCAACAGGGTACCATTTCCAGTGCTACCAGTGGGCAACGCCCAAACAGACTCTATGCTCTTCAGTCCCGGCAAGATCAAGAAAATTCTCCTGATGTCATTACTGGTACGTTATAGATTTTCCATGTTCATGTTTATGCTTTGCTATACCCAGGTGCATCCTTCTCTTTTGTTACTCCATACATAGCAGGCGATTACGGAATCAGTCCTGAAATTCTAGTAGAGCCCTTTTCAGTATCTACCCCAGTGGGTAAAACTATCATAACCTGGTGGGTATACAGGAACTGCTCGGTTATGATATCTCAGAAATCCACGTCAGCAGATTTAGTTGAGTTAGAGATGACTGATTTTGATGTCATTCTCGGCATGGATTAGCTTCATTCCTGCTATGCCACAGTCGACTGCAGAAATAGGATAATTCAATTTCAGTTCCCGAATGAGCCCATCCTAGAGTGGAAGGGTATCATTTCAGCGTTCAGGGGTCAACTTGTTTCCTACCTTCAGGCAAGGAAAATGATTTCTAAGGGGTGTGTGTATCATCTCGTTCATGTTAATGATTCCAGTTCTGAATCTCCCAGTCTTGAAACTGTCCCAGTTGTTAATGAATACTCGAATGTCTTTTCCGAAGATCTTCTAGGCATTCCTCCTGAAAGGGAAATAGACTTCGGCATAGACCTTCTTCCGAATACTCAACCTATTTCTATTCTGCCATACAGAGTGGCACCAGAAGAACTCAAGGAAATAAAAGATCAGTTAAAGGATCTCTTAGATAAAGGATTCATCAGACCCAGTGTTTCCCTATGGGGTGTGCCAGTATTACTCGTGCGCAAGAAAGACGGTTCTTTCAGGATGTGTATTGATTACCGTCAACTCAACAAGGTTACGATCAAGAATAGATATCCTCTTCCCAGGATTGATGATCTATTCGACCATAGGGTGCCAGTTACTTCTCCAAGATAGACCTTAGATCAGGCTATCATTAGCTCAGAGTTAGAGAATGTGACATTCCAAAGACAGTTTTCCGTACTCGATATGGTCACTTCAAATTTTTAGTCATGTCATTTGGTATTACCAATGCCCCTGTAGCATTCATAGATTTTATGAACTGTGTGTTCAAGAAGTACTTGGACATGTTTGTCATAGTCTTTATAGATGATAATTTGGTCTATTCTCGCACAGAGTGTGATCATGCAGACCACCTGAGGATTGTTCTTCAGACTCTCAGGGATCATCAGTTATTCGCTAAGTTCAGCAAGTGCAAATTTTGGCTAAGATCAATAGCATTCCTTGGCCATATTATTTCTGGTGATGGCATTAGAGTAGATCCTCAAAAAATCGAGGCAGTAAGAAACTGGCCCAGACCCGTATCTCCATCAGATATCAAGAGTTTCTTGGGTTTGGCTGGCTATTACAGATGGTTTGTCGAGGGATTTTCTTCTATTTCATCTCCCATGTCCAGATTGACTCAGAAGAAGATTAAGTTTCAGTGGTCAGATTCATGCGAGAAGAGCTTTCAAGAGTTGAAAACTCGACTCACCTCAGATCCAGTTCTAGCTCTTCCAGATGGTTCTGACGGTTTTGTAATCTATTGTGATGCATCCAGAGTAGGTTTAGGTTGTGTCCTTATGCATCATGGTAAGGTCATAGCCTACTTCTTCAGACAGTTAAAGCCACATGAGAAGAATTATCCTACTCATGATCTTGAGTTAGCAGCGGTAGTTTTTGCCTTGAAGATTTGGAGGCATTATTTCTATGGATTTCATGTAGATGTCTTCACAGACCATAAAAGCCTCCAGTATGTCTTTTCCCAGAAAGATCTCAATCTTCGTCAGAGAAGGTGGTTAAAGCTCTTGAAGTATTACGACATGAGTGTTCTTTATCATCCGAGCAAGGCCAATGTTGTGGCCGACGCTCTCAGTAGACTCTCCATGGGTAGTATTTCTCACGTTAAGGGTAGCAAGAAAAAGATGGCTCAGGAGACCCATCAGCTTGCCAGACTAGGCGTTCGCTTAGTTGATTCTTCAGAGGGTAGTGCCTATGTTCACAGTAGTTCAGAGTCATCTCTATTTTCTGAGGTGAAAGAGAAACAAGACAGGGATCCTAGCCTTGTCAAGCTCAAAGAGTCAGTTCAGAATCAGAAAGTCAAGGTTTTCTTCCAAGGGAGAGATGGTGTTCTTCGTTTCATCTATGTGTTCCAGGTGTAGATGAATTGAGGCAGCAAATTCTTGCAGAAGTACATAGTGCGCGATACTCTATTCATCCAGGGGCCACTAAGATGTACCGCGATATGCGGGAGATCTATTGGTGGAGTGGGATGAAGAGAGATATTGTAGAGTTTGTGGCTAAGTGCTCTACAGGCCAGCAAGTTAAGATAGAGCATTAGAAACCTAGTGGTTCCATGCAAGAGTTCACCATTCCTACTTGGAAGTGGGAAGAAGTGAACATGGACTTCATGACGGGTTTTCCTAGAACTCGTCATCAGCATGATTCAGTCTGGGTCATTATAGATAGAATGACCAAGTTAGCTCATTTCCTTCCTGTTCGTACTTCTTATTCCACCGAGGATTATGCCAAACTCTATATCAGGGAGTTAGTCAGGTTACACGGTGTTCCACTATCTATCATCTCAGACAGAGGTACCCAGTTCACCTCTTACTTTTGGAAATCATTCCAAAAGGGTCTCGGTACCCAAGTCCATCTCAGCATAGTGTTTCATCCTCAGATAGATGATCAAGAAGAGAGGACCATTCAGACTCTTGAAGATATGATAAGGGCGTGTGCAATTGACTTCAAGGGAAGTTGGGATGACCACTTGCCTTTGATTGAGTTTGCATACAATAATAGCTATCATTCTAGTATTCAGATGGCTCCATTTGAAGCTCTCTATGGTAGGATATGTAGATCTCCGATTGGTTGGTTCGAAGTTAGTGAGGCCTCAGTCATAGGTCCTGACTTAGTATTTGACGCCTTAGAGAAAGTTCAATTGATCAGAGAGAGACTCCGGGATGCTCAGAGCTGACAGAAGTCCTATGCAGATGTTCGTAGAAAGGATCTCGAGTTCGAGGTCAATGACTATGTCTATCTTAAGATCTCTCCCATGAAGGGAGTGAAGAGATTCAGCAAGAAAGGGAAACTCAGTCCCCGGTATGTCGGTCCCTTGAGAATTCTCTGTCACTTCAGCAAGGTAGCTTATGAGCTTGAGTTGCCTTCAGATCTAGCCTCAGTCCATCCAGTCTTCCATGTCTCTTTGCTCAAGAAGTGCATAGGTGAGCCAGCAGTTGTTGTCCCTATTAAGAGCATCGACATTCAGAACAGCCTCTCTTATAAAGAGATTCCAGTCGAAATCTTAGATTATCAGACTCGTAGATTGAGGAACAAAGAAGTCCCTTTAGTCAATGTTCTTTGGCAAAATTAGTCTCATGAGGGAGCTACTTGGAAAGCAGAAGCAGATATGCATTCCAAATATCCTCACCTCTTCCCCGCCAATTCAAATCAAACTCAAGGTAACAGTTCTCCTTAAGCTTATTCAGTTTCATATTAATGTTTCTAGTATAAACTTGGTACCTATTAACCGTTACATACTCAGTCATGTATTCATGTATCAGTTGTCCGTGCTTCGAATATGCACGAGTTCAGTATGTTTAGCATGTCAGTCATGAGATCAATTTTTAGTTTTTCATGTTCAGTTCAGGTTCTGTTGTCTTGTATCCCTTCTCAGTAAATTCTCATTCAAGGACAAATGTTCCCAAGGGGGAGATATTGTAATACCCCGCATGTTTCTAAGCTAGGAAGTGAATAAGTTTTCCTACGTATGAAACCTCTTATCCTGTGAGTAGAATTTTAGTGCATGACTTACAATGAATATCTTAGCGATAGGATAGTTTGTGAAGTCTTAAGCATGCTCATATGAGTCGCTTAGAGTGATGCAAGCTAAGAGTTTTTGAATCCATCAAGTCTTAGTGTTCGATTTTGCAAGGGTCATCTTTGAACAAGAATAAATTGATTGATATGTGACATTTTGGTAGATTTATACCCACCAAATTGTAGAGAATCTAATTAGCTTTCCAACGATACCAATTTCATCAAAATCTGACACCCGAGCAAGGAGTTATGGCCTTTCAAAGTAGAATGTGTCGCCTAACCAATCGCACATGGCCACTAGAAAGCATAGGCGATATCATATGCAGGGCCTATGTAAGTATAGGCGATATCATATGTGGTGCCTATGTAAATATAGGTGATATCATATGCGGAGCCTATGTAAATATAGGCAATATCATATGCGGCGCCTATGTATGGTTTCAGCCACGAAAACACTTAGTTTTTGAGTTATTTCGAGGGTAGTTAAGTCTTTTAACACTCCTTACATGTCCCTAAACCTAAACTCACGAAATTTATTTCTTCAAAACACATTAAAACCCTATTAACATCTCAAATTTTATTATCCAAGAGCTTCATAGGATAAAAACAAGTAGGGTTGCACAATCAAGCTTGAAGGTCAAATTTCAAGAATATTCCTCCGTCAATCATCAAGAACCTCCCTTCCAAGGTATGCGTAGTGTTCATCCACGTATTCCTTTCGTTCGTGGAGTTCAAGAATCAATCTTTAAAATATAAAAGCTTGGTTGGTTGTGGTGCTATGATCATACCCATGTTGATGCTTGTTTGTTTTGCTATATAATAGTATCGTGACTGTATATCTCATGAAAGTTATGTTGTTAGTTGAAAAAAACATGCTATTTAGATGGATTGATAGAATGCAAGTATGAAATCCACCTATGCCTTAAAGAATGCATGCAAGGTGTTCGATAAAATGCCTAGTATGTTAGTACTCCATATTTACATGATTTCATGATATCTAAATAACAAGTTCATGTTAGTCATATGCTACAATATGAATTTCCATGCAAATTATGTGTTGTTATTATTGTGGTATAAAGCAAGTATAATAATGGAGATATAAATTATGTACATAAAATATATCCATTCTTTTCCTATCATGTTTGAAATGTTTAATAAATATATGTAGTATACTATCCCCTGCTTATGATATTGTGAATTGTGGACTCAAATCTTGTGATAAAGTCATGTCATGTGTGTCAATTTCCTCCTATCGAGTCCTGGGGGTATTCGTACCCGAAAACTATAGTTGTGTGCCTAAAGCCATGTCATGTTTCACGATATCCGAACTCAAGCTATGATTCCATAGACTTCAGTCAGTCATGTGACTTAGGAAAACCTCATGATCTCAGTCAGTTGTCAGATATCAGTAACATTCAGCCAGTCAACGGAATTCAGTAAGATTAAGTCATGTATAGTCAGTTATTCATGTCCAGTCCCTCCAGATGGGAGTAGTGGTTAGCACTGAGTGAACCTAAGGATGGAAACTCACCCGCCAGTTCAGGGTGTGATTCTTAGTAGTCATCCTTGTGTTCCAGAACTACGTAGCCAGCGTAGGTTGAGATATCTTAACCTATCAGATTAGGGTTGATGAGGTGGTTTAACCTGTCAGCTTAGGGTTCCCACCGTTCTCATTGAGTACCTGCCAGATAAGGGTCACTCACAAGCTGTCCTTACCCGTGGCATGGTATTGACACCCCTCCAGTCGGGGCAGATATTGGACCTCATCTTAGCCATAACGGCATACATGGGGCATGTCGGTTAAATACTACCTCCCATAATTTCAATATCAGTCTCAGTAAAAGAACTTAGGGTGTTCTTCTGATTTCAGTATATACAGGACTGTCAGATACAGTCGTCCATGTTATCAGCTTGCAGTATCAACCATGATAGTTATCAATAAACCATGTATTAGGTTACAGGTCTTGCTATCACGCATTCACAGTCCCAGTTTCTATATATGTATGTTTGCACTCCCACGTTTATATTAGTCAGTCAGTGTTGTTCATGCATGAAACCCTTTATGTTCAGCCTACCTTCTTCGTATACTCAGTACTTCAGTTATACTGATGCATTTGTGCTATGGTGATTTCTTTTCATGTTACACCATAGGTTTCGAGACACGAGCTCTAACCTAGCAGTAGCGGTAGCATTACAGTCGCAGAGACACAGTAAGTCCTCATTGATTCGAGGACAATATAATTTGATACATTTATTTATTTCTTCAGTTCAGTTTTACGGAGTTAGTTGGAGACATGTTCCTTCAACTCCTTATTCAGATAGTTTAGAGGCTTTCAGATTTATGTTCAGATTTACGTTCAGACTTAGCTTTCAGATTGAGTTATTTTGGGTATTTTCACCCACATGGACGTTATGATTTTTAGACATGGTTTTATTCAGTTGAACCTTATGGCCTTACAGTTGTACGTATTCCGCATTATTATGTCATGATTTACAGTATACAAGTATAGATATCAGTCATGGGTTTGCTTGTGGTCCCTCGGGGTCATGAGCACCGTGTAGCATTTCGGTTCAGCAAATCGAGGCGTTACATTCAACTTAGGTAAAAGATTAGAGGTTGGAAAACCATTATTATGCAATTAACCCTACGAATCAACAACCACGATAAGCAATTTAATGAATGAAGTTCAATAACGTAGTACGATTGTTCGTAAGCCTTAACCCTGTATCTCTATCCTTTGATTGTCCAAAGTTATCTACTTTTTTGCATTAGTTTAGTGTCTTTTTAGTTATCAATTCTAAATCTCTATTTGTCACTCTTCTTAATTCGTTAAACTAGAATTAGATAGGCGGCGAACGCAAGTTCCTGAGACATCGATACTTAGGCTTTCTTGAAGACACTTTACTACTTGATAAGACCACGTACACTTGTGTGTGCGCTTGGGCGCTGTCAAGTTTTTAACGCTGTTGCCGGGGACTTGTTATTAGGAAACTATCTTATTTTTATTTTTTCTATATTGAGTTATAAATAGTTTTGTTTAGTTTCTTTTTATTTTTCTTTATTTTTATTTTTCTCACACTATTCTCGAGATGTTAGTCTAGGATAGATGTTTTCGAGTGATGGAAATTCTTGTTGTTTTTGTGGAGGACACCACCTTGTGGCTTATTGTCTAGATTTTTATGAAAGTGCGTGGACGGAACCTTCACAATATGATGCGGATATTTCTAGGAAGTCTAAGTACTCAAAAACTGATATTGTGGAAATTATTAAGGAGACGCCACAAACACCATGACTATAGTGGCTAAGCAAAGAAATATATGGTGAGGATATTAGCAAATGCGTGGAGAAAACACAAGAATTGAAGTCACTCGATTGTCATCTTAATTTTGAGATTGAAATTGAGAAGGTGAATAAAAGGAAGTGTGTAGTAGATTGTGTAAATTATGAAGTAGGATTTGTTGGGCCACATTCGAAACAGTTTTCTACATTATGTTTAGATAATGTCTTGTATGTGGAATTATTTAAAATAGTGGAAGAGTGTGAAGATGAGGAACAAGAGTCCTATATTCTTGATTTTACACCGTACAAGCAACATAAAAACACACCTCACTTCAAGGCCGAGTGGTTTACTATGCATATTCTATTACTCAGTCCCTTAAATTTTGTACCACCTCCCTATGATCGAGGCAAAAAGATGAATGCAAAGTTGGGGGTGAAATTCATATCCTCAAGATGGAGGAAAAAGTTGATTGGGTCGTGCCGCGATACTAAATTAGGCACTTCTTGGTAGGCAACTCAAGCTAAGGCATGTTTTCTTTTCATCTTTTTGTTTTAATTTCACGTAGTTTTTATTTTTGGTTGAGTCACAGGTTAATGAGAAGTCGGAGTACCATAAACTTGATCTTGAAGCATGGCAAAGAATGAGTGTGGGCTTCCCATAGATACCCTATTTGTGTGAAAATGCATCTAGATAGGCCTAGAGGCCTTAGGGAGTATTTCTATCTTTTTACTTTTAAATTCACTTTGGGGACAAAGTAGATTTTTAAGTGTAGGGTGGGGAATTTCCAAATTTTGGCTCAATTTAAAAAAATTTAGGTTAGGAATAAGTGAGCTATTCTTGTTGGTGCTATTTTGTATTCCATGATGCAAGTGGGTTTGTTTGAAAAAAGACTGTTGAATGAGTGAATTACTACTTTTGAGACTCGTAGGCTCATGTTGGGACTCTTGTATTTGTGGCTTAATTTTAAATTCATGTTATTGTTTGGTTGGGAGTGTATGATGATCCTATTGAGTTGAGCATATGCCTTGTGTGTGTGAGATTTTTGTATATTCCTTGTTGTATATGATGTCTAGAACTTGCCCGGTGTGTGTGTGTGTGAAGAGAAATAAAGAATGTGCGTTTAGGAGATGATTTAGGCATTTCTTTGATAGCCATGTTTTTACCTTATATTTTTCCTACCCCTTGTGCAAAATCCTAGTTAACCCTCATTGAGCCTTTGGCTTTTTCTTTGGTATCCTCATATGTAGCCTAATTCCCTTCTTTGATAGACCATAATTTGATCCATAAAGCTCCTAAGTTCTTCAATAAAAAAAATTGAATTAGTAAGGAGTTTGAGAAATAAGAAGAAAAAGGTGAATGTGATGCCCCAACATAATAGTTATTGGTGTTGATAATTGATGTGTGGTAGTTGGGTGTGATGTAATTGATGCTAGAAATATTTTCATGGTTGAGAAAAAATAAAGAAAAACTAATTCTTATGGTAATAAACTATATGCCCACCAAGTATTTGTGAAAATGCTTAAAAGAGATGGGGAGAAAACAAAATATGTAGGTTGATGAAAAAGTGTAATTTGGTTGTTAGAGATTTGTTTTAAATGTATGATATAGTGTATTAAAGAACTTAGAGAGTTTAGTCACTATTCTTGGAAAAAATAGTTCCTACATGTCCCTTGGCCTACATTACAACCTGGAAAATACCTATTTGATCCTAGGTTCATCATTTGAATATTAGTGTAGCATGACAATAAGGGCAAGCCTATGGCTCATTATGTGTAATTTATGAATTCTTTGTGAGAGTGAGTGTAGCTTGATTTGTATACCCATTATGGAAATTGTTTTATTGTGAGTTTTTATGGGTAACTCTCTTCTTGTGAGGGAACATGTTTGATGAATGTGGGTGATTTGTATTATGTCTTATATTGAGCAATATGCATGAGTTTTCCATGTATTGAGTAAATTCTTGAGGCTAAGATGTTTTGGAGTAGGATTCTTGATCTTTCAATTGTGTATAACATGCTTAGTGTTGTAAACTTGCATTTCATGTAGTCATTGTAGTTCTAGCTTGAATATATTGCATGTAGTAGAAGTGTGGAATCTTTCCATCTCATGATGATTTTAGGTAAGATTTGTTCAAGGACAAACAAGGCTTTAAGTGTGACGTGGTGATGTTGGGTGTATTTATGCATTCTAGCACAACTATTCTAGCCTATTTAGCCTTGTTTTGAGAATGATTCATGTTATGAATGGGTTGAGGATGATATAAATGAGAATTTATGTGTCCAAGTATGTGTTAACAATGTTTAATTGTGGTTTCACATGAGTTTTGATTCAATTTGAGCATTTAGAGTTCAACCGCGAAAACTAGTATAACTAGCTTGAGCTAGGTGTTTTTCTAGTCTATTGTGTTGGGTTGTAATGCATTTTAATGAGTTACTAAGGTTTTTATTATGTATTTATGTGTGAAACAACTTAGCTATAATGTTAAAGGGTCAATTGGATCAAGAAAAGAGTCAAAACAATAAGTTAAAGCTCAATGTGAATTTAGCCTATGCTTAGCTCATGTTTCTAGTTCATCGTTGAGGGTGTTGTGTTGTTTTGAGATCTAAATTATTGTGTTTAATTCTATAGGATGCTTTTTTAATGAACTATGATGATATATGAAGGATTTACAAGCTTCAAATAAAGTGGAAACAACTAAAAAAGGCTTGAAATGGATCACAGAAGCACAAAACACAGCTTGACACTAATTTGGATACCTGAAATGTATTGGGATAGTGTAGGCGCATGGGGAGTCTTGGCACGTTCGACATATCAATGGATTCATAAGGGACCCAAAACAGTGAACTAATACAAAGTCAACGCGTCCAATCGATTTGCTCAACATGATAATTGACGCGGCGCGTCACTGGGTTCGCAGACGACCAGAAATTGTTTCCTTATTCTACAAGGCATGGGCTATTTATTCCACTATAAATATGACATTGTTCACATTTTTTTACTAACTTTTGGACATCCTTGGAATATATTGGAGGCTACATAACTTTTTTTTAGGGTTTTTATCATTCTTTTATTTTAGTTTCTTTCATGGTTTGTATCATCTATCCAAGGGATTGGATGATGAATATCTCCATTAAAGGCTAAAACTCCTATCCGGGGTTAAGGCCACGATCATGATTACTTTCATTTTGAATTAAGTTTGTTAATTTGCTTATCATTATTGGTTGTTTGTTTATTCTTGTTTTAATTATTTTAAGGAATAGATACCCTTAGAATACATCAATTGTCAACCTTGTAATCTCAGGAGACGGAATAGAGAGATAGAATATGGGAATAAGAAAAGTATGGTTCTTGTTTCTTTATAAAATAAGGAATTTGAATTAGCATCTAGGACAGGTATGTACTTAGATGCCTTACTTCATTCACACGTAGGATGATAGCTTTAAAGAACTTAAGTGGACTATTACATCCCCGTTCAATGACGTTGTTGTAAGGTTCAACTTAGGTAAAGGATTAGAGGTTAGGAAACCATGATCATGCAATTAACCCTACGAATCAACAACCACGATATGCAATTTAATGAATGAAGTTCAATAATGTAGTATGATTGTTCGTAAGACTTAACCTTGGATCTCTATCCTTTGATTGTCCAAAGTCATTTACTCTTCCATATTAGTTTAGTTTCTTTTTAGTTATCAATTCTAAAACTCTATTTGGTACTCTCCTCAATTTGTTAAACTAGAACTGGATAGGTAGCGAACACAAGTCCCTGAGAGATTGATACTTGAGGTGTGAGAAGATGCTCACACATTTGAGGCTTTTAACTAAGAATAATTGCAAAGTCTTAAGCAACTTTTTTTGTTTTTGATTGTTTTATGTTTGATTTTGCAGTAGAAGCTGATATGATAGAGAACCAACAAGAATGGAATCAAAGAAGTTAAAATCTGAAGAAATCTGAAGAAAAGTGTAGCTGACGATATTTGTGATAAGTCTCCAGCCCTGTGATAAGCTATCAGCTTCATCGTAAGTAGTAGACAGAGAATTGGCCTAAGTTAAAAGTTGTGATGACATATTGTGATAGGTCGTCAAGGGTCTGATAAGCTGCCAAGAATGTCGTCAGCCTAAGGCAGCACACGAGAACTGAAGCAGAGCCTTGATGATATTTTGTGATAGGTCGTCAAGGAACTGATAAGTCATCAAGATTGTCGTCAGCCTTAAGCAGGAAGAGCCAAAACTGAAGAAGGAGTAGATGACATTTGTGATAAGTCGTCAGCCTCTTGATAGGCTATCACAAATGTCGCCACCTAATCCGAGGAATTTCTGAAATTTTATTATTCTGTTTCCTTATTTAGGGTGAACTATTTAAAGCCTTGTTTAGGGTTTTCTTGGAGAGGCCCGAACATTGAGTTTTGACGATACTTTGATATTTTCTCTCTCTAATTTCTTGGATTGAAAAAGCAAATACTTTAAAGAGTTATTATCATTATTTTAGGATTTCCTTTGTGATCTAATCTGCGATTCACTAGTTATTATTCTTCTTGTGGTAAGTTTAACTTTCAAAGCATGAATACAACTCGTTATTTCGATTTTAGCATTATGAGTGGCTAAATTCCATTAACCTTAATTATGGGATCTAGGGTTAGGGCTTGATAAAGTGTTGAGTGATCAGGATTCGAAAGGTGGTAGGACTTCTTGATAATTTTGAGGTTTTAATTAACGTCTATTGGTTGCAAACAATATATAAACCCCACTTTGATTTTCTTGAGAAAGAAATCAGAGATAGTGGGAAGTGAATTATCAACAGGGACTTGGAAATACTCCATTTAATAATCAGCGCTGTAACAAGTTGGTTACCCTGAGGTAAAATCTGGGATATGAATATAAATTCCCTAAGTCCGAGAGGATTAGGTAATTAAATTCTTAAGTAGGTCGAGAGACATTTAGGCATAACTTCGATAAAGATAACTTATTGTCCTATCTACTGTGAGAATCTTAAACTACTATTAGCATATGTCAAGTACCAAAACCCCTAGTGAACATAATTCTGGTTTTTCATAAAATCTTGATTACGAAGACGTAAGTTAAAGTGACCAACAATTTATTGGCTAATCTCCAAAACCCCCCATTTTATCTTTTTGTATCATCTGTTTGAATTCAACTTGTAGCTATAGTCTCAAATTTGTTTAATCGCCACTCACATTGTTTCCTGTGGATTCGACCCCGACTCCAAAAGTTGGGTAAATATATTGACGATAACCGTCTTGCACTAAATTGAAGTGTAAGTTGAGTGTTATCAAAAATGGCGTCGTTGCCGGGGAACAATTTGGCATAGTTTGGAATTTTAGCCTACTTGCTTGAACTCAAACTTGTAAATATTTGTTTTTAGTTTTCTTTTATTTCTTGTGTTAGGTAGATTTTTATTTTAGTTTACTTATTTCTATGGCATCATGGAATGAACATGAGATTGGTGGTTGGAAATCTTATCTTGATGATCCATGTCCATATTGTGATCGACCTCACTTTTGGGAAGATTGTAGATATGCTCCCCAGAGAAAGATGAGTGCACCATCTCCATCCGACTAGGAGTATGATTTTTCTTTATGTTGTGGTCAAGATGGACATTGGAGTGATTGACCAAATGCCCCTTCCCCCCATTGTGCTATCCCAAATTCTAGTTCTTCTTTTGATTTTGATAGGTCTTTTGGTCAAAAAAAGGAAGAACGAAGTACCGGAAAGAGTGGCATTGAAGCTATGCTTCAACTAATGTTGGATCGTATGGACACAACGAATGATATCATATGTGATATACGTCAAGACATTAGGGAATTTAACAAGGAAGGAGAAAGGATAGGGGAGATGGATATCGAGGTCAATCATCCAAAGCACTCTTCTACATTATCTTTAGATGATATCTTGTATGTGGAATCATTTAGACTAATCAAAGAGTGTGAATATAAGGATCAAGAATCCTATAGTGATGTTGAGCTTGATGTTGAGCAACCCTTGGTGATTTTCCAACCAACCGAACCATTCATGAACGAAGATGTCAAAGATGAGGAAATGGTACTAGAGTCGAAAGAAGAAATCAAGCACAATTCTTGTGAAGATTCTAGTCCATTTTGGAGTAAATATACTATTATGGATGCTACTCCAAAATTGAGAGTTAGTCCTGATTTGAACCACTTTTCAACATTATTCTTGGTGGATGTGATGAAAGTCGAATCACCAAAGAAAATGATAAATTTTGAAAATGAGGAAGAAAATTCTTATATTTTGGAGTTTGTCATTCCAAAAGGGTATACTACAACCCCAGTCTTGAAGTCCAAGAAGCTTAAAGATCTATGTCCATTTAGTGGCTTTTAAAGATCCTTACTATTGCCCAATGAGCCCATATGAAAGTTCGATGCAAAATTGGGCAAACTGTTCAAGTTTTTGAAGTGGAGTGATATAACATTCCTTATCATGCCCTCACATTTGACCAACAGACCTAAAAGATATAAAGATCAAAAGATGGGCCGACAATTCAAATCGTCAAAGTGGAGGGATAAAGGATGACTAAATGTTGTTGTGCCACGACACTAAATTAGGCGTTTCTTGGAAGGCAACCCAAGGTATTTTGTTATTTGTATTCGTATTATGTGATTGACATCAGATCTTTGCACCCATGGTGCCACAGGTATGTTTCTAACTCTCTCATTTTGGTTTAACGCATTGGGGACATTGCATGATTTTAAGTTGAGGGTGGAGCTACTTGTGGGTGTTGATGTCCTCTTGGGATTTTTGTTGTCGTGCCTCTTTTTCTCGGAGTCTTGTTCTTTGTATAGCCGGCATGTTTAGGTGTATTATGTTTTTTTTGTGATGTGTTGTGGTTAACTGGGGGAAAATAAGTATCTAAGACAGTTGACATATTTTTGTTGATTTTTCTTGGAATGATAAATACCTCTCCAATTGTCTATCTGGTAACTGTGTGATGAGAATATATATGTGACTATTGTAAATCTTTTTTTGGCATTAGTATTAAGGACATAATAATCACTGCTAACAATTGCATGAACCGAATGTGTAGTAGCTTGTGATGTACCTTTGTGCCATGTGTGTGTAAGATGATACCTAGTTCCTATTGTGTGTTAAATCCAGAACTTGCCCGATTAGTCTTGCCTTGGTTGTAGGA
The DNA here is from genome assembly GCA_030864215.1 of Capsicum pubescens. NCBI lineage: Eukaryota > Viridiplantae > Streptophyta > Magnoliopsida > Solanales > Solanaceae > Capsicum > Capsicum pubescens. Next base: position 281,815,299 of record CM061543.1, on the reverse strand, counting down.
TAGCAGTTAGGAAAGGATCATAGGTCGTTGTTGATATTAGTCCACTTTTAGCCTAAATGACCTTCCATGTGTGAATAATATCCCTTGGTCCTGATTTTGAGCCTGAATGCCTATTCTTTTTATTATACCTGTCACCTTTCTATTTATATCACAATGAACCTGTTTTGGCCCTGATCCTCCTTGGATATTGTGCACTTTGACTTAGGAAAATAGCCTAAGTTGAGGGTGGCTATCATAGGGGTGCGTGATGTAAAGTGAGTATGAAGAAGGGTAATATATATATATATATGCAAGGCTGGGTGTGGTAAAAAAAGAATGAGAAAAGAAAAGTTGTGCAAAAGAGAAAATGATTAATTAAATGACTATACCCATCCTGAATTTGCTTAATCAAGAAAGGGAGAAATAAGGTAAAGGTTGATAAGTGAGACCCCAAAAAAAAATAGTATAGTGCCAAGGAGGCTTAGTTACTTTAAATAACCTTGCGTATCATACCATCCCCAAGCCTACATTACAAACTGAAGAAAAGTCCTATAGTGATCCTAACTTAACTGTCTGAAAGCTTCGGTAATGAAAATAAGGGAAAGCTTATGGTATTTGGCATATATTGAATGGAAGTTCTTACTGAGAGTGAGTTTCTCTTGACTGTCCCTGCATTTACATGCTTGATTTCATATATGAGTGAGGAGGGACTTCTTTGTTGTAAGGGCACATTGGTTGCATTGCTAGTTTCCTACTTGTTTGGGTAGTGTAATTTGTATATAGGTATGGTTATTTTTGCTAAGTTGATGCTATAGCTTGATTCCTTTCTATCATATTGTTGATCTTCATGGATATACACAGATGGGTTTAAAGTGATTGAAAATTGAGAGGGTAATGTGTTTTGAACTAAAATTGATGACCAACTGTCATAGGCATCTTATGTGTCTCTTGGTTAAGCATCGTAATGTTGTGTTTTAGTTGCTTGAGGAAAAGCAATTGTTTTATGTTGAGGGTGTTGATGTGTGAGTAGATGCTAACACATTTGAGGCTTTTAACTAAGAATAACTGAAGAGTCTTAAGCAACTTTTGTCGTTTTTGATTGTTTTATGTTTGAATTTGCATTAGAAGTTGATATGACAAAGAACCAACAAGAATGGAAGCAAAGAAGTTTAAATCTGAAGAAATCTAAAGAAAAGTGTGGCTGACGACATTTTTGATAAGTCGTCATCCCCGTGATAAGCTACCAGCTTCATCGTCAGCAGTAGATAGAGAATTGGCCTAAGTTGAAAGTTGTGACGACATTTTGTGATAGGTGGCCAAGGGTCTGATAAGCTTTCAAGAATGACGTCAGCCTAAGGCAGCACAGGAGAACTGAAGCAGAGCCTTGACGACATTTTGTGATAGGTCGTCAAGGAGCTGATAAGTCATCAAGATTGTCATCAGCCTTAAGCAAGAAGATCCAAAATTGAAGAAGTAGTTGATGACATTTGTGATAAGTCGTCAGCCTCCTAATAGGCTATCACAAATGTCGTCATCTAATCCGAGGGATTTCTGAAATTTTATTATTTTGTTTCCTTATTTAGGGTGAACTATTTAAAGTCTTGTTTAGGGTTTTCTTGGAGAGGCCCGCACATTGAGTTTTGACGATACTTTGATATTTTCTCTCTCTAATTTCTTGGCTTGAAAAAGCAAATACTTTGAAGAGATTATTATCATTATTTTGGGATTTCCTTTGTGATCTAATCTGTGATTCACTAGTTATTATTCTTCTTGTGGTAAGTTTAACTTTCAAAGCATGAATACAACTCATTCTTTCGATTTTAGCATTATGAGTGGCTTAATTTCATTAACCTGAATTATGGGATCTAGGGTTAGGGCTTGATAAAGTGTTGAGTGATCTGGATTCGAAAGGTGGTAGGACTTCTTGATAATTCTAAGGTTTCAATTAACGTCTGTTGGTTGCAAACAATAGATAAAACCCACTTTGATTTGCTTGAGAAAGAAATCAAATATAGTGGGAAGTGAATTATCAACAGGGACTTGGAAATACTCCGTTTAATAATCATTGTTGTAACAAGGTTGGTTAACCTGAGGTAAAATCTAGGCTGCGAATATAAATTCCCTAAGTCTGCTAGGTAATTAAATGCTTAAGTAGGTCGAGAGACATTTAGGCATAACTTCAATAAAGATAACTTGTTGTCCTATCTACTGTGAAAATCTTGAACTACTATTAGCATCTGTCAAGTACCAAAACCCCTAGTGAACATAATTATGGTTTTTCATAAACTCTTGATTACGAACACTTAAGTTAAAATGGCCAACAATTTATTGGCTAATCTCCAAAACCCCCATTTTATCTTTTGGTATCATCTGTTTGAATTCAACTTGTAGCTATAGTCTCAAATTATTTTAATCGCCACTCACATTGTTCCCTGTGGATTCGGACCCGACTCCAAAAGTTGGGTAAATATATTGACGACAACGGTCTTGCACTAAATTGAAGTGTAAGTTGAGCGTTATCAATACTTGGGATTTCTTGAAGCCACTTTACTACTTGATAAGTCCACGTACACTTGCATGTGCGCTTGGGTGCTGTCAACCACCATAGTCTATCATACAAGCACGGTGCATATCCTTTAAAACCTAAATAGTTTGCTCTGACTGACCATCGGTTTGGTGGTAAGAACTAGTTCTAAGATCAACTCGGGTACCCAACTCCTCAAGAAAATTCTTCCAAAAGTGAGATGTGAACATCGAACCTCTATCTGAGATGAACACTGGGACACCATGAAGACAAACTATATCACGAATATAGATTCAGGCCAACTTCTCAGCATTGAAAGAAACTTGAATGGGAATTAAAGGAGCAGGTTTGGTCAATTTATCCATGATGACCCAAACACTTTTAGAACCTTAAGAAGTATGATGCAATACATTTATGAAGTACATAGAGATCGGTTCCTATTTCCACTCGAGAATAGGCAACCTCTTAACAAAACCACTAGGCCTTAAATACTCGGCCTTCACCTACTGGAAAAAAATGCAACGAGCTACAAAATCTGCTATATCCTTCCTCATACCACCCCACCAGTAATGTTGTTTCAAATCATGATACATCTTAGTCACTCTCAGATGGTGTGAATACCTGGAATAACGAGCTTCCTCCAAAATCAATCTAATCCAATCACCCACTATAGGCACAAAAACTCAGCTTCCAATTCACAAAACACCATTAGACTCAATTGAGGTTTCATTAAACATACTCAGCACCGTATCCGAATCACTCTCAACCAACCCTCATCAAACTAATGATCCTGAATCTACTCCATCAAGACTTAGCCTCCATAAATGCCAAAAACACATCCAGGTGTTGAAATATCAAACCTAACCATCTTATTAGGCAAAGACTGAACCTCTAAGGCCAAAGGCCTCTCCTGGGTCAGAGATATCCCAAGTTAATCTTGCTAGTTGACTTTGGGATTTAGGCATTCACAACCACATTAGCATTGTCACCCGAATGATAAAGAATAATCAAGTCATAATCCTTAAGCAACTCAAGCCAATAATGTTTCCTCATATTAAGATCTTACTGGTTGAAGAAATATTGAATACCATGATGATTTGGAAAAATCTTACAACGGACTCCATACAAGTAGCTCCTCCACAACTTCATAGAGAAAACAACTGCGCACAACCCCAAATCATGGTTAGGGTAATTCTTCTCATGGGGCTTCTACTGATGAGAAGCATACATAATCACCTTACCCTCTTACAATAACACAACAAATAATCCAATAAAAAATCATCACAGAAGATGAAAAAACTCATGCCCTCTTTGGGAAAAGTCAAGATAGGAACTAAAGTCAACAAATCCTTGAGCTTTTAGAAGCTTGCTGTCATAACCCAATTTATGAGTCATGATGGAACCTACTTTATCTCGCAAGTAGGTAAGCCAAACAATAGCCTAGAATTATATAAGATTGTATAACTTGGAGGGAAATGGCCTAAAAGCGAGAAATCAACATTTAAAGAGTCAAAACTACAATAAAGCAGTCATAACAATCAAATAGATTGATAAATGGGGAATAACCACCCCAAGACTCAGTAATGTCAGTATAAGAGCTACCACAAATAAACCATAAGTACTGAATGGTTAAATATAATCAGTCTAAAACATGACAAACTACACATAGATAAATAGAAGGAGAAAAGGGCAACACTAACACTGAGAGCTTGCCCGATCCCCAAAATTAACTCAGATTTGCACCAAAAAGGTACAAAAGTTTAGTATAAGTACTAAAATCATAGGTAGTCAGTAGGCCTCATCGGTTGACTAAGCTATATCATGATATAAATATGATAATATGAAAGATAAAATAAATAACTCAAGGTAAAAGGGAAAATCTGGAAATAAGCTCTAACATGGATGTACTTGAACAAATAAATACATATGTAGAAGTAATGCACATATCACACAACAATAATTGTAGGATTGGCCCAATAAGCGCAGAAAAGTAGATAACCCAACACAAGCCCCCATAGGCTAAGAGGGTACAATCAAGGATAGTAAATAACCCAATAATCATAAATTACCAGTTATCATCCCATGAACAAAAATCTATCTGAACCATATCACATGATAAATAACTCCCAAAATGTCAGACATGAACTAAACTCAATAGTGTCATTGTTAATACCATCATTTATTGGACTTGAACCGAAACTCATATATCATTATCATCATTAAATACTATACTCAAACCACAACTCAGATATCATTAGAACATATCAACAGGCAATGTAAATAAACCATAATCAAAAGACATATCATTAAATCACAATAATTATCCACTAGAAATTACCTGAAATTAGCACTATCTCTTAGTTACTAACTAGCATAATCAATAAACATCTAATCTTATTAAACTCCCAAAATAAATATCATAAAGGGTATATAATGCATAAATAAGTCTACAGAAGATAACACAAGTCTTGGCCTAAAGTGGGATGGAGGGTCCCACTTCTAATCCTCAAAATCTATTTTAGAAAAACTCTACCCTAGACTAGGATAAGGTATCTAAATTCATTTCTAGATGTTAAATAAGCCATAATTAGCCCAAAGAAAGAAATTCTCCTTAAAACCTAAGAACCTTAGTAAATTACACTTAAATATGGTTTCAATGTAGCCTAAATAGTCCAACTAACCCAAATAATTTCAATCATCCATCTAATACCTAATCCCATCTCATATCTAGAAGACTAACAAAATCAAACTATGAAATAACTTAATCTATAAAGAGGGTAAACCTAGCCTACCTGGATACCAAAGAAAAGCCTGAAGCATCTATTAAACCACTGATTTTCCTTTCTGAGGAGCTTCTGCAAGGTGCCACGCTAACAAAATCACCATCTACATTTCAATACGAGAACTGTGATACCCATATTGTACTATTGTGCTTTGGATCCAAAATCATATATAAATCCCATATGGGGATCATTTTTGAAATCACACTTTCAAAACCAACACAATGTCCCTCCATGCTAAAAGAACCCCTACCCTAAAAAAATAGGTGAATTTCGAGCTCTAATGGTGCTATAATAAAGCCACCAAGCTTTTAGGGATTTTAGCAAAAGTATGGAGAAATCAACTATGAAAATAATGAAATTTTACATCAAATTCGATGAAGAATTGCATAAATTAATGATACTAAAGCATCAAAAATCATCCCAAATTGGTTCTTCCAAGAATTCCCATATTTTTTTATCCTATATTTTAGAGAATGGTTGAAGAATGGTGAAAATACAACAAAGTGGGGTATTTATACCCTTTCTAGGCACATGGGTGGCGCTTAAGTAGACACTAGGCCGCTTTAGCTGTAGGCGCTAAAGCAACCAGTGGACCGCTAAAGCGGTACTTTGCTGGAATGGAAGGCTGCTAAGGCGGTCGATTGACACTAAAGAAACTAGAGCTTTAGCAACCAACTAGTATCTAAAGTAGCACTTGCCGCTTTATCAGGTCCAATATTATTCCCAAAGGGCTGCTAAAGCGCTCTTCTCTATAGAACCAAAAGTCCAGTTTAGCGGTCACACCAGATTTCCTTGCATAAACTGGAGACTTGGAATATTTTTTAGTCTCCACCAACCCCTTGGGATTCATCAGGAATCCCATATATGCAAATGAACTATGCTACCCTATAAAATTCAATGTTCTAGACTCGATGGCATAGTTGGATTTACTATCCGAGGTCGTTTCAATGAAAAGTGGTTCCCGCACCTACTTGCCATGTTTCTTAACTTTTGGCCAATAACTTAAAATGAGTCCAGGAGTCTCAGGAACAAAACCAAGGATCCTCCTAACCTAAAATCGATGCTCTAGAGATGTTGGGATAGTCAAAATTGGTATATGAGGTCGTTTGACTAAAGTTTTTGATTGATAGCCAATTTGAACCAATGAAGGTTCGAAAAATAGAATTGTCTCTAAAAAACAAATAAACTGCCCAGTAATCGAATTGTTAGTTCCAGCAAGTCATAAATGACTTGGGGCATCTATGGAAATCTCTAAGCAGCGAAAATGAGTGGCAATATATAGAATGATCTGTAGGGTCATTATACTATCCATTACTAAAAGAACTTTCACCTACAAAAGTAAAGGATTAGGATGTACTTGAGGCCTTGAACAGGTGAGGATACTAGGTCCGTATCTCTCTCTCGATATCCTATGTATCCTCCTCTACTTGGTAGTGCCTCCACTAAACCTTAAATACTGGAATCCCTCTAGTGAGCAACCATCTAGCATCACTGGACAATATGAGCACCGGCTCATCCACGAAGGTCAACTGCTAATCCAACTGAACTAAGTCCTATCTAAGCATATGATAAGAGTCAGGAATGTATCACCACAACATAGAAAACTGGAAAATCGGATGGACAACAATAAAATCTGGGGGTAAGGCTAACTCATAAGACACCTCACCAACTATGCGAAGGATCTCAAAGTGTTCAATATATCTGGGGATGAGCTTACCTTTCCTTTCGAGCCTCATCCTACCCTTTATGGGTAATACATGGAGGAATACCCAGACACCAAGTACAAATCTCAAGGCATGAAGTCTATGATTTGTATAAGCCTTCTGCCTACTCTGAGATGCCCTCAACCTATCATGAATAACATTGACTCTATCCAACGACTGTTGAAGAAAGTTTGTACTACGGGGTCTAATCTCGGAAGTACCAAACCATCTAATTGGAGAATGATACCACCTGCCATATAAAGCCTCAAAAGGCACCATCTCAATACTCGAATTGAAGCTATTATTATACGCAAACTCTTCCAAAGTCCATGGTAATTCACTCCCATTTCCTCTCGGGAATGTCTAATATCGGAATCAATCCACCAGGTCTCTAATGCTCGGCCTTCACCTATTGAAAATATAGGCAGCGAGCTACAAAGCCGCCATATCTCTCTTCAAACCACTTCACCAATAATGTTACTTTAAATTTCTATACATCTTAGTTGTACCTAGGTGAATATAGTATCTGAAGCTATAAGCCTCATGCAAAATTAACTAAATAAAGTCATCAACCCTTGGAACAAAAATACAGCGATCAAATGCCAAAACACCCTCTGAATCTATAGTATCCATCTTGGACTCACTGCTCAACGCCTGATCACGAATGATGCAATGTATCATATCCTCAAATTGATGACTCTGAATCTTCTCGAATAGTAAAGACCTTGCCTCAACATAAGCAAGAATCCTCCTAGGTACTGAAATATCAAGTCGTACAATCATGTTGGGTAAGGGTTGGAAATATCATGTCAATGGACTCTGAGAAATTAAAATAGAAGCCAAACTACCCATACTCACCGTTTTTTGACTTAAAATATCTGCTACAACTTTTCTTACCCGGGATGTTACAAAATTGAGATGTAATAATCCTTAAGAAATTCCATACATCTACACTGCCTAGAATTAAGCTCTCTATGGGTGATAAGATGGTAAAGATTACAATTATCCATGAACATATCAAAATGAACACCATAAAGATAATGCCTCTAAATCTTAAGCGTGAAAACTACCATTGCCAACTCTAAACTATGAGTATGGTAGTTGAGATCATACACCTTCATCTCCCTTGATGCATAAGAAATAGGACGACCCTGTTACATCAACACACAACCCTAACTAACACCAGAAGCATAATAATACATGGTGAATCCCTTACCCTCAACGGGAAGAGCCAAAATAGCAAATGATGTAAGAAATCCATTGAGCTTTCTAAAGCTTGACTCACATATCTCGAACCATTGGAAAGGAATTTGCTTTTGAGTAAATCAGATCATTGGCACTGCAGTATTATCAAAATTCTCAATGAACAATCTATAGTAACTGGACAAACCAATGAAGCTACGATCCTCAATCTAAGAAGTAGATTTGGCCCAATCATGAATATACTCAATCTTTGTTGGGTCTACCATAATATTATCCTTATACACCACATGCGCAAGGAATGTCACCGATTCAAGCCAAAACTACAACTTAGAGAATTTGTCAAAAAGCAGATAGTCTCTTAAACTCAGGAGCACAATCCTCAAATTTTGCATGTGTTCCTCTCTACTCCTCGAATAAGCAAGGATGTTATTGATGAACACAATCATAAAAGAATCCAAATAAAGTATAAACACATTGTTCATCAAATCCATTAACATGGTTGGGGCATTAGTCAATCCAAAATACATCACCAAAACTCATAATGACCATAATGAGTCCTAAAGGCTGCCTTTGGGATATCCTCAACCCGAAACCTCAATTGATAGTAACCAAACCTCAAATCAATCATAGTAAGAACCACTTCTTTTTTAAACTGGTCAAACAAGTCATCAATACAAGGAATAGGATATCAGTTCCTCACTGTCACCTTATTAAGTTGCCTATAATCAATACACACACACATTGAACCATCTTTGTTCTTCACAAACAATACAAGATCTTCCCCAAGGAAACACATTCAGTCTAATGAAACCCTTACCAAAAAGATCCTTAAAATAAGAATTTAGCTCCTTAAGCTTGGCAGGAGCCATACGATAAGGTGTCATAGAAATAGTTTGGACGCCTGGCTCAAGATTGAAAACAAAATCAATATCATGCTCAGGAAGAATGCTAGGTAGATTGGTAGGAAAACATCAGGAAATTCATAAACAATAGGAACAGAATCAAGCGACAAATTCGCAACACTAACGCCATAACTATAAGCGAGATAAGACTCACAACACCTCGAAATAAGCCTTTTAGCATGATATAAGAAATAATCCCCATTGGCTCATGGATAACTTCTCCCTACAGCACTATTGGGGGTATACCAGGCATGGAAAATATAACGGTCTTAGCAAAATAATCCATGACTGCATGATAGTAGGACAACCAGTCCATGTGCAGAATTACATCAAAATTCACCATATCTAAAACAATAAGATCACCCTGAGTATCAAACCCTCAAATAGTCAAAACACATGATCTATAAACCTGATTCAATATTAAAGAATCACCCACGGGAGTAGATACACATAATGGCATAGACAATGAATCTCAAGATAACTCTAACACGGGGCATTATAAGAAGAAATATAACAATAAGTGGATCCTATATCAAATAAAGAAAAAGTTGACTAACAGCACACCAAGATCCTACTTGTGATAACAACATCTAAAGACCTAGACTTGAGTCTTGAAGGTATAATATACAACTGACCGCGCCCGCCACCTGGCAGGGCTCCTGACTGATCTCCTCTCCTACCTTCTTAATAACCTCCAAAAATACCCTGGGGACCACCTCTAGCTTTGGGCAAAACTTTCCAAATTGGCCATCTCTCTAAATGAAAGGAACCATTGCTCCACGAATGGGGAACTCTCTTGAGAAATAACCAAAATCTCTACAACTATAACATGCCCCAGGCTCATTACTAAAACTAAAAAAATTGTCTAATCCAGAATAACCACCATGACTATGATAGCCAGAAAATTAACCCCTTGAAGACTGATCACTGCCCTGTCTAGGACGATTACTAAAACTAGACTGGCCTCCATCTATAATTTGAAGAGCTTCCTTAATGGGACTACTATACTGACCCTTCTGCTGATATGACTGACACAGAGAATACCTACTCTGAGAACCACGGCCTCTAAACCATGAACCACTACAGCTCCCACTGAAACTACCCTGATATCGCGCCCTTTTATCACTACGCCCTTAGGCCTCACAATGTATCTCCTCCATAACCTGAGCATGATCAAAACCTTCAGCAAAATACCTACCCACAACAACTAATCTCTATGTATAAATACAAAGAGGGAGTCTTAATGCTCAAATAAAGCAACAAACCCTCTTATACTCAGTAGTCAAAATAGAATTAGCATGCCTATCCAACTCATGAAATTGAGCCTTATACTTCATAATATACATAGCGACCTACTCTAACCTCAAGAACTAATCCCTAAAATGATCCCTAAGATGTGAGGCATAAACTTCTCTAATAACATCCTGGAGAGCTGAGTCCATGTCAATGGGAAGATCCAACTGGCCTGGAATCAAAATAACCTCTCCACCAATGTCAAGCTACCAATTTTAACTAAAAAGTAATGTAATCCACACCACAAGTCTCAAGTAGTACCAAATTACAGAGCTTACCCTCACAAACAATTAAGAACTCATATGCATCCTCGGTTGATGACCCAGAAAACCTAGGCAGGGCCAATCTTAAGAACCTACACAATATTTTCTACTCTTCAAAAGACATAGTAGGCTAGGAAACCATTGGCTGAGAAACTACCAATTGGGCAACTACTGGATAAACAACCACCGGCGTAGAAGGGACCTCAAATCTAGAAACCACAATCATAGGCTAAGCCCCTACCTCAGTACCAGTTTGATCTACAGACTGTGAACTATTAGACGGTGCACCATCAACCAATCCCAAAATCTGAACAAAGCATCCCTGTGCACTAAAGAAGAAATAAACCCCAATAGAGTCTAGGTTGGTCCTTGTCCAAACGTTGGCTGGGGTGGAAGAATGTTGGTCTCAGGAGCGAGAATAGGGTATGGAGAAGGCCTCATATCTTTGACCATAATTGGGGTCACGTCCCTATGTTGTCTATGACCTCTAGGTCATCCACGAACAATGATAGGATCCCTAGACTTGATCTCAGGATCCTCATCTCGTATAGTGGTAACACATTTCCTAGCCATCTGAAAAAAGTGAAATGAGAGGAACGTTTTAGAAACCAACTCAGACTCTTAGCACAAAATGAGTGGAAAAAGTGAAGAACTCCTAACTATGCCTTATATCCTCCCAATGATAAGAAAAAGACGTCATCATTCCAATCTATGGGACTTTACTAGACACTTACTTTTGTAACAATAATATTAGTGAAATCTGGCTCTGATATAAATTTTTCATGACCTAATCTATGAGTCATTACAACACTTACTTTATCTCACCAGTAAGTAAGTGAAACCATAGACCAGAATGATAATAATGGGCTTACTTAGAAGAAAATGGCCTAAAATCCAAAAATTAACATTTCAATAGTTAAAACATTAATAAAGAAGTCATAACAGTCTAAAGATAGATAAAAGAGTAACAACCACCCCAAGATTCAATAATGTCGGTACAAAAGCTGTGAACCCTAAGTACTGAAGAGTCAAATACAATCTATCTCAAAAATGAAATACTAGACATCGATAAATAGAAGGAAAAAGGAACAACTCCAACTCCAAGAGCTCACTATATCCCCAAAATCAACTTAGCATGATTTCAAAATTAGCTGAAGTTAATAGTAGTATGATCTACACCAAAAATATATAGAAGTTTAGTATGAGTACCAAAACCATGGGTACTCAATAGGTATCATCATCTGACTTAGCTAAATCATAATACAAATACCACAAGATACAAGATAAAATAAGTCAAGGTAAAAAGAAAAAACTACAAATAAGATCTGACATAGTTGTACATGAACAAATAAATACATAAGATGAAGTATCACAAATATCATACAACTATAACTTCAAGATTAGCACCCATAAGCTAATAAGTGCAAAAACACAGATAACCTAGTGCAGGCCCCCATAAGTCTTGATGGTAAAATCAAGGAAAGTAAATAACCCAATAATCATAAATTATCGATTATCATGCCATGACCAATAGTCCATCTGAACCATATTATATCATATCATAAGTAACACCCAAAATAACAGACTTAAACCAAAACTCCGTAGTGCCATCGCCATTATCATTATTTTTCAGACTTGAACCAGAACTCATATATCATTTTGCTAGAGTTGAACCAGAACTCATATATCACTATCATCATCATATGGTAGACTCAAATTGGAACTTAGATATATTTAGACCATATAAATAGACCATTTAAATGAACCATAATTATTTTCCATATCACTAAATCACAATAATTATCCACTAAAACTTACCTAAAATTAGCACTAACTCTAAAATACAAAACTAGCATAATCAATAAGAATATAATGTTTTGACCATCCCAAAATAAGGATAAATAAGGGTAAATCTACAAAAGCTAACCCAAGTCTTAGCATAAGGCTGGCCGGAGGGGACCATTTCTAATACTCAAAATCCATTTTAGGAAAATTCTACCTCGGACTAGTCTAAGATATCTAAATTCATTTCAAGATGTTAAATAATCCATAATTAGAACTAAGATAGCAATTCTCCCTAAAACATGAACAACTTAGTCAATGATGCCTAAAATTATGATTTCAAGATAGCCTAAAAAGTCCAACTAACATAAATAATTTCAATTATACCTCCAACACCTAAACCACATCCCATATCTAGAATACTATCATAATCATACTAAGAAATAGCTCAATCTATGAAGAGGGTAAACCTATCAAACCTAGATGTCAAAGAAAAGCCCAAAGGATCTGCTAAACCATCAATTTTCCTTTGCGAGAAGCTTTTGTAAGGTGTCATGCTATCAAAATCACAATCTACTAATCACTATGAGAACTATGATACCCATATTGCACTATTGGGATTTGGATTCAAAATCACCTAAAAAATCCCATGTAGTGCCCATTTGTGTAATTGCACTTTCGAAACTAACAAAACATCCCTTTATGCTCAAGGAACCCTTAACTTAAAAATGGGTGAATTTCGAACTCTAATGGTGTTATAATAAAGCCACTAATCTTTTATGGATTTTAGAGATAGTATGGAGAAATCAACCATGAAAATATTGGAATCTTACCACAAATTCGATGAAGAATCGCATAAATTAATGTTACTAAAGCTCCACAATCACCCAAAATTGATTTTCCCAAGAACTCTCTTTTTTTAGAGTTCAATAGTCTAGGGAATTGTTGAAGAATGGTGAAAGTCGGTCTAAGTGGGGGTATTTATACCATTCTAGGAATGCGGGTGCCACTTAATCTGGCATTGGGATGCTTTAGCAGTAGGCGCTAAAGCGCCTAACGGGCCGCTAAAATTGATTCCTTACTGACATGCCAGGCCATTAAGGCATACAATTGGCGCTAAAGTGACTAGTGCTTTAATCTCCAAGTATCTTCTAAAGCAAAACTTTCCAATTTGGTCAAGGCCGCTAAAGCACCAAAAGGCCGCTTTAGCGATCGCAACAGATTTCTTTGCATCAGTTTGAGAGTTGAAATATTTTTGAATCTTTCCCAACCCCTCGAGATTCATTTAGAATCCCGCATATGCAAATGAACTATGCTATCCTATCAAATTCAACGTTTCATACTCAATAGGGCAGTCAAATTTCCATCCGACTTTTTTTTGACAAATAATGGGTCCCACACCCACTTGTCATATTTCTTAACTTTTGGCTAATAGCTCAAAATGAGTCTGGAAGTCTCGGGACACAAACCAAGGGTCCTTTTAACCTAAAATTGATGTTACAGAGCTATTGGAATAGCCAGAATTGGCATATGAGGTTGTTTTTTACAGAATTTTTTCACCTGATAGCCTATTTAAACCAGTGAAGGATTCAAAATAAGAAATAGGCCATAAAAAACAAATGAATTATCCGGTAACTAAACAGTCAGTGCTAGCAAGTCATAAATGACTTGGGGAAGCTATGGGAAAGCTCTAAGCATCAAAAATGTGCAAAAATACAAAAAATGACCTGGATGGTCATTAAACTCGCCTCACAAGCATCATACCACTAAAAGAAAAAAAATCTGAGTTAACTTGGTCAATGAAGCTATAATAGATGAAAGCCCCTCAACAAAGCACAGATAGTAGCCTAGTAAACCAACAAAACTCTAAAACTCGATAGGAGAAGTAGTCCTAGCCTAATAATGAACTGCTGCAATCTTAGTCGGATCAGTAATAATACCATCCTTGATCACCACATGACCCATGAAAGAAATAGACTCCAACCAAAACTCACACTTGGATAACATAGCATACAATTTCCTATCCCTCAATCTTTGAAGCACAATCCGCAAATGCTCCACATGGTCAGCCTTACTCTTGGAATAAACCAAGATATCATCTATAAATACAATAACAAATGTGTTGAGATATGGCCGAAATACCCAATTCATGAACTCCATGAACGTGGATGGGGAATTAGTCAATCCAAAAAACATGACCAAGAACTCATAATGATCGAATCAAGTCAGAAAAAAGGCCTTTGGAATAGTCAAAGTTCTAATCCTCAACTGGTGATACCTGGATCTCAAATCAATCTTCAAAAATATTGAAAAACCCTAAAGCTAATAGAACAAATCATCAGTAAGAAGAAGAAAATACTAATTCTTAATCGTCACCCTATTAATATATTGATAATCAATATACATACGCAAAAACCTATCCTTTTTCTTCTAAAACATGAAAAGCACACCCCAAGGTGATACACTAGGTCAGATAAGTCCCTCATCCAACAATTCCTATAATTGATCCTTCAGTTTCTTTAACTTTGTTGGGGCCATCCTATAAGGATAAATAGAAATAGTCTTGGTACCCGACTCAACATTAATAACAAAGTCAATATTCCTATACTAAGGCATACCAGAAAAATTCCTATACTGAGGAATACCAGACAAATCCATTAGGAAAACATTCATGAATTCACAAACAATATGAATAGAATCCAAAGAAGGAGGTGAAGCAGTACTAGTATCACGAATATGAGCCAAATAAGATAAGCATCCCCTCTCAACCAAGGATGATCCTGGAGGAAAGATGTAACTCTCTTGGTACCCAAATGAAGCACACCCTTCCAAGATATCCTTGGCACATCTCGGAGAAGCTAAGGTCACTATCTTATATGACAATCCATAACAGCATGATAATGAGCTAACCTAATCCATACCCAAGATGACATTAAAATTTACCATATCTAGGACAATCAAATCTACCTAAGTCTCATGCCCAACAAAAGTCACAACACAAAATTGGTGCACCCGATCCACCACTAAAGAGTCTCCTACAGGTATAGATACAAAGATAGGTATAGCAAGAGGCTCATAAGAAGAATCAAAAATAGGAACAAAATAAATAGACAGATAGGAGAAGGTCGATCAGAGATAGATCAAAGAACATAGATGCAAATCTAAAATAAATAGGGATTATACCTGTGATAATATCATCAAAATCCTTTATTTGTAGTCTGGTGGGTATAGCATAGTACAATTTATGACCACCATAGGCACCACTGCCTCTGCCTTGTGTACCTCAAATACAACCTCTACCTCTTACAGTCGATATAAGAGTGGCCCTGAAAACATGATGGGGACAGTTCTTGGATAAATGGACAACCTCAACATACATGTAGCAACCTCTATGACCCAAATAAATTGGAAAAAGGTACGATTGATCTAGAACAACCACCAAAAGGTTCTTGAACAAAATACTCATTACCTGAACCCTATAAGGATCCCTACACCGATCTACCATTATATCCATGAAAGAATCTAGAATCTCTACCTAGATGAGTTTGACCTCTAAAATCATCCTGACAGTACACCCTCTTGTTGCCTCTCTAAAAATCTCAAAGAATAGACTTAGCCATCTATGCATGATCCATTATATTCTAAAATAATTCCCCATACACTACCATCTAAGTTATTGCAAGTTAAAGCAAACCATCTAATATTTTTACGAACTTATAAATGACATCAGTCTTTATGGCAATACTGCAATAGAAATATCTAGACAAGGCATGGAAGTATGCCTCCTACTCTAAAACGGTCATGGATCCCTACTCCAGGTGATCAAACTCATCTCCCATCTAATCCCTCAGACTGTAAGACACAAAACTATCTAAACAGGCCTTAGTAAACTAGTTTGAAGTCATCTCTGGAGTGTCCGGTGATCAAACTCCAGGTGATCAAACTCATCTCACATTTTACTGTTCACAGTTCGATCGGAATGGTCGTAGTTTGATCGGAATGGCCGTAACTCATCGCTCGAGTGTCCGTTTTGGGTGATCCACATATCGTTGGAAAGATTATTCGATGCTCTACGAAATGGTGGGTCGAAATCCAAGAAATGACACACAGAAAAATTATAAATCATTCTCGAAGATAGGATTCCGACACGTTTACGTACAAAATTTCAACGAAAAAAAAATCCGAGGTATTACAGTGTGTGGTATTTATTTGTAGTAAGGAGACTTTGTTGGATTTTTTCAAATTAGATATGGTGGATTTTGATGTAATTCTGTAGATGGATTGGTTACACTCGTGCTACGCGTCCTTAGATTGTCAGACCCATAAAGTTGTCTTTAAGTTTCCTGGGGAACCGGTTTATTGAATGGGAGGGTGGTTCCCTATATCCTAAGGGGAAGTTTATATAATATCATAGAGCTCGTAGATTAATCTGTAAAGGGTGTCTCTAACATTTGGTTCGGGTTAAAGACTCTAACTCGGATGGTCCTTCTTTGCATTTGGTTTTTGTAGTGAATGAGTTTACTGAGGTCTTTCAGATGATTTTCCTGGTGTTCCTCTAGATAAGGAGATTTTTTTGGGGATTGATTTGGTTCCGGACACTCATTTAATATTTATTCCTCCTTATAGAATGGCTTCGGCTGAGTTAAGGGATCTCAAGGAGCAACTTAAGGATCTTTTGGATAAGGGTTTCATCTGTCCTAGTATGTCTCTATGGGATGTACCGATGTTATTCGTGCATATGAATAATGGTTCCCTTTGGATGTGTATTGACTATAGGCAGTTAAATAAGGCGACGGTTCAGAACAAGTATCCTCTTCCAAGAAAGATGACTTGTTTAATCAGGTTCAAGCTGCCAAATTCTTTTCAAAGATAGATCTTCGGTCAGGGTATCATCAGGTTAAGATTAGGGATGTGTCTATCCCTAATATGGCCTTTCATACTCGGTGTAGGCACTTAGAGTTCTTGGTTATATCATTTGGTTTGACAAATTCTCCGACGAAATTCATGGATTTGATGAGTAGGATATTCCATCATTTTCTTACCTATTCATTATTGTGTTATTGATGACATCTTGGTGTACTCTGAGAGTAAGGTGGAGCATGCCAATCACCTCTGTGTGCTGTTGCAGACCTTCAAATAGCAGCAATTGTATTCAAAATTCTTGAAATATGGATTCTAGTTGAACAATATCACTTTTCTAAGTCATATTATTTCTAGTGAGGGGATCATGGTGGATCCACAAAAGGTGGCAGTGGTTAAGAAGTGGCCTAGACCCATGACTCCAACTGATATTCAGAGCTTCGTGGGTTTGGTTGGGTACTATAGAAAGTTTGTGGAGAGTTTTTTTATAATAGCTTCCCCATTGACTAAGTTGACTCAGAAGAAGGTAAAGTTCTCTTGGTTGGATGCTTGTCAGGGTAGTTTCGAGAAGCTGAAGGATAAGCTAACTTCGGCTCCAATTTTGACTTTGCCTAAAGCCAATGAAGGGTTTTTGGTTTACTATGATGCTTCTCCAGTAGGACTTGGTCGTGTTCTAATGCAGCATGGTAAAGTAATTATCTATGCTTCAATGCATTTGAAGGTACATGAGATGAACTATCCTACTCATGATTTGGAGCTTTTAACGGTGGTATTTTCTTTGAAAATCTGGTGATACTATTTATATGGAGTGCACGTGGACATCTTTTCTGATCATAAAAGTCTACAGTATGTGTTCACTCAGAAAGAGCTTAACCTCAAGGAGAAGAGATGGCATAAGCTTCTCGAGGACTATGACATGAGTCTTTGCTACCATCCAAGTAATGCTAATGATGTCATTGATGGTATTGGCACATTGTCTATAAGGAGTTTAGGATATGCGGGAAGTTAGTGAAGGATATTTACCGCTTGCCTAATCTTGGAGTTCTCCTTTTGGACTCCGAGAATGGTGGTGTGTTGGTACAAAAAGCGGTCCGGTCATATCTTATTTTAGAGACCAAGGAGAAGAAAATGCAAGATCCTATCTTGATGGAAATAAAGGGTGATGTAGGTAGGCAAAAGATAGTCATACCAATGGAGGTTATGTGTTCCTGACGTCGATGGTTTGCGAGAAAAGGTATTGGTTGAGGCGCATGAATCGTGCTATGTTGTTTATCCCGGTTAAAAAAAAATGTTATGATCTTAAGGAGATGTATTAATGGAATGGTAATAAGAAGGATGTGGCTAATTTTGTGGACAAATATTTGGTGTGTCAACAAGTGAAAGTCGAGCACATGAGGCCTGGAGGCTTTTATCAGGAAATTGAATTGCCGAAATGGAAATGGAAAGTGATCAACATGGATTTCATTACCGGTCTTCCTTGGTCTTGGAACCAACTGTATTCATTTTGGGTCATCGTCGATAGGATGAAAAAGTCAACTCCCTTTTTGCAGTGAGGACTAACTTTTTGGTTGAGGATTATGCGAGGTTGTATCTTCATGAGATTGTGAAGATGCATGGGGTACCTATTTCAATTATCTCAGATCGTGGTACGCAGTTTTCATCTCACTTTTGGCGGATGTTTTAGAAGGGGTTGGGGACTAAGGTTAGTCTGAGTACTGCTTTTCACCAGCAGACGGATGGTCAAGCAGAAAGGACTATTCTGTTGGAGCATATTCTTTATGCATGTGTAACTAATTATGGTGGTAATTGTGTTGAGCATCTACCTCTTGTAGAGTTTTCTTACAACTATAGCTATCATTCTAGTATTTGTATGGCCCCTTTTGCGGCATTGTATGATAGGAGGTGTAGATATCTTATTTGATAGTTTGAACTTGGTGAGGCGAATATGTTTGGACCGAATTTAGTTTATCATGCTATGGAGAAGGTAAAGGTGATTCAGGATAGATTTAAGGCTGTCCAAAATTTCCAAAAGTCTTATGCAGATGTAAGGCATAGGGACTTGGATTTTGAGGTTAGGGATAGGGTGTTCCTAAAGGTCTCTCCCATGAAAAGAGTAATGTAGTTTGGAAAAACGGGAAAGCTCAGTCCCCGATATGTTGTTCTTTATATGATTTTGAGGAAGGTTGGTAATGTTGTGTATGAATTAGATTTGCCTTCTAGTTTGAGCTCCATTCAACTGATTTTCCACGTCTCTATGTTTAGAAAATGTATAGGTGATCCTTCATTGGTTGTTCCTTTGAAAGGATTGGATATCTCGGATTCTCTATCTTATGAAGACATCTCAGTTGAGATCTTGGATCATCAGGTTCGTCGGCTGCAGACCAAGGATGTAGGTTCGTTTAAGGTTCTATGGCGAAACCACAAGGTGGAAGAAGCTACTTGGGAAGTTTAAGAGTACATGAAGTCCAAGTAACTATATTTATTTTCTGCTTCGGGTATTCGTGCGGAAGGTATGTGCTCTTGATCACATCTTTGATTTCTAACTTAGTTAAAGGAAGGTTGATTTCCTTGCTTCTTTGTTTTCTAACTTAGTTAAAGATTTGAATGGTTATGTTGGGGTGTAATTTATTCTTGTACTACCTTGTCTTTCATTCGAGAACGAATGATCCTAGTGGGGGAGACTGAAACACCCTGGTTTTGACCCTTAGAAAATTTCCCCATTTTTTGCTTCTGGATATCATACGAGTTGAGGTACTAGTCGTATGATAGGGTAAGGGTCAGGTGACCCAGTCTTATATTGTTCAGTGTTAGGTGGTTAAGTTTTTAGAATGGGTACGACTTGGGTGGGTACGAGTCGTATGGTGGGTGATGGGTCATAGGTAGGATTTTCCTTCACTTAATCTGAAACTTCATATCACTTGTAGTCGTGAGATAGGGTAAGAGTGGTATAGTCTAACACGTATATTGGACAGTGTTAACCCCTTTAGATTCTGCCTAAGGTACGGGTTAAGGGTACGTGTCGTATGCTTTGGTACGATTAGGGATTGGTGGTCGTATGTTGGATAGCGTTGGGGTCAGAGGGATGCCTAGGGTATAAGTGTGGGTACCACTCGTACGATAGGGTACGGGTGGTATGGTGGAGTCGTACCTTCCTATGGGAAATTAATACAGTTTAAGTTGAGGGTATTTTGAACATTTTCCCGTATAACTCCTTTGGACCCCACGACTTAAAACACCTTTTTGGGGCTTCATTAACCTATTTGCAATCAATCAAACACTCTAAACTCTTTCAAAATCTCTCAAGGCTCTTGGGTTAAGAAAAAGCTAGGGTTTCCTAAAAGGTGGTTAATTAAGGCTCATAGGGGTGATTTCTTCGCATCTTCTTCTCAATCTAAGTCTTATTACTCCTCCATCATTGTTTGTTCCAACTGAAGGCATGTTTTATGAATTATTTTCATGGCATAATTGTTGTATGCTTTTGGGTTTTGAAATATATGTTTGGGGTTTTGGTTATAAATTCTTTGTTATGGTTTTCCATGTTTTAATTAAGGATTTACATGCTTTAATGGTGGTTTTGACATTTTGTTGCATGGAAATGGTTAATTGGTACTTGATTTTTGTTTTGAAAACACTATGCCCCCAATGTGTTTGATGAAATGCCTATGAGAATGTTTTTACTTATTGTTGGACTTTTAATGGGAACTATTGCATGGTATAACTTGGTAATGGAACCCTAAATGGTATAAATGGTTAAAATGAATTGGAATGGTTAAATGGTAAGATCTTTGTGGTTATGGTTGGTCTAATTGGAAGCCTTGTGGGGTACATGGGATTCCCCCAAGTCAAACTAATAATGTAATCTATGGGTACATGAGAATCCCCTAAGGTTCTCTAAGGACATTGCTTGCAAGCTATAGTCGGTATGACGATACCACTACATATAGCCTAGGTTAAAAATAAATGGAATGGTGTTTTGGTTATGTCGTAATGGTTTTAATTGGGCAATAATGACAGGGTGTGATTGCTAGTTGTGAAGGTGTGAGTCCGATGGACGGACACTGAAAACTCATGTTTTCTGACATGAGGATTGGTCATGGAGACCATATATGATACTTACGGGGTACACAGAAATCCCATAAGTACACTTGTACATATGTATTATGGAGAGAGAATGGTACTCGGGAATCCCTGAAACACCTAGTCTTTTCACCCTTAGAAAATTTCCGTAGTTGGTTCTTCTGGACTAGATACTACTCTAGGGTACTAGTTGTACCCTAGGACACAACTTAGTTACCCCCTCTCGTATGATAGGCAGTGTGGTGGGTGTTACACGCTATCTAAGATACGACTTCCACTACTAGAAATTACCTTTATGGTGACGGTTGTAAAACAATTGCAATAGACAACAAAACTGTTGCCATAGCTCTACCCCAACAGTTCATCAAGCGTCCTATATGTGGGCGTTGCGATAAGTGTATGACAACGGTTTGTGCGATGGTTGGCTGAAATCGTCGCCACAGGTGAATCTATAGAAATAGTTTTCCACTTATTGGGATGCCTCTATTCATCTATTACAACAATTACTAACCTTTGCAATTGATGTTATTGCAACGGTTTAATGTTGTTGCAATAGCATCTATTGCGACAGTTTTGTTATTCTATTGCAACGATTTCTAAATACCTATTACAACTATTTCATTAAGGTATTGCAACGATTTTATTGATCTTTTGCAATGATTTTATTGATCTTTTGCAATGATTTTTGACTACCTATTGCAACAGTTTATTGATCTATTGCAATGATTGTTGCCACATGTTATTGAATTGAAATGATTTATATAAAATAGTCACTTATATAAATGTAAATTTTTATTTACATACATAATAAATTATAACACAATATGTACACATAACAAATTAGAAAGTATACATGAATACTATCATCATACAAAACAATGTTTGGGGTCCAAACACTCCTCATGGACAACAAAGAGCACTACTCAAGCACAATGAAGTAAACTTCCAACCTACTGCTTTAACACATTCTGAACAAAAGATGTGGTCAACCTAAAACAAATGAGGCTTCAGAGGAGCTTTACCAGATTATTACACTACAAGGCCTTTGAAGATACACGACTTAGTCATCTTTGCAATCTTTTGAAAATGTTGTTGAACCTCCATATTGTTCAGCATTGGCATTTTAAGCTCCTTTTAACTGCGAAAACACAATATCATCAGCTAAAACGCATACTTCATTCTGGCAAAGCAGCACAGATTCAAAAATAAACATTTACACCTACAACTTTGTTAACTTGAACAATATGGAAAAGCTTATTAGTCTCATTATTGACAAGTAATATAAATTTCTTAGGTAGCATTATGGTGCTTATATAATAAATTAATATCCAAGAAGGCAGCAAGCAGTAACAGCAATACCTGCTGGAGGACTTTCTTTTGGTTTCCAATTCAATAGCATCTCCTTCATCAGTGTTGGTTTCCAAAGCAGGAGTCACATTTCACGGTTTTGCTGAAGAAAGAGTCAGAATCACAAGTAAATTAGCATCTGCAAAAACTATAATTCTTGGTTTACATGAACAAGACAGGAGAAAAAATAAAGCATTCGATTGAAGCGCACTCACTCGAAACACTTATGATGACATGAACACTCTTTTGAGCAGCGAGAGCTCTTAATTTTTTCCTGTTGCTAACAGCAGGAAGTTCTTCATGTGTTGTTTCTGCTCCTTAGGACTAGCAGTCTTGGTCAACGATTCCTCAAAGGCGAGAAGTCCTTGGATCGAGTCTCACCAACAACCTTATCAAAAAGAATTGCCATGTGCTAGATCCATGAAAAAATAATCAGGCCCACACGTGAAAGGGGTTTAGAATATAATTAAGTAAATAAAGTTTGTTGTCTTTAATAGCTTAAGCTTTTAAATGAGATGGTGACATTTCAACAAATGGAAACATGAAACTAATTCCCAAGAGCACGGAGTAAAGGTGTATATCAAAGTGAGAGAGAGAGAGACAGATAGCTAGCTAGATAGATACTTTTAACACTCAGACACATTAGAGATCGCAGAGAATAAAGTGAGAAATTTTACTAAAGAAATGAGAATTCTGGACAGAAAGACCCTTCAATATAAATTTTAGTTAATACAGATGATACCGCAATTCAAGACATCAATTTTAATCTAGCTAGAAGAAGAATATAACATCAACACAATGTAGATAATTAGAGATTGACTTAAAGTAGTCCATAGATAAAAATGTAGTGTCTTCCTTTTAAACCTAAGAAGAAGTTTATTGAACTTGCAAGGGTAAATTTGTCTTTTGAATGCTCTTCCCCTTCTTTTTTCCTACTAATATGGAGAGAGGGAATGGAGCTTGATGCATTTCCAGGTTCCTCTCTCGTCATAAGATCAGAGAAAGATTTAAGTGAGAATTGAAAAGAGATTAACATTTTTTTGAAAAGACATTGTTTTCATTGTCTATTTCAGAGATTCACAGTAGCAGCAACACACCCACTTTCCCTGATACCTTTCAGCCAGTTGTGGATATCAGCTTCATTTGGAACTAAACGTTGTGCTTTTTTTAGTATATGCACTTGCAAGAAAAAATCATCACTCTTTACACATGTTTCTTGCACAAAGTTGAGTGATTCCTTTGTTCATTTACTGAATTGAAGGTCGGAATCAAAGATTTTTTTTCTAACTTATGTAGATCAAACATAGCTGCCGCAATTTCGAAGTCACAAGTTCGAGCACTAGAAACGAAAAAACTCCTGGTAGGGAGTGCTTCACCTATAGTGGATCCTACACACGAGTCCGATCAATACGACTAGTAAGTTAAAGATACCGGATGCATAAAGTGAAAAATAAAGAGCCACTGTGATAAGTTCTGCAAATGCCCACACTATTTCAACAGATAACAAAACAGCAAATTGCTCAAATATGGGTTGCTTTAATGTCCACATATAAGGAATGAACTGCAAAAACATACATTAATCCCCTGTCAAATCATGTTTTTTCCATTCAAAGGGTAAAAGACATTTATACCAGGTATTAGTAGATTACGAACATTTGGGATGAGTCACAGTTGTTGTAGTATAAGTGGTTATAAACATTTGTAGTTGCACATAATATATGCATCTCAATACAGAACACAATAACTACTAAGAATAAGGCTTATTTGTGACAACAATACGAGCAGAACTAACTCAAGAAGTCCAATTTCAGCACATTCTCCCAGCTGCCATCAATAAACAGAGATAAACTAAAACACAGTAACCTAATGTAAAAAGGAATCAGAAAAAGATACTGCTTAACGTAAGTAACGTTATGTTCAATTCAAACTTTAGGCAGTTGTAACTAGCTCATCACGAGAGATGACAAACTGGATTTACTGAAGTGAATTACTTTAATTATTGTAAAGTGAAGCAATTCTCTCTTTTCAGAGTTAGGATGAATGATTTCTCAAATGATATAGAAGATTCTTTGGACAATCCTAATAGTTCTGAAAGTCAAACTCTTCATGGATACATTATTGCGTACTATATGATAATATCAAGAGTATCAACCTCTTAACACTATATCGGTCAAAATAATATACTGCTTCAGTTACATTTTACAACAACAACAACAACCCAGTATATTCCCACAAAGTGGGGTCTGGGGCTTTAGTTACATTTTATATGGCTAAATTTGATTAGACACGAAGTTTAAGAAAGCAAAAGGAACATTCTGCACATACAAAAGTACCCTTATTACTTGTGGTGTTAAGACTTGTTTTGACGTTTCTATAACTATTAGAGCATGTTATTAGGTAAAATGAAAAGCTTAAAGATAAATAGTTTCTAAATATAGAAAGGTATGATTTTTTGTCCAAAACAAACTAGTAAATATTGTAAAGGAAAGAGAGTCGTGTAATGAAACTAAGGAAGTATTAAGCATCAACCAAACCATTTATCAGTGGAAAGCCTTGATCATATAGCCCAATGCCGACAAGCAACACCGGTGGAGCCTTAGAAAGCGGACATAGGAACCTATATTTTCAAAAAGCTGTAATCAAACATTCTTTTCTGCACAATAAAAAAATATAATCCTTCAAAATGGCTACCTTGTGATAATTCTCCAAACTCCAAGAAAGAAAACTAATATTGGAAGAACGGATGCAATTATTAGAGCCCCCTGCATACTTCTCAGTGATTTTTTAAACCTCTGAACAAAATGATCAAAAGTAAATAAAAGAATCATAATGTTGTTATAATCAAAAGATTTTATTTTTGGAGGCTAAAGTAATGCACAAAAAATACAAAAATGTAGCAAGAAATTCAGTTACTCCAACCTCACGAGGGTCAAGGTATGTATTGCATCGATTTGATAATGCTATAAAAATGGCTGTCGTTATGAATCTAAATGATCCACCGATCACCACTAGAAATTTGATTAATCAGTTTTACTTCTTTACCCTCGTATTTAAAAAATGAAGTTGGGAATACAGCCTCGAATAAAATGTACCTACATATGACAGATGCAAATTAATATTATCAGTTACAATTGGATCAGTCAAAGTAAAGTAAGAAGTGCCTGAAGGTGCAACAACAATATACTCTATGAAATCCATAAGGTCTGCAGAACATAGAGTTTTCAAATACCTTACTACCTTGCAGACATAGAGAGGCAATTTTACAAAGACCCTCAGTTCAAGTATCATATGTTAGAACAAAATGAAAAGAGACATACAAAATAAAACACGACGTTACATTCAGGGAAAAGAAATAATAGCAATAGCAATAGAAAAATACTGCAATAACCTTAGCAAAAGAATCAAGTCGTACCAGAAAATAAGGGACAAGCAACAAAGGGAATATAATTGATACTATTGCTATCAAAGAACAAAAAAATATGGTAGCAGCATGATTAATCATAAATCTTAATAACCAATAGATCCCAGGACAACATGAAATTCAAACTTTTGTACTGCAACATTAGCACTTACCTCGCAAAACAAAACAAATGCTATTTAAGCATCAAGGGGGAAATGCTTGAAAGGTCTAAACAATTGTGAAAGAATGGTGATATCTGGAAATAAGCACAGATGGAAGATGGAAAACATGCTAGGGCCACGCCTGATGAATGATATGGTGCTTCTTCCAACATGACATGTGCTAATCAAAATGGCGAAAAGAGGGGTTGCGCTGGATGGGGAAATGGAACTGGCCCCGCTCTTGAACCTTACCTATACAACCCCAAGAAAATTGTTGGAAGAAGGTTCACGGTTCTAAAATCCACAAAAATCACAAGAATGTATCAGTCATCGGAAATTCTCATACCTGATGGAATACTAGTAGCAGGGAGCAATCCAAATGATCAATACACTTACAAAAAAGTTAAGTTCATTTCTTAGTGGGTTAAGTTCATTCATGCTGGTTTAACTTAAATTAATCATATCGTATAACCTATGAATTCTAATGCTAATGTATTCAATATCGTCTTTGTTATGAAATATTAAGATTTCTTCTACTCATTTCATGATAATTGATAACATTAACTTCTTATTATTTATTGTCAGCTTATGATTTTTCAATGAAGTGCAAGTATTTTTTTTTCCTTGAACTAATAAGAGATTTCCAATGCCTCCAAATACACTTGCTGTAGAAATATTTGAATCTGAGTTTTAATGTTGACACTCATGCTTGGGAGGGTGAAACTGAAATTGATAAATGATAATATCATTTAATTAACGGGTACACTTATTAGTAAAGAAAAATATAGAACTTGACATTTAATTTATGCTTGACATTTTTACGAGAAAAATAATGAACTTGACCAAAACACCTTTACTAGCATTGTTATGTCTCTCTGTAGAAAATCATTTCATAATATCGTAACCAAGGAGAACTCTCCTCCCACCTTTAATAACACTGGAAGATCCCCTAAACACAGGAGAATTCTCCTCCCACCTGGAAAATCACTTCATAATATGGTAACCCAGACAACTGAATATGAAACTTCAAACTATCATTCAGACTGGGGACCAACAAAAGCAGGGGATTTGGAAATGTTTTTGTTTACTCGTATGCTGACTTAACCCTCCAATTGCTCCTTTATCTTTAACTAACACTACAGTCTCCATAGGAGACTCCTCTACAGTTGAATTCGTTCAGATACAACCAGATATGACAAACTTCAATAATGTCTAAAATTAAAGCACCTTGAATAGTGTAGTGTGCCTCTCTATGTACATTAATTTAACAATGGGAAGGAGGGAGAGGTATGAAATGGTCTCGCATGACCATTTACAGTTGAATAGAATAAAATTAGCTTTATAAATCACTTCTATGTAACAATAAAGATCTATTATAAAAAGGACATAAAACTAATAGCACATTCATAAAGGACCTTAACACCAATTGACCCGATGTAGGATCTCTCAGACACTGGAAAATGCTCATACCTCCAAGAAAAACATGTCGAAAATGGTATAAGCTCTAGAAAACTGGCATGAAACTTCCATGGCTCCAACTATTATTTAGATTTAGGGACCAACAAACAAGTGGGCACTTGGTCTAGTGGTATGATTCTCGCTTTGGGTGAAAGAGGTCCCCAGTTTGATTCTTGAAATGCTGCTTGATTTTGTTAAAGTTTTAATTTATTCTAAGTTGATTTAACTTACCAAGGGCTCCTTAATCTATAGCTGACTCTACAGTTGAGTATGTTCACCTGTTACAACCAAATATTGAAAGCTTCTCCACTATCTACAACTAAAAAACCTTTAAAAGCATTATTAAGTCTCTTGGAGGAGCCCCTACACACAGGAGAATTCTCATCCCACCTAGAAAATCATTTCGTAGGACTATACAATCTCTAGCATCTTTAATATGAAAATTTCAGCGATCATTTGGATTAGGGGACCAACAAAAGTAGGGCATTTGGTCTAGTTGTATGATTCTCGCTTTGGGTGTGAGAGGTCCCGAGTTCGATTCTCGAAATGCCCCATACAGATTTTAATGATTTTTTATTTACTGCAAGTTCATTAAATCTTCAATGCTCCTTCATTTACAATGGATTATATTGGAATAAAACACTTTTAACAACATACTCATGTCTTTCCGCATAAATTATTATAACAACGTAAGAGCTCCAAGACATTGAAATGCTCATCACTCCTAGAAGATCATTTTATAGAACAGTATAATCTCCAGATAGCTGAGCAGAAACTTTCAGCTATCATTTAGACTCTGGGACCAATAAAATCTAGGAATTTGATCTAGTGGTATAATTCCCGCTTTGGGCATGAGAGATCCCGAGTTTGTTTCTCAGAAATCAGAATGCCCCCAATCTTTTGACTACCTTTTCGAAGCATGTACTCCTGCTAGTTACAAATGATTAGAAAGCAAGTGAAGGGTTTTCATTCAACACTTTGCTAAACAAACAACAGTGAGATTTCTATTCTAAGAACTCAGCACGTTCATAAAGTACCAATGTTGTTAGGATTCCAATGATCAATAGAATTCACCTTGGCATCATGCACAGATAATAAATTTTATTATTGTAATAAATATTAACAAAAGGAAACTATTACCAGAAAGCACGAAATACATATCAGTTATCCAAATAGTCGGAGCAGAATTCTAGATCTGATTCTCCTTTCTACTGTATTTTAGCATACCATTCTTAGTGTGTGACTTTTGACACTCTATTTGTGCATTTTTCTACTTTCTTATATTCTCACGAACAAAAGGTTCACAGATTTAGCTACGAAAATAGCATAAAAACAACATGTCAACTAACCCCACGAGACAAAAAAATCCAAAACATAAAGAAAAATATACTAAAATACCAAAAATACTACACACTTAATAGCTTATGTTGAAATAAAATTCAAAAATAGGAATTGAAAAAATTAGGCCAAAATAGTCAATTAGAAGGATACACTAACCTTAAAATCCCTAAATTGAAGAAGAACGCCCAAAACAGCAAGTGGGTTAGCTCCAAAATAGCAAACAACACTAAGATATACCTGTTTGAAATTTCACTATGAGATTGATAGCTCTAAATGGATCGAAATATAACCAAGAGCTCGAAAATTAACCTTGATCGAAATTTCGTTAAGAGATTAGTGTTAGGGAAGATTGTTGTTCTCCATAAGCTTTATTTCACCTAAATTTCACGAAGAGCACTAAGTTTCACCTTAATCAAAATTTCATTATGAGATTTGAAAGATTATTATTTGAGGAAATTTCACAATCGATTTGGAACGCTTGTTTGTCTGAAACAACAAAAGAAATGGAGCTTTTGTTTGGGAATTTTTTGGCTTGATGAGAAAAAGAAATAGGGTTTTTAGCTCACTCTTTTGTTCTACTGAGAAAGATAAAACATGTTTTGAAAAAGTGAAAACAATTTTGGCGGACGTGTAAAATATTATGGAGGGAATTAATAATTATCTATTGCAATGGTTAATTTTTCCATTAAATGTCACCATAGATGTTTTAATGGCAACAATTTCAATACGTTGACTTGACCAAAAAACAAATTTCAATACGTTGCAATACATATACCTATTGAAATGGCTCATTTTCAGTAGCAATGGTCATAGCATTTAATCGTAGTAGTAGATCTATTATTTATGGCAACGGTTAGAAGCGTTGCCATAGACTGTAGCAATGAATTTACACGCGTCGCCAAAAAATTCATTGCCATAGGGTCAATTTCTGGTAGTGTTATCCACCCCATGGTCGTATATTTAGGTATGAGTTGTACACTATGTAGTCGTATGGAGTGTTGAGTTGGCCTAGTAAAACTGTTCTGAGTACAGTTTGGGGATACGGTTTAGGGTACCATTCGTACCCTTGTGTATGAGTCATGAGTGTGTGGTCATACCTTGGTCTATGTAGGGGTCCTTGGTGAGGCCTTAGGTACAATTTAGGGCACCACTCGTACCCTAGGGTACGGTTGAGCTAAGTGAGTCGTACCCACCTGGGAAGTTACTTTTCATCTTTTAAGTCAAGGGCTCTATAGACATTTCACACCCCAAAACCCTTAAGTCCCCTCACTATATATTGTATTGTGGCCTCTTAAACACTCATTTGCAAGATCAAAACTACCCTAATAATATCTTAAGCACACTTTTGAAGATTAGAGGCTAGGGTTTCAAGGTGTGTTCTTCTAGAGGCAAAGGAGGAATCAAATTCTTTTAGGGATTATCTTGTTTAAGTCATGTGACTCTTTCCCTTATTATGAACTCAAATATCATGTATTTTATACATGAATTATGACTCATAAATGGTGATTTTGAAATCAAATGTTAAGGATTTTTTATGCCTAGTGATAAGTAATGTTTACTCTTGCTTAGACTTGTGCTTATACATAAAATTGTTGATGATTTCCACATGTGGGTGATTGATGTTTGTGGTTTAACAAATGGGGCATGAGTAACCCTATGAATGATGATTTCTAATTTGATTTTTGGCCTAGGTAAAGGCATGTCCACAAGGTGTTTGTGAAAATATCTAAGAGAAATGTCTAGTTACATGTTGATGATGTTTTGAACTAGAGAAATAGCCCAATAAGTATAAGTGGTTGGTAAATGGTATGGTATAGATATTGTTAGCCATATAATAATTTAATTTATGATTTTGATAGTTTGATGGCTAAAAGGGTTAAAGTCCCTAAACATGAACTTGAATTGTGTTTTAACTAAAGTGTGGCATAAGGATGTTAATGAAGAATTAATGGTTTCATGAGGGTCTTGATGGCTATAAATTGAATTGAATGATGAATTGAGTTAAGGCATTAGCTTATTAAAGTATTTGATTGATAAAGGGTTCTATGAAGACATAGTGGTCATTTATGGTATTGAATTGGTTAAATGAGCTAGAGTCCCTAAGTGTTGAATTGAATAGATGTTGATGTATGGATAAAGGGTTAGAGTCCCAATGTCGACTAATGATAGTCGCGATAGCTTGTGGCTAATGTCCCTTTTCTAATACGGTGGGTTGTGGTTAGAGTTCCTTGCTTAATGAAATTTCTTGTGGTTAGATTCCCAATAAACTCACTTGTGGTTAAAGTCCCTTTCAAAATGAAATAGCATGAGGTTACAGTCCCTTGCCTAATGACACGACTTGAGGTTAAAGTCCCTTTCCTATTGAAATTGCTTATGATTAAAGTCTCTTGCCTTATGAAATGACTTGAGGTAAAAGTCCTCTTACTTGATATGAATGGGAAGTTTAGTTCTTCCAAAGTTGGAAGGTAGAAGGTTGGAGTCCTCCACTTCATGACTCGTGATTGAGTTCATCAAGAATTCTTGCTAAGTCTTGTTTCTTTTTGGCACGTTATGAACATATTATGTATGTACAAGTATGTCTATGTATATAAATGGGGTTGAATATGATGTTTTGACTTGGTTTTAAATGATGACTCTATTTTCTTCTTATCCTTGAGTTGCATTCTAGTGTTCCAAAGGCTAAACATCTCTATACTCTTTGTCCCCTACGACATAGGGGCCGGGGCTTCTTTTTCTCTTCTTGCACAGTGATTGGAGTGGTTCGTGTGTTCACTTTGAAGTAGTGAGCTTTCCTACTTTGGAAGGCATACATTTCATTGTCTCTTATCTTTAGTCGTAGACTTATTTAGACTTGGTTTGGCTATTGTCAGGGGCTTGTCCCAACAAATATAGACATCGGATTTGTATAAAGGCATTATGGATGATTGTGGACTTAGGTATATTGGTTAGTATGTTGATGTAAATGAAATATTTAGACATTGTCTACGTTATGACATTAGTTTTGTTTCTTCTATCTTGATCTATGGTTGGATTTCATCTGACACTTATGGATTGAGGTGATGGTTAGGTTGGGTTAACAAGGTGATCTCCGATCCATGTAGGGCTTGAGATGCCCATACGACATGGTCTGATTTCAGGCTGTGTAAAGTTGGTATCAGAGCCTAGATTAATGGTCAGTTTGGTGTCCACAAAGCAGTGTCAAGTAGAGTCTCTTTTATGAGTGTGTAGTGCACTCACAATTTCCTTTAAGCCATATTAAAATAGTTTGCACATAAATCCAACTATTTAGCCTAGGAGTCTTATATTAAGGAATTTACCAACTTGGTATCACCATTCCAATATACTTGCAAGCTTATATAATTATGCTACTCCAATCCATGTAACCATTTGAATCTCAAGTTCCATTAAAGTCCAAAACTATGACCACCAAGGCCTCTCAATCTGTTTATTTTTTCTTATACTTTAATGCAATGAAATGATTTCAAAGACAAGTTAAATTATGCAATTATCCATGTTCTAAACCAAATATACAAGATAAGTTGGGGTCAATGCCATTATCAAGCCAAAATCTATCAAATTTGGGGGTAACCCATGTCACCTATTCTAAATCATTATTATAATGTACCAAATCAGTCCTAAAAACATAAGTTAAAGCATGAATCATCAATTTAAAAAATGGGAAAAGTAATTCCAAACAAAACCTCTCAACCCAATTTCAAAACCCCCATTCAAACCACATGTTAATGAGTAAATAATTGCCAAAATGTAAAATTAAGTTTAGAGGATGAGATATATGCCTGAAATACCAAATAATCTGGAGAGAAATCGAAGTTTGGATTCTAGAGTATTAATATCTTGAAAAATGCTTGAGTTTTCTTAGCTTGGGAGTTAAAGAAGAAGAGAATGGAGTTTGATCTCTTGAAACTGAAGAAAAAGAGTCACTTTTATGTTTATAAGTCGTGAAAAGGGCAAAAAGATCAAAAGCCCCTCACCCCAAGTGAAAAATAAATAAACTGCACAAAATTTACATAGGAGCTTGGCACACCATTATTGTGGAGGGTAGGTGGCATGGCACGCCACTATTGCGGAGGCTCACTGCCTCAAAGTTTCAAAATGGCTCCAAACTCCCTCTAAAAATTTCTCAACAAATCCTCTTTACAACCCTAAATATCATTCAAGTGAAAAATTAACATTATGCATACGGGAGGATCAAAAATAAAATGGTAGAAGTTTTACAGGGTCTTAAGCTTGAAAACTTGCATTCACGATATTCCGAATGAATCCCCCAGGTCCGATTGAAAACTTGACATGTTGGATAAGTTGTTGGTGCGAGTCTCATCTAGTGTAGACTCTTAAGCTTCAATATAGTAGCTAAAGTGGGAGGTGCTAAAGTAGTAAATAGACCGCTTAAGTGGACAATTGATGTGTCATCCCCTATAATTAATTTGATCATCTTACCATTTTAACAGAGGTTGTTATAGCGGTAATGGACGGTTAAGCAAAGGTCGATCATATCTGGCCTAGTCACTTTAGTAACGTCCCAGCGGCTTATTATGCATGCTACTAATGTGGAGGGGTATAATTCATTGTCTATCAACTGAAGAATGTAGCATACCAATGGTATGAGGAATAGGGATAGAGTAGGGGAGATGATGTCGAATCTGCATTGTGGGATGATTTCTCTAAGGCTTTTCTGGACTTCCTCTTTTCTCAGGAGTTGAGGGAGGCAAAAACGGAAGAGTTTGTTAGTCTGAAGCAAGGCAGGATAATGGTCAAGGAGTATTCCTTGAAATTCCATCAGTTGTCCCGGTATGCTCCTGAGTTAGTGTCTAGCATGAGGGCTAGGATAAGAAAATTTGTTTTTGGATTGTCCCACGACTTGATTCTAAAAAATAATGTTGCCTTGTTGATAAGGATATGGACATCTCCAGATTGATTGTATTACATATGCATCAATTCAAAGAAGAGAAGAAAAGGTAGTCCAAACTTGGAGAGAGGCAGAATAAGAAGTTCAATTTTTTTTATCAAGGTGGAGGTCAGCAGCAG
The DNA here is from genome assembly GCA_030864215.1 of Capsicum pubescens. Lineage (NCBI taxonomy): Eukaryota > Viridiplantae > Streptophyta > Magnoliopsida > Solanales > Solanaceae > Capsicum > Capsicum pubescens. Next base: position 281,781,177 of record CM061543.1, on the reverse strand, counting down.
GGTGGTAGAGATGGTGGAAAGTGGTTTAAGAAGAAGTGGGATAGTTTTGGTTCCTACTCTTCAACTAGTGCTCCTTATTTTAAGTCGGCGAGAGATCATATTTCTAGCATAATAGTGGATCTAGGGCACAGGTTGCCTAATCTCAGGTTGATGGGGTTCAGTCTTCTCCAGCATACCCTCCTTGTAGATTCTATGGGCAGGTGAACCATAGATTTACTGAAGAAGAGAGGAACAGGTATTTTAAATATGGTTAGAGTGGTCACTTATAGAGGTATTGTCCTTCAAAGATTGTTTCAAGGGCAAATAAGATTCCTGTTGTCGCTTCATCAACTCCTGCACCAAAAGATGCTGCTTCTGCTTCTAGTATCAGCACTAACTAAAATTGCTTGTATGCTCTTACTACCCACCCAGACTCTGAGGCATCTCCCGATGTTATCACTGGTATGTTACGACTCTTTTCTCGTGATGTGTATTGCTTTCTTAATTTAGGGTCTACTCTCTCTAATGTGACCCCATTTGTGGTTGTGCATTTTGGTTTCGATCCTGGGTATATCCCTGATTTGTGTGCTATAATAAATTTTTTTTCTTGGTTAAAAGAGTTTAAATCATCAAACAATATATATATGTTACTAATCATTATAATTACATTAATAGATAAACAATTGATCACAAATGATACTATTTGTTTGCTAAAGTGACGCTTAATTGAAAAATTTATTACTCGTTGATTTAGTAATAACTATATCACTATTAAAACATTATCGAATACGAACGTTGCATCGTCAAATATACATGAATCGTTCACTAATGGAAAAATACTCTGAAAAATACCTGAACTTTAACTGAATTTCCAGTGAGTATACTGAACTTTGCGGGGGTCCTATTACCCACCTAGAATTTTTTAAGTGGAATTAATTCCTCCCCGGACTTTTTTAAAGTGGAATTAATTTTCCCTCAAAACGCTATACTCAGTTTTGACGGTCGGAAGTGTAATACACGTGCTCTTTCTTCTCCATTTTATCACTTTTCATCATTTTTTCACCATTACAACTAGGGGTGTATATAGGTCGGGTTGGTTCGGTTTTTATTTTAAAAAAAAATAAACCAATCATGTCGGTTTATTAAAACTATAAACCAAATCAAACGAACATAAAATTAGATTTTTTGGTTTAGGTTTTAGTCGATTTTTTTTTTATTTTTTCAATTTTTTCAGTTTTTTTATAATCTTTAGTTTTTACAATTATATTGTGACCGAAGACTAGATCAAATATGTTTTCACTCATGTGTTAATGAAAAATCCATAATTATGAAAAAATGAGGAGCGGAAAACTCTCTTGAAACTAAAAGTGAGATGAAGAGTGAAAAAAGTTTAGGTTTTAAGTTTATATTGAGTTTTCGATCATTTAATTAACAATTAATGAACAAATATTACATCTTAAAGGCCCAAATCTAAATATATATCTACATCTACTTTCAAATTATTGAAAATTACTAAAACTATTTGAAAAAGTATTTAAAAAGTAGATTATAATTAATATTTTATGTATAAAAAACTTCGAATATTATATATATATATATATATATATATATATATATATATATTATGTCGGTTTGATTCGGGTTCGATTTGATTTTTTTTTGTTAACACCAAACCAAATCAAGAATGGTTGTTTTTTTTTTAACGTCAAACCAATCAAACCAAACCATAAGTCAGTTTTTTTTCTCGGTTTGGTTTGGTTCGGCGGTTCAGTTTGATTTGACGGTTTGGTCTGTACACCCCTAATTACAACCATATTTAAGATTCTATAACTCAAATTCATCATACAAATCAAATTCCAAATGATTTCAGTGAGTCAATTCCAAATTTGAAATCCATTCTTATCATTTTTCATCATTTTTTACCTTCTATGCAATGCCAAACACCTAGAAATTTTGTATTTAAGCAAACACATAATGAATATAAACTAAGAAAAGCAAATAAAACCAATCAGTGGTGGTCACAAAGAACAGGGGACAAGGAATGTGGAACCTAGGATCTCAAACTCAATTCAAGTCCACTAAATACATCGCCTAAACCTCACTAATTATGCTTAAGGAAAAGTTAGTATTAGCTTTGAAATTCAGATACCAGTTAGAGTCTCCCAACAACTAATAAGATTCATAGTTACCCATTAATTTTCCCTACAAATTGATGACTCTATCTTAGTTAATTCCCAGGATGTCCAGTTATGGGTACAATAATGAATGGTATATCCCTAGCCTCGATCAATTGTAGTATATATTAAATTGGTCTCTTAATTAATCCCAAAACCTTATTGGTTAGGCTATACCCAACCTAGTTTTCCTTTTTCAAATTCAAACCAAGGTAAACGCTAAATAGCAGTATCTTAAACTTGGCCAAACCTTTGGAATAAAAACAAAACAAATAGCCATTAAACAATCACTACCTTCAATAAACAAGTGAATGATTCAAATTCCTCGTACAAATCAAATTTCATGTCACGCCCCAAATCCCATTGGAGCGGACTGGCACCCGTAGCCGAGGAGGCCCGGGAGAACCCGTTCATAACCTATACTTTCACATTTACATTACTTATGAAAATTAGAAATTTGGGCAGCACTTCGTTGTAAATAGAAGAAAACAGTACCTGTATCAGCCCAGCAGACACACATATATATATATAAACAGTAATTGGCCGTCAGAGCCATCACATCTATCAACCAAATACTCCTATGGCTGTACAATATGTCTACAAAAGCCTCTACATAGATACACAATTGAGTTAGGGTCGGGACAAACTCCTGCCCACAAAAGACTTTTATACAAATACCAAAAATACATATAGAAACGACTTGGGATGCCCCGAAACAACTGGAGCTCACCACTATTAACAGAATGTCCTGGCTCTTACTGCGGAGGTGTACGACCTGAAGTACCTGTTCCTGCAGGCATGAATACAGGTCCCCCGTGAGGGACGTCAGTACGGAAATATGTACTGAGTATGTAAGGCAGTGAGTATCGAGATGAGATACAAAAGATCAACAGAACCCAGATACCAGTGAATAAACAATATGAGTAGACCACACTTAAAAGAGCTGATGGGATACCTGCACATTACTTTCATATCATTACTTCCCGTATTCCTTATCAATACATAACATATGTCATACAATGGCCAACTGATCAGTGGTACTAATACAATACATCAGGGACCACCCCTGAAATAGCATATATACATAATCTTTATAATACAATGGCCAACTGATCAGTGGTACTAATACAATACATCATATCAACAATTTAAAATAAAGACATTTCATTTCTTACTTCAATTAATCTTTGAGATTGGTTACTTTGTGGTCACACCTTATGGAACTTGAAACCATGATACCTCAATAGGAAAAACATGTAAATAGGTAATCAATATCATGAAAATGAAGTAGAGAATCATGGATACCTCATTAAACCATTTCGGAGTCAACAATAGTATATGGACATTTTTTTGACTAGCCGGACATCTTAAAAGTGAAAACAAGTTCAATTGGTAGTGTCGAAGATCATATGATGTTATTATGTGTCATGTGTCATAGGACAATGTTGGAAGCTTACTTGAGAGTGCCATGGGTCATTATTCATGCCAAAGATTAGATAGAGTATGTCTTACATACCTTGATATAACCACTTCAATACAAGTCCAACTTGGCTTCCCGTACTCTTCGAACACTTATCTACAATAAGTCATTTGTGGCAAACTAGTTAGCAACCAAACCTTACCATTTAGGTATTAACTTCACCAAATAATGTCTAGGAAGTAATCCTTTAACTCATCAATAAGAGTGCTACATACATCCTCTTATACTCTTATTACATTCACATATCATGCATTTTCATGCAATATCCCTCAACATCACTCTTAGCCTTTATTTCCCCTCTTAATCACCATCCAATACCAACATGATCACTAGGCATACATAACCACTAATATAATGTTATATCACCACAATTCATCCTCCATAATCCAATACAACAACTTCCATAATTTACTACTAACAATTTATACAAAACAATTCATAACTATGTTTCTAGTTATCTTCCAACATCAAGACAATACTCATAATCCCTTATCAATACTTATTCATGGATAAGAATCAAGAATAAACAATATTCATACCTTAACAATGAACTCTTGTATTTAGAATCCTCCTTACATAACCATGGGGTGCTTCTCGAAGCTTTCGAGATGGTGAACACAACTACGGAACCAATTCGAATTTTCTACGGTTGAATCACAAAATATTTGAAGTTGAAATTAGGCTAGGGTTTCACCTTCTCTTAGTAATTGGATGATATATGATATATATGAGGCTAAGTGTATGTTTATAAAGACCAATTTTCGTCCAAGAGGTAATAGAAAATGACCATTTTGCCCTAAAAATTTAAATAAATCCGAATCTGTCCCCAGTGGACAGTTTTGACAGGCTGAAGTAAATCGATCATAACTCTTTGCTCCGATATCGGATTTGGGTGAAACCAATTGAATTGGAAATATAATTCAAAGGAATTTCATTTTCATATAAAGTATACCACCCAGTTCTTCTTGTACAAGGAGTTATGGTCGTTTAAAGTTGACCCAAAAATCTGTCCCAAAATTCTGTTTTTTTTTTTTGATAGGCTGTAGTAAAACGGGTATAGCTCCTTACTCAGACATTGGATTTGGATGAAACCAATTTCATCGGAAAGAAGACTCTCGGAGATTTTCGTCGATATATAGAAGCTCACACATTTCTTTTTGTACAAGGAGTTATGATCGTCTAAAGTTGATCCAAAAAAAATTGCCTAGCTGCAGTAATTTTCCTGCAGATTTACTGTTCACAGGCTTCTCGGCCACCGTTTTGAAATTTCGAATGTGCTCGCTTATATGAAATACTCCTCTGTTTTGGGCAAACTTTATATCGTTGGAAAGCTTATTCCAATACCTACACATACAACTATTGACGGGATACTTCCGAACACCATAAACTTAATTTAACCCATACGCAAGCCTTTAGGACTCCATATAATCGCGATAAGTGTACGAAAAAATTTACGGGGTGTTACATTTCAAATGATTCAAGTGAGTCAATTCCAAATTCCAAATCTATGCTTATCACTTTCATCATTTTTCACCATAATCTACAAATCTATGTGTGTGATGAAATTGTATTCAATTTTAATTCAACAATGGAGCAACTACGGTGTTTTGTTGAAGACTCCATTGTTGAAGAGAAGAAAGAAAGAAAGAAGAGAGAAGAAAGAAGGGAAAGCAAATGAAAAAATAAATAAAAAACAAAAATTATTAAAAATCAGAAAATTGAGGGGTTATGTGACAAAAAAAAAGTTTTATAACGTTTTTTAATCACTCTCATGCTCTCAAGGGACGTGATTACATGCACTTGTCAAACTAGGCAGATATATGCCATTAAAATACACAAAAAAAATAATCTAGGAGGTAATAGGCCCCCCACAAAGTTCAGTATGCTCAATTAGAAATTCGTTTAAAATTTAGATATTTTCTTGAGTATTTTCCCTTCACTAATCATTCATGAAGTTGTATATCTTCAGTGAGTGTTCTCCTTATATCTTGGTTGGTGGATTTTTTTTTTTATAGAAATTCATATGTTGTACAATAATAATTGTCCAAATTTAAAAGAATATATTAAAGAAGGGGAATAATACATAAAAATCATATTTCATAACTTAGAAGTTTCATACAAAAGAGGTGCTAATATGGCTAGAGTTAAGTTCGCCATAAATACAAAAAGTGAAAATATTTAATTAATACAAGCATTAATGAATTATAAGCTAAAAAAATCAAATGGACTACAAGAGGGTAATTTTGGAATAAGTGAAAATTATAAGGGATACAAAAGTCATTTACTTGGTCAACTTTCAATAGATTATAAGCTAAAAAAAAAGTAGGTAATGGCCAACTTCTAGTTTTTGGATTATAAAAAGCCAAAACTGACTTTTTTTAAGCAATTTCTAAAATTGCCAAATACTCCTAAAATCTAAAAAATAGCTTTTAAGCTATTTTGACCAAATTATAGTCTAATCCAAACACCCTCTCAGTATCTTTTTCTTAAAAATAATTTGGGCAACAAAGTAGAAGAAAAACTTTAATTACATGATTACTAGCCTTATTTCAACAAATACCATAAACCTATTTGTATATTACAAGAAGTAATTTCAAAACTATAGATTTACTAGCCTTATTTGTACTATTACCATAAATTTATTTGTGATTTTTGGCAAGTAATTTAAAAATTACTCATTGATTTGCTAGTCTTATATGAACAAATAACATAACTTCAGATTTTCCTTTAGTCTCTATATAAGAGTCCTAAATGGTGTTAGTCTCTATATAAGAGTCCTAAATGGTGTCAACAATTTATATTACCATATCATACAATAGTTGTGAAGAAATATGAAGAGTTTCATTACGATTTTTCTTTTCTCTATGGCGATATATTTCACTTTGTTTGACCATTCACTAGGTATGATTTTTTTTTGTAAATGCATATGTTATGATTTTATCAACAATTATGCCTTTAAATATTTGTTTTCATCGTTGAGTTTTTAAATTATATTCATATTGATTAATATGTAGTTTTTATATTAATTTGTGTCAAGTGATCCTAAATTTTGCCCGGGAACATTCACAGCCAAAGTCACATATGCTAAGATTAGTTGTGGAAATCTAGCTCTATTTCAATGGCTAGCAAGTTTGATGCCTCATAGTTGTACTTGTGCTGCTGCAGGAAGCAACCAAAGCCTTTGTACTTGTCAAATTGTTTGTTAAGAAAAATAATGTAATAAAAACGATTATTATTGATGTTGATTGATTAATCATTGTGCACTGAATGGTTGAGAAGAAGCAGAAATAATTTTTCATATATATATATATATATAAAGATTGAGAGACCAAATTATCAGTCAAAAGTGGAACAATAATTTTTTCCTTGAAACATTATTAGAAGAACATTTTCTTGAAAAGATATAAAGATAGAAAAAAAATAAAAGACAAAGCAAATTGTATGAAATAAGAGAAACATGGGTGTTTTACATGACAATAATCATGAAATTGTCTAGATGGTTTGTCTTGAATAAGATCATTAAAACATTTAATAAAATCCTTTATCAACAAAAACTTAGATTTTTCTAAAATATATGTAAAATATCATCGATAATTTAACACCTAATTACTTAGGGAAAAGGACAAGTATAAAAAATGTAATGATTGGTTATATAAGTAATTATTATCCCTATATTAACATGCTCTTTTGCATTGTCTGATAAAAATGGTAATAAATAGATGAAGTTGATGATGTCGTTTATTTAAGAAAGTCATTTACATATAAATTATCTCACTTTAAGCTTAAGGAGGAAATTATCAACTTATACAAATGGAGATTAGACCAATATACTATCTATAGTCATAATAATTTAAGAATTTACTTTCGACCACTTCACTTTATCTCACAATTATTAAATCAGTAAATGGAAGAACTGTAGCTAGACGGTAATTGTAGGAAGTTTCTTGAGAAAATTGAAGGAAAAGTGACTTTTAAGTCTTGAATGAAGAATTGGTGACATTGACCAACTTAAAGGGTCAAACATAATTAAGAAACTTGATTAGGTTAATTGTGGACTTGATTAATATTTTTCAAACTTTTTAATCTTTTCAAAAATACAAATCAACCCACACCCACAAAACTTCCCTCTCTCTGCAAATCAATTTCTCTTCTCTCTTTCTCTCGATAGTTTCTCTCTCTAACTTCTCCCAACCAACAACTTTCCAAATTTCTCCCTTCAATCATGTGCAACTTCAACCTCTGGCGACAAATAGTTTTGAGTTCTTTCTCGTTCCTTTTTTTACTTTTAACCGTCAGTCGAATACCAAGTCAGGCCCAAGTCAACCGTCTTTCTCTAATCAACTGGACTTTCTCTAAGGTGTCGAATACCAAGTCTGGCCCTATGACTGAGGCCTCACTAACCTTGAACCAACCAATTGGAAATCTACATCTCCTACCATAGATAGCTTTGAATGGAGCCATCTTAATACTGGAATGATAGTTGTTGTTGTATGCAAACTCAATCAAAGGCAAATGGTCATCCCAACTACCCTTGAAATTAATTCCATATGCCCTTAACATATCTTCTAGGGTCCTGAATGGTCCTTTCTACTTGACCATCTGTTTGAGGATGAATGGTTGTACTGAGATGAACTTAGGTACCAAGACCCTTTTGGAATACTTTCCAGAAAAGAGAGGTGAACTAGGTACCTCTGTCTGAGATAATAGATAGCGAAACACCGTGTAATCTGACCAAATCCCTGATGTAGAGTTTGGCGTAATCCTCGGCTGAATAAGAGGTATGAACTAGAAGGAAATGGGTTGATTTGGTCATTCTGTCTACTATGACCCAAACTAAATCATGCTGATGACTAGTACGAGGCAAACCCATCACAAAGTCCATGTTCAGTTCTTCCCACTTCTAATTAGGAATATTGAACTCTTGTATGGACCCACTAGGCTTTTGATGCTCCATTTTAACTTGCTGACATGTAGAGCACTTAGCCACAAACTCTACAACATCTCTCTTCATCCCACTCCACCAATAGATTTCCCGCAAGTTGCAATACATCTTCGTGTCCCCTGGATGAATAGAGTAACGCGCACCCTGCGCTTTGCGAGAATTCGCTGCCTTAATTCATCTACACCTGGAACATACAGACGACCCTGACAATGCAATACACCATCTCCCCCTTAGGAAAAAACCTCTACTATCTGATCCTTGACTTACTCTTTCAACTTGACAAGGCTGGGATCCTTATCTTGTTTTTCTTTCACCTCGAAAACTAGAGATTATTCTGAAATATTCTGAACCCATATATCACCCTATTCTGTATAGACTAAATGAACACCTAGTTTGGCAAGCTGATGGACTTCCTGAGCCACTTTCTTCTTACTATCCTCAACATGAGAAACACTACCCATAGACAATCTACTGAGAGCGTCGGGAACTACATTAGCCTTGCCCAGATGATAAAGGACACTCATGTCATAATCTTTCAAGATCTCTAACCACCTTCTCTTACGAAGATTGAGATCTTTTTGAGAAAAGACATACTGAAGGCTTTTATGATCTATGAACATATCTATATGAACACCATATAGATAATGCCTCTAAATCCTCAAGGCAAATATTATGGTTGCTAACTCAAGATCATGAGTAAGATAATTCTTCTCATGGGGTTTGAGTTGTCTGGAGGCGTAGGCTATGACCTTACCATGCTGAATGAGGACACAACCCAAACCTACTCTGGATGCATCACAATACACTACGAACCCATCTGAACCATATGGAAGAGCTAGGACTGGAGCTGAGCTGAGTCGAGTCTTCAACTCCTGAAAACTCTTCTTGCAAGGATCTGACCACTGAAACTTGACTTTCTTCTAAGTCAATCTGAACATAGGGGATGCAATAGAAGAAAATCCTTTAACAAACCGTATGTAATAGGCAACCAGACCCAAGAAACTCCTGATATCTGATAGAGAGATAAGTCTGGGTCAGTTTCTTACCGTTTAGATCTTTTGAGGATCTATTCTAATGCCATTATCGGAAATGATATGAACAAGGAATGCTACTGACCTTAGCCAAAATTCGCACTTACTAAATTTTGCGAACAACTGATGTTCTCTGAGGGTTTGAAGTACAATTCTGAGATGGTCTGCATAATCACGCTCACTGCAGGAATAAACCAGAATATCATCTATAAAGACTATGACAAATATGTCCAAGTACTGCTTGAACACATGGTTCATCATGTCCATGAGAGTTGTTGGAGTATTGTTAAGACCAAAGGAAATGACTAGGAATTCAAAGTGACCATACTCGGTACAAAATTCTATTTTTGAAATGTCACCTTTTCTGACTCTGAGTTGATGATAGACGGATCTGAGGTCTATATTAGAGAAATAGATGGCACCTTGAAGTTGGTCGAATAAGACATAGATTCTGGGAAGTGGATACTTGTTCTTGACCGTGACTTTATTGAGTTGATGGTAATCTACACACATTCTGAGGGAACCGTCTTTCTTTCTCACGAATAAGACTGGTGCACCCCACGGGGAAATACTGGGCCTGATGAATCCCTTATCTAGGAGATCCTTCAACTTCTCTTTTAGTTCTTTGAGTTCTGCTGGTGCCATTCTGTATGGTGGAATAGATATAGGCTGAGTATCTGAAAGAATATTGATGTCGAAGTCTATTTCCCTTTCAGGGGGAATTCCTAGAAGATCTTCGGGAAAGAAATCTGAATATTCATTCACTATTGGGACTGATTCAAGATTAAGAGTTTCAGAACTAGTGTCCTTAACTTGAACAAGATGATAGACACATCCTTTACATATCATTTTTCGTGCCCGAAGGTAGGAAATAAGCTGACCTCGAAAAGCGGATACACTACCCTTCTACTCTAGGATGGGTTCATTTGGAAACTGGAACTGGACTATTCTATTTCTGTAGTCGACTGCAGCATAGCAGGAATGAAGCTAATCCATGCCTATAATGACATCAAAATCAGTCATCTCTAATTCAACTAAGTCTGCTGAAGTAACTTTCTGAAATATCATAATCGGGCAGTTCCTGTATACCCGTCGGCTATGATTGTTTTACCCACTGGGGTAGAGATTGAAAAGGGCTCTGCTAGAATTTTGGGGCTGATTCTGAAATCAACTTCTATATAAGGAGTAACGAAAGACAAAGAAGCTCCTGGATCTAGCAAAGCGTAAACATACATATGAAAGATCTGTAACGTACCAGTGCCTACATTAGGAGAATTTTCCTGATCTTTCCGGGACTGGAGAGCATAGATTCTATTTGGGTACTGCCCACTAGTAGCACTGGAGGTGGCACCCTGCTAGTTTGGGCGACTGGACTGAGCTGGGGAACGATTCTGCTGACCCTGAGGACCTGGATGAGGACAGTCTCTGACTTTGTGGCCTGGCTTGTCACATCCAAAACAAATACCACTGCCAGCTCTGCAAGTACCCTGGTGGTGCTTGCCACAAGTTTGGAAAAGAAGATAGGTGCGGGCACTGCTAACACTGACCTAAGACTTAGAGCCTGGTGCTCTATCTTTATTACCATCCCTGAACTTAGGAGCTGGAGCAATAGCTGAAGAAAGAGCTAGAACTGATGACTTAGGATGAAATTGAGAACGATTTCCACCTTCTAATTTGGGCTGAGCAAAATTGAAACTACCTCTCTTTGCTCTCTTATTCTGATTCTCCCCCATCTTAATATTTTGCTCTTCTATTTGCTGAGCATGAGTCATAAGCCTGGCTAAAGTCATGTCACTATTAAACATCATAGACCTACACTCGTTGACCACACTATCATTCACCCCAGAGACAAACTTACTCATCTTGGCCTGCTATCTGCAACAACATGAGAGGCATATCTTGCTAATTGGGTAAACTTAAGAGAAACTCTTTCACCGTCATGTTGCCCTACTTGAGGTTGATAAATTCTAATACCTTAGCCTCTCTCCGCTCTTGTGGAAAGAATCTATCTAAGAATGCAGTGTCAAACTTCTCCCACTCAATAGTCCCAACATCATTTGGCCTTTCTAACTTCCACTACTTGTACCAAGTGTAAGCAACATCCTGCAACTGGTATGCATCTAGCTCAGCACTCTCACTAGGAGTAACCCCTATGATATCTGTAACCTTATGAACCTGATCGATGAATTCCTGAGGGTCCTCGTCTAACTTAGACCCGAGAAAGGATGAAGGATTCATTCGGGTTAAGTCCCAAATCCTGGCTGCAACTGAATTAGCCATTGGGTTGGCTGAAAAAACAGCTGCTTGTTCATTCTGAGAAGTAACTGACTAAGCAAAAGTAGTAAATGTAGCTCTAAACTCTGTATGAGAAACATGTTCGCCCAAATGATCTTCGGGATGAGGGGCTGACTGATTCTCGTTTCTTCTTTTAGGAGGCATATTCTGTAGAAGAAACCCTAGCTTGTTCTTGAGAGAAAATTGAGAGAAACTAGTATATTTTGTGTTCCAAATAGCTGAATCTCGTGTTAAAGGGCTTAAATAGGGGTGGGAAATTGACCCTTTTAACCCTGGACTCATCTTTTAAATTAGTGAAAATTTCCTGAACTGGACCCCTGGCGTGACGCGGCGCTATCGCGCCGTGTCACTGGATTTTGACAATTGGGAAATAGGGGAATGGCGCGACACGGAGCCATCGCGTTGCCACTTCGTGTGTGACCTGGAAGTTTGGTGCGATGTGCCACTATCGCAGACCTCCACTGAAATTTGAAAAATGCCATTTTCTCTTGTGGCGCGGTGCGCCACTGACTAATATGGCGTTGCTTTACGACGGGAACTTGAAACAGTCATAACTTCTTACCCGGTTATCGAATTTGGGTGAATCTTATATCGATGAAAAACTTATTGAATTTCCCACATAACTAAAAGTGAAAATCTTAAAAATTCCCCATGGAATAAACATCATTAAATTTAGAAGTTAATACTTGAAATTCTTAAGATGAAATTAGTTAGGAAACTTCAGGTTATTACACTCGTAAACTCAATTAATCAAAAGACAAGATAAAATTCAGCAAAAAGCCCAAACTCAAGAAATCATCAACGACAATTATAATTCCACAAAACACAAACTATAAAATATGGAAGGGAACATAACAGAAACCTAAATCATCCCAAGACTTAGATGCCATGAGTATATAGAAGCGACTCTAACCCTAACTATCAGAAATAGATACAATAAAACTATCTGTGGGAAGTAAATAGACAAAAAATAGAATTATAGATGAAACTGGGTAGACTCCAAAGGTAGAAGCTCACCACAACTTTGATAATGCTACCTCGTACAATCACTATATGCACATGTCACTCGAACCAAGATTTGCATAAAAAAGATGCAGAAAAGTATGAGTGAGTATGTCCACTTGTACTTAGTAGGCATCATAGACCTACTAGGATTAAATAGAAAAATATATCGAAGTAAGAACGCTAAAGTAATTATGCAAGTAAAAAATTTGGAGTAGGTCAATGCAAATAATATCATGGATATATTCAAATAAAAGTCTCAATTCAACAAGAATATGCTATTTTTATTTCATTCTCATTTTAGGCATTGATTTGGTGATTTAGGACAAATTCTACCTATTTACCATTAAAACTCTTTGTAAACGTGAATAAATCACTCCCATTAACTAATATTTTGATTATTAACTCATAAAATCACTAGTTTACGAGTATTGGGGAGGATTTAGCTTGGCCTAACTGGTTTTTCTAGTGAAATAGGGTGAGTGGGGTATAAAATCCTTGATTTTTGGTTTAAAATTATTAAATTACTCTTGTATGACTATAATTATCCATTGTAACCATGAAATTGGTAAGATTAAGGTGGAAAGATCATAAAAACCCCTAGAATGGAGGAATGATTATGAATTTGACCTTGAAGTTTTGGGATTAGGTTATAATCCTTATTATTATTAGGTCATTTAATTGATTATGTGTTGTATTGATGTTTTTAGACGACAATCAAGCCGAGGTTCCAAGAAAAGAAAAATCTCAAGTTCGTTAGAGCATTTTGGTCTTGGATTGAGGTAGGTGATGGTTTAACGTAGTTGAAACCCAACTTAGTTTATGTGTGCAGGATAATTTTTCAATTGTATACTTGTTATAATGCATGTTTAAGGAAAGTGAATTACTATTAGAAATCCAAAGTGTTAATCACATGCAATGATATTCTAATAAAAGCTTTTTGGTTTTATAAGTGTGATTACTGTTATCATTGTGGTTGTGATTGTTGTGATATCTGTTGATTATTGTGGGATGTACTGGTATTTGAAAATTTTCATGGGATTGGTTGGTATAAGGTTGCCAGACACTATATATCTGGGATTTGGTACACAGACAAAAATTCACTCCTTGTAGCTCATGGCTAGTAGGTGTCCATAAGACATTTAACATATGTGTACAAGGGATAGGTGAGTGTAACAGTTCCTTGAGTTAATCAGGTTTAAGTGTTGACTTATTATATCCTTGAGTGAACTAGGTTGAGGTGTTGACTTGTTATATTTAGTTCCTTGTCATGACCTAACAAACTAGATCGTGAGGGAACCTACCCTAATCCACCTAGATAAGAGAACCCTTACCACCCATTTCAAAATATATCCAGAAATTAGAAGAAAATTTGATTAAAGACTTCAAATTCTGATAAATATACAACCTTTCCCAAATTACAAAGGATAAGAAAAATCCCTTTCTCAGGGACCAAGTCTAGAAATGTACAAGAGCTTCTAATATAGTAAAAGACAAAATAGAAGATACAGTTCCCGCCATAGGAATGATAGGAGTAGAAGACTTGGGAGAGTATTATCCACATCGCCTGAGAAATATCAACAAACCCCGCAACCAAACTATCCCCCCAAAAGGGTATATCAAGTGTATCGGTACAAACAACATGTACTACTAGGCATATTGGATGACCTTGGTTAAAGCACATAACATATAATATTAGAGATTCAAGATAAATCATGTACATATAATGTGATAGTTTTAACTCTTCTTACTCTATAGTTCATGACATCACTTAATGTAAGTAACTTTTATTTTCCATTCAAAATACCAGCCTTCAAATCTCTGAACTTGGCAAAATACGAGTGTACACAACTTCACGACGGAGCTGAACTACAAGTACTAACTTTCTATTATTTTCTTAACCTTATTCTAATATTCTAGTTATGCAGTATCACCCTAGAAGTTCAGGATTTATTTATGTCACGACCCGACTCGAGGCCCTGTCCGTGATGGGCATCCCGAGACATAAAGGCCCGAGAGACCCCTCTAACTCCCCAACCCACTAGTGATATTGTCTGCTTTGGGCCCAGGCCCGCACGACTTTAAAACGTGTCACTAGGAAGTAAGGCTTTCTCACTTATATACCTAGCATCCCTCCTGTGTTTTGCCGATGTAGGAATCTTTCCTAAGTTGGGGTGTTACATACACCCCCTCTATGAACTCAACATCCTCACTGAGGTTTTCCCTACCTAATGGGATTCGCCTACACTCAGGACTGAGGTTTGCCCCGCCTTACTGAGATTTGCCTACACTCAGTTTGAACTCTGGACCACATCGACAAGGACGACACAGGAGCGACTCTGATACCATTCTGTCACGACCCGACCTGAGGCCTTGGCCGTGACGGGAATCTCGAGCCATGAAGGCTCGAGAGACCCCTCTAACTCCCCAACCCACTAGTGATATTGCCCGCTTTGGGTCCAGGCCCGCACGACTTTAAAACGCTTCACTATGGAGTAAGGCTTTCTCACTTATATACCCAGTATCTCTCTTGTGTTTTGCCGATGTGAGACTCCTTCCTAAGTTGGGGTGTTACAATTTAAGGTCATGAAAAATTAAGTAGTGAAACATAAACACCCACCGACCCAATCTCAACAATGTCGACTGGTAGATCAATGATCATAAATACCTTTCAAGTAACTTAAATCCATTAAGAACACTAAGCCTTTTCAGTAGTTCCAAAGCTTAATCAAATACAAGTTAATTAGGAAACAACTTACGACAAGACCCTGACTATTGGTATTAACCAACTCAACAAACCATGATTCCATAATAGTATACTAACCATGTCTCAAATACATAAGTAGATTGCAGTTAAGAAGAATTCCATGCATAAGTAGATATATATCAAGTGGATAGATAAAGTCGACCCAACTCAAGGAACCATCATATATAACAAGTAAACAGATAAGCCCGATCCACTCAAGGATCCAACATGTATAACAAGTAAATAGATAATCCCGGTCCACTCAAGGAACCAACATATAAAATAAGTAAACACATAATCCCAATCCATATAAGGAACTAACAATGTATCAAGTAAGCATATAAACCTTGTTCACTCATGGAATATTCATATATAACAAGTAAACAGATAAGTCTGATCGACTCAAGGAACCAAAAGACATAACAAATAAACAAATAAGCTTAACTCGCTCAATAAACAATCACACTAATCAACACTTTGTATAAATATGCTAAAGGTCTTACAATTGCCCACTAGTCATAACCTGCAGGGTACGAGCTCGGTCCATGCATGGTACCGGCCGGTATTAGAGTTAAAAAATAAATCAAATATACTATACTAGTTGGTTGATGTGTCATGAGAGTACGACAAATGAGATGCTTAAAATGGAGAATATTTGCAAGTACAAGGGTATTTCTATGTGGATATAATGGGTTTTTAGGTGTTTACAGGTCAAACAGGTCCCAAAAAATGAAGTGCTGGATTTTAGATGATAAAAGGCATCAAACAACCATTGCCATGAACATGGGATCTGACCACATTCATACTTAAGCATTATAGAAAGAAGCTATTAAAGTGAATCTCAGGTGTTAATCAGACAAGAGCTCCTATAATTATACATTGGTTATACAATCGTACCATCTTATTGTGGGAAATATATCCTGGAAACATATATTCAAAAGCTAAGGGGAAAGAGGATCAAATGATCGGATCTCACGATCGAGCCTAGATATGATGGTTGTACCTTGAGGTCATGGGATTGAAGCCTAGAAGTGAAGTCTACGGGAATTGAAGTGGAGTATGATTAGACGACCATATTGTGCGATAGTAGGTGGAAGTCATAGAGCTGTATTAAGGTTTGTAGCATTGAATACCTAAAGATGGAAAAGTCCTTGATAAAACTACGAGCACTAAAGGATGATTATGGTATCTAACCACGATCGTACCTTTTACTCATCTGATGTGACTAACCCAAATTTTCTGTTTTTATTTAGAATAGTTTTTATTTTGTCTATAAATGATCTTATTATTTTATTTTGTAAGTTTACATTCGATTACATTATTGTAAAGTTCTAAGACATACTTTTGGCTTTGGAATTTTCACAAACATTAAGTTTAGGGTTTTAATTCAAATTGAGATCTTGGAGTTTTTCTTATTATTCTTGTATGTCATAATTGTGATTTCTTCTATGAATCTTTCTTGTGTTCTTGTAATTATGAGTAGCTAAACACCGCACTAGGATTGTGGGAACCATGATGGATTAATGAATTAGGGTTCATAGTATGGAGTAATCTTCAACTGGTGTTCTCATATATATATTGATTATTTTCTTGGTTTTGATTGTTTTTTGACAGTGCGCTATGTTAGAACTGAACTAATTTATATTCCAGATGAAAGAATGAGTATGGACGAGAATAACAAAACAAACAACAAAGACTTAAAGCTATCAATCTCCACTTAATATCTTCAGCCAATAATACAGGATATGTATTTCGGATCCAAGATAGGGGTTCGGAATACAAGCTCAGTCGAAGAATAAATTTACTTAAGGATACTACTTTGACAAGAGCGTAAAGTTATTCTAAATATACAAAACCTATCGATTCTATATAACAAGCACCGAGAGGAATTACAAAGTACAAAAAGCCTGAGGAGTTATGAATTTATTGGGGAACACAATCCTATTGCTTTTCTCATATACATTACAAATCAAACAAATGAACAAATTGTTACTACTAAAATACTTATTTACAAATCCCCCTCTTTTATTTGAAATTGTTATTAATTGCCTTTGACGTACATACTGATTAAGATTTTGACCTATTCCGTGTGGGATTGACTCCAACATTAGTTGGGTTCTATATTTGATCAACGACCACTTTATACTTCATTCCAAGGTGTAATTTAGATAACACTAAATTTTGGTACCATTGTCTAGGATTACAGTTACAAAGTTGATTAGAGTGTATCTGTTGAGGTTCTTGGTTGTTGTTTCTAGATTTTAATCTTTTGTTGTTTTAGGGAACACACTGGTGTATGCCCAATAGGTAGAGTCAAGGAAATTATCTAATTTAACTTGATACAAAGCTTGAGAGAACATTGAGACACAATCGAAGAATGGTGAACAAAGGAGTTCATGATCAGGAGGCCCTACTCAAGGGCATTCATATTGACCCAAAACTTTGCAAATAACTAGCTTAAAGGAAACAAGGAAAGAGAGGGATAGATAAGATAATACGAATCATCTAGATGCACATAATGAGAGGGGAAAATAAAGAAGGCATAGGGAAAACAACCTTTACAATAGTATCTCCATTGGGTTGAAGATACCAAGGAAGATTTAGATTACTTAGAGCTGATTGAATTAGGTCTAGTTATTCCACAAGAATTTCCTCATGGGACTCAGTTTGGCATTATGAGTGCCATGATCCACTTGCTGAATTTGAAGGGGTATTTGTTGCTATAAAATTTGTAGGGATCTATACTTCATATAATAGACCTTGAGTGAGTTAGGAGGTAATTAGACAGAGACTATTTCTATTTTCTCTGATGGGAGAGGCTACTGTATGGTTAGATACATTACCACGTGGATTTATTACTACTTGAAATGAGTTGAGGAATCAGTTCTTGGATTAATTCCCCCCCCCCCCAAGAATGCTATAATTAAAAGATAAGATATACCATTTCAGACAGTTTCACTCAGAGGCACTATATGAGAATTGGTTTAGGTTCAAGAAGAAGGTGCAGAGTTTCAAACCACAGGATGACAAGTCTAAACTTGCTAGATATCTTGTACAAAGCTTTGAATCATACCACTAAGGTTGTAGCAGACACAATAACAGGTGGGGCATCCATTAGTCTTCATTGAGAGTATCCTTTTAAGATCCTAGACCAGATCATGAAAATCGATTGAGGTTGGCATACATGGGAGGAAGACCAAAACCATTGGCACTTATAAAATTGGAGCATCCACAGAATAGTGAGCACTAGATGAGACAGGTGCTCAAGAGGTAGCACAACTGAGCACTAATATTAGATTGCTTACTGAATAATTTATAACAGGTAGAGTAGAAAAGGTGAACACATTGGTTGCACAAGGTAAGGCACCTAGGAATAATATTCAGATTCTGAGGAGGAGGCAAAGTATCTTCATAGAGAGGTGGGAGATTTCCAAGGGACATGGGATTTGTCACGATCCGAGACTACCCATTAGTCGTAACACGGCGCTTAGGGGATCAAGTAACCCCAAACTAACTCATGATTGGGCACAAGATGTAATACTGAAGAAAGGTATCAAAATATTGTGCGGAAGTCATAAAAAATATATCTAAAAGTTAAAACAATATCAAATGTAACTAAAAAACATCACTAAAAACTTACTAACTATCTGAAAGCCTCTAAAACATGAGGAGTGATAGGACAAACGCCCTACTAACTTTGACTTACTGACATAAAGTAAGGTACAAAAAATAATAATTAATAACTAGTCCTTGATGAATGAGGACTCACCACGACTTCCATTGAATGGCACAACAACGGACTAAGGGCGATTTGGGAACTGAGAGTCCGAACCTATGTTATAAGATAATATAGCACAAAAAAATATGTGATTAGTACTTTAAATGTATCAGTATGTGGAATGTAATCTAGTTGATATACATATAAACTGATCATGAATGCATGAACAATAAAATTGAATGCAAGACCAAGTATAACATGTACTGAAATAATAAGAATAACTAGATAACTGATATACTGAACACTTGGTCTTGCAAACTAAACTGATCATAATCTAAATACTGAACTGAGTACTGTGGTACCTAACTACAACTGACATGCCCCAACTTGAGCTAATCGGGATCCCACTTGTAACCCTAGTTAGAAGGGTGTTGATACCTTAGCAAAGGTACCAAAACTAGTTGGCGTGGATCCAATAATCTGATATCCCGAAGGACCAGGGTGCTATCCTAAACAAATGGGTGAACCCTGAGAAGGTGTCAAGACAAAAATGCCAGGTGACCCCTCATAACCTATGCTAGCAATGTAGTTTTGGAACTTAAGGACTGCTACTAATGACTCTGCCTAACTGACGGAGAAGCCACTATCCCTATGTTCACTCGATACTAAGTGTTACTCAAACTGAATGACTTTGAAGTGAAATTAAAGCATCCACTGATAAAAGTTTAATATTATTCGAATAGATACTTGACTCTAACTGATATGTTCAAAATGTTAATGCTCTGAATTTAATGATACAAGCATGATATGGATGACTTGTAACCTGAAAACTGTAGCGTGCATAAATATATAGGTATCGAGTGTTCATAACCCACCAGCATTGGATAATACATTAAAATGATAACATTATCAAAATACTACAGGAAATTTTATAATTTAAAACCCAAAATACATCTTATTATCATAAGGGGATTTGTGATTTCGACAAGGAAACCTCAACTTCTTGGAAACACATGAGTTCATAGTTGGTTTTAAATATTGCATGGATAATTCTAAAAGAATTCATGATTTTCATGGAACCCTATAGAAAATGGGTGAACTTGGAAATTAAAAGGGGAGACGTTGGGACTTAATAGGTGAAAGGGGACCATTGATGAATATCCCACATATCTGAGGTAGAAGCTTTGGTGAAGTCCTTAAAGTTGATCTTGTTGGTAAGAAACCCTAGGTTTCTCTTGAGGAAGAAGGGAATCACTCCTTTTTGGTTTCTCTGAATTAAATTACGATTTATGATTAAATTAGGTTTTTTGGGTCTTTTATACCCTCCTCCCCTTTGGAAAGCATAAATAACGTGGGTTAGTCTTTTAAAGGTATGGGAAAAGACTTAAAAGCCTTTGAAAAATTATACAAGAATCTGGGTTCCTAGTCATTACGACTCAACCTACGACTCATGACGTCTGGTTAAGAGTCGTAGTCTAAATCGTAACCTGGGGTCCTGGAACCTTGGGTCCTACTACTCTGACTATGACTTCCCCCTAATGACTCGTTATGACTGACTATGAGTCATTAGGTGAAGTCATATTCAGAGGCTTGTCTTTTGGTCATACACTGCTATGACTATGACTGCCCTCCTAACGACTCGTTAAGTCTGACTATGAGTTGTTAGGTAGAGTTTGTCTGAAGCTTGAGTCTTAAGTCATTCACTAGTCAAGTTACGAGTATACATTTCTACTCGTAAGGTCTGACTACGAGTCCTATGCTGGAATCATAACCAAAGGACTAGGTTCTTGGTGGGACATTGTTGTGACTACGAGTCCCTTCTTACACTCGTAGTCACTGATTACACGCCATAAAGTTCAGTCGTATTCACTAGGCTTATAAATTAGGGCCTTTACTAGAGTGACTACGACTCACTTGTGATGACTCATCACTTCTAGTAATGACTCGTTATCGGAGTCCTTGTCATGGCATTGTATCAGGCCCTTAGGGGAAATTCTCTGCATCTTTTTGTCATGACAGCAGATTAAGGCAATACTTGAAGCATTGGCAAGCTAACTTAGTGGCCTATCTCCTAAGGGGTCTAGAGCTTGAAAATTTAGAGTATTACAATATCTCACCCTTAGATTATTTTTCCTTAAATGAAATAGTCTGAGCTAAAAAACTAGGGATCTGAGATCATGCACTGAACACCTATGAGCTGAATCATGACTAAATATCTAGATCTAAAACATGATGCTTGAACTGAATTGAACTCATGAATGCATGAGGATGGCTGAATAGCTGAGATAGAAAATGAGAGAATTGATTAATTAATTAAGGGAACCATTACCTCAAGCTGAATCTGAAGAGAAAAGATAGGGATACTTGGATAGTATATCTGCTTCTGCTTCCTAATAGCCCCCCAACTAACTGATTCCTCCACAAAACTTTCACTGAAGCAACTTATTTATTTCTCAACCTACGAATCTAATGGTCGAGAATCTTAATTGGGACCTCTTCATAGGAGAGGATATCTTCCACACCTACACTTTATAAAGAAACAATTGAAGCTGGATCACCAATGCATTTCTTTAGCAAAGTGACATGGAACACTGGATGCACTGATGCTAACTCAGCAGGCAAATCTAACTCATAGGAGACCTTCCCAAAAATAGCTTAAAATCCTATATGGGTTGACATAGCAGGTTCTAGACTTCCCCTTTTTACCAAATCTCTTCACCCCTTTATGGGAGAAATTTTCAAATACACTAAGTCACTAATTTCAAACTCAAGCTCTCTTCTCTTCATATTTGCGTAAGATTTTGGACGACTTTGGGAAATTTTTAGCCTTTCTTAAATCAACTGAACCTTTTATATCTCCTCATACACTAAATTTGGCCCTATTAAAGTAGCCTCACCTACCTCAAACCAACCAATAGGATACCTACACCCCCTACCATAAAGAGCCTTAAATGGAGCCATCCAAATATTGGAGTGATAGCTATTATTGTAGGCAAACTCAATCAAAGGTAAGTGATCATCCCAACTACCCTTGAAGTCGATAAAACATTCCCTCAACATGTATTCTAAGGTCTGAATAGTCCTCTCCGCCTGACCATCTGTTTGGGGGTGGAAAGTAGTACTGAGATAAACTTGGGTACCAAGACCCTTCTAAAAATCCTTCCAAAAATTTGAGGTAAAATGGGTACCTCTATTTGAAATGATGATCAATGGGACACCATGCAATTTTACCAACTTTCTCAGATAGAGTCTAGTATAATCCTCTGGTGAATAAGAAGAATGGACTGGCAAAAAATAGGCTGACTTGGTCATTCTATCCATAATGACCCTAACAAAATAATGTTGACAATGCATATAAGGTAACCCTATAACAAAATCTATATTCACCACTTCCCACTTCTAAATGGGGATGTTGAACTCCTGAAGTGTACCACTAGGTCTTTGATGCTCCACCTTAACCTGCTGACAATTAAGACACTTAGCCATGAATTTTGAAATATCCTTCTTTATATCATTCCACCAATAGACAACATTTAAATTGTGATACATCATAGTGGATCCAAGATGAATAGAATATCATGAACCATGTGCCTCTACTAACATTCATTGCCTTAAATCATCCGCATTTGGAACACATAACCTGCCCTAAAAATGAGTACATTATCTCCCACTTGGGAGAAAACCTCAACCTTCGGATCCTGAACTGTCTCTTTCAACTAAACCAAATTAGGATCTCTATCTTTCTTTTTCTTTACCTAGAAAACTAAGGAAGACCCGAACCATTCTGAACCCAAACACTACCTTCAACTGAATCAACCGATCGAACTCATAATCTATCAAGCTAATGAACCTTACGGACTAATTCCTTCTTATCATCCTCTATATGGGCAACATTTTCCATAGACAACCTATTAATGGCATCAACCATAACATTAGCCATACTCGGATAATACAACACACTCATATCATAATCTTTTAACAACTCTAGCCACTTTCTCTGAAGAAGATTTAGGTCTTTCAAGGTGAACACATACTATAAACTCTTGTGATCGGAAAACATATCAATATGAACACCATAAAGGTAATGCCTCCAAATCTTTAAGGCAAAAACAACTGCTGCCAACTCAAGATCATGAGTCTGGTAGTTCTTCTCATGAGGTTTGAGCTGTCTAGAGGCATAGGCTATAACCTTGCCCCGCTATATCAACACACACCCAAGACCAACTATGGAAGCATCACAATACTCTACAAAACCATCTGAACCTTTGGGTAGTGTCAAAAAATGAGCAGAAGTGAGTTGAGTTTCAACTCTTGAAAACTCTTCTCGCATAAATCAGACCACTAAAATTTAACTTACTTCTAAGTTAGTCTAGACACGGGAGAAGCAATAGAATAAAATACCTCAACAAAATTTTTGTAGTAACCAGCTAAACCTAATAAGCTCTTAATATCTGATGAAGAGGTGGGTTTAGAACAGTTCCTTACTGCTTCGGTATTTTGAGAATCAACTTGAATGCCATCATAAAAAATAATATGACCAAGGAAAGATACTGATTTCAACCAGAATTCACACTTGATGAACTTAGCAAATAACTAGTGATCCCTAAGGTTCTGCAAAATAATCCTCAAATGGTCTGCATGTTCACTTTCACTACGAGAATAGACGAGGATTTCATCTATGAAGATATGATGAAAATACTGAGGTACTAATTGAACACTCTATTCATCAATTCCATAAAATTTACAGGAGCATTAGTTAGTCCAAAAAACATAACTACAAATTCAAAGTGCTCATATAGAGTTCTAAAGGTTGTCTTTAGAATGTCATATTCTCTGACTTTGAGTTAATCATAGCCAAATATAAGGTCTATCTTAGAGAAATAATTTGCACCATGAAGTTGGTTGAACAAGTCATCAATCCTAGGGAAAGAATATTTATTCTTGATTGTGACTTCGTTTAACTAACGGTAGTCGATGCACATCCTGAGAGAACCATATTTCTTGCACACGAAGAGAACCGAGCACCCCACGGGGAAATACTAGGCTTGATGAATCCCTTATACAGGAGATCTTTTAACTAATCTTTCAATTTCTTAAGATTAGATGGAGCCATTCTGTAAGGTGGAATTGAAATAAGTTGGGTATCTGGAAAGAGATCTATTCTGAAGATAATTTCACCGAGAGAAACTTTGGGAAAATCTTTAGGAAATACTTTTGGAAGCTCATTAACTACTGGAATTGATTCAAGACTTGGAATTTTTGATTTTGAGTCCTTAACTCAGACAAGATAATATATGTAACCCTTGGATATCATATTCCTTGCCTTGAGGTAAGAGGCGATTTGACCTATAGGCACTGTGGTACTACCCCTCCATTCTATGACTGGCTTGTTATGAAATTGAAATTGGACTATTGTTTTTCTGCAGTCAACTAATACATAACAAGAGTGGAGCCAATCTATGCCAAAAATGACATCAAAATTGATCATTTATAACTCTATAAGATCAACTGAGGTGACTTTTTAGGACACTGTGACTGGGCAATTTTTATACACCCATTTAGCTATGATGTAGCTACCTACGGGAATGGACACTGAGAAGAATTCTGCAAGAATTTCTGGGTTGACACCAAAGTCTACGACAATATAAGGAGTCATAAAGGAAGGTGTAGCTCCGGGGTATAATAATGCATACACATGAAGGTGAAAAACTTGTAACATACTAGTAACCACATAAGGGGAACCTTCCTGATATTATCAAGTCTGAAAGGCATAGAGTTAGTTCTAACACTGTCCATTAGTTGCACTAAGAGTGGCACCCTGCTGAGTAGGGTGTCCTACTAGGATTGCTGAAGAGTTAGCTGGACCTTACTAACGATTATTTCTTCCTAATTGAGCATCAATAGGACATTCATTTATTCAATGGCCTAACTTGCCACACCTAAAATATGCATCACTGCCTGTCATGCACTCACCCTTGTGGTTCTTACCATATCTCCTGTATATTGGGTTGGTGTGACACTATTTACACTACCCTGCGAATTAGAGCCTGGTGCTCTACCACGAGTGCCCGGTCTGAACTTTGGTACTGAAGCACTGGTCGAAGATAGGGTTGGAGATAAATATCTCTAGCAAAACTAAGAATGATTACTCCTTCTGAACTCTATTAACAAAAGTTAAAGCAACTAGTCTTAACCCTCTTATTCTCTCTTTCCTTTTCCTTGAGATTCTCTTTCTCAATATGCTGAGAATAAACCATCAGTCTAGAGAGGTTTATTTCCTTAATCAATATAGCTATTCTGTACTCCTTGACTACGTCCTTAGAAACACCAGATACAAACTTGCTCATTCGGGCCCTAGAATCAGCTACCATAGTCGGAGCATACCTTGCTAACTAGGTGAACTTGAGTGAATACTCCTTCACACTCATATTACCCTGCTTCAGATTGATGAACTCTTTCACTAGGCCTTCCTCAACTCAAGTAGGAAGAACCTGTCTAAGAAAATAGTAGCAAACTCATCGCACTCTAAAGTCCCTGCATCAGTGCCTCTATCCTCCTTCCACTACTTACAGTAAGTATGAGCTACCCTTAATAATTGGTAAGAATCTAAGTATCACTCTCACTTGGAGTAATACCCATAATGTTAGCAACATTCTAGACACAATCAAAGAATTCCTATGGATCCTCCTCAGACTTAGATCCAAAAAATATTGGGGGATTTATCTAAGTGAAATCCTAAATTCTGGTTACTGTCGTATTAACTACAGGGTTGGATGTAGCAATAACCTGTTGATTGTTCTGAGAAACCATAGATTAGGCAAGTACTATGAAAGCAGCACTAAATTAGGTGTAACAGATGTGATCATTCAGAGGTTCTTCAAGAACAGATGGTGTGTGGGTTGGTCACTATTTCTCCTTCTGTTGGCCCATGAGGGAGGCATTTTCTTTACAAGGTAGAGAATGAATTAGAAGAAAAAGTTTAATTTTTATGACCAAGGCTACACCCTAGTCGCGACAACGGTGCTTATAGTCACAAGTGACCACAAGCTAACCCATGAGCTAGTACCTGATGCGAGCACTGAGTATAATACAAATAAAACCCATATACAGAAGATATATTGAGAAACATATTCATGTCAATCCAAATACAGAAATTATAACCGTCAAATTCAAAAAAACTAGTAACACCAAAAAGTCTAGTAACTGAATAACCATCTCACTGACTATCTGAACAGCCTCTAACTAACAGACTGTGGAGTTGATGGAACAAACCCCAACTAACTCCAACTAACTAAAACAGAGGAATACTGAAATAACTGAATAAAAGATAAACTTGTACTCAATAATACAGGATATGTATTTCGGATCCAAGATAGGGGTTCGGAATACAAGCTCAGTCGAAGAATAAATTTACTTAAGGATACTACTTTGACAAGAGCGTAAAGTTATTCTAAATATACAAAACCTATCGATTCTATATAACAAGCACCGAGAGGAATTACAAAGTACAAAAAGCCTGAGGAGTTATGAATTTATTGGGGAACACAATCCTATTGCTTTTCTCATATACATTACAAATCAAACAAATGAACAAATTGTTACTACTAAAATACTTATTTACAAATCCCCCTCTTTTATTTGAAATTGTTATTAATTGCCTTTGACGTACATACTGATTAAGATTTTGACCTATTCCGTGTGGGATTGACTCCAACATTAGTTGGGTTCTATATTTGATCAACGACCACTTTATACTTCATTCCAAGGTGTAATTTAGATAACACTAAATTTTGGTACCATTGTCTAGGATTACAGTTACAAAGTTGATTAGAGTGTATCTGTTGAGGTTCTTGGTTGTTGTTTCTAGATTTTAATCTTTTGTTGTTTTAGGGAACACACTGGTGTATGCCCAATAGGTAGAGTCAAGGAAATTATCTAATTTAACTTGATACAAAGCTTGAGAGAACATTGAGACACAATCGAAGAATGGTGAACAAAGGAGTTCATGATCAGGAGGCCCTACTCAAGGGCATTCATATTGACCCAAAACTTTTAAACCAGCCACCACAACAACATAATGGTCAGAAAATTATAGAACAAGTCACTGCTCAGTTGATGGCTAAGGAAAATGCTATGCAAATAACTAGCTGAAAGGAAACAAGGAAAGAGAGGGATAGATAAGATAATACGAATCATCTAGATGCACATAATGAGAGGGGAAAATAAAGAAGGCATAGGGAAAACAACCTTTACAATAGTATCTCCATTGGGTTGAAGATACCAAGGAAGATTTAGATTACTTAGAGCTGATTGAATTAGGTCTAGTTATTCCACAAGAATTTCCTCATGGGACTCAGTTTGGCATTATGAGTGCCATGATCCACTTGCTGAATTTGAAGGGGTATTTGTTGCTATAAAATTTGTAGGGATCTATACTTCATATAATAGACCTTGAGTGAGTTAGGAGGTAATTAGACAGAGACTATTTCTATTTTCTCTGATGGGAGAGGCTACTGTATGGTTAGATACATTACCACGTGGATTTATTACTACTTGAAATGAGTTGAGGAATCAGTTCTTGGATTAATTCCCCCCCCCCCCCCAAGAATGCTATAATTAAAAGATAAGATATACCATTTCAGACAGTTTCACTCAGAGGCACTATATGAGAATTGGTTTAGGTTCAAGAAGAAGGTGCAGAGTTTCAAACCACAGGATGACAAGTCTAAACTTGCTAGATATCTTGTACAAAGCTTTGAATCATACCACTAAGGTTGTAGCAGACACAATAACAGGTGGGGCATCCATTAGTCTTCATTGAGAGTATCCTTTTAAGATCCTAGACCAGATCATGAAAATCGATTGAGGTTGGCATACATGGGAGGAAGACCAAAACCATTGGCACTTATAAAATTGGAGCATCCACAGAATAGTGAGCACTAGATGAGACAGGTGCTCAAGAGGTAGCACAACTGAGCACTAATATTAGATTGCTTACTGAATAATTTATAACAGGTAGAGTAGAAAAGGTGAACACATTGGTTGCACAAGGTAAGGCACCTAGGAATAATATTCAGATTCTGAGGAGGAGGCAAAGTATCTTCATAGAGAGGTGGGAGATTTCCAAGGGACATGGGATTTGTCACGATCCGAGACTACCCATTAGTCGTAACACGGCGCTTAGGGGATCAAGTAACCCCAAACTAACTCATGATTGGGCACAAGATGTAATACTGAAGAAAGGTATCAAAATATTGTGCGGAAGTCATAAAAAATATATCTAAAAGTTAAAACAATATCAAATGTAACTAAAAAACATCACTAAAAACTTACTAACTATCTGAAAGCCTCTAAAACATGAGGAGTGATAGGACAAACGCCCTACTAACTTTGACTTACTGACATAAAGTAAGGTACAAAAAATAATAATTAATAACTAGTCCTTGATGAATGAGGACTCACCACGACTTCCATTGAATGGCACAACAACGGACTAAGGGCGATTTGGGAACTGAGAGTCCGAACCTATGTTATAAGACAATATAGCACAAAAAAATATGTGATTAGTACTTTAAATGTATCAGTATGTGGAATGTAATCTAGTTGATATACATATAAACTGATCATGAATGCATGAACAATAAAATTGAATGCAAGACCAAGTATAACATGTACTGAAATAATAAGAATAACTAGATAACTGATATACTGAACACTTGGTCTTGCAAACTAAACTGATCATAATCTAAATACTGAACTGAGTACTGTGGTACCTAACTACAACTAACATGCCCCAACTTGAGCTAATCGGGATCCCACTTGTAACCCTAGTTAGAAGGGTGTTGATACCTTAGCAAAGGTACCAAAACTAGCTGGCGTGGATCCAATAATCTGATATCCCGAAGGACCAGGGTGCTATCCTAAACAAATGGGTGAACCCTGAGAAGGTGTCAAGACAAAAATGCCAGGTGACCCCTTATAACCTATGCTAGCAATGTAGTTTTGGAACTTAAGGACTGCTACTAATGACTCTGCCTAACTGACGGAGAAGCCACTATCCCTATGTTCACTCGATACTAAGTGTTACTCAAACTGAATGACTTTGAAGTGAAATTAAAGCATCCACTGATAAAAGTTTAATATTATTCGAATAGATACTTGACTCTAACTGATATGTTCAAAATGTTAATGCTCTGAATTTAATGATACAAGCATGATATGGATGACTTGTAACCTGAAAACTGTAGCGTGCATAAATATATAGGTATCGAGTGTTCATAACCCACCAGCATTGGATAATACATTAAAATGATAACATTATCAAAATACTACAGGAAATTTTATAATTTAAAACCCAAAATACATCTTATTATCATAAGGGGATTTGTGATTTCGACAAGGAAACCTCAACTTCTTGGAAACACATGAGTTCATAGTTGGTTTTAAATATTGCATGGATAATTCTAAAAGAATTCATGATTTTCATGGAACCCTATAGAAAATGGGTGAACTTGGAAATTAAAAGGGGAGACGTTGGGACTTAATAGGTGAAAGGGGACCATTGATGAATATCCCACATATCTGAGGTAGAAGCTTTGGTGAAGTCCTTAAAGTTGATCTTGTTGGTAAGAAACCCTAGGTTTCTCTTGAGGAAGAAGGGAATCACTCCTTTTTGGTTTCTCTGAATTAAATTACGATTTATGATTAAATTAGGTTTTTTGGGTCTTTTATACCCTCCTCCCCTTTGGAAAGCATAAATAACGTGGGTTAGTCTTTTAAAGGTATGGGAAAAGACTTAAAAGCCTTTGAAAAATTATACAAGAATCTGGGTTCCTAGTCATTACGACTCAACCTACGACTCATGACGTCTGGTTAAGAGTCGTAGTCTAAATCGTAACCTGGGGTCCTGGAACCTTGGGTCCTACTACTCTGACTATGACTTCCCCCTAATGACTCGTTATGACTGACTATGAGTCATTAGGTGAAGTCATATTCAGAGGCTTGTCTTTTGGTCATACACTGCTATGACTATGACTGCCCTCCTAACGACTCGTTAAGTCTGACTATGAGTTGTTAGGTAGAGTTTGTCTGAAGCTTGAGTCTTAAGTCATTCACTAGTCAAGTTACGAGTATACATTTCTACTCGTAAGGTCTGACTACGAGTCCTATGCTGGAATCATAACCAAAGGACTAGGTTCTTGGTGGGACATTGTTGTGACTACGAGTCCCTTCTTACACTCGTAGTCACTGATTACACGCCATAAAGTTCAGTCGTATTCACTAGGCTTATAAATTAGGGCCTTTACTAGAGTGACTACGACTCACTTGTGATGACTCATCACTTCTAGTAATGACTCGTTATCGGAGTCCTTGTCATGGCATTGTATCAGGCCCTTAGGGGAAATTCTCTGCATCTTTTTGTCATGACAGCAGATTAAGGCAATACTTGAAGCATTGGCAAGCTAACTTAGTGGCCTATCTCCTAAGGGGTCTAGAGCTTGAAAATTTAGAGTATTACAATATCTCACCCTTAGATTATTTTTCCTTAAATGAAATAGTCTGAGCTAAAAAACTAGGGATCTGAGATCATGCACTGAACACCTATGAGCTGAATCATGACTAAATATCTAGATCTAAAACATGATGCTTGAACTGAATTGAACTCATGAATGCATGAGGATGGCTGAATAGCTGAGATAGAAAATGAGAGAATTGATTAATTAATTAAGGGAACCATTACCTCAAGCTGAATCTGAAGAGAAAAGATAGGGATACTTGGATAGTATATCTGCTTCTGCTTCCTAATAGCCCCCCAACTAACTGATTCCTCCACAAAACTTTCACTGAAGCAACTTATTTATTTCTCAACCTACGAATCTAATGGTCGAGAATCTTAATTGGGACCTCTTCATAGGAGAGGATATCTTCCACACCTACACTTTATAAAGAAACAATTGAAGCTGGATCACCAATGCATTTCTTTAGCAAAGTGACATGGAACACTGGATGCACTGATGCTAACTCAGCAGGCAAATCTAACTCATAGGAGACCTTCCCAAAAATAGCTTAAAATCCTATATGGGTTGACATAGCAGGTTCTAGACTTCCCCTTTTTACCAAATCTCTTCACCCCTTTATGGGAGAAATTTTCAAATACACTAAGTCACTAATTTCAAACTCAAGCTCTCTTCTCTTCATATTTGCGTAAGATTTTGGACGACTTTGGGAAATTTTTAGCCTTTCTTAAATCAACTGAACCTTTTATATCTCCTCATACACTAAATTTGGCCCTATTAAAGTAGCCTCACCTACCTCAAACCAACCAATAGGATACCTACACCCCCTACCATAAAGAGCCTTAAATGGAGCCATCCAAATATTGGAGTGATAGCTATTATTGTAGGCAAACTCAATCAAAGGTAAGTGATCATCCCAACTACCCTTGAAGTCGATAAAACATTCCCTCAACATGTATTCTAAGGTCTGAATAGTCCTCTCCGCCTGACCATCTGTTTGGGGGTGGAAAGTAGTACTGAGATAAACTTGGGTACCAAGACCCTTCTAAAAATCCTTCCAAAAATTTGAGGTAAAATGGGTACCTCTATTTGAAATGATGATCAATGGGACACCATGCAATTTTACCAACTTTCTCAGATAGAGTCTAGTATAATCCTCTGGTGAATAAGAAGAATGGACTGGCAAAAAATAGGCTGACTTGGTCATTCTATCCATAATGACCCTAACAAAATAATGTTGACAATGCATATAAGGTAACCCTATAACAAAATCTATATTCACCACTTCCCACTTCTAAATGGGGATGTTGAACTCCTGAAGTGTACCACTAGGTCTTTGATGCTCCACCTTAACCTGCTGACAATTAAGACACTTAGCCATGAATTTTGAAATATCCTTCTTTATATCATTCCACCAATAGACAACATTTAAATTGTGATACATCATAGTGGATCCAAGATGAATAGAATATCATGAACCATGTGCCTCTACTAACATTCATTGCCTTAAATCATCCGCATTTGGAACACATAACCTGCCCTAAAAATGAGTACATTATCTCCCACTTGGGAGAAAACCTCAACCTTCGGATCCTGAACTGTCTCTTTCAACTAAACCAAATTAGGATCTCTATCTTTCTTTTTCTTTACCTAGAAAACTAAGGAAGACCCGAACCATTCTGAACCCAAACACTACCTTCAACTGAATCAACCGATCGAACTCATAATCTATCAAGCTAATGAACCTTATGGACTAATTCCTTCTTATCATCCTCTATATGGGCAACATTTTCCATAGACAACCTATTAATGGCATCAACCATAACATTAGCCATACTCGGATAATACAACACACTCATATCATAATCTTTTAACAACTCTAGCCACTTTCTCTGAAGAAGATTTAGGTCTTTCAAGGTGAACACATACTATAAACTCTTGTGATCGGAAAACATATCAATATGAACACCATAAAGGTAATGCCTCCAAATCTTTAAGGCAAAAACAACTGCTGCCAACTCAAGATCATGAGTCTGGTAGTTCTTCTCATGAGGTTTGAGCTGTCTAGAGGCATAGGCTATAACCTTGCCCCGCTATATCAACACACACCCAAGACCAACTATGGAAGCATCACAATACTCTACAAAACCATCTGAACCTTTGGGTAGTGTCAAAAAATGAGCAGAAGTGAGTTGAGTTTCAACTCTTGAAAACTCTTCTCGCATAAATCAGACCACTAAAATTTAACTTACTTCTAAGTTAGTCTAGACACGGGAGAAGCAATAGAATAAAATACCTCAACAAAATTTTTGTAGTAACCAGCTAAACCTAATAAGCTCTTAATATCTGATGAAGAGGTGGGTTTAGAACAGTTCCTTACTGCTTCGGTATTTTGAGAATCAACTTGAATGCCATCATAAAAAATAATATGACCAAGGAAAGATACTGATTTCAACCAGAATTCACACTTGATGAACTTAGCAAATAACTAGTGATCCCTAAGGTTCTGCAAAATAATCCTCAAATGGTCTGCATGTTCACTTTCACTACGAGAATAGACGAGGATTTCATCTATGAAGATATGATGAAAATACTGAGGTACTAATTGAACACTCTATTCATCAATTCCATAAAATTTACAGGAGCATTAGTTAGTCCAAAAAACATAACTACAAATTCAAAGTGCTCATATAGAGTTCTAAAGGTTGTCTTTAGAATGTCATATTCTCTGACTTTGAGTTAATCATAGCCAAATATAAGGTCTATCTTAGAGAAATAATTTGCACCATGAAGTTGGTTGAACAAGTCATCAATCCTAGGGAAAGAATATTTATTCTTGATTGTGACTTCGTTTAACTAACGGTAGTCGATGCACATCCTGAGAGAACCATATTTCTTGCACACGAAGAGAACCGAGCACCCCACGGGGAAATACTAGGCTTGATGAATCCCTTATACAGGAGATCTTTTAACTAATCTTTCAATTTCTTAAGATTAGATGGAGCCATTCTGTAAGGTGGAATTGAAATAAGTTGGGTATCTGGAAAGAGATCTATTCTGAAGATAATTTCACCGAGAGAAACTTTGGGAAAATCTTTAGGAAATACTTTTGGAAGCTCATTAACTACTGGAATTGATTCAAGACTTGGAATTTTTGATTTTGAGTCCTTAACTCAGACAAGATAATATATGTAACCCTTGGATATCATATTCCTTGCCTTGAGGTAAGAGGCGATTTGACCTATAGGCACTGTGGTACTACCCCTCCATTCTATGACTGGCTTGTTATGAAATTGAAATTGGACTATTGTTTTTCTGCAGTCAACTAATACATAACAAGAGTGGAGCCAATCTATGCCAAAAATGACATCAAAATTGATCATTTATAACTCTATAAGATCAACTGAGGTGACTTTTTAGGACACTGTGACTGGGCAATTTTTATACACCCATTTAGCTATGATGTAGCTACCTACGGGAATGGACACTGAGAAGAATTCTGCAAGAATTTCTGGGTTGACACCAAAGTCTACGACAATATAAGGAGTCATAAAGGAAGGTGTAGCTCCGGGGTATAATAATGCATACACATGAAGGTGAAAAACTTGTAACATACTAGTAACCACATAAGGGGAACCTTCCTGATATTATCAAGTCTGAAAGGCATAGAGTTAGTTCTAACACTGTCCATTAGTTGCACTAAGAGTGGCACCCTGCTGAGTAGGGTGTCCTACTAGGATTGCTGAAGAGTTAGCTGGACCTTACTAACGATTATTTCTTCCTAATTGAGCATCAATAGGACATTCATTTATTCAATGGCCTAACTTGCCACACCTAAAATATGCATCACTGCCTGTCATGCACTCACCCTTGTGGTTCTTACCATATCTCCTGTATATTGGGTTGGTGTGACACTATTTACACTACCCTGCGAATTAGAGCCTGGTGCTCTACCACGAGTGCCCGGTCTGAACTTTGGTACTGAAGCACTGGTCGAAGATAGGGTTGGAGATAAATATCTCTAGCAAAACTAAGAATGATTACTCCTTCTGAACTCTATTAACAAAAGTTAAAGCAACTAGTCTTAACCCTCTTATTCTCTCTTTCCTTTTCCTTGAGATTCTCTTTCTCAATATGCTGAGAATAAACCATCAGTCTAGAGAGGTTTATTTCCTTAATCAATATAGCTATTCTGTACTCCTTGACTACGTCCTTAGAAATACCAGATACAAACTTGCTCATTCGGGCCCTAGAATCAGCTACCATAGTCGGAGCATACCTTGCTAACTAGGTGAACTTGAGTGAATACTCCTTCACACTCATATTACCCTGCTTCAGATTGATGAACTCTTTCACTAGGCCTTCCTCAACTCAAGTAGGAAGAACCTGTCTAAGAAAATAGTAGCAAACTCATCGCACTCTAAAGTCCCTGCATCAGTGCCTCTATCCTCCTTCCACTACTTACAGTAAGTATGAGCTACCCTTAATAATTGGTAAGAATCTAAGTATCACTCTCACTTGGAGTAATACCCATAATGTTAGCAACATTCTAGACACAATCAAAGAATTCCTATGGATCCTCCTCAGACTTAGATCCAAAAAATATTGGGGGATTTATCTAAGTGAAATCCCAAATTCTGGTTACTGTCGTATTAACTACAGGGTTGGATGTAGCAATAACCTGTTGATTGTTCTGAGAAACCATAGATTAGGCAAGTACTATGAAAGCAGCACTAAATTAGGTGTAACAGATGTGATCATTCAGAGGTTCTTCAAGAACAGATGGTGTGTGGGTTGGTCACTATTTCTCCTTCTGTTGGCCCATGAGGGAGGCATTTTCTTTACAAGGTAGAGAATGAATTAGAAGAAAAAGTTTAATTTTTATGACCAAGGCTACACCCTAGTCGCGACAACGGTGCTTATAGTCACAAGTGACCACAAGCTAACCCATGAGCTAGTACCTGATGCGAGCACTGAGTATAATACAAATAAAACCCATATACAGAAGATATATTGAGAAACATATTCATGTCAATCCAAATACAGAAATTATAACCGTCAAATTCAAAAAAACTAATAACACCAAAAAGTCTAGTAACTGAATAACCATCTCACTGACTATCTGAACAGCCTCTAACTAACAGACTGTGGAGTTGATGGGACAAACCCCAACTAACTCCAACTAACTAAAACAGAGGAATACTGAAATAACTGAATAAAAGATAAACTTGTACTCAAAAGATGAGGACTCACCACTGTTGTTGTTGCTGTAATGCTGAACTTTCTAAGCGCGGTTAGGAAACTAAGCATCCGAACCTATGATATAAGACATCATAGCGCGAAGAAAAGTATGTGATTAGTACTTTGAATGTACTGGTATATGAGATGAGGTTAGGCTGAAATACATGGGTTAACTGAGCATGAAAATAATGACTGACTGAATAGCATGAGATAATTGAGCATGAATGCATGAAAACTGAAATACAGAGAATGCAAGACCAAGCATATACTATTTATGAAATAATCTATAAAATGAAATACTAAAATATAATAACAGAATAACTGATAATCTGTATGTTTTGGTCAAGAAACCTGAACAGAATTTTGTAGTGAATACTGAACTGAGATTGTAAGAGGTATCATCTAATCGACATGCCCCAATCTGAGATAATCAGGGTCCAATCTGTACCCTAGTTGGAAGGATGTCAGCACCGTGCCGCGAGTAATAGCACATGGCTCTGTGGATCCACTCAACTGGTGTCCCTAAGGACTAGGGAGTCAGTCATAAACTGGTGGATGGCCCCTAAGAGAATATCAGTCCTAAACCGGTGGGTGACATCTCAAAGAATATCAGTCCTAAACTGGAAGGTGACATATCATAATCCTATGTTGGCTACGTAGTTCTGAAACTTATGGACCACTTATAAGGACCCAGTCCTATGGGTGAGCCCTCATCCCTAGGTTTGCTCGGTGCTAAATCCTACTCCCAATTGAATTGACACTGATTACTAGACTGGACTAAGCTTAACTAAACAAACAACTGATCATAATAACTAACTGAATAGTAATGCTCATGGTATATTTTAAATCACTATGAAGATAGTGAAATTATGTAAATATCTAAGTATCAGGTATTCATAACCTACCATCACCGAAAGGAAATAACGATAAGGACATATACAAGCTTTGAAAACCATAATAGGGAATCATTATTCAAAATCCATCACTTTGGAATTTCATAAATACATGGAGATTAAGACTTTAACATGGGGATGCTTTTAAACATGACGAGGTAGCATAATCACATGAAAAAATCATAAGTTAAGGATTTAACTTGAAAATTTCACCATTTAAATGTGTAAAGGCCTATTCCATTAAAACACTTGTAAACTCAATATATAAATCGAAATTCATAAGACCTTCGTGGAGATAATTCATATTAACATGTAAAATTTATCATTTAGAACATAAAAACAGATTCTTGGACTCAATGGGTGAAAAAGGCCCATGGATGAACATTACACATACCATAAACCCTTAAGCTTGAAAGAAGAATACCAATCTTGAAGCTTTCTTAAAGGTTTTTGCATTTTGGAAGCTTGACTTCTTGGTTTCCTTGGAGAGGAAGGAATTAGATATTCTTTGAGATGGTTAGGGTTTCTTTGAGCGGATATTAAAGAATATGGGCAAATAATGCCCTAACTGAAGCATTAAGTCGTGGATTGACGAATTGATTCGATGGAAAAAGACATAACTGCCCCCAAGAAGATTAAATTAATAAATAGAACATAGTTTAATGGGTCATCGCGATACAATGAGGAGTCCATCACTATATGGACCGCGAGGTGATGCTATCGCGGTAAGCTGCTGGAATCAAAATCCAAACACGACCCAATCCTCGTCTAAAAAATCCAAAACTTCCTCGAGACATGCTCTTTACACCCTTGAACATGAATTAACTCAAAAACCTATGTCTCGGGGTTGGGAAGACCCATTTAAAAATCCTCAAAGTTAAGAGGCAAAAAATAAGACTAAGTCCCAACACTTAGAGAAATTTTTAGGATTTAAGCCTCTTATACATGCAACTAGGAGTTGAACTGAGTTAAGAAAAGTACTGGGTATTACAATATCTCCCATTTAGGAACATTCGTCCTCAAATGAGATTGATTAAGTTGAAAATATTGGGGAAACTGAGATCATATACTGAACATGCATAAATAAAGCATAATTACATGATTGAGTCTGAAATATGATACATGAACTGAATTAATTCCTTGAATACATGCAATGACATGAGAATGGTTATAAGGTTGCGTTAGAAATGAGAGAGTAAACTTATGAGTAACCATTGCCTCATGCTGGATCTGGTTTCCGGAAGAAAAGTTGAGAGGTTTAGGATATGATAACTCAGTGCATTAAACATATCCCCCTCGGGATAGTTCGTCCCCCGAATGATATCGACTTGGATGAAATACTAAGGAAAAATTGAGATAATGCACGGGACACGTACGGACTGAATCATGACTGAATATCTAGAATCTGAATCATGATGCATGAACTGAACCGAAATCATAATTTACATGGATGCGAAAAAACTATCTCTTAGAATGGAAATAATATTCATAAAACTTCTGATAGTAAAACTAGATCAGAAGATGGGAAATCCATAGGAACTTATCTGTTTGACTGCTAAACTAAATTGTTGGCTATACGGACTGAATTATATTGACATCTTATACTCAACTGGAGTATTTCTTCTTACCTCAAGAGTATTTCTTCTAACCACTTCAACGACTAAATTTAACCTCTTACTAGGAATGCATTAACACACAATGCACCCGTCCACTTATATTCACCAACATGACGTTCAAGCCTTTCATCATAACCACACATGAACTTCTAGGCAAACAACCCATCAAAGAATATTTTCCATACTCTCTAGTACTTCTATCATTAATAACTCTCATGCACTATTCTTAAGAAAATCACACACAAAATTTTAACTAACCAAGAAATATATCAAAAACTTGGCCTCAATCTTACTTCACACTTACAACCTTAGATAAAACCAGCATACAACAATCTTTCCCCAATATAAAAGATTTACTCTCTTCCTTCTATACAACTGTTCATCACCACTACCATTTCATATGAAGAGGTCACTGAAAGCTTAGAGCATGAGGACCTAAAGTATGAAAGAATACTATGCATAACTTGGACGCTTAACTGAGGACTGAGAAATAGAGTATTCATGACATGGATTCATTACAAAGATAAAAACTGAGAATATACATGACATAATCTGAATTTCGTTAATCATTAAGAGTGTAACATGAGTATTGGGCTGGACTGAACTGTATGACCTGAGTTTGAAGTTCATAAATTTCATGGAATATGATTCGTTCAGCTGAGAAAACTTGAACTACTTATATTAGGAACTGGAAGCGTACATGATTCTATGAAAAGTTCATGTATATGAGTTATGATCATGGGTCTGACATATTAGGTATAAGTATATATCGTGAGGACAGAAGTATAATATTTGCACTGAGATAAGAATGGGCCGAGCATCTTCCTCCCCTATTGATGTTCTATAATACACTGGCATCACTACTGAAATCTGAGAGCCTGACTTGGTTACTTATTCTATCATCCCCTTAGCTATAAGCCATCACTCTAAGTCTGTGGGACCTTTTTGATAAACTCTAAAATGAACTGTAACCACTTTTCTCTAAAGTTCAGAATGTGACAATACTCATCAGTAACAAATTCACCCTAAAAGACTACACTTAAAAGGGCAAAACCCACTACTAATACTTCCTTCTGAGATGCAACTCTTAACTTTCTATAGCCCAAATGGTCATCAAACAATAACTTTAAACACTGCCTAAGTTAGAATCTTCATAAGTATCACCCTACACTGAGTTCACACTATTAAGAATTTAAACACTACTTTCTATTAGCCCAATCTCCAAAGATTCAAAATTAGATTCTAACACTTAATATGGATATCCCCAAATCTGTATGAACTACATTAACTTCCTTCATCGCCTACTAATATCACATCTATAAATCACACCCACATCACCATAATTAATTTTGAATCAACATAAATTCTTGCATACATTATTTTAAGCCTTCTGGTTCACCTATCATACAACTAACCCCATGGATACATAATCTACCAAATTCAGATAACACTATCCCCAATTTACTGCTGCTAAACTTTTGAGTTCATGCTTCTAACTCTAGGTCATATACTATCATAGAATTATGAGAAGGGTTATGAAAACACATCTAACCCCTAAGAACTGATGTACTACCCTCCATTCGATGACTGGTTTATTGGGAAACTAAAAATAAACGACTCTATTTCTGCTATCAACTAAGTCATAACATGAATGGAGCTAATCTATACTAAGAATGACATCAAAATTAGCCATCTCTAGTTCTACAAGATCTACAGAAGTGATTTTCTAATATACTATAACCAAATAGTTTCTATATACTTGTCTGGCTATGATAGACTTACTCACTAGGGTAGATATTGAGAAAGGATTTATTAAGGTTTCGAGACTAACACCGAAACTGACAGCTATATAGGGGGTTACAAATGAAAGTGAATCCTCGAGATCTAACAAGGCATAAACATAAAAATGCAAGACCTGTTATGTACCCTTGACCACATAAGGACAACTTTCCTGATCATGATGGGGTTGGAGTGCATACAATCTATTATGGCGCTAACCACTGGTGGCACTGGAAGTAGTGCCCTACTGAGTTGGGCAACCCACTAGAGTTGATGACTAATTGGACTGACCCCGTTGGAACAATTCTATTCCTCTCTAAGTAACTATTTGACATTCCCTGATCCTATGGCCTGGATTACCATACCAAAAAAACGTATATCACTTCCATCTTTACACTTTCCCTGATTATTCCTACCATATTTCCCACAGAGCAGATTAGTATGACCACTGTTCACACTACCCTGGGGCTTAGAGCCTATTGCCCTATCATGATTGTCATTCTTGAACTTATGTATGGGCTCACTAGCTGAAGACGAAAATGAGGCTGAAACTTTCTAACAAAACTGAGAATAGTTACCACCCTCTGACTTTTGTTGTGAAAAATAAAAGCTAATTGTTCTAGCCCTCTTATTCTCTCTCTTTCTCCTTAAACTTCTGTTCCTCAATTTGCTGAGCATGAACCATAAGCCTATATAGGTCCATCTCCTTAATCAACATAGAAGTCCTACACTCTTTAACCACACTATCAGCTACACTAGAAACAAACTTACTCATTCTAGACCTACGATTGGACACCACATTAAGAGCATACCTAGCCAATTGAGTAAACTTAAGCGAGTACTCCTTCACACTCATGTTATCGTGTTTTAGGTTTATAAACTCCCGCACCTTAGCTTCTCTCAACTCGAAAAGTAAGAATATGTCTAAAAAGGTTATGGAAAACTCTTCCCACTCTGCAGGACCTGCATCTGCACCCATATCCTCCTTCCACTGCTTATACTAGGTATGAGCTACATTCTATAACTAGTGAGTAGCCAATTCTATACTCTTACTAGACATGACACCCATGATGTCAGTTACCTTCTGAACCATATCAAGAAATCCATGCGGATCCTCCTTAGACTTGGAACCCAAAAATAAAGGGCAATTCATTCGGGTGAAATAATGAATACTAGTTGCAGCGGTATTTGCCACTGGATTGGCTGGGGCAATAGCCTACTGATTTTTTTGAGAAACTAATGAACGAGGTAAAGTAGTGAATGCAAATCTGAACTCGACATGAAAGACATGTTCATTCAGGGGATCTTCCTGAACAGGTGAAGGTGTGGGCTGATTTTCATTTCTTCTTCTGTTATTTCTGTTGAGAGGCATGGTCTTTAGCGGAATAAATGATGAGTCAACAAGAGAGTTTAAATAGAGATCATGCTCATTCACATGACATGAATACAAAAACAGGGAAACTTTTCCTAAAACATCTTGTAGTCTCTTGTCCATAAGTGTGGCGCTCTTCATACCTATGCACAAGACTTTACTCAACGCTGTTTTTTAGACTCTTTAGGGCACTGTAAAACCTTAGGATCTAATACCAAGTTTTTTCAAGACCCAAGGCTACCACCTAGTCGCGACAACGGTGCTTACGGTCACAAGTGACCACAAGCTAACCCATGAGCTGGAACTTGCTGCGAGCATTGAGTATAATAACAATAAAAAATACATATGGAAGATATACTGGGAAACATAGTCATGTCAATCCAAATACTAAAAGTATAACTGTCAAATTTAAAATAATTGATAATACTGAAAGGTCTGGTAACTGAATAACCATCTAACTGACTGTCTGATTTTCTAAAAAACCTCTAACTGACTGACTATGGAGTTTATGGGACAAACCCCAAATTAACTCTAACTGACTGAAATAGACAAATACTAAAATAACTGAATGAAAGATAAACTTGTCCTCGAAAGATGACAAATCACCACTTCTGATGTTGCTACAATGCTGAACTATCTAAGAGCGGTCAGGAAACTGAGCATTCGAACCTATGATCTAAGACATCATTGCATGGAGAAAAGTATGCAATCAGTTCTTTGAATGTACTGGTATATGAGATGAGGTTTGGCTGAAATGCATGGGTTAACTGAGCATAAAAATAATGACTGTCTGAATAGCATGAGATAACTGAACATGAATGCATGAAAACTGAAATACTAAGAATGCAAGACCAAGAATATAATGTTTCTAAAATAATCTATAAACTGAAATACTAAAATCTGATAATAGAATAACTGATAATCTGTATACTTTGGTCAAGTAACTTAAACTGAATTCAGTACTGACTACTGAACTGAGACTATGGGAGGTATCATCTAACTGACATGCCCTAATCTAATCTAATCAGTGTCCAACCTGCACCCCAGTTGGAAAGGTATCAGTACCGTGCAACGGGTACTAATACATGGCTATGTGGATCCCACTCAACTGGTGTCCTGAAGGACTAGAAAGTCAGTCCTAAAATGGCGGGTGACCCCTAAGGGTTCGTTTGGTTAGGTGATAATGCTCAAATTATACTTTTGAATGGGTGTAAGCGATCGTTGTCAATATAAAACCCAACTAGATTGGGTTCGAATCCCATAGGGAATAGGGTGTGAACTTCGATTTATTTATGAAATACTTTACTGGTAGTTTACTATTTCCGAAGATGTGGGTTTAAGTTTCACAGAGAGTCAATTGTCACTTTCAATATTTTAGTGTTTGTAATCAAGATAAATGGGAAACCAGAGTTATGTTCACCATGGGTTTTGGGAATTTACAGATACTAGGTAATGCTTGGGATTCTTGGAGTAAGTAGAAACAGCAGAATATCACTGACGACTATACTATCTAACTTACCTCTCGACCTTACCAGACAATTTATTATCTAATTCTCTCAAACTTAGATAACTTATCTATTTCTAATAGGATGTTATCTCAGGTAGATTAATCCAGTTACGACATTAATCATTAAATAGAAGGTTGGTAGCTTCCGAGTCCCTGTTGATAATTCATGATCTCTAGTCTATTTCTCCGTAATAAGTAAATAAAACCCAAGGCATAATCTAATATTTACAACTAATAGATTTCAGTTAAAACAATAGAATTTCAAGATGTCCTACTACTCTTTGAATCCGCTAAATACCTAGTAACCTATCAAACCCTAATCCATGGATCCCATAACTCCGGCTAATGGAATTAGCCGCTCATGATTTGATGAATGAAATAACAAGGTGAATTCATGATAATAAGGATAAACTTACGAATAGATCAAACTCAACAAGTTTTTCTTCAATTCAATCACAAGATAGAAACCCAAAATAGTTGATAAGTTTTTGTAAAGAAAAAGAAAAATATTTGATGGTAAAGATGAAGCAATGTTACGTGCCTCTCTTCAGAAGTTCTTGTCTGATAGATAATGATAAATAATGATCCATCCCTAAAAAAACTAAAATAAGTCTTTAAATAGTCAACCCAAAATAAGGAAATAAAATTAAAGTTTCAGTTTCTCTCTTCGGAATAGACAACGATGATCTTGACGGCGTGTCAGATATCT
The DNA here is from genome assembly GCA_030864215.1 of Capsicum pubescens. Classification (NCBI taxonomy): domain Eukaryota; kingdom Viridiplantae; phylum Streptophyta; class Magnoliopsida; order Solanales; family Solanaceae; genus Capsicum; species Capsicum pubescens. The sequence continues at coordinate 281,737,177 of CM061543.1, read as the reverse complement.
GACGACGTGTGCGATATGTCATCAAATATTCCAGTGAATTGTTATCTTCTGACTCTTTAGACGGCAAACCTGACGGCGTTTGAAAAAACTTAACGTCGCGTGAAAACTTCCATCACAACTTCACTGAAAATCAACATACTCTGCCTCTGGATAATGACGATTTTGACGCCATGTGACATATTTGACGGCCCACCCTAAATGTCATCCCATTTATCTCAGCTTCTTAGGTTCTGTCTAAGCTTGACGGGAACTTTGACAGCTTGTCCCATGTATGACGGCGCTTCAGAATTGATGTCAGCTACACTTCAACTTATTTACACCATGTTTCAGCTGATTTATTCTTCTTTCCTTTAGTTTCCTCCCCGATCACTTGTATCTGCATTAACACATTAAAAGCAATCAAAAACAACAAAAGTTGCTTAAAACTTTGCAATTGTTAAGAGTTAATAACTTCAAATATGTTAGCATCGGCTCACACATCAACACCCTCAACTTAAACAATTGCTTGTCCTCAAGCAACCAAAACATAACTAGGAGTATACAAAGTACAATTCGGCAGCTAACTACTCTTATCAGGTCAAAATATATGTACCATCTCCATGATCAATCCAAGTAAAATCAACTGTGTCTAATATTTGAAAACACCCATGTAACTCACATGTATCTAGATATGGCAAAAATCTCAGCAATAACAACCTAGCACATACCCAAATTACATTATTCGAACAAAGCAGTTAATAGCAATATACCTGGTATGCCCTCACAACAAATAAATCCCTTTCTCACTCAAATTCACATATATAGACATAGTGATGAACTTAAGACTCGCTCTCAGAACGAAGTTCCAGCATTGCTCATCAAATGCCATAGGGTTGCCCTTATAGTCAGTACCTAAGTCTTCAGACAAGTCAGTTAGGATCACTATAGGGATTTTCTTAAGCTTGTAACGTAGGCTCAGGGCTGGTATGATATTCATGGTTATTTCATAGTGACTACACCTCCTTAGCACTACATTAACTCACGGGGTTTCAACTTTTGACTTTCTTTTCTTCCCTCTTTTATTTTTTAAGCATTCTCAAGATGGATGTTGTCTGTTCAAGCATTAGATTAACTTTTTTTTCAGTTTTCTCTTTTCCTATTTTCCTTTCACTACACCCAACTTGTTATTCATTTTCCTTCTTTTACCTTTCTTCATACTCATAATGCATCACGCACCCCTATAGTAGCCACCCTCAACTTAGGTTATTTGCCTAAGTTTGGTGCACAGTGTCCAAGGAGGACCAGGTCCAAAACAGGTTTATTGTGATGTAAAGGGAAGGTGAAAGGTGTATAAGAAAAAACTTGGCTATTTAGGCTCAAAAAGGGATCAAGGGATACTATTCATATTTGGATGGTCATTTAAGCTAAAATAGGTTAACATGCAAAAACGACCTATGATCATTTCCTAACGCCTATCTTATGACTATGGCACGACTAACTGGGCAAGTTCTAGATTCAACGCACAATGGTAACTGAGTAAGACCTTACATGCACATAGCACACAAGTATATAGCAGATCACTACTCATTCTTTTCATGCATTTGATTTTTACAGGATATTTATTTGCCACACTAATGCCACAAACAAATACACAGTGGTCACACTAGATGCACTTCACACAGTTCACAACAGATCAGAACACTGGAGAGGTACTCAAAAATTACAAAATGAGTTAACTGCCTCAAGTACTTGAACTACTCCTAATTATCTACAAAATATGTTACAACAACAGTGTCTCTATACCCTCAACTTAAAATAAAAAATAAAATGCTCTAAGGGTTAGGATATACCTGAAGACAGTCAAGCCTGTAGATCCTGGATCTCTGACCATGCTACTAAATTATCTGTTGTCTTCTCTCCACTCATAGCATCGGCCTTTGCAGTGGCTGGAGCCTGGCTTGATGAAGCACCTGCAGCCCTAGCTCTGATGGCTGCTTCCTATTTTTCTGTGTTAGCTAGAGACTCCAATCTTGCCTTTTTCAAGTCTTCCTTCTCTACCTTTTTCTTTGTTTTCTTTTTAGCTTTTCTCTCTTCTTCACTATCCGACTCATCTCTCTTATTCTTGCCTTTCTTCTCCCCCTTTTTCTTCTCTTTCTTCGAGGAATCCATAGTGAGATCGAGTATAGGAATTTCTTCCTCTACATCATGCATAGCTGAACCTGTTGGAACCATGATTTGGTGCTGCTGCATCATCCTAACCCAAGCTTTCACCTTATCTAACGCATCCCTGAAAGTGGCAAGATCAGCAACTATCATCTCTCTTGCCTGGGCATCGAATTTGTTCTCTAGATTTGCCACCCGCCCAGGCAAAGTCATGAAAGGTTCAAGTGTAGCTTTGAGTGCAGCTTTGATTTTTTTGTCCACAGCGGTAGCAAACTGTTTGACAAAGGCCTATAGTTGTACCTCACACAGTTTGCTTGCCTAGCCACCTTCCTGATATCAATCGGCTGAAATGTCGAACCTGTTGCTGCCGGAGGAACTGAAGTAGTCGACTTACCTTGAGGCATTGGGCCTACCTGAGCTGAATATGCTGGTGGTGGTGGTATAGCTTCATAGATTTACACCCCTAAATTTGGTGCTAAAACAGTCTCAGTGACTGGAGGAATTGATGCACCAACTGCATCTCGATCAAGTCGCAAACCTGGCCAAATTTCATTTTTGCTGACAGGGTTGTAAGTATTCTTGGAATGTATGTCACCATCAATACCTGTAATCTAAGTTACATTAGCTGGTTCACACAACCTAGTAATCAGACATGGGAATGAGTATGCAATATCGGGTCTTGCGAGCCGAATCTTGATCTCTTCCGCTATAATTTCTCCGAAATCCAAGGGAGTTCTGTCTATCAAGCTTGCAACCAATATTGCTCGATCATCCCCTAATATGTTGTCTCCCTCAGTGGGTATCAGATGAATCTGTACTAAACCCCACAAAAATCTTGCTTCTGAATTTAGAGACGCTTTGGTTATCTTTTCTGCAGGATTATTCAGACACTTAGGTTCCCCATCTGCTATGAGAGTTTCCATCCATTTGCATTGATTTTCCTGATATTTTAACTAGGCATAGAAGGTAGGTGAGGTGGCTCGTGGGACTAAGGTTGGCCTATGAAGAAACCTATTTATGGTGGCGTCTGATACATCCACCCTCACTCCACATACTAGAACTTTGGTTAGAAGAGGCTTATCTGAAGTTCTATCTCCTTATTTGCACATATTTTCCACCATAGCCTGGTAGTTCACATAGAACTCCCAGACTAAAGAAGGACAGTAAACACCGTTTCCCCTAGCAGTCCACTCCAGCCCATACTCCTTGAGTTTTTGCATCACCTCAGGGTATCTATTCAACCCCATAGTGATAATCTTCTTCTCCTCTAAAATTGTCCTTCTGGCACTTCATCGATCTGTTCTGCGAAGTCCGTCCAAATAGATCATTTCAGCCCCAGGGATTTGCCATCTCGCATTGTTCCTAATCTCAGGGTTTTAGCATTTCACCAAAGTTACCCGTACTGGAGAATCCTTATCACCTTTCTTCTCCGATGATGGTGATTCAGACTCAGTTTCTTCAGCTGCAGGCCTCTCGGAGTCTTCAGTTTCAACTTTTTGTTCAGTGTCCTCAGACTCCTGCTCATGTGTTCTGATCCTTGTTCCTCTGTTGCTTGCTCAGATAAGGTTGTTACCTCAGTATCATCAGTATCCTCCACCTTAATAGGCTTAGGTGGAGGTCATGTCTTTGGACCATCCCTCTTTCTAGTCTATCTGAGCAAGGGTTCATCATCTTCATAATCAGAGTCCTCGTTGACAAGCTGTCGAGGTACACTCTCTTTAGCCGTTTTCTTTGGTATGGTTGGATTTATTTTCTTGGGTTCCATGCTCAGTCCTGCACAAACATAGAAATCCTCAAATAGTTCCCAAAATCAAACAAGAAAAGAAGAAGGATCACCTCAGTTTAACATCATCACTATTTTTAGTTCGCAGGTTTGACGGCCTTTCTGATTTGCCGTCATAGGTGTCACGGCACTTAAAAAGCGTCGTCAAGCTTATCCAGAATCTACAAAATTTCTCATCTTTTGAAGGCCTTTTTGAATGGCCGCCACACAGGTGCAAGGCCGTGAAAATTGTCGTCAGACAAAACTACAACTTCCAACTCTTTTTTACTTGATTTTTTATCTATCATTTTTTCTCAATTTCAACTTAGGCTATGTTCTTTAACTGATATTTCAATGAAATTATACCACATCCCCGTACAAACCCTAGTTTTCAAAGGAGCTTGAAGTATGTTAATGGGTTCAGTTTGCTCCTTTGAAACCAAGGCTTCTTGTAGTTCACAATTTATCCAAAGAAAGATGAAGTTTGAAGTTTTTCTCATACCTGAATGTTGACACTTAACAGGTGCATCTTGAGCACTTAGACTTGTGAGAAAGAGAAGATTGAGATGAGAGAAAGAAGTTTTCTTGATTTAACTCTCAGGCTTCAACAAGGAAAGTTTTAAAATTTTGCCTTAGAAGGAAATAAATTTGAAAAAGGAAGGGAAATAACTCACTAAGGAAAGAAAACCAAAACTAATAGGAAAATATCTATGGAATGTAGGAATGTGAACAGTTGTTGCTGGGCCGGGTTAGCTCAAAATTTTTAAGCTGGGCTTAACTCATTTGACGGCGCATAAGATACCGGACGGCTCTTCAAAATTGTCGTCAGCCTTAACAGAATAAGGCTTTGACTTGATTATTTTGACGCCATTTCTCACAGCTTGTCACACTTGTGACAGCCCATCGAAATTGATGTCAACCTTCTCAAGCTGACTAAAACTAGTTCACCTCCTTTGTACACCTTGTAGCTACAAAAATTAAAAACACAAGTGCAATAAAATTAAAACATTGGGTCGCCTCCCAAACAACGCCTGATTTAACGTCGCGACACGACTTGATTATCTCGACTACTCAGACTTTGTCAAGATAACGTATCAAAACCTCATCACTATTTTCCTTGAATACATCCACGACTGAGAAGATATTCATCTCCTCCAACTGCTTCATAAGAGGATGCATTTTGAATCTGGCCTTCCTTTTTCCATACCTGAACTTTAGCTCATTGAGATCCATATCAACCAATACTCTTCCCATGGATAATAGGGGTCTACCCAAAATGATGGGTACCTCAAAATCAACATCACAATCCAATATCACAAAATCTGCAGGAAGAATAAAGTCATCCACCTTTACCGGCACATCATGCAATATACCAACTGGTCGTTTCACCGATCTGTCTTCCATCACAAGACGCATCATTATGGGGGTAGGTTCCCCCAATCCAAGCTTCTTGTAGATATAAAGTGCCATAAGATTAATACTTGCTCCTAAGTCACATAAAGCTTTGGTAAACTTCATGGACCCAAATGTGCACGGTATGGTAAATGCTCTAGGGTCAGGCTTTTTCTGCACTAAGGATTGTGAAGAAACAGCACTACAGTGGTGGATGTTGTCCACCAGATCACAACTTACCTTCTGCTTCTTTGTTAATAATTCCATCATAAATTTAGCATAGTTTGGCATTTGCTCAAGTGACTCAATCAATGGCACATTCACTATCAGTTATTTCATTATCTCCATGAATTTGCTAAATTTTTCATTATCTGCTTTCTTCTTCAGTCTCTGAGGAAAGGGAGGTGGTGGTCTTGGCATTTTTTTCAATACCACTTCTCTTTTATTTTCGTCTTTTTTCTCCAAAATATCAACAAAGCCATCTAGCTTCTCAGACTCCACTGAATTGCTTCTTTATGATTCATCAACACTTACCTCCTTCTCCATAGCTTTGCCCATAGAAGGTCCAAATAACATCTTTTCACTCTGAGTGGTAATCGCCAAATAAGATCCATCAGTCCATGGGTTTTGAACCATATCACTAGGTAAAGTACCATCTTTTCTCTGGTTCAGAGTAGCCAAAAGTTGGCTCATCTATTGCACCAACTGGTTAATAGAAGTAGAGTGTGAGCTAACCAACTGACTGAGGGTAGAAAATTCATTTTTCATAGTAGTTACCCCCGAGTTGGTAGCTTCAACTCCTTTCAACAGCTTTTCCATCATGTCCTCTATGGACATCTTTCCAGAACTAGTTGTCACAGCATCCCGACTTCCAGGAGGAACATACAAACCACTTCTGTCATTATTATTTCTCCAGTGTCCCTACTCTCTATCTTTATAACCAGGCTTGTCATAGAAAGTCCGACCTTGGTTCCCTTGGCTATTGCCTCGGAAACCCCCCTGATTACTTACATAGTTTGCCTCCACATCAGTACCTGTAGACACAGTACCCTGAGATTCCACAGCTTTAACCATTTTAGTCTTGCCGGATAGAAAGTGCTTGGCCAGCAAGTTCATTTACGTCTTCAAATAGGTCATGTCCTAATCTTTCTCCTCATCACTTCTATGATGCTCCACAGTAATACCACTAGCAACAGTCGGGCTAGCCACTACATAATCCCTAGTATGCCAAGCCCGATGTTTTTGAATGATTGAATTATCTAGGGTTGAGGGTTTTTGCTTGTTAACACATGCATTGTTTTTCCACTGTTTTTAATAGGTTATTCATGTTTTAACTGATGGCTTTTGAACTAAATTAAGAATTTTTAAAATAGTGGAATTGGGTAACTTGGGTTTTCACAATATGAATAGATTTTGGCATGGTAATGGTATAAGCCTCAACCTAAATTGTTAAATTTGGTTTAGGGCAAGATTCTGCATGATATCTCTATCTCTGAAAATATTGCATTTCATTAAAGTATAAATGGATAAAAAGATTTGGATTCCCCTGGTGTCTATGGTTTGAATTTAAACCGGTAATTGGAGTTAATTTGGTTAAATGGTTATGGTTTGGAATAAATAGAATAGCTTGCAAGAATATTTGTCTGACAATACCAAGTTTTAAATGAGTAAATAAAAAGACGCCATTGTTAATGGTTGGTTTATGTGCTAATTGATTTAATTTGGGCTCAAAGAGAATTGTGTAGCTCACCAAGAAAGTGTATTCCCAGGAGGACCAAAATTGGAAACAACATTTATTTAAGTTGAGGGTTTAAATGACTATTTTGTCTTGATACATAGTATATTTTAGATGGCTATCTCCTTGGTGTTATTACCCAATCCCCGGTATATGCGGTTAACATGGACTAGGGCCCTTCCGACAGAGTGAGACAAACCCATATAGCCTATGGGGGTATGGAAGGTCGGTATCAGCTACATAGTCCAGAATAATGTTTTAAATATTTATATTTTATATCGCTTGTCCCTATCCTGGAATTATATATATATATATTTATAATTGTTGTGCATGTGGTTTATTACTGGATCATTGGTAAATTCATATGTTTTATCCCTTTCCTTGGGTTGCATGACCTTAGTCCCCACACTAACTGTCCCTAGATGCTACACTATTTCATGATATAGGTTTTGAGGGATTTTCTTGTGAGCCTATGCAACATTAGACGGTTTGGTATTTTTTTGGATTAGAGGATTTTGTGGATATTATTGGATGTCGATGTTGTTTTATTTTGACTCTAGTAATTTCTTTTTTAATTTATATTTCTTCATATTGTCTTGGTTGGCTTCTACTGTATATTAATATTGTGGTCTTGAGGTAAGGCTAAAGGGGGTTATCTTTGAACTTGGTTGGCTTGGGATGCCCATCACGGCCAGTCTTGGGTTTGGGCATGACAAAAAATCTAATAAATGGATTGAAGTCATGAAATATGAGTTGAAGTTTATCAAATATAATGATGTTTGAGATCTTGTCGAGTAGCCATATGGATCAAAATTATTGGTTATAAATGGATTTTCAAAAACAAACATGATTTGAAAGGTAACATCAAAGATATAAAACATGCCTAGTTTCAAAGGGATTCACTCAAAAGAAATGAATTGATTTTAAAGAGTTATTTTCACCAGTTTCATAGAAAGATTCCTTTAGAATCACTATGGAATTTATAGCTCGTTATGACTTAGAACTACATCAGATGGATGTAAAGATTGCATTTCTCAACGAGACATTGAACAAATGAAATATGTGGTGTAATAAAGTAAAAATAAATAATATATTCTGAGTTTGAGTTCTTGTAATACCCCATATTACTCTTAGCACAATTCAAATTCTAGTTGCATGGAAAAGGGGCTTAAGGCATGAAAATTTCACTAAGTGTTGGGGACTTAGTTATTTTTAAGGCCTCTAAACATTTAAGGATTTTTAATTTTGCCTTCCAGAGCCCAAGAAGTTGCTTTTTGAGTTAATTCATGTTCAGGGGTGTAAGGAGCATATCTCGAAGAAGTTTTGAATTTTTTGGATGAGGTTTGAGAAATATTTGGATCAAGAAACCAAAGGATTACCGTGATAAGCCCACGTCGAGGCCCTATTCCCATTCTCATGTTCACCGTGTCGCATTGAGGGAAATGACTGATTGTGATTAGACCCCATTACGGTAAGCTTGTTCCATCGAGTTTCGAATTTAAATGATTGATGGGCAATTGGGTATTTTCCCCTCAACCCAAATCATCCATAACACGAATTAGGAAATATTTAGGGCATTATTTGCCCTTCTTCTCCAAATCCCTCATAGGAAAACACTTACCTCTTTCCCAAGAACATAAATTCAATTCCTTTCTCCCAAAGAATCAAGAATTCAAGTTCCCCAAGTTCAAGAACATTCACGAAAGAATCATAATTGATGTTTATTTTTCAAGTTAAAGTTATAAGGTATGTCAGATGTTTATTCATGGCTTTGTTTCACCCATGGAACCCAAAAACCCTCTTTTCAATTAAAAATTGAATTTTTCTATCATTATTGTATTTTATATTAATTAAGATGTGTTTAATTCATGTTTCCATAGTACTTAAAATGCAATTCAGTCTATGTATGAACCCATGCAAGATTTTGAAATCCTCATGCTATGAATTTGAGTTTCCCATGCTTTATTCATGTGAATTTTATGAGGAATCCTAAATTGATGATTCTTAGCAAGCATTCCAATGTTAAATTCAGGATCCCCACATATTTGCTGAAATATTTATGCTTATGGGTTTTGAAACATGATCCTTTACTACAGTTTTAAGCTTGTTATTGCATTGAGTGACTATTCAGTGCTGGTGGTTTATGAATACCCGATACCTACATGTTTTACGTGATTTTAAGATTTTCAAGTATGATTCAGTTAAACCGTGATTATTTTTATTTATTCAGTTATTATGATCATAATGAGCACTATCAGTTATGAAATTATGTTCTGTCAAACTAAATCTAGTTTCAGTTTCAGCATTATCTTAGTTATGAGTAGGATTTAGCACCGAGCGAATCCATAAATAGGGAATCCTATGACTGTAGAGGGTGTAAACTTTAGTAGCAGTCCCTGAGTTCTAAACTACGTAATCAGTGTAAGTTAGAGATGTCAACCTGCCAGTTGAGGATTGACAAGGGTTTACCTGCCAGTTGAGGGTAACACATAACTTATTAGAGCACCGGCCAGTTGAGATTGACTTATTAGTCCTTTGGAACTTCATTTTTGTTGATCCACATGGCCAGTATTAATGCCTGTGGCAAGGTACTACACCCTTCCAACTGGGGTTACAAGATGGACCCTGATTAGTTTAGATTGGGGCATATCAGTTAGATGATACCCCCCAAAGTCTCATTATAGTAATTCAGTGTATTCTCAGTTTAGGTTTTCTTGACCAAGTGTACAGAATTTCAATTATTTAGTTATAGAGTTTACATTCTTTTGAATTTCAGATTTATCTTATATTATAGATTTATGCTTTGTCTTTCATTCTCAGATGCCACAGTTTTCATGCATTCATGTTCAGTTTTCTCAACCTATTATTTTTGTCCTTATTTCATATGCACAGTACCTCATGTACATCAGCCTAACCTCAACTCATATACCATTACATTTAAAGTACTGACCATATATTCTTTTTTGCGCTATTGTGTCTTATATTATAGGTTTGGATGCACAGTTTCTTGACCGTGCTTATACAGTTCAGCATATGTAGCAGGAGTAGTGGTAAGTCCTCAATCATCGAGGGCAAGATTAATTATTTTAGATAATTTAGTAGTTCTATATTTTTAATCAGTTAGAGTTAGTTGGGGACTTGTCCCATCAAGTCCTCATTAAATTAGAGGCTTTTCAAATGTTCAGACAGTCAGTTAGTAAGTTTTATTAGTCTTATTAGATGTTTTAGACTTCTGAATTCATTTGTATTTTTAGAATTCAGACTTTATGGATTTATTAGTTGTTTTCCACACATATCTATTATTATTATTATTTTATTTAGTGCTCTCAGCAGGTACCAACACATGGGTTAACTTATGGTCACTTGAGACCATATGCACTGTTTTCGCAACTAGGGGATAGCCTCGGGTAGTGAGAAAACTTGGTACTAGAGCCTAATGTTTTAAAGAGTCCTAGGGAGTCTGAAAGTTGCGTTGAGTAGAGTCTTGTGCATTGGTGTGGAGTGCGACACACTTATGGACAAAAGTCTGTGAGATGTTTTTCAAAAAGTTTCCCTTCTTACAACATTCATGTCGTGTGAATAAGCATGAGCTCTATTTAAACTCTATTTCTGACTCATTCTTCATTCCATTTACAGACTATGCCTCCCATAAGAAAGAATGTAAGAAGGGATAGGGACCATCCTACACCTCCGCCTACTCAAGAAGATCCCCTGAATGAGCATGTCTCTAACATCAAGTTTTGAGCTACTTTCACTAACTTAGCTCATTCAGTAGTGGCTTATAACAATCAACGAGTTGTTGCCCCAGCCCACCTAGTGGCAAATATAGTTGCAGCTAGGATTCAAGGTTTTACCCGAATAAATCCCTCAGCATTTTCAGGATCCAAGTCTGAAGAGGATCTACAGGAATTTCTTGATATGGTTCAAAAGGTGACAGGTATTATGGACATCACTTAGCATGAGTTTGAAGATTTAGTTGCATATCAGTTGTAGGATGTATCTTAGACCTAGTTTAAGTAGTGGAAGAAGGATCGTGGTATTGATGTAGGGTCTGTTGAGTAGGGGGAATTTTCCACGGATTTTCTAGACAGGTTCTTCCGATTAGAGTTGAGGGAGGCTAAGATTCAGGAGTTTATTAATTTAAAGCAGTGCAACATGAGTGTGACGGAGAACTTGGATAAGTTTACTCAGTTGGCAAGTTATGTTCCTAATATGGTTCCAGACAATAGGTTTATAATAAGTAAGTTCATATTTGGTGTAGCTGATAGTATGGTTAAGGAGTGTAGGATTGCCATGTTGATTAAGGAGAAGGACTTATTTAAACTTATGGTTCATGATCACTAGATTGAGGAAGTGAAGTTTAAGGAGAAAGAGAGAGAGAATGAGAGGGCCAGAACAGGCAGTTTTAACTTTTCTCAGCCAAGGTCGGAAGGTGGTTACCATTCTAAGTTTCGTTAGAAGTCCTCATCCCAAGCTCCATCATAAGCTAGTATGCCAGTGCCTAAGTTCAGTCAAGATAGTCAGGATAGGGTGCCAGACTCTAAGTCCCAGGGTAGTGTGAACAGTGGTCGTGCTAACTTGCTCTGTGGAAAATATGGCAGGCATCATCAGGGTATGTGTATAGATGGCAGTGATTTGTGTTTTTGGTGTAGCAAGTCAGGACACAAAGTTAGAGATTGCTCAAAGGTTGGTCAGCATGGTCAGTCCAACTGTCCTCCAGTTCTAGTTGATCGTCTGACTTAGCAGGTTGCCACTTCCAGTACAACCAGAGGAAAACGTCAGAATAGGTTGTATTCTATCTAAACACGACATGATCAGGAAAGTTCTCTTAATGTAGTTTTGGGTACGTTACTAATCTTTCATCTCCATGTTTAGGTTTTATTAGACCAGAGAGCTTCAATCTCCTTTCTAACCACCTATATAGCAGTTAATTTTGGTGTTAGTCCTAAATTATTTATAGAACTTTTCTCGTTGTCTACTCTTGTGGGTAAATCTATTATGGCCAGACAGGTGTTCAGAAATTTCTCGGTCACAGTATATTAGATAATCACCTCAGTTAATCTTGTAGAGTTAGAGGTGACTGATTTTGATATCATTCTTGGCATGTATTTGCCCTACTCCTGGTATGCCTCAGTTGATGTAGAAATGGAGTCATTCAATTTCAGTTTCCCTATGAACTAGTTATCGAATGTAGGGGTAGTACCTCTATACTTAGGGGTTAAATTTTTTCTTATCTTAAGGAAAGAATAATGATATCTAAGGGGTGCATGTACCATCTTGTTCGAGTCAAAGACTCTAGTTATTAGACTCCAAGTCTCGAGTTATTTTAAGTAGTAAGGGAATTTCTAGATGTGTTCCCTGAAGACCTTCCTTGAGTTCCTCCTGAAAGGGAAATTGACTTTGGAATAGATCTACTTTTAGATACCCATCCTATCTCTCTTCTTCCCCACACAATGGCTCCAACTAGGCTTAGGGAATTGAAAGAATAATTAAAGGATCTCTTAGATAAGGGATTCATAAGACGCAGTGTGTCCTTATGGGGCGGACCAGTCCTTTTTGCGCGTAAGAAAGACAGTTCTCTCAAAATTTGCATTGATTATCGTTAGTTGAATAAAGTCATAATATCGAATAAGAATCCTCTCCCCAAGATTGATGACTTGTTCAACCAACTTCAGGGTGCCAGTTACTTCTCTAATATAGACCACAGATTCGGCTATAATCAACTTAGAGTTAGAGAATGTGACATTCTGAAGACAACCTTTAGAACTTGGTATAGTTACTTCAAATTCCTAGTTATGTCTTTTAGAATAACGAATGCCCCTACAACTTTCATGGACTTGATGAATAGAGTATCAAGCAGTACTTGGACAAGTTCGTCATAGTCTTCATTAATGATATTATTGTCTATTCCTATAGTGAAAATAATCATGTAAACCATCTCAGAATTGTATTGTAGACTCTGAGAGATCATCAGTCATTTGCCAAGATCAGTAAGTGCAAGTTTCATCGAAGATCAGTTGCCTTCCTTGTCCATATTGTCTCGGGTGATGGAATTCTATATGACCCTCAAAAGACCAAAGCAGTGAGAAACTGGACCATACCTATCTCTCTGTAAGATATTAAGAGTTTCTTAGGTTTGGCTGGCTATTATAGACTATTTGTTGAAGGGTTCTCTACTAATTCATCCACCATGTCTTGATTGACTCATAAGAAAGTAAAATTTCAAAGGTCAAATTCATGTGAGAAGAGTTTTCAGGAGTTAGAGACTCGATGCACTTCAGCCGCAGTCTTGACTATGCCAGATGGTTCAGATGGGTTTTTAGTTTACCGGGATGCTTCCAGAGTTGGACTTGGTAGTGTATTGATGCAGAGAGGTAAGGTCATAGCCTATACTACTAGACATCTTAAAACCATGAAAAGAATTACCCTAACTATGATCTTGAGTTGACAATTGTTGTTTTTGCCTTGAAAATTTGAAGGCATTACCTTTATAGGGTTCATACTCTTGCCAGGGAGTATAACATACCCATGTTATCAATCACAAGATAAATCTATCATCCATATAGAAATAGGAATTATGTTGGATACGTAGTTTTGTGGAAGTAGGATGTGCTAAACCCATACTTCCCGGTCGGTACTAAAAACTACTCTCTTTTTATTTGATTTGCTCATTCTGTATGAAAATCTACTTTAAAACTAGTATAAGGGTTTATCTGAAACCAATTATGCCATTATCTGAGTAAATTTATAAATAAAGCTATTCTAAGTTTTGTAATCTGTAATAATCTGTAAAGTGGATTCCATAGCTTAACTGATGATCGAAAGATTAAAGCTTTACTAAAAATCTGTAAATAATTTGCTCATAAGATACTTAAAGAATCATCTTTCTTGAAATAATAATATTAAATCTTAGGATAATAACCCTTGCATCAATCTCATGTTAAAACATCATAATAGTCATGCTTAATAATGGAAACAATGATAATTTATCTCAAAATTTGTAATTTACTGCAATAGGCATGAAAATATGGAAATAAACATTCAATTCATCTTCTAAATCTCTCAAAAACTCATAATCATGTAACTAACAACATCGGGTATGAACCCTAATTTCAATTTCATGGGAAATCATATAAAATCAAATAACTTTGTAATTTAAAACATGTTTTGGGCACAAGGATGAAAGGAGTATCCTTGTTCATTTACCCCACATACCTTGTTGGATAATTAGATGAAAAAACTTGAATTTTAGATTCCTATTAAGTTCTTGATGATGGGTTCTTGATTATCTTGTCTTGGGAATCCTCAATTTTAAGCTTTCTTGGAGTATTAATGGAGGATTTTGATTTCTTGGAGAGGAAGCTTTAGAGCTTTAGGGTTTTTCTTTTGAAGAGAATGATGAATAATGAGCACCAAGTTCTTTGAGTATGAATAATCTTGAGTTTTGGATGGATTGGGGGCTTGGAAAAAGTCCAAAATACCCTTTTTAAACTCTTAAACGAAGCTGGAAAAATGTAACTGCGGTCCCAATTTAATGGGCCATCGCTATGCGCCACTATTATGGTGGCTCGATGAAATTTGATGATTGGGAAATTGGGGATCTCAGCGATATGGAGCTATCATGTTTTTCCAGTGGAGTTTGACAATTGGGAACTGGAACTTCAATGCGACGCACCACCATCACGGTGCCCTATAAGAATGTCATTTTGGCCTTCGGCGCGACACACCATTATAGCGTTAGACTATTCGAAATTGACAATCGGGAAAATGGACCTCTCCACAATGCTCTAATATCACGGAGGTCCACTGAAAAATGACAATTATGAGTTTAACCACCTCCGCGATGCGGTGATTGCCCAGGTGGTATACTGTCAACTTAAAAACGTCATAACTCCTTCACCGGGTATCGGAGTTGGGCAAATTTGGTATTGATGGAAAGGTTATTCAATTTCCCACACACTAAAAAGTTTAAATCTGGAAAATTCCACATAGAATAAATGTTATTCATTTTTGAAGATCTCCATTAATATTCTAGGAATGAATTTAAGCTAAGAAGAGAACAGGGTATTACACTACCCTTAGACTTAGATCCTGACGCTCTATCCCAACTGTCATTTCTGAATTTTGGCACTAGCGCACTAGCTGGAAAAGGACCTTGGGCTGAGAATTTCTAATAGAACTATAAGCGGTTACCACCCTCTGACTATGGCTTAAAACTGTTTGTTCTGACTCTCTTATTCTCTCTCTTTCTCCCTGTACTTTTCCCTCTTACTCTACTGAGTGTTAACCCCAAGAATAGATAGGAAAATATCATATAGGTTGTTCTGAGCAACTAATGTATAAGCTAAAGTAGTCAAAGCAGCTCTGAATTTGGCGTGAGATACATGCTCGTTCAGGGGATCTTCCTGAACAGGCGGAGGAGCAGGCAAATTCCCATTTCTTCTTCCATTATTCTTTTTGGGATGAATGGTCTACAACAGAATAGAGAATAAATTATAAATAGAGTTTAAATTGATCTCATGCTCATTCGCATGACATGAATACTTAAAGAAGGAAAACTTTTCCTAAAATGTTTTGTAGCATCTTGTCCATAATTTGGCGCGCTTCACACCCATGCACATGACTCTACTCAAAGCGTTTTTTAGAAACCCTAGGACACATTGAAACTTTTGGTTCTATTAGTAAGTAGGTAACACCACAAAAATACACCCTGGACACCACACGGAGCTTACGGTTCCAAAACACCACAAGATAACCCATGAACTAGTACCTGCTTTAAGCACTTAATAATAATAAAAAAATAAACATGTGTGGAATAACTAAATACACCTTAAGGTTTTAAATACTGTGAACCTTACTTAATTAAAAGGATTAAAACTACTGTCTGAAAACTAATAAAAACTGATAATCTATTTGACTGTTTGAAAGTGTCTGTAAAGCCTCTAGCTAACTAACTGTGGAGCTGATAGGACAATCCCCAAACTAACTCTGACTGAATAGAAATGATGAACTACTAAGATAAAATAAAATAAAGAATTTTCGTCCTTAAAATATGAGGACTCACCACTGTTACTGCTAATAATATAATCTGTCTAAGTGCGGTAAGGAAACTAAGCGTTCGAACCTATGATATTAAACATCATAGCCCAACAAATGAGTATGCGATCAGTACTTTGAATATACTAGTATATGAGTTGAGGTTAGGTTGAATGCATGGGCTAACTTTGCAAAAAATAGTAATAACAAACATGCGTGGAAATACTAAAATCTAACTGAAAAGGACAAATAACTAACTGGTTGTATGACACAAGATAATTACTGCAAAGATACATGAAAAATAAAAAACCTGAGTATGCATGACCAAGTATATAACATGTTTCTGAAATAGTCTGTAAATTGAAATACTGAAATCTAATAACTGAATAACTAATAATTGTATGCTATGGTCAAGAAAAAAAACTGAGTTATGAATGGAATACTTAAACTAAAACTAAAACTGTAGGAGGTATTATGTAACAGACATGCCTCAAAACTGAGCTGATTAGGATCCAACCTGTGACCCCAGTTGGAAGGGTGCTAGTACCGCACCACAGGCACTAACAATGGCTATGGAGTTAGCCCTAATCTGGTGGGTAACCCCTTAGATAAGTCCTAAACTGGTGGGTGATACTTGAGAGTACTAATCCTAAACTGGTGGGTGACATCTCAAAACCTATTCTAGATACGTAGTTCTAAAACTTAAAGTTTTATTTTAAGGATCCAATCCTACCTAATGGGTGAGCCCCCATCCCCAGGTTCACTTGGTGCTGAATCCTACTATAATACCCTGTATTTCCCTAACTTAAATTAACTCTCAGTACATGAGTCATCCAATAATTTTTTTGAAATACTCAGTATTTTTTTCATTTAGAACCTATCAATGCATAGGAAATTAAATTAGCTTTCCAACGATATAAAATTTGCCTAAATTCAATACTCGGGCGAAGAGTTATGGCCATTTTTGTAAAATAGTTTTCTAAGTTGCATGTCAGCGCATCTTGAAGGCCAACAAAATGGCAATTTTCTATTTCCAGTTTTTCTCTGGGATATTGGTGCGTCGCTTCATGGACCCATTTCACAATTGTCCTTTTCTAGTGATCAAACGTGATGTCACCACATTGCGGTGAACATCCAGGTTGCATCCAAGGTGGAAACGCGATACCACTGCATTGCGCAACCAATCACATTCCTAGTTGGCAATTTCCAGTGGCCTGACACAATCATGGCATATCGCGCCAGGAGTCTAGGTCAGAAAAATTTCACAAAAGGTTAATGTTTCGTTTGGGTTAAATTTGTCTTTTCCCATGATTTTATTACATCAAGGTATGATATTAAAGCCCTAAAAACATTTTGAGTCATTCATTAGTAACTTTTCTCCAAATTAAATGGAATTCTCTCTCAAGAGGCAAAAACCTTAGCTTAAAGAATCAATGCTAAAGCTCAAGAATTTCCCCAAGAACCTATGTTAGGTGTTTATCTATGGGCTCCTTTCACCCATAGAGTCTAAGAATCCCTTTTTAAACATACAACATCTCAAATTTATGATTTCCATGTTTGAATTAGATTGAATTCATGTTCATGATAATAGTTGGGTTTCAATACATAATTTAAGTGCAAGTTTCATCAAATTGAATATCATATGTGATGAATATGTGATTATCTTGATAAACCCTTGAATTTACAAAGTGATTAATGTGTCTATGATGTTAATTAGGTTTTAATCCATGAATATTATAAGATTCATGAAATTAGATGAGTATTTTATGGGGGATTATATGAATTGCATGCTAAACCCATGAAATTGTCAGTTTAGGCATTGTAGTTGCCATGTTTATATGTTATCCATGGTTATGTGTATGAAGTTGTGCTCCCCAAGTAGTTGATAGAATGTCCACGTCAATAAAGTTATGAAATCAAGACATGTTAGTATATGTACAAGCTTATACCTTACAAGTGTTAGATAAAATGTCTCTATATATGAAATATGAACATGTGTACATTGTTATGTTTTGGAAGATCATGTAATGGTTTAATTTTCATGCTATCGAGTCCTAGGGGTATTTAATACCTGAAAATCTAGTTATGTACCTAGAGCCAGTGTTAGTTATAGAGTAGTATCAGTCATGTCATGATTGGTAGTACTCAATCAGTTACAGAACTCAGTGAAACTTAGTATCAGTCTAATCCAGTCAGTTAACATGCTTAGTAACAATTCAGTCAAGCCTAGTATAGTCTTGTGATCAGTTTAATGTCTTTATTTAGGATTAGAATTCAGTACCGAGAGAACCCAGAGATGGGGGAATTCCTATTAGTATAGGGTTTGACACTTAGTAGCAATCCCTGAGTTATAGGACTACATAGACAGCGTAGGTTGGGATGAGTTCCTTCCAAATAGAGGTTGACACATCTCTCATGATTTTTCAATCAGTGAGGGTTGACAAAATGTCTTCCTGCCAGTTAGGGTTAACTCACAACCATTGTCTTTACTCGTGGCACGGTAGTGACACCCTTTCTATTAGGGTTACAAATTTGACCCCAACTCAATTAACTTATCTTATTTGGGGCATATCAGTGAGATGATTAGCTCTCACAGTTTCAGTTTCAGTCTTTAGTATAGAAATCAGTTCAGTTCTATAGAATCAGGATTGTTAGATATAGTCAATCAGTATCAGGAATCCAAATATCAATAACTTCAAATATAAGTTACTCAGTTATCAGAACTAAGTATTTAGCTTCAGAAAATCTCAGGTACAGTATACATTTACGTAATGCACAGTATTGGATACTCTATTTTTATGGTAGTTTCAGATTATCCATGAACTCTTATATTCAGTTACTCTATATCATTTAGTTAGTTATTGTTCATTCATATGAACCCTTGCATTAAACCTTACCTCTTCTAGCATACCAGTACATTCCACGTATTACCACATACTATTTCTTTGTGCTCTGATGTCTTATATCATATGTTCGGACGCTCAGGTTCTAGACCGCGCATAGATAAATTTATATTCAGCCAACATATCAGATTTAGTAGTGAGTCCTCATCTATCGAGGATATTCTTTTATTTCATTATTTTAATAGACTCAGTATTTCAATAAATGGAGTTAGTTGGGGGATTATCCCATCAACTCCACTTTCAGACAGTTCAGTTAGAGGCTTTTCAGACTAGAGTTCAGACAGTATTTTAGATTCAGATGTGTTATCAAATACTGTTATTTATCAGTATTTCATATTTTGAACCATATGGTATTTCAGCCTATTTTTTTTATTTAGTACAACATATTATTCAATGCCTACAACAGATATCAGTGATGGGTTAGCTTGTGATCCTTTGGGGTCGTAAGAACCATGTAGCATCCGGCATATAGACTCGGGGTGTTACAAACTTGATATCAGAGCCTAAGGTTCAATAGTGTCCTAGGAAGTCTGGAAGCCGCATCGTGTAGAGTCTTGTCCATGGGTGTGTAGGACGCCACATTTATGGACAGGAGGCTGTGAGATATTTTAGGAAAAGTCTCCCTTCTTTTAGTATTCATGTCGTGTGAGTGAGCGTGAGCTCAAGTTAAACTCTCAGTCTAGTCTGTTTCTTTCTTTCATTTACAGAACATGCCTCCCAAAAGGACTAATAAAAGAAGAACCAAAAATGAGTCAGCACCTCAACCCATTCAGGAAGATCCCTTGGACGAGCATGTCTCTCATGTATAATTCAGAGTTGCATTCACTACTCTAGACAAATCTATAGAAGCTCAAAATGAACGGCCAGCTACTGTTCAGGCCAACCCAGTGGCCAATACTACTACATCCAGGATTCGGGACTTCACCTGAATGAATCCTCTCTTATTCTTAGGATCTAAGTCAAAAGAGGATCCACAGGAGTTCCTCAATAAAGTTTAGAAAGTCACAGATATCACGGGAGTGACTTCTAGTGAGATTGTTGAGCTAGCTACCTTTTAGCTAAAAGATGTAGCTCATACATGGTTTAAGTAGTGGAAGGTAGACAGGGGCAGAGATGCAGAGCCCTTAGAGTGGGAAGAGTTTGCTACTGCTTTTCTAGATAGATTCATTCCCTTAGAGGTGAGACAAGCCAAGGTGCTAGAGTTTACAAATATTAGGCAAGGTAGTATGAGTGTTAAAGATTATTCCCTCAAGTTTACTCAGTTATCCAGGTGAGCTCCCCATGTAGTAGCAGACAATATATCCAGAATGAGCAAGTTTGTGTCTAGGGTATCTAATAGTGTGGTCAAGGAGTGTAGGACTGCGATGTTAATTAAGAATATGGACATATCTAGGATTATGGTCTATGCTTAATAGATTAAATACTAGAATCTTAAGAAGAAGGAGAGAGAGAATAAGAGAGCTAGAATGGATAGCTTTAGTTTTGCTCAGCCTAAGTCAGAATGCGGTAACCATTCCCAGTTTCATCCAAAGTCTTCAATTCCAGCTTTATCTTCAGCTAGTGTGCCAGTCCCAATGTTTAGGAATGACCGTTCGGATGGGGCACCAAGATCCAAAACCTAGGGTAGTGCGAGCGGTGGTCGTACCCATCTATTTTGCAAATAATATGGTAAAAATCACTTATATGTTTGTAAAGCCGGCAGTGATGTGTGTTTTGGATGTGGTGAGTCAGGTCATGGAGTTCAAGAATTTCCTAAGGCTGGTCCACAAAGTCATCACAGTCATCCGCCAGTTCTATTTGATCGCCCGACTCAGTAGGGCACCACTTCCAGTATCACTACTGGTTAACACCAGAACAGGTTTTATGCTCTATAGTCTCGCCATGACCAGGGAAGTTCTCCTAATATAGTTACATGTACGTTATGACTCTTTCATCCTTATGTTTATGACTTGTTAGATCTTGAGGCTTTACTTCCTTTGTAACCCTTATATAACGATCAACTTCGGTGGAATTTAGGCTGATTTCCATCAAATAGAGAAATAAACCTAATTTCCTTATTTCTTTTAACTACAACATACAAGAGCATTTTCCTTCACAACGTTAGTACTAAATTATAATATTCATTACACGCCTTCTACATATTGTACTAGTTTACAACTACTAAGGAAAAGAGAATCAAGGGGGTAAAGTCGCATAATAAGAATAGTCGACCTTACTCTTATACTATAACCCATTAGAATCTATTAGCATATTCTACTTTCTCACGTCATATCTACTTACCGATGAATACATTTAAACTATTTCCAAAATTCTATAAACATCATTGAGTTTCCCCTTTTTCTATGATTTCCCTAAGGAAGTCTAAATTATAAATTATTAGCCACTATATACTTCCATTCATGACTTATAAATAATTTTATAGCCGCCAAAACTATATATCCTAACTAATCACTTCCTCCATGAACTACCACACTATCTACAAATTTTTCTACAATATTAGCTAATCACCATAAAAGGGAATATCATCCTTTACCCAAAGGTTATATGATTAAAACTATCCTCTTCACTCAAGATTTACATTCACTCTAACTTCTAAACTTAAGAATTCATATCACTAATTTTGGGATCATCTTACTAATAACAGGTTATAACACATCAACATATACTACTACTCAGGTGGAAATACTTTTCCAACATTGTGATACATATCATTACCCTTAAGCATGACATCTACACCAAAGCTTTTGAAGAGGGACTAAATACACTTTATACTTAAGGCTTAAATGCATGATTGATTTATATAGGGGTATACACTTGGTTCAATATACTTGACGTACTAATGGACTTGTCTCAAGTCCTTGTGCTATGTCATAATTTTATGCATAACTCAATCAGTATGGACCAAATTATTAGGAATTAATCTTTTGAAATTTAATCTCCTTGACAATGTGACATGACATATAAAATTAGATCAAGGTAGTAATTTGGATGACTTCTATATGGACAACACTATTGCATGATCTAGAGTATGAAAGCAAAGAAAATATCTCCTAAATGCTCGGTAGACTACTAATTATAAATGAGGTATACAACATACCCATAAGAAATAATCTACTAGATATGACTCCATAGACACCCTGGGACCATGAACTGTGATCTTATACCAAGCTTGTTATGATCCATGCCGAAGACCTAGCTATGACGTTCATCTTGAACCGTGAAGGCCCTAGAGACCCCTTAACGTACTATCATAAGCATACTTCATATGAAATATATGTATAGAAGTGATAATGAAATTTAAGATGATCTTATAATAAAAATATCTCAAAGTTTTATGATAATACAATAACCAAATCTCATCCACAAAGCCTAAACGGAAAACTAACTCTCTAGGATGGGACAAGGCATTCGGTAGGACCATAAACTGAAAGATGTCAACATACAAATAAATACCTTCTGAAAGATGGATGGATCACCAAATATGTCATATCCAAATATTCTACTAATGTGATGGACCATGGGACTATGCCTAATAACCTACATTATGAAACCATGCAGCTTCCATGAGGACGGTCAACACTTGGAATGTATTAGTATGCAGAACAATCGAAAAACAACTTGTAATTCATATAAAATAATCAAGATCATGGTGGAAACAATATAGCATGATATATATATATAACACATGGACATAATTAATTATCTTCAAAACATTCTTGTGAAAACATAAAATCAACTCTCTTTATTTTAGTTCTAATTAGATGGTACACCCAAATCCGGTCTCCTCACCATAGTCCCAAATTGGGACTACATGAATCAAAGGTACACAAGATCATAAAGTAGGGTACAATATCCAATGTCATCAAAACATGATTTCTAGCGATGAGTGTTACAACTCGTGCTGTCCTTGAGTAACTATATTCTCTATTTAAGCCCAATTTTAGCCTCTTAAAATCATGGTTCATGCTAATAAACAATCACATCCTTCATGTTAAGGGAATTCCATAGGCATCGTCATACATATACTTGCAAGCCATATTATATCATATCATGTTCATAGCCCTTCTCATTTAAAAATATATAGATGACCACCCAAAAGATTTACAAATCACATGAGAGTTCTTATTTCAAAAGCACATAAAAACTTATGCAAAAAACTCTCCTTTCAATACTTTAACATAGGGTGGCCATTTCTTTCATTAATCACATGCAATCCTTTATTAAGAAACAAAAGCATTTAGACTAAGAATCACCTCTTTGAAAAAATATAAAATGAAAATGCATATTTGAGAAAGAGGCATTTAAAACTCAAGTTTATTATCATTCATTAAACAACCCCTACACTATTCATTAAATAAATATCATTATTGAAAAAGGGGATTTATAGTTCATGCTCTCAAATCAATTTTAAAACCCATAATATTTTGTATTTATTTGATAACCCACAAATATTTTTAAATACATAATTCTTATCATAAGAACATGGGTTCATTCTTCAAACACTTCAAAACTTATAACATATGCACATAATAAAATTCTTAAACTTGATGAAAACACCATGGTAAATGAATAATTCCATCATAAGATTTGAGTTGCAAAATTCATGTTGTCCAATCAACTTTAAAGTTTTAACTTACATAAATACATAATAAGGATTATTAAAATAAACATACTTAAGAACGTAAATTTTAGGATAGTTCTACATACCTTTTTAATCAACAAGAATTTGAAATTGCTTGAATCTAACTCTTGAAAGTTTGAGTTTGGAAGAAAACCTAACTTATTTTCTCTTGATAGTGGAGAGGAGAATGAGCATTTTAAACTAATTAGAAATGGTTAATAATGCTTATTTGCTAATTTATGTTGTGGGTGTAGGATTTAAGGTGAGGAAAAGATCAAAATACCCTTAAAGAAACAAAAAAAATTTACAGGGATTCTTCAGTTGATGACAAGGTTGACGAGTCATCAACTTGGTGATGTCCCATCACCCTAATCATGAAAGATAGCTAGATTTAGCCATTTTCTACTTAAAGTTGATGAATAGGGTTTATGGCTAGTCAACTTAGTCATCACTTAGTTGGCAAATCATCAACTTTGTCATCACATTCTAATAGATAGTCACTCCAAAGTAAAATATACATAACTTTATACTCTGATTTAGATGCCTTGGAAACAATATTCTAAGACCTTTCATTTGGTATATAGTAGACCTTATAACTCGTTATATTTTAGGAGTAATATTGTTGGAAGTTTACCCAAGTTTGAACGTCCACAAAAACTCATTCGGTAGAAAAGTTCTCAACTCGACTTTGAATTAGGATATTTTAATAATCTCAATTCATATCCAATGGTTTTCCCATAGAATAGAATTAATAATTAAACTTATGTTAACATCAAATCATTAGGTTTGGGTCTATATATGTTGAAATGATGGTTTGACTTCTAGGCCAAAAAGGTGTGGTGTTACAGTTATGTTGGTCTGAAAATTATAAGAACAAGATGTATAATAGAGTCTTGTGGATCAAAATTTAGAATCATGTATCTATCTTCGATCGTCTATATGATGTCTATAGGAAACTTTAATATCTTTATTCATTATCTTATGAAGTTCTTTCATACCTTTTGTTCTAAGTTGTGTTTCACTCTTTCTATGTAGATGGTGTTGACTAGCTCTATTGAGAGAAAAGATATCAATACTTCACCCAGAGGGAGATCCTAGGGTCATGGATGCACTCGAAAAAGTGGATGAGCCCATGGTTCAATCCTATCTAGGAGAAGTTCTAAGGGACTACCCTTGAGTCCCGTGATGAAAAGATTGGAGGTGCAGGTTTTACTCTAGTTCCTCAAGGTTCGTCTATCCCAGTTTTGGATGGATAATTAATTCATTTGTGGACCCATTTAGAGAGTTCTCCATTGGTTATGTTGGGTATTGATGTGTGAGCCTATGCTAACATATTTGAGGCTTTTAACTCTAAATAATTGCAAGATCTTGAACAATTTTAATTGTTTTTGATTAGTTTACTTTGATTTTGCAGTAAATGTTGAGATGCAGGAGAACCAAAAATAATGAAAGCAAAAAGGCTGAAATGTGAAGCAAATAAAATACAAGTGTGGTTGATTACATTCATGATAAGTCGTCATCCCAGTGATAAGATATCGAAGACAATGTCATCCTTAAATAGGAGATGAGTTTCATCTTGAAGAGTTGATGATATTTTGTGATAGGCCGTCAGGATGGTGATAAGGCATCAAGGATACCGTCAGATGTAGACAGGATATGAGAATTGGAGCAGGAATGTGACGATGTTCTTGATAAGCCATCAAAATCTTGATAAGTCATCGTCATCATCGTCAGTCTTAAACAAGAAGAGCTAAAAGTGAAGAGGAGCTGATGACATCCGTGATAAGTCGTCATACTCCTGATAAGCTATCACGGATGTCGTTGTATATTTCGAGGAAAAGCTGTAACCTTGATTTTTTTCCATAAGTAGGATAAACTATTTAAATCTTCGTTTTAGGGTTTTCTAGGGGGATTCCAGACATTAGTCGATGCATTGAGTTTTGACAATACTTTTGATATTTTCACTCTAAATTTCTTAGCTTGAAAAAGTAAATACTTTGAAGAGATTATTATCATTATTCTAGGATTTCCTTTGTGATCTAATCTGAGAATCTCTAGTTTCTATTCATCATGTGATAAGTTTATCTTTCAAAGCATGAATTCATCTAGTTGCTTCGATTTTTACGTCATGAGTGGCTAAATTTCTTTAACCTAAATTATGGGATCTTGGGTTAGGTCTTGATAAGGTGCTAAGTGTTCAAGATTCAAAGGGTGGTAGGATTTCTTGATAATTCTGAGGTTTTAATTAACGTTTGTTGGTTTTAAACAGTAGACACACTTTCTTTGATTTTCTTTAGAAAGGAATCAAATATAGTAGGAAGTGAATTATCAACAGGGACTCAAAAATACTTCATTTAATAATCAACATTGTAACAAGGTTGGTTAACCTGAGGTAAAATCTGAGCAGTAAATAGAAATTCCCTAAGTCCGAGAGAATTATAGAATTAAATGCTTAAGTAGGTCGAGAGACATTTAAGTATAACATCGATAAAGATAGTTTGTTATCCTACCCACCGTGAGACTATTGAACCACTTTTAGCATCTGTCATGTACTAGAAGCCTTAGTGAACATAATTTTGATTATTTCATAAACTCTTGATTTACAAAAACTGAAACTAGAGTGACCAACAATTATTTTCTAATCATTAAAAAAAACCCATTTTATCTTCTTGCATCATTCGTTTGAATTCAACCTGTAGCTATAGTTTCAAACTAGTTTAATCGCCACTCACATTATTCCCTGTGGATTCGATCCCGACTCCAAAGTTGGGTAAATATATTGACGATGACCGTCTTGCACTAAATTGATGTGTAGGTTGAGCGTTATCAAAAAATGGCACTATTGCTGGGGAACAATTTGGCGTATTGAGTTGGTTTGTAATTTTAGCCTACTTGCTTGAATTTAAACTTGTAAATATTTGTTTTTAGTTTTATTTTATTTTTGGTGTTAGGTAGATTTTTATTGTAGTTTACTTATTACTATGACATCTTGGAATAAACATGATCTTGGTGGTTGGAAATCGTATCTTGATGATCTATGTCCATATTGTGATGGACCTCACTTTTGGCGAGATTGTAGATATGCTCCTTGGAGAGAGATGTGTGCACCATCTCCATTCTTTTGGGAGTATGATTGTTTATTATGTGGTGGTCAAGATGGACATTGGAGCGATTGCCTAAATGCCCCCTCCCCCCGGTATGCTAACCCAAATTCTAGTTCTTTTTATGATTTTGATAGGTCTTATGGTCAAGAACAGGAAGAAGAAGCACCAGAAAGAGTGGCATTGAAGCTATGCTTCAACTAATGTTGGAGTGTGTGGATACAACAAATGATATCATACGTGATATACATCAAGACATAAGGGCAAATAACGAGGAAAGAAAAATGATAGAGGATATGGATATAGGGGTCAAGCATTCAAAGTACTTTTTCACATTATGTTTAGATGATATCTTGTCTGTGGAATCATTTAACATAATGGACGAGTGTGAAGATGAGGAGCAAGAATCCAATGTTGATGATGAGCTTGATGTTGAGCAACCCTCGGTGATTTCCTAACCAACCGAACCATTTATGAATGAAGATGCCAAAGATGAGGAAATGGTACTAGAGTCAAAAGAAGAAAGCAAGCACAATCCTTGTGAAGACTCTAGTCCATTTTGGGGTAAAAATACTAATAGGGATGCTACTCCAAAATTGAGAGTTAGTCCTCATTCGAACCACTTTTCAACATTATGCTTGGTGGATGTGATGAAAGTCAAATCACCAAAGGAAATGATGAATTTTGAAAATGAGGAGAAAGATTCTTACATTTTGGAGTTTGTCCTTCCAAAAGGGTATACTACAACCCAAATATTGAAGGCCAAGAAGCTTAAAGATCGATGTCCATTTAGTGGCTGTTTAAGATTCTCACCATTGCCAAATGAACCCGCACAAAAGTTCGATACAAAATTGGGTAAGCGGTTCAAGTCTTCAAAGTGGCGTGATAGAACATTCATTATCATGCCCTCACGTTTGCCCAATGCGCCTAGAAGATGTATTGATCAAAAGTTGGGTCGACATTTCAAATCTTCCAAGTGGAGACATAAATAATTATCAACAAGGTATTTTTATGAAGTTTGAGTAGTCAAGATAACTGAGTCGTGCCGCGACACTAAATTAGGCGCTTCTTGGGAGGCAACCCAAGGTATTTTGTTGTTTGTATTCGTATTATATGATTGACATTAGATCTTCGCACCTGTGGTGCCACAGGTGTGTTTCTAACTCTCTTGTTTTGGTTTGATGTATTGGGGACATTGCATGATTTTAAGTTGAGGGTGGGGCTACTTGTGGGTGTTGATGTCCTCCATGGGTTTTTTTTTGTCGTGCCTCTTTCTCAGGAGTCTTGTTCCTAGTAAAGCTGACATGTTTAGGCGTATTGTGTTTTCTTTTGTGATGTGTTGTGGTTAACTAGGAGAAATACAAGTAATGAGGCAGTTAATATGTTTTGTGATTTTTGAGCACCTCTCCAGGGTAAGTTATATACTCCATTGTTGATGATTTGAGGAAGAGTATTTTGAAGGAAGCGCATGGTTGGCAATATTCAATTTATCCAGGAGCTATTAAGATGTACCATAATTTGTGGGAAATCTATTGGGGAAATGGTATGAAGAAGGATATTGCAGAGTTTGTGGTTAAGTGTTTAAATTATCAACAGGTTAAAGTTAAGCACCAAAGGCCTAGTGGTAAACATGGATTTTTTGATGGGTTTGCCTCATACTCATCATCAGCTTGACTCGATATGGGTCATTGTTGATAGAATGACTAAATCAACTTATTTCTTGCCAGTGTATACTTCGTATTCAACTGAAGATTGTGCCAGGATTTATATTAGAGAGTTTATTAAGTGGTGTGGAGTTATATTGTCTATTATATTAGATAGAGGTACTCAGTTAACCTCTCACTTTTGGAAGGATTTTCAAAAGGGTCTTAGTACCCAAGTTCATCTCAGTACCACTTTTCATCCATAGATAGATAGTCAGGCAGAGAGGACCATTCATACCTTAGAAAACATACTGAGAGCATGTCTTATTGATTTTAAATAAAGTTGGGATGACCACTAACCTTTGAATGCATTTTCCTATAATAACAGTTATCACTCTAGTATTCAGATGGATCCTTTTAAGTCTCTCTATGGGAGGAGATGTAGGTATCCTATTGGTTGGTTTGAAGTAGGTGAGTCAACTTTGATAGGTCCAGATTTAGTATTTGAGGTGATGGAGAAAGTTCAGTTGATTCGGGAGAGACTGAAGACAAACCAAAGTCGCCAGAAATCTTATGTAGATGTAAGAAAGAGAGACCTTGAGTTTGATGTTAGTGACTTAGTCTATTTGAAAATCTCTTCCATGAAGGGAGTGAAGAGATTTGGAAAGTAGGGGAAGCTTAGTCCCCACTATGTTGGCCCTTATAGAATCTTGAACCATTTTGAGAATGTAGTATATGAGCTGGAGTTGCCTTAAGATTTGGCATCAGTCAATCTGGTGTTTCATATTCCTTTGTTAAAGGAATGTATTGGTGATTCACCTATTGCTATTTCTTTAGAAAGTACAGGTGTTCAAGATAGCCTTTCTTTCGAAGAAGATCCAGTTGAGATCCAAGATCATCAGATTCGTACACTAAGGATCAAAGAAGTTCCCTTGGTTAAAGTTCTATGGCGGAATTAGTCCATTGAGGGAGCTACTTGGGAAGCAGAAACAGATATGCGTACCAAGTACCCTCATCTTTTCTCAACTAACTCAGACTCGTCTTAAGGTAACAGTTCTCCTTAGATTGACTCTTTCTCATTCTCAATTCCACCTATATAATCATTCTCATGTCATTTTATGTATTCATAAAATCAGTTCAGTTCATGTATCATGTTTCAGACTCAATTATGTATTCATGTTCCCAGTCATGCATGTTCAGTAGGTGATCTTAGTTACCTTAGTTCAGTACTCTCGGTCTAACTAGTCTCATTCAAGGACGAATGTTCCCATGGTGGAGATATTGTAATACCCATATTATTCCTATCTCAGTTTAGTTTCTAGTTGCATGCATAAGTGGCTTAAGGCCTAGAAATTTCATTAAGTGTTGGGAACTTAGTAATTTTTAAGGCCTCTAAACTTTGAGGATTTTAAATTGGCCTTCCCCACCTCGAGATATTGGTTTTTGAGTTAATTGATGTTCAGGGGTGTAAGGAGCATGTCTCAGAGAAGTTTTGGATTTTTAGGATGAGGTTTGGGGCATGTTTGGATCATGAAACCAGAGGGTTACCGCGATAATCCTGTGTTGTGGCCCTATTCCCATTCTCATGTTCACCACATTGCAGCGAGGGAAATGTCAACTTGCCAGTTGAGGGTTGACAAGGTGTTTACCTGCCAGTTGAGGGTAACACATATCTTTAGAGCACCTACTAGTTAAGGATGACTCATTAGTCTATTGGAACATCAGTTTAGTAGATCCACACAGCCAGTGTTAGTTTCTGTGGCATGGTACTAACACCCTTCCAATTGGGGTATAGGTTGGACCCAAATTAGCTTAGATTGGGGCATGTCAGTTTGATGATACCTCCCATAGTGTAAGTACAATATTTCAGTGTATTCGCAGTTCATGTTCACTTGACCAAGTTTACATACTTTCAATTATTCATTTATACAGTTTATAGTCTTTCAAATTTCATACATATTTTAGATAACAAATTTATGCTTGGTCTTGCATCCTCAGATGTCATAGTTTTCATCATTCATGTTCAGTTATCTCATGCTATTCAGTTAGTCCTTATTTCATATACACAGTACCCCATGTACATCATCTTAACCTCATCTTATATACCACTATATTCAAAGTACTGACTACATACTCTTCTTTGTTCTATGATGTCTTATATCATAAGTTCGCCCACACACTTTCCTAACCACGCTTAGATAGTTCAGCATACCCAACAGCAGTAGTGGTGAGTCCTCATCCATAAAGGGCAGGATTGATTATTTTAGTTATTTCATTTGTTTTGTATTTTCAGTAAGTCAGAGTTATTTGGTGGCTTGTCCCATCAACTTATCAGCCAATTAGAGGGTTTTCAAACATTCAAAGAGTCAGTTAGATAGTTAGTCAGTTATATCAGTCTTATCTGATATTTCAAACTTGTGAATTCATTTGTATTTTCAGTAGTTAGACTTTATGGCTTTATTAGTAATTTTCCACACATGTCCATTATAGTTGTTTTATTTAGTACTCTCAGCAGGTACCAACACATGGGTTAGCTTATGGTCACTTGTGACCGTAAGAACCGTTGTCGCGACTAGGAGGTAGCCTCGGGTCATGAAAATTTTAAAGCATACACATTGGCAAAAACATTTGCCTTTGGACTTTCTGCTTTGACAGATCATTGTTCTCAAAATATGTTTTACCTAATCCACTATGTCCTTTACTTAATACCATTTTCATGAGTAGGAATTTGGAATTGAAAACCCTTTCTTATTCCCTCTATATAAAGATATAGATCTCTATATGGATCTATCTCCATATCTAAATATGGAAGAACCAACACTTAAAAGGAATAACCAATGACAGGTTCTCACCCTATCCCCGATATTGTATGCTGACGGTGTTCCCTTGGCAAAAGTTGCCCGCTAGGCCACTTTACTGGTTTGAAAGGATCCACCATTCTCTTTCTTTGTTATTTCAATCTGAACAAGTGGGTTGGTTAACTAGAAAATTTTGAGTCTCAAGATTCAAAGCACCTTGTATGTAAACTTATAAAGTCCATATATGGTTTAAAATAGGCATCTCGTCAATGGTACCAAAAGTTTAATCAAGTGATAACCTCTTTTGGTTTTAAGGAAAACATCATTGATCATTGCATATTTCTCAAGTTTAGTGAGAGTAAATTTATTATCCTTGTGTTTTATGTAGATAACATTCTACTTGCAAGTAGCGTTGTTTGTATATTGCATGATACCAAGAAATTTCTGTGTAGTAATTTTTAAATGAAAGACCTTGGTGAGGCATCCTTTGCTCTTGGTGTAGATATTAATAAGAACCATACTAGAAACAGTCTTGAACTTTGCAAATGACTTATATTAATAAGGTGCTAAGTACATTTGGCATATAAAATTGTGCACCAGGAGATACACTTGTGGAAAAATGTGATAAATTTAGTTTACACAAATGTACAAATTTAGATATAGAGAAGAAAGAGTTGCGCAAAATCCCATATAGATTAGCAGTGGAAAGTCTCGCGCATTTATAAGTTTGTATGCATCCAGATATAGTGTACATAGTGAGAATGTTGGGCTGATATTTAAGTAACCTAGGAATAGATCATTGTAAAGCGGCAAAAATGAGTTATAATGTATCTTTAAAGAACTAAATAATACATGCTCACTTATTGGAGGTTAGATCACTTAAAGATCGTAGGGTATTCCTATCAGATTTCCCTAGATGTCCTGATAGTTGAAGATCCACATCAGGTTATGTTTTCATATAGGCTGGAGGAGTTGTTTCCTAAAAAAGTGTGAAACAAACAATGATAGGTTCTTCTATGATGGAAGTCGAATATTTGGCCTGCTATGAAATATTAAATAAAAAGGCATGGCTAAGAAATTTTAACATCAGAATGCAGATAGTCGGTAGCATAGAAACACCATTAAACGTTTAATATGATAATAAATTTAAAGTGATAATAAATTTACTGAGTTATATTCGAAGAACAAACAAAGTTCATTTATATCAAAGTACATAGACATTAATTTTTTAGTCAAGAAAGAAGGGGTTTAGAGTCGTTTTGTGTAAATTGGGCATATTAATACAAACACAATGAATGTGGATCTTCTTATGAATATTTTTCCACCTAATGTGTTTAATGTGAATTGAAATCATATGGATATTGTCAAATTTGATTATGAGTCATTTAAGTGGGAGTTTGTTGTTTTATTTATTCTTTTGACATTTTAAAATTTATATTCTATAAAGGCTAAAGTTTTATGAAATTTATGTATTTCATGTGTTTGTTCATAATTTTGAAAAATGATGATACTAACATTCTTTTGCGGTTTTAAATAAGGTATAAGAAAGTGATTTTTGATTATTAAAGTCATAAAGGAGGGGCCAGTTGAAAATAGGCATGGCTTAGATCATTTTACATGCAATTTCTGTATTTGATCTACGTTATTGGTATTGCTGATATTGTAACCATTGATGGGTGTAGTTTTAAATATATGTTACAAAATGTGATTTGATCCTATAGTGAAATTATGGATGAAGCAGATTGTTTATAGATATTTAAATTAAGATAGCAAAAGTTTGTGCGCACTAAAGCTTCATCTAAATATAATTATTTGGAAATATATGTGGTCCAAGTGGAGATTGTTAGTATATGGGGTTCGTTTAGTCCTAATCATCCAAGAAGATGTAGAAAAAGTATTCAACTATGAAACAAAAGAGAAAGTTTACAATGTTTTAGAATCACCAACTACATCTCCTATATAGATCCCAGGTAGTTCCAAACATATAATATAAAAGTTCTCCCAATCCTAAAAGGATTATATTTTTATTTTCCAAATATATTAGGACAATGGGTCTCCTAAATCAATAGGGATTATGAGTTTCAAAGATATACAAGAAGAAATTCAAGGCATAATTAACGAAGCTTCATGTTGGCTTAAATTTCCTTTATCGATAGGAACTACATAGCGTATTGAATGATCTTAATGCAATAACTAAACTGAAGTACAATGATTTGATATTGTTATAAATATAAATTGTTATACAAGGATGATTTGAAAAAACATAACATAATGCAAGTGAAAATGAACTGAGGGTTATGTACAAATATACTGAGTCTTAGTCGGCAGGAGATGTTGTGTCCAAATGCACACGCAAGTATACATAGTCATACAAGTAATAAATTTGCTATTGTGAACCAAATGTCGAACCCACAAGGACTTGTCGATTAATTATTCACCTAATTATACTAATTCTAATAAGTTAATCAAGATATAAATTTCAAAGATAAATTTATAAATTAACTAAGCTAAAATAATAAAAATAAAACTACTAATGAATAACTAAATAAGAGAAGAGCAAATTTTATGCAATCAATGAATGAATCAATCTAGGATTACGGATTCTTTAAAAATCACGTAGAGTATAAATTTCATAAACTTATTTAATTATCTATTTGTTGATGGTGGGGTTGATAATATGATCATGGTCTTTCGAACCTCTAATCGTGTAATACCCCCAAAATCAAGACCTATAATAGAACCATGCTTCAAGCTTATACAAAATAAATTATAGTACTTTGGTAGTTTTAAGAGTGATTTTGATGTATATTAAGGCCTCCTACCTTTTAGACAAATCCAAAATACCCCTTACCGATTGAGCGTTTGGGAAGAATGTTGTTATAGACAATTTCAAATGAGCATATCTTTCATATAACTAAGAAGTTTTGAGCTCATGACCCACCAACAGATATATTATTGAATTATCTTTCTAATGATAATAATTTCTCCTTAATCTGATATCAGGGTAAAAGTTATGCCCATTTTACCAAAAAGGTGTCTGTCTACCGAGATGCGACGGCCAAGGTGATGGACCGTCAAGCCAGTGATGGCCCGTCAAGCCAGGTCGTGAACCTCAGGCAGAGATGTCATTTTCTAGCCATATACTAATTGTTGAAGTGGTTGTCAATCACCAGAGTGATAGTGCATCACCCAAACCATCGTCCGGGGCCGTTTCAGCGATGTAAAATGTTTAAATGAGAATTTTTTGTGATTTTCCATATGGGCCTTTTCCACAAAAAAGGAAAATCTTGTGTTCAAATAGAAGAAAAAGTGTTGGGGCATTTAACCCCTATTTCCATCAACATAAATTCCACATTCACTCTCAACATTAAAATTAGGATTTCTCTTATGATCATCTCCCAAGAACAAGATTCAACTTATTCTTCAAGAAAATCCTAATCTCCTCTCAAGAAAACGAAAACTCCATTATATCCCCTTCATGATAATCAAGATTCTAAGTTTCCAAATTCAAGAACTTCAAGAAAAATCCTTCAAGAACATCTTTAATGGTTCAATGTCAAGTTTGTACATCAAATTTAGTCTAATAAGGTAGGTGGGGTTATAAACAAGGGTTTCCTTTCACCCCTGTGCCCAAATTACATGATATTAATATTTTACACACTTGTTTTGAATTAGGGCTCATACCCAAGCATGTATATTCTTGAAACAATTGATTTTCATGAGATTTATAGTTTCAGTATATCAAGAAGTGCTTATGTTTATGTTTTAATTGCATGATTTATGTTATGACTGAGACTGCACTATCTTGAGTTGTTATTTGTGAAGTATTTCAAGATTGTTGTTGAGCATAAAGTATTATTTTTAATGGCATGAACTTAAACATGAATTTTGAGCCTTCATTTTTAGTATTGATATTTTCAAGAAGATTATATTCTTAAGTTTCTTTTGATATGTTATATCAAGATTTTAATCAAGAATTAATCAGTTGATCCTATGCTAAGATATGGAAATCCACATTATTCATGCAGTTTATGATTTAAAGAAAAAAAAAAAGCATAACTAGTTTTTATTATAAATCCTTATGCTATTTTAAGGTGGATTTCCTAAAGAGAGAGCATATAAGTAATATGGAAGTAGTATTTAGCACCGATTTGGGTATGATTCCAAGGTCAAGCTAGGGTTTTCATAGAATGTCCAGTTTCAAGAAGGTTTCACTATCAATCTTCACAAAATCATGATCTAAGGTATGCATAGTGTTTAGTCATGGGCTCCTTTCATCCATGAAGTCCAAGAATCCTTTTTAACTACAAGTTATGGATTTTCATCATGTTTTCATGCTTTGTATGTTCCCTTTTATGTCTATAAATGAGGAATTGATTTCTATTCCCTGATTTGATGATAAATTCCATGTGGGTTGATTAGTATAGATAAAGATTTACGAAATATCATGACTAAAACCTTGTATGATGGAATTGGAATTGAAGCATGATGTTTAATTATTGTATAATGTACTTTACATGTACTATGACTACAATATGTTTGATTAAATGCCTAGATGAAGGAAAATTGTCTAACTAGCATGATATCATGAAATCCCCATGTATGTACTAGTTTATGCCTATTACATGTTTGATGAAAGGCTCCTATGAAGGTAGTATGTATTTTGATGATAGTCAAGCCTTCAAGAAAATCATG
Organism: Capsicum pubescens; assembly: GCA_030864215.1. NCBI lineage: Eukaryota > Viridiplantae > Streptophyta > Magnoliopsida > Solanales > Solanaceae > Capsicum > Capsicum pubescens. Next base: position 281,701,349 of record CM061543.1, on the reverse strand, counting down.
TTATGTCAGTTTCCTTCCATCGAGTCCTGGGGGTACTTGTACTCGAAATATTAGTTGTGTGCCTAGATCCATGTCATGTTTTCACGATACTCTCTATCAATCTATGAAATCTTAGACTTTAGATAGTCCTATGACTCTGGAAAAATCTCCATGATCTCATGACTCAGTCAATTGTCAGATATCAGTAGTATTCCATTATCCATGGAAATTCAGTAACTCAGTCGATGCTCAGTTAGTTCAGTAAATCATGTTCAGCGTCCATTCAGATGGGAATACGAATTAGCACCGAGTGAACCCAAGGATGGGGACTCACCTATTATATGAGGGTGTGATTCCTAGAGGCAATCTTTGCATTCCAGAACTATGTATCCAGCATAGGTTGAGACATCGTAGCCTGCTATATGAGGGTAGATGAGGTGGCTTAACCTGTTATGTAAGGATTCCCACCGTTCTTGCTAGATTTACCTGTAATATGAGGGTTACTTACATTTTGTCCTTACTAGTGGTACGGTATTGACACCCTTCCAATCAGGGCATAGATTGGACTTCAGCTTAGCAATTATAGAACCTTTGGGGCATGTTGGTTAGATACTACTTCCCACAGTTTCATAGAACAGAATCAGGATTGTCATATACAGTCAATCAGTCCTAGTAATAAATAACAGATAGTTCTTCAGATTTCATGAATGTCAGATACAGTACAAAACTCAAATAGTTCCATCAGATTCAGGACTGTCAGCTACAGTCACCCATGTTATCAGTTATACTCAGATACAATCACCTATGTTATCAGTATTATTCAGATATAGTCCTTCATGTTTTAAGTCATATCAGTTACTAGCATATCACATTATCAGTATACAAACTCAGAAATCATAAAATCACGCTGTCAGTTACGGTTACGTATTTATACATGTATTCTCACATTCATGTTAGACAGTCAGTTAGCATTATTCATGCATGTGAACCATTGCATATAGCCTACCTCACATGTATACTCGGTACATATGTACTGACACATTCGCGCTATGGTGCTTTCTTTTTATGTTACACCATAGGTTCAGAGACATGAGTTCCAGATCAGTAGTAGATTCCAGTTTCAATAGTTAGAGTAGAAATGAGTCCTTATCCTTCGAGGAAATAATGGTTTTATAGTATCTCATTGATTAGATTATTAGTTGGAGTAAGGTGGGGACATATCCTATCAACTCCTTATTCAGATTCTTCAGAAAGTAGAGGCTTTCAGACTAGATTCAGACTAGATACAGACTAGATGCAGACTAGATTCAGACTAGATACAGACTATCATGTTTTAGACTTCAGTTTTGTTTTGGGTATTCTATTACACCACACAGATGTTATGTTATTCAGATATGTTCATGATCAAACCTTATGGCCTTTCAGTGCATGTTTTCGTATTATTATGTTATCTTATGTAGTATACAGTTATAGATATCAGCCATGGGTTAGCTTGTGGTCCTTCAGGGTTATAAGCACCGTGTAACATTCCTATTCAGCAAATTGGGTCGTTACATCCCCAAGAGGAAATATTGGGCCTGATGAATCCCTTATCTAAGAGATCCTTTAATTGTTCTTTCAGTTCTCTTTGTTCTGCTGGTGCCATTATGTATGCCAGAATAGATATAGGCTGAGTATTTGGAAGAAGATCAATGCCGAAGTCGAGTTCCCTTTCGGGAGGAATTCCTGGAAGATCTTCGAGAAAGAAATCTGAATATTCACCTACAAATGAAACTGATTCAAGGCTGGGAGTTTTGGAACTAGTGTCCTTAAATCGAACAAGATGATAGACACATCCTTTAGAAATCATTTTTTGTGCCCAAAGGTTGGAAACAAGCTGACCTCTGAATGCTGAAGTACTACCCTTCCACTTAAAAATGGATTTATTTAAAAACTGAAATTGACTATTCTATTTTTGCAGTTGACTGTGGCATAGCAGGAATGAAGCCCATCCATGCCGAGAATGATATCAAAATCAATCATCTCAAATTCGACTAAATCTGCTGAAGTTACTTTCTAAAATTTCATAATCGGGCAGTTGTTGTATACCCATCGGGCTATGATGGTTTTACACACTTGGGTAGAGACTGAAAAGGGCTCTTCTAGGATTTCAGGATTGATTTTGAAATCGCCTGCTATATAGGGAGTAAAAAAGACAAAGAATCTCCTGTATCTATAAAAGCGTAAACATGCACATGAAAGATCTGTAACGTACCAATAACTACATAAGGAGAATTTTCCTGATCCTGTCAGGACTGAAGAGCATAGAGACGATTTGGGCATAGCCCATTAGTAGCACTGGTGGTGGCACCTTGCTGATTTGGGTGGACAGACTGAGATAAGGAGTAGAGATGACTCTGAAAACCCGACTGAGGACAGTCTCTAACTCTGTGGCCTGGATTGCCACAACCGAAACAAACATCCCTACTAGCTCTGCAAGCACCCTTGTGGTTCTTACCACAACTCTGACAAAGGGGATTAGATCGAGTATTGATAACACTGCCTTGAGACTTAGAGCCTGGCGCTCTATCTCTGTTACCCTCCATAAACTTAGGAACTGAAGCACTAGCTGAAGAAGGTGCTGAAACTGATGACTTAAGAAAAAATTGGGAATGGTTTCCTCCTTCTGATTTAGGCTGAGGGAATTTGGAACTACCTATCTTTGTTCTCTTATTCTGCTTCTCCCTCTGCTTAATCTTCTGCTTCTCTATCTACTAAGCATGAGTCATGAGCTTGGCTAAAGTCATGTCACTATTCGGTATAGTAGATCTGCACTCATTTACAATACTATCATTTATCCTGAAGCGAACAAACTTATCTTGGCCCTGCTGTCTGCAACCACATGAGGGGCATATCTGGCTAATTGAGTAAACTTAAGAGAATATTCTTTCACCGTCATATTTCCCTGCCTGAGGTTGATGAATTCTAGAACCTTAGCCTCTCTAGGATCTTGGGGAAAGAATCTGTCTAAGAATGCAGTGACAAACTCCTCCCACTCAATAGGACCTGCATTATATGACCTCTCTGACTTCCACTGTTTGAACCAAGTATGAGCCACATCCTATAACTGATATGTATCTAGGTCAGCACTCTCAACAGTAGTCATCCCCATGATGTCTATCACCTTTTAAAGATGATCAATGAATTCCTGAGGGTCCTCATCTACCTTAGACCCAAGGAAGGACAGAGGATTCATTCAGGTGAAGTCCCGAATCTTAGCTGCGGCTGAATTGTCCACTGGGTTGGCTGGAATGACTGTTGTACGTTCATTTTGAGTGGCAACTGACTGAGCAAGTGTAGTGAATGCTCCCTAAAATCCGCATAAGAAACATAATCGGCCAAAGGATCTTCGGGCTGAGAGCTGACTAATTTCTGTTTCTTCTTTTAGGAGGCATGTTCTGTAGAAGAAAGGGAGAAAAAGATTAAACTGAGAGATTGACTTGAGATTATTCTCACTGGCATGACATGAATACCAAAAGAAGGGGAACCATTCCTAAAAATCTTATAGCCTCCTATACATAAATGTGGCGCGCAACACACCCATGTACAAGACTCTACTAGATGCGGCTTTCAGACTTCCTAGGACTCTATTGAACCTTAGGATCTTATACCAAGTTTGTAACACCCAAAATATGGTACCCGGAATGCTACATGGTACTCATGACCCGGAAGGACTATAAGCTAATCCATGACTGATATTTGAACCTGTATACTACATAAAATACTTTATAAAGTGGAAACATGAACTGAAAGGCCATAAGGTTCAATACTGAACATGATCTGAATGATATAATATCTCTGTGGGGTAATAGAATACGCAAAACAAATTTGAACATACTGAAGTCTAAAACATGATAGTCTAGAAAGCCTCTAACTGACTGAACTGTCTGAGTAAGGAGTTGATGGGACATGTACCCAACTAACTCCAACTAATAAACTAATTAATGAGATAATACAGAAATAATCATGTCCTCGAAAGATAAGGACTCACTTCTAACTCTATTTATGGATACATGGAATCTACCGTTGCTCTAGAGCTTGTGTCTCTGAACCTATGGTATAAGACACCATAGCACAAATGTGTCAGTACTTTGAATATACTGGTATGCATGTGAACTAGACTGAATGCATGGGGTTCATATGAATGAACAATAATAATAACTGACTTACTATCATGAGCGTGAGAATACATGCATGAGACATAACAACTGACACTAATATTGTGATAACATGATTACTGAATCTGAATATAATTGATAACATGAGTGAGTGTATCTGAAAGCCCTGAATCTGATAGAACTATCCGAGTTCCATACTGTATCTGAGTTGACTATATCTGACAGACCTAAAATCTAAAGAACTATCTAAGTTCTATTACTGAGACTGATTGACTGTGTCTGACAGTCCTGATTCTGTAACATAAAACTGTGGGAAGTAGTTATTTAACCGACATGCCCTCTATATGCCATTATGGTTGAGTTGGGGTCCAATCTGTAACCCCAATTAGAAGGGTATAAATACCGCACCACCGATAAGGACAAGCTGTGGGCAACCCTTATCTAATAGTGTCCCCCAAACAGAACAGTGGGACCCTTATCTGAAAATGCTTATCTACCTCATTAACCCCCATCAGACAGTGTTGATGTCTCAACCTATGATGGCTACATAGTTTTGGAATGCAAGGATGACTTCTAAGAATCACACCCTCATCTGATAGTGTGTGTTCCCATCCTTGGGTTCACTCGGTGCTAATTCCTACTCCCATCTGAATAAAATTTGAAACATGTTTTACTAAACTGAACATAGGATGAGTTACTGAATTTCGTTGACTAATATAATACTACTGATATCTAACAACTAACTGAGTTCATGAGATCATGGAGATTTCCTGAGTCATAAGACTGTCTGAAGTCTAAGTATTCATAGCTTGACTGAGAGTATCGTGAAAACATGACATGGATCTAGGCACACAGCTAATGTTTCTGGTACGAGTACCCCCAGGACTCGATGGAAGGAAACTGACCAAGCATAACTTACTTGAACATATAATTAACATCATAATCCATAATACATTTATAGAACCATTTCATCAAAACATGTGATAGGCATAACTTGTACACACATGGGGATTTCATGGTATCATGATAGTTAGGCACTTTTCCTTAATCTAGGCATTTAATCAAACATATTGTAGGCATGGTACATGTAAACATCATTCTAAAATAATTAAAAATCATGGTTTAATTCTAATTTCATCATTCAAGGGTTTAGTCATTGGTTTGCATGAATCTATATCTATATAATTTAACCCACATAGAATTTATCACCCAACATAGAGTAGAATTTAATTTCTCATTATCCACTTGAACAAGAGTATCCCAATCATGAAATTCATAAGAAAAACCATAAACTTGAATTTATAAAAGGGATTCTTAGGCTTCATCGACGAAAGGAGTCCATGAATGAACACTATGCCTACCTTAGTTCATGATTTCGTGAAGATTGATTTCTTAAGATTGGATCTTCTATGAAAATCCTAGATTGTTATTGAGAGATTTTTGAGAGTAGAGAGTGTATTTTGGGTGAAAAGTGGCTGAATCACATGTTAAAAGTCTTAAATAGGTGTGGTAAGTTGACTCTTTTAACCTTGGACGCGTCATTTAATTTCAGTAAAATTTTCCCAAACTAAACCCCTGGTGCGACATGGCGCTATCGCACCATGTCACTGGAATATGACAATTAGAAAACTGAGGGATGGCGCAATGTGGAGCTATCGTGTTGCCACTTTCTTTGTGACCTGGAACTTTGGCGTGATGCGAGGGAGATCATGCTAAGACACTAAAATGGACAATTCTGAATTTTTTCCCTGGCGCAACGCACCATAATCGCGGACCCCTACTATAATTTTCCAAATGCCATTTCCTCTTGTGGCATAGTGCGCCACTGACTAATATGGTGCTGTTTTATGACGGGAACTTGAAATAGTCGTAACTTCTGACTTGGTTATCGGATTTGGGAGAATCTTATATCGATGGAAAGCTTATTAAATTTCCCACAGGAAAAAAATTAAAAATATTAAAAATTCCTCATGGAATATTCATCATTCAATTTAAAAGCTAATACTAGGCATTCTTGGGACCCAAGTAAACCTTAGTACCGCTTTTCACCGTCAGATAGATGGTCAAGATGAATTCACCATTCAGACCTTATAAGATATGTTAAGAGACTGCATAATAGACTTCAAGGGTAGTTGGGTGGATCATTTTCCCTTGATATAATTCACTTACTATAATAGCTACCATTCTAGTATTCAGATGGCTCCTTTTGAAGCACTTTATGGAATGAGATGTAGGTGTCCAATTAGATGGTATGAAGTAGGTGAAACCTAATTGCTTAGGAATAATCTTATTCTTCAAGCAGTGGAGAAAGTTAAATTCATTAGGGAGCAACTTAAGATAGCTCAGAGTTGCCAAAAGTCTTATGCTGATGTTAGAAACTACCAATCTTATCCTACTCTTTCTTTCCTTGTAGTGCTTAAAATTATGCTAACTGTACTCCAACTTATTATTAAGGGATGAATGATCCCAAGGGGAGACAATGAAACACCCTTTAGTCATAAGACTCTTTTAGATGCTTCTAAAATGATCTTCAGGACTCCTGTAGTGATGGTAGATCATGTATTTACATGGTAGGAGGTGTTGGGAGTGTTTAAGGACCTTAAAACAAAGTTGGCATCAGAAACTAGAGCTTAGTTGATGGATAGGCATCGTCGTGCAATCGCAAACCTTTACTAGAAAGGATTGGCCATAGTCTTGGCATCGCCAACTGTGGACTTTTCCATAAGCTTAGGATCACCAACCTTGGAATTTGTTATAGGCTTGGCGTCTCCAACCTTAGACCTGGTCATGGGTTAGGCGCCGCCAACCTTGCATTTTTGCGGTGTAGGGACTCCATTTTTTAGTTAATTTAAGGGCAACAAAGTCTTTTTGCACCCAAATACCATCACTAAACATACTTACGTGAGATTAAAGGTCCTAAACATGTTTTAGCCCTATCAATTCCTTAGTTTATCATCTAAAGAACAAGGGGAGAAAAACCAAGTAAGGGTTTTCTCATTCAAGCTTAAAGGTTTAATTTTTTCACAATTTCTTTGTCTCTAAGGTATGTCAACTATGCTTAAACTCCATGGTAATGGATTTTATCATTTTTATCAAGTATAATGATTTATAATTATGTTGCAAATAAATGGTTTTGAATATTGTTTTGAAAAACATATCATAAAGATCGTTTTGATGAAAATGTGTGCATTGGGTTGAAACTCTTTTCATGGAGATTGAATTATAAACCCTTATGTACATATGTTTACAGTTTGGAAGTTTTAATTGAGATAATGAACAATGAATTTCCTCTCTTGTTACGAATTGTATTTCTATATGCTATGCGAATGATTTTTAATACATAGAATAAAGTTTGGAAGTAATTTCCTTAACATCATGGTGTTTGACATGGTTTAAGATATGATGAGAGGAAGTTTTCTTACAATAACTATACTCTTTGCATTAAAAAGAAGAATTGCATGTGAATGAATAATAGACATGGCCACCGCATGTTTAAGTATTGTGTAAAGAGAGTAAGTGCCTAAAGATTTCATGATATTTTAAAATGATAACTCACTTGTGATGTTATAAATATTTTTTGGTCATTTTCATGTTTTGAATAAGATGGGCTATGGAATAGACACGATATGAATGACTTGCAAGTCTGGGTATGTCGATACCCTATGATGATATGCCCATAAGATTTTAGGCATTTAATGATTTTGTATATGTAACATGATGGTTTAACAACTAAAATTGGGCCCAAAGAGAGGTAGATGGTTACCTGAAGAAGGTATTTGAGTGTAAGGGACCATTGCTAGAAAAAACTATGTTTTGCTGATTTGGGTGATATGATTGGCTAATGCCAATGTATACTTGTCCTTGAGACACGGGTATACTAGAATAGTAATTAGGACTCCAATCATGGTGGAAAACCTGTATTGGGGGCTTGGCCACTGAGTCAAGGGTGGATTTCATATGGCCCGTGGGATTGTAGAAATGTAGTATGTACCATCTATCTCAGGAGTAAGATAAAATGTTGAGTTTTGACTTCAAGAAAGCATTGGAAAACTTTAATTATGCCCATTGTTTTACTTTTCCTATGAGTAATGTTTTATGAAAAGTTCTCATCTATGATGTTCAATAAAATGCTATTTTGGATTGTTTCACATACCTGTATAATTGTATTCATCCCCTAGATGTCAGGATCTGAGGCACAATCTCGGGGTTCCCGCTAAGCAGTAGATTCATTGTCAGAAGTTTGCAGTCGGTGAGCCTCCCTTATTTCGAAGGGACTTGTTCCTTTTGGGACATTATTATTTTATTTTTGTTCATGGTCTGACTAGGGCCCTTTTCCAAAGAAACTGATATTGGTTTCATATTGCTTGAGATTTCGCAGACTGGTGTCATGTATTTTCATATGTTTATGAATTAAATTTTGTATTGTTAAGTTGAAGTAAGATAGAGACCATGTTTCCATTTTACTATGTTTTCTGTATTTTTTTATTGTGTGTGAACATTATATATGATTGCCAATTGGAATGTCTCTCGGGCCTTCATGGTTTGGGATGCTAGTCGTGGCCAGGGCCTTGGTTTGGGTCATGACAACCTCTGTCGTGGAATGAGGATTTTTCCCCGTAATATGCTCCAAACCACATGAGTGATACTTTCTATAAACATTAATGATGAATTTTTTAGAATTTAAGTATTTCACAACCCTCAACCAGGACTTGCAGTTTGGATTAGCACATCTAAAGGAAAAGAGTTTGCTCGGATTAATCACCTTCGTTAGTTTGAAATCTTTTTTCAATAAAGCAATAAACAAAGAAGTAGAAAGTTCTTTCTTATCTTTGAATTTCATTCTCTTTTAAAATCCAGTCTAGTCATCTTATCGATTGCCCGACTTTGTTGATTGAGAAGAACAACCCACCATATTTCTCGTAACAATGGGCACATGGGTTTGATCATCATCTTGAATATTCATGTCTAGATCATCCAGCTTATCATGAAAGATGTCTTGTTGTTGTTCTTCTTCTATGTTCTATTTCTCATTCTCTCTCAATTTTTCAACCACGTACAACCTTAACACCGACCTAACTAAATCACTAAGATAAGCACCCAACTGAACCTAATCGACTATCTTGAAAGGTAGTATCCTCTAATTTTTAATGGAGCTGTGCATGTAGCTGATGACAAGTGCTTCCGGTTGACAATTCAGTCCACAATATATGATGATTAAGTTTATAAAACCATCTTACAAAACATCACTTTGGACTATCACAGCTATCCTATCTAGCATCTTACCCTTCTTCCAATGCCATACATATTGATTGCTCTTCACGATCCATTCACCATGAAAATCCACCCATATTTGTATTGATGTTTTCATTAGTGGTACCTAAATAAAGACATTTGTTAAAATAAATTCATAATGACATCATAATAAAATAAATAGTGATTTTATATGGCAATAACATAAACCCCAACAGATGAGTAGTCTGTTACAACTGCTGAGTAATATGTTGTAACAGATGAATCACCTATTGTTAATTCATGTTACAATACTATAGAACCTAAAGATGATTCTAATATATGAGTCATATATTGGAATAGGTGACTCATATGTTGTAACAAATTATGCATCTGTTGTAATAGATGAATCACCTGATGGTATGTACTACAAAACCTTTGAAATTGATTCCAATCGACGAGTGACATATTGAAACAGATAAATAATTTTTTGCAACATATTAGTTACTTGTTTGCAATAGAAGACTCGTCAGTTGTAATCGAGTTGTAAATCCCCGAGTCTGTACCCGGGATGCTACACGGTGCTACGATCCTAAAGGACCACAAGCTAACCCTTGATTGGTACCTGCAGTGAGCACTGAATAATAACAATACTTTAATAATAATATCACTAAAATAAGTGCGGAAGTTAGGCTGAAAATGCCATAAGGTTCATGATGTTAGGCGTATTTACACGCCTAAAGCACCTTAATGTACCCATATTTTAGCTAAGTTTTGAGGACAAAATATATAATTCCTACACTTTTAGTCCTTTTTACTGTAAGTGAGCTAACCAACGTGATTAGCAAGTTTTCAGGTATAAATGATGAAGATTTCAGCATTTTATGGACTGTTGGACGCCAAAGGAAACTTCACGTAAGAAGGAAGGCAGCTTCTGGAAGCTTGTGGACTGAAAGTGATGCATGGAGAACTTGTCCCGGGCAAAAACAGCATTTCTAAAGACTTGGGGGATCATCAGTAACTTAGTAGGATTAGGACAAGTATGCAGTAACCCAGTAGGACTAGGACAAGGATAAAAACCCTATTTCAGTAGGACTAGGACAAGGATGTTATAAAAACCCTATTTGCTGAATTTTTCAGAAAGCTTTTTATTATTCACTCATTCATTAATTCAATTCTTTTTCATTCAACTTCCGCTCCTAACTCACGTTACAATTGTTAATAGAGAAAAATGCTAACTTGTGGGAAACACCAAGAGGAAAAACGTCAACCTTGTTGTGACGCCACACTCCTCTCCAACGTGAGATCATTCTAGTTTTGATATGATGATGATGTTTATTGTGATCTCTGTTGCGCTCATGAGCAGCTAAACTTCTCTGTTAGGGTTATGGAAGCCTTATAAGATACTATCTGTTGCTATGAGTTTGTGAATTCTTGATACGTATGCTGCTTATATCATTACTCTCCTCATCTTAATTGAATTCTTGTGGTTGCAAACATATAGAATACACCAGTATAGCATTAACTTGTTCGAAAGAAAAGTTACATGTCTGGAAAAGAGAGAGTGACAAGGAAATAGGGCTACCAACCCCTGTTTAAAAGTTAGTGTCATAACTGGATTAACCTCTTGGAGAATTCGTACCATTAGTATACGCTTTAAGCTCGAAAGAGTTAAAGTGATATAATCCTTGATGGTCAAAAGACGCTAGGATTTACCATAGAATACGAATCTCTATAAGCGCATGCATGTCTAAATTCCGCATAACTCATAGCCAATAGATACGTAGAACTCATAAGGTGGACATAACCCTAATTTACAATTCTCATTGATTAAAACCTACCAAGCATTCCATTTTTACTTTGCTATTTTATTTTTATTACTTAACGTCATGCTCCAATCCCCCCTTTTTCACAGAACTTTCACCAAAAGTCTACTAATCATTGCATACTTAGTGACCGAGTATTCCCTGTGGGATTCGACACCCAACCCAGTTGGGTTCTATATTTGACAACGACCTCTTACACTCTTACGAGAGCTGTAGTTTGAGCGTTATCAAATTTTGGCGCCGTTGCCGGGGAATACAGTTGTCAACTAAGTTGTGATAGTTACTAGACCCTTTGGTAAAAAATTCTCAGATTTTACTGTTAGTTGTTGTTTTTGTTTTATTCAGGTTTGTTTGAGTGCATGCCAAACACTCGAAGTTCAGGTCAACCGTTATTACCTATCAATCCTGAACCACAACTTATTGGTAGAATGAATGCACAACGTGACATTGAAAGAAGGGCTGCTCAACAAGAGCAGGCTAGATTAGCTGTGTTGGCAGCTGCTAAAGTGAATCAACAGAATATTGATAACCCAGGTCGAGCAACAAATCCTGATGATGAGGACCTGGGTGATGATGAGTTACTGAATCCTAGGCGTACTAATGAGGTGGCGGCACCTATGCACAGGAGAGATCGTCAATCTAGAATGAGACCTAACCGCCGAGCTGTGCAGGCTCCTTTTTATGATGATGATGACTATCTTGATGGAGCTGGTGCTACAGGGGCTATTAATTCCTCCGCCCTTGGCACCTGGAGCCAAGTTCAATATCACTAGCACCATGATTCAGCTATTACAGCTTAAAGGTTTATTTGGTGGACTTGCAGGCGATGACCCTAATATGCATCTGGTCAATTTTATTTCAACATGCAAGTCGTTTGACAATCCAGGAGTTGGGCAGAATGCAATTCGGCTGCGCTTATTTCCATTGTCTCTATCTGGGGAGGCAACTCTATGGCTGAACGGGCTAACTACTGATTCTATTACTAATTGGAGGCAACTGAAAGACGCTTTCCTAGAAAGATTCTTTTTGCCATCCAAGAGAGCACAGTTGAGAGATGAGATCAGCAATTGCCGACAGCTTCCAACTAAAGCTCTCCACGAAACATGGGAGAGGTTCAAGAAGAAGCTTATGCGGTGCCCAAATCATCAGATGACCAACATCCACTTGATGGAGATATTATACAGGTCTTTGAACTCAGTGACTAAGCCAGTGGTTGATAATGCTGCAGGTGGGTCATTCATGGACCTTACTTTTCTTGAGGAAAGTGATATGCTAGATCGTATGACAAAGCAGAGTAGAGCTTGGCATACCAGGGATTCTGAGGTAGCAAGCTCTACCGTATCTATTGGCTTGACTGCAGAGTAGAGGCGTAGACAAGAGGAACGTGACCAAGATATGGCTCACATGAAAACACAGATGGATCTTCTTACCAAGCACTTATTATCAGGGAAGACCGAAAAGGTTAAGGCCATTGTATCACAGGGAAGAGATGAAATTGACTCTGACGAAGAAGAGAACTACTTGAATAATCAGGGGGGTTTCCGAGGCAATGCCCAAGGAAACCAAGGTCGGAACTATTATGATAAATCTGGATACAAGGACCGCGATCAAGGTGGTTGGAAGAATAAGACTGACGGGAGTGGTTTGTATGTTCCTCCTGGAAATCGTAAGGCTGTGGCGTCTGGCTCTGGGAAGATGTCCATGGAAGATATGATGGCTAAGTTGTTGAAAGGAGTGGAGGCAATCAACATGGGTGTAACCGAGGTGAAGAACGATTTGTCTTCAATAAATCAATTGGTTAACTCATATTCCACATCAATAAAACAGCTGGAGCAGCAATTGAGTCAACTTTCAGTGGCATTCAATCAAAGAAAAGCTGGAACACTACCTAGCGACACAGTGCAAAATTCGAGAAATGATGGATCGTGTATGGCTATTACTACCCGAAGTGGTAAAGTGTTGGAAAATCCATCTAAAGGCAAGCAGGTGGTTGATGATATAGCAGAGAATGTTGATGAAGCAGAGTTTGAAGAGGCCGAAGAAGCTGAAGAGTGTGTTCATGACATCACCCCTAGACGTCTGTAGCCTGAAAAGATTGATAGTTGGAAGCAAGGTAAAAAGAAAGTGGTGGAGAAAACTATTCCCCTTCCACCAACACCTTTTCCTCAGAGACTGAAGAAGAAGGATGACGACACTCCTGAAAAGGTTGATAATCGGAAGCAAGATAAAAAAGAAGTGGTGGAGAAAAAAATTCCCCTTCCACCACCACCTTTTCCGCAGAGACTGAAGAAGAAAGCTGATGATACCAGGTTCAGTAAATTCATGACTATGTTGAAGCAGCTGACTATTAATGTTCCTTTGGTGGAAGCGCTAGAGCAGATGCTCGGATACGCTAAATTAATGAAGGACCTTTTGACAAAAAAGCGAGCAGTAAGCTATGAGCTGGCAGATAATGTTCATCATTGCAGTGCAATCGCTACAAGATCACTAGTTCAGAAAAAGGAAGATCCTGGTGCTTTCACTATTCCTTGCACGATTGGATCGTTGGATTTTTCTAAGGCGTTGTGCGATTTGGGAGCTAGCATCAATTTCATACTGCTATCCGTGTACAAAAAGTTAGGGTTGGGTGACCCTACACCAACCAATATGCGGCTCGTGATGGCAGATAAGTTGGTAAAACGACCTATGGGTATCTTGAATGATGTGTTGGTAAAGGTTTCCACCTTCATCTTTCCTGCAGACTTTGTTATTTTGGATTGCGAGGTGGATTCTGAAGTTCCCATAATCTTAGGATGCCCTTTCCTCGCAACTGGAAGTGTGCTTATCGACTTAAGAGCTAATGAGCTTTTAGTTCGGATGAATGACGAAGTGGTCCGTTTTGATATATGCAAAGCAATAAAGCAGCCCAGCGATATGAATGTGTTCTCTGTAGATGATGTTTATTATGAGGATGAGAAAGAATTATCTGTAGAGAAGCAGCTTACTATTGAGTCACTATCTGATGTGCTACTAAATTTTGAACGTGAGGAGGCTGAAGAACAAGAAGAAACCGTTCGTGCTCTAACAGGAATAAGGTCCTATTCTCATTATCCTAAGAAGTTGGGCCTTGATCTTAAGAATCAATTTTCACCAACAGCGAAGACTTCCATTGAAGAGATACCAGCGCTAGAATCGAAAGAGCTCCCCAGTCACCTAAGGTATGCATTTTTGGGAAGTGGAAATACACTTCCGGTGAGTGTTGCGGCTGATTTAGGTGAACAACACGTAGAGGCTCTCATCTCTGCTCTGAAGAGGTACAAGAGAGCCATTGGTTGGTCTATTGATGATATAATTGGTATCCCACCCGGGATATGTATGCACAAGATGCATCTCGAAGAAGATTGCATGCCCACAATTAAGCATCAGCGTCATCTGAATCCATTCAGAAAATGATGCACCAAATATCTCGATGAAGTCTAAGTAATCGAGATAACTATGTCGTGCCGCGACAATAAATCAAGCGCTTGGTGGGAGGCAACCCATCATTTTTAATTGTTTTTGTTGTTTTTGTTTTCCTAGAATTTTGTCGAGCCACGACCAAAACTAAGGCGCTTGATGGGAGGCAACCCATCTTTCTAATCGTTTTTGTTGTTTTTGAATAAGTGTAGGTGCAAGAGGTGTAAAGGAGGAGATTGGTTTCAAATTTTGATTTGGAAGTATTGCATGTTGAAGGTGGTAAGTTGGGAATGAAGAAGCAAAAGGCTATGAGTTAGGCATTGCCTATGAAAATCTAGGCAACGAACAAGGAAAGGCCTATGCTATGGCCTAAGCTCTCTGAATCTAGAATGCCATAGCATAGGCGCCACCTATGCCTAACAATGTCATAGCATAGGCGCCGCCAATGCAAAAGCATTTTGTCTCTGAATCTAGAATGCCATGGCATAGGCGCCGCCTATGCCTAACAATGCCATAGAATAGGCGCCGCCTATGCTCACTTTTTGGTCTCCTAATCCGATTCCAAACGGGTCAAAACCCGACCCAAGCTTGTCCTATAAATAGAACCTTAGTCTTAGAACAAAAATGCATTGCAAATTCAACCTAAGAGCCGCCTACCTCTCCAAAATCTCTCAAAAAAATTCCTTTTGCTCTTTTAACTTTGCAAGAACATCTTTCGAGGCCATCAACCAAGTAAGTACTTTTTTTCTCTTCTTTTATATTCCGTAAAGTACTACACTACTACGCCTATAATAAATTGTTAAATCTTGAAGTAGTGTTGGTGATTTGAATATGGTTGATTTGTTGTGATACAACTAAGTGAGTGAAAGAATACGTAAGGATGCTCTTGACTTGTTTCCAACTTGTATTTAATTTTGATACACTGTCATACTTTTGCGGAATTGACATGGTCAAGAAAATTGCATAATCTTGTAACTAGAAAGCTTACATGTTGGAATGACTTGTTCATCGAGATGAAAATCATGGTTGACTACAAACATACGATGTTGTGATTATTTCTAATGCCATAACTTGATTCAATCTCTATGTATTAGTCTTGCTCAAAAGGTACAACAATCCAAACATGAAAGTATTGCCAAGATTTCATGAAATAGAATCAAAAAGGATAGTTAAGATGATAAGAAAAGTATGACTGCACTGATTATATTGTTGGAACATAACACCTCAACGTATGTCGATGAAGTCTGAGTAATCGACATCACTCACTTAATTAGTCTGTGCCAACAAATTAAGTGTAGGGTGGCACCGCTACTGTTTGTTTTTCGATTGAATCTTCCGAGATGAAGCTAACATGACTCTATTTTAATCTCAGGTAGAATGGACCCAAAAGGACGACAAGGAAAAGAAAAAGCGACCACCTCACAGAAGGGACAGAAAAGGTCAAGAAAGGAGCAAGCTGAGTCCTCCTCTTTACAAATACCTCAACGCACTTTTGGCATCACGTGGGGTACATTTTGAGGAAACTCTGAGGATGACGACTCTGATGATGATTCCAACGCAGGGGGTATGACCCCAGACATAGAAGAGGAGTCCGACTAATCAGGTTTTCCTTATTTATTTTCCACTGAGGGCAGTGTGTCCCGTCTAAGCATGGGGTGCTGGTATTTGTATGCTTCTTGTACTGTTTTGCCTACATTTATTCTAGTTCTTGTTTGTTTTAATTAGTCGTAATTAGTTAGTTTAATTTTAAATTTTTTAGATTTTGCATGAAATTGTCCTGATAGACGGCATGGTAGTATAACTAGAGTTTGTGCTAAATCATTACTATTGAGACATTTAGGCTCTACGTGTGACTCACTGTGTGATAATTGTGTGGTTTAATTCATTCATTTGTTGGGTCAAGAGTCTATACTGCTCCCAATAAAGTTGACCATGTGCCTTGTGTGTGTGAGGATATAGTATATTCTGTGTTGTGACTGATGCTAGAACTTGCCTGGTGTGTGTGTAAAGCGAAATAAAGAGTGTGAGTTTAGGAGATGATTTAGGCATTTCTTTGGCAGCCTGTGATTGTTTACCTTCTTTTTACCTACCCGTGGACATTATCCTAGTCAACCCTTTTGAGCCTTTAAGCCATTTTCTTTGACAGCCTCATATGTAGCCTAATCCATTTTTTTAAGACCATAATTTGATCCAAATTCCTAAGCGCTTTAAATTGTAAAGTCATGTGACAAAATAAAAGGAAATTGGGTGAGAGTGATGCCTTAAAGTGAATTGGTACTTGAATTTGTTATGAAAAAGAATGACTATTATAGAGGTGTGTTATAAAAAAGAAAAAAAAACTGAAAAATGAAATGAAAAAGAAAAATACAAAGTTGATT
Source organism: Capsicum pubescens (assembly GCA_030864215.1). Lineage (NCBI taxonomy): Eukaryota > Viridiplantae > Streptophyta > Magnoliopsida > Solanales > Solanaceae > Capsicum > Capsicum pubescens. The sequence goes on along the minus strand of CM061543.1, from coordinate 281,684,345 downwards.
CTATTTAAAATTGAATTACAAAAGAGGTGAGAAGGGGTGGTAGATTAAAAGAAAGTAGAAAGGTCGTTTGAAAGAAAGTGTAAATGGCATAATGTGATGTATTAAAGCGCTTAGGGAACTTAGTCACTATTTCTGGCCAAAATAGTCCTACCCGTACCTTAGCCTACATTACAACCTGTAAAGACCTATTTGATCCTAAGCTTAATATTCTGATATTAGTAGAGCATTACACTAAGGGCAAGCCTATGGTCATCAGTTGCAACATATGAATTCTTTGTGAGAGTGAGAGCAAGGATAATCTTATACCCATGTTTTGAAAAATGAAATACTTGTGAGTAATTATGGGTGATATATTGTGAGACACACATGGTTGATGAGTTTTGGGTAGTATTGTATGATTCTTTGTGCCTTAACTGGTGGATACGAATTAACCATCATCACGAGTCTATATTAGAGGTTGAATTGTTTCTAGTAGTGATCAGAAAACTACTCTTTGTTAATAATTGTCGTGCCTGTCTTGTCGAACATTTTGTGTTGTTACTGTGAAATCCTCAGTAGATGTTTACATGGACATGATATCTTGTTCGAGGACAAACAAAGCTTTAAGTGTGGGGTGTTGATGTTAGGCGTATTTACACGCCTAAAGCACCTTAATGTACCCATATTTTAGCTAAGTCTTGAGGACAAAATATATAATTCCTACACTTTTAGTCCTTTTTCCTATAAGTGAGCTAACCAACGTGATTAGCAAGTTTTCAGGTATAAATGATGAAGATTTCAGCATTTTATGGACTGTTGGACGCAAAGGAAACTTCACGTAAGAAGGAAGGCAGCTTCTGGAAGCTTGTGGTTTGAAAGTGATGCATGGAGAACTTGTCCCGGGCAAAAACAGCATTTCTAAAGACTTGGGGGATCATCAGTAACTTAGTAGGATTAGGACAAGTATGTAGTAACCCAGTAGGACTAGGACAAGGATAAAAACCCTATTTCAGTAGGACTAGGACAAGGATGTTATAAAAACCCTATTTGCTGAATTTTTCAGCAAGCTTTTTATTATTCACTCATTCATTAATTCAATTCTTTTTCATTCAACTTCCGCTCCTAATTCACGTTACAATTGTTAACAGAGAAAAACGTTAACTCGTGGGAAACACCAAGAGGAAAAACGTCAACCTTGTTGTGACGCCACACTCCTCTCCAACGTGAGATCATTCTAGTTTTGATATGATGATGATGTTTATTGTGATCTCCGTTGTGCTCATGAGTAGCTAAACTTCTCTGTTAGGGTTATGGAAGCCTTATGAGATACTATCTGTTGCTATGAGTTAGTGAATTCTTGATACGTATGCTGCTTATATCATTACTCTCTTCATCTTAATTGAATTCTTGTGGTTGCAAACATATAGAATACGCTAGTATAGCATTAACTTGTTCGAAAAAAAAGTTACATGTCTAGAAAAGAGAGAGTGACAAGGAAAAAGGGCTACCAACCCCTGTTTAAAAGTTAGTGCCGTAACTGGATTAACCTCTTGGAGAATTCGTACCATTAGTATACGCTTTAAGCTCGAAAGAGTTAAAGTGATATAATCCTTGATGGTCGAAAGACGCTACGATTTACCATAGAATACGAATCTCTATAAGCGCATGCATGTCTGAATTCCGCATAACTCATAGCCAATAGATACGTAGAACTCATAAGGTGGACATAACCCTAATTTACAATTCTCATTGATTAAAACGTACCAAGCATTCCATTTTTACTTTGCTATTTTATTTTTATTACTTAACGTCACGCTCCAATCCCCCCTTTTTCACAGAACTTTCACCAAAAGTCTACTAATCGTTGCATACTTAGTGACCGAGTATTCCCTGTGGGATTCGACACCCAACCCAGTTGGGTTCTATATTTGACAGCGACCGCTTACACTCTTACGAGAGCTGTAGTTTGAGCGTTATCAGTTCATAACTTAAAGACCAATACTGAATACTAAAAGCAGAATGCTGAAAATTGAAACATCCATCTTACATACTCTAGTCTGAAAGCCTCTAACTATCTGAATTATGTAGTTGATGGGACAAGCCCCAAACTAACTCCGACTACTAAAAACTATACTGAAATACTAAAATAATACTCTATCCTCGAACTAGGACAACTCACTACTAAGTCTGCTGCTGATAGGCTGGACTGCTAAATACTGTTAGGAGCTCATGAGTCTGAACCTATGATATAAGACATCATAGCACAAAAGAAAGGTATGCGTCAGTACTTTGAATGTACTGGTATGCTAAGTTAGGTAGGATGATATGCATGGTTTCATATACATAAACAATAACTGATTGCGTAACATGAACATAATTGAATGAGAGAACATGTGTGGATACATAAATTGTAACTGAGATCATGTTAACACTAGTTACTGAGTTTTGAGTACTGATTAATGGATATCTGAGTTTACTGATTTTGTAATACTGATAACTGAGTAACTATTTCTGATAGTCCTGATTTATAGCTGGATGATTGTTTCTGACTGACCTGATTCTAGAGAATAGAACTAAATTTTTTGCTGTGTTGGGTGACTGTATCTGACAGTCATAATTCTATAGAACTAAACTAAGTTCTATATTAAGACTGAAATGGGAATAAAAACTATTTGAGGTAATCATCTAACCGACATTCCCCTCTTTGAATGGATTGGGATCCAACCTATAACCCTAGTTGGAAGGGTGTCAGTACCGTTCCACAGGTAATGACAAGCTATGAGTTAAACCTCTCTAACAGGAAGCTCTTTAGTTAACCCTCGCTGGCAGAAAAACTCATACGAGATGTATCAACCCTAGTCTTGAAGGAAGATATCTCAACATACACTGGATATGTAGTTCTGTAAAGCAGGGATTGCTACTAACCCTCTGCTGGCAGGAATGACCTTATCCCTAAATTCTCTTGGTGTTGAATCCTACTCTCAACTGAATAGACACTAAAATGATTTCTAGTCCATACTAGGCTTGACTGAATTGTTACTGATCATACTGTCTAACTTAATTGAACAGAGTTCACTGGGTTCCACTATCTGACGGAGTACTACTGAATCTAGTTAACTGACCGAGTTCACTGAATTCTGAACTGAATACTGAACTGAGACTGTGACTGATTACTGAGTACTACTGTTCGTAACAATACTGAGACTGTTCTGTAACTAATGTAGCTCTAGGTAAACCACTAAATTTTAGGGTATTGAATACCCACAGGACTCGGTAGCAAGAAAACTAAAGCATTGAGTTAACTTGAAAAGCATAACACTGTGCACTTGTTCATAACTCATCCATAGAGACATTTTATCAAACACTTGTAAGGCATAAGTTTACACATGTACTAGCATTTCATGATTTATCCCCATTAAATTCACGTGAGCATTTTAACAAACACTTAGGGAGAACCAATATGCACATGATACTAAACAACATGTAGGCATCATAAGATCAATTCCCAAATTCACAAATTCAATGGATTCCGCATGAATTCATATGATACTACACACATGATAATTAATTCCACATGAAACTTATAATAGACCATGGATTAGAAACCCAACTAACTTTATAATCCTAAATACACTTAAATCCAATCATGGAAATCATGAAATCAAACTACATGAAGTTTTAAAAGAGTTTCTTGGACTCCAAGGGTAGAAGAAACCCTTGGATGAACACTTCACATACCTGAGTACTTGAATTAACTAAGGTTTATGGTGATTTCTTGAATCTTGATTTTGAAATTAGATCTCCTAAGGTTTTTGCTATTTAGTAATTTGAGAATAGTGAATGAATTTTACCTCTAAAGTGGATAAATCTTGTGTTTTGGGGGCTGATAGACATGGGAAAATGACCCAAATACCCCTGAGGACGCGGCTTTTTAATGATTAAAAACTGGCCTAGCGACGCACAGACCGATGCGCCGCGTCGAGTCCATATCAGTTCACTGGAAATTGCACTAGGAGCTGGGGAAAAATATTCATCGATGTGATAGACGATGCGGCGCATTGAGATCGCATCGATACACTGGTTTGGACTCCCAAACGTGCTTCAAACGATGTTTGAAAAATCTGAAACTCTTCCGAGAACACCGACTCACTTTACTAATCTTAAGCAACTTAAAGATCGACATTTAATGGTTGTATGGGTTCCGAAATAAGATCCCCAACTATGAAGGATAAAATAACCCTAAGTATGAATACTTATATAAAATTTGCTAAGTCTGGGACCTCTTAACAAGCATTAAAGGACTGAATTAAGCTTAGGATTTTACGGGGTCTTATAATATCTCCCCCTTGGGAACATTCATCCTCGAATGAGTGACTAAGATGGGAGAACTGATAGACTGAAAGTAGATATTGGACATGGACAACTGAAGCTTGATTTTATGACTGAGACTACTGATATATTAAATTATCATACTGAACATACATAACTGATACATGATTTTGTAACTGATATTACCGATAAGATGAGTTTGTATACTGAACATGCATATATGATGCATGAGTATATGACTGTACTAATTCATGAATGGATGACTAAGTGTGCAACGTTACTTGATACGAAGTTGGTAACTACATCTAAACAGGAAACTAAGTAAATTTAAGGAAAACTGTTACCTTCAGCTGAGTCTGAGTTTGCGAAGAAGAGGTGAGGATACTTGGTCAGCATATCTACTTATGCTACCCAAGTAGTTCCTTCAATGGACTGATTCTGCCAAAGAACTTTGACTAGAGGGACTACTTTTTTCTTCAGTTTGCGAATCTGATAATCAAGGATTTTGACTGCAATTTCCTCATAAGAGAGGTTGTTCTAAACATCTATACCCTCAACAGGGACTAAAACTATTGGTTCACCTATGCATTTCTTTAGCAAGGAGATATAAAACACTGGTGCGCTGAAGCAAAGTCTGAAGGCAACTCAAGCTCGTAAGTTACCTTGTCGAAACCATTGAGAATTCGGTAAGGACTGACATATTGGGGACTGAGCTTCCCCTTCTTGCCAAACTTCTTCACTGATTTCATAGGAGAGATTTTCAAATACACATAGTCACCAATCTCAAATCAAGAACCTTTTTGCGCACGTCAGCATACGATTTTTGTTGGCTCTGAGCAATCTTAAGCCTTTCCCTGATCAACTGAAGTTTTTCTAAGGTATCAAATACAAAGTCAGGCCCTACCACTGTGACCTCACCCACTTCAAACCAACCAATAAGAGATCTATATCGGCTCCCATAGAGCACCTCAAACGGAGCCATCTGAATGATGGAATGATAACTGTTGTTATATGTAAACTCAATCAAGGGATAGTGGTTATCCAAACTACCCCTAAAGTCAATAGCATACGCTCTTAGAATATCTTCCAAAGTCTGAATCATCCTTTATGCTTGACCGTCTATCTGAGGGAGGAAGGCTGTACTGAGGTCAACTTAGGTATCAAAACCCTTTTTAAGGCTTTCTAGAAATGAAAGTTAATCTGGGTACCTCTATTTAAGATGATGGATAATGGAACTCTGTGCAATATGACCAACTCTCTAACATAGAGCTTGTCATAATCCTTGGATGAATAAGAGGTATGGATAGGTAGGAAATGAGCTAATTTGGTTATCCTATCTACAATGACCCAAACTGAATCATGTTGATGATGAGTAAGAGGCAAACCCATCACAAAGTTCATGTTCACTTCTTACCATTTCCATAGGGGAATACTGAACTTCTGCATGGACCCACTAGTTTTTTGATGTTCAATCCTAAACTGCTGACATATTGAGCATTTAGCTATAAACTCTGCAATATCTCTCTTTATCCCACTGCACTAATAAACTTCCCGTAAGTCACGGTACATCTTAGTGGCCCCTGGATGAATAGAGTAGCGCGCACCATGCGCTTCTACAAGAATCCACTGCCTCAAGTCATCTACACCTCGCACACATAGACGACCTTGGAAATGCAATACACCATCTCCCCCTTAGGATAAAACCTCCACTTTCTGATCTCTGACTTAATCTTTCAACTTAACTAGATTGGGATCTCTATCCTAGTTTTCCTTCACCTCAGCATTCAGAGATGATTCATAACTACTCTACACCTATACACTACCTTCTGTTAAATCAACTAATCAGACACTTAGTCGGGAAAGATGATGAACTTCCTGAGCTAACTTTTTCTTATACTTTTCCACGTGAGAAAGACTACCCATAGACATCCTACTAAGAGCATCAGCCACTACATTGGCCTTGCTTGGATGATACAGAGCACTCATGTCATAGTCTTTCAACAACTCCAACCACCTTCTTTGACGGAGGTTTAGGTCTTTCTGAGATAACACATACTGAAAGATCTTATCATCTTTGAACACAACAACATATACACCATACAAATAGTGCCTTCGAATCTTTAAGGCAAATACTATAGCTACTAACTCAAGATCATGAGTGGGGTAGTTCTTCTCATGAGGCTTAAGCTGTCTAGAGGCATAGGTTATGACCTTACCTCTCTATATCAAAAAACATCCTAAACCAACTCTGGAGGTATCACAATATAACACAAACCCATCTGAACCATTTGGTAGAGTCAAAACTGAAGTTGTAGAGATTTGAGTCTTTAACTCCTGAAAAATCTTCTCATAAGAATCTGACCACTGGAATTTGACTATATTTTGAGTCAATCTGGATATAGAGGATGCAATACAAAAATCCCTTAACAAACCATCAGTAATAGCCGGCCAAACCCAAGAAACTCCTTATATCTATCGGAGAAATAGGATTTGTCCAGTTTTTTACTGTTTCGGACTTTTGAGAATCCACTCTAATGCCATCACCAGAAACTATTTGACTAAGGAAGGCTACTGACCTTATCCAAAATTTTTAATTACTGAATTTGGCAAACAACTGATGGTTTCTAAGAGTTCGTAACACTATTCTGAGATGTCTGCATGATCATGTTCACTATGGGAGTAGACAAGAATGTCATCAATGAAGACTATGATGAACATGTCTAAGTACTGCTTGAACACACAGTTTATCAAGTCCAAGAATGTTGCTGGGGCATTGGTGAGACCTAATGACAGAACTAGGAATTCAAAGTGACCATACCAAATTTTAAAAGATGTTTTTGGAATGTCACATTCTCTAACTCTGAGATGATGATACCCTGATCTGAGGTCTATCTTAGAAAAGTAACTGGAACCCCGAAGTTGGTCAAATAAGTCATCGATTCTGAGAAGTGGATACTTTCTTTTTATCAAGACTTTATTTAGCTGATGGTAGTCTCTACACATTCTGAGAGAACTGTCTTTCTTATGCATGAATAGAACTGGTCCACTCTATGGGGATATGCTGGGTCTGATGAATCCTATATCTAGGAGATCCTTCAACTGTTCTATTTATTCCTTGATTTTTGCTGGAGCCATTCTCTATGGAAGAATAGAGATGGTTTGGGTATCTGGAAAAAGTTCAATTTTGAAGTCAATTTCCCTCTCAAGAGAAACTCTAGAAAGATCTTCGGGAAATGCATCTAGAAATTCACATGCTACTGATACTGACTCAAGAGTAGGGGTTTCTGAAGTAAAGTATTGGACTCAGACTAGATGGTAGACACATCCCTTAGATATCAATTTCCTTGCCCTAAGGTAGGAGATAAGTTATCCTTTAAGTGCTGAAGTACCACCCCTCTACTCTAGGACAGGTTCATTCAAAAACAAAAATTGGACAATTCTATTTCTGCAGTCAACTGAGGCATATCATGAATGAAGACAATCCATGTCGAGAATGACATCAAAATATGTCATCTCTAATTATACTAAGTCTGATGAAGTGACTTTCGGAGATACCATAACCGGTCAGTTCCTGTATACCCGCCGGGTTATGATAGATCTGCCCACTGGGGTAGAGACTGAGAAAGGCTCTGCTAGAATTTCAGGACTGATTCCAAAGTCAACAACTATATAAGGAGCTACAAAAGACAAAGAAGTTCCTAGATATAACAAAGCATAAACATAAAAATGATAAACTTGTAACATACTAGTGAACACATCAAGAGAACTCTCCTGATCCTATCGGGACTGAAGTGCATAGAGTCTATTTGGGTGTTGCCCATTGATGGCACTAGAAGTGGTACCCTGCTAATTCAGGCAACCGGACTGAGCTGGGGGACGATTATGCTAACTCTGCGAACTCACCTGAGGACACTGTCTGACCCTGTGGCCTGGCTTGCCACATCTAAAATATACATCCCTTCCAGCTCTGCAGATATCCTAATGATTTCTACCACACTTCTGGTAGATAGGATTTGTTCGGGCACTACTAACACTACTCTGGGGTTTAGGGACTGATGCCCTATCTCTATTACCATCTCTAAATTTTTGTATTGGATCACTGGATGAGGACGGAGATAGGACTAAATATTTTGGGTGGAACTGATAATGATTCCCACTATCTGACTTAGGTTGAGTCAAGGTGAAGCTACCTATTCTAGCTCTCTTATTCTCCCTCTCCTTATCTTTATTCTTAGCCTCTTCTATCTGCTGATCATGGACCATGAGTTTGGATATGTCCATCTCCTTAATAAACATTATGTTCCTATACTCCTTGACCACACTGTTAGACACATCAGACACAAACTTACTCATCTTAAATCTACTATCTGCGACTATCTGAGGGGCATATCTAGCTAACTGAGTAAACTTGAGAGAATACTCTTGTACTATCATGTTTCCCTACTTCATATTAATAAACTCTAACACCTTCGCTTCTCTCAACTCTATTGGGAAGAACCTATCCAGAAAAGTAATAACAAACTCTTCTTATTCTATGGGCCCTATATCTGTAGCCCTCTCTACTTTTAACTGTTTGAACCATGAGTGAGACATATCCTATAAATGATATACAGATAACTCAACACTCTCACTAGCGGTCACCCCCATAATCTATAACCTTCTGTACCTAATCAAGAAATTTCTTTGTTTTTTCATCTGATTTTGACCCAGTAAAAAAATAGAGGGTTTATTCAGGTGAATTCCTAAATCCTAGCTGCAGTAGTATTGGCCACTAGGTTGTCAAGAATAGCATTTGTGCATTCATTATAGGATATCATAGAATGAGCTAGGGTGGTGAAAGCTTCTCTGAATTCTGCGTAGGAGACATGCTCATCTAGAGGATCTGGCTGGACAGGTTGATGTGTTGGCTGGCCTCTCATTCCTCTTCCCTTAGTTTGGATGAATGTTCTGTAAATAGAAGGGGAAATGATTAGACTAAGAGTTTATCTTGAGCTCATGATCACTCACACGACATGAATACTAAAAGAAGGGAAACTTCTTCAATGACATCTAATAGCCTCATATCCATAAGTGTGGTGCGCTACACACCCTTGCACAAGACTATGCTAGACACTGCTTTTAGATTTCCTAGGAATCTGTTGAACCTTAGGCTTTGATACCAAGTTTGTAATGCCCTGAGTCTGTACCCCGAACGTGACATGGTGCTAGCAACCCCGAAGGACCAGAAGCTAACCCATGACTAGTACATGTTGTGAGCACTGAATAATAACAATACTGTAATAATAATATAATTGAAATAAGTGTGAAAGTTAGGCTAAAAATTCCATAAGGTTCATAACTGAAAGACTAATACTGAATATTGAAAACTGAATACTGAAAACTGAAACATCCATCAGAAATACTCTAGTCTGAAAGCCTCTAACTGTCAAAATTATGGAGTTGATGGGACAAGCCCCCAACTAACTCTGACGATTGAAAACTATACTAAAATACTAAAATAATACTCTATCCTAAAACTATGAGGACTCACTACTAAGTCTGTTGCTCATAGGATGGACTGCTAAGTACGGTCAGGAGCCAATACGTCTGAACCTATGATATAAGACCTCATAGTGAAAAACAAAGGTATGCATCAATACTTTGAATGTACTAGTATGATAAGTGAGGTAGGCTGATATACATAGGTTAATATGCATGGACAATATCTGACTGAGTAATATGACCTAACTGAATTAGAGAACATACATGGATACATAAATTGTATTTAAGATCAAATTAACACTGGTTACTGAGTTCTAAATACTGATTATTTGATATCTTAGTTTACTGATACTATAATACTGATAACCGAGTGATTGTTTTTAATAGTCCTGACTCCTGATTGATAACTGGGTGACTATTTATGACAATCCTAATTCTGTAGAACTAAAACTAAATTATATACGGAGCTGGGTGACTGTATCTGACAATCCTGATTCTATAGAACTAAAGTGAGTTCTATACTAAGACTGAAATTGAATTTGTTGAAGGTAATCATCTAATCGATATGCCCCTCTCTAAATGGATTGGAGTCCAACATGTAACCCCAGTTTGAAGGGTTCAGTACCATGCCATAGGTAAACACAAGATGTGAGTTAACCCTCTCTGATAGAAAGTTCTTTCATCAGCCCTCGCTGGCAGGAAAACTTGTACGGGATGTATCAACCCTAGTCAGGCAGGAAGATATCTCAATCTACGCTAGCTATGTAGTTGTATAACGCAGGGATTGCTAGTAAGGGTCAAATCCTCTGCTGGTAGGAATGCCCCCATCCCTGAGTTCGCTTGGTGCTGAATCCTACTTCCAACTGAATATACACTAAACCGATTTCTAGTCCATACTTGGCTTGACTGAATTGTCACTGATTGTATTGTCTAACTAAATTGAATTGAGTTCACTGGGTTCCACTAACTAATTGAGTACTACTGAATCTGGTTAACTAACTGAGTTTACTGAGGTCTGAAATGAATACTGAACTGAGACTATGAATGATTACTGAGTACTACTATTCGTAACACTACTGAGAATGTTCTGTAACTAATATAGCTCTAGGTAAACAACTAAATTTTTGGGTATTGAATACCCCAGGACTCGGTACATGAAAATTAAAGTATAGATCAAACTTGAAAAGCATAACACTGTGCACTTGTTCATAACTCATCCATAGAGACATTTTATCAAACACTTGTAAGGCATAAGTTTACACATAAACTAGCATGTCATGATTTTTCCCTATTTAATTCACATGAGAATTTTAACAACTACTTGGGGAGCACCAATATGTACATGATACTAAACAACATGTAGGCATCATAACATCAATTCCCAAATTCAGAAATTCAATGGCTTCAATATGAATTCACATGATACTACACACCTGATAATCAATTCCACATGAAACTTCTAATATACCATAAGTTAGAAACCCAATTAACATTATATCATACACTTAAATCCAATCATGGAAATCATGAAATCAATCTACTTGAAGTTTTAAAAGAGTTTCTTGGACTCCAAGGGCGTAAGGAAACCTTCGAAGAACACTTCATATTCCTGAGTACTTGAATTGACTAAGGTTGATGGTGATTTATTGAATCTTTAATTTGAAATTAAATCTCCTAGGGTTTTCCTCTTGAGTAATTTGAGAATAATGAATCGATTTTTCCTCTAAATACCCCTGAGGATGCGGCTTTTTAATGACCAAAAACTGGCCTAGCGATGCACAGACCAACGTGCTACATCGATTGGATCAACATGACGACTAACATGTTGCGTTGATGGGATCGATGCAATGGTCGATGCGCTGCATCGAGTCCACATCGATTCACTAGAAATTGCACTGGGAGCTGGGGGAAATATTCATTGACACCGATAGGTGATACGGCGCATTTAGATTACATCGATACACTGGTTTGGACTCCCAAATGTGCTTCAAACAATGTTTGAAAAATTTGAAACTCGTCCGAGAACACGTACTGACATTCCTGATCATGCAGCAACTTTAATATCGATATTTAATAGTCTTAAGGGTCACAAAATAAGATCGCCAACTATGAAGGCTAAAATAACTCTAAGTATGAATACTTGGTTAAAATTTTCTAATCTGGTACCCCTTAACAAACTTTGAAGGACTGAACTAAGCTTAGGATTTTGTGGGGTCTTACATGAGTTCAGGTTCTATTGCAATAGGTGAGAAACTCCTCTATTGCAATAGATAAATCGTCTATTGCAACAGATAAACCATTTGTTCTATTAATGTTACAGCATTATAGAACCATAAACATGAATCCAACATATGAGTTTTCCAGTATTACAGTTGACTTATCTGATGTAACAGATGAGTGATTTGTTGAAACAGATGTCTCTTATGTTGCATTTATGTTCGGGTTCTATCCATCGTTTTTAAAATAGCACAATAGTAGTGTACCCTTATGAGAAATTCAAATAAAAATCATAATTTTACTTACAAACGTCGCCTAGAAAGTAATGCCAAAGTGATGTACAAGACTAAATTTTACCTATGAAATTAGTCAAGTAGCAGTAGTAGCGGTAACAATAGCAACAATGTTAAACAAGAAGAAGATGATGATTATGAAGAAAAAGAATATGATGATAATGAAGCGCAAGATGATAAATAAAGTAGAAGCAACAATGAACAACAAAAATATCAAAGAGAGAGAAAATGCATGTTTTTATTTCCTCCGTTTCTAGTTATATTAGATCAATATTTAGATTAAAGTGTAAATTAAAAAACTTTTGGGCTGTTCTCAAACTTTTCCAACTTTCTTAATCACTAATAAAGTGATTGTCACCTACACTCAATTATTAAGACTTGAGTCACCTACACCTCATTTTCAAACTATTTTGTCACTTTTAGAGAAATCGCCCAAATAACTATGTTGATAATTATGGCAGAAGTAAAATCTGGTCAATAATTTATCTTTACTATTTATCTTTTCTTTTTCTTTTTCAGAAAAGTTACATGTTTCTTTATAACTCTCTTTATTGAAAAAATATTTTTTGCCTATTAACACGTGCATCTTCCTTTAATATCTTATTTTTTAATCATCTATAAATTAATTTTCCCGGATGAATTTTTTTGATGTATTATCTTTGGTCTTTCTTAACTGATTTTTGCTTTTGGGGTTTGAATTTTGTTTCAATTTAGAAATTATTTTTATTCAGTTACATTATTTATTCGATTTATGCTTTTATTTTACTTAAACATGAATCATGTCTTCTACACCCACATTTGATTCTACTCCTACTCAGAAGAGTCCTAGATTATTAAAAGAGAGTAGCCTCGTTGTTCTTTTGAAACCTTTTTTATATTTTGATTGTTTCACTCCATTTCTTAGTAAGATCAAGAAAAATGTTGTTGCAAGTGAGTCTACTTTCAACAATCAAAAGGAGATTTTTCCAAGAAAAATTGATTTTCCTCAAATAGAATATAATACCCCATACTTTTCTTAGCTCAATTCAGCTCCTAGTTGCATGTATAAGAGGCTTAAAGCTAGAAAATTTAAGTAAGTGTTGGGGACTTAGTCATATTTTTGTACTCTTAACTTTGAGTATTTTTAAATGAGTCTTTCCGACCCCGAGATGTTGATTTTTGAGTTAATTCATGTTCAGGGGTGTAAGAAGCATATCTCGGGGAAGTTTTGGATTTTTAGAATGAGGATTGGGGCATGTTTGAATTTCAATTTTAGAACCTCGCCGCGATAGTGGCACGTCAAGATGGGTATAGCAATGGGGTTCTTGGCGCATCGTAGGCAGTAGCATCTTTTCCCCTCAATCTAGGTTGTCATAACCCGACTTATATCAGTAATTTGGGGATTATTTTCCCTTTCTTCTCCAATTTCTATGAAAGAAATCCTAACTCTCTCACAAAAACATCAAATTCAATTACATGCTCTTCAAGAAAAGCCAAGAATTCAAGTATCCCAACCCAAGAACTTCTAGAAAGCTTTCAAGATTTATGATTCAAGGTATGTGTGATGTTCATCCATGGATTTCTTTCACCCATGGAGTCCAAGAACCTATTTTTATATTTTCAATCATGAATTTGCATGTTTACAATATGCCATATCTATAAAGATTTTATGAATTTCTATTATACATGATGTTTACAAGTGTTTCTCATTGAAAGAAGTCCTTACATGTCTGAATGATGAAAATTCCATGTTAAATCCCTAACTTATGGTTTTAGTATTATAATTATGTTATTCTCTAAGGTTTTAATCTTTCCCATGCTTATGTTCATGAACTTCAAGTATTTGATGAAATATCTAAATGATTGAGTTTGAGCAATAATTCCTTATTATGGTTTTCTTTATACTTTGTACGACTTATCGTTAGTTACATTTCGTGTTGGGGTTATGAATACCCGATACTTAGCTGTTTCCATAGTTGCAGTATTTTCAGAATGGTTTCAGATAAACCATAAGCATTGCCATCCAGCTAGTTATCATGATCAGTTATTTTGCTTAGTTAAATTGTAACGCCCCAAAATCTGGTTTTCGGGATGCCACAAGACGCTTCGAACTACAAGTAGTCCTAAGCTAACCTTGTCCGCTTTTTCTACATCTGAATCTCAAAATAGGAGAAAATATCAATGAAAAATTATAATATATGCGGAAAACTAGCTGAATCATCTGGGTATATCTGAATCATACTATTCTCGAAAGTCTGATAAAGCAAATGCTGAAAATCTAAGTACTAAAATAAAATCTGTATACTATATCAGATAGTCTGACACGCCTCTACTATCTGAATCTAGAGATTCACTGGGACAGGCCCCAGCTGACCCAAACTTTCTGAAGTAAAATGAGGAATATCTACTAATAAACTTAAAGTGTGAGTAACTAAGTCCCCGAACTATGAGGACTCACCAACTGTGGGAATATAGATGCGATGCTCGAAAATCACTCACGCTGCTGAAACTGAGCCCCTCAACCTACATTATGAGACAATGTAGCACATATACATATATGTGGATCAGTACTTTGAGGATGTGCTCAGTATATAGGGGTGTATACACGAGAAGCAATAACATCACAATTTATGAAATCATGCATACTAAATGTAAATGACTCAAGTAGGCTTGAGTAAATCTAAAAGCTGAAGATCATAATCAAGAATAGTAAAACATATAGTGTAAATCTTGTGATCCATAACACTTAGTTCTAAAATCTGTATTCTGTTCTTATTCTTAAATCATATCTAAAAACTTATTCTGCAAGGTAGTTCTTTCAAAGCTTTAGGGAATATATTCTTAACTTTTAGACATTAGGGAGAATACCTTTTAAAATTGTTAGGGAAAACTCTTTATCTGAAGGGAGGTTCTCTTAACCGACATAAACCATATGAGCTACATGGAGTTCAACGTCTTGTCATCCTAAGGAGGAAACCTCACATTGGGGAGAGGTGTCATACTCTTGCCAGGGAGTATAACCTAATCCATGTGATCGATCATAAGGTAAATATGTCATCTATATTAATGGGGATAATCTAAGTCTGTACCTACGTTGGCTACGTAGTTCTGTGGAAGATAGGGCACGCTAATCCCACACTTCCCACTCGGTGCTAAATACTACTCCCGCTTAAATCTGTATGCTCAAACCATTGGAAATCCACTTTTAAAACTAGCATAAGGATTTATATGAAAACCAGTTATGCCTTTATCTGAGTAAATCTGCAAATAATGTAAATCTGAGTTCTATAAACTGTAATAATCTGCAGTGAATCCCAAAGCAAAACCAATGATTAAAAGATCAAAGATTTTCTAGAAAATTGAAAATAATCTGCTCATAAGCTAGTTAAAGCACCATCTTTCATGAAATAATAATATTCAATCTTAGGGTAGTAACCCATGTATCAATCTCATAATAAACCATCATAATAATCATGCTTAATGAGGTAAATGTTGATAAAACAATCCAAATTCTAGTAATTTCAGCAATATGCATGAGAATATAAACATAAGCATGAAATTCAACTTCTAAATCATTGAAAATATCGCAAGTTTGTAAATATCAGTAATGGGTATGAACCATAACTTAAATTTCATGAAAAATCACATAAATTGCAGTAAATTTGTAAGTAAAATAAAGTTTTGGGCACAAGGATGAAGGAATTATCCTTCTTCAAACCCCACACACCTAAATTGATGATCTAGTTGCAAGAACTTGAATCTTGGATCCTCATTGATGCTTTGGAGATGAATTCTTAGTGTTCTTGTATTGGGAACCTTCAATCTTGAATTATCTTTGAGGATTAATGGAGGAAATTTTGAGTTTCATGGAGAGGAAGTATGAGACTTAGGATTTTTGCTTGAGAGAGAATGATGAATGGAGCATAAAGTGCTCTTAACTAGGATAAATCTTTTGTTTTTAGACGGATTGGGGGTTGGAGATTTACCAAAATACCCCCTTTAAACTTTTAAACGGAACTGGAAAACGTACATTTTTCCGATTTGGGTTGACACCATGATGAGCCACAATCACGGTGGCTCACTTGTAATTGACAAAGGGAAACTAGGAAGACTCTGTGACATGAAGGTATCGCGGTGCCCCTTTGGAATGCCATTTTGGGATATGGCATGATGCGTCATTATCATGCTGGATCTCTGGAAATTAACACACGGGAAATTGACCCTCTCCGCACAAATATCGTGGAGGGCCGCTGGAATGGGACAATTGGGAATTTACACCGCTCCGCAACGCGCTAAGGGTCTGAATGACGGTGTTTTGCGACTGGAACTTAAAATAGCCATAACTTCTTACCCGGTTATCATATTTATGCAAATCTTATATTGTAGGAAAGCTAATTCAATTTCCTATGCAATGAAAAGTAGAATCAAAGGAATTCCAGATGAAATAAATAGTATTTTTTGGGGGAAGCTATCCCTTAACATTCTACAACGAATTTAAGCTACAGAAATTGCGGGGTATTACAATATCTCCACCTTGGGAAAATTCATCCTCGAATGTGGCTAGTTAAGTTGAAATTTCTGAGGAATCTAAGAATATAAGATAGAATGCACAACTTAAAAGAACTAAGCTACTGAATCTAAATCATTGTAAGCTTCTGAGTAATCTGTAAGTGTATGAACTTACATAAGGACAACTATATAGCTAAATATATGATTAGAAAAGAACTGAATCAAGGATGAGTGTTACCTTCGGCTACATCTGAGTTTGCAGAGAAAAGGTGAGGGTACTTAGCTCGCATATCTGCTTTTGCTTCCCAAGTGTCACCCTCAAAAGACTGATTCTTCCAAAGAACTTTGACCAAGGGAACTTCTTTGTTCCTTAGTCTACGAATTTGTTGATTTAGAATCTCAACTAGAATCTCTTTGTAAGAAAGTCTATTCTGAATATCTGAGCTTTCTAAAGGAACTACAATAGTGTAGTAACCTATACTCTATTTAAGCATAGAGACGTGAAACACAGGATGAACGACTGATAATTCTACGGGAAAATCATGATCATAAGCTACTTGCCCAACACGACTTGCAATTCTATAGGGGCCAACATACCGGGGACTGAGTTTCCTTTTTTTGCCAAATCACTTCACCCCTTTTATGTGTGAAATCTTTAGATACACTAAATCACCATCCTTAAACTCTAGGTCCCTTCTTCTCATATCTGCGTCGGATTTTTGACGACTCTGAGCTGTTTTTAATCTTTCTCTAATCAACATAACTTTCTCCATAAATTCAAACACTGCATCAGGCCCAAGTAAAGGGACCTCACCGACCTTAAACCAACCTATGGGTGATCTACATCTACTCCCATAAAGAACCTCAAATGGATCCATCTAAATTCTAGCATGATAACTATTATTATAAGAAAACTTAATCAATGACAAATGCTCGCCCCAGCTACCCTTGAAATCAAGAGAGAAAGATCTCAACATATCCTCTAACATTTGGATGGTCCTCTCTGCTTGACCATCTGTTTAAGGGTTGAAAGCTGAACTAAGATGAACTTGGGTACCAAGACCCTTCTGAAAAAATCTCTAAAACTACGAAGTAAACTGAGTACCCCTATATGAAATAATAGACAATGGGACTCCATGCAGTCTGACTAACTCATAGATAAACCACTTAGCATAATACTCAATTGTATAGAATGTATGAACTAGAAATAAATGTTCTTACTTAAACAATCTGTCTACAATAACCCAAATCAAATCATGATAACATCGCGATTGGGGTAAACTAGTCACAAAATCCATATTCACTTCTTCCCACTTCTAAGTGGGGATATCATCTGTTTCAATGTACCACCAGGTGTTTGGTGTTCCACCTTAACCTGTTGACAAGTTTCATATTTAGCTACGATCTCTGATATATCTTACTTTATACCATTCCACCATTAGATTTCCTATAAGTCGTGGTATATCTTGGTGGCTCCTAGGTGGATAGAATAACGTGTACCATGTGCCTCATCCATAATTCTCTATATCAACTCATCAACACAAGGCACACATAATCAATTCTAGTATATTAACACACCATCTCCCCCTTGGGAGAAAACCTCTACTTTTTTGTCTTTAACCGATTCCTTCAGTTTGACTAAAATAGAATCCTTATCGTGTTTCTCCTTCACTTCTGAAACTAGAGAAGATTCGAAACTACACTATACCCAAACATTCCCTTCAACTGAATCAACCAACCTAACACCCAATCTTGCCAAACGATGAACTTCTCGAGCTAACTCTTTCTTATCATCCTCTACATGAGCAAGACTGACCACAGACAATCTACTAAGGGTGTCTGCCACTACATTGTCCTTGCCCGAATGGAACAACACACTCATATCATAGTACTTCAATAACTCCAACCAGCTTCTCTGATGGAGATTAAACTCCATCTGAGTAAATACATACTGTAGACTTTTGTGGTCCATGAACACATCAACATGCACACCATACGGATAATGTCTCTAGATTTTCAATGCAAACACCACAGCAGCTAATTCAAGATCATGGGTTGGGTAATTCTTTTCATGAGGCTTCAACTGTCTAGAGGCATAGGCTATGACCTTACCTCTTTGCATCAACACACAACCCAAACCAACTCTAGAGGCATCAAAATAAAGAACAAAGCCATCTGTACCATAAGGTAATACTAGAACTGGGGCTGAAATGAGTCGAGTCTTCAACTCCTTAAAACTCTTCTCACTGGAATCTTACCATAGAAACTTAATTTTTTTGGGTCAATCTAGACATAGGAGATGCGATAGAAGAGAAACCTTCGACAAAATAGTGGTAATAACCAGCTAGACCCAAAAAACTTGTAATGTCAGATAGAGAGATAGGTCTAGGCCAATTCCTTACGGATTTTATCTTTTGGGGATCGACTCTAATGCTATCAGAGGAAATTATATAATCGAGAAAGGCTACTGATCTTAGCCAAAATTTACACTTGCTTAATTTGGAGAACAATTGATGGTCTCTAAGAGTTTGTAAGACAACTTTAAGATGATCTACATGGTCATCCTCACTACGGGAGTACACAAGGATGTCATCTATGAATACTATGAAAAACATGTCACCCGTAAGTTTAGGACTGATATTCTCTTAGGGGTCACATACAAGTTTAAGACTAACTTTCTAGTCCTTCGAGACCCCAGTTTAGAGGATCCACATAGCTAGTGGTAGTACCCGTGGTGTAGTACTGACACCCTTCTAAATGGGGTTATAGTTTGGACCCCGATTAGCTCAAATTGGGCCATGTCAGTTAGATGATATCTTCCACAGTCTCAATTTAGTATAGATATCAGTTCAGGTTTGTAATACCATAGTATGCAGTTTATCAGTTATTTAGTTACCAGATTTTAGTATTTCAATTTACAGGCTACTTCAGCATCATGTTATATGCTTGGTCATGCATTCTCATATTTTATAGCTTTCATGCTTATTATGCATCAGATATTTTATATTATTAATTGAGTCATTATCTCATGCTATTCAGTCAGTCATTATTTCATGCATATGAACCTATGCATTCCAGGCTGACCTTATCTCATATACCGATACATTTAAAGTACTAGCCACATACTTTCTTCATGCTATGATGTCTTATGTCATAGGTTTGGATGCTCAATAGATTGAGGAGAAGAAGACTAAAGAGAAAGAGAGGGAGAACAAGATGGCTAGAACAGGTAGCTTCAACTTCACTCAGCCAAAATTGAAGGGTGGTAATCTTCCTCAGTTCTTCCCAAAATCTTTAGTCCCAGATCTTTCCTCAGCCAGTTCTCTAGTGCCTAAATTCAGAAATGGTAATAAGGATAAGGTGCTAAGCTCTAAATCTCAGGGTAGTATTAGCAGTACTCGAACAAATCTTCTCTACCAAAAATATGGTAGAAATCATCAGGGTGTCTTTAGGGCTGGCAACAATGTGTATTTTAGGTATGGTAAACTAGGTCATAGAATTATAAAGGGTCCTCAGGTGGGTTCATAGAGTCTACATAATCATCCCCCAGTTTGTTCTGACCGTCCATATCAGCAGGGTACCGCTTCTAGTGCCACCAGTGGGAAACGCCCTAACAGGATCTATAAACTCAAATCCTGACAGGATCAGGAAAGTTATCCTGATATGGTCACTAGTACGTTACAAGCTTACCATTTACATGCTTATAATTTGTTAGATCCAGGAGCTTCTTTGTCTTATGTAACTCTTTTTATAGCTATAAAATTTGGAGTCAGTCCCGAAATCCTAATAGAGCCTTTCTCAGTCTCTACCCCATTGGGAAAGTTTATCATAGCCCGATGGGTATACAGGAACTGTCCGGTTATGGTGTCTCAGAAAGTTATCTCAACAAACTTAGTAGAGTTAGAAGTGATGGATTTTGATTTCATTCTAGACATAGATTGGCTCCATTCATGCTATGCCTTAGTTGATTGTAGAATTAGAGTTGTCTATTTTTAATTCCCAAATGAACCTGTCCTAGAATAGAGGGGTAGTACCACAACACTTAAGGGTCAAATTGTTGCATACCTTAGAGCAAGAAAAATGATATCCAAGGGGTGTGTCTATTATCTCATGTGAGTCAAAGACTCTAGCTCTAAGGCCTCAAATCTTGAGTCAGTTCCTGCCACAAGTGAATTTACAGATGTGTTTCCCGAAGATCTTCTCAATATTCCTTCTGAAAGGGAAATTGACTTCGAAATAGACCTCATTCTTGATACTCAACCTATCCCTATTTCGCCATACAGAATGGATCCAGCTGAACTTAAAGATTTGAAATAATAGTTGAAGGGCCTCTTAGATAAAGGGTTCATCAAGCCCATCATATCCCCTTGGGGTGCACCAGTTCTATTTGTACGAAATAAAGACAATTCTCATAGAATATGTATAGACTACTGTCATTTAAAAAAAATCATAGTCAAGAATAAGTACCCACTTTCTAGAATTGATGACTTTTTTGACCAACTTTAGGGTGATAGTTACTTTTCCAAGATAGACCTCAGATCAGGATATCATCAGCTCAGAGTCATAGACTATGACATTCTGAAAATAGCTTTCAAAACCTAGTATCCTTACTTCGAGTTTCTAGTCATGTCATTTGGTCTTACCGATGCCCCAGTAGCTTTCATGGACTTGATAAACCACGTGTTCAAGAAGTACTTGGATATTTTCATCATAGTCTTTATCGATTACATTCTTGTCTACTCCCACAATGAACATGATCACACAGACCATCTTAGAATAGTATTACAGTCTATTAGAGCCCATCAGTTGTTTGCCAAATTCAGTAAGTGCTAGTTTTGGCTAAGATCAGTAGTTTTCCTTGGTCATATTATTTCTGGTAATGGCATTAGAGTTGATCCTCAAAAGACCAAAGTAGTGAGAAATTGTCCAGACCCATGTCTCTATCAGATATCAGATGTTTCTTGGGTTTGGTTGGCTATTACCGACGGTTTGTTTAATGATTTTCCTGTATCACATTCCCTATGTCTAGATTGACTCAGAAGAAAGTCAAGTTCCAGAGGTCAGATTCTTGTGAGATAAGTTTTCAGGAGTTGAAGACTCGAATAACTACAACCCAGTTTTTGACTTTGCTCGACAGTTCAAATGGATTTGTTGTATATTGTGATGCTTTCAGAGTTGGCTTGAGGTATTTTTTAATACAAAGGGGTAAGATTTTTGCCTATGCCTTTAGACATCTTAAGCTCCATGAAGAGAATTATCCCACCCATGATCTTCAATTAGCAGCTATTGTGTTTACCTTAAAGATTTGGAGGCACTATTTGTATGGGGTACATGTTGATGTGTTTCAGAAACCACAAAAGCTAGCAGTGTGTATTTTTGTAGAAAGACCTGAATTTGTGTCAGAGGAGGTTTTTACAATTACTAAAAACTATGACATGAGTGTTCAGTATTATTTGGGCAAGGCCAATATAGTGGCAGATGCCCTCGGTAAGTTGTCCATGGGTAGTGTTTCTCACTTTGAGGATGGTAAGAAGAAGTTAGTTAGGAAGTTCATCAGCTTGCCAAAAACTAGGTGTCTATTTGGTTGATTCGGTTGAGGTTAGTGTTTGGGTGTAGAATAGTTCAGAGTCTTCATTAGTGTCCAGGGTGAAAGAAATGTAGGACAGAGATTCCAGTTTAGTTAGGCTAAAAGAGTTAGTCAGAGGCCAAAAAGTAGAGGTTTTCTCCCAAGGGAGAGATGGTGTGTTGCATTTCCAGGGTAGGCTATGTATTCCATATATGGATGGCATGAGACAATGAATTCTTGTTAAAGTGAATGGTGCGCATTACTCTATTCAAACAGGGGCCATTAAGATGTACTATGACTTACGGGAAGTCTATTAATGGAATGGGATGAAGAGAGATATTGAACAGTTTGTAGCTAAGTTCTCCATGTGTCAGCAGGTTAGTCGAATAATATTTTTATGAGTTTTGTGAGAAAGCAATTTTTATTAATGGAACATTTTATTTATTAACAATTGTATTTGGCAGTAGAACTCATTTTTAAGACTCTTCATTCGTTTTAATTTGCGTTTATCTTACTTTTTTTTTCTTAATTCACTTCATAAAGTATATTTCTTTTGTTGATGACTCTTCAATTTTATTTTTTCGCGTGGCATATTCAACATCACAAGTAAGACTGTTCACATTCCTTTGTTATGAGCCGGGGGTCTATCAGAAACAGCCTCTCTACTTCTTCGGAGGTAGTGGTATGGACTGCGTATATTTTACCCTCCCCAGACCCCACTGTGTGGGAATATACTGGGATTGTTGTTGTTGAAGTAAGGATGTTCACAGATTGATTTGGATCGATTAATGATCAAAACTGAAAGAAAATCAATATAATCAATTTTTATATTATTAAAACAAACAAAAAAACAAAAAAATACATTTATCGCTTGTTCGATATTAATCGTACATGAAAATAAAAGATTCGATTCATTCAAAAGGATTAAAAAAGACAACGATATTAAAAAAAAAAGAGATAATACATCGAAACACCCCTGAACTTGTGGCCAAAACTTACTTTAGACCCTAAACTAATCGGACAATTATATACCTCCTTTAATAACATTAAAGTGAATTTTTTAGCTCCCTAAAAAAATTATACCACTCTCACTGCGGAGAGTGAAGTACACACGCCCCAATTTTGAGCCATGTCATTGCCAAATCAGTGCCAAATCGGTACCATGTCATTTCCACGTAAGAAATTATATTTTTTTTTTAAAAAAGTAATTCCACACACATACTATTTTTATATACTTTTTTTAAAAAAGAAAAAAATATATATATACTATTTTTCTATAAATATAAAATATATATATATATATATATATATATAAATCCCCTTCCCTTTACTCCTTCTTCAGCACCCCCCCCCCCAATTTCTCCTTCTTCAACAAACAGCCCCCCTTACCCCCACCCCCCGCCCGTTCCTCTTTCTTCTTCTTTCTCCTCCCATGAACAACTAACCTCCGCTCCACAAACCTCATTTCCCTTTCTTCTTCTTCCTCCTTCCACGAAAAACTGACCTCCGTCGCCGGAACAAAGACAACGACGGTGGACTGCTGCGACTGATTCTAGTCGCTAGTTTCAGCATTTTCTGGCGAAGAATTTTGTCGTCGGTGCTTCGGGGAAGTTCGTTGATCAAATTTTTTGGTTAAATTGAATAAGGTTAAAAATTTGTAGAATTTATTTTTCTACTCAATTTCATGGTTATAATTAGCTTGTAAACTTGGTTGGAGGAATAAGGTTGATAAAAATAGTTCCAATATCTTGATTTGTGAAGGAACTATAGTTTCACTGTGATAAAGCAATAAACATTTAAACAAGTTAGTCGTGATGCTATTGATCTCTTCTTTCTCATGTTGTTTAAGTGTAGTGATTTCCGAGATTTGAAAATTTCGAAGGAAAAAAAAATAATGGTTACAAATTTAAATGAATTTCTTTTTTCTGTGATTTGTTGCTCTTTGAATTTTTTGGGTTTTGAAATTTAGCAAATTCTTGGAGAATGATACCTTAAAGGATTGATTTTTATGTATTTTTAGGATTTAATTTGTTGATTCTTGATCTTTATAGGAAAGTTTATTTGTTGTATAATTTATGTATTTTATTATTGTGTATTTGATTGAAGATTTTGGTGAATAGAAGTGGAAAAAAAAAAGAAATAAAGGAAGAAGAAGAAATGGGGGTGGTGGGGTGCGAGGAAGAAGGGGAAAAAATAATGTTTAAAAATATTAAAGTGGGCCCCACTACAAATTTTTTATACTTTTTTCCCACTAAAATGCGCCTTTATTTTTTTTTGCCACGTCAGCAGTTAAGGAGGAAAAATAATACACTTTAAAGTTCACAATGGGGGTAAATAATTGCTCAATTAGTTTAAGTTCTAAAGTAAATTTTGCTGACAAGTTCAGGGGGGGTTTGGTGTATTATCTCAAAAAAAAATCTGAGATTAACACATAAAACGGTAACATGACATATATTTAAATAGTTATGAATAAATTTTGATGAAAACATATATAATATATTTAAAATTATTCATAAAAGATAATATATTATGTATAATGCAGTGGTGTGAAGCAGAGGTTAAGAAGAGCTTGAAGCCATACTTTAAGGTGATACCAAGTATTATAGTATGAGAACTTTGGAAGAGAAGGAACACTAGCAAAACATGAAGGAAAGAAGGCAAGTTTTCAAAGAATTCTGCATAATGTTGTTAGAACAGCGCATATGCTGTTAGAAGTTAGAAATCCCAAAAGAATTTTTTCAGGAAATTGGCCAAGAATTCTTAGGGAAGTGGGAAGCATAAAGCCGATGGTGAAATATACTAAAGTTTACTCGGTAAGAGGATGGGTCAAGTACAATACAGATGGTGCATCAAGAGGCAACCCTGGGTTAAGCTCTTATGCCTTTTGTTTAAGGGATGAGCATGGAGATATAATTTATGCAGAAGCGGTTAAAGTACATGAGACAACAAACACAGTAACAGAAGCTTTAGCAGTATTGAAGGCCACTACACATTGCAAGAAAGCAGGATATAATCAGGTATTCATTCAGACAGACTCCATGCTTATTAAGAAAGTTTTAAACAGAGAATGGAATGGGAGTGTCCATGGTGCATTGCAGACATTGTAGCAGATATCGAGGAGAACATACAGGGCAACCAAATAATTTTACAGAATATTTACAGAGAAGGAAATAAATTAGCAAATTATCTAGCTAATTATGCTCGAGACACAGCTAATTGCAGATACGAGCACTTCCACATGTTGGATTCAGCAGGAAGGAAACTAGTCAACAGTGATAAATTACAGAGGCCTTACTTAAGAGTTTCATGCAGCAAAGGATAAAAGGGAAAAGATGCTAAACGAAAAAGTGTGAAGCTTTCCCTGCAATTCACCACGGTTTTACCTACACATAGGAAGGGTATGATGTGCTTGCAGCAGGAGACATAGATGTAAAAGGTACAAGCTTACCCAGTGATGTGAAACAACATCCAATGACCAAAACACAGAGGTTTGGCCATCATCCAGGGAACACAACTTCAAAGATAAGAATAATACATTTCGTTGTTTTAAGGCTGGTACCGGAATGAATGAGATTCGTTTACTCTTCAAAACCGATGAAGTACATGTTGAAGAAGACGGAGGGATAACGTTGATCATCCATAGCAAGAGAAGGACAAAAGTGGAGTTCAAATAAGGAGGCAACATAGTACGGGAGAGGGGGGTGATTTAGGAAACAAGAAGGGCAAATGAGAATTCTACTTTCTTTTGCATTTTATTTTGATTGTCAAACTTTCTTCAGGTAAGAATTTTAAAATTAAACAATTGATAAAGTTGTAAATTATTTTTATAGGTTGCCTCTAATAGAGTTTTAATTTTTTCAAGACGTTTTTGGTGCTTTTGTACGTCACACAGACAAAATCATAGATTTCTTATTTTTATGATGTTTTTGCACAAGTCAACCAGTTCAAGCAAGTAAACATGCATGCATATTAATACCAAATAATGTTCAGTGCATGAAATGTTGAAGTTGTTTTGAAGAAAAGAAAACCTCCCACATCGGAAATTTACTTTAGTAGGGAGGAGGTTGAGAGTTATAAATAAACTCCACCTCCTTTATTATATAATACACATAAAATATTTCTTTCCTTGTTTACTATTAAAGAGGTTTAGAGATAATTCTTTTGAAGATCTCTTTAAGAATAGTATTTTAGGAAGTGAGGGTGTGTGAGAAAAATATTGAGAATAGTATTTTAGGTAGTATTTTAGGAAGTGAGGGTGTGTGAGAAAAATATTGAGAATAGTATTTTAGGAAGTGAGGGTGTGTGAGAAAAATATTGTGTATTATATGGTGTAATAATTTTCATATAGTGAATATTTTTCTGGGAGACCCGTGGTTTTTCTCCAATTGGGGAGTTTTCCACGTTAAATCTTTGTGTCGTTATTCTCTTTAATTTCTTTGTTATTTTCTACTTGAAAGCGGTTCGGAAGGGGTGGGAAAAATAGTCCATTTTTTCCAACAAGTGGTATCAGAGCCTTCGGTGTGGAATAATTCTTTTGAAATTTTAGTATGCTCTGTGGTTGCAGCTTTGTCTGATCTTCCACATCAAAAAAAATAATTAGAATTATTGTTCTCAAGCAGAAGTTTCGTCCCGGTGGAGTAGCAAGTGGAGTTTGCTATTCTGGTGGAGTTACTTTGGAGTACTTGTATATTTGATAATAGTGGGAATAAGTACAATCTAAAGAGGTTCTGGCTAAGGAATGACTTGGTACTTAAGTGTATCCCTTGTGATCTACCTCTCTTTCCTGGGAAGGAGTTAATTTGGGGTACTTGTATATTTGGTAATAGTGGGAATAAGTACAATCTAAAAAGGTTCTGGCTAAGGAAAGACTTGGTACTTAAGTGTATCCCTTGTGATCCACCTCTCTTTCCTGGGAACTAATTTAGTGGGTACTTTACATTACTATTGTTCATTTATTAGTACTGATAAACAAGATGGGGACAAAATTTGAGATTGAGAAATTTGATGGGAGAATTAATTTTGGCTTGTGGCAAGTACAAGTCAAGGATGTGTTAATCCAATCTGAATTACATAAGGCATTGAAAGAGAGACCAACTAGCGGAAAAGGTGATAAGGATTCAGAAAAATCTGAAAGCAGTAAAGACTCAGAAAAATCCAGAATTAGTGATGAAAAATGGGAAGAGCTAGACATAAAAGCGGCAAGTCAAATTCACTTGTGTTTAGCTAAAAATGTTCTTGCTAATGTGATTGGATTGTCTAATAGAGGAGTTGTGGGAGAAACTTGAAGAATTGTACCAAACCATAAGTATTTCAAATAGGTTATATTTGAAGAAGCAATTTCATAAATTGCAAATGGCTGAAGGTACAACTATTTCTGATCATCTGAGTGTCTTGAATGGGATTGTTTCTGAATTGGAATCTATTGGAGTGAAAATTGATGACGAAGACAAGACATTTCGACTCATCTGGTCTCTTCCATCTTCCTACTAGCACATGCAACCCATTTTAATGTATGGGAATGAAACTGTGATTTTCTCAGAAGTGACAATCAAATTAATTTTTGAGGAAAAAAGATTGAAGAATGAGATGAAAAATCTCTAGAAGATTCAGCTCTTGTTGTTAAAGATAGAAGCAAAACTCTAAGAAGAAGGTTATCTGCTGGAATTGTAAACAACCGGGACATGTTAAAAATAATTGTCCAAATAATGGGGCTAGTTCGGCTGGAAGCTCCAAAGAAAATGCTGCCAATGTTGTCTCCCTAGCACAGGGGGATGATCTTTTGTAAGAAAGATGAAAATCCTCATGGCATGAATGCTACCTTTAGAATTGCCATGGAAGAGGATGTTTAATTGGTAGCTGGTCCACAAGTTTGCACATGGGCATTGATTGATAGGTGATGCAAGGTGTGTGGTGAAAAGGATGTCGATGGCTAATGAACTCTCAAGAAATCAACAAGAGAGTTGCACCATAAGTTATTAGCAGGTTTTTCGACACGTGCCGAAAATGAAATTCTTGAAATTGGGAAGTGATTTCAAGTGAAAATTCTTGGATTGATTTTTCAATCTGAGTGGATGTACTCTTTATGGTGGGGGTATGATAATTCTTGAATTTAGAATTGTGATTATCAGTAGCAGACAATGTGAAAGTTGCAGTTACACATGATTGGCCGAGTTTAGAGTCAGGTGGAGAACTGATTTTGGTATGTGTAGCTGGACAACTATAAAGGGCCAACGGATTGCATTTTCTTCTCTTCAAATGGTGGAGATTTGTTGAAGTTGTTTTGAAGAAAAGAAAACCTCCCACATCGAAAATTTACTTTAGTAGGGAGGAGGTTGGGAGTTATAAATAAACTCCACCTCCTTCATTATTTAATACACACAAAAATATTTCTTTCCTTATTTACTATTAAAGAGGTTTAGATATAATTCTTTTGGAGATCTCTTTGAGAATAGTATTTTAGGAAGTGAGGGTGTGTGAGAAAAATATTGTGTAGTATATTGTGTAATAATTTTCATATAGTGAATATTTTTCTGGGACGCTCGTGGTTTTTCTCCAATTGGAGAGTTTTCCACGTTAAATCTTTGTGTCGTTATTCTCTTTAAAAGCGGTCTGGAAGGGGCAGGAAAAATAGTCCGTTGAAATCTTTGTGTTGTTATTCTCTTTAAAAGCGGTCTGGAAGGGGCAGGAAAAATAGTCCATTTTTCCCAACAGAAATATGGACAAAGATTTGTGATAGAGTTAATTACCTGGCCATTTATCTGATCTTGTTCGTGGTAATTCAGCGAGACAGTTAAAAATATTTTACTTACCATCTTCAAATAGGGAAAATAATAAGTCATGAGCAAGTAGTATCTTTTTTTTTCCATGGTTTCCGGGTGTCGCTTTGCGAACCCGACTAGCTGTACCCACCGGGTCCCGCTGTTTCAAGGCAGGCCCACACGATCATATTCCTAATGTACAACGGTAGGATGGGAGAGCTAAGACGTATTGCATTCCAAAAAACAGTCATGACATGCCTAATGTGAAGAGGTAAATATTAGTAGCCCGAGGAAAATGAATACCAAATCGTAATAAATTTTTGGGCGAAAGCTATACTGTAATAATCGATGAAAATAATAATACTAAGGAAATGTTGAATACCAGCCAAAACAGGAAATAGAAGGCGAAGTGATAGAAGTTCAATGACTCGGCAATACATTAACACTGAAGTGATGGGCTTCTAAAGCTGCTGAACGTGCTTCATATTGAGTCAAAACATAGCGATTTGAAGCCCAAAATAAATCCCATCCTTTTCTAGTACGCAAAATTTACCAAAAAAGAGGACCATAGTTCCTGCGAGCATACCAAAATGAAGTTAAGTTCATAATCAGATATAAAGAATTATATTCTTGTCTGCATTATCTTCAGTGGTTTCTTAATCACATTTTCCAGCCAGTAAGAGAGGGAGCAATCAATGACTAAATTGAGAATACAAAAGACCAAGAAATACCTATGTAGAATCTCTTACAATCAAGTGTTTTTTTAATCCCAACTCCCAAATACATATAAACTACTTTTGTCTTTCTTATTTGTCACTCTACAGTTGCTCGTGTAGAGTACATTGACAAGCCTTTCCAAGTACAAACATGGTCTTTCTTCTTCTCTCATTTAAGTTTTGGTTGAAAGTTCAAGTGTTTTTTTTTTACATTGGTCTTTTGCTCAACTCCCTACTGCATTTTCACAAGTCAGTTTGACAATTCAAAAATTCAGGCTCGTGCACAAGCCATTGTTTTTATTCTGTTTGGTTGCATTTACAAGAAAAAATAAGTTTTACTATATTTTCATGAAATCACCGATGTACACTTGGTAATTGGCTATATTAATTTTTGATAATCGCCTATATTTAATGTTACAGTGAAAGGGCAATCATAAAGATTGCTTATTTATCCTCATCCAAAAAAGGATTGCTTATTTATCCTTTATCCTTCCTGTTGATAGGAAGCCCAAGATGCAAAAGCTAATATAGCAGCCAATAATTGCAAATATGGATGAAGCATTTGTCATTTAATGGAATAGTTAACATTGCTTATGAAGTTGTTCACAATTGACAAATAGAAGAGCCAAAAATTCCAGCAACTAACAATAACAATCAAGACAATGGTATCGGTGTATGTGAATTTTGCTAAAAGAGTTTTAAACTTTTTTTTTTTTACTTAAAAAATAAATTTTACCAATAAAGATGAAAAGGTATGTCAATTCAGCAATCCAATCGAACAACCAAACTTTGAACACGAAGAAATACAAAATGCAGAGGAGAGCAAGGCCGTAAAAGTCGTAGAAGAGATATGTAATTAAGAGTGTAGTTTGAGCTATCTCAGTTAGGCTCATCAATAGACACGATACAGCTACAAAGTAAATAATAAGAAACAGAAGAAGAAAGATGAAGTAGCATCTATTGGTCTGAAAATTCAAGTTCGCTAACCTCTTAGTTTTTTTTTGTTTTTTTTTGCTGGCGTGAGCGGTTCAAGTGCTAGTGCTGCACTTGAACATCCAAGTTGGATCTTCCTGCGAAGCTACTGTATGGGGAAGCAGTCCACCCATCGATTTTTGGAGAAACCACATCTACATTGTCACCAGAAACCTGACAAGTTCATCGAACCACTTTCACTCAATTTTGGCATTTTTGGAGAAACCACATCCTCCTCAGAATTGTCGCTAACAATGTAACCGCGTTTCCCTACTGCATCGGCCAATGTTCCTTCCACATTGCCTGCCACTTTTTGCCTTGATAATGCAAGAGGGCTAGGTACATTTCGGTTTTCAATTGCTACTTTATAGGCTCCAGCAGTCTCTTTGCCGTCAGCAGGTCGGAAGAGCAGAAAGTGGGGAATAGCTCGAAGACCAGCAAGGTGCTCAATTGGTTGATGAGTTGGTCCGTCCTCGCCTGTTCCGACCGAGTGGTGGGTAAAAATGTAGAGGACTCCAGCATGGCTAAGAGCAGATAATCTGATAAGAGTTTTTCATGTAATCTGAGAATACAAGGAAAGTTGCTGCAAATGGTATCAGGCCTCCACTGTGCAATGCAAGTCCATTGGAAATTCCAGCCATTGCATGTTCCCGAACTCCATGCCTAATGTTTCTCCCCCATGGGGAATTGGGCTGCTTGAAGTCTCCAAGATTATGGAGATAGGCTTGATTTGAGCTGGGAAGGTCTGCACTGCCCCCAATTAGTCCTGGAAGCACTTTAGCGAGTTCATTCAAGCACTTCCCTGAATATCCTCTGGTGGAATCCACAGGATCAAACATGGACCATTTCTGTCGTTGATGGCACATATCAAATATTAGATAAAATACTCTGGCTGAAGAAGAGGAATTAACAATGGAAGGCGAAACCTTATATATCTTATGATACGTTTAAAAATATAATGTTAGAAGGCTACAAATACGTAACACAAACATATACTACTTGCCTAGATCACTTTTGGTTCTTCTAATGCTCAGAAGAAATAAATTGGGTCCAAGTTGTTGAATTTACTCAGAACAATGGACCACTAAATGAGACCGAAGAGTACTTTGACTGCTAACAAGTTCATCGCCAGCAGGTATTTCCTCCTTAATCGAATATGTATTTGTCTTCTTTGAGAATGCAACGACAAACACATTTCAGATGAATTAGTTTCTAAAGGATCTAAAAAGTAGATGGATGCATATTTTACCGGTAATGAGCATTCCCAGCCGGGAAGCATCCCATCAGCAAGAAGAAGCTTGAATTCTGCTGCTTCCTCAGGGTATTTGTTTTGGTAATAATAAAGTTTTAGAGTGCCACTCCTGCTCCATCCTTCCACCAAGATCTGCCTGTGCTTGCATTTCCCTGATAACAAATACATCTACTATCTTACAACACAATCTTCCTTGTCTTTAATTATAAGGTGCATAAAAATTGTTACCTGTACACCATAGGAATGACATGGAAAGGTTCTCTATCATCCCATTTAACTTTCTGTTTCATTAGCTTTACATCCTCATCATCATCATCAAATGTTCCATGATGAGCCTTTGATGTTCCTTCCTTTCTTGACAATTTCCCTATTGTTGTTTTCACCTGAAAATAGGAAGTTTCAGTAGGCAGAGCACAACCACATCAGGAATAATTCGAAACTTGGAAGGTGGTGTAAAACTTATGGAGCATCACTATACAGATTCTAGATGAATGAAGACATTTTCTTGACATACCTATTGTGTTCTATGCTCAATACTGACTATGCATACTCGGATGAAAGTTGGTTTTCCAGTTTCACTATGCGCAGAGATTAACGCATGCTTGAACGCTTCTAAATTTCCTTGTGAGTTATCTACAGTGATAGTGTTCCATCCTGGAGCTTCAAATTGTGCCGATATGTCTTCTGAAAGTGCCAGGTCAGTGCTACCATCAATAGTATTATGGTTATCGTCATATATCAAAGTAAGCTTGTGCCACTTCCAATGGTGCAGCCAGGGATGCAGCCTCGTTTGATATGCCTTCCATAGAACAGCCATCACCCATGATACAATACCTGAAGAAAATTTATCCAAGTGAAATGTTGTTCGTTCATCCACAAGTTATTAAAGAGGATAAGTCAGCCTCCTTACGTTCTGTGATCAACAACGGCAACATCAGGCTTATTAAATCTAGCACCTAAGTTAGCTTCTCCTAAAGCAAGACCAACCGCATCCGCTACACCTTCTCCCAAAGGGCCTGTAATCTAACACAAAAATCGGGAACTCATGATGCCATGCTGATAAAAGTTTCCTGAGAAAACAATAATATCATTGTATCCCACAAAAATATCCAATATAATTCATATCAAGTTACGAATGGTTCTTGATACAACTTTCTGCAAATGTTCCTTGTTATCCAAGAGATTTTTACTTTAGTGGTATTACTCTTTGTTAAAGCTTTGGTTAGTGCTAGCAAGTGGGTTCGGCAGATTGAATATGGGCGGGTAGTAAATGGGTTAGACAAAAACCAGATAAACACCCACCCAGGGTTCCGCATCATGCATTATGCAAAGCATGAAACTATGCGAGTGCATCATTGAAGTGAAGCACAATTTAAAAGAAAAAAGACTAAAAAGAGCATTCAATACAGAACTGAAAAGGTCACAACAACTATATAACCAACAATAAAGACAATATATATATATATATATATATAAGCAAAGTTTAAATTAAACACCAAAATCACAGGTTTGATCACCGAAACACATGCAGCAAAACGACATAGACCACAATAGCAAAACAGTTCAACAAAATAGCAAAGCAAAAAAAAAAAAAAAGAAAAAAAAAAGAAGAAGATCAAATCTAAATTAAGAATGTTTCAACATCTAATTCTTGTTCTTCTAAAGAAGAAGTCACAGCAGTGGTAGTGTAGCAACGAAGAAGAAGTCGCAGTGGACTTCAAAGTTAATCCTAGAAAATCGCACCAATGGTAGTCGCAATAGTGGACTCTCTTCTAAATTTAAAATTGACCATAAATATAAAATCAACATGAAGTGACTCTTTTTTAATTTAAAGTTGATCCTAAAAATAAAATCAACATGATGTGCTCGCATCAGCTTGCTCCTCGCATCGTCTCGCGTCTCTCATAACAGTGTGATGTGCCCTCTTCTATAAGGTTGGCTTGCATCAGCAATACGCAGCGAGAGGGGCTCGCATTGCTTTGCAGCATCGCATAAGGCGATGCTGCGAGCGCATTCTGTACGTCACACAGACAAAATCATAGATTTCTTATTTTTATGATGTTTTTGCACAAGTCAACCAGTGTAAACATGCATGCATATTAATACCAAATAATGTTCAGTGCATGAAGTGTGGACAAAGATTTGCGATAGAGTTAATTACCCATTTATCTGATCTTGTTCGTGGTAGTTCAGCAAGACAGTTAAACGTATTTTACTTACCAGCTACAAATAAGGAAAATAATGTCATGATCAAGTAGTGTCTCAGCACTATCATTTTGTATTATCATATTTGTAGATTTTTTTTTTCTTCGAAGAGTAAAATTCATTGTTCTTGTGAAGGGCGGAGCCACCTTTGGACAAGGGGGTTCGAATCGATGAAAAATATACTATTTATATATGATTAAAATTATCTTTTATGATATATCTAGACGATGCATGTATAGCTGATCACATTTTTTTCTTTCATGCACCTAAAAGTACGAAGATGTACAAACGATACACATAGTACATAATATTCATCTATTACGGTTAGGACTATTAAGGTATCTAATCTCGTTCATTCTTCTAGCTTTCGTCTCTCGATGCAAATGTCATCCCATCAGAGTGCTTTCGATGTTGGTGTTCTTTTTCTATGCATTTCACCGCTCCATCAGAAATTCCCTATGCACCTACCATACTCCAGCTTGATAGTTTTCGTCGCCTACTATTAAGGTTGAACCCTATGCACCTACCGTACTCCACCAGCTTGGTAGTTTTCGTCGCCTGTTAAGGTTGATCTCTGGGATTAGACGAAGGACTTAAAAGCCACCTACATACGCTAAACGCTTTATGCCCGAAATAAAACAGTACGAAGAAAAATATTAATGAGCACCTTCAGCTTCATTTTTTTCTTTTGACTTAGAAACGAACAATTTATGAAAGTCTCTATTAAGTTCTTGCTAAATAAAGGAAGGAACAATTGCTGGTTCCCTCAGTTCCTTAATGAAGAATCTGATAATTACTAGCGTAGCCACATATAGTTTAGGGTGATCAATCAAACACCTTTTGTTCAATAAATTATACAAAGTATATGAAGAATAATATCAAAGCCTCACACCATTGACCATTTGTGGTATACTTGTCTTATTTTTCCTTGTTTAGCCTCGCCCTATGCCTTTCTGTCGTTAATGGGTGTGAGTTTAGAACGGGCTAAACATAGTGATCTAGAAATTTTCTTGTTTTATTTTGGGTCTTATGCTCACCTTCTCTTAAATGGCGTTGTGATCTTCTCTGTTGCGTATTGGCATAAAAATGACCCTTTCCTGTTGATGGGTGCCAAGGCGAAATTTATGATGGAGGCCATTCTTGTGATAAGTGCAGCAACCTTGCGTACTCTTTTGGGATTCAATCCAGTACATATCGCGGCGCTACTAAGCTGCACCATATATTTCTACATCTTTGCGCACTTCTTGCACGTAGCATACGACATTGGGATGATAAGACTTTATTATGGAAATAGCCATGCTCGTTCTCGTCTACCTGCTGGACGTTGAGCTTTTAGTTAGAGCATTGGTTTTCACCTTCTGCTTTGTCTTATGTCTGTGTAGATACGTGATGTATTCTGCTCCTAAATTACAAAAGGAGTTGGAGGAGCTGCCTTGTTGATGTGAAGATGTTTTTAAAGGGGACTATGGTATCTCTTAAGTTATGAACTACTTTTGTTTTTACCAGTCACAGCTTGTCATTTTACAACTTCCATCAACGGAGTAAAGGGAAAAAACAATTAGAAACCTCTTCCAACTTCATCAATGGCTAGTGTTCTTATAAAGGGGTGTAAGCACTTCTACTTCTAAGCAGTTAGAAGAGGGGTCGCAGTGACTAGGCCCGGGTGACTAGTACATCTCCAAAATAAAGTGTGACATCATGCACACAGTCCCCAAGACCAATCTGATATTGGAAAATGTGAGTTTCCAGTTTTGGTCCCCCAGGACCTCCACCTTCCACAGATTTGCTACACGTTCCGCCATTATTGCCCAGTTATAATCAGTTTCCAAATAACCAAACCATTATCCATTTAATTACCAAGTATTTTCTTTTGTTGTTGTTAGGCTTCTAAACGGGGAAAAAATGAAGCCTTTTGTTTGTCTGGAGTTAACTTTGTCGCAAAAGATCTCAATTCTTGTAGTCTAAAATTAAAGATACGTAAAATTCACCAAAATATCTTTTTATTTTAAGGTCTTAAATACGTCATTAGGAAAATTATAATTAGAGAGTTGCCCAATATCAAAGGAAAAAGACATTCATTTAAAAAATGAGCTTAAAAATAAGAGATAATACCCAATTACCACCCTGAGTTATACGCAAAAGGGTTGTGCCACACCTCAACTTAAAGGAGGTCTTATTATCCCTGAACTAATTAAAGTGAAATTTTCACCTCCTTAGTGCCTATGTGGCACATACGTGGCAGTTACGTGGCACAACACTGAAGTGTCTACATAGACACATGTATGTACCACGTATGTGCCACATAGGCACTAAGGGGGTGAAAATTTCACTTTTAATTAGTTCAGGGGATAATATGACCTCCTTTAAGTTGAGGTGTGGTATAGCCCTTTTGGGTATAATTCAGGGGAATAATTGAGTATTTTCTCTAAAAATAAAGTAAGACAAACAAATTAAAACAGAATGTGCCTTGTGACACATAAGGGAGGAACTCCAATGTCCTTTTAGTTTACATATGAACGAATAGGGAGGCATCATGATCAGGATGAGGAACTTTTGTGATCAATATTGGACCAAAAACGCACAAAATAGCAATTGTTAATTTTTTCTTTTTGGTTAAAAACGATACTATGATATTATATATAAAATCACGTCTATAGGGAAGTAACCTGTGGCAGTGCCACTATACAAACACCGGCAATGCCCCTCTAGAAATAATAAATTTTTGTTATCCGATTCCTTTCGAAATTCTGCATATAGAAAGAGTTTAGTTTACTAGACTGATGTTAATCAGGAGGAATATGATCAAGATCCGACAAACAATAATTTCCGATACTACTCTTTTTCATGTACCACATTTCAATAGCATTCGATTTTTAAAATACAGGTCCAAATACAACTTTAATTTTTTAAATACATTTTTTAAAAAATATTTTACTTCCAATACTACTCCCTAAATATATGTGGCAAAATTCAAATTTCGAGAGTCAAACACTTTAATTTTAATGAAATCTTTAAATATTTTAAATAAAATTGGGTATTTTAATTGAGTATTGGCAGCAAGGCAGCTGCTCCAACTCCTTTGTACTTTTACCATGTTCAGGTAATTCAGGAGCAGAATACATCATGTATTTACAGAAACATAACATAACACAGAAGCTCAAAGCCAACGCTCTAATTAACAATTTTCCGTTCACAATATAAAAAGGAATCTGCATTACTAATCCTAGCAATACGTCTTTTCCTCCAATATCATAGGCTACGTGCATGAAGTGCGCACAACCATAGACATACATGGTGAAGCCTAGCAGATAGAGATACCCATAATTGAACTCCAAAAGGTGATAGAGCAGAATACATCATGTATTTGCATATGTTTGTTAATTAACAAGATATTTTACTTCATCAATGATTGCAATAAGAGAAATAATAACAAATGCAAGCAGGGGCGGAACAAAGATTCTAGCCTTTTAAAGTTATTGGGTGCGCTAAATAAATAATTTGTACATATTCGATGGGACTTGTACAAAAGTAACTGATTCGACAATAAATAGGGTAGCTCTGCCTCTACATAGAAATACAACAGACTAATAAGGGGCTAGCAACATCACAAAACATAGACACACACAAACAACTCAAATAAGATGATGAAATATTCACAATTTCAATTCAATCACCAAAGGCACCAAATGATCTTTTCTTTTTATTGATAACCGTAGTGTCCTCAACTAGCTTTCCCACATCTCGACTAAAATTACGGGATATCTGTCACCTCTCACCACCAAAACACACCACCAACAAATACTATGTAGGTAACTCTATCCATCGAAACTAGGACATGACAAATGAAAAAAATCACCTAGTATTTTATGCTGCTACTTTATACACTAGTAAAGCCAATTCACCTAAATAAATTATAATAGTGGTAATGTCTTCGTGGGAGACTCCACTTGCATAATCATATGTTGTTGTATTAGAATTCTTGTATTAATATTGATCAAACAATTTGAAAAATTATGTGCATACCTTGTTGATAGATCAAATAAACTTTGTCAATGTTCCCCTCAAATTTTTGCTTGGACAAACACAATTATTATACAAATTACAACAACAACATATCCAGTAGGGTAAAGTGCATGCAATCCATACCACTACCTCAAACAAAGTAGAGAGATTGTTTCCGACAAATTCAGCAAACAAGAAAAATATAAAATCAACAAACAAAAATGGAATAACACCCAATAGAAAATAAAAAAACAACACACCCACAGAATCATGCTATACAATATACTACACAAATTTAGAAAAATAAATTTATTATTCTAAACGCAAGTTAATTACCTGGTTGGTGGACAAAGACAAACACTATACAATAGGGAGAATTTAGGTTTTTTAATTGTACAAATTCCAAATTTTAATTTATATCTCCAAATCATCAGATACATCATTTAAGATCGCTATAAATCACATAGGATCACGATATATCACGGAACAAGGAAGATACATCACCAACTAAATAATGTATCGCAATACTAAATGTTAGAAATTATCCTGAATTTCCTACTTTATTTAGATTCTAACATGAACAATTGAGATTTATAAAAATTACCCCAAAAATAAAAGAAAAAACATAGATAAAACAACTCCATAATTACCTCACATAATTAATATTTAAAATAATTATTTTACATGATTAAAGATAGTTGAAATAGTTGTTAATTATGTGGGCCCTGATATACAAATGGAGTAGGTGTACATTTTAAAGGAGAAAAGACAAAAATAACACCTAAAATTAAAATAATATCATAAAATAGCACTCATAATTAAATATCCACAAAATAGCCACTATCAGTATAAGTCGGTACCATTTTCACAATCACCGCCAGGGGCGGATCTATTAAGGTCCGTGGGGGTGGCGTGGGGTGGCACGCCACCCGCAAACTTCGACGAAAACTCTCTCTATATAGATGTATATATATATACAAATATAGTTAAATATTAAATATGGCACCCGGAAAAACAGAGTGTTGTCTAGTGCAGTCAACAAAGTGCTGCTCTTGTAGGCCCAAGGTCGTGTGTTCGAACCTGGTTAGCAACATTTGTTTTTTAAAAATCATTTTGGCAGCAAACCAACAGGTGTAATAATTTTCAACTAAACAGGCACATCCGCACAAAGCCACAAACTATTACCAATTTTGTATAAAAGTAATCTTATTTTTTGACCTTTTTTTTTATTTAATTATTTAAAAGGTACTTATCTTTCATTAAAATTAAAACAAAAACCCTATTCCAAAGGAAAGGACCAAATCAAAACATCTATGTTCTTGAGCTTTGCTGCTGCTGGTTGCTCTTTCTCTCTGCACTCTTGCTTGTTGCTTGCTCTCTTTGTAAGTTATTTTAAAAAAAAAAAAAAAAAATCTCTTTCTTGAACCAAGAAATCCAAATTTGAAATTATCTTGATTTAGGAGAAAGTGTTCTAATTTTGTGAATTGAGATGGAGAATTTTTTCAAGAAGGTTAATTATTCTCAATCTAGTTCTAGTAATGTCAATGTCAATCGTTCTTGTCTTATTATTGATTGATTTGTTAATTGTCCTATAGACCGAAAAGATGAATAATCCGATTGAATTACTTGGCACCAGTGAGTTCGGATCCTGGATCCGCCTCTGATCACCGCTTTATAAAATCCCCCTTCTTCTTCAACCCACTTCATTTTCTTCATTCTTTCAGATAGTATAACCTACAAAATACACTCTCAAACTACTAAAATCAAAACATGGAGAACTACTCCTACACTTTTTACCCTAAATTTGGTGATTTTTCTCCATTTCGGATGACAAGTCTGAAACTGCGTTAAAACGAAGGGTGTTTCTGCTCATTTGTTTTTCTTCTACATTAGACAAACTTTACGAGGAAAGGCTTGTTGGGATTAAAATATTTGAAGAAATTTTGTGATCTTTTATTTCTTGGACAGCAGTTTCGACAACTGAAAGTAGAGTGGACCAAATTATAGTCTACCTATCCACTTCACTGTCAATTGCAGCTGGGCTTACTTTTGGTTGGGATTGGGTATGTTTCCAAAGACTCTATGTATATATGGACACTGCATATGCATGCATAGATTCCCCTTCTATCTTATTATAGAAGTGTATTAATGTGGTATAAAAAAGTATCTATTGGGTATATGATCTCCTTATTTTTTTTTAGAAAGTGTATCAATGTAATATGAAAGTATATCAACATGGTATAAAGTGTATCAATCTAGTATAAAAGAGTATCAATTGGATATATGGACACTGCATATGCATAAATTTCCCTTCTATCTTGTTATAAAAGTGTATCAATATGGTATAAAAGAGTATCAATTAGGTATAGGATCTCTTCTTTCTTTTTTAAAAAGTGTATCAATGTAGTATAAAAGTGTATCAATATGGTATAAAAGTGTATCAACTGGGAATAGAAACTACATGTGGCCGACTGGACAAATGGCTAAAAGAGGAAAATAAGTTTAGCCGACTGGCTAAAGTTGTCCACCTTTTTAAATTGTGGTCATTTTTTTTTAAAAAAGGTCAACCCATGTCCTTTCCCCTCTGTTTTTTTTCCTGACTTTCAAGTTTTTATTAGATTTAGGTCTTTTTTTTTTCTTTTTTCTAGAGTATTAATTATTGCTTTTGGTGTCTTTTAAGTGGTGCATCTTATTTTGCCCTTTTCTTCCTTTCTATTTTTTAGGACTCCTTTCTCAAGTACACAAAAAAAATCTATCAATATTAATTTTTTATATTTTTTTTTCTTGTTATATATTGTAGAATTTTTTTTTTAAAAAAATATTATAAATATAATGATATAGTAATTTGAGAAAATAACTGAAAAGATAATTTTTTTATTGAAGAAATTTTTTATGAAAGACAAAAAATTCAAATTACTTTTCTAAAAGTCTTCACACTTTTAATAGATTATAGATTATAAATATAGATTATAAATATCGATATGTGTATATATATATATAAATTTATCCTATTCCTATTTTAATTAAAATCTGTTTTGATTAAAAAAAAAAACTATTTGGATTTAATATGTCCTCTAGTCTATCTATCTAAATATATAGGAAAAAGGTGTGAAAAATACCTATAGATTGGCGAAATTTGCAGTTACGCATCCTGAACTTTGCGAAGATCCTATGGTCCCCCTATAATATTTTTTACCATATTTAACTGGCATATATTTGGCCACTTGGACCACTGCGTATATTTCACGCACATTAAGTGCGTAAGAAAAAAATGTTTGATAAGGGACAAATATATGCCAGTTAAATACGATAAAAAATAGTGTAGGGGAGTCATAGGACCCAAGCAAAGTTCAGGGTGCATACCTGCAAACTTCGCCTAAGTACAGATATTTTTTGCACATTTTTCCAAATATATATATATATATATAAATTTATATTTATATTTATATTTATATTCTATAAATTTATATCTATATTTATATTTTATGTGTATATTTACACTAATAAAAGTAAATAATAGCCTGATGCAGATCTTTTCGCGAAGCCTGCAAATAGTGTCCCGTTAAAATCT
This sequence comes from Capsicum pubescens, assembly GCA_030864215.1. NCBI lineage: Eukaryota > Viridiplantae > Streptophyta > Magnoliopsida > Solanales > Solanaceae > Capsicum > Capsicum pubescens. The sequence goes on along the minus strand of CM061543.1, from coordinate 281,642,516 downwards.
GAGTTTAATAAATGTAGCAGTATGTTAAAATTTACTTCATGATAGTTGATACAATCACGCATGAATGAGAAAATTCATCGACTTGCAACTTTGAAAAATAGTAACAATAATGATAATAATTTCCCACGGACAGATTGTTTAAACTAATGTTGAATGGAGTTGTATTTACATAGGAGAAATTTACATCTCTCAACCAGGGGCCGACCTACATTATTCTTTTTTGGGTGCTCTGACACCCATTAACCTCGATGCAGAATAGGTAAAATTACATAGAAAATATACGAAAATGAGTGTATAATATATAAAAGCACTCATTGAAACAAAAAGTTGATTGGATGCATTGACATTTAGGTTGATGACAGCAACACCCCTTCCTTTCCTTTATATTCGCACTCGAATATTATATAGTTTCGTGGTAAAATAAATATAATATTTTGAATATATCATAATTAGTAAAAAATTATTTCTAATAAAACCTCTTTTATAATAGCAATAATTTAATATTCCTAAATTTATTATCTCCGCTTAAAATATTAATAGACTACAAAAGTTATTATAAAGTAATATAAATATACCATAACTTAAAGAATTTAGTCAATATAAAAAATATTTTAGAAGGCAATAAATTATACTTCTACTAAAACCAATTTAAATGAAGTATTCTACAATATATTTGATAGTACGAAAATTCTCAAACGAACCGCTCGAAAGCCGAGCTATCAGTCCAGCAAGTCATAAATAACTTAGGGCAGTTATAGAAAAGCTCTAGACACCGAAAAGGTATGAAAATAAGGTAAATAACTGTAAGGATCATTGCAGTTGTGGGTTTGCATTGAAGATTTTTTGGATTAATTTTTCATCACTAAACATCCGTGGGGATATAGGGATGGGCATTCGGTTTGATTATTTAATATCGATTTGGCTTTTCGATTTTTTGATTGACTAAAATAACAACTGTAATCAAACCAAAATAAATTTGATTTGGTTCAGTTTCCACAAATTCGGTTCGGTTATGTCGGATTTTTATTTCGATTTTGATGATTAACGCAGTGAGCCATTCTTTGTCATGACGGAACATTTAAAATTGATGATTTTTTTAGAAAAATAATCTTTTCAAACCTATTTTTCATTCCCAAATATAAATAACTCAACATGCAAGAAATGAAATGAAATAACCATAAGGTTATTGTAATGCATAACTGCATTGAGTAAGTGACGGTGAAAGTTCAACCATGAACCTCCACACTCGTCTTCTCGAGGTGTCGATGTTTCAGTAGTAATGAAAATATGAAATGAATACTTACGGTTACAGGTTACTTATTATATATTTATACAATAATATGGGATATATATAATAAAAAATACATATTATATATATATATATATAATAATATATATATATTGTTTAGATAATTTCGGTTTTTAGGTTTAATCGATTTTAAAAAATAAAATCAAACCGTTTAATCGAATTTTTAAAATTTGAAATCGAGAACGATTCGAAAAATCAAAAAATTAAAACCAAAATTAAATTTCAGTTTGATTTTTCGATTTGAACCAAAATATGCCCAACCCATACGCATTGAAGATTTTGTGGTAATCTTTAATTTTTTTCGTGTATATAGATTTATTTTCTTTTAATTTTTTTAGGATTCTCTAAATGAGTCGCTAAGTTTCTTCAAATTTCATATATTTTCATAGAATAAAATGTATAATTTGAAAATCGAATTATATCTTAGTGTCAATTTCATATAATAAATCCCGATGAATTATTTTTATAATTGGGTATTTGATCCAATTTTAGTAAATTTAATAATTGTATATGGGTATTTAGTTGTATTCAATTACGCAGATTTTTGTACGTGGGTATGCATTTTATATATTTTTATATTTTTATATTTTTTATATACATATGAATGTATTTTTTCATGTATATATGTAGATTTTGGTATAACTATATATTTATACAAGTTTGTTCTGTACTGGTACACATATAGCTATGTATATGCATATGTATGTTTTGGTTCACATATACATTATGCATATGTATATTCGTATGTTCTACATTTGTGTAACTATACATATGTATATCTGTGTATATATACATACATATGCATATAAGTATAATTATTTGTATATATATACATTGATTTTTATACATTGTATATCACATATTAAAATGAGTATCAGCAGATTAGGATCCTAATATACGATAATTGTATATGTATAATATTATACATTTATATAATATATTATTGATATGCATATGTATACCTTCTACATTATATATATAGTTAAAATTCAATTATATGAGGTATAATTGGTTTGTATACGTTTGTACTTAAAAATTTAAGGGTCAATTATGAAAGAAAAATCACCAGCATTTTTTGCTATATAGAAGGATTTGGAGATAATAGTAAGTATTAAGTAGAAAAGGTGTCCTTGTTATGATTAAATTCTTAAGTTACATTCAAAATAAGTAATTTTTTTTTGGTAACTGAATTTTTATTACCAGATATAGCATTTAAATAAAAGTAGACTAGTGATGGACATAGCGCCAACCTCAGGTCAGTACTACAACCAGTTCATTGTCAAAACCTACATACTGCCAAGTATAGTAATTAAGTCTATTCATGGGTCCTGCCACAAATTTGCTCGGCAATGAATATCTTGGATAATCTTCCCGGTAAGCATGTCCTGAGCTGCCGACTTCTTCTGAAAAATTCTTTGATTTTTCTCCATCCATACACAGTAAATTATGGCAGCCAGTGTAATCCTGAAGATTTCTGCCCTTTAGCGTGTTGATGCCCAGGCTATCTCTGCATCCCATCCCAGGCAAGGTAAGGTCTGTTGATACCTTGCCACATCAAGATCTTTTGCCAAATTCTAGCCGTGTACGCACACGTGAAGAACAAATGTTGATGAGTTTCAGGTGCTACAGCGCAAATTGAACACTGCAAATCTGTGTTAATACCCAGTTACTTAGATATATAGCCTCTTTTGAATAGCTAAGTACAAGATAAAGATCCACTTTGGGCTCCCCTGGTTGTTGCACAGTAATCTCTGCCATAAAAATTGTGTGTGTTGCCCTCTCATTTGATTGTCTATTCTTTAGATAGGGTAGGATTCTCTCTCCATCTCATCATTCACATTAAGTCCAGCTTTGGAGAGCCATTGGGTAGCTTGTAGTATTTTCCTGACATTCCAAGATGCTTGCTTAATCTTCACTTCCCACGGCCTCTGTCCCTTCAAATAGTGTGTATGCACCCATATGATCCACAACTTATCTTTCATCATTGCCAATCTCCAAGTATGCTTCAGTATGGCTACTTTGTTCCAAAGGAATATATCAATAATGTTAAGGGCCCCAGCTGACTTTGGCAAGCATAATTGGTCCCAAGCTATCAGGTTCTTTCACTTGGTTTGTATGTCACCTGTCTAAAGAAATCTTCTGCAGAGAGTCTCAATTTACTTTAGAAACTTCTTTGGCATAGGAAAAATCTGGGACCAAAAAACTTGAATTGCATACAACACACGATGAATTAATTGCAGCCTGCCTGCATAGGAAAGATATTTAGTAGTCCAACAAGTAATTTTACCAATCATTCTGTCGATAAGTGATTGACATTGTCTTATAGACAGTTTCTTGGGACTCAGAGGTACCTCAAGATATTTAAATGGTAGAGAACCCAAAGTGAGTCCTAGTTGTTCTATGATACTGTTTTGTACATTAGTCACTACACCCCCAAAATAAGCACAACTCCTTGCTGCATTTGCTGTTAGTCTAGATACTTTCAAAAATTGTTGAAAGTAATCGAAGAGTAGCCAAGCTGAGATTAAATCACCTCTACAAAACAGTAGTAGATTGTCAGCAAAACTCAGTTGTATGATGTTAATTTTCTGACACCTTGGGTGATAATTGAAGTCCGAATTTGTGCTTAGATTTTTCAGCAGTCTTGTAAGATACTTCATTCCTAATACAAAGAGATAAGGTGAGAGAAGGTCTCCCTGTTGCACCCCTCTTTTCGCCCGGAAGGGCTCTATTGGACAACCATTAATGAGAATAGTATAAGTCATTGTTTTGACACAACACATTATTCCAGTCCACAAACTTCTTAGGATAATTCATACCCAATATTACTTTTTCAAGAAACGACCACTCTAAGGAATCATACGCCTTTTAGATATCAATTTTGAACATACATCACAGACATATACCCTTCCTTCCATAGCCCTTTATTAGTTCATGGTTGAGAAGTACATTATCATGAAGCATCCTCCCTGGAACAAACGCTGCTTGGATTTATCTATAAGATAGTCCATAAGAGGCTGTAACCTGTTTCAAGCATCTTGGAGACAACTTTGTAGATGGTGGTGCAGCAAGAGAGGGGTATTTAGTCCCTGAGTGACCCTGGGTAATTGCTTTTGGGTATGAGACTAACAGAAGTCCTATTAATAGGTGCACACATATCACCGGCTGCAAAAAATTGGAGCACAACATCAGTTACCTCTTGGCCTATAACTGTCACGACCCAAAATCCCATCGGGCCGGACTGGCACCCGAAGCCGAGAAGGCCCGGGAGAACCCGTTCAAATACCTGTACTTTCACTTACATATCACCAAAAATTTGGACAGCACTTCGTTGCATATAGAAGGGTCTAATTACCTGTATCAGCACAACACGCACAAATATATATATATATATTTATAATATTTGGCTGTCGGGGCCACCACATATACAAATATAACATCACTATATAAACTTCCGTGACTTTACCCTTCCTTATGTCTACAAAGCCTCTAGGATATACATGACATAACTAGGGTCGGGACAAACCCCCGCCCACACATGACTCATGTACAATAACAAAACATAAGGAACCGACTCGGAAAGCTCCGAAACAAACTGGAACTCACCAATAATAGCTGTATGACCTGGCTCCTATCTATGCTGTGTATGAGCTGAAGCACCTGTGCCTGCAGCATGAAATGCAGGTCCCCCCCGTGAGGGACGTCAGTACGAAATATGTACTGAGTATGTAAAGCTGTAAATAATCATATGTGATATGGGGGATCAAGAAAATTAGACAAAAGTGAATAAATCGTAATAGAAGTGAACCACACTTCATAAACACTTTTAGGATCATGTACATTATCATTAATCTGAATTGGGTTCTTGAATTCAAACACATTTGTGGAACGGTATACATTCGTTCATTTCATTCTTTACAATTATCATTCGCCATTACCTCCTCCTCCCGAACCTCCAACCACCTAACAATAATCAATATTGTACCGTACTGTGACCATTAGGCTGCCCCCAGTACATATCAACTGTAATTATATCAGGTATCGGGATCGGCCCATGCTAGGCTTAAGCCCCTGAGCTACCACCCACACGTATATCAAATAACACACATAAGAGATCTTTCCAATAACTTAGTTCAAAAGCTTTTGAGATTTTTACATTAGTGTTCATGCCAATATAGTACCTTTGGAACAATGATACATCAATAGGAACCAAGTAATAGACCTTCTATACAATAACGATGTAATAAAGACTCATTGGTACATCAACAATGTGTTTCAGAATCATCAATATCACAACAATGAAATAGGAGCCTTTTGGTATATCAATGAAACATTTTGACACTTTATAGAATGGAAACAACTTCGTTGGTAACGTAGAACAATACATGTTTTTGGACAACCTCGGAATCTTCCTTGATAGAACATTGGTGTTTTCATGTCAAAGAACATCGTTAGAGTATGCTTTACATACCTCGTTGTAGATTCGGATACCAATTCAACACAACTTCCCACTTTTACAAATCACTTATCTACAATGAAATGTTTGGTATCTAGTATTAGCAACCCAACACCACAATTCTCTTCCATAATCCCATACAACCAATATTTGCAAAGCATTCCAAAAACCAACTTGAACAATAGGTTTATGTGTATATATATATATATAATCATCATTTCAATACCACATCATCACACCAAATCCCTTCACAATTCAACATAATCCAACCATGCACAAGAATAATCCAACATCATTTCCAATCATCTTTCAACAACAATCAAATAACATACTTCTTATGCTCACATGCATATATATACATATCCATATAAATAACACCAACATAATTTACATCCTTACCATAAAATGACCCTTTTGATTTCGAAGTCCTGTTGGCACAAATAAGGGGTGCTTCTCGAAGCCCTCAAGACGGTGAACACAACTACGGAATCAATTTGGATTTTCTACGGTTGAATCACAAGATAATTGGAGTTGAAATTAGGCTAGGGTTTCTTATTCTTCAATAATTTGGATGATAAATGATGGATATGAGGCTAAGTATATGTATATAATGACCAATTTTCGTCCATGAGGTGATGGAAAATGACCATATTGCCCTTAAAATTTAAGTAAATCTGAATCTGTCCATGGTGGACTGTTTTGATAGGCTAAAGTAAATCGACCATAAATCTTTGCTCCGATAATGGATTTGGGTGAAACCAATTGCATTAGAAATAAGACTCTCGGGGCTTCTCATTGATATATAGAAGATCACACAATTCATTTTGTACAAGGAGTTATGATTGTTTAAAGTCAACCCTAAAATCTATTTGGCTGCAGTACTTTTGTGTGCAGAAAATTTCTGCACATTTACTGTTCATTGCGTCCACCGTTTTCAAGTTTCGAACATGCTCGCTTATATCCGATACTCATCTGTTTTCAGAAATCTTTATATCGTTGGAAAGCTAACTCGATAAACTTCGCATAGAAACTTCGACGAGCAAATTCCGGTATAAATAAAGTCGATTCCTATACACATATAATCAAACTATACACTTGAAACCATCTCAAAATAATCAATACTCATACTTAAACTCATATATACCTAACTTATGATCAATACATATACTCCGACACATATAACCATGGCTAATACACGTAATTAAGTACGGGGTGTTACACCCTTCCCCCCTTAAGGACATTCGTCCTCGAATGTGAATGTAGTTATTTAGCCGAAACAAGTTCGAATTCATAATTGATATTCACGTCATCATATAGATATTATGCATATGTAAGAACTTACTTGTTAGTGTCCCAGTTCCACTCCTTGCACTTCTTTTTCACCTTTGAACAAATAAGGGTATTTTGATTTCATTGCTTCCTCCGCTTCCCATGTAATCTCTTCCCTTTGTTGATTTCTCCAAAGTACTTTCATCGATGCTACTTCTTTATTTCTCATCTTCTTAACTTGACGATCTAATATAGCAATAGGCGTCTCCTCATAGGTAAGATCTTCTGTTACTTGCACATCTTCAGTAGAAGTAATAAGGGACGGATCTCCGATGCACTTTCGAAGCATCGATACATGAAATACTGGATGCACTGATGAGAGTTCCTGGGGTAGCTCTAATTCATAATCAACTTGCCCACATCTTCGAATAATCTTATACGGGCCTATATATCGTGGACTCAACTTTCCTTTCTTGCCAAATCTCATCACCCCTTTCATTGGCGATACCTTCAAAAATACCCAATCGCCTAACGAAAACTCTAGCCCTCTTCTTCTACTATCCGCATATGACTTGTGTCGACTTTGGGCTGTTTTCAACCGTTGCTGAATCACCTTGACTTTTTCTATGGCTTGATACACAAGATCCGGTCCGAACATAAGAGTTTCACCCGCTTCGAACCATCCTATTGGTGATCTACACTTCCTCCCATATAAAGCTTCATATGGTGCCATTTTGATACTTGAATGATAGCTATTATTGTAGGCAAACTCAATAAGAGGTAAATGATCATCCCAGCTGCCTTTAAAATCTATAACACATGCTCGTAGCATATCTTCAAGTGTTTGAATGGTGCGCTCTGCTTGTCCATCCGTCTGAGGGTGAAAAGTTGTACTCAGATTCACTTGTGTTCCCAAACTTCGTTGGAAAGACTTCCAAAAGTTTGCGGTAAATTGAGTTCCCCGATCCGATATAATGGAAGTTGGCACTCCATGTAATCAGACTATTTCTTTAACATACAGATTCGAATATTCTTCAACTGTGTAAGTGGTCTTAACGGGTAAGAAATGTGCGGATTTAGTAAGCCTATCCACAATCACCCATATAGAATCAAATTTCCGAGTTGTACGAGGCAAACCTGTAACAAAATCCATGTTGATCATGTCCCACTTCCAAATTGGAAGATCTATGCATTGCATATAGCCTCCAGGCTTTTGATGTTCCACTTTAACTCGTTGGCAATTTGGACATTCAGCTACAAATTCTTTGATGTTCCTTCTCATGTCATTCCACCAATATACATCCTTCAAATCTTGATACATTTTGGTTGACCCTGGATGAATAGAATACCTTGAGAAATGTGCCTCAGTCATAATTCTTTTTCTTAGCTCATCAACAATAGGCACACATAGCCGATTTTGGCATAAAAGTACTCCTTCTTGCGAAAGCTCAAATACCTTCGTCGCACCAATTTGAACATTCTCCTTGAGTTGCAATAAAACAGGATCTGTATCTTGCTTCTCTTTCACCTCAGCTACTAATGAGGATTCCGCGGCATTATGCACAATAAGCTCCTCGTCCGGAGTTTCGAGAAGACGAACTCCTAGAATAGCTAATTGATGAAGATCTTTAATCATCCCTTGCCTTTCTACAGGTGCCATCATAGCCTTACGACTCAACGCATCAGCTACTATATTCGCTTTCCCTGGATGATACAAAATATCAACATCATAATCTTTTAATAGTTCCATCCACCTTCGCTGCCTCAGATTTAGATCCTTCTGACTGAAAATATATTGTAAGCTCTTGTGATCAGTATATATATCAACATGAACCCCATATAAATAGTGGTGCCATATTTTTAAAGCAAAGATAACCGCTGCCATCTCAAGATCATGTGTGGGGTAATTTTTCTCATGTGGCCTCAATTGCCTTGAGGCATATGCTATCACCTTACCATGCTGCATTAATACACATCCTAAACCAATTCTCGAAGCATCACAATACACTGTATACCCTTCTGTACCTTCTGGAAGTACCAACACAGGTGTAGAAGTCAACTTATTCTTCAATTCTTGGAAACTCTCCTCACACGCATCATTCCATTGGAACTTGGATGCTTTATGCGTTAGCTTAGTTAAGGGTGCTGAAATAGAAGAAAAACCCTCAACAAACTTTCTATAATAACCAGCCAACCCAAGAAAACTACGAATCTCCGTAGGCGTTGTGGGCCTTGGCCAATTCTTCACAGCTTCTATCTTTTGAGTGTCAACCTGTATGCCTTCATTTGATACAATATGGCCCAGAAATGCCACTGACTTTAGCCAAAATTCACATTTAGAAAATTTTGCATACAACTTGCAATCACGAAGAGTTTGCAACGCCTGTCGCAAATGATTAGCATGATCCTCTTCTGATCTAGAATAAACTAGAATATCATCAATGAAAACTATCACGGATACATCTAGAAATGGCTTAAACACCCTATTTATTAAATCCATGAAAGCTGCAGGTGCATTAGTTAGCCCAAATGACATAACTAGAAAGTCATAATGACCATACCTTGTTCGGAAAGCTGTCTTGGGTATATCTTTTTCTTTGACTCTCACTTGATGATAACTTGACCTCAAATCAATCTTAGAAAAACATTTGGCACCCTGTAACTGATCAAATAAATCATCAATTCTTGGAAGAGGATATTTATTTTTAAGAGTCACTTTATTCAGCTGCCTATAATCAATACACATTCTCAATGTGCCATCTTTCTTGCGCACAAACAACACTGGTGCTCCCCAAGGGGAAATACTAGGCCTAATGAACCCCTTTTCTAGCAAATCTTTCAATTGCTCTTTCAATTCTCGTAATTCTGCTGGGGCCATTCTATACGGAGGAATTGAGATTGGCTTAGTGCATGGTATCACATCAATACCAAATTCTACTTCTCGTTCAGGAGGTAAACCTGGAAGATCTTCACGGAATACATCAAGAAATTCACTTACTACTGGTACAGTGTGAAGATCTGGTGATTCCGATTCCGTATCCTTTACTCTAACTAAATGACATATGTAGCCCTTGGAAATTATTTTTCTCGCTTTGAAATAAGAAATAAATCTACCTCTTGGTGCGCCAATCTTACCTTTCCATTCAATAACTGCTTCATTAGGAAAATGTAAATACATTTTTTTCGTACAACAGTCAGTTTTGGCATAACAAGACGCCAACCAATCCATACCCATTATAACATCAAAATCTACCATTTCTAGTTCCACAAGATTGGCCATCGTGTCTCGACCACACACAGTTACTACAAAATCTTTATAAACTCTTCTAGCAATAATAGATTCCCCAACTGGGGTAGACACTTCCAACGGCTTATCTAACAATTCGGGGGTTCTTTTGAACTTTCCAGCAACCAAAGGAGTAACATATGATAATGTAGAACCGGGATCAATTAGAGAATATACATCAAATGAAAATATGGACAAAGTACCCGTAACCACATCTGGGGAAGCCTCTAGATTCTGTCGATCCGCTAAAGCATAAGTACAATTCTGAGTCCCGCTGGAACTGGCGACTCTTTTTTCATTTCTAACGTGACCCGCAGGTTGTGAGCCCCTACCAGAATAAGATACCGGTGACGATGATGCAACAGCTGATCCCGAAGGTCGTGCTACGCCACCTGCGCCCCTTCGTGGGCATTCTCTCATCATATGCCCCGTCATACCGCACCAAAAACAAACATTTTTCCCATTCGACATACTCCCATATGATGCTTTCCGCATCGATTACATAGCTCTCAAGAAGGTCTCGATTGGCTCATGTTCCCTTGCCCATGATAACCCACTGATCGCGAACTATGACCCTCACTTCTTTGCCCAAATTGACTGCCTCTGAACCCCTGATGCTGTGGTGGAGCACTAACTGCAGAATAAGAAAATAATGGCCTAGGTGGTCTAGCAGAAAATTGAGGTCTAAAACCTCCCTGTGGCGCCATAAACTGCCCTGTAGATCTGGCCCTCTTAGAAGATCCGCTTTCAAATTCCTTTGTTCTTCTTCTATGCCTCTGATCTTCCATTTTCTGTGCAAATTCTTGGATCCTAGATATATCCATGTCTTTATTCAGTGCAGCAATAGTACAATCCCTAACCAAATACGGATCCAATCCATCCACATACCGATGAACTCTGTCTTCCATAGTAGCTATAACATTAGGAGCATATCTGGACAAAGAATTAAATCGAAGACTCTACTCCCTCACACTTGTATTACCCTGTCGAAGATTTAAGAACTGATCCGCACAGGCCTGACGAGTCTCATATGGAAGATAATGATCAATAAATGCCTCTTTGAACTCTTTCCAAGTAGCTGGGGGTGCATCAATGCCCCTTGATCGTTTCCAGTCTTCATACCAATATATAGCCTCACCTTTGAATCTATACGCGGCTAACTCCACTGTCTCTCTGCCCGATACATGCATCACCTCTAGGGCCCTTTGGATCTGATCAATAAAGTCCTGCGGATCTTTATTAAGATCGGATCCGGTAAAAGTAGGCGGATCCATCTTAAGAAAATCTTGCGTCCGAAGACTAGCCGCCCTATCAGTACCGCTAGAACCCGCGGCAGGAATAGCTTGCCCTTGGACTTGACCGGCAACAATCCGGGTCAACAGTTGTACTGCATCCCTCATATCCTGATCAGCAGCATTAACAAGTGGTTCTGTGAATGTGGTTCGCCTCCCACTTATTTCATCTGGAGTGGAAGACATTTCAGATACCTGCTCAGCTTGAGCTTCACTCTGATTAACTTGTACAGGTGGTGACTTACTAGTCCCTTCTCCGGCAGCCACATCTACCCGCTCGCCGGTATTCTTACTTCCGGTATCCGACATTCTTACTGTAATAAGAGAAACAAATGGATTCAGTGGTCAACTATGACTTCATTTGCTATATAAGCTCTATGGCACGATCTATGATCTGAAGAAAAGAAATAATTTCCTAAATGTCCATAGCCTCCTGTTTATAGATGTGGTGCACAACACACCGATAAACAAGACTCTACGTAGACACGGCTTTGTAGACTCACTAGGACGAACCTCTCTGATACCACTTTTGTCACGACCCAAAATCCCATCGGGCCGGACTGGCACCCGAAGCCGAGAAGGCCCGGGAGAACCCGTTCAAATACCTATACTTTCACTTACATATCACCAAAAATTTGGACAGCACTTCGTTGCATATAGAAGGGTCTAATTACCTGTATCAGCACAACACGCATAAATATATATATATATAATACTTGGCCGTCGGGGCCACCACATATACAAATATAACATCACTATATAAACTTCCATGACTTTACCCTTCCTTATGTCTACAAAGCCTCTAGGATATACATGACATAACTAGGGTCGGGACAAACCACCGCCCACACATGACTCCTGTACAATAACAAAACATAAGGAACCGACTCGGAAAGCTCCGAAGCAAACTGGAACTAACCAACAATAGCTGTATGACCTGGATCCTATCTATGTTGTGTATGAGCTGAAGCACCTATGCCTGCAGCATGAAATATAGGTCTCCCCCCCCCCCCCGTGAGGGACGTCAGTACAAAATAAGTACTGAGTATGTAAAGCTGTAAATAATCATATGTGATATGGGGGATCAAGAAAATCAGACACAAGTGAATAAATCGTAATAGAAGTGAACCACACTTCATAAACACTTTTAGGATCATGTACATTATCATTAATCTGAATTGGGTTCTTGAATTCAAACACATTTGTGGAACGGTATACATTCGTTTATTTCATTCTTTACAATTATCATTCGTCATTACCTCCTCCTCCCGAACCTCCAACCACCTAACAATAATCAATACTGTACCGTACTGTGACCATTAGGCTGCCCCCAGTACATATCAACTGTAATCATATCAGGTATCGGGATTGGCCCATGCTAGGCTTAAGCCCCTAAGCTACCACCCACACGTATATCAAATAACACACATAAGAGATCTTTCCAATAACTTAGTTCAAAAGCTTTTGAGATTTTTACATTAGTGTTCATGCCAATATAGTACCTTTGGAACAATGATACATCAATAGGAACCAAGTAATAGACCTTCTATACAATAACGATGTAATAAAGACTCATTGGTACATCAACAATGTGTTTCAGAATCATCAATATCACAGCAATGAAATAGGAGCCTTTTCGTATATCAATGAAATATTTTGACACTTTATAGAATGGAAACAACTTCGTTGGTAACGTAGAACAATACATGTTTTTGGACAACCTCGGAATCTTACTTGATGGAACATTGGTGTTTTCATGTCAAAGAACATCATTAGAGTATGCTTTACATACCTCGTTGTAGATTCGGATACCAATTCAACACAACTTCCCGCCTTTACAAATCACTTATCTACAATGAAATATTTGGCATCTAGTATTAGCAACCCAACACCACAATTCTCTTCCATAATCCCATACAACCAATATTTGCAAAGCATTCCAAAAACCAACTTGAACAATAGGTTTATGTGTATATATATATATATATATATAATCATCATTTCAATACCACATCATCACACCAAATCCCTTCACAATTCAACATAATCCAACCATGCATAAGAATAATCCAACATCATTTCCAATCATCTTTCAACAACAATCAAATAACATACTTCTTATGCTCACATGCATATATATACATATCCATATAAATAACACCAACATAATTTACATCCTTACCATAAAATGGCCCTTTTGATTTCGAAGTCCTGTTGGCACAAATAAGGGGTGCTTCTCGAAGCCCTCAAGACGGTGAACACAACTACAGAATCAATTTGGATTTTCTACGGTTGAATCACAAGATAATTGGAGTTGAAATTAGGCTAGGGTTTCTTATTCTTCAATAATTTGGATGATAAATGATGGATATGAGGCTAAGTATATGTATATAATGACCAATTTTCGTGCATGAGGTGATGGAAAATGACCATATTGCCCTTAAAATTTAAGTAAATCCGAATCTGTCCATGGTGGACTGTTTTGTTAGGGTAAAGTAAATCGACCATAACTCTTTTATTCGATAATGGATTTGGGTGAAACCAATTGAATTAGAAAGAAGACTCTCGGGGCTTCTCATTGATATATAGAAGCTCACACAGTTCATTTTGTACAAGGAGTTATGATCATTTAAAGTCGACCCAAAAATCTGTTTGGCTGCAGTACTTTTGTGTGCAAAAAATTTCTGCACATTTACTGTTCATTGTGTCCACCATTTTCAAGTTTCGAACATGCTCTCTTATATCCGATACTCATCTGTTTTCAGAAATCTTTATATCGTTGGAAAGCTAACTCGATAAACTTCGCATAGAAACTTCGACGAGCAAATTCCGGTATAAATAAAGTCGATTCCTATACACATATAATCAAACTATACACTTGAAACCATCTCAAAATAATCAATACTCATACTTAAACTCATATATACCTAACTTATGATCAATACATATACTCCGACACATATAACCATGGCTAATGCACGTAATTAAGTACGGGGTGTTACAATAACCGACCAGCTTTTCTTGAAAAAATGTGAATTAAAACCATCAATTCCTGGGGCTTTATCATCATCAATCTCTTTACGAGCATTCTCTGTTATTTTCCACAATACGGGTACGTAGAATCTGTATCACAGAACAACAACTTCAACTTGGGTTCAAGTATGAACAAGAACACAATGAAGTATTAAACACCCTCAACACAAGATCAAAAAGACCTTTCCAAGAGGTGTATTTATTTTTTAGAAAATAAAGATGAAACAGAAATGATTAAGGCCAAGTCGTCCGAGTTCACGGACTTTTCTTAAGGAATAATTCCCCTCACTATACCCGAGGTTATGGAATCTTCCTCCCAGGATAAAATGGCCTTCAATCCGACTATAGTGGTACCTCAAATAGGCGGATTCTTCAAACACACTCACGGTTTGAATGATCACACTTAGAGTATTTTTTTAAGACAAGAAGAATGTTTTGTAATCTGAAAATTTCTGTATTTTCTACCTCTTAACCTGTGGATGAAAACCAGGTTATTTATAGCCACGAGATGCCTCTTTTGAAAAGAGACAAAGTTTCATCTAAAAGGTATTACCTTTTCTGAAAATTCATGTCCATTCGATCAAACAGTGTGACTGTTCCTGAACAGGCATGTCATTTCGTGAATAAGTGTGTCAGTTCGATGAAGTGTTGCAGCAGTTCGTGAATCAGTGCAACTGTTCACGTAAACAGTGCTTACTGTTACTGCATGCGAAAATTATTAAATGGAGGATTACTGTTCAGAAATTCGGATCTCAAATAAATTTTGTCCAAAAAGATAGATCTCATCGATCGATTGCCAAATCCAAATCCGAAGCCGAGCCGAGCGAGCGACGACGACGGCGCGAGGCATCTCTATTTTCTTGCCTCACTTATCATGTGGAGTAAGTGTTCATTAATATAAACAATACAAAGTTTCCTTCTCCCACCAATGTGGGAGAATTAGTGGACTTTCCACTTTGGGAGTATACCTTCTAAATTGGTATCTCCTTCCTTCCACAATTTTTCTCCATTTTTTCTATTTTCACTTCATTTATATACTATGAACCCAACAATCCCCCACATGAATGGGGAATGCCTATTTTTTGTAAAAGTTTTACGGACAAGTATGTGATCATCAAGCAAAGACTAATTGCATCTGAATAAGTGGGTTTTCCTTTGAACTTTCCGTAGTGAACATGCATCGGATGCACTCGGTCAATTGGTAGATTTGATATTTTTGAACCGTCAAGCTTTAATGTACACCTAGACAACACATGTCACACAACCAGCCTTTTACCATTTATGGTTCTTACAGTTTTGTTCTTTTCAGCCATGAACACGTCCCGGTTTTTATGAGAGCTTAGGGAATAGGCCTTTACTAATATTCTCTTTGAAGCGGCTTCCACTTCGCCCACACATAGGTGATTTCTAAACGTTCAATCCTATAGATTAAACTATTTGGTCAAATCTGCCAAATTTAGATAACCATTAAAAGACTTTTCACCTTAAGTCTTATCTTTGTTTACTATACATTGTCTACATCATGAGAATGGGTTGGGTAATTGACAATGTTGAACCTGTCAGACACAACTTTGTTTGATCTCCTTGAACCTAGCTATTGGGATCTCCAGTCTGCTAGGTAGAGTTATCGTCATGCTAACTCGTCCTAGGCCTTAAACCCATTCCCTTGGATGTCCTTTCTACTCCTTCTCTAGATAGGCCTTTTTGTAAGTGGATCCGACACATTATCCTTTGACTTTACATAGTCTATAGTGATAATTTCACTAGAGAGAAGTTTTCTAACGGTATTATGTCTCCGTCTTATATGACGAGATTTACCGTTATACATCATGCTCCCTGCCCTACCAATTGCCGCTTGGCTATCACAGTGTATACATACTGGTGCCACTGGCTTGGGCCAATAAGGAATATCTTCTAAGAAATTCCGGAGCCATTCTGCTTCTTCATCGGCTTTATCTAAAGCGATAAATTCAGATTCCATTGTAGAGCGAGTGATATAGGTCTGTTTAGATGATTTCCAAGAAACTGCTCCTCCACCGATAGTAAATACATATCCACTTGTGGATTTTACTTTGGTTCGATCCGGTGATCCAATTTGCATCACTATATCCTTCATGTACCGCAGGATATTTATTGTAGTGCAAAGCATATTTTTGAGTGTATTTAAGATACCCCAAAACTCTTTTCATTGCCATCCAGTGAGTTTTGTTGGGATTACTCATGTACCGACTCAACTTACTAATAGCGCATGCTATGTCTGGTTGTGTACATTTCATTATATACATTAAACATCCCAATACTCTTGCGTACTCCAATTGCGAGTCACTTTCACCTTCATTTTTTCGAAGTGCAAAGTTCGCATCCAATGGAGTTTTGGCAATACCGAATTCCATATACTTGAACTTGTCAAGTACTTTTTCAATATAATGAGATTGTGACAGTGCCAACACTTGTGGAGTTCGATGGATTCTTATACCTAAGATCACATCTGCAACTCCAAGGTCTTTCATATCAAACTTCCTCTCGAGCATTCGTTTGGTTGCATTTATGTCACAAATATCTCTGCTGATGATCAACATATCATCCACATATAAGCAAACAATGACTTGGTGATTTGGTGTGTCTTTAATATATACACATTTATCACATTCATTTATCTTGAATCCGTTTGCCAACATGATTTGGTCAAACTTCGCATGCCATTGCTTAGGTGCTTGTTTTAGTCCATAAAGTGACTTAACAAGTTTACACACCTTATTTTCTCTTCCTGGAACCACAAAACCCTCAGGTTGTTCCAAGTATATTTCTTCCACCAAATCTCCATTTAGGAATGCGGTCTTCACATCCATTTGATGAATTTGAAGATCATATACCGCCGCCAAGGCAATTAAAATTCAAATTGAGGTTATCCTTGTTACTGGCGGGTATGTATCAAATTAATCAAGGCCTTCCTTTTGTTTGAAGCCTTTTACCACAAGTCTTGCCTTGTATTTGTCAATAGTACCATCCGCCTTCATTTTCCTTTTGAAGATCCATTTAGAACCTAAAGGTTTATTTCCGGGAGGAAGGTCAACCAATTCCCATGTATGGTTGTGTAAGATTGAATCTATCTCACTATTGACTGCCTTTTTCCAAAAGGATGAGTCTGACGACGGCATCGCTTCTTTAAACGTTTGAGCTCATTTTCTAAGAGAAATGTTACAAAATTCGATCCAAACGAAGTTGACGTTCTTTGACGTGTACTACGTCTTAGATTTTCTTCGTTATGTACATTCTCACTTGGTTCATCTCGAGTTCGTTTAGATCCTCTACTAGACTGTTCATGTCTAATTTTATACGGGTAAATACTTTCAAAGAATTCAGCATTATCTGATTCAATTACCATATTTTCATTTATATCCGGCTGTTCGAATTTATGAACCAAAAATCGACATGCTTTACTTCTTTTAGCATATCCTATGAACACGCAATCCACCATTTTAGGTCCTATCTTAACCCTTTTCGGTATAGGAACTTGAACCTTCGCTAGACACCCCCATACTTTGAAATATTTCAAGTTGGGTTTCCTTCCTTTCCATTTTTTGTAAGGAATTAATTGTGTCTTACTATGGGGAACTCTGTTGAGTATACGATTGGCCGTAAGGATAGCCTCCCCCATAAGTTTTGTGGTAAACCAGAACTTATAAGTAAGGCATTCATCATTTTCGTCAAAGTTCGGTTCTTCCTTTCCGCAATTCCATTAGATTGAGGTGAATACGAGGCCGTAGTTTGATGGATTATTCCATTCTCTACACATAATTGCGCAAAGGGAGATTCATATTCTCCGTCCCTATCACTTCTTATCATTTTGATCTTTTTGTCTAACTGATTTTCAACTTCAGTTTTATATTGCCTAAATGCATCTATTGCTTCATCCTTACTATTTAGCAAGTAGACATAACAATATCTAATGCAATCATCAATAAAAGTTATGAAATACTTTTTCCCACCACGAGATGGTGTTGACTTCATATGACAAATGTCAGTGTGTATTAAGTCTAAGGGATTCGAATTCCTTTCAATGGACTTATAAGGATGCTTTGCATACTTCGATTCCACACACGTTTGACATTTTGATTTATTGCACTCAAAGTTTGGCAAAACTTCTAAGTTAATCAGTTTTCGTAGCGTTTTGTAATTAATATGGCCTAAACGTTCATGCCATAAATCATAAGACTCAAGCAAATAAGACGAATTCAAACTTTTATTCATTTCAACGGTCATTACATTCATCTTATAAAGGCCCTCCGTGAGATAGCCTTTTCCTACATACATTTCTCCTTTGCTAACTATAATTTTTTCAGAAACGGTTACACATTTGAATCCGTTCTTATCTAGGAGTGAAACAGAAATTAAGTTCCTACGTAACTCCAGAACATATAGCACATTGTTCAGTGTCAAGACCTTGCCGGAAGTCATCTTTAGGCAAATTTTTCCTGTTCCCTCCACCTTAGCAGTAGCAGAGTTGGCCATGTAAAGAATTTCTTCTGCTTGAGCCGGAGCAAATGACGAGAACAACTCTTTGTTGCGCAAACATAGCGTGTGGCACCAGAATCCATCCACCATTCGTGTGGATTCCCCACCAAGTTGCATTTCATGAACATAGCACACAAATCATCATATTCTTTGTTGGACTCAATCATGTTCTCTTGGTTCTTTTTCTTGGCTTTCATCGGGGCTCGACAATCTGTGGACTTGTGGCCAATTTTGCCACAATTGAAGCATTTTCCCTTGAACTTTTTCTTGGGTTGATTGCTTCCATGTTCAACTTTCTTTCTTTTCTTCGAGTTTTTTTGGTCATCTTCTACAGTATGTGCTCCACTCATTGTAGAATTTCCCTTTGACCTTCTTTCGGCAGCTTTATTGTCCTCTTCAATACGAAGACGGGCGATAAGATCTTCAAGGGTCATCTCCTTGCACTTATGCTTTAAGTAGTTTTTGAAGTCTTTCCACAAAGGTGGTAGCTTCTCAACTATTGCTGCTACTTGGAAAGAATCATTCACAATTAAACCTACAAAACAGTTCATGTGAGTTTTAAGAACATTTTTAATTTGTTCAACTAAGGTATTTTTCAAAAATATACCTTTTGCTAGGAGATCATGTATGATGACTTGCAACTCCTGTACTTGAGAGACAACAGATTTGCTGTCAATCATTTTGAAGTCCAGGAACCGTGCAACAAGGAATTTCTTAATTCCCGCATCTTCCGTTTTATATTTCCGTTCAAGTGCCCCCCACAGTTCTTTTGATGTCTTGGTTCCACTATAGACATTATAAAGGTCGTCTTGGAGACCACTCAGAATATAGTTCCTGTAAAGGAAATCCGAATGTTTCCAAGTTTCTACAATAACGAAGCGGTCCTTGTCCGAGGTTCCCTCGGGTACCTTAAGAGCGTCTTCGCTAGTGAACCGTTGTAGACATAGAGTGGTGAGGTAAAAGAACATCTTTTGTTGCCACCGCTTGAAGTCAATGCCAGAAAATTTTCCGGGCTTCTCCGCCGGTGCCATCGTTAGCGGAGCATTTGTGCGACTTGATGTGGCAATATTATTTTCCCCCATAGACGTTGTCGCATCCATCATTTGACTTTCAGTTATCGTTTTTTCTATCACCACAAGACAGAAAAATTAGTATTTTTCAGAATACTATTAATAAAGTTAAATAACTTTAAACTCTTCTTCTTCTTGTTTCTTGTTAACGATGAAATTTTTATTACTTCGAATCGTCAACCGAGTGAACCTTAACTTGTGATGAAAATTTTATGTCTTCTAATCACTAGTTAAATTCAAGCGGAGTAGAAAGCCTAAGCTTTAATCTCCAAAAACAAGTAATACAGATTCTGTAAGAATTAAGATTGTTATTTTCCACAATACGGGTACGTAGAATCTGTATCACAGAACAACAACTTCAACTTGAGTTCAAGTATGAACAAGAACACAATGAAGTATTAAACACCCTCAACACAAGATCAAAAAGACCTTTCCAAGATGTGTATTTATTTTTTCAGAAAATAAAGATGAAACAGAAATGATTAAGGCCAAGTCATCCGAGTTCACGGACTTTTCTTAAGGAATAATTCCCCTCACTGTACCCGAGGTTATGGAATCTTCCTCCCAGGATAAAATGGCCTTCAATCCGACTATAGTGGTACCTCAAATAGGCGGATTCTTCAAACACACTCACGGTTTGAATGATCACACTTAGAGTATTTTTTTAAGACAAGAAGAATGTTTTGTAATCTGAAAATTTCTGTATTTTCTACCTCTTAACCCGTGGATGAAACCAGGTTATTTATAGCCAAGAGATGCCTCTTCTGAAAAGAGACAAAGGTTCATCTAAAAGGTATTACCTTTTCTGAAAATTCATGTCCATTCGGTCAAACCCTGAACAGGCATGTCATTTCGTGAATAAGTGTGTCAGTTCGATGAAGTGTTGCAGCAGTTCGTGAATTAGTGCAACTGTTCACGCAAAACATTACTGTTACTGCATGCGAAAATTATTAAATGGAGGATTACTGTTCAGAAATTCGGATCTCAAATAAATTTTGTTCAAAAAGATTGATCGCATCGATCATTTGTCAAATCCAAATTCGAGCTGAGCAAGCGACGATAGCACGAGGCATCTCTATTTTCTTGCCTCACTTATCACATGGAGTAAGTGTTCATTAATATAAACAATACAAAGTTTCCTTCTCCCACCAATGTGGGAGAATTAGTGGACTTTCCACTTTGGGAGTATACCTTCTAAATTGGTATCTCCTTCCTTCCTCAATTTTTCTCCATTTTTTCCATTCACACTTCATTTATATACTATGAACCCAACATTCTCAACATCTCCAGTATTGAAAGATTGAATAAGTTACATTTGCTGAGTTCTTGTGAGAGTTGGACCATTCCTGACCACTGCAGGGAAAATCACAGGCAAATGAGTGGATGCCTGGCCTAACTACGTCTTATAGGAACCCACTACTTCATTCTTTGTTTCTTCTGGGTTCTTTATAGATAACAGTACCAGTGTCTGTAGTAAGTACTTTAATCTGGTTGTGCAGTTTTTTTCCCTTCATCTGTACAAAAAAATAAGTTGTATTAGAGCCCCCTAATTTTATCCACTGCACTCTTGATTTCTGTCTATATATACTCTCCTCTATTTGACTCCATCTGTTTAGTTGCATTTGCATCTCTTTCTCCTCATCAAACAGTTCAACTGTTACGGGTACACTAGTCATGAGACTTTGTTTAGCGAGTAGAGCCTCCCTTATGTTATGCACTCTTTCAGTTATCCCCAGAAACTCCTTATTTGACTGTTGCATTGCTTGTCTCACCCCTTTCAAGTTTTGCCATACACTCCTCAGCCCCTGTCCATGCAGCACCCACCTAGCCTGAACAGGGTGCTGGGCAAGACAATTACAGAATTTAAAATGTCTGTGCCTGTTGTCATCTACCTCCTCCAGAGATAAGCTGATTGGTGAATGGTTTGAGAACTGAGGCTCCATAACTTGCACCTGGGAAAAAGGCATGTGCATTAGCCACTCTGCATTGGCTAAAGCTTTGTCAATCCTGCTATACACATGCCCAATGCCCATTTGTCCTTGTGAAAGATCTCCTTACTGCATGCAATTCTGAGATAGTACAATCTTCCATAAATTCCCTGAAGTCCCGAATTTCCTATTCTTGTACTTGGCTGCCCATCTCTCTATCTTCTAGAGAGAGGATGACATTGAAATCACCCATAGGCCATAAGCAACCAGGGTTCCTGGACCTGCACATGAATATTTCATAGAGATGTCCACAAAGGAAGCCTGGCAGCGATGGTGTGCGGACCATATACTGCCGTAAACAATAACTTTCCACCTCTTGAATGACTGGATAGTTCGCCATGTATGTATTGCTCAGCTGTCTCAAGCTATATTCAAGGAAAATAGTAAAGATTATAATTTTATCTATGCCACTATTGAAAAAACAGTCACGATTTCAAAATTAATTTAACATTTAGCCACTATTTAATATGAAATAGCACATTAGCTATTAAGAGCTTGATTGTCAAATTTACTTATTCTGAGAATATTTTTTATTAACAAAAATATATCTCTGAAGAATAGTAATTTCTCTTTAGTTAATTCATTTGCTAAGTATTCAATATTTTATAAGCATATTATGAAAAAGATATGTCAAAGTACATAATAATACTCTTTATCCTTTTCCTTAATTAAATAATATTTTCAAAATTGAAACAAAGTCTAGTTGCATTATGATTGTTTCACTAACAGAGGTGGATAGGCGGTGACCTCTTCAAATTGGACTATAGAATAGATATAGATATAAATATAAATATAGATATAGATATAAATAGATAAATATAGACTAGAGAATATATTAAATCCAAATAACTTTTTTTTTTTAATCAAAACCGATTTTAATTAAAATAGGAATAGGATAAATTTGTACCGAATAGGTTTATATAACCTCTCTTTATATAAAAAAAACAAAAGACAGGTCATAAGTTTGATAGTTTTTATTGTAGGATAAAAATTGAGATAATATTCGTGTTGGTGTGCCTAGAAGAATCCATTTACTTGATCTATCAACAAGGTATCCACATAATTTTTCAAAATTGTTTGATCTATATTACTACAAGAATTATAATACAACAACAACTTATAGTGATCGCACAAGTGTAGTGTGGGGTGGGTAAAGCTCATGCAGACATTACCACTACTATAATTAATCAAGGTGAATTATAGTAGCGGCATAAAACACAAGCTGATACTATTTGTTGGTTGTGGGAGATGTGAGGTATGCTGTTGATTTAGTCGAGGTGCACTAAAGCTATTTCGGACACTATGGTTAGCAAAACAAATAAAGTAATGGCATAAAGTCAATTGGTGCGCCTTTGCTGATAGGACTGAAATTGTGAATCTATGGTATTTGACATGCATTGATTGAGACTTCTCTTCTAAGTGTGAGTGTCTCTTGACCGTCACTGCATTGACATGCATGATTACATATGAGTGAGTGGGACATCCTTGTTGTGAGGGCACTTGAGTCATATTGCTAGCTATTCGTTTGTTTCAAGTAGTGTAACTTGTATATATGAGTAGTTGTCTGTTGCTAATATAATTTCCATAACTTGATCCCATTGTGTCACATTGTTGTGCTTCATGTTCATACACAGTTGGTTTTGAAAAATAAGATTGGAGGGGATGTTGTGTTTTGAGTTTAAGTGTTTGATCTATTTGAATTGTTTGTGTGTGTGTCCATGTAGAGGCAGAGGTACCCTATATATATATATCGCGGATTCGATCGAATCTAACTTTTGTACAAGTCCTGTATTTGTCTTAAGAAATTCATTGAATACGTACAAATTATTTATTTAGCGCACCAAGTAACTTTAAAAGGCTAGAATCTTGGTTCCGCCACTGCTTGCATTTGTTATTATTTCTCTTATTGCAATCGTTGAGAAAGTGAAGTATCTTTTTAATTGAGGAACATATTCTTGTGAAGTAAACGTAGTATCTTGTTTGACAATTGACAGTATCTGCAACCAGACAGATGGGTGAACAAGTTGTCCCTCCTTGTGCCTCTCCCCGTAGCCTGTTCCTCCGCACTTGGGAAGTTTCCTCACAAACCTTGAAGGCTGTCGTTTCATTTGTCAACAACTTTAGCTGTGAAGTGCCATGGGTTTATCAATCACCCAATGTTGGTAAGTCTTTGACCTCTAAGAGTTTTTTTTAAAACAATAGTAGATATCATATAGATGGAATTAAGCTGAAACTTTAGGAATGCATATGTAGTCAGTGTGTTATAGTCTCTGAGCGGAGATAATACATACGCATCAAGTTGAGAAATCTGCGTCAGATGTTAAAAATCCTTACTCAAGTCACTTTTGAATAGTTACATTAACGTTTGCTTGGTTAATTCTGGACATTACATTATCCTTTTTTCAGTTATGACATGCGAAAATATTCACCGAAACTTGTTGTTTAAACATTCTTGGAAAAAATGATTAGCTTTTTATGGTGTTTTTATAGCTTTGGTGCCAGATATTGTTTGGAGATGAAAAGTTACTTCTGTTTTAGTGTATGAACTGGTGATTTTTTGTGAAAAGTGTGCTCTCTCCAATTACAATTATGCGTGTTTTGTAATTTCCTTTGATATGCCAAATTCCTTTTTTTCTTGTGTTTGCTTCAGGGCCTCTTATTGAACCTAGTGATCTGTGGTGGCTGCTAGTTATTAACACTCCCTCATTATGCATGGGCTTTGCATATATAAACTTAATGAATGGTCTGCGTGGTTACAAGATCTCGCAAGTTCTCGGCCCGGTTCTCTTATTTGGTGGACTTTTAACCGATGTTGTCGTGATATTTTTTGTTCTGTATTGGTACTACGACATGCCGTTCCGTTTAATTGGTGCTGAGGCAATATTTTTGATCGAGGTCATTCCTATGATAGTGGCATCTGCGTTGCATCACCTTTTGGAGTTCAATTATGGTTATCTTTATCTACTGCTTGGCTTCACCATGTATGTCTATGGCTGCGCGCACTTCATGCACGTAGCGTATGATATTGGAGGAAAAGACGTATTGCTAGGATTAGTATTGCAGATTCCTTTTTATATTGTGAACGGAAAATTGTTAATTAGAGCGTTGGCTTTGAGCTTCTGTGTTGTGTTATGTTTCTGTAAATACATGATGTATTCTGCTCCTGAATTACCTGAGCATGGTAAAAGTACAAAGGAGTTGGAGCAGCTGCCTTGCTGATGTGAAGGTGTTTAGAGAGGGCAAATTTCATGTAATTTTACAGTATCATAAATAATTTAGGAGTCTTTGATTCACATTTGTTCTAGCTTATTTTATGCCCTTACCACTGCGTAACTGTATCAACGGAGAGCCATGGGATGAACTGATTCAGTTTTTGTCATTTAATCTAGGTGCGAGTATATTTTGGACTTTTCGATGCCTTTGTTTGTCTTATGTTTTATTATATATTTTTTACTGGTGAAACAGAATAGCCAACCAATTGTCTTTGATGGAAAAACCACCAAACTTTCACAAATGATGCTGGTGCCCAGATATATAATGATCCCTTGTCGTTCTTGGTAATCTGATCATGGCGTTTCAACCACCTCTTGGCAGAGACAGGCTGTTATGATCGGTCTTAAGTGGTGCAAGGAGCATAACTTCAATAATATTATCATGCATAACTTCAATAATATAATCATCGAATATGATTCTCTTTTAATAATCAACATGCTACAAAGGAAGTATGATGTACCTTGGTTATTACAAGAAACTATCAATGAAAGCGCATCATTCAACATTGTTATAGAGAAGGAAATCAAGTGGCGGATGCACTGGCAAAGGCAAGTTTGGTTATGTCAAACCAAGTTTTTCATTAGGCAACTGATCTACCTAGCTATGCGAAAGGTCCTTATAGGCTTGACCGGATAATGATGCCATCTTTTAGACACAAGCACAAGAAGAACCACTTTGCTTAATCATTAGAAGTATTAACAAGTAAAAGACGGAGGAAAATGGAATATCAAGCAATGTCGCTCGCGCTATAATGGCTGCAGAGCTCTTCTCCCGATGTCTAATATATCTTTCACGCTGTCTTAGAATTTTAAGTAACTAAATAATACTACATAGCCAATAGTATCATTTTTCCTCCCACAATCTTGAAAGTAGGAGTAATGATGAGGAAGGAAGAAATTTCCTAGGATCTAGACATTAGTGGAGGAAGAGGTAACTGAACAACAGAAAAAGTTGTCCAACCTGAAAACAAAATAATTCATGGGTTTGAGAAATTGATCAACGGCTGAAGAACAAATTCACCAAAGTTGTGAAAAAGAAAATGTCATGGCTGTTTTGATTGTTTGAAGAAATTCATGTTGAACCGGCTTGAAAACTTTTCTGAATGCTCAGAGGGTGATGCAGGCTACTGTACAGGTGATATATCAATTTCCTATTTTGAAATCGCCAACTCCAGGTGTTTCACCAAGAGTTAATTGCAGTAGATAAAGTCTAAGGACATCATCAATGCTGAGTGCTTCTCAAAAGGTTCTTAGGGAGAGTAAGCTGGAAGCACTGCATTTGTCCTTTGCAAAGCCTTCAAACAGTATTTGTTTACATGATGTGGAGAGAAAGAAATAAGAGAGATTGTTGTCTACACATATAAGAGGAAGAAGACTGAAAGATGGAGCTCAATGGCTGGCTACTACACTGCAAGGTGTGCCTTAGAGGGACGGACAACTGCATAGAGCAAATGCGACTGTTAGCATAGGTTGAATCTGTCTAGTACCGGTATAGATCAGTTGTGGTTAGAAGAACTTGAGATATGGATGGTCTGACCCATTTGGCTTTGTAACTCGACGGGTGTCTCAACAACAATATGCAGGTTTCCTGTGTCATATTATGAGTAGTGTCCCTATTTTCGGCTCTTAGTCTTTTGAAACAATCCAGACAACTTGAATGCCAATAACTTGTATCGCAAAGGTATGACCGGCATCCCTTATCATGAGAGCTACAAAGGAGAAGAACGACATTGTGTGGATGATCCATGCATATAGGGCGTGAAGCTCCATCCAATTCCTTGTACAGGACATGCATATCTATATCATTTGACTTGCTTCGTTTCCTAACAGCCATCTACGTACAATGGAACCATTAGACTAATGCAACAGCTAGCAATATGGAAACAGGACATTTTGTACAATGACAAGCAGTAAGCAAACTAAACTGTCTATATACCACAACTCCAAGTTATAAAAATATATCATTAACGAGTTTGTGCAAACTAACGAACCTCAAGAATGACAGAAATTGCCCTAACTACCATGTTGTTAGAGTTTGTGATAATTAAAGTGTTTACGTACAAAACTAACGAGGGGTAATTTTGATCTATTTCAGATAATTCAGGGGTATTTTTGATCCTTTTTCGAATTCCGTTAGAGAGAGGGGTATTTTTGAGCCAAATATTTAACGGAGGGGTATTTTTGAGCCAAAAATCTAATGAGGGTATTTTTGAGCTATTTCAAATAGTTCAGGGGTATTTTTGAGCCTTTTCCGTTTTCTATATAAGTGCATTAGATATATACTAGGGTATGGAGATCACGGATTAAGAAATTAAAGAAGATTCAATTCGTTTTGATTTATGAATCATGTTTTTTGTAATGTCGTCGTTTTTATGTATAATTTAGTTTTAATATTGTTGCATGCACATATTATATTTTTAAAGAAAATTTGTGATACTTTTTTTAATATAGGTGCATTAGATATTAGGGTATGGAGGCCACTGATTATGGTAGAAGGTTAGTAGGTAGTCATGCTATGACTTGCTTTTCGATAGGTTTAGGTTTTGATGGGAGTCTAGGAGCATTGTATCTGCCGTAGTTTTAACCTCATACATGCATTTTCTTGCTTTTAATGTCCATTACTAACTATTGTATATTGTGTTTCAGTTAACGCATTATTTTGTGCATATTTTTCTGAATGCTATCTACTACTTTTCTTGCTAGTTGACATGCTTTCTTTGATGTCGTATTTTTTTTTGTAATATTTTCTTAGTATGGGGTACTAATGTTTATATCTCCATTGCAGTGATTTCTTGGAGCAGAGCAAAAAATAAATTTATTGTTAGAAATTCTTATAAATCCTCCAACATGTTGCTGCCTAGTTTTTTCAAGCCCAATAGTTTCTTCAGTTTCATTCTCTAGCTTAAAACATATGTAAGTTTTTTTTTTTACCTTCAATTCATATCTAATAATGCTATTTCGTTTAAATTACAAACATTTTTTGTGTAAACTCCACTTTAAATTAGTTGGGATTTCTAAATAGCTCAATTTAGAGTTTTATTTTGCGTTAAATTAAAAATAATGTTTTAATAATGATACTTTAAAATTCACGTGCAACGCACGTACCCTAACCTTCATCTGAAAGTGGTTGATATGCACTAAATAAGCAGCAGTATACAGGAAATTGAATAATATATACAGCTGGTATACACTCTGAAATGGACCTAAAAGTTCATGAATTTAGATCATGAATTTCCATGATCAATAAGGAACATTCTTTGATTATTCTTGAAAGAACTTAGAGTAGCTAGAATACTTTGTAAGCCAACAACTCTCAACAATTGCTTTTATAAGTCTTGACTTTATAACCTCGTAATTCTTCCATCTCAAATTACTCAAGTCACGTCCAGAGAAGTTTAACCAATTATTTTTCAAAGCGAAAATTTCGTTGAACACATCACAATTTTTACGTTCATAATAGCATAGTAATAAATATTGTGACCGCACAATACTTTTGCACCAAAAGAATTCCCTATTTCACAATCATTACTTGTGCACTTGAGAAGCTTTAGATACTAGATATAGGCAAAACTCAAAAACACTATTATGCTAATTAATCTGATCATATTAGCTAAAATAACAAGCCTTTGCATAAGATGGAATATTATCCAAATTCATATGGATAAATTTCTTGGTATCTGCTTCAAAGCATAATATACTACGTTCCTATAAATTTCTTGGTGTATGTTTATCGAAGCAAACTTTCAATTTTGTATCTAATCTCTAAACAAAATGTGTTCAAGCGAATTGAACTTTGCTTTACTTACTAATCCTCCGTTAGGTTTGCTTATAGGATTGATTGGCTTTGGAAGTTAATTTTGGATCATAAATCTTATATTTCATCACTTGAATTATCGTGTTTATATATTCTGGTGAATAGGAGTAGGAGACCAAATTTGTTTAGGATTCGATATTTGTTTAGCTCATCCTATTTTATTTAAATAACATAATACTAATAGGTTTCCTAGCTCTGATTTATAGTACATTCTATCTGTTTTGGTAGTTCGATCATGGAATTCGCCTGTCATCTTGATAGAGATGATTCTACTTCATTGGATATGTATTCTAATATTTGAAACACGAAATAGATTAAGAAATATTTGAACCATGATTGTTCCTAGCTCAACTAGGATTTATACTATTATATATAAACAGGGTTGGATGAATAAATTATTTACCTTCATCCAATATATCACTAGATCGATCTCCTTAATTTTGTAGTGAACTTTACGTTTCCGCAAAATATAAATCAATACATACAATACCCCATATTTCATTTCGTCGGCAACTAAAAATAGGTGATTAATTTGGTGGTGATTCCAAGGCACAGATCATGTACTTCCATCACCTAGTCCCAAACCAATTAGGGGTCGTTTGGTAGAGTGTATAACATTAATGTTGAATATGATGTATTAGTAATGCTTGCATTCGTAATGCAAACGTTATTTTTTATACAGTTTTTTGTTCGATGTATTAAAAATAATATATATTTATATAATTTTTATAAAAAAAAATAGCTTCTTATCAAAATGCCCTTCTTTCCATTAAAAACCCAACTTCAATTCTTCATCACGATCCTTCAAAGCTTCTCCTTTTTCCTCAAAAAATTCTCAAGTATAAATAATTTCCAGAACATCATCAAAAGTATACATTCAGAATTCTTCACAATACATGCGATAATTCGCTCTTCCATCGAAAGTGATAAAGGTAAGTTGAAAGAGAAGGAAAATTTTGATGCTAATTGGAGAAGTTTAGGAAGTGATGTTGTTGAAGATCTTTGATGGAAAAAAATAATAGAACAAAAGAGTAAAGCACAACTGATGGAAAAAACAACTATTGTTTGATTAACTGGACGGAAGAAGGAGAACTCGAGAAAATTATTGTTGCTTTTCCATGGCAAACTGCAGAAAAGCGAAAGAGGGACAATGATTTGAGGGTAATTTTGTAATTTACTAAGTTAATGCATGTGTTGAAGACTTTGTGTTACTAATACATGGAAAATGATGTGTATTGGTAATACACACTTTAATACACAAAAGTGTGTATAACTAATGCAAGTATTAGTTATGCATAGTTTAAAAAGGATACCAAACTATGGTACTATTAATACACAAACCATAATACATGTATTAGTCTTTTTATCTACACATTACATCTTAGTAGCTCATTTGATGGTTAGTTAACTTTAACGAATAATATTTCATTTTGTTGGTGTGCTAGCTCGATCTTAACCTTTTTTGCGATGTTGAATATGTTTTTCTCATGTTTCTTTTAGAGTTTATCATGGTGCCTTATAACATATTGCTGCCTTCGTGAAATAAATGGGTGATCCAAAAGGTTTAGTAGTTCTCGGCATCATTGTCAGTGTTGGTGATCGATCCATTGTTTCACCTTTCGAGGTCAAAATGCATGAACTTTGATCAACATTTCAAGATGTATTTTTTCATCATATTAGTACGAGAGGGATTACAATTTGTAATTACATTATTTTTCGTATAGTTTTCGACCATCTAAATTTTGAATATTAAATTAATCTACTTCAATTTAATTTTGAAATTTAGTCAAATTGACCTCGAAAAGAGAAACAATGACAAATGAAAAATGAATGAGAGAGTAATTCATTTCGTACAAAAAAAGAAATTACGTACCTATCTACTTCTCGTGTAAGCTTTTAGCGAAGGGGTGTCGACTAATAAACCAAATTCGTATCAAAACACAAGAATTGACGCATATATTTGACACTTTGGTCACTAAAAAAGTAATTACAATATAAATTATGATAATCATTGATTTAAAAAATAAAACAAATGACTAACACATTATAACGAGGTGAATTACACTGTTTTGGTATTAAAAAAACTATATTGCCAGCTTATGTAACTTATGTAATTGTATTATATATAGTTCACTAAGGAAGTAGCTTTGTACTTTTTCTGCCATGCTTTGATAGGGGGCCTTAATATTGTATAAGGTTCCCTTTGTCTT
This sequence comes from Capsicum pubescens, assembly GCA_030864215.1. Classification (NCBI taxonomy): domain Eukaryota; kingdom Viridiplantae; phylum Streptophyta; class Magnoliopsida; order Solanales; family Solanaceae; genus Capsicum; species Capsicum pubescens. The sequence continues at coordinate 281,611,002 of CM061543.1, read as the reverse complement.
GATTATGCGCAACCTAAAAAACATAATTTCCGAATGTCATTGTTAGTGACAGATTTAGTGAATTACCTAGAATTTGTACTAATTGGAACCTTAAGTAAAGGTGTCAAGTGGGCCGGGCCGGGCCAAATCGGAAACCGGCCCGTATAGTTTAACCGGGTTGTGGGCAGGTTCCGGTCCGGGTTGGGTTAGGTGGGCCGGGCCGGTTCCGGGTTCAACAGTAAAAATGTTGAAAACAACCCTGAACCGGCCCACTTAATCCAACCCGATTAAACCCGGTCAAACCCGATTAAAAACCGGTCAAACCCGTTTAAAAAAAATGAAAAATCCAATAGACACTACATACACTACAATTATATACACTATATACACTTCAATATACACTATATATACTACAATTATACAATATATTTTTTTTAAAATATATATGAACAATTACACATATATACGTATCATTCAATATATAATTATATATGACTATACGTACTACTTTAAATAAAACATATACTACAAATCTACAATAGTACAATATATATATACATACACTACAATATATATATATAGTTATATACTAATTTATAAAACATATACACATTTATACGTTAAATATATACGCTTACAGAAGATATATACACATATATACGCACCATTCAATATAGATGTACTGCTTTAAATAAAATATATACTACAATATACATATATATATACAACAATATGTATATATATATATATAATTACATACTAATTTATAGAACATATACACTTGTATAAGTTAAAGATATACGTCTATAGAAAATATATACACATATATACGCACCATTCAATATATATGTACTACTTTAAATAAAGTATATACTACAATATATATATTTACTACTATATTTATATATATATATATATATATATATATATATATATATATATACTTATATACTAATTTATAAAATATATACACTTGTATACGTTAAAGATATAAGTCTATAGAAGATATAATATATACACATATATACGCACCATTCAATATATATGTACTACTTTAAATAAAGTATATATATATACATACTAATTTATAAAACATATACACATGTATACGTTAAATATACACGTCTATAGAAGATATATACACATCATTCAATATATATGTACTACTTTAAAATTAAATAAACTATATACTACAATATAGATGTATTACAATATATAGATAGTTATATTATACTAATTTATAAAACATATACACATATATACGTGTATAGAAAATATATGCACACCATTCAATATATATGTACTACTTTAAATAAAATATATACTATTCTATAGTATACATTTATATATACTACAATATGTATATATATATATAGTTATATGCTAATTTGTAAAACATATACACTTGGATACATTAAATATATACGTTAACTATACATGTGTATAGAAGATATATACAATAATATACAAAACATACACTACTTAATATAATAAATTAATAATACTTGATAGTTAATTAATGAATGTTGTATTTTATTGATTGCAAAATGATCCAAAATTTATAATTTACATGAATAAAAAATCTACAAACTATGCATCATTTTTTTCAAGTCATCCATGTTAATATTAACGGGAACTTGCATAGGATAGTCAAAATCAATGGGGGCAAACCCATGCATTGGACTTGATTCTGCTGAGTTCTCCCGCGAAGTCATAATTTCTTCAAGTTTCTGCTCGTCATTCGGTTCCGGTTCCGTTCCTTGATATCTTCTTTCTGCTCTAATCCAATCTCTGAGGCAAACTAGAACATTCATTGCATTGCTTCCCAATGAGTGACGGTTGTCTTCAAGTTGTTGTCGTCCCTGACTAAAGGCGCTCTCTGATGCAACGGTTGACATTGGAACGTTCAAGATATCTCTAGCTAATCTTGAAAGCACAGGATATTGTGATTCATTATTCCTCCACTAATCCAACGTGTTGATCCGTCGTCTGCAATCCTCTGGCGGAGACCGAAGATAATACTTAAGCTCTTCTCGATAAGTTGATGTGTAAGCTTCCTCGTCAACACTGTTCCAACAGGGTAAATCATAAAAGGAATCAGGAAAACCACAATGTGCCGGCCTTTTAGAAAATGATGGCACCTCAGGAGGATGAGGAGCGACAGTTGGACTGATATGTATCGGTACAACTAAATCAACTAAATCAGCATAGTGGTTATATAATTTATCTATGTAAGAATTTGCATCAGACGTAGCCGTCCACAAATCAGGTTGTACTTGTTCAGAATCATTGTTAGTATTTATTTCTAAGTTACGATAAATAAGAGTACTAAAGTGTCACATAGTATGGTATTTAATGCACAGATTTAGCATAGCACCAACAAGAAAATAGGGGGAATCTAAAAAAAATATTTTTAAAATTTAGTAAACATGGCACCAACAGCATTTCCATAACCTTCTTTATTTTTATATTCTTTGAGCAAACCAAAAATATCGGTTATATATCTCAAAATATTACAAACAATAGGATAATAAGCACCGGAAAATTCAGCCGTAGCTACATAAAAATTTTCCAAAAACTTAACAAGATCATTAATTACAACCCAATCAGAATCAAGTAGCATGCAATCGGCAGAATCAGCAAATGAACCACAATGTTGGTTAAAAGCTAATGTAATAGGAACTCTATATTTATAACAAGTTTTTAAAAAATCATACGTAGAATTCCATCTAATATCAATTTCCTCAGGCATCAATATCGGTGCAAGTCCATTTTCTTGACATTTAACTTTAAATTCTTTAATTCTCGATCTACGATTATTTCCTTGTATAAAACCAACAGCAAGACAAATTTTTCAATATAAATCTCAAAAAACTCAAGACCATCTTTTACAATTAAATTATATATATGACATGCACACTTAATATGAAAAATTTCAGGTAACGGCGGTGATAGCTTAGATTTCAACTTTGTTATAGTAGTCTTGTTGTTAGAAGCATTATCAAAAGCGATACATAAGATTTTATTTTCGATACCATAAAATGCTGCAACTTTATGTATCGAGTCAGCAATAAATTGTCCAGTATGTTTACGATCTTCATCATATAAAAAAGCAAGAATACGTTTTGCATCACAAAATTACTATCCATCCAGTGACAAGTAACGGTTAAATAATCATTTTTATTTACAGCACGACCAAGATCAGAAGTTAGGGATATTCTACATTGAATATTTTTTAACAATGTAGATAAATAAAAATAATATTGTGAATGAAGTCTAAAAATATCTGACCGACAAGTACTTCTAGGAATACCATTAAACATAGGATTATAAATTGCTTGAATATAATGAATAAAAACATCAGAAGAAGGAAAACTAAAAGGCAAACAACCTACAACTACCATTTTTACTATTTCTTCCCGGTCCCTCAATTTATTATACTTCTTCATTACGTGACCGGTTGTTGGGTCCATTCTAGTTTGTGTGGGCCCACCAACAGCCTCACCACCTTGTGCAATTTTTAACTCTCTTTCGTGTTCTTCAGCTAAATGTCTCATTAACGTACTCGTACCCCCTTGCTTGCCTCCTCTTTTATGCTTATATATTTTTTGACAAATGTTGCATTGCACCTCAGTATCTGATATACGTTCAAAAAATTTCCATGCAACACTAGTTTGTTTACGAGCTCTTGGGGCACGGGGAGGACGGGGAGGGAAATTAACCGATTCAGATCTAACGTTAGCATTTCCTACTTCGGGTGTCTCACCAATATTTTCATCATCTTCATCTAAATCAACCTCATCTACTTCATTTTCTTCTTCTATACCATAATTTTTCTGAACTTCTAAATAATCCATATCGTGAGCACCTACACCTATTTCTTCCTCAAAAGGTTGACTAAGTGGTACCGGAGGCGAAGACACACGGGTATATCTAGTACTTGAAGTACCTCTACCGCTAGTAATTCGCTTTTTTCTACCACTACCACTTCCGGGATAAAAAATTTTGACACTTTTATCGAGGTTTCTTAATTTATCCATAGTATAAATCAAACTAAAAAATATTCAAAATACACAAAAAGTAATAAAAATAAATATTCAACAATTAATACACTAATTATAAATTAAAAGTAAGAGATGGAACGACAATACCAAATTTTGGAAGTATCCGAAGGTTGCGACTTTAGAAGCTTCCACTCGTACTTAGTAATCGCAAAATTAAAAAAATTAAAATGAGCACTTTAGAAATTAAATATATAGAATATTTGAGAATTGAGAAATGAGATTTGAGAGAGAATGAGATTTGAGACTTGAGAGGATGAAAAATTGTGTGGAAAATGATTTGAAAGTGTAGGGTATTTATAGAATTCTTTTTTGGATTAAAAAATGATTTTAAATAAAAAAAAAACTTTTTTTTTAAATATTTGGGCCCAAACTAGCCGTTATAGCCGTTGGGCCAACGGCTAGTTTGGCCCAATTTTTCAAAATCTTAAAAAATAAAAAAATGGTCTTATCCGGGCTTATCCGGGCCGGGCCGAGCCGGTTAACCGGCAGGCCCTAACCGGGTTGAGTCCGGTCCGGGTTAACCGGGCCCAAATTCAAAACCCAACCGGACCGGGACCCGGGCCCTTAAATCCCTTGGGCTTACCAAGCCGGGTCAAACCGGTCCGATTTCCTTTAGTGAACCGGTTCGGGCCGGTTAAAACCGGCCCGTTTGACACCCCTAACCTTGAGGTAAATTTTGAACACTCTAAATCACTGTGCCATCCCCTAGCTTGTGTTGAGTTGATTCAAAATCTAAATAAATACAAAATAAAAGGATCATCTTATATATATGCCTTATAACTTTTTGTCGAGGAGGTTTGGATGAACAACCTGACCCATCCTAGATCCGCCCCTAGTGATCGTTGGAGAATTGATTGAGCATGATGAAGATAAGGATATGATCTATCTATAATCTTGTTTGGCCAAATTTTTAAAATTGAATGATCTTTAGACCCAACTATATGCTCAAATGAGGTGGCATGTCGAAATAAAAAGTGTAAAGTGGCTAAAAAAAGGCACCTCTCGACAATGCACATGAACAAATTAAAACTATCCTACAGAATTCTCTATCATCTACAACAATATAGAATGCTACAAATCCCTTTGAGCTATGTCACTTCAAGAAGATTCACGTCACCCTTTACTCGAGAGATATGTCACTTCGGTCCTCGATCAAAATAAAGAAACAAGATGAAAAGATCAAAGGAAGTCACTTCTTGTGATCAATCAAATATAGGCTATAGCATAAAGAGGTGCATATCATCTTATATCGAGAAACGTGCTTCTCGAACCACTAAATTAACAAGAAGAACCTGTTAGAGACTGCAATTCTGTAAGACACATGGTATTAGACACTATAGATAATGTATATTCCAGAACTTTGTTTTTACCTAGATGAAATTGTTAGAAGCAGTAGCAAAGTCAATGAGCGCTTACAAGTTCGGAAATCTTAACGTATTAGAGGAGCTATAAAAGAGCCTGCTTTGGGTAGTTAGTTTAGGATCATGAATCTTCCCTGTGTTTTTAACGTGTCTCAGGATTCACGTGCCCTGTTATTTCTTTTGATGTGTGTTGTGTTGGTGAGTGTGTAGTTTAATGGTATGGACAAATGCAGTGCTTCCACAGCTTACTCTCCCTAAGAACCTTCTGAGAAGCACTCAGCATTGATGATGTCCTTAGACTTTATCTACTGCAATTAGCTCTTGGTGAAACACCTGGAGTTGGAGATTTCAAAATAGGAAATTGATAAATCACCTGTACAGTAGCCTGCATCACCCTCTGAGCATTCAGAAAAGTTTTCAAGCCGGTTCAACATGAATTTCTTCAAACAATCAAAACAGCCATGACATTTTCTTTTTCACAACTTTGGTGAATTTGTTCTTCAGCCGTTGATCAATTTCTCAAACCCATGAATTATTTTGTTTTCAGGTTGGACAACTTTTTCTGTTGTTCAGTTACCTCTTCCTCCACTAATGTCTAGATCCTAGGAAATTTCTTCCTTCCTCATCATTACTCCTACTTTCAAGATTGTGGGAGGAAAAATGATACTATTGGCTATGTAGTATTATTTAGTTACTTAAAATTCTAAGACAGCGTGAAAGATATATTAGACATCGGGAGAAGAGCTCTGCAGCCATTATAGCGCGAGCGACATTGCTTGATATTCCATTTTCCTCCGTCTTTTACTTGTTAATACTTCTAATGATTAAGCAAAGTGGTTCTTCTTGTGCTTGTGTCTAAAAGATGGCATCATTATCCGGTCAAGCCTATAAGGACCTTTCGCATAGCTAGGTAGATCAGTTGCCTAATGAAAAACTTGGTTTGACATAACCAAACTTGCCTTTGCCAGTGCATCCGCCACTTGATTTCCTTCTCTATAACAATGTTGAATGATGCACTTTCATTGATAGTTTCTTGTAATAACCAAGGTACATCATACTTCCTTTGTAGCATGTTGATTATTAAAAGAGAATATTATTGAAGTTAGGCTCCTTGCACCACTTAAGACCGATCATAACAGCCTGTCTCTGCCAGATTGCTGCTACCAGTTCCAAGAGGTGGTTGAAACGCCATGATCAGATTACCAAGAACGACAAGGGATCATTATATATCTGGGCACCAGCATCATTTGTGAAAGTTTGGTGGTTTTTCCATCAAAGACAATTGGTTGGCTATTCTGTTTCACCAGTAAAAAATATATAATAAAACATAAGACAAACAAAGGCATCGAAAAGTCCAAAATATACTCGCACCTAGATTAAATGACAAAAACTGAATCAGTTCATCCCATGGCTCTCCGTTGATACAGTTACGCAATGGTAAGGGCATAAAATAAGCTAGAACAAATGTGAATCGAAGACTCCTAATTTATTTATGATACTGTAAAATTACATGAAATTTGCCCTCTCTAAACACCTTCACATCAGCAAGGCAGCTGCTCCAACTCCTTTGTACTTTTACCATGCTCAGGTAATTCAGGAGCAGAATACATCATGTATTTACAGAAACATAACACAACACAGAAGCTCAAAGCCAACGCTCTAATTAACAATTTTCCGTTCACAATATAAAAAGGAATCTGCAATACTAATCCTAGCAATACGTCTTTTCCTCCAATATCATACGCTACGTGCATGAAGTGCGCGCAGCCATAGACATACATGGTGAAGCCAAGCAGTAGATAAAGATAACCATAATTGAACTCCAAAAGGTGATGCAACGCAGATGCCACTATCATAGGAATGACCTCGATCAAAAATATTGCCTCAGCACCAATTAAACGGAACGGCCTGTCGTAGTACCAATACATAACAAAAGACATCATAACAAAATGGTTTAAAATCCCACCAGATAAGAGAATCGGGCCGAGAACTTGCGAGATCTTGTAACCACGCAGACCATTCATTAAGTTTCTATATGCAAAGGCAATGCATGATGAGGGAGTGTTAATAATTTGCAGCCACAACAGTTCAATAAGAGGCCCTGAAATAAACACAAGAAGAAAAGGAATTTGGTATATCAAAGGAAATTACAAAACACGCATAATTGGAGAGAGCACACTTTTCACAAAAAATCACCAGTTAATACACTAAAACAGAAGCAACTTTTCATCTCCAGAATTAACCAAGCAAACGTTAATGTAACTATTCAAAAGTGACTTGAGAAAAGATTTATTTGTAACATCTGACATAGATTTCTTAACTTGACGCTCTTGTATTACCTCCTCTCAGAGACTATAATTACACACTGGCTACATATGCATTCCTAAAGTTTCAGCTTAATTACATCTGGGTGATATATACTATTGTTTAAATAAACTCTTAGAGGTCAAAGACTTACCAACATAATTGGGTGGTGCATCAAACCATGGCACTTCACACCTAAAGTGGTTGACAAATGAAACGACAGCCTTCAAGCTTTGTGAGGAAACCTCCCAAGTGCGGAGGAACAGGCTACGGGGAGAGGCGCGAGGAGGGACAACTTGTTCACCCATCCGTCTGGTTGCAGATACTGTCAATCGTCAAACAAGATACTACGTTTACTTCATAAGAATATGTTTGTTAATTAACAAGATACTTCACTTCTTCAACGATTGCAATAAGAGACATAATAACAAATGCAAGCAGTGGCGGAACCAAGATTCTAGCCTTTTAAAGTTACTACGTGCGCTAAACAAATAATTTGCACACATTCGATGAATTTCTTAATGACAAATGAAGGGCTTGTACAAAAGTTACTGATTCAACTGAAACCGCTATATATAAGTGGTAACTCTGCATCTAAATGGAAATAAAACAGTCTAATAAGGAGCTAGCAACATCACAAAACATAGACACACACAAACAACTCAAATAAGATGATCAAAATATTCACAATTTCAATCCTATCAGCAAAGGCACCAAACGACTTTATGCCGTTACTCTATTTGTTTTGATAACCGTAGTGTCCAGACTAGCTTTCGCGCACCTCGACTAAATCAACGTCTCCCACAACCAACAGATAGAATCACCAAATGTTTTATGCCGCTACTTTAAACACTAGCTAGTAAAGTTAATTCACCTAAATAAATTATATAGTAGTGGTAATGTCTTCGTGGGAGACTCCACTTGCATGATCACACTGGATATGTTATTCTATTATAATTCTTGTAGTAATATAGATCAAACAATTTGAAAAATTACGTGCATACCTTGTTGATAGATCAAATAAATGGATTCTTCTGGGCACACCGACACGAATATTATCTCAATTTTTATCCCAAAGTAAAAACTATCAAACTAGGTAGAGCTTATGACCTAACTGTCTTTTGTTTTTTTTTTCATATAAAGAGAGGTTATATAAACCTATTCGGTACAAATTTATCCTATTCCTATTTTAATTAAAATCGGTTTTGATATACTTATCTATTTATATTTATATCTATATCTATTCTATATTAAAAATAAAGAATATTTTCTTATTATAATTAATTAAACTCCAAAGTTAGGTTCAAAATAATAGTAAAAAATCCTTTTTTTCAAATAAAATAGGCGATTGACTTTTCCTTAAAAAAAGTTTCAATATTACTTGAATTATTAATTTAATATTATTATATTTTTTTTAGGAGGAAAGTTACTCTTAGTAGAAACTAAAGCACTAATAGACGTAAGTCCAATTTCAAGGTCACCGCCTATCCAGCTCTGTTAGTGAAACAATCATAATTAAATTTTTATTTTTGAATCAAAACCGATTTTAATTGAAATAGGAATAGGATAAATTTGTACAGACAAAATAGGTTTATATAACCTCTCTTTATATGAAAAAAATAACACAATTGGGTCATAAGTTCTATCTAGTTTGATAGTTTTTACTTTGAGATAAACAAATTGAAATAATATTCGTGTTGGTGTGCCCGTAAAAATCCATTTATTTGATCTATCAACAAGGTATGCACATAATTTTTCAAATTGTCTGATCTATATTACTACAAGAATTATAATACAACAACAACTTATAGTGATCGCACAAGTGTAGTGTGGGGTGGGTAAAGTTCATGCAGACATTACCACTACTATAATTAATCAAGGTGAATTATCGGTATAAAACACTAGCTGATTCTATCTGTTGATTGTGGGAGATGTTAGGTATTCTGTTGATTTAGTCGAGGTGCGCTAAAGCTATTTCGGACACTAGGGTTAGCAAAACAAATAAAGTAATGGCATAAAGTCGTTTGGTGCCCTTGCTGATAGGACTGAAATTGTGAATATTTGATCTATTTGAACTGTTTGTGTGTGTCCATGTAGAGGCAGAGGTTGTTGGGTTCAATATGTATCGAAATGTTCATCACTTTTCACTTGAAATTCGATATTTTATGGTATTTTTACGTTTTGATATGAAAAGAATTGTACCTCTACAATACTCTTAACTTGGAAATTGATTAATTAAGTGGGATATATACAAAAAATTTAGAAGTTAGTGATCTATGATTACTGAGGTTCATAACTAGGCTCATAACTTAATTCTGTGAATAATATGATATGGTGGTACTTCGTGTTTATATGCATGTTCAAACTATCCTTAAATTTGTGTTTGCCACAATACAGAGACAATTATTGCTACTGACCTACTGTGACTGCTTGATGCCTTCTTGGATGTTAATTTATTACATAAAGCACCATAATGCTACCTAACAAATTTCTATTACTTGTCGTCAATAATGAAACTAATAAGCTTTTTCATATTGTTCAAGTTAACAAAGTTGTAGGTGTTAATGTTTATTTTTGAAACCGTACTTTGCCAGAATGAAGTATGAATTTTAGCTGATGATGTTGTGTTTCCACAGTTAAAGGGAGCTTCAAATGCCAATAGTGAACAAAATGGAGGTTCAGCAACATTTGCAAAAGATTGCAAAGATGACAGAGTCATGGATCTTCAAAAGCCTTGTAGTGTAATAGTTGCATTAGTTATTTTAGGTTGACCACATCTGTTGTTCAGAATGTGTTAAAAGCGTTAGGTAGGAAGTTTACTTCATTGTGCTTATGAGTAGTGCTCTTTGTTGTCCATATGGAGTGTTTGGATCTCAAACGTTGTTTTGTATGGAGATAGTATTATATTCATGTATACTTTCTAATTTATGATGTGTACATATTGTGTTATAATTTATTATGTATGTAAATAAAAATTTACATTAATACAAGTGACTATTTTATATAAATCATTTCAAGTTGATAACATGTGGCAACAATTGTTGCAATAGATCAATAAATCGTTGTAATAGGTAGTCAAAAAATATTGCAACAGAATAACAAAAGCATCGTTATAGATGCTATTGCAACGGTTTAATCTTGTTGCAATAGATGAAAATAGGCGACCTAATAATTAATGGAATATTTATAATAAGTATTCAAAAAGTGTTGCAATAGAATAACAAAAGTGTCGCAATAGATGTTGTTGCAACGATTTAATGTTGTTGCAATAGATAATAATATGCGTCTCAATAAGTCAAAAAGTAACCGCCATAGCTTGACCTCTGGCGACGATTCAGACAACCGTCGCATAAATTGTTGACATAGACCTATCGCAATGCCCACCTAGGACGTTTGCTACCGTTGTGGTAGAGCTATGACAACAGTTTTTCTGTCTATTGCAACGATTTTATAACCGTCACCATAGGAATAATTTCTAGTAGTGCGGTGGTCTAAATATTAGCGTATAAACTTGCACACACCCAGTGCATACATCAAACTAATGTTCTTTATCATGATTAAGTAATTAAATTAAGTGATTACATGTTAATTAATCATGGTTAAGTAACATGAACTCTAAATTCAAACATATGACATGTATGTATTGACTTGGTGTATGTTTTAACCAAATTGAAGGAAATTCATGCATAGAAAAGAAGTATTTCCTCCGTTCCATTTTATTTGTCATTTTTTAATCGGACACAAAATTTAAGAAATGAATGATGACTTTATAATTTTTATAAAATTGCTCCTCTTAAAGTCACTTTAATATTTACTTTTTATCTTATTTAGTGGGATCCAGTAAAGATAAATCACTTGAACTCAACTAATTAATAAAAACAAAAGAACTTCAATTATCCTATAGCATCATGCATACGCTTAAACTATTTTTTATTTTTTTACTAATATATTATCAAGGTCTAATAGATTCTTTGAGATGACTAATATTATTATCTATTGAGTTGGTTAGACATATCGTATTATATATATATATATATATATATATATATATTTTTGATATTCGGTAAATACCGAATATCAAACGGTATTAATATCTTGTACCAAACCCAATACCGATTACTGAAATGTTAAAATTTTACTCCCAAATACCTTATCAAATACCGAATTATCGAATACCAATTATCAAATTTTTTGGTTCGGTTCGGTAATTCAGTTTTTGGTATTTTATGCCCAGCCCTACTCATCACGACATGATTTCCACCATCAAAACTTCATTGGGATTCACCTGAGTATTATTTTTTGGGAAAAGGCTCAAATATGCCATCGAACTATTAGAAATGGCTCATTTGTGTCATCCGTTAAAAGTTTGGCTCGTTTATGCAATTGTCGTTACAAAACATGTTCATCCATGTCATTACTTGTTAACGGTGGTTTTTCAAAAACAGCCTTGACATGTGTCGTCTTACTAGAGGTCCACATCATAAATTAATTATGAAAAAAGGCTCAAATATGCCATCGGACTATCAAAAATGGCTCATTTAAGCCATCCATTAAAATTTCAATAATTTTTCCTTAATTGAAAGGGAATAAGAGATGGAAATTTTGTAGGATTTTCATCGGATTTCACATCTTCTAAGTGAACCTTTTAATTTTCATCGGACTTGAATGTTATTTTAGTGAAGGCAACCTTTAATGCATTATTTATTATTTTTTAAAAGAAAAAATCTAAAAAGTACATGTATTTGTGATGGTGGTATATTAAGTTTTTTTTTCAACATCTAAACTCTAAAATCTACGTGTATCTTTTTAATTAGGTGGCAATATTTGGTTGGAGTACTAGTCCACATAAGAGCAAGTTTCACGCATATGTGCTGCAAGATTGAGGTATTTTTTTTTGTTCAGCTTTTGTATAGTTAAAGGGACTATTTGTACACTGGCAAAGTTAATATGTAAAATCTACGTGTATTTTTTTAATTAGGTGGCAGCATTTAGAGTACTAGTCCACGTAGGAACGATTGAGTTTCACGTATATGTGTTGCAAGATTGAAGTATTTTTTTATTCAGCTTTTGTATTGTTAAAGGGCCTACTTGTATACTGGCAATGTTAAAGCTCATAGTTATAATTTGATGTCAAGTTAAAGGTCCTATTTATGTATTATGCCTTTTGAAAAACCGCCTTAACAAATATTGGACATGTTTTGTAACGGCGATGGCATAAATGAGCCAAACTTTTAACGGATGGCATAAATGAGCTATTTCTGATACTTTAATGGCATATTTGAGTTTTTTCTCTTTGTTTTAATTAAAGTTGTGGACCTCTAGTAAGACGACACGTGGCAAAGTTGTTTTTGAAAAACCACCATTAACAAGTAATGGCATGTATGAACCTGTTTTGTAACGGCGATGTCATAAATGAGCCAAACTTTTAACGGATGACATAGTTGAGCCATTTCTAATAGTTGGATGGTATAGTTTGCCATTGTATTCCTTAGTTATATGAGATTAGAGGAATGTTGCTCCTAATCTCTAATTTTTCCAAAAAAGATAAATTAAGATTTGGTTTGGAGGGAAAAAATTACGGTTTGATATTTGAAACAAAATTGTTAGTCCATAGTGAGAGAAACACCATAAGTGATATGATCCACTGTGAACTCTGAAAATCAGCAGAAAGAGATTTTAATTTTGCTGAAAATGGAGTCTGAAAATCCAACAGAAAGGGATTTTGATTTAGCTGAAAATGGAGGAGCATGGTGAAACATAAAGAAAGAAAGTGGATGCAAAAATGGCTAAACGAGGAGGGTAAAAAGATCCTACAGAATATACGTAGGTAAAGATTAAAAAAAAGATACTGTAATATAGAATATACGTAGGTAAAGTAGGGGTGTCAAACGGGCCCGGCCGACCCGGCTCGGCCCGGCCCGATTATCGAACCTGGACCGGTTTGACCCAGCCCGATAAGCCCTAGGGCTTTAGGGTTCCGGGTCCCGGGCCGGTTATTTTATTAAAATGGGCCCGATTAACCCGGCCCGGACCAGGCCCGATCCAGGCCCGCCGGTTAACCGGCCCAAAAAATTAAAAAAAAAATATATATATATATTTTTTGGATTTTGGGCCAAACTAGCCGTTGGCCCAACGGCTATATAGCCGTTTTTGGGTCCAAACGGCTAGTTTGGGCCCATTTAGTAAAAAAAAAAAAAAAACTTTAAAAAATATTTTTTAATCCCCAAAAAAAATCTATAAATACCCTACAACTTAAAATCATTTTTCACACAATTTTTCACTCTCTCAAATCTCATTCTCTCTCAAATCTCAATTCTCAATTCTCAAATATTCAATATATTTAATTTCTTAAAGTGTTCACTTTAATTTTTTAATTTTTCGTTTATAAAGTACGAGCGAAAGTTTCTAAAGTCGCAATCTTCGGATACTTCCAAAATTTGATATTGTCGTTCCATCTCTTACGTTTAATTTTTATTTATTGTATTAATTGTTTAATATTTAATTTTATTATATTTGTGTATTTTGAATATTTTTAGTTTAATTTAATTTATATTATGGATAAATTAAAAAACCTCGCTACTAAAGGTGTTAAAATTTTTTGTCCCGGAAGCGGTAGTGGTAGTAAAAAGCGAATTACTAGCGGTAGAGGTAGTTCAAGTAGTAAATATACCCGTGTGCCTTCGCCTCCGGTACCGCTTGGTACACCTTTTGAGGAAGAAATAGGTGTAGGTGCTCACGATATGGATTATGTAGAAGCTCAGGAAAATTACGGTATAGAAGAAGAAAATGAAGTAGATGCGGTTAATTTAGACGAAGATAATGAAAATATTGCTGAAACACCCGCAGTAGGAGATGCTAACGTTAGATCTGAATCAGTTAATCTCCCTTCCCGTCCTCCCAGTGCCCCAAAACCTCGTAAAAGAACTAGTATTGCATGGCAATTTTTTGAACGTATATCAGATATTGAGATGCAGTGCAATATTTGTCTACAAATATATAAGCATAGAAGTGGAGGCAAGCAAGGGGGTACGGGTACGTTAATGAGACATATAGCTGAAGATCACAAAAGAGAGTTAAATATTGCAAAAGGTGGTGGGGATGTTGGTGGGTCAATGCAAACTAGAATGGACCCAACAACCGGTCAAGTAGCGAAAAAGTATAATAAATTGAGGGACAGGGAAGAAATAGCTAAAATGGTAGCTGTGGGTTGTTTGCCTTTTAGTTTTCCTTCTTCTGATGCCTTTATTCGTTATATACAAGCAATTTATAATCCTATGTTTAATGGTATTCCTAGAACTACTTGTCGGTCTGATATTTTTAGACTCCATTCACAATATTATTTTTATTTATCAACATTGTTAAAAAATATTCAATGTAGATTGTCCCTAACTTCTGATCTTGGTCGTGCTGTAAATAAAAATGATTATTTAACCGTTACTTGTCATTGGATGGATAGTAATTTCGTGATGCAAAAACGTATTCTTGCTTTTTTATATGATGAAGATCGTAAACATACTGGACAATTTATTGTTGATTCTATTGTTAAAATTGCCGGATATTATGGAATAGAAAATAAAATGTTATGTATTGCTTTTGATAATGCTTCTAACAACAAGACTGCTATAACAAAAATAAAATCTACGCTATCTCCGCCCTTGCCTGAAATTTTTCATATTAAGTGTGCATGTCATTTATATAATTTAATTGTAAAAGATGGTCTTGAGTTTTTTGAGCTTTATATTGAAAAAATTCGTCTTGCCGTTGGTTTTATTCAAGGAAATAATCGTAGATCGAGAATTAGAGAATTTAAAGTTAAATGTCAAGAAAATGGACTTACACCGATTTTGATGCCTGAGGAAATTGATACTAGATGGAATTCTATGTATGAATTTTTAAAAACTTGTTATAAATATAGAATTCCTATTACACTAGCTTTTAACCAACATTGCGGTTCATTTGCTGATTCTGCTGATTGCATGCTACATAATTCTGATTGGGTTGTAATTAATGATCTTGTTAAGTTTTTAGAAAAATTTTATGTAGCTACGGTTGAATTTTCCGGTGCTTACTATCCTACTGTTTGTAATATTTTGGCATATATAGCCGATATTTCTGGTTTGCTCCAACAATATAAAAATAAAGAAGGTTATAAAGAAGCTGTTGGCGCCATGTTTACGAAATTTAAAAAATATTTTTTCCTGATTCCCCCTATTTACTTGGTTGGTGCTATGCTAAATCCGTGCATGAAATATAATCATATGTGTCACTTTAGTACTCTTATTTATACTAACTTAGAAATAAATACTAACCATGATTCTGGACAAGTACAACCTGATTTGTGGACGGCTACGGATGATGCAAAGGATTACATAGTAAAATTATATAATCACTATGCTGATTTATTTGATTCAGCCGTACCTACAAATATCACTCCAACTGTCGCTCCTCATCCTCCCGAGGAGCCATCATCTTCTAAAAGGCCGGCACATAGTGGTTTTTCTGATTCGTTTTATGATTTAAATTGTTGGAACAGTGTTGATGAGAGAACTTACACATCAATTTATCGGGAAGAGCTGAAATATTATCTTCGGACGGCACCAGAGGATCGCAGACGACGGATCAACACGTTGGATTGGTGGAGGAGTAATGAAACACAATATCCTGTGCTTTCAAGATTAGCTAGAGATATCTTGAATGTTCCAATGTCAACCGTTGCATCAGAGAGCGCCTTCAGTCAGGGACGACAACAGCTTGGAGACAACCGACACTCATTGGGAAGCAATGCAATGAATGTTCTAGTTTGCCTCAGAGATTGGATTAGAGCGGAAAGAAGAAACCAAGGAATGGAACCGGAGCCGAGCGACGAGCTGAAACTTGAAGAAATTATGACTTCACGGGAGAACTCAGCAGAATCAAGTCCAATGCATGGTTTTGCCCCCGTTGACTTCGACTATCCTATGCAAGTTCCCATTAATATTAACATGAATGAGTTGGAAAAAATGATGCATAATTTATAGATTTTTCATTCATGTAAATTATAAATTTTGGATCATTTTGCAATCAATAAAATTCCCCAAATTCATTCACTCCTTAGTCGTTTTTTTTTTTTTTATTTATTTAACGATTTAAAATTTTAAATTGAATTTCTAGTTTTCTACTTTAAATTAAAAACTTACTTCTAATATATTATTAATTTACTACCAAATATTATTAATTTATTATATTAAGTAGCATATGTTTTGTATATTTGTGCATATATCTTCTATAGAAGTGTATATTTAACGTATACATGTGTATATGTTTTATAAATTAGTATATAAGTATATCTATACATATTGTAATGTATATATAATGTAGTATATTTTATAAGTAGTAGTATTTATACATTGAATGGTGCGTATACACGTGTATATATCTTCTATAGAAGTGTATATTTAATGTATACATGTGTATATGTTTTATAAATTAGTATATAACTATACAAATATATATTGTAATGTATATACATTATAGTATATTTCATTTAAAGTATTACATATACATAGAATAGAGTGAATGGATCTTCTATAGACGTGTATATTTAACGTATACATGTGTATATATTTTATAAATTAGTATATAACTATACAAATATATATTGTAATGTATATATATTGTATATATCTCATTTAAAGTATTACATATACATAGAATAGAGTGTATATATGTGAATAGATCTTCTATAGACGTGTATATTTAACGTATACATTACTTTATGTTTTATAAATTAGTATATATATTGTAGTATATACTTTTTTTAAAGTAGTACATATATATTGAATGGTGCGTATATATGTGTATATATCTTCTATAGACGTATATCTTTAAAGTATACAAGTGTATATGTTTTATAAATTAGTATGTAACTATATATATATACATTTTTTTGTATATATATATATGTATATCACTATATTGTAGTATATATTTTATTTAAAGTAGTACATATATATTGAATGGTGCATATATATGTGTATATATCTTCTAAAGTAGTATATATTTAACGTATACATGTGTACATGTTTTATAAATTAGTATATATATATGTTGTAGTGTATATATATATATATATTATACTATTATAGCATATGTTTTATTTAAAGTAGTACGTATAGTCATATATAATTATATATTGAATGGTACGTATATATGTGTAATTGTTTATACTTTATATATTTTTTTAAAAAATATATATTGTATATTGGAGTGTATATAGTGTATATTGGATTTTTTATTTATTTTTTAAACGGGTTTGACCGGTTTTTAACCGGGTTTGACCGGGTTTTGGTGGGTTTGACCGGATTGGGTTAAGTGGGCCGGGTTCGGGTAGGTTTTAATTTTTTACTGTTTGGCCCGGCCCGATTAATGCCAAACCCGGCCCGTAACCGGTCCAGAACCCGGGTAAAATGGGAGGGCCGGTTCCGGGTTAGCCCGGCCCGGCCCGTTTGACACTCTTAAGGTAAAGATAAAAAAAAAATCTTTCTCGAAAAGGTGAACTACTTTCTAGTCATAGATGAGTCTGCTTTTGTTTTTGTTTTTTACCTAAATGTACTACACTAGAGTATTACTATTATGGGTCGGCCACGTAGGAAAATGTAAAATATTACTATTATAATTCTACACTATCAACATTGAAAAATATACTATTATTTTTTAGAATTAAATGGGATCAATACCGATAAAAGTGAAACTGTATCTTTAAATAATTATCAAATAAAAAAATAATATTTTTTTAGATGAATAAAAAAAATGACGACATATAAAATAAGACGGAAAGAGTATTAATCTCTCCAAATCTATATAACATGTATTTGCTGATCTATCTAAGACTAAGTAGAAATTATGTCTAGATATTTCATCGCTTAAAAGGTATTGAATTAAAAGAACAAAGATTTTATACTGCTATTTTACATTAATGTCAAATAAAGTTAAATTCGTTCAGTAAATCATTGACACGTTTATTATAAATCACTTTTGAGCGTGTAATTTTAAAATCAGATTAAATTTTTACGTATCTCGTTATGTGCTAAATGATCATTTACTTTTTTTGAATCTAAATTAGATAGTACCCCTTTATGTGCTAAATGATCATTTACTTTTAGGGATCTGTCTTAGACTTTGTTGTGTAGCAGTATAATACTTCCAATGGATTTGTTTTACGTAAATAAATGTAGTACAAAATGCAATTCTTAAAATAAATAATTAAAAAAAAGGGTAGGGGGTGGGGGTAGGGGTAGGGGGAGGCAGGGGGTTGATTAGCAAAATGGGAGGAGAAAAATAAATTACATGTTATTATGTGTACAAGCGGAGTCAGAATTTCAATTAAGGGGCTCAGTATTCAAAAAAAATTTGGTCGAAGGGATTCAACATCTATTATAATTACATAAAGAATAATTTTAATCATATATTAATGGTATATTTTTCCGTCGAAGGGGGTTCGGATGAATACCCTTATAACGAAAGGCTGTCTCCGCCCTGATTATTTATAGAGGCGGAGCCAGGATGTCAACTAAGGGATTCAATATTCAAAGAAAACCTAGTCGAAGGGGATTCAACACCTACTATGACCACATAAAAAATAATTTTAATTATATATAAATAGTATATTTTTTCGTTAAAGGAGATTCGGATGAACCCCGCTGACTCACCCCTGTGTAAATAACTTTTAGCGTATTATATAATAAATCTATTGTAAAATTACGTGATCACCGAAACTTAATTACTAGATTTGAATATTTTTTGTATGTTTTGATCCTAGTGGAAGCTTATGACAAACTTAGTGATCGTAAACTAGCAGACATTTTCTCTTTCCATTGTGAATATATATTTATGTGTATGGTATGCTTTAGTTAAAAATAAATCATTTTTCATATGTAATTTAAAGTAACGTGAAACATTTTTATATGCTACTCATATATTTATAAGTTAAATTATTTACTGAGTATGGAAAATATGAAATACTCGCGAAGAAATTGTTAATTCAAACTAGAAGCATCAATATGGGTTGTGATGCAGTGGATGGGGCTGCTCCATCCTTAACCAGAGGTCGAAGGTTCGACCCTGGGTACGGAGAAAACTCTGTTGGGAGTGCTGCCACCTTAATGGGCCCTACAATGGGCGATCCGGATTAGTCGGGGCTCTAATGCGGGCACCAGACACCGGATGAGAAATCAAAAAATTCAAACTAGAGGCGAATTCAGAATTTGAAGTTTGTAGGTGCACCGGAGTTGTTAAAGGCACGCAAAAGCCCTGAAGCAAGACTCAAAATGTGTTGAGCCCTCGCCTCACTTAATGTGCAGTTTAGGACTTTAGATTCTAATGTCTAAAGCATGTTTTCCCTTGTCATTGTCTATGAGGTTTTTCTGAAGAGACGAACACTAAGCAATTAATATTTTACTTTATAAAAAAAAAAAAAAAAACTTTGTTCATATATTTGTCATTCATGCTTATATTATTAGTTTTGGATGAAACATGCATTTTTTTTCTCTCTCTTTATGTCTTTTACGTTAAATCTCACGCTTTATTTACACTTTGTGTTTAAAGCCGCAACAGGTCTTAAAGTTTTTTTTTGACTTTTTTTCTTTTGATAATACTGTGGTACATCAATATTATCTTAACTTAGATGTTAGTAAACCTTTCAGTGTTGATTAGGAGATATTATCTTATTCGATTGATCATTAATGACATGATCAATAGTACTGAATAAATAATTATATATAACAAATTGAGCTCTAAGCTAATAAACTTTACTTTCGTATAATATGAAATTCAACTAATATTTTGACTTTTAACTTTTTTGAACCATCGACGATGGTAGCTCTTTAAGGATATTCACTTCACTCTTTAAGAACTCATATATTCACTTCACTCTTTTAATAAAATTTTAATTACAAGTATAGTCGTATATTTTACTAATCTAAACTTACTAATAATGTTTGAGAACATTAAATTTGAATATTATTACTTTACATAATTATTTAATGTTAAAGAGTAAAAAAAAAATATATAATAATATTTTTTTAATTTCACCAATTGAATAAGGAAATTGCACAAGCATCTTTAGTACAAAATTCAAGTAAACTAAAAGAGTAATTCCCCCCACATAGCTTCGGCCAAAAAAAACAAAGTCATCGCCATTATTATCGGCCAACCTCCACCATCAAAACATCATAGTCACTTTCTCTTCTCAATCTACCTTCTATGTTCATCGTCACCTCACACCGAAGCTAGTAAACAAATTAAAAATCAATTATACATCGTATAAAGTAGCTACCAATCGGAGGTGTTTGAAGAAGAGTGAGTTTATAAAAGGCTAAACATATTGACAATCTCTAAATAAAATTTGACACCTCAACTACACATTATTCATTTTAAACATTTCAATGTCATTATGATACTTTTTGTACAGACTTAAATTATGTTTCCAATCAAATGACAACATATAACATGAGACGGAGGGAATGTGTGTGTGTATATATATGTATGTGTGTGTGTGTAAGTGAGGATTTGAAGGATAATTTTGTCATTTATGACTTTATCTCAAAAATAAATTAGATTGGGATTGTTATACCACTAAATATATAGATCAGAATTATTTATCTTGATACTATTTATTAGTACTGAGATAAGATATTCCAAACTTAACAACCAAATAAAATATCAAAAAATTTATTCGAAAACCATTATCTTATCTCGAAACTATTTGTATTAATATCTTACAGCAAATGACACTTAATCATTTGAAGCTTTGGCTTAAAGTTGGATAAGGAAAAATTATATGACATGGCAAATATGTGTCATGTATTTTTTGACTCACCAAGGTGGTGGTGGGTGTGGGGGGTGAGGGCTAGAACATTTTTGGTAGTACTACATTTTAATTTTGTCCCTCTGTATTTTTGCTGCCTCTCTTTTGTGATAGCTATTAATAGTGATATTTTTTTGGCGCCTTTTTTTACTCCTTAGAACATTGTCCTATGACACAAGAATTAGGAAAGTGCGAATTTTATCTATATTATCTTTCAAATATAATGAATTTAATAAAAAAAAATATATTAGATAATGAATCGTATTTAATGATAAGGGTAAAATTGATAGAAATAGATAGATTATCCATTAACTTTATAAATTGAACAAGTATTATTGAACATTTCAAATTAAAAAATGGACAAATAAAAATAAACGAAGGGAGTAATTTTTGAGATTAATTATTTCCTACATCTATATTTGTTTGTCACTATTTTAAAAATAGAATTTAATTTTAATTATTATTTTTAAAATATAAAAAATAATTCTTTTCATGTCTTACGTCATTAAAAACTCAAATTGTGTTTTAAGTTCGAAATTTTCCTCTAAATGTAGGATTTCAATTTTAAGTTTTCTGGTTTTAAATTTTATTAAAGTGAAAATTTGACTCATAAATTTGTATTTTGCAAAAGATTTATAATTTTAAATTTTATTTATATAAAAAAGTAACACGTGAAGAGATTTTGTATTATGTTGAAAAATTACTACAATAACATATTCAATGTATATCTATTTTGCGGAGTTTGAAGAAAATAGAATGCACACAATTCGTATTCTAACTTCAAAAATGAGGTAGAGAGGCTATTCCGATACACTCACTCTCCCAGCTTAATTTAAAAATATTTTTAAATTTTTGATTGAAAGAAAAAAGAAAAAAAATGGTTGGTGACACATGGCAAAAAAAACAAATTACTACAACAGCTTTCTCTCTCTTCATTGTGAGCAGTTATAACAACGACATTTCTTAGCCATTTCTCCACATTCGAGCTCACTCTGCAAAACACACAGGAAAAAAAGAGAGAAAGCAAAAATGTTGTTCTGGGAAAAAATACTCTGGTTTCTCGGTTCACTACTTTCCATAGTAGCCATGATTGTTCTGTTGCTGATCGATGGAATACGTGGTAGTGCTGGCAAGGAAAGTTCCATCAGACAGTATACCATCGCTGCAGGTCTTCTAGCTTTACACACATACGCTTTTGTGTGTGCTACCTATATCATTCCTACTCTTAGGGATGTACCTGCTATGTTACCTCCTGTTGTTCCATGGCTTGCTAGGTGCCTCCACGGAGTTGGTACTGTGATCGGTTGGGGTTCACTTGTTCTTACACTGATCTTCAGGCCTGATGTGGGAATCTATGTGTATTTTGCTCATTTGTCTGGAGTAGTCTGCATTTTCTGTACTATTATGCTGCTCAGGCCCGTGGCTACGGACATGGGATGTATGTATGCACTATGTGCACTGTCTATAGGTTTGTCCAGGCGAGACGGTCATCTTGGAGTTCTTACGTGGATTGCTCTGGCATTTTGCATTTTGCTTGTGGTTATCAGGGCCATTTTGGAGAGCATAGCTGTTGCTGCTGCTGCTGCAGGGGAGCAGGGTGAGCACCCGCCGGAGCCTTGAGACTATTTTTTTTGAAACTCCACCATGAGGATAGTGATGATGAGGAATAGCAGACTTCTTTTTCGAACCTTGCATTATTAAGTCCATTTTTGTATGTATTGTCTTCATGTTTTTTATTTTGGAACTTTCTATGAATTGAACGAATGTTTGCTTAATTTAACATGGGGTTGCTCAAGAATGTTTAAAGTCTGCATCTTTTTTCGAAAAAATTATGAGTTCTGTAATGGGTTGAAATTAAGGGGCATTCCGGTGCACTTAAGCTCCCACTAAGTGTGGGGTCCGGGAGGATAGGACCACAAGGGTCTATTGTGCACAATCTTATCCTACATTTGAGCCTATTTCGTTAATGAATTGAAGGAGTTTTTGTTTAATCTGATTTAGATTTGCTCGAGAATCCTAAAAGTTTGTATCTTGCTTAAAAAAATTGTGAGTGTGCGTATGGATGGAAACATTTTTGCTTAATTTGATGCGGGTTTGCTCAAGAATCCTCAAAGTTTGTGTCTTTAATGTATTAGTGGGTAGTTCTTGGTGCAAGTTGCACATAAGTTGATCTTTATGGGTTTTTGGTGGGGTGGCGCTAATTGAATTTGGCGTTTTATTTGAACGGCTTTTCTTGGATCCTATAGAAATTGATGTGTTCCTATTGTGAGATTTTAACCCTGTTCTGGCTATTTCTCACCCATGGGGGTTTATATGTTATTGTGATCTTCGTGAAAAAAGCTTGATAGTTCATATTGTTTCAAATACTTTTTATATGGTTCTTCGAATTTGTAGTGCTAGTTTTAACTTCCTTTTGTTATTGTTAATGATTGCTATGGAATGTATCTATGGACTATCGGAAACGGTTGTGGGTGTTTTGGGATTGCTAAGACTGATAGGCCTGTATTCACTAAGCCTGGTTGGAGAGTCCACTTTGGGTACAAGGGCAAGACATGTATGAGTGTAGAATCTCGTTAGTTTCTTTCCTGTGAAGTATTTTGTAACAAATTCAATAATATCATTCTTGATGATGTCCCAACATGTTTGAAAAATTTTCCATTAAAACCATCCGGACCAGCACTACTCACACTACTCATGCTGAACACTGCTTGTTTGATTTCTTCTTCATTTGGCATACTGTGTAAGGAGTTCATTTTCTTCATTGGTGATCAATTTAGGAATACAATTATTGATAGAAGTATTATTGGACTGATGCTTGAGATTAAAAATTTTTTGCAAGTGGTTAATAGCCGTTTTTGCTATTTTATCCTCCCTTTGAATCCACCTATCTCTGTGATTCTTGATTCTGAAAATTTGGAGACTTCTTCTCCGATCTCTCAAAATATTGCGAAAATACTTAGAATTGCAATCTCCTTCTTTAAACCAACTACTTTGAGTTTTCTGTATGAGAAGAGAGTCTTGCAATCCCAACCACCTGATATATTCTACATAACCTTTGTTGAGTTCCTCCCTATCATGCTCCGTGTTACTGTTCAAATTCATATCCTCCATAATAAGGATCTTAGCTTCCCACAGGTTGACTTGTTCATTAATATCACCCGTAGTCTCTCTGGACCACATACTTAGTCTCTTACTGAGGAATTTCAACTTTGACTCTAGTCTCCACATAGCATTACCAGAAATGTTAGTATTCCACTCCTGTTGAACCACCTCAATAAAATATGGTTGTAAAGTCCAGAAATTAAGGAATCTGAAATATTTAATGTGGTTCTGTTGGTTGTTGTGAGAGCTTAATAAAAGAGGTCTATGATCTGAGCCTATTCTAGAAAGATGCTTAACCATATTATGATTAAGAAGTTGAGCCCATTGATCATTGATACAAACTCTGTCGAGTCTCTTCCAAATACTTTTGCTAGGTCTTCTATTATAGCACCAAGTGAATCTTGATCCACATACATCCAGAGTGCTAATAAAATCCAAGCTTTTATAAGCTCAATGTGGCTTACCGCCAATCTTCTCTGTCTGATCTATTATAACATTGAAGTCACCCCCGATGTACCATGGTCCATCAATGTTGTTATTCATGCTCTCAATACTATCCCACAAATATCGCCTTTCTACAGTAGAACACTTGGCATAAACTGCAGTGATGAAAACACTAGTGTTTGCATTGTGCTCCTTCATGTTGAGAGTGATGTGTTGTTCATGGTCTACAACAACTTCAGTATGATCCAGAAAGTTCCAAAAACACCATATTTTGCCATTGACGTTGGCCACACAGTTCTGAAAACCTAAGAATCTTCTGTAGCCATCGATCTTACTCATATCCACAGAGGGCTCAAAAATAGCCACAAAGGACACTTTGTTAATGTTGGTAAGTTGTTTGAGTCTGTGAATAGCTTTCTCTGACCTTACACTTCTAATGTTCCAAAAGATTGCACTAATCATTGGGTATCGGGGGAAGAGATGGTTTGTTTAGGCCCTCTTTCTTTGCAGAAAAAGATTTCCATATTTTTCGTTTGTCATCCTTGTTGTTTGTTTCTACTTCTCCCTCTTTTTGTGGTATTGTTCTGAATAGGTGAGTGACTTTCTTCATTTTTGTTGTATTTATTGTCTTCTGAAGATCTGCCTTTTTTGTTCTGCATATTTCCTTTCCTCCTTGTCCTTCCTCTTCCTCTGTGAACAGTTTCTGTCTCTATTTCTTGTATTTCGGTGTGGTTGTTGTTGGTGTTTTCTGTTTGTCTTCCAGAAATATCTCATTCTCTAGTTGGTTGGTTGTATTCTTGGTTCCATCTTTCCTTTCTTCTTCAATTTCCTTGATCCGAATTGAAGATTCACAATTGAGATCGACAACGAGGTTGATGGCTTTTATGTTTTTAATCTCCATCGGAAAACTCTCAGATCGTTTATCATTCACAACGTTTTCCACACTGTTCTGAACCTCTTTAGGTTCACTAATATTCCTGTTTTGGTTTCCAGTATCATCCACAGAGTTAAGAGAGAACAAATGTGAACCAAAGACTCCTAATTTATTTATGATACTGTAAAATTACATGAAATTTGCCCTCTCTAAACACCTTCACATCAGCAAGGCAGCTGCTCCAACTCCTTTGTACTTTTACCATGCTCAGGTAATTCAGGAGCAGAATACATCATGTATTTACAGAAACATAACACAACACAGAAGCTCAAAGCCAACGCTCTAATTAACAATTTTCCGTTCACAATATAAAAAGGAATCTGCATTACTAATCCGAGGAGTACGTCTTTTCCTCCAATATCATAGGCTACGTGCATGAAGTGCGCGCAGCCATAGACATACATGGTGAAGCCAAGCAGTAGATAAAGATAACCATAATTGAACTCCAAAAGGTGATGCAACGCAGATGCCACTATCATAGGAATGACCTCGATCATAAATATTGCCTCAGCACCAATTAAACGGAACGGCATGTCGTAGTACCAATACATAACAAAACATATCACGACAACATCGGTTAAAAGTCCACCAAATAAGAGAACCGGGCCGAGAACTTGCGAGATCTTGTAACCACGCAGACCATTCATTAAGTTTATATATGCAAAGCCCATGCATAATGAGGGAGTGTTAATAACTAGCAGCCACCACAGATCACTAGGTTCAATAAGAGGCCCTGAAGCAAACACAAGAAAAAAAGGAATTTGGCATATCAAAGGAAATTACAAAACACGCATAATTGTAATTGGAGAGAGCACACTTTTCACAAAAAATCACCAGTTCATACACTAAAACAGAAGTAACTTTTCATCTCCAAACAATATCTGGCACCAAAGCTATAAAAACACCATAAAAAGCTAATCATTTTTTCCAAGAATGTTTAAACAACAAGTTTCGGTGAATATTTTCGCATGTCATAACTGAAAAAAGGATAATGTAATGTCCAGAATTAACCAAGCAAACGTTAATGTAACTATTCAAAAGTGACTTTGAAACATCTGACGCAGATTTCTCAACTACTTTACTTCACAAGAATATGTTCCTTAATTAACAAGATACTTCACTTCCTCAACTATTGCAATAAGAGAAATAATAACAAATGCAAGTAGTGGCGGAACCAACAAGGTTCTACTATGGAAAATTCACAGGAAGTTATATTAACTCGTTAGTCGTTCATAAGGTGATATAACTGAATTATGTTTCTCTGCATTTCAGTTTAGGACAGTCTGCAGGAGACGTTCTTCGTAGATGATCCAACCCATTATTTCAATGTTGCTACATTATTGAAGGTGTTGGCTTGACTCGAGGACTGAGAGCTGGAACGGTGTGGATTAACTGTTATGATGTATTTGATACTACGATTCCTACTATCAGTTGTATGTTTTTCAAGTTGAAAGTTTTTGGAATGTTGTACATCTTATTAAAGCTGAGAAGCAGCATCATAAACATTTGAGACTTGAGTTATGACTTAAGACTTAAGCTAAGCTGTAGCCACAAAAGAATTATTGTATGCATATTAAGTTCGATTTATTAACATGGGAACTGTGTGATAGGATGAGTATGACCTCATTGTATATATACAATTGCTTAGCATTAACATCCAATGAGTTGTGTGGCTGTCAAGGAGATCAAAAGCATTAATTAAGCTCCTTTGCCTTTTTATCCTGGACCCAACCCGATATTTTACCCGTCTCAACCCAACCCGTTTCAACCCGAAATAAATTTGGGCGGGTCATGACCCAACCCAATATTCAATTCAATCCATTTCATATTTGGGGGTTAAGAGTTTCTCATTTATATTTGATAAAAACGAGATCTTCATTTTATAGATAGCTGCATGGATCTTGTGGAACTTTAGTTAAGTGTTTCCTTACTTGTATACACTGCCTTATTCCTTGAAAATTACTTGACATCATAACCACTACCTTTCATGTTCTTTTCATTACTAGTAATAATTATAGAAACATAAACTTCGTTACAATTTGCTCTCTTTTTTTTTAAAAAAAAATAGTTTCCTTTTTTGAATTTAAAATTGATATGGTGTTAATTGAAATCCAGCTGCTGTGAAGATTAGCCCATGGAATGTTGGTACAAGATTTCTACTCAATGTAATACCCCGGAAAATTTTTTCGTTGAAATTTTGTGCGTAAACGTGTCGGGATCCTATCTTCGAGACTGATTTATAATTTTTCTGTGTGTCATTTCTTGGATTTCGACCCACCATTTCGTAGAGCATCGAATAAGATTTCCAAATATATGTGGATCACCCAAAACGGGCACTCGAACAATGAGTTACGACCATTCTGATCAAACTACGACCATTCCGATCGAACTGTAAACAGTAAAACGTGCAGGAAAAAGTACTGAGGCCAGGCGTATTTTTTCTCCAACTTTAAACGATCATAACTCCTTGTAAATAATGATCTGGGTGATCTACTATATATCAATGGAAAGCTCTGCGAGTCCTCTTTCCAATAAACTTGGTTTCATCCAATTTTTCTAACGGACCAAAAAGTTATGGTCAATCTAGTTCAGCCTATCAAAAGCGAATTTTTGGGTCAACTTCAAACGATCATAACTCCTTGTACATAATGATCTGGGTGAGCTACTATATATAAACGGAAATATATGAGAGTCCTCTTTCTAATGAAATTGGTTTAATTCAATTTGGATATTGGAGTAAAACGTTATGGTCGATCTACTTCAGCCTATCAAAACAGTCCCCAAATATCCCGGCCACCGTTTTATAGTTTCGAACGTGCTCGATTATATCCGAAACCTATCCATTTTTGGAAATCTTTATATCGTTGGAAAGCTTATTCAATAACCTTCGCAAGGATCCATCGACGGGCAAATTCCGGTATAAAAAAAATAAAAAAAATTAATTCCATATAAATAAGACCAATACACGTACTTGAATACGCCAATACACGTACTTGAATACGGGGTGTTACAGTTACACTCAATTAATTCATGAAACACTCGCCCGTATACTGCAGGACCACGATCCATCTCATTAGGTACTCTAGTTGTCCTTTGTCGATTAGGACGATGATAGAATTCATTACTTCTCATTATAAAACTTGGAGATGGCCAATATGCCTCGTGCCCAACCGGTTAGATCAACTTGAATAGATCTAACCTCATATGTCCCAGTGGATATTCAAATATATATTCAATAATTCAAATCGTCATTGGGAAGCATAAAGCTTGACACATATCTCAAAATATTATTCCAAAATACCATCTCGAAATACGTCCCAAAATCATTCAAAATACCACCTCGTGGTAAAAGTGTGTAATTCGCAATGATAATTATTAAATCATATCATGAAAACATTGAGATAATCATATAAATCAAAGTTTATTCATTCAATCATTGGTGGATTGTTTTGATAGGCTGTAGTAGATCGACCATAACGTTTTACTCCGACAGCCAAATTGGATGAAACCAATTTCATTAGAAAGAGAACTCTTAGAGGATTTTGTTGATATATAGTATCTCACCCAGATCATTATGTACAAGGAGTTATGATCGTTTGAAGTTAACCCGAAAATCCGCGTTTGATAGGCTGAACTAGATTGACCATAACTTTTTTCTCCGATAGTCAAATTGGATGAAACCAATTTCATTAGAAAGAGGACTCGCAGAGCTTTCCGTTGATATATAGAAATCACCCATATCATTATGTACAAGGAGTTATGATCGTTTGAAGTTGACTCTGAAATTCGCCTGGCTGCAGTAATTTTAATTTCCTGCATGTTTTACTGTTCACAGTTCGATCGGAATGGTCGTAACTCATCGCTCGAGTGTCCGTTTTCGATGATCTACATATCGTTGGAAATCTTATTCGATACTCTACGCAATGGTAGGTCAACTTCTTAGAAATACTACACAAAAAATTTATGGATCGCTCTAAAGCGTAGAACTCGATACGTTTCTCACGAAATCTTTACGAAGAAAATTTTCCGGGGTATTACATAAGATGAAACATAATACTCACAGATGACATCTGAAAGATAGAAAAGAGTTGCAAACTCTATCGGAATGTTGGTACAAGATTTCTACTCAATTAATTCATGAAACAATTATTAGACTTAGAAATAATCCACAAAACAAAATTCATTAGACTTAAAACGGTTAGAAATTTTAAGAGTACCCACTTAAGTTTGATTACGATTTGGACATCGGCGCCTATCATGTCCAGTCTGTCTACACAACCCGCAAGCTCGCCCATATATTGCAGGACCACGATCTATCTCATTAGGTACTCTAGTTGTCCTTTGTCGATTACGACGACGATAGAATTCATTACTTCTCATTATAAAACTTGGAGATGGCCAATATGCCTCGTGCCCAACCGGTGAGAATGACCCGAAATATGTAGCAACATAATTCTCTGTTGTGAAATGCTCGCTAACAAAATTTCTAGCTAGCCCTCCCATTCTTTCAGTAACCTTCATGACATGTGAACACGGAAAGTGCAAATTAGCCCATTTTCCACAATCACATTTTTTATCATTTAGTGAAACACGATGAGGATTACCACCAGTACCATCAACTTGAATTGATCTAACCTCATATGTCCCAGTGGATATATTCCAATCAAAAACAAAGTGTCTTTTTGAACTTTCGTAGTTCTTCTCCCACTTTACTTTGAACCTGCTTGTCCATAATTCCTTTTGCTCTACAAGTTGGTGCGCTGTTTGAGATCTACGGATATACCGTTCAACTATTTGCTCCAATGAAAGTCTCACCATGGCAGTGACAGGCAATCCTCGAGCTTTCTTTAGAAGACCGTTGAAAGACTCTGAAAGATTTGTTGTCAACACTCCCCATCTTTTTCCATCATCATGGCTAATCGTCCATTTTTCCAATGGAAATTGCATGAGATATTCATATGCTTCTTCATTTTCTTCCCTGATTTCCCACATCAAAGCTTCGAACTTCCTTACTTGATGAGCCGATGCAGCATTCCACATCAGATCACTGAGATTCCTGTTTGGAAAATAAGATTGAAAGTTACTCTTAAGATATCTTACGCAAAATCGATGAAAGGCCCGAGGCTCCTGGAATTGCCACAACTTCGATAAACTAGCTAAGATTCCTTTTGCCCTATCAGAGATAATACATACATCTTCTCTATCCTTTATTACATGTGCGCTTAGTTTTCTAAAAAAACCATTTCCATGCCTCTTTCGATTCCCTGTCAACAATAGCAAATGCTAGAGGAAGAATGTTATCATTTCCATCAATTCCAACAACAATTAATAATTTTATCTCATATTTACCATACAAATGGGTTCCATCTACTGAAATAACTGGACGACAAGTTCGGAATCCATCAATGCATGGCTTGAAAGCCCAAAATATAAATTTAAACGTTTTTACCTCTAACGAACTCATTGACTCTTCGTGTTTCCATTCTACAATTGTTCCATGGTTAAAGTGTTGAAAAGTTGCAAAAAACTTAGGAAGCTCACTAAATGATTTCTGAAAATCACCATACACCAATTTAAATGCTCATTGACGTCCAAGCCACGCTTTCCTATATGTTACTTGATGACCACCTATCTCTGTAAGTGTTTAATAGCCGTTTTTGCTATTTTATCCTCCCCCTGAATTCACCTATCTCTGTGATTCTTGATTCTGAAAATTTGGAGTCTTCTTCTCCGATCTCTCAAAATATTGTGAAAATACTTAGAATTGCAATCTCCTTCTTTAAACTAACTACTTTGAGTTTTCTGTATGAGAAGAGAGACTTGCAATCCCAACCACCTGATATATTCTGCATAACCTTTGTTGAGTTCCGCCCTATCATGCTCCGTGTTACTGTTCAAATCCATGTCCTCCATAATAAGGATCTTAGCTTCCCACAGGTTGACTTGTTCATTAATATCACCCATAGTCTCTCTGGACCACATACTTAGTCTCTTACTGAGGAGTTTCAGCTTTGACTGTAGTCTCCACATAGCATTACCAGAAATGTTAGTATTCCACTCCTGTTGAACCACCTCAATAAAATATGGTTGTAAAGTCCAGAAATTAAGGAATCTGAAATATTTAATGTGGGTTCTGTTGGTTGTTGTGAGAGCTTAATAAGAGAGGTCTATGATCTGAGCCTATTCTAGAAAGATGCTTAACCATATTATGATTAAGAAGTTGAGCCCATTGATCATTGATACAAACTCTATCGAGTCTCTTCCAAATACTTTTGCTAGGTCTTCTATTATTGCACCAAGTGAATCTTGATCCACATACATCCATAGTGCTAATAAAATCCAAGCTTTTATAAGCTCAATGTGGCTTACCGCCAATCTTCTCTGTCTGATCTATTATAACATTGAAGTCACCCCCGATGCACCATGGTCCATCAATGTTGTTATTCATGCTCTCAATACTATCCCACAAATATCGCCTTTCTACAGTAGAACACTTGGCATAAACTGCAGTGATGAAAACACTAGTGTTTGCATTGTGCTCCTTCATGTAGAGAGTGATGTGTTGTTCATGGTCTACAACAACTTCAGTATGATCCAGAAAGTTCCAAAAACACCATATTTTGCCATTGACGTTGGCCACACAGTGCTGAAAACCTAAGAATCTTCTGTAGCCATCGATCTTACTCATATCCACAGAGGGCTCAAAAATAGCCACAAAGGACACTTTGTTAATGTTGGTAAGTTGTTTGAGTCTGTGAATAGCTTTCTCTGACCTTACACTTCTAATGTTCCAAAAGATTGCACTAATCATTGGGTATCGGGGGAAGAGATGGTTTGTTTAGGCCCTCTTTCTTTGCAGAAAAAGATTTCCATATTTTTCGTTTGTCATCCTTGTTGTTTGTTTCTACTTCTCCCTCTTTTTGTGGTATTGTTCTGAATAGGTGAGTGACTTTCTTCATTTTTGTTGTATTTATTGTCTTCTGAAGATCTGCCTTTTTTGTTCTGCATATTTCCTTTCCTCCTTGTCCTTCCTCTTCCTCTGTGAACAGTTTCTGCCTCTATTTCTTGTATTTCGGTGTGGTTGTTGTTGGTGTTTTCTGTTTGTCTTCCAGAAATATCTCATTCTCTAGTTGGTTGGTTGTATTCTTGGTTCCATCTTTCCTTTCTTCTTCAATTTCCTTGATCCGAATTGAAGATTCACAATTGAGATCGACAACGAGGTTGATGGCTTTTATGTTTTTAATCTCCATCGGAAAACTCTCAGATCGTTTATCATTCACAACGTTTTCCACACTGTTCTGAACCTCTTTAGGTTCACTAATATTCCTGTTTTGGTTTCCAGTATCATCCACAGAGTTAAGAGAGAACAAATGTGAACCAAAGACTCCTAATTTATTTATGATACTGTAAAATTACATGAAATTTGCCCTCTCTAAACACCTTCACATCAGCAAGGCAGCTGCTCCAACTCCTTTGTACTTTTACCATGCTCAGGTAATTCAGGAGCAGAATACATCATGTATTTACAGAAACATAACACAACACAGAAGCTCAAAGCCAACGCTCTAATTAACAATTTTCCGTTCACAATATAAAAAGGAATCTGCATTACTAATCCGAGGAGTACGTCTTTTCCTCCAATATCATAGGCTACGTGCATGAAGTGCGCGCAGCCATAGACATACATGGTGAAGCCAAGCAGTAGATAAAGATAACCATAATTGAACTCCAAAAGGTGATGCAACGCAGATGCCACTATCATAGGAATGACCTCGATCATAAATATTGCCTCAGCACCAATTAAACGGAACGGCATGTCGTAGTACCAATACAGAACAAAAAATATCACGACAACATCGGTTAAAAGTCCACCAAATAAGAGAACCGGGCCGAGAACTTGCGAGATCTTGTAACCACGCAGACCATTCATTAAGTTTATATATGCAAAGCCCATGCATAATGAGGGAGTGTTAATAACTAGCAGCCACCACAGATCACTAGGTTCAATAAGAGGCCCTGAAGCAAACACAAGAAAAAAAGGAATTTGGCATATCAAAGGAAATTACAAAACACGCATAATTGTAATTGGAGAGAGCACACTTTTCACAAAAAATCACCAGTTCATACACTAAAATAGAAGTAACTTTTCATCTCCAAACAATATCTGGCACCAAAGCTATAAAAACACCATAAAAAGCTAATCATTTTTTCCAAGAATGTTTAAACAACAAGTTTCGGTGAATATTTTCGCATGTCATAACTGAAAAAAGGATAATGTAATGTCCAGAATTAACCAAGCAAACGTTAATGTAACTATTCAAAAGTGACTTGAGTAAGGATTTTTAACATCTGACGCAGATTTCTCAACTTGATGCGTATGTATTACCTCCGCTCAGAGACTATAACACACTGACTACATATGCATTCCTAAAGTTTCAGCTTAATTCCATCTATATGATATATACTATTGTTTTAAAAAACTCTTAGAGGTCAAAGACTTACCAACATTGGGTGATTGATAAACCCATGGCACTTCACAGCTAAAGTTGTTGACAAATGAAACGACAGCCTTCAAGGTTTGTGAGGAAACCTCTCAAGTGCGGAGGAACAGGCTACGGGGAGAGGCACGAGGAGGGACAACTTGTTCACCCATCCGGCTAAAAATAATGTCAATTGTCAAACTTTACTTCACAAGAATATGTTCCTTAATTAACAAGATACTTCACTTCTTCAACGATTGCAATAAGAGACATAATAACAAATGCAAGTAGTGGCGGAACCAAGATTCTAGCCTTTTAAAGTTAAAACGTGCGCTAAACAAATAATTTGCACACATTCGATGAATTTCTTAATGACAAATGAAGGGCTTGTATAAAAGTTACTGATTCGACTGAATTTGCGATATATACAGGGTACCTCTGCCTCTACATGGACACACACACAAAAAATTCAAATAGATCAAATATTCACAATTTCAGTCCTATCAGCAAAGGCACCAAACGACTTTATGCCGTTACTTTATTTGTTTTCCTAACCGTAGTGTCAGAAATAGCTTCAGCACACCTCGACTAAATCAATAGGATATCTAACATCTCCCACAACCAACAGATAGAATCACCTAAAGTTTTATGCCGCTACTTTAAACACTAGTAAAGTTAATTCACCTAAATAAATTATATAGTAGTGGTAATGTCTTTGTGGCAGACTCCACTTGCATGATCATTCCGAATATGTTATTCTATTATAATTCTTGTAGTAATATGGATCAAACAATTTGAAAAATTACGTGCATACCTAGTTGATAGATCAAATAAATAGATTCTTCTGGGCATACCAACACGAATAATAGCTCAATTTTTATCCCAAAGTAAAAACTATCAAACTAGATAGAGCTTATGACCCAACGGTCTTTTTTTTTTTTTTCATATAATGAGAGGTTATATAAACCTATTCGGTACAAATTTATCCTATTCCTATTTTAAATAAAATCGGTTTTGATAAAAAAAAAAAGAAGTTATTTGGATTTATCTATTTATATTTATATCTATATTCTATATATTTATATTTATATCTATATCTATTCTATATTAAAAGTAAAAAAGATTTTCTTATTATAATTAAACTCCAAAGTTAGGTTCAAAATAATAGCAAAAAATCCTTCTTTTTTTTTCAAATAAAATAGGCAATTGAGTTTTCCTTAAAAAAAAAAAATTCAATATTATTTGAAATATTAATTTAACATTATTATTTTTTTAGGAGGAAAGTTAGTCTTAGAAGAAATTAAAGGACTAATAGACGTAAGTCCAATTTGAAGAGGTCACCGCCTATCCACCTCTGTTAGTGAAACAATCATAATGCAACTAGACTTTGTTTCAATTTTGAAAATATTATTTAATTAAGGAAAAGGATAAAGAGTACTATTATGTACTTTGACATAACTTTTTCATAATATGCTTATAAAATATTGAATACTTAGCAAATGAATTAACTAAAGAGAAATTACTATTCTTCAGAGATATATTTTTGTTAATAAAAAATATTCTCAGAATAAGTAAATTTGACAATCAAGCTCTTAATAGCTAATGTGCTATTTCATATTAAATAGTGGCTAAATGTTAAATTAATTTTGAAATCGTGACTGTTTTTTCAATAGTGGCATAGATAAAATTATAATCTTTACTATTTTCCTTGAATATAGCTTGAGACAGCTGAGCAATACATACATGGCGAACTATCCAGTCATTCAAGAGGTGGAAAGTTATTGTTTACGGCAGTATATGGTCCGCACACCATCGCTGCCAGGCTTCCTTTGTGGACATCTCTATGAAATATTCATGTGCAGGTCCAGGAACCATGCTCCTTCACATCAGCAAGGCAGCTGCTCCAACTCCTTTGTACTTTTACCATGCTCAGGTAATTCAGGAGCAGAATACATCATGTATTTACAGAAACATAACACAACACAGAAGCTCAAAGCCAACGCTCTAATTAACAATTTTCCGTTCACAATATAAAAAGGAATCTGCAATACTAATCCTAGCAATACGTCTTTTCCTCCAATATCATAGGCTACGTGCATGAAGTGCGCGCAGCCATAGACATACATGGTGAAGCCTAGCAGTAGATAAAGATAACCATAATTGAACTCCAAAAGGTGATGCAACGCAGATGCCACTATCATAGGAATGACCTCGATCATAAATATTGCCTCAGCACCAATTAAACGGAACGGCATGTCGTAGTACCAATACAGAACAAAAAATATCACGACAACATCGGTTAAAAGTCCACCAAATAAGAGAACCGGGCCGAGAACTTGCGAGATCTTGTAACCACGCAGACCATTCATTAAGTTTATATATGCAAAGCCCATGCATAATGAGGGAGTGTTAATAACTAGCAGCCACCACAGATCACTAGGTTCAATAAGAGGCCCTGAAGCAAACACAAGAAAAAAAGGAATTTGGCATATCAAAGGAAATTACAAAACACGCATAATTGTAATTGGAGAGAGCACACTTTTCACAAAAAATCACCAGTTCATACACTAAAACAGAAGTAACTTTTCATCTCCAAACAATATCTGGCACCAAAGCTATAAAAACACCATAAAAAGCTAATCATTTTTTCCAAGAATGTTTAAACAACAAGTTTCGGTGAATATTTTCGCATGTCATAACTGAAAAAAGGATAATGTAATGTCCAGAATTAACCAAGCAAACGTTAATGTAACTATTCAAAAGTGACTTGAGTAAGGATTTTTAACATCTGACGCAGATTTCTCAACTTGATGCGTATGTATTATCTCCGCTCAGAGACTATAACACACTGACTACATATGCATTCCTAAAGTTTCAGCTTAATTCCATCTATATGATATATACTATTGTTTTAAAAAGAACTCTTAGAGGTCAAAGACTTACCAACATTGGGTGATTGATAAACCCATGGCACTTCACAGCTAAAGTTGTTGACAAATGAAACGACAGCCTTCAAGGTTTGCGAGGAAACCTCCCAAGTGCGGAGGAACAGGCTACGGGGAGAGGCACGAGGAGGGACAACTTGTTCACCCATCCGTCTGGTTGCAGATACTGTCAATTGTCAAACAAGATACTACTTTACTTCACAAGAATATGTTCCTTAATTAACAAGATACCTCACTTCCTCAACTATTGCAATAAGAGAAATCAAGTAGTGGCGGAACCAAGATTCTAGCTTTTTAAAGTTACTACGTGCGCTAAACAAATAATTTGCACACATTCGATGAATTTCTTAATGACAAATGAAGGGCTTGTATAAAAGTTACTGATCCGACTGAATTTGCGATATATATAGGGTACCTCTGCCTCTACATGGACACACACACAAAAAATTCAAATAGATCAAATATTCACAATTTCAGTCCTATCAGCAAAGGCACCAAACGACTTTATGCCGTTACTTTATTTGTTTTCCTAACCGTAGTGTCAGAAATAGCTTCAGCACACCTCGACTAAATCAATAGGATACCTAACATCTCCCACAACTAACAGATAGAATCAGCTAGTGTTTTATTCCGCTACTATAATTCACCTTGCTTAATTATAGTAGTGGTAATGTCTTCATGAGCTTTACCCTCCCCACGGCCCACACTATACTTGTGCGATCACACTTGATACGTTGTTGTTGTATTAGAATTCTTGTAGTAATATAGATCAAACAATTTGAAAAATTATGCGCATACCTTGTTGATAGATCAAATAAATGGATTCTTCTGGGCACACCAACACGAATATTATCTCAATTTTTAATCCCAAAGTAAAAACCTAGATAGAACTTATGACCTAACTGTGTTTTGTCTTTTCATATAAAGAGAGGTTATATAAACCTATTTTTTCGGTACAAATTTATCCTATATCAATTAAAATCGGTTTTGATTCAAAAATAAAAATTATTTGGATTTAATATGTTCTCTAGTTTATATTTATCCATCTATATTTATATTCTATATATTTATATTTATATCTATATCTATTCTATATTAAAAGTAAAGAAGATTTTCTTATTATAATTAAACTCCAAAGTTAGGTTCAAAATAATAGCAAAAAATCCCTTTTTTCAAATAAAATCGGCAATTGACTTTTCCTTAAAAAAAGTTTCAAGTTTCAACATTATTTGAAATATTAATTTAATATTATTATTTTTTTAGGAGGAAAGTTAGTCTTAGTAGAAATTAGAGGACTAATAGACGTAAGTCCAATTTGAAGAGGTCACCGCCTATCCACCTCTGTTGGTGAAACAATCATAATGCAACTATACTTTGTTTCAATTTTGAAAATATTAACTAATTAAGGAAAAGGATAAAGAGTATTATGTACTTTGACATATCTTTTTCATAATATGCTTATAAACTATTGAATACTTAGCAAATGAATTAACTAAAGAGAAATTACTATTCTTCAAAGATGTATTTTTGTTAATAAAAAATATTCTCAGAATAAGTAAATTTGACAATCAAGCTCTTAACAGCTAATGTGCTATTTCATATTAAATAGTGGCTAAATGTTAAATTAATTTTGAAATCGTGACTGTTTTTTCAATAGTGGCATAGATAAAATTATATAATTTACTACTTTCCTTAAATATAGCCTGAGACAGCTGAGCAATACATACATGGCCAACTATCCAGTCATTCAAGAGGTGGAAATTTTCTTCTTTAATAAGCAGAAAGAAGAGCAAATTCTAAGAGCCATTTTTGTTAGCATAAAGTCGCGGTTGAAGGTGGAAAGCAGTTACATAACCTTTCATCTTTTTCTTTTTATAAAATAAGCCACAATATTTCACTTTTTCTTTCTTCATAGAATTTTTTCTACTTTTATTTTAACAAATATTTTCACTAAACTTACTATTCCATTTGAATGTAAACTAGACTTAAATAAAATAGATATACATATACGTATAAATATATGGAATATAAATATAGATATAGATTTAAATAGATAAATATAGACTAGAGAATATATCAAATCCAAATAGTAACTTCTTTTTTTTTCTTAATCAAAGCCGATTTTAATTGAAATAGGAATAGGATAAATTTGAACCGACAAAATAGGTTTATATGAAAAAACAAAACGCAGTTAGGTCATAAGTTCTATCTAGTTTGATAGTTTTTACTTTGAGATAAACAAATTGAAATAATATTCGAGTTGGTGTGCCCAAAAGAATCCATTTATTTGATCTATCAACAAGGTATGCACATAATTTTTCAAATTGTTTGATCTATATTAATACAAGAATTATAATACAACAACGTATCGAGTGTGATCGCACAAGTGTAGTGTGGGGAGGGTAAAGTTCATGGAGACATTACCACTACTATAATTAATCAAGGTGAATTATAGTTAAGGGTGTCTAACGGGCCGGGCCGGGCCAACCCGGAACCGGCCCTCCCATTTTACCCGAGTTTCGGGCCGGTTACGGGCCGGGTTTGGGGTTAACCGGGCCGGGCCAAACAGTAAAAAAATTAAAACCCACTCGAACCCGGCCCACTTAACCCAATCCGGTCAAACACACCAAGACCCGGTCAAACCCGGTCAAATCCGGTTAAAAACCGGTCAAACCCGTTTAAAAAATAAATAAAAATCCAATATACACTATATACACTCCAATATACAATATATATTTTTAAAAAAATATATAAAGTATAAACAATTACACATATATACGTACCATTCAATATATAATTATATATGACTATACGTACTACTTTAAATAAAACATATGCTATAATAGTATAATATATATATATATATACACTACAATATATATATATACTAATTTATAAAACATATACACATGTATACGTTAAATATATACTACTTTAGAAGATATATACACATATATATGCACCATTCAATATATATGTACTACTTTAAATAAAATATATACTACAGTATAGTGATATACATATATATATATACAAAAATATGTATATATATATAGTTACATACTAATTTATAAAACATATACACTTGTATACTTTAAAGATATACGTCTATAGAAGATATATACACATATATACGCACCATTCAATATATATGTACTACTTTAAAAAAAGTATATGCTACAATATATATACTAATTTATAAAACATAAAGTAATGTATACGTTAAATATACACGTCTATAGAAGATCTATTCACATATATACACTCTATTCTATGTATATGTAATACTTTAAATGAGATATATACAATATATATACATTACAATATATATTTGTATAGTTATATACTAATTTATAAAATATATACACATGTATACGTTAAATATACACATCTATAGAAGATCCATTCACTCTATTCTATGTATATGTAATACTTTAAATGAAATATACTATAATGTATATACATTACAATATATATTTGTATAGTTATATACTAATTTATAAAATATATACACATGTATACATTAAATATACACTTCTATAGAAGATATATACACGTGTATACGCACCATTCAATATATATGTACTACTTTAAATAAAATATATACTACAATATAGTGATATACATATATATATATACAACAATATGTATATATATATAGTTACATACTAATTTATAAAACATATACACTTGTATACTTTAAAGATATACGTCTATAGAAGATATATACACATATATACGCACCATTTAATATATATGTGTTACTTTAAAAAAAGTATATACTACAATATATATACTAATTTATAAAACATAAAGTAATGTATACGTTAAATATACATGTCTATAGAAGATCTATTCACATATATACACTCTATTCTATGTATATGTAATACTTTAAATGAGATATATACAATATATATACATTACAATATATATTTGTATAGTTATATACTAATTTATAAAATATATACACATGTATATGTTAAATATACACATCTATAGAAGATCCATTCACTCTATTCTATGTATATGTAATACTTTAAATGAAATATACTATAATGTATATACATTACAATATATATTTGTATAGTTATATACTAATTTATAAAACATATACACATGTATACATTAAATATACACTTCTCTAGAAGATATATACACGTGTATACGCACCATTAAATGTATATATACTACTACTTATAAAATATACTACATTATATATACATTACAATATGTATAGATATACTTATATACTAATTTATAAAACATATACACATGTATACGTTAAATATACACTTCTATAGAAGATATATGCACAAATATACAAAACATATGCTACTTAATATAATAAATTAATAATATTTGGTAGTAAATTAATAATATATTAGAAGTAAGTTTTTAATTTAAAGTAGAAAACTAGAAATTCAATTTAAAATTTTAAATCGTTAAATAAAAAAAAATAAAAAACAACGACTAAGGAGTGAATGAATTTGGAGAATTTTATTGATTGCAAAATGATCCAAAATTTATAATTTACATGAATGAAAAATCTATAAATTATGCATCATTTTTTCCAACTCATTCATGTTAATATTAATGGGAACTTGCATAGGATAATCGAAATCAACGGGGGC
This sequence comes from Capsicum pubescens, assembly GCA_030864215.1. Lineage (NCBI taxonomy): Eukaryota > Viridiplantae > Streptophyta > Magnoliopsida > Solanales > Solanaceae > Capsicum > Capsicum pubescens. Next base: position 281,568,912 of record CM061543.1, on the reverse strand, counting down.
AAAACCATGCATTGGACTTGATTCTGCGGAGTTCTCCCGTGAAGTCATAATTTCTTCAAGATTCAGCTCGTCGCTCGGCTCCGGTTCCATTCCTTGGTTTCTTCTTTCCGCTCTAACCCAATCTCTGAGGCAAACTAGAACATTCATTGCATTTCTTCCCAATGAGTGTCGGTTGTCTCCAAGCTGCTGTCGTCCCTGACTGAAGGCGCTCTCTGATGCAACGGTTGACGTTGGAACATTCAAGATATCTCTAGCTAATCTTGAAAGCACAGGATATTGTGATTCATTATTCCTCCACAATCCAGCGTGTTGATCCGTCGTCTGCGATCCTCTGGTGCCGTCCGAAGATAATATTTCAACTCTTCCCGATAAGTTGATGTGTAAGTTCTCTCATCAACACTGTTTCAACAATTTAAATCATAAAACGAATCAGAAAATCCACTATGTGCCGGCCTTTTAGAAGATGATGGCTCCTCGGGAGGATGAGGAGCGACAGTTGGAGTGATATTTGTAGGTAAGGCTGAATCAAATAAATCAGCATAGTGATTATATAATTTTTCTATATAATCCTTTGCATCAGCCGTAGCCGTCCACAAATCAGGCTGTACTTGTTCAGAATCATGGTTAGTATTTATTTCTAAGTTAGTATAAATAAGAGTACTAAAGTGACACATATGATTATATTTCATGCACGGATTTAGCATAGCAACAACCAAGTAAATAGGGGGAATCGGGAAAAATTATTTTTTAAATTTCGTAAACATGGCGCCAACAGCTTCTTTCTAACCTTCTTTATTTTTATATTGTTGGAGCAAACCAGAAATATCGGCTATATATGCCAAAATATTACAAACAGTAGGATAGTAAGCACCGAAAAATTCAACCGTAGCTACATAAATTTTTTCTAAAAACTTAACAAGATCATTAATTACAACCCAATCAGAATTATGTAGCATGCAATCAACAGAATCAGCAAATGAACCGCAATGTTGGTTAAAAGCTAGTGTAATAGGAATTCTATATTTATAACAAGTTTTTAGAAATTCATATGTAGAATTCCATCTAGTATCAATTTCCTCAGGCATCAAAATCGGTGTAAGTCCATTTTCTTGACATTTAACTTTAAATTCTCTAATTCTCGATCTACGATTATTTCCTTGAATAAAACCAACGGCAAGACGAATTTTTTCAATATAAATCTCAAAAAACTCAAGACCATCTTTTACAATTAAATTATATATATGACATGCACACTTAATATGAAAAATTTCAGGCAAAGGTGGAGATAGCGTAGATTTTATTTTTGTTATAGCAGTCTTGTTGTTAGAAGCATTATCAAAAGCAATACATAAAATTTTATTTTCTATACCATAATATCCGGCAATTTTAACAATAGAATCAGCAATAAATTGTCCAGTATGTTTACGATCTTCATCATATAAAAAAGCAAGAATACGTTTTTGCATCACGAAATTACTATCCATCCAATGACAAGTAACGGTTAAATAATCATTTTTATTTACAGCACGACCAAGATCAGAAGTTAGGGACAATCTACATTGAATATTTTTTAACAATGTTGATAAAGAAAAACAATATTGTGAATGGAGTCTAAAAATATCAGACCGACAAGTAGTTCTAGGAATACCATTAAACATAGGATTATAAATTGCTTGTATATAACGAATAAAAGCATCAGAAGAAGGAAAACTAAAAGGCAAACAACCCACAACTACCATTTTAGCTATTTCTTCCCTGTCCCTCAATTTATTATACTTTTTCGCTACTTGACCGGTTGTTGGGTCCATTCTAGTTTGCGTTGACCCACCAACATCCCCACCACCTTTTGCAATATTTAACTCTCTTTTGTGATCTTCAGCTATATGTCTCGTTAACGTACCCGTACCCCCTTGCTTGCCTCCACTTCTATGCTTATATATTTGTTGACAAATATTGCACTGCACCTCAATATCTGATATACGTTCAAAAAATTGTCATGCAATACTAGTTCTTTTACGAGGTTTTGGGGCACTGGGAGGACGGGAAGGGAGATTAACTGATTCAGATCTAACGTTAGCATCTCCTACTGCGGGTGTTTCAGCAATATTTTCATTATCTTCGTCTAAATTAACTGCATCTACTTCATTTTCTTCTTCTATACCGTAATTTTCCTGAGCTTCTACATAATCCATATCGTGAGCACCTACACCTATTTCTTCCTCAAAAGGTGTACCAAGCGGTACCGGAGGCGAAGGCACACAGGTATATCTATTACTTGAACTACCTCTACCGCTAGTAATTCGCTTTTTACTACCACTACCGCTTCCGGGACAAAAAATTTTAACACCTTTAGCAGCGAGGTTTTTTAATTTATCCATAATATAAATTAAATTAAACTAAAAATATTCAAAATACACAAATATAATAAAATTAAATATTAAACAATTAATACAATAAATAAAAATTAAACGTAAGAGATGGAACGACAATACCAAATTTTGGAAGTATCCGAAGATTGCGACTTTAGAAACTTCCGCTCGTACTTTGTAAACGAAAATTAAAAAATTAAAGTGAACACTTTAAGAAATTAAATATATTGAATATTAGAGAATAGAGAATTGAGAATTGAGATTTGAGAGAGAATGAGATTTGAGAGAGTGAAAAATTGTGTGAAAAATGATTTGAAGTTGTAGGGTATTTATAGATTTTTTTTGGGGATTAAAAAATATTTTTTAAAGTTTTTTTTTTTTTAATTAAATGGGCCCAAACTAGCCGTTTGGACCCAAAAACGGCTATATAGCCGTTGGGCCAACGGCTAGTTTGGCCCAAAATCAATTTTTTTTTTTTTTTTTAATTGCCGGGCCGGGCCGGTTAACCGGCGGGCCTGGACCGGGCTTGATCCGGGCCGAGTTAACCGGGCCCATTTTAACAAAAAAACCGGCCCGGGACCCGGAACCCTAAAGCCCTAGGACTTACCGGGCCGGGTCAAACCAGGTCGGGTTAGCTAATCGGGCCGGGTAGGGCCGGGTAGTGCCGGGTCAGCCCGGCCCGTTTGACACCCTTAATTATAGTAGCGGCATAAAACACTAGCTAATTCTATCTGTGTTGGTTGTGGGAGATGTTAGGTATCCTGTTGATTTAGTCGAGGTGCGCTAAAGCGATTTTAGACACTACGGTTAGCAAAAAAAATAAAGTAACGGCATAAAAGTCGTTTGGTGCCTTTGCTGATAGGACTGAAATTGTGAATCTATGGCATTTGACATGCATCAATTGGAACTTCTCTTCTGAGTGTGAGTGTCTGTTGACCGTCACTGCATTGACATGCATAATTACATATGAGTGAGTGGGACATCCTTGTTGCGAGGGCACTTGAGTCATATTGCTAGCTATTGCTTTTTTCGGGTAGTGTAACTTGTATATATGAGTAATTGTCTGTTGCTAATATAATTTCCATAACTTGATCCCATTGTGTCACATTGTTGTGCTTCATGTTCATACACAGTTGGTTTTGAAAAATAAGATTGGAGGGGATGTTGTGTTTTGAGTTTTAAGTGTTTGATCCATTTGAATTGTTTGTGTGTGTCCATGTAGAGGCAGAGGTACCCTGTATATATTGCATTTGTTATTATTTCTCTTATTGCAATCGTTGAAGAAGTGAAATATCTTGTTAATTAACGAACATATTCTTGTGAAGTATACTTAGTAACTTGTTTGACAATTGACAGTATCTGTAGCCGGATGGGTGAACAAAATGTCCCTCCTTGTGCCTCTCCCAATGTTGGTATAAGTCTTTTATACCTCTAAGAGTTTCTTTAAACAATAGTACATCACATAGATGAAATTAAGCTGAAACATATGTAATCAGTGTGTTAAAGTCTCTGAGCCGAGGTAATACAAGTGCGTCAAGTTGAGAAATTTATGTCAGATGTTACAAATCTTTTCCCAAGTCACTCATGAATAGTTACATTCATTCTGGACACTACATTACAGTTATGAAATGCGAAAATATTCACTTAAACTTCTTGTTTAAATGTTCTTGAAAAAAATGATTAGCTTTTTATGGTGTTTTTCTAGCTTTGTTGTGAGATCAAATGCCAAAATTTCATTGTTGATATTGTTTGGAGACGAGACGTTGCTTCCCTTTTAGTGTTTGAACTGGTGATTTTTTGTGCAAAGTGTGCCCTCTCCAATTATGTGTGTTTTGTATTTTCCTTTGATATGCCGAATTCCTTTTTTCCTTGTGTTTCTTTCAGGGCCTCACCTTGAACCTAATGATGTGTGGTGGCTATGGGTGTCAAACGGGTCGGGCCGGGCCAACCCGGAACCGGCCTTCTATTTTAACCGGGTTGAGGGCCGGTTTTAGCGCTAGACGGGCCGGGCCGGGCCGGGCCAAACAGTAAAAAAATTAAAATCCACCCTAACCCGGCCCACTTAACCCAACCCGGTCAAACCCACCAAAAACCGGTCAAACCCGGTTAAAAAATCGGTCAAACCCGGTAAAAAATATAAAAAAAAAACTTTCCTTCAATATACATTACATATACCCACCTATATACATTATAAATACGTTAAATAATATATATACACTATATACACATATACACAATTAGTCAATTACTCATATATACGCGACATTCAATGTATATATACCACTACTTATAAAATATACTACAATATATATATACATTGCAATATATATAGATATATACTAATTCATAAAACATATACACATGTATACGTTAAATATACAAGATATACACACTAGTATATGCACCATACAATGTATATATACTACTACTTATAAAATATACTACAATATATATACATTATAATATATATAGATATATTTATATACTAATTTATAAAATATATACACATGTATACGTTAAATATACACTTCTATAGAAGATATATACATGTGTATATGCACTATTCAATGTATATATACTACTACTTATAAAATATACTACATTATATATACATTACAATATATATAGATATACTTATATACTAATTTATAAAACATATACACATGTATACGTTAAATATACACTTCTATAGAAGATATATACACGTGTATACGCACCATTCAATGTATATATACTACTACTTATAAAATATACTACAATATATATACATTACAATATATATAGATATACTTATATACTAATTTATAAAACATATACACATGTATACGTTAAATATACACTTCTATAGAAGATATATACACAAATATACAAAACTTATGCTACTTAATATAATAAATTAATAATATTTGGTAGTAAATTAATAATATATTAGAAGTAAGTTTTTAATTTAAAGTAGAAAACTAGAAATTCAATTTAAAATTTTAAATCGTTAAATGAAAAAATATAAAAAGCAAGGACTAAGGAGTGAATGAATTTGGGGAATTTTATTGATTGCAAAATGATCCAAAATTTATAATTTACATGAATGAAAAATCTACAAACTATGCATCATTTTTTCCAAATCATTCATGTTAATATTAATGGGAACTTGCATAGGATAGTCGAAGTCAACGGGGGCAAAACCATGCATTGGACTTGATTCTGCTGAGTTCTCCCGCGAAGTCATAATTTCTTTGAATTTCAGCTCGTCGCTCGGCTCCGGTTCCATTCCTTGATTTCTTCTTTCCGCTCTAATCCAATCTCTGAGGCAAACTAGAATATTCATTGCATTGCTTCCCAATGAGTGTCGGTTGTCTCCAAGCTGCTGTCATCCCTGACTAAAGGCGCTCTCTGATGCAATGATTGACATTGGAACATTCAAGATATCTCTAGATAATCTTGAAAGCACAGGATATTGTGTTTCATTACTCCTCCACCAATCCAACGTGTTGATCCGTCGTCTGCGATCCTCTGGTGCCGTCCAAAGATAATATTTCAGCTCTTCCCGATATGTTGATGTGTAAGTTCTCTCATCAACACTGTTCCAACAATTTAAATCATAAAACGAATCAGGAAAACCACTATGTACCGGCCTTTTAGAAGATGATGGCTCCTCGGGGGGATGAGGAGTGATAGTTGGAGTGATATTTGTAGGTACAGCTAAATCAAATAAATCAGCATAGTGATTGTATAATTTTTCTATGTAATCCTTTGCATCAGCCGTAGCCGTCCACAAATCAGGTTGTACTTGTTCAGAATCATGGTTAGTATTTATTTCTAAGTTAGTATAAATAAGAGTACTAAAGTGGCACGTATTATTATATTTAATGCACGGATTTAGCATAGCACCAACCAAGTAAATAGGGGGAATCGGGAAAAAATATTTTTTAAATTTCGTAAACATGGCGCCAACAGTTTCTTTATAACCTTCTTTATTTTTATATTCTTTGAGCAAACCAGAAATATCGGCTATATATGCCAAAATATTACAAACAATAGGATAATAAGCACCGAAAAATTCAACCGTAGCTACATAAATTTTTTCTAAAAACTTAACAAGATCATTAATTGCAACCCAATCAGAATTATGTAGCATGCAATCAGCAGAATCAGCAAATGAACCGCAATGTTGGTTAAAAGCTAGTGTAATAGGAATTCTATATTTATAACAAGTTTTTAAAAATTCATACGTAGAATTCCATCTAGTATAAATTTCCTTAGGCATCAAAATCGGTGTAAGTCCATTTTCTTGACATTTAACTTTAAATTCTCTAATTCTCGATCTACGATTATTTCCTTGAGTAAAACCAACGGCAAGACGAATTTTTTCAATATAAAGCTCAAAAAACTCAAGACCATCTTTTACAATTAAATTATATATATGACATGCACACTTAATATGAAAAATTTCAGGCAAGGGCGGAGATAGCATAGATTTTAATTTTTTATAGCAGTCTTGTTGTTAGAAGCATTATCAAAAGCAATACATAAAATTTTATTTTCGATACCATAATATCGGGCAATTTTAACAATAGAATCAGCAATAAATTGTCCAGTATGTTTATGATCTTCATCATATAAAAAAGCAAGAATACGTTTTTGCATCACGAAATTACTATCCATCCAATCACAAGTAACGGTTAAATAATCATTTTTATTTACAGCACGACCAAGATCAGAAGTTAGGGACAATCTACATTGAATATTTTTTAACAATGTTGATAAATAAAAACAATATTGTGAATGAAGTCAAAAAATATCAGACCGACAAGTAGTTCTAGGGATACCGTCAAACATAGGATTATATATTGCTTGTATATAACGAATAAAGGCATCAGAAGAAGGAAAACTAAAAGGCAAACAACCCACAGCTACCATTTTAGTTATTTCTTCCCGGTTCCTCAATTTATTATACTTCTGCTGGGTCCATTTTAGTTTGCGTTGGCCCACCAAAATCCCCACCACCTTGTGCAATATTTAACTCTCTTTTGTGATCTTCAGCTATATGTCTCGTTAACGTACCCGTACCCCTTTGCTTGCCTCCACTTCTATGCTTATATATATGTTGACAAATATTGCATTGCACCTCAATATCTGATATACGTTCAAAAAATTGCCATGCAACACTAGTTCTTTTACGAGGTCTTGGGTCACTGGGAGGACGGGGAAGGAGATTAACCGATTCAGATCTAACGTTAGCATCTCCTACTGCGGGTGTCTTAGCAATATTTTCATTATCTTCGTCTAAATTAACCGCATCTACTTCATTTTCTTTTTCTATACTGTAATTTTCCTGAGCTTCTACATAATCCATATCGTGAGCACCTACACCTATTTCTTCCTCAAAAGGTGTACCAAGCGGTACCGGAGACGAAGGCACACGGGTATATCTACTACTTGAACTACCTCTACCGCTAGTAATTCGCTTTTTACTACCACTACCGCTTTCGGGACAAAAAATTTTAACACCTTTAGTAGCGAGGTTTCTTAATTTATCCATAATATAAATTAAATTAAACTAAAAATATTCAAAATACACAAATATAATAAAATTAAATATTAAACAATTAATACAATAAATAAAAATTAAACGTAAGAGATGGAACGACAATACCAAATTTTGGAAGTATCCAAAAGTTACGACTTAGAAACTTCCGCTCGTACTTTGTAAATGAAAAATTAAAAAATTAAAGTGAACACTTTAAGAAATTAAATATATTGAATATTTGAGAATTGAGATTTGAGAGAGTGAAAAATTGTGTGAAAAATGATTTGAAGTTGTAGGGTATTTATAGAATTTTTTTTGGGATTAAAAAATATTTTTTAAAGTTAATTTTTTTTTTTTAATAAATGGGCCCAAACTAGCCGTTTGGACCCAAAAACGGCTATATAGCCGTTGGGCCAACCGTTGGCCCCAAAATCCCAATTTTTTTTTTATTTTTTTTTTAAAAAAAAAAGGTATCCGGGCCAACGGCTAGCTATTCGCTTGTTTTGGGTAGTGTAACTTGTACATATGAGTGGTTGTACGTTGCTGATCTAATTTTCATAACTTGATCCCATTGTGTCATATTGTTGTGCTTCATGTTCATACACGGTTTTGAAAAATAAGATTGGAGGGGTGTGTTGTGTTTTGAGTTCAAGTGTTTGATCCATTTGAATTGTTTGTGTGTGTCCATGTAGAGGCAAAGGTACCCTGTATATATTGCATTTGTTATTATTTCTCTTATTGCAATCGTTGAAGAAGTGAAATATCTTGTTAATTAACGAACATATTCTTGTGAAGTATACTTAGTAACTTGTTTGACAATTGACAGTATCTGTAGCCGGATGGGTGAACAAAATGTCCCTCCTTGTGCCTCTCCCAATGTTGGTATAAGTCTTTTATACCTCTAAGAGTTTCTTTAAACAATAGTACATCACATAGATGAAATTAAGCTGAAACATATGTAATCAGTGTGTTAAAGTCTCTGAGCCGAGGTAATACAAGTGCGTCAAGTTGAGAAATTTATGTCAGATGTTACAAATCTTTTCCCAAGTCACTCATGAATAGTTACATTCATTCTGGACACTACATTACAGTTATGACATGCGAAAATATTCACTTAAACTTCTTGTTTAAATATTCTTGAAAAAAATGATTAGCTTTTTATGGTGTTTTCCTAGCTTTGTTGTGAGATCAAATGCCAAAATTTCATTGTTGATATTGTTTGGAGACGAGACGTTGCTTCCTTTTTAGTGTTTGAACTGGTGATTTTTTGTGCAAAGTGTGCCCTCTCCAATTATGTGTGTTTTGTATTTTCCTTTGATATGCCGAATTCCTTTTTTCCTTGTGTTTCATTCAGGGCCTCACCTTGAACCTAATGATGTGTGGTGGCTATGGGTGTCAAACGGGCCGGGCCGGGCCAACCCGGAACCGGCCTTTTATTTTAACCGGGTTGAGGGCCGATTTTGGCGCTAGATTTAAATGTTTATATCAAAATTTGGATCTGAACTATACTGAGCAAGATTTATGTTTTCATAAAGATGGTTTATTGAAATTAGCTAATGAGATATATATTCAGGTTTTGATGTTGCAGTTGAACCCAAACAGGCCCCGACGACTCCTAGTTCTTCAGCTTCTTCTTCCAAGCGCTTTCCTGGTTGCGAATTTTGGCAACAACATGTTGTAATGTCACATGAATCGAGGAGATCTGCTGATTCAAATGAGCTTAGTATTTATCTGGAGCAACAATATGATGATATCGTTGAGTCAGATTTTGATCTCTTGGGATGGTGGAAAGAGCATACGAAGAAATTTCCAGTACTTTCCCGAATGGCACGTGCTATATTTGCTGTTCCTGTGTCTACTATGCCATTAGATAGAGTGTTTAGTCAGGATGAGTTGCAATTATATGATAAAGACAGGTTATTGGGTGGTGATGTGGTTGAAATGACAAAGTGTTTGAAAGATTTCTTAGTCAAGATAGAACCTAAAAGTAAAAGGAAAAATATAATCTTATTATCCTTGACATGCTTTTGATTTGAAATTCAGTTCCAGAGCTCTAGTGGAACCTCACATATATGCTTCGAACACGACATCCTAAAAGTCTTTCTTTTACAAGGAACAACATCTTGAAAATTCACTATATTAAAATAGTTTCTTACCAAATAGACCCGCAACCCCCTTTCATATCTGATGATATTTTCTCACAAGCTTCATACAAGTCACGAAAGATGTTATCCAACATACATTAATTGATCTAACTCCCTTTAATTATACTTTTCCCGCTCTATACGAGGGGAAGTAATTCAAAAATGTGATCTTAATATGTCTATCGATGGACATTTACATCCAATTCCATTAGTTCAACAATAAGAGATTCAAAGAAACAAGTTTATCAAGTACAAGATATTCAAAAACACCTAGTTTTTTTCCCCTCTTCATTACTCTTTCAATTCCATTTTACTTGGCATATTACAAGTGGGCAATATCTAGCTGGATAAGTCTTGATATCAACATGCCATGATGAGTTTAAGTGGGATCAGTTATCATGCATGATGTATCAAAGTTAACCTATGAGGAAAAAGCTTATTTCTTCCTGGTGATTCATCTGCCTCACAAGTTGCACTTGCAGTAGTGCAACTATAAATTACAAAACTCCTAGACATCTAGTAAGCTACATATCTAGTAAAAATTCTAAGAAAGAAATTATAACAAGGAGTGAAAGAAATTATAACAAGGAGTGAACCTCCTACACGTCTTAAATTGCTCTCTTTCCCTAAACTTCTTATTGTGAAATACACCTCAAGGTGGAGTCTGTTTGGCTGCTACACTTACCGCATAGTTGAATGACAACATATTGTAATCTCATAAAACATCTACTACATTGTCTCTTGAATTAAAGACATTATTGTATTTTAGTAATCTTCAACGTAAAAAATAAAAAGTAAGATTTAAACTTACATAGGTGTTCTTTGCCCGTGTCTCGGCCCAAACTTCTTTTCCATCTCTAATTTTCATATGGATCCTCTTCCATACCTCTTCGCGAGTGTCTGGTCTACCAAGAGATGCTTCCCGCAAATGAGGCAGTATTGTAGTTGAAACATAAGAAAATTGAAAAATATTTTCCACAAAATATTTTCTTATCATACCAAACACACTCTATGAATCCTTTTGTTATATGTGCGAGACAGTTACCATTTTTAATCACATCGATCATAATAATACTAAATTTATAATTTCGTATGACCACAAGCTATAGTGTCCCGCTTGGCAGCCAATTTGAAGTGTAAAATAAATACTAATACTTACTTTTTTTTAAAAAAAATCATGCATATATCAGCTTTATAATTAAAGAAACGTGTAGAAACATAAGATAAGATTGGTTCACTACAATCATCAACAAGAGATTTGGTATAATAAGAAGCACTATTGTCGACCAAATTGAAATCACACATATAGAAAAGGCAGTTTACTGCACAAAGCATCTTATATTGGCAGGGTCCGGAGAAGGGTCACACCCCAAGAGGTGTGTACAGTGTAATGAACAGTCGAACCTAATACAAGTATTAGTGGTTGTTTTCACAGCTCGAATCTATGCCATAACCTATTGATCGTACTGAGACAACATTGTCGTTACTCCACGACTCACCTTCAATCTTCTAGACAAATTGAAATGACATATACAATCTTCAAAAAAAAATTATGAATAAGTTAAAACAATATTTTGAAACGCTTCTTTTAAACAGTCATTCTGTTCTATCAGGTTAGTAATCACTAGATCAATTTTTCAGCAACTCTCATCATTTTAATTTGTTTTCTCATTTTGAAGTAACAAAATTTTTTGTTTCATCCTATGGTCTTAATCTAAAGTTATATTGTATATGTTAAAATGTCTTTTAATCTTGTGGTCGTAACATTTCATATGAAAAGTTGAAATTAAAAAGACTGTCCCAAAAAAAAAAAAGAGCAATTTTTTCAAAATAGTCTCTATATTTACATTACATCAAGTCCCCAATCTTGCGCAGGAGAGAGTTTCTTCCTCTGATAGCATAATTGAATTGTCTTGATCATCTTTCGTCCAATTTTTTTTGAGCTTTTCAATTGCTTGAATGTATCGATTTTACATTAAAAGTAAAATTAGTATATAATAAATAGTATAAAATAAATTATAAGATTTAAACTACTTTGAGTTTGAAAGTATATTTTTCAGGCGAATTTCTGTTATGGACTCACCGGAAAATTTCAAGAAAATAAATTATTTTCCGATCAATTTTCTATCATCTGATCTCTCTCAAATTTTATTTTTATTTTTTTACTGTTTTTCTACCTACTGCTCTGATTTTTATAACATTTGTGTACACGCATATCTGTGTATGTACGTAAATATATCACTTGCTTCTAAATGATGAAAGAAAAATTGAAATTATAAAATGTTTGTTTATATGATTTTTAATTACGAAAAATATTAACATTTATATAAGTGAAGAAAAATTAATCTACAAACACAGATTTTTCTAAACAAAAATCATGCATTATATCAGTATATATATTTCATACACAAAGATAATCTTGAATATTTTCATTCATATTATACCACAATAAAGTTTACCACACAAATAGAATCAAAGGAGAACCTGTATGAAGCAAGAAATATATGCCAAAACTCGAATGGAAACTCGAAACTCAATTCACCACTCTTTCTTTTCTCCTTTTTCTCTTTGCCTGATTTTGAATGTTGTTTCCTTCTCTGATTTTTCTTTCATTGATTTTTTTTTTAGTTTTTCAATCTCTGTTAATTTTTCTTTGTTTCTCTATTTTTCACTCTCAAAGTGTCTGATCATGTGTCTATCGAAGAATAGTACGTATTAAGAAGAGTCCTTAAATAAGGAGAAGTCTTGGGGGGGATTAAGGAGGGAACGGTTATGGTTAGGGATGAGATAAGGGAGATTTAAAATTTAAATTTTTTTTCTTTTTAAATAATAATAATAATAATAATAATAGAAGATAATAATTGTAAAAATAATAACAATAAATAAATAAAAATAATAAATAAATTTAGAAAAAATCAAATAATAATAATAAATATATAAATATAACAATAACTGATTTATATTTTAGAAAATATAATAAAATTCATAAATAGCTTTAAATAAATATAACTAAAATAATACTAAAACTTGCTAGCTTATTTATTTAAAATTCAAAAGGAAAATATTTTTGAATTTTTGTATTATTTTTTTTTAATTGGAATAAAATAAAATAATATCCTAAAATTGACTTCATTTAGTTATTTATTTTTTAACTAAAAAATTATTGAAAATAAAATAATAATAAAAATAATATCGGATCAAATATAATTATTTAATATCGAAAAATATATTTATTACACTTGGGAAAGGTCAAAAATCACGTGTCTACATTTTGCCTCTCTTTGTTTGAAATCTTGAAGAGTTTTCATAAAAACAAGTAGACAAAGATATGATTTTTGATCCTCCGATTATTCAAAAAGAATATAAAAAGAAAAAAGAGATATGACCGAGTCCTGATTTTGGACCGCCTACATATCCCGAGTTATAAGGGAATCAGGTCACGTGTAGTTCAAAGGTAACATGGTGAGAGAAAAAGTTAAAGTGGAGTGAGAATCCGTCGAGTTTCTAGTTAACGACTTCTGCCTTTTACATTCAGATGACTAACAAAATTCAAAAAAAAAAAAATACAAGTGAAAATTGCGATCTCTAGAATCTTGATTCTAATCTTCGTGACTTGAACTTGAAAATTCACCCTATTCTGCTCCTGACTTGCTATTTCTTCACCCTGTTCTTCAGGCGGGCTCCTGGACTCAAAGTAAATAATGCAACAGAAAATAACATCTCATTCTTCAGGAGGGCCCTGGACAAAGTAAATTCTCATTCTTCCCTCCTGATCAAAAAGTAAATTCCCATTCTTCAGGAGGGTCCTGTCCAAAAAGCAAATTTCCATTCTTCAGGAGAGTCCTGTTCAAAAGTAAATTCTCATTCTTCAGGAGGGTCCTGAGCACAAAATAAATTTCCATTCTTCAGGAGGGTCCTGTCCCATTCTTCAGGAGGGTCCTGAGCACAAAATAAATTCTCATTCTTCAGGAGGGTCCTGAGCATAAAATAAATTCTCATTCTTCAGGAGAGTCCTGTCCCATTCTTCAGGAGGGTCCTGAGCAAAAAGTAAATTCCCATTCTTCAGGAAGGTCCTGTCCCATTCTTCAGGAGGGTCCTGAGCAAAAAGTAAATTCCCATTCTTCAGGAGGGTTCTGAGCATAAAAATAAATTTCATATAACACAAATAAATTTTTTGCCCCAGTTTGTACTGGAAAAATTTATGTGTCACTGGATCTTAATATACCTCGCAAAGAATAAAGTTTATCATGACCGAGATCCAGTTTCGGATATTGTAACCATGCTTCTTGAATTGAGAGAAGTGTGAAATTGCATCTTTTATCTGAAAATAATTATTTCATCTCTGTTCCAAACAAAGAAAAATTGTGAATTTTTAAAAATGTGGTGGTTGGTTTGTGACATTTGGCTTTTGAAGTGGCCGCTCTCGCACTTGTCATGCTCAACTCTTTTCCAATCCATGATAATATTCATTGAATTGCTATGCCTCTAACTCAGAATTCTGACTACTGAGATCCTCAACTCAAATCATATTTCTGTTGTATGATGCTTCTGAGTTTAACTTCCAATACATCCCTTAGATTTTCACGAGTTTAAAATGGTCAAATCACAATCATCTTGAGTATCTTACTTTTACTTTGAAACGTTGTCTCTGTGCATCGACCCTTTGTCTTGCTTTGTACTCTTAAAGGAGTTGGTAGAAATTTTGGAGTTCTTTCTCACTCGACCTGACATGAATTTGACTCAAAAGACAACAAAAAAATTTTGTTTGATGACAAGGACACAAAAAAAAAATAAAAAAAAAATAAAAAATAATAGGCATCTCTTTTTCAAAATAAAGAGAAAACTTATCTGAATGTGGAAACCGATTCTGGTGATTATGACATATATTTGAATCAAACAACCAGATCTACCCACACCAATCATTACAACTTTTGTCCACTTATTGAGCTTGAAATTAAGCCAATCTTGAACTTGTTCTTTCTTGATAACAACCTTTCTTCGGCTAGTGGCACCTCAATGGGTTTTTGCCAACGAGCTTATCTCCTTTTCATTTCTGCCTTAGCTCACAGTCGTCTTATGGTGCCCGAAAGTGTTTTCACCAATAAGACTCTCTCATTTTTATTTTTTAAATAAACACCCAAAATATGAAATATCATGCACTCACAACATGTTTAGCCTTGATATTCTCAAAGATTGATCTGAAGGTCTTTCTTTGGTTGTAACTTGGCTTTTGGATAGGGGTTAGAAAGAAAGGTCGGCATGAGGCTCAAAAATTTATATAACATTGGGTGAAACATACAACTTTTGGAATCGACTCTTATTAAGAAAATAAACTTTTTGCCCCAGTTTTATCTCATTCTGGGTAATTTAAATTTTCTTCTGGTTAGACCGAACCCCGGAGTAGGGCTTCCTACGTATCTTTTCATAGCAAGAATCAGGTCAAACGTAGTTCAGGAAAGATCATTCTTTTGTTTGATTTTGAATTTTTGATTGATTTTTTTTTCAACTTTTTTTTTCTGACTTTAATTTGATTCCAAAAGAGGGGTATGAAGAAAAATAAAAGCTCAAAGGGGTAAGAAAAGGTTGATATATTATTCAGATAGTAGAACAAAATGCCTTCATCATTTCAAATCTTTAAAAATGTAAGTACAAAACATACATAACATAATTGTACATGAATATCATACATAATATCTTTTAACTGCATCAGCATTGACCGACATTCCTTCTATTTTGCCTTCTACATCAGTCAGATATAACGCGTCATTAGGTAACACTTTCTTCACCATGAATGGCCCATGCCAATTAGGAGAAAATTTGCCTTTGACTTCAATCTGATGGGGGTAGGATGCGTGTTAGTACTAACTGACCAACTTCAAAATGTCTGTGACGTACCATTTTGTTATATGCTCGTGCCATTCTCTTCTGATATAATTGTCCATGACATACTGATGTTAATCTTTTCTCATCAATCAAGCTTAATTGCTCCAAACGAGTCTTGACCCATTGGTCATCATCAATTTCAGCTTCTACAACTACTCGAAGAGATGGAATTTCAATTTCTGCAGGTATAACTGCTTCAGTTCTGTACACTAACAAGTAAGCAGTTGCACCAATTGAAGTTTGAACTGTAGTACGATAACCCAACAGAGCAAAAGGTAAATTTTCATGCCATTGTCGGGAACCCTGCACCATCTTACGGAGTATTTTCTTTAAATTCTTGTTGGCAGCTTCTACAGATCCATTCGCCTTTGGACGATAAGGAGTTGAATTCCGATGCATAATCTTAAATTGCTGGCAGACTTCTTGCATCAGATGGCTATTGAGATTCGCAGCATTATCCGTGACAATTATCTTTGGAATGCCGAACCGACAAATGATGTTGGAGTGAATAAAATCAACCACAACTTTCTTGGCCACTAACTTGAAAGTCGCTGCTTCTACCCACTTCGTGAAATAATCAATGGCTACCAAGATGAACCTATGTCCATTCGAGGCCTTTGGTTCAATTGAGGATCATTTTGAAGAAGGTGATTGGGTCATAAGGGTCGAATTGAGGATCATTTTGAAGAAGGTGACTGGGTCTTTGTGAAGTTGCAGTCGTACAAACAACAATCTTTACGAAGCAACCAACAACATAAAATGAGCAGAAAATACTTTGGCCCATACAAGGTGCTCAAGCGAATTGGGTTGGTGGCATATAAACTCCAGCTACCGGAGGAGGCTCGCATTCATTCGGTGTTTCATATTTCGTTGCTCAAACGCTGTAGAGGACAACCCGATCAACAAATTACTCCATTGAAGCTCCAAGATTCAACTACTCACAACCTTGAGGACAAGGTTCTCCTTTCAGGAGGGAGTAATGTTATGAACCCAACCAGTGAACCAACATTAGACAACGAAGTAAATGGGCTGGCCGTTCAAACTAAAGAAATTGGGCCTGAGAAGCAGCCACGTAGGAGCAATAGGAAGAAACATGTCAATAGGCTTTTGAAGGATTATATATGGCAACCGGGATGAGGCACATGTATATTATGCAGTATCTAGGATAGAAGTAGGGCATCATCGTACTGTGTTGCAGCGTATTCTCGTGTCCTCACCTCTCTTTCTCTCTATAACCTTTCTCATCTTTACCCTCTTCTTCTAGCAGTAGTAACTATATCAGTTAGTATTGTTCATCTTTGCTTTCGTTTCAATAAAATTCACCTGTGCTACTTGTTATTGAAAGTTCAGGTTACAATATGTGCTTTAGAGGGACGGACCACTGCATAGAGCAAATGAGACTGTTAGCATAAGTTGAATCTGTCTAGTACCGGTATAGATCAGTTGCGGTTAGAAGAACTTGAGAAATGGATGGTCTGAACCATTTGGCTTTGTAACTCGACGGGTGTCTCAACAACAATATGCAGGTTTTCTGTGTCATATTATGAGTAGTGTCCCTATTTTCGGCTCTTAGTCTTTTGAAACAATCCAGACAACTTGAATGCTAATAACTTGTATCGCAAAGGTATGACCGGCATCCCTTATCATGAGAGCTACAAAGGAGAAGAACGACATTGTGTAGATGATCCATGCATATAGGGCATGAAGCTCTATCCAATTACTTGTACAGGACATACATATCTATATCACTTGACATGCTTCGTTTCCTACCAGCCATCTACGTACAATGGAACCATTAGACTAATGCAACAACTAGCAATATGGAAATAAGACATTTTTTACTATGACAAGCAGTAAGCAAACTAAACTGTCTAAATACCACAACTCCACCAGCCATCTACGTACAATGGAACCATTAGACTAATGCAACAACTAGCAATATCGAAACAGGACATTTTGTACTATGACAAACAGTAAGCAAACTAAACTGTATAAATACCACAACTCCAAGTTATAAAAATATATCATTAACGAGTTTGTGCAGACTAATGAACCTCAAGAATGACATAAATTGCCCTAACTACCATGTTGTACTATGACGAGTTTGTGCAAACTATGAGGCGAAGCTCAGACATTCACCTAACTACCATGTTGAAACTCTACTAGGTAAAATTGCCCTTCTTCCCTAGGGCATATAAATACCTGGTCTACTAAACAAGTTACCCATCTAGGAGGGGCAATTATGCAGGCTAATGTAGTGGAGAGTTCATCTATGGCCTCAACAAATTTGGGGTCGCCGGGAAGGAAATTAGGGCAAAATCAAAAACTGGATACACAAACGAATGAGCAGGTGGAGGAATGGGCAAGTTTAACTCAGCAGAAAATGAATGTTAAGCTGTCCTGGGATGACGAGGTTGAGGCTCAAGCTGCGCCTTCTGGTAAAAGTCAAGGCAAAGTGCTTAGTGTATGGGATAGTTTTGACATCTCGAAAATTGATAATGCAGGATTCAAACTAGAATGTGTTGACCCAATTAATATAGGGGATCAGTTCATCGGAGCCATTGATGCAGAGGACATTAGCTCAGAAGTTGAATTCTGGCGTAACTCCGTAGTTTGCTATGTACTTGGAGCGCACCCTCCGTTTGTAGTGTTAAATGGTTATATCCAGCGTATACGGGGATAACACGGGATTAACAAAGTTCCTATGATGAAGAATGGTATAATAATGGTGAGATTTGACAGTGAAGTAGGGAAGAACGATGTGATCCAAGAAGGGATATACCATTTTGATAATAAACCTCTCATTGTTAAGAATTGGACACCTGATATGGAGTTTACTAGAGAAGAGCTAAAATCAGTACCAATTTGGGTTAAATTGGAAGGCTTGGATTTTAAGTACTGGAGTGTACGAGGACTAAGTAAGATCGGAAGTTTAATTTAATTGGGAAACCACTGATGGTGGATAAATAGACTGAGAAGAAGGTGAGGATGAACTTTGCTCGAATACTTGTAGAGGTCAAGGTAGATACAAAATTACCGTAGGAAGTTATGTTTTGTAATGAGAAAGGCAATGTGATTACTCAATAGGTGACGTACGATTGGTAACCTATAATATGTGAATGTTGCAAGAAATATGGTCACACAGGGGACAAATGCAGGAAGAATCAGAAAAAGGAGTAAACTGGTGAATATAAAGGCTACAAAAAACAATATAAACAATACAGAGGCAGGCAGAAACACTGGTAAGGGGGGGTACAACCTCCTAAAGACACTGGAGACATGATGTTGAAGACGAGTGATGATGGATGGAAAAAACCCCAAAAGGTTGCTGGCTCATCATCTCAGAATAAAGTAGTGCATACCACGACTGTACATATAAATAACACTTTCCAAAGTTTGAACAGGGAAGGGGAAGTTCAGAGTAGGCAGGAAAATGTTGCCAAGCATGGGGGTGGGCTGAATACTATCCCTTGGAAGGACGGTTAAGATGCAATGCTGGAATGAGAGAGGTGAAACTTCTTTGTGATGATTTGAAAGCTATGGTTGGTCTTGTAGAGACTAAAATAAAATCAAATAGAGTACAAATGGTGGCCGATAAGATCTTTGGAGGTTGGAAGTTCATTACAAACCATTCCTCTCACTACAAAGGGAGGATTTGGTTATTATGGAAGGAAAACAGTTACAAGGTGACAGTACATAGTGAAACTTCCCAAGCATTATCCTGCAAGGTAGAGCATATACTTGTATTGATGCAGTTTTTACTACTATAGTGTATGGGCACAATGAGAGAATAGAGAGGCAGGACCTATGGAATTACCTAGCCCAATTCCAAGGCACTACTCTGCCTTGGATTCTCACAGGTGATTTCAATGCTATGCTACATATGAAGGACAAAATAGGTGGGAACCCGGTGACTATCCCAGAGGTGAAGGATTTCCAAGAAAGTGTAGATCGATGTGGGTTGATTGAGCTACCTAGAATGGACTGTAATTATACCTGGAACAATAAACATGTAACAAATAGAATTTTTTCAAAGCTGGACTGGACCTTTGCTAATGGTGAGTGGTTAGATCATGCACCTGCTTGTAAAGTATAATATTTGGCTGGGGGGATGAGTGATCATAGTCCTCCTTTCTTGACATTGGCTGCTTAAGACATAAGAACCAGGAAACCGTTCAAATGCTGTAATGCTTGGAGCATGCATCCTGACTTTACGGGGTTCGTAAAAAGTGGTTGGCAGCAACCTGGTATGGGATGTAAGATGTATCAAGTTATAGGAAAATTGAAGTACCTGAAACACAAACTCAGGAGTCTGCACACTCACCACTTCAGTAAAATGATAAATGAAGCAAATGAAGATAGAACAATGCTTAAACAATGTCAAGAAAAGCTTGATCTGAACCCACTAGACAAGAAACTACAGCAAGAAGAAATGGAACTTAGCCAGAAATTTAGAAGATCAAGCTATCTTACAGAGATGATGCTGGTGCAAAGTAGCAAGGCTAAATGGTGAAGCTTGGTGATGGCATTACCAAGTACTTTCACTCAATTCTAAATCAAAAGAGATTGATGCAAACTGTGATGCAAATTACCAATGAGAACAAAAAGGTTGTGACAGATCTTAAAGATGTGGCTGAAGTCTTTGTGAGATACTACACTGCAATGATGGGAGAAAATGGAGGTCCAAGGAAGCCTACTTCTGAAGGTTTTCTGACTCATGGACATACCTTAACTGTAGAACAACAGGTGAAATTATTGCAGGAGTTCACTAGGGAGGATGTCAAGGAAGCTATGTTTGGGATTAACCCAAACAACAACCCTGGGCCGGATGGATACGGAAGTGGTTTTTTCAAGAGAACTTGGGCAATAACTGGCGACCTCATAACTGATGCAGTGTTAGAGGTGTTCAGAACTGTCAAGATGATACATCAACTTAAAGCTACAAGTATTACTTTTATACCTAAGGTGGAGTGGCCTAAGAATCCTAGTCAATATAGACCCATTGAGTGTTGCAACGTAATCTATAAATGTGTCTAAAATGGTCTACAAGAGATTAAAAACTGTACTGCCATCCTTAGTACAGGAGACGCAAGCTGCATTTATCCAGCACAGGTCATTGATATACAATATCCTTATGTTCCACGACTTATTGAGGCACTACAATAGGAAAACAAGTCCAAGATGTCTTATGAAGATGGATTTAAGAAAGGCGTATGATATGATTATATGGGAATTCATAAAGAAAATGCTCTGCATATATGGGTTCCCTGAGAAGTTTAGTCAGTTAATCATTCTATGTGTGACTACAACCAAGTTTTCAATTAAATTGAATGGAGATAGTTATGGATATTTTTAGGATAGAAGGGGTTTGCGACAAGGAAATCCCATTCCCCCTTGCTGTTTGTGTTGGTTATGGAATACCTTTCTAGAATCCTTTGCAAAATGAGCAACTTGCCGGACTTTGAATATCATCCCATGTGCAAGGAATTGAAGTTGACACATCTTACCTTCGCGAATGATCTAATGATATTTTGTAAAGGCAATGAGGCCTCAGTCAGGAGGATAATGAAAGCCTCGCACCACTTTTCGGATGTTACTGGACTTTCTGCCAATATAGACAAGTCTAACATTTTTGTGGAAGGTATCAAGGATGCTGTTAAGGAGAAAATTATGTACATTACATGGTTTACAGTGGGATATTTTCCTATTAGGTATTTGGGACTTCCCTTATCACCTAAAAAGTGGACAAAAATGGAATGCCATCAGCTATGTTTGAAAATTACTTGCAGAATCAGAGCAGCTTCTACCAGGCATTTATCTTACGCAAGGAGATTACAACTTATACAGTCTGTACTGTTTTCAATACATAACTTTTGGGGGTCACTATTCATCTTGCCTTAGGGGGTGTTAAAGGGGGTGGATAAGCTGTGTAGGAATTTTTTATAGGGGAGTCATGAGGAGAAGAAGAGGGTTCATCTGGTAGCTTGGGAAGCACTATGCAGACCCAAATGTCAAGGAGGATTGAATATTAGGATCTTCAAATTATGGAATATCGCACTTGTAGGAAAACTTATCTGGCTGATAATGGAAAAGAAGGATATTTTGTGGGTAAAATGGATATATAGTGTTTATATGAAGAATGGAGAGAATTTCTGGACATGTCAACCACAAGTTGATAGCAGCTGGTATTGGAGAAACCTTCACAAGCTCAAATTGAAAATAGAGGACTGGTACCAAGGAGGAAAATATTGTCTAACAACAAATGCTAAATACTCAGCAACGCAAAGCTATTTAGCCTTATTAGGACCAGCTCCGCATGATCCTATTGCAACGTTGGTGTGGACTGGTATCAGCCTACCCAAGTATAGATTTATAATGTGGTTAGCAGCACAGGAAAAACTACTCACAAAGGACAGACTATGTGGTATGGGAATTCATTATGACAGCCCCAATTGTTGCTTATGTGATGCGGATGTATTGGAAGATGCAAAACACTTGTTTGTTGAATGCTCATGGACAAAAGAGTTGCGGAACCAGGTGCAACAACGGATAGGATTAAGGATATATCAGGGAAGGATAAAGGACACTCTATTGCATATCAATCGCAGACACTGGTGCAAAGCAAAGAAAGAGATGATAGCTGCAGATTATGGGGCCTTCAAATATCACATTTGGAGAGCTAAGAATCTGAAAATCTTTACACAGAAGGCTATACCTCACAACAAGATTATACAACAGGTCAAATGTGTTCTTACGGAGAGACTGAATATGTATAGAGATGAAAAGAGAGCTAAATATGGTAATACTTCACTGTTCATTGCCAAAAAAAACACTTCCACTTCTAGCAGCAGCAGCTAAAGCTAGATTATCCTCAAACCTCAATCTTCAAACCCCTCCTAAACCACACAATTCCCAAAATTTGAACAAAACCAAACAATCCCTAACAAATATCTTCAGTTTAGCTCTTCACACCAAATCTCACTATATCATAAAAATCCCATCTTTGCTCAAAATTCAGTCCAACTCCTCATCATATTCCTCAGAAAACTAGCAGACTTTGAGAAATATCATATTTTGCCAAAACTCAAATAAAGCCAAGAAGTACTAATACTCAAGAAAGCAAGACTTTCACAAAATGCAGAAATGGTGATTATTCAAGAATCGAAGTCGGTTTGCTTTATAAAAATAAGATAGCCAAATCCAAACAATCCCCGACAAATATCTTCACTTTAGCTCTTCAACCAGTATTAGAAAAACAGCAAATACCGACCACTTGTGGTCGGTTTTTTAATATATTTTTTTTTTTTAAAAAAATTATTAAAAAGTGACCACATGTGGTCTCTGTTTTATTAGAAAATATCAAAATAAATAATCCAATAATTTTAATACTAATTATTATATAATTTAAAAATTAAAATGTTAAAAAATTAATAAAATCGACCACAAGTGGTCGGTTTTATAAAAATAAAAGAAAAATATTTCTAGAAAGCGACCACTTGTGGTCGGTTTTCAAAATGTTTTTCTTTTTTTTTTAGAAATAAAAAACCATCCACTTTTGGTCGGTTTTGAAACTAAAAAGAAAAAGAAAATACTTTTAAACATAATATTTATATGCAATCAAAATAATTATATATATATGTAATCAAATATATATATTATTTGTTTCATAAAAAATAATTATATATATAATTTTTTGAAATTACACGTAGTAGATAATCAGTAATAATAATAAAAATCAATCATTCCACAATTTTTTGAAAAAATTACACTTAAAAATATATCAAATAAAAAAAAATTATATTAAACATAATCTTTATATTTTATTTATGTTTCAATATATAAAATAAACATTTTCTTTCGTATATACGTTAAATGACGTTAAATATGCATAACCTTTGTATAATGAATATGTGTATATATAGATATATATAATATGTTACTAATGTAAGTATGTATAAGAAACCTAATATATTAAGTTAATCAAATATAATTAATCGAACACTAATGTAAGTATGTATAAGAAACACATCGCATTATATTATTGGTTAATATACTTGTATACGCATGTGATGTATATAGTATGTATTTTGAAATTTATATAGTCGATAGTGTGTATATGTGTCTATATATATGTATATGTATATGTATATGTATATATATAATATATACATATTATACAACGACGGTATATTAATGACATAAGATAAATAATCAACCGATTATTTATTTGAGTATATGTGAAATACAATGGGGTAGTCGATAATATGTATATATATGTGTGTGTATGTATAGGTATATATATAGTATATATAAACATATTATATAGTGAACGTATGTTAATGACATAAGATAAACCAACCGATAATTCAACTGAGTTTCTGTGAAATACGTAGTATATTATTATGGTGTAGTAAAATTGGGTATGTGATGTATATAGTACGTATTTGAATATTGATAGCCAATTGAATAAATTTATATATACGTATATCTCGTGTAGTGATGAAATAGATATACTATTTTATTTCAATATAATGTAAACAGACGTATATTGTTGAAGTTGCAATAACGTAAGAAGACGATAATTTATCTGATTAACACGTTATATATATATATATATATATTATATAATTTATCTGTTATAAATATTATACAGTTTATTAAAAAATAATCTATTAAAAATTAAATTAAATTTATTAATTGTAGTTTATTAAAGTATAATTTATCAAAAACTTAGTAAAACCGACCACATATCGACCACAGGTGGTCGGTTTTTCTGTTATTTTAAAAAAATAAATTAAAACCAATTTTAAACCGACCCACCCACCCAATCCCCAAATAAAGAAAAGGAAAAACGGGTATAGGGCTCATAATCGCGAAGAATAACTCAAAATCGCGAAAAAACAACTCAAAATCGTAAAAAAACAGGTTAAAATCGGTTCTTTTTCTCAAAGTTTGTCACGCTTTTCTCAAACAGGATCTTCTCCACCACTCTTCTCCATCACTTCAATTCGGGTAAGTGCTCAAAATGTTCTTATTGGATAGTAAGGTCGATTAGGGTTATTAATCTTAGTTCGTATAAATATGGTAAGTTATGGTGTATGATTATGTTATTTTTTCTAGAAGTGATTTCGAACTGAGTAAATCATATAACTTGTGGTAGAATCCCAAACTTGAACCAATACAGTTTACTGTTCTTAGTTGTTGTTGATGTTTCATTGTGAATCATAGGTCATTAATGAAAGTATTAGGTTGTTAAGGATTGATAATCTAGACCTCCCTTTGTGATTGTGAAAAAGATTGTTAAGTGTCATATTTTCTTAGATAGTGCCCTTGTATTACTTAGTGTGAAGACCGTTAGTTATATACTAGATGGTGTTCTTAATAGCTAAGTTAAGAGTTATTTGAGGCTTAAATACGTGTTTACAGTCACCAATGGAATTTCTTAGTTCTTATGTATATAGCCTATCACTTTTCTGTCGTTTTGTTTTTGGGTAAAATAATGTGTCACTTTCACATAGTTATATCTATTGGACATGAACAACCACCCTCCACCACTGACATTTTCACTTCAGATAAATTATTCACCTTAAAGATACGGGATACAGGGCACTATAACAATTTATAGGGATTTGAAAACAATACTGAAAATTACATTAAAATGCTTAAAATGTGTTTAGGAAAAAAAAAGGCTACTACTATTAGAAACAGTATTATTAGGTGTTCATATGTCATTATATATGCTATAAAACAAAATACTGCATTAACTCTCTCCTATTTCCAATACTTAAACATGAATGCAGAATAGAGTAGATGGGTATTTTGGAGAAAATTGCAGTAGTCTGTCTTTTAATTAGCTAAGATCATCATTTTCGATAGTGCAGCTTCCCGTGAGAGAATCAAGAAGCAGATTGAAGCTGTCATTTTGAAATATCAAGACATTAAGGAAAATATCAAAGGTAAGTTGACATAGTGAAGCCGTGTGGGGCCTTGTGCGATTTACTATTGTTGTTATCTTCCTTTTATTGTTCATATTGAAGTCTAGTGAAGCCGTGTGTGGCCTTGTGCGATTCACTAGCATTGTTCTTGACATTTTGTTTTTGCTTGTTTCTTGTACTGTCAACATGATCTTATATCATTTCTTGTTTTGAATGTGGTTTGTTCGGTCACTTAGTCACTTGAACATGGTAAAGTGTAGGGACTTTAAAGGGGAATTACTTATTTTGAATGTGGTTTGTTTGGTGACTTAGTTGGTTGAAAATGGTTAAGTGTAGAGACTTTAAAGGGGAATTATTTGTTTTGAATGTGGTTTGTTCGGTGACTTAGTCACTTGAAAATGGTTAAGTGTAGGGACTTTAAAGGGGAATTATTTGTTTTGAATGTGTTTTGTTCGGTGACTTAGTTGGTTGAACATGGTTAAGTGTAGGGACTTTAAAGGGTATTTTGTTGTTTCGAATGTGATTTGTTAGGTCACTTAGTTGGTTGAAAATGGTTAAGTGTAGGGACTTTAAAGGGGAATTATTTGTTTTGAATGTGGTTTGTTCGGTGAGTTAGTTGGTTGAAAATGATTAAGTGTAGGGACTTTAAAGGGGAATTAGTTGTTTTGAATGTGTTTTGTACGGTGACTTAGTTGGTTGAAAGTGGTTAAGTGTAGGGACTTTAAAGGGGAATTAGTTGTTTTGAATGTGTTTTGTTCGGTGACTTACTTGGTTGAAAATGGTTAAGTGTAGGGACTTTAAAGGGGAATTATTTGTTTTGAATGTGGTTTGTTCGGTGACTTAGTCACTTGAAAATGGTTAAGCGTAGGGATTTTAAAGGGGAATTATTTGTTTTGAATGTGTTTTGTTCGGTGACTTAGTTGGTTGAAAATGGTTAAGTGTAGGGACATTAAAGTGGAATTATTTGTTTTGAATGTGGTTTGTTCGGTGACTTAGTCACTTAAAAATGGTTTAAGTGTAGGGACTTTAAAGGGGAATTATTTGTTTTGAATGTGGTTTGTCCGGTGACTTAGTTGGTTGAACGTGGTTAAGTGTAGGGACTTTAAAGGGGAATTATTTGTTTTGAATGTGGTTTGTTCGGTGACTTAGTCACTTGAAAATGGTTAAGTGTAGGGACTTTAAAGGGGAATTATTTGTTTTGAATGTGTTTTGTTCGGTGACTTAGTTGGTTGAACATGGTTAAGTGTAGAGACTTTAAAGGGTATTTTGTTGTTTTGAATGCGATTTGTTAGGTCACTTAGTAACTTGAAAATGGTTAAGTGTAGTGTCTTTAAAGGGAAATTATTTGTTTTGAATGTGGTTTGTTCGGTGAGTTAGTTGGCTGAAAATGGTTAAGTGTAGGGACTTTAAAGGGGAATTATTTGTTTTGAATGTGGTTTGTTCGGTGACTTAGTCACTTGAAAATGGTTAAGTGTAGGGACTTTAAAGGGGAATTATTTGTTTTGAATGTGTTTTGTTCGGTGACTTAGTTGGTTGAAAATGGTTAAGTGTTGGGACTTTAAAGGGAAATTATTTGTTTTGAATGTGGTTTGTTCGGTGACTTAGTCACTTGAAAATGGTTAAGTGTAGGGACTTTAAAGGGGAATTATTTGTTTTGAATGTGTTTTGTTCGGTGACTTAGTTGGTTGAACATGGTTAAGTGTAGAGACTTTAAAGGGTATTTTATTATTTTGAATGTGGTTTGTTCGGTGACTTAGTTGGTTGAAAATGGTTAAGTGTAGGGACTTTAAAGGGAAATTAGTAGGGACTTTAAAGGGGAATTAGTTGTTTTGAATGTGTTTTGTTCGGTGACTTAGTTGGTTGAAAATGGTTAAGTGTAGGGACTTTAAAGGGTATTTTGTTGTTTTGAATGTGGTTTGTTCGGTGACTTAGTTGGTTGAAAATGGTTAAGTGTGGGTACTTTAAAGGGGAATTATTTGTTTTGAATGTGTTTTGTTCGGTGACTTAGTTGGTTGAACATGGTTAAGTGTAGGGACTTTAAAGGGTATTTTGTTGTTTTGAATGTGGTTTGTTCGGTGACTTAGTTGGTTGAAAATGGTTAAGTGTAGGGACTTTAAAGTGGAATTATTTGTTTTGAATGTGGTTTGTTCGGTGACTTAGTCACTTGAAAATGGTTAAGTGTAGGGACTTTAAAGGGGAATTATTTGTTTTGAATGTGTTTTGTTCGGTGACTTAGTTTGTTGAACATGGTTAAGTGTAGGGACTTTAAAGGGTATTTTGTTGTTTTGAATGCGATTTGTTAGGTCACTTAGTTGGTTGAAAATGGTTAAGTATAGGGACTTTGAAGGGGAATTATTTATTTTGAATGTGGTTTGTTCGGTGACTTTGTTGGTTGAAAATGGTTAAGTGTAGGAACTAATTAGTTGAATTTAATTGAATGCGTGGATGGATCCTGATTATAGCTGGATATATCGCCGGAACAATGATAATAGAATGGGTATTACGGAGGAATTCGTTGAAGGTGTGAAAAGATTTGTTGATCATGCTAAGACACTTTATGTT
This sequence comes from Capsicum pubescens, assembly GCA_030864215.1. Lineage (NCBI taxonomy): Eukaryota > Viridiplantae > Streptophyta > Magnoliopsida > Solanales > Solanaceae > Capsicum > Capsicum pubescens. The sequence continues at coordinate 281,540,492 of CM061543.1, read as the reverse complement.
TGGACACGTTTTCGGGTTATTCGTTGTCCTTGTGTTAGATGTGATGGTATAAATCTTGTTGGTGAATAAGATGTAAAGGAACATCTTTATAGAAAGGGGTTTCACGAGAACTTTTTAAGAGTGCATGGTATTCATTGATTGCATGGAATGAAAAGCAATGATTGTCATATTTTCATGGAACAATTACTTCCAATTACTTTTATTGGTTTACCTGAAAACATATGGAAACTAATAGTAGAGATCAGTTTGTTCTTCAAAGATTATGTGTCAGCACATTAAAAGAAGAAAATCTAGTGCGAATGGAAAGTAATATTGTCGTTATCACCAACAAGCTGGAGAATATTTTCCCGCCAGTGTTCTTCAATGTGATGGAACATCTTTCCATTCACCTTGTACACGAAGCTCGGCTAGGCGGTCCAGTTCAAACTAGGTGGATGTATCCATTCGAACGGTAAGCAATTGCAACATATTTAAATTCATAGATATATTTTTTATATATAGTAAACGTCTAACCTTACGATTGTACAGGGCAATTGGAAAATTGAAAAGGGGACCCAAAAACAAACATAGGGTGGAAGGCTTTATAGTTGAGGCATATCTTGCAAAGAAACTTCTCAATTTTGTTCATACTACTTTCGTGATGAAGTTGCTTGTTCAAGAAACCGTCCGAATCGTCACCAAGACGATGTGAATGAGTCTCATTTGCAATCGATATCAATTTTCAATCAATCTGGTTGTAAGGCTAAAAAGACCATACCTCGCCGGCTCACTCCCACGGAGCGCAAAGAAGCAACTTTGTATGTCTTGCTTAATTGCCCGAAAATTGAGCCATTTCTGAACTAAGGAGATTAAAATTTTAACATATCTTATTTGTTTACTCATTCCATTAAAGAAACCAATTGTGTTTCCCATGTTTGATGCTCATTTCATTTAAGACTCAATTCCACGAAAATCAAGTGTACGCATCCTTTGCAACATGGTTTAAAAATGAGGTTCGTAAGTGTTTTATTATTTCAACAAAGTCTAAACATTTACACATGCCTCAACTAAAATATATATATATATATATATATATATAATATTTTAAGGTACACCATTCACCAAATGCAGTCGCATACGATCAGATTTTGAGAGATATTTCTTTGGGTCCAGTTGAAACTATTTCAATGTCGCAATACAAAGTGAATGGGTTTAATTTTTCCATTGCACAACACTCCAGAGCAAGGAAAACAAACAATAGTGGTGTTTGGGTTAAGGGTGATGATGATGTTGATTACTTTGGCATCATACAAGAAATCTTAGAACTGGAGTATGCTGGTTACCCAATAAAAAAAATTATCCTCTTTCGATGTAAGTGGTTTGATCCAAGCACAACAGGCATAAGAGTACATAAGGAGCATAACATCATTGAAGTGAAGCACAATAGGTCGTATCCTATTTACGATCCATTTGTGCTAGCGCAAAATGCTAAGCAAGTGTATTATGCTCCTTATCCGTTGCGCAATGACAAGTCTGATTGGTGGGCTGTAATCAAAACTTAACCTATAGGACGGGTGAAAATTGAAAATGTACTGGAGACTGCGTATCAAAATGAAATGCAGATTGATCACCAGCTAGTGGACGATTTGAATCACTCGAAAAATATATTAGAAGAAGTTAATATTGCGGAAGAAGCGACTGGGTGGGTAGGAGATGAGGAAACCTCCGAAGAGGGTGAATGGTTTAGTGGAGAGTCTTCAGAAGAGGAAGATTAGTTGTATAGGTTGTATTTATTATGTATTGATGTCTTTATGCTTTGTACTATATATATAACTTTTTGTTTCTTGTGTAAGATTGATATGTAATATACTTTTTAAGTTTGTTGTTTCCATTTTTCCATGATTTATATAGTAACTTCGAATTAGTTACTTAGAATGTTTTCTTATATATATATATATATATATATATATATATATATATATATATTCATATTGTATGAACTAACTACTTGTCAATTTAACTTAATTTAGATGTCAGGCAGAGATGACAAAGGTAAAGGAAAAGTTGATATGACGAAACCAAAAAAGAAAAGACAAATTTCGTCTTATATCCGGTCGACCGGTATTCATATATCTGAGGGTCGGTTAGCTGACACGCCAGCACGACCCTCATATTCTAGGTCGTCCAAGGATTCCATACCTACTCCTACGTATGTGGGGCCACTACCTAGGTCTTTACAGACTCATCCGGCTCCTATGACCATGCCATCGCCAGTAGAGTACTTTCGTACTGCCGCTGGCCCCTCCAGGCATCGATCATCATAAATACCCTCCTGCAGTAGTCACGCAGCTATGCACTGTGATTCTGCTGGATCTATTGGGTTATCGGAGCTTCAGCTGGGAGGCACTTCATCTGGTTCTTCAGATTCGGCCACGCCAGTGTATCCACCATCAGTTACTAGGCAGCTAGGAGACTTAGATGATTCTGGGAGGATTTATCTTGTTTCAGTTGCGAAAGGGTAAGATTTCTACATATAATAACGTTACACATTTTTTCATGACTATATTATTATGCTCTATGAAATTACTGTTTGATCTTGTGTTGTAGGCTTAACCCGGATGCTGGAATTGGACATAGGGCGTGAATATGCATTGGTCGGCACTTCAACGACTTCTGGACCAGCTGGCAAAAGGTACCAGAACTTGACAGGGATAGAATGTTTGATGAATTTAAGGTACGGATTTAACTTATTGACTACTTATTGACACTTTGGTAGAACAAAACATTGACTATTATATTTTTGTTGTAGAAATTTTACTGGTGGGATGATGAAAATACATTTCTTGTAAAGAAGAACTTTATGCAAAGATGTAGAGTCATATTTAAAGATCTCTTGGATTATGCCCGACAAAACATGATTAAACCTACGTGCATGCCTGAACCCGCATGGAATCGGTATCTTATATATTGGAATAGTGACGAATTCAAATTGTTGAGTGAAAAGGGAAAGAAAGCCCGGGCATCATCCAAGGGTGGCTCCCTGCATACTGCGGGTGCCAGAAGTACTCTTGCTGTGATTCAAAAAATGGTATGTAACTTTACAGTTTTAATTGTTTGTTTCTATTAAATTTTTATTATTATTTGAACATTGATAATCTTTTCATATGCAGGAAAAAGAACAGGGTAAGAAAATACCACATGATGTGATATACGTTGAGACTCATGTGAAGGAAAAAAAAACCCGACTGATGAAGCTGTCTGGGTTGAAGCTCGTGCAAAAGCTGAACATGTAAGAAACAAATTCTGAATTTATGAATTTTTTGTCAAAGTTGATATTATTCAGTTATAACTACTTTAATATTTTTTTACTTTTAGTATTAACTTTACTTTGAATATAGGACGAATATATGCGCCTTGTTGGTGCGTATCGTAGTAGTCAGCCACTTGAAAGTCAGGGTGACTCCATTCCCAAACATGTCGAGGTGGAGTTATGGACAAAAGTTGTGGGTCTTGCAAATAGAGGTCATTTGGTCGGATACCACAACGACTATTTTAGAGATAATGTTAGGTGTTCGTCCGGCCCTGCATACCCGAGCTCTTCAGTTGATAGTGAGAGAATTGAAAGACTACAAACTACAGTTTCTTAACTCACTCAACAACTTACTGCACAGCAAGAGAGGGAGAAGAAGAGGGCGAAGGCAACATCATCACGATTCAAGAAGTTGCAGCTGCAGTTTAGCACTTTCATTCAGACTATGGGGGTTATTCCTCCATGTCCTGGTGATGCAGCTCGGGCTATAAAGGGTCTAAGCCCCCTGGATGATTTCTTCACGGATGATGATATGGACGACGAAGACGAATCAGATGATGAGGATTAGTTTTTTTCATGTGTGTTGAACTTTGAATTTAGACATTTTGATGATTGAAACTGTTATTGTATTTTGATACTCAGTTTTCTTGGACACTTTGTATGTATTGTTCTCTTTTCAAAGTCTTTATATTTGATTTTTTTTTGTTATTGCTGTTGTATGTATTTGATTTGATACTGCAATGTTGTGTTGTTGCATGCAGTAATTGGGTCTGATTTTTTTTTTTTTTGAAAATTCACATAGATACCGATCACAAGTGGTCGGTTTTTAAAAATTTTCTTTTGAAAAAAACGACCACTTGTGGTCGGTTACTCCAATTTTTCTTCTGAAATAACCGACCACAAGTGGTCGGTTTTGTAATAAATAAATAAATTAATTCATTAATATACCGACCACTTGGGGTCGGTATATTATTAAATTAATTAATTAATTAATTTAATAATAAACCGACCATTTGTGGTCGGTATATTTTTCCCAAAAATTATTTTTTCATATTTTAATGAAATAATAATAAATTTTAAAAATATATTTTTTAAAAAAAATACCGACCACTTGTGGTCGGATTTTAAAAAAGGTACCACAGGTTTTCCAACCACATTGTTTGGTCGATTTTTGGGTAATTCCGACCACTAGTGGTCGGTTTTGGTCGGTCGGTTTTTTCTGTTTTTCTAGTAGTGAACAAAAACTTCAAAATACCATTAAAAGGCCATCTTTGCTCAAAATTCAATCCAGTTTCTCATAATATTCCCAATAAAACCATCGTACTTAATGAAAAATCATATTTTGTCAAACCCCAAGTAAAGTCGAGAAACCAACACTCCCACAAAATTGGACAAATCCAAACAATCCAAACAAATATCTTCACTTCAGCTCTTCAACACAAACTTCAAAATATCATAAAAATGCCACCTTTACTAAAACTTCAGTCTAATTTCTCATAATATTCCCAATAAAACAATCATACTTAATTCATGTGCTACTACTTCTAACAACTACATCTAGGTAACAAAACCAAGTCAATTCAAATACGTAGAAACCAATAAAACAATGACAGTACGTAGAAACCATAGACAAAAACACATAACAAAGTTTCAAAATAAAAAACATAAAACTAATAAAACAATGACAGTACGTAGAAACCATAAACAAAAACACATAACAAAGTTTCAAAATAAAAAACATGAAGATAACACATACAAAAATAGGTACGCGACAATGCAAGCTTCGAAAAAGAAGTCTGCTATTCCTCATCATCACTATCCTCTTGCTGGAGTTTCAAAAAAAATAGTCTCAAGGCTCCGGCGGGTGCTCACCCTGCCCCCTGGAAACATCATGCATCTCCTGTCCCGCCGCTGCAGCAGCAACAGCCACCGCAGCTGCAGCAGCAACAACAGCTCTACTCTCCAAAATAGCCCTGATAATCACAAGCAAAATGCAAAATGCCAGAGCAATCCACATCAGAACACCAGGATGATCTTGATCTCGCGGAGACAAACCTATAGACAGTGCACATAGTGCATACATCGCTCCCATGTCAGTAACCACGGGCCTGAGCAGCATAATAATACAGAAAATGCTGACTACTCCACACAAATGAGCAAAATACACGTAGATACCCGCATCACTCCTGATCATCAGTGTAAGAACAAGTGAACCCCAACTGATCACTGTACCAACTCCGTTGAGGTACCTAGCAAGCCATGGAACAACAGGAGGTAGCCAAGAAGGTACATCCCTAAGAGTAGGAATGATGGTATACTGTCTGATGGAATAATCCTCCTCGTCATCACTACCAAATCTTCCATCGATCAGCAACAGAATTGTCATGGGTATTATGGAAAGCAGTGAACCGAGAGACCAGAATATTTTTTCCCAGAACAACATTTTTGCTTTCTCTCTTGTTTTTGCTGTGTGTTTCTCGAGTGTGGAGAAACGGCGTTGTTATAACTGCTGACCAGAAAAGAGAGAAAGCTGTTGTAGTTTTTGCCATGTGTCACCAACCATTTCTTTCTTTTTTCTTTCGTACATTTAGAGGAAAATTTCGAACTTAAATCATAATTTGAGTTTTTAATGACGTAAGACATGAAAAAAAATTATTTTTTATATTTTAAAAATAATAATTAAAATTAAATTCTATTTTTAAAATAGTGACAAACAAAAATAGACGTAGGAAATAATTAAGCTCAAAAATTACTCCCTTCGTTTATTTTTATTTGTCCATTTTTTAATTTTGAAATGATCAATAATACTTGTTCAATTTATAAACTTAATAAATAATCTATCTATTTCTATCAATTTTACCCTTATCATTAAATATGATTCATTATTTAATATATTTTTCAAAGCATTAAATTCATTATATTCAAAAGATAATATAGATAAAATTCTCACTTTCCTAATTCTGGTGCCACAGGACAACGTTCTAAGGAGTAAAAAAATGCGCCAAAAAAATATTACTATTAATAGCTATCACAAAAGAGAGGCAGCAAAAATACAGAGGGACAAAATTAAAATGTAGTACTACCAAAAATGTTCTAGCCCTCACCCCCCACACCCACCACCACCTTGGTGAGTCAAAAAATACATGACACATATTTGCCATGTCATATAATTTTTCCTTATCCAACTTTAAGCCAAAGCTTCAAATGATTAAGGGTCGTTTGCTGTAAGATATTAATACAAATAGTTTCGAGATAAGATAATGGTTTTTGAATAAATTTTTTGATATTTTAATTGGTTGTTAAGTTTGAAATATCTTATCTCAGTACTAACAAATAGTATCGGAATAAGTTATTTCGATCTATATATTTAGTGGTATAACAATTCCAATTTAATTTATTTTTGAGATAAAGTCATAAATGACAAAATTATCCTTCAAATCCTCACTTACACACACATATATATATACACACACACATTCCCTCCGTCCCGTCTTATATGTCGTCATTTGATCGGAAACGTAGTTCAAGAAATAAGTAATGACTTTAAAGTTCACAAAGTTGTCTCTCTTAAAGTTATTTTAATATTTACTTTTTAGTTGTATTTTCTTAATAAATGGGATCTACTAAGAATAAAATGGGAATAATATCATTAAATAGTTAGCAAATAGGGAAATGTGACATTCTTTTTAATACGAACAAAAAAAATAACGACATATAAAATAAAACAGAAGGAGTATATCTGTATGCGCCGACGTGCTTAGGCTGAGGCTTACTTCTCTTCATTGATAAATTTTATATGAAGAAGCTATACAAAAATAATTGAAGAAACAAAATTAAATTTAGTATCCTTTTAAAAATATTTGGAAGTCATTTCAAGAATAAATTTAGTGCATGCGCATGACAAGAAATATGAAAGCATAGAATAGCTGACTTGTGCAAAAGATTTAAAATAAATATACGAAAAGAAATAATTATGAAATCTAAAATTTATGAAAAAGAATATTAGAAAAAGGACTCCAAGTATATACCGTATGAAAAATAAATTTAATGTTGATAGTTTTTTCTCCCCTTATGACGTGAATATATAGGTAAGCAAATTAATTTTCTTAAAATTTCAAAACTTTAATGTATTAATGTTACATAGATTATATTAAAATATGCACCATGTTTTTAGGTTTCTAAATAATTTTTCTTGTGCAAGTGAATATATTTAGAATCCTTATATTTGATACTTTGTAAAAGAAAAGATTAATAATTATATGTAATCTTCATAGGATTCATGATCTGCTTAGCTTATGTCGACAACTCAATATTTTCTAGCAACTTATTTTAATCATCGTTCAAAATTTTGAGTTTTTAAATTTTTAGTATTGTGCTTATTTGTTTATTTTCAGTGAGTTATAATTTTTTTTAGTTAGTGAAGTTTTATTTGGTTTACTTATGTTTGTGTTTTCTAAATATTCACCTCTTTTTATTCCGTTTTAAGTTCTTTTAGCTCTTATGTTTGTGGTTTCTAAATATTCACCTCTTTTTACTTTATTTTAGCTCAATATTTTGTAGGAATAATGTTAACGGATGAGGCAAAAGTGTTGCTACATCATTCTTTAATTTTTACCCCATTACTGATCAGGTATGTGTTTATAATTTGTCATATATATATATATATATATATATATATATATATGAGGAATTATTTCTCATGTTTGCTTTATATAGAAAGCCACTTGAGTTGTTGTTTGTCTTTTTTCGAAAAAGATCTTATATATTTTTTTTGTAAGTTCATAAGTGTATGAAACCTCGACAATATCTATGAATACAGAAAATCCATCTCATATTGGGGTTGATGTAATTTAGTACTATAATTTCAGATGATCATATTAGCTATTTTAATGGTTAGAAGTCCAGAAGGACGTGGGAATATATATTGATATACTAAGAGAACGTCCTTGCATTACAAAGGATATTTGTGACAAACGTACAACTATCATATGTGGATCATGTTATTTTTTCAACTAAGAGAATTACCCAGTGATGATTGATTTAAGTGTTAAACTATTCAATATACCTTTTTTATCGGCTTTATATTTTTTAATTGGGTACCCAAAAATATTATATTCATGTCGTATCTTTTGTTAGCTTAGTCAAGGTTAATATAGCACAATTTTACCTAACGTCTCTTTTCAGGACGTTAAAGTGGCTGATTTTGATGTTGCCAGGGTAAAGGTACAAACCAATGTTATGACAACATAGATCGAGACTTATAGATGGATGGATCTTGAGGTATGCCTTTAATTACAAATTAATCTTAAATGCTTAAATTAAGATGAAAACACAATTTATTAGAAAGGATAAACTTTGTTATATTTTTTACAGTTTATGTAGTACCTATAAGTTGTTCTTTTTTGTTGTTGTTAAATTGGAGTTTTGTTGATTGATGGATTTGAAATTAATATTGATTTATTTTAATTAATGGTGTGGACCTTTAATAAAAGTTCATGTAACAAAACTGTTTTTGAAAATTCACCGTCAAAAAGTAATGACATGGATGAACTGATTTTGTAACGACGATGGCATGAATGAGTAGAACATTTAACTGATGACATAAATGAGTCATTTCTGATAGTTCAATATTATATTTAAGCCTTTTCCCATTAATTTATAACAATAATAGTTGTCGCAAAATAATTTTTTCTTGCATGTTTTTTCATGGTGCCTTATAATGTATATATGGAGACTTCTTTTTTGGCATGGTCGCTACCTTCATGAATTTAACAGGTGATCCAAAAAATTTCATCATATTATTCTTAGTTTGTTGGAAATATCGTGTGGATGCAAACAATGTTAGATTTATAAAAATAGGATACAGTAAGTGAAATTAGATTCAAGTAAGCTTTTTAAAATCTTTAATTAATAATTTCTCTTCAACTTTATTTTGCAAATATAATGCTTTAATTCAAGTTTTAGACTCAATTCGATTTAGGACTTGAAGCAGGTGAAAAAATCGAACTATTCTTCTATTTGTTGGTATTGTGTATCTAGGGTTTGTTTGGGGATTTCATTGATAAAACTAGAGGCTTTTCGAAAATTTCCTTACGATATGAATCTTTGAAAATTGTGAAGGAAATATCATGGGCAACTTTATTTTGAGCTATTTTCACTATGAGGGATTTGATTGGCTTTTCAATCCACTAGATACGTTTGTATACACGCGTCTACGATTTACGAAAGTCTGTACAGAAAGTGTCATAATGACACTGAAACGTTTAAAATGAATAATGTGTAGTTGAGGTGTCAAATTTTATTTAGAGGTTGTCAATGTATTTAGCCTTCTATAAACTCACTCTTCTTCAGACGCCTCCAATTGGTAGCTAATTCAGCTCCTTTATATGATGTATAATTGATTTTTAATTTGTTTACCAGCTTCGGTGTGAGGTGACGATGAACATAGAAGGTAGATTGAGAAGAGAAAGTGACTATGATGTTTTGATGTTGGAGGTTGGCCGATAATAATGGCGATGACTTTGTTTTTTTTCGGCCAAAGCTATGTGGAGGGAATTACTCTTTTATTTTACTTGAATTCCGTACAAAAGATGCTTGTGCAATTTCCTTATTCAATTGGTGAAATTAAAAAAATATTATTATATTTTTTTCTTTTTACTCTTTAACATTAAATAATTATGTAAAGTAATAATATTCAAATTTAATGTTCTCAAACATTATTAGTAAGTTTAGATTAGTAAAATATACGACTGTACTTGTGATTAAAATTTTCTTAAAAGAGTGAAGTGAATATGAGTTCTTAAAGAGTGAAGTGAATATCCTTAAAGAGCTACCATCGTCGATGGTTCAAAAAAGTTAAACGTCAATAGATTAGTTGAATTTCATATTATACAAAAGTAAAGTTTATTAGCTTAGAGCTCAATTTGTTCTATATAATTATTTATTCAGTACTATTGATCATGTCATTAATGATCAATCGAATAAGATAATATCTCTTAATCAACACTGAAAGTTTTACTAACATCTAAGTTAAGATAATATTGATGCACCACAGTATTATCAAAAGAAAAAAAGCCGAAAAAAACTTTAAGATCTGTTGCGGCTTTAAACACAAAGTGTAAATAAAGCGTGAGATTTAACGTAAAAGGCATAAAGGGAGAAAAAAAAATATGCATGTTTCATCCAAAACTAATAATATAAGCATGAATGACAAATATTATTATATGGGTGTCAAGTGGACCGGCCCGACCCGGCCCTCGTAACTAACCCAGCCCGGTTTGACCCGGCCCGGTAAGTCCTAGGGCTTTAGGGTTCCGGGTCCCGGGCCGGTTATTTTTTTAAAATGGGCCCGGCTAACCCGGCCCGGACCAAGCCCGATCCAGGCCCGCCGGTTAACCGGCCCGACCCGGATAACTTTTTTTTTTAAAATAAATGAGATTTTGGCTTTTGGGCCAAACTAGCCGTTGGCCCAACGGCTCTATAGCCGTTTTTGGGTCCAAACGGCTAGTTTGGGCCCATTTATTTAAATAAAAAAAAAAAACTTTAAAAAAAATTTTTTAATCCCAAAAAAAATTCTATAAATACCCTACAACTTCAAATTATTTTTCACACAATTTTTCACTCTCTCAAATCCCATTCTCTCTCAAATCTCAATTCTCAAATATTCAATATATTTAATTTCTTAAAGTGTTCACTTTATTTTTTTAATTTTTCGTTTACAAAGTACGAGCGGAAGTTTCTAAAGTCGCAATCTTCGGATACTTCCAAAATTTGGTATTGTCGTTCCATCTCTTACGTTTAATTTTTATTTATTGTATTAATTGTTTAATATTTAATTTTATTATATTTGTGTATTTTGAATATTTTTAGTTTAATTTAATTTATATTATGGATAAATTAAGAAACCTCGCTACTAAAGGTGTTAAAATTTTTTGTCCCGGAAGCGGTAGTGGTAGTAAAAAGCGAATTACTAGCGGTAGAGGTAGTTCAAGTAGTAGATATACCCGTGTGCCTTCGCCTCTGGTACCGCTCGGTACACATTTTGAGGAAGAAATAGGTATAGGTGCTCACGATATGGATTATGTAGAAGCTCAGGAAAATTACGGTATAGAAGAAGAAAATGAAGTAGATGCGGTTAATTTAGACGAAGATAATGAAAATATTGCAGAGACACCCGCAGTAGGAGATGCTAACGTTAGATCTGAATCGGTTAATCTCCCTCCTCGTTCTCCCAGTGCCCCAAGACCTCGTAAAAGACCTAGTATTGCATGGCAATTTTTTGAACGTATATCAGATATTGAGGTGCAATGCAATATTTGTCAACAAATATATAAGCATAGAAGTGGAGGCAAGCAAGGGGGTACGGGTACGTTAATGAGACATGTAGCTGAAGATCACAAAAGAGAGTTAAATATTGCAAAAGGTGGTGGGGATGTTGGTGGGCCAACGCAAACTAGAATGGACCCAGCAACCGGTCACGTAGAGAAGAAGTATAATAAATTGAGGGACCGGGAAGAAATAGCTAAAATGGTAGCTGTGGGTTGTTTGCCTTTTAATTTTCCTTCTTCTGATGCCTTTATTCGTTATATACAAGCAATTTATAATCCTATGTTTAACGGTATTCCTAGAACTACTTGTCAGTCTGATATTTTTAGACTTCATTCACAATATTGTTTTTATTTATCAACATTGTTAAAAAATATTCAATGTAGATTGTCCCTAACTTCTGATCTTGGTCGTGCTGTAAAAAAAAATGATTATTTAACCGTTACTTGTCATTGGATGGATAGTAATTTCGTGATGCAAAAACGTATTCTTGCTTTTTTATATGATGAAAATCGTAAACATACTGGACAATTTATTGTTGATTCTATTGTTAAAATTGCCGGATATTATGGTATCGAAAATAAAATTTTATGTATTGCTTTTGATAATGCTTCTAACAACAACACTGCTATAAAAAAAAAAAAAATCTACGCTATCTCCGCCCTTGTCTGAAATTTTTCATATTAAGTGTGCATGTCATATATATATAATTTAATTGTAAAAGATGGTCTTGAGTTTTTTGAGTTTTATATTGAAAAAATTCGTCTTTGTTGGATTTATTCAGAAAATAATCGTAGATCGAGAATTAGAGAATTTAAAGTTAAATGTCAAGAAAATGGACTTACACCGATTTTGATGCCTGAGGAAATTGATACTAGATGGAATTCTACGTATGAATTTTTAAAAACTTGTTATAAATATAGAATTCCTATTACACTAGCTTTTAACCAATACTGCGGTTCATTTGCTGATTCTGCTGATTGCATGCTACATAATTCGGATTGGGTTGTAATTAATGATCTTGTTAAGTTTTTAGAAAAAATTTATGTAGCTACGGTTGAATTTTCCGGTGCTTATTATCCTACTGTTTGTAATATTTTGGCATATATAGCCGATATTTCTGGTTTGCTCAAAGAATATAAAAATAAAGAAGGTTATAAAGAAGTTGTTGGCGCCATGTTTACGAAATTTAAAAAATATTTTTTCCCGATTCCCCCTATTTACTTGGTTGATGCTATGCTAAATCCGTGCATGAAATATAATAATATGTGTCACTTTAGTACTCTTATTTATACTAACTTAGAGTAAATACTAACCATGATTCTGAACAAGTACAACCTGATTTGTGGACGGCTACGACTGATGCAAAGGAGTACATAGAAAAATTATATAATCACTATGCTGATTTATTTGATTTAGCCGTACCTACAAATATCACTCCAACTGTCGCTCCTCATCATCCCGAGGAGCCATCATCTTCTAAAAGGCCGGCACATAGTGGTTTTTCTAATTCGTTTTATGATTTAAATTGTTGGAACAGTGTTGATGAGAGAACTTACACATCAACTTATCGGGAAGAGCTGAAATATTATCTTCGTACGACACTAGAGGATCGCAGACGACGGATCAACACGTTGGATTGGTGGAGGAGTAATGAAACACAATATCCTGTGCTTTCAAGATTAGCTAGAGATATCTTGAATATTCCAATGTCAACCGTTGCATCAGAGAGCGTCTTTAGTCAGGGACGACAGCATCTTGGAGACAACCGACACTCATTGGGAAGCAATGCAATGAATATTCCAGTTTGCCTCAGAGATTGGATTAGAGCGGAAAGAAGAAACCAAGGAATGGAACTGGAGCCGAGCGACGAGCTGAAACTTGAAGAAACTATAACTTCACGGGAGAACTCAGCAGAATCAAGTCCAATGCATGATTTTGCCCCCGTTGACTTCGACTACCCTATGCAAGTTCCCATTAATATTAACATGAATGAGTTGGGAAAAATGATGCATAATTTATAGATTTTTCATTCATGTAAATTATAAATTTTGGATCATTTTGCAATCAATAAAATTCCCCAAATTCATTCACTCCTTAGTCCTTGCTTTATATATTTTTTCATTTAACGATTTAAAATTTTAAATTTAATTTCTAATTTTCTACTTTAAATTAAAAACGTACTTCTAATATATTATTAATTTACTACCAAATATTATTAATTTATTATATTAAGTAGCATATGTTTTGTATATTTGTGCATATATCTTCTATAGAAGTGTATATTTAACGTATACATGTGTATATGTTTTATAAATTTGTATATAAGTATATCTATATATATTGTAATGTATATATAATGTAGTATATTTTATAAGTAGTAGTATATATACATTGAAAGGTGCGTATACATAGAATAGAGTGTATATATGTGAATAGATCTTCTATAGACGTGTATATTTAACGTATACATGTGTATATGTTTTATAAATTAGTATATAACTATACAAATATATATTGTAATGTATATATATTATAGTATATTTCATTTAAAGTATTACATATACATAGAATAGAGTGTATATATGTGAATAGATGTTCTATAGACGTGTATATTTAACGTATACATGTGTATATATTTTATAAATTAGTATATAACTATACAAATATATATTGCAATGTATATATATTGTAGTATATCTCATTTAAAGTATTACATATACATAGAATAGAGTGTATATATGTGAACAGATCTTCTATAGACGTGTATATTTAACGTATACATGTGTATATGTTTTATAAATTAGTTATAACTATACAAATATATATTGTAATGTATATATATATTGTAGTATATCTCATTTAAAGTATTACATATACATAGAATATAGTGTATATATGTGAATAGATCTTCTATAAATATGTATATTTAACGTATACATGTGTATATATTTTATAAATTAGTATATAACTATACAAATATATATTGTAATGTATATATATTATAGTATATTTCATTTAAAGTATTACATATACATAGAATAGAGTGTATATATGTGAATAGATCTTCTATAGACGTGTATATTTAACGTATACATGTGTATATATTTTATAAGTTAGTATAGAACTTTACAAATATATATTGTAATGTATATATATTGTAGTATATCTCATTTAAAGTATTACATATATATAGAATAGAGTGTATGTATGTGAATAGATCTTCAATAGACGTGTATATTTAATGTATATATGTGTATATATTTTATAAATTAGTATAGAACTATACAAATATATATTGTAATGTATATATATTGTAGTATATCTCATTTAAAGTATTACATATACATAGAATAGAGTGTATATATGTGAATAGATCTTCTATAGACGTATATATTTAATGTATACATGTGTATATGTTTTATAAATTAGTATATAACTATACAAATATATATTGTAATGTATATATATTGTAGTATATCTCATTTAAAGTATTACATATACATAGAATAGAGTGTATATATGTGAATAGATCTTCTATAGACGTGTATATTTAACGTATACATGTGTATATGTTTTATAAATTAATATATAACTATACAAATATATATTGTAATGTATATATATTGTAGTATATTTCATTTAAAGTATTACATATACATAGAATAGAGTGTATATATGTGAATAGATCTTCTATAGACGTATATATTTAACGTATACATGAGTATATATTTTATAAATTAGTATATAACTATACAAATATATATTGTAATGTATATATATTGTAGTATATTTCATTTAAAGTATTACATATACATAGAATAGAGTGTATATATGTGAATAGATCTTCTATAGACGTGTATATTTAACGTATACATGTGTATATATTTTATAAATTAGTATATAACTATACAAATATATATTGTAATGTATATATATTGTAGTATATCTCATTTAAAGTATTACATATACATAGAAAAGAGTGTATATATGTGAATAGATCTTCTATAGACGTGTATATTTAACGTATACATGTGTATATATTTTATAAATTAGTATATAACTATACAAATATATATTGTAATGTATATATATTGTAGTATATTTGATTTAAAGTATTACAAATACATAGAGTAGAGTGTATATATGTGAATAGATCTTCTATAGAAGTGTATATTTAACGTATACATGTGTATATGTTTTATAAATTAGTGTATAACTACACAAATATATATTGTAATGTATAACTTTATAGTAGATTTCATTTAAAGTATTACATATACATAGAATAGAGTGTATATATGTGAATAGATCTTCTATAGACGTGTATATTTAATGTATACATGTGTATATGTTTTATAAATTAGTATATAACTGTACAAATATATATTGTAATGTATATATATTATAGTATATTTCATTTAAAGTATTACATATACATAGATTAGAGTGTATATATGTGAATAAATCTTCTATAGACGTGTATATTTAACGTATACATGTGTATATATATATAATTATATATATATATATATATATATATATATATATATATATTGTAGTATATTTTATTTAAACTTTAAAGTTTAAAGTAGTACATATATATTTGCATGGTGCGTATATATGTGTAATTGTGTATATATTTTTTAAATTCTAATGTATATACTATATATATAGTGTATATATATTGTTTAACGTATTTATAATGTATATAGGTGGGTATATATAATGTATGTTGAAAAAAAGTTTTTTTTTTTTTATATTTTTGACCTGTTTTTTAATCGGGTTTGACCGGGTTGGGTTAAGTGGGCCGGGTTAGGGTAGTTTTTGATTTTTTTACTGTTGGGCCCGACCCGGCCCACTTAGACCCCAACCCGGCCCGGCCCTCAACCCGGTTAAATAACACGGGACAGTTCCGGGTTGGCCCAGCCCGGCCCACTTGACAGCCATTGAAATATATGAACAAAGTTTTTTTTTTTTTTTTATAAAGTAAAATATTAATTGTTTAGTGTTCGTCTCTTCAGAAAAACCTCATTGACAATGACAAGGGAAAACATGCTTTAGACATTAGAATCTGAAGTACTAAACTGCACATTAAGCGAGGTGAGGGCTCAACACATTTTGTGTCTTGCTTCAGGGCTTTTGCGTGCCTTTAACAACTCCGGTGCACCTACAAACTTCAAATCTTGAATTCGCCTCTAGTTTGAATTTTTTGATTTCTCATCCGGTGTCCGGTGTCCGCATTAGAGCCCCGACTAATCTGGATCGCCCATTGCAGGGCCCATAAGGTGGAAGCACTCCCAACAGAGTTTTCTCCGTACCCAGGGTCGAACTTTCGACCTCTGGTTAAGGATGAAGCAGCCTCATCCACTGCATTACAACCCATATTGGTGCTTCTAGTTTGAATTATCAATATTTTCTTCGCGAGTATTTCATATTTTCCATACTCAGTAAATAATTTAACTTATAAATATATGAGTAGCATATAAAAATGTTTAACGTTACTTTAAATTACATATGAAAAATGATTTATTTTTAACTGAAGCATACCATACACATAAATATATATTCACAATGGAAAGAGAAAATGTCTGCTAGTTTACGATCACTAAGTTTGTCATAAGCTTCCTCTAGGATCAAAACATACAAAAAATATTCAAATCTAGTAATTAAGTTTCGGTGATCATGTAATTTTACAATAGATTTATTATATAATACGCTAAAAGTTATTTGCACAGGGGTGGAGTCAGCCTTTCGTTAGGGGTTCATCCGAATCTCCTTTGACGAAAAAGTATACTATTTATATATAATTAAAATTATTTTTTATGTGGTCATAGTAGGTGTTGAATCCCCTTCGACTAGGTTTTCTTTGAATATTGAATCCCTTAGTTGAAATCCTGGCTCCACCTCTATAAATAATCAGGGGCGGTTCGTTATAAGGGGATTCATCCGAACCCCCTTCGACGGAAAAATATACCATTTATATATGATTAAAATTATTTTTTATGTAATTATAATAGGTGTTGAACCCCTTCGACCAAATTTTTTTTGAATACTGAGCCCCTTAATTGAAATTCTGACTCCGCTTGTACACATAATAACATGTAATTTATTTTTCTCCTCCCATTTTGCTAATCAACCCCCTGCCTCCCCCTACCCCTACCCCCACCCCCACCCCCTATCTTTTTTTAATTATTTATTTTAAGAATTGCATTTTGTACTACATTTATTTACGTAAAACAAATCCATTGGAAGTATTATACTACTACACAACAAAGTCTATGACAGATCCCTAAAAGTAAATGATCATTTAGCACATAAAGAGATACATAAAGGGGTACTATCTAATTTAGATTATTTATGGAGTTTCTCTCACTGTGGACTAACAAATTTGTTTCAAATATCAAATCGTAATTTTTTCCCTCCAAACCAAATCTTAATTTATCTTTTTGGAAAAATTACAGATTAGGAGCAACATTCCTCTAATCTAATATAACTAAGGAATACATTGGCAAACTATGTCATCCAACTATTAGAAATGGCTCAACTATGTCATCCGTTAAAAGTTTGACTCATTTATGTCATCGCCGTTACAAAACAGGTTCATACATGCCATTACTTGTTAACGGTGGTTTTTCAAAAACAACTTTGCCACGTATCGTCTTACTAGAGGTCCACAGCTTTAATTAAAACAAAGAGAAAAAGCTTAAATATGCCATTAAAGTATCAGAAATAACTTATTTATGCCATCCATTAAAAGTTTGGTTCGTTTATGCCATTGCCGTTGCAAAACATGTCCAATATTTGTTAAGGCGATTTTTCAAAAGGCATAATACATAAATAGGACCTTTAACTTGACATCAAATTATAACTATGAGCTTTAACATTGCCAGTATACAAGTAGGCCCTTTAACACTACAAAAGCTGAATAAAAAAATACTTCAATCTTGCAACACATATACGTGAAACTCAATCGTTCCTACATGGACTAGTACTCTAAATGCTGCCACCTAATTAAAAAAATACACGTATATTTTACATATTAACTTTGCCAGTGTACAAATAGTCCCTTTAACTATACAAAAGCTGAACAAAAAAAAATACCTCAATCTTGCAGCACATATGCGTGAAAATTGCTCTTACGTGGACTAGTACTCCAACCAAATGTTGCCACCTAATTAAAAAGATACATGTAGATTTTAGCGTTTA
Source organism: Capsicum pubescens (assembly GCA_030864215.1). Lineage (NCBI taxonomy): Eukaryota > Viridiplantae > Streptophyta > Magnoliopsida > Solanales > Solanaceae > Capsicum > Capsicum pubescens. The sequence goes on along the minus strand of CM061543.1, from coordinate 281,521,669 downwards.
GATGTTGAAAAAAAAACTTAATATACCACCATCACAAATCCATGTACTTTTTAGATTTTTTCTTTAAAAAAATAATAAATAATGCATTAAAGGTTGCCTTCACTAAAATAACATTCAAGTCCGATGAAAATTAAAAGGTTCACTTAGAAGATGTGAAATCCGATGAAAATCCTACAAAATTTCCATCTCTTATTCCCTTTCAATTAAGAAAAAAATATTGAAATTTTAATGGATGGCATAAATGAGCCATTTTTGATAGTCCGATGGCATATTTGAGGCTTTTTTAATAATTAATTTATGATGTGGACCTCTAGTAAGACGACACATGGCAAGGCTGTTTTTGAAAAACCACCGTTAACAAGTAATGACATGGATGAACATGTTTTGTCACGGCAATTGCATAAAAGAGCCAAACTTTTAACGGATGACACAAATGAGCCATTTCTAATAGTTCGATGGCATATTTGAGCCTTTTCCCCAAAAATAATACTCAGGTGAATCCCAATGAAGTTTTGATGGTGGAAATCATGTCGTGATGAGTAGGGCTGGGCATAAAATGCCAAAAACTGAATTACCGAATCGAACCGAACCAAAAAATTTGATAATTGGTATTTGATAATTCGGTATTTGGTATGGTATTTGGGAGTAAAATTTTAACATTTCGGTAATCGGTATTGGGTTTGGTACAAGATATTAATACCGTTTGGTATTCGGTATTTACCAAATATCATATATATATATATATATATATATATATATATATATAATACGATATGTCTAACCAATTCAACAGATAATAATATTAGTCATCTCAAAGAATCTATTAGACCTTGATAATATATTAGTAAAAAAAATAAAAAATAGTTTAAGCGTATGCATGATGCTATTTGGATAATTGAAGTTCTTTTGTTTTCATTAATTAGTTGAGTTCAAGTGATTTATCTTTACTGGATCCCACTAAATAAGATAATTAAAAAGTAAATATTAAAGTGACTTTAAGAGGAGCAATTTTATAAACCTTATAAAGTCATCATTTATTTCTTAAATTTCGTGTTCGATTAAAAAACGACAAATAAAATGGAACGGAGGAAATACTTCTTTTCTATGCATGAATTTCCTTCAATTTGGTTAAAACATACACGCACCATGTGTATACATACACCAAGCCAATACATACATGTCATATGTTTGAATTTAGAGTTCATGTTACTTAGCCATGACTAATTAACATGTAATCACTTAATTTAATTACTTAATCATGATAAAAAATATTAGTTTGATGTATGCACCGGGTGTGTGTAAGTTTATACGCTTATATTTAGACCACCGCACTACTAGAAATTATTCCTATGGTGACGGTTACAAAATCGTTGCAATAGACAGAAAAACTATTGTCATAGCTCTACCACAACGATTCAGCAATCGTCCTATAGGTGGGCATTGCGATAGGTCTATGTCAATAATTTATGCGACGGTTGTCTGAATCGTCACCAGAGGTCAAGCTATGGCTGTTACTTTTTGACTTATTGAGACGCCTATTATTATCTATTGCAATGGTTACTAACCGTTGCAATAGAAGCTATTGCAACAACATCTATTGCGACGCTTTTGTTATTCTATTGCAACACTTTTTGAATACTTATTACAACTATTCCATTAATTATTAGGACGCCTATTTTCATCAATTGCAACAAGATTAAACCGTTGCAATAGCATCTATTACGATATTTTTGTTATTCTGTTGCAATGCTTTTTGACTACCTATTGCAACGATTGTTGCCACATGTTATTGAATTGAAATGATTTATATAAAATAGTCACTTGTATTAATGTAAATTTTTATTTACATACATAATAAATTATAACACAATATGTACACATCATAAATTAGAAAGTATACATGAATATAATACTATCTCCATACAAAACAACGTTTGAGGTCCAAACACTCCATATGGACAACAAAGAGCACTACTCGTAAGCACAATGAAGTAAACTTTCTACCTAATGCTTTTAACACATTCTGAACAGCAGATGTGGTCAACCTAAAACAACTAATGCAACTATTACACTACAAGGCCTTTGAAGATCCACGACTCTGTCATCTTTGCAATCTTTTGCAAATGTTGTTGAACCTCCATTTTGTTCACTATTGGCATTTGAAGCTCCCTTTAACTGTGGAAACACAACATCATCAGCTAAAATTCATACTTCATTCTGGCAAAGTACGGTTTCAAAAATAAACATTAACACCTACAACTTTGTTAACTTGAACAATAGGAAAAAGCTTATTAGTTTCATTATTGACGACAAGTAATAGAAATTTGTTAGGTAGCATTATGGTGCTTATGTAATAAATTAACATCCAAGAAGGCATCAAGCAGTCACTGTATTGTGGCAAACACAAATTTAAGGATAGTTTGAACATGCATATAAACACGAAGTACCACCATATCATATTATTCACAGAATTAAGTTATAAGCCTAGTTATGAACCTCAGTAATCATAGATCACTAATTTCTAAATGTTTTGTATATATCCCACTTAATTAATCAATTTCCAAGTTAAGAGTATTGTAGAGGTACAATTCTTTTCATATCAAAACGTAAAACTACCATAAAATATCGAATTTCAAGTGAAAAGTGATGAACATTTCGATACATATTGAACCCAACAACCTCTGCCTCTACATGGACACACGCAAACAGTTCAAATAGATCAAATATTCACAATTTCAGTCCTATCAGCAAGGGCACCAAACGACGTTATGCCATTACTTTAATTGTTTTGCTAACCCTAGTGTCCGAAATAGTTTTAGCGCACCTCGACTAAATCAACAGAATACCTAACATCTCCCACAATCAACAGATAGAATCAGCTAGTGTTTTATGCCGATAATTCACCTTGATTAATTATAGTAGTGGTAATGTCTGCATGAACTTTACCCACCCCACACTACACTTGTACGATCACTATAAGTTGTTGTTGTATTATAATTCTTGTAGTAATATAGATCAAACAATTTGAAAAATTATGTGCATACCTTGTTGATAGATCAAATAAATGGATTTTTATGGGCACACCAACACGAATATTATTTCAATTTGTTTATCTCAAAGTAAAAAGTATCAAACTAGATAGAACTTATGACCCAACTGTGTTTTGTTTTTTCATATAAAGAGACGTTATATAAACCTATTTTTTCTGAGAAAATTTATCCCATTCCTATTTCAATTAAAATCGGTTTTGATTCAAAAATAAAAATTTAATTATGATTTTGATTCAATTAAAATCGGTTTTATAAATTAGTATGTAAGTATATATATATTTATATATATATATATATATACTTTATTTAAAGTGGTACATATATATTGAATGGTGCGTATATATGTGTATATATTATATCTTCTATAGACTTATATCTTTAACGTATACAAGTGTATATATTTTATAAATTAGTATATAAGTATATATATATATATATTTTATTTAAAGTAGTATATACTTTATTTAAAGTAGTACATATATATTGAATGGTGCGTATATATGTGTATATATCTTCTATAGACGTATATCTTTAACGTATACAAGTGTATATGTTCTATAAATTAGTATGCAATTATATATATATACATATTGTTGTATATATATATATATATATGTATATTGTAGTATATATTTTATTTAAAGCAGTACATCTATATTGAATGGTGCGTATATATGTATATATATTTAACGTATAAATGTGTATATGTTTTATAAATTAGTATATAACTATATATATATATATATTGTAGTATATTTATATATATTGTACTATTGTAGATTTGTAGTATATGTTTTATTTAAAGTAGTACGTATAGTCATATATAATTATATATTGAATGATACGTATATATGTGTAATTGTTTATATATATTTTAAAAAATATATATTATATAATTGTAGTGTATATAGTGTATATTGAAGTGTATATAGTGTATATAATTGTAGTGTATGTAGTGTATATTGGATTTTTCATTTTTTTTAAACGGGTTTGACCGATTTTTAACCGGGTTTGACTGGGTTTAGGTGGGTTTAATCGGGTTGGATTAAGTGGGCCGGTTCAGAGTTGTTTTCAACATTTTTACTGTTGAACCCGGAACCGGCCCGGCCCACCTAACCCAACCCGGACCGGAACCGGCCCACGACCCGGTTAAACTAAACGGGCCGGTTTCCGGTTTGGCCCGGCCCGACCCACTTGACACCTTTACTTAAGGTTCCAATTAGTACAAATTCTAGGTAATTCACTAAATCTGTCACTAACAATGACATTCGTAAATTATGTTTTTTAGGTTGCGCATAATCAAGACAAAGGGAACCTTATACAATATTAAGGCCCCCTATCAAAGCATGGCAGAAAAAGTACAAAGCTACTTCCTTAGTGAACTATATATAATACAATTACATAAGTTACATAAGCTGGCAATATAGTTTTTTTAATACCAAAACAGTGTAATTCACCTCGTTATAAAGTGTTATTCATTTGTTTTATTTTTTAAATCAATGATTATCATAATTTATATTGTAATTACTTTTTTAGTGACCAAAGTGTCAAATATATGCGTCAATTCTTGTGTTTTGATACGAATTTGGTTTATTAGTCGACACCCCTTCGCTAAAAGCTTACACGAGAAGTAGATAGGTACGTAATTTCTTTTTTGTACGAAATGAATTACTCTCTCATTCATTTTTCATTTGTCATTGTTTCTCTTTTCGAGGTCAATTTGACTAAATTTCAAAATTAAATTGAAGTAGATTAATTTAATATTCAAAATTTAGATGGTCGAAAACTATACGAAAAATAATGTAATTACAAATTGTAATCTCTCTCGTATTAATATGATGAAAAAATACATCTTGAAATGTTGATCAAAGTTCATGCATTTTGACCTCGAAAGGTGAAACAATGGATCGATCACCAACACTGACAATGGTGCCGAGAACTACGAAACCTTTTGGATCACCCATTTATTTCACGAAGGCAGCAATACGTTATAAGGCACCATGATAAACCCTAAAAGAAACATGAGAAAAATATATTAAACATCGCAAACAAGGTTAAGATCGAGCTAGCACACCAACAAAATGAAATATTATCCGTTAAAGTTAACCAACCGTCAAATCAGCTACTAAGATGGGATGTGTAGATAAAATGACTAATTGGGACTAAGTGATGGAAGTACACGATCTGTGCCTTGAAAACACCGCCAAATATGTATTGATTTATATTTTGCAGAACTGTAAAGTTCACTACAAAATTAAGGAGATCGATCTAGTGATATATTGGATGAAGGAAAATAATTTATTCATACAACCCTATTTATAATAGTATATATATATCATCAGCTCTATCAAGATGACAGACCCATTCTCTGTACTATCGATAGAATCAATTATAACAAGCCACACATTCATACTCCGAAAACACAGAAACAAAGAAATTCCATGATCGAACTACCAAAACAAATAGAATGTACTATAAGTCAGAGCTAGAAAACTTATTAGTATTATGTTATTTAAATAAAATAGGATGAGCTAAACAAATATCGAATCCTAAACAAATTTGGTCTCCTACTCCTATTCACCAGAATATATAAACACGATAATTCAAGTGATGAAATATAAGATTTATGATCCAAAATTAACTTCCAAAGCCAATCAATCCTATAAGCAAACCTAACGGAGGATTAGTAAGTAAAGCAAAGTTCAATTCGCTTGAACACATTTTGTTTAGAGATTAGATACAAAATTGAAAGTTTGCTTCGATAAACATACACCAAGAAATTTATAGGAACGTAGTATATTATGCTTTGAAACAGATACCAAGAAATTTATCCATATGAATTTGGATAATATTCCATCTTATGCAAAGGCTTGTTATTTTAGCTAATATGATCAGATTAATTAGCATAATAGTGTTTTTGAGTTTTGCCTATATCTAGTATCTAAAGCTTCTCAAGTGCACAAGTAATGATTGTGAAATAGGGAATTCTTTTGGTGCAAAAGTATTGTGAGGTCACAATATTTATTACTATGCTATTATGAACGTAAAAATTGTGATGTGTTCAACGAAATTTTCGCTTTGAAAAATAATTGGTTAAACTTCTCTGGACGTGACTTGAGTAATTTGAGATGGAAGAATTACGAGGTTATAAAGTCAAGACTTATAAAAGCAATTGTTGAGAGTTGTTGGCTTACAAAGTATTCTAGCTACTCTAAGTTCTTTTAAGAATAATCAAAGAATGTTCCTTATTGATCATGGAAATTCATGATCTAAATTCATGAACTTTTAGGTCCATTTCAGAGTGTATACCAGCTGTATATATTATTCAATTTCCTGTATACTGCTGCTTATTTAGTGCATATCAACCACTTTCAGATGAAGGTTAGGGTACGTGCGTTGCACGTGAATTTTAAAGTATCATTATTAAAACATTATTTTTAATTTAACGCAAAATAAAACTCTAAATTGAGCTATTTAGAAATCCCAACTAATTTAAAGTGAAGTTTACACAAAAAATGTTTGTAATTTAAACGAAATAGCATTATTAGAGATGAATTGAAGGTAAAAAAAATACTTACATATGTTTTAAGCTAGAGAATGAAACTGAAGAAACTATTGGGCTTGAAAAAACTAGGCAGCAACATGTTGGAGGATTTATAAGAATTTCTAACAATAAATTTATTTTTTGCTCTGCTCCAAGAAATCACTGTAATGGAGATATAAACGTTAGTACCCCATACTAAGAAAATATTACAAAAAAAATACGACATCAAAGAAAGCATGTCAACTAGCAAGAAAAGTAGTAGATAGCATTCAGAAAAATATGCACAAAATAATGTATTAACTGAAACACAATATACAATAGTTAGTAATAGACATTAAAAGAAAGAAAATGCATGTATGAGGTTAAAACTACGGCAGATACAATGCTCCTAGACTCCCATCAAAACCTAAACCTATCGAAAAGCAAGTCAAAGCATGACTACCTACTAACCTTCTACCATAATCAGTGGCCTCCATACCCTAATATCTAATGCACCTATATTAAAAAAGTATCACAAATTTTCTTTAAAAATATAATATGTGCATGCAACAATATTAAAACTAAATTATACATAAAAACGACGACATTACAAAAAACATGATTCATAAATCAAAACGAATTGAATCTTCTTTAATTTCTTAATCCGTGATCTCCATACCCTAGTACATATCTAAATGCACTTATATAGAAAACGAAAAAGGCTCAAAAATACTCCTAAACTATTTGAAATAGCTCAAAAATACCCCTCGTTAGATTTTTGGCTCAAAAATACCCCTCCGTTAAATATTTGACTCAAAAATACCCCTCTCTCTAACGGAATTCGGAAAAGGATCAAAAATACCTCTGAACTATCTGAAATAGATCAAAATTACTCCTCGTTAGTTTTTTGGCTCAGAAATACTCCTTTGTTAAATATTATTCTAAAATTATTTAAAAAATAAAAATAAAAAACTGATTGTTAAAAAAAAGTCATAAATTTGTTTAAAAAAAAATAAAAAATATCATTGAGGATGTAAATTATTAAAAAAATTATTTAAAAAATCAAAATAAAAAAATGTTTATTAAAAAGAAATTATAAAAAATTTTAAAAAGTGAAAATAAAAAATGGCATTGAAGATCCAAATTATTAAAAAATAATTATAAAATTATTTTTAAAATAAAAATAGAAAAACTGATTATTAAAAAGAAATTATAAAATTTTAAAAATAAAAATAAAAAATTGCATTGATTATCCACTTTATTAAAAATAATTATAAACTATTTTAAAAAATAAAATTAAAAAATTGATTATTAAAAAAAAATTATAAATTTTTTTAAAAAATATAATCTGGCTATTCATTTAAAAATAATAATTAATAATCCGTTTTTTATTTTTATTTTTTACATAATTTTATAATTATTTTTTAGTAATTTGGATCTTCAATGCCATTTTTTATTTTTATTTTTAATTTTTTTTTTATAATTTCTTTTTAATAAACAATTTTTATTTTTATTTTTAAATAATTTACATCCTCAATGACATTTTTTATTTTTATGTTTTTTAAAATTTTATAATTTTTTTTAATAATCTGTTTTTTATTTTTATTTTTTAAATAATTTTAGAATAATATTTAATAGAGGGGTATTTTTGAGCCAAAAAACTAACGAAGGGTATTTTTGATCCATTTCAGATACATCAAGGGTATTTTTTATTCTTTTTCGAATTCCGTTAGAGAAGGTATTTTTAAGCCAAATATTTAACGGAGGGGTGTATTTGAGCCAAAAATCTAACGAGGAGTATTTTTGAGCTATTTCAAATAGTTCAGGGGTATCTTTGAGCCTTTTTCGTGTAGAAAATAATCACAAATTTTTTCATACAAATATACTAAGGGCATGTGACAATATTAGAATTAAATTGTACATAAAAGTTATGACATTACAGAAACATGATTCATAAATAAATAAATAAAAACCTTCTATTTTAACTCGTGACCTCCATATATAATAGAGAAGACCCTGTTGATAATCCGTTGTTAGTAAACTAAACATTATTCTAGACTTATTGGAGTTATAACACTAATAAATTTTGGAAAATAGAAAATTCACCACGAGTCATAAAACTTTTATGATTTTATTTATATTAGTTTTTAAGAAATGAGTAGTTACTATTCAAATTTTAATGAGAATCACTAATATTATTTTTTTTCTTCTTCTCTTAAACCCGTGTATGTTCCTTACAAAGCAATAACACATAATAACAATGTCTATAACTATACTTTGGATATACATTATAGACACCTAATTTCGTCCCTCCCTGATATTGTTTTTACCTATTGTTTACCCTATCCTACAGTATACCCTCACCCGTGTGATAATCCCTCCACAAAATGACAAAAAATAACAACCCCTAACTAACTTTGTCTTACCCTAATATCCTAACAACCCACCCAACTAAAAATTGACAACACATCCTAACCCCTACCCCTCCTACCCCTACCCCACGTAACCACCCCTTCCCTCCACATTTCTTGGACAAAAAAAAAGAGAAGAAAACCAACAGAAAAGGGAACAAAAATTGAAAAAGACAAAAAGAAGGACATTATATACATATACACACTCAAAGGGAAAGGGGGGCCCAAAAAGAAGAAAAGAAAAAAGGGGATCAACATCATCTTCTCCATCGGATACCCTCACAGAAGACACTTCCATTTTTTTTTCTCCAAAAACAACATCCATTAGACACCACTGATTCACGCACATATACCACACACATTCACCCCGCACGCGGACCTCACCGGAAAAATGGAGTGAACAAAAAAAAGGAGGTCGAGAACAGAGCTGCAAAGAGAGATCGAAGAGGAGAAGATGGAGAGGGAAAGATCGAGCGAGTCGGCCTGAGAGAAGACAGATCAAGGGATCAATAGGTTCGAGTGAGAGAGAGATCACGATTGAGAGAAAATAGCGAGGAGAGGTTCGTTCCGGCGACCATATCTCACCGGAGTTCCGGCAAACAGTTGAAACCGGCAACTAATACCCCCTAAAACAGTAGAAATCGACGACCACCACTCCCAAAATCTCAAAACCAGTGGTCAGACGCCCCTCCCATTACCGTTGTTACACTGTTCCGGTGGTAGGGTCCATCGCCGGACCCGGAAACGGTTTCGATATCCCAAAATTATCCCAACAATTCCTTTTTATTTTGTTGCTAGTGGAATTCGTTCATAACATGATCCAAATAGACCCGTTTGTATGAAATCTTTCTCCGTTTGACAATTTTGGTTTGGATAAGGCAAATCGAAGTCGGTATGGGTAGAAACCAAGTTTGACTGAGTTGGTAAGTCCATCGTTGAGGTTCCTAATCGAGGTTCTTCATCACGCGGATTCTTCCTCTCGATTGACTGATATTCAGAGTAAAATCATCATTGAGGTCCATTTCTACAACTCTTGCTCTTTGTTTCATTTTTATTTTGGTGAATCGATGTTGTGATTATGTGTGTGGTGATTATAATTGTTGGTTTTTGTTGATGTTATGTGCTTGACGCTGTGATTTCGCTGATATGTAGAATGAATTTGAGTAGCTTTGATGGTGTTATTGATAAAAATGAAGTTAAAAGGGGTGGGAATCGAAAAAAGGTGAATATTATAGCATTTTTATTCATTGATAATTGCTAATTCGGAATGAGTATTGATGTTGTTAAACACCATAGTATCATGACGGGTTGAAATTGGTAGGCAAACGGTAGGTCGGTTGGGCAAATTTAGAAATTATGAATTGTTAGATTATGTGGAATGTTGTTGAATGGTTCTCTGTCTCTCTCGTTTGAAAAGTGTATTCCTTTAACCGGGGAATGCCCCGAAGGATTTGTATAGATTTATCCGGGGAATGCCCCGAAGTACCTTGTACCCGGAAGACGTCCGTGATGAAGGCCCGAGGCATCGGGTAAAGCATTAGTTTAGGATTAGCGCAGGTTTATTTTCTGTTCTTTTCTATTTTCGGGTTGTAATAATTGGACTGGACTTACATTTCGGTTTGTTTCGTCTTGTTTTTGTTTGATTGTTTTTTGCGTGCTTTTTCTGTGGTTTATACACTTCATAATGCCAAAATAGTCGATACCCTCCACCAAGCGACCGTGGTCGAACCACGGGATCGAGGGGTGCCTAACACCTTCCCCTCGGTCAACAGAATTCCTTAGCCGGAATCTCTGTGCGTAAACCGGTTTAAGAGTCAATTGGTTTCGAAAAGAGATTTTCCAAAGGTGACTTGGCACACCAGATTATGCCAAGTGGCGACTCTGAATAAAAAATGCAAATAATCCTTTTCCGAAATAAATTTTCATTTCTTGTCACTTAAATAATAAAACCCTTTCAAACCTTAAAATATTCCATGTTTTTTTGGAGTACGTGATGAAAAATGGGGTGTGACAACTCTGGCGACTCTGCTGGGGAAATTTCAGAATTCGAGTTTATTTTTGAGTCGTATCGGCTTTGTTTGGCATTACGAGTGTATAAGCATTGTTTGTGATTATTGTTTTCACTTTTGTGTATTTTCGTGCTCTTTGTTTATAGTATTTATCCTATGTGTTACCGCTTTATATCTGTCATCATGAGTCCACCCCTCGGCCTTCTTTCTGCAACAAGTCTCGGAGCGCACGTCGTGCGCACGAACTCTAGTTGAGTCACCTTTATTTTAGGGGGGGAGCCGTTGGATGTATGGAGTAGGTGGAAAGCAAAGTAGCCACTATCGACCATATGCTCCCCCGAACGGCCTTGTTAGTAAACCACAACGTAGGTCAGCCTTTAGGTCATTCTTATGTGCATCATATTGAGACCTAGCGGGGCCTACACGGTCCTTTGTAGGAGACTCACCTTTAAAGCATCCCTACGTGCTAACTGTTGCATATTTGAGGGTAACGTGGTCATTTGACGGACTGATTTTTTTTTTTTTAAAAAATGAGTCGAAAAGAATGAATCAAAAGGAATGTCGTAGTTTATTTTAGAATTCCTTATAGCTTTTGTTCTTCACGATCCAAAAACTCAAAAAGATTTTTTTTTTTCTTTTTTGCATTTGTCTTCTCAAAGTACCGTAAATTCAAAAAGAAAAAAAAAAGTTTTTCTACGTATTTGTCAAAAGCAAAAATACCAAAAGAGATTTTTTTCCATAATGGATGGTGTCAGTCTTAGTTAAAGTGTCTAATTGAAAAATCCAAAAATAGTTTTTATTCGTTTGTTTTTTGTTGTGTCTCTTAAGTTAGGGTCAATTTATTAGTTAATCGTTAATTGTCCAATCTGGACGAACTACGCATACCTGATTTCCGTCCCTCGGGGCGGGATACGTAGGCAACCCTCGGTGGGTCCGGTAACCTTTATTTTGGTCTTCGTCTTAGTCTTAGGCTAGGCCTTTTACTCCGTAACCTAGAGTTGTTAGCCAAGTAGGCTGATTTTATTCAGCATTACTGTTCGGCAATTTGGGGTCATGAAGCGGTTTGTTCCATCGACGTGTCCGCATCAAATTCCCATTGGTTGAGAACCCTTTGCTCTTATCAAATTTTGAGACAATTTCTTATCTGCTACTACAGGATGGATCTGTCCACAAAGTCTAGAGTCCTTATGGTTGTCAAGGTACCCAAAAAGTTGATCAAGTGGTGGGGCACGTTCAATTACTCCGAAAAGCACGAAGTGAAGAAAGTGTTAGGCAATCTTGTAACACTCATGGATCTCACGCCTCGTCCAGATTTAATAGAAGCTGCGTTGACTTTATGGGATCCAAATAGTATCTAAAGCTTCTCAAGTGCACAAGTAATGATTGTGAAATAGGGAATTCTTTTGGTGCAAAAATATTGTGAGGTCACAATATTTATTACTATGCTATTATGAACGTAAAAATTGTGATGTGTTCAACGAAATTTTCGCTTTGAAAAATAATTGGTTAAACTATTATGAAGAATAATCAAAGAATGTTCCTTATTGATCATGGAAATTCATGATCTAAATTCATGAACTTTTAGGTCCATTTCAGAGTGTATACCAGCTGTATATATTATTCAATTTCCTGTATACTGCTGCTTATTTAGTGCATATCAACCACTTTCAGATGAAGGTTAGGGTACGTGCGTTGCACGTGAATTTTAACGTATCATCATTAAAATATTATTCTTTATATAAGGCAAAATAAAACTCTAAATTGAGCTATTTAGAAATCCTAACTAATTTAAAGTGGAGTTTACACAAAAAAAAAGTCTGTAATTTAAATGAAATAGCATTATTAGATATGAATTGAAGGTAAACAAAATACTTACATATGTTTTAAGCTAGAGAATGAAACTGAAGAAACTATTGGGCTTGAAAACCTAGGCAGCAACATGTTGGAGGATTTATAAGAATTTCTAACAATAAATTTATTTTTTGCTCTCCTCCAAGAAATCACTGCAATGGAGATATAAACATTAGTACCCCATACTAAGAAAATATTACAAAAAAAAATACGACATCAAAGAAAGCATGTCAACTAGCAAGAAAAGTAGTAGATAGCATTCAGAAAAATATGCACAAAATAATGCGTTAACTGAAACACAATATACAATAGTTAGTAATGGACATTAAAAGCAAGAAAATGCATGTATGAGGTTAAAACTACGGCAGATACAATGCTCCTAGACTCCCATCAAAACCTAAACCTATCGAAAAGCAAGTCATAGCATGACTACCTACTAACCTTCTACCATAATCAGTGGCCTCCATACCCTAATATCTAATGCACCTATATTAAAAAAAGTATCACAAATTTTCTTTAAAAATATAATATGTGCATGCAACAATATTAAAACTAAATTATACATAAAAACGACGACATTACAAAAAACATGATTCATAAATCAAAACGAATTGAATCTTCTTTAATTTCTTAATCCGTGATCTTCATACCCTAGTACATATCTAAATGCACTTCTATAGAAAACGAAAAAGGCTCAAAAATACTCCTAAACTATTTGAAATAGCTCAAAAATACACCTCGTTAGATTTTTGGCTAAAAAATACTCCTCCGTTAAATATTTGACTCAAAAATACCCCTCTCTCTAACGGAATTCGAAAAAGGATCAAAAATACCTCTGAACTATCTGAAATAGATCAAAATTACTCCTCGTTAGTTTTTTGGCTCAGAAATACTCCTTTGTTAAATATTATTCTAAAATTATTTAAAAAATAAAAATAAAAAATATCATTGAGGATGTAAATTATTAAAAAAATTATTTAGAAAATCAAAATAAAAAAATGTTTATTAAAAAGAAATTATAAAAAATTTTAAAAAGTGAAAATAAAAAATGGCATTGAAGATCCAAATTATTAAAAAATAATTATAAAATTATTTTTAAAATAAAAATAGAAAAACTAATTATTAAAAAGAAATTATAAAATTTTAAAAATAAAAATAAAAAATTGCATTGATTATCCACTTTATTAAAAATAATTATAAACTTATTTAAAAAATAAAATTAAAAAATTGATTATTAAAAAAAAATTATAAATTTTTTTAAAAAATATAATCTGGCTATTCATTTAAAAAAAAAAATAATAATCCATTTTTTATTTTTATTTTTTACATAATTTTATAATTATTTTTTAGTAATTTGGATCTTCAATGCCATTTTTTATTTTTATTTTTTATTTTTTTTTATAATTTCTTTTTAATAAACAATTTTTATTTTTATTTTTAAATAATTTTTTAATAATTTACATCCTAAATGACATTTTTTATTTTTTGTTTTTTAAAATTTTATAAATTTTTTTTAATAATCAGTTTTTTTATTTTTATTTTTTTAAATAATTTTAGAATAATATTTAATAGAGGGGTATTTTTGAGCCAAAAAACTAACGAAGGGTATTTTTGATCCATTTCAGATACATCAGGGGTATTTTTTATTCTTTTTCGAATTCCGTTAGAGAGGGTATTTTTAAGCCAAATATTTAACGGAGGGGTGTATTTGAGCCAAAAATCTAACGAGGGGTATTTTTGAGCTATTTCAAATAGTTCAGGGGTATCTTTGAGCCTTTTTCGTGTAGAAAATAATCACAAATTTCTTCATACAAATATACTAAGGGCATGTGACAATATTAGAATTAAATTGTACATAAAAGTTATGACATTACAGAAACATGATTCATAAATAAATAAATAAAAACCTTCTATTTTAACTCGTGACCTCCATATATAATAGAGAAGACCCTGTTGATAATCCGTTGTTAGTAAACTAAACATTATTATAGACTTATTGGAGTTATAACACTAATAAATTTTGGAAAATAGAAAATTCACCACGAGTCATAAAACTTTTATGATTTTATTTATATTAGTTTTTAAGAAATGAGTAGTTACTATTCAAATTTTAATGAGAATCACTAATATTATTTTTTTTCTTCTTCTCTTAAACCCGTGTACGTTCCTTACAAAGCAATAACACATAATAACAATGTCTATAACTATACTTTGGATATACATAATACACCATAGTTACCTACCAAATATTATCAAAAACAAAATCGAAAATTCGAAATACACCCTTTGAATATTTGACACCAACACACCAGAGTAATCACATGCACATCCATGTATAATGTATTCACTTGATGTGTAATTCAAAATTTTAAGATAACTTAAAATACAGAGAAAAAAATATCAAAAGCTCATCTCAGTATCTTGGTACCTTAGCATATGACTCATTAGAAAATCAGAATTTTTTTCGTGTATTTTTATTCACACTATCAAGAAACAAAATATAATTTTTTTTGTACCAAATATTTTAGAACACTTTAATTTTTAAAATATTGTTTTAAAAAAAAAATTGTTTTTTGTAAGGGTTTCAATGTACTACTTACCTTATATTTCACGACTCCTAATTTTAAAAAAAGTTTTATTATATTTTTTAAAGTTTTGATCTCATATGTTCTAGGATTCAATATCATAAATATAAATAAATAATAATTTGAGAGAAATAGTGAAAAAATTATTTTATCGAAAATAGAAATTTTTAATGAAGGATAAAAAATTCAAAAACATTTCTAAGGTCTTTCACACTTTTCACTTTTGTAACATATTATATATATATATATATATATATATATATATATATATATATATATATATATATAAATTATATATCTAGATTATAGATATATAGCTAAACTTGAGCAACTCTAGGCCTCGACTCATTTCCTTGTTTTATATCATGTATATCAGCTTCCTGGTTGTATACCCTCTCTATATAAAATGATGTATGTGGTAGCCCCAATTCGAACTCGATTGAAGCTTGACCCAGTGAGACTTGGCCACGAGAAATGTAAGGGACTAGGGTCTGGTGGACCAAATATAAGCGTATAAACTTACACGCACCAGATGCATACATCAAACTAATGTTCTTTATCATGATTAAGTAACTAAATTAAGTAAATACATGGTAATTAATCATGGTTAAGTAACATGAACTCTAAATTCAAAGTTCAAACATATGACATGCATGATTGATTTGTTGTATACACATGGTGCGTGTATGTTTTAACCAAATGGAAATAGAAAAGAAGTATTCTCTCTATTCTATTTTATGTTGTTTTTTTATCGGACACGGAATTTAAGAAATGAATGATGACTTTGCAAGATTTATAAAATGGCCCCTCTTAAAGTCACTTTAATATTTACTTTTGAATTGTCTTATTAAGTGGGATCCGGTAAAGATAAATCACTTGAACTCAACTAATAAATGAAAAAACAAAAGAACTTCAATCATCGTAATAGCATCAAGCATATGCTTAAACTATTTAATATTTTTTTACGAATATATTATCAAAGTTTAAGAGATTTTTTTTGAGATGACTAATACTATTGTTTATTGAGTTGGTTAGACATATCGTATTATATACACACATATATATATTTCGATATTCGATAAATACCGAATAACAAACGGTATTAATATCTTGTACCAAACTCAATCCTGATTACCGAAATGTTAAAATTTTCCTCTCAAATACCACACCAAATACCGAATTATCGAAAAGTAATTACCAAATTTTTCGCTTCGATTCGGTAATTCAGTTTTCAGTATTTTATGCCCAATCCTACTCATCATGACGTAATTTCCACCGTCAAAACTTGATTCGGATTCGCCTGAGTATTTTTTTTTTTTCAATATATTCTTTAAAAATTCCTTAGTTATATGTGGGATTAGAGAAATGTTCCTCCTAATCTCTAGTTTTTTCCAAAAAGATAAATTAAGATTTGTTTTGGAGGAAAAAATTTAGGATTTGAAATTTGAAACAACTTTGTTAGTCCGCAGTGAAAGACAGGCCATTAATGATCCATTGTGAACTCTGAAAATCAGCAGATAGAAGAGATTCTGATTTTGCTGAAAAATGGAGTCTGAAAATAAAATCAGCAGAAAGAGATTCTGATTTTGCTGAAAAATGGAGTCTGAAAATCAGCAGAAGGGGATTCTCATTTTGCTGAACATGGGAGGAGCATGCTGAAACATAAAGAAAGAAAGAAAGTGGATGAAAAAATGGCTATACGAGGAGAGTAGAAAGATAGTACTAATACATAATATACGTTGTATTGTGATAGAATTGAGGTAAAACAAATAGGGATATGAGTGGTTAGGATTGGGTTTTACTAGGTAAACATAGGTAAAGATTAATTAAAGAAAAATCTTTCTCGAAAAGGTGAACTACTTACTAGTCATAGATGAGTCTGTTTTTGTTTTTGTTTTTGTTTTTACCTACTGTACTGCACTAGAGTATTATTATGGGGTCGGTCATGTAGGAAAAGGTAAAATATGAGTACTATTATAATTCTACACTATCAACATTCTCCATCTTATTTTATATGACATATTTTAACTGAATATAAGGTTTAAAAAATAAAAAGAGATTAATAAAGTTTATCAAATTATTTTTTATTAAAAATATGTTATTATTTTCTTTAATTAAATGGGAACAATAAAGATAAAAATAAAACTATGTCTTTAAATAGTTAGACCAATCAATAAAAAAATGACGATAAAATGTATTTGATGATCTATCGTAGTAGAAATTATGTCTAGACATTTCATCGTTTAAAAGGTGATGAATTAAAGGAATAGAGATTTATATTGCTATTTTACATTAATGTCAAATAAAGTTAAGTTCATTCAGTAAATCATTGACACATCTACTATAAATTACTTTTCAGTGTGCAATTTTAAAATTAGATTAAACTTTTATGTATCTTTTTATGTGTTAAATGATCATTTACTTTTTCTGAATCTAAATTAGACAGTACCCCTTTATATGCTAAATGATCATTTATTTTTTTAAAATTTAAATAAGACAGTGCGTAATAGTTCTGATTCTGAATATAGAGATCCTGTCATAGACTTTGATGTGTAGTAGTATAATACTTCCAATGGATTTGTTTTACGTAAATAAATGTAGTACATAATGCAATTCTTAAAAGAAAGGGGGTGGGGGTGGGCGTGGGGGTAGGGGGAGGCAGGAGAAAAATAAATTACATGTTATTATGTGTATATAACTTTTAGTGTATTATATAATAAATCTATTATAAAATTACGTAATTCGTGAAACTTAATCACTAATTTTGAATATTTCTTGTATGTTTTAATCCTAGAGGAAGCTTACGACAAACTTAGTGATCGTAAACTAGCAGACATTTCCTCTTTCCGGTTGTGAATATATATTTGTGTATGGAATGCTTTAATTTAAAAATAAATCATTTTTCATGGAAGTAACGTTAAACATTTTTATATGCTACTCATATATTTATAAGTTAAATTATTTACTGAAAATGGAAAATATGAAATACTCGTGAAGAAAAAATATTGATAATTTAAATCGGAGATGAATTCACAATTTGAGTCTCTGGGTGCATTAGGGCTGAGCCCTGAAGCAAGACACAAAATGTGTTAAGCTCTCGCCTCGCTGAATGTGCAGTTTAGGATTTTAGTTTCTAATTTCTAAAACAAACTCACACTGAATAATTCAAAAAGTCAAGATTTGAAACAACAAATTGAGAAAACATGGGTGAAAGAAGGATTTGAAGAGAGGAATCTTCAATTTTTGGGGTTATTCATGGCTGATTTCCTCCTTAATCACTGATTTGGGACTGTTTCGAATTCATTTATCTCATTTTTTATACGGATTTAGGCCTGTCCTTCTGCCGTCGGTGGCTTCACGGGTTAAGCAGTGAGGAAAATAGGTCGAGGCTAACGTAGGGGATGGCAGACGGTGGCCAGATTTGGGATTTCTGGTTTTGGGTTAGACAGAAGAGAAGAAAGAGAAAGGAAAAAAAAGATTGTAATAGCTTTACTGGTTTTGGGGTTGATGGCTCTTTTTTTCCTTGGGGGAAAGTTATGCGCCTGCCTTGGAATATATGAAAAAGTTGATTTGAAATTGATTATTTTTTTATTCATTTGATCTTTGTCTGATTTTAATTTTTTTTTTTTAAAAGGAGGGAAGAAGATAAATACGTATATAAATAAATAAATAATTAGATAAATAAAATACATTATATGCATATATAGGTGAATATATCATAATAACAAAAAAAATTGGGAGCCTTGAATTTGGAAGTAATTAATGGATTGGACTAAGTTGTGCTAGTTGGTTATTTTGATGTTTTTGATGATATGACGGTGCTTGATTTGTAAATATTGTGCATGGTGGATTAATGAAGTGGACACAAATACTAAACTAAATTTTGGGTCGATTCTTGAGCACCTTGTCTGAAATTTATAAATAAAGTGAGATCGGAGTAAAAATAAAGATTAAAATTAAATTAACGTTGGCCCGAACATTCTTTTTTTACTGAAATTAAATTTCATATATAAGTATACATATATAGTTGTGTAAAAATAGGAATATAATAAAATATATGTACAAATAGGAATATAATAAAAATATAAAAATATTTATTCATATAACAAAATCTATATCTTTAATCTATAATAGATTTGAACTTTTTGTCCTTCATTAAATGTCTCTTTTTTAGATAAAATCATATTTTCACTATTTTTTATTATTTTAATGATATTAAATATCGACTATAACTTTTTTTTAAAAAAAAAAATCTAACAAAAATAGAATACTTTTTTCAATATTCAAATAAAATTTGGTATAAATTTTCGTACATTTGAGAGAAGATTTTTTTACTATGATTAAATTTCAAAATTTATGGTAAATTTTTTTTGGTCTTTTTTTTTTGTGTGTGGTGAGTTGGGTATAGTCCAAAAAAACGGGCACAAAATCATTTTCACTTATACCAAAAATTAGGCAAAAAAAATATTTAAAAAAAGCAAAAACAATCCTACTAAACCTTAGCTGCTATTTCTTAATATTATATTTTGAAATTTATATTTAGGACTTTAAATTAATTAAAACTTTATTTAAATTGATCATTTAATTGTTATCCTTTTATATTTAGAACTTTAAACAAATGTTACAATTGTACGTAATTATTTAATTTGCCTACGACTATATATTTTTTTCTATCTCTCTTCACCAGGTAACATTTTCGCTTGAACTTGTAAGTTTTAAAGATTTATCTATATATAGATTATTATTTTATTGAATGTATACTACTATTCTTGACTTTATAGGTTTACTTATCAGAAATTCAAAAGGTACTACTATTATTATGCATGTTGATTAACTCAATGTAAGTACAAAGAAACTTCATAAACATATTTTACTGATTAGATGTAAAGGTGATGCCACAAAAAGTGTTTGCAATCTTAACATCTTTATTCAAATGTTTACAATCTTTATTCAAAAGAAAAATTGGAGTAACCGACCACCTTGTGGTCGGTTTTTTCAAAAGAAAATTTTTAAAAACCGACCACTTGTGGTCGGTATCTATGTGAATTTTCAAAAAAAAAAAAATTTCAGACCCAATTACTGCATGCAACAACGCAACATTGCAGTATCAAATCAAATACATACAACAACAATAACAAAAAATAAATAAATATAAAGACTTTGAAAAGAGAACAATACATACAAAGTGTCCAAGAAAACTGAGTATCAAAATACAACAACAGTTTCAATCATCAAAATGTCTAAATTCAAAGTTCAACACACATAAAAAAAACTAATCCTCATCATCTGATTTGTCTTCGTCTTCGTCGTCCATATCATCATCCGTGAAGAAATCATCCAGGGGGCTTAGACCCTTTGCAGCCCGAGCTGCATCACCAGGATATGGAGGAATAACCCCCATAGTCTGAATGAAAGTGCTCAACTGCAGCTGCAACTTCTTGAATCGTGATGATGTTGCCTTCGCCCTCTTCTTCTCCCTTTTTTGTTGTGCAGTAAGTTGTTAAGTGAGTTGAGAAACTGTAGTTTGTAGTCTTTCAATTCTCTCACTATCAACTGAAGAGCTCGGGTATGCAGGGCCGGACGAACACCTAACATTATCGCTAAAATAGTCGTTGTGGTATCCGGCCAAATGGCCTCTATTTGCAGGGCCCACAACTTTTGTCCATAACTCCACCTCGACATGTTTGGGAATGGGGTCACCCTGACTTTCAAGTGGCTGACTACTATGATACGCACCAACAAGGTGCATATATTCGTCCTATATTTAAAGTAAAGTTAATACTAAAAGTAAAAAAATATTAAAATAGTTATAACTGAATAATATCAACTTTGACAAAAAATTCATAAATTCAGAATTTGTTTCTTACATGTTCAGCTTTTGCACGAGCTTCAACCCAGACAACTTCATCAGTCGGGTTCTTTTTTTCCTTCACATGAGTCTCAACGTATATCACATCATGTGGTATTTTCTTACCCTGTTCTTTTTCTTGCATATGAAAAGATTATCAATGTTCAAATAATAATAAAAATTTAATAGAAACAAACAATTAAAACTGTAAAGTTACATACCATTTTTTGAACCACAGCAAGAGTACTTCTGGCACCCGCAGTATGCAGGGAGCCACCCTTGGATGATGCCCGAGATTTCTTTCCCTTTTCACTCAACAATTTGAATTCGTCGTTATTCCAATATATAAGATACCGATTCCATGCGGGTTCAGGCATGCACATAGGTTTAATCATGTTTTGTCGGGCATAATCCAAGAGATCTTTAAATATGACTCTACATCTTTGCATAAAGTTCTTCTTTATAAGAAATGTATTTTCATCATCCCATCAGTAAAATTTCTACAACAAAAATATAATAGTCAATGTTTTGTTTTACCAAAGTGTCAATAAGTAGTCAATAAGTTAAATCCGTACCTTAAATTCATCAAACATTCTATCCCTGTCAAGTTATGGTACCTTTTGTCAGCTGGTCCAGCCAATGCATATTCGCGCCCTATGTCCAATTCCAGCATTCGGGTTAAACCTACAACACAAGATCAAACAGTAATTTCATAGAGCATAATAATATAGTAATGAAAAAATGTGTAACGTTATTATATGTAGAAATCTTACCCTTTCGCAACTGGAACAAGATAAATCCTCCCAGAATCATCTAAGTCTCCTGGCTGCCTAGTAACTGATGGTGGATGCACTGGCGTGGCCGGATCTGAAGAACCAGATGAAGTGCCTCCCAGCTGAAGCTCCGATAACCCAATAGATCCAGCAGAATCACAGTGCGTAGCTGCGTGACTGCTACAGGAGGGTATCTATGATGATCGATTCCTGGAGGGGCTATCGGCAGTCCGAAAGTACTTTACTAGCGATGGCATGGTCATAAGAGCCGGATGAGTCGGTGAAGACCTAGGTAGGGTCCCCACATGTGTAGGAGTAGGTATGGAATCCTCGGACGACCTAGAATATGAGGGTCGTACTGGCGTGCCAGCTAATCGACCCTCAGATATATGAATACCGATCGGACGGATATAAGACGAAATTTGTCTTTTCTTTTTTGGTTTCGTCGTATCAACTTTTCCTTTACCTTTGTCATCTCTGCCTGACATCTAAATTAAGTTAAATTGACAAGTAGTTAGTTTATACAATATGAATATATATATATATATATATATATATATATATATATATATATATATATATATATAGGAAAACATTCTAAGTAACTAATTCGAAGTTACTATATAAATCATGGAAAAGTGGAAACAACAAACTTAAAAAGTATATTACATATCAATCTTACACAAGAAACATAAAGTTATATATATAGTACAAAGCATAAAGACATCAATACATAATAAATACAACCTATACAACTAATCTTCCTCTTCTGAAGACTCCCCACTAAACCATTCACCCTCTTCGGAGGTTTCCTCATCTCCTACCCACCCAGTCGCTTCTTCCGCAATATTAACTTCTTCTAATATATTTTCCGGGTGATTCAAATCGTCCACTAATTCAACGTCCACTAGCTGGTGATCAATCTGCATTTCATTTTGATATGCAGTCTCCAGTATATTTTCAACTTCCACCCGTCCTATAGGCTTTGTTTTGATTACAACCCACCAATCAAACTTGTCGTTGCGCAACGGATAAGGAGCATAATACACTTGCTTAGCATTTTGCGCTAGCACAAATGGATCGTAAATAGGATACGACCTATTATGCTTCACTTCAATGATGTTATGCTCCTTATGTACTCTTGTGCCTGTTGTGCTTGGATCAAACCACTTACATCAAAAGTGGATAATTTTTTTTATTGGGTAACCAGCATACTCCAGTTCTAAGATTTCGTGTATGATGCCAAAGTAATCAACATCATCATCACCCTTAAACCAAACACCACTATTGTTTGTTTTCCTTGCTCTGGAGTGTTGTGCAGTGGAAAAATTAAACCCATTCACTTTGTATTGCGACATTGCAATAGTTTCAACTGGACCCAAAGAAATATCTCTCAAAATCTGATCGTATGCGGCTGTATTTGGTGAATGTTGTACCTAAAAATATTATATATTTATATATATTTTAGTTGAGGAATGTGTAAATGTTTAAACTTTGTTGAAATAATAAAACACTTACGAACCTCATTTTTAAACCATGTTGCAAAGGATGCATACACTTGATTTTCGTGGAATTGAGTCTTAAATGAACTGAACATCAAACATGGGAAACATAATTAGTTTCTTTAATGGAATGAATAAACAAATAAGATATGTTAAAATTTTAATCTCCTTACTTCAGAAATGGCTCAATTTCCGGGCAATTAAGCAAGACATACAAAGTTGCTTCTTTGTGCTCCGTGGGAGTGAGCCGGCGAGGTATGATCTTTTTAGCCTTACAACCAGATTGATTGAAAATTGATATCAGTTGCAAATGAGGCTTATTCACATCGTCTTGGAGACGATTCGGACGGTTTCTTGAACAAGCAACTTCATCACGAAAGTAGTATGAACAAAATTGAGAAGTTTTTCTTGCAAGATATGTCTCAACTATAGAGCCTTCCACCTTATGTTTGTTTTTGGGCCCCCTTTTCAATTTTCCAATTGCCCTGTACAATCGTAAGGTTAGACGTTTACTATATATAAATAAGATATCTATGAATTTAAATATGTTGCAACTGCTTACCGTTCGAATGGATACATCCACCTAGTTTGAACTGGACCGCCTAGATGAGTTTCGTGCACAAGGTGAATGGGAAGATGTTCCATCACAT
Organism: Capsicum pubescens; assembly: GCA_030864215.1. Taxonomy (NCBI): domain Eukaryota; kingdom Viridiplantae; phylum Streptophyta; class Magnoliopsida; order Solanales; family Solanaceae; genus Capsicum; species Capsicum pubescens. The sequence goes on along the minus strand of CM061543.1, from coordinate 281,497,467 downwards.
CGAAGAACGCTGGCGGGAAAATCTTCTCTAGCTTGTTGGTGGTAACGACAATATTACTTTCCATTCGCACCAGATTTTCTTCTTTTAATGTGCTAGCACATAAGTCTTTGAAGAACAAACTGATCTCTGTTATTAGTTTCCATATGTTTTCAGGTAAACCAATAAAAGCAATTGGAAGTAATTGTTCCATGAAAATATGACAATCATTGCTTTTCATTTCATGCAAGATTCCTTGTGTCATATCAACCCTCTTTCCCAAATTTGACGCATATCCATCGGGAATCTTCAAACTTTGAACCCACTCACATATTTGTCGCTTTTGGTCCAACTTGAATGTAAAACAAGCCTTGGTCTTTAGAACATTGCCGTTGGGCCCCTGCTGTAAGTGTAATTGTCTGCGGTTGCAATACTCTGGTAAGTCAAGTCTGGCCTTAGGATTATCCTTTGTTTTGCCGGTGACATCCATAATTGTGTTGAACAAGTTGTCAAAGTAGTTGTCAAAGTAGTTCTTCTCAGTATGCATGGCATCAACATTATGTCTAAGTAAATTATTTGGCCAATATTCTAACTCCCAAAATATACTTTGCTTAGTCCAGTTATGCGAAACACCATATCCATCAAGCCTGTACAATCGTTCCTCGCTGGCTTTGGGCAAATCCTGAACTATTTCCCAGATGTCATGACCAGACAGCCTAGGAGGTGGACCATCATGTTCCCTTCTATTCCTCCGGAATGCATTCTTGATTCTCCTAAATTCATGAATAGGTGGCAGTAAACAACGATGAAAATCAAACTAAGAATTTTTCCTGCCATGTCTCAATGTGAAAGATTTTGTTTTGTCCATGCAATATGGACAAGCCAGCTTTCCAGCTGTAATCCACCCAGACAACATTCCATAAGCAGGAAAATCATTAACAGTCCACATTAGATAGGCACGCAGATTAAAATTTTGTTTAAGAGAGCTGTCCCAAGTTTGAACCCCCTCATGCCATAAAATTTGAAGTTCATCGATCAAAGGTTGCAAATAGACATCTATTCCATTATTTGGATTACGCGGGTCAGGAATAACACAATTCAGAAATATATAGGGACTAGTCATCAATAATTCAGGAGGAAGATTATAAGGAGTGATAAATACAGGCCAACATGAATATGGTGCACCACCAACTGAAAAAGGAGAGAAACCATCCGCACATAATCCCAATCGAATGTTTTGTGACTCAGCTGCAAAATTCGGATAAGTTGCATCAAAATTCTTCCAAGCCTCTCCATCAGATGGATGACACATAACATCAGTAGAACCACATTTATATCGAGAGTGCTGACAAAACTTACAAAACTCCAGGTTAGCATCCCCCTTAAAGTATAACATACAACTATTTTTACAGCAATCAATTCTAACCGAGGATAGACCTAACTTTGACACCAATCTTTTTGCCTTATAGAAAGAATCAGGAACCTCCAAGTCGGGGTCAACTAACTCTTTAATAAAATCTATAATTAAGTCCATTCCTCCTTCCGCAATATTCCAGTCAGATTTAATACTTAATAATCTAACAGCAACAGACAAACGAGAGTGCAAACACCCGTAAAAAAAAAGGATGACTAGCAGCATGCAATTCATTGTAGAAATTCCCCGCTTTACTATTAGGAACATGTTAAACATTTTCCTTTAAGTCACCCCCCTGTTGCATCTCAAAAGCATCGTGCAACATTTCTGTCATCCTAATATCTTGATATTCATTATGTCTTTCAGACCTACTACTTTCTTCAACAACAAAGCTATTTTGCGCTACACCACCATGAATACCATGCACTCTTAAAAAGTTCTCGTGAAACCCCTTTCTATAAAGATGTTCCTTTACATCTTCTTCACCAACAAGATTTATACCATCACATCTAACACAAGGACAACGAATAACCCGAAAACGTGTCCAAACTTCAAGTGTCTTAGCATGATCAACAAATCTTTTCACACCTTCAACGAATTCCTCCATAATACCCATTCTATTATCATTATTCCGGCGATATATCCAGCTATAATCAGGATCCATCTACGCATTAAATCAAATTCAACTAATTAGTTCCTACATTTAACCATTTTCAACCAACTATGTCACCGAACAAACCACATTTAAAAAAAATAATTCCCCTTTAAAGTCCCTACACTTAACCATTTTCAACCAACTAAGTGACCTAACAAATCGCATTCAAAACAACAAAATACCCTTTAAAGTCCCTACACTTAACCATGTTCAACCAACTAAGTCACCGAACAAAACACATTTAAAACAAATAATTCCTCTTTAAAGTCCCTACACTTAACCATTTTCAACCAACTAAGTCACCGAACAAACCATATTCAAAAAAAATAATTCCCCTTTAAAGTCCTTACACTAAACCATTTTCAAGTGACTAAGTGACCTAACAAATCGCATTCAAAACAACAAAATATCCTTTAAAGTCCCTACACTTAACCATGTTCAACCAACTAAGTCACCGAACAAAACACATTCAAAATAAATAATTCCCCTTTAAAGTCTCTACACTTAACCATTTTCAACCAAATAAGTCACCGAACAAACCACATTCAAAACAACAAAATACCCCTTAAAGTCCCTACACTTAACCATTTTCAACCAACTAAGTCACCGAACAAAACACATTCAAAACAACTAATTCCCCTTTAAAGTCCCTACACTTAACCATTTTCAAACAACTAAGTCACCGAACAAAACACATTCAAAAGAAGTAATTCCTCTTTAAATTCCCTACACTTAACCATTTTCAACCAACTAAGGCACCGAACAAACCACATTCAAAACAACAAAATACCCTTTAAAGTCCCTACACTTAACCATGTTCAACCAACTAAGTCACCGAACAAAACACATTCAAAATAAATAATTCCCCTTTAAAGTCCCTACACTTAACCATGTTCAACCAACTAAGTCACCGAACAAAACACATTCAAAACAAATAATTCCCCTTTAAAGTCCCTACACTTAACCATGTTCAACCAACTAAGTCACCGAACAAAACACATTCAAAACAAATAATTCCCCTTTAAAGTCCCTACACTTAACCATGTTCAACCAACTAAGTCACCGAACAAAACACATTCAAAACAAATAATTCCCCTTTAAAGTCCCTACGCTTAACCATTTTCAAGTGACTAAGTCACCGAACAAACCACATTCAAAACAAATAATTCCCCTTTAAAGTCCCTACACTTAACCATTTTCAACCAACTAAGTCACCGAACAAACCATATTCAAAACAAATAATTTCCCTTTAAAGTCCCTACACTTAACCATTTTCAAGTGACTAAGTGACCTAACAAATCGCATTCAAAACAACAAAATACCCTTTAAAGTCCCTACACTTAACTATGTTCAACCAACTAAGTCACCGAACAAAATACATTCAAAACAAATAATTCTCCTTTAAAGTCGCTACACTTAACCATTTTCAAGTGACTAAGTCACCGAACAAACCACATTCAAAACAACTAATTCCCCTTTAATGTCCCTACACTTAACCATTTTCAACCAACTAAGTCACCGAACAAAACACATTCAAAACAACTAATTCCCCTTTAAAGTCCCTACACTTAACCATTTTCAACAACTAAGTCACCGAACAAAACACATTCAAAAGAAGTAATTCCCCTTTAAAGTCCCCACACTTAAACCATTTTCAACCAACTAACTCACCGAACAAACCACTTTCAAAACAAATAATTCTCCTTTAAAGTCCCTACACTTAACCATTTTCAACCAACTAAGTGACCTAACAAATTGCATTCAAAACAACAAAATACCCTTTAAAGTCCCTACACTTAACCATGTTCAACCCACTAAGTCACCGAACAAAACACATTCAAAACAAATAATTCTCCTTTAAAGTCCCTACACTTAACCATTTTCAAGTGACTAAGTCACCAAACAAACCACATTCAAAACAAATAATTCCCCTTTAAAGTCCCTACACTTAACCATTTTCAATCAACTAAGTCACCAAACAAACCACATTCAAAACAAGTAATTCCCCTTTAAAGTCCCTACACTTTACCATGTTCAAGTGACTAAGTGACCGAACAAACTACATTCAAAACAAGAAATGATATAAGATCATGTTGACAGAACAAGAAACAAGCAAAAATAAAATGTCAAGAACAATGCTAGTGAATCGCACAAGGCCACACACGGCTTCACTAGACTTCAATATGAACAATAAAAGGAAGCTAACAACAATAGTGAATCGCACAAGGCCCCACACGGCTTCACTATGTCAACTTACCTTTGATATTTTCCTTAATGTCTTGATATTTCAAAATGACAGCTTCAATCTGCTTCTTGATTCTCTCACGGGAAGCTGCACTATCGAAAATGATGATCTTAGCAAATTAAAAGACAGACTACTGCAATTTTCTCCAAAATACCCATCTACTCTATTCTGCATTCATGTTTAAGTATTGGAAATAGGAGAGAGTTAATGCAATATTTTGTTTTATAGCATATATAATGACATACGAACACCTAATAATACTGTTTCTAATAGTAGTAGCCTTTTTTTTTCCTAAACATATTTTAAGCATTTTAATGTAATTTTCAGTATTGTTTTCAAATCCCTATAAATAGTTATAGTGCCCCGTATCCCGTATCTTTAAGATGTACAATTTATCTGAAGTGAAAATGTCAGTGGTGGAGGGTGGTTGTTCATGTCCAATAGATATAACTATGTGAAAGTGACACATTATTTTACCCAAAAAACAAAACGACAGAAAAGTGATAGGCTATATACATAAGAACTAAGCAATTCCATTGGTGACTGTAAACATGTATTTAAGCCTCAAATAACTCTTAACTTAGCTATTAAGAACACTATCTAGTATATAACTAACGGTCTTCACACTAAGTAATACAAGGGCACTATCTAAGAAAATATGACACTTACCAATCTTTTTCACAATCACAAAGGGAGGTCTAGATTATCAATCCTTAACAACCTAATACTTTCATTAATGACCTATGATTCACAATGAAACGTCAACAACAACTAAGAACAGTAAACTATATTGGTTCAAGTTTGGGATTCTACCACAAGTTATTTGATTTACTCGGTTCGAAATCACTTCTAGATAAAAAAACATAATCATACACCACAACTTACCATATTTATACGAACTAAGATTAATAACCCTAATCGACCTTACTATCCAATAAGAACATTTTGAGCACTTACCCGAATTGAAGTGATGGAGAAGATCCCGTTTGAGAAAAGCGTGACAAACTTCGAGAAAAAGAACCTATTTTAACCTGTTTTTTCGCGATTTTGAGCTGTTTTTTCGCGATTTTGAGTTGTTCTTCGCGATTATGAGCCCTATACCCGTTTTTCCTTTTCTTTATTTGGGGATTGGGTGGGTCAGGTCGGTTTAAAATTGGTTTTAATTTATTTTTTTAAATAATAGAAAAACCGACCACCTGTGGTCGGTTTTACTAAGTTTTTGATAAATTATACTTTAATAAACTACAATTAATAAATTTAATTTAATTTTTAATAGATTATTTTTTTAATAAATTGTATAATATTTATAACAGATAAATTATATAATATATATATATATAACGTGTTAATCAGATAAATTATCGTCGTCTTACGTTATTACAACTTCAACTATAGACGTCTGTTTACATTATATTGAAATAAAATAGTATATCTATTTCATCACTACACGAGATATACGTATATATAAATTTATTCAATTGGCTATCAATATTCAAATACGTACTATATACATCACATACCCAATTTTACTACCCTATAATAATATACTACGTATTTCACAGAAACTCAGTTGAATTATCGGTTGGTTTATCTTATGTCATTAACATACGTTCACTATATAATATGTTTATATATACTATATATATACCTATACACACACACACACATATATACATATTATCAACTACCCCATTGTATTTCACATATACTCAAATAAATAATCGGTTGATTATTTATCTTATGTCATTAATATACCATCGTTGTATAATATGTATATATATTATATATATACATATACATATATACAAACACATATACACACTATCGACTATATAAATTTCAAAATACATACTATATACATCACATGCGTATACAAGTATATTATCCAATTATATAATGCGATGTGTTTGTTATACATACTTACATTAGTGTTCGATTAATTATATTTGATTAACTTAATATATTAGGTTTCTTATACATACTTACATTAGTAACATATTATATATATCTATATATACACATATTCATTATACAAAGGTTATGCATATTTAACCTCATTTAACGTATATACGAAAGAAAATGTTTATTTTATATATTGAAACATAAATAAAATATAAAGATTATGTTTAACATAATTTTTTTAATTTTATTTGATATATTTTTAAGTGTAATTTTTTCAAAAAATTGTGGAATGATTGATTTTTATTATTATTACTGATTATCTACTACGTGTAATTTCAAAAAGTTATATATATATATATATATATATATATATATATATATATACATTACATTATATATATAATTATTTTTTATGAAAAAAATAATATATATATTTGATTACATATATATAATTATTTTGATTACATATAAATATTATGTTTAAAAGTATTTTCTTTTTCTTTTTAGTTTCAAAACCGACCAAAAGTGGATGGTTTTTTATTTCTAAAAAAAAAAGTAAAACATTTTGAAAACCGACCACAAGTGGTTGCTTTCTATAAATATATTTTTTTTTTATAAAACCGACCACTTGTGGTCGATTTTATTAATTTTTTAACATTTTAATTTTTAAATTATATAATAATTAATATTAAAATTATTGGATTATTTATTTTGATATTTTCTAATAAAACAGCGACCACATGTGGTCGCTTTTTAATAATTTTTTTTTAAAAAAAATATTAAAAAACCGACTACAAGTGGTCGGTTTTTTCCGACCACTTTATTGTGGTCGGTTTTGGGTGGTCGGTATTTGCTGTTTTTTCTAGTAGTGGTTGAAGAGCTAAAGTGAAGATATTTGTTGGGGATTGTTTGAATTTGGCTATCTTATTTTTATAAAGCAAACCGACTTCGACTCTTGAATAATCACCATTTCTGCATTTTGTGAAAGTCTTGCTTTCTTGAGTATTAGTACTTGTTGGCTTTATTTAAGTTTTGGCAAAATATGATATTTCTCAAAGTCTGCTAGTTTTCTAGGGAATATGATGAGGAGTTGGACTGAATTTTGAGCAAAGATGGGATTTTTATGATATAGTGAGATTTGGGGTGAAGAGCTAAAATGAAGATATTTGTTAGGGATTGTTTGGTTTTGTTCAAATTTTGGGAATTGTGTGGTTTAGGAGGGGTTTGAGGATTGAGGTTTGAGGATATTCTAGATTTAGCTGCTGCTGCTAGAAGTGGAAGTGTTTTTTTTTGGCAATGAACAGTGAAGTATTACCATATTTAGCTCTCTTTTCATCTCTATACATATTCAGTCTCTCCGTAAGAACACATTTGACCTGTTGTATAATCTTGTTGTGAGGTGTAGCCTTTTTTTAAAGATTTTCAGATTCTTAGCTCTCCAAATGTGATATATGAAGGCCCCATAAGCTGCAGCCATCATCTCTTTCTTTGCTTTGCACCAGTGTCTGCGATTGATATGCAATAGAGTGTCCTTTATCCTTCCCTGATATATCCTTAATCCTATCCGTTGTTGCACCTGGTTCCACAGCTCTTTTGTCCATGAGCATTCAACAAACAAGTGTTTTGCATCTTCCAATACATCCGCATCACATAAGCAACAATCGGGGCTGTCACAATGAATTCCCATACCACATAGTCTGTCCTTTGTGAGTAGTTTTTCCTGTGCTGCTAACCATATTATAAATCTATACTTGGGTAGGGTGATACTAGTCCACACCAACGTTACAATAGGGTCACGCGGAGCTGGTCCTAATAAGGCTAAATAGCTATGCGTTGCTGAGTATTTGGCATTTGTTGTTAGACAATATTTTCCTCCTTGATACCAGTCCTCCATTTTCAATTTGAGCTTGTGAAGGTTCCTCCAATACCAGCTGCTATCAACTGGTGGTTGACATGTCCAGAAATTCTCTCCATTCTTCATATAAACACTATGTATCCATTTTACCCACAAAATATCCTTCTTTTCCATGATCAACCAGATAAGTTTTCCTACAAGTTCAATATTCCATAATTTGCAGCTCCTAATATTCAATCCTCCTTGACATTTGGGTCTGCATAGTGCTTCCCAAGCTACTAGATGAACCCTCTTCTTCTCCTCATGACTCCCCCATAAAAAATTCCTACACAACTTATCCACCTTCTTTAACACCCCCTGAGGCAAGATGAATAATGACCCCCAGAAGTTATGTATTGAAAACAGTACAGACTGTATAAATTGTAATCTCCCTGCGTAAGATAAATTCTCTGATTCTGCAAGTAATTTTCAAACATAGCTGATGGCATTCCATTTTTGTCCACTTTTTAGGTGATAAGGGAAGTCCCAGATACCTAATAGGAAAAGATCCCACTGTAAACCCTGTAATGTACATAATTTTCTCCTTAATAACATCCTTGATACCTGCCACGAAAATGTTAGACTTGTCTATATTGGCAGAAAGTCCAGTAACATTTGAAAAGTGGTGCGAGGCTTCCATTATCCTCCTGATATAGGCCTCATTGCCTTTACAAAATATCATTAGATCATTCGCGAAGGTAAGATGTGTCAACTTCAATTCCTTGCACATGGGATGATATTTAAAGTCCGGCAAGTTGCTCATTTTGCGTAGGATTCTAGAAAGGTATTCCATAACATACACAAACAGCAAGGGGGAATGGGATTTCCTTGTCGCAAGCCCCTTCTACCCTCAAAATATCCATAACTATCTCCATTCAATTTAATTGAAAACTTGGTTGTAGTCACACATAGCATGATTAGCTGACTAAACTTCTCAGGGAACCATATATGCAGAGCATTTCCTTTATTAATTCCCATCTAATCATATCATATGCCTTTCTTAAATCGATCTTCATAAGACATCTTGGACTTGTTTTCCTGTTGTAGTGCCTCAATAAGTCGTGGAACATAAGGATATTGTATATCAATGACCTGTGTTGGATAAATGCAGCTTGCGTCTCCTGTACTAAGGATGGCAGTACAGTTTTTAATCTCTTGTAGATCATTTTAGACACATTTATAGATTACGTTGCAACACGCAATGGGTCTATATTGACTAGGATTCTTAGGCCACTCCACCTTAGGTATGAAAGTAATACTTGTAGCTTTAAGTTGACGTATCATCTTGCCAGTTCTGAACACCTCCAACACTGCATCAGTTATGAGGTCGCCAGTTATTGCCCAAGTACTCTTGAAAAAACCACTTCCATATCCATCCGGCCCAGGGTTGCTTTTTGGGTTAATCCCAAACATTGCTTCCTTGACATCCTCCCTAGTGAACTCCTGCAATAATTTCACCTGTTGTTCTACAGTTAAGGTATGTCCATGAGTCAGAAAACCTTCAGAAGTAGGCTTCCTTGGACCTCCAGTTTCTCCCATCATTGCAGTGTAGTATCTCACAAAGACTTCAGCCACATCTTTAAGATCTATCACAACCTTTTTGTTCTCATCGGTAATTTGTATCACAGTTTGCATTAATCTCTTTTGCTTTAGAATTGAGTGAAAGTACTTGGTATTGCCATCACCAAGCTTTACCCATTTAGCCTTTCTACTTTGCACCAGCATCATCTCTGTAAGATAGCTTGATCTTCTAAATTTCTGGCTAAGTTCCATTTCTTCTTGCTGTAGTTTCTTTTCTAGTGGGTTCAGATCAAGCTTTTCTTGACATTGTTTAAGCATTGTTCTATCTTCATTTGCTTCATTTATCATTTTACTGAAGTGGTGAGTGTGCAGACTCCTGAGTTTGTGTTTCAGGTACTTCAATTTTCCTATAACTTGATACATCTTACATCCCATACCAGGTTGCTGCCAACCACTTTTTACTAACCCCGTAAAGTCAGGATGCATGCTCCAAGCATTACAGTATTTGAACGGTTTCCTGGTTCTTATGTCTTAAGAAGCTAATGTCAAGTAAGGAGAACTATGATCACTCATCCCCCCAACCAAATATTGTACTTTACAAGCAGGTGCATGATCTAACCACTCACCATTAGCAAAGGTCCAGTCCAGCTTTGAAAAACTTCTATTTGTTACATATTTATTGTTCCAGGTGTAATTACAGTCCAGTCTAGGTAGCTCAATCAACCCACATCAGTCTACACTTTCTTGGAAATCCTTCACCTCTGGGATAGTCACCGGGTTCCCACCTATTCTGTCCTCCATATGTAGCATAGCATTGAAATCACCTGTGAGAATCCAAGGCAGAGTAGTGCCTTGGAATTGGGCTAGGTAATTCCATAGGTCCTGCCTCTCTATTCTCTCATTGTGCCCATACACTATAGTAAGTAAAAACTGCATCAATACAAGTATATGCTCCACCTTGCAGGATTATGCTTGGGAAGTTTCACTATGTACTGTCACCTTGTAACTGTTTTCCTTCCATAATAACCAAATCCTCCCTTTGTAGTGGGAGGAATGGTTTGTAATGAACTTCCAACCTCCAAAGATCTTATCGGCCACCATTTGTACTCTATTTGATTTTATTTTAGTCTCTACAAGACCAACCATAGCTTTCAAATCATCACAAAGGAGTTTCACCTCTCACATTCCAGCATTCTAGCTTAACCGTCCCTCCAAGGGATAGTATTCAGCCCATCCCCATGCTTGGCAACATTTTCCTGCCTACTCTGAACTTTCCCTTCCCTGTTCAAACTTTGGAAAGTGTTATCTACATGTACAGTAGTGGTATGCACTACTTTATTCTGGGATGATGAGCCAACAACCTTTTGGGGTTTTTCCCATCCATCATCACTCGTCTTCAACATCATGTCTCCAGTGTCTTTAGGAGGTTGTACCCCCCCCCCCCCCTTACCAGTGTTTCTGCCTGCCTCTGTATTGTTTATATTGTCCTTTGTAGCCTTTACATTCACCAGTTTTCTCCTTTTTCTGATTTTTCCTGCATTTGTCCCCTGTGTGACCATATTTCTTGCAACATTCACATATTATAGGTTTCCAATCGTACGTCACCTACTGAGTAATCACATTGCCTTTCTCATTACGAAACATAACTTCCTCCGGTAATTCTGTATCTACCTTGACCTCTACAAGTATTCGAGCAAAGTTTATCCCCACCTTTTTCTCAGTCTATTTATCCACCATCAGTGGTTTCCCAATTAAATTAAACTTCCGATCTTACTTAGTCCCCGTGCACTCCAGTACTTAAAATCCAAGCCTTCCAATTTAACCCAAATTAGTATTGATTTTAGTTCTTCTCTAGTAAAATCCATATCAGCTGTCCAATTCTTAACAATGAGAGGTTTATTATCAAAATGGTATATCCCTCCTTGGATCACATCGTTCTTCCCTACTTCACTGTCAAATCTCACCATTATTATACGATTCTTCATCATAGGAACTTTGTTAATCCCGTGTTATCCCCGTATACGCTGGATATAACCATTTAACACTGCAAACGGAGGGTGCGCTCCAAGTACATAGCAAACTACGGAGTTACGCCAGAATTCAACTTCTGAGCTAATGTCCTCTGCGTCAATGGCTCCGATGAACTGATCCCCTATATTAATTGGGTCAACACATTCCAGTTTGAATCCTGCATTATCAATTTTTGAGATGTCAAAACTATCCCATACACTAAGTACTTTGCCTTGACTTTTACCAGAAGGCGCAGATTGAGCCTCAACCTCGTCAGCCCAGGACAACTTAACATTCGTTTCCTGCTGAGTTAAACTTACCCATTCCTCCACCTGCTAATTCGTTTGTGTATCCAGTTTTTTATTTTGCCCTAATTTCCTTCCCGGCGACCCCAAATTTTTTGAGGCCATAGATGAACTCTCCACTACATTAGCCTGCATAATTGCCCCTCCTAGCTGGGTAACTTGTTTAGTAGAACAGGTATTTATATGCCCTAGGGAAGAAGGACAATTTTACCTGGTAGAGTTTCAACATGGTAGTTAGGTGAATGTCTGAGCTTCGCCTCATAGTTTGCACAAACTCGTCATAGTACAACATGGTAGTTAGGGCAATTTCTGTCATTCTTGAGGTTCATTAGTTTGCACAAACTCGTTAATGATATATTTTTATAACTTGGAGTTGTGGTATTTAGACAGTTTAGTTTGCTTACTGCTTGTCATAGTACAAAATGTCTTGTTTCCATATTGCTAGCTGTTGCATTGGTCTAATGGTTCCATTGTACGTAGATGGCTAGTGGAGTTGTGGTATTTAGACAGTTTAGTTTGCTTACTGCTTGTCATAGTACAAAATGTCTTATTTCCATATTGCTAGCTGTTGCATTAGTCTAATGGTTCCATTGTACGTAGATGGCTGGTAGGAAACGAAACATGTCAAATGATATAGATATGCATGTCCTGTACAAGGAATTGGATGGAGCTTCATGCCCTATATGCATGGATCATCCACATAATGTCGTTCTTCTCCTTTGTAGCTCTCATGATAAGGGATGCTGGTCATACCTTTGCGATACAAGTTATTGGCATTCAAGTTGTCTGGATTGTTTCAAAAGACTAAGAGCCGAAAATAAGGACACTACTCATAATATGACACAGGAAACCTGCATATTGCTGTTGAGACACCCGTCGAGTTACAAAGACAAATAGTTCAAACCATCCATTTCTCAAGTTCTTCTAACCGCAACTGATCTATACCGGTACTAAACAGATTCAACCTATGCTAACAGTCTCATTTGCTCTATGCAGTGGTCCGTCCCTCTAAAGCACATGTTGTAACCTGAACTTTCAATAACAAGTAGCACTGGTGAATTTTATTGAAACGAAAGCAAAGATGAACAATACTAACTGATATAGTTACTATTGCTAGAAGAAGAGGGTAAAGATGAGAAAGGTTATAGAGAGAAAGAGAGGTGAGGAAATGAGAATACGCTGCAACACAGTACGATGATGCCCTACTTCTATCCTAGATACTGCATAATATACACGTTCCTCATCCCGGTTGCCATATATAATCCTTCAAAAGCCTATTGACATGTTTTTTCCTATTGCTCCTACGTGGCTGCTTCTCAGGACCAATTTCTTCAGTTTGAACGGCCAACCCATTTACTTCGTTGTCTAATGTTGGTTCACTGGTTGGGTTCATAACATTACTCTCTCCTGAAAGGAGAACCTTGTCCTTAAGGTTCTGAGTAGTTGAATCTTGGAGCTTCAATGGAGTAATTATCAGCTAGAGAAGTTATTTCATTTAGTAAAATTTTTTTTTTAAGAATTTGAGTAAAACTAAGAAAAAAAAGTGTCTTTCTGTAACCTCATTATTCCCTCGACTATTTTCTCCTAAACTTTTTTACAATAGAATTAAGGTTTAATTCTAATTTCTAAGGAACCTTTCATTCTCATCTTCCTCTCTGAACTACGGGTGAAGCTCCCGAGGTCACCCTACATACTCTTTGAACTTCGATAATTTCACATTAGAGTAATTAGTCGTTTTGGATATTTTTTATTAATTATAGTTGTTTATGTATTGATCAGTGAGCCCTTAACATTAAAAAGTGAATAGAACCAAATGCAGCTATTTTCTGATCATTTAGAAAATTAACACTAAATTCCTCATTGTGTATAATATACCCTCGAAAAGTAAAACAACCTCTCTACCTCCAAGAGGTGGTAAGGTCTGCTCACTGCACTGAAACCCATATTTTCATCAAATTGGAAATCTATAAGGTCATCTTAGTATCTTGAATTGTTTAGTGCTTTATCCCTTTTTCTTATGATGGAAGTATTCGGGACAGTTTGCTCGTAAATCTGCTATTTCATTGGGTAGCAGCCAACTCTCACCAACATAGGTACCGGTAACTCGGCCTACCAAGGCTTACGTTGATGAGTTTGTACTGGAATTTTGAACTGGTCTCAATTCCATGTGGCTTAATAAGGCTAGAGCACAGGGACTTGTCATTTTTCCTCATTAAGCCCACTTCAAAGTGCTTTCCAATGACATTTAAACTTCCTAACTGCCTTATTAAAATACAGCACCATGAAAAAACGGTACTGATAGTTTCAACTAAAATACTGCCTCATTTGCAGAAAGCATCTCTTGGTAGATCAGCCACTCGTCAAGAGGTTTGGAAGAAGACTCATACGAAAATTAGAGATGGAAAAGAAGTCGTCTGGATCGAGACACGGGCAGAGAATATCTATGTAAGTTCAAATCTTACTTTTTTCTTTTTGACGTTGAATATCATTAAAATATAATAATTTCCTAATTCAAGTGACAATGTAGAAGATGTTTTATGAGATTACAATATGTTGTCCTTCAAATGTGCAGTAAGTGTAGCAACCAAACAGACTCCACCTTGAGGTGTATTTCACAATAAGATGTTTAGGGAAAGCGAGCAATTTAAGACGTTTAGGAGGTTCACTCCTTGTTATAATTTCTTTCTTGGAATTTTTACTAGATGTGGCTTACACAACCAACTAGGAGTTTTGCAATTTACAGTTGCACTATTGCAATTGCAAACTTGTGAGGCAGATGAACCACCTGGAAGAAATAAACTTTTTCCTCATAGGTTAACTCTGATATGTCATGCATGATAACTGATCCCACTTAAACTCTTCATGGCATGTTGATATCAAGACTTATCCAACCAGATATTGCCCACTTGTAATATGCCAAGTGTTGACACCTAATTTTTGCCCTCCGCGACTAAATTTAATTCTGAGTTTCTTCAGTTTTTAATAAACCAAAATAATTATTTCATCCAAATAAAAAAAAAAACTTAAAATATTTTTCGTACGTGATTTTGTCATTTTAAGTAGCGATTATATACTATCGTGTTCAGTTATACGAGATTATATAATTTGTTACTTAAATATTTATTTTACAAAATATCGGATTTAATTAAGGCTTATCTTGAAAATAAATTCAAATGATTAAAATCTTAATTTAAATATAATTTATTCTCAAAAATAATTTATTTGGATAAATATGCATTCATTTTATTAAATCAAGAAGCTCGGGATTAAAAAAAAAAGGTATTAATTCTTATCGAATTTTAATTTAATTTAGCCAATCTATTAGATTTGACCATAATTGAAAATTGGTCATAATTGCAATGCAATTCGTCAATTAATTTGGTCAAAATAAATAAATATGGCTAAATTTTAAATTCCAATTGGGGTTATATTTTAAATAACCCCAAAATTCTCAAGAACTCTCATAACTTCTACCCAATTACCACCAAAAAATAAATTCAAATTGTACTATTCCCCCCAACTTTGTCCTTTTCCAATTTTGAAATTCAAAGATTGTACTACATTGTACTATTCCCCCCCCCACACACACACACATTATCTTCCACCTCACCTTATCTTTAATTTTTACATTCCAAAAACCCCCCTAAATGCTTTTTCTCCCACATTGGTAGATGACAAGAAATAAATCTCTATCCTTTCCTATAAATACTTTTCTCCCACAGTGGTGGAAAAGGAAAAAAAATACTCCATTCTCTCCTATAAATACTACCACTACTTTGGTAGAGAGATGAGAGAAAAGGCAAAAAAAAAAAAAAAGGCTAGAAAGGGGGAAGAAAATCCTTTTGAGCAAAAATAGTTATTTTTATTTAGTAAAAATTTTTGTTTCATAAAGTTGATCAGCTAATCAAAATTTTTGAGTTGCCGGCGATGTTTTTCGGTGGTGGTTGATTCCAACGAAGCTCGTAGTCTCGTTTTGCTTCCCCCCAAAAGTTAAACACACCTTCTTCTTCTTTTTTTTTATTATTTTAGTTTTTATTATCGTTTTTCTCTTCATCTTTTTTCTTCTTCGTAGTTCGTAGATATAATTTTATTTGTTGGGATTGTATGTTATAGATGGCCTTGAAGTCCCTGGGACGTTGTGGTATCGATATTCTAATTATTTTCATGTTCATGATATAAAAATGAGCTAGCAATAGTTGTATGCGCCTTTTTTTGACTTTATTCTTTGATTATTTTAGATAAAGTTTCAATCTTTTCTTAAAAGATGGATTTATGCTTTTTTTAAACTCATTGTTGTTGGATACATTTGTTTTTAGTATGTAAAGTTACTGCCACAATGGCCATTGCATATCATTGCCGCAAAGGCCATCACATATCATTGCCGCAGAGGCCATTCAATAAATGTTGACGCGCTAGACACAATGCTGGCGTCGAGGATATCATCATCATTCAATATCTGACGACACGCTAGACACAACGCTGGCGTAGAAGATATCATCAGTATTCAATATCTGTCGACACGCTAGACACAACGCTGACGTAGAGGGTATCATCAGCATCCATTACATATCGGTTGACGCGCTAGACACAACGCTGGCGTTGAGGATATCATCAACATTCAATATCTGTTGACGTGCTAGACACAACGCTGGCGTCGAGGATATCATCAGCATTCAATATCTGTTGACGCGCTAGACACAACGCTGGCGTCAAGGATATCATCATCATTCAATATCTGACGACACGCTAGACACAATGCTAGCGTAGAGGATATTATCAGCATTCAATATCTGTCGACACGCTAGACACAACGCTGGCGTAGAGGGTATCATCATCATCCAATATATCTATCGACACGCTAGACACAACGCTGGCGTAGAGGGTATCATCAGCATCTAATATATATGTCGACACGCTAGACACAATGCTGGTGTCGAGGATATCATCAGCATTCAATATCTGTTGACGCGCTAGACACAACGCTGGTGTAGAGGGTATCATCAGCATCCAATATATCTTTCGACATGCTAGACACAACGCTGGCATCGAGGATATCATCAGCATTCAATATCTGTTGACGCGCTAGACACAACGCTGGCGTCGAGGATATCATCAGCATTCAATATATCTGTCGACACGCTAGACACAACGCTGGCGTCGAGGATATCATCAGCATTCAATATTTCTGTTGACACGCAAGACACAACGCTGGCGTCGAGGATATCATCATCTTTTCATGAATCAGCATCTGAATACATTAAGAGCACATGATTTGGAGGGACGCCTTCAGGTCGCTATCTAAGGATGAGTGATATATAAGATTTCCTAGCAATTGACAATTTGAAGGTCATCTATAAGTCATATTATTTGAAATAGGATAGTGTGCAAGTTCACCTATGAGTTGATAGCCTATAGTTCATCCGTAAGCCACAATAACATCCTAACCGGATAGTGTGCAAGATCACCCAAAAGTTGATAGTTCAAAAGTTATCCATAAGTCGCAACTAAATCCTTATCGGAGGATATGCAAGATTGTCAAATTGATACGTCCAAGGGTTCTCTATAAGCCGCGTCATATCCAAGATCGATTATGTGCAGGATTACTCAAAGATGATCAATTTGAGGGATTATCTATAAGTCATATTGTATCCAAGGTCGGATGATGTGCAGGAACACCTGAAAGCTAGCGATTGGAGGGATATCTGTAAGTCATCTCTTATCCAAAGTCGGATGATGTGCAGGATTACCTAAAACCTAGAAATTCAAAGGATATCTATAAGTCGCCTCATATCCAACATCAAATAATACGCAAGATCATTTAAAGATTGACAATTTAGGAAAAATTTATAAATCGATCATCGGCTACAACCGGAGAGGTTATCATGCCACATACAACAAGTGATATAGGTACAATAAAGGATGACTTCGCTTTTCAGGCCACAACTCATGTGGAGATATGGATAAATATGCATTCATTTTATTAAATCAAGAAGCTAGGGATTAAAAAAAAAAGTATTAATTCTTATCGAATTTTAATTTAATTTAGCCAATCTATTAAATAGATTTGACCATAATTGAAAATTGGTCATAATTGCAATGCAATTCGTCAATTAATTTGGTCAAAATAAATAAATATGGCTAAATTTTAAATTCCAATTGGGGTTATATTTTAAATAACCCCAAAATTCTCAAGAACTCTCATAACTTTTACCCAATTACCACCAAAAAATAAATTCAAATTGTACTATTCCCCCCAACTTTGTCCTTTTCCAATTTTAAAATTCAAAGATTGTACTACATTGTACTATTTCCCCCTCACATTATCTTCCACCTCACCTTATCTTTAATTTTTACATTCCAAAAACCCCCTAAATGCTTTTTCTCCCACATTGGTGGAAAAAGAAAAAAAATACTCCATTCTCTCCTATAAATACTACCACTACTTTGGTAGAGAGATGAGAGAAAAGGAAAAAAAAAAGGCTAGAAAGGGAAAAAAAATCCTTTTGAGCAAAAATAGTTATTTTTATTTAGTAAAAATTTTTGTTTCATAAAGTTGATCGGCTAATCAAAATTTTTGAGTTGCCGGCGACGTTTTTCGGTGGTGGTTGATTCCAACGAAGCTCGCAGTCTCGTTTTGCTTCCCCCCAAAAGGTAAACACACCTTCTTCTTCTTTTTTATTATTATTTTAGTTTTTATTATCGTTTTTCTCTTCATCTTTTTTCTTCTTCGTAGTTCGTAGATATAATTTTATTTGTTGGGATTGTATGTTATAGATGGCCTTGAAGGCCCTGGGACGTTGTGGTATCGATATTCTAATTATTTTCATGTTCATGATATAAAAATGAGCTAGCAATAGTTGTATGTGCCTTTTTTTGACTTTATTCTTTGATTATTTTAGATAAAGTTTCAATCTTTTCTTAAAAGATGGATTTATGCTTTTTTTTAAACTCATTGTTGTTGGATACATTTGTTTTTAGTATGTAAAGTTATTTTCTTTATGTTTAGAAGAATAGTTAATGTTGAATGTTTTGCTTTTTCACCTTATTCTTTGATTATTTGAATAAAGTTTAGATCTTTACTTGAAAAACGATACCCATGTTTTGTTTAAACTTATTGTTGGTAGATATATTTGTTTTTAGCATGTAAAGTTATTTCCTTTATGTTGAAAAGAATAGATAATATTGATTGTTTCTCTTTTTTTACTTTATTCTTTGATTATTTTGGATAAAGTTTAGATCTTTACTTGAAAAACAATACTCATGTCTTGTTTAAACTTATTGTTGGTAGATATGTTTTTTTTAGCATGTAAAGTTGTTTATTTTATGTTGGAAGAATAGTTATTATTATTTGTTGTGCCTTAATAAAAATAGTAATTAGTTAAGTCAAGAATTTGTCATTTGCTTACTAATTATTTTAATGGATTTCAAAACCCTCATATAAGATATGAAGTGCTAGCCTTATTTTTCATCCAAGATGTTTATTCCTTTTTGTTCGCATGTTGTCTTTTCAAAATGATAAGAAAGTGCGAACTTTCGCGGCTAAATAAGATTATTTGGATATTTTTGACTCATGCATAGTATGATTGTGAAACGATATTTCACTTTTAGAAATGCTAAACTTTTATTCTTATTTTCTTACTCCGGATTGTTATATGTGCTCTTTGTGTGTGTAAAGACTTGATTCATGTCACTCTTTTATTCATAATGTCAAAAGAGAATCAACGATGTCTTAGAAATATAAACCATAGATCGTTACACGTTTTTCCATAAAATATTGATTGTGATTTAGATGTATCAATTTTCGTTAATATCGCCTTAATTGAGATTTAGGATTCTCTTGCTTGAAAAGTTAAGCTTTATTTTCTTTTGTTATACGGATTAGTATCTATGTTTGTTCAATTTTAGAAGTCATGAGTATTTTCCTTGTTGCCTCATCTCTTTACTTTCGCAAGCTTATGTTGTTTGTTTCTTGTATTAATTCATTGAATATGACCTCCTTCCTTTTACCTTTATTCATTCTTGTATGAACATAAATCACGAGGCATGTAGGTGGGTGTCTTTGCTTTGCATTTTATTTGTTGACTCTCATTCTTGTGCAAGTGTTCTTATCATTGTCATTCAAAAATTGGTTCTTGATATTTTCTTTTGCTTTGAAATATGTCACTTTTATGCCTTGAACGTATATTAATTTCTGTATCTTTTCTTTGCATGCAAAAAATATCTCGAGTCCAAATGGACTCCTCTCCTCCTGCATTTCGTAATGGGTAAATGAGGCTCACCCCTTCGAGTCAAGTTCGAAGTTTAAACCCAAGGTCCACTACATGGCGTGCGGGTGCTAGAAGATAGACAAAGAAGGAAAATGGGTCAAAACTCATTGATGAGGTCACTAAGAGACTTGAAAAGTCTCGATTTTTATTATTGTCTTCTTCTTATTTATTCATTTAATCATTTACTTATTCATTTATTTGGGGCCTCGAAGCCAAAGTTGTATTTAATATAGGTGAAGTGAGACTCGAGCCAAAGGCTCGAAAAATAGTTTAGGACAGGTGAAATGGGTCGGAAGCCCAACTAGACTAGGACAGGTCTCGTTGATTTGGGCACAATGGCCTAAATCCTTTACTTTCTCCTTCCTTCCCCTTTTATGTGTTTATTTGTTTATTAGTTTTGTTTAGACTTAGTTAAAATCCCTACTAAGTCGCCAAAATCTATTTTACACAAGTCTTTTTTTTTTTGAAAAAAATCAAATCACTATTTCAACAAATTAATCTTTTCGAAGTTAATCAAAAGACGATTTTCAAACAGTCAGGATAACCGCAAGTTAGCGGACGTTTTAGGTGCCTAACACCTTCCTAAAATGTTAATAAGAACCGCTTATCTAGAATCTCTAACTTAAAACGATTTTCCTTTTTTGAATCGTTTGAAGTAACTCTCTAAAGGTTTCTTAATTTCTTTTCAAAATTAAGTGGCGACTCTTTTCAAAAGTCAAAATTTCCACAAAACAGAAATGGCGACTCTTCTGGGGATCTAACTAGGTTCTAACCAAATGTTTTATTTCGTCTTTGATTAACTGTTTATATGTTTATGTGTTTCGATTATGTAAAGTTTAATTATCGCATCTCATGGCATTTCCTGCATCTTATAAACTGTTTTGGGGTTTTGTGGATGTCCCGGCCCTTGTTGTTCACTTCCAAAATGTGTCTGAAATACGAACAGCTTATCAACACGTGAGTCATCTGACGTTGTTCGTATTTTCAAACTCAAGTTGTCCGCTTGAGAACCAGTGTCCAAGCCTACTTTAGACACCGAGGATAGAACAAAACCAAAATTCTATTTTAGGCATGTGCCTAGGACGACCCAATATCTGAGCGGGGTATTGGGCCCATTAGAAAACCTGCCCTGTGTCTATTTGACCCTAAGTCAATCACAGACGAACCATGCTTATGTGTTGAAGAAATATATGTTTGTCTAAATTCAATCCATTATCCTTTGGGGTCGGGGAAAGGCTTATTTTGTCTTCTTTTATGTAGATATGGCTCAATTTCATTCTCGTGAAAAGTTCAAGATGGTCACCAAACCCGACGATTACCTGAAACTGTGGTGGGATTACATGGGTACAGAAGAGAGAAAGATTGTTAGAACACACATTGGGCATCTTCCTTCTTTGATCGAGATGGACGCTTGGCCCGAAATGATCCATGTACTAACAACTTTTTGGGATGATCAGAACATGGTATTTTGCTTCGGGGATGTTGAATTGACTCCCACCATTGAAGAGGTATTGATTTGCTACGAGAGTACGGAAATGTGTTTTAAGAGAAAGGAGACACCGGATAAGAATATTTTAGTCCCGGATATGTGGGATCGTCAAAAGATCAAGGAAGCATTTTTAACTGATGACGACACCTGGCTAGGAGAACGGGATGGAGTAAATATCACTTTTCGTGAGTTGTACCGTCGGTTCGGAAGATTCAACTCTTTTCACAAATTTGGGCATAAATTGGAGTCGGAAGCAAAATGGAAGGAAACGAGAGCTTTTGCATTCGCGGTAGGCCTACTTGGAACCATGGTGTTCCCGCAGGGGGGAAATGGCACAATTCATCCGAGGGTTGTCACAGTGACCCATGCACTCTTCTTTGGAATGGAATACAATTCTAAAAAAGTATTCCACAACTTAGCCCCCATGATTGTCGCCGACATATATCGCGCTTTGGGAAGATGTCAGGTCGAGAATCGTTTCTTTCAAGGCTGCAACCTTATATTAAAATGGTGGATGATGATGCATTTGGTGAAAAATCCTAGAACGGCACAACCTGATCACAAAATAAGGAGAAATCTGCTAGAATCGCACGACATGTGGTTATTTTTACACAAGTTCAAAAAGGAAGCATCCCACGAATTTTGGTTTAAGACTCTTGGAGAATTAAGAGATGGCGATGTCCAATGGCCCCTTAACTATCTTCGTTCAGGGAAATACATCATTCGAGGGGGCGAATGGCCTTTTTTAGTGCTCCCGGGTCTCAGGGGAACCCGCCCCTACAATCCTGGCAGAGTTCTTAGGCAATTCGAGATCAAGCAGGAGACGCCTCAAATCGATTCTATGCTCAGATTCTTCACCGAATATGATGAAAGTAAGCCCTCTCTCAAAGACTACATGATAAATGGATGAAGAAGGAAAAAGTGGGTAGAAGTCTCTTTCCGTATAGGGTATGAACCTGAAGTCAGCGACACTTAAAAGGAGTGGTTGAAAAAGAGCCTCACCGGAGCATTGAATCCGGGACTAAATGTGCCCACTCGGGTTGTGGATGTAGAATCCGAGCATCAAATTTGGCTTCACAGGCTACAACATGAGTTCCAGAAAAGTGAAATTACGCACCGGCAGATGCATATGGAAGACGTTTTAACCATACATACATTGAGGGAAGAGTTGAAAAGATCTAGGCAAGACGATGATGATGCCAGGCAATGCCTAATCAATTTGGACGATAGCATGGCCTCCCAACTCGACAGTATAGGAGAAATGACTTACGACTGCAAGGCACAATTATGCAGGAGTCACCTTATCATCAATAGGTATCAAATAGAACATGAGGTAAACAAGGAAAAGAAGGCGAAAGCAGACGAAGAAGCCTCCAGTAGCTAGCTTTTCTATTCTCCCCTGTGCGGGAACTTATCTTTTTTCATGTTATTTCCCCTTTTCCCTAAAAATTGTATCCCTATTTCGTTATCTTTTGTAGGCATTTATGCCCTTTTTGTGTCTATATGAGTTGGGGGTTAATGGATTGACTTTGAGGAAGCATATATTTTCTTCAAAAAATCGTTAGGCCTGAACCCTTGGCTCAAAAAGGGTCACCCCAATTAGAATACACGTTATTTTAATGTCTTGTGTGATATAACTGTTTTATGTGCTTATATGCGTTGGTTGAGATCAAAGAAAAGTTTATCCACTATGACCTATGAATGAATTTGGCTATGACTCGAACAACTCTGTGTGATTATTTCTTGTCAAATATTTTGCATTACTTATCACATACGGAAACTAACACATTTGCCTTTGAGTTGTTTTACTTTAAAGATAACAGAAATTACTCCGTGTTGATAAACTGGAAGAACATCCCTACTTTACCAGATCGAAAACACAGAAAATCCCATCCTCGGACCATCATTCAAAAATGACAAGAAATGACGAAGAAAGCTCACTAGCTATCCGGGATAATGTGATAGCAGAACAGAATGAGATGATTGCGGAACTTGCAAGAAAATTAGAATTGCTTCAGGAGGAAATAAATTGCACTCGAGAATTGGCTAACTTGGCCATCACCGTTAATGCCCCTGCTCCGGGGGGACACAGGACTCCACTTCAAATCCCTCCCCTCAGTACCCCTATTCTCAGGGACCAACCAACTAACGTATCATCCGGCTCCGCTCCTCCATTTGTCTGAAACACTAATCGTGAAAATAATCTAGACGCCTACCATCCACAAAGTCCATCCACAACCCCAAAAAACGCGTCTTCGAATCCATTCCCAAATCCTCAAAACACATTCTCAAATCAACAAAACGCATTCCCAAATCCGCAAGATTTACTCCCAAATCCACAAAATATGGCAAACCTACCTTCGAATTCACCAAATTCATTTCCAAATCTGCAAAATCCCTCTCATATTCTGCCAAACTACTTACAAGGCCCATATAACCTTTCCAATTTCCAAAACGTTTCCCCACTTACCAACCAAATTCCCTCCATCTGCAAAATCAAGCCTTACTTCTAAATCACCCTCAAGCCATCATATCCCCTGATATTTATGAACCCCTTCCTAACCCCGAGATGGACCATTACGAGGAGAAGGAGAAGGAATGGAGGGCCCAGCATGAAAGGAATTTACTAGCCATGCAAGAAGAGATCATGTGGATCAAAGAGTATCACAGGGCCAAGGACCACGACGGTTTGGGGTATGACGATTTGTGTGTTCACCCAGGAGTAGACCTACCAGAAGGATACAAGGTCCCTAAGTTTGAGATGTTTGACGATATCGGAAATCCAATGGCCCATCTAAGAAGGTACTACAAGCAACTAGTAGGGAAAGGGAAAAACGAGGCGTTATTAATGCGCCAATTCAGTCAAAGTTTGAATGGTGAAGCCTTGGAGTGGTTCATGTCTCAGGAGCCGAAAAGGTGGACTGGTTGGAGGACATTGGCCAAGAGTTTCCTTGACCGGTTCGCATTCAACATTGAAATAGTCCCTGATCGGTATTCACTAGATCGGATTAAATAAAAGAGCGTTGAGAGTTTTAAGATTATGTTTTTCGTTGGAGGAAAGAAGCTGCCAAAGTGCAGCCCCCAATGTCCGAGGAGGAAATGGTATCCGTGTTCTCTCGCGCTCAAGAAGGAGAATATTATACCAGGATGGTATCCGCTGTCAGAGCAACCTTTGCAGATTTGGTAAAAATAGGAGAATCATTAGAGGAAGGTATTCGGACAAGAAAAATTGCCAAAACCCCAATATCATCTGGAATTGCCATATTTTCTAAGAAGAAGAAGGAAGAGGTAGGTGGGATTTCTGCAATTCTGTTACAAAATTGAAACATCGGTTCAATTCTAGAAACATTTTATCTTCCCCGCCATCACTTAACCTTCCGCACGCATTCTACATCCACCCCCAATACCAAACTCCACTCCCAAACATCCCACCATCATACCAAGCTCCACAGCCAAATATCTTTCCCCAATACCCAGTTCCACCTCCAAATTATCAGTCTCATTTCCAAACTACTCCCCCAAATAGCCGAACAAATTTCCAAACACCTCCAAATTACCACCAAGTACCCTTTCCTAGTAATCTAAGCCCGTATAACCTCCAACGTCCAAACCACGAAAAGAAACCTCCCCGAAACTTCACTCCACTAGCTGAAAGTCCCACCCAATTATTTGAAAGATTGAAGAATGCTGGTCATTTGCAACCAGTACAGCCAAAGCCTGTCAATCCAAGATCCCGGTTTTATCACCCTGATCAAAATTGTGCCTATTATTCAGGGGCAGCAGGGCATAGTACCGAGGACTGTCTTATCTTGAAACACAGAATCCAAGATCTGATTGATCAAAAGGTCATCACGCTCCAGGTACCTACTCCAAATGTTAGCAGTAATCCACTGCCCAACCATGGGGGATCTACAGTTAACATGATTGAAATAGAAGGCGAATGGGTATCTGGCAAGACCATTACTCAGGTGAACTCCAAAAAGCGCAAAAGAGAGAAAGAGGTAGGAAAGATAGAGAAAGCTGTAGCTGCCTTAAGTATCAGCGAGAAAACCCCATTTATAGTGATGATTGCACCGACTCAAGTGTACGCTCCCCCTCCAAAGAAGAAATTTATTGTGCAAACCGCCGCTGCCTAGGGGATGACGCGATCAGAATGATGTTACATCCCTGAGGAATTGACCAACAAGAAAGATTCACAGAAAAGGCCAATCACTGAAGGAGAGGCTGAGGAATTTTGGAGGCGTATGCAACTAAAGGATTACTCAATTGTCAAACACTTGGAGAAAATGCCGGCCCAAATCTCTGTCTTGGCACTATTATTGAGATCGCAACACCACCGACAGGCTCTATCGAAGGTCTTAGAGGAAGCGTATGTTCCCGTAGGAACGAGCGTTGAAAATTTGGTTGCGATGATAGGGAACGTTGTGGGGAACCATCGCATATCATTCAGTGACGAAGAGTTTCCGTATGAAGGAGCAATGCACAACAAAGCCATGCATGTCAACATCATTTGTCGAGATTATACAATTAATCAGGTATTAATAGAAGATGGATCTGGTGTGAATATTTGTCCCCTCTCCACGCTGGTCCAAATGGGCTATGATCTGGGGAAAATTCGTCAAAGCCACGTAAATGTGAGAGCATTCGATGGAGGGTAGAGAGCTACCATAGGAGAGATTGATTTGCACATCCAAATGGGGCCCGCTAAGTTTATGACTAAGTTTCATGTTATGGATATCCATCCTAGCTACAACCTAATTTTGGGAAGACCATGGATACACGGGGCAAAGGCAATTTCATCACCCCTTTATCAATTATTGAAGTTCATTTGGAAAGATCATGAAGTAGTCATCCAAGGAGAAGGAAGTCGAGCGGACCGTCCCAATGGTTATGTGCCGGTGATTGAAGATGTTCCAAAAGGTAGCAGTTTCTATACAGTGGAAATTGTAAATGCTGCGGAAAGAGATTGGACACCCAAAATATCAATGCCTTCTGTCTACAAAATTATTGCAACCGTGATGTTAAGAAATGGGTTCGAACCTGGTCGACGCTTGGGCAAGAATTTACAAGGAATTATCAAGCCTATTGTGATCCCAGAGAGAAGCTCTAAGCACGGGTTTGGGTATCAGCCTACCAGAAGAGATAGGATTGAGGATGAGCCAGAAAAGAGTCTGTTTAGGCCCTTGCCACCCTGTTCTAGTCATTTCCCGTACGAGAGATGTCAGATAATGATGGTTTTGGGGATGGGATAAGAGATTTGTTTGAAGGATGCAATGCTATACCAGAAGATCTCCCAGAGTCCAGCGGGGTGAAGCAGATTGCGCCAGGGGAGGATTTGAAAAATTGGACCTCCACTCCACTTATAACCCGTCGCCCGTCGTGGTAGATGAAAGGGCAATTACTAATAGTTTTGAAATCGGTGATGATCCGGAGGAGGCCCCGCGATCCACCTTTTATATCTCAAAACTTTATTTTCGTATCTTACTGCTTTCAAAAAGGCGGGGGCTTGTATTTGTGCAAGTCACAAGCCATGGTGTTGTAATTATTTCTCAAATTTCAATGAAAAGGCCTTCATTTATTTGAAAAACTATATTAGTTCTAAAACGCTCCTAGTCATATGTTTTGTTATTTTCTTATCATCTACCTTAGTTTGTTTGTCCATTACAGTAACAGTAGCTTAAAACCTGCCAATGTTGTGTCATGTCAAAGCCTGAACGAACAAAATAAAGGGGACGATGATGGTTGGAAGGACGATGACGAGGAACGGTTAGTTGAAGATATGGAGGAATTTGAGAATCACAAAAAACCCAATCTGGAAGAAACTGAAACAGTCAACTTAGGAGATCACGATGAAATCAAAGAGACCAGTATCAGTGTCCACCTTACGGCGCCACAAAGGGAAGAGTTCATCCACCTATTACGGGAGTATATCGACGTGTTTTCTTGGTCCTATGATGATATGCCAGGGTTGAGCACCAGCATTGTGTCACATAAATTGCCGATAAATTCTGAGTTTGATCCAGTCAAGCAAAAAATGAGAAAATTCAAGCCAGATTTAAGTCTAAAGATCAAGGAAGAAGTGACAAAACAAATCCAGTCTAAGGTTGTCGAGGTCACAAAATATCCGACATGGTTGGCCAACATCGTCCCTGTGCCAAAGAAGGACGGCAAGATTCGAATTTGTGTTGACTATAGAGACTTGAACAGAGCCAGTCCTAAAGATAATTTTCCATTGCCCAACATCCACATTCTCATCGATAACTATGCGAAACATGAAATGCAGTCATTCGTTGATTGTTTCGCCGGCAATCATCTGCAGAAAAAATGGCTTTTATTACGCCCTGGGGTGTTTATCATTATAGGGTAATGCCATTTGGTCTCAAGAACGCAGGTGCGACATATATGAGGGCCATGACGACGATTTTTCATGATATGATTCATAAGGAGATTGAGGTGTACGTGGATGATGTAATTATCAAATCCCGCGAGAGTTCAAATCATCTAACTCATCTGGAGAAATTCTTCAACAGATTAAGAAGGTACAGTTTGAAGTTAAATCCTACTAAGTGTGCTTTTGGTGTGCCATCAGGAAAGTTACTGGGGTTCATAGTCAGCAGAAAGGGGATCGAGCTAGACCCATCCAAAATCAAGACAATTCAAGACTTGCCACCGCCGAGGACCAAGAAAGAAGTTATGAGTTTCCTAGGTCGTCTGAATTACATTAGCAGATTCATCGCTTAATCAACAGTCATATGCGAGCCAATTCTCAAGATGTTGAATAAAAATGCACTGAATGAGTGGACAGAAGAATGTCAGAAAGCTTTTGATCGCATCAAGGAATACTTGTCTGCACCACCAATTTTGGTCCCACCGAGAGAAGGAATTCCATTATTGCTTTACCTGTCAGTCTCAAAAAATACTTTCGGATGCGTCCTGGGGCAACATGATGAGACCGGCAGGAAAGAGAAAGCCATTTACTACTTGAGTAAAAAGTTCACACCATATGAAGCCCGTTACACTCTTATAGAAAGGACATGTTGTGCTTTAACTTGGACGACACAAAAGTTGAGGCATTATTAGTCGTCCTACACAACTTACCTCATATCGAGAATGGATCCATTGAAGTATATATTCCAGAAGGCCATGCCTACAGGAAAGCTAGCCAAGTGGCAAATGTTGCTGAGTGAGTTTGACATTGTGTATGTAACCCAAAAAGCAATCAAGGGGCAAGCCTTAGCAGATCATTTGGATGAAAAACTAGTTGATGAGGAATACAAGCCACTTCAGACATACTTTCCAGACGAGGAAGTTTTTTTCGTAGGAGAAGATATCACGGAAATCTACCCCGGATGGAGGCTATTTTTTATGGGGCGGTCAACTTCAAAGGTTCAGGAATTGGAGCAGTTTTGGTGTCAGAAACGGGCCAGCATTATCCGGTAACTGCTAAGTTACATTTTCCATGCACCAACAACATGGCTGAATATGAAGCTTGCATCCTGGGGCTCAAATTGGCACTTGATAAGGGTGTTCGTGAATTGCTAGTCATCGGAGATTCAGATTTGCTGATTCGCCAGGTACGGGGAGAATGGGCAGTTAAAAACTCTAAGATTACTCCTTATGTGGAGCTGGTGCAAGAATTATGCGGAAGATTCAAGGATGTTTATTTCAGACATATCCCGCGGACACAAAACGAGTTTGCTGACGCTTTGGCCACGATATCTTCCATGATTCAGCACCCGGATCAGAGTTACATCGATCTTTTGGAAATAAGCCTGAAGGAGCAACCCGCGCATTGCATACACATGGAAGAGGAGCCTGATGGAAGGCCTTGGTACTATGAAATTAAGAGGTATTTGGAATCTGGAATATATCCTGAAGAGGCTAGTAACAACCAAAAGAAAACAATCCGGCGTTTGGCAAAGAATTACTTTCCAAGTGGAGAAATTTTTAGGAGGACTCCTGATTTGGGATTCCTAAGATGCGTAGATGCGGCGGAAGCCAATAAGTTGATAAACGAGGTACACGCTGGAGTTTGTGGGCCCCACATGAATGGGTTTGTCCTTGCCAGAAAGATCCTGAGAACCGATTACTTTTGGATGACTATGGAAAATGATTGTAGTAAGTTTGTGCAGAGATGTCCAAAATGTCAAATACACGGAGATCTGATTCGAATGCCTCCACACGAGCTTCACGCAATGAATTCTCCTTGGCCTTTCGTAACTTGGGGCATGGATGTTATCGGACCAATAGAGCCATCGGCATCGAATGGACATAGATTTATTTTAGTAGCAATCGATTATTTTACTAAGTGGGTTGAAGCTTCTTCATACAGAGCTGTCACTAAGAAAGTGGTTGCAGATTTTATCAGGAATAACTTGATTTGCCGATTCAAAGTGCCGGAATTGATTATTACTGATAATGGGGCAAACCTAAACAGTCACTTGATGAAAGAAATTTGTGATCAGTTCAAGATTGTGCATCGCAACTCGACAGCGTACCGTCCCCAAATGAATGGAGCCGTAGAAGCTGCTAACAAGAATATCAAGAAGATTTTGAGAAAGATGGTCGAAAATGATAGATCATGGCATGAGATGTTACCTTACGCCTTGCTAGGGTATCGAACAACAGTTCGAACCTCCACAGGAGCAACTCCCTATTTACTAGTTTACGGGAATGAAGATGTGATACCCACTGAGGTTGAAATACCTTCCCTAAGGATTATTCAGGAAGTTGGACTGAGTAACGAAGAATGGGCCTGTGCTCGCTATGAACAATTCATGTTAATTGATGAAAATAAAATGGCCGCTGTATGCCATGGTCAGCTGTATCAACACAGGATGGTTCGTGTCTTTAACAAGAAGGTAAGAACTCGAGCATTTAAAGTGGGGCAACTGGTTCTCAAATGAATATTCCCTCACCAAGAGGAGTACAAGGGCAAGTTCGCTCCAAATTGGCAAGGGCCATACATAGTTCGCAAGGTGCTATCTGGAGGAGCTCTGATTTCGTCTGAGATGGATGGCACAGAGTGGACCAAACCAATCAATTCTGATGCGGTAAAGAGATATTATGTTTGAATGACGTTCTAGTTTTTGTGTTTTCTTAGTTTGTTTGTAATCACCTTTGTAATAATGTTGTTTACTAGTGTGTAACTTCCTAGAATACTTTCTATTTATGCACAAACTACGTTTGTCCTGAATTCCCAAGAAAGGGATACGTAGACGGCCTATGTCGGCTTCGGTCAACCCCTTAGGAAAATTTATCCTTTCCCCCCTATGTATGAACTACGTGATGACCTGAATTCCCAATAAAAGGGATACATAGGCGGCCTATGTCGGCTTCGGTCAACCCATTAATTTCTTTTGTATATCCCTAGCGTAGCCTGAACTACGTTTGACCTGATTCCTACTTCAACGGGATACGTGGGCGCCCCAACGGCTCGGTTATATAACCCTAGGAAATGGAAACTGAGGTAGAATTTTCGAGAAGGAATCTCGAAAATTCACAAGAGAAGATCGACATCCAACAAAGAGAATGAAGATCAGCAAAGACTTCAGATCCACTCAGATTGGTATTATCTCAAACAAGTTTAAACTGGGGCAGAAATTTTGAGAAAGACCCCAAAATGTCCACCAAATGTCGGGACATATTCCAAATTCCCCAGCACCAGAGGTTAAAGCTTTGGAAACCACCAACTGTAACAAAGTCTGGGTAGACTCAATTTTTGGCTATGATAGAACTACTTAAAGAAACCCTCTAACAATAATCATGAGTTTTGGAAACCATCCATCGGATATAGTCAGAACCGCGAGGAAGACGTTCATTGAGCTAGTACATGACATGACTGGCAAAAATTTTCTAAAATTTTACAGAAGTTTTCAAAATTTAAGACTATTTTCAAAAATCTTATGATTCACTTACTTAGTACTTGCCTAGACATCATTTGGGATAGAGTGTCAGGGTGGAAGTCTCAATATGGTGGAATGCCTAAGAGATGGCAAGGAGCAAATCAAGGATCGAAGAAGGTCAACATGGAGTAATTTCATTCAACTAATCATTTTTCTATGGATGCAGGGATCAATACACAAAATGAGAGTCTCTTTCAAAAATCCCCGAGAAAATTGGGAGCCACAACAGATCATTAATGCCCAAGAACGGTATTTTAGGGCAGCCCCAAAAATAGGTTTAATGCCCATCTATTGAGGACCTTTTAATTTGTCCATCTCATTTCTTGAGATCGTAGGCGATAAACAAAAGCACTTTGTTTTCTTTACACGTAACGTATTTAGAAGTT
Organism: Capsicum pubescens; assembly: GCA_030864215.1. Lineage (NCBI taxonomy): Eukaryota > Viridiplantae > Streptophyta > Magnoliopsida > Solanales > Solanaceae > Capsicum > Capsicum pubescens. The sequence goes on along the minus strand of CM061543.1, from coordinate 281,465,498 downwards.
TCCTAAAAATAGTCGCTAGTAAAAGTGACTTTGTGTCTGCTAATCGTCTACCTTGAGTACAGGTACATGTAGAAAGCAGGACACTGAAAAATGAAGCCAGGTAAAATTATTTTATCACTGCCACAATGGCCATTGCATATCATTGCCGCAAAGGCCATCACATATCATTGCCGCAGAGGCCATTCAATATCTGTTGACGCGCTAGACACAATGCTGGCGTCGAGGATATCATCATCATTCAATATCTGACGACACGCTAGACACAACGCTGGCGTAGAAGATATCATCAGCATTCAATATCTGTCGACACGCTAGACACAACGCTGACGTAGAGGGTATCATCAGTATCCATTATATATCTGTTGACGCGCTAGACACAACGCTGGCGTTGAGGATATCATCAACATTCAATATCTGTTGACGTGCTAGACACAACGCTGGCGTCGAGGATATCAGCAGCATTCAATATCTGTTGACGCGCTAGACACAACGCTGGCGTCGAGGATATCATCATCATTCAATATCTGACGACACGCTAGACACAATGCTAGCGTAGAGGATATTATCAGCATTCAATATCTGTCGACATGCTAGACACAACACTGGCGTAGAGGGTATCATCATCATCCAATATATCTATCGACACGCTAGACACAACGCTGGCATAGAGGATATCATCAGCATTCAATAGCTGTCGACACGCTAGACACAACACTGGCGTAGAGGGTATCATCAGCATCCAATATATATGTCGACACGCTAGACACAACGCTGGTGTCGAGGATATCATCAGCATTCAATATCTGTTGACGCGCTAGACACAACGCTGGCGTAGAGGGTATCATCAACATCCAATATATCTTTCGACATGCTAGACACAACGCTGGCGTCGAGGATATCATCAGCATTCAATATCTGTTGACGCGCTAGACACAACGCTGGCGACGAGGATATCATCAGCATTCAATATATCTGTCGACACGCTAGACACAACGCTGGCGTCGAGGATATCATCAGCATTCAATATTTCTGTTGACACACAAGACACAACGCTGGCGTCGAGGATATCATCATCTTTTCATGAATCAACATCTGAATACATTAAGAGCACATGATTTGGAGGGACGCCTTCAGGTCGCTATCTAAGGATGAGTGATATATAAGATTTCCTAGCAATTGACAATTTGAAGGTCATCTATAAGTCATATTATTTGAAATAGGATAGTGTGTAAGTTCACCTATGAGTTGATAGCCTGTAGTTCATCCGTAAGCCACAATAACATCCTAACCGGATAGTGTGCAAGATCGCCCAAAAGTTGATAGTTCAAAGGTTATCCATAAGTCGCAACTAAATCCTTACCGGAGGATATGCAAGATTGTCAAATTGATACGTCCAAGGGTTCTCTATAAGACGCGTCATATCCAAGATCGATTATGTGCAGGATTACTCAAAGACGATCAATTTGAGGGATTATCTATAAGTCATATTGTATCCAAGGTCGGATGATGTGCAGGAACACCTGAAAGCTAGCGATTGGAGGGATATCTGTAAGTCATCTCTTATCCAAAGTCGGATGATGTGCAGGATTACCTAAAACCTAGAAATTCAAAGGATATCTATAAGTCGCCTCATATCCAACATCAAATAATGCGCAAGATCATTTAAAGATTGATAATTTAGGAAAAATTTATAAATCGATCATCGGCTACAACCGGAGAGGTTATCATGCCACATACAACAAGTGATATAGGTACAATAAAGGATGACTTCGCTTTTCAGGCCACAACTCATGTGGAGATATGGATAAATATGCATTCATTTTATTAAATCAAGAAGCTAGGGATTAAAAAAAAAAGGTATTAATTCTTATCGAATTTTAATTTAATTTAGCCAATCTATTAAATAGATTTGACCATAATTGAAAATTGGTCATAATTGCAATGCAATTCGTCAATTAATTTGGTCAAAATAAATAAATATGGCTAAATTTTAAATTCCAATTGGGGTTATATTTTAAATAACCCCAAAATTCTCAAGAACTCTCATAACTTTTACCCAATTACCACCAAAAAATAAATTCAAATTGTACTATTCCCCCCAACTTTGTCCTTTTCCAATTTTAAAATTCAAAGATTGTACTACATTGTACTATTTCCCCCTCACATTATCTTCCACCTCACCTTATCTTTAATTTTTACATTCCAAAAACCCCCCTAAATGCTTTTTCTCCCACATTGGTGGAAAAGGAAAAAAAATACTCCATTCTCTCCTATAAATACTACCACTACTTTGGTAGAGAGATGAGAGAAAAGGAAAAAAAAAAGGCTAGAAAGGGAAAAAAATCCTTTTGAGCAAAAATAGTTATTTTTATTTAGTAAAAATTTGTGTTTCATAAAGTTGATCGGCTAATCAAAATTTTTGAGTTGCCGGCGACGTTTTTCGGTGGTGGTTGATTCCAACGAAGCTCGCAGTCTCGTTTTGCTTCCCCCAAAAGGTAAACACACCTTCTTCTTCTTTTTTATTATTATTTTAGTTTTTATTATCGTTTTTCTCTTCATCTTTTTTCTTCTTCGTAGTTCGTAGATATAATTTTATTTGTTGGGATTGTATGTTATAGATGGCCTTGAAGGCCCTGGGACGTTGTGGTATCGATATTCTAATTATTTTCATGTTCATGATATAAAAATGAGCTAGCAATAGTTGTATGTGCCTTTTTTTGACTTTATTCTTTGATTATTTTAGATAAAGTTTCAATCTTTTCTTAAAAGATGGATTTATGCTTTTTTTTAAACTCATCGTTGTTGGATACATTTGTTTTTAGTATGTAAAGTTATTTTCTTTATGTTTAGAAGAATAGTTAATGTTGAATGTTTTGCTTTTTCACCTTATTCTTTGATTATTTGAATAAAGTTTAGATCTTTACTTGAAAAACGATACCCATGTTTGGTTTAAACTTATTGTTGGTAGATATATTTGTTTTTAGCATGTAAAGTTATTTCCTTTATGTTGAAAAGAATAGATAATATTGATTGTTTCTCTTTTTTTACTTTATTCTTTGATTATTTTGGATAAAGTTTAGATCTTTACTTGAAAAACAATACTCATGTCTTGTTTAAACTTATTGTTGGTAGATATGTTTTTTTTAGCATGTAAAGTTGTTTATTTTATGTTGGAAAAATAGTTATTATTATTTGTTGCGCCTTAATAAAAATAGTAATTAGTTAAGTCAAGAATTTGTCATTTGCTTACTAATTATTTTAATGGATTTCAAAACCCTCATATAAGATATGAAGTGCTAGCCTTATTTTTCATCCAAGATGTTTATTCCTTTTTGTTCGCATGTTGTCTTTTCAAAATGATAAGAAAGTTCGAACTTTCGCGGCTAAATAAGATTATTTGGATATTTTTGACTCATGCATAGTATGATTGTGAAACGATATTTCACTTTTAGAAATGCTAAACTTTTATTCTTATTTTCTTACTCCGGATTGTTATATGTGCTCTTTGTGTGTGTAAAGACTTGATTCATGTCACTCTTTTATTCATAATGTCAAAAGAGAATCAACGATGTCTTAGAAATATAAACCATAGGTCGTTACACGTTTTTCCATAAAATGTTGATTGTGATTTAGATGTATGAATTTTCGTTAATATCGCCTTAATTGAGATTTAGGATTCTCTGTCTTGAAAAGTTAATCTTTATTTTCTTTTGTTATATGGATTAGTATCTATGTTTGTTCAATTTTAGAAGTCATGAGTATTTTCCTTATAGCCTCATCCCTTTACTTTCGCAAGCTTACGCTGTTTGTTTCTTGTATTAATTCATTGAAAATGACCTTCTTCCTTTTACCTTTATTCATTCTTGTATGAACATAAATCATGAGGCATATAGGTGGGTGTCTTTGCTTTGCATTTTATTTGTTGACTCTCATTCTTGTGCAAGTGTGCTTATCATTGTCATTCAAAAATTGGTTCTTGATATTTTCTTTTGCTTTGAAATATGTCACTTTTATGCCTTGAACGTATATTAATTTCTGTATCTTTTCTTTGCATGCAAAAAATATCTCGAGTCCAAATGGACTCCTCTCCTCCTGCATTTCGTAATGGGTAAATGAGGCTCAACCCTTCGAGTCAAGTTCGAAGTTTAAACCCAAGGTCCACTACATGGCGTGCGGGTGCTAGAAGATAGACAAAGAAGGAAAATGGGTCAAAACTCATTGATGAGGTCACTAAGAGACTTGAAAAGTCTCGATTTTTATTATTGTCTTCTTCTTATTTATTCATTTAATCATTTACTTATTCATTTATTTGGGGCCTCGAAGCCAAAGTTGTATTTAATATAGGTGAAGTGAGACTCGAGCCAAAGGCTCGAAAAATAGTTTAGGACAGGTGAAATGGGTCGGAAGCCCAACTAGACTAGGACAGGTCTCGTTGATTTGGGCCCAATGGCCTAAATCCTTTACTTTCTCCTCCCTTCCCCTTTTATGTGTTTATTTGTTTATTAGTTTTGTTTAGACTTAGTTAACATCCCTACTAAGTCGCCTAAATCTATTTTACACAAGTCTTTTTTTTTTTGAAAAAAATCAAATCACTATTTCAACAAATTAATCTTTTCGAAGTTAATCAAAAGACGATTTTCAAATAGTCCAGATAACCGCAAGTTAGCGGACGTTTTAGGTGCGTAGCACCTTCCTAAAACGTTAATAGGAACCGCTTATCTAGAATCTCTAACTTAAAACGATTTTCCTGTTTTGAATCGTTTGAAGTAACTCTCTAAAGGTTTCTTAATTCCTTTTCAAAATTAAGTGGCGACTCTCTTCAAAAGTCAAAATTTCCGCAAAACACCAAGGAAAATAGAATTGAAAGAGTAATGAAGAGAGGAAAAAAAACTAGGTGTTTTTGAATATATCTTGTACCTGATAAACTTGTTTCTTTGAATCTCTTATTGTTGAACTAATGGAATTGGATGTAAATGTTCATGGATAGACATATTAAGATCACATTTTTGAATTACTTCCCCTCATATAGAGCGGGAAAAGTATAATTAAAGGGAGTTAGATCAATTATTGTATGTTGGATAAGATCTTTCATGACGATATGAAAAGGGTTTGCGGGTCTATTTGATAAGAAACTATTTTAATATAGTGAATTTTCAGGATGTTGTTCCTTATAAAAAAAGAGACTTTCAGGATATCGATAGAGAGAAAAGTTAATTCGAAGCATATATGTTGTTCGAAGCATATATGTGAGGTTCCACTAGAGCTCTGGAATTGAATTTCAACTCAAAAACATGTATAGGATATTAAGATTATCTTTTTCCTTTTACTTTTAGGTTCTATCTTGACTAAGAAATCTTGTAAACACAGTAATGGCTATCAAGTCCCCAATCATGAACTACTGAAACAAAAAACAAGAAAGACATCATAGCCAAAAAAATGTACTTTCAAACTCAAAGTAGTTTAAATCTTATAATTTATTTTATACTATTTATTATATACTAATTTTACTTTTAATGTAAAATCGATACATTCAAGCAGTTGAAAAGCTCAAAAAAAATCGGACAAAAGATGATCAAGACAATTCAATTATGCTATCAGAGGAAGAAACTCTCTCCTGCGCAAGATTGGGGACTTGATGTAATGTAAATAGAGAGACTATTAGGTTCGACTGTTCATTACACTGTACACACATCTTGAGGTGTGATCCTTCTCCGGCCCCTGCCAATATAAGATGCTTTGTGCAGTAAACTGTCTTTTCTATATGTGTGATTTCAATTTGGTCGACAATAGTGCTTCTTATTATACCAAATCTCTTGTTGATGATTGTAGTGAACCAATCTTATCTTATGTATCTACACGTTTCTTAAATTATAAAGCTGATATATGCATGATTTTTTTTTTAAAAAGTAAGTATTAGTATTTATTTTACACTTCAAATTGTCTGCCAAGCGGGACACTATAGCTTGTGGTCATACGAAATTATAAATTTAGTATTATTATGATCGATGTGATTAAAAATGGTAACTGTCTCGCACATATAACAAAAGGATTCATAGAGTGTGTTTGGTATGATAGGAAAATATTTTGTGGAAAATATTTTTCAATTTTCTTATGTTTCAACTAAAATACTGCCTCATTTGCGGGAAGCATCTCTTGGTAGACCAGACACTCGCGAAGAGGTATGGAAGAGGATCCATATGAAAATAAGAGATGGAAAAGAAGTCTGGGCTGAGACACGGGCAGAGAACACCTATGTAAGTTCAAATTTTACTTTTTATTTTTTATGTTGAAGATTACTAAAATATAATAATGTCTTTAATTCAAGAGACAATGTAATAGATGTTTTATGAGATTACAATATGTTGTCATTCAAATATGCGGTAAGTGTAGCAGCCAAACAGACTCCACCTTGAGGTGTACTCCACAATAAGAAGTTTAGGGAAAGAGAGCAATTTAAGACGTTTAGGAGGTTCACTCCTTGTTATAATTTCTTTCACTCCTTGTTATAATTTCTTTCTTAGAATTTTTACAAGATATGTAGCTTACTAGATATCTAGGAGTTTTGTAATTTATAGTTGCACTACTGCAAGATAGGAGTGTCAAACGGGCCAAGCTGGGCCGGGCCGGGCCAACCCGGAACCGGCCCTTCTATTTTAACCGGGTTGAGGGCCGGTTTTGGCGCTAGACGGGCCGGGTCGGGCAGGGCCCAATAGTAAAAAAATTAAAACCCACCCTAACCCAGCCCACTTAACCCAACCCAGTCAAACCCGGTTAAAAACCGATCAAACCCGTTTAAAAAAAAATAAAAATCCAATATACACTATATACACTACAATTATATACACTCCAATATACAATATATATTTTTAAAAAAATATATAAACAATTACACATATATAGTACCATTCAATATATAATTATATATGACTATACGTACTACTTTAAATAAAACATATACTATAATAGTATAATGTATAAATATATACACTACAATATATATATATATATATATATATATATATACTAATTTATAAAACATATACACATTTATACGTTAAATAAATACGCTTATAGAAGATATATACACATATATACACACCATTCAATATTTATGTACTACTTGTCTACTTTAAATAAAACATATGCTACAATATATATATATATATATATATATATATATATATATATATATATACATATTTATATACTAATTTATAAAATATATACACATGTATACGTTAAATATATACTACTTTAGAAGATATATAGACATATATATGCACCATTCAATATATATGTACTACTTTAAATAAAATATATACTACAATATACATATATATATATATATATATATATATATATATATATATATATATAGTTACATACTAATTTATAAAACATATACACTTGTATACGTTAAAGATATACGTCTATAGAAGATATATACACATATATACGCACCATTCAATATATATGTACTACTTTAAATAAAGTATATACTACATTATATATATATATATATACGTACATACTAATTTATAAAACATATACACTTGTATACGTTAAATATATAATACTTTAGAAGATATATACACATATATACGCACCATTCAATATATATGTACTGCTTTAAATAAAATATATACTACAATATACATATATATATACAACAATATGTATATATATATAGTTACATACTAATTTATAGAACATATACACTTGTATACGTTAAAGATATACGTCTATAGAAGATATATACACATATATACGCACCATTCAATAATATGTACTACTTTAAATAAAGTATATACTACAATATATATATATATACTACTATATATATATATACTTATATACTAATTTATAAAACATATACACTTGTATACGTTAAAGATATAAGTCTATAGAAGATATAAACACATATATACGCACCATTCAATATATATGTACTACTTTAAATAAAGTATATACAACAATATATATATATATGTGATAGTTAATTAATAATATATTAAAAGTAAGTTTTTAATTTAAACTAGAAATTCATTTTAAATCAATATATAGGTACTACTTTAAATAAAATATATACTAGAATATATATGTATATACTATGTATGTATATATATATATATATAGTTATATACTAATTTATAAAACATATACACTTGCATACGTTAAATATATGCGTCTATAGAAGATATATACACATATATACGCACCATTCAATATGTATGTACTACTTTAAATAAAATATATACTACAATATACATATATATGTATTACAATGTATAGATGGTTATATTATACTAATTTATAAAACATATACACTTGTATACGTTAAATATATACATCTATATAAGATATATACACATATATACGCACCAATCAATGTATATGTACTACTTAAAATAAAATATATACTACAATATACATGGGTTACAATACATAGATAGTTATATTATACTAATTTATAAAACATATACACTTGTATACGTTAAATATATACATCTATATAAGATATATACACATATATACGCACCATTCAATATATATGTCATACATTAAATAAAATATATACTACAATATACATATATATACTACAATATGTATATATATATACTTACATACTAATTTATAAAACATATACACTTGTATACGTTAAATAATACTACTTTAGAAGATATATACACATATATACGCACCATTCAATATATATGTACTTCTTTAAATAAAATATATACTACAATATACATATATATATACTACAATATGTATATATATATATATATAGTTATATACTAATTTGTAAAACATATACACTTGTATACATTAAATATATACGTCTAGAGAAGATATATACACATATATACACAACATTCAATATATATGTACTACTTTAAATAAAATATATACTACAATATACATATATATATACTACAATATGTATATATATATATATATATATATATATATATATATATATATATATATATATATAGTTCTATACTAATTTGTAAAACATATACACTTGTATACATTAAATATATACATCTGTAGAAGATATATACACATATATACACACCATTCAATATATATGTACTATTTTAAATAAAATATATACTACAATATACATATATATATATATATATATATATATATATATATATATATATATATAGTTATATACTAATTTGTAAAACATATACACTTGTATATGTTAAATATATACATCTATAGAAGATATATACACATATATACACACCATTCAATATATATGTACTACTTTAAAAAAAATATATACTACAATACATAAATATATACAACGATATGTATATATATATAGTTATATACTAATTTATAAAACATATACACATTGTATACGTTAAATATATACGTCTATATAAGATATTTACACATATATACGCACCATTCAATATATATGTACTACTTTAAATAAAATATACATTAATATATACATATATATATATATATATATATACACTACAATATGTATATGTATATATAGTTATATACTAATTTGTAAAACATATACACTTGGATACGTTAAATATATACGTCTATAGAAGATATATACACACCATTCAATTTATATGTACTACTTTAAATAAAATATATACTGTAATACATATATATATACTACAATATTTATATATATATATATATATATATATATATAGTTATATACTAATTTATAAACCATATACATAACGTATACATTAAATATACTCATCTATAGAAGATATACACACACATATATATATACCATTCAATATATTCACTACTTTAAATAAAACATACACTACAATATATATATATATATATATATATATATATATATATATATAGAGATATAGATATAGATATAGATATAGATATAGTTATATACTAATTTATAAAACATATACACATCTATACGTTAAATATACGCTACTTTAGTAGATATATGCACACACACACACACATATATATACCATTCAATATATATTACTTTAAATAAAACATATACTACAATATAACTATATATATATATATATATACACCACAATATATATATATATATAGTTATATATCAATTTATAAAACATATACACATGTATACGTTAAATATATACTACTTTAGATTTAGAAGATATACACACACACACATATATATATACCATTCAATATATACACTACTTTAAATAAAAGTAAAAAACATATGCTACTTAATATAATAAATTAATAATACTTGATAGTAAATTAATAATGTATTAAAACTAAGTTTTTAATTTCAGTTTGTGAAATTCTGAATTTTCAAAAAAAAGAAAAAAAAAACCTTAACCGGGTTGGGTCCAGGCCAGGTTAACCGGGCCTAAATAAAAAATCCAACCGGACCGGGACCCGGACCCCTAAAGCCCTTGGGCTTACCGGGTCGGGTCAAACCGGGCCGGTTTAATTATGTGGGCCGGCTCGGACCGGTTTTAATCAGCCCGTTTGACACCATTACTGCAAGTGCAACTTGTGAGGCAGATGAACCACCAGGAAGAAATAAGCTTTTTCCTCATAGGTTAACTTTGATACATCATGCATGATAACTGATCCCACTTAAACTCATCATGGCATGTTGATATCAAGACTTATCCAGCTAGATATTGCCCACTTGTAATGTGCCAAGTAAAATGGAATTGAAAGAGTAATGAAGAGAGGAAAAAAAACTAGGTGTTTTTGAATATCTTGTACTTGATAAACTTGTTTCTTTGAATCTTTTATTGTTGACCTAATGGAATTGGATGTAAATGTTCATCGATAGGTATATTAAGATCACATTTTTGAATTACTTCCCCTCGTATAGAGCGAGAAAAGTATAATTAAAGGGAGTTAGATCAATTATTATATGTTGGATAAGATCTTTCATGACTCGTATGAAGCTTGTGATAAAATATCATCAGATATGAAAGGGGGTTGCGGGTCTATTTGATAAGAAACTATTTTAATATAGTGAATTTTCAAGATGTCGTTCCTTGTAACAAAAAAGACTTTTAGGATGTCGTGTTCGAAGCATATATGTGAGGTTCCAGTAGTAGAGCTCTGGAATTGAATTTCAACTCAAAAGCATGTCTAGGATATTAAGATTATATTTTTTCTTTTACTTTTAGGTTCTATCTTGACTAAGAAATCTTGCAAACACAGTAATGGCTATCAAGTCCCCAATCATGAACTACAGAAACAAAAAACAAGAAAGACACCATATCCAAAAATACATGAAATTTGGATAACTCCATTTTAACATATACAATATAACTTTAGTTTAAGACCATAGGATGAAACAAAAAATTTTGTTACGTCAAAATGAGACCAAAAAATAAAAAACATTAAAACGAAGAGACTAGTTGAAAAATTGTTCTAGTAATTACTAACCTGATATAACAGAATGACTGTTTAAAAGAAGCGTTTCAAAATATTGCTTAACTTATTCATATATAGATATAGTTATATACTAATTTATAAAACATATACACATGTATACGTTAAATATACACTTCTATAGAAGATATATACATGTGTATACGCACTATTCAATGTATATATACTACTACTTATAAAATATACTACAATATATATACATTACAATATATATAGATATACTTATATACTAATTTATAAAACATATACACATGTATACGTTAAATATACACTTCTATAGAAGATATATACACGTGTATATGCACCATTCAATGTATATATACTACTACTTATAAAATATACTACATTATATATACATTACAATATATATAGATATACTTATATACTAATTTATAAAACATATACACATGTATACGTTAAATATACACTTCTATAGAAGATATATGCACAAATATACAAAACATATGCTACTTAATATAATAAATTAATAATATTTGATACTAAATTAATAATATATTAGAAGTAAGTTTTTAATTTAAAGTAGAAAACTAGAAATTCAATTTTAAGTTTTAAATCGTTAAATGGAAAAAATATAAAAAGCAAGGACTAAGGAGTGAATGAGTTTGGGGAATTTTATTGATTGCAAAATGATCCGAAATTTATAATTTACATGAATGAAAAATCTACAAATTATGCATCATTTTTTCCAACTCATTCATGTTAATATTAACGGGAACTTGCATAGGATAGTTGAAGTCAACGGGGGAAAAATCATGCATTGGACTTGATTCTGCTGAGTTCTCCCGTGAAGTCATAATTTCTTCAAGTTTCAGCTTATCGCTCGGCTCCGGTTCCATTCCTTGGTTTCTTCTTTCCGCTCTAATCCAATCTCTGAGGCAAACTAGAACATTCATTGCATTGCTTCCCAATGAGTGTCGGTTGTCTCCAAGCTGCTGTCGTCCCTGACTAAAGGCGCTCTCTGATGCAACGGTTGACATTGGAATATTCAAGATATCTCTAGCTAATCTTGAAAGCACAGGATATTGTGTTTCATTACTCCTCCACCAATCCAACGTCTTGATCCGTCGTCTGCGATCCTCTGGTGCCGTCCGAAGATAATATTTCAGCTCTTCCCGATAAGTTGATGTGTAAGTTCTCTCATCAACACTGTTCCAACAATTTAAATCATAAAACGAATCAAAAAAACCACTATGTGTCGGCCTTTTAGAAGATGATGGCTCCTCGGGAGGATGAGGAGCGACAGTTGGAATGATATTTGTAGGTACGACTAAATCAAATAAATCAGCATAGTGACTATATAATTTTTCTATGTAATCCTTTGCATCAGCCGTAGCCGTCCACAAATCAGGTTGTACTTGTTCAGAATCATGGTTAGTATTTATTTCTAAGTTAGTATAAATAAGAGTACTAAAGTGGCACATATTATTATATTTCATGCACTGATTTAGCATAACACCAACCAAGTAAATAGGAGGAATCGGGAAAAAATATTTTTTAAATTTCATAAACATGGCGCCAACAGCTTCTTTATAACCTTCTTTATTTTTATATTCTTTGAGCAAACCAGAAATATCGGCTATAAATGCCAAAATATTACAAACAGTAGGATAATAAGCACCGGAAAATTCAACCGTAGCTACATAAAATTTTTCTAAAAACTTAACAAGATCATTAATTACAACCCAATCAGAATTATGTAGCATGCAATCAGCAGAATCAGCAAATGAACCGCAATGTTGGTTAAAAGCTAGTGTAATAGGAATTCTATATTTATAACAAGTTTTTAAAAATTCATACGTAGAATTCCATCTAGTATCAATTTCCTCAGGCATCAAAATCGGTGTAAGTCCATTTTCTTGACATTTAACTTTAAATTCTCTAATTCTCGATCTACGATTATTTCCTTGAATAAAACCAACGGCAAGACGAATTTTTTCAATATAAAACTCAAAAAACTCAAGACCATCTTTTACAATTAAATTATATATATGACATGCACACTTAATATGAAAAATTTCAGGCAAGGGCGGAGATAGCGTAGATTTTATTTTTGTTATAGCAGTCTTGTTGTTAGAAACATTATCAAAAGCAATACATAAAATTTTATTTTCGATACCATAATATCCAGCAATTTTAACAATAGAATCAGCAATAAATTGTCCAGTATGTTTACGATCTTCATCATATAAAAAAGCAAGAATACGTTTTTGCATCACGAAATTACTATCCATCCAATGACAAGTAACGGTTAAATAATCATTTTTATTTACAGCACGGCCAAGATCAGAAGTTAGGAACAATCTACATTGAATATTTTTTAACAATGTTGATAAATAAAAACAATATTGTAAATGAAGTCTAAAAATATCAGACCGACAAGTAGTTCTAGAAATACCGTTAAACATAGGATTATAAATTGCTTGTATATAACGAATAAAGGCATCAGAAGAAGGAAAACTAAAGGGCAAACAACCCACAGCTACCATTTTAGCTATTTCTTTCCAGTCCCTCAATTTATTATACTTCTTCGCTACGTGACCGATTGCTGGGTCCATTCTAGTTTGCGTTGGCCCACCAACATCCCCACTACCTTGTGCAATATTTAACTCTCTTTTGTGATCTTCATCTATATGTCTCATTAACGTACCCGTACCCCCTTGCTTGCCTCCACTTCTATGCTTATATATTTGTTGACAAATATTGCATTGCACCTCAATATCTGATATACGTTCAAAAAATTGCCATGCAACACTAGTTCTTTTACGAGGTCTTGGGGCACTGGGAGGACGGGGAGGGAGATTAACCAATTCAGATCTAACGTTAGCATCTCCTACTGCGGGTGTCTCTGCAATATTTTCATTATCTTCGTCTAAATTAACCGCATCTACTTCATTTTCTTCTTCTATACCGTAATTTTCCTGAGCTTCTACATAATCCATATCGTGAGCACCTACACCTATTTCTTCCTCAAAAAGTGTACCAAGCGGTACCGGAGGCGAAGGCACACGGGTATATCTACTACTTGAACTACCTCTACCGCTAGTAATTCGCTTTTTACTACCACTACCGCTTCCGGGATAAAAAAATTCAACACCTTTAGTAGCGAGGTTTCTTAATTTATCCATAATAGAAATTAAATTAAACTAAAAATATTCAAAATACACAAATATAATAAAATTAAATATTAAACAATTAATACAATAAATAAAAATTAAACGTAAGAGATGGAACGACAATACCAAATTTTGGAAGTATTCGAAGGTTGCGACTTTAGAAACTTCCGCTCGTACTTTGTAAACGAAAAATTTAAAAAATTAAAGTGAACACTTTAAGAAATTAAATATATTTAATATTTGAGAATTGAGATTTGAGAGAGTAAAAAATTGTGTGAAAAATGATTTGAAGTTGTAGGGTATTTATAGAATTTTTTTTGAAATTAAAAAATATTTTTTAAAGTTATTATTTTTTTTTTTTTAATTAATGGGTCAAACTAGCCGTTTGGACCCATAACCATTGCCGAAAGGTATTTGGAGTCAATAAATGAGCCCAGGCTTGAAAAAGAGTGCATTTGGAGCCTATTATCACTTCTCTGTAATGAAACAACAACTTAAGCAATGGAGATCGAGACTAGGGCAACAGAGGAGAGAACTCGTAACTTGCATCTGGCAGAGCTTCCAAGTTCAAACTCAGAGGTGTAATTCCAAATTAATATGAAAGATTCGTCTATAAACGTTGATCAATTGTTAACTCAGTAGAATGCTTGTACTCCACTTTGCAATTTATTTGAGGCATTGTTTCCAAATAACAATGAGGTTAAAATCCAGTCAATATAGACCACAAATTTTCTGCCAACAACTGAACGAAAATATATATTTTTTTTTTTTTTTAATGTTTCATGAGACCTCGCCGAGTAGAATATAGCGCAACAAGCTAAAGAGTGACTATGCAGATTAGTCCACTTTTTACAAACAAGAAACATAACATCTTTTAATAATCATTTAAAGTGCCAAATTTATTACTTAAATTAACGTGAGTTGTAGCGTTGCATGAAGTGTCTTGTTAAGTGTTTGATTAGAGTAAAACGTCAGGAGAAATCTAACTTGTTTTGAACTTTTGACCCTCTTGCCCATGGCCATGGGTGAAATTCTCACTTTTAACTTTGAAGTTGTCTACAAAATAAGCAAAAGTTAGAAAGTTCAGAAGCATCTATTTTCAACGTAGGTTCCCGGTGTTGTGTTCTCATTGAGATTTGAAAGCCTAACGCACCAAGATGAGGTCCTGGCTACTCTCTAATCTCTGCGATCTCATATATTGGACTTGCAATATTTTTTAGCCAAACAATATAAATTCCGACAATTTAGAACTTAATTACAGATAAAATTTGACATTTTGCATAATTACTGCTAGGATTAGTATTGCAGATTCCTTTTTATATTGTGAACGGAAAATTGTTAATTAGAGCGTTGGCTTTGAGCTTCTGTGTTGTGTTATGTTTCTGTAAATACATGATGTATTCTGCTCCTGAATTAGCTGAGCATGGTAAAAGTACAAAGGAGTTGGAGCAGCTGCCTTGCTGATGTGAAGGTGTTTAGAGAGGGCAAATTTCATGTAATTTTACAGTATCATAAATAAATTAGGAGTCTTTTATGCCCTTATCATTGTGTAACTGTATCAACGGAGAGCCATGGGATTGATCTGATTCAGTTTTTGTCATTTAATCTATGTGCGAGTATATTTGGGTGAATCTCAAAAATAGATCTAAATTGGAGTGACTTTTAAATTTTAGCCTCAAATAAAAAAGTTTCTTGAAATAGCCTTTACCTATTAACTGATATTTTTTTGGACAAAATTGCCCTTGATCAATGAAGTAAATTACATAAATGATCCTCATAATGGATAACAACTCCATATTTATATCTTTCAACTTTTATTTTTTTCTCTTTTGAATTTTACTTTGATTTTTCTTTTTTCTTCTCTTTTTGTTTTTAATTTTTTCAACCCTTACTTTTTTCCCTTTTTCGTCTCAAATTCTTTCTTTTTTTCTTTTTCTTTTATATTTTTTTTTCTTTCCTCTTGCTTTTTTGTTCTTCTTAGTTTTTTCTCAACCCTTACTTTTTTTTCTTTACACCTTTCAACATCTACTTTTATAAAAGAAAAAAACTTTTTTTATTTTTCTTTGATTTTTTTCTTTTTAAGTTTTTCTCGACCTTTATTTTTTTTTTATCAACCTTTATTTTTTTCCTATTCTCTCTCAACTTCTACATTTTCTTAGATTTTTATTTTTTTAAATATTTTTTCTTCTTTTTCCGCAATTTTTATTATTTTTGTTCTTTTCTTCGATTTCTTTCATTCAAGTTACGTCTCATGAGCAAAAGTGGACACTATCACATTATAAAGGTAAGACTTACGACTTTCGAACAATAAGTTACGTTTCATGGGCAAGAGTTGACACTACTACATTGCAGAGGCAAGACTTATGACTTTCAAACAACAAGTTATGTTTCATGGGCAAGAGTCGACACTACCATATTGTATTTTGATTTATGAGATGTTTTATAACTCTTACATTAGAGGAAAGACTTAACTCAGGGACTTTCAAACAACAAATTATACCCCACGGGCAAAAGTTGACTCTACCGCGTTATGTTTTCATTTATGAGATGTTCTACAACTATTGTCTTAGAGGCAAGACTTAGCTCAAGGACTTTCAAACAATAAATTACGCCCCACGGGCAAGAGTTGACTCTACCACGTTATATTTTCATTCATGAGATGTTCTACAACTATTGTCTTAGAGGCAAGACTTAGCTCAAGGACTTTCAAACTACAAATTATGCCCCACGGGCAAGAGTTGACACTACCACGTTATGTTTTCATTTATGAGATGTTCTACAACTCTTGCCTTAGAGGCAAGACTTAATTAGCTCAAATACTTTCAAACTACAAATCATGCCCCATGGGCAAAAGTTGACTCTACCAGATTATGTTTTCATTTTTGAGATGTTCTACAACTATTGCCTTAGAGGAAAGACTTAGCTCAAGGACTTTCAAACAACAAATTATGCCCCACTAGCAAGAGTTGACACTACCACGTTATGTTTTTATTTATGAGATGTTCTACAACTATTGTCTTAGAGGCGAGACTTAGCTCAAGGACTTTCAAACAACAAATTATGCCCCACGGGCAAGAGTTGACTCTACCACGTTATATTTTCATTCATGAGATGTTCTACAACTATTGTCTTAGAGGCAAGACTTAGCTCAAGGACTTTCAAACTACAAATTATGCCCCACGGGCAAGAGTTGACACTACCACGTTATGTCTTTCATTTATGAGATGTTCTACAACTCTTGCCTTAGAGGCAAGACTTAGTTAGCTCAAAGACTTTCAAACTACAAATTATGCCCCATGGGCAAAAGTTGACTCTATCATGTTATGTTTTCATTTATGAGATGTTCTACATCTATTTCCTTAGAGGTAAGACTTAGCTCAAGGACTTTCAAACTACAAATTATTCCCCACGGGAAAGAGTTGACACTACCACGTTATGTCTTTCATTTATGAGATGTTCTACAACTCTTGTCTTAGAGGCAAAGCTTAGCTCAAAGACTTTCAAATTACAAATTATGCCCCACGGGTAAGAGTTGACACTACCACGTTATGTCTTTATTTATGGAATGTTCTACAACTTTTGTCTTAGAAGCAAAACTTAGCTCAAGGACTTTTAAATAATAAATTATGCCCCACGGGCAAGAGTTGACACTACCACATTATGCCTTTATTTATGAGATATTCTACAACTCTCTACTTAGAGACACGACTTATCTCAAGAATTTTCAAAGAACTTCGTAACAACAATTCATGCCCTTAAATTTGCTTTGATAGCTAAAAAAGAAGATACCTTTGCGGATTATCCAATTTTTTATTTATTAGCAAAATATAATAAAAGTTGAGAAAAAAAAAGCGATTAAACAAAATAGAGAAATAAAAAAAAGATTGAGATAAAAAGGAAAGAAAAAAATTAGGATCAAGAAAAAATCGAAGAATTTTAAAAATTGAGAAAAATAAAAATGAGTGAAAAAATAAAAATAAAGTTTGAGAAAAATGAGGGAAAAAAAGAGAATTGGAAAAAGAAAAAGCGATCAAACAAAATAGAGAAATAAAAAAAAAGAGAAAAAAAAGGCAAGAAAAAAATAAAGATTAAGAAAAAAATGAAGAATTAAAATTTGAAAATAATAAAAAATATATTTGAGGTGTAGAGGGATAAAATTGTACTTGTACTATACTTAAAAAGTAAGAAAAATTATTCTTTAAAGACATTTTTTATTGGGGTCAAATATATAAATCCACCCACAATTGGGTGTCCAAAATGATACTAAATTAATTGATATTTTCATTATTCTAATGATTATTTTCAAACTAAAATTTGACTGACAAGTAGTTAGGTCTTCCATCTTTGTTTCATTATTATAAAGGAAAAAAAAAACATAAAACATATAATATAAATTTCAACGAAAAAAATGATTTCTTTTACTACCTTCCTTTTTTTAAAATTTTAGTTTGACAACTAACATATTGTATTAATCTCGAAAGAGTTAATTGCAAAGCCTAAGATATAAAAAGTGAAAATAATAAAAAATAGAATAATAAATTTAAAGGAAAAAAAAAAGAGAAAAAAAAGTAGAATAATAAAAGTAAAGGAAAAATAAAAAAGTGAAAATAATAAAAAATAAAATTTGAGAGATAAATGAGTATGAAAAGTTTAAAAATATATTTGAGCTGTAGAGGGGTAAAATGGTACTTTTAGTATATTAAAAAGTAAGGAAGACTATTTTTCAAAGACATTCTTATTTGAGGTCAAATATCTAAAGCCACCCATATTTGGGTCTATGGCAAGCAATTTCCTGACTATATTTTGGACTTTTTGATGCCTTTGTTTGTCTTATGTTTTACTATATGCTTTTATACTAGATTGATATACTTTAATACCGCATTCATACAGTATATATACCACATAAACACCACATTGATACTCAATTGATACTCTTTTATACTAGATTGATACACTTTAACACCACTTTCATACAATATATATACCACATAAACACCACATTAATACTCAATTGATACTCGTTTATACTAGACTGATACACTTTAATACCATTTTCATACAGTATATATACCACACAAACACCACATTGATACTCAATAGATACTTTTTATACTAGATTGATACACTTTAAGACCATATTCATACAATATATATACCACACAAACACCACATTGATACTTAATTGATACTCTTTTATACTAAAAAAATTTGTGCATGTTATTGTGCAATCTGTACATATATAGTCTGTATGCCAAATTGATACAGTATATATGTTAAATCGATACAGTTTTTGTGTAGAGTCATACCTTGATTTTGATGATCTATTGACCTTAAATTGAAATCTATGTCAGATTGCATAATGCTTCATAACGCTAGTTATTGTATTTTTATCCTAATATAGTTGCCTTTCTTCAACATCCCTATGAAGAGGATTCATTATTATAGGCTTTGGCTCATCTTCCAAGTGTTCCTCGGAAAAATCATCTTCAATGTCAGAAAAGTGATTTGCTTCAATAGAAATGTGATGAATCTCTTTAGCATTTGACAATTCAGCAGCTGTAAATTCGACAGGGACGAGTGTTATACACAATGAAATTAAATTCATTGATGTCGAGATTTTTTTCCCTTCATCTGCATATACAATTTGACACTCATGTCATTGTATATAGGCATAGATCCAGCCGTGACAATGTATTTGATATTTAACTGCTTATATAATTCAGCAACAAATACATCGTAGGTAAAGTAAGAATCGAACAAAACTCCATTGATGATGAAATTCTGAAATTCAACCTCAGATATCCATTCATCTCCATATTTGATCATTATTGGTACTAAAACAGAAGTTGTAGCCAATTTTTTGTATTAATTTTGAGCAAATTTTTAGAGATCTATATAGAAGGTTGTGGAATGTAAAAGGTAAAGATGAGTATCAGAAAAGGTAATGAACGGAAAATTAGGAGTTTGAAGGGAAAGGAATATCATTATTGGTACTAAAACAGAAGTTGTAGCCAATTTTTTGTATTAATTTTGAGCAAATTTTTAGAGATCTATCCAGAAGATTGTGGAATGTAAAAGGTAAAGATGAGTATCAGAAAAGATAATGAACGGAAAATTAGGAGTTTGAAGGGAAAGGAATTTGTGACTGAAAAGAGAAGAAGGTAAAGGTATATTTTGAATTTTTGGTATTTTTCGGTTATATGTAGTTAAGCATACGCGAGTCACGAGAGTTAAGCATACACGAATCATGAGTGGCTATTTTTCGGGTTTACAAATTTAGCTGCTACTTTTATGAAGTTATTTTAGTTTAGGTGTTATTTTTGTCCTTTCCCCTTAATTCATTTGCTAAGTATTCAATATTTTACAAGCATATTATGAAAAAGATATGTCAAGGTACATAATACTCTTTATCCTTTTCCTTAATTAGTTAATATTTTCAAAATTGAAACAAAGTCTAGTTGCATTATGATTGTTTCACTAACAGAGGTGGATAGGCGGTGACCTCTTCAAATTGGACTTACGTCTATTAGTCCTTTAATTTCTTCTAAGACTAACTTTCCTCCTAAAAAAATAATAATGTTAAATTAATATTTCAAATAATATTGAAATTTTTTTTTAAGGAAAACTCAATTGCCTATTTTATTTGAAAAAAAAAAGGAATTTTTGGTATTATTTTGAACCTAACTTTGGAGTTTAATTATAATTAGAAAATCTTTTTTACTTTTAATATAGAATAGATATAGATATAAATATAAATATAAATATATAGAATATAGATATAAATATAAATAGATAAATCCAAATAACTTTTTTTTTTTTATCAAAACCGATTTTATTTAAAATAGGAATAGGATAAATTTGTACCGAATAGGTTTATATAACCTCTCATTATATGAAAAAAAAAAAAAAAAAAAAAAAGACAGTTCGGTCATAAGCTCTATCTAGTTTGATAGTTTTTACTTTGGGATAAAAATTGAGCTATTATTCGTGTTGGTGTGCCCAGAAGAATCTATTTATTTGATCTATCAACTAGGTATGCACGTAATTTTTCAAATTGTTTGATCCATATTACTACAAGAATTATAATAGAATAACATATTCGGTGTGATCATGCAAGTGGAGTTTGCCACAAAGACATTACCACTACTATATAATTTATTTAGGTGAATTAACTTTACTAGTGTTTAAAGTAGCGGCATAAAACTTTAGGTGATTCTATCTGTTGGTTGTGGGAGATGTTGTTGATTTAGTCGAGGTGCGAGACGTTGATTTAGTCGAGGTGCGCAGAAGCTAGTCTGGACACTACGGTTATCAAAACAAATAGAGTAACGGCATAAAGTCGTTTGGTGCCCTTGCTGATAGGATTGAAATTGTGAATATTTTGATCATCTTATTTGAGTTGTTTGTGTGTGTCTATGTTTTGTGATGTTGCTAGCTCCTTATTAGACTGTTGTATTTCCATTTAGATGCAGAGTTGTCCTATATATATATAGCGGGCGGGTTCAGTTGAATCAGTAACTTTTGTACAAGCTCTAAATTTGTCTTCAGAAATTCATCGAATGTGTGCAAATTATTTGTTTAGCGCACGTAGTAACTTTAAAAAGCTAGAATCTTGGTTCCGCCACTACTTGCATTTGTTATTATTTCTCTTATTGCAATAGTTGAGGAAGTGAAGTATCTTGTTAATTAAGGAACATATTCTTGTGAAGTAAAGTAGTATCTTGTTTGACAATTGACATTATTTTTAGCCGGATGGGTGGACAAGTTGTCCGCACTTGGGAGGTTTCCTCGCAAACCTTGAAGGCTGTCGTTTCATTTGTCAACAACTTTAGCTGTGAAGTGCCATGGTTTGATGCATCACCCAATTATGTTGGTAAGTCTTTGACCTCTAAGAGTTTATTTAAACAATAGTATATATCACATAGATGGAATTAAGCTGAAACTTGAGGAATGCATATGTAGCCAGTGTGTAATTATAGTCTCTGAGCGGAGGTAATACAAGTGCATCAAGTTAAGAAATCTACATCAGATGTTACAAATAAACCTTTTCTCAAGTCACTTTTGAATAGTTACATTAACGTTTATCTGGACACTTAATTATCCCTTTTTTTCAGTTATGACAGGCCAAAATATTCACCGAAACTCGTTGTTTAAACATTCTTGGAAAAAATGATTAGCTTTTTATGGTGTTTTTCTAGCTTTGGTGCCAGATATTGTTTGGAGATGAAAAGTTACTTCTGTTTTAGTGTATGAACTGGTGATTTTTTGTGAAAAGTGTGCTCTCTCCAAATACATGATGTATTCTGCTCCTGAATTACCTGAGCATGGTAAAAGTACAAAGGAGTTGGAGCAGCTGCCTTGCTGATGTGAAGGTGTTTAGAGAGGGCAAATTTCATGTAATTTTACAGTATCATAAATAAATTAGGAGTCTTTGATTCACATTTGTTCTAGCTTATTTTATGCCCTTACCATTGCGTAACTGTATCAACGGAGAGCCATGGGATGAACTGATTCAGTTTTTTTCATTTAATCTAGGTGCGAGTATATTTTGGACTTTTCGATGCCTTTGTTTGTCTTATGTTTTATTATATATTTTTTACTGGTGAAACAGAATAGCCAACCAATTGTCTTTGATGGAAAAACCACCAAACTTTCACAAATGATGCTGGTGCCCAGATATATAATGATCCCTTGTCGTTCTTGGTAATCTGATCATGGCGTTTCAACCACCTCTTGGAACTGGTAGCAGCAATCTGGCAGAGACAGGCTGTTATGATCGGTCTTAAGTGGTGCAAGGAGCCTAACTTCAATAATATTCTCTTTTAATAATCAACATGCTACAAAGGAAGTATGATGTACCTTGGTTATTACAAGAAACTATCAATGAAAGCGCATCATTCAACATTGTTATAGAGAAGGAAATCAAGTGGCGGATGCACTGGCAAAGGCAAGTTTGGTTATGTCAAACCAAGTTTTTCATTAGGCAACTGATCTACCTAGCTATGCGAAAGGTCCTTATAGGCTTGACCGGATAATGATGCCATCTTTTAGACACAAGCACAAGAAGAACCACTTTGCTTAATCATTAGAAGTATTAACAAGTAAAAGACGGAGGAAAATGGAATATCAAGCAATGTCGCTCGCGCTATAATGGCTGCAGAGCTCTTCTCCCGATGTCTAATATATCTTTCACGCTGTCTTAGAATTTTAAGTAACTAAATAATACTACATAGCCAATAGTATCATTTTTCCTCCCACAGTAGCCAGTAATGATGAGGAAGGAAGAAAGTTCCTAGGGTCTAGACACTATTATGGAGGAAGAGGTACCTGAACAACAGAACAAGTTGTCCAACCTGAAAACAAAATAATTCATGGGTTTGAGAAATTGATCAACGGCTGAAGAACAAATTCACCAAAGTTGTGAAAAAGAAAATGTCATGGCTGTTTTGATTGTTTGAAGAAATTCATGTTGAACCGGCTTGAAAACTTTTCTGAATGCTCAGAGGGTGATGCAGGCTACTGTACAGGTGATTTATCAATTTCCTATTTTGAAATCTCCAACTCCAGGTGTTTCACCAAGAGCTAATTGCAGTAGATAAAGTCTAAGGACATCATCAATGCTGAGTGCTTCTCAGAAGGTTCTTAGGGAGAGTAAGCTGTGGAAGCACTGCATTTGTCCATACCAATAAACTACACACTCACCAACACAACACTCATCAAAAGAAATAACAGGGCACGTGAATCCTGAGACACGTTAAAAACACAGGGAAGATTCATGATCCTAAACTAGCCACCTCATTTGAGCATATAGTTGGGTCTAAAGATCATTCAATTTTAAAAATTTGGCCAAACAAGATTATAGATAGATCATATCCTTATCTTCATCATGCTCAATCAATTCTCCAACGATCACTAGGGGCGGATCTAGGATGGGTCAGGTTGTTCATCCAAACCTCCTCGACAAAAAGTTATAAGGCATATATATAAGATGATCCTTTTATTTTGTATTTATTTAGATTTTGAATCAACTCAACACAAGCTAGGGGATGGCACAGTGATTTAGAGTGTTCAAAATTTACCTCAAGGTTAGGGGTGTCAAACGGGCCGGTTTTAACCGGCCCGAACCGGTTCACTAAAGGAAATCGGACCGGTTTGACCCGGCTTGGTAAGCCCAAGGGATTTAAGGGCCCGGGTCCCGGTCCGGTTGGGTTTTGAATTTGGGCCCGGTTAACCCGGACCGGACTCAACCCGGTTAGGGCCTGCCGGTTAACCGGCTCGGCCCGGCCCGGATAAGCCCGGATAAGACCATTTAATTTTTTTTTTAAGATTTTGAAAAATTGGGCCAAACTAGCCGTTGGCCCAACGGCTATAACGGCTAGTTTGGGCCCAAATATTAAAAAAAAAGTTTGTTTTTTTTTAAAATCATTTTTTAATCCCAAAAAAAATTCTATAAATACCCTACACTTTCAAACCATTTTCCACACAATTTTTCATCCTCTCAAATCTCATTCTCTCTCAAATCTCATTTCTCAAATATTCTATATATTTAATTTCTAAAGTGCTCACTTTAATTTTTTTAATTTTGCGATTACTAAGTACGAGTGCAAGTTTCTAAAGTCGCAACCTTCGGATACTTCCAAAATTTGGTAGTGTCGTTCCATCTCTTACTTTTAATTTATAATTAGTGTATTAATTGTTGAATATTTATTTTTATTACTTTTTGTGTATTTTGAATATTTTTTAGTTTGATTTATACTATGGATAAATTAAGAAACCTCGGTAAAAGTGTCAAAAAAATTTGTCCCGGAAGTGGTAGTGGTAGCAAAAAGCGAATTACTAGCAGTAGAGGTACTTCAAGTACTAGATATACCCGTGTGCCTTCGCCTCCGGTACCACTTAATCAACCTTTTGAGGAAGAAATATGTGTAGGTGCTCACGATATGGATTATTTAGAAGTTCAGGAAAATTATGGTATAGAAGAAGAAAATGAAGTAGATGAGGTTGATTTAGATGAAGATGATGAAAATATTGGTGAGACACCCGAAGTAGGAAATGCTAACGTTAGATCCGAATCGGTTAATCTCCCTCCCCGTCCTCCCCGTGCACCAAGAGCTCGTAAACAAACTAGTGTTACATGAAAATTTTTTGAACGTATATCAGATACTGAGGTACAATGCAATATTTGTCAAAAAATATATAAGCATAAAAGAGCAGGCAAGCAAGGGGGTACAGGTACGTTAATGAGACGTTTAGCTGAAGAACACGAAAGAGTGTTAAAAATTGCACAAGGTGGTGAGGCTGTTGGTGGGCCCACACAAACTAGAATGGACCCAACAACTGGTCACGTAACGAAGAAGTATAATAAATTGAGGGACCGGGAAGAAATAGCAAAAATGGTAGCTGTAGGTTGTTTGCCTTTCAGTTTTCCTTTTTCTGATACTTTTATTCATTATATTCAAGCAATTTATAATCCTATGTTTAATGGTATTCCTAGAAGTACTTGTCGGTCAGATATTTTTAGACTTTATTCACAATATTGTTTTTATTTATCTACATTGTTAAAAAATATTCAATGTAGAATATCCCTAACTTCTGATCTTGGTCGTGCTGTAAATAAAAATGATTATTTAACCGTTACTTGTTACTGGATGGATAGTAATTTTGTGATGCAAAAACGTATTCTTGCTTTTTTATATGATAAAGATCGTAAACATACTGGACAATTTATTGCTGACTCGATACATAAAGTTGCAGCATTTTATGATATCGAAAATAAAATCTTATGTATCGCTTTTGATAACGCTTCTAACAACAAGACTACTATAACAAAGTTGAAATCTAAGCTATCACCGCCGTTACCTGAAATTTTTCATATTAAGTGTGCATGTCATATATATAATTTAATTGTAAAAGATGGTCTTGAGTTTTTTGAGATTTATATTGAAAAAATCCGTCTTGCTGTTGGTTTTATACAAGGAAATAATCGTAGATCGAGAATTAAAGAATTTAAAGTTAAATGTCAAGAAAATGGACTTGCACCGATATTGATGCCTGAGGAAATTGATATTAGATGGAATTCTACGTATGATTTTTTAAAAACTTGTTATAAATATAGATTTCCTATTACATTAGTTTTAACCAACATTGTGGTTCATTTGTTGATTCTGACGATTGCATGCTACTTGATTCTGATTGGGTTGTAATTAATGATCTTGTTAAGTTTTTGAAAATTTTTTATGTAGCTACGGTTGAATTTTCCGGTGCTTATTATCCTACTGTTTGTAATATTTTGGGATATATAACCGATATTTCTGGTTTGCTCAAAGAATATAAAAATAAAGAAGATTATGAAAATGTTGTTGGTGCCATGTTTACTAAATTTAAAAAATATTTTTCCCCGATTCCCCCTATTTTCTTGGTTGGTGCTATGCTAAATCCGTGCATTAATAACCATACTACGTGCCACTTTAGTACTCTTATTTATCGTAACTTAGAAATAAATACTAACAATGATTCTGAAAAGTACAACCTGATTTGTGGACGGCTACGTCTGATGCGAATGCTTACATAGATAAATTATATAACCACTATACTGATTTAGTTGATTTAGTTGTACCGACACATATCAGTCCAACTGTCGTTCCTCATCCTCCTGAGGTGCCATCATTTTCTAAAAGGCCGGCACATTGTGGTTTTCCTGATTCCTTTTATGATTTACCATGTTGGAACAGTGTTGACGAGGGAGCTTACACATCAACTTATCGGGAAGAGCTTAAGTATTATCTTCGATCTCCGCCAGAGGATCGCAGACGACGGATCAACACGTTGGATTGGTGGAGGAATAATGAATCACAATATCCTGTGCTTTCAAGATTAGCTAGAGATATCTTGAATGTTCCAATGTCAACCGTTGCATCAGAGAGCGCCTTTAGTCAGGGACGACAACAACTTGGATACAACCGTCACTCATTGGGAAGCAATGCAATGAATGTTCTAGTTTGCCTCAGAGATTGGATTAGAGCAGAAAGAAGAAATCAAGGAATGGAACCAGAGTCGAATGACGAGCAGAAACTTGAAGAAATTATGACTTTGCGGGAGAACTCAGCAGAATCAAGTCCAATGCATGGGTTTGCCCCCATTCAATTTGACTATCCTATGCAAGTTTCCGTTAATATTAACATGGATGAGTTGGAAAAAATGATGCATAGTTTGTAGATTTTTTATTCATGTAAATTATAAATTTTGGATCATTTTGCAATCAATAAAATTCAACATTTATTAATTAACTATCAAGTATTATTAATTTATTATATTAAGTAGTATATGTTTTGTATTTTATTGTATATATCTTCTATACACATGTATATTTAACGTATATATTTAATGTATATGTTTTACAAATTAGCATATAACTATATATATATATACATATTGTAGTATATATAAATGTATACTGTAGAATAGTATATATTTTATTTAAAGTAGTACATATATATTGAATAGTGTGTATATATCTTCTATACACGTATATATTTAACGTATACATGTGTATATGTTTTATAAATTAGTATAATATAACTATCTATATATTGTAATACATCTATATTGTAGTATATAGTTTATTTAATTTTAAAAGAGTACATATATATTGAATGGTGTGTATATATCTTCTATAGACGTGTATATTTAACGTATACATGTGTATATGTTTTATAAATTAGTATGTAAGTATATATATATACTTTATTTAAAGTGGTACATATATATTGAATGGTGCGTATATATGTGTATATATTATATCTTCTATAGACTTATATCTTTAACGTATACAAGTGTATATTTAACGTATACATGTGTATATGTTTTATAAATTAATATATAACTATACAAATATATATTGTAATGTATATATATTGTAGTATATTTCATTTAAAGTATTACATATACATAGAATAGAGTGTATATATGTGAATAGATCTTCTATAGACGTATATATTTAACGTATACATGAGTATATATTTTATAAATTAGTATATAACTATACAAATATATATTGTAATGTATATATATTGTAGTATATTTCATTTAAAGTATTACATATACATAGAATAGAGTGTATATATGTGAATAGATCTTCTATAGACGTGTATATTTAACGTATACATGTGTATATATTTTATAAATTAGTATATAACTATACAAATATATATTGTAATGTATATATATTGTAGTATATCTCATTTAAAGTATTACATAT
This sequence comes from Capsicum pubescens, assembly GCA_030864215.1. Lineage (NCBI taxonomy): Eukaryota > Viridiplantae > Streptophyta > Magnoliopsida > Solanales > Solanaceae > Capsicum > Capsicum pubescens. Next base: position 281,436,683 of record CM061543.1, on the reverse strand, counting down.
ACATAGAATAGAGTGTATATATGTGAATAGATCTTCTATAGACGTGTATATTTAACGTATACATGTGTATATATTTTATAAATTAGTATATAACTATACAAATATATATTGTAATGTATATATATTGTAGTATATTTGATTTAAAGTATTACATATACATAGAATAGAGTGTATATATGTGAATAGATCTTCTATAGACGTGTATATTTAACGTATACATGTGTATATGTTTTATAAATTAGTGTATAACTACACAAATATATATTGTAATGTATAACTTTATAGTATATTTCATTTAAAGTATTACATATACATAGAATAGAGTGTATATATGTGAATAGATCTTCTATAGACGTGTATATTTAATGTATACATGTGTATATGTTTTATAAATTAGTATATAACTATACAAATATATATTGTAATGTATATATATTATAGTATATTTCATTTAAAGTATTACATATACATAGATTAGAGTGTATATATGTGAATAAATCTTCTATAGACATGTATATTTAACGTATACATGTGTATATATATATAATTATATATATATATATATATATTGTAGTATATTTTATTTAAACTTTAAAGTTTAAAGTAGTACATATATATTTGCATGGTGCGTATATATGTGTAATTGTGTATATGTGTATATATTTTTTAAATTCTAATGTAGTATATATAGTGTATATATATTGTTTAACGTATTTATAATGTATATAAGTGGGTATATATAATGTATATTGAAAAAAAGTTTTTTTATTTATATTTTTGACCTGTTTTTTAATCGGGTTTGACTGGGTTTAGGTGGGTTTGACCGGGTTGGGTTAAGTGGGCCGGGTTAGGATAGTTTTTGATTCTTTTACTGTTGGGCCCGGCCCGGCCCACTTAGACCCCAACCCGGTTAAATAACACGGGCCAATTCCGGGTTGGCCCAGCCCGGCCCACTTGACAGCCATTGAAATATATGAACAAAGTTTTTTTGTTTTTTTTATAAAGTAAAATATTAATTGTTTAGTGTTCGTCTCTTCAGAAAAACCTCATTGACAATGACAAGGGAAAATATGCTTTAGACATTAGAATCTGAAGTACTAAACTGCACATTAAGCGAGGTGAGGGCTCAATACATTTTGAGTCTTGCTTCAGGGCTTTTGCGTGCCTTTAACAACTCCGGTGCACCTACAAACTTCAAATCTTGAATTCGCCTCTAGTTTGAATTTTTTGATTTCTCATCCGGTGTCCGGTGTCCGGTATCCGCATTAGAGCCCCGACTAATCTGGATCGCCCATGGCAGGGCCCATAAGGTGGCAGCACTCCCAACAGAGTTTTCTCCGTACCCAGGGTCGAACCTTCGACCTCTGGTTAAGGATGAAGCAGTCTCATCCACTGCATTACAACCCATATTGGTGCTTCTAGTTTGAATTATCAATATTTTCTTCGCGAGTATTTCATATTTTCCATACTCAGTAAATAATTTAACTTATAAATATATGAGTATCATATAAAAATGTTTAACGTTACTTTAAATTACATATGAAAAATGATTTATTTTTAACTGAAGCATACCATACACATAAATATATATTCACAATGGAAAGAGAAAATGTCTGCTAGTTTACGATTACTAAGTTTGTCATAAGCTTCCTCTAGGATCAAAACATACAAAAAATATTCAAATCTAGTAATTAAGTTTCGGTGATCATGTAATTTTACAATAGATTTATTATATAATACGCTAAAAGTTATTTGCACAGGGGTGGAGTCAGCCTTTCGTTAGGGGTTCATCCGAATCTCCTTTGACGAAAAAGTATACTATTTATATATAATTAAAATTATTTTTTATGTGGTCATAGTAGGTGTTGAATCCCCTTCGACTAGGTTTTCTTTGAATATTGAATCCCTTAGTTGAAATCCTGGCTCCACCTCTATAAATAATCAGGGGCGGTTCGTTATAAAGGGGATTCATCCGAACCCCCTTCGACGGAAAAATATACCATTTATATATGATTAAAATTATTTTTTATGTAATTATAATAGGTGTTGAAACCCTTCGACCAAATTTTTTTTGAATACTGAGCCCCTTAATTGAAATTCTGACTCCGCTTGTACACATAATAACATGTAATTTATTTTTCTCCTCCCATTTTGCTAATCAACCCCCTGCCTCCCCCTACCCCTACCCCCACCCCCACCCCCTATCTTTTTTTTAATTATTTATTTTAAGAATTGCATTTTGTACTACATTTATTTACGTAAAACAAATCCATTGGAAGTATTATACTACTACACAACAAAGTCTATGACAGATCCCTAAAAGTAAATGATCATTTATCACATAAAGAGATACATAAAGGGCTACTATCTAATTTAGATTATTTATGGAGTTTCTCTCACTGTGGACTAACAAATTTGTTTCAAATATCAAACCGTAATTTTTTCCCTCCAAACCAAATCTTAATTTATCTTTTTGGAAAAATTACAGATTAGGAGCAACATTCCTCTAATCTAATATAACTAAGGAATACATTGGCAAACTATGTCATCCAACTATTAGAAATGGCTCAACTATGTCATCCGTTAAAAGTTTGACTCATTTATGTCATCGCCGTTACAAAACAGGTTCATACATGTCATTACTTGTTAACGGTGGTTTTTCAAAAACAACTTTGCCACGTATCGTCTTACTAGAGGTCCACAGCTTTAATTAAAACAAAGAGAAAAAGCTTAAATATGCCATTAAAGTATCAGAAATAGCTTATTTATGCCATCCATTAAAAGTTTGGTTCGTTTATGCCATTGCCGTTGCAAAACATGTCCAATATTTGTTAAGGCGATTTTTCAAAAGGCATAATACATAAATAGGACCTTTAACTTGACATCAAATTATAACTATGAGCTTTAACATTGCCAGTATACAAGTAGGCCCTTTAACACTACAAAAGCTGAATAAAAAAATACTTCAATCTTGCAACACATATACGTGAAACTCAATCGTTCCTACGTGGACTAGTACTCTAAATGCTGCCACCTAATTAAAAAAATACATGTATATTTTACATATTAACTTTGCCAGTGTACAAATAGTCCCTTTAACTATACAAAAGCTGAACAAAAAAAAAATACCTCAATCTTGCAGCACATATGCGTGAAAATTGCTCTTACGTGGACTAGTACTCCAACCAAATGTTGCCACCTAATTAAAAAGATACATGTAGATTTTAGAGTTTAGATGTTGAAAAAAAACTTAATATACCACCATCACAAATCCATGTACTTTTTAGATTTTTTCTTTAAAAAAATAATAAATAAGGCATTAAAGGTTGCCTTCACTAAAATAACATTCAAGTCCGATGAAAATTAAAAGGTTCACTTAGAAGATGTGAAATCCGATGAAAATCCTACAAAATTTCCATCTCTTATTCCCTTTCAATTAAGAAAAAAATATTGAAATTTTAATGGATGGCATAAATGAGCCATTTTTTATAGTCCGATGGCATATTTGAGGCTTTTTTAATAATTAATTTATGATGTGGACCTCTAGTTAGACGACACATGGCAAGGTTGTTTTTGAAAAACCACCGTTAACAAGTAATGACATGGATGAACACGTTTTGTCACGGCAATTGCATAAAAGAGCCAAACTTTTAACGGATGACACAAATGAGCCATTTCTAATAGTTCGATGGCATATTTGAGCCTTTTCCCCAAAAATAATACTCAGGTGAATCCCAATGAAGTTTTGATGGTGGAAATCATGTCGTGATGAGTAGGGCTGGGCATAAAATGCCAAAAACTGAATTACCGAATCGAACCAAACCAAAAAATTTGATAATTGGTATTCGATAATTCGGTATTTGGTATGGTATTTGGGAGTAAAATTTTAACATTTCGGTAATCGGTATTGGGTTTGGTACAAGATATTAATACCGTTTGGTATTCGGTATTTACCAAATATATATATATATATATATATATATATATATATATATAATACGATATGTCTAACCAATTCAACAGATAATAATATTAGTCATCTCAAAGAATCTATTAGACCTTGATAATATATTAGTAAAAAAAATAAAAAATAGTTTAAGCGTATGCATGATGCTATTAGGATAATTGAAGTTCTTTTATTTTCATTAATTAGTTGAGTTCAAGTGATTTATCTTTACTGGATCCCACTAAATAAGATAATTAAAAAGTAAATATTAAAGTGACTTTAAGAGGAGCAATTTTATAAACCTTATAAAGTCATCATTCATTTCTTAAATTTCGTGTTCGATTAAAAAACGACAAATAAAATGGAACGGAGGAAATACTTCTTTTCTATGCATGAATTTCTTTCAATTTGGTTAAAACATACACGCACCATGTGTATACATACACCAAGCCAATACATATATGTCATATGTTTGAATTTAGAGTTCATGTTACTTAGCCATGACTAATTAACATGTAATCACTTAATTTAATTACTTAATCATGATAAAAAATATTAGTTTGATGTATGCACCGGGTGTGTGTAAGTTTATACGCTTATATTTAGACCACCGCACTACTAGAAATTATTCCTATGGTGACGGTTACAAAATCGTTGCAATAGACAGAAAAACTATTGTCATAGCTCTACCACAACGATTCAGCAATCGTCCTATAGGTGGGCATTGCGATAGGTCTATGTCAATAATTTATGCGACGGTTGTCTGAATCGTCACCAGAGGTCAAGCTATGGCTGTTACTTTTTGACTTATTGAGACGCCTATTATTATCTATTGCAACGGTTACTAACCGTTGCAATAGAAGCTATTGCAACAACATCTATTGCGACGCTTTTGTTATTCTATTGCAACACTTTTTGAATACTTATTACAACTATTCCATTAATTATTAGGACGCCTATTTTCATCTATTGCAACAAGATTAAACCGTTGCAATAGCATCTATTACGATATTTTTGTTATTCTGTTGCAATGCTTTTTGACTACCTATTGCAACGATTGTTGCCACATGTTATTAAATTGAAATGATTTATATAAAATAGTCACTTGTATTAATGTAAATTTTTATTTACATACATAATAAATTATAACACAATATGTACACATCATAAATTAGAAAGTATACATGAATATAATACTATCTCCATACAAAACAACGTTTGAGGTCCAAACACTCCATATGGACAACAAAGAGCACTACTCGTAAGCACAATGAAGTAAACTTTCTACCTAATGCTTTTAACACATTCTGAACAGCAGATGTGGTCAACCTAAAACAACTAATGCAACTATTACACTACAAGGCCTTTGAAGATCCACGACTCTGTCATCTTTGCAATCTTTTGCAAATGTTGTTGAACCTCCATTTTGTTCACTATTGGCATTTGAAGCTCCCTTTAACTGTGGAAACACAACATCATCAGCTAAAATTCATACTTCATTCTGGCAAAGTACGGTTTCAAAAATAAACATTAACACCTACAACCTTGTTAACTTGAACAATAGGAAAAAGCTTATTAGTTTCATTATTGACGACAAGTAATAGAAATTTGTTAGGTAGCATTATGGTGCTTATGTAATAAATTAACATCCAAGAAGGCATCAAGCAGTCACTGTATTGTGGCAAACACAAATTTAAGGATAGTTTGAACATGCATATAAACACGAAGTACCACCATATCATATTATTCACAGAATTAAGTTATGAGCCTAGTTATGAACCTCAGTAATCATAGATCACTAATTTCTAAATGTTTTGTATATATCCCACTTAATTAATCAATTTCCAAGTTAGTAGTATTGTAGAGGTACAATTCTTTTCATATCAAAACGTAAAAATACCATAAAATATCAAATTTCAAGTGAAAAGTGATGAACATTTCGATACATATTGAACCCAACAACCTCTGCCTCTACATGGACACACGCAAACAGTTCAAATAGATCAAATATTCACAATTTCAGTCCTATCAGCAAGGGCACCAAACGACTTTATGCCATTACTTTATTTGTTTTGCTAACCCTAGTGTCCGAAATAGTTTTAGCGCACCTCGACTAAATCAACAGAATACCTAACATCTCCCACAATCAACAGATAGAATCAGCTAGTGTTTTATGCCGATAATTCACCTTGATTAATTATAGTAGTGGTAATGTCTGCATAAACTTTACCCACCCCACACTACACTTGTACGATCACTATAAGTTGTTGTTGTATTATAATTCTTGTAGTAATATAGATCAAACAATTTGAAAAATTATGTGCATACCTTGTTGATAGATCAAATAAATGGATTTTTATGGGCACACCAACACGAATATTATTTCAATTTGTTTATCTCAAAGTAAAAAGTATCAAACTAGATAGAACTTATGACCCAACTGTGTTTTGTTTTTTCATATAAAGAGACGTTATATAAACCTATTTTGTCTGAGAAAATTTATCCCATTCCTATTTCAATTAAAATCGGTTTTGATTCAAAAATAAAAATTTAATTATGATTTTGATTCAATTAAAATCGGTTTTATAAATTAGTATGTAAGTATATATATATTTATATATATTTATATTTATATATATATATATATATACTTTATTTAAAGTGGTACATATATATTGAATGGTGCGTATATATGTGTATATATTATATCTTCTATAGACTTATATCTTTAACGTATACAAGTGTATATATTTTATAAATTAGTATATAAGTATATATATATATATATATTTTATATATATATAATATATATATATATATATATATATATATATATATATTGTAGTATATACTTTATTTAAAGTAGTACATATATATTGAATGGTGCGTATATATGTGTATATATCTTCTATAGACGTATATCTTTAACGTATACAAGTGTATATGTTCTATAAATTAGTATGCAATTATATATATATACATATTGTTGTATATATATATATATATATATGTATATTGTAGTATATATTTTATTTAAAGCAGTACATCTATATTGAATGGTGCGTATATATGTGTATATGTTTAACGTATAAATGTGTATATGTTTTATAAATTAGTATATAACTATATATATATTGTAGTATATTTATATATATTGTACTATTGTAGATTTGTAGTATATGTTTTATTTAAAGTAGTACGTATAGTCATATATAATTATATATTGAATGATACGTATATATGTGTAATTGTTTATATATATTTTTAAAAATATATATTATATAATTGTAGTGTATATAGTGTATATTGAAGTGTATATAGTGTATATAATTGTAGTGTATGTAGTGTATATTGGATTTTTCATTTTTTTAAACGGATTTGACCGGTTTTTAACCGGGTTTAGGTGGGTTTAATCGGGTTGGATTAAGTGGGCCGGTTCAGGGTTGTTTTCAACATTTTTACTGTTGAACCCGGAACCGGCCCGGCCCACCTAACCCAACCCAGACCGGAACCGGCCCACGACCCGGTTAAACTAAACGGGCTGGTTTCCGGTTTGGCCCGACCCGGCCCACTTGACACCTTTACTTAAGGTTCCAATTAGTACAAATTCTAGGTAATTCACTAAATCTGTCACTAACAATGACATTCGTAAATTATGTTTTTTAGGTTGCGCATAATCAAGACAAAGGGAACCTTATACAATATTAAGGCCCCCTATCAAAGCATGGCAGAAAAAGTACAAAGCTACTTCCTTAGTGAACTATATATAATACAATTACATAAGTTACATAAGCTGGCAATATAGTTTTTTTAATACCAAAACAGTGTAATTCACCTCGTTATAAAGTGTTATTCATTTGTTTTATTTTTTAAATCAATGATTATCATAATTTATATTGTAATTACTTTTTTAGTGACCAAAGTGTCAAATATATGCGTCAATTCTTGTGTTTTGATACGAATTTGGTTTATTAGTCGACACCCCTTCGCTAAAAGCTTACACGAGAAGTAGATAGGTACGTAATTTCTTTTTTGTACGAAATGAATTACTCTCTCATTCATTTTTCATTTGTCATTGTTTCTCTTTTCGAGGTCAATTTGACTAAATTTCAAAATTAAATTGAAGTAGATTAATTTAATATTCAAAATTTAGATGGTCGAAAACTATACGAAAAATAATGTAATTACAAATTGTAATCCCTCTCGTATTAATATGATGAAAAATTACATCTTGAAATGTTGATCAAAGTTCATGCATTTTGACCTCGAAAGGTGAAACAATGGATCGATCACCAACACTGACAATGGTGCCGAGAACTACGAAACCTTTTGGATCACCCATTTATTTCACGAAGGCAGCAATACGTTATAAGGCACCATGATAAACCCTAAAAGAAACATGAGAAAAATATATTAAACATCGCAAACAAGGTTAAGATCGAGCTAGCACACCAACAAAATGAAATATTATCCGTTAAAGTTAACCAACCGTCAAATCAGCTACTAAGATGGGATGTGTAGATAAAATGACTAATTGGGACTAAGTGATGGAAGTACACGATCTGTGCCTTGAAAACACCGCCAAATATGTATTGATTTATATTTTGCAGAACTGTAAAGTTCACTACAAAATTAAGGAGATCGATCTAGTGATATATTGGATGAAGGAAAATAATTTATTCATACAATCCTATTTATAATAGTATAAATCCTAGTTGAGCTGGGAACAATCATAGTTTAAATATTTCTTAATCTATTTCGTGTTTCAAATATTTAAAAAATATCCGATAAAGTAGAATCATCAGCTCTATCAAGATGACAGACCCATTCTCTGTACTATCGATAGAATCAATTATAACAAGCCACACATTCATACTCCGAAAACACAGAAACAAAGAAATTCCATGATCGAACTACCAAAACAAATAGAATGTACTATAAGTCAGAGCTAGAAAACTATTAGTATTATGTTATTTAAATAAAATAGGATGAGCTAAACAAATATCGAATCCTAAACAAATTTGGTCTCCTACTCCTATTCACCAGAATATATAAACACGATAATTCAAGTGATGAAATATAAGATTTATGATCCAAAATTAACTTCCAAAGCCAATCAATCCTATAAGCAAACCTAACGGAGGATTAGTAAGTAAAGCAAAGTTCAATTCGCTTGAACACATTTTGTTTAGAGATTAGATACAAAATTGAAAGTTTGCTTCGATAAACATACACCAAGAAATTTATAGGAACGTAGTATATTATGCTTTGAAACAGATACCAAGAAATTTATCCATATGAATTTGGATAATATTCCATCTTATGCAAAGGCTTGTTATTTTAGCTAATATGATCAGATTAATTAGCATAATAGTGTTTTTGAGTTTTGCCTATATCTAGTATCTAAAGCTTCTCAAGTGCACAAGTAATGATTGTGAAATAGGGAATTCTTTTGGTGCAAAAGTATTGTGCGGTCACAATATTTATTACTATGCTATTATGAACGTAAAAATTGTGATGTGTTCAACGAAATTTTCGCTTTGAAAAATAATTGGTTAAACTTCTCTGGACGTGACTTGAGTAATTTGAGATGGAAGAATTACGAGGTTATAAAGTCAAGACTTATAAAAGCAATTGTTGAGAGTTGTTGGCTTACAAAGTATTCTAGCTACTCTAAGTTCTTTCAAGAATAATCAAAGAATGTTCCTTATTGATCATGGAAATTCATGATCTAAATTCATGAACTTTTAGGTCCATTTCAGAGTGTATACCAGCTGTATATATTATTCAATTTCCTGTATACTGCTGCTTATTTAGTGCATATCAACCACTTTCAGATGAAGGTTAGGGTACGTGCGTTGCACGTGAATTTTAAAGTATCATTATTAAAACATTATTTTTAATTTAACGCAAAATAAAACTCTAAATTGAGCTATTTAGAAATCCCAACTAATTTAAAGTGGAGTTTACACAAAAAATGTTTGTAATTTAAACGAAATAGCATTATTAGATATGAATTGAAGGTAAAAAAAATACTTACATATGTTTTAAGCTAGAGAATGAAACTAAAGAAACTATTGGGCTTGAAAAAACTAGGCAGCAACATGTTGGAGGATTTATAAGAATTTCTAACAATAAATTTATTTTTTGCTCTGCTCCAAGAAATCACTGTAATGGAGATATAAACGTTAGTACCCCATACTAAGAAAATATTACAAAAAAAATACGACATCAAAGAAAGCATGTCAACTAGCAAGAAAAGTAGTAGATAGCATTCAGAAAAATATGCACAAAATAATGTGTTAACTGAAACACAATATACAATAGTTAGTAATAGACATTAAAAGAAAGAAAATGCATGTATGAGGTTAAAACTACGGCAGATACAATGCTCCTAGACTCCCATCAAAACCTAAACCTATCGAAAAGCAAGTCAAAGCATGACTACCTACTAACCTTCTACCATAATCAGTGGCCTCCATACCCTAATATCTAATGCACCTATATTTAAAAAGTATCACAAATTTTCTTTAAAAATATAATATGTGCATGCAACAATATTAAAACTAAATTATACATAAAAACGACGACATTACAAAAAACATGATTCATAAATCAAAACGAATTGAATCTTCTTTAATTTCTTAATCCGTGATCTCCATACCCTAGTACATATCTAAATGCACTTATATAGAAAATGAAAAAGGCTAAAAAATACTCCTAAACTATTTGAAATAGCTCAAAAATACCCCTCGTTAGATTTTTGGCTCAAAAATACCCCTCCGTTAAATATTTGACTCAAAAATACCCCTCTCTCTAACGGAATTCGGAAAAGGATCAAAAATACCTCTGAACTATCTGAAATAGATCAAAATTACTCCTCGTTAGTTTTTTGGCTCAGAAATACTCCTTTGTTAAATATTATTCTAAAATTATTTAAAAAAAAATAAAAAACTGATTATTAAAAAAAAGTCATAAATTTGTTTAAAAAATAAAAATAAAAAATATCATTGAGGATGTAAATTATTAAAAAAATTATTTAAAAAATAAAAATAAAAAAATGTTTATTAAAAAGAAATTATAAAAATTTTAAAAAGTGAAAATAAAAAATGGCATTGAAGATCCAAATTATTAAAAAATAATTATAAAATTATTTTTAAAATAAAAATAGAAAAACTGATTATTAAAAAGAAATTATAAAATTTTAAAAATAAAAATAAAAAATTGCATTGATTATCCACTTTATTAAAAATAATTATAAACTTATTTAAAAAATAAAATTAAAAAATTGATTATTAAAAAAAAATTATAAATTTTTTTAAAAAATATAATCTGGCTATTCATTTAAAAAAAAATATTAATAATCCGTTTTTTATTTTTATTTTTTACATAATTTTATAATTATTTTTTAGTAATTTGGATCTTCAATGCCATTTTTTTTTTTTTATAATTTCTTTTTAATAAACAATTTTTATTTTTATTTTTAAATAATTTTTTAATAATTTACATCCTCAATGACATTTTTTATTTTTATGTTTTTTAAAATTTTATAATTTTTTTTTAATAATCAGGTTTTTATTTTTATTTTTTAAATAATTTTAGAATAATATTTAATAGAGGGGTATTTTTGAGCCTAAAAACTAATGAAGGGTATTTTTGATCCATTTCAGATACATCAAGGGTATTTTTTATTCTTTTTCGAATTCCGTTAGAGAAGGTATTTTTAAGCCAAATATTTAACGGAGGGGTGTATTTGAGCCAAAAATCTAACGAGGAGTATTTTTGAGCTATTTCAAATAGTTCAGGGGTATCTTTGAGCCTTTTTCGTGTAGAAAATAATCACAAATTTCTTCATACAAATATACTAAGGGCATGTGACAATATTAGAATTAAATTGTACATAAAAGTTATGACATTACAGAAACATGATTCATAAATAAATAAATAAAAACCTTCTATTTTAACTCGTGACCTCCATATATAATAGAGAAGACCCTGTTGATAATCCGTTGTTAGTAAACTAAACATTATTCTAGACTTATTGGAGTTATAACACTAATAAATTTTGGAAAATAGAAAATTCACCACGAGTCATAAAACTTTTATGATTTTATTTATATTAGTTTTTAAGAAATGAGTAGTTACTATTCAAATTTTAATGAGAATCACTAATATTATTTTTTTTCTTCTTCTCTTAAACCCGTGTACGTTCCTTACAAAGCAATAACACATAATAACAATGTCTATAACTATACTTTGGATATACATTATAGACACCTAATTTCGTCCCTCCCTGATATTGTTTTTACCTATTGTTTACCCTATCCTACCGTATACCCTCACCCGTGTGATAATCCCTCCACAAAATGATAAAAAATAAAAACTCCTAACTAACTTTGTCTTACCCTAATATCCTAACAACCCACCCAACTAAAAATTGACAACACATCCTAACCCCTACCCCTCCTACCCCTACCCCCACGTAACCACCCCTTCCCTCCACATTTCTTGGACAAAAAGAAAGAGAAGAAAACCAACAGAAAAGGGAACAAAAATTGAAAAAGACAAAAAGAAGGACATTATATACATATACACACTCACAGGGAAAGGGGGCCCCAAAAAGAAGAAAAGAAAAAAGGGGATCAACATCATCTTCTCCATCGGATACCCTCACAGAAGACACTTCCATTTTTTTTTTCTCCAAAAACAACATCCAGTAGACACCACTGATTCACGCACATATACCACACACATTCACCCCGCACGCGAACCTCACCGGAAAAATAGAGTGAACAAAAAAAAGGGGGTCGAGAACAGAGCTGCAGAGAGAGATCGAAGAGGAGAAGATGGAGAGGGAAAGATCGAGCGAGTCGGCCTGAGAGAAGACAGATCAAGGGATCAATAGGTTCGAGTGAGAGAGAGATCACGATTGAGAGAAAATGGTGAGGAGAGGTCCGTTCCTGCGACCATATCTCACCGGAGTTCCGGCAAACAGTTGAAATCGGCAACTAATACCCCCTAAAACAGTAGAAATCGACGACCACCACTCCCAAAATCTCAAAACCAGTGGTCAGACGCCCCTCCCATTACCGTTGTTACACTGTTCCGGTGGTAGGGTCCATCGCCGGACCCGGAAACGGTTTCGATATCCCAAAATTATCCCAACAATTCCTTTTTATTTTGTTGCTAGTGGAGTTCGTTCATAACATGATCCAAACAGACCCGTTTGCATGAAATCTTTCTCCGTTTGACAATTTTGGTTTGGATAAGGCAAATCGAAGTCGGTATGGGTAGAAACCGAGTTTGACTGAGTTGGTAAGTCCATCGTTGAGGTTCCTAATCGAGGTTCTTCATCACGCGGATTCTTCCTCTCGATTGATTGATATTCAGAGTAAAATCATCATTGAGGTCCATTTCTACAACTCTTGCTCTTTGTTTCATTTTTATTTTGGTGAATCGATGTTGTGATTATGTGTGTGGTGATTATAATTGTTGGTTTTTGTTGATGTTATGTGCTTGACGCTGTGATTTCACTGATATGTAGAATGAATTTGAGTAGCTTTGATGGTGTTATTGATAAAAATGAAGTTAAAAGGGGTGGGAATCGAAAAAAGGTGAATATTATAGCATTTTGATTCATTGATAATTGCTAATTCAGAATGAGTATTGATGTTGTTAAACACCATAGTATCATGACGGGTTGAAATTGGTAGGCAAACGGTAGGTCGGTTGGGCAAATTTAGAAATTATGAATTGTTAGATTATGTGGAATGTTGTTGAATGGTTCTCTGTCTCTCTCGTTTGAAAAGTGTATTCCTTTAACCGGGGAATGCCCCGAAGGATTTGTATAGATTTATCCGGGGAATGCCCCGAAGTACCTTGTACCCGGAGGACGTCCGTGATGAAGGCCCGAGGCATCGGGTAAAGCATTAGTTTAGGATTAGCGTAGGTTTATTTTCAGTTCTTTTCTATTTTCGGGTTGTAATAATTGGACTGGACTTACATTTCGGTTTGTTTCGTCTTGTTTTTGTTTGATTGTTTTTTGCGTGCTTTTTCTGTGGTTTATACACTTCATAATGCCAAAATAGTCGATACCCTCCACCAAGCGACCGTGGTCGAACCACGGGATCGAGGGGTGCCTAACACCTTCCCCTCGGTCAACAGAATTCCTTAGCCGGAATCTCTGTGCGCAAACCAGTTTAAGAGTCAATTGGTTTCGAAAAGGGATTTTCCAAAGGTCACTTGGCACACCAGATTATGCCAAGTGGCGACTCTGAATAAAAAATGCAAATAATCCTTTTTCGAAATAAATTTTCATTTCTTGTCACATAAATAATAAAACCCTTTCAAACCTTAAAATATTCCATGTTTTTTTGGAGTACGTGATGAAAAATGGGGTGTGACAGCTCTGGCGACTCTGCTGGGGAAATTTCAGAATTCGAGTTTATTTTTGAGTCGTATCGGCTTTGTTTGGCATTACGAGTGTATAAGCATTGTTTGTGATTATTGTTTTCACTTTTGTGTATTTTCGTGCTCTTTGTTTATAGTATTTATCCTATGTGTTACCGCTTTATATCTGTCATCATGAGTCCACCCCTCGGCCTTCTTTCTGCAACAAGTCTCGAAGCGCACGTCGTGCGCACGAACTCTAGTTGAGTCACCTTTATTTTAGGGGGGGAGCCGTTGGATGTATGGAGTAGGTGGAAAGCAAAGCAGCCACTATCGACCATATGCTCCCCCGAACGGCCTTGTTAGTAAACCACAACGTAGGTCAGCCTTTAGGTCATTCTTATGTGCATCATATTGAGACCTAGCGGGGCCTACACGGTCCTTTGTAGGAGACTCACCTTTAAAGCATCCCTACGTGCTAACTGTTGCATATTTGAGGGTAACGTGGTCATTTGACGGACTGATTTAAAAAAATAAAATAAAATGAGTCGAAAAGAATGAATCAAAAGGAATGTCGTAGTTTATTTTAGAATTCCTTATAGCTTTTGTTCTTCACGATCCAAAAAATCAAAAAGATTTTTTTTTTTTTCATTTTTGCATTTGTCTTCTCAAAGTACCGTAAATTCAAAAAGAAAAAAAAAAGTTTTTCTACGTATTTGTCAAAAGCAAAAATACCAAAAGAGATTTTTTTCCATAATGGATGGTGTCAGTCTTAGTTAAAGTGTCTAATTGAAAAATCCAAAAATAGTTTTTATTCGTTTGTTTTTTGTTGTGTCTCTTAAGTTAGGGTCAATTTATTAGTTAATCATTAATTGTCCAATCTGGACGAACTACGCATACCTGATTTTCGTCCCTCGGGGCGAGATACGTAGGCAACCCTCGGTGGGTCCGGTAACCTTTATTTTGGTCTTCGTCTTAGTCTTAGGCTAGGCCTTTTACTCCGTAACCTAGAGTTGTTAGCCAAGTAGGCTGATTTTATTCAGCATTACTGTTCGGCAATTTGGGGTCATGAAGAGGTCTGTCCCATCGACGTGTCCGCATCAAATTCCCATTGGTTGAGAACCCTTTGCTCTTATCAAATTTTGAGATAATTTCTTATCTGCTACTACAGGATGGATCTGTCCACAAAGTCTAGAGTCCTTATGGTTGTCAAGGTACCCAAAAAGTTGATCAAGTGGTGGGGGCACGTTCAATTACTCCGAAAAGCACGAAGTGAAGAAAGTGTTAGGCAATCTTGTAACACTCATGGATCTCACGCCTCGTCCGGATTTAATAGAAGCTGCGTTGACTTTCTGGGATCCAAATAATTTGGTGTTTAGGTTCGGAAGATGTGAATTGACTCCTACCCTGGCAGAAATATCTTGTTTGTTTCGGTTGACTTGCATGGGCCAGCAGATGATTTTAGCCCGCAATCATACTCGTAAGAAATTCCTTCGGCTCTATGGATTAAAAGATAACAAGCATCTGGGATGTCTCAAACAATCTTGGATTTCCTTGGACTATTTGTTTGCTAGATTTGGGTCTTTAGAGGGTTTCGACTGCTTTTGGGATGAATTCTGTACTACAAAAAAAATCTGGGAACAACGTCGTCTTGAGGTTTTCTGTCTGGCTTTGTTGGGTATCTTAGTGTTCCCGTTAGATGAGAGGTGTAGCAATACTCGTCTGCAATCAGTGGTGACAGCTTTATTCAAGAAAAAAGATGAGGTCACCATTGTACCAATGATCTTAACAGAAATATATAAGGCTTTAACTAAAGTAAAAGGAGGGGTACGATTTTTTGAGGGGAGTAATCTGATATTGCAGCTGTGGATGATGGAGCACTTGCATACGCCTTCTTTAATTAGAGCAGATGTGATCGACCGTTGTTTGAATGATCGAGTGCAAGCCATGCAAGAAAGAATGCGTTTTGACAAATTTTCTTTTTCTATTGGAGTCAATTCTTGGATCGAATTTCTCGAATCAAGAATTCCAAACGACATTCTTTGGTGCTATATGTGGTTCTGTCCTAAGAAAATCTTGATTGGATCTCAAATGCAACTCTTTCTAGTTTTGATAGGACTTAACTGCACTAGGCCTTACAATCCAAGAAGGGTGATGCGTCAGTTGGGTAGGATGCAAGACGTCCCCCCAATAATGGACCTTCTAAAGGATGTAGAGTACTTTAAAGACCAAGCCGTGGGGGAAAGTAAATATGAGCAATTCTGGAATAACGCAATAAAGTTAGGTGTCGATACTCTCGAGGAAAATCCAGGATGCACTCAAAACTATGAAATCTGGCTACAATCTCTACCCCGTGGCATTAGTAGACCCTTACCAGCCCAACTTAGAGGGCGAATACGGGAAGCAATCATGGTAGAAGATGATGAGCAGGAAGATCCGAGTGCCAAGGTGGAGTTTTTGAGAGTTCAGTTATCGCGTTTGATCACAACTGTGGATGGGTGTCAGAAAAACCTTTGCGGGTGTACTCTCCAAGAGGCAGGGATACAGGCAAGAAATTTGTTTCCGGGTATCAAAACGTCGTTGCAGGATATGTTGCAAAGTCGGAGTGGAAAAGTGGGGACTTCACAGATGGGTTCATCTTAGCTGGGGACATCACACAGAGCACCAGTTTGAAAGAGCATGTCTTATGTTTATGTAGTTTTGAGTCTTTTATGTGTCTGTCATTGTAGGTTGGTGTCTGTGTTAAGTCAGAGTCAAGTTGTTTTTGATATTCGGGTCTTTATCGCACGCATGCCGTTAGGGGTTTAAAGTGTTATTTTGAATTTGTTGTTTAGTTTTAAAGTGGTCCTAAATTCGTTGTATGTTTTGCTGTCTTTCATCGAAATGTTAGGATATTACGTCTTTCTTTCGTTTACTTGTTTTCGTGTTTCGTGAAAAAAAAAACCTTCAATTGTGTAATGTTTATGCATAAGCTGCCTGAACTACGCAAGATCTGATTCATGTACAACATGATACGTAGGCAACCTACTTTTGGGTTCGATCTAATCATTTTGTTTCGTTGTTTTTCATTTTTTTTTCTCTTTTAAGGAAAAACAAAAGCCATAAAGAATAATAAAATAAAGGTAGATAACGAGAGAAGTGGAAAGAATAGAGATGGATACGAAAAAAAAGAGTGTAGATAAAAATCGGGATGATGTTGAAATGACCTCGCTACCCTCAAAAGCTGGTAGAAATGAACATGAACTTAGGGCAATTTTACCAATGTGATTCCCATGCTTTTGGTATACCCTAATCCTAACGGATGTCGTCTTTGATGAGCATGTTCTTTCAGATAACAGTGGTAGGTTTGCAGCACTCTGGCTAGTCACCCATACTTCACTAGATCCAAAGCAAAGCTCGCCATGGCTAGCAGGGAGATTGAAAATTCGCTCATTGACCCGGATCAGGATCACAGGGAAGAAAGTCCAGAACATAATGATGAGGTAGTAAGGCTCAGGCAACAATTGATAGATTTGCACCGGGCATGGGCTAGCGGAATGCCTCCTCCTCCGCTCCCTAAAGGTCTTGGGAATATCTCTAATTTCCCACCGCTCTCTCAGGCGTAATTCTCTTCTCCTACTGAGTCACCTGAGCACGCGCCAGGATTCACTCCGCGACATTATTATCCTGGCAATTCTGGTGTGCCCTTGGCAGCTCCCCAATCAAGACCAGCTGCTCAGCCAGCGCCACCGATCACACTGATATTCGTGGCCCCGCCACCACATGAAACTCCCATATATGCTGTGCGTCCCACAATGAGGCTTCCTCGGTCTTCCAGTGAGCCAGTACTGAAGGTTTCAGATGGTCAGTATTATGCTACGGAGCCTACTTTGCAATTGAATGAACCATATGGGTACACTCAACCGCTTGTATTTCCATTTGATACGGAGAAAACTGTCGCAACAGAGGAACAGGAAGTCATAGCGCGGAAGTTGAAAAGTTTAGAACAAGCTATGAGGAATTTGCAAGGAATTGGAGATTATAGAAGTGTTTCCTATAAAGATCTGTGCATGTTCCCAGACATCAACCTGCCCCCCGATTTTAAGATGCCTAAGTTCGAGAAGTACGCAGGGCACGGTGATCCTGTTGCACATTTGAGACGTTATTGCAACCAGTTGAGGGCTGCAGGACGAAAGGAAGAACTACTCATGGCCTTCTTTGGCGAGAGTCTTTCAGATCTGGCTTCAGAATGGTTCATCGATCGGGATATCGATAAATGGAACAGTTGGGATGATTTGGCTTCTGAATTTGTTCAACATTTTCAGTACAACATCGACTTGATTCCGGACGAAAAATATTTGGTCAACATGAAGAAAAAGAGCACTGAAGGTTTTAGGGAATACGCGATAAGGTGGCGTGAACAGGCCGCTAGGGTAAAGCCTCCAATGAAAGAAAGTAAGTTGGTAGAAGTTTTCATTCAGGCGCAAGATGAGACGTATTTTCAACATTTACTTCCGACAATGGGAAAGTCTTTTATGGAAGTCCTCAAAATGGGTGAGATGATAGAGGACGAAATCAAGACCGGACGAATAGTGAGTTTTGCTGCATTAAAAGCCACCACACAAGTGATTCAAGGTGGATCTGGCGCATTTGGCGGTAAAAAGAAGAAAGAGGACGTGGCGACTGTTATAGCTGGAACTCATTCCTATCCCAAAAGACCACCTCGCCCCTATCCCCAATCCCAAGCCCAAATCTACACCCAAGCTCTGTATATTCCTCCCCACTATTACTACCCTCCACAAAACCCTTTATATTCCATTCCACCACCCCCATACCCAGTATATAGTGCGCAACCATATGCCCAAACCCCTTCTTACCCGCAGTGGCACGTGCAAACTCCACAAAATCTCCCATTCGCTCCACCAAATTACCAAAACCCCTCCAGACCCAGTTTTTAGCCTAGGCCCGAGTATAAGCAGGAGAAAACGGCCAAAAATAAATTCACACCTCTTGGGGAGTCATATGCTAGCTTGTTTGATAGGTTGAGGAAGTTGAAGGTTTTAAGTCCAATTCAAGGAAGGCTTTCAAAGCCACCACCAAGGAATCTCGATTATTCTTTAAGGTGTGCGTACTGTTCTGATATGCCAGGCCATGATATTGAGAAATGCTGGCATTTAAAGAGAGCTGTCTAAGATTTAATTGACACAAATCAGATACTGCTCCAGGCCCCGGAGGGTCCTAACATTAACCAGAATCCGCTGCCAACTCATGCTGAAGCCAATATAGTAGAGTTGATATATGATGGGAAAGAGTCTTCGAGGGGTTATAAGCCTATTGTCAAGATACAGACCATTGAGGAGAAATCGGTGAATGTAGTGGAGTCGTTGAAAACAATATCATTGAGCCAGGAAGGAATGAGAGAAGGTAAAGCCCGAGAAAGCACAAAGGAGCCCCTGATCACAGTACAAGGCGCCAGAAGGTATGTTGATTCAAGTCAGGATAAACCTAAGTTGATGGTGGTGGGAGCTCTGAGTCAGCCTATCTTGACGGTGAAAGGAGCACTGGCAGCGCCTATTGTCCTCAAACCGGTGACCCAACCTCCGATAGTTGATACGAAAAGGATTCCCTAGAATTATGGACGGACTGTGATGACCTATCACGGGAAAGAAGTTGTAGAAGATGTAGATGAGGTAGGAGGTTTGACTAGGTCAGGAAGATGATTCGTGCCTGAAAGCTTAAGAAAGTCCAAGCCAACAGTGAGTGGACCGTCATCTATCAAAAAGCCTATCACCGAAGAAGAAGACAAAGAATTTTTGAAAAATATGAAATTGCCAGAGTATTCAATATTAGACCAGCTGAAGAAAACCCCTGCTCAAATTTCCCTTTTATCTTTGTTGTTGCACTCCAAGGAGCACCATGATGTTTTACTGAAGGTATTAAATGAAGCATATGTTCCAAGGGAGATTACAATCAACCAGCTTGAGAAAATGGTTGGAAAAATCTTTGAGGTCAATCGGATCAGCTTTTCTGACGATGAATTGCCTGTTGAAGGTACAGGGCATAATCGGGGCCTTTACATTACAGTGAAGTGTGAAGATTTCTATGTCACTCATGTTATGATTGATGGAGGTTCAGGAGAAAAAATTTGCCCTATTTCTACTTTGCAAAAGCTGAATATTGGTGCGGAGAGGATCAGGCCCAACAATGTATGTGTCAGGGCTTTCGATGGTGCAAAATCAAATTCCAGTGGCGAAATAGAACTAATGTTGACCATAGGGCCTGTTGAGTTCGCCATAGAGTTTCAAGTATTGAATGTAGACTCCTCTTACAATCTGTTGTTGGGAAGGCCGTGGATCCACAAGGCCAAGGCGGTTGCATCTACACTACACCAAATGATTAAGTTTGAGCATGACAGGCAAGAAGTAGTTATTCATGGTGAAGGAGATTTGTCAGCCTACGAAGATTCTCCCTTGTCTCTTATTGAAGCAAATAACATAGAGGATACATTTGTCTATCAAATTTTTGATACAGTTCCAGTGAATCGTATCCTTGAATGACAGGATATACCGGGACCGCAATTGTCTTCTGCTTCTATCATGATGGTGAGTGAACTTTGGAAATACGGATTTGAGCCAGGAAAGGGTTTGGGAGCGTCTCTGCACGGTATAGTTCATCCCATATGTCCGAGTGAGAACGTGGGTACGTTTGGTCTGGGATTTGAGCCTACAGCTGAGGATCTGAAGAAAGCCAAGGGAAGGAAAAAGGAAATATGGTCACTCCCTCGCCCAATGCCACTACTCAGTGAATCGTTTGTTAAGAGCAGTGTCACGAAACATGTAGAATTTGAGGATGAATTGGTTGATGACTTCCAGAACCTTTGTATCGAAGTTGATATGGTCGAAGCAGGAGAAGGTACCAGTATGGCAGACGTGCAATTCATAGGTCCAGCTGTCCAGCTCAATAATTGGGAAGTCACTCCTCTCCCCGTCAGGAGGGAGTTTTGGTAGTCTATTTTGTTTTTCTTTCTGTTTATCCGAGTTATTTCAGGGTTGTAATTCGGACTTTAGTTTGTTTATGTTATGTTGGCGTCTGTGTTTAAACCCTTCTATCTTTTATTTAATGAAATGCAATGTCCCTTTTGTTTTGTGTCTAATATATTTTTTTTTCTTTTCTTACACAGTTCTCTTTATGCTGATTCTAATGACATGACATGCATGCGGAATTTTCAGCCTGATTTTAAAATCCAAACTATCAAGATGTAATGAAGCAGGATGGGGAATATGATGAAGAACAAGCACTAGAAGAAATAAGCAAAGAGTTGGAACAATTTGAAGACAAACCGAATCCTAATTTGAATGAAACTGAGCCAATAAATCTAGGGGATCAAGAAGATGTTAGGGAAACTAAAATCAGTGTACATGCTTTGCCACAGCTAAAAGAGGGAATGGTTCAAGCATTGATTGATTATAAGGATGTTTTTGCATGGTCTTATGATGATATGCCCGGTTTAAGCACTGAATTAGTGGCTCACAAGTTGCCAATTGATCCCGCGTTCCCCCTGTTAAACAGAAGTTGAGGAAGTTTAAAACCGATGTGAGTATTAAAATCAAAGAGGAAATCATGAAACAACTTGAAGCCAAAGTAATTCGAGTGTCTCGTTATCCCATGTGGTTATCCAATGTTGTTCCCGTACCAAAGAAAGATGGCAAAATTCGAGTGTGTGTTGATTACCGCGATTTGAACAGAGCAAGTCTGAAAGATGATTTTCCACTGCCCAACATCCACATTTTGTTAGACAACCGTGCTAAATACGAGGTTGCCTCTTTTGTGGATTGCTATGCCGGATATCACCAGATCATTATGGATGATGAAGACGCGGAGAAGACATATTTTATCACACCATGGGGAACTTATTGTTATCGAGTGATGCCTTTCGGTTTGAAGAATGCTGGAGCAAAATATATGAGAGCAATGACCACTATGTTTCATGACATGATGCATAAGGAGATTGAGGTTTACGTGGATGATGTGATTATTAAGTCAAAAAGTCAGGCCGACCATGTAAAAGATTTGAGAAAGTTCTTTGAAAGACTTCACAGGTATAATCTCAAACTCAACCCGGCAAAATGTGTATTTGGAGTTCCATCTGGAAAGCTGTTGGGGTTTGTAGTCAGCCTTCGGGGAATTGAATTAGATCCTTCAAAAATCAAAGCCATTCAGGATTTACCCCCGCCTAAGCATAGAACGGAGGTAATGAGTTTGCTTGGTAGACTGAACTACATTAGCAGGTTTATTGCTCAACTCACAACCACTTGTGAGCCCATATTCAAGTTGCTGAAAAAGAGTGCTGCGGTAAAATGGACTGAAGAATGTCAGGAAGCGTTCGATCGAATCAAAAGATATTTGTCAAATCCGCCCGTGCTGGTACCCCCGGAGCCTGGTAGGCCTTTGATCTTATATTTATCAGTCATGGACAATTCTTTCGGTTGTGTCCTGGGTCAACATGATGTCACAGGCAAAAAAGAGCAGGCTATTTATTATCTTAGCAAGAAGTTCACCACTTATGAGGCTAGGTATACTCTTCTTGAAAGGACGTGTTGTGCCCTAACTTGGGTAGCACAGAAGTTGAAGCATTATCTCTCTTCCTATACTACTTATCTCATCTCCCGCATGGATCCTTTGAAGTATATCTTTCAGAAGCCTATGCCGACCGGTCGATTGGCAAAGTGGCAAATATTGCTTACCAAGTTTGACATTGTATATGTGACCCGGACCGCCATGAAAGCCCAAGCCTTGGCAGATCATCTTGCTGAGAACCCCATCGATGAAGAGTACAAGCCATTAAAAACATATTTTCCTGACGAAGAAGTGTCGTGTGTCGATGAAGTCGCTATAGATGCTGATCCTGGTTGGAGGTTATTTTTTGATGGAGCTGTCAATATGAAAGGAGTCGGAATAGGTGCGGTTCTTATCTCTGAATCGGGATAACATTTCCCGTTAACAGCACAACTTCGATTCTACTGTACTAACAATATGGCAGAGTATGAAGCCTGCATCCTTGGTTTGAGGTTAGCTGTTGATATGGGAGTCCAAGAATTATTGGTGTTGGGAGATTCGGATTTGCTCGTCCATCAAATTCAATGCGATTGGGAGACGCGAGATTTGAAACTCACCCCATATCGACAATGCTTGCAGGAGCTATGTCGATGATTTGTGTTAGTAAAATTTAGGCATATTCCAAGGATTCATAATGAAATTGCTGATGCTTTAGCCACTCTATCTTCAATGCTCCAACATCCTGACAAAGCCTATATCGATCCAGTGCATATACAGAGTCCTGATCAGTATGCTTACTGTAATGCGGTTGAAGAAGAGCTCGATGGAGAACCTTGGTTTTTGGATATCAAGCGGTACATTCAGTCAGGAGAATACCCAGCATATGCCACTAACGATCAAAAGAGGACTATTAGGCGTTTGGCTAGTGGATTTTTCTTAAGTGGGGGAATCTTGTATAAGAGGACCCCAGATCTGGGACTTTTAAGGTGTGTAGATGCAAAAGAAGCCTCGGAGATCATGGTTGAAATACACTCTGGAGTATGCGGGTCGCATATGAACGGTCACGTCTTGTCAAAGAAGATTCTTCGATCAGGTTATTACTGGCTTACTATAGAGAGGGATTCTATTCAGTTTGTTTGAAAGTGTCATCAATGTCAGGTGCACGACGATCTAATACGTTCTCCTCCTGTTGAGTTGCATGCAATGGCCGCTCCATGGCCGTTCGTGGCTTGGGGAATGGATGTGATTGGACCGATTGAGCCAAAGGCGTCAAATGGGCATAGATTCATTTTGGTTGCCATTGATTACTTCACAAAGTGGGTAGAAGTAGTAACTTTCAAGTCAGTGACAAAGGAAGCTGTGGTAGATTTTGTTCATTCCAATATCATTTGTAGATTTGGAATTCCTAACATGATCATTACAGACAATTCTGCCAATCTCAACAGTCATTTGATGCAAGAAGTATGTCAACAGTTTAAGATCGCACATCGAAATTCTACTCCATATCGCCCAAAGGCCAATGGTGTTGTAGAAGCCGCCAATAAGAATATAAAGAAGATACTGCAAAAAATGGTACAAGGGTCTAGACAGTGGCATGAAAAGTTGCCATTTGCATTGTTGGGTTATCGCACCACTGTTCGTACTTCAATAGGGGCAACTCCATATTTATTGGTGTATGGGACAGAAGCAGTCATCCCTGCAGAAGTTGAAATTCCCTCTCTCCGAGTCATTGTAGAAGCAGAGATTGATGATGACGAATGGGTAAAAACCCGACTGGAACATTTGAGTTTGATTGAAGAAAAGAGGCTAACGTCTGTGTGTCATGGCCAATTGTATCAGAGGAGGATGGCTCGAGCGTATAACAAAAAGGTCCGTCCCAGGAATTTTGAAGTTGGTCAGTTGGTATTGAGACGTATCCTTCCTCGCCAGGTTGAAGCGAAAGACAAGTTCTCCCCTAACTGGCAAGGTCCCTTCGTTGTGAAGAAAGTGTTACCCAATGGAGCCTTATATTTGACAGATATTGAAGGCATAATGGCAGAAATAGCTATCAATGCTGATGCGGTCAAAAGATACTATGTATGATATTTGGTACTTTGTTTGATTTTATTGCATGTTTAGTACTTGCATTTTTGAAGATTGATATGATGAAGGCATTTTATTGTTCTATCCAAACATTGTGTCATCCTTTGTTTACCCGTTTGAGCTTCGTTTATTTTTCTTTCATATCCCTCTTTTGGAATCAAAATAGAGTCAAAGATAAATGTCAAGAAAAGAAGAATAAAAGAAAGAAATCGAAAATAAAAGAAAAAAAAAATAAAAAAATAAAAAAATAAAAAATCAAAACAAAGAACAAGCAGATGGAACTACGTGCGACCTGATTCTCCTCTCTCAGGAGTGAGATACGTAGGCTGCCCTATTTCGGGCTCGGTCTAACCAAATAAAGATTTAAGTTTCACCCAGTCAACAAAAACTGGGGCATGAGTTAACATGTTGTTTGAGTCGATTCCAAAAGTTGTAAGTCCCACCCTCACTTCAAGTATCGTTTGAGCCCCTTACCATTTTTTCTAACCTTAACCAAAAGCCAAGTTACAACCAAAAAAAGTCCTTCAGATTAATTTTTGATAGTGTTAAGGCTAAGCATGCAATGGATATGACGATACATTGCGAAGTACCGTTTGTCTCCCTCAGCATAAGAAATCAGGAAAGAAATACAAAAATAAGAGAGTCTTATTGGTGAAAACCTTTGCAGGCACCATAAGGCGATGGTAAGTTGTGAGAAAATATAAATGAGAGAGTCTTATTGGTGAAAACCTTTGCAGGCACCATAAGGCGATGGTGACTTGTGAGAAAATGAAAATGAGAGAGTCTTATTGGTGAAAACCTTTGCGAACACCGTAAGGCGATGGAAAGTTCAAGAGAAAAGTGAAAAGTGAAAAGAAAGAGATTTGTTGGCGAATGTCTTTTTAGATGTCGTCAGTCGAATGTGATGTATGAGTCCAATGGATTTGAAGAAGCGGCTCAGCGACAAAAGGCACAAACTCAACAACAAATGGGGAGTTTGGATAGGAAGATCAGGCAGCTGAATCCAAAATGCATATCATACTCATTGGAGTTGGTTGTCGTATTCAGATAAGTTTTCTTTTTGAATATGGGACATTGCCCTTTTCTTTCATTTACATATTCACGTTTTTGTCTTTTCTTATGTTATTTATCAAAACAAGAGTCACCATCATTTCTTTACATTTTTTAAGTCAAGTCTGTGTCAAAACAAGCGAGAAAGGCTTTCAAAATTTACTACCAGTCTTTTCAATTATATGACGAAAAGCCAAGGAACAACACAGGAAAGAAATAAGATCGTAATTCAACACGAAGCAAAGGAAGTCTATCAACCGACATGCTATTGAATTCGTGGAAGCATTTCAGATTTGGGAAAAGAGTGCACCTCAGGGGCATGGTAAAAATGGAAACCCATTGTTTGAGTCAGAACTCATTTCTCTCAATCTGGATCCAGGTCAATGATGCGGCAAGACACGACAAGTGTTAGCAATTTGGAACAAAGATGAAAGGAACGAGTGCTGGGTAGATACCAGAAAAGCCAAGATCTGCAAGCCACCACTAAGTTTTTAACTGACAAATTTTTCTTTGATTGAAACAGGGGCAAATTTGTTTCACTTGATTCAGCTACCATTGGAAATGCACATCCATGGGAATTTTACTTTCTGTTCAGGACCCTCCTAAAAAATGGGATTTTACTTTTTGTTCAGGACCCTCCTGAAAAATGGGATTTTACTTTCAGTTCAGGACCCTCCTGAAAAATGGGACTTTACTTTCTGTTCAGGACCCTCCTGAAAAATGGGACTTTACTTTCTGTTCAGGACCCTCCTAGAAAATGGGATTTTACTTTCTGTTCAGGACCCTCCTGGAAAATGGGATTTTACTTTCTGTTCAGGACCCTCCTGGAAAATGGGATTTTACTTCCTGTTCAGGACCCTCCTGGTAAATGGGACTTTACTTTCTGTTCAGGACCCTCCTGGAAAATGGGACATTACTTTCTGTTCAGGACCCTCCTGAAAAATGGGACATTACTTTCTGTTCAGGACCCTCCTGAAAAATGGGACTTTACTTTCTGTTCAGGACCCTCCTGGAAAATGGGACTTTACTTTATGTTCAGGACCCTCCTGGAAAATGGGATTTTACTTTATGTTCAGGACCCTCCTGGAAAATGGGACTTTACTTTCTGTTCAGGACCCTCCTGGAAAATGGGATTTTACTTTCTGTTCAGGACCCTCCTGGAAAATGGGATTTTACTTTATGTTCAGGACCCTCCTGGAAAATGGGATTTTACTTTATGTTCAGGACCCTCCTGGAAAATGGGACTTTACTTTATGTTCAGGACCCTCCTGGAAAATGGGATTTTACTTTCTGTTCAGGACCCTCCTGAAAAATGAGACTTTAGTTTCTGTTTAGATATTTTTACTTTCTGCTCAGGACCCTCCTGAAAAAATGGGATTTTGCTTTCTGTTCAGGACCCTCCTGGAAAATGGGACAACGCTTTCAAAAATGAAATACTACTTATTTATAATTTTTGTTTGGGATAATTTTCGTTCTAGTTTCAATTTTTGGGTTTCAGGAGCCCGCCTGAAGAATAGGGTGATGAAATAGCGAGTCAGGAGCCCGCCTGAAGAACAGGGTGATGAAATAGCAAGTCAGGAGCCCGCCTGAAGAACAGGGTGATGAAATAACAAGTCAGGAGCCCGCCTGGAGAATAGGGTAAAGAAATGAAAAATCATGCAACAAAGTGAAGTAATTGAAAGCCAAGCAACTAGTTGTAAGAAATTGCAAGTCAGGAGCCCGCCTGAAGAATAGGGTGATAAAAGTCGAGCCAAGAGCCAACAGAAGCTGTATAGATAGGATTTTTATAATTTCATTTATGTTTTAACTTGTAATTTTCATTTTTGATGTAATAACAGAGCCGCGGACCGGAACCTCGACGGAACCTCACTCGACTCTCCAACTCGGTATAGTCCACCTCTTCCCATCCTTTGAAATACCCGTGACATGATTCTCTCGTAATTTGGGTAGGAAAGATGTCTTAAGTCAAGACTCGGTTGTCCTTCTTCCTTCTGTTTCTTTATTTGAATAATGGTTGGGTCAAAATTTGGTCTCGCTGTCTACTTCTTTGCCTGAAAACACTCCGTGTTTACATTCAAAGGGGGCATGATGTAGACACCTAATTTCGTCCCTCCCTGATATTGTGTTTACCTATTGTTTACCCTATCCTACCGTATACCCTCACCCGTGTGATAATCCCTCCACAAAATGAAAAAAAATAACAACCCCTAACTAACTTTGTCTTACGCTAATATCCTAACAACCCACCCAACTAAAAATTGACAACACATCCTAACCCCTACCCCTCCTACCCCTACCCCCACGTAACCACCCCTCCCCCCCACATTTCTTGGACAAAAAGAAAGAGAAGAAAACCAACAGAAAAGGGAACAAAAATTGAAAAAGACAAAAAGAAGGACATTATATACATATACACACTCACAGGGAAAGGGGGCCCCAAAAAGAAGAAAAGAAAAAAGGGGATCAACATCATCTTCTCCATCGGATACCCTCACAGAAGACACTTCCATTTTTTTTTCTCCAAAAACAACATCCATTAGACACCACTGATTCACGCACATATACCACACACATTCACCCCGCACGCGGACCTCACCGAAAAAATAGAGTGAACAAAAAAAAGGGGGTCGAGAACAGAGCTGCAGAGAGAGATCGAAGAGGAGAAGATGGAGAGGGAAAGATCGAGTGAGTCATCCTGAGAGAAGACAGATCAAGGGATCAATAGGTTCGAGTGAGAGAGAGATCACGATTGAGAGAAAACGACGAGGAGAGGTCCGTTCCGGCGACCATATCTCACCGGAGTTCCAGCAAACAGTTGAAACCGGCAACTAATACCCCCTAAAACTGTAGAAATCGACGACCACCACTCCCAAAATCTCAAAACCAGTGGTCAGACGCCCCTCCCATTACCGTTGTTACACTGTTCCGGTGGTAGGGTCCGTCGCCGGATCCGGAAACGGTTTCGATATCCCAAAATTATCCCAACAATTCCTTTTTATTTTGTTGCTAGTGGAATTCGTTCATAACATGATCCAAACAGACCCGTTTGTATGAAATCTTTCTCCGTTTGACAATTTTGGTTTGGATAAGGCAAATCAAAGTCGGTATGGGTAGAAACCGAGTTTGACTGAGTTGGTAAGTCCATCGTTGAGGTTCCGAATCGAGGTTCTTCATCACGCGGATTCTTCCTCTCGATTGACTGATATTCAGAGTAAAATCATCATTGAGGTCCATTTCTACAACTCTTGCTCTTTGTTTCATTTTTATTTTGGTGAATCGATGTTGTGATTATGTGTGTGGTGATTATAATTGTTGGTTTTTGTTGATGTTATGTGCTTGACGCTGTGATTTCGCTGATATGTAGAATGAATTTGAGTAGCTTTGATGGTGTTATTGATAAAAATGAAGTTAAAAGGGGTGGGAATCGAAAAAAGGTGAATATTATAGCATTTTGATTCATTGATAATTGTTAATTCGGAACGAGTATTGATGTTGTTAAACACCATAGTATCATGACGGGTTGAAATTGGTAGGCAAACGGTAGGTCGGTTGGGCAAATTTAGAAATTATGAATTGTTAGATTATGTGGAATGTTGTTGAATGGTTCTCTGTCTCTCTCGTTTGAAAAGTGTATTCCTTTAACCGGGGAATGCCCCAAAAGATTTGTATAGATTTATCCGGGGAATGCTCCGAAGTACCTTGTACCCGGAGGACGTCCGTGATGAAGGCCCGAGGCATCGGGTAAAGCATTAGTTTAGGATTAGCGTAGGTTTATTTTCAGTTCTTTTCTATTTTCGGGTTGTAATAATTGGATTGGACTTACATTTCGGTTTGTTTCGTCTTGTTTTTGTTTGATTGTTTTTTGCGTGCTTTTTCTGTGGTTTATACACTTCATAATGCCAAAATAGTCGATACCCTCCACCAAGCGACCGTGGTCGAACCACGGGATCGAGGGGTGCCTAACACCTTCCCCTCGGTCAACAGAATTCCTTAGCCGGAATCTCTGTGCACAAACCGGTTTAAGAGTCAATTGGTTTCGAAAAGGGATTTTCCAAAGGTGACTTGGCACACCAGATTATGCCAAGTGGCGACTCTGAATAAAAAATGCAAATAATCCTTTTCTGAAATAAATTTTCATTTCTTGTCACTTAAATAATAAAACCCTTTCAAACCTTAAAATATTCCATGTTTTTTTGGAGTACGTGATGAAAAATGGGGTGTGACATACATAATACACAATAGTTACCTACCAAATATTATCAAAAACAAAATCGAAAATTCGAAATACACCCTTTGAATATTTGACACCAACACACCAGAGTAATCACATGCACATCCATGTATAATGTATTCACTTGATGTGTAATTCAAAATTTTAAGATAACTTAAAATACAGAGAAAAAAATACCTAAAGCTCATCTCAGTATCTTGGTACCTTAGCATATGACTCATTAGAAAATCAGAATTTTTTACGTGTATTTTTATTCACACTATCAAGAAACAAAATATAATTTTTTTTGTACCAAATATTTTAGAACACTTTAATTTTTAAAAAATTGTTTTAAAAAAAAATTGTTTTTTGTAAGGGTTTCAATGTACTACTTACCTTATATTTCATGACTCCTAATTTTAAAAAAAGTTTTATTATATTTTTTAAAGTTTTGATCTCATATGTTCTAGGATTCAATTTCATAAATATAAATAAATAATAATTTGAGAGAAATAGTGAAAAAATTATTTTATCTAAAATAGAAATTTTTAATAAAGGATAAAAAATTCAAAAACATTTCTAAGGTCTTTCACACTTTTCACTTTTGTAACATATTATAGATATATATATATAGATAGATATAAATTATATATCTAGATTATAGATATATAGCTAAACTTGAGCAACTCTAGGCCTCGACTCATTTCCTTGTTTTATATCATGTATATCAGCTTCCTGGTTGTATACCCTCTCTATATAAAATGGTGTATGTGGCAGCCCCAATTCGGACTCGATTGAAGCTTGACCCAGTGAGACTTGGCCACGAGAAATGTAAGGGACTAGGGTCTGGTGGACCAAATATAAGCGTATAAACTTACACGCACCAGATGCATACATCAAACTAATGTTCTTTATCATGATTAAGTAACTAAATTAAGTAAATACATGGTAATTAATCATGGTTAAGTAACATGAACTCTAAATTCAAAGTTCAAACATATGACATGCATGATTGATTTGTTGTATACACATGGTGCGTGTATGTTTTAACCAAATAGAAATAGAAAAGAAGTATTCTCTCTATTCTATTTTATGTTGTTTTTTTATCGGACACGGAATTTAAGAAATGAATGATGACTTTGTAAGATTTATAAAATGGCCCCTCTTAAAGTCACTTTAATATTTACTTTTGAATTGTCTTATTAAGTGGGATCCGGTAAAGATAAATCACTTGAACTCAACTAATAAATGAAAAAACAAAAGAACTTCAATCATCGTAACAGCATCAAACATACGCTTAAACTATTTAATATTTTTTTACGAATATATTATCAAAGTTTAAGAGATTTTTTTGAGATGACTAATACTATTGTTTATTGAGTTGGTTAGACATATCGTATTATATACACACATATATATATTTCGATATTCGATAAATACCGAATAACAAACGGTATTAATATCTTGTACTAAACTCAATCCCGATTACCGAAATGTTAAAATTTTCCTCTCAAATACCACACCAAATACCGAATTATCGAAAAGTAATTACCAAATTTTTCGCTTCGATTCGGTAATTCAGTTTTCAGTATTTTATGCCCAATCCTACTCATCATGACGTAATTTCCACCATCAAAACTTGATTCGGATTTGCCTGAGTATTTTTTTTTTTTTCAATGTATTCTTTAAAAATTCCTTAGTTATATGTGGGATTAGAGAAATGTTCCTCCTAATCTCTAGTTTTTTCCAAAAAGATAAATTAAGATTTGTTTTGGAGGAAAAAATTTAGAATTTGAAATTTGAAACAACTTTGTTAGTCCGCAGTGAAAGACAGGCCATTAATGATCCATTGTGAACTCTGAAAATCAGCAGATAGAAGAGATTCTGATTTTGCTGAAAAATGGAGTCTGAAAATAAAATCAGTAGAAAGAGATTCTGATTTTTCTGAAAAATGGAGTCTGAAAATCAGCAGAAGGGGATTCTCATTTTGCTGAACATGGGAGGAGCATGCTGAAATATAAAGAAAGAAAGAAAGTGGATGAAAAAATGGCTATACGAGGAAAGTAGAAAGATAGTACATAATATACGTTGTATTGTGATAGAATTGAGGTAAAACAAATAGGGATATGAGTGGTTAGGATTGGGTTTTACTAGGTAAACATAGGTAAAGATTAATTAAAGAAAAATCTTTCTCGAAAAGGTGAACTACTTACTAGTCATAGATGAGTCTGTTTTTGTTTTTGTTTTTACCTACTGTACTGTATTATTATGGGGTCGGTCATGTAGGAAAAGGTAAAATATGAGTACTATTCTAATTCTACACTATCAACATTCTCCGTCTTATTTTATATGACATATTTTAACTGAATATAAGGTTTAAAAAATAAAAAGAGATTAATAAAGTTTATCAAATTATTTTTTATTAAAAATATGTTATTATTTTCTTTAATTAAATGGGAACAATAAAGATAAAAATAAAACTATGTCTTTAAATAGTTAGACCAATCAATAAAAAAAATGACGATAAAATGTATTTGATGATCTATCGTAGTAGAAATTATGTCTAGACATTTCATCGTTTAAAAGCTGATGAATTAAAGGAATAGAGATTTATATTGCTATTTTACATTAATGTCAAATAAAGTTAAGTTCATTCAGTAAATCATTGACACATCTACTATAAATCACTTTTCAGTGTGCAATTTTAAAATTAGATTAAACTTTTATGTATCTCTTTATGTGCTAAATGATCATTTACTTTTTCTGAATTTAAATTAGACAGTACCCCTTTTTATGCTAAATGATCATTTATTTTTTTAAAATTTAAATAAGACAGAGTGCGTAATAGTTCTGATTCTAAATATAGAGATCCTGTCATAGACTTTGATGTGTAGTAGTATAATACTTCCAATGGATTTGTTTTACGTAAATAAATGTAGTACATAATGCAATTCTTAAAATAAAGGGGGTGGGGGTGGGGGTGGGCGTGGGGGTAGGGGGAGGCAGGAGAAAAATAAATTACATGTTATTATGTGTATATAACTTTTAGTGTATTATATAATAAATCTATTATAAAATTACGTAATTCGTGAAACTTAATCACTAATTTTGAATATTTCTTGTATGTTTTAATCCTAGAGGAAGCTTACGACAAACTTAGTGATCGTAAACTAGCAGACATTTCCTCTTTCCGGTTGTGAATATATATTTGTGTATGGAATGCTTTAATTTAAAAATAAATCATTTTTCATGGAAGTAACGTTAAACATTTTTATATGCTACTCATATATTTATAAGTTAAATTATTTACTGAAAATGGAAAATATGAAATACTCGTGAAGAAAAAATATTGATAATTTAAATCGGAGATGAATTCACAATTTGAGTCTCTGGGTGCATTAGGGCTGAGCCCTGAAGCAAGACACAAAATGTGTTAAGCTCTCGCCTCGCTGAATGTGCAGTTTAGGATTTTAGTTTCTAATTTCTAAAACAAACTCACACTGAATAATTCAAAAAGTCAAGATTTGAAACAACAAATTGAGAAAACATGGGTGAAAGAAGGATTTGAAGAGAGGAATCTTCAATTTTTGGGGTTATTCATGGCTGATTTCCTCCTTAATCACTGATTTGGGACTGTTTCGAATTCATTTATCTCATTTTTTATACGGATTTAGGCCTGTCCTTCTGCCGTCGGTGGCTTCACGGGTTAAGCAGTGAGGAAAATAGGTCGAGGCTAACGTAGGGGATGGCAGACGGTGGCCAGATTTGGGATTTCTGGTTTTGGGTTAGACAGAAGAGAAGAAAGAGAAAGGAAAAAAAAGATTGTAATAGCTTTACTGGTTTTGGGGTTGATGGCTCTTTTTTTCCTTGGGGGAAAGTTATGCGCCTGCCTTGGAATATATGAAAAAGTTGATTTGAAATTGATTATTTTTTTATTCATTTGATCTTTGTCTGATTTTAATTTTTTTTTTTTAAAAGGAGGGAAGAAGATAAATACGTATATAAATAAATAAATAATTAGATAAATAAAATACATTATATGCATATATAGGTGAATATATCATAATAACAAAAAAAATTGGGAGCCTTGAATTTGGAAGTAATTAATGGATTGGACTAAGTTGTGCTAGTTGGTTATTTTGATGTTTTTGATGATATGACGGTGCTTGATTTGTAAATATTGTGCATGGTGGATTAATGAAGTGGACACAAATACTAAACTAAATTTTGGGTCGATTCTTGAGCACCTTGTCTGAAATTTATAAATAAAGTGAGATCGGAGTAAAAATAAAGATTAAAATTAAATTAACGTTGGCCCGAACATTCTTTTTTTACTGAAATTAAATTTCATATATAAGTATACATATATAGTTGTGTAAAAATAGGAATATAATAAAATATATGTACAAATAGGAATATAATAAAAATATAAAAATATTTATTCATATAACAAAATCTATATCTTTAATCTATAATAGATTTGAACTTTTTGTCCTTCATTAAATGTCTCTTTTTTAGATAAAATCATATTTTCACTATTTTTTATTATTTTAATGATATTAAATATCGACTATAACTTTTTTTTAAAAAAAAAAATCTAACAAAAATAGAATACTTTTTTCAATATTCAAATAAAATTTGGTATAAATTTTCGTACATTTGAGAGAAGATTTTTTTACTATGATTAAATTTCAAAATTTATGGTAAATTTTTTTTGGTCTTTTTTTTTTGTGTGTGGTGAGTTGGGTATAGTCCAAAAAAACGGGCACAAAATCATTTTCACTTATACCAAAAATTAGGCAAAAAAAATATTTAAAAAAAGCAAAAACAATCCTACTAAACCTTAGCTGCTATTTCTTAATATTATATTTTGAAATTTATATTTAGGACTTTAAATTAATTAAAACTTTATTTAAATTGATCATTTAATTGTTATCCTTTTATATTTAGAACTTTAAACAAATGTTACAATTGTACGTAATTATTTAATTTGCCTACGACTATATATTTTTTTCTATCTCTCTTCACCAGGTAACATTTTCGCTTGAACTTGTAAGTTTTAAAGATTTATCTATATATAGATTATTATTTTATTGAATGTATACTACTATTCTTGACTTTATAGGTTTACTTATCAGAAATTCAAAAGGTACTACTATTATTATGCATGTTGATTAACTCAATGTAAGTACAAAGAAACTTCATAAACATATTTTACTGATTAGATGTAAAGGTGATGCCACAAAAAGTGTTTGCAATCTTAACATCTTTATTCAAATGTTTACAATCTTTATTCAAAAGAAAAATTGGAGTAACCGACCACCTTGTGGTCGGTTTTTTCAAAAGAAAATTTTTAAAAACCGACCACTTGTGGTCGGTATCTATGTGAATTTTCAAAAAAAAAAAAATTTCAGACCCAATTACTGCATGCAACAACGCAACATTGCAGTATCAAATCAAATACATACAACAACAATAACAAAAAATAAATAAATATAAAGACTTTGAAAAGAGAACAATACATACAAAGTGTCCAAGAAAACTGAGTATCAAAATACAACAACAGTTTCAATCATCAAAATGTCTAAATTCAAAGTTCAACACACATAAAAAAAACTAATCCTCATCATCTGATTTGTCTTCGTCTTCGTCGTCCATATCATCATCCGTGAAGAAATCATCCAGGGGGCTTAGACCCTTTGCAGCCCGAGCTGCATCACCAGGATATGGAGGAATAACCCCCATAGTCTGAATGAAAGTGCTCAACTGCAGCTGCAACTTCTTGAATCGTGATGATGTTGCCTTCGCCCTCTTCTTCTCCCTTTTTTGTTGTGCAGTAAGTTGTTAAGTGAGTTGAGAAACTGTAGTTTGTAGTCTTTCAATTCTCTCACTATCAACTGAAGAGCTCGGGTATGCAGGGCCGGACGAACACCTAACATTATCGCTAAAATAGTCGTTGTGGTATCCGGCCAAATGGCCTCTATTTGCAGGGCCCACAACTTTTGTCCATAACTCCACCTCGACATGTTTGGGAATGGGGTCACCCTGACTTTCAAGTGGCTGACTACTATGATACGCACCAACAAGGTGCATATATTCGTCCTATATTTAAAGTAAAGTTAATACTAAAAGTAAAAAAATATTAAAATAGTTATAACTGAATAATATCAACTTTGACAAAAAATTCATAAATTCAGAATTTGTTTCTTACATGTTCAGCTTTTGCACGAGCTTCAACCCAGACAACTTCATCAGTCGGGTTCTTTTTTTCCTTCACATGAGTCTCAACGTATATCACATCATGTGGTATTTTCTTACCCTGTTCTTTTTCTTGCATATGAAAAGATTATCAATGTTCAAATAATAATAAAAATTTAATAGAAACAAACAATTAAAACTGTAAAGTTACATACCATTTTTTGAACCACAGCAAGAGTACTTCTGGCACCCGCAGTATGCAGGGAGCCACCCTTGGATGATGCCCGAGATTTCTTTCCCTTTTCACTCAACAATTTGAATTCGTCGTTATTCCAATATATAAGATACCGATTCCATGCGGGTTCAGGCATGCACATAGGTTTAATCATGTTTTGTCGGGCATAATCCAAGAGATCTTTAAATATGACTCTACATCTTTGCATAAAGTTCTTCTTTATAAGAAATGTATTTTCATCATCCCATCAGTAAAATTTCTACAACAAAAATATAATAGTCAATGTTTTGTTTTACCAAAGTGTCAATAAGTAGTCAATAAGTTAAATCCGTACCTTAAATTCATCAAACATTCTATCCCTGTCAAGTTATGGTACCTTTTGTCAGCTGGTCCAGCCAATGCATATTCGCGCCCTATGTCCAATTCCAGCATTCGGGTTAAACCTACAACACAAGATCAAACAGTAATTTCATAGAGCATAATAATATAGTAATGAAAAAATGTGTAACGTTATTATATGTAGAAATCTTACCCTTTCGCAACTGGAACAAGATAAATCCTCCCAGAATCATCTAAGTCTCCTGGCTGCCTAGTAACTGATGGTGGATGCACTGGCGTGGCCGGATCTGAAGAACCAGATGAAGTGCCTCCCAGCTGAAGCTCCGATAACCCAATAGATCCAGCAGAATCACAGTGCGTAGCTGCGTGACTGCTACAGGAGGGTATCTATGATGATCGATTCCTGGAGGGGCTATCGGCAGTCCGAAAGTACTTTACTAGCGATGGCATGGTCATAAGAGCCGGATGAGTCGGTGAAGACCTAGGTAGGGTCCCCACATGTGTAGGAGTAGGTATGGAATCCTCGGACGACCTAGAATATGAGGGTCGTACTGGCGTGCCAGCTAATCGACCCTCAGATATATGAATACCGATCGGACGGATATAAGACGAAATTTGTCTTTTCTTTTTTGGTTTCGTCGTATCAACTTTTCCTTTACCTTTGTCATCTCTGCCTGACATCTAAATTAAGTTAAATTGACAAGTAGTTAGTTTATACAATATGAATATATATATATATATATATATATATATATATATATATATATATATATATATATAGGAAAACATTCTAAGTAACTAATTCGAAGTTACTATATAAATCATGGAAAAGTGGAAACAACAAACTTAAAAAGTATATTACATATCAATCTTACACAAGAAACATAAAGTTATATATATAGTACAAAGCATAAAGACATCAATACATAATAAATACAACCTATACAACTAATCTTCCTCTTCTGAAGACTCCCCACTAAACCATTCACCCTCTTCGGAGGTTTCCTCATCTCCTACCCACCCAGTCGCTTCTTCCGCAATATTAACTTCTTCTAATATATTTTCCGGGTGATTCAAATCGTCCACTAATTCAACGTCCACTAGCTGGTGATCAATCTGCATTTCATTTTGATATGCAGTCTCCAGTATATTTTCAACTTCCACCCGTCCTATAGGCTTTGTTTTGATTACAACCCACCAATCAAACTTGTCGTTGCGCAACGGATAAGGAGCATAATACACTTGCTTAGCATTTTGCGCTAGCACAAATGGATCGTAAATAGGATACGACCTATTATGCTTCACTTCAATGATGTTATGCTCCTTATGTACTCTTGTGCCTGTTGTGCTTGGATCAAACCACTTACATCAAAAGTGGATAATTTTTTTTATTGGGTAACCAGCATACTCCAGTTCTAAGATTTCGTGTATGATGCCAAAGTAATCAACATCATCATCACCCTTAAACCAAACACCACTATTGTTTGTTTTCCTTGCTCTGGAGTGTTGTGCAGTGGAAAAATTAAACCCATTCACTTTGTATTGCGACATTGCAATAGTTTCAACTGGACCCAAAGAAATATCTCTCAAAATCTGATCGTATGCGGCTGTATTTGGTGAATGTTGTACCTAAAAATATTATATATTTATATATATTTTAGTTGAGGAATGTGTAAATGTTTAAACTTTGTTGAAATAATAAAACACTTACGAACCTCATTTTTAAACCATGTTGCAAAGGATGCATACACTTGATTTTCGTGGAATTGAGTCTTAAATGAACTGAACATCAAACATGGGAAACATAATTAGTTTCTTTAATGGAATGAATAAACAAATAAGATATGTTAAAATTTTAATCTCCTTACTTCAGAAATGGCTCAATTTCCGGGCAATTAAGCAAGACATACAAAGTTGCTTCTTTGTGCTCCGTGGGAGTGAGCCGGCGAGGTATGATCTTTTTAGCCTTACAACCAGATTGATTGAAAATTGATATCAGTTGCAAATGAGGCTTATTCACATCGTCTTGGAGACGATTCGGACGGTTTCTTGAACAAGCAACTTCATCACGAAAGTAGTATGAACAAAATTGAGAAGTTTTTCTTGCAAGATATGTCTCAACTATAGAGCCTTCCACCTTATGTTTGTTTTTGGGCCCCCTTTTCAATTTTCCAATTGCCCTGTACAATCGTAAGGTTAGACGTTTACTATATATAAATAAGATATCTATGAATTTAAATATGTTGCAACTGCTTACCGTTCGAATGGATACATCCACCTAGTTTGAACTGGACCGCCTAGATGAGTTTCGTGCACAAGGTGAATGGGAAGATGTTCCATCACATCGAAGAACGCTGGCGGGAAAATCTTCTCTAGCTTGTTGGTGGTAACGACAATATTACTTTCCATTCGCACCAGATTTTCTTCTTTTAATGTGCTAGCACATAAGTCTTTGAAGAACAAACTGATCTCTGTTATTAGTTTCCATATGTTTTCAGGTAAACCAATAAAAGCAATTGGAAGTAATTGTTCCATGAAAATATGACAATCATTGCTTTTCATTTCATGCAAGATTCCTTGTGTCATATCAACCCTCTTTCCCAAATTTGACGCATATCCATCGGGAATCTTCAAACTTTGAACCCACTCACATATTTGTCGCTTTTGGTCCAACTTGAATGTAAAACAAGCCTTGGTCTTTAGAACATTGCCGTTGGGCCCCTGCTGTAAGTGTAATTGTCTGCGGTTGCAATACTCTGGTAAGTCAAGTCTGGCCTTAGGATTATCCTTTGTTTTGCCGGTGACATCCATAATTGTGTTGAACAAGTTGTCAAAGTAGTTGTCAAAGTAGTTCTTCTCAGTATGCATGGCATCAACATTATGTCTAAGTAAATTATTTGGCCAATATTCTAACTCCCAAAATATACTTTGCTTAGTCCAGTTATGCGAAACACCATATCCATCAAGCCTGTACAATCGTTCCTCGCTGGCTTTGGGCAAATCCTGAACTATTTCCCAGATGTCATGACCAGACAGCCTAGGAGGTGGACCATCATGTTCCCTTCTATTCCTCCGGAATGCATTCTTGATTCTCCTAAATTCATGAATAGGTGGCAGTAAACAACGATGAAAATCAAACTAAGAATTTTTCCTGCCATGTCTCAATGTGAAAGATTTTGTTTTGTCCATGCAATATGGACAAGCCAGCTTTCCAGCTGTAATCCACCCAGACAACATTCCATAAGCAGGAAAATCATTAACAGTCCACATTAGATAGGCACGCAGATTAAAATTTTGTTTAAGAGAGCTGTCCCAAGTTTGAACCCCCTCATGCCATAAAATTTGAAGTTCATCGATCAAAGGTTGCAAATAGACATCTATTCCATTATTTGGATTACGCGGGTCAGGAATAACACAATTCAGAAATATATAGGGACTAGTCATCAATAATTCAGGAGGAAGATTATAAGGAGTGATAAATACAGGCCAACATGAATATGGTGCACCACCAACTGAAAAAGGAGAGAAACCATCCGCACATAATCCCAATCGAATGTTTTGTGACTCAGCTGCAAAATTCGGATAAGTTGCATCAAAATTCTTCCAAGCCTCTCCATCAGATGGATGACACATAACATCAGTAGAACCACATTTATATCGAGAGTGCTGACAAAACTTACAAAACTCCAGGTTAGCATCCCCCTTAAAGTATAACATACAACTATTTTTACAGCAATCAATTCTAACCGAGGATAGACCTAACTTTGACACCAATCTTTTTGCCTTATAGAAAGAATCAGGAACCTCCAAGTCGGGGTCAACTAACTCTTTAATAAAATCTATAATTAAGTCCATTCCTCCTTCCGCAATATTCCAGTCAGATTTAATACTTAATAATCTAACAGCAACAGACAAACGAGAGTGCAAACACCCGTAAAAAAAAAGGATGACTAGCAGCATGCAATTCATTGTAGAAATTCCCCGCTTTACTATTAGGAACATGTTAAACATTTTCCTTTAAGTCACCCCCCTGTTGCATCTCAAAAGCATCGTGCAACATTTCTGTCATCCTAATATCTTGATATTCATTATGTCTTTCAGACCTACTACTTTCTTCAACAACAAAGCTATTTTGCGCTACACCACCATGAATACCATGCACTCTTAAAAAGTTCTCGTGAAACCCCTTTCTATAAAGATGTTCCTTTACATCTTCTTCACCAACAAGATTTATACCATCACATCTAACACAAGGACAACGAATAACCCGAAAACGTGTCCAAACTTCAAGTGTCTTAGCATGATCAACAAATCTTTTCACACCTTCAACGAATTCCTCCATAATACCCATTCTATTATCATTATTCCGGCGATATATCCAGCTATAATCAGGATCCATCTACGCATTAAATCAAATTCAACTAATTAGTTCCTACATTTAACCATTTTCAACCAACTATGTCACCGAACAAACCACATTTAAAAAAAATAATTCCCCTTTAAAGTCCCTACACTTAACCATTTTCAACCAACTAAGTGACCTAACAAATCGCATTCAAAACAACAAAATACCCTTTAAAGTCCCTACACTTAACCATGTTCAACCAACTAAGTCACCGAACAAAACACATTTAAAACAAATAATTCCTCTTTAAAGTCCCTACACTTAACCATTTTCAACCAACTAAGTCACCGAACAAACCATATTCAAAAAAAATAATTCCCCTTTAAAGTCCTTACACTAAACCATTTTCAAGTGACTAAGTGACCTAACAAATCGCATTCAAAACAACAAAATATCCTTTAAAGTCCCTACACTTAACCATGTTCAACCAACTAAGTCACCGAACAAAACACATTCAAAATAAATAATTCCCCTTTAAAGTCTCTACACTTAACCATTTTCAACCAAATAAGTCACCGAACAAACCACATTCAAAACAACAAAATACCCCTTAAAGTCCCTACACTTAA
Source organism: Capsicum pubescens (assembly GCA_030864215.1). Taxonomy (NCBI): domain Eukaryota; kingdom Viridiplantae; phylum Streptophyta; class Magnoliopsida; order Solanales; family Solanaceae; genus Capsicum; species Capsicum pubescens. Next base: position 281,394,725 of record CM061543.1, on the reverse strand, counting down.
CCATTTTCAACCAACTAAGTCACCGAACAAAACACATTCAAAACAACTAATTCCCCTTTAAAGTCCCTACACTTAACCATTTTCAAACAACTAAGTCACCGAACAAAACACATTCAAAAGAAGTAATTCCTCTTTAAATTCCCTACACTTAACCATTTTCAACCAACTAAGGCACCGAACAAACCACATTCAAAACAACAAAATACCCTTTAAAGTCCCTACACTTAACCATGTTCAACCAACTAAGTCACCGAACAAAACACATTCAAAATAAATAATTCCCCTTTAAAGTCCCTACACTTAACCATGTTCAACCAACTAAGTCACCGAACAAAACACATTCAAAACAAATAATTCCCCTTTAAAGTCCCTACACTTAACCATGTTCAACCAACTAAGTCACCGAACAAAACACATTCAAAACAAATAATTCCCCTTTAAAGTCCCTACACTTAACCATGTTCAACCAACTAAGTCACCGAACAAAACACATTCAAAACAAATAATTCCCCTTTAAAGTCCCTACGCTTAACCATTTTCAAGTGACTAAGTCACCGAACAAACCACATTCAAAACAAATAATTCCCCTTTAAAGTCCCTACACTTAACCATTTTCAACCAACTAAGTCACCGAACAAACCATATTCAAAACAAATAATTTCCCTTTAAAGTCCCTACACTTAACCATTTTCAAGTGACTAAGTGACCTAACAAATCGCATTCAAAACAACAAAATACCCTTTAAAGTCCCTACACTTAACTATGTTCAACCAACTAAGTCACCGAACAAAATACATTCAAAACAAATAATTCTCCTTTAAAGTCGCTACACTTAACCATTTTCAAGTGACTAAGTCACCGAACAAACCACATTCAAAACAACTAATTCCCCTTTAATGTCCCTACACTTAACCATTTTCAACCAACTAAGTCACCGAACAAAACACATTCAAAACAACTAATTCCCCTTTAAAGTCCCTACACTTAACCATTTTCAACAACTAAGTCACCGAACAAAACACATTCAAAAGAAGTAATTCCCCTTTAAAGTCCCCACACTTAAACCATTTTCAACCAACTAACTCACCGAACAAACCACTTTCAAAACAAATAATTCTCCTTTAAAGTCCCTACACTTAACCATTTTCAACCAACTAAGTGACCTAACAAATTGCATTCAAAACAACAAAATACCCTTTAAAGTCCCTACACTTAACCATGTTCAACCCACTAAGTCACCGAACAAAACACATTCAAAACAAATAATTCTCCTTTAAAGTCCCTACACTTAACCATTTTCAAGTGACTAAGTCACCAAACAAACCACATTCAAAACAAATAATTCCCCTTTAAAGTCCCTACACTTAACCATTTTCAATCAACTAAGTCACCAAACAAACCACATTCAAAACAAGTAATTCCCCTTTAAAGTCCCTACACTTTACCATGTTCAAGTGACTAAGTGACCGAACAAACTACATTCAAAACAAGAAATGATATAAGATCATGTTGACAGAACAAGAAACAAGCAAAAATAAAATGTCAAGAACAATGCTAGTGAATCGCACAAGGCCACACACGGCTTCACTAGACTTCAATATGAACAATAAAAGGAAGCTAACAACAATAGTGAATCGCACAAGGCCCCACACGGCTTCACTATGTCAACTTACCTTTGATATTTTCCTTAATGTCTTGATATTTCAAAATGACAGCTTCAATCTGCTTCTTGATTCTCTCACGGGAAGCTGCACTATCGAAAATGATGATCTTAGCAAATTAAAAGACAGACTACTGCAATTTTCTCCAAAATACCCATCTACTCTATTCTGCATTCATGTTTAAGTATTGGAAATAGGAGAGAGTTAATGCAATATTTTGTTTTATAGCATATATAATGACATACGAACACCTAATAATACTGTTTCTAATAGTAGTAGCCTTTTTTTTTCCTAAACATATTTTAAGCATTTTAATGTAATTTTCAGTATTGTTTTCAAATCCCTATAAATAGTTATAGTGCCCCGTATCCCGTATCTTTAAGATGTACAATTTATCTGAAGTGAAAATGTCAGTGGTGGAGGGTGGTTGTTCATGTCCAATAGATATAACTATGTGAAAGTGACACATTATTTTACCCAAAAAACAAAACGACAGAAAAGTGATAGGCTATATACATAAGAACTAAGCAATTCCATTGGTGACTGTAAACATGTATTTAAGCCTCAAATAACTCTTAACTTAGCTATTAAGAACACTATCTAGTATATAACTAACGGTCTTCACACTAAGTAATACAAGGGCACTATCTAAGAAAATATGACACTTACCAATCTTTTTCACAATCACAAAGGGAGGTCTAGATTATCAATCCTTAACAACCTAATACTTTCATTAATGACCTATGATTCACAATGAAACGTCAACAACAACTAAGAACAGTAAACTATATTGGTTCAAGTTTGGGATTCTACCACAAGTTATTTGATTTACTCGGTTCGAAATCACTTCTAGATAAAAAAACATAATCATACACCACAACTTACCATATTTATACGAACTAAGATTAATAACCCTAATCGACCTTACTATCCAATAAGAACATTTTGAGCACTTACCCGAATTGAAGTGATGGAGAAGATCCCGTTTGAGAAAAGCGTGACAAACTTCGAGAAAAAGAACCTATTTTAACCTGTTTTTTCGCGATTTTGAGCTGTTTTTTCGCGATTTTGAGTTGTTCTTCGCGATTATGAGCCCTATACCCGTTTTTCCTTTTCTTTATTTGGGGATTGGGTGGGTCAGGTCGGTTTAAAATTGGTTTTAATTTATTTTTTTAAATAATAGAAAAACCGACCACCTGTGGTCGGTTTTACTAAGTTTTTGATAAATTATACTTTAATAAACTACAATTAATAAATTTAATTTAATTTTTAATAGATTATTTTTTTAATAAATTGTATAATATTTATAACAGATAAATTATATAATATATATATATATAACGTGTTAATCAGATAAATTATCGTCGTCTTACGTTATTACAACTTCAACTATAGACGTCTGTTTACATTATATTGAAATAAAATAGTATATCTATTTCATCACTACACGAGATATACGTATATATAAATTTATTCAATTGGCTATCAATATTCAAATACGTACTATATACATCACATACCCAATTTTACTACCCTATAATAATATACTACGTATTTCACAGAAACTCAGTTGAATTATCGGTTGGTTTATCTTATGTCATTAACATACGTTCACTATATAATATGTTTATATATACTATATATATACCTATACACACACACACACATATATACATATTATCAACTACCCCATTGTATTTCACATATACTCAAATAAATAATCGGTTGATTATTTATCTTATGTCATTAATATACCATCGTTGTATAATATGTATATATATTATATATATACATATACATATATACAAACACATATACACACTATCGACTATATAAATTTCAAAATACATACTATATACATCACATGCGTATACAAGTATATTATCCAATTATATAATGCGATGTGTTTGTTATACATACTTACATTAGTGTTCGATTAATTATATTTGATTAACTTAATATATTAGGTTTCTTATACATACTTACATTAGTAACATATTATATATATCTATATATACACATATTCATTATACAAAGGTTATGCATATTTAACCTCATTTAACGTATATACGAAAGAAAATGTTTATTTTATATATTGAAACATAAATAAAATATAAAGATTATGTTTAACATAATTTTTTTAATTTTATTTGATATATTTTTAAGTGTAATTTTTTCAAAAAATTGTGGAATGATTGATTTTTATTATTATTACTGATTATCTACTACGTGTAATTTCAAAAAGTTATATATATATATATATATATATATATATATATATATATACATTACATTATATATATAATTATTTTTTATGAAAAAAATAATATATATATTTGATTACATATATATAATTATTTTGATTACATATAAATATTATGTTTAAAAGTATTTTCTTTTTCTTTTTAGTTTCAAAACCGACCAAAAGTGGATGGTTTTTTATTTCTAAAAAAAAAAGTAAAACATTTTGAAAACCGACCACAAGTGGTTGCTTTCTATAAATATATTTTTTTTTTATAAAACCGACCACTTGTGGTCGATTTTATTAATTTTTTAACATTTTAATTTTTAAATTATATAATAATTAATATTAAAATTATTGGATTATTTATTTTGATATTTTCTAATAAAACAGCGACCACATGTGGTCGCTTTTTAATAATTTTTTTTTAAAAAAAATATTAAAAAACCGACTACAAGTGGTCGGTTTTTTCCGACCACTTTATTGTGGTCGGTTTTGGGTGGTCGGTATTTGCTGTTTTTTCTAGTAGTGGTTGAAGAGCTAAAGTGAAGATATTTGTTGGGGATTGTTTGAATTTGGCTATCTTATTTTTATAAAGCAAACCGACTTCGACTCTTGAATAATCACCATTTCTGCATTTTGTGAAAGTCTTGCTTTCTTGAGTATTAGTACTTGTTGGCTTTATTTAAGTTTTGGCAAAATATGATATTTCTCAAAGTCTGCTAGTTTTCTAGGGAATATGATGAGGAGTTGGACTGAATTTTGAGCAAAGATGGGATTTTTATGATATAGTGAGATTTGGGGTGAAGAGCTAAAATGAAGATATTTGTTAGGGATTGTTTGGTTTTGTTCAAATTTTGGGAATTGTGTGGTTTAGGAGGGGTTTGAGGATTGAGGTTTGAGGATATTCTAGATTTAGCTGCTGCTGCTAGAAGTGGAAGTGTTTTTTTTTGGCAATGAACAGTGAAGTATTACCATATTTAGCTCTCTTTTCATCTCTATACATATTCAGTCTCTCCGTAAGAACACATTTGACCTGTTGTATAATCTTGTTGTGAGGTGTAGCCTTTTTTTAAAGATTTTCAGATTCTTAGCTCTCCAAATGTGATATATGAAGGCCCCATAAGCTGCAGCCATCATCTCTTTCTTTGCTTTGCACCAGTGTCTGCGATTGATATGCAATAGAGTGTCCTTTATCCTTCCCTGATATATCCTTAATCCTATCCGTTGTTGCACCTGGTTCCACAGCTCTTTTGTCCATGAGCATTCAACAAACAAGTGTTTTGCATCTTCCAATACATCCGCATCACATAAGCAACAATCGGGGCTGTCACAATGAATTCCCATACCACATAGTCTGTCCTTTGTGAGTAGTTTTTCCTGTGCTGCTAACCATATTATAAATCTATACTTGGGTAGGGTGATACTAGTCCACACCAACGTTACAATAGGGTCACGCGGAGCTGGTCCTAATAAGGCTAAATAGCTATGCGTTGCTGAGTATTTGGCATTTGTTGTTAGACAATATTTTCCTCCTTGATACCAGTCCTCCATTTTCAATTTGAGCTTGTGAAGGTTCCTCCAATACCAGCTGCTATCAACTGGTGGTTGACATGTCCAGAAATTCTCTCCATTCTTCATATAAACACTATGTATCCATTTTACCCACAAAATATCCTTCTTTTCCATGATCAACCAGATAAGTTTTCCTACAAGTTCAATATTCCATAATTTGCAGCTCCTAATATTCAATCCTCCTTGACATTTGGGTCTGCATAGTGCTTCCCAAGCTACTAGATGAACCCTCTTCTTCTCCTCATGACTCCCCCATAAAAAATTCCTACACAACTTATCCACCTTCTTTAACACCCCCTGAGGCAAGATGAATAATGACCCCCAGAAGTTATGTATTGAAAACAGTACAGACTGTATAAATTGTAATCTCCCTGCGTAAGATAAATTCTCTGATTCTGCAAGTAATTTTCAAACATAGCTGATGGCATTCCATTTTTGTCCACTTTTTAGGTGATAAGGGAAGTCCCAGATACCTAATAGGAAAAGATCCCACTGTAAACCCTGTAATGTACATAATTTTCTCCTTAATAACATCCTTGATACCTGCCACGAAAATGTTAGACTTGTCTATATTGGCAGAAAGTCCAGTAACATTTGAAAAGTGGTGCGAGGCTTCCATTATCCTCCTGATATAGGCCTCATTGCCTTTACAAAATATCATTAGATCATTCGCGAAGGTAAGATGTGTCAACTTCAATTCCTTGCACATGGGATGATATTTAAAGTCCGGCAAGTTGCTCATTTTGCGTAGGATTCTAGAAAGGTATTCCATAACATACACAAACAGCAAGGGGGAATGGGATTTCCTTGTCGCAAGCCCCTTCTACCCTCAAAATATCCATAACTATCTCCATTCAATTTAATTGAAAACTTGGTTGTAGTCACACATAGCATGATTAGCTGACTAAACTTCTCAGGGAACCATATATGCAGAGCATTTCCTTTATTAATTCCCATCTAATCATATCATATGCCTTTCTTAAATCGATCTTCATAAGACATCTTGGACTTGTTTTCCTGTTGTAGTGCCTCAATAAGTCGTGGAACATAAGGATATTGTATATCAATGACCTGTGTTGGATAAATGCAGCTTGCGTCTCCTGTACTAAGGATGGCAGTACAGTTTTTAATCTCTTGTAGATCATTTTAGACACATTTATAGATTACGTTGCAACACGCAATGGGTCTATATTGACTAGGATTCTTAGGCCACTCCACCTTAGGTATGAAAGTAATACTTGTAGCTTTAAGTTGACGTATCATCTTGCCAGTTCTGAACACCTCCAACACTGCATCAGTTATGAGGTCGCCAGTTATTGCCCAAGTACTCTTGAAAAAACCACTTCCATATCCATCCGGCCCAGGGTTGCTTTTTGGGTTAATCCCAAACATTGCTTCCTTGACATCCTCCCTAGTGAACTCCTGCAATAATTTCACCTGTTGTTCTACAGTTAAGGTATGTCCATGAGTCAGAAAACCTTCAGAAGTAGGCTTCCTTGGACCTCCAGTTTCTCCCATCATTGCAGTGTAGTATCTCACAAAGACTTCAGCCACATCTTTAAGATCTATCACAACCTTTTTGTTCTCATCGGTAATTTGTATCACAGTTTGCATTAATCTCTTTTGCTTTAGAATTGAGTGAAAGTACTTGGTATTGCCATCACCAAGCTTTACCCATTTAGCCTTTCTACTTTGCACCAGCATCATCTCTGTAAGATAGCTTGATCTTCTAAATTTCTGGCTAAGTTCCATTTCTTCTTGCTGTAGTTTCTTTTCTAGTGGGTTCAGATCAAGCTTTTCTTGACATTGTTTAAGCATTGTTCTATCTTCATTTGCTTCATTTATCATTTTACTGAAGTGGTGAGTGTGCAGACTCCTGAGTTTGTGTTTCAGGTACTTCAATTTTCCTATAACTTGATACATCTTACATCCCATACCAGGTTGCTGCCAACCACTTTTTACTAACCCCGTAAAGTCAGGATGCATGCTCCAAGCATTACAGTATTTGAACGGTTTCCTGGTTCTTATGTCTTAAGAAGCTAATGTCAAGTAAGGAGAACTATGATCACTCATCCCCCCAACCAAATATTGTACTTTACAAGCAGGTGCATGATCTAACCACTCACCATTAGCAAAGGTCCAGTCCAGCTTTGAAAAACTTCTATTTGTTACATATTTATTGTTCCAGGTGTAATTACAGTCCAGTCTAGGTAGCTCAATCAACCCACATCAGTCTACACTTTCTTGGAAATCCTTCACCTCTGGGATAGTCACCGGGTTCCCACCTATTCTGTCCTCCATATGTAGCATAGCATTGAAATCACCTGTGAGAATCCAAGGCAGAGTAGTGCCTTGGAATTGGGCTAGGTAATTCCATAGGTCCTGCCTCTCTATTCTCTCATTGTGCCCATACACTATAGTAAGTAAAAACTGCATCAATACAAGTATATGCTCCACCTTGCAGGATTATGCTTGGGAAGTTTCACTATGTACTGTCACCTTGTAACTGTTTTCCTTCCATAATAACCAAATCCTCCCTTTGTAGTGGGAGGAATGGTTTGTAATGAACTTCCAACCTCCAAAGATCTTATCGGCCACCATTTGTACTCTATTTGATTTTATTTTAGTCTCTACAAGACCAACCATAGCTTTCAAATCATCACAAAGGAGTTTCACCTCTCACATTCCAGCATTCTAGCTTAACCGTCCCTCCAAGGGATAGTATTCAGCCCATCCCCATGCTTGGCAACATTTTCCTGCCTACTCTGAACTTTCCCTTCCCTGTTCAAACTTTGGAAAGTGTTATCTACATGTACAGTAGTGGTATGCACTACTTTATTCTGGGATGATGAGCCAACAACCTTTTGGGGTTTTTCCCATCCATCATCACTCGTCTTCAACATCATGTCTCCAGTGTCTTTAGGAGGTTGTACCCCCCCCCCCCCCTTACCAGTGTTTCTGCCTGCCTCTGTATTGTTTATATTGTCCTTTGTAGCCTTTACATTCACCAGTTTTCTCCTTTTTCTGATTTTTCCTGCATTTGTCCCCTGTGTGACCATATTTCTTGCAACATTCACATATTATAGGTTTCCAATCGTACGTCACCTACTGAGTAATCACATTGCCTTTCTCATTACGAAACATAACTTCCTCCGGTAATTCTGTATCTACCTTGACCTCTACAAGTATTCGAGCAAAGTTTATCCCCACCTTTTTCTCAGTCTATTTATCCACCATCAGTGGTTTCCCAATTAAATTAAACTTCCGATCTTACTTAGTCCCCGTGCACTCCAGTACTTAAAATCCAAGCCTTCCAATTTAACCCAAATTAGTATTGATTTTAGTTCTTCTCTAGTAAAATCCATATCAGCTGTCCAATTCTTAACAATGAGAGGTTTATTATCAAAATGGTATATCCCTCCTTGGATCACATCGTTCTTCCCTACTTCACTGTCAAATCTCACCATTATTATACGATTCTTCATCATAGGAACTTTGTTAATCCCGTGTTATCCCCGTATACGCTGGATATAACCATTTAACACTGCAAACGGAGGGTGCGCTCCAAGTACATAGCAAACTACGGAGTTACGCCAGAATTCAACTTCTGAGCTAATGTCCTCTGCGTCAATGGCTCCGATGAACTGATCCCCTATATTAATTGGGTCAACACATTCCAGTTTGAATCCTGCATTATCAATTTTTGAGATGTCAAAACTATCCCATACACTAAGTACTTTGCCTTGACTTTTACCAGAAGGCGCAGATTGAGCCTCAACCTCGTCAGCCCAGGACAACTTAACATTCGTTTCCTGCTGAGTTAAACTTACCCATTCCTCCACCTGCTAATTCGTTTGTGTATCCAGTTTTTTATTTTGCCCTAATTTCCTTCCCGGCGACCCCAAATTTTTTGAGGCCATAGATGAACTCTCCACTACATTAGCCTGCATAATTGCCCCTCCTAGCTGGGTAACTTGTTTAGTAGAACAGGTATTTATATGCCCTAGGGAAGAAGGACAATTTTACCTGGTAGAGTTTCAACATGGTAGTTAGGTGAATGTCTGAGCTTCGCCTCATAGTTTGCACAAACTCGTCATAGTACAACATGGTAGTTAGGGCAATTTCTGTCATTCTTGAGGTTCATTAGTTTGCACAAACTCGTTAATGATATATTTTTATAACTTGGAGTTGTGGTATTTAGACAGTTTAGTTTGCTTACTGCTTGTCATAGTACAAAATGTCTTGTTTCCATATTGCTAGCTGTTGCATTGGTCTAATGGTTCCATTGTACGTAGATGGCTAGTGGAGTTGTGGTATTTAGACAGTTTAGTTTGCTTACTGCTTGTCATAGTACAAAATGTCTTATTTCCATATTGCTAGCTGTTGCATTAGTCTAATGGTTCCATTGTACGTAGATGGCTGGTAGGAAACGAAACATGTCAAATGATATAGATATGCATGTCCTGTACAAGGAATTGGATGGAGCTTCATGCCCTATATGCATGGATCATCCACATAATGTCGTTCTTCTCCTTTGTAGCTCTCATGATAAGGGATGCTGGTCATACCTTTGCGATACAAGTTATTGGCATTCAAGTTGTCTGGATTGTTTCAAAAGACTAAGAGCCGAAAATAAGGACACTACTCATAATATGACACAGGAAACCTGCATATTGCTGTTGAGACACCCGTCGAGTTACAAAGACAAATAGTTCAAACCATCCATTTCTCAAGTTCTTCTAACCGCAACTGATCTATACCGGTACTAAACAGATTCAACCTATGCTAACAGTCTCATTTGCTCTATGCAGTGGTCCGTCCCTCTAAAGCACATGTTGTAACCTGAACTTTCAATAACAAGTAGCACTGGTGAATTTTATTGAAACGAAAGCAAAGATGAACAATACTAACTGATATAGTTACTATTGCTAGAAGAAGAGGGTAAAGATGAGAAAGGTTATAGAGAGAAAGAGAGGTGAGGAAATGAGAATACGCTGCAACACAGTACGATGATGCCCTACTTCTATCCTAGATACTGCATAATATACACGTTCCTCATCCCGGTTGCCATATATAATCCTTCAAAAGCCTATTGACATGTTTTTTCCTATTGCTCCTACGTGGCTGCTTCTCAGGACCAATTTCTTCAGTTTGAACGGCCAACCCATTTACTTCGTTGTCTAATGTTGGTTCACTGGTTGGGTTCATAACATTACTCTCTCCTGAAAGGAGAACCTTGTCCTTAAGGTTCTGAGTAGTTGAATCTTGGAGCTTCAATGGAGTAATTATCAGCTAGAGAAGTTATTTCATTTAGTAAAATTTTTTTTTTAAGAATTTGAGTAAAACTAAGAAAAAAAAGTGTCTTTCTGTAACCTCATTATTCCCTCGACTATTTTCTCCTAAACTTTTTTACAATAGAATTAAGGTTTAATTCTAATTTCTAAGGAACCTTTCATTCTCATCTTCCTCTCTGAACTACGGGTGAAGCTCCCGAGGTCACCCTACATACTCTTTGAACTTCGATAATTTCACATTAGAGTAATTAGTCGTTTTGGATATTTTTTATTAATTATAGTTGTTTATGTATTGATCAGTGAGCCCTTAACATTAAAAAGTGAATAGAACCAAATGCAGCTATTTTCTGATCATTTAGAAAATTAACACTAAATTCCTCATTGTGTATAATATACCCTCGAAAAGTAAAACAACCTCTCTACCTCCAAGAGGTGGTAAGGTCTGCTCACTGCACTGAAACCCATATTTTCATCAAATTGGAAATCTATAAGGTCATCTTAGTATCTTGAATTGTTTAGTGCTTTATCCCTTTTTCTTATGATGGAAGTATTCGGGACAGTTTGCTCGTAAATCTGCTATTTCATTGGGTAGCAGCCAACTCTCACCAACATAGGTACCGGTAACTCGGCCTACCAAGGCTTACGTTGATGAGTTTGTACTGGAATTTTGAACTGGTCTCAATTCCATGTGGCTTAATAAGGCTAGAGCACAGGGACTTGTCATTTTTCCTCATTAAGCCCACTTCAAAGTGCTTTCCAATGACATTTAAACTTCCTAACTGCCTTATTAAAATACAGCACCATGAAAAAACGGTACTGATAGTTTCAACTAAAATACTGCCTCATTTGCAGAAAGCATCTCTTGGTAGATCAGCCACTCGTCAAGAGGTTTGGAAGAAGACTCATACGAAAATTAGAGATGGAAAAGAAGTCGTCTGGATCGAGACACGGGCAGAGAATATCTATGTAAGTTCAAATCTTACTTTTTTCTTTTTGACGTTGAATATCATTAAAATATAATAATTTCCTAATTCAAGTGACAATGTAGAAGATGTTTTATGAGATTACAATATGTTGTCCTTCAAATGTGCAGTAAGTGTAGCAACCAAACAGACTCCACCTTGAGGTGTATTTCACAATAAGATGTTTAGGGAAAGCGAGCAATTTAAGACGTTTAGGAGGTTCACTCCTTGTTATAATTTCTTTCTTGGAATTTTTACTAGATGTGGCTTACACAACCAACTAGGAGTTTTGCAATTTACAGTTGCACTATTGCAATTGCAAACTTGTGAGGCAGATGAACCACCTGGAAGAAATAAACTTTTTCCTCATAGGTTAACTCTGATATGTCATGCATGATAACTGATCCCACTTAAACTCTTCATGGCATGTTGATATCAAGACTTATCCAACCAGATATTGCCCACTTGTAATATGCCAAGTGTTGACACCTAATTTTTGCCCTCCGCGACTAAATTTAATTCTGAGTTTCTTCAGTTTTTAATAAACCAAAATAATTATTTCATCCAAATAAAAAAAAAAACTTAAAATATTTTTCGTACGTGATTTTGTCATTTTAAGTAGCGATTATATACTATCGTGTTCAGTTATACGAGATTATATAATTTGTTACTTAAATATTTATTTTACAAAATATCGGATTTAATTAAGGCTTATCTTGAAAATAAATTCAAATGATTAAAATCTTAATTTAAATATAATTTATTCTCAAAAATAATTTATTTGGATAAATATGCATTCATTTTATTAAATCAAGAAGCTCGGGATTAAAAAAAAAAGGTATTAATTCTTATCGAATTTTAATTTAATTTAGCCAATCTATTAGATTTGACCATAATTGAAAATTGGTCATAATTGCAATGCAATTCGTCAATTAATTTGGTCAAAATAAATAAATATGGCTAAATTTTAAATTCCAATTGGGGTTATATTTTAAATAACCCCAAAATTCTCAAGAACTCTCATAACTTCTACCCAATTACCACCAAAAAATAAATTCAAATTGTACTATTCCCCCCAACTTTGTCCTTTTCCAATTTTGAAATTCAAAGATTGTACTACATTGTACTATTCCCCCCCCCACACACACACACATTATCTTCCACCTCACCTTATCTTTAATTTTTACATTCCAAAAACCCCCCTAAATGCTTTTTCTCCCACATTGGTAGATGACAAGAAATAAATCTCTATCCTTTCCTATAAATACTTTTCTCCCACAGTGGTGGAAAAGGAAAAAAAATACTCCATTCTCTCCTATAAATACTACCACTACTTTGGTAGAGAGATGAGAGAAAAGGCAAAAAAAAAAAAAAAGGCTAGAAAGGGGGAAGAAAATCCTTTTGAGCAAAAATAGTTATTTTTATTTAGTAAAAATTTTTGTTTCATAAAGTTGATCAGCTAATCAAAATTTTTGAGTTGCCGGCGATGTTTTTCGGTGGTGGTTGATTCCAACGAAGCTCGTAGTCTCGTTTTGCTTCCCCCCAAAAGTTAAACACACCTTCTTCTTCTTTTTTTTTATTATTTTAGTTTTTATTATCGTTTTTCTCTTCATCTTTTTTCTTCTTCGTAGTTCGTAGATATAATTTTATTTGTTGGGATTGTATGTTATAGATGGCCTTGAAGTCCCTGGGACGTTGTGGTATCGATATTCTAATTATTTTCATGTTCATGATATAAAAATGAGCTAGCAATAGTTGTATGCGCCTTTTTTTGACTTTATTCTTTGATTATTTTAGATAAAGTTTCAATCTTTTCTTAAAAGATGGATTTATGCTTTTTTTAAACTCATTGTTGTTGGATACATTTGTTTTTAGTATGTAAAGTTACTGCCACAATGGCCATTGCATATCATTGCCGCAAAGGCCATCACATATCATTGCCGCAGAGGCCATTCAATAAATGTTGACGCGCTAGACACAATGCTGGCGTCGAGGATATCATCATCATTCAATATCTGACGACACGCTAGACACAACGCTGGCGTAGAAGATATCATCAGTATTCAATATCTGTCGACACGCTAGACACAACGCTGACGTAGAGGGTATCATCAGCATCCATTACATATCGGTTGACGCGCTAGACACAACGCTGGCGTTGAGGATATCATCAACATTCAATATCTGTTGACGTGCTAGACACAACGCTGGCGTCGAGGATATCATCAGCATTCAATATCTGTTGACGCGCTAGACACAACGCTGGCGTCAAGGATATCATCATCATTCAATATCTGACGACACGCTAGACACAATGCTAGCGTAGAGGATATTATCAGCATTCAATATCTGTCGACACGCTAGACACAACGCTGGCGTAGAGGGTATCATCATCATCCAATATATCTATCGACACGCTAGACACAACGCTGGCGTAGAGGGTATCATCAGCATCTAATATATATGTCGACACGCTAGACACAATGCTGGTGTCGAGGATATCATCAGCATTCAATATCTGTTGACGCGCTAGACACAACGCTGGTGTAGAGGGTATCATCAGCATCCAATATATCTTTCGACATGCTAGACACAACGCTGGCATCGAGGATATCATCAGCATTCAATATCTGTTGACGCGCTAGACACAACGCTGGCGTCGAGGATATCATCAGCATTCAATATATCTGTCGACACGCTAGACACAACGCTGGCGTCGAGGATATCATCAGCATTCAATATTTCTGTTGACACGCAAGACACAACGCTGGCGTCGAGGATATCATCATCTTTTCATGAATCAGCATCTGAATACATTAAGAGCACATGATTTGGAGGGACGCCTTCAGGTCGCTATCTAAGGATGAGTGATATATAAGATTTCCTAGCAATTGACAATTTGAAGGTCATCTATAAGTCATATTATTTGAAATAGGATAGTGTGCAAGTTCACCTATGAGTTGATAGCCTATAGTTCATCCGTAAGCCACAATAACATCCTAACCGGATAGTGTGCAAGATCACCCAAAAGTTGATAGTTCAAAAGTTATCCATAAGTCGCAACTAAATCCTTATCGGAGGATATGCAAGATTGTCAAATTGATACGTCCAAGGGTTCTCTATAAGCCGCGTCATATCCAAGATCGATTATGTGCAGGATTACTCAAAGATGATCAATTTGAGGGATTATCTATAAGTCATATTGTATCCAAGGTCGGATGATGTGCAGGAACACCTGAAAGCTAGCGATTGGAGGGATATCTGTAAGTCATCTCTTATCCAAAGTCGGATGATGTGCAGGATTACCTAAAACCTAGAAATTCAAAGGATATCTATAAGTCGCCTCATATCCAACATCAAATAATACGCAAGATCATTTAAAGATTGACAATTTAGGAAAAATTTATAAATCGATCATCGGCTACAACCGGAGAGGTTATCATGCCACATACAACAAGTGATATAGGTACAATAAAGGATGACTTCGCTTTTCAGGCCACAACTCATGTGGAGATATGGATAAATATGCATTCATTTTATTAAATCAAGAAGCTAGGGATTAAAAAAAAAAGTATTAATTCTTATCGAATTTTAATTTAATTTAGCCAATCTATTAAATAGATTTGACCATAATTGAAAATTGGTCATAATTGCAATGCAATTCGTCAATTAATTTGGTCAAAATAAATAAATATGGCTAAATTTTAAATTCCAATTGGGGTTATATTTTAAATAACCCCAAAATTCTCAAGAACTCTCATAACTTTTACCCAATTACCACCAAAAAATAAATTCAAATTGTACTATTCCCCCCAACTTTGTCCTTTTCCAATTTTAAAATTCAAAGATTGTACTACATTGTACTATTTCCCCCTCACATTATCTTCCACCTCACCTTATCTTTAATTTTTACATTCCAAAAACCCCCTAAATGCTTTTTCTCCCACATTGGTGGAAAAAGAAAAAAAATACTCCATTCTCTCCTATAAATACTACCACTACTTTGGTAGAGAGATGAGAGAAAAGGAAAAAAAAAAGGCTAGAAAGGGAAAAAAAATCCTTTTGAGCAAAAATAGTTATTTTTATTTAGTAAAAATTTTTGTTTCATAAAGTTGATCGGCTAATCAAAATTTTTGAGTTGCCGGCGACGTTTTTCGGTGGTGGTTGATTCCAACGAAGCTCGCAGTCTCGTTTTGCTTCCCCCCAAAAGGTAAACACACCTTCTTCTTCTTTTTTATTATTATTTTAGTTTTTATTATCGTTTTTCTCTTCATCTTTTTTCTTCTTCGTAGTTCGTAGATATAATTTTATTTGTTGGGATTGTATGTTATAGATGGCCTTGAAGGCCCTGGGACGTTGTGGTATCGATATTCTAATTATTTTCATGTTCATGATATAAAAATGAGCTAGCAATAGTTGTATGTGCCTTTTTTTGACTTTATTCTTTGATTATTTTAGATAAAGTTTCAATCTTTTCTTAAAAGATGGATTTATGCTTTTTTTTAAACTCATTGTTGTTGGATACATTTGTTTTTAGTATGTAAAGTTATTTTCTTTATGTTTAGAAGAATAGTTAATGTTGAATGTTTTGCTTTTTCACCTTATTCTTTGATTATTTGAATAAAGTTTAGATCTTTACTTGAAAAACGATACCCATGTTTTGTTTAAACTTATTGTTGGTAGATATATTTGTTTTTAGCATGTAAAGTTATTTCCTTTATGTTGAAAAGAATAGATAATATTGATTGTTTCTCTTTTTTTACTTTATTCTTTGATTATTTTGGATAAAGTTTAGATCTTTACTTGAAAAACAATACTCATGTCTTGTTTAAACTTATTGTTGGTAGATATGTTTTTTTTAGCATGTAAAGTTGTTTATTTTATGTTGGAAGAATAGTTATTATTATTTGTTGTGCCTTAATAAAAATAGTAATTAGTTAAGTCAAGAATTTGTCATTTGCTTACTAATTATTTTAATGGATTTCAAAACCCTCATATAAGATATGAAGTGCTAGCCTTATTTTTCATCCAAGATGTTTATTCCTTTTTGTTCGCATGTTGTCTTTTCAAAATGATAAGAAAGTGCGAACTTTCGCGGCTAAATAAGATTATTTGGATATTTTTGACTCATGCATAGTATGATTGTGAAACGATATTTCACTTTTAGAAATGCTAAACTTTTATTCTTATTTTCTTACTCCGGATTGTTATATGTGCTCTTTGTGTGTGTAAAGACTTGATTCATGTCACTCTTTTATTCATAATGTCAAAAGAGAATCAACGATGTCTTAGAAATATAAACCATAGATCGTTACACGTTTTTCCATAAAATATTGATTGTGATTTAGATGTATCAATTTTCGTTAATATCGCCTTAATTGAGATTTAGGATTCTCTTGCTTGAAAAGTTAAGCTTTATTTTCTTTTGTTATACGGATTAGTATCTATGTTTGTTCAATTTTAGAAGTCATGAGTATTTTCCTTGTTGCCTCATCTCTTTACTTTCGCAAGCTTATGTTGTTTGTTTCTTGTATTAATTCATTGAATATGACCTCCTTCCTTTTACCTTTATTCATTCTTGTATGAACATAAATCACGAGGCATGTAGGTGGGTGTCTTTGCTTTGCATTTTATTTGTTGACTCTCATTCTTGTGCAAGTGTTCTTATCATTGTCATTCAAAAATTGGTTCTTGATATTTTCTTTTGCTTTGAAATATGTCACTTTTATGCCTTGAACGTATATTAATTTCTGTATCTTTTCTTTGCATGCAAAAAATATCTCGAGTCCAAATGGACTCCTCTCCTCCTGCATTTCGTAATGGGTAAATGAGGCTCACCCCTTCGAGTCAAGTTCGAAGTTTAAACCCAAGGTCCACTACATGGCGTGCGGGTGCTAGAAGATAGACAAAGAAGGAAAATGGGTCAAAACTCATTGATGAGGTCACTAAGAGACTTGAAAAGTCTCGATTTTTATTATTGTCTTCTTCTTATTTATTCATTTAATCATTTACTTATTCATTTATTTGGGGCCTCGAAGCCAAAGTTGTATTTAATATAGGTGAAGTGAGACTCGAGCCAAAGGCTCGAAAAATAG
This sequence comes from Capsicum pubescens, assembly GCA_030864215.1. Classification (NCBI taxonomy): domain Eukaryota; kingdom Viridiplantae; phylum Streptophyta; class Magnoliopsida; order Solanales; family Solanaceae; genus Capsicum; species Capsicum pubescens. Next base: position 281,376,896 of record CM061543.1, on the reverse strand, counting down.
TTTAGGACAGGTGAAATGGGTCGGAAGCCCAACTAGACTAGGACAGGTCTCGTTGATTTGGGCACAATGGCCTAAATCCTTTACTTTCTCCTTCCTTCCCCTTTTATGTGTTTATTTGTTTATTAGTTTTGTTTAGACTTAGTTAAAATCCCTACTAAGTCGCCAAAATCTATTTTACACAAGTCTTTTTTTTTTTGAAAAAAATCAAATCACTATTTCAACAAATTAATCTTTTCGAAGTTAATCAAAAGACGATTTTCAAACAGTCAGGATAACCGCAAGTTAGCGGACGTTTTAGGTGCCTAACACCTTCCTAAAATGTTAATAAGAACCGCTTATCTAGAATCTCTAACTTAAAACGATTTTCCTTTTTTGAATCGTTTGAAGTAACTCTCTAAAGGTTTCTTAATTTCTTTTCAAAATTAAGTGGCGACTCTTTTCAAAAGTCAAAATTTCCACAAAACAGAAATGGCGACTCTTCTGGGGATCTAACTAGGTTCTAACCAAATGTTTTATTTCGTCTTTGATTAACTGTTTATATGTTTATGTGTTTCGATTATGTAAAGTTTAATTATCGCATCTCATGGCATTTCCTGCATCTTATAAACTGTTTTGGGGTTTTGTGGATGTCCCGGCCCTTGTTGTTCACTTCCAAAATGTGTCTGAAATACGAACAGCTTATCAACACGTGAGTCATCTGACGTTGTTCGTATTTTCAAACTCAAGTTGTCCGCTTGAGAACCAGTGTCCAAGCCTACTTTAGACACCGAGGATAGAACAAAACCAAAATTCTATTTTAGGCATGTGCCTAGGACGACCCAATATCTGAGCGGGGTATTGGGCCCATTAGAAAACCTGCCCTGTGTCTATTTGACCCTAAGTCAATCACAGACGAACCATGCTTATGTGTTGAAGAAATATATGTTTGTCTAAATTCAATCCATTATCCTTTGGGGTCGGGGAAAGGCTTATTTTGTCTTCTTTTATGTAGATATGGCTCAATTTCATTCTCGTGAAAAGTTCAAGATGGTCACCAAACCCGACGATTACCTGAAACTGTGGTGGGATTACATGGGTACAGAAGAGAGAAAGATTGTTAGAACACACATTGGGCATCTTCCTTCTTTGATCGAGATGGACGCTTGGCCCGAAATGATCCATGTACTAACAACTTTTTGGGATGATCAGAACATGGTATTTTGCTTCGGGGATGTTGAATTGACTCCCACCATTGAAGAGGTATTGATTTGCTACGAGAGTACGGAAATGTGTTTTAAGAGAAAGGAGACACCGGATAAGAATATTTTAGTCCCGGATATGTGGGATCGTCAAAAGATCAAGGAAGCATTTTTAACTGATGACGACACCTGGCTAGGAGAACGGGATGGAGTAAATATCACTTTTCGTGAGTTGTACCGTCGGTTCGGAAGATTCAACTCTTTTCACAAATTTGGGCATAAATTGGAGTCGGAAGCAAAATGGAAGGAAACGAGAGCTTTTGCATTCGCGGTAGGCCTACTTGGAACCATGGTGTTCCCGCAGGGGGGAAATGGCACAATTCATCCGAGGGTTGTCACAGTGACCCATGCACTCTTCTTTGGAATGGAATACAATTCTAAAAAAGTATTCCACAACTTAGCCCCCATGATTGTCGCCGACATATATCGCGCTTTGGGAAGATGTCAGGTCGAGAATCGTTTCTTTCAAGGCTGCAACCTTATATTAAAATGGTGGATGATGATGCATTTGGTGAAAAATCCTAGAACGGCACAACCTGATCACAAAATAAGGAGAAATCTGCTAGAATCGCACGACATGTGGTTATTTTTACACAAGTTCAAAAAGGAAGCATCCCACGAATTTTGGTTTAAGACTCTTGGAGAATTAAGAGATGGCGATGTCCAATGGCCCCTTAACTATCTTCGTTCAGGGAAATACATCATTCGAGGGGGCGAATGGCCTTTTTTAGTGCTCCCGGGTCTCAGGGGAACCCGCCCCTACAATCCTGGCAGAGTTCTTAGGCAATTCGAGATCAAGCAGGAGACGCCTCAAATCGATTCTATGCTCAGATTCTTCACCGAATATGATGAAAGTAAGCCCTCTCTCAAAGACTACATGATAAATGGATGAAGAAGGAAAAAGTGGGTAGAAGTCTCTTTCCGTATAGGGTATGAACCTGAAGTCAGCGACACTTAAAAGGAGTGGTTGAAAAAGAGCCTCACCGGAGCATTGAATCCGGGACTAAATGTGCCCACTCGGGTTGTGGATGTAGAATCCGAGCATCAAATTTGGCTTCACAGGCTACAACATGAGTTCCAGAAAAGTGAAATTACGCACCGGCAGATGCATATGGAAGACGTTTTAACCATACATACATTGAGGGAAGAGTTGAAAAGATCTAGGCAAGACGATGATGATGCCAGGCAATGCCTAATCAATTTGGACGATAGCATGGCCTCCCAACTCGACAGTATAGGAGAAATGACTTACGACTGCAAGGCACAATTATGCAGGAGTCACCTTATCATCAATAGGTATCAAATAGAACATGAGGTAAACAAGGAAAAGAAGGCGAAAGCAGACGAAGAAGCCTCCAGTAGCTAGCTTTTCTATTCTCCCCTGTGCGGGAACTTATCTTTTTTCATGTTATTTCCCCTTTTCCCTAAAAATTGTATCCCTATTTCGTTATCTTTTGTAGGCATTTATGCCCTTTTTGTGTCTATATGAGTTGGGGGTTAATGGATTGACTTTGAGGAAGCATATATTTTCTTCAAAAAATCGTTAGGCCTGAACCCTTGGCTCAAAAAGGGTCACCCCAATTAGAATACACGTTATTTTAATGTCTTGTGTGATATAACTGTTTTATGTGCTTATATGCGTTGGTTGAGATCAAAGAAAAGTTTATCCACTATGACCTATGAATGAATTTGGCTATGACTCGAACAACTCTGTGTGATTATTTCTTGTCAAATATTTTGCATTACTTATCACATACGGAAACTAACACATTTGCCTTTGAGTTGTTTTACTTTAAAGATAACAGAAATTACTCCGTGTTGATAAACTGGAAGAACATCCCTACTTTACCAGATCGAAAACACAGAAAATCCCATCCTCGGACCATCATTCAAAAATGACAAGAAATGACGAAGAAAGCTCACTAGCTATCCGGGATAATGTGATAGCAGAACAGAATGAGATGATTGCGGAACTTGCAAGAAAATTAGAATTGCTTCAGGAGGAAATAAATTGCACTCGAGAATTGGCTAACTTGGCCATCACCGTTAATGCCCCTGCTCCGGGGGGACACAGGACTCCACTTCAAATCCCTCCCCTCAGTACCCCTATTCTCAGGGACCAACCAACTAACGTATCATCCGGCTCCGCTCCTCCATTTGTCTGAAACACTAATCGTGAAAATAATCTAGACGCCTACCATCCACAAAGTCCATCCACAACCCCAAAAAACGCGTCTTCGAATCCATTCCCAAATCCTCAAAACACATTCTCAAATCAACAAAACGCATTCCCAAATCCGCAAGATTTACTCCCAAATCCACAAAATATGGCAAACCTACCTTCGAATTCACCAAATTCATTTCCAAATCTGCAAAATCCCTCTCATATTCTGCCAAACTACTTACAAGGCCCATATAACCTTTCCAATTTCCAAAACGTTTCCCCACTTACCAACCAAATTCCCTCCATCTGCAAAATCAAGCCTTACTTCTAAATCACCCTCAAGCCATCATATCCCCTGATATTTATGAACCCCTTCCTAACCCCGAGATGGACCATTACGAGGAGAAGGAGAAGGAATGGAGGGCCCAGCATGAAAGGAATTTACTAGCCATGCAAGAAGAGATCATGTGGATCAAAGAGTATCACAGGGCCAAGGACCACGACGGTTTGGGGTATGACGATTTGTGTGTTCACCCAGGAGTAGACCTACCAGAAGGATACAAGGTCCCTAAGTTTGAGATGTTTGACGATATCGGAAATCCAATGGCCCATCTAAGAAGGTACTACAAGCAACTAGTAGGGAAAGGGAAAAACGAGGCGTTATTAATGCGCCAATTCAGTCAAAGTTTGAATGGTGAAGCCTTGGAGTGGTTCATGTCTCAGGAGCCGAAAAGGTGGACTGGTTGGAGGACATTGGCCAAGAGTTTCCTTGACCGGTTCGCATTCAACATTGAAATAGTCCCTGATCGGTATTCACTAGATCGGATTAAATAAAAGAGCGTTGAGAGTTTTAAGATTATGTTTTTCGTTGGAGGAAAGAAGCTGCCAAAGTGCAGCCCCCAATGTCCGAGGAGGAAATGGTATCCGTGTTCTCTCGCGCTCAAGAAGGAGAATATTATACCAGGATGGTATCCGCTGTCAGAGCAACCTTTGCAGATTTGGTAAAAATAGGAGAATCATTAGAGGAAGGTATTCGGACAAGAAAAATTGCCAAAACCCCAATATCATCTGGAATTGCCATATTTTCTAAGAAGAAGAAGGAAGAGGTAGGTGGGATTTCTGCAATTCTGTTACAAAATTGAAACATCGGTTCAATTCTAGAAACATTTTATCTTCCCCGCCATCACTTAACCTTCCGCACGCATTCTACATCCACCCCCAATACCAAACTCCACTCCCAAACATCCCACCATCATACCAAGCTCCACAGCCAAATATCTTTCCCCAATACCCAGTTCCACCTCCAAATTATCAGTCTCATTTCCAAACTACTCCCCCAAATAGCCGAACAAATTTCCAAACACCTCCAAATTACCACCAAGTACCCTTTCCTAGTAATCTAAGCCCGTATAACCTCCAACGTCCAAACCACGAAAAGAAACCTCCCCGAAACTTCACTCCACTAGCTGAAAGTCCCACCCAATTATTTGAAAGATTGAAGAATGCTGGTCATTTGCAACCAGTACAGCCAAAGCCTGTCAATCCAAGATCCCGGTTTTATCACCCTGATCAAAATTGTGCCTATTATTCAGGGGCAGCAGGGCATAGTACCGAGGACTGTCTTATCTTGAAACACAGAATCCAAGATCTGATTGATCAAAAGGTCATCACGCTCCAGGTACCTACTCCAAATGTTAGCAGTAATCCACTGCCCAACCATGGGGGATCTACAGTTAACATGATTGAAATAGAAGGCGAATGGGTATCTGGCAAGACCATTACTCAGGTGAACTCCAAAAAGCGCAAAAGAGAGAAAGAGGTAGGAAAGATAGAGAAAGCTGTAGCTGCCTTAAGTATCAGCGAGAAAACCCCATTTATAGTGATGATTGCACCGACTCAAGTGTACGCTCCCCCTCCAAAGAAGAAATTTATTGTGCAAACCGCCGCTGCCTAGGGGATGACGCGATCAGAATGATGTTACATCCCTGAGGAATTGACCAACAAGAAAGATTCACAGAAAAGGCCAATCACTGAAGGAGAGGCTGAGGAATTTTGGAGGCGTATGCAACTAAAGGATTACTCAATTGTCAAACACTTGGAGAAAATGCCGGCCCAAATCTCTGTCTTGGCACTATTATTGAGATCGCAACACCACCGACAGGCTCTATCGAAGGTCTTAGAGGAAGCGTATGTTCCCGTAGGAACGAGCGTTGAAAATTTGGTTGCGATGATAGGGAACGTTGTGGGGAACCATCGCATATCATTCAGTGACGAAGAGTTTCCGTATGAAGGAGCAATGCACAACAAAGCCATGCATGTCAACATCATTTGTCGAGATTATACAATTAATCAGGTATTAATAGAAGATGGATCTGGTGTGAATATTTGTCCCCTCTCCACGCTGGTCCAAATGGGCTATGATCTGGGGAAAATTCGTCAAAGCCACGTAAATGTGAGAGCATTCGATGGAGGGTAGAGAGCTACCATAGGAGAGATTGATTTGCACATCCAAATGGGGCCCGCTAAGTTTATGACTAAGTTTCATGTTATGGATATCCATCCTAGCTACAACCTAATTTTGGGAAGACCATGGATACACGGGGCAAAGGCAATTTCATCACCCCTTTATCAATTATTGAAGTTCATTTGGAAAGATCATGAAGTAGTCATCCAAGGAGAAGGAAGTCGAGCGGACCGTCCCAATGGTTATGTGCCGGTGATTGAAGATGTTCCAAAAGGTAGCAGTTTCTATACAGTGGAAATTGTAAATGCTGCGGAAAGAGATTGGACACCCAAAATATCAATGCCTTCTGTCTACAAAATTATTGCAACCGTGATGTTAAGAAATGGGTTCGAACCTGGTCGACGCTTGGGCAAGAATTTACAAGGAATTATCAAGCCTATTGTGATCCCAGAGAGAAGCTCTAAGCACGGGTTTGGGTATCAGCCTACCAGAAGAGATAGGATTGAGGATGAGCCAGAAAAGAGTCTGTTTAGGCCCTTGCCACCCTGTTCTAGTCATTTCCCGTACGAGAGATGTCAGATAATGATGGTTTTGGGGATGGGATAAGAGATTTGTTTGAAGGATGCAATGCTATACCAGAAGATCTCCCAGAGTCCAGCGGGGTGAAGCAGATTGCGCCAGGGGAGGATTTGAAAAATTGGACCTCCACTCCACTTATAACCCGTCGCCCGTCGTGGTAGATGAAAGGGCAATTACTAATAGTTTTGAAATCGGTGATGATCCGGAGGAGGCCCCGCGATCCACCTTTTATATCTCAAAACTTTATTTTCGTATCTTACTGCTTTCAAAAAGGCGGGGGCTTGTATTTGTGCAAGTCACAAGCCATGGTGTTGTAATTATTTCTCAAATTTCAATGAAAAGGCCTTCATTTATTTGAAAAACTATATTAGTTCTAAAACGCTCCTAGTCATATGTTTTGTTATTTTCTTATCATCTACCTTAGTTTGTTTGTCCATTACAGTAACAGTAGCTTAAAACCTGCCAATGTTGTGTCATGTCAAAGCCTGAACGAACAAAATAAAGGGGACGATGATGGTTGGAAGGACGATGACGAGGAACGGTTAGTTGAAGATATGGAGGAATTTGAGAATCACAAAAAACCCAATCTGGAAGAAACTGAAACAGTCAACTTAGGAGATCACGATGAAATCAAAGAGACCAGTATCAGTGTCCACCTTACGGCGCCACAAAGGGAAGAGTTCATCCACCTATTACGGGAGTATATCGACGTGTTTTCTTGGTCCTATGATGATATGCCAGGGTTGAGCACCAGCATTGTGTCACATAAATTGCCGATAAATTCTGAGTTTGATCCAGTCAAGCAAAAAATGAGAAAATTCAAGCCAGATTTAAGTCTAAAGATCAAGGAAGAAGTGACAAAACAAATCCAGTCTAAGGTTGTCGAGGTCACAAAATATCCGACATGGTTGGCCAACATCGTCCCTGTGCCAAAGAAGGACGGCAAGATTCGAATTTGTGTTGACTATAGAGACTTGAACAGAGCCAGTCCTAAAGATAATTTTCCATTGCCCAACATCCACATTCTCATCGATAACTATGCGAAACATGAAATGCAGTCATTCGTTGATTGTTTCGCCGGCAATCATCTGCAGAAAAAATGGCTTTTATTACGCCCTGGGGTGTTTATCATTATAGGGTAATGCCATTTGGTCTCAAGAACGCAGGTGCGACATATATGAGGGCCATGACGACGATTTTTCATGATATGATTCATAAGGAGATTGAGGTGTACGTGGATGATGTAATTATCAAATCCCGCGAGAGTTCAAATCATCTAACTCATCTGGAGAAATTCTTCAACAGATTAAGAAGGTACAGTTTGAAGTTAAATCCTACTAAGTGTGCTTTTGGTGTGCCATCAGGAAAGTTACTGGGGTTCATAGTCAGCAGAAAGGGGATCGAGCTAGACCCATCCAAAATCAAGACAATTCAAGACTTGCCACCGCCGAGGACCAAGAAAGAAGTTATGAGTTTCCTAGGTCGTCTGAATTACATTAGCAGATTCATCGCTTAATCAACAGTCATATGCGAGCCAATTCTCAAGATGTTGAATAAAAATGCACTGAATGAGTGGACAGAAGAATGTCAGAAAGCTTTTGATCGCATCAAGGAATACTTGTCTGCACCACCAATTTTGGTCCCACCGAGAGAAGGAATTCCATTATTGCTTTACCTGTCAGTCTCAAAAAATACTTTCGGATGCGTCCTGGGGCAACATGATGAGACCGGCAGGAAAGAGAAAGCCATTTACTACTTGAGTAAAAAGTTCACACCATATGAAGCCCGTTACACTCTTATAGAAAGGACATGTTGTGCTTTAACTTGGACGACACAAAAGTTGAGGCATTATTAGTCGTCCTACACAACTTACCTCATATCGAGAATGGATCCATTGAAGTATATATTCCAGAAGGCCATGCCTACAGGAAAGCTAGCCAAGTGGCAAATGTTGCTGAGTGAGTTTGACATTGTGTATGTAACCCAAAAAGCAATCAAGGGGCAAGCCTTAGCAGATCATTTGGATGAAAAACTAGTTGATGAGGAATACAAGCCACTTCAGACATACTTTCCAGACGAGGAAGTTTTTTTCGTAGGAGAAGATATCACGGAAATCTACCCCGGATGGAGGCTATTTTTTATGGGGCGGTCAACTTCAAAGGTTCAGGAATTGGAGCAGTTTTGGTGTCAGAAACGGGCCAGCATTATCCGGTAACTGCTAAGTTACATTTTCCATGCACCAACAACATGGCTGAATATGAAGCTTGCATCCTGGGGCTCAAATTGGCACTTGATAAGGGTGTTCGTGAATTGCTAGTCATCGGAGATTCAGATTTGCTGATTCGCCAGGTACGGGGAGAATGGGCAGTTAAAAACTCTAAGATTACTCCTTATGTGGAGCTGGTGCAAGAATTATGCGGAAGATTCAAGGATGTTTATTTCAGACATATCCCGCGGACACAAAACGAGTTTGCTGACGCTTTGGCCACGATATCTTCCATGATTCAGCACCCGGATCAGAGTTACATCGATCTTTTGGAAATAAGCCTGAAGGAGCAACCCGCGCATTGCATACACATGGAAGAGGAGCCTGATGGAAGGCCTTGGTACTATGAAATTAAGAGGTATTTGGAATCTGGAATATATCCTGAAGAGGCTAGTAACAACCAAAAGAAAACAATCCGGCGTTTGGCAAAGAATTACTTTCCAAGTGGAGAAATTTTTAGGAGGACTCCTGATTTGGGATTCCTAAGATGCGTAGATGCGGCGGAAGCCAATAAGTTGATAAACGAGGTACACGCTGGAGTTTGTGGGCCCCACATGAATGGGTTTGTCCTTGCCAGAAAGATCCTGAGAACCGATTACTTTTGGATGACTATGGAAAATGATTGTAGTAAGTTTGTGCAGAGATGTCCAAAATGTCAAATACACGGAGATCTGATTCGAATGCCTCCACACGAGCTTCACGCAATGAATTCTCCTTGGCCTTTCGTAACTTGGGGCATGGATGTTATCGGACCAATAGAGCCATCGGCATCGAATGGACATAGATTTATTTTAGTAGCAATCGATTATTTTACTAAGTGGGTTGAAGCTTCTTCATACAGAGCTGTCACTAAGAAAGTGGTTGCAGATTTTATCAGGAATAACTTGATTTGCCGATTCAAAGTGCCGGAATTGATTATTACTGATAATGGGGCAAACCTAAACAGTCACTTGATGAAAGAAATTTGTGATCAGTTCAAGATTGTGCATCGCAACTCGACAGCGTACCGTCCCCAAATGAATGGAGCCGTAGAAGCTGCTAACAAGAATATCAAGAAGATTTTGAGAAAGATGGTCGAAAATGATAGATCATGGCATGAGATGTTACCTTACGCCTTGCTAGGGTATCGAACAACAGTTCGAACCTCCACAGGAGCAACTCCCTATTTACTAGTTTACGGGAATGAAGATGTGATACCCACTGAGGTTGAAATACCTTCCCTAAGGATTATTCAGGAAGTTGGACTGAGTAACGAAGAATGGGCCTGTGCTCGCTATGAACAATTCATGTTAATTGATGAAAATAAAATGGCCGCTGTATGCCATGGTCAGCTGTATCAACACAGGATGGTTCGTGTCTTTAACAAGAAGGTAAGAACTCGAGCATTTAAAGTGGGGCAACTGGTTCTCAAATGAATATTCCCTCACCAAGAGGAGTACAAGGGCAAGTTCGCTCCAAATTGGCAAGGGCCATACATAGTTCGCAAGGTGCTATCTGGAGGAGCTCTGATTTCGTCTGAGATGGATGGCACAGAGTGGACCAAACCAATCAATTCTGATGCGGTAAAGAGATATTATGTTTGAATGACGTTCTAGTTTTTGTGTTTTCTTAGTTTGTTTGTAATCACCTTTGTAATAATGTTGTTTACTAGTGTGTAACTTCCTAGAATACTTTCTATTTATGCACAAACTACGTTTGTCCTGAATTCCCAAGAAAGGGATACGTAGACGGCCTATGTCGGCTTCGGTCAACCCCTTAGGAAAATTTATCCTTTCCCCCCTATGTATGAACTACGTGATGACCTGAATTCCCAATAAAAGGGATACATAGGCGGCCTATGTCGGCTTCGGTCAACCCATTAATTTCTTTTGTATATCCCTAGCGTAGCCTGAACTACGTTTGACCTGATTCCTACTTCAACGGGATACGTGGGCGCCCCAACGGCTCGGTTATATAACCCTAGGAAATGGAAACTGAGGTAGAATTTTCGAGAAGGAATCTCGAAAATTCACAAGAGAAGATCGACATCCAACAAAGAGAATGAAGATCAGCAAAGACTTCAGATCCACTCAGATTGGTATTATCTCAAACAAGTTTAAACTGGGGCAGAAATTTTGAGAAAGACCCCAAAATGTCCACCAAATGTCGGGACATATTCCAAATTCCCCAGCACCAGAGGTTAAAGCTTTGGAAACCACCAACTGTAACAAAGTCTGGGTAGACTCAATTTTTGGCTATGATAGAACTACTTAAAGAAACCCTCTAACAATAATCATGAGTTTTGGAAACCATCCATCGGATATAGTCAGAACCGCGAGGAAGACGTTCATTGAGCTAGTACATGACATGACTGGCAAAAATTTTCTAAAATTTTACAGAAGTTTTCAAAATTTAAGACTATTTTCAAAAATCTTATGATTCACTTACTTAGTACTTGCCTAGACATCATTTGGGATAGAGTGTCAGGGTGGAAGTCTCAATATGGTGGAATGCCTAAGAGATGGCAAGGAGCAAATCAAGGATCGAAGAAGGTCAACATGGAGTAATTTCATTCAACTAATCATTTTTCTATGGATGCAGGGATCAATACACAAAATGAGAGTCTCTTTCAAAAATCCCCGAGAAAATTGGGAGCCACAACAGATCATTAATGCCCAAGAACGGTATTTTAGGGCAGCCCCAAAAATAGGTTTAATGCCCATCTATTGAGGACCTTTTAATTTGTCCATCTCATTTCTTGAGATCGTAGGCGATAAACAAAAGCACTTTGTTTTCTTTACACGTAACGTATTTAGAAGTTTCCTAAAAATAGTCGCTAGTAAAAGTGACTTTGTGTCTGCTAATCGTCTACCTTGAGTACAGGTACATGTAGAAAGCAGGACACTGAAAAATGAAGCCAGGTAAAATTATTTTATCACTGCCACAATGGCCATTGCATATCATTGCCGCAAAGGCCATCACATATCATTGCCGCAGAGGCCATTCAATATCTGTTGACGCGCTAGACACAATGCTGGCGTCGAGGATATCATCATCATTCAATATCTGACGACACGCTAGACACAACGCTGGCGTAGAAGATATCATCAGCATTCAATATCTGTCGACACGCTAGACACAACGCTGACGTAGAGGGTATCATCAGTATCCATTATATATCTGTTGACGCGCTAGACACAACGCTGGCGTTGAGGATATCATCAACATTCAATATCTGTTGACGTGCTAGACACAACGCTGGCGTCGAGGATATCAGCAGCATTCAATATCTGTTGACGCGCTAGACACAACGCTGGCGTCGAGGATATCATCATCATTCAATATCTGACGACACGCTAGACACAATGCTAGCGTAGAGGATATTATCAGCATTCAATATCTGTCGACATGCTAGACACAACACTGGCGTAGAGGGTATCATCATCATCCAATATATCTATCGACACGCTAGACACAACGCTGGCATAGAGGATATCATCAGCATTCAATAGCTGTCGACACGCTAGACACAACACTGGCGTAGAGGGTATCATCAGCATCCAATATATATGTCGACACGCTAGACACAACGCTGGTGTCGAGGATATCATCAGCATTCAATATCTGTTGACGCGCTAGACACAACGCTGGCGTAGAGGGTATCATCAACATCCAATATATCTTTCGACATGCTAGACACAACGCTGGCGTCGAGGATATCATCAGCATTCAATATCTGTTGACGCGCTAGACACAACGCTGGCGACGAGGATATCATCAGCATTCAATATATCTGTCGACACGCTAGACACAACGCTGGCGTCGAGGATATCATCAGCATTCAATATTTCTGTTGACACACAAGACACAACGCTGGCGTCGAGGATATCATCATCTTTTCATGAATCAACATCTGAATACATTAAGAGCACATGATTTGGAGGGACGCCTTCAGGTCGCTATCTAAGGATGAGTGATATATAAGATTTCCTAGCAATTGACAATTTGAAGGTCATCTATAAGTCATATTATTTGAAATAGGATAGTGTGTAAGTTCACCTATGAGTTGATAGCCTGTAGTTCATCCGTAAGCCACAATAACATCCTAACCGGATAGTGTGCAAGATCGCCCAAAAGTTGATAGTTCAAAGGTTATCCATAAGTCGCAACTAAATCCTTACCGGAGGATATGCAAGATTGTCAAATTGATACGTCCAAGGGTTCTCTATAAGACGCGTCATATCCAAGATCGATTATGTGCAGGATTACTCAAAGACGATCAATTTGAGGGATTATCTATAAGTCATATTGTATCCAAGGTCGGATGATGTGCAGGAACACCTGAAAGCTAGCGATTGGAGGGATATCTGTAAGTCATCTCTTATCCAAAGTCGGATGATGTGCAGGATTACCTAAAACCTAGAAATTCAAAGGATATCTATAAGTCGCCTCATATCCAACATCAAATAATGCGCAAGATCATTTAAAGATTGATAATTTAGGAAAAATTTATAAATCGATCATCGGCTACAACCGGAGAGGTTATCATGCCACATACAACAAGTGATATAGGTACAATAAAGGATGACTTCGCTTTTCAGGCCACAACTCATGTGGAGATATGGATAAATATGCATTCATTTTATTAAATCAAGAAGCTAGGGATTAAAAAAAAAAGGTATTAATTCTTATCGAATTTTAATTTAATTTAGCCAATCTATTAAATAGATTTGACCATAATTGAAAATTGGTCATAATTGCAATGCAATTCGTCAATTAATTTGGTCAAAATAAATAAATATGGCTAAATTTTAAATTCCAATTGGGGTTATATTTTAAATAACCCCAAAATTCTCAAGAACTCTCATAACTTTTACCCAATTACCACCAAAAAATAAATTCAAATTGTACTATTCCCCCCAACTTTGTCCTTTTCCAATTTTAAAATTCAAAGATTGTACTACATTGTACTATTTCCCCCTCACATTATCTTCCACCTCACCTTATCTTTAATTTTTACATTCCAAAAACCCCCCTAAATGCTTTTTCTCCCACATTGGTGGAAAAGGAAAAAAAATACTCCATTCTCTCCTATAAATACTACCACTACTTTGGTAGAGAGATGAGAGAAAAGGAAAAAAAAAAGGCTAGAAAGGGAAAAAAATCCTTTTGAGCAAAAATAGTTATTTTTATTTAGTAAAAATTTGTGTTTCATAAAGTTGATCGGCTAATCAAAATTTTTGAGTTGCCGGCGACGTTTTTCGGTGGTGGTTGATTCCAACGAAGCTCGCAGTCTCGTTTTGCTTCCCCCAAAAGGTAAACACACCTTCTTCTTCTTTTTTATTATTATTTTAGTTTTTATTATCGTTTTTCTCTTCATCTTTTTTCTTCTTCGTAGTTCGTAGATATAATTTTATTTGTTGGGATTGTATGTTATAGATGGCCTTGAAGGCCCTGGGACGTTGTGGTATCGATATTCTAATTATTTTCATGTTCATGATATAAAAATGAGCTAGCAATAGTTGTATGTGCCTTTTTTTGACTTTATTCTTTGATTATTTTAGATAAAGTTTCAATCTTTTCTTAAAAGATGGATTTATGCTTTTTTTTAAACTCATCGTTGTTGGATACATTTGTTTTTAGTATGTAAAGTTATTTTCTTTATGTTTAGAAGAATAGTTAATGTTGAATGTTTTGCTTTTTCACCTTATTCTTTGATTATTTGAATAAAGTTTAGATCTTTACTTGAAAAACGATACCCATGTTTGGTTTAAACTTATTGTTGGTAGATATATTTGTTTTTAGCATGTAAAGTTATTTCCTTTATGTTGAAAAGAATAGATAATATTGATTGTTTCTCTTTTTTTACTTTATTCTTTGATTATTTTGGATAAAGTTTAGATCTTTACTTGAAAAACAATACTCATGTCTTGTTTAAACTTATTGTTGGTAGATATGTTTTTTTTAGCATGTAAAGTTGTTTATTTTATGTTGGAAAAATAGTTATTATTATTTGTTGCGCCTTAATAAAAATAGTAATTAGTTAAGTCAAGAATTTGTCATTTGCTTACTAATTATTTTAATGGATTTCAAAACCCTCATATAAGATATGAAGTGCTAGCCTTATTTTTCATCCAAGATGTTTATTCCTTTTTGTTCGCATGTTGTCTTTTCAAAATGATAAGAAAGTTCGAACTTTCGCGGCTAAATAAGATTATTTGGATATTTTTGACTCATGCATAGTATGATTGTGAAACGATATTTCACTTTTAGAAATGCTAAACTTTTATTCTTATTTTCTTACTCCGGATTGTTATATGTGCTCTTTGTGTGTGTAAAGACTTGATTCATGTCACTCTTTTATTCATAATGTCAAAAGAGAATCAACGATGTCTTAGAAATATAAACCATAGGTCGTTACACGTTTTTCCATAAAATGTTGATTGTGATTTAGATGTATGAATTTTCGTTAATATCGCCTTAATTGAGATTTAGGATTCTCTGTCTTGAAAAGTTAATCTTTATTTTCTTTTGTTATATGGATTAGTATCTATGTTTGTTCAATTTTAGAAGTCATGAGTATTTTCCTTATAGCCTCATCCCTTTACTTTCGCAAGCTTACGCTGTTTGTTTCTTGTATTAATTCATTGAAAATGACCTTCTTCCTTTTACCTTTATTCATTCTTGTATGAACATAAATCATGAGGCATATAGGTGGGTGTCTTTGCTTTGCATTTTATTTGTTGACTCTCATTCTTGTGCAAGTGTGCTTATCATTGTCATTCAAAAATTGGTTCTTGATATTTTCTTTTGCTTTGAAATATGTCACTTTTATGCCTTGAACGTATATTAATTTCTGTATCTTTTCTTTGCATGCAAAAAATATCTCGAGTCCAAATGGACTCCTCTCCTCCTGCATTTCGTAATGGGTAAATGAGGCTCAACCCTTCGAGTCAAGTTCGAAGTTTAAACCCAAGGTCCACTACATGGCGTGCGGGTGCTAGAAGATAGACAAAGAAGGAAAATGGGTCAAAACTCATTGATGAGGTCACTAAGAGACTTGAAAAGTCTCGATTTTTATTATTGTCTTCTTCTTATTTATTCATTTAATCATTTACTTATTCATTTATTTGGGGCCTCGAAGCCAAAGTTGTATTTAATATAGGTGAAGTGAGACTCGAGCCAAAGGCTCGAAAAATAGTTTAGGACAGGTGAAATGGGTCGGAAGCCCAACTAGACTAGGACAGGTCTCGTTGATTTGGGCCCAATGGCCTAAATCCTTTACTTTCTCCTCCCTTCCCCTTTTATGTGTTTATTTGTTTATTAGTTTTGTTTAGACTTAGTTAACATCCCTACTAAGTCGCCTAAATCTATTTTACACAAGTCTTTTTTTTTTTGAAAAAAATCAAATCACTATTTCAACAAATTAATCTTTTCGAAGTTAATCAAAAGACGATTTTCAAATAGTCCAGATAACCGCAAGTTAGCGGACGTTTTAGGTGCGTAGCACCTTCCTAAAACGTTAATAGGAACCGCTTATCTAGAATCTCTAACTTAAAACGATTTTCCTGTTTTGAATCGTTTGAAGTAACTCTCTAAAGGTTTCTTAATTCCTTTTCAAAATTAAGTGGCGACTCTCTTCAAAAGTCAAAATTTCCGCAAAACACCAAGGAAAATAGAATTGAAAGAGTAATGAAGAGAGGAAAAAAAACTAGGTGTTTTTGAATATATCTTGTACCTGATAAACTTGTTTCTTTGAATCTCTTATTGTTGAACTAATGGAATTGGATGTAAATGTTCATGGATAGACATATTAAGATCACATTTTTGAATTACTTCCCCTCATATAGAGCGGGAAAAGTATAATTAAAGGGAGTTAGATCAATTATTGTATGTTGGATAAGATCTTTCATGACGATATGAAAAGGGTTTGCGGGTCTATTTGATAAGAAACTATTTTAATATAGTGAATTTTCAGGATGTTGTTCCTTATAAAAAAAGAGACTTTCAGGATATCGATAGAGAGAAAAGTTAATTCGAAGCATATATGTTGTTCGAAGCATATATGTGAGGTTCCACTAGAGCTCTGGAATTGAATTTCAACTCAAAAACATGTATAGGATATTAAGATTATCTTTTTCCTTTTACTTTTAGGTTCTATCTTGACTAAGAAATCTTGTAAACACAGTAATGGCTATCAAGTCCCCAATCATGAACTACTGAAACAAAAAACAAGAAAGACATCATAGCCAAAAAAATGTACTTTCAAACTCAAAGTAGTTTAAATCTTATAATTTATTTTATACTATTTATTATATACTAATTTTACTTTTAATGTAAAATCGATACATTCAAGCAGTTGAAAAGCTCAAAAAAAATCGGACAAAAGATGATCAAGACAATTCAATTATGCTATCAGAGGAAGAAACTCTCTCCTGCGCAAGATTGGGGACTTGATGTAATGTAAATAGAGAGACTATTAGGTTCGACTGTTCATTACACTGTACACACATCTTGAGGTGTGATCCTTCTCCGGCCCCTGCCAATATAAGATGCTTTGTGCAGTAAACTGTCTTTTCTATATGTGTGATTTCAATTTGGTCGACAATAGTGCTTCTTATTATACCAAATCTCTTGTTGATGATTGTAGTGAACCAATCTTATCTTATGTATCTACACGTTTCTTAAATTATAAAGCTGATATATGCATGATTTTTTTTTTAAAAAGTAAGTATTAGTATTTATTTTACACTTCAAATTGTCTGCCAAGCGGGACACTATAGCTTGTGGTCATACGAAATTATAAATTTAGTATTATTATGATCGATGTGATTAAAAATGGTAACTGTCTCGCACATATAACAAAAGGATTCATAGAGTGTGTTTGGTATGATAGGAAAATATTTTGTGGAAAATATTTTTCAATTTTCTTATGTTTCAACTAAAATACTGCCTCATTTGCGGGAAGCATCTCTTGGTAGACCAGACACTCGCGAAGAGGTATGGAAGAGGATCCATATGAAAATAAGAGATGGAAAAGAAGTCTGGGCTGAGACACGGGCAGAGAACACCTATGTAAGTTCAAATTTTACTTTTTATTTTTTATGTTGAAGATTACTAAAATATAATAATGTCTTTAATTCAAGAGACAATGTAATAGATGTTTTATGAGATTACAATATGTTGTCATTCAAATATGCGGTAAGTGTAGCAGCCAAACAGACTCCACCTTGAGGTGTACTCCACAATAAGAAGTTTAGGGAAAGAGAGCAATTTAAGACGTTTAGGAGGTTCACTCCTTGTTATAATTTCTTTCACTCCTTGTTATAATTTCTTTCTTAGAATTTTTACAAGATATGTAGCTTACTAGATATCTAGGAGTTTTGTAATTTATAGTTGCACTACTGCAAGATAGGAGTGTCAAACGGGCCAAGCTGGGCCGGGCCGGGCCAACCCGGAACCGGCCCTTCTATTTTAACCGGGTTGAGGGCCGGTTTTGGCGCTAGACGGGCCGGGTCGGGCAGGGCCCAATAGTAAAAAAATTAAAACCCACCCTAACCCAGCCCACTTAACCCAACCCAGTCAAACCCGGTTAAAAACCGATCAAACCCGTTTAAAAAAAAATAAAAATCCAATATACACTATATACACTACAATTATATACACTCCAATATACAATATATATTTTTAAAAAAATATATAAACAATTACACATATATAGTACCATTCAATATATAATTATATATGACTATACGTACTACTTTAAATAAAACATATACTATAATAGTATAATGTATAAATATATACACTACAATATATATATATATATATATATATATATATACTAATTTATAAAACATATACACATTTATACGTTAAATAAATACGCTTATAGAAGATATATACACATATATACACACCATTCAATATTTATGTACTACTTGTCTACTTTAAATAAAACATATGCTACAATATATATATATATATATATATATATATATATATATATATATATACATATTTATATACTAATTTATAAAATATATACACATGTATACGTTAAATATATACTACTTTAGAAGATATATAGACATATATATGCACCATTCAATATATATGTACTACTTTAAATAAAATATATACTACAATATACATATATATATATATATATATATATATATATATATATATATATATAGTTACATACTAATTTATAAAACATATACACTTGTATACGTTAAAGATATACGTCTATAGAAGATATATACACATATATACGCACCATTCAATATATATGTACTACTTTAAATAAAGTATATACTACATTATATATATATATATATACGTACATACTAATTTATAAAACATATACACTTGTATACGTTAAATATATAATACTTTAGAAGATATATACACATATATACGCACCATTCAATATATATGTACTGCTTTAAATAAAATATATACTACAATATACATATATATATACAACAATATGTATATATATATAGTTACATACTAATTTATAGAACATATACACTTGTATACGTTAAAGATATACGTCTATAGAAGATATATACACATATATACGCACCATTCAATAATATGTACTACTTTAAATAAAGTATATACTACAATATATATATATATACTACTATATATATATATACTTATATACTAATTTATAAAACATATACACTTGTATACGTTAAAGATATAAGTCTATAGAAGATATAAACACATATATACGCACCATTCAATATATATGTACTACTTTAAATAAAGTATATACAACAATATATATATATATGTGATAGTTAATTAATAATATATTAAAAGTAAGTTTTTAATTTAAACTAGAAATTCATTTTAAATCAATATATAGGTACTACTTTAAATAAAATATATACTAGAATATATATGTATATACTATGTATGTATATATATATATATATAGTTATATACTAATTTATAAAACATATACACTTGCATACGTTAAATATATGCGTCTATAGAAGATATATACACATATATACGCACCATTCAATATGTATGTACTACTTTAAATAAAATATATACTACAATATACATATATATGTATTACAATGTATAGATGGTTATATTATACTAATTTATAAAACATATACACTTGTATACGTTAAATATATACATCTATATAAGATATATACACATATATACGCACCAATCAATGTATATGTACTACTTAAAATAAAATATATACTACAATATACATGGGTTACAATACATAGATAGTTATATTATACTAATTTATAAAACATATACACTTGTATACGTTAAATATATACATCTATATAAGATATATACACATATATACGCACCATTCAATATATATGTCATACATTAAATAAAATATATACTACAATATACATATATATACTACAATATGTATATATATATACTTACATACTAATTTATAAAACATATACACTTGTATACGTTAAATAATACTACTTTAGAAGATATATACACATATATACGCACCATTCAATATATATGTACTTCTTTAAATAAAATATATACTACAATATACATATATATATACTACAATATGTATATATATATATATATAGTTATATACTAATTTGTAAAACATATACACTTGTATACATTAAATATATACGTCTAGAGAAGATATATACACATATATACACAACATTCAATATATATGTACTACTTTAAATAAAATATATACTACAATATACATATATATATACTACAATATGTATATATATATATATATATATATATATATATATATATATATATATATATATATAGTTCTATACTAATTTGTAAAACATATACACTTGTATACATTAAATATATACATCTGTAGAAGATATATACACATATATACACACCATTCAATATATATGTACTATTTTAAATAAAATATATACTACAATATACATATATATATATATATATATATATATATATATATATATATATATATAGTTATATACTAATTTGTAAAACATATACACTTGTATATGTTAAATATATACATCTATAGAAGATATATACACATATATACACACCATTCAATATATATGTACTACTTTAAAAAAAATATATACTACAATACATAAATATATACAACGATATGTATATATATATAGTTATATACTAATTTATAAAACATATACACATTGTATACGTTAAATATATACGTCTATATAAGATATTTACACATATATACGCACCATTCAATATATATGTACTACTTTAAATAAAATATACATTAATATATACATATATATATATATATATATATACACTACAATATGTATATGTATATATAGTTATATACTAATTTGTAAAACATATACACTTGGATACGTTAAATATATACGTCTATAGAAGATATATACACACCATTCAATTTATATGTACTACTTTAAATAAAATATATACTGTAATACATATATATATACTACAATATTTATATATATATATATATATATATATATATAGTTATATACTAATTTATAAACCATATACATAACGTATACATTAAATATACTCATCTATAGAAGATATACACACACATATATATATACCATTCAATATATTCACTACTTTAAATAAAACATACACTACAATATATATATATATATATATATATATATATATATATATATAGAGATATAGATATAGATATAGATATAGATATAGTTATATACTAATTTATAAAACATATACACATCTATACGTTAAATATACGCTACTTTAGTAGATATATGCACACACACACACACATATATATACCATTCAATATATATTACTTTAAATAAAACATATACTACAATATAACTATATATATATATATATATACACCACAATATATATATATATATAGTTATATATCAATTTATAAAACATATACACATGTATACGTTAAATATATACTACTTTAGATTTAGAAGATATACACACACACACATATATATATACCATTCAATATATACACTACTTTAAATAAAAGTAAAAAACATATGCTACTTAATATAATAAATTAATAATACTTGATAGTAAATTAATAATGTATTAAAACTAAGTTTTTAATTTCAGTTTGTGAAATTCTGAATTTTCAAAAAAAAGAAAAAAAAAACCTTAACCGGGTTGGGTCCAGGCCAGGTTAACCGGGCCTAAATAAAAAATCCAACCGGACCGGGACCCGGACCCCTAAAGCCCTTGGGCTTACCGGGTCGGGTCAAACCGGGCCGGTTTAATTATGTGGGCCGGCTCGGACCGGTTTTAATCAGCCCGTTTGACACCATTACTGCAAGTGCAACTTGTGAGGCAGATGAACCACCAGGAAGAAATAAGCTTTTTCCTCATAGGTTAACTTTGATACATCATGCATGATAACTGATCCCACTTAAACTCATCATGGCATGTTGATATCAAGACTTATCCAGCTAGATATTGCCCACTTGTAATGTGCCAAGTAAAATGGAATTGAAAGAGTAATGAAGAGAGGAAAAAAAACTAGGTGTTTTTGAATATCTTGTACTTGATAAACTTGTTTCTTTGAATCTTTTATTGTTGACCTAATGGAATTGGATGTAAATGTTCATCGATAGGTATATTAAGATCACATTTTTGAATTACTTCCCCTCGTATAGAGCGAGAAAAGTATAATTAAAGGGAGTTAGATCAATTATTATATGTTGGATAAGATCTTTCATGACTCGTATGAAGCTTGTGATAAAATATCATCAGATATGAAAGGGGGTTGCGGGTCTATTTGATAAGAAACTATTTTAATATAGTGAATTTTCAAGATGTCGTTCCTTGTAACAAAAAAGACTTTTAGGATGTCGTGTTCGAAGCATATATGTGAGGTTCCAGTAGTAGAGCTCTGGAATTGAATTTCAACTCAAAAGCATGTCTAGGATATTAAGATTATATTTTTTCTTTTACTTTTAGGTTCTATCTTGACTAAGAAATCTTGCAAACACAGTAATGGCTATCAAGTCCCCAATCATGAACTACAGAAACAAAAAACAAGAAAGACACCATATCCAAAAATACATGAAATTTGGATAACTCCATTTTAACATATACAATATAACTTTAGTTTAAGACCATAGGATGAAACAAAAAATTTTGTTACGTCAAAATGAGACCAAAAAATAAAAAACATTAAAACGAAGAGACTAGTTGAAAAATTGTTCTAGTAATTACTAACCTGATATAACAGAATGACTGTTTAAAAGAAGCGTTTCAAAATATTGCTTAACTTATTCATATATAGATATAGTTATATACTAATTTATAAAACATATACACATGTATACGTTAAATATACACTTCTATAGAAGATATATACATGTGTATACGCACTATTCAATGTATATATACTACTACTTATAAAATATACTACAATATATATACATTACAATATATATAGATATACTTATATACTAATTTATAAAACATATACACATGTATACGTTAAATATACACTTCTATAGAAGATATATACACGTGTATATGCACCATTCAATGTATATATACTACTACTTATAAAATATACTACATTATATATACATTACAATATATATAGATATACTTATATACTAATTTATAAAACATATACACATGTATACGTTAAATATACACTTCTATAGAAGATATATGCACAAATATACAAAACATATGCTACTTAATATAATAAATTAATAATATTTGATACTAAATTAATAATATATTAGAAGTAAGTTTTTAATTTAAAGTAGAAAACTAGAAATTCAATTTTAAGTTTTAAATCGTTAAATGGAAAAAATATAAAAAGCAAGGACTAAGGAGTGAATGAGTTTGGGGAATTTTATTGATTGCAAAATGATCCGAAATTTATAATTTACATGAATGAAAAATCTACAAATTATGCATCATTTTTTCCAACTCATTCATGTTAATATTAACGGGAACTTGCATAGGATAGTTGAAGTCAACGGGGGAAAAATCATGCATTGGACTTGATTCTGCTGAGTTCTCCCGTGAAGTCATAATTTCTTCAAGTTTCAGCTTATCGCTCGGCTCCGGTTCCATTCCTTGGTTTCTTCTTTCCGCTCTAATCCAATCTCTGAGGCAAACTAGAACATTCATTGCATTGCTTCCCAATGAGTGTCGGTTGTCTCCAAGCTGCTGTCGTCCCTGACTAAAGGCGCTCTCTGATGCAACGGTTGACATTGGAATATTCAAGATATCTCTAGCTAATCTTGAAAGCACAGGATATTGTGTTTCATTACTCCTCCACCAATCCAACGTCTTGATCCGTCGTCTGCGATCCTCTGGTGCCGTCCGAAGATAATATTTCAGCTCTTCCCGATAAGTTGATGTGTAAGTTCTCTCATCAACACTGTTCCAACAATTTAAATCATAAAACGAATCAAAAAAACCACTATGTGTCGGCCTTTTAGAAGATGATGGCTCCTCGGGAGGATGAGGAGCGACAGTTGGAATGATATTTGTAGGTACGACTAAATCAAATAAATCAGCATAGTGACTATATAATTTTTCTATGTAATCCTTTGCATCAGCCGTAGCCGTCCACAAATCAGGTTGTACTTGTTCAGAATCATGGTTAGTATTTATTTCTAAGTTAGTATAAATAAGAGTACTAAAGTGGCACATATTATTATATTTCATGCACTGATTTAGCATAACACCAACCAAGTAAATAGGAGGAATCGGGAAAAAATATTTTTTAAATTTCATAAACATGGCGCCAACAGCTTCTTTATAACCTTCTTTATTTTTATATTCTTTGAGCAAACCAGAAATATCGGCTATAAATGCCAAAATATTACAAACAGTAGGATAATAAGCACCGGAAAATTCAACCGTAGCTACATAAAATTTTTCTAAAAACTTAACAAGATCATTAATTACAACCCAATCAGAATTATGTAGCATGCAATCAGCAGAATCAGCAAATGAACCGCAATGTTGGTTAAAAGCTAGTGTAATAGGAATTCTATATTTATAACAAGTTTTTAAAAATTCATACGTAGAATTCCATCTAGTATCAATTTCCTCAGGCATCAAAATCGGTGTAAGTCCATTTTCTTGACATTTAACTTTAAATTCTCTAATTCTCGATCTACGATTATTTCCTTGAATAAAACCAACGGCAAGACGAATTTTTTCAATATAAAACTCAAAAAACTCAAGACCATCTTTTACAATTAAATTATATATATGACATGCACACTTAATATGAAAAATTTCAGGCAAGGGCGGAGATAGCGTAGATTTTATTTTTGTTATAGCAGTCTTGTTGTTAGAAACATTATCAAAAGCAATACATAAAATTTTATTTTCGATACCATAATATCCAGCAATTTTAACAATAGAATCAGCAATAAATTGTCCAGTATGTTTACGATCTTCATCATATAAAAAAGCAAGAATACGTTTTTGCATCACGAAATTACTATCCATCCAATGACAAGTAACGGTTAAATAATCATTTTTATTTACAGCACGGCCAAGATCAGAAGTTAGGAACAATCTACATTGAATATTTTTTAACAATGTTGATAAATAAAAACAATATTGTAAATGAAGTCTAAAAATATCAGACCGACAAGTAGTTCTAGAAATACCGTTAAACATAGGATTATAAATTGCTTGTATATAACGAATAAAGGCATCAGAAGAAGGAAAACTAAAGGGCAAACAACCCACAGCTACCATTTTAGCTATTTCTTTCCAGTCCCTCAATTTATTATACTTCTTCGCTACGTGACCGATTGCTGGGTCCATTCTAGTTTGCGTTGGCCCACCAACATCCCCACTACCTTGTGCAATATTTAACTCTCTTTTGTGATCTTCATCTATATGTCTCATTAACGTACCCGTACCCCCTTGCTTGCCTCCACTTCTATGCTTATATATTTGTTGACAAATATTGCATTGCACCTCAATATCTGATATACGTTCAAAAAATTGCCATGCAACACTAGTTCTTTTACGAGGTCTTGGGGCACTGGGAGGACGGGGAGGGAGATTAACCAATTCAGATCTAACGTTAGCATCTCCTACTGCGGGTGTCTCTGCAATATTTTCATTATCTTCGTCTAAATTAACCGCATCTACTTCATTTTCTTCTTCTATACCGTAATTTTCCTGAGCTTCTACATAATCCATATCGTGAGCACCTACACCTATTTCTTCCTCAAAAAGTGTACCAAGCGGTACCGGAGGCGAAGGCACACGGGTATATCTACTACTTGAACTACCTCTACCGCTAGTAATTCGCTTTTTACTACCACTACCGCTTCCGGGATAAAAAAATTCAACACCTTTAGTAGCGAGGTTTCTTAATTTATCCATAATAGAAATTAAATTAAACTAAAAATATTCAAAATACACAAATATAATAAAATTAAATATTAAACAATTAATACAATAAATAAAAATTAAACGTAAGAGATGGAACGACAATACCAAATTTTGGAAGTATTCGAAGGTTGCGACTTTAGAAACTTCCGCTCGTACTTTGTAAACGAAAAATTTAAAAAATTAAAGTGAACACTTTAAGAAATTAAATATATTTAATATTTGAGAATTGAGATTTGAGAGAGTAAAAAATTGTGTGAAAAATGATTTGAAGTTGTAGGGTATTTATAGAATTTTTTTTGAAATTAAAAAATATTTTTTAAAGTTATTATTTTTTTTTTTTTAATTAATGGGTCAAACTAGCCGTTTGGACCCATAACCATTGCCGAAAGGTATTTGGAGTCAATAAATGAGCCCAGGCTTGAAAAAGAGTGCATTTGGAGCCTATTATCACTTCTCTGTAATGAAACAACAACTTAAGCAATGGAGATCGAGACTAGGGCAACAGAGGAGAGAACTCGTAACTTGCATCTGGCAGAGCTTCCAAGTTCAAACTCAGAGGTGTAATTCCAAATTAATATGAAAGATTCGTCTATAAACGTTGATCAATTGTTAACTCAGTAGAATGCTTGTACTCCACTTTGCAATTTATTTGAGGCATTGTTTCCAAATAACAATGAGGTTAAAATCCAGTCAATATAGACCACAAATTTTCTGCCAACAACTGAACGAAAATATATATTTTTTTTTTTTTTTAATGTTTCATGAGACCTCGCCGAGTAGAATATAGCGCAACAAGCTAAAGAGTGACTATGCAGATTAGTCCACTTTTTACAAACAAGAAACATAACATCTTTTAATAATCATTTAAAGTGCCAAATTTATTACTTAAATTAACGTGAGTTGTAGCGTTGCATGAAGTGTCTTGTTAAGTGTTTGATTAGAGTAAAACGTCAGGAGAAATCTAACTTGTTTTGAACTTTTGACCCTCTTGCCCATGGCCATGGGTGAAATTCTCACTTTTAACTTTGAAGTTGTCTACAAAATAAGCAAAAGTTAGAAAGTTCAGAAGCATCTATTTTCAACGTAGGTTCCCGGTGTTGTGTTCTCATTGAGATTTGAAAGCCTAACGCACCAAGATGAGGTCCTGGCTACTCTCTAATCTCTGCGATCTCATATATTGGACTTGCAATATTTTTTAGCCAAACAATATAAATTCCGACAATTTAGAACTTAATTACAGATAAAATTTGACATTTTGCATAATTACTGCTAGGATTAGTATTGCAGATTCCTTTTTATATTGTGAACGGAAAATTGTTAATTAGAGCGTTGGCTTTGAGCTTCTGTGTTGTGTTATGTTTCTGTAAATACATGATGTATTCTGCTCCTGAATTAGCTGAGCATGGTAAAAGTACAAAGGAGTTGGAGCAGCTGCCTTGCTGATGTGAAGGTGTTTAGAGAGGGCAAATTTCATGTAATTTTACAGTATCATAAATAAATTAGGAGTCTTTTATGCCCTTATCATTGTGTAACTGTATCAACGGAGAGCCATGGGATTGATCTGATTCAGTTTTTGTCATTTAATCTATGTGCGAGTATATTTGGGTGAATCTCAAAAATAGATCTAAATTGGAGTGACTTTTAAATTTTAGCCTCAAATAAAAAAGTTTCTTGAAATAGCCTTTACCTATTAACTGATATTTTTTTGGACAAAATTGCCCTTGATCAATGAAGTAAATTACATAAATGATCCTCATAATGGATAACAACTCCATATTTATATCTTTCAACTTTTATTTTTTTCTCTTTTGAATTTTACTTTGATTTTTCTTTTTTCTTCTCTTTTTGTTTTTAATTTTTTCAACCCTTACTTTTTTCCCTTTTTCGTCTCAAATTCTTTCTTTTTTTCTTTTTCTTTTATATTTTTTTTTCTTTCCTCTTGCTTTTTTGTTCTTCTTAGTTTTTTCTCAACCCTTACTTTTTTTTCTTTACACCTTTCAACATCTACTTTTATAAAAGAAAAAAACTTTTTTTATTTTTCTTTGATTTTTTTCTTTTTAAGTTTTTCTCGACCTTTATTTTTTTTTTATCAACCTTTATTTTTTTCCTATTCTCTCTCAACTTCTACATTTTCTTAGATTTTTATTTTTTTAAATATTTTTTCTTCTTTTTCCGCAATTTTTATTATTTTTGTTCTTTTCTTCGATTTCTTTCATTCAAGTTACGTCTCATGAGCAAAAGTGGACACTATCACATTATAAAGGTAAGACTTACGACTTTCGAACAATAAGTTACGTTTCATGGGCAAGAGTTGACACTACTACATTGCAGAGGCAAGACTTATGACTTTCAAACAACAAGTTATGTTTCATGGGCAAGAGTCGACACTACCATATTGTATTTTGATTTATGAGATGTTTTATAACTCTTACATTAGAGGAAAGACTTAACTCAGGGACTTTCAAACAACAAATTATACCCCACGGGCAAAAGTTGACTCTACCGCGTTATGTTTTCATTTATGAGATGTTCTACAACTATTGTCTTAGAGGCAAGACTTAGCTCAAGGACTTTCAAACAATAAATTACGCCCCACGGGCAAGAGTTGACTCTACCACGTTATATTTTCATTCATGAGATGTTCTACAACTATTGTCTTAGAGGCAAGACTTAGCTCAAGGACTTTCAAACTACAAATTATGCCCCACGGGCAAGAGTTGACACTACCACGTTATGTTTTCATTTATGAGATGTTCTACAACTCTTGCCTTAGAGGCAAGACTTAATTAGCTCAAATACTTTCAAACTACAAATCATGCCCCATGGGCAAAAGTTGACTCTACCAGATTATGTTTTCAT
Source organism: Capsicum pubescens (assembly GCA_030864215.1). Taxonomy (NCBI): domain Eukaryota; kingdom Viridiplantae; phylum Streptophyta; class Magnoliopsida; order Solanales; family Solanaceae; genus Capsicum; species Capsicum pubescens. The sequence goes on along the minus strand of CM061543.1, from coordinate 281,347,947 downwards.
TTTTGAGATGTTCTACAACTATTGCCTTAGAGGAAAGACTTAGCTCAAGGACTTTCAAACAACAAATTATGCCCCACTAGCAAGAGTTGACACTACCACGTTATGTTTTTATTTATGAGATGTTCTACAACTATTGTCTTAGAGGCGAGACTTAGCTCAAGGACTTTCAAACAACAAATTATGCCCCACGGGCAAGAGTTGACTCTACCACGTTATATTTTCATTCATGAGATGTTCTACAACTATTGTCTTAGAGGCAAGACTTAGCTCAAGGACTTTCAAACTACAAATTATGCCCCACGGGCAAGAGTTGACACTACCACGTTATGTCTTTCATTTATGAGATGTTCTACAACTCTTGCCTTAGAGGCAAGACTTAGTTAGCTCAAAGACTTTCAAACTACAAATTATGCCCCATGGGCAAAAGTTGACTCTATCATGTTATGTTTTCATTTATGAGATGTTCTACATCTATTTCCTTAGAGGTAAGACTTAGCTCAAGGACTTTCAAACTACAAATTATTCCCCACGGGAAAGAGTTGACACTACCACGTTATGTCTTTCATTTATGAGATGTTCTACAACTCTTGTCTTAGAGGCAAAGCTTAGCTCAAAGACTTTCAAATTACAAATTATGCCCCACGGGTAAGAGTTGACACTACCACGTTATGTCTTTATTTATGGAATGTTCTACAACTTTTGTCTTAGAAGCAAAACTTAGCTCAAGGACTTTTAAATAATAAATTATGCCCCACGGGCAAGAGTTGACACTACCACATTATGCCTTTATTTATGAGATATTCTACAACTCTCTACTTAGAGACACGACTTATCTCAAGAATTTTCAAAGAACTTCGTAACAACAATTCATGCCCTTAAATTTGCTTTGATAGCTAAAAAAGAAGATACCTTTGCGGATTATCCAATTTTTTATTTATTAGCAAAATATAATAAAAGTTGAGAAAAAAAAAGCGATTAAACAAAATAGAGAAATAAAAAAAAGATTGAGATAAAAAGGAAAGAAAAAAATTAGGATCAAGAAAAAATCGAAGAATTTTAAAAATTGAGAAAAATAAAAATGAGTGAAAAAATAAAAATAAAGTTTGAGAAAAATGAGGGAAAAAAAGAGAATTGGAAAAAGAAAAAGCGATCAAACAAAATAGAGAAATAAAAAAAAAGAGAAAAAAAAGGCAAGAAAAAAATAAAGATTAAGAAAAAAATGAAGAATTAAAATTTGAAAATAATAAAAAATATATTTGAGGTGTAGAGGGATAAAATTGTACTTGTACTATACTTAAAAAGTAAGAAAAATTATTCTTTAAAGACATTTTTTATTGGGGTCAAATATATAAATCCACCCACAATTGGGTGTCCAAAATGATACTAAATTAATTGATATTTTCATTATTCTAATGATTATTTTCAAACTAAAATTTGACTGACAAGTAGTTAGGTCTTCCATCTTTGTTTCATTATTATAAAGGAAAAAAAAAACATAAAACATATAATATAAATTTCAACGAAAAAAATGATTTCTTTTACTACCTTCCTTTTTTTAAAATTTTAGTTTGACAACTAACATATTGTATTAATCTCGAAAGAGTTAATTGCAAAGCCTAAGATATAAAAAGTGAAAATAATAAAAAATAGAATAATAAATTTAAAGGAAAAAAAAAAGAGAAAAAAAAGTAGAATAATAAAAGTAAAGGAAAAATAAAAAAGTGAAAATAATAAAAAATAAAATTTGAGAGATAAATGAGTATGAAAAGTTTAAAAATATATTTGAGCTGTAGAGGGGTAAAATGGTACTTTTAGTATATTAAAAAGTAAGGAAGACTATTTTTCAAAGACATTCTTATTTGAGGTCAAATATCTAAAGCCACCCATATTTGGGTCTATGGCAAGCAATTTCCTGACTATATTTTGGACTTTTTGATGCCTTTGTTTGTCTTATGTTTTACTATATGCTTTTATACTAGATTGATATACTTTAATACCGCATTCATACAGTATATATACCACATAAACACCACATTGATACTCAATTGATACTCTTTTATACTAGATTGATACACTTTAACACCACTTTCATACAATATATATACCACATAAACACCACATTAATACTCAATTGATACTCGTTTATACTAGACTGATACACTTTAATACCATTTTCATACAGTATATATACCACACAAACACCACATTGATACTCAATAGATACTTTTTATACTAGATTGATACACTTTAAGACCATATTCATACAATATATATACCACACAAACACCACATTGATACTTAATTGATACTCTTTTATACTAAAAAAATTTGTGCATGTTATTGTGCAATCTGTACATATATAGTCTGTATGCCAAATTGATACAGTATATATGTTAAATCGATACAGTTTTTGTGTAGAGTCATACCTTGATTTTGATGATCTATTGACCTTAAATTGAAATCTATGTCAGATTGCATAATGCTTCATAACGCTAGTTATTGTATTTTTATCCTAATATAGTTGCCTTTCTTCAACATCCCTATGAAGAGGATTCATTATTATAGGCTTTGGCTCATCTTCCAAGTGTTCCTCGGAAAAATCATCTTCAATGTCAGAAAAGTGATTTGCTTCAATAGAAATGTGATGAATCTCTTTAGCATTTGACAATTCAGCAGCTGTAAATTCGACAGGGACGAGTGTTATACACAATGAAATTAAATTCATTGATGTCGAGATTTTTTTCCCTTCATCTGCATATACAATTTGACACTCATGTCATTGTATATAGGCATAGATCCAGCCGTGACAATGTATTTGATATTTAACTGCTTATATAATTCAGCAACAAATACATCGTAGGTAAAGTAAGAATCGAACAAAACTCCATTGATGATGAAATTCTGAAATTCAACCTCAGATATCCATTCATCTCCATATTTGATCATTATTGGTACTAAAACAGAAGTTGTAGCCAATTTTTTGTATTAATTTTGAGCAAATTTTTAGAGATCTATATAGAAGGTTGTGGAATGTAAAAGGTAAAGATGAGTATCAGAAAAGGTAATGAACGGAAAATTAGGAGTTTGAAGGGAAAGGAATATCATTATTGGTACTAAAACAGAAGTTGTAGCCAATTTTTTGTATTAATTTTGAGCAAATTTTTAGAGATCTATCCAGAAGATTGTGGAATGTAAAAGGTAAAGATGAGTATCAGAAAAGATAATGAACGGAAAATTAGGAGTTTGAAGGGAAAGGAATTTGTGACTGAAAAGAGAAGAAGGTAAAGGTATATTTTGAATTTTTGGTATTTTTCGGTTATATGTAGTTAAGCATACGCGAGTCACGAGAGTTAAGCATACACGAATCATGAGTGGCTATTTTTCGGGTTTACAAATTTAGCTGCTACTTTTATGAAGTTATTTTAGTTTAGGTGTTATTTTTGTCCTTTCCCCTTAATTCATTTGCTAAGTATTCAATATTTTACAAGCATATTATGAAAAAGATATGTCAAGGTACATAATACTCTTTATCCTTTTCCTTAATTAGTTAATATTTTCAAAATTGAAACAAAGTCTAGTTGCATTATGATTGTTTCACTAACAGAGGTGGATAGGCGGTGACCTCTTCAAATTGGACTTACGTCTATTAGTCCTTTAATTTCTTCTAAGACTAACTTTCCTCCTAAAAAAATAATAATGTTAAATTAATATTTCAAATAATATTGAAATTTTTTTTTAAGGAAAACTCAATTGCCTATTTTATTTGAAAAAAAAAAGGAATTTTTGGTATTATTTTGAACCTAACTTTGGAGTTTAATTATAATTAGAAAATCTTTTTTACTTTTAATATAGAATAGATATAGATATAAATATAAATATAAATATATAGAATATAGATATAAATATAAATAGATAAATCCAAATAACTTTTTTTTTTTTATCAAAACCGATTTTATTTAAAATAGGAATAGGATAAATTTGTACCGAATAGGTTTATATAACCTCTCATTATATGAAAAAAAAAAAAAAAAAAAAAAAGACAGTTCGGTCATAAGCTCTATCTAGTTTGATAGTTTTTACTTTGGGATAAAAATTGAGCTATTATTCGTGTTGGTGTGCCCAGAAGAATCTATTTATTTGATCTATCAACTAGGTATGCACGTAATTTTTCAAATTGTTTGATCCATATTACTACAAGAATTATAATAGAATAACATATTCGGTGTGATCATGCAAGTGGAGTTTGCCACAAAGACATTACCACTACTATATAATTTATTTAGGTGAATTAACTTTACTAGTGTTTAAAGTAGCGGCATAAAACTTTAGGTGATTCTATCTGTTGGTTGTGGGAGATGTTGTTGATTTAGTCGAGGTGCGAGACGTTGATTTAGTCGAGGTGCGCAGAAGCTAGTCTGGACACTACGGTTATCAAAACAAATAGAGTAACGGCATAAAGTCGTTTGGTGCCCTTGCTGATAGGATTGAAATTGTGAATATTTTGATCATCTTATTTGAGTTGTTTGTGTGTGTCTATGTTTTGTGATGTTGCTAGCTCCTTATTAGACTGTTGTATTTCCATTTAGATGCAGAGTTGTCCTATATATATATAGCGGGCGGGTTCAGTTGAATCAGTAACTTTTGTACAAGCTCTAAATTTGTCTTCAGAAATTCATCGAATGTGTGCAAATTATTTGTTTAGCGCACGTAGTAACTTTAAAAAGCTAGAATCTTGGTTCCGCCACTACTTGCATTTGTTATTATTTCTCTTATTGCAATAGTTGAGGAAGTGAAGTATCTTGTTAATTAAGGAACATATTCTTGTGAAGTAAAGTAGTATCTTGTTTGACAATTGACATTATTTTTAGCCGGATGGGTGGACAAGTTGTCCGCACTTGGGAGGTTTCCTCGCAAACCTTGAAGGCTGTCGTTTCATTTGTCAACAACTTTAGCTGTGAAGTGCCATGGTTTGATGCATCACCCAATTATGTTGGTAAGTCTTTGACCTCTAAGAGTTTATTTAAACAATAGTATATATCACATAGATGGAATTAAGCTGAAACTTGAGGAATGCATATGTAGCCAGTGTGTAATTATAGTCTCTGAGCGGAGGTAATACAAGTGCATCAAGTTAAGAAATCTACATCAGATGTTACAAATAAACCTTTTCTCAAGTCACTTTTGAATAGTTACATTAACGTTTATCTGGACACTTAATTATCCCTTTTTTTCAGTTATGACAGGCCAAAATATTCACCGAAACTCGTTGTTTAAACATTCTTGGAAAAAATGATTAGCTTTTTATGGTGTTTTTCTAGCTTTGGTGCCAGATATTGTTTGGAGATGAAAAGTTACTTCTGTTTTAGTGTATGAACTGGTGATTTTTTGTGAAAAGTGTGCTCTCTCCAAATACATGATGTATTCTGCTCCTGAATTACCTGAGCATGGTAAAAGTACAAAGGAGTTGGAGCAGCTGCCTTGCTGATGTGAAGGTGTTTAGAGAGGGCAAATTTCATGTAATTTTACAGTATCATAAATAAATTAGGAGTCTTTGATTCACATTTGTTCTAGCTTATTTTATGCCCTTACCATTGCGTAACTGTATCAACGGAGAGCCATGGGATGAACTGATTCAGTTTTTTTCATTTAATCTAGGTGCGAGTATATTTTGGACTTTTCGATGCCTTTGTTTGTCTTATGTTTTATTATATATTTTTTACTGGTGAAACAGAATAGCCAACCAATTGTCTTTGATGGAAAAACCACCAAACTTTCACAAATGATGCTGGTGCCCAGATATATAATGATCCCTTGTCGTTCTTGGTAATCTGATCATGGCGTTTCAACCACCTCTTGGAACTGGTAGCAGCAATCTGGCAGAGACAGGCTGTTATGATCGGTCTTAAGTGGTGCAAGGAGCCTAACTTCAATAATATTCTCTTTTAATAATCAACATGCTACAAAGGAAGTATGATGTACCTTGGTTATTACAAGAAACTATCAATGAAAGCGCATCATTCAACATTGTTATAGAGAAGGAAATCAAGTGGCGGATGCACTGGCAAAGGCAAGTTTGGTTATGTCAAACCAAGTTTTTCATTAGGCAACTGATCTACCTAGCTATGCGAAAGGTCCTTATAGGCTTGACCGGATAATGATGCCATCTTTTAGACACAAGCACAAGAAGAACCACTTTGCTTAATCATTAGAAGTATTAACAAGTAAAAGACGGAGGAAAATGGAATATCAAGCAATGTCGCTCGCGCTATAATGGCTGCAGAGCTCTTCTCCCGATGTCTAATATATCTTTCACGCTGTCTTAGAATTTTAAGTAACTAAATAATACTACATAGCCAATAGTATCATTTTTCCTCCCACAGTAGCCAGTAATGATGAGGAAGGAAGAAAGTTCCTAGGGTCTAGACACTATTATGGAGGAAGAGGTACCTGAACAACAGAACAAGTTGTCCAACCTGAAAACAAAATAATTCATGGGTTTGAGAAATTGATCAACGGCTGAAGAACAAATTCACCAAAGTTGTGAAAAAGAAAATGTCATGGCTGTTTTGATTGTTTGAAGAAATTCATGTTGAACCGGCTTGAAAACTTTTCTGAATGCTCAGAGGGTGATGCAGGCTACTGTACAGGTGATTTATCAATTTCCTATTTTGAAATCTCCAACTCCAGGTGTTTCACCAAGAGCTAATTGCAGTAGATAAAGTCTAAGGACATCATCAATGCTGAGTGCTTCTCAGAAGGTTCTTAGGGAGAGTAAGCTGTGGAAGCACTGCATTTGTCCATACCAATAAACTACACACTCACCAACACAACACTCATCAAAAGAAATAACAGGGCACGTGAATCCTGAGACACGTTAAAAACACAGGGAAGATTCATGATCCTAAACTAGCCACCTCATTTGAGCATATAGTTGGGTCTAAAGATCATTCAATTTTAAAAATTTGGCCAAACAAGATTATAGATAGATCATATCCTTATCTTCATCATGCTCAATCAATTCTCCAACGATCACTAGGGGCGGATCTAGGATGGGTCAGGTTGTTCATCCAAACCTCCTCGACAAAAAGTTATAAGGCATATATATAAGATGATCCTTTTATTTTGTATTTATTTAGATTTTGAATCAACTCAACACAAGCTAGGGGATGGCACAGTGATTTAGAGTGTTCAAAATTTACCTCAAGGTTAGGGGTGTCAAACGGGCCGGTTTTAACCGGCCCGAACCGGTTCACTAAAGGAAATCGGACCGGTTTGACCCGGCTTGGTAAGCCCAAGGGATTTAAGGGCCCGGGTCCCGGTCCGGTTGGGTTTTGAATTTGGGCCCGGTTAACCCGGACCGGACTCAACCCGGTTAGGGCCTGCCGGTTAACCGGCTCGGCCCGGCCCGGATAAGCCCGGATAAGACCATTTAATTTTTTTTTTAAGATTTTGAAAAATTGGGCCAAACTAGCCGTTGGCCCAACGGCTATAACGGCTAGTTTGGGCCCAAATATTAAAAAAAAAGTTTGTTTTTTTTTAAAATCATTTTTTAATCCCAAAAAAAATTCTATAAATACCCTACACTTTCAAACCATTTTCCACACAATTTTTCATCCTCTCAAATCTCATTCTCTCTCAAATCTCATTTCTCAAATATTCTATATATTTAATTTCTAAAGTGCTCACTTTAATTTTTTTAATTTTGCGATTACTAAGTACGAGTGCAAGTTTCTAAAGTCGCAACCTTCGGATACTTCCAAAATTTGGTAGTGTCGTTCCATCTCTTACTTTTAATTTATAATTAGTGTATTAATTGTTGAATATTTATTTTTATTACTTTTTGTGTATTTTGAATATTTTTTAGTTTGATTTATACTATGGATAAATTAAGAAACCTCGGTAAAAGTGTCAAAAAAATTTGTCCCGGAAGTGGTAGTGGTAGCAAAAAGCGAATTACTAGCAGTAGAGGTACTTCAAGTACTAGATATACCCGTGTGCCTTCGCCTCCGGTACCACTTAATCAACCTTTTGAGGAAGAAATATGTGTAGGTGCTCACGATATGGATTATTTAGAAGTTCAGGAAAATTATGGTATAGAAGAAGAAAATGAAGTAGATGAGGTTGATTTAGATGAAGATGATGAAAATATTGGTGAGACACCCGAAGTAGGAAATGCTAACGTTAGATCCGAATCGGTTAATCTCCCTCCCCGTCCTCCCCGTGCACCAAGAGCTCGTAAACAAACTAGTGTTACATGAAAATTTTTTGAACGTATATCAGATACTGAGGTACAATGCAATATTTGTCAAAAAATATATAAGCATAAAAGAGCAGGCAAGCAAGGGGGTACAGGTACGTTAATGAGACGTTTAGCTGAAGAACACGAAAGAGTGTTAAAAATTGCACAAGGTGGTGAGGCTGTTGGTGGGCCCACACAAACTAGAATGGACCCAACAACTGGTCACGTAACGAAGAAGTATAATAAATTGAGGGACCGGGAAGAAATAGCAAAAATGGTAGCTGTAGGTTGTTTGCCTTTCAGTTTTCCTTTTTCTGATACTTTTATTCATTATATTCAAGCAATTTATAATCCTATGTTTAATGGTATTCCTAGAAGTACTTGTCGGTCAGATATTTTTAGACTTTATTCACAATATTGTTTTTATTTATCTACATTGTTAAAAAATATTCAATGTAGAATATCCCTAACTTCTGATCTTGGTCGTGCTGTAAATAAAAATGATTATTTAACCGTTACTTGTTACTGGATGGATAGTAATTTTGTGATGCAAAAACGTATTCTTGCTTTTTTATATGATAAAGATCGTAAACATACTGGACAATTTATTGCTGACTCGATACATAAAGTTGCAGCATTTTATGATATCGAAAATAAAATCTTATGTATCGCTTTTGATAACGCTTCTAACAACAAGACTACTATAACAAAGTTGAAATCTAAGCTATCACCGCCGTTACCTGAAATTTTTCATATTAAGTGTGCATGTCATATATATAATTTAATTGTAAAAGATGGTCTTGAGTTTTTTGAGATTTATATTGAAAAAATCCGTCTTGCTGTTGGTTTTATACAAGGAAATAATCGTAGATCGAGAATTAAAGAATTTAAAGTTAAATGTCAAGAAAATGGACTTGCACCGATATTGATGCCTGAGGAAATTGATATTAGATGGAATTCTACGTATGATTTTTTAAAAACTTGTTATAAATATAGATTTCCTATTACATTAGTTTTAACCAACATTGTGGTTCATTTGTTGATTCTGACGATTGCATGCTACTTGATTCTGATTGGGTTGTAATTAATGATCTTGTTAAGTTTTTGAAAATTTTTTATGTAGCTACGGTTGAATTTTCCGGTGCTTATTATCCTACTGTTTGTAATATTTTGGGATATATAACCGATATTTCTGGTTTGCTCAAAGAATATAAAAATAAAGAAGATTATGAAAATGTTGTTGGTGCCATGTTTACTAAATTTAAAAAATATTTTTCCCCGATTCCCCCTATTTTCTTGGTTGGTGCTATGCTAAATCCGTGCATTAATAACCATACTACGTGCCACTTTAGTACTCTTATTTATCGTAACTTAGAAATAAATACTAACAATGATTCTGAAAAGTACAACCTGATTTGTGGACGGCTACGTCTGATGCGAATGCTTACATAGATAAATTATATAACCACTATACTGATTTAGTTGATTTAGTTGTACCGACACATATCAGTCCAACTGTCGTTCCTCATCCTCCTGAGGTGCCATCATTTTCTAAAAGGCCGGCACATTGTGGTTTTCCTGATTCCTTTTATGATTTACCATGTTGGAACAGTGTTGACGAGGGAGCTTACACATCAACTTATCGGGAAGAGCTTAAGTATTATCTTCGATCTCCGCCAGAGGATCGCAGACGACGGATCAACACGTTGGATTGGTGGAGGAATAATGAATCACAATATCCTGTGCTTTCAAGATTAGCTAGAGATATCTTGAATGTTCCAATGTCAACCGTTGCATCAGAGAGCGCCTTTAGTCAGGGACGACAACAACTTGGATACAACCGTCACTCATTGGGAAGCAATGCAATGAATGTTCTAGTTTGCCTCAGAGATTGGATTAGAGCAGAAAGAAGAAATCAAGGAATGGAACCAGAGTCGAATGACGAGCAGAAACTTGAAGAAATTATGACTTTGCGGGAGAACTCAGCAGAATCAAGTCCAATGCATGGGTTTGCCCCCATTCAATTTGACTATCCTATGCAAGTTTCCGTTAATATTAACATGGATGAGTTGGAAAAAATGATGCATAGTTTGTAGATTTTTTATTCATGTAAATTATAAATTTTGGATCATTTTGCAATCAATAAAATTCAACATTTATTAATTAACTATCAAGTATTATTAATTTATTATATTAAGTAGTATATGTTTTGTATTTTATTGTATATATCTTCTATACACATGTATATTTAACGTATATATTTAATGTATATGTTTTACAAATTAGCATATAACTATATATATATATACATATTGTAGTATATATAAATGTATACTGTAGAATAGTATATATTTTATTTAAAGTAGTACATATATATTGAATAGTGTGTATATATCTTCTATACACGTATATATTTAACGTATACATGTGTATATGTTTTATAAATTAGTATAATATAACTATCTATATATTGTAATACATCTATATTGTAGTATATAGTTTATTTAATTTTAAAAGAGTACATATATATTGAATGGTGTGTATATATCTTCTATAGACGTGTATATTTAACGTATACATGTGTATATGTTTTATAAATTAGTATGTAAGTATATATATATACTTTATTTAAAGTGGTACATATATATTGAATGGTGCGTATATATGTGTATATATTATATCTTCTATAGACTTATATCTTTAACGTATACAAGTGTATATTTAACGTATACATGTGTATATGTTTTATAAATTAATATATAACTATACAAATATATATTGTAATGTATATATATTGTAGTATATTTCATTTAAAGTATTACATATACATAGAATAGAGTGTATATATGTGAATAGATCTTCTATAGACGTATATATTTAACGTATACATGAGTATATATTTTATAAATTAGTATATAACTATACAAATATATATTGTAATGTATATATATTGTAGTATATTTCATTTAAAGTATTACATATACATAGAATAGAGTGTATATATGTGAATAGATCTTCTATAGACGTGTATATTTAACGTATACATGTGTATATATTTTATAAATTAGTATATAACTATACAAATATATATTGTAATGTATATATATTGTAGTATATCTCATTTAAAGTATTACATATACATAGAATAGAGTGTATATATGTGAATAGATCTTCTATAGACGTGTATATTTAACGTATACATGTGTATATATTTTATAAATTAGTATATAACTATACAAATATATATTGTAATGTATATATATTGTAGTATATTTGATTTAAAGTATTACATATACATAGAATAGAGTGTATATATGTGAATAGATCTTCTATAGACGTGTATATTTAACGTATACATGTGTATATGTTTTATAAATTAGTGTATAACTACACAAATATATATTGTAATGTATAACTTTATAGTATATTTCATTTAAAGTATTACATATACATAGAATAGAGTGTATATATGTGAATAGATCTTCTATAGACGTGTATATTTAATGTATACATGTGTATATGTTTTATAAATTAGTATATAACTATACAAATATATATTGTAATGTATATATATTATAGTATATTTCATTTAAAGTATTACATATACATAGATTAGAGTGTATATATGTGAATAAATCTTCTATAGACATGTATATTTAACGTATACATGTGTATATATATATAATTATATATATATATATATATATTGTAGTATATTTTATTTAAACTTTAAAGTTTAAAGTAGTACATATATATTTGCATGGTGCGTATATATGTGTAATTGTGTATATGTGTATATATTTTTTAAATTCTAATGTAGTATATATAGTGTATATATATTGTTTAACGTATTTATAATGTATATAAGTGGGTATATATAATGTATATTGAAAAAAAGTTTTTTTATTTATATTTTTGACCTGTTTTTTAATCGGGTTTGACTGGGTTTAGGTGGGTTTGACCGGGTTGGGTTAAGTGGGCCGGGTTAGGATAGTTTTTGATTCTTTTACTGTTGGGCCCGGCCCGGCCCACTTAGACCCCAACCCGGTTAAATAACACGGGCCAATTCCGGGTTGGCCCAGCCCGGCCCACTTGACAGCCATTGAAATATATGAACAAAGTTTTTTTGTTTTTTTTATAAAGTAAAATATTAATTGTTTAGTGTTCGTCTCTTCAGAAAAACCTCATTGACAATGACAAGGGAAAATATGCTTTAGACATTAGAATCTGAAGTACTAAACTGCACATTAAGCGAGGTGAGGGCTCAATACATTTTGAGTCTTGCTTCAGGGCTTTTGCGTGCCTTTAACAACTCCGGTGCACCTACAAACTTCAAATCTTGAATTCGCCTCTAGTTTGAATTTTTTGATTTCTCATCCGGTGTCCGGTGTCCGGTATCCGCATTAGAGCCCCGACTAATCTGGATCGCCCATGGCAGGGCCCATAAGGTGGCAGCACTCCCAACAGAGTTTTCTCCGTACCCAGGGTCGAACCTTCGACCTCTGGTTAAGGATGAAGCAGTCTCATCCACTGCATTACAACCCATATTGGTGCTTCTAGTTTGAATTATCAATATTTTCTTCGCGAGTATTTCATATTTTCCATACTCAGTAAATAATTTAACTTATAAATATATGAGTATCATATAAAAATGTTTAACGTTACTTTAAATTACATATGAAAAATGATTTATTTTTAACTGAAGCATACCATACACATAAATATATATTCACAATGGAAAGAGAAAATGTCTGCTAGTTTACGATTACTAAGTTTGTCATAAGCTTCCTCTAGGATCAAAACATACAAAAAATATTCAAATCTAGTAATTAAGTTTCGGTGATCATGTAATTTTACAATAGATTTATTATATAATACGCTAAAAGTTATTTGCACAGGGGTGGAGTCAGCCTTTCGTTAGGGGTTCATCCGAATCTCCTTTGACGAAAAAGTATACTATTTATATATAATTAAAATTATTTTTTATGTGGTCATAGTAGGTGTTGAATCCCCTTCGACTAGGTTTTCTTTGAATATTGAATCCCTTAGTTGAAATCCTGGCTCCACCTCTATAAATAATCAGGGGCGGTTCGTTATAAAGGGGATTCATCCGAACCCCCTTCGACGGAAAAATATACCATTTATATATGATTAAAATTATTTTTTATGTAATTATAATAGGTGTTGAAACCCTTCGACCAAATTTTTTTTGAATACTGAGCCCCTTAATTGAAATTCTGACTCCGCTTGTACACATAATAACATGTAATTTATTTTTCTCCTCCCATTTTGCTAATCAACCCCCTGCCTCCCCCTACCCCTACCCCCACCCCCACCCCCTATCTTTTTTTTAATTATTTATTTTAAGAATTGCATTTTGTACTACATTTATTTACGTAAAACAAATCCATTGGAAGTATTATACTACTACACAACAAAGTCTATGACAGATCCCTAAAAGTAAATGATCATTTATCACATAAAGAGATACATAAAGGGCTACTATCTAATTTAGATTATTTATGGAGTTTCTCTCACTGTGGACTAACAAATTTGTTTCAAATATCAAACCGTAATTTTTTCCCTCCAAACCAAATCTTAATTTATCTTTTTGGAAAAATTACAGATTAGGAGCAACATTCCTCTAATCTAATATAACTAAGGAATACATTGGCAAACTATGTCATCCAACTATTAGAAATGGCTCAACTATGTCATCCGTTAAAAGTTTGACTCATTTATGTCATCGCCGTTACAAAACAGGTTCATACATGTCATTACTTGTTAACGGTGGTTTTTCAAAAACAACTTTGCCACGTATCGTCTTACTAGAGGTCCACAGCTTTAATTAAAACAAAGAGAAAAAGCTTAAATATGCCATTAAAGTATCAGAAATAGCTTATTTATGCCATCCATTAAAAGTTTGGTTCGTTTATGCCATTGCCGTTGCAAAACATGTCCAATATTTGTTAAGGCGATTTTTCAAAAGGCATAATACATAAATAGGACCTTTAACTTGACATCAAATTATAACTATGAGCTTTAACATTGCCAGTATACAAGTAGGCCCTTTAACACTACAAAAGCTGAATAAAAAAATACTTCAATCTTGCAACACATATACGTGAAACTCAATCGTTCCTACGTGGACTAGTACTCTAAATGCTGCCACCTAATTAAAAAAATACATGTATATTTTACATATTAACTTTGCCAGTGTACAAATAGTCCCTTTAACTATACAAAAGCTGAACAAAAAAAAAATACCTCAATCTTGCAGCACATATGCGTGAAAATTGCTCTTACGTGGACTAGTACTCCAACCAAATGTTGCCACCTAATTAAAAAGATACATGTAGATTTTAGAGTTTAGATGTTGAAAAAAAACTTAATATACCACCATCACAAATCCATGTACTTTTTAGATTTTTTCTTTAAAAAAATAATAAATAAGGCATTAAAGGTTGCCTTCACTAAAATAACATTCAAGTCCGATGAAAATTAAAAGGTTCACTTAGAAGATGTGAAATCCGATGAAAATCCTACAAAATTTCCATCTCTTATTCCCTTTCAATTAAGAAAAAAATATTGAAATTTTAATGGATGGCATAAATGAGCCATTTTTTATAGTCCGATGGCATATTTGAGGCTTTTTTAATAATTAATTTATGATGTGGACCTCTAGTTAGACGACACATGGCAAGGTTGTTTTTGAAAAACCACCGTTAACAAGTAATGACATGGATGAACACGTTTTGTCACGGCAATTGCATAAAAGAGCCAAACTTTTAACGGATGACACAAATGAGCCATTTCTAATAGTTCGATGGCATATTTGAGCCTTTTCCCCAAAAATAATACTCAGGTGAATCCCAATGAAGTTTTGATGGTGGAAATCATGTCGTGATGAGTAGGGCTGGGCATAAAATGCCAAAAACTGAATTACCGAATCGAACCAAACCAAAAAATTTGATAATTGGTATTCGATAATTCGGTATTTGGTATGGTATTTGGGAGTAAAATTTTAACATTTCGGTAATCGGTATTGGGTTTGGTACAAGATATTAATACCGTTTGGTATTCGGTATTTACCAAATATATATATATATATATATATATATATATATATATATAATACGATATGTCTAACCAATTCAACAGATAATAATATTAGTCATCTCAAAGAATCTATTAGACCTTGATAATATATTAGTAAAAAAAATAAAAAATAGTTTAAGCGTATGCATGATGCTATTAGGATAATTGAAGTTCTTTTATTTTCATTAATTAGTTGAGTTCAAGTGATTTATCTTTACTGGATCCCACTAAATAAGATAATTAAAAAGTAAATATTAAAGTGACTTTAAGAGGAGCAATTTTATAAACCTTATAAAGTCATCATTCATTTCTTAAATTTCGTGTTCGATTAAAAAACGACAAATAAAATGGAACGGAGGAAATACTTCTTTTCTATGCATGAATTTCTTTCAATTTGGTTAAAACATACACGCACCATGTGTATACATACACCAAGCCAATACATATATGTCATATGTTTGAATTTAGAGTTCATGTTACTTAGCCATGACTAATTAACATGTAATCACTTAATTTAATTACTTAATCATGATAAAAAATATTAGTTTGATGTATGCACCGGGTGTGTGTAAGTTTATACGCTTATATTTAGACCACCGCACTACTAGAAATTATTCCTATGGTGACGGTTACAAAATCGTTGCAATAGACAGAAAAACTATTGTCATAGCTCTACCACAACGATTCAGCAATCGTCCTATAGGTGGGCATTGCGATAGGTCTATGTCAATAATTTATGCGACGGTTGTCTGAATCGTCACCAGAGGTCAAGCTATGGCTGTTACTTTTTGACTTATTGAGACGCCTATTATTATCTATTGCAACGGTTACTAACCGTTGCAATAGAAGCTATTGCAACAACATCTATTGCGACGCTTTTGTTATTCTATTGCAACACTTTTTGAATACTTATTACAACTATTCCATTAATTATTAGGACGCCTATTTTCATCTATTGCAACAAGATTAAACCGTTGCAATAGCATCTATTACGATATTTTTGTTATTCTGTTGCAATGCTTTTTGACTACCTATTGCAACGATTGTTGCCACATGTTATTAAATTGAAATGATTTATATAAAATAGTCACTTGTATTAATGTAAATTTTTATTTACATACATAATAAATTATAACACAATATGTACACATCATAAATTAGAAAGTATACATGAATATAATACTATCTCCATACAAAACAACGTTTGAGGTCCAAACACTCCATATGGACAACAAAGAGCACTACTCGTAAGCACAATGAAGTAAACTTTCTACCTAATGCTTTTAACACATTCTGAACAGCAGATGTGGTCAACCTAAAACAACTAATGCAACTATTACACTACAAGGCCTTTGAAGATCCACGACTCTGTCATCTTTGCAATCTTTTGCAAATGTTGTTGAACCTCCATTTTGTTCACTATTGGCATTTGAAGCTCCCTTTAACTGTGGAAACACAACATCATCAGCTAAAATTCATACTTCATTCTGGCAAAGTACGGTTTCAAAAATAAACATTAACACCTACAACCTTGTTAACTTGAACAATAGGAAAAAGCTTATTAGTTTCATTATTGACGACAAGTAATAGAAATTTGTTAGGTAGCATTATGGTGCTTATGTAATAAATTAACATCCAAGAAGGCATCAAGCAGTCACTGTATTGTGGCAAACACAAATTTAAGGATAGTTTGAACATGCATATAAACACGAAGTACCACCATATCATATTATTCACAGAATTAAGTTATGAGCCTAGTTATGAACCTCAGTAATCATAGATCACTAATTTCTAAATGTTTTGTATATATCCCACTTAATTAATCAATTTCCAAGTTAGTAGTATTGTAGAGGTACAATTCTTTTCATATCAAAACGTAAAAATACCATAAAATATCAAATTTCAAGTGAAAAGTGATGAACATTTCGATACATATTGAACCCAACAACCTCTGCCTCTACATGGACACACGCAAACAGTTCAAATAGATCAAATATTCACAATTTCAGTCCTATCAGCAAGGGCACCAAACGACTTTATGCCATTACTTTATTTGTTTTGCTAACCCTAGTGTCCGAAATAGTTTTAGCGCACCTCGACTAAATCAACAGAATACCTAACATCTCCCACAATCAACAGATAGAATCAGCTAGTGTTTTATGCCGATAATTCACCTTGATTAATTATAGTAGTGGTAATGTCTGCATAAACTTTACCCACCCCACACTACACTTGTACGATCACTATAAGTTGTTGTTGTATTATAATTCTTGTAGTAATATAGATCAAACAATTTGAAAAATTATGTGCATACCTTGTTGATAGATCAAATAAATGGATTTTTATGGGCACACCAACACGAATATTATTTCAATTTGTTTATCTCAAAGTAAAAAGTATCAAACTAGATAGAACTTATGACCCAACTGTGTTTTGTTTTTTCATATAAAGAGACGTTATATAAACCTATTTTGTCTGAGAAAATTTATCCCATTCCTATTTCAATTAAAATCGGTTTTGATTCAAAAATAAAAATTTAATTATGATTTTGATTCAATTAAAATCGGTTTTATAAATTAGTATGTAAGTATATATATATTTATATATATTTATATTTATATATATATATATATATACTTTATTTAAAGTGGTACATATATATTGAATGGTGCGTATATATGTGTATATATTATATCTTCTATAGACTTATATCTTTAACGTATACAAGTGTATATATTTTATAAATTAGTATATAAGTATATATATATATATATATTTTATATATATATAATATATATATATATATATATATATATATATATATATTGTAGTATATACTTTATTTAAAGTAGTACATATATATTGAATGGTGCGTATATATGTGTATATATCTTCTATAGACGTATATCTTTAACGTATACAAGTGTATATGTTCTATAAATTAGTATGCAATTATATATATATACATATTGTTGTATATATATATATATATATATGTATATTGTAGTATATATTTTATTTAAAGCAGTACATCTATATTGAATGGTGCGTATATATGTGTATATGTTTAACGTATAAATGTGTATATGTTTTATAAATTAGTATATAACTATATATATATTGTAGTATATTTATATATATTGTACTATTGTAGATTTGTAGTATATGTTTTATTTAAAGTAGTACGTATAGTCATATATAATTATATATTGAATGATACGTATATATGTGTAATTGTTTATATATATTTTTAAAAATATATATTATATAATTGTAGTGTATATAGTGTATATTGAAGTGTATATAGTGTATATAATTGTAGTGTATGTAGTGTATATTGGATTTTTCATTTTTTTAAACGGATTTGACCGGTTTTTAACCGGGTTTAGGTGGGTTTAATCGGGTTGGATTAAGTGGGCCGGTTCAGGGTTGTTTTCAACATTTTTACTGTTGAACCCGGAACCGGCCCGGCCCACCTAACCCAACCCAGACCGGAACCGGCCCACGACCCGGTTAAACTAAACGGGCTGGTTTCCGGTTTGGCCCGACCCGGCCCACTTGACACCTTTACTTAAGGTTCCAATTAGTACAAATTCTAGGTAATTCACTAAATCTGTCACTAACAATGACATTCGTAAATTATGTTTTTTAGGTTGCGCATAATCAAGACAAAGGGAACCTTATACAATATTAAGGCCCCCTATCAAAGCATGGCAGAAAAAGTACAAAGCTACTTCCTTAGTGAACTATATATAATACAATTACATAAGTTACATAAGCTGGCAATATAGTTTTTTTAATACCAAAACAGTGTAATTCACCTCGTTATAAAGTGTTATTCATTTGTTTTATTTTTTAAATCAATGATTATCATAATTTATATTGTAATTACTTTTTTAGTGACCAAAGTGTCAAATATATGCGTCAATTCTTGTGTTTTGATACGAATTTGGTTTATTAGTCGACACCCCTTCGCTAAAAGCTTACACGAGAAGTAGATAGGTACGTAATTTCTTTTTTGTACGAAATGAATTACTCTCTCATTCATTTTTCATTTGTCATTGTTTCTCTTTTCGAGGTCAATTTGACTAAATTTCAAAATTAAATTGAAGTAGATTAATTTAATATTCAAAATTTAGATGGTCGAAAACTATACGAAAAATAATGTAATTACAAATTGTAATCCCTCTCGTATTAATATGATGAAAAATTACATCTTGAAATGTTGATCAAAGTTCATGCATTTTGACCTCGAAAGGTGAAACAATGGATCGATCACCAACACTGACAATGGTGCCGAGAACTACGAAACCTTTTGGATCACCCATTTATTTCACGAAGGCAGCAATACGTTATAAGGCACCATGATAAACCCTAAAAGAAACATGAGAAAAATATATTAAACATCGCAAACAAGGTTAAGATCGAGCTAGCACACCAACAAAATGAAATATTATCCGTTAAAGTTAACCAACCGTCAAATCAGCTACTAAGATGGGATGTGTAGATAAAATGACTAATTGGGACTAAGTGATGGAAGTACACGATCTGTGCCTTGAAAACACCGCCAAATATGTATTGATTTATATTTTGCAGAACTGTAAAGTTCACTACAAAATTAAGGAGATCGATCTAGTGATATATTGGATGAAGGAAAATAATTTATTCATACAATCCTATTTATAATAGTATAAATCCTAGTTGAGCTGGGAACAATCATAGTTTAAATATTTCTTAATCTATTTCGTGTTTCAAATATTTAAAAAATATCCGATAAAGTAGAATCATCAGCTCTATCAAGATGACAGACCCATTCTCTGTACTATCGATAGAATCAATTATAACAAGCCACACATTCATACTCCGAAAACACAGAAACAAAGAAATTCCATGATCGAACTACCAAAACAAATAGAATGTACTATAAGTCAGAGCTAGAAAACTATTAGTATTATGTTATTTAAATAAAATAGGATGAGCTAAACAAATATCGAATCCTAAACAAATTTGGTCTCCTACTCCTATTCACCAGAATATATAAACACGATAATTCAAGTGATGAAATATAAGATTTATGATCCAAAATTAACTTCCAAAGCCAATCAATCCTATAAGCAAACCTAACGGAGGATTAGTAAGTAAAGCAAAGTTCAATTCGCTTGAACACATTTTGTTTAGAGATTAGATACAAAATTGAAAGTTTGCTTCGATAAACATACACCAAGAAATTTATAGGAACGTAGTATATTATGCTTTGAAACAGATACCAAGAAATTTATCCATATGAATTTGGATAATATTCCATCTTATGCAAAGGCTTGTTATTTTAGCTAATATGATCAGATTAATTAGCATAATAGTGTTTTTGAGTTTTGCCTATATCTAGTATCTAAAGCTTCTCAAGTGCACAAGTAATGATTGTGAAATAGGGAATTCTTTTGGTGCAAAAGTATTGTGCGGTCACAATATTTATTACTATGCTATTATGAACGTAAAAATTGTGATGTGTTCAACGAAATTTTCGCTTTGAAAAATAATTGGTTAAACTTCTCTGGACGTGACTTGAGTAATTTGAGATGGAAGAATTACGAGGTTATAAAGTCAAGACTTATAAAAGCAATTGTTGAGAGTTGTTGGCTTACAAAGTATTCTAGCTACTCTAAGTTCTTTCAAGAATAATCAAAGAATGTTCCTTATTGATCATGGAAATTCATGATCTAAATTCATGAACTTTTAGGTCCATTTCAGAGTGTATACCAGCTGTATATATTATTCAATTTCCTGTATACTGCTGCTTATTTAGTGCATATCAACCACTTTCAGATGAAGGTTAGGGTACGTGCGTTGCACGTGAATTTTAAAGTATCATTATTAAAACATTATTTTTAATTTAACGCAAAATAAAACTCTAAATTGAGCTATTTAGAAATCCCAACTAATTTAAAGTGGAGTTTACACAAAAAATGTTTGTAATTTAAACGAAATAGCATTATTAGATATGAATTGAAGGTAAAAAAAATACTTACATATGTTTTAAGCTAGAGAATGAAACTAAAGAAACTATTGGGCTTGAAAAAACTAGGCAGCAACATGTTGGAGGATTTATAAGAATTTCTAACAATAAATTTATTTTTTGCTCTGCTCCAAGAAATCACTGTAATGGAGATATAAACGTTAGTACCCCATACTAAGAAAATATTACAAAAAAAATACGACATCAAAGAAAGCATGTCAACTAGCAAGAAAAGTAGTAGATAGCATTCAGAAAAATATGCACAAAATAATGTGTTAACTGAAACACAATATACAATAGTTAGTAATAGACATTAAAAGAAAGAAAATGCATGTATGAGGTTAAAACTACGGCAGATACAATGCTCCTAGACTCCCATCAAAACCTAAACCTATCGAAAAGCAAGTCAAAGCATGACTACCTACTAACCTTCTACCATAATCAGTGGCCTCCATACCCTAATATCTAATGCACCTATATTTAAAAAGTATCACAAATTTTCTTTAAAAATATAATATGTGCATGCAACAATATTAAAACTAAATTATACATAAAAACGACGACATTACAAAAAACATGATTCATAAATCAAAACGAATTGAATCTTCTTTAATTTCTTAATCCGTGATCTCCATACCCTAGTACATATCTAAATGCACTTATATAGAAAATGAAAAAGGCTAAAAAATACTCCTAAACTATTTGAAATAGCTCAAAAATACCCCTCGTTAGATTTTTGGCTCAAAAATACCCCTCCGTTAAATATTTGACTCAAAAATACCCCTCTCTCTAACGGAATTCGGAAAAGGATCAAAAATACCTCTGAACTATCTGAAATAGATCAAAATTACTCCTCGTTAGTTTTTTGGCTCAGAAATACTCCTTTGTTAAATATTATTCTAAAATTATTTAAAAAAAAATAAAAAACTGATTATTAAAAAAAAGTCATAAATTTGTTTAAAAAATAAAAATAAAAAATATCATTGAGGATGTAAATTATTAAAAAAATTATTTAAAAAATAAAAATAAAAAAATGTTTATTAAAAAGAAATTATAAAAATTTTAAAAAGTGAAAATAAAAAATGGCATTGAAGATCCAAATTATTAAAAAATAATTATAAAATTATTTTTAAAATAAAAATAGAAAAACTGATTATTAAAAAGAAATTATAAAATTTTAAAAATAAAAATAAAAAATTGCATTGATTATCCACTTTATTAAAAATAATTATAAACTTATTTAAAAAATAAAATTAAAAAATTGATTATTAAAAAAAAATTATAAATTTTTTTAAAAAATATAATCTGGCTATTCATTTAAAAAAAAATATTAATAATCCGTTTTTTATTTTTATTTTTTACATAATTTTATAATTATTTTTTAGTAATTTGGATCTTCAATGCCATTTTTTTTTTTTTATAATTTCTTTTTAATAAACAATTTTTATTTTTATTTTTAAATAATTTTTTAATAATTTACATCCTCAATGACATTTTTTATTTTTATGTTTTTTAAAATTTTATAATTTTTTTTTAATAATCAGGTTTTTATTTTTATTTTTTAAATAATTTTAGAATAATATTTAATAGAGGGGTATTTTTGAGCCTAAAAACTAATGAAGGGTATTTTTGATCCATTTCAGATACATCAAGGGTATTTTTTATTCTTTTTCGAATTCCGTTAGAGAAGGTATTTTTAAGCCAAATATTTAACGGAGGGGTGTATTTGAGCCAAAAATCTAACGAGGAGTATTTTTGAGCTATTTCAAATAGTTCAGGGGTATCTTTGAGCCTTTTTCGTGTAGAAAATAATCACAAATTTCTTCATACAAATATACTAAGGGCATGTGACAATATTAGAATTAAATTGTACATAAAAGTTATGACATTACAGAAACATGATTCATAAATAAATAAATAAAAACCTTCTATTTTAACTCGTGACCTCCATATATAATAGAGAAGACCCTGTTGATAATCCGTTGTTAGTAAACTAAACATTATTCTAGACTTATTGGAGTTATAACACTAATAAATTTTGGAAAATAGAAAATTCACCACGAGTCATAAAACTTTTATGATTTTATTTATATTAGTTTTTAAGAAATGAGTAGTTACTATTCAAATTTTAATGAGAATCACTAATATTATTTTTTTTCTTCTTCTCTTAAACCCGTGTACGTTCCTTACAAAGCAATAACACATAATAACAATGTCTATAACTATACTTTGGATATACATTATAGACACCTAATTTCGTCCCTCCCTGATATTGTTTTTACCTATTGTTTACCCTATCCTACCGTATACCCTCACCCGTGTGATAATCCCTCCACAAAATGATAAAAAATAAAAACTCCTAACTAACTTTGTCTTACCCTAATATCCTAACAACCCACCCAACTAAAAATTGACAACACATCCTAACCCCTACCCCTCCTACCCCTACCCCCACGTAACCACCCCTTCCCTCCACATTTCTTGGACAAAAAGAAAGAGAAGAAAACCAACAGAAAAGGGAACAAAAATTGAAAAAGACAAAAAGAAGGACATTATATACATATACACACTCACAGGGAAAGGGGGCCCCAAAAAGAAGAAAAGAAAAAAGGGGATCAACATCATCTTCTCCATCGGATACCCTCACAGAAGACACTTCCATTTTTTTTTTCTCCAAAAACAACATCCAGTAGACACCACTGATTCACGCACATATACCACACACATTCACCCCGCACGCGAACCTCACCGGAAAAATAGAGTGAACAAAAAAAAGGGGGTCGAGAACAGAGCTGCAGAGAGAGATCGAAGAGGAGAAGATGGAGAGGGAAAGATCGAGCGAGTCGGCCTGAGAGAAGACAGATCAAGGGATCAATAGGTTCGAGTGAGAGAGAGATCACGATTGAGAGAAAATGGTGAGGAGAGGTCCGTTCCTGCGACCATATCTCACCGGAGTTCCGGCAAACAGTTGAAATCGGCAACTAATACCCCCTAAAACAGTAGAAATCGACGACCACCACTCCCAAAATCTCAAAACCAGTGGTCAGACGCCCCTCCCATTACCGTTGTTACACTGTTCCGGTGGTAGGGTCCATCGCCGGACCCGGAAACGGTTTCGATATCCCAAAATTATCCCAACAATTCCTTTTTATTTTGTTGCTAGTGGAGTTCGTTCATAACATGATCCAAACAGACCCGTTTGCATGAAATCTTTCTCCGTTTGACAATTTTGGTTTGGATAAGGCAAATCGAAGTCGGTATGGGTAGAAACCGAGTTTGACTGAGTTGGTAAGTCCATCGTTGAGGTTCCTAATCGAGGTTCTTCATCACGCGGATTCTTCCTCTCGATTGATTGATATTCAGAGTAAAATCATCATTGAGGTCCATTTCTACAACTCTTGCTCTTTGTTTCATTTTTATTTTGGTGAATCGATGTTGTGATTATGTGTGTGGTGATTATAATTGTTGGTTTTTGTTGATGTTATGTGCTTGACGCTGTGATTTCACTGATATGTAGAATGAATTTGAGTAGCTTTGATGGTGTTATTGATAAAAATGAAGTTAAAAGGGGTGGGAATCGAAAAAAGGTGAATATTATAGCATTTTGATTCATTGATAATTGCTAATTCAGAATGAGTATTGATGTTGTTAAACACCATAGTATCATGACGGGTTGAAATTGGTAGGCAAACGGTAGGTCGGTTGGGCAAATTTAGAAATTATGAATTGTTAGATTATGTGGAATGTTGTTGAATGGTTCTCTGTCTCTCTCGTTTGAAAAGTGTATTCCTTTAACCGGGGAATGCCCCGAAGGATTTGTATAGATTTATCCGGGGAATGCCCCGAAGTACCTTGTACCCGGAGGACGTCCGTGATGAAGGCCCGAGGCATCGGGTAAAGCATTAGTTTAGGATTAGCGTAGGTTTATTTTCAGTTCTTTTCTATTTTCGGGTTGTAATAATTGGACTGGACTTACATTTCGGTTTGTTTCGTCTTGTTTTTGTTTGATTGTTTTTTGCGTGCTTTTTCTGTGGTTTATACACTTCATAATGCCAAAATAGTCGATACCCTCCACCAAGCGACCGTGGTCGAACCACGGGATCGAGGGGTGCCTAACACCTTCCCCTCGGTCAACAGAATTCCTTAGCCGGAATCTCTGTGCGCAAACCAGTTTAAGAGTCAATTGGTTTCGAAAAGGGATTTTCCAAAGGTCACTTGGCACACCAGATTATGCCAAGTGGCGACTCTGAATAAAAAATGCAAATAATCCTTTTTCGAAATAAATTTTCATTTCTTGTCACATAAATAATAAAACCCTTTCAAACCTTAAAATATTCCATGTTTTTTTGGAGTACGTGATGAAAAATGGGGTGTGACAGCTCTGGCGACTCTGCTGGGGAAATTTCAGAATTCGAGTTTATTTTTGAGTCGTATCGGCTTTGTTTGGCATTACGAGTGTATAAGCATTGTTTGTGATTATTGTTTTCACTTTTGTGTATTTTCGTGCTCTTTGTTTATAGTATTTATCCTATGTGTTACCGCTTTATATCTGTCATCATGAGTCCACCCCTCGGCCTTCTTTCTGCAACAAGTCTCGAAGCGCACGTCGTGCGCACGAACTCTAGTTGAGTCACCTTTATTTTAGGGGGGGAGCCGTTGGATGTATGGAGTAGGTGGAAAGCAAAGCAGCCACTATCGACCATATGCTCCCCCGAACGGCCTTGTTAGTAAACCACAACGTAGGTCAGCCTTTAGGTCATTCTTATGTGCATCATATTGAGACCTAGCGGGGCCTACACGGTCCTTTGTAGGAGACTCACCTTTAAAGCATCCCTACGTGCTAACTGTTGCATATTTGAGGGTAACGTGGTCATTTGACGGACTGATTTAAAAAAATAAAATAAAATGAGTCGAAAAGAATGAATCAAAAGGAATGTCGTAGTTTATTTTAGAATTCCTTATAGCTTTTGTTCTTCACGATCCAAAAAATCAAAAAGATTTTTTTTTTTTTCATTTTTGCATTTGTCTTCTCAAAGTACCGTAAATTCAAAAAGAAAAAAAAAAGTTTTTCTACGTATTTGTCAAAAGCAAAAATACCAAAAGAGATTTTTTTCCATAATGGATGGTGTCAGTCTTAGTTAAAGTGTCTAATTGAAAAATCCAAAAATAGTTTTTATTCGTTTGTTTTTTGTTGTGTCTCTTAAGTTAGGGTCAATTTATTAGTTAATCATTAATTGTCCAATCTGGACGAACTACGCATACCTGATTTTCGTCCCTCGGGGCGAGATACGTAGGCAACCCTCGGTGGGTCCGGTAACCTTTATTTTGGTCTTCGTCTTAGTCTTAGGCTAGGCCTTTTACTCCGTAACCTAGAGTTGTTAGCCAAGTAGGCTGATTTTATTCAGCATTACTGTTCGGCAATTTGGGGTCATGAAGAGGTCTGTCCCATCGACGTGTCCGCATCAAATTCCCATTGGTTGAGAACCCTTTGCTCTTATCAAATTTTGAGATAATTTCTTATCTGCTACTACAGGATGGATCTGTCCACAAAGTCTAGAGTCCTTATGGTTGTCAAGGTACCCAAAAAGTTGATCAAGTGGTGGGGGCACGTTCAATTACTCCGAAAAGCACGAAGTGAAGAAAGTGTTAGGCAATCTTGTAACACTCATGGATCTCACG
This sequence comes from Capsicum pubescens, assembly GCA_030864215.1. Lineage (NCBI taxonomy): Eukaryota > Viridiplantae > Streptophyta > Magnoliopsida > Solanales > Solanaceae > Capsicum > Capsicum pubescens. Next base: position 281,320,918 of record CM061543.1, on the reverse strand, counting down.
CCTCGTCCGGATTTAATAGAAGCTGCGTTGACTTTCTGGGATCCAAATAATTTGGTGTTTAGGTTCGGAAGATGTGAATTGACTCCTACCCTGGCAGAAATATCTTGTTTGTTTCGGTTGACTTGCATGGGCCAGCAGATGATTTTAGCCCGCAATCATACTCGTAAGAAATTCCTTCGGCTCTATGGATTAAAAGATAACAAGCATCTGGGATGTCTCAAACAATCTTGGATTTCCTTGGACTATTTGTTTGCTAGATTTGGGTCTTTAGAGGGTTTCGACTGCTTTTGGGATGAATTCTGTACTACAAAAAAAATCTGGGAACAACGTCGTCTTGAGGTTTTCTGTCTGGCTTTGTTGGGTATCTTAGTGTTCCCGTTAGATGAGAGGTGTAGCAATACTCGTCTGCAATCAGTGGTGACAGCTTTATTCAAGAAAAAAGATGAGGTCACCATTGTACCAATGATCTTAACAGAAATATATAAGGCTTTAACTAAAGTAAAAGGAGGGGTACGATTTTTTGAGGGGAGTAATCTGATATTGCAGCTGTGGATGATGGAGCACTTGCATACGCCTTCTTTAATTAGAGCAGATGTGATCGACCGTTGTTTGAATGATCGAGTGCAAGCCATGCAAGAAAGAATGCGTTTTGACAAATTTTCTTTTTCTATTGGAGTCAATTCTTGGATCGAATTTCTCGAATCAAGAATTCCAAACGACATTCTTTGGTGCTATATGTGGTTCTGTCCTAAGAAAATCTTGATTGGATCTCAAATGCAACTCTTTCTAGTTTTGATAGGACTTAACTGCACTAGGCCTTACAATCCAAGAAGGGTGATGCGTCAGTTGGGTAGGATGCAAGACGTCCCCCCAATAATGGACCTTCTAAAGGATGTAGAGTACTTTAAAGACCAAGCCGTGGGGGAAAGTAAATATGAGCAATTCTGGAATAACGCAATAAAGTTAGGTGTCGATACTCTCGAGGAAAATCCAGGATGCACTCAAAACTATGAAATCTGGCTACAATCTCTACCCCGTGGCATTAGTAGACCCTTACCAGCCCAACTTAGAGGGCGAATACGGGAAGCAATCATGGTAGAAGATGATGAGCAGGAAGATCCGAGTGCCAAGGTGGAGTTTTTGAGAGTTCAGTTATCGCGTTTGATCACAACTGTGGATGGGTGTCAGAAAAACCTTTGCGGGTGTACTCTCCAAGAGGCAGGGATACAGGCAAGAAATTTGTTTCCGGGTATCAAAACGTCGTTGCAGGATATGTTGCAAAGTCGGAGTGGAAAAGTGGGGACTTCACAGATGGGTTCATCTTAGCTGGGGACATCACACAGAGCACCAGTTTGAAAGAGCATGTCTTATGTTTATGTAGTTTTGAGTCTTTTATGTGTCTGTCATTGTAGGTTGGTGTCTGTGTTAAGTCAGAGTCAAGTTGTTTTTGATATTCGGGTCTTTATCGCACGCATGCCGTTAGGGGTTTAAAGTGTTATTTTGAATTTGTTGTTTAGTTTTAAAGTGGTCCTAAATTCGTTGTATGTTTTGCTGTCTTTCATCGAAATGTTAGGATATTACGTCTTTCTTTCGTTTACTTGTTTTCGTGTTTCGTGAAAAAAAAAACCTTCAATTGTGTAATGTTTATGCATAAGCTGCCTGAACTACGCAAGATCTGATTCATGTACAACATGATACGTAGGCAACCTACTTTTGGGTTCGATCTAATCATTTTGTTTCGTTGTTTTTCATTTTTTTTTCTCTTTTAAGGAAAAACAAAAGCCATAAAGAATAATAAAATAAAGGTAGATAACGAGAGAAGTGGAAAGAATAGAGATGGATACGAAAAAAAAGAGTGTAGATAAAAATCGGGATGATGTTGAAATGACCTCGCTACCCTCAAAAGCTGGTAGAAATGAACATGAACTTAGGGCAATTTTACCAATGTGATTCCCATGCTTTTGGTATACCCTAATCCTAACGGATGTCGTCTTTGATGAGCATGTTCTTTCAGATAACAGTGGTAGGTTTGCAGCACTCTGGCTAGTCACCCATACTTCACTAGATCCAAAGCAAAGCTCGCCATGGCTAGCAGGGAGATTGAAAATTCGCTCATTGACCCGGATCAGGATCACAGGGAAGAAAGTCCAGAACATAATGATGAGGTAGTAAGGCTCAGGCAACAATTGATAGATTTGCACCGGGCATGGGCTAGCGGAATGCCTCCTCCTCCGCTCCCTAAAGGTCTTGGGAATATCTCTAATTTCCCACCGCTCTCTCAGGCGTAATTCTCTTCTCCTACTGAGTCACCTGAGCACGCGCCAGGATTCACTCCGCGACATTATTATCCTGGCAATTCTGGTGTGCCCTTGGCAGCTCCCCAATCAAGACCAGCTGCTCAGCCAGCGCCACCGATCACACTGATATTCGTGGCCCCGCCACCACATGAAACTCCCATATATGCTGTGCGTCCCACAATGAGGCTTCCTCGGTCTTCCAGTGAGCCAGTACTGAAGGTTTCAGATGGTCAGTATTATGCTACGGAGCCTACTTTGCAATTGAATGAACCATATGGGTACACTCAACCGCTTGTATTTCCATTTGATACGGAGAAAACTGTCGCAACAGAGGAACAGGAAGTCATAGCGCGGAAGTTGAAAAGTTTAGAACAAGCTATGAGGAATTTGCAAGGAATTGGAGATTATAGAAGTGTTTCCTATAAAGATCTGTGCATGTTCCCAGACATCAACCTGCCCCCCGATTTTAAGATGCCTAAGTTCGAGAAGTACGCAGGGCACGGTGATCCTGTTGCACATTTGAGACGTTATTGCAACCAGTTGAGGGCTGCAGGACGAAAGGAAGAACTACTCATGGCCTTCTTTGGCGAGAGTCTTTCAGATCTGGCTTCAGAATGGTTCATCGATCGGGATATCGATAAATGGAACAGTTGGGATGATTTGGCTTCTGAATTTGTTCAACATTTTCAGTACAACATCGACTTGATTCCGGACGAAAAATATTTGGTCAACATGAAGAAAAAGAGCACTGAAGGTTTTAGGGAATACGCGATAAGGTGGCGTGAACAGGCCGCTAGGGTAAAGCCTCCAATGAAAGAAAGTAAGTTGGTAGAAGTTTTCATTCAGGCGCAAGATGAGACGTATTTTCAACATTTACTTCCGACAATGGGAAAGTCTTTTATGGAAGTCCTCAAAATGGGTGAGATGATAGAGGACGAAATCAAGACCGGACGAATAGTGAGTTTTGCTGCATTAAAAGCCACCACACAAGTGATTCAAGGTGGATCTGGCGCATTTGGCGGTAAAAAGAAGAAAGAGGACGTGGCGACTGTTATAGCTGGAACTCATTCCTATCCCAAAAGACCACCTCGCCCCTATCCCCAATCCCAAGCCCAAATCTACACCCAAGCTCTGTATATTCCTCCCCACTATTACTACCCTCCACAAAACCCTTTATATTCCATTCCACCACCCCCATACCCAGTATATAGTGCGCAACCATATGCCCAAACCCCTTCTTACCCGCAGTGGCACGTGCAAACTCCACAAAATCTCCCATTCGCTCCACCAAATTACCAAAACCCCTCCAGACCCAGTTTTTAGCCTAGGCCCGAGTATAAGCAGGAGAAAACGGCCAAAAATAAATTCACACCTCTTGGGGAGTCATATGCTAGCTTGTTTGATAGGTTGAGGAAGTTGAAGGTTTTAAGTCCAATTCAAGGAAGGCTTTCAAAGCCACCACCAAGGAATCTCGATTATTCTTTAAGGTGTGCGTACTGTTCTGATATGCCAGGCCATGATATTGAGAAATGCTGGCATTTAAAGAGAGCTGTCTAAGATTTAATTGACACAAATCAGATACTGCTCCAGGCCCCGGAGGGTCCTAACATTAACCAGAATCCGCTGCCAACTCATGCTGAAGCCAATATAGTAGAGTTGATATATGATGGGAAAGAGTCTTCGAGGGGTTATAAGCCTATTGTCAAGATACAGACCATTGAGGAGAAATCGGTGAATGTAGTGGAGTCGTTGAAAACAATATCATTGAGCCAGGAAGGAATGAGAGAAGGTAAAGCCCGAGAAAGCACAAAGGAGCCCCTGATCACAGTACAAGGCGCCAGAAGGTATGTTGATTCAAGTCAGGATAAACCTAAGTTGATGGTGGTGGGAGCTCTGAGTCAGCCTATCTTGACGGTGAAAGGAGCACTGGCAGCGCCTATTGTCCTCAAACCGGTGACCCAACCTCCGATAGTTGATACGAAAAGGATTCCCTAGAATTATGGACGGACTGTGATGACCTATCACGGGAAAGAAGTTGTAGAAGATGTAGATGAGGTAGGAGGTTTGACTAGGTCAGGAAGATGATTCGTGCCTGAAAGCTTAAGAAAGTCCAAGCCAACAGTGAGTGGACCGTCATCTATCAAAAAGCCTATCACCGAAGAAGAAGACAAAGAATTTTTGAAAAATATGAAATTGCCAGAGTATTCAATATTAGACCAGCTGAAGAAAACCCCTGCTCAAATTTCCCTTTTATCTTTGTTGTTGCACTCCAAGGAGCACCATGATGTTTTACTGAAGGTATTAAATGAAGCATATGTTCCAAGGGAGATTACAATCAACCAGCTTGAGAAAATGGTTGGAAAAATCTTTGAGGTCAATCGGATCAGCTTTTCTGACGATGAATTGCCTGTTGAAGGTACAGGGCATAATCGGGGCCTTTACATTACAGTGAAGTGTGAAGATTTCTATGTCACTCATGTTATGATTGATGGAGGTTCAGGAGAAAAAATTTGCCCTATTTCTACTTTGCAAAAGCTGAATATTGGTGCGGAGAGGATCAGGCCCAACAATGTATGTGTCAGGGCTTTCGATGGTGCAAAATCAAATTCCAGTGGCGAAATAGAACTAATGTTGACCATAGGGCCTGTTGAGTTCGCCATAGAGTTTCAAGTATTGAATGTAGACTCCTCTTACAATCTGTTGTTGGGAAGGCCGTGGATCCACAAGGCCAAGGCGGTTGCATCTACACTACACCAAATGATTAAGTTTGAGCATGACAGGCAAGAAGTAGTTATTCATGGTGAAGGAGATTTGTCAGCCTACGAAGATTCTCCCTTGTCTCTTATTGAAGCAAATAACATAGAGGATACATTTGTCTATCAAATTTTTGATACAGTTCCAGTGAATCGTATCCTTGAATGACAGGATATACCGGGACCGCAATTGTCTTCTGCTTCTATCATGATGGTGAGTGAACTTTGGAAATACGGATTTGAGCCAGGAAAGGGTTTGGGAGCGTCTCTGCACGGTATAGTTCATCCCATATGTCCGAGTGAGAACGTGGGTACGTTTGGTCTGGGATTTGAGCCTACAGCTGAGGATCTGAAGAAAGCCAAGGGAAGGAAAAAGGAAATATGGTCACTCCCTCGCCCAATGCCACTACTCAGTGAATCGTTTGTTAAGAGCAGTGTCACGAAACATGTAGAATTTGAGGATGAATTGGTTGATGACTTCCAGAACCTTTGTATCGAAGTTGATATGGTCGAAGCAGGAGAAGGTACCAGTATGGCAGACGTGCAATTCATAGGTCCAGCTGTCCAGCTCAATAATTGGGAAGTCACTCCTCTCCCCGTCAGGAGGGAGTTTTGGTAGTCTATTTTGTTTTTCTTTCTGTTTATCCGAGTTATTTCAGGGTTGTAATTCGGACTTTAGTTTGTTTATGTTATGTTGGCGTCTGTGTTTAAACCCTTCTATCTTTTATTTAATGAAATGCAATGTCCCTTTTGTTTTGTGTCTAATATATTTTTTTTTCTTTTCTTACACAGTTCTCTTTATGCTGATTCTAATGACATGACATGCATGCGGAATTTTCAGCCTGATTTTAAAATCCAAACTATCAAGATGTAATGAAGCAGGATGGGGAATATGATGAAGAACAAGCACTAGAAGAAATAAGCAAAGAGTTGGAACAATTTGAAGACAAACCGAATCCTAATTTGAATGAAACTGAGCCAATAAATCTAGGGGATCAAGAAGATGTTAGGGAAACTAAAATCAGTGTACATGCTTTGCCACAGCTAAAAGAGGGAATGGTTCAAGCATTGATTGATTATAAGGATGTTTTTGCATGGTCTTATGATGATATGCCCGGTTTAAGCACTGAATTAGTGGCTCACAAGTTGCCAATTGATCCCGCGTTCCCCCTGTTAAACAGAAGTTGAGGAAGTTTAAAACCGATGTGAGTATTAAAATCAAAGAGGAAATCATGAAACAACTTGAAGCCAAAGTAATTCGAGTGTCTCGTTATCCCATGTGGTTATCCAATGTTGTTCCCGTACCAAAGAAAGATGGCAAAATTCGAGTGTGTGTTGATTACCGCGATTTGAACAGAGCAAGTCTGAAAGATGATTTTCCACTGCCCAACATCCACATTTTGTTAGACAACCGTGCTAAATACGAGGTTGCCTCTTTTGTGGATTGCTATGCCGGATATCACCAGATCATTATGGATGATGAAGACGCGGAGAAGACATATTTTATCACACCATGGGGAACTTATTGTTATCGAGTGATGCCTTTCGGTTTGAAGAATGCTGGAGCAAAATATATGAGAGCAATGACCACTATGTTTCATGACATGATGCATAAGGAGATTGAGGTTTACGTGGATGATGTGATTATTAAGTCAAAAAGTCAGGCCGACCATGTAAAAGATTTGAGAAAGTTCTTTGAAAGACTTCACAGGTATAATCTCAAACTCAACCCGGCAAAATGTGTATTTGGAGTTCCATCTGGAAAGCTGTTGGGGTTTGTAGTCAGCCTTCGGGGAATTGAATTAGATCCTTCAAAAATCAAAGCCATTCAGGATTTACCCCCGCCTAAGCATAGAACGGAGGTAATGAGTTTGCTTGGTAGACTGAACTACATTAGCAGGTTTATTGCTCAACTCACAACCACTTGTGAGCCCATATTCAAGTTGCTGAAAAAGAGTGCTGCGGTAAAATGGACTGAAGAATGTCAGGAAGCGTTCGATCGAATCAAAAGATATTTGTCAAATCCGCCCGTGCTGGTACCCCCGGAGCCTGGTAGGCCTTTGATCTTATATTTATCAGTCATGGACAATTCTTTCGGTTGTGTCCTGGGTCAACATGATGTCACAGGCAAAAAAGAGCAGGCTATTTATTATCTTAGCAAGAAGTTCACCACTTATGAGGCCAGGTATACTCTTCTTGAAAGGACGTGTTATGCCCTAACTTGGGTAGCACAGAAGTTGAAGCATTATCTCTCTTCCTATACTACTTATCTCATCTCCCGCATGGATCCTTTGAAGTATATCTTTCAGAAGCCTATGCCGACCGGTCGATTGGCAAAGTGGCAAATATTGCTTACCAAGTTTGACATTGTATATGTGACCCGGACCGCCATGAAAGCCCAAGCCTTGGCAGATCATCTTGCTGAGAACCCCATCGATGAAGAGTACAAGCCATTAAAAACATATTTTCCTGACGAAGAAGTGTCTTGTGTCGATGAAGTCGCTATAGATGCTGATCCTGGTTGGAGGTTATTTTTTGATGGAGCTGTCAATATGAAAGGAGTCGGAATAGGTGCGGTTCTTATCTCTGAATCGGGATAACATTTCCCGTTAACAGCACAACTTCGATTCTACTGTACTAACAATATGGCAGAGTATGAAGCCTGCATCCTTGGTTTGAGGTTAGCTGTTGATATGGGAGTCCAAGAATTATTGGTGTTGGGAGATTCGGATTTGCTCGTCCATCAAATTCAATGCGATTGGGAGACGCGAGATTTGAAACTCACCCCATATCGACAATGCTTGCAGGAGCTATGTCGATGATTTGTGTTAGTAAAATTTAGGCATATTCCAAGGATTCATAATGAAATTGCTGATGCTTTAGCCACTCTATCTTCAATGCTCCAACATCCTGACAAAGCCTATATCGATCCAGTGCATATACAGAGTCCTGATCAGTATGCTTACTGTAATGCGGTTGAAGAAGAGCTCGATGGAGAACCTTGGTTTTTGGATATCAAGCGGTACATTCAGTCAGGAGAATACCCAGCATATGCCACTAACGATCAAAAGAGGACTATTAGGCGTTTGGCTAGTGGATTTTTCTTAAGTGGGGGAATCTTGTATAAGAGGACCCCAGATCTGGGACTTTTAAGGTGTGTAGATGCAAAAGAAGCCTCGGAGATCATGGTTGAAATACACTCTGGAGTATGCGGGTCGCATATGAACGGTCACGTCTTGTCAAAGAAGATTCTTCGATCAGGTTATTACTGGCTTACTATAGAGAGGGATTCTATTCAGTTTGTTTGAAAGTGTCATCAATGTCAGGTGCACGACGATCTAATACGTTCTCCTCCTGTTGAGTTGCATGCAATGGCCGCTCCATGGCCGTTCGTGGCTTGGGGAATGGATGTGATTGGACCGATTGAGCCAAAGGCGTCAAATGGGCATAGATTCATTTTGGTTGCCATTGATTACTTCACAAAGTGGGTAGAAGTAGTAACTTTCAAGTCAGTGACAAAGGAAGCTGTGGTAGATTTTGTTCATTCCAATATCATTTGTAGATTTGGAATTCCTAACATGATCATTACAGACAATTCTGCCAATCTCAACAGTCATTTGATGCAAGAAGTATGTCAACAGTTTAAGATCGCACATCGAAATTCTACTCCATATCGCCCAAAGGTCAATGGTGTTGTAGAAGCCGCCAATAAGAATATAAAGAAGATACTGCAAAAAATGGTACAAGGGTCTAGACAGTGGCATGAAAAGTTGCCATTTGCATTGTTGGGTTATCGCACCACTGTTCGTACTTCAATAGGGGCAACTCCATATTTATTGGTGTATGGGACAGAAGCAGTCATCCCTGCAGAAGTTGAAATTCCCTCTCTCCGAGTCATTGTAGAAGCAGAGATTGATGATGACGAATGGGTAAAAACCCGACTGGAACATTTGAGTTTGATTGAAGAAAAGAGGCTAACGTCTGTGTGTCATGGCCAATTGTATCAGAGGAGGATGGCTCGAGCGTATAACAAAAAGGTCCGTCCCAGGAATTTTGAAGTTGGTCAGTTGGTATTGAGACGTATCCTTCCTCGCCAGGTTGAAGCGAAAGACAAGTTCTCCCCTAACTGGCAAGGTCCCTTCGTTGTGAAGAAAGTGTTACCCAATGGAGCCTTATATTTGACAGATATTGAAGGCATAATGGCAGAAATAGCTATCAATGCTGATGCGGTCAAAAGATACTATGTATGATATTTGGTACTTTGTTTGATTTTATTGCATGTTTAGTACTTGCATTTTTGAAGATTGATATGATGAAGGCATTTTATTGTTCTATCCAAACATTGTGTCATCCTTTGTTTACCCGTTTGAGCTTCGTTTATTTTTCTTTCATATCCCTCTTTTGGAATCAAAATAGAGTCAAAGATAAATGTCAAGAAAAGAAGAATAAAAGAAAGAAATCGAAAATAAAAGAAAAAAAAAATAAAAAAATAAAAAAATAAAAAATCAAAACAAAGAACAAGCAGATGGAACTACGTGCGACCTGATTCTCCTCTCTCAGGAGTGAGATACGTAGGCTGCCCTATTTCGGGCTCGGTCTAACCAAATAAAGATTTAAGTTTCACCCAGTCAACAAAAACTGGGGCATGAGTTAACATGTTGTTTGAGTCGATTCCAAAAGTTGTAAGTCCCACCCTCACTTCAAGTATCGTTTGAGCCCCTTACCATTTTTTCTAACCTTAACCAAAAGCCAAGTTACAACCAAAAAAAGTCCTTCAGATTAATTTTTGATAGTGTTAAGGCTAAGCATGCAATGGATATGACGATACATTGCGAAGTACCGTTTGTCTCCCTCAGCATAAGAAATCAGGAAAGAAATACAAAAATAAGAGAGTCTTATTGGTGAAAACCTTTGCAGGCACCATAAGGCGATGGTAAGTTGTGAGAAAATATAAATGAGAGAGTCTTATTGGTGAAAACCTTTGCAGGCACCATAAGGCGATGGTGACTTGTGAGAAAATGAAAATGAGAGAGTCTTATTGGTGAAAACCTTTGCGAACACCGTAAGGCGATGGAAAGTTCAAGAGAAAAGTGAAAAGTGAAAAGAAAGAGATTTGTTGGCGAATGTCTTTTTAGATGTCGTCAGTCGAATGTGATGTATGAGTCCAATGGATTTGAAGAAGCGGCTCAGCGACAAAAGGCACAAACTCAACAACAAATGGGGAGTTTGGATAGGAAGATCAGGCAGCTGAATCCAAAATGCATATCATACTCATTGGAGTTGGTTGTCGTATTCAGATAAGTTTTCTTTTTGAATATGGGACATTGCCCTTTTCTTTCATTTACATATTCACGTTTTTGTCTTTTCTTATGTTATTTATCAAAACAAGAGTCACCATCATTTCTTTACATTTTTTAAGTCAAGTCTGTGTCAAAACAAGCGAGAAAGGCTTTCAAAATTTACTACCAGTCTTTTCAATTATATGACGAAAAGCCAAGGAACAACACAGGAAAGAAATAAGATCGTAATTCAACACGAAGCAAAGGAAGTCTATCAACCGACATGCTATTGAATTCGTGGAAGCATTTCAGATTTGGGAAAAGAGTGCACCTCAGGGGCATGGTAAAAATGGAAACCCATTGTTTGAGTCAGAACTCATTTCTCTCAATCTGGATCCAGGTCAATGATGCGGCAAGACACGACAAGTGTTAGCAATTTGGAACAAAGATGAAAGGAACGAGTGCTGGGTAGATACCAGAAAAGCCAAGATCTGCAAGCCACCACTAAGTTTTTAACTGACAAATTTTTCTTTGATTGAAACAGGGGCAAATTTGTTTCACTTGATTCAGCTACCATTGGAAATGCACATCCATGGGAATTTTACTTTCTGTTCAGGACCCTCCTAAAAAATGGGATTTTACTTTTTGTTCAGGACCCTCCTGAAAAATGGGATTTTACTTTCAGTTCAGGACCCTCCTGAAAAATGGGACTTTACTTTCTGTTCAGGACCCTCCTGAAAAATGGGACTTTACTTTCTGTTCAGGACCCTCCTAGAAAATGGGATTTTACTTTCTGTTCAGGACCCTCCTGGAAAATGGGATTTTACTTTCTGTTCAGGACCCTCCTGGAAAATGGGATTTTACTTCCTGTTCAGGACCCTCCTGGTAAATGGGACTTTACTTTCTGTTCAGGACCCTCCTGGAAAATGGGACATTACTTTCTGTTCAGGACCCTCCTGAAAAATGGGACATTACTTTCTGTTCAGGACCCTCCTGAAAAATGGGACTTTACTTTCTGTTCAGGACCCTCCTGGAAAATGGGACTTTACTTTATGTTCAGGACCCTCCTGGAAAATGGGATTTTACTTTATGTTCAGGACCCTCCTGGAAAATGGGACTTTACTTTCTGTTCAGGACCCTCCTGGAAAATGGGATTTTACTTTCTGTTCAGGACCCTCCTGGAAAATGGGATTTTACTTTATGTTCAGGACCCTCCTGGAAAATGGGATTTTACTTTATGTTCAGGACCCTCCTGGAAAATGGGACTTTACTTTATGTTCAGGACCCTCCTGGAAAATGGGATTTTACTTTCTGTTCAGGACCCTCCTGAAAAATGAGACTTTAGTTTCTGTTTAGATATTTTTACTTTCTGCTCAGGACCCTCCTGAAAAAATGGGATTTTGCTTTCTGTTCAGGACCCTCCTGGAAAATGGGACAACGCTTTCAAAAATGAAATACTACTTATTTATAATTTTTGTTTGGGATAATTTTCGTTCTAGTTTCAATTTTTGGGTTTCAGGAGCCCGCCTGAAGAATAGGGTGATGAAATAGCGAGTCAGGAGCCCGCCTGAAGAACAGGGTGATGAAATAGCAAGTCAGGAGCCCGCCTGAAGAACAGGGTGATGAAATAACAAGTCAGGAGCCCGCCTGGAGAATAGGGTAAAGAAATGAAAAATCATGCAACAAAGTGAAGTAATTGAAAGCCAAGCAACTAGTTGTAAGAAATTGCAAGTCAGGAGCCCGCCTGAAGAATAGGGTGATAAAAGTCGAGCCAAGAGCCAACAGAAGCTGTATAGATAGGATTTTTATAATTTCATTTATGTTTTAACTTGTAATTTTCATTTTTGATGTAATAACAGAGCCGCGGACCGGAACCTCGACGGAACCTCACTCGACTCTCCAACTCGGTATAGTCCACCTCTTCCCATCCTTTGAAATACCCGTGACATGATTCTCTCGTAATTTGGGTAGGAAAGATGTCTTAAGTCAAGACTCGGTTGTCCTTCTTCCTTCTGTTTCTTTATTTGAATAATGGTTGGGTCAAAATTTGGTCTCGCTGTCTACTTCTTTGCCTGAAAACACTCCGTGTTTACATTCAAAGGGGGCATGATGTAGACACCTAATTTCGTCCCTCCCTGATATTGTGTTTACCTATTGTTTACCCTATCCTACCGTATACCCTCACCCGTGTGATAATCCCTCCACAAAATGAAAAAAAATAACAACCCCTAACTAACTTTGTCTTACGCTAATATCCTAACAACCCACCCAACTAAAAATTGACAACACATCCTAACCCCTACCCCTCCTACCCCTACCCCCACGTAACCACCCCTCCCCCCCACATTTCTTGGACAAAAAGAAAGAGAAGAAAACCAACAGAAAAGGGAACAAAAATTGAAAAAGACAAAAAGAAGGACATTATATACATATACACACTCACAGGGAAAGGGGGCCCCAAAAAGAAGAAAAGAAAAAAGGGGATCAACATCATCTTCTCCATCGGATACCCTCACAGAAGACACTTCCATTTTTTTTTCTCCAAAAACAACATCCATTAGACACCACTGATTCACGCACATATACCACACACATTCACCCCGCACGCGGACCTCACCGAAAAAATAGAGTGAACAAAAAAAAGGGGGTCGAGAACAGAGCTGCAGAGAGAGATCGAAGAGGAGAAGATGGAGAGGGAAAGATCGAGTGAGTCATCCTGAGAGAAGACAGATCAAGGGATCAATAGGTTCGAGTGAGAGAGAGATCACGATTGAGAGAAAACGACGAGGAGAGGTCCGTTCCGGCGACCATATCTCACCGGAGTTCCAGCAAACAGTTGAAACCGGCAACTAATACCCCCTAAAACTGTAGAAATCGACGACCACCACTCCCAAAATCTCAAAACCAGTGGTCAGACGCCCCTCCCATTACCGTTGTTACACTGTTCCGGTGGTAGGGTCCGTCGCCGGATCCGGAAACGGTTTCGATATCCCAAAATTATCCCAACAATTCCTTTTTATTTTGTTGCTAGTGGAATTCGTTCATAACATGATCCAAACAGACCCGTTTGTATGAAATCTTTCTCCGTTTGACAATTTTGGTTTGGATAAGGCAAATCAAAGTCGGTATGGGTAGAAACCGAGTTTGACTGAGTTGGTAAGTCCATCGTTGAGGTTCCGAATCGAGGTTCTTCATCACGCGGATTCTTCCTCTCGATTGACTGATATTCAGAGTAAAATCATCATTGAGGTCCATTTCTACAACTCTTGCTCTTTGTTTCATTTTTATTTTGGTGAATCGATGTTGTGATTATGTGTGTGGTGATTATAATTGTTGGTTTTTGTTGATGTTATGTGCTTGACGCTGTGATTTCGCTGATATGTAGAATGAATTTGAGTAGCTTTGATGGTGTTATTGATAAAAATGAAGTTAAAAGGGGTGGGAATCGAAAAAAGGTGAATATTATAGCATTTTGATTCATTGATAATTGTTAATTCGGAACGAGTATTGATGTTGTTAAACACCATAGTATCATGACGGGTTGAAATTGGTAGGCAAACGGTAGGTCGGTTGGGCAAATTTAGAAATTATGAATTGTTAGATTATGTGGAATGTTGTTGAATGGTTCTCTGTCTCTCTCGTTTGAAAAGTGTATTCCTTTAACCGGGGAATGCCCCAAAAGATTTGTATAGATTTATCCGGGGAATGCTCCGAAGTACCTTGTACCCGGAGGACGTCCGTGATGAAGGCCCGAGGCATCGGGTAAAGCATTAGTTTAGGATTAGCGTAGGTTTATTTTCAGTTCTTTTCTATTTTCGGGTTGTAATAATTGGATTGGACTTACATTTCGGTTTGTTTCGTCTTGTTTTTGTTTGATTGTTTTTTGCGTGCTTTTTCTGTGGTTTATACACTTCATAATGCCAAAATAGTCGATACCCTCCACCAAGCGACCGTGGTCGAACCACGGGATCGAGGGGTGCCTAACACCTTCCCCTCGGTCAACAGAATTCCTTAGCCGGAATCTCTGTGCACAAACCGGTTTAAGAGTCAATTGGTTTCGAAAAGGGATTTTCCAAAGGTGACTTGGCACACCAGATTATGCCAAGTGGCGACTCTGAATAAAAAATGCAAATAATCCTTTTCTGAAATAAATTTTCATTTCTTGTCACTTAAATAATAAAACCCTTTCAAACCTTAAAATATTCCATGTTTTTTTGGAGTACGTGATGAAAAATGGGGTGTGACATACATAATACACAATAGTTACCTACCAAATATTATCAAAAACAAAATCGAAAATTCGAAATACACCCTTTGAATATTTGACACCAACACACCAGAGTAATCACATGCACATCCATGTATAATGTATTCACTTGATGTGTAATTCAAAATTTTAAGATAACTTAAAATACAGAGAAAAAAATACCTAAAGCTCATCTCAGTATCTTGGTACCTTAGCATATGACTCATTAGAAAATCAGAATTTTTTACGTGTATTTTTATTCACACTATCAAGAAACAAAATATAATTTTTTTTGTACCAAATATTTTAGAACACTTTAATTTTTAAAAAATTGTTTTAAAAAAAAATTGTTTTTTGTAAGGGTTTCAATGTACTACTTACCTTATATTTCATGACTCCTAATTTTAAAAAAAGTTTTATTATATTTTTTAAAGTTTTGATCTCATATGTTCTAGGATTCAATTTCATAAATATAAATAAATAATAATTTGAGAGAAATAGTGAAAAAATTATTTTATCTAAAATAGAAATTTTTAATAAAGGATAAAAAATTCAAAAACATTTCTAAGGTCTTTCACACTTTTCACTTTTGTAACATATTATAGATATATATATATAGATAGATATAAATTATATATCTAGATTATAGATATATAGCTAAACTTGAGCAACTCTAGGCCTCGACTCATTTCCTTGTTTTATATCATGTATATCAGCTTCCTGGTTGTATACCCTCTCTATATAAAATGGTGTATGTGGCAGCCCCAATTCGGACTCGATTGAAGCTTGACCCAGTGAGACTTGGCCACGAGAAATGTAAGGGACTAGGGTCTGGTGGACCAAATATAAGCGTATAAACTTACACGCACCAGATGCATACATCAAACTAATGTTCTTTATCATGATTAAGTAACTAAATTAAGTAAATACATGGTAATTAATCATGGTTAAGTAACATGAACTCTAAATTCAAAGTTCAAACATATGACATGCATGATTGATTTGTTGTATACACATGGTGCGTGTATGTTTTAACCAAATAGAAATAGAAAAGAAGTATTCTCTCTATTCTATTTTATGTTGTTTTTTTATCGGACACGGAATTTAAGAAATGAATGATGACTTTGTAAGATTTATAAAATGGCCCCTCTTAAAGTCACTTTAATATTTACTTTTGAATTGTCTTATTAAGTGGGATCCGGTAAAGATAAATCACTTGAACTCAACTAATAAATGAAAAAACAAAAGAACTTCAATCATCGTAACAGCATCAAACATACGCTTAAACTATTTAATATTTTTTTACGAATATATTATCAAAGTTTAAGAGATTTTTTTGAGATGACTAATACTATTGTTTATTGAGTTGGTTAGACATATCGTATTATATACACACATATATATATTTCGATATTCGATAAATACCGAATAACAAACGGTATTAATATCTTGTACTAAACTCAATCCCGATTACCGAAATGTTAAAATTTTCCTCTCAAATACCACACCAAATACCGAATTATCGAAAAGTAATTACCAAATTTTTCGCTTCGATTCGGTAATTCAGTTTTCAGTATTTTATGCCCAATCCTACTCATCATGACGTAATTTCCACCATCAAAACTTGATTCGGATTTGCCTGAGTATTTTTTTTTTTTCAATGTATTCTTTAAAAATTCCTTAGTTATATGTGGGATTAGAGAAATGTTCCTCCTAATCTCTAGTTTTTTCCAAAAAGATAAATTAAGATTTGTTTTGGAGGAAAAAATTTAGAATTTGAAATTTGAAACAACTTTGTTAGTCCGCAGTGAAAGACAGGCCATTAATGATCCATTGTGAACTCTGAAAATCAGCAGATAGAAGAGATTCTGATTTTGCTGAAAAATGGAGTCTGAAAATAAAATCAGTAGAAAGAGATTCTGATTTTTCTGAAAAATGGAGTCTGAAAATCAGCAGAAGGGGATTCTCATTTTGCTGAACATGGGAGGAGCATGCTGAAATATAAAGAAAGAAAGAAAGTGGATGAAAAAATGGCTATACGAGGAAAGTAGAAAGATAGTACATAATATACGTTGTATTGTGATAGAATTGAGGTAAAACAAATAGGGATATGAGTGGTTAGGATTGGGTTTTACTAGGTAAACATAGGTAAAGATTAATTAAAGAAAAATCTTTCTCGAAAAGGTGAACTACTTACTAGTCATAGATGAGTCTGTTTTTGTTTTTGTTTTTACCTACTGTACTGTATTATTATGGGGTCGGTCATGTAGGAAAAGGTAAAATATGAGTACTATTCTAATTCTACACTATCAACATTCTCCGTCTTATTTTATATGACATATTTTAACTGAATATAAGGTTTAAAAAATAAAAAGAGATTAATAAAGTTTATCAAATTATTTTTTATTAAAAATATGTTATTATTTTCTTTAATTAAATGGGAACAATAAAGATAAAAATAAAACTATGTCTTTAAATAGTTAGACCAATCAATAAAAAAAATGACGATAAAATGTATTTGATGATCTATCGTAGTAGAAATTATGTCTAGACATTTCATCGTTTAAAAGCTGATGAATTAAAGGAATAGAGATTTATATTGCTATTTTACATTAATGTCAAATAAAGTTAAGTTCATTCAGTAAATCATTGACACATCTACTATAAATCACTTTTCAGTGTGCAATTTTAAAATTAGATTAAACTTTTATGTATCTCTTTATGTGCTAAATGATCATTTACTTTTTCTGAATTTAAATTAGACAGTACCCCTTTTTATGCTAAATGATCATTTATTTTTTTAAAATTTAAATAAGACAGAGTGCGTAATAGTTCTGATTCTAAATATAGAGATCCTGTCATAGACTTTGATGTGTAGTAGTATAATACTTCCAATGGATTTGTTTTACGTAAATAAATGTAGTACATAATGCAATTCTTAAAATAAAGGGGGTGGGGGTGGGGGTGGGCGTGGGGGTAGGGGGAGGCAGGAGAAAAATAAATTACATGTTATTATGTGTATATAACTTTTAGTGTATTATATAATAAATCTATTATAAAATTACGTAATTCGTGAAACTTAATCACTAATTTTGAATATTTCTTGTATGTTTTAATCCTAGAGGAAGCTTACGACAAACTTAGTGATCGTAAACTAGCAGACACTTCCTCTTTCCGGTTGTGAATATATATTTGTGTATGGAATGCTTTAATTTAAAAATAAATCATTTTTCATGGAAGTAACGTTAAACATTTTTATATGCTACTCATATATTTATAAGTTAAATTATTTACTGAATATGGAAAATATGAAATACTCGTGAAGAAAAAATATTGATAATTTAAATCGGAGATGAATTCACAATTTGAGTCTCTGGGTGCATTAGGGCTGAGCCCTGAAGCAAGACTCAAAATGTGTTAAGCTCTCGCCTCGCTGAATGTGAAGTTTAGGATTTTAGTTTCTAATTTCTAAAACATACTCACACTAAATAATTCAAAAAGTCAAAATTTGAAACAACAAATTGAGAAAACATGGGTGAAAGAAGGATTTGAAGAGAGGAATCTTCAATTTTTGGGGTTATTCATGGCTGATTTCTTCCTTAATCACTGATTTGGGACTGTTTCGAATTCATTTATCTCGTTTTTTATACGGATTTAGGCCTGTCCTTCTGCCGTCGGTGGCTTCACGGTTTAGGCAGTGAGGAAAATAGGTCGAGGCTAACGTAGGGGGTGGCAGACGGTGGCCAGATTTGGGATTTCTGGTTTTGGGTTAGACAGAAGAGAAGAAAGAGAAAGGAAAAAAAAGATTGTAATAGCTTTACTGGTTTTGGGGTTGATGGCTCTTTTTTTCCTTGGGGGAAAGTTATGCGCCTGCCTTGGAATATATGAAAAAGTTGATTTGAAATTGATTATTTTTTTATTCATTTGATCTTTGTCTGATTTTAATTTATTTATTTTTTTAAAAGGAGGGAAGAAGATAAATACGTATATAAATAAATAAATAATTAGATAAATAAAATACATTATATGCATATATAGGTGAATATATCATAATAACAAAAAAATTTGGGAGCCTTGAATTTGGAAGTAATTAATGGATTGGACTAAGTTGTGCTAGTTGGTTATTTTGGTGTTTTTGATGATATGGCGGTGCTTGATTTGTAAATATTGTGCATGGTGGATTAATGAAATGGACACAAATACTAAACTAAATTTTGGGTTGATTCTTGAGCACCTTGTCTGAAATTTATAAATAAAGTGAGATCGGAGTAAAAATAAAGATTAAAATTAAATTAACGTTGGCCCGAACATTCTTTTTTTACTGAAATTAAATTTCATATATAAGTATATATATATAGTTGTGTAAAAATAGGAATATAATAAAATATATGTACAAATAAGAATATAATAAAAATATAAAAATATTTATTCATATAACAAAATCTATATCTTTAATCTATAATAGATTTGAACTTTTTGTCCTTCATTAAATGTCTCTTTTTTAGATAAAATCATATTTTCACTATTTTTTATTATTTTAATGATATTAAATATCGACTATAACTTTAAAAAAAAATAAAAAAAATCTAACAAAAATAGAATACTTTTTTCAATATTCAAATAAAATTTGGTATAAATTTTCGTACATTTGAGAGAAGATTTTTTTACTATGATTAAATTTCAAAATTTATGGTAAATTTTTTTTGGTCTTTTTTTTTGTGTGTGGTGAGTTGGGTATAGTCCAAAAAAACGGGCACAAAATCATTTTCACTTATACCAAAAATTAGGCAAAAAAAATATTTAAAAAAAGCAAAAACAATCCTACTAAACCTTAGCTGCTATTTCTTAATATTATATTTTGAAATTTATATTTAGGACTTTAAATTAATTAAAACTTTATTTAAATTGATCATTTAATTGTTATCCTTTTATATTCAGAACTTTAAACAAATGTTACAATTGTACGTAATTATTTAATTTGCCTACGACTATATATTTTTTTCTATCTCTCTTCACCAGGTAACATTTTCGCTTGAACTTGTAAGTTTTAAAGATTTATCTATATATAGATTATTATTTTATTGAATGTATACTACTATTCTTGACTTTATAGGTTTACTTATCAGAAATTCAAAAGGTACTACTATTATTATGCATGTTGATTAACTCAATGTAAGTACAAAGAAACTTCATAAACATATTTTACTGATTAGATGTAAAGGTGATGCCACAAAAAGTGTTTGCAATCTTAACATCTTTATTCAAATGTTTACAATCTTAATATTTTTGTTACATTCATTTATTTTACTTCAAAAAATATGATGCTCTAAAAATTAAAAGATCTTATTTATTTCATCACAATTTTTAATGTTTGATATATTTTATCAGGTTCAATTATGCGCAGCGAAGCTCGATCCTCATAAAAAGGACAATAGACATGGCTGAATAATATGGTGAAAAAAGATTCATAAAGTTATAATTGGCTTTAATTAGTTCGAACAAGGACAACAAATTTTTTTACTTAACAATTTATAGATGGTAATAAACAAAAAGTATGAATAAAAGTATTAATCATTTACTAATATGTATCAGTCAAATAATTAATCCTTAAAACATTAGAAGATGTCAATTGTTTAATGATTGAGTTGATGTTAAAATGAGAAAATATTTGTGAGATGTAGTGCAGGTCAATGAAGATGATACTTGAATGAGCTGGCTGGAATAGCAGATGCACATCTTATACAATAGATCTACAAATTATATCTTATGTAGTAATAAGGTGTTGCTACGTATATATGTAATTTTCTTCTTTAACGTTAAACACACGTGCAACACATGTATCCTAGGCTATTATACATATATGTATATGGTCACAATATCGCGCCCAAAAAATAAAAATTAGAAAGGATGCGAATGAGATTATCAAAGATGTTTTATTTTATTTTATTTGTTGAAATATTTAATTATATTTGACTAAAGTATTTTATATTCTGATATAAAAAGATTCTCTTTTATTTACAAATTTGTAGAAATAGATATAAAAATACGAATATTATTTCTTATTTAGTTTAACAACTATAATGAAGGACAAAAAATTCAAATCAATTCTTCAATAAGGGTTTTTACACCTGTAATATATTGTAGATATAGATGTAGGTATTTACATACAATAATTTTAGATTTTAAAGTCATCTTACAAATTATGCTATTACTTAAATCAATGAAGACTAACTTGAATATTTATTAAATAATCTTAAAACTAAAATAAAAATAATTTTAACTAAGTATCACAAATAATTTAAATATCAATCATAAAACATGTTATCATATTGAATAGAAATCAGAATTAAATTCGACGACTACTTACAACATATAGACGACAGTGAAAATTATAGAAAACAAAGCTAAGAAATTCACAAAAATAAAAGTTATGAATTTTTAAGTGTGGATTCTTTCAACGTGACAATGGTAGTCTTTTATTCACCTTTTTTTTTTTTTTTTGCAAAAATTTGTTTTTCATTCTTTTATTCATAATTCATGAAAAAAGAAGAAGAAGAAGTAAGAACTTTAGGTCACCAACATGGGTTGTGGTGCAGTGGCTGAGGTTGTTCCACCCTCAATCAGAGGTCGAGGATTCGACCCTGGATATGGAGAAAATATTGTTGGGATCGATGCCACCTTAATGGGCCCCGCAATCCGCGGTTTGAATTAGTCGGGGATCCAATGCGGGCACCGAACACCGGATGAAAAATCAACCAAAAAAAAACTTTAGGTTCAAATCAAATAATAATAACATACATATAATCAATTGACTGCATTTCAACCAACCTACACTTAGTTATAGAATCACACACTTTATACAACTAAAACCCTAGAGCGACCGCTATACTCAACAGATTAGAGTTTGAATTCATCAATCAACTGGGCGGAGAGTTGATATCCAATAATTGTGATCACAAAACTTCAATTTTTTTTTTTTCTAAAAAGAACAACTTATAGGTACTACATAAACTGTAAGAATATAACAAAGCTTATCCTCCATAACGAACTGTGTTTTCTTCTCAATTTAAGCATTTAAGATTAATTTATAATTAAAGGCATACCACAAGATCATCATCCATTTATAAGTCTCGATCTATATTGTCATAAACATTGGTTTGTGCCTTCACCCTGACAACATCAAAATCAACCATTTTAATGACCTGAAAAGAGACGTTAGGTAACATTTGTGTTATATTGACCTTGACTAAACTAACAAAAGATACAACATGAATATAATATTTTTTGGGTACCCAATTAAAAAAAATAAAGCCGATAAAAAAGATATATTGGATAGTTTAACACTTAATCAATCATCAATGAGTGATTTTCTTAGTTGAAAAAAATAACATGATTCACATATAATAGTTGTACCTTTGTCACAAATATCCTTTGTAATGCAGGGTTCTCTTAATATATCAATATATATTCTCAGCTTGTCTTTCTGGCCTTCTAACCATTTAAATAGATAATATGATCATCTGAAATTATAGTACTAAATCACATCAACTTCGATATTATATGAATATTCTGTATTAATAAATATTGTCAAGATTTCATACACTAAAGAATATGAACTTACAAGAAAATATATAAGATCTTTCTGAAAAAAACCGAACAACAATTCTAAAACAAACGCGAGAAATAATTCCTCATATATATATTATGACAAATTATAAAAATATACCTGATCAGTAGTGTGGTAAAACTTAGAGAATGATATACCTGATCAGTATGGGGTAAAAATTAGAGAATGATATAGCAACACTTTTGCCTCATCCATTAACGTTATTCCTACAAAATATTGAGCTAAAATAAAGTAAAAAAAGGTGAATATTTAGAAAACACAAACATAAGACCTAAAATAATTTAAAACGAATTAAAAAGAGGTGAATATTTAGAAAACACAAAATTGAAAAACTCACTAACTAAAATAAATTATAACTCACTGAAAATAAATAAATAAATAAATAAATAAATAAATAAATAAGCACAATACTAAAAATTTAAAAACTCAAAATTTGAACGATGAAAATAAGTTGTGAGAAAATATTAAGTTGTCGACATAAGTTCAGTAGATCACGAATTCTATGAAGACTCACATAATTACTAATCTTTTCTTTTACAAAATATCAAATATAAGGATTCTAAATATATTCACTTGCACAAGAAAAATTATTTAGAAACCTAATAACATGGTGCATATTTTAATATATATTCACGTAGGAAGTGGTGCATATCTATGTAACATTAATACATTAAAGTTTTGAAATTTTAAGAAAATTAATTTGCTTACCTATATATTCACGTCATAAGGGGAGAAAAAACTATCAACATTAAATTTATTTTTCATACGGTATATACTTGGAGTCCTTGTTCTAATATTCTTTTTCATAAATTTTAGAATTCATAATTTTTTCTTTTCATATATTTATTTTAAATCTTTTGCACAAGTCAGCTATTCTATGCTTTCATATTTCTTGTCATGCGCATGCACTAAATTTATTCTTGAAATGACTTCCAAATATTTTTAAAAGGATACTAAATTTAATTTTGTTTCTTCAATTATTTTTGTATAGCTTCTTCATATAAAATTTATCAACGAAGAGAAGTAAGCCTCAGCCTAAGCACGTCGGCGCATACAGATATACTCCTTCTGTTTCATTTTATATGTCGTTATTTCTTTTGTTCGTATTAAAAAGAATGTCACATTTCCCTATTTGGTAACTATTTAATGATATTATTCCCATTTTATTCTTAGTAGATCCCACTTACTAAGAAAATACAACTAAAAAGTAAACATTAAAATAACTTTAAGAGAGACAATTTTGTGAACTTTAAAGTCATTACTTATTTCTTAAACTACGTTTCCGATCAAATGACGACATATAAGATGGGACTGAGGGAATGTGTGTGTGTATATATATGTGTGTGTGTGTGTGTAAGTGAGGATTTGAAGGATAATTTTGTCATTTATGACTTTATCTCAAAAATAAATTAGATTGAAATTGTTATACCACTAAATATATAGATCGAAATAATTTATTCCGATACTATTTGTTAGTACTGAGATAAGATATTTCAAACTTAACAACCAATTAAAATATCAAAATTTTTACATCAAACCTATTATTTTATCTCAAAACTATTTATTTTAATATTTTACACCAAACGACCCCTTAATCATTTGAAGCTTTGGCTTAAAGTTGGATAAGGGAAAATTATATGACATGGCAAATATGTGTCATTATTTTTTGACTCACCAAGGTGGTGGTGGGTGTGGGGGGTGAGGGCTAGAACATTTTTGGTAGTACTACATTTTAATTTTGTCCCTCTGGATTTTTGCTGCCTCTCTTTTGTGATAGCTATTAATAGTAATATTTTTTTGGCGCCTTTTTTTACTCCTTAGAACGTTGTCCTATGACACAAGAATTAGGAAAGTGCGAATTTTATCTATATTATCTTTCAAATATAATGAATTTAATAAAGAAAAATATATTAGATAATGAATGATATTTAATGATAAGGGTAAAATTGATAGAAATAGATAGATTATCCATTAAATTTATAAATTGAACAAGTATTATTGAACATTTCAAAATTAAAAAATGGACAAATAAAAATAAACGAAGGGAGTAATTTTTTAGCTTAATTATTTCCTATGTCTATTTTTGTTTGTCACTATTTTAAAAATAGAATTTAATTTTAATTATTATTTTTAAAATATAAAAAAATAAATTTTTTCATGTCTTACGTCATTAAAAATTCAAATTATGATTTAAGTACGAAATTTTTCCTCTAAATGTACGAAAGAAAAAAGAAAGAAATGGTTGGTGACACATGGCAAAAACTACAACAACTTTCTCTCTCTTCTAGTCAGCAGTTATAACAACGCCATTTCTCCACACTCGAGCTCACTCTGCAAAACACACAGCAGAAAAAAAAAAGAGAAAGCAAAAATGTTGTTCTAGGAAAAAATACTCTGGTCTCTCGGTTCACTACTTTCCATAATACCCATGACAATTCTGTTGCTGATCGATGGAAGATTTGGTAGTGATGACGAGGAAGATTATTCCATCAGACAGTATACCATCGTTGCAGCTGGTCTAGATTTTTGCGCATACAGTTTTGTGTTGGTTTTCTATCTCATTCCTACTCTTAGGGATGTACCTTCTTGGCTACCTCCTGTTGTTCCATGGCTTGCTAGGTACCTCAACGGAGTTGGTACCGCGATCGGTTGGGGTTCACTTGTTCTTTCACTGATGATCAGGAGTGATGCGGGTATCTACGTGTATTTTGCTCATTTGTGTGGAGTAGTCAGCATTTTCTGTATTATTATGCTGTTCAGGCCCGTGGTTACTGACATGGGAGCGATGTATGCGCTATGTGCATTGTCTATAGGTTTGTCTCCGCGAGATCACGGTCATCCTGGTGTTCTGATGTGGATTGCTCTGGCATTTTGCATTTTGCTTGTGATTATCAGGGCCATTTTGGAGAGTAGAGCTGTTGTTGCTGCTGCAGCGGCGGGACAGGAGATGCATGATGTTGCCAGGGGGCAGGGTGAGCACCCGCCGGAGCCTTGAGACTATTTTTTTTGAAACTCCAGCAAGAGGATAGTGATGATGAGGAATAACAGACTTCTTTTTCGAAGCTTGCATTGTCACGTACCTATTTTTGTATGTGTTGTCTTCATGTTTTTTATTTTGAAACTTTGTTATGTGTTTTTGTCAATGGTTTCTACGTACTGTCATTGTTTTATTAGTTTTATGTTTTTTATTTTGAAACTTTGTTATGTGTTTTTGTCTATGGTTTCTACGTACTGTCATTGTTTTATTGGTTTCTACGTATTTGAATTGACTTGGTTTTGTTACCTAGATGTAGTTGTTAGAAGTAGTAGCACATGAATTAAGTATGATGGTTTTATTGGGAATATTATGAGAAATTAGACTGAAGTTTTAGTAAAGGTGGCGTTTTTATGATATTTTGAAGTTTGTGTTGAAGAGCTGAAGTGAAGATATTTGTTTGGATTGTTTGGATTTGTCCAATTTTGTGGGAGTGTTGGTTTCTCGACTTTACTTGGGGTTTGACAAAATATGATTTTTCATTAAGTACGATGGTTTTATTGGGAATATTATGAGAAAATAGACTGAATTTTGAGCAAAGATGGCCTTTTTATGGTATTTTAAAGTTTGTGTTCACTACTAGAAAAACAGTAAAAACCGACCGATCAAAACCGACCACTAGTGGTCGGTATTACCCAAAAATCGACCACAAAACCGACCAAACAATGTGGTCGGAAAACCTGTGGTAGCTTTTTTAAAATCCGACCACAAGTGGTCGGTATTTTTATAAAAAAATATATTTTTAAAATTTAGTATTATTTCATTAAAATATGAAAAAATAATTTTTGGGAAAAATATACCGACCACAAGTGGTCGGTATTTTTTTTTAAAAATATATTTTTAAAATTTATTATTATTTCATTAAAATATGAAAAAATAATTTTTGGGAAAAATATACCGACCACAAGTGGTCGGTATATTAATGAATTAATTAATTTATTTATTACAAAAGTGGTCGGTTATTTCAAAAGAAAAATTGGAGTAACCGACCACAAGGTGGTCGGTTTTTTCAAAAGAAAATTTTTAAAAACCGACCACTTGTGGTCGGTATCTATGTGAATTTTCAAAAAAAATAAAATTCAGACCCAATTACTGCATGCAACAACGCAACATTGCAGTATCAAATCAAATACATACAACAGCAATAACAAAAAAAAATTAAATATAAAGACTTTGAAAAGAGAACAATACATACAAAGTGTTCAAGAAAACTGAGTATCAAAATACAACAACAGTTTCAATCATCAAAATGTCTAAATTCAAAGTTCAACACACATAAAAAAAACTAATCCTCATCATCTGATTTGTCTTCGTCTTCGTCGTCCATATCATCATCCGTGAAGAAATCATCCAGGGGGCTTAGACCCTTTGCAGCCCGAGCTGCATCACCAGGACATGGAGGAATAACCCCCATAGTCTGAATGAAAGTGCTCAACTGCAGCTGCAACTTCTTGAATCGTGATGATGTTGCCTTCGCCCTCTTCTTCTCCCTCTCTTGCTGTGCAGTAAGTTGTTAAGTGAGTTGAGAAACTGTAGTTTGTAGTCTTTCAATTCTCTCACTATCAACTGAAGAGCTCGGGTATGCAGGGCTGGACGAACACCTAACATTATCGCCAAAATAGTCGTTGTGGTATCCGGCCAAATGGCCTCTATTTGCAGGACCCACAACTTTTGTCCATAACTCCACCTCGACATGTTTGGGAATGGGGTCATCCTGACTTTCAAGTGGCTGACTACTACGATACGCACCAACAAGGTGCATATATTCGTCCTATATTTAAAGTAAAGTTAATACTAAAAGTAAAAAAATATTAAAATAGTTATAACTGAATAATATCAACTTTGACAAAAAATTCATAAATTCAGAATTTGTTTCTTACATGTTCAGCTTTTGCACGAGCTTCAACCCAGACAACTTCATCAGTCGGGTTCTTTTTTTTCTTCACATGAGTCTCAACGTATATCACATCATGTGGTATTTTCTTACCCTGTTCTTTTTCCTGCATATGAAAAGATTATCAATGTTCAAATAATAATAAAAATTTAATAGAAACAAACAATTAAAACTGTAAAGTTACATACCATTTTTTGAACCACAGCAAGAGTACTTCTGGCACCCGCAGTATGCAGGGAGCCACCCTTGGATGATGCCCGATATTTCTTTCCCTTTTCACTCAACAATTTGAATTCGTCGTTATTCCAATATATAAGATACCGATTCCATGCGGGTTCAGGCATGCACGTAGGTTTAATCATGTTTTGTCGGGCATAATCCAAGAGATCTTTAAATATGACTCTACATCTTTGCATAAAGTTCTTCTTTATAAGAAATGTATTTTCATCATCCCATCAGTAAAATTTCTACAACAAAAATATAATAGTCAATGTTTTGTTTTACCAAAGTGTCAATAAGTAGTCAATAAGTTAAATCCGTACCTTAAATTCATCAAACATTCTATCCCTGTCAAGTTATGGTACCTTTTGCCAGCTGGTCCAGCCAATGCATATTCGCGCCCTATGTCCAATTCCAGCATTCGGGTTAAACCTACAACACAAGATCAAACAGTAATTTCATAGACCATAATAATATAGTAATGAAAAACTGTGTAACGTTATTATATGTAGAAATCTTACCCTTTCGCAACTGGAACAAGATAAATCCTCCCAGAATCATCTAAGTCTCCTGGCTGTCTAGTAACTGATGGTGGATGCACTGGCGTGGCTGGATCTGAAGAACCAGATGAAGTGCCTCCCAGATGAAGCTTCGATAACCCAATAGATCCAGCAGAATCACAGTGCGTAGCTGCGTGACTGCTACAGGGTATCTATGATGATCGATTCCTGGAGGGGCTAGCGGCAGTCCGAAAGTACTCTACTAGCGATGGCATGGTCATAGGAGCCGGATGAGTCGGTGAAGACCTAGGTAGTGGCCCCACATGTGTAGGAGTAGGTATGGAATCCTCGGACGACCTAGAATATGAGGGTCGTACTGGCGTGCCAGCTAATCGACCCTCAGATATATGAATACCGGTCGGCCGGATATAAGACAAAATTTGTCTTTTCTTTTTTGGTTTCGTCGTATCAACTTTTCCTTTACCTTTGTCATCTCTGCCTGACATCTAAATTAAGTTAAATTGACAAGTAGTTAGTTCATACAATATGTATATATATATATATATATATATATATATATAGGAAAACATTCTAAGTAACTAATTTGAAGTTACTATATAAATCATGGAAAAGTGGAAACAACAAACTTAAAAAGTATATTACATATCAATCTTACACAAGAAACATAAAGTTATATATATAGTACAAAGCATAAAGACATCAATACATAATAAATACAACCTATACAACTAATCTTCCTCTTCTGAAGACTCTCCACTAAACCATTCACCCTCTTCGGAGGTTTCCTCATCTCCTACCCACCCAGTCGCTTCTTCCGTAATATTAACTTCTTCTAATATATTTTCCGGGTGATTCAAATCGTCCACTAATTCAACGTCCACTAGCTGGTGATCAATCTGCATTTCATTTTGATATGCAGTCTCCAGCACATTTTCAACTTCCACCCGTCCTATAGGCTTTGTTTTGATTACAACCCACCAATCAAACTTGTCATTCCACAACGGATAAGGAGCATAATACACTTGCTTAGCATTTTGCGCTAGCACAAATGGATCGTAAATAGGATACGACCTATTATGCTTCACTTCAATGATGTTATGCTCCTTATGTACTCTTGTGCCTGTTGTGCTTGGATCAAACCACTTACATCAAAAGTGGATAATTTTTTTTATTGGGTAACCAACATACTCCAGTTCTAAGATTTCGTGTATGATGCCAAAGTAATTGTAACACCCCGTATTCAAGTACATGTATTGGCATATTCAAGTACGTGTATTGGTCTTATTTATATGGAATTAAATTTTTATTTTATTTATACCGGAATTTGCCCGTCGATGGTTCCATACGAAGGTTATTGAATAAGATTTCCAAAGATATAAAGATTTCCAAAAACGGATAAGTTTCGGATATAATCGAGCACATTCGAAACTATAAAACGGTGGCCGGGATATGGTGAATAGTAAATGTGCAGGAAAATTTCCTGCACACAAACTACTGAGGCCTGCCAGTTTTTTGGGTCAACTTTGAACGATCATAACTCCCTTAATATAATGAACTGGGAGAGCTACGACCTATCAAAAGAAATATCTTTGAGTCTTCTTTTCAATTCAATTCGTTTCATCCAAATCTAACTTCTGAGTAAGGAGTTATACTCGTTTTACTTCAGCCTCTCAAAACAGTTTTTTAGGGTCAACTTCAAACGATCATAACTCCTTGTACAGGACGAACTGGGTGGCCTACTTTATATGAAATGAAAGACCTTTGAATTATATATCCAACGATACCAATTTCACCCAAATCCAATATCGGAGCAAAGAGTTATGGTCGATTTACTTTAGCCTATCAAAACAGTCCACCATGGACAGATTCGGATTTACTTAAATTTTTAAGGGCAATATGGTCATTTTCCATAACCTCATGGACGAAAATTGGTCATTATATACATATACTTAGCCTAATATCCATCATTCATCATCCAATTATTGAAGAATAAGGAACCCTAGCCTAATTTCAACTCCAATTATCTTGTGATTCAACCGTAGAAAGTCCAAATTGATTCCGTAGTTGTGTTCACCGTCTCGAGGGCTTCGAGAAGCACCCACAGGACTTCGAAATCAAAAGGGCCATTTTATGGTAAGGATGTAAATTATGTTGGTGTTATTTATATGGATATGTATACATATGCATGTGAGCATAAGAAGTGTGTTATTTGATTGTTGTTGAAAGATGATTGGAAATGATGTTGGATTATTCTTGTGCATGGTTGGATTATGTTGAATTGTGAAGGGATTTGGTGTGATGATGTGGTATTGAAATGATGATTATATATATATACACATAAACCTATTGTTCAAGTTGGTTTTTGGAATGCTTTGCAAATATTGGTTGTATGGAATTATGGAAGAGAATTGTGGTGTTGGGTTGCTAATACTAGATGCCAAACATTTCATTGTAGATAAGTGATTTGTAAAGGCGGGAAGTTGTGTTGAATTGGAATCTGAATCTACGACGAGGTATGTAAAGCATACTCTAACAATGTTCTTTGGCATGAAAACACCAATATTCCATCAAGTAAGATTCCGAGGTTGTCCAAAAACATGTATTGTTCTACATTACCAACGAAGTTGTTTCCATCCTATAAAGTGTCAAAATGTTTCATTGATATACCAAAAGGCTCCTATTTCATTGTTGTGATATTGATGATTCTGAAACACATTGTTGATGTACCAATGAGTCTTTATTACATCGTTATTGTATAGAAGGTCTATTACTTGGTTCCTATTGATGTATCATTGTTTCAAAGTATCAAAAATGTGGTGGCGACCGAAATAACAATCTCAAAGATTAATTGAACTAAGTGATGGAAGTTCTCTCTTATCGGGTGGTATCCCAGGGGCATAAGCCTAGCATGGGTCGATCCCTATTTATGTGTTTATGGGTGGTATACCAGGGGCATAAGCCTAGCATGGGTCGATCCCAGTTGATATGTACTGGAGGCAGCCTAATGGTCACAGTACAGTACAGTAATGATTACAAAGATGGTAAGAACGAAGGTAAAGTGATTGAATAAATTCAATGTACAGGTTGTCACAAGTTCTAGTAAGTGTGGTCCACTCCTATTACGCTTTATTCATTTGTTTCTGATTTCTATTGAGCTCCTATATCATATGTGATTATCTATAGCTTTACATACTCAGTACATATTTCGTACTGACTTCCCCCACGGGGACCTGCATTTCATGCTGCAGGCACAGGTACCTCAGCTCATACACCGCATAAGTAGGAGCCAGGTCATACAACTATTGTTGGTGAGCTCCAGTTTGCTTCGGAGCTTTCCGAGTCGGTTCCTTATGTTTTTCTATTGTACAGGAGTTATGTGTGGGCGGGGGTTTGTCCCGACCCTAGTTATGTCATGTATATCCTAGAGACTTTGTAGACATGAGGAAGGGTAAAGTCATGGAAGTTTATATAGTGATGTTATATCTGTATATGTGGTGGCCCCGATGGCCAAGTATTATATATATATATATATTTGTGTGTGTTGTGTTGATACAGGAAATTAGACCCTTCTATATGTAACGAAGTGCTGCCCAAATTTTTGGTGACATGTAAGTGAAAGTACAGGTATTTGAACGGGTTCTCCCGGGCCTTCTCGGCTTCGGGTGCTAGTCCGGCCCGATGGAATTTTGGGGCGTGACAAAAGTGGTATCAGAGCGGTTCGTCCTAGTGAGTCTACAAAGCCGTGTCTACGTAGAGTCTTGTTTATCGATGTGTTGTGCACCACATCTATAAACAGGAGGCTATGGACATTTAGGAATTGTTTCTTTTCTTCATGTCTTAGATCGTGCGATAGAGCTTATATTGTCTATGAAGTCATAGTTGACCACTGAATCAGTTTGTTTCTCTTATTATAGTAATGATGCCGGTTACCAGAAGCAAGAATACCGGTAAGCAAGTAGATGTGGTTGCCGGAGAGGGGACTAGTAAGTCACCCACTATACCAGCTAATCAAAGTGAGGCTCCAGCTGAGCATGCATCAGAAACTTCCCCCAGTTCGGAAGAAATAAGGGGGAAGAGAACTATATCCCCAGAGCCACCTATTAGTGCTGTTGATCAAGATCTTAGAAATGCAGTGCAACTTTTAACTCGTATAGTTGCTGGGCAAGCTCAAGGGCAAGCCATTCCTACTGCAGGTCCTAGTGGTATAGATAGGGCGGCTAGCCTTCGAACATAGGATTTTATTAAGATGGATCCTCCCACTTTTACCGGATCAGATCTTAACGAGGACCCACAAGACTTTATTGATCAGATCCAAAGGGCCCTAGAGGTGATGCATGTATCGGGCAGAGAGACGGTGGAGTTAGCCGCGTATAGATTCAAAGGTGAGGCTATATATATTGGTATGAAGACTGGAAACGGTCAAGGGGCATTGATGCACCCCCAGCTACTTGGAAAGAGTTCAAAGAGGCATTTATTGATCATTATCTTCCATATGAGACTCGTCAGGCCCGTGCGGATCAGTTCTTAAATCTTCGACAGGGTAATACAAGTGTGAGGGAGTATAGTCTTCGATTTAATTCTTTGTCCAGATATGCTCCTAATGTTATAGCTACTATGGATGACACAGTTCATCGGTATGTGGTTGGATTGGATCCGTATTTTGTTAAGGATTGTACTATTGCTGCACTGAATAAAGACATGGATATAGCTAGGATCCAACCATTTGCACAGAAAATGGAAGATCAGAGGCAAAGAAGAAGAACATAGGAATTTGAAAGCGGATCTTCTAAGAGGGCCAGATCTACAGGGCAGTTTATGGCGCCACATGGAGATTTTAGACCTCAATTTTCTTCTAGACCACCTAGGCCATTATTTTCTTATTCTGCAGCTAGTGCTCCACCACAGCATCAGGGGTTCAGAGGCAGTCAATTTGGGCAAAGAAGTGAGGGTCATAGTTCGCGATCAGTGGGTTACCAAGGGCAAGGGAATATGAGCCAATCGAGACCTCCTTGAGAGCCATGCAATAAATGTGGAAGGTATCATTTGGGCACATGTCGGCTGGGGACCAATGTTTGCTTTTGGTGTGGTATGTTGGGGCATATGATGAGGGAATGCCCACGAAGGGACATAGGGGGTATGGCATGACCTACGGGGTCATTTGTTGCATCATCATCATCGATGCCTTATTCAGGAAGGGGTGCACAGCCAATGGGTCGTGTTAGAGGTGATAGAGGAGCCACGAGTTCTAGCGGGGCTCAAAATTGTACGTATTCTCTAGCGGATCGACAGAATTTAGAGGCTTCCCCAGATGTGGTTATGGGTACGTTGTCTATATTTTCATTCGATTTATATGCCTTAATTGATCCCGGTTCTACATTATCTTATGTTACTCCATTGGTTGCTGGAAAGTTCGAAAGAATACCCGAACTGTTAGTTAAGCCATTTGAAGTGTCCACACCGGTCGGGGAATCTATTATAGCTAGAAGGGTTTATCGAAACTGCATAGTAACTGTTTGTGGTCGTGATACGATGGCTGATCTTGTGGAGTTAGAAATGGTAGATTTTGATGTTATAATGGGTATGGAATGGTTGGCGTCTTGTTATGCCACAATTGATTGCTGCACGAAAAAGGTATATTTCCATTTTCCAAATGAATCAGTCCTTGAATGGAAAGGTGAAATTAGCGCGCCAAGAGGTAGATTTATTTCTTATTTTAAGGCAAGAAGAATGATTTCCAAGGGATACATATATCATTTAGTTAGATTAAGGGATACAGAAGCGGAGCAACCAACTCTTCACGCTGTTCCGGTGGTAAATGAATTTCCTGATGTATTTCCTGAAGATCTTCCAGGTTTGCCTCCTGAACGAGAAGTAGAGTTTGGTATTAATGTAATACCAGGAACCCAACCAATCTCCATTCCTCCGTATAGAATGGCCCCAGCAGAATTACGAGAATTGAAAGAGCAATTGAAAGATTTTCTAGAAAAGGGGTTCATTAGGCCTAGTATTTTCCCTTGGGGAGCACCAGTGTTATTTGTGCGCAAAAAGGATGGCTCGCTGAGGATGTGTATTGATTATCGACAATTGAATAAGGTGACTATTAATAATAAATATCCTCTCCCAAGAATTGATGATTTATTTGATCAGTTACAGGGCGCCAAGTGTTTTTCTAAGATTGATTTGAGGTCAGGTTACCACCAAGTGAGGGTCAAAGAGAAGGATATATCCAAGACAGCTTTCCGAACACGGTATGGTCATTATGAGTTTCTAGTTATGTCATTTGGGCTAACTAATGCACCTGCAGCTTTTATGGATTTGATGAATAGGGTGTTTAAGCCATTCCTGGATGTATTTGTGATAGTTTTTATAGATGATATTCTAGTTTATTCTAGATCAGAAGAGGACCATGCCAATCACTTACGACAGGCATTGCAGACTCTTCGTGATTGTAAGCTTTATGCAAAGTTCTCTAAATGTGAGTTTTGGTTAAAGTCGGTGGCATTTTTGGGTTATATTGTATCTAGTGAAGGGATAAAGGTTGATGCTCAAAAGATAGAAGCTGTGAAGAACTGTCCAAGGCCCACAACGCCTACGGAGATTCGTAGTTTTCTCGGGTTGGCCGATTATTATAGAAGGTTTGTTAAAGACTTTTCTTCCATTTCAGCACCCTTAACCAAGCTAACCCATAAAGCATCCAAATTCCAATGGAATGATGCATGTGAGAAGAGTTTTCAAGATTTAAAGAACAAGTTGACTTCTACACCTGTGTTGGTACTTCCAGAAGGTACAGAAGGGTATACAGTGTATTGTGATGCTTCCAGAATTGGTTTAGGATGTGTATTGATGCAGCATGGTAAGGTAATAGCATATGCTTCTAGACAATTGCGGCCACATGAGAAAAATTATCCTACACACGATCTTGAGCTGGCAGCAGTTATTTTTGCTTTAAAGATATGGCGCCACTACTTATATGGGGTTCATGTTGACATATATACTGACCATAAGAGCTTGCAATATATTTTTAATCAGAAGGATCTAAATTTAAGGCAGCGGAGATGGCTTGAACTATTAAAGGACTACGATGTTGATATCTTGTACCATCCAGGGAAAGCAAATGTGGTAGCTGATGCGTTAAGTCGTAAGGCTATGATGGCACCTATAGAAAGGCAAGGGATGATTAAAGATCTTCATCAGTTAGCTAGTCTAGGAGTTCATCTTCTCGAAACTCCGGACGAGGAGCTTATTGTGCATAATGCCGCGGAATCCTCATTAGTAGCTGAGGTGAAAGAGAAGCAAGATGCAGATCCTATTTTATTACAGCTTAAGGAGAACGTTCAGAGTGGTGCGACCAAGGCATTTGAGCTTACGCGAGAAGGAGTACTTCAGTGCCAAAAACGATTGTGTGTGCCGGATATAGACGGGCTAAGAAAGAAGATTATGATAGAGGCACATTTTTCAAGGTATTCTATTCATCCAGGATCAACCAAAATGTATCAAGATTTGAAAGATATGTATTGGTGGAATGACATGAAAAGGAACATCGCAGAATTTGTAGTTGAATGTCCAAATTGCCAACGAGTTAAAGTGGAACATCAAAAGCCCGGAGGCTATATGCAATGCATAGATATTCCAATTTGGAAGTGGGACATGATCAACATGGATTTTGTTACAGGTTTGCCTCGTACAACTTGGAAATTTGATTCTATATGGGTGATTGTGGATAGGCTTACTAAATTCGCACATTTCTTACCCGTTAAGACCACTTACACAGTTGAAGAATATTCGAAGCTGTATGTTAAAGAAATAGTCCGATTACATGGGGTGCCAACTTCTATTATATCGGATCGGGGAACTCAATTTACCGCAAACTTTTGGAAGTCTTTCCAACGGAGTTTGGGAACACAAGTTAATCTGAGTACAGCTTTTCACCCTCAGACGGATGGACAAGCAGAGCGCACCATTCAAACACTTGAAGATATGCTACGAGTATGTGTTATAGATTTTAAAGGCAGCTGGGATGACCATTTACCTCTTATTGAGTTTGCCTACAATAATAGCTATCATTCAAGTATCAAAATGGCACCATATGAAGCTTTATATGGGAGGAAGTGTAGATCACCAATAGGATGGTTCGAAGCGGGTGAAACTCTTATGTTCGGACTGGATCTTGTGTATCAAGCCATAGAAAAAGTCAAGGTGATTCAGCAACGGTTAAAAACAGCCCAAAGTCGACACAAGTCATATGCGGATAGTAGAAGAAGAGGGCTAGAATTTTCGTTAGGCGATTGGGTATTTTTGAAGGTATCGCCAATGAAAGGGGTGATGAGATTTGGCAAGAAAGGAAAGTTGAGTCCACGATATATAGTCCCGTATAAGATTATTCGAAGATGTGGGCAAGTTGCTTATGAATTAGAGATACCCCAGGAACTCTCATCAGTACATCCAGTATTTCATGTATCGATGCTTCGAAAGTGCATCGGAGATCCGTCCCTTATTACTTCTACTGAAGATGTGCAAGTAACAGAAGATCTTACCTATGAGGAGATTCCTATTGCTATATTAGATCGTCAAGTTAAGAAGATGAGAAATAAAGAAGTAGCATCGGTGAAAGTACTTTGGAGAAATCAACAAAGGGAAGAGATTACATGGGAAGCTGAGGAAGCAATGAAATCTAAGTACCCTCATTTGTTCAAAGATGAAGAGGAAGTTCAAGAAACGGAGTTAGAACATTAACAAGTAAGTTTTTGTTTATATATGCATAGTATTTATGTGATAATGTGAATGTTAATGGTGGACTTGAACTTGTTGTGGTTGAATAACTACGCTAACATTCGAGGACGAATGTCCTAAAGGGGGGAAGAATGTAACACCCCGTATTCAAGTACATGTATTGGCGTATTCAAGTACGTGTATTGGTCTTATTTATATGGAATTAAATTTTTATTTTATTTATACCGGAATTTTCCCGTCGATGGTTCCATACGAAGGTTATTGAATAAGATTTCCAAAGATATAAAGATTTCCAAAAACGGATAAGTTTCGGATATAATCGAGCACATTCGAAACTATAAAACGGTGGCCGGGATATGGTGAATAGTAAATGTGCAGGAAAATTTCCCGCACACAAACTACTGAGGCCTGCCAGTTTTTTGGGTCAACTTTGAACGATCATAACTCCCTTAATATAATGAACTGGGAGAGATACGACCTATCAAAAGAAATATCTTTGAGTCTTCTTTCCAATGCAATTCGTTTCATTCAAATCTAACGTCTGAGTAAGGAGTTATACTCGTTTTACTTCAGCCTCTCAAAACAGTTTTTTAGGGTCAACTTCAAACGATCATAACTCCTTGTACAGGACGAACTGGGTGGCCTACTTTATATGAAATGAAATACCTTTGAATTATATATCCAACGATACCAATTTCACCCAAATCCGATATCGGAGAAAAGAGTTATGGTCGATTTACTTTAGCCTATCAAAACAGTCCACCATGGACAGATTCGGATTTACTTAAATTTTTAAGGGCAATATGGTCATTGTACATCACCTCATGGACGAAAATTGGTCATTATATACATATACTTAGCCTAATATCCATCATTCATCATCCAATTATTGAAGAATAAGGAACCCTAGCCTAATTTCAACTCCAATTATCTTGTGATTCAACCGTAGAAAGTCCAAATTGATTCCGTAGTTGTGTTCACCGTCTCGAGGGCTTCGAGAAGCACCCACAGGACTTTGAAATCAAAAGGGCCATTTTATGGTAAGGATGTAAATTATGTTGGTGTTATTTATATGGATATGTATATATATGCATGTGAGCATAAGAAGTGTGTTATTTGATTGTTGTTGAAAGATGATTGGAAATGATGTTGGATTATTCTTGTGCATGGTTGGATTATGTTGAATTGTGAAGGGATTTGGTGTGATGATGTGGTATTGAAATGATGATTATATATATATACACATAAACCTATTGTTCAAGTTGGTTTTTGGAATGCTTTGCAAATATTGGTTGTATGGAATTATGGAAGAGAATTGTGGTGTTGGGTTGCTAATACTAGATGCCAAACATTTCATTGTAGATAAGTGATTTGTAAAGGCGGGAAGTTGTGTTGAATTGGAATCCGAATCTACGACGAGGTATGTAAAGCATACTCTAACAATGTTCTTTGGCATGAAAACACCAATGTTCCATCAAGTAAGATTCCGAGGTTGTCCAAAAACATGTATTGTTCTACGTTACCAACGAAGTTGTTTCCATCCTATAAAGTGTCAAAATGTTTCATTGATATACCAAAAGTCTCCTATTTCATTGTTGTGATATTGATGATTCTGAAACACATTGTTGATGTACCAATGAGTCTTTATTACATCGTTATTGTATAGAAGGTCTATTACTTGGTTCCTATTGATGTATCATTGTTTCAAAGTATCAAAAATGTGGTGGCGACCGAAATAACAATCTCAAAGATTAATTGAACTAAGTGATGAAAGTTCTCTCTTATCGGGTGGTATCCCAGGGGCATAAGCCTAGCATGGGTCGATCCCTATTTATGTGTTTATGGGTGGTATCCCAAGGGCATAAGCCTAGCATGGGTCGATCCCAGTTGATATGTACTGGAGGCAGCCTAATGGTCACAGTACAGTACAGTAATGATTACAAAGATGGTAAGAACGAAGGTAAAGTGATTGAATAAATTCAATGTACAGGTTGTCACAAGTTCTAGTAAGTGTGGTCCACTCCTATTACGCTTTATTCACTTGTTTCTGATTTCTATTGAGCTCCTATATCATATGTGATTATCTACAACTTTACATACTCAGTACATATTTCATACTGACGTCCCCCACGGGGACCTGCATTTCATGCTGCAGGCACAGGTACCTCAGCTCATACACTGCACAAGTAGGAGCTAGATCATACATCTATTGTTGGTGAGCTCCAGTTTGCTTCGGAGCTTTCTGAGTCGGTTCCTTATGTTTTGCTATTGTACAGGAGTTATGTGTGGGCGGGGGTTTGTCCCGACCCTAGTTATGTCATGTATATCCTAGAGGCTTTGTAGACATGAGGAAGGGTAAAGTCATGGAAGTTTATATAGTGATGTTATATCTGTATATGTGGTGGCCCCGACGGCCAAGTATTATATATATATATATTTGTGCGTGTTGTGCTGATACAGGAAATTATAACCTTCTATATGTAACGAAGTGCTGCCCAAATTTTTGGTGACATGTAAGTGAAAGTACAGGTATTTGAATGGGTTTTCCCGGGCCTTCTCGGCTTCGGGTGCCAGTCCGGCCCGATGGGATTTTGGGGTGTGACAGTAATCAACATCATCATCACCCTTAAACCAAACACCACTATTGTTTGTTTTCCTTGCTCTGGAGTGTTGTGCAGTGGAAAAAT
The DNA here is from genome assembly GCA_030864215.1 of Capsicum pubescens. Taxonomy (NCBI): domain Eukaryota; kingdom Viridiplantae; phylum Streptophyta; class Magnoliopsida; order Solanales; family Solanaceae; genus Capsicum; species Capsicum pubescens. The sequence goes on along the minus strand of CM061543.1, from coordinate 281,281,631 downwards.
TAAATCCATTCACTTTGTATAGCGACATTGCAATAGTTTCAACTGGACCCAAAGAAATATCTCTCAAAATCTGATCGTATGCGGCTGCATTTGGTGAATGTTGTACCTAAAATATTTTATATATATATATATATATATATATATTTTAGTTGAGGAATGTGTAAATGTTTAAACTTTGTTGAAATAATAAAACACTTACGAACCTCATTTTTAAACCATGTTGCAAAGGATGCATACACTTGATTTTCGTGGAATTGAGTCTTAAATGAACTGAACATCAAACATGGGAAACACAATTAGTTTCTTTAATGGAATGAGTAAACAAATAAGATATGTTAAAATTTTAATCTCCTTACTTCAGAAATGACTCAATTTCTGGGCAATTAAGCAAGACATACAAAGTTGCTTCTTTGTGCTCCGTGGGAGTGAACCGACGAGGTATGATCTTTTTAGCCTTACAACCAGATTGATTGAAAATTGATATCAGTTGCAAATGAGGCTTATTCACATCGTCCTGGTGATGATTCGGACGGTTTCTTGAACAAGCAACTTCATCACGAAAGTAGTATGAACAAAATTGAGAAGTTTTTCTTGCAAGATATGTCTCAACTATAGAACCTTCCACCCTATGTTTGTTTTTGGGCCCCCTTTTCAATTTTCCAATTGCCATGTACAATCGTAAGGTTAGACGTTTACTATATATAAATAAGATATCTATGAATTTAAATATGTTGCAACTGCTTACCGTTCGAATGGATACATCCACCTAGTTTGAACTGGACCGCCTAGACGAGCTTCGTGCACAAGGTGAATGGGAAGATGTTCCATCACATCGAAGAACGCTGGCGGGAAAATCTTCTCCAGCTTGTTGGTGGTAACGACAATATTACTTTCCATTCGCACCAGATTTTCTTCTTTTAATGTGCTAGCACATAAGTCTTTGAAGAACAAACTGATCTCTGCTATTAGTTTCCATATGTTTTCAGGTAAACCAATAAAAGGAATTGGAAGTAATTGTTCCATGAAAATATGACAATCATTGCTTTTCATTTCATGCAAGATTCCTTGTATCATATCAACCCTCTTTCCCAAATTTGAGGCATATCCATCGGGAATCTTCAAACTTTGAACCCACTCACATATTTGTCTCTTTTGGTCCAACTTGAATGTAAAACAAGCCTTGGGCTTTAGAACATTGCCGTTGGGCCCCTGCTGTAAGTGTAATTGTCTGCGGTTGCAATACTCTGGTAAGTCAAGTCTGGCCTTAGGATTATCCTTTGTTTTGCCGGTGACATCCATAATTGTGTTGAACAAGTTGTCAAAGTAGTTCTTCTCAGTATGCATGGCATCAACATTATGTCTAAGTAAATTATCTGGCCAATATTCTAACTCCCAAAATATACTTTGCTTAGTCCAGTTATGCGAAACACCATATCCATCAAGCCTGTACAATCGTTCCTCGCTGGCTTTGGGCAAATCCTGAACTATTTCCCAGATGTCATGACCAGACAGCCTAGAAGGTGGACCATCATGTTCCCTTCTATTCCTCCGGAATGCATTCTTGATTCTCCTAAATTCATGAATAGGTGGCAATAAACAACGATGAAAATCAAACCAAGAATTTTTCCTGCCATGTCTCAATGTGAAAGATTTTGTTTTGTCCATGCAGTATGGACAAGCCAGCTTTCCAGCTGTAATCCACCCAGACAACATTCCATAAGCAGGAAAATCATTAACAGTACACATTAGATATGCACGTAGATTAAAATTTTGTTTAAGAGAGCTGTCCCAAGTTTGAACCCCCTCATGCCATAAAATTTGAAGTTCATCGATCAAAGGTTGCAAATAGACATCTATTCCGCCTTTTGGATTACGCGGGTCAGGAATAACACAATTCAGAAATATATAGGGACTAGTCATCAATAATTCAGGAGGAAGATTATAAGGAGTGATAAATACAGGCCAACATGAATATGGTGCACCACCAACTGAAAAAGGAGAGAAACCATCCGCACATAATCCCAATCGAATGTTTTGTGACTCAGCTGCAAAATTCGGATAAGTTGCATCAAAATGCTTCCAAGCCTCTCCATCAGATGGATGACACATAACATCAGTGGAACTTCTATTTTCACTGTGCCATCTCATATGAGGAGCTGAGCTGTTTGAAGCATACAACCTCTTCAACCTTGGTATAAGAGGTAAATATGCATCACCTTAACAACAATTTTATTTCCAGTAGAACCACGTTTATATCGAGAGTGCTGACAAAACTTACAGAACTCCAGGTTAGCATCCCCCTTAAAGTATAACATACAGCCATTTTTACAGCAATCAATTCTAACCGAGGATAGACCTAACTTTGACACCAATCTTTTTGCCTTATAGAAAGAATCAGGAACCTCCAAGTCGGGGTCAACTAACTCTTTAATAAAATCTATAATTAAGTCCATTCCTCCTTACGCAATATTCCAGTCAGATTTAATACTTAATAATCTAACAGCAATAGACAAACGAGAGTGCAAACACCCTTAAAAAAAGGATGACTAGCAGCATGCAATTCATTGTAGAAATTCCCCGCTTCACTATTAGGAACATGTTAAACATTTTTCCTTAAGTCACCCCCCTGTTGCATCTCAAAAGCATCGTGCAACATTTCTGTCATCCTAATAGCTTATTATTCATTATGCCTTTCAGACCTACTACTTTCTCCAACAACAAAGCTATTTTGCGCTACACCATCATGAATACCACACACTCTTAAAAAGTTCTCGTGAAACCCCTTTCTATAAAGATGCTCCTTTACATCTTCTTCACCAACAAGATTTATACCATCACATCTAACACAAGGACAACGAATAACCCGAAAACGTGTCCAAACTTCAAGTGTCTTAGCATGATCAACAAATCTTTTCACACCTTCAACGAATTCCTCCGTAATACCCATTCTATTATCATTGTTCCGGCGATATATCCAGCTATAATCAGGATCCATCTACGCATTCAATCAAATTCAACTAATTAGTTCCTACATTTAACCATTTTCAACCAACTAAGTCACCGAACAAACCACATTCAAAAAAAATAATTCCCCTTTAAAGTCCCTACACTTAACCATTTTCAACCAACTAAGTGACCTAACAAATCGCATTCAAAACAACAAAATACCCTTTAAAGTCCCTACACTTAACCATGTTCAACCAACTAAGTCACCGAACAAAACACATTTAAAACAAATAATTCCCCTTTAAAGTCCCTACACTTAACCATTTTCAACCAACTAAGTCACCGAACAAACCATATTCAAAAAAAATAATTCCCCTTTAAAGTCCCTACACTAAACCATTTTCAAGTGACTAAGTGACCTAACAAATCGCATTCAAAACAACAAAATATCCTTTAAAGTCCCTACACTTAACCATGTTCAACCAACTAAGTCACCGAACAAAACACATTCAAAATAAATAATTCCCCTTTAAAGTCTCTACACTTAACCATTTTCAACCAAATAAGTCACCGAACAAACCACATTCAAAACAACAAAATACCCCTTAAAGTCCCTACACTTAACCATTTTCAACCAACTAAGTCACCGAACAAAACACATTCAAAACAACTAATTCCCCTTTAAAGTCCCTACACTTAACCATTTTCAAACAACTAAGTCACCGAACAAAACACATTCAAAAGAAGTAATTCCCCTTTAAATTCCCTACACTTAACCATTTGAACCAACTAAGTCACCGAACAAACCACATTCAAAACAACAAAATACCCTTTAAAGTCCCTACACTTAACCATGTTCAACCAACTAAGTCACCGAACAAAACACATTAAAAAAAATAATTCCCCTTTAAAGTCCCTACACTTAACCATTTTCAAGTTACTAAGTGACCTAACAAATCGCATTCAAATCAACAAAATACCCTTTAAAGTCCCTACACTTAACCATGTTCAACCAACTAAGTCACCGAACAAAACACATTCAAAACAAATAATTCCCCTTTAAAATCCCTACGCTTAACCATTTTCAAGTGACTAAGTCACCGAACAAACCACATTCAAAAGAAGTAATTCCCCTTTAAAGTCCCTACACTTAACCATTTTCAACCAACTAAGTCACCGAACAAACCACATTCAAAACAAATAATTTTCCTTTACAGTCCCTACACTTAACCATTTTCAAGTGACTAAGTGACCTAACAAATCGCATTCAAAACAACAAAATACCCTTTAAAGTCCCTACACTTAACTATGTTCAACCAACTAAGTCACCGAACAAAACACATTCAAAACAAATAATTCTCCTTTAAAGTCCCTACACTTAACCATTTTCAAGTGACTAAGTCACCGAACAAACCACATTCAAAACAAATAATTCCCCTTTAAAGTCCCTACACTTAACCATTTTCAACCAACTAAGTCACCGAACAAAACACATTCAAAACAACTAATTCCCCTTTAAAGTCCCTACACTTAACCATTTTCAACCAACTAAGTCACCGAACAAACCACATTCAAAAGAAGTAATTTCCCTTTAAAGTCCCTACACTTAACCATTTTCAACCAACTAAGTGACCTAACAAATTGCATTCAAAACAACAAAATACCCTTTATAGTCCCTACACTTAACCATGTTCAACCAACTAAGTCACCGAACAAAACACATTCAAAACAAATAATTCTCCTTTAAAGTCCCTACACTTAACCATTTTCAAGTGACTAAGTCACCGAACAAACCACATTCAAAACAAATAATTCCCCTTTAAAGTCCCTACACTTAACCATTTTCAACCAACTAAGTCACCGAACAAAACACATTCAAAACAACTAATTCCCCTTTAAAGTCCCTACACTTAACCATTTTCAACCAACTAAGTCACCGAAAAAAACACATTCAAAAGAAGTAATTCCCCTTTAAAGTCCCTACACTTAACCATTTTCAACCAACTAAGTGACCTAACAAATTGCATTCAAAACAACAAAATACCCTTTAAAGTCCCTACACTTAACCATGTTCAACCAACTAAGTCACCGAACAAAACACATTCAAAACAAATAATTCTCCTTTAAAGTCCCTACACTTAACCATTTTCAAGTGACTAAGTCACCGAACAAACCACATTCAAAACAAATAATTCCCCTTTAAAGTCCCTACACTTAACCATTTTCAACCAACTAAGTCACCAAACAAACCACATTCAAAACAAGTAATTCCCCTTTAAAGTCCCTACACTTTACCATGTTCAAGTGACTAAGTGACCGAACAAACTACATTCAAAACAAGAAATGATATAAGATCATGTTGACAGTACAAGAAACAAGCAAAAATAAAATGTCAAGAACAATGCTAGTGAATCGCACAAGGCCACACACGGCTTCACTAGACTTCAATATGAACAATAAAAGGAAGATAACAACAATAGTGAATCGCACAAGGCCCCACACGGCTTCACTATGTCAACTTACCTTTGATATTTTCCTTAATGTCTTGACTTTTTCAAAATGACAGCTTCAATCTACTTCTTGATTCTCTCACGGGAAGCTGCACTATCGAAAATGATGATCTTAGCAAATTAAAAGACAGACTACTGCAATTTTCTCCAAAATACCCATCTACTCTATTCTACATTCATGTTTAAGTATTGGAAATAGGAGAGAGTTAATGCAATATTTTGTTTTATAGCATATATAATGACATATGAACACCTAATAATACTGTTTCTAATAGTAGTAGCCTTTTTTTTTCCTAAACATATTTTAAGCATTTTAATGTAATTTTCAGTATTGTTTTCAAATCCCTATAAATAGTTATAGTGCCCCGTATCCCGTATCTTTAAGATGTACAATTTATCTGAAGTGAAAATGTCAGTGGTAGAGGGTGGTTGTTCATGTCCAATAGATATAACTATGTGAAAGTGGCACATTATTTTACCCAAAAACAAAACGACAGAAAAGTGATAGGCTATATACATAAGAACTAAGCAATTCCATTGGTGACTGTAAACATGTATTTAAGCCTCAAATAACTCTTAACTTAGCTATTAAGAACACCATCTAGTATATAACTAATGGTCTTCACACTAAGTAATACAAGGGCACTATCTAAGAAAATATGACACTTACCAATCTTTTTCACAATCACAAAGGGAGGTCTAGATTATCAATCCTTAACAACCTAATACTTTCATTAATGACCTATGATTCACAATGAAACGTCAACAACAACTAAGAACAGTAAACTATATTGGTTCAAGTTTGGGATTCTACCACAAGTTATTTGATTTACTCGGTTCGAAATCACTTCTAGAAAAAAAAACATAATCATACACCATAACTTACCATATTTATACGAACTAAGATTAATAACCCTAATCGACCTTACTATCCAATAAGAACATTTTGAGCACTTACCCGAATTGAAGTGATGGAGAATATCCCGTTTGATAAAAGCGTGACAAACTTCGAGAAAAAGAACCTATTTTAACCTATTTTTTTGCAATTTTGAGCTGTTTTTTCGCGATTTTGAGTTGTTCTTCGCGATTATGAGCCCTATACCCGTTTTTCCTTTTCTTTATTTGGGGATTGGGTGGGTCAGGTCGGTTTAAAATTGGTTTTAATTTATTTTTTTAAATAATAGAAAAACCGACCACCTGTGGTCGGTATGTGGTCGGTTTTACTAAGTTTTTGATAAATTATACTTTAATAAACTACAATTAATAAATTTAATTTAATTTTTAATAGATTATTTTTTTAATAAATTGTATAATATTTATAACAGATAAATTATATAATATATATATATATATATAACGTGTTAATCAGATAAATTATCGTCGTCTTACGTTATTACAACTTCAACTATAGACGTCTGTTTACATTATATTGAAATAAAATAGTATATCTATTTCATCACTACACGAGATATACATATATATAAATTTATTCAATTGGCTATCAATATTCAAATACGTACTATATACATCACATACCCAATTTTACTACCCTATAATAATATACTACGTATTTCACAGAAACTCAGTTGAATTATCGGTTGGTTTATCTTATGTCATTAACATACGTTCACTATATAATATGTTTATATATACTATATATATACCTATACACACACACATATATACATATTATCAACTACCCCATTGTATTTCACATATACTCAAATAAATAATCGGTTGATTATTTATCTTATGTCATTAATATACCGTCATTGTATAATATGTATATATATTATATATAGACATATACATATATACAAACACATATACACACTATCGACTATATAAATTTCAAAATACATACTATATACATCACATGCGTATACAAGTATATTATCCAATAATATAATGCGATGTGTTTCTTATACATACTTACATTAGTGTTCGATTAATTATATTTGATTAACTTAATATATTAGGTTTCTTATACATACTTACTTCAGTAACATATTATATATATCTATATATACACATATTCATTATACAAAGGTTATGCATATTTAACCTCATTTAACGTATATACGAAAGAAAATGTTTATTTTATCTATTGAACTTAAATAAAATATAAAGATTATGTTTAACATAATTTTTTTTTATTTTATTTGATATATTTTTAAGTGTAATTTTTTCAAAAAATTGTGGAATGATTGATTTTTATTATTATTACTGATTATCTACTACGTGTAATTTCAAAAAATTATATATATATATATATATATATATATATATATATATATATATATATTACATTATATATATAATTATTTTTTATGAAAAAAATAATATATATATTTGATTACATATATATAATTATTTTGGTTACATATAACCTTTACTTGGGTACCAACTACATTTGCGACACCTATTACTATCTAAACCCTTATTCCGTTGGAAATCATGTTCACATTCTTGTGTGACATTCATTAGATTATTTATTACTAGGTTATTCAAATCTAGATCATCTATCTCTTGGCCTAATTCATTGACTAAGTTATCTTCCTCTGAGTCTGAAGAAACAGATTTATTATCTTGATCAGTTATATCAATGCTAATTATGGAATATATACTTTCTGTATCTGACATGTATTCATCGACATTTAAAAGTGTTTCTTGAAAATCTTCTATTAGCTGAGAATTTCTTGTTCTATTATTATTTCTTTTGGGGCATATATTGGCTAAATGATCTGTACTGCTGGTTTTGTCTTAGTGAAGGAGATATATAGTAGTTTGGTCCTAGGTATCCTCTAGCATGATTAGCGGCTTCAGTAAAGTCATTAAAACCTTTAAAAAGTGGAGTCTTAAAACCTTGTATGGATTCTAATACCTCTATCCAAGTATGAAAAATACCATTTGTCTTACCATGAATAACTACATAATATTTAAATTTTTGCTTGCTCTTTTCTGCCATGTATTGACATAGCGAATTCATAGAGGCCATAAAGTGGTTACGATTCTGTTTATTATATGAAATCCATAAGTTATCTACTAAACATTTTTGAGGTCTGTCTAATAGAAGATTTTCAAGAAACACTTTTAAATGTCGATGAATACATGTCAGATACAGAAAGTATATATTCCATAATTAGCATTGATATAACTGATCAAGATAATAAATCTGTTTCTTCAGACTCAGAGGAAGATAACTTAGTCAATGAATTAGGCCAAGAGATAGATGATCTAGATTTGAATAACCTAGTAATAAATAATCTAATGAATGTCACACAAGAATGTGAACATGATTTCCAACGGAATAAGGGTTTAGATAGTAATAGGTGTCGCATATGTAGTTGGTACCCAAGTAAAGATAATAGGGCAAAATGTAAAAAATGTTACTTAGAAGCATGTATAAATTGTATAGAAAATACTTTAAAAATAAAAGTAGAATCACAAACCAATAATGGACAAAAATATACAAATAATCAGATTTTAAATCTAAGGGTATCTACCTTAGAAACTCGATTAAATGATCTAGAACAAAGATTAACTACTCTAGAAAAAGGAAAAATGAAAGAAGAAATAGAGACCCAAGAGACAGTAGGCACAGTACATTTAGATAAACTAGAAGCAGAACTTATGAACACAGAAAAGAATAACACAACTCTTATATGTAATGAAGACAAAGAATTCTCTACTATAAAAGTTCTGGTAAAAATTAAAATACAAAATATAGAAATAGAAACGCTAGCTTTAATAGATCCAGGATGTACTAGCTGTTTAATTAACAAAGCAATAGTACCAGAACATCTAATAAAACTACTTGAAAGACCCATACTAGCCACTCAAATGGATGGCACTCAGAATGTTAATCGATATTATATAGAAAATTAAAATTGTTTTCTCAATAAATAAAAATAGACACTTAGCTTGGAGTAGCTTGGAGTTTGTTTTTCAATAAATATGATGTAAAAAATCCTACTCAGTACTCCCTCTCTCCTATAGTTTCTTCTTATGTATGCTCTTTTAGCTTACGTTTTTCCCGGTTTGGTTTTTTTTTTTTTTTTTTTTTTTTTTTTTTTTTTTTTTTTTTTGACAGAATTACCCTGTTTATCTTACCCTGTTCATCTCTCTCTTTTAACCATCTTAAATATTGCAGCACACGATCCCCAAATGTGGGATACAGTAATAGATTTATGGAAAGGAATAGTAGCAGCTGATTACTTAAGACATTACACTGAAACCGATACAGAAACAATGTATAAATATTTAGAAACTTTCTTAGGAGAATCCGCTAAAGCTACGTGGGAAAGTTTTAAAACTAATTGCCCACATGATTTTCAAATATTATTAAGTATGGGACCAAATCCCTATAATTTTACAAATAAAATGCACATGTTATTAACTGGAAAAGATCCGAATAGTGGATTGATAGCTTTACAAAAAGAAGCATTAATAAAATTAGAACAATTAAGCATTTCACACTGGGTATACATAAAGAAATTTTTACAAGATTATTTCTATTATTGTACCATAAGTGGAAACACGTTTAATGAAGAATTAGGTAAAAAATTATTTAATAAATTACCTGGAGCATTAGGAAGAGAAATAGAAGATAGATGGTATAAAAGAGATGGGGTAGCAGCAAACCCGAATTTTAAATGGACAATAGGACATAGAGCACAACATATAATGGATATCTTAACGGAAAAATGTACAAATATACAGATACAAAAACAACTAAAAAGAAATGAAATGAATTTCTGTAAATCAGTTATATACACAACCCAGAATTACGATCAAAAACCACATAAAAAATACAGGAAACAAAATAAACAAAAACCATATGGTAGAAAACAATATTTCTTACGAAAATCAAAAGCTAATATTGTTTCGATTAAATTAAAACGTTCACTAAGTAGAATTTTTTTTGTAATGATTTATACTTATGGCAACTAAGGCGTAGTGATCTAAATAAAAATAGACACTTAGCTTGGAGTAGCTTGGAGTTTGTTTTTCAATAAATATGATGTAAAAATCCTACTCAGTACTCCCTCTCTCCTATAGTTTCTTCTTATGTATGCTCTTTTAGCTTACGTTTTTCCCGGTTTGGTTTTTTTTTTTTTTTTTTTTTTTTTTTTTTTTTTTTTTTTTTTTTTTTTTTTTTAACAGAATTACCCTGTTTATCTTACCCTGTTCATCTCTCTCTTTTAACCTATACTCTTAATAACTTCTTCTTTAACCACACCCCGGAATTTCTACCTGGCTAACAACATATGTCCTGGCGTCTATTCAGCAGACTTTAGCGGACTTTCAAAGCCAGAATTCCTAGGAATTTACAGGTTAATCCATCGTTGTTACTAAGAAGTTAAAAGATTAACCATATACTAAGGGTAATAAAATTTACATACATTTACATGATGTTTAAAAGAAATAAAACTTCATAAATATTTTTGTGGGAAAAACATAAGTGTAAATAAGAACTTACATGAAGTAACTAGGGGAGAGGTTTCCCTTTCGGGAACCCCCTTAAGACTGAAACAGAACTTGAAACGTTTATAAACTCTCTAAATATTACACCACTGGATGTTTTACAAGGGATGGATTTTATGGGTTTCAGGGAAGGTTATACACATTGAGAGGGAAGAGGAATATGTTGTGGTTTTTTTTGGTTTTTTCCATTCATACCTTACTACTAAGTCTTAAGCCCTTTTTATAGGCAAAAACTAAGGGAAAGGAGTGGTCGTAAACACAACTACGTGGCCTCTCTATATGTGGCCGACACTTTAAAAGATAAAGATAAGAAAGAATCGTAATAATGCTTGTCGGGTACACATTGGGCCCCATCGTCACATGCATTATTGTTTCTTTCTTGACTTTGTCAGACGCGTGCCTCTCAGTTTTTCTTTCTTTTTGAGAAAGTAGTGATAAAGGAAGCATCTTTTCTGACACGGACTTGACTTTTACATAACTTTATTATTTACAGGACACAAAGTGGGCATTCCCACCTACAACTTTATTTACTTAGTATAGTCTTGTCTTTTTCTGGATTGTCTTCTTCTCAACTAAGTATCCAAGTTGTGCAGGGTAATTGAATCGAAACTCATTCCTGAGTCATCGTCTTCGTGAGGATCCTGAGCATCTTGGAAATTATTATCTTCATTTATGTCTTCTTCTGATACCATATCTTCTTCTGGAACTAATCTATCTGTGCTTGTACCAGGTTGTTCATTTATATGTTTATCTTGAGTCTGCTGGCTGAAGAATTTATCTAGTGTTTGCTTAATTATAGTCTCTATGGTTTCATTCTTCTTTCTGGAGATTGATATCCTTTTTGAAGTCTTACTACTCGATCTTTCTTTCTTTTGTCTTGATGAAGAACAATCTTCATCTTCACTTTTTGGCAAAGTGACAGCCTTGAACGGATTTGATTTGTCTTTACCGGTTACCGTTTGAACCGGACTAGCTGTACCAACATCCGGTACAGTGGATTTCTGAGCATTTAGAGGGAAATGCACACCCGCCTCATCCATTTTTTGAGGAGATGGAGAACTCTGTTTATGTGTCTGAGTACCAGCATCAGTCTTCATTTTGATCTGAAGCCTTGCTTCTAATACTTGTACCTGTTTGATAAGTCTTGTATTTTCCATAAGGAGAGCTTCTTTCTGAGCGTTGAGTTTCTTGAAGTTCTCAGTCATGGAAGAACAATGATCACAGAAAATTATTTTCCCTGTGTCTTTCTGTACATTATACTGGGGTATTTTGTCTGGGTTTTGTCTTAGTGAAGGAGATATATAGTAGTTTGGTCCTAGGTATCCTCTAGCATGATTAGCGGCTTCAGTAAAGTCATTAAAACCTTTAAAAAGTGGAGTCTTAAAACCTTGTATGGATTCTAATACCTCTATCCAAGTATGAAAAATACCATTTGTCTTACCATGAATAACTACATAATATTTAAATTTTGGCTTGCTCTTTTCTGCCATGTATTGACATAGCGAATTCATAGAGGCCATAAAGTGGTTACGATTCTGTTTATTATATGAAATCCATAAGTTATCTACTAAACATTTTTGAGGTCTGTCTAAAACATAGTCTGGTCTTACTCTAAATGATATATTACTTTCTGGATATGCAACTAAATTGAAAGGTCCAAAATAAATTCTTTCCATTGCTTCTATAGAGTCTATTGGTCTAAAATTTAGATTACCTAATACACTCTGTTGGTAGGAGTCTGATGAAGTACCTATGCCTTTGCCCTTATCTGCAGGAGGCTGGCTTGTTGGTCTCATGCTGAAAACAAATAAATAAAACTCAGCTTTATTTATTTATTCCTAACTGTAGTCGACTTAGTTGGTCAGCTAAGTCATTTTCTTTTCCCTTAATATGTTCGAAAATAATATTTTTATAGATAGATATTGTATCTAAAAAGTTTAACCATCTTCTCCTACTGCTAGTTTTATCATTTATTTTCTGGTGAAATTTTACTATGGCTTCACAATCTGTTCTGACTAAAATTTCTTCTTTATTTAATATATATAACTTAAAACTATTTAGCCCATATATTATTGCCAATACTTCTAAATCTATAGAGCTTTTATTCCCTTTTTCTTTATAAGCTCCGCTCTGGTAACCACATATTTGTTCTTCGTTTTTATTACTGTATTTATTTGGTCTAGCTTTTAGGATAGCTCCCCATCCTAAATCGCTTCCATCGGTTTGAATAATTAGATAATCTGATTCTAATGGTATTTTTAAATCTGGAATATTTTTTACTTTTTCCTTTATTTTTTGGACTAATTTTACATCCTCTATGTTGAAATTTTTCTGTCCTTTACTACCTGTTTTGGCATATAAGGGTCCAGCTATTTTTCCTAAATCTTGTATGAAATTTCTAGCATAATTTACTAAACCTAGAAATTTTTGTAAATCTTTTGTTTTTTCTAGTTTATCTGGCATTTCTAATACCTTTTTGGCTATATGTGGTTGTAATTTTACCTTTCCATTTCCTAATGTTATTCCTAAGAAATTAATATAGGTTTTACATAATTCCATCTTCTTTTTACTTACTATTATTCCATGTTTGACGAATAATCTAAAGACTATTTGTAAATGTCCTAGATGTTCTTGCATGTTTTGACTGAATACTAAAATATCATCTACATAGACTAATATGAAATGCTTATATTCTCCGAAAATGTTATCCATTTTTCGTTGAAAAATTGGTGGGGCTGTCTTTAATCCGAAAGGCATGACTAACCATTCGAAATGTCCTCCGGGACATGTGAATGCTGTCCATTCGATGCTTTCTGGATGCATCTTTACTTGCCAATATCCGGATTTACAGTCAAATTTGCTATATATCCTTTTATTTTGGATTCTATTGATTAATTCATTCTTGTCTGGTAGTTTATATGCGTCTGTTCTGGTATTATCATTTAATCTTTTGTAATTTATAACCATACGAGCTTTTCCTCTTACTTGCTCACTATGATTTCTCACTATAAAAGCTGCTGATCTATGTTTAGATGTAGATCTTCTTATTACTCCTAACTTTAAAAGTTCCTTTATCTGTGTATCAAATTCATTAGTGTCTTCATTATTTGCTTCTATAGGGGCTGTTTTTATAGTATATTCTGGGTTTATAATATCTAATTTACACGTTAATTCATTAGCATCCCAATGAGCTAATGGCTTTTCTCCTATTATTTCCATTTTGTCTAATATAGATATTATATTGTCTAAATCTTTTGGGCCGTTTATTATCCCTATTTTATCTATTCCTTTCCTGAAATTATAGAATTGGGTTTCTATACTAATTAACGTATATTCCTTCTCTATAGGTTCTAAATATTCCTCTCCTTCTACATTAAGTAGAGTATAATTTTTTGTATTTTCTTTCGACAGGTTGCTGCATTGTGTATTTTGGCAATCTTCGCAGCAAGGCTCTTGAAGAGTTTTCTTTTTATTCGTATTTAATGTTCTATGTATTGTAGGCAGGATTTTTGTCTGAACTGGTGTGTAAGTTAGATCTTTAAATAACATTATCCCGTCTCTTGTCAGAAGACATCCTCCTTTATCTTGTATACAAAATTTTAATCCTATGACAAAGTCTGAGCCTATGTTTAAATCTCTAGCTAATATTCTATTTACCTTATAGACTGGGTTGTAAAATTGATTACAAGTATTTAAGAAACTTATTTGCGCATTTTCTATATAATATCGATTAACATTCTGAGTGCCATCCATTTGAGTGGCTAGTATGGGTCTTTCAAGTAGTTTTATTAGATGTTCTGGTACTATTGCTTTGTTAATTAAACAGCTAGTACATCCTGGATCTATTAAAGCTAGCGTTTCTATTTCTATATTTTGTATTTTAATTTTTACCAGAACTTTTATAGTAGAGAATTCTTTGTCTTCATTACATATAAGAGTTGTGTTATTCTTTTCTGTGTTCATAAGTTCTGCTTCTAGTTTATCTAAATGTACTGTGCCTACTGTCTCTTGGGTCTCTATTTCTTCTTTCATTTTTCCTTTTTCTAGAGTAGTTAATCTTTGTTCTAGATCATTTAATCGAGTTTCTAAGGTAGATACCCTTAGATTTAAAATCTGATTATTTGTATATTTTTGTCCATTATTGGTTTGTGATTCTACTTTTATTTTTAAAGTATTTTCTATACAATTTATACATGCTTCTAAGTAACATTTTTTACATTTTGCCCTATTATCTTTACTTGGGTACCAACTACATTTGCGACACCTATTACTATCTAAACCCTTATTCCGTTGGAAATCATGTTCACATTCTTGTGTGACATTCATTAGATTATTTATTACTAGGTTATTCAAATCTAGATCATCTATCTCTTGGCCTAATTCATTGACTAAGTTATCTTCCTCTGAGTCTGAAGAAACAGATTTATTATCTTGATCAGTTATATCAATGCTAATTATGGAATATATACTTTCTGTATCTGACATGTATTCATCGACATTTAAAAGTGTTTCTTGAAAATCTTCTATTAGCTGAGAATTTCTTGTTCTATTATTATTTCTTTTGGGGCATATATTGGCTAAATGATCTGTACTGCCACACGTATAACATTCTAGCTTATTTCTGTAATTTCTATCATTTCTATATTTTCTAACATGTCTATCCCTATTTAACCAGGGTTTTTTAGCTTTTGATTTTCGTAAGAAATATTGTTTTCTACCATATGGTTTTTGTTTATTTTGTTTCCTGTATTTTTTATGTGGTTTTTGATCGTAATTCTGGGTTGTGTATATAACTGATTTACAGAAATTCATTTCATTTCTTTTTAGTTGTTTTTGTATCTGTATATTTGTACATTTTTCCGTTAAGATATCCATTATATGTTGTGCTCTATGTCCTATTGTCCATTTAAAATTCGGGTTTGCTGCTACCCCATCTCTTTTATACCATCTATCTTCTATTTCTCTTCCTAATGCTCCAGGTAATTTATTAAATAATTTTTTACCTAATTCTTCATTAAACGTGTTTCCACTTATGGTACAATAATAGAAATAATCTTGTAAAAATTTCTTTATGTATACCCAGTGTGAAATGCTTAATTGTTCTAATTTTATTAATGCTTCTTTTTGTAAAGCTATCAATCCACTATTCGGATCTTTTCCAGTTAATAACATGTGCATTTTATTTGTAAAATTATAGGGATTTGGTCCCATACTTAATAATATTTGAAAATCATGTGGGCAATTAGTTTTAAAACTTTCCCACGTAGCTTTAGCGGATTCTCCTAAGAAAGTTTCTAAATATTTATACATTGTTTCTGTATCGGTTTCAGTGTAATGTCTTAAGTAATCAGCTGCTACTATTCCTTTCCATAAATCTATTACTGTATCCCACATTTGGGGATCGTGTGCTGCAATATTTAAGATTTTTCCTTTACTACCTCCTTCTTGGAGTTTAATAGGTTCTTCTATGGGCATTCTTTTTCCTGCTGGTTTTATGTAGTCTTTTACTTCTGTGTCTGGGTTTACTCTTATTGCAGGTCTTCTAGGTACATTTCCTGTACTGTAATCTATTGGTTGAGGATTAGGATTCGTTTGTTGGAAAGGGCTAGCACTAGAGGAGCTGGCTGGTTCTAATTCAGCTAATTCTTTGTAACTAATATTAGAACTTAATACTGAAAATGTATCTTCTTCGAATTTATTTAGGAAGGGTTCATTATTTCTATATCCTAAATTATCACTGCGTTTCAAGCAGGTTCTGAAATGTTCCCTACATTCGTTTATTAACATATTGCCTTTTTGACATCCTTTACATTTAAAAGTTATGTTTTTATGTTCTTCTGCTAGATTTTCTGCTTTTTCTATTGCTATATCTACTTCATATCCTTCTTGTAAAACTTCTATATTCATAAATTCACTTTCTGTTTCTACATTACTTTCGGTTTCATCGTCGTCTAGAATTCTTTTTGTAGTATAGTTATAATCTGTAAATCTTACCGAAGTTTCACCTTTACTTGTTGTATATAGTAAGTATGAGTCTGGTGTAAAAGTCTTTGGTTTTGTAAATTTATTTAGATTCCATTCTAATCCTGCATATATTTCTGGATCTATTTTTATTGGTTTTATAAGACTTATGCCTTTATTACCCATTATTTCAACTACATCATTTACCTTTAATTTAAATTTGGTATTGCTACTTAAGGTTAATTTACCAATAAAACCTATGCACATTAATAAATTATTTCCACTATTCATTTCTTCGTATCCTTTAGTTTGAACTCCTATCTTAATATTTTTTCCAAATTCTTTTAAATTCATTAAGAAATCTGGACTAATGTAAAATATTCCTCCATTATTTGTCATATCTACTTCTGTTAATCCTATGATCGATTTTTTAATATCTGACCATCGATCATCGTATATAGTTATTAATACTTTAGATCCCAGATTTTTTCTGGTTAGTCCTTTAATGCCTATGACAATTAATCCCATATGCATTAAAACCATTTTATTATATTTTATTTGTTTTAAGGAGTTAGTATTTACTAGGTCTAATATTTTAGAATCTTCTCCTAAGGCTGATATTTGCTCTTCTCTGTAATGTCTATATAACTGGTTGTCTGAAGAGAAATATCCTGTGTTGTATAGTGTTTTTGGATTTAGTAATTTTAACTGATGTTGTTGAAAGATTTGTAAATCCTTATCTATGTCTATTATCTCATTAAGCTCTTGGTTTTGTTCCATCTTAGGTTGTTTCCTACATATTCTAGATAATATATTATTATTTCCTATCCTGTTTTCTGAGAAGCTAGCTCTGTGTAAATGAAAATAGTTATTTCTTATTTTCTGAAAAGATGAGTGTTTTTTCATACATAAATATGCGAGTGAAGGAAATGTTCCCAAAACCTTCTCGCTCTGATACCAAATATAAAGAGACACTAAGATTAAAATTGTTTTCTCAATAAATAAAAATAGACACTTAGCTTGGAGTAGCTTGGAGTTTGTTTTTCAATAAATATGATGTAAAAATCCTACTCAGTACTCCCTCTCTCCTATAGTTTCTTCTTATGTATGCTCTTTTAGCTTACGTTTTTCCCGGTTTGGTTTTTTTTTTTTTTTTTTTTTTTTTTTTTTTTTTTTTTTTTTTTTTTAACAGAATTACCCTGTTTATCTTACCCTGTTCATCTCTCTCTTTTAACCTATACTTGGTACCAAATATAAAGAGACACTTAGATTAAAATTGTTTTCTCAATAAATAAAAATAGACACTTAGCTTGGAGTAGCTTGGAGTTTGTTTTTCAATAAATATGATGTAAAAATCCTACTCAGTACTCCCTCTCTCCTATAGTTTCTTCTTATGTATGCTCTTTTAGCTTACGTTTTTCCCGGTTTGGTTTTTTTTTTTTTTTTTTTTTTTTTTTTTTTTTTTTTTTTTTAAAACAGAATTACCCTGTTTATCTTACCCTGTTCATCTCTCTCTTTTAACCTATACTCTTAATAACTTCTTCTTTAACCACACCCCGGAATTTCTACCTGGCTAACAACATATGTCCTGGCGTCTATTCAGCAGACTTTAGCGGACTTTCAAAGCCAGAATTCCTAGGAATTTACAGGTTAATCCATCGTTGTTACTAAGAAGTTAAAAGATTAACCATATACTAAGGGTAATAAAATTTACATACATTTACATGATGTTTAAAAGAAATAAAACTTCATAAATATTTTTGTGGGAAAAACATAAGTGTAAATAAGAACTTACATGAAGTAACTAGGGGAGAGGTTTCCCTTTCGGGAACCCCCTTAAGACTGAAACAGAACTTGAAACGTTTATAAACTCTCTAAATATTACACCACTGGATGTTTTACAAGGGATGGATTTTATGGGTTTCAGGGAAGGTTATACACATTGAGAGGGAAGAGGAATATGTTGTGGTTTTTTTTGGTTTTTTCCCTTCATACCTTACTACTAAGTCTTAAGCCCTTTTTATAGGCAAAAACTAAGGGAAAGGAGTGGTCGTAAACACAACTACGTGGCCTCTCTATATGTGGCCGACACTTTAAAAGATAAAGATAAGAAAGAATCGTAATAATGCTTGTCGGGTACACATTGGGCCCCATCGTCACATGCATTATTGTTTCTTTCTTGACTTTGTCAGACGCGTGCCTCTCAGTTTTTCTTTCTTTTTGAGAAAGTAGTGATAAAGGAAGCATCTTTTCTGACACGGACTTGACTTTTACATAACTTTATTATTTACAGGACACAAAGTGGGCATTCCCACCTACAACTTTATTTACTTAGTATAGTCTTGTCTTTTTCTGGATTGTCTTCTTCTCAACTAAGTATCCAAGTTGTGCAGGGTAATTGAATCGAAACTCATTCCTGAGTCATCGTCTTCGTGAGGATCCTGAGCATCTTGGAAATTATTATCTTCATTTATGTCTTCTTCTGATACCATATCTTCTTCTGGAACTAATCTATCTGTGCTTGTACCAGGTTGTTCATTTATATGTTTATCTTGAGTCTGCTGGCTGAAGAATTTATCTAGTGTTTGCTTAATTATAGTCTCTATGGTTTCATTCTTCTTTCTGGAGATTGATATCCTTTTTGAAGTCTTACTACTCGATCTTTCTTTCTTTTGTCTTGATGAAGAACAATCTTCATCTTCACTTTTTGGCAAAGTGACAGCCTTGAACGGATTTGATTTGTCTTTACCGGTTACCGTTTGAACCGGACTAGCTGTACCAACATCCGGTACAGTGGATTTCTGAGCATTTAGAGGGAAATGCACACCCGCCTCATCCATTTTTTGAGGAGATGGAGAACTCTGTTTATGTGTCTGAGTACCAGCATCAGTCTTCATTTTGATCTGAAGCCTTGCTTCTAATACTTGTACCTGTTTGATAAGTCTTGTATTTTCCATAAGGAGAGCTTCTTTCTGAGCGTTGAGTTTCTTGAAGTTCTCAGTCATGGAAGAACAATGATCACAGAAAATTATTTTCCCTGTGTCTTTCTGTACATTATACTGGGGTATTTTGTCTGGGTTTTGTCTTAGTGAAGGAGATATATAGTAGTTTGGTCCTAGGTATCCTCTAGCATGATTAGCGGCTTCAGTAAAGTCATTAAAACCTTTAAAAAGTGGAGTCTTAAAACCTTGTATGGATTCTAATACCTCTATCCAAGTATGAAAAATACCATTTGTCTTACCATGAATAACTACATAATATTTAAATTTTGGCTTGCTCTTTTCTGCCATGTATTGACATAGCGAATTCATAGAGGCCATAAAGTGGTTACGATTCTGTTTATTATATGAAATCCATAAGTTATCTACTAAACATTTTTGAGGTCTGTCTAAAACATAGTCTGGTCTTACTCTAAATGATATATTACTTTCTGGATATGCAACTAAATTGAAAGGTCCAAAATAAATTCTTTCCATTGCTTCTATAGAGTCTATTGGTCTAAAATTTAGATTACCTAATACACTCTGTTGGTAGGAGTCTGATGAAGTACCTATGCCTTTGCCCTTATCTGCAGGAGGCTGGCTTGTTGGTCTCATGCTGAAAACAAATAAATAAAACTCAGCTTTATTTATTTATTCCTAACTGTAGTCGACTTAGTTGGTCAGCTAAGTCATTTTCTTTTCCCTTAATATGTTCGAAAATAATATTTTTATAGATAGATATTGTATCTAAAAAGTTTAACCATCTTCTCCTACTGCTAGTTTTATCATTTATTTTCTGGTGAAATTTTACTATGGCTTCACAATCTGTTCTGACTAAAATTTCTTCTTTATTTAATATATATAACTTAAAACTATTTAGCCCATATATTATTGCCAATACTTCTAAATCTATAGAGCTTTTATTCCCTTTTTCTTTATAAGCTCCGCTCTGGTAACCACATATTTGTTCTTCGTTTTTATTACTGTATTTATTTGGTCTAGCTTTTAGGATAGCTCCCCATCCTAAATCGCTTCCATCGGTTTGAATAATTAGATAATCTGATTCTAATGGTATTTTTAAATCTGGAATATTTTTTACTTTTTCCTTTATTTTTTGGACTAATTTTACATCCTCTATGTTGAAATTTTTCTGTCCTTTATTACCTGTTTTGGCATATAAGGGTCCAGCTATTTTTCCTAAATCTTGTATGAAATTTCTAGCATAATTTACTAAACCTAGAAATTTTTGTAAATCTTTTGTTTTTTCTAGTTTATCTGGCATTTCTAATACCTTTTTGGCTATATGTGGTTGTAATTTTACCTTTCCATTTCCTAATGTTATTCCTAAGAAATTAATATAGGTTTTACATAATTCCATCTTCTTTTTACTTACTATTATTCCATGTTTGACGAATAATCTAAAGACTATTTGTAAATGTCCTAGATGTTCTTGCATGTTTTGACTGAATACTAAAATATCATCTACATAGACTAATATGAAATGCTTATATTCTCCGAAAATGTTATCCATTTTTCGTTGAAAAATTGGTGGGGCTGTCTTTAATCCGAAAGGCATGACTAACCATTCGAAATGTCCTCCGGGACATGTGAATGCTGTCCATTCGATGCTTTCTGGATGCATCTTTACTTGCCAATATCCGGATTTACAGTCAAATTTGCTATATATCCTTTTATTTTGGATTCTATTGATTAATTCATTCTTGTCTGGTAGTTTATATGCGTCTGTTCTGGTATTATCATTTAATCTTTTGTAATTTATAACCATACGAGCTTTTCCTCTTACTTGCTCACTATGATTTCTCACTATAAAAGCTGCTGATCTATGTTTAGATGTAGATCTTCTTATTACTCCTAACTTTAAAAGTTCCTTTATCTGTGTATCAAATTCATTAGTGTCTTCATTATTTGCTTCTATAGGGGCTGTTTTTATAGTATATTCTGGGTTTATAATATCTAATTTACACGTTAATTCATTAGCATCCCAATGAGCTAATGGCTTTTCTCCTATTATTTCCATTTTGTCTAATATAGATATTATATTGTCTAAATCTTTTGGGCCGTTTATTATCCCTATTTTATCTATTCCTTTCCTGAAATTATAGAATTGGGTTTCTATACTAATTAACGTATATTCCTTCTCTATAGGTTCTAAATATTCCTCTCCTTCTACATTAAGTAGAGTATAATTTTTTGTATTTTCTTTCGACAGGTTGCTGCATTGTGTATTTTGGCAATCTTCGCAGCAAGGCTCTTGAAGAGTTTTCTTTTTATTCGTATTTAATGTTCTATGTATTGTAGGCAGGATTTTTGTCTGAACTGGTGTGTAAGTTAGATCTTTAAATAACATTATCCCGTCTCTTGTCAGAAGACATCCTCCTTTATCTTGTATACAAAATTTTAATCCTATGACAAAGTCTGAGCCTATGTTTAAATCTCTAGCTAATATTCTATTTACCTTATAGACTGGGTTGTAAAATTGATTACAAGTATTTAAGAAACTTATTTGCGCATTTTCTATATAATATCGATTAACATTCTGAGTGCCATCCATTTGAGTGGCTAGTATGGGTCTTTCAAGTAGTTTTATTAGATGTTCTGGTACTATTGCTTTGTTAATTAAACAGCTAGTACATCCTGGATCTATTAAAGCTAGCGTTTCTATTTCTATATTTTGTATTTTAATTTTTACCAGAACTTTTATAGTAGAGAATTCTTTGTCTTCATTACATATAAGAGTTGTGTTATTCTTTTCTGTGTTCATAAGTTCTGCTTCTAGTTTATCTAAATGTACTGTGCCTACTGTCTCTTGGGTCTCTATTTCTTCTTTCATTTTTCCTTTTTCTAGAGTAGTTAATCTTTGTTCTAGATCATTTAATCGAGTTTCTAAGGTAGATACCCTTAGATTTAAAATCTGATTATTTGTATATTTTTGTCCATTATTGGTTTGTGATTCTACTTTTATTTTTAAAGTATTTTCTATACAATTTATACATGCTTCTAAGTAACATTTTTTACATTTTGCCCTATTATCTTTACTTGGGTACCAACTACATTTGCGACACCTATTACTATCTAAACCCTTATTCCGTTGGAAATCATGTTCACATTCTTGTGTGACATTCATTAGATTATTTATTACTAGGTTATTCAAATCTAGATCATCTATCTCTTGGCCTAATTCATTGACTAAGTTATCTTCCTCTGAGTCTGAAGAAACAGATTTATTATCTTGATCAGTTATATCAATGCTAATTATGGAATATATACTTTCTGTATCTGACATGTATTCATCGACATTTAAAAGTGTTTCTTGAAAATCTTCTATTAGCTGAGAATTTCTTGTTCTATTATTATTTCTTTTGGGGCATATATTGGCTAAATGATCTGTACTGCCACACGTATAACATTCTAGCTTATTTCTGTAATTTCTATCATTTCTATATTTTCTAACATGTCTATCCCTATTTAACCAGGGTTTTTTAGCTTTTGATTTTCGTAAGAAATATTGTTTTCTACCATATGGTTTTTGTTTATTTTGTTTCCTGTATTTTTTATGTGGTTTTTGATCGTAATTCTGGGTTGTGTATATAACTGATTTACAGAAATTCATTTCATTTCTTTTTAGTTGTTTTTGTATCTGTATATTTGTACATTTTTCCGTTAAGATATCCATTATATGTTGTGCTCTATGTCCTATTGTCCATTTAAAATTCGGGTTTGCTGCTACCCCATCTCTTTTATACCATCTATCTTCTATTTCTCTTCCTAATGCTCCAGGTAATTTATTAAATAATTTTTTACCTAATTCTTCATTAAACGTGTTTCCACTTATGGTACAATAATAGAAATAATCTTGTAAAAATTTCTTTATGTATACCCAGTGTGAAATGCTTAATTGTTCTAATTTTATTAATGCTTCTTTTTGTAAAGCTATCAATCCACTATTCGGATCTTTTCCAGTTAATAACATGTGCATTTTATTTGTAAAATTATAGGGATTTGGTCCCATACTTAATAATATTTGAAAATCATGTGGGCAATTAGTTTTAAAACTTTCCCACGTAGCTTTAGCGGATTCTCCTAAGAAAGTTTCTAAATATTTATACATTGTTTCTGTATCGGTTTCAGTGTAATGTCTTAAGTAATCAGCTGCTACTATTCCTTTCCATAAATCTATTACTGTATCCCACATTTGGGGATCGTGTGCTGCAATATTTAAGATTTTTCCTTTACTACCTCCTTCTTGGAGTTTAATAGGTTCTTCTATGGGCATTCTTTTTCCTGCTGGTTTTATGTAGTCTTTTACTTCTGTGTCTGGGTTTACTCTTATTGCAGGTCTTCTAGGTACATTTCCTGTACTGTAATCTATTGGTTGAGGATTAGGATTCGTTTGTTGGAAAGGGCTAGCACTAGAGGAGCTGGCTGGTTCTAATTCAGCTAATTCTTTGTAACTAATATTAGAACTTAATACTGAAAATGTATCTTCTTCGAATTTATTTAGGAAGGGTTCATTATTTCTATATCCTAAATTATCACTGCGTTTCAAGCAGGTTCTGAAATGTTCCCTACATTCGTTTATTAACATATTGCCTTTTTGACATCCTTTACATTTAAAAGTTATGTTTTTATGTTCTTCTGCTAGATTTTCTGCTTTTTCTATTGCTATATCTACTTCATATCCTTCTTGTAAAACTTCTATATTCATAAATTCACTTTCTGTTTCTACATTACTTTCGGTTTCATCGTCGTCTAGAATTCTTTTTGTAGTATAGTTATAATCTGTAAATCTTACCGAAGTTTCACCTTTACTTGTTGTATATAGTAAGTGTGAGTCTGGTGTAAAAGTCTTTGGTTTTGTAAATTTATTTAGATTCCATTCTAATCCTGCATATATTTCTGGATCTATTTTTATTGGTTTTATAAGACTTATGCCTTTATTACCCATTATTTCAACTACATCATTTACCTTTAATTTAAATTTGGTATTGCTACTTAAGGTTAATTTACCAATAAAACCTATGCACATTAATAAATTATTTCCACTATTCATTTCTTCGTATCCTTTAGTTTGAACTCCTATCTTAATATTTTTTCCAAATTCTTTTAAATTCATTAAGAAATCTGGACTAATGTAAAATATTCCTCCATTATTTGTCATATCTACTTCTGTTAATCCTATGATCGATTTTTTAATATCTGACCATCGATCATCGTATATAGTTATTAATACTTTAGATCCCAGATTTTTTCTGGTTAGTCCTTTAATGCCTATGACAATTAATCCCATATGCATTAAAACCATTTTATTATATTTTATTTGTTTTAAGGAGTTAGTATTTACTAGGTCTAATATTTTAGAATCTTCTCCTAAGGCTGATATTTGCTCTTCTCTGTAATGTCTATATAACTGGTTGTCTGAAGAGAAATATCCTGTGTTGTATAGTGTTTTTGGATTTAGTAATTTTAACTGATGTTGTTGAAAGATTTGTAAATCCTTATCTATGTCTATTATCTCATTAAGCTCTTGGTTTTGTTCCATCTTAGGTTGTTTCCTACATATTCTAGATAATATATTATTATTTCCTATCCTGTTTTCTGAGAAGCTAGCTCTGTGTAAATGAAAATAGTTATTTCTTATTTTCTGAAAAGATGAGTGTTTTTTCATACATAAATATGCGAGTGAAGGAAATGTTCCCAAAACCTTCTCGCTCTGATACCAAATATAAAGAGACACTTAGATTAAAATTGTTTTCTCAATAAATAAAAATAGACACTTAGCTTGGAGTAGCTTGGAGTTTGTTTTTCAATAAATATGATGTAAAAATCCTACTCAGTACTCCCTCTCTCCTATAGTTTCTTCTTATGTATGCTCTTTTAGCTTACGTTTTTCCCGGTTTGGTTTTTTTTTTTTTTTTTTTTTTTTTTTTTTTTTTTTTTTTTTTTTTTTTTTTTTTTTTTTTTAAACAGAATTACCCTGTTTATCTTACCCTGTTCATCTCTCTCTTTTAACCTATACTCTTAATAACTTCTTCTTTAACCACACCCCGGAATTTCTACCTGGCTAACAACATATGTCCTGGCGTCTATTCAGCAGACTTTAGCGGACTTTCAAAGCCAGAATTCCTAGGAATTTACAGGTTAATCCATCGTTGTTACTAAGAAGTTAAAAGATTAACCATATACTAAGGGTAATAATGAACCCTTCCTAAATAAATTCGAAGAAGATACATTTTCAGTATTAAGTTCTAATATTAGTTACAAAGAATTAGCTGAATTAGAACCAGCCAGCTCCTCTAGTGCTAGCCCTTTCCAACAAACGAATCCTAATCCTCAACCAATAGATTACAGTACAGGAAATGTACCTAGAAGACCTGCAATAAGAGTAAACCCAGACACAGAAGTAAAAGACTACATAAAACCAGCAGGAAAAAGAATGCCCATAGAAGAACCTATTAAACTCCAAGAAGGAGGTAGTAAAGGAAAAATCTTAAATATTGCAGCACACGATCCCCAAATGTGGGATACAGTAATAGATTTATGGAAAGGAATAGTAGCAGCTGATTACTTAAGACATTACACTGAAACCGATACAGAAACAATGTATAAATATTTAGAAACTTTCTTAGGAGAATCCGCTAAAGCTACGTGGGAAAGTTTTAAAACTAATTGCCCACATGATTTTCAAATATTATTAAGTATGGGACCAAATCCCTATAATTTTACAAATAAAATGCACATGTTATTAACTGGAAAAGATCCGAATAGTGGATTGATAGCTTTACAAAAAGAAGCATTAATAAAATTAGAACAATTAAGCATTTCACACTGGGTATACATAAAGAAATTTTTACAAGATTATTTCTATTATTGTACCATAAGTGGAAACACGTTTAATGAAGAATTAGGTAAAAAATTATTTAATAAATTACCTGGAGCATTAGGAAGAGAAATAGAAGATAGATGGTATAAAAGAGATGGGGTAGCAGCAAACCCGAATTTTAAATGGACAATAGGACATAGAGCACAACATATAATGGATATCTTAACGGAAAAATGTACAAATATACAGATACAAAAACAACTAAAAAGAAATGAAATGAATTTCTGTAAATCAGTTATATACACAACCCAGAATTACGATCAAAAACCACATAAAAAATACAGGAAACAAAATAAACAAAAACCATATGGTAGAAAACAATATTTCTTACGAAAATCAAAAGCTAAAAAACCCTGGTTAAATAGGGATAGACATGTTAGAAAATATAGAAATGATAGAAATTACAGAAATAAGCTAGAATGTTATACGTGTGGCAGTACAGATCATTTAGCCAATATATGCCCCAAAAGAAATAATAATAGAACAAGAAATTCTCAGCTAATAGAAGATTTTCAAGAAACACTTTTAAATGTCGATGAATACATGTCAGATACAGAAAGTATATATTCCATAATTAGCATTGATATAACTGATCAAGATAATAAATCTGTTTCTTCAGACTCAGAGGAAGATAACTTAGTCAATGAATTAGGCCAAGAGATAGATGATCTAGATTTGAATAACCTAGTAATAAATAATCTAATGAATGTCACACAAGAATGTGAACATGATTTCCAACGGAATAAGGGTTTAGATAGTAATAGGTGTCGCATATGTAGTTGGTACCCAAGTAAAGATAATAGGGCAAAATGTAAAAAATGTTACTTAGAAGCATGTATAAATTGTATAGAAAATACTTTAAAAATAAAAGTAGAATCACAAACCAATAATGGACAAAAATATACAAATAATCAGATTTTAAATCTAAGGGTATCTACCTTAGAAACTCGATTAAATGATCTAGAACAAAGATTAACTACTCTAGAAAAAGGAAAAATGAAAGAAGAAATAGAGACCCAAGAGACAGTAGGCACAGTACATTTAGATAAACTAGAAGCAGAACTTATGAACACAGAAAAGAATAACACAACTCTTATATGTAATGAAGACAAAGAATTCTCTACTATAAAAGTTCTGGTAAAAATTAAAATACAAAATATAGAAATAGAAACGCTAGCTTTAATAGATCCAGGATGTACTAGCTGTTTAATTAACAAAGCAATAGTACCAGAACATCTAATAAAACTACTTGAAAGACCCATACTAGCCACTCAAATGGATGGCACTCAGAATGTTAATCGATATTATATAGAAAATGCGCAAATAAGTTTCTTAAATACTTGTAATCAATTTTACAACCCAGTCTATAAGGTAAATAGAATATTAGCTAGAGATTTAAACATAGGCTCAGACTTTGTCATAGGATTAAAATTTTGTATACAAGATAAAGGAGGATGTCTTCTGACAAGAGACGGGATAATGTTATTTAAAGATCTAACTTACACACCAGTTCAGACAAAAATCCTGCCTACAATACATAGAACATTAAATACGAATAAAAAGAAAACTCTTCAAGAGCCTTGCTGCGAAGATTGCCAAAATACACAATGCAGCAACCTGTCGAAAGAAAATACAAAAAATTATACTCTACTTAATGTAGAAGGAGAGGAATATTTAGAACCTATAGAGAAGGAATATACGTTAATTAGTATAGAAACCCAATTCTATAATTTCAGGAAAGGAATAGATAAAATAGGGATAATAAACGGCCCAAAAGATTTAGACAATATAATATCTATATTAGACAAAATGGAAATAATAGGAGAAAAGCCATTAGCTCATTGGGATGCTAATGAATTAACGTGTAAATTAGATATTATAAACCCAGAATATACTATAAAAACAGACTCTATAGAAGCAATGGAAAGAATTTATTTTGGACCTTTCAATTTAGTTGCATATCCAGAAAGTAATATATCATTTAGAGTAAGACCAGACTATGTTTTAGACAGACCTCAAAAATGTTTAGTAGATAACTTATGGATTTCATATAATAAACAGAATCGTAACCACTTTATGGCCTCTATGAATTCGCTATGTCAATACATGGCAGAAAAGAGCAAGCCAAAATTTAAATATTATGTAGTTATTCATGGTAAGACAAATGGTATTTTTCATACTTGGATAGAGGTATTAGAATCCATACAAGGTTTTAAGACTCCACTTTTTAAAGGTTTTAATGACTTTACTGAAGCCGCTAATCATGCTAGAGGATACCTAGGACCAAACTACTATATATCTCCTTCACTAAGACAAAACCCAGACAAAATACCCCAGTATAATGTACAGAAAGACACAGGGAAAATAATTTTCTGTGATCATTGTTCTTCCATGACTGAGAACTTCAAGAAACTCAACGCTCAGAAAGAAGCTCTCCTTATGGAAAATACAAGACTTATCAAACAGGTACAAGTATTAGAAGCAAGGCTTCAGATCAAAATGAAGACTGATGCTGGTACTCAGACACATAAACAGAGTTCTCCATCTCCTCAAAAAATGGATGAGGCGGGTGTGCATTTCCCTCTAAATGCTCAGAAATCCACTGTACCGGATGTTGGTACAGCTAGTCCGGTTCAAACGGTAACCGGTAAAGACAAATCAAATCCGTTCAAGGCTGTCACTTTGCCAAAAAGTGAAGATGAAGATTGTTCTTCATCAAGACAAAAGAAAGAAAGATCGAGTAGTAAGACTTCAAAAAGGATATCAATCTCCAGAAAGAAGAATGAAACCATAGAGACTATAATTAAGCAAACACTAGATAAATTCTTCAGCCAGCAGACTCAAGATAAACATATAAATGAACAACCTGGTACAAGCACAGATAGATTAGTTCCAGAAGAAGATATGGTATCAGAAGAAGACATAAATGAAGATAATAATTTCCAAGATGCTCAGGATCCTCACGAAGACGATGACTCAGGAATGAGTTTCGATTCAATTACCCTGCACAACTTGGATACTTAGTTGAGAAGAAGACAATCCAGAAAAAGACAAGACTATACTAAGTAAATAAAGTTGTAGGTGGGAATGCCCACTTTGTGTCCTGTAAATAATAAAGTTATGTAAAAGTCAAGTCCGTGTCAGAAAAGATGCTTCCTTTATCACTACTTTCTCAAAAAGAAAGAAAAACTGAGAGGCACGCGTCTGACAAAGTCAAGAAAGAAACAATAATGCATGTGACGATGGGGCCCAATGTGTACCCGACAAGCATTATTACGATTCTTTCTTATCTTTATCTTTTAAAGTGTCGGCCACATATAGAGAGGCCACGTAGTTGTGTTTACGACCACTCCTTTCCCTTAGTTTTTGCCTATAAAAAGGGCTTAAGACTTAGTAGTAAGGAATGAATGGAAAAAACCAAAAAAAACCACAACATATTCCTCTTCCCTCTCAATGTGTATAACCTTCCCTGAAACCCATAAAATCCATCCCTTGTAAAACATCCAGTGGTGTAATATTTAGAGAGTTTATAAACGTTTCAAGTTCTGTTTCAGTCTTAAGGGGGTTCCCGAAAGGGAAACCTCTCCCCTAGTTACTTCATGTAAGTTCTATTTTACACTTATGTTTTTCCCACAAAAATATTTATGAAGTTTTATTTCTTTTAAACATCATGTAAATGTATGTAAATTTTATTACCCTTAGTATATGGTTAATCTTTTAACTTCTTAGTAACAACGATGGATTAACCTGTAAATTCCTAGGAATTCTGGCTTTGAAAGTCCGCTAAAGTCTGCTGAATAGACGCCAGGACATATGTTGTTAGCCAGGTAGAAATTCCGGGGTGTGGTTAAAGAAGAAGTTATTAAGAGTATAGGTTAAAAGAGAGAGATGAACAGGGTAAGATAAACAGGGTAATTCTGTTTTAAAAAAAAAAAAAAAAAAAAAAAAAAAAAAAAAAAAAAAAAAAAAAAAAAAAAAAACCAAACCGGGAAAAACGTAAGCTAAAAGAGCATACATAAGAAGAAACTATAGGAGAGAGGGAGTACTGAGTAGGATTTTTACATCATATTTATTGAAAAACAAACTCCAAGCTACTCCAAGCTAAGTGTCTATTTTTATTTATTGAGAAAACAATTTTAATCTAAAACCAGCACAACATATAATGGATATCTTAACGGAAAAATGTAATTATGGAATATATACTTTCTGTATCTGACATGTATTCATCGACATTTAAAAGTGTTTCTTGAAAATCTTCTATTAGCTGAGAATTTCTTGTTCTATTATTATTTCTTTTGGGGCATATATTGGCTAAATGATCTGTACTGCCACACGTATAACATTCTAGCTTATTTCTGTAATTTCTATCATTTCTATATTTTCTAACATGTCTATCCCTATTTAACCAGGGTTTTTTAGCTTTTGATTTTCGTAAGAAATATTGTTTTCTACTATATGGTTTTTGTTTATTTTGTTTCCTGTATTTTTTATGTGGTTTTTGATCGTAATTCTGGGTTGTGTATATAACTGATTTACAGAAATTCATTTCATTTCTTTTTAGTTGTTTTTGTATCTGTATATTTGTACATTTTTCCGTTAAGATATCCATTATATGTTGTGCTCTATGTCCTATTGTCCATTTAAAATTCGGGTTTGCTGCTACCCCATCTCTTTTATACCATCTATCTTCTATTTCTCTTCCTAATGCTCCAGGTAATTTATTAAATAATTTTTTACCTAATTCTTCATTAAACGTGTTTCCACTTATGGTACAATAATAGAAATAATCTTGTAAAAATTTCTTTATGTATACCCAGTGTGAAATGCTTAATTGTTCTAATTTTATTAATGCTTCTTTTTGTAAAGCTATCAATCCACTATTCGGATCTTTTCCAGTTAATAACATGTGCATTTTATTTGTAAAATTATAGGGATTTGGTCCCATACTTAATAATATTTGAAAATCATGTGGGCAATTAGTTTTAAAACTTTCCCACGTAGCTTTAGCGGATTCTCCTAAGAAAGTTTCTAAATATTTATACATTGTTTCTGTATCGGTTTCAGTGTAATGTCTTAAGTAATCAGCTGCTACTATTCCTTTCCATAAATCTATTACTGTATCCCACATTTGGGGATCGTGTGCTGCAATATTTAAGATTTTTCCTTTACTACCTCCTTCTTGGAGTTTAATAGGTTCTTCTATGGGCATTCTTTTTCCTGCTGGTTTTATGTAGTCTTTTACTTCTGTGTCTGGGTTTACTCTTATTGCAGGTCTTCTAGGTACATTTCCTGTACTGTAATCTATTGGTTGAGGATTAGGATTCGTTTGTTGGAAAGGGCTAGCACTAGAGGAGCTGGCTGGTTCTAATTCAGCTAATTCTTTGTAACTAATATTAGAACTTAATACTGAAAATGTATCTTCTTCGAATTTATTTAGGAAGGGTTCATTATTTCTATATCCTAAATTATCACTGCGTTTCAAGCAGGTTCTGAAATGTTCCCTACATTCGTTTATTAACATATTGCCTTTTTGACATCCTTTACATTTAAAAGTTATGTTTTTATGTTCTTCTGCTAGATTTTCTGCTTTTTCTATTGCTATATCTACTTCATATCCTTCTTGTAAAACTTCTATATTCATAAATTCACTTTCTGTTTCTACATTACTTTCGGTTTCATCGTCGTCTAGAATTCTTTTTGTAGTATAGTTATAATCTGTAAATCTTACCGAAGTTTCACCTTTACTTGTTGTATATAGTAAGTGTGAGTCTGGTGTAAAAGTCTTTGGTTTTGTAAATTTATTTAGATTCCATTCTAATCCTGCATATATTTCTGGATCTATTTTTATTGGTTTTATAAGACTTATGCCTTTATTACCCATTATTTCAACTACATCATTTACCTTTAATTTAAATTTGGTATTGCTACTTAAGGTTAATTTACCTGTTCTCCTTGGTTAAAATTACACCTTATAGTAGTATTATTTTTTAGTATTCTATATTTCTTTTCTGGCTGAAAACTAAGATCTAAATATTCTAATCGTTTTAACGAAGCTATTTTGTTATCCAGAGATATTTACGTTGAGGTACTTTTTACTTAGCTTTGTTTGATATTTTAATCTACTTTTTGACCAAGTTAAATCCGCGTCTAATTCTTCTATTGTTTCGATTAAATTAAAACGTTCACTAAGTAGAATTTTTTTGTAATGATTTATACTTATGGCAACTAAGGCGTAGTGATCTGTTTTTTCTCTATATTTTATGATATCAGCTTCTAGCCTTTTTATGTCCCTATCCAATTTTTCTAATTTTTCTATAAATTGAGCTCTTATTTTAGTAATTTCGCGGTTATAAATAACTTCTCTATAATACTGACTCTGTACTTCTCTAATATAATGAATATATCTTATGGGCATTTATTATCCTAACTGATAAGCTCTTTTGCTAATGCTTGTTTTAATCCAATTTATTACTCTAATCTTTTGTTCTAGGTCACTTTCGCAACCTTGTATTTCCCAATGTATTCTTCCTACTAATTTATATGCCTTTTTGGATCTATTGAGAGCTGGATTTTCTACACAGGCGTTCTTTAGTTTTTCTAAACTTTCTTCTAAGTGCCTTTTTCTATTCTTAATATCTCGTAATTTTTTATATTCTAGATGCAAAAAGAAATAGTCACACCTTACGAGTTGGAAAGATCTATGTTGTTTCATACAGAGGTAGGTATTATATGTTTGGTCGTTTTTATTATCCTAGCTGGTAATTTTTTCTACTAATATATTCGTTAAGCCAATTTATTCTTATATTAATATTTTCTAGATCTTTATCACAATTTAATATTTCTTTATTTAGGGTACTTATCAACGTATCACAAACTGGTCTAGTAATATTATAAGTATTATATAGTCTATTAGTTTCTATTAATTTATTTCTTCGTTGTTCAAAGTCGTATTTTTTAGCTAAAATATTCTGTCTTATTCGATAATCTCTGTGTAAATGAAAATAGTTATTTCTTATTTTCTGAAAAGATGAGTGTTTTTTCATACATAAATATGCGAGTGAAGGAAATGTTCCCAAAACCTTCTCGCTCTGATACCAAATATAAAGAGACACTTAGATTAAAATTGTTTTCTCAATAAATAAAAATAGACACTTAGCTTGGAGTAGCTTGGAGTTTGTTTTTCAATAAATATGATGTAAAAATCCTACTCAGTACTCCCTCTCTCCTATAGTTTCTTCTTATGTATGCTCTTTTAGCTTACGTTTTTCCCGGTTTGGTTTTTTTTTTTTTTTTTTTTTTTTTTTTTTTTTTTTTTTTTTTTTTTTTTTTTTTTAAACAGAATTACCCTGTTTATCTTACCCTGTTCATCTCTCTCTTTTAACCTATACTCTTAATAACTTCTTCTTTAACCACACCCCGGAATTTCTACCTGGCTAACAACATATGTCCTGGCGTCTATTCAGCAGACTTTAGCGGACTTTCAAAGCCAGAATTCCTAGGAATTTACAGGTTAATCCATCGTTGTTACTAAGAAGTTAAAAGATTAACCATATATCTATAAAAATATTATTTTCGAACATATTAAGGGAAAAGAAAATGACTTAGCTAACCAACTAAGTCGACTACAGTTAGGAATAAATAAATAAAGCTGAGTTTTATTTATTTGTTTTCAGCATGAGACCAACAAGCCAGCCTCCTGCAGATAAGGGCAAAGGCATAGGTACTTCATCAGACTCCTACCAACAGAGTGTATTAGGTAATCTAAATTTTAGACCAATAGACTCTATAGAAGCAATGGAAAGAATTTATTTTGGACCTTTCAATTTAGTTGCATATCCAGAAAGTAATATATCATTTAGAGTAAGACCAGACTATGTTTTAGACAGACCTCAAAAATGTTTAGTAGATAACTTATGGATTTCATATAATAAACAGAATCGTAACCACTTTATGGCCTCTATGAATTCGCTATGTCAATACATGGCAGAAAAGAGCAAGCCAAAATTTAAATATTATGTAGTTATTCATGGTAAGACAAATGGTATTTTTCATACTTGGATAGAGGTATTAGAATCCATACAAGGTTTTAAGACTCCACTTTTTAAAGGTTTTAATGACTTTACTGAAGCCGCTAATCATGCTAGAGGATACCTAGGACCAAACTACTATATATCTCCTTCACTAAGACAAAACCCAGACAAAATACCCCAGTATAATGTACAGAAAGACACAGGGAAAATAATTTTCTGTGATCATTGTTCTTCCATGACTGAGAACTTCAAGAAACTCAACGCTCAGAAAGAAGCTCTCCTTATGGAAAATACAAGACTTATCAAACAGGTACAAGTATTAGAAGCAAGGCTTCAGATCAAAATGAAGACTGATGCTGGTACTCAGACACATAAACAGAGTTCTCCATCTCCTCAAAAAATGGATGAGGCGGGTGTGCATTTCCCTCTAAATGCTCAGAAATCCACTGTACCGGATGTTGGTACAGCTAGTCCGGTTCAAACGGTAACCGGTAAAGACAAATCAAATCCGTTCAAGGCTGTCACTTTGCCAAAAAGTGAAGATGAAGATTGTTCTTCATCAAGACAAAAGAAAGAAAGATCGAGTAGTAAGACTTCAAAAAGGATATCAATCTCCAGAAAGAAGAATGAAACCATAGAGACTATAATTAAGCAAACACTAGATAAATTCTTCAGCCAGCAGACTCAAGATAAACATATAAATGAACAACCTGGTACAAGCACAGATAGATTAGTTCCAGAAGAAGATATGGTATCAGAAGAAGACATAAATGAAGATAATAATTTCCAAGATGCTCAGGATCCTCACGAAGACGATGACTCAGGAATGAGTTTCGATTCAATTACCCTGCACAACTTGGATACTTAGTTGAGAAGAAGACAATCCAGAAAAAGACAAGACTATACTAAGTAAATAAAGTTGTAGGTGGGAATGCCCACTTTGTGTCCTGTAAATAATAAAGTTATGTATGAGTCAAGTCCGTGTCAGAAAAGTCAAGTCCGTGTCAGAAAAGATGCTTCCTTTATCACTACTTTCTCAAAAAGAAAGAAAAACTGAGAGGCACGCGTCTGACAAAGTCAAGAAAGAAACAATAATGCATGTGACGATGGGGCCCAATGTGTACCCGACAAGCATTATTACGATTCTTTCTTATCTTTATCTTTTAAAGTGTCGGCCACATATAGAGAGGCCACGTAGTTGTGTTTACGACCACTCCTTTCCCTTAGTTTTTGCCTATAAAAAGGGCTTAAGACTTAGTAGTAAGGTATGAATGGAAAAAACCAAAAAAAAAAAAAAACCACAACATATTCCTCTTCCCTCTCAATGTGTATAACCTTCCCTGAAATGGTTATACCCATAATTAGCATTGATATGGGAAAAACGTAAGCTAAAAGAGCATACATAAGAAGAAACTATAGGAGAGAGGGAGTACTGAGTAGGATTTTTACATCATATTTATTGAAAAACAAACTCCAAGCTACTCCAAGCTAAGTGTCTATTTTTATTTATTGAGAAAACAACTTTAATCTAAGTGTCTCTTTATATTTGGTATCAGAGCGAGAAGGTTTTGGGAACATTTCCTTCACTCGCATATTTATGTATGAAAAAACACTCATCTTTTCAGAAAATAAGAAATAACTATTTTCATTTACACAGAGATTATCGAATAAGACAGAATATTTTAGCTAAAAAATACGACTTTGAACAACGAAGAAATAAACTAATAGACTATATAATACTTATAATATTACTAGACCAGTTTGTGATACGTTGATAAGTACCCTAAATAAAGAAATATTAAATTGTGATAAAGATCTAGAAAATATTAATATAAGAATAAATTGGCTTAACGAATATATTAGTAGAAAAAATTACCAGCTAGGATAATAAAAACGACCAAACATATAATACCTACCTCTGTATGAAACAACATAGATCTTTCCAACTCGTAAGGTGTGACTATTTCTTTTTGCATCTAGAATATAAAAAATTACGAGATATTAAGAATAGAAAAAGGCACTTAGAAGAAAGTTTAGAAAAACTAAAGAACGCCTGTGTAGAAAATCCAGCTCTCAATAGATCCAAAAAGGCATATAAATTAGTAGGAAGAATACATTGGGAAATACAAGGTTGCGAAAGTGACCTAGAACAAAAGATTAGAGTAATAAATTGGATTAAAACAAGCATTAGCAAAAGAGCTTATCAGTTAGGATAATAAATGCCCATAAGATATATTCATTATATTAGAGAAGTACAGAGTCAGTATTATAGAGAAGTTATTTATAACCGCGAAATTACTAAAATAAGAGCTCAATTTATAGAAAAATTAGAAAAATTGGATAGGGACATAAAAAGGCTAGAAGCTGATATCATAAAATATAGAGAAAAAACAGATCACTACGCCTTAGTTGCCATAAGTATAAATCATTACAAAAAAATTCTACTTAGTGAACGTTTTAATTTAATCGAAACAATAGAAGAATTAGACGCGGATTTAACTTGGTCAAAAAGTAGATTAAAATATCAAACAAAGCTAAGTAAAAAGTACCTCAACGTAAATATCTCTGGATAACAAAATAGCTTCGTTAAAACGATTAGAATATTTAGATCTTAGTTTTCAGCCAGAAAAGAAATATAGAATACTAAAAAATAATACTACTATAAGGTGTAATTTTAACCAAGGAGAACAGGTAAATTAACCTTAAGTAGCAATACCAAATTTAAATTAAAGGTAAATGATGTAGTTGAAATAATGGGTAATAAAGGCATAAGTCTTATAAAACCAATAAAAATAGATCCAGAAATATATGCAGGATTAGAATGGAATCTAAATAAATTTACAAAACCAAAGACTTTTACACCAGACTCACACTTACTATATACAACAAGTAAAGGTGAAACTTCGGTAAGATTTACAGATTATAACTATACTACAAAAAGAATTCTAGACGACGATGAAACCGAAAGTAATGTAGAAACAGAAAGTGAATTTATGAATATAGAAGTTTTACAAGAAGGATATGAAGTAGATATAGCAATAGAAAAAGCAGAAAATCTAGCAGAAGAACATAAAAACATAACTTTTAAATGTAAAGGATGTCAAAAAGGCAATATGTTAATAAACGAATGTAGGGAACATTTCAGAACCTGCTTGAAACGCAGTGATAATTTAGGATATAGAAATAATGAACCCTTCCTAAATAAATTCGAAGAAGATACATTTTCAGTATTAAGTTCTAATATTAGTTACAAAGAATTAGCTGAATTAGAACCAGCCAGCTCCTCTAGTGCTAGCCCTTTCCAACAAACGAATCCTAATCCTCAACCAATAGATTACAGTACAGGAAATGTACCTAGAAGACCTGCAATAAGAGTAAACCCAGACACAGAAGTAAAAGACTACATAAAACCAGCAGGAAAAAGAATGCCCATAGAAGAACCTATTAAACTCCAAGAAGGAGGTAGTAAAGGAAAAATCTTAAATATTGCAGCACACGATCCCCAAATGTGGGATACAGTAATAGATTTATGGAAAGGAATAGTAGCAGCTGATTACTTAAGACATTACACTGAAACCGATACAGAAACAATGTATAAATATTTAGAAACTTTCTTAGGAGAATCCGCTAAAGCTACGTGGGAAAGTTTTAAAACTAATTGCCCACATGATTTTCAAATATTATTAAGTATGGGACCAAATCCCTATAATTTTACAAATAAAATGCACATGTTATTAACTGGAAAAGATCCGAATAGTGGATTGATAGCTTTACAAAAAGAAGCATTAATAAAATTAGAACAATTAAGCATTTCACACTGGGTATACATAAAGAAATTTTTACAAGATTATTTCTATTATTGTACCATAAGTGGAAACACGTTTAATGAAGAATTAGGTAAAAAATTATTTAATAAATTACCTGGAGCATTAGGAAGAGAAATAGAAGATAGATGGTATAAAAGAGATGGGGTAGCAGCAAACCCGAATTTTAAATGGACAATAGGACATAGAGCACAACATATAATGGATATCTTAACGGAAAAATGTACAAATATACAGATACAAAAACAACTAAAAAGAAATGAAATGAATTTCTGTAAATCAGTTATATACACAACCCAGAATTACGATCAAAAACCACATAAAAAATACAGGAAACAAAATAAACAAAAACCATATGGTAGAAAACAATATTTCTTACGAAAATCAAAAGCTAAAAAACCCTGGTTAAATAGGGATAGACATGTTAGAAAATATAGAAATGATAGAAATTACAGAAATAAGCTAGAATGTTATACGTGTGGCAGTACAGATCATTTAGCCAATATATGCCCCAAAAGAAATAATAATAGAACAAGAAATTCTCAGCTAATAGAAGATTTTCAAGAAACACTTTTAAATGTCGATGAATACATGTCAGATACAGAAAGTATATATTCCATAATTAGCATTGATATAACTGATCAAGATAATAAATCTGTTTCTTCAGACTCAGAGGAAGATAACTTAGTCAATGAATTAGGCCAAGAGATAGATGATCTAGATTTGAATAACCTAGTAATAAATAATCTAATGAATGTCACACAAGAATGTGAACATGATTTCCAACGGAATAAGGGTTTAGATAGTAATAGGTGTCGCATATGTAGTTGGTACCCAAGTAAAGATAATAGGGCAAAATGTAAAAAATGTTACTTAGAAGCATGTATAAATTGTATAGAAAATACTTTAAAAATAAAAGTAGAATCACAAACCAATAATGGACAAAAATATACAAATAATCAGATTTTAAATCTAAGGGTATCTACCTTAGAAACTCGATTAAATGATCTAGAACAAAGATTAACTACTCTAGAAAAAGGAAAAATGAAAGAAGAAATAGAGACCCAAGAGACAGTAGGCACAGTACATTTAGATAAACTAGAAGCAGAACTTATGAACACAGAAAAGAATAACACAACTCTTATATGTAATGAAGACAAAGAATTCTCTACTATAAAAGTTCTGGTAAAAATTAAAATACAAAATATAGAAATAGAAACGCTAGCTTTAATAGATCCAGGATGTACTAGCTGTTTAATTAACAAAGCAATAGTACCAGAACATCTAATAAAACTACTTGAAAGACCCATACTAGCCACTCAAATGGATGGCACTCAGAATGTTAATCGATATTATATAGAAAATGCGCAAATAAGTTTCTTAAATACTTGTAATCAATTTTACAACCCAGTCTATAAGGTAAATAGAATATTAGCTAGAGATTTAAACATAGGCTCAGACTTTGTCATAGGATTAAAATTTTGTATACAAGATAAAGGAGGATGTCTTCTGACAAGAGACGGGATAATGTTATTTAAAGATCTAACTTACACACCAGTTCAGACAAAAATCCTGCCTACAATACATAGAACATTAAATACGAATAAAAAGAAAACTCTTCAAGAGCCTTGCTGCGAAGATTGCCAAAATACACAATGCAGCAACCTGTCGAAAGAAAATACAAAAAATTATACTCTACTTAATGTAGAAGGAGAGGAATATTTAGAACCTATAGAGAAGGAATATACGTTAATTAGTATAGAAACCCAATTCTATAATTTCAGGAAAGGAATAGATAAAATAGGGATAATAAACGGCCCAAAAGATTTAGACAATATAATATCTATATTAGACAAAATGGAAATAATAGGAGAAAAGCCATTAGCTCATTGGGATGCTAATGAATTAACGTGTAAATTAGATATTATAAACCCAGAATATACTATAAAAACAGCCCCTATAGAAGCAAATAATGAAGACACTAATGAATTTGATACACAGATAAAGGAACTTTTAAAGTTAGGAGTAATAAGAAGATCTACATCTAAACATAGATCAGCAGCTTTTATAGTGAGAAATCATAGTGAGCAAGTAAGAGGAAAAGCTCGTATGGTTATAAATTACAAAAGATTAAATGATAATACCAGAACAGACGCATATAAACTACCAGACAAGAATGAATTAATCAATAGAATCCAAAATAAAAGGATATATAGCAAATTTGACTGTAAATCCGGATATTGGCAAGTAAAGATGCATCCAGAAAGCATCGAATGGACAGCATTCACATGTCCCGGAGGACATTTCGAATGGTTAGTCATGCCTTTCGGATTAAAGACAGCCCCACCAATTTTTCAACGAAAAATGGATAACATTTTCGGAGAATATAAGCATTTCATATTAGTCTATGTAGATGATATTTTAGTATTCAGTCAAAACATGCAAGAACATCTAGGACATTTACAAATAGTCTTTAGATTATTCGTCAAACATGGAATAATAGTAAGTAAAAAGAAGATGGAATTATGTAAAACCTATATTAATTTCTTAGGAATAACATTAGGAAATGGAAAGGTAAAATTACAACCACATATAGCCAAAAAGGTATTAGAAATGCCAGATAAACTAGAAAAAACAAAAGATTTACAAAAATTTCTAGGTTTAGTAAATTATGCTAGAAATTTCATACAAGATTTAGGAAAAATAGCTGGACCCTTATATGCCAAAACAGGTAGTAAAGGACAGAAAAATTTCAACATAGAGGATGTAAAATTAGTCCAAAAAATAAAGGAAAAAGTAAAAAATATTCCAGATTTAAAAATACCATTAGAATCAGATTATCTAATTATTCAAACCGATGGAAGCGATTTAGGATGGGGAGCTATCCTAAAAGCTAGACCAAATAAATACAGTAATAAAAACGAAGAACAAATATGTGGTTACCAGAGCGGAGCTTATAAAGAAAAAGGGAATAAAAGCTCTATAGATTTAGAAGTATTGGCAATAATATATGGGC
This sequence comes from Capsicum pubescens, assembly GCA_030864215.1. Lineage (NCBI taxonomy): Eukaryota > Viridiplantae > Streptophyta > Magnoliopsida > Solanales > Solanaceae > Capsicum > Capsicum pubescens. The sequence goes on along the minus strand of CM061543.1, from coordinate 281,239,975 downwards.
TAAATAGTTTTAAGTTATATATATTAAATAAAGAAGAAATTTTAGTCAGAACAGATTGTGAAGCCATAGTAAAATTTCACCAGAAAATAAATGATAAAACTAGCAGTAGGAGAAGATGGTTAAACTTTTTAGATACAATATCTATCTATAAAAATATTATTTTCGAACATATTAAGGGAAAAGAAAATGACTTAGCTGACCAACTAAGTCGACTACAGTTAGGAATAAATAAATAAAGCTGAGTTTTATTTATTTGTTTTCAGCATGAGACCAACAAGCCAGCCTCCTGCAGATAAGGGCAAAGGCATAGGTACTTCATCAGACTCCTACCAACAGAGTGTATTAGGTAATCTAAATTTTAGACCAATAGACTCTATAGAAGCAATGGAAAGAATTTATTTTGGACCTTTCAATTTAGTTGCATATCCAGAAAGTAATATATCATTTAGAGTAAGACCAGACTATGTTTTAGACAGACCTCAAAAATGTTTAGTAGATAACTTATGGATTTCATATAATAAACAGAATCGTAACCACTTTATGGCCTCTATGAATTCGCTATGTCAATACATGGCAGAAAAGAGCAAGCCAAAATTTAAATATTATGTAGTTATTCATGGTAAGACAAATGGTATTTTTCATACTTGGATAGAGGTATTAGAATCCATACAAGGTTTTAAGACTCCACTTTTTAAAGGTTTTAATGACTTTACTGAAGCCGCTAATCATGCTAGAGGATACCTAGGACCAAACTACTATATATCTCCTTCACTAAGACAAAACCCAGACAAAATACCCCAGTATAATGTACAGAAAGACACAGGGAAAATAATTTTCTGTGATCATTGTTCTTCCATGACTGAGAACTTCAAGAAACTCAACGCTCAGAAAGAAGCTCTCCTTATGGAAAATACAAGACTTATCAAACAGGTACAAGTATTAGAAGCAAGGCTTCAGATCAAAATGAAGACTGATGCTGGTACTCAGACACATAAACAGAGTTCTCCATCTCCTCAAAAAATGGATGAGGCGGGTGTGCATTTCCCTCTAAATGCTCAGAAATCCACTGTACCGGATGTTGGTACAGCTAGTCCGGTTCAAACGGTAACCGGTAAAGACAAATCAAATCCGTTCAAGGCTGTCACTTTGCCAAAAAGTGAAGATGAAGATTGTTCTTCATCAAGACAAAAGAAAGAAAGATCGAGTAGTAAGACTTCAAAAAGGATATCAATCTCCAGAAAGAAGAATGAAACCATAGAGACTATAATTAAGCAAACACTAGATAAATTCTTCAGCCAGCAGACTCAAGATAAACATATAAATGAACAACCTGGTACAAGCACAGATAGATTAGTTCCAGAAGAAGATATGGTATCAGAAGAAGACATAAATGAAGATAATAATTTCCAAGATGCTCAGGATCCTCACGAAGACGATGACTCAGGAATAAGTTTCGATTCAATTACCCTGCACAACTTGGATACTTAGTTGAGAAGAAGACAATCCAGAAAAAGACAAGACTATACTAAGTAAATAAAGTTGTAGGTGGGAATGCCCACTTTGTGTCCTGTAAATAATAAAGTTATGTAAAAGTCAAGTCCGTGTCAGAAAAGATGCTTCCTTTATCACTACTTTCTCAAAAAGAAAGAAAAACTGAGAGGCACGCGTCTGACAAAGTCAAGAAAGAAACAATAATGCATGTGACGATGGGGCCCAATGTGTACCCGACAAGCATTATTACGATTCTTTCTTATCTTTATCTTTTAAAGTGTCGGCCACATATAGAGAGGCCACGTAGTTGTGTTTACGACCACTCCTTTCCCTTAGTTTTTGCCTATAAAAAGGGCTTAAGACTTAGTAGTAAGGTATGAATGGAAAAAACCAAAAAAAACCACAACATATTCCTCTTCCCTCTCAATGTGTATAACCTTCCCTGAAACCCATAAAATCCATCCCTTGTAAAACATCCAGTGGTGTAATATTTAGAAAGTTTATAAACGTCTCAAGTTCTGTTTCAGTCTTAAGGGGGTTCCCGAAAGGGAAACCTCTCCCCTAGTTACTTCATGTAAGTTCTTATTTACACTTATGTTTTTCCCACAAAAATATTTATGAAGTTCTATTTCTTTTAAACATCATGTAAATGTATGTAAATTTTATTACCCTTAGTATATGGTTAATCTTTTAACTTCTTAGTAACAACGATGGATTAACCTGTAAATTCCTAGGAATTCTGGCTTTGAAAGTCCGCTAAAGTCTGCTGAATAGACGCCAGGACATATGTTGTTAGCCAGGTAGAAATTCCGGGGTGTGGTTAAAGAAGAAGTTATTAAGAGTATAGGTTAAAAGAGAGAGATGAACAGGGTAAGATAAACAGGGTAATTCTGTTAAAAAAAAAAAAAAAAAAAAAAAAAAAAAAAAAAAAAAAAAAAAAAAAAAACCAAACCGGGAAAAACGTAAGCTAAAAGAGCATACATAAGAAGAAACTATAGGAGAGAGGGAGTACTGAGTAGGATTTTTACATCATATTTATTGAAAAACAAACTCCAAGCTACTCCAAGCTAAGTGTCTATTTTTATTTATTGAGAAAACAACTTTAATCTAAGTGTCTCTTTATATTCCTATATCAGAGCGAGAAGGTTTTGGGAACATTTCCTTCACTCGCATATTTATGTATGAAAAAACACTCATCTTTTCAGAAAATAAGAAATAACTATTTTCATTTACACAGAGATTATCGAATAAGACAGAATATTTTAGCTAAAAAATACGACTTTGAACAACGAAGAAATAAATTAATAGAAACTAATAGACTATATAATACTTATAATATTACTAGACCAGTTTGTGATACGTTGATAAGTACCCTAAATAAAGAAATATTAAATTGTGATAAAGATCTAGAAAATATTAATATAAGAATAAATTGGCTTAACGAATATATTAGTAGAAAAAATTACCAGCTAGGATAATAAAAACGACCAAACATATAATACCTACCTCTGTATGAAACAACATAGATCTTTCCAACTCGTAAGGTGTGACTATTTCTTTTTGCATCTAGAATATAAAAAATTACGAGATATTAAGAATAGAAAAAGGCACTTAGAAGAAAGTTTAGAAAAACTAAAGAACGCCTGTGTAGAAAATCCAGCTCTCAATAGATCCAAAAAGGCATATAAATTAGTAGGAAGAATACATTGGGAAATACAAGGTTGCGAAAGTGACCTAGAACAAAAGATTAGAGTAATAAATTGGATTAAAACAAGCATTAGCAAAAGAGCTTATCAGTTAGGATAATAAATGCCCATAAGATATATTCATTATATTAGAGAAGTACAGAGTCAGTATTATAGAGAAGTTATTTATAACCGCGAAATTACTAAAATAAGAGCTCAATTTATAGAAAAATTAGAAAAATTGGATAGGGACATAAAAAGGCTAGAAGCTGATATCATAAAATATAGAGAAAAAACAGATCACTACGCCTTAGTTGCCATAAGTATAAATCATTACAAAAAAAATTCTACTTAGTGAACGTTTTAATTTAATCGAAACAATAGAAGAATTAGACGCGGATTTAACTTGGTCAAAAAGTAGATTAAAATATCAAACAAAGCTAAGTAAAAAGTACCTCAACGTAAATATCTCTGGATAACAAAATAGCTTCGTTAAAACGATTAGAATATTTAGATCTTAGTTTTCAGCCAGAAAAGAAATATAGAATACTAAAAAATAATACTACTATAAGGTGTAATTTTAACCAAGGAGAACAGGTAAATTAACCTTAAGTAGCAATACCAAATTTAAATTAAAGGTAAATGATGTAGTTGAAATAATGGGTAATAAAGGCATAAGTCTTATAAAACCAATAAAAATAGATCCAGAAATATATGCAGGATTAGAATGGAATCTAAATAAATTTACAAAACCAAAGACTTTTACACCAGACTCACACTTACTATATACAACAAGTAAAGGTGAAACTTCGGTAAGATTTACAGATTATAACTATACTACAAAAAGAATTCTAGACGACGATGAAACCGAAAGTAATGTAGAAACAGAAAGTGAATTTATGAATATAGAAGTTTTACAAGAAGGATATGAAGTAGATATAGCAATAGAAAAAGCAGAAAATCTAGCAGAAGAACATAAAAACATAACTTTTAAATGTAAAGGATGTCAAAAAGGCAATATGTTAATAAACGAATGTAGGGAACATTTCAGAACCTGCTTGAAACGCAGTGATAATTTAGGATATAGAAATAATGAACCCTTCCTAAATAAATTCGAAGAAGATACATTTTCAGTATTAAGTTCTAATATTAGTTACAAAGAATTAGCTGAATTAGAACCAGCCAGCTCCTCTAGTGCTAGCCCTTTCCAACAAACGAATCCTAATCCTCAACCAATAGATTACAGTACAGGAAATGTACCTAGAAGACCTGCAATAAGAGTAAACCCAGACACAGAAGTAAAAGACTACATAAAACCAGCAGGAAAAAGAATGCCCATAGAAGAACCTATTAAACTCCAAGAAGGAGGTAGTAAAGGAAAAATCTTAAATATTGCAGCACACGATCCCCAAATGTGGGATACAGTAATAGATTTATGGAAAGGAATAGTAGCAGCTGATTACTTAAGACATTACACTGAAACCGATACAGAAACAATGTATAAATATTTAGAAACTTTCTTAGGAGAATCCGCTAAAGCTACGTGGGAAAGTTTTAAAACTAATTGCCCACATGATTTTCAAATATTATTAAGTATGGGACCAAATCCCTATAATTTTACAAATAAAATGCACATGTTATTAACTGGAAAAGATCCGAATAGTGGATTGATAGCTTTACAAAAAGAAGCATTAATAAAATTAGAACAATTAAGCATTTCACACTGGGTATACATAAAGAAATTTTTACAAGATTATTTCTATTATTGTACCATAAGTGGAAACACGTTTAATGAAGAATTAGGTAAAAAATTATTTAATAAATTACCTGGAGCATTAGGAAGAGAAATAGAAGATAGATGGTATAAAAGAGATGGGGTAGCAGCAAACCCGAATTTTAAATGGACAATAGGACATAGAGCACAACATATAATGGATATCTTAACGGAAAAATGTACAAATATACAGATACAAAAACAACTAAAAAGAAATGAAATGAATTTCTGTAAATCAGTTATATACACAACCCAGAATTACGATCAAAAACCACATAAAAAATACAGGAAACAAAATAAACAAAAACCATATGGTAGAAAACAATATTTCTTACGAAAATCAAAAGCTAAAAAACCCTGGTTAAATAGGGATAGACATGTTAGAAAATATAGAAATGATAGAAATTACAGAAATAAGCTAGAATGTTATACGTGTGGCAGTACAGATCATTTAGCCAATATATGCCCCAAAAGAAATAATAATAGAACAAGAAATTCTCAGCTAATAGAAGATTTTCAAGAAACACTTTTAAATGTCGATGAATACATGTCAGATACAGAAAGTATATATTCCATAATTAGCATTGATATAACTGATCAAGATAATAAATCTGTTTCTTCAGACTCAGAGGAAGATAACTTAGTCAATGAATTAGGCCAAGAGATAGATGATCTAGATTTGAATAACCTAGTAATAAATAATCTAATGAATGTCACACAAGAATGTGAACATGATTTCCAACGGAATAAGGGTTTAGATAGTAATAGGTGTCGCAAATGTAGTTGGTACCCAAGTAAAGATAATAGGGCAAAATGTAAAAAATGTTACTTAGAAGCATGTATAAATTGTATAGAAAATACTTTAAAAATAAAAGTAGAATCACAAACCAATAATGGACAAAAATATACAAATAATCAGATTTTAAATCTAAGGGTATCTACCTTAGAAACTCGATTAAATGATCTAGAACAAAGATTAACTACTCTAGAAAAAGGAAAAATGAAAGAAGAAATAGAGACCCAAGAGACAGTAGGCACAGTACATTTAGATAAACTAGAAGCAGAACTTATGAACACAGAAAAGAATAACACAACTCTTATATGTAATGAAGACAAAGAATTCTCTACTATAAAAGTTCTGGTAAAAATTAAAATACAAAATATAGAAATAGAAACGCTAGCTTTAATAGATCCAGGATGTACTAGCTGTTTAATTAACAAAGCAATAGTACCAGAACATCTAATAAAACTACTTGAAAGACCCATACTAGCCACTCAAATGGATGGCACTCAGAATGTTAATCGATATTATATAGAAAATGCGCAAATAAGTTTCTTAAATACTTGTAATCAATTTTACAACCCAGTCTATAAGGTAAATAGAATATTAGCTAGAGATTTAAACATAGGCTCAGACTTTGTCATAGGATTAAAATTTTGTATACAAGATAAAGGAGGATGTCTTCTGACAAGAGACGGGATAATGTTATTTAAAGATCTAACTTACACACCAGTTCAGACAAAAATCCTGCCTACAATACATAGAACATTAAATACGAATAAAAAGAAAACTCTTCAAGAGCCTTGCTGCGAAGATTGCCAAAATACACAATGCAGCAACCTGTCGAAAGAAAATACAAAAAATTATACTCTACTTAATGTAGAAGGAGAGGAATATTTAGAACCTATAGAGAAGGAATATACGTTAATTAGTATAGAAACCCAATTCTATAATTTCAGGAAAGGAATAGATAAAATAGGGATAATAAACGGCCCAAAAGATTTAGACAATATAATATCTATATTAGACAAAATGGAAATAATAGGAGAAAAGCCATTAGCTCATTGGGATGCTAATGAATTAACGTGTAAATTAGATATTATAAACCCAGAATATACTATAAAAACAGACTCTATAGAAGCAATGGAAAGAATTTATTTTGGACCTTTCAATTTAGTTGCATATCCAGAAAGTAATATATCATTTAGAGTAAGACCAGACTATGTTTTAGACAGACCTCAAAAATGTTTAGTAGATAACTTATGGATTTCATATAATAAACAGAATCGTAACCACTTTATGGCCTCTATGAATTCGCTATGTCAATACATGGCAGAAAAGAGCAAGCCAAAATTTAAATATTATGTAGTTATTCATGGTAAGACAAATGGTATTTTTCATACTTGGATAGAGGTATTAGAATCCATACAAGGTTTTAAGACTCCACTTTTTAAAGGTTTTAATGACTTTACTGAAGCCGCTAATCATGCTAGAGGATACCTAGGACCAAACTACTATATATCTCCTTCACTAAGACAAAACCCAGACAAAATACCCCAGTATAATGTACAGAAAGACACAGGGAAAATAATTTTCTGTGATCATTGTTCTTCCATGACTGAGAACTTCAAGAAACTCAACGCTCAGAAAGAAGCTCTCCTTATGGAAAATACAAGACTTATCAAACAGGTACAAGTATTAGAAGCAAGGCTTCAGATCAAAATGAAGACTGATGCTGGTACTCAGACACATAAACAGAGTTCTCCATCTCCTCAAAAAATGGATGAGGCGGGTGTGCATTTCCCTCTAAATGCTCAGAAATCCACTGTACCGGATGTTGGTACAGCTAGTCCGGTTCAAACGGTAACCGGTAAAGACAAATCAAATCCGTTCAAGGCTGTCACTTTGCCAAAAAGTGAAGATGAAGATTGTTCTTCATCAAGACAAAAGAAAGAAAGATCGAGTAGTAAGACTTCAAAAAGGATATCAATCTCCAGAAAGAAGAATGAAACCATAGAGACTATAATTAAGCAAACACTAGATAAATTCTTCAGCCAGCAGACTCAAGATAAACATATAAATGAACAACCTGGTACAAGCACAGATAGATTAGTTCCAGAAGAAGATATGGTATCAGAAGAAGACATAAATGAAGATAATAATTTCCAAGATGCTCAGGATCCTCACGAAGACGATGACTCAGGAATGAGTTTCGATTCAATTACCCTGCACAACTTGGATACTTAGTTGAGAAGAAGACAATCCAGAAAAAGACAAGACTATACTAAGTAAATAAAGTTGTAGGTGGGAATGCCCACTTTGTGTCCTGTAAATAATAAAGTTATGTATGAGTCAAGTCCGTGTCAGAAAAGTCAAGTCCGTGTCAGAAAAGATGCTTCCTTTATCACTACTTTCTCAAAAAGAAAGAAAAACTGAGAGGCACGCGTCTGACAAAGTCAAGAAAGAAACAATAATGCATGTGACGATGGGGCCCAATGTGTACCCGACAAGCATTATTACGATTCTTTCTTATCTTTATCTTTTAAAGTGTCGGCCACATATAGAGAGGCCACGTAGTTGTGTTTACGACCACTCCTTTCCCTTAGTTTTTGCCTATAAAAAGGGCTTAAGACTTAGTAGTAAGGGATGAATGGAAAAAACCAAAAAAAACCACAACATATTCCTCTTCCCTCTCAATGTGTATAACCTTCCCTGAAACCCATAAAATCCATCCCTTGTAAAACATCCAGTGGTGTAATATTTAGAGAGTTTATAAACGTTTCAAGTTCTGTTTCAGTCTTAAGGGGGTTCCCGAAAGGGAAACCTCTCCCCTAGTTACTTCATGTAAGTTCTTATTTACACTTATGTTTTTCCCACAAAAATATTTATGAAGTTCTATTTCTTTTAAACATCATGTAAATGTATGTAAATTTTATTACCTTTAGTATATGGTTAATCTTTTAACTTCTTAGTAACAACGATGGATTAACCTGTAAATTCCTAGGAATTCTGGCTTTGAAAGTCCGCTAAAGTCTGCTGAATAGACGCCAGGACATATGTTGTTAGCCAGGTAGAAATTCCGGGGTGTGGTTAAAGAAGAAGTTATTAAGAGTATAGGTTAAAAGAGAGAGATGAACAGGGTAAGATAAACAGGGTAATTCTGTTAAAAAAAAAAAAAAAAAAAAAAAAAAAAAAAAAAAAAAAAAAAAAAAAACCAAACCGGGAAAAACGTAAGCTAAAAGAGCATACATAAGAAGAAACTATAGGAGAGAGGGAGTACTGAGTAGGATTTTTACATCATATTTATTGAAAAACAAACTCCAAGCTACTCCAAGCTAAGTGTCTATTTTTATTTATTGAGAAAACAATTTTAATCTAAGTGTCTCTTTATATTTGGTATCAGATATCTATCTTTTTGTGTAATTCAGGTAGTTCTGGTTCCTTTGGTGTTGTAATTATTTCTTTATCTTTGATTAAACTATCTACTTTTTTATGCAAGTCTAGCACAATTGTCCTTAGAATCATGTAATTCTATGTCATCTTCGGAAGTGGTGGAAGATTATTTATTTCAGAAACCGTGACACGACCAATATCATCACTAATGAATTTCTGAACACGCTGGATAATAAGAGCTTCTAGAATTAAACGTTGAGCGTCTTTAGGTAAAGGAATACATTTAAGAATTGTAATAATAGTTTTTTCATCAAGGAAAGTTTTGTAAGATTCTCCGGCTACATAGACGTGAGCCGTTAAATAATTTTGCAATGTTCGCCATGCTTCTTCAGAGCTTTCATTTGCTGGAATATGCTGATTTTCGAGATAAACTATGAGTTCTCTGGCTTCGAGTTTCTCATATGACGGTTTATCGTCAGGATTTTCAGTCATAATAGAAGCAAAAGAGTTTGCTGGTTTCTTTTGTTCAGATAAATATGCCTTTATCTGCTTGTATAAAGGATGAGTTTCAGGAATATCTTCCAGATTAATATTCGGAGTTTGAGTTTGAGTCTGTGATGAAGATGCTTCATCCTGAGATATTCTGGAATTTATTAGAGTTCTATTTCCGTGCCTTAGAACTGGAAAATTAGATATGGAAGTGCTATAAGCAGTGTTTGAGTTTGATCGAGCAGTGCTTCGTGGATAGGAAGGATTAGTTCTTCCCCCATGATACAAATATGCAGGATTTTGATTGCGGCCACGGCCACGTCCTCTGGCCATTTGCCAGGGAGGATGTTAATTATAGCAGAAATATCAGTGATCATTAGTATCAATATCAAGCCAATCATACCACCATTGTTCATTGTTAATAAGTTCAAACCACCAATAGGCGTTCTGAACACGCTGGATAATAAGAGCTTCTAGAATTAAACGTTGAGCGTCTTTAGGTAAAGGAATACATTTAAGAATTGTAATAATAGTTTTTTCATCAAGGAAAGCTTTGTAATTCATGTTAATTATAGCATTAATATCACGTGTGATAGGTTGAGTAACAAACGGATAAGAAATAGGCTGATTTTTATAAGTAGCTCGAAAGCCATTAGCATCAATATGAGTATAAGGATAAATAGCATTTATAAAAGGAGTTCCTAAAATAATTGGAGGATATATTTGATTCTTTACTAAAAAGAAGAAGTGAGGAATACAAACTTTATCACGGCAAATATGAGCATGAGGCAATTTATAATTAATGTCTAAAGAATGGCCAGTTGCAGATTTTACCATGTGCGTGGTTTTTTCAAAGTACTTAGTGGGAATCAATCCCTCTTGAATACAACTAACGTCTGCCCCACTGTCAATCATGGCGACATTAGTAAAAAAGAATTCTTTGTTTATTAAAATGGTACAATTAATATACCATTTATGAGCAGTGACAATTTGTAGCATGCCCAAGAAAGAATCATTATACGGGGTTTCTTCATTTAATTTATCAAGTTGCAAAGAGTCCTTACTAGCAGAGTTTTCGTTAGGACCTTTTTCGTCTGAAGAAGTTGAATCTGAAACAATCTCCTGACCTTCGAGTTTTGAAAGGCGATGATCATTAATCAGCTGATTTTGTTTTAAAGAAACAATTTCTTTTTCGACTTTTAAATCGTTAAGAGTGGTATCTTTACCAGGAGTTCTGCTTAGAGCTAATCTGCGATTAACTTCAGCTAAGGAATAAGTCAAAGGCTGATTTTCAAAATCATCTTTCCCTGTGGTGGAAGAAGACGGATTTTTTTGAGTAGCAAAATTAAGAATTTTTTTACGAAGTTTTTCATCCGTGACGTCCTTTAATAATTCTAAAACATTTTCAGCAGTAAGTGTTTTAAGATCAAAGTCAAGCTCTTCAAATTGAGCTTGGAGTTTATACATAGTTTCATCACAATTACACGTAGGATTATCACAATCAGCACAATTGTCCTTAGAATCATGTAATTCTATGTCATCTTCGGAAGTGGTGGAAGAATAATTATTTTCAGAATCGGAAGTATATAATAAATTATAAACTTCATCATGAACTTCATCCGAAAGATTCAAAGTTTTTAATTTTTGCAATTTGCAGTTGGGGGCTATATGACCATATTGGTGGCATCTATGACACTTAATTTTTGATAAAGGGCGTTTGGAATAATTTTTTGAAAATCGAGTGGATTTTCGGAAGGTCTTGCGAGCTTCTCTTTCTTCCTTACTTCTTCTTCGAGGATGTTTGGATTTGGATTGATATTTAGATGACTTATTGGGTTTTTGAGGCGATGGTTTTTCCATGCCAAATTGTTCACAAAAGTCACCTAATTGAGATTTCTCCCTGAGTTTATCAAGCTTGATCTGTCTAGCCAATTTTAACTCATTACAAAGGGCTAACCCTTCTTGAGTACAGGCTACGATCAGTTGACCATAGGTCTTGTCCTTATATGGGATCTCACCAAAGGATCCTCGAAGAGTTTTTCGAACACGTTCAGCAAATAAGGGAGGAAGACCATCTATGAATTTAGCTTTCCAGTGTTCGTATTTACTTTCGGGTAAATCCATAACCCGACTAAGAAAGGTATCTTTATACCAACGGAATTCACCAAGATGGCGACATTTCAAACCATTAAGAAGAGTTCTAATGTTTTCATGGTGGTTTGTAAATCTTCCACCAAAATGCTCTATAATGGTTAGCATAAGGGTATAGACGGCATCCGATCTTCCTGCCGCAAGAGTTCGGCCAAGGTTATCAATGCCTTCTGTGGGGTTTGTGGCGTTGTAGATGGCCTCTCGTTCTGTATTAGTCAAGAAATTATCCCACCAACCACGAAGTTGGCCAGTGAATCCAGCAACAATCATTTTACAGATTGGAGTTTGTTTTTCAATAAATATGATGTAAAAAATCCTACTCAGTACTCCCTCTCTCCTATAGTTTCTTCTTATGTATGCTCTTTTAGCTTACGTTTTTCCCGGTTTGGTTTTTTTTTTTTTTTTTTTTTTTTTTTTTTTTTTTTTTTTTTTTTAACAGAATTACCCTGTTTATCTTACCCTGTTCATCTCTCTCTTTTAACCTATACTCTTAATAACTTCTTCTTTAACCACACCCCGGAATTTCTACCTGGCTAACAACATATGTCCTGGCGTCTATTCAGCAGACTTTAGCGGACTTTCAAAGCCAGAATTCCTAGGAATTTACAGGTTAATCCATCGTTGTTACTAAGAAGTTAAAAGATTAACCATATACTAAGGGTAATAAAATTTACATACATTTACATGATGTTTAAAAGAAATAGAACTTCATAAATATTTTTGTGGGAAAAACATAAGTGTAAATAAGAACTTACATGAAGTAACTAGGGGAGAGGTTTCCCTTTCGGGAACCCCCTTAAGACTGAAACAGAACTTGAAACGTTTATAAACTCTCTAAATATTACACCACTGGATGTTTTACAAGGGATGGATTTTATGGGTTTCAGGGAAGGTTATACACATTGAGAGGGAAGAGGAATATGTTGTGGTTTTTTTTGGTTTTTTCCATTCATACCTTACTACTAAGTCTTAAGCCCTTTTTATAGGCAAAAACTAAGGGAAAGGAGTGGTCGTAAACACAACTACGTGGCCTCTCTATATGTGGCCGACACTTTAAAAGATAAAGATAAGAAAGAATCGTAATAATGCTTGTCGGGTACACATTGGGCCCCATCGTCACATGCATTATTGTTTCTTTCTTGACTTTGTCAGACGCGTGCCTCTCAGTTTTTCTTTCTTTTTGAGAAAGTAGTGATAAAGGAAGCATCTTTTCTGACACGGAGTTGACTTTTACATAACTTTATTATTTACAGGACACAAAGTGGGCATTCCCACCTACAACTTTATTTACTTAGTATAGTCTTGTCTTTTTCTGGATTGTCTTCTTCTCAACTAAGTATCCAAGTTGTGCAGGGTAATTGAATCGAAACTCATTCCTGAGTCATCGTCTTCGTGAGGATCCTGAGCATCTTGGAAATTATTATCTTCATTTATGTCTTCTTCTGATACCATATCTTCTTCTGGAACTAATCTATCTGTGCTTGTACCAGGTTGTTCATTTATATGTTTATCTTGAGTCTGCTGGCTGAAGAATTTATCTAGTGTTTGCTTAATTATAGTCTCTATGGTTTCATTCTTCTTTCTGGAGATTGATATCCTTTTTGAAGTCTTACTACTCGATCTTTCTTTCTTTTGTCTTGATGAAGAACAATCTTCATCTTCACTTTTTGGCAAAGTGACAGCCTTGAACGGATTTGATTTGTCTTTACCGGTTACCGTTTGAACCGGACTAGCTGTACCAACATCCGGTACAGTGGATTTCTGAGCATTTAGAGGGAAATGCACACCCGCCTCATCCATTTTTTGAGGAGATGGAGAACTCTGTTTATGTGTCTGAGTACCAGCATCAGTCTTCATTTTGATCTGAAGCCTTGCTTCTAATACTTGTACCTGTTTGATAAGTCTTGTATTTTCCATAAGGAGAGCTTCTTTCTGAGCGTTGAGTTTCTTGAAGTTCTCAGTCATGGAAGAACAATGATCACAGAAAATTATTTTCCCTGTGTCTTTCTGTACATTATACTGGGGTATTTTGTCTGGGTTTTGTCTTAGTGAAGGAGATATATAGTAGTTTGGTCCTAGGTATCCTCTAGCATGATTAGCGGCTTCAGTAAAGTCATTAAAACCTTTAAAAAGTGGAGTCTTAAAACCTTGTATGGATTCTAATACCTCTATCCAAGTATGAAAAATACCATTTGTCTTACCATGAATAACTACATAATATTTAAATTTTGGCTTGCTCTTTTCTGCCATGTATTGACATAGCGAATTCATAGAGGCCATAAAGTGGTTACGATTCTGTTTATTATATGAAATCCATAAGTTATCTACTAAACATTTTTGAGGTCTGTCTAAAACATAGTCTGGTCTTACTCTAAATGATATATTACTTTCTGGATATGCAACTAAATTGAAAGGTCCAAAATAAATTCTTTCCATTGCTTCTATAGAGTCTATTGGTCTAAAATTTAGATTACCTAATACACTCTGTTGGTAGGAGTCTGATGAAGTACCTATGCCTTTGCCCTTATCTGCAGGAGGCTGGCTTGTTGGTCTCATGCTGAAAACAAATAAATAAAACTCAGCTTTATTTATTTATTCCTAACTGTAGTCGACTTAGTTGGTCAGCTAAGTCATTTTCTTTTCCCTTAATATGTTCGAAAATAATATTTTTATAGATAGATATTGTATCTAAAAAGTTTAACCATCTTCTCCTACTGCTAGTTTTATCATTTATTTTCTGGTGAAATTTTACTATGGCTTCACAATCTGTTCTGACTAAAATTTCTTCTTTATTTAATATATATAACTTAAAACTATTTAGCCCATATATTATTGCCAATACTTCTAAATCTATAGAGCTTTTATTCCCTTTTTCTTTATAAGCTCCGCTCTGGTAACCACATATTTGTTCTTCGTTTTTATTACTGTATTTATTTGGTCTAGCTTTTAGGATAGCTCCCCATCCTAAATCGCTTCCATCGGTTTGAATAATTAGATAATCTGATTCTAATGGTATTTTTAAATCTGGAATATTTTTTACTTTTTCCTTTATTTTTTGGACTAATTTTACATCCTCTATGTTGAAATTTTTCTGTCCTTTACTACCTGTTTTGGCATATAAGGGTCCAGCTATTTTTCCTAAATCTTGTATGAAATTTCTAGCATAATTTACTAAACCTAGAAATTTTTGTAAATCTTTTGTTTTTTCTAGTTTATCTGGCATTTCTAATACCTTTTTGGCTATATGTGGTTGTAATTTTACCTTTCCATTTCCTAATGTTATTCCTAAGAAATTAATATAGGTTTTACATAATTCCATCTTCTTTTTACTTACTATTATTCCATGTTTGACGAATAATCTAAAGACTATTTGTAAATGTCCTAGATGTTCTTGCATGTTTTGACTGAATACTAAAATATCATCTACATAGACTAATATGAAATGCTTATATTCTCCGAAAATGTTATCCATTTTTCGTTGAAAAATTGGTGGGGCTGTCTTTAATCCGAAAGGCATGACTAACCATTCGAAATGTCCTCCGGGACATGTGAATGCTGTCCATTCGATGCTTTCTGGATGCATCTTTACTTGCCAATATCCGGATTTACAGTCAAATTTGCTATATATCCTTTTATTTTGGATTCTATTGATTAATTCATTCTTGTCTGGTAGTTTATATGCGTCTGTTCTGGTATTATCATTTAATCTTTTGTAATTTATAACCATACGAGCTTTTCCTCTTACTTGCTCACTATGATTTCTCACTATAAAAGCTGCTGATCTATGTTTAGATGTAGATCTTCTTATTACTCCTAACTTTAAAAGTTCCTTTATCTGTGTATCAAATTCATTAGTGTCTTCATTATTTGCTTCTATAGGGGCTGTTTTTATAGTATATTCTGGGTTTATAATATCTAATTTACACGTTAATTCATTAGCATCCCAATGAGCTAATGGCTTTTCTCCTATTATTTCCATTTTGTCTAATATAGATATTATATTGTCTAAATCTTTTGGGCCGTTTATTATCCCTATTTTATCTATTCCTTTCCTGAAATTATAGAATTGGGTTTCTATACTAATTAACGTATATTCCTTCTCTATAGGTTCTAAATATTCCTCTCCTTCTACATTAAGTAGAGTATAATTTTTTGTATTTTCTTTCGACAGGTTGCTGCATTGTGTATTTTGGCAATCTTCGCAGCAAGGCTCTTGAAGAGTTTTCTTTTTATTCGTATTTAATGTTCTATGTATTGTAGGCAGGATTTTTGTCTGAACTGGTGTGTAAGTTAGATCTTTAAATAACATTATCCCGTCTCTTGTCAGAAGACATCCTCCTTTATCTTGTATACAAAATTTTAATCCTATGACAAAGTCTGAGCCTATGTTTAAATCTCTAGCTAATATTCTATTTACCTTATAGACTGGGTTGTAAAATTGATTACAAGTATTTAAGAAACTTATTTGCGCATTTTCTATATAATATCGATTAACATTCTGAGTGCCATCCATTTGAGTGGCTAGTATGGGTCTTTCAAGTAGTTTTATTAGATGTTCTGGTACTATTGCTTTGTTAATTAAACAGCTAGTACATCCTGGATCTATTAAAGCTAGCGTTTCTATTTCTATATTTTGTATTTTAATTTTTACCAGAACTTTTATAGTAGAGAATTCTTTGTCTTCATTACATATAAGAGTTGTGTTATTCTTTTCTGTGTTCATAAGTTCTGCTTCTAGTTTATCTAAATGTACTGTGCCTACTGTCTCTTGGGTCTCTATTTCTTCTTTCATTTTTCCTTTTTCTAGAGTAGTTAATCTTTGTTCTAGATCATTTAATCGAGTTTCTAAGGTAGATACCCTTAGATTTAAAATCTGATTATTTGTATATTTTTGTCCATTATTGGTTTGTGATTCTACTTTTATTTTTAAAGTATTTTCTATACAATTTATACATGCTTCTAAGTAACATTTTTTACATTTTGCCCTATTATCTTTACTTGGGTACCAACTACATATGCGACACCTATTACTATCTAAACCCTTATTCCGTTGGAAATCATGTTCACATTCTTGTGTGACATTCATTAGATTATTTATTACTAGGTTATTCAAATCTAGATCATCTATCTCTTGGCCTAATTCATTGACTAAGTTATCTTCCTCTGAGTCTGAAGAAACAGATTTATTATCTTGATCAGTTATATCAATGCTAATTATGGAATATATACTTTCTGTATCTGACATGTATTCATCGACATTTAAAAGTGTTTCTTGAAAATCTTCTATTAGCTGAGAATTTCTTGTTCTATTATTATTTCTTTTGGGGCATATATTGGCTAAATGATCTGTACTGCCACACGTATAACATTCTAGCTTATTTCTGTAATTTCTATCATTTCTATATTTTCTAACATGTCTATCCCTATTTAACCAGGGTTTTTTAGCTTTTGATTTTCGTAAGAAATATTGTTTTCTACCATATGGTTTTTGTTTATTTTGTTTCCTGTATTTTTTATGTGGTTTTTGATCGTAATTCTGGGTTGTGTATATAACTGATTTACAGAAATTCATTTCATTTCTTTTTAGTTGTTTTTGTATCTGTATATTTGTACATTTTTCCGTTAAGATATCCATTATATGTTGTGCTCTATGTCCTATTGTCCATTTAAAATTCGGGTTTGCTGCTACCCCATCTCTTTTATACCATCTATCTTCTATTTCTCTTCCTAATGCTCCAGGTAATTTATTAAATAATTTTTTACCTAATTCTTCATTAAACGTGTTTCCACTTATGGTACAATAATAGAAATAATCTTGTAAAAATTTCTTTATGTATACCCAGTGTGAAATGCTTAATTGTTCTAATTTTATTAATGCTTCTTTTTGTAAAGCTATCAATCCACTATTCGGATCTTTTCCAGTTAATAACATGTGCATTTTATTTGTAAAATTATAGGGATTTGGTCCCATACTTAATAATATTTGAAAATCATGTGGGCAATTAGTTTTAAAACTTTCCCACGTAGCTTTAGCGGATTCTCCTAAGAAAGTTTCTAAATATTTATACATTGTTTCTGTATCGGTTTCAGTGTAATGTCTTAAGTAATCAGCTGCTACTATTCCTTTCCATAAATCTATTACTGTATCCCACATTTGGGGATCGTGTGCTGCAATATTTAAGATTTTTCCTTTACTACCTCCTTCTTGGAGTTTAATAGGTTCTTCTATGGGCATTCTTTTTCCTGCTGGTTTTATGTAGTCTTTTACTTCTGTGTCTGGGTTTACTCTTATTGCAGGTCTTCTAGGTACATTTCCTGTACTGTAATCTATTGGTTGAGGATTAGGATTCGTTTGTTGGAAAGGGCTAGCACTAGAGGAGCTGGCTGGTTCTAATTCAGCTAATTCTTTGTAACTAATATTAGAACTTAATACTGAAAATGTATCTTCTTCGAATTTATTTAGGAAGGGTTCATTATTTCTATATCCTAAATTATCACTGCGTTTCAAGCAGGTTCTGAAATGTTCCCTACATTCGTTTATTAACATATTGCCTTTTTGACATCCTTTACATTTAAAAGTTATGTTTTTATGTTCTTCTGCTAGATTTTCTGCTTTTTCTATTGCTATATCTACTTCATATCCTTCTTGTAAAACTTCTATATTCATAAATTCACTTTCTGTTTCTACATTACTTTCGGTTTCATCGTCGTCTAGAATTCTTTTTGTAGTATAGTTATAATCTGTAAATCTTACCGAAGTTTCACCTTTACTTGTTGTATATAGTAAGTATGAGTCTGGTGTAAAAGTCTTTGGTTTTGTAAATTTATTTAGATTCCATTCTAATCCTGCATATATTTCTGGATCTATTTTTATTGGTTTTATAAGACTTATGCCTTTATTACCCATTATTCCAACTCGTAAGGTGTGACTATTTCTTTTTGCATCTAGAATATAAAAAATTACGAGATATTAAGAATAGAAAAAGGCACTTAGAAGAAAGTTTAGAAAAACTAAAGAACGCCTGTGTAGAAAATCCAGCTCTCAATAGATCCAAAAAGGCATATAAATTAGTAGGAAGAATACATTGGGAAATACAAGGTTGCGAAAGTGACCTAGAACAAAAGATTAGAGTAATAAATTGGATTAAAACAAGCATTAGCAAAAGAGCTTATCAGTTAGGATAATAAATGCCCATAAGATATATTCATTATATTAGAGAAGTACAGAGTCAGTATTATAGAGAAGTTATTTATAACCGCGAAATTACTAAAATAACAGCTCAATTTATAGAAAAATTAGAAAAATTGGATAGGGACATAAAAAGGCTAGAAGCTGATATCATAAAATATAGAGAAAAAACAGATCACTACGCCTTAGTTGCCATAAGTATAAATCATTACAAAAAAATTCTACTTAGTGAACGTTTTAATTTAATCGAAACAATAGAAGAATTAGACGCGGATTTAACTTGGTCAAAAAGTAGATTAAAATATCAAACAAAGCTAAGTAAAAAGTACCTCAACGTAAATATCTCTGGATAACAAAATAGCTTCGTTAAAACGATTAGAATATTTAGATCTTAGTTTTCAGCCAGAAAAGAAATATAGAATACTAAAAAATAATACTACTATAAGGTGTAATTTTAACCAAGGAGAACACATTCTACACTCAGAAGATAAACAATATAATACTATAATAGACCTTTTAATTAACTCCAGTGAAAAAACGCAAGAAAAAGATAAAACTCTACAAAGAACTCTAGAACAAGTAGAAATAATTCAAGGTAAAAATAAGACGACCTTAGAAAAAATAGAACAGAACCTAGACTATTTAAAATCTCAAGAATTAGAAATAGATAGAAAAATTCAATTTCTAAACCATAAATTTAACTTGGAACAGATACCTACTAAAATAGAAATTGAAAAATTAATAAAAACATTAATAGAAAAACCTAAAGAATTAGAAGTAAAAACTACAAAACTAATAGTAAAACTCATAGAACAGGTTGAAAATATAGCCAAAGAAATTAAAGACTTGCAGGAAATAGCAGGTAGATTAGAAGAGATTTCACTTTCATGAGTAGTGAAGAAGATAAAAACTATCTAAAAGCACTAGAAAAATCAAGAATACATCATAATGAACCAGAGGGATTATCTAGACATATCCCCTCAAGCATAACAGATAAAGTCTTATTAAAACAAAATAATACAATAATAGAACTATTATTAGACTTGCATAAAAAAGTAGATAGTTTAATCAAAGATAAAGAAATAATTACAACACCAAAGGAACCAGAACTACCTGAATTACACAAAAAGATAGATATCTTAATAAAAGGTAAACAAACCCAAGAGGAACAACCAAAAACTACTTCCGAAATAGACGAATTAGTTAACCAATTAAAAAGAATAGAGTTAACCCCTGTACACGAACGCAAAATCATAAAAAGAAAACCACAGAAATGGACTTTTTATCAAATAGACGGGGAACCGACGAAAGAAACCAAGAAAGACACAGAGCTAGCTTCTCAGAAAACAGGATAGGAAATAATAATATATTATCTAGAATATGTAGGAAACAACCTAAGATGGAACAAAACCAAGAGCTTAATGAGATAATAGACATAGATAAGGATTTACAAATCTTTCAACAACATCAGTTAAAATTACTAAATCCAAAAACACTATACAACACAGGATATTTCTCTTCAGACAACCAGTTATATAGACATTACAGAGAAGAGCAAATATCAGCCTTAGGAGAAGATTCTAAAATATTAGACCTAGTAAATACTAACTCCTTAAAACAAATAAAATATAATAAAATGGTTTTAATGCATATGGGATTAATTGTCATAGGCATTAAAGGACTAACCAGAAAAAATCTGGGATCTAAAGTATTAATAACTATATACGATGATCGATGGTCAGATATTAAAAAATCGATCATAGGATTAACAGAAGTAGATATGACAAATAATGGAGGAATATTTTACATTAGTCCAGATTTCTTAATGAATTTAAAAGAATTTGGAAAAAATATTAAGATAGGAGTTCAAACTAAAGGATACGAAGAAATGAATAGTGGAAATAATTTATTAATGTGCATAGGTTTTATTGGTAAATTAACCTTAAGTAGCAATACCAAATTTAAATTAAAGGTAAATGATGTAGTTGAAATAATGGGTAATAAAGGCATAAGTCTTATAAAACCAATAAAAATAGATCCAGAAATATATGCAGGATTAGAATGGAATCTAAATAAATTTACAAAACCAAAGACTTTTACACCAGACTCACACTTACTATATACAACAAGTAAAGGTGAAACTTCGGTAAGATTTACAGATTATAACTATACTACAAAAAGAATTCTAGACGACGATGAAACCGAAAGTAATGTAGAAACAGAAAGTGAATTTATGAATATAGAAGTTTTACAAGAAGGATATGAAGTAGATATAGCAATAGAAAAAGCAGAAAATCTAGCAGAAGAACATAAAAACATAACTTTTAAATGTAAAGGATGTCAAAAAGGCAATATGTTAATAAACGAATGTAGGGAACATTTCAGAACCTGCTTGAAACGCAGTGATAATTTAGGATATAGAAATAATGAACCCTTCCTAAATAAATTCGAAGAAGATACATTTTCAGTATTAAGTTCTAATATTAGTTACAAAGAATTAGCTGAATTAGAACCAGCCAGCTCCTCTAGTGCTAGCCCTTTCCAACAAACGAATCCTAATCCTCAACCAATAGATTACAGTACAGGAAATGTACCTAGAAGACCTGCAATAAGAGTAAACCCAGACACAGAAGTAAAAGACTACATAAAACCAGCAGGAAAAAGAATGCCCATAGAAGAACCTATTAAACTCCAAAAAGGAGGTAGTAAAGGAAAAATCTTAAATATTGCAGCACACGATCCCCAAATGTGGGATACAGTAATAGATTTATGGAAAGGAATAGTAGCAGCTGATTACTTAAGACATTACACTGAAACCGATACAGAAACAATGTATAAATATTTAGAAACTTTCTTAGGAGAATCCGCTAAAGCTACGTGGGAAAGTTTTAAAACTAATTGCCCACATGATTTTCAAATATTATTAAGTATGGGACCAAATCCCTATAATTTTACAAATAAAATGCACATGTTATTAACTGGAAAAGATCCGAATAGTGGATTGATAGCTTTACAAAAAGAAGCATTAATAAAATTAGAACAATTAAGCATTTCACACTGGGTATACATAAAGAAATTTTTACAAGATTATTTCTATTATTGTACCATAAGTGGAAACACGTTTAATGAAGAATTAGGTAAAAAATTATTTAATAAATTACCTGGAGCATTAGGAAGAGAAATAGAAGATAGATGGTATAAAAGAGATGGGGTAGCAGCAAACCCGAATTTTAAATGGACAATAGGACATAGAGCACAACATATAATGGATATCTTAACGGAAAAATGTACAAATATACAGATACAAAAACAACTAAAAAGAAATGAAATGAATTTCTGTAAATCAGTTATATACACAACCCAGAATTACGATCAAAAACCACATAAAAAATACAGGAAACAAAATAAACAAAAACCATATGGTAGAAAACAATATTTCTTACGAAAATCAAAAGCTAAAAAACCCTGGTTAAATAGGGATAGACATGTTAGAAAATATAGAAATGATAGAAATTACAGAAATAAGCTAGAATGTTATACGTGTGGCAGTACAGATCATTTAGCCAATATATGCCCCAAAAGAAATAATAATAGAACAAGAAATTCTCAGCTAATAGAAGATTTTCAAGAAACACTTTTAAATGTCGATGAATACATGTCAGATACAGAAAGTATATATTCCATAATTAGCATTGATATAACTGATCAAGATAATAAATCTGTTTCTTCAGACTCAGAGGAAGATAACTTAGTCAATGAATTAGGCCAAGAGATAGATGATCTAGATTTGAATAACCTAGTAATAAATAATCTAATGAATGTCACACAAGAATGTGAACATGATTTCCAACGGAATAAGGGTTTAGATAGTAATAGGTGTCGCATATGTAGTTGGTACCCAAGTAAAGATAATAGGGCAAAATGTAAAAAATGTTACTTAGAAGCATGTATAAATTGTATAGAAAATACTTTAAAAATAAAAGTAGAATCACAAACCAATAATGGACAAAAATATACAAATAATCAGATTTTAAATCTAAGGGTATCTACCTTAGAAACTCGATTAAATGATCTAGAACAAAGATTAACTACTCTAGAAAAAGGAAAAATGAAAGAAGAAATAGAGACCCAAGAGACAGTAGGCACAGTACATTTAGATAAACTAGAAGCAGAACTTATGAACACAGAAAAGAATAACACAACTCTTATATGTAATGAAGACAAAGAATTCTCTACTATAAAAGTTCTGGTAAAAATTAAAATACAAAATATAGAAATAGAAACGCTAGCTTTAATAGATCCAGGATGTACTAGCTGTTTAATTAACAAAGCAATAGTACCAGAACATCTAATAAAACTACTTGAAAGACCCATACTAGCCACTCAAATGGATGGCACTCAGAATGTTAATCGATATTATATAGAAAATGCGCAAATAAGTTTCTTAAATACTTGTAATCAATTTTACAACCCAGTCTATAAGGTAAATAGAATATTAGCTAGAGATTTAAACATAGGCTCAGACTTTGTCATAGGATTAAAATTTTGTATACAAGATAAAGGAGGATGTCTTCTGACAAGAGACGGGATAATGTTATTTAAAGATCTAACTTACACACCAGTTCAGACAAAAATCCTGCCTACAATACATAGAACATTAAATACGAATAAAAAGAAAACTCTTCAAGAGCCTTGCTGCGAAGATTGCCAAAATACACAATGCAGCAACCTGTCGAAAGAAAATACAAAAAATTATACTCTACTTAATGTAGAAGGAGAGGAATATTTAGAACCTATAGAGAAGGAATATACGTTAATTAGTATAGAAACCCAATTCTATAATTTCAGGAAAGGAATAGATAAAATAGGGATAATAAACGGCCCAAAAGATTTAGACAATATAATATCTATATTAGACAAAATGGAAATAATAGGAGAAAAGCCATTAGCTCATTGGGATGCTAATGAATTAACGTGTAAATTAGATATTATAAACCCAGAATATACTATAAAAACAGACTCTATAGAAGCAATGGAAAGAATTTATTTTGGACCTTTCAATTTAGTTGCATATCCAGAAAGTAATATATCATTTAGAGTAAGACCAGACTATGTTTTAGACAGACCTCAAAAATGTTTAGTAGATAACTTATGGATTTCATATAATAAACAGAATCGTAACCACTTTATGGCCTCTATGAATTCGCTATGTCAATACATGGCAGAAAAGAGCAAGCCAAAATTTAAATATTATGTAGTTATTCATGGTAAGACAAATGGTATTTTTCATACTTGGATAGAGGTATTAGAATCCATACAAGGTTTTAAGACTCCACTTTTTAAAGGTTTTAATGACTTTACTGAAGCCGCTAATCATGCTAGAGGATACCTAGGACCAAACTACTATATATCTCCTTCACTAAGACAAAACCCAGACAAAATACCCCAGTATAATGTACAGAAAGACACAGGGAAAATAATTTTCTGTGATCATTGTTCTTCCATGACTGAGAACTTCAAGAAACTCAACGCTCAGAAAGAAGCTCTCCTTATGGAAAATACAAGACTTATCAAACAGGTACAAGTATTAGAAGCAAGGCTTCAGATCAAAATGAAGACTGATGCTGGTACTCAGACACATAAACAGAGTTCTCCATCTCCTCAAAAAATGGATGAGGCGGGTGTGCATTTCCCTCTAAATGCTCAGAAATCCACTGTACCGGATGTTGGTACAGCTAGTCCGGTTCAAACGGTAACCGGTAAAGACAAATCAAATCCGTTCAAGGCTGTCACTTTGCCAAAAAGTGAAGATGAAGATTGTTCTTCATCAAGACAAAAGAAAGAAAGATCGAGTAGTAAGACTTCAAAAAGGATATCAATCTCCAGAAAGAAGAATGAAACCATAGAGACTATAATTAAGCAAACACTAGATAAATTCTTCAGCCAGCAGACTCAAGATAAACATATAAATGAACAACCTGGTACAAGCACAGATAGATTAGTTCCAGAAGAAGATATGGTATCAGAAGAAGACATAAATGAAGATAATAATTTCCAAGATGCTCAGGATCCTCACGAAGACGATGACTCAGGAATGAGTTTCGATTCAATTACCCTGCACAACTTGGATACTTAGTTGAGAAGAAGACAGTCCAGAAAAAGACAAGACTATACTAAGTAAATAAAGTTGTAGGTGGGAATGCCCACTTTGTGTCCTGTAAATAATAAAGTTATGTATGAGTCAAGTCCGTGTCAGAAAAGTCAAGTCCGTGTCAGAAAAGATGCTTCCTTTATCACTACTTTCTCAAAAAGAAAGAAAAACTGAGAGGCACGCGTCTGACAAAGTCAAGAAAGAAACAATAATGCATGTGACGATGGGGCCCAATGTGTACCCGACAAGCATTATTACGATTCTTTCTTATCTTTATCTTTTAAAGTGTCGGCCACATATAGAGAGGCCACGTAGTTGTGTTTACGACCACTCCTTTCCCTTAGTTTTTGCCTATAAAAAGGGCTTAAGACTTAGTAGTAAGGTATGAATGGAAAAAACCAAAAAAAAACCACAACATATTCCTCTTCCCTCTCAATGTGTATAACCTTCCCTGAAACCCATAAAATCCATCCCTTGTAAAACATCCAGTGGTGTAATATTTAGAAAGTTTATAAACGTCTCAAGTTCTGTTTCAGTCTTAAGGGGGTTCCCGAAAGGGAAACCTCTCCCCTAGTTACTTCATGTAAGTTCTTATTTACACTTATGTTTTTCCCACAAAAATATTTATGAAGTTCTATTTCTTTTAAACATCATGTAAATGTATGTAAATTTTATTACCCTTAGTATATGGTTAATCTTTTAACTTCTTAGTAACAACGATGGATTAACCTGTAAATTCCTAGGAATTCTGGCTTTGAAAGTCCGCTAAAGTCTGCTGAATAGACGCCAGGACATATGTTGTTAGCCAGGTAGAAATTCCGGGGTGTGGTTAAAGAAGAAGTTATTAAGAGTATAGGTTAAAAGAGAGAGATGAACAGGGTAAGATAAACAGGGTAATTCTGTTAAAAAAAAAAAAAAAAAAAAAAAAAAAAAAAAAAAAAAAAAAAAAAAAAAAACCAAACCGGGAAAAACGTAAGCTAAAAGAGCATACATAAGAAGAAACTATAGGAGAGAGGGAGTACTGAGTAGGATTTTTACATCATATTTATTGAAAAACAAACTCCAAGCTACTCCAAGCTAAGTGTCTATTTTTATTTATTGAGAAAACAATTTTAATCTAAGTGTCTCTTTATATTTGGTATCAGATGAGAAAACACTCATCTTTTCAGAAAATAAGAAATAACTATTTTCATTTACACAGAGCTAGCTTCTCAGAAAACAGGATAGGAAATAATAATATATTATCTAGAATATGTAGGAAACAACCTAAGATGGAACAAAACCAAGAGCTTAATGAGATAATAGACATAGATAAGGATTTACAAATCTTTCAACAACATCAGTTAAAATTACTAAATCCAAAAACACTATACAACACAGGATATTTCTCTTCAGACAACCAGTTATATAGACATTACAGAGAAGAGCAAATATCAGCCTTAGGAGAAGATTCTAAAATATTAGACCTAGTAAATACTAACTCCTTAAAACAAATAAAATATAATAAAATGGTTTTAATGCATATGGGATTAATTGTCATAGGCATTAAAGGACTAACCAGAAAAAATCTGGGATCTAAAGTATTAATAACTATATACGATGATCGATGGTCAGATATTAAAAAATCGATCATAGGATTAACAGAAGTAGATATGACAAATAATGGAGGAATATTTTACATTAGTCCAGATTTCTTAATGAATTTAAAAGAATTTGGAAAAAATATTAAGATAGGAGTTCAAACTAAAGGATACGAAGAAATGAATAGTGGAAATAATTTATTAATGTGCATAGGTTTTATTGGTAAATTAACCTTAAGTAGCAATACCAAATTTAAATTAAAGGTAAATGATGTAGTTGAAATAATGGGTAATAAAGGCATAAGTCTTATAAAACCAATAAAAATAGATCCAGAAATATATGCAGGATTAGAATGGAATCTAAATAAATTTACAAAACCAAAGACTTTTACACCAGACTCATACTTACTATATACAACAAGTAAAGGTGAAACTTCGGTAAGATTTACAGATTATAACTATACTACAAAAAGAATTCTAGACGACGATGAAACCGAAAGTAATGTAGAAACAGAAAGTGAATTTATGAATATAGAAGTTTTACAAGAAGGATATGAAGTAGATATAGCAATAGAAAAAGCAGAAAATCTAGCAGAAGAACATAAAAACATAACTTTTAAATGTAAAGGATGTCAAAAAGGCAATATGTTAATAAACGAATGTAGGGAACATTTCAGAACCTGCTTGAAACGCAGTGATAATTTAGGATATAGAAATAATGAACCCTTCCTAAATAAATTCGAAGAAGATACATTTTCAGTATTAAGTTCTAATATTAGTTACAAAGAATTAGCTGAATTAGAACCAGCCAGCTCCTCTAGTGCTAGCCCTTTCCAACAAACGAATCCTAATCCTCAACCAATAGATTACAGTACAGGAAATGTACCTAGAAGACCTGCAATAAGAGTAAACCCAGACACAGAAGTAAAAGACTACATAAAACCAGCAGGAAAAAGAATGCCCATAGAAGAACCTATTAAACTCCAAGAAGGAGGTAGTAAAGGAAAAATCTTAAATATTGCAGCACACGATCCCCAAATGTGGGATACAGTAATAGATTTATGGAAAGGAATAGTAGCAGCTGATTACTTAAGACATTACACTGAAACCGATACAGAAACAATGTATAAATATTTAGAAACTTTCTTAGGAGAATCCGCTAAAGCTACGTGGGAAAGTTTTAAAACTAATTGCCCACATGATTTTCAAATATTATTAAGTATGGGACCAAATCCCTATAATTTTACAAATAAAATGCACATGTTATTAACTGGAAAAGATCCGAATAGTGGATTGATAGCTTTACAAAAAGAAGCATTAATAAAATTAGAACAATTAAGCATTTCACACTGGGTATACATAAAGAAATTTTTACAAGATTATTTCTATTATTGTACCATAAGTGGAAACACGTTTAATGAAGAATTAGGTAAAAAATTATTTAATAAATTACCTGGAGCATTAGGAAGAGAAATAGAAGATAGATGGTATAAAAGAGATGGGGTAGCAGCAAACCCGAATTTTAAATGGACAATAGGACATAGAGCACAACATATAATGGATATCTTAACGGAAAAATGTACAAATATACAGATACAAAAACAACTAAAAAGAAATGAAATGAATTTCTGTAAATCAGTTATATACACAACCCAGAATTACGATCAAAAACCACATAAAAAATACAGGAAACAAAATAAACAAAAACCATATGGTAGAAAACAATATTTCTTACGAAAATCAAAAGCTAAAAAACCCTGGTTAAATAGGGATAGACATGTTAGAAAATATAGAAATGATAGAAATTACAGAAATAAGCTAGAATGTTATACGTGTGGCAGTACAGATCATTTAGCCAATATATGCCCCAAAAGAAATAATAATAGAACAAGAAATTCTCAGCTAATAGAAGATTTTCAAGAAACACTTTTAAATGTCGATGAATACATGTCAGATACAGAAAGTATATATTCCATAATTAGCATTGATATAACTGATCAAGATAATAAATCTGTTTCTTCAGACTCAGAGGAAGATAACTTAGTCAATGAATTAGGCCAAGAGATAGATGATCTAGATTTGAATAACCTAGTAATAAATAATCTAATGAATGTCACACAAGAATGTGAACATGATTTCCAACGGAATAAGGGTTTAGATAGTAATAGGTGTCGCAAATGTAGTTGGTACCCAAGTAAAGATAATAGGGCAAAATGTAAAAAATGTTACTTAGAAGCATGTATAAATTGTATAGAAAATACTTTAAAAATAAAAGTAGAATCACAAACCAATAATGGACAAAAATATACAAATAATCAGATTTTAAATCTAAGGGTATCTACCTTAGAAACTCGATTAAATGATCTAGAACAAAGATTAACTACTCTAGAAAAAGGAAAAATGAAAGAAGAAATAGAGACCCAAGAGACAGTAGGCACAGTACATTTAGATAAACTAGAAGCAGAACTTATGAACACAGAAAAGAATAACACAACTCTTATATGTAATGAAGACAAAGAATTCTCTACTATAAAAGTTCTGGTAAAAATTAAAATACAAAATATAGAAATAGAAACGCTAGCTTTAATAGATCCAGGATGTACTAGCTGTTTAATTAACAAAGCAATAGTACCAGAACATCTAATAAAACTACTTGAAAGACCCATACTAGCCACTCAAATGGATGGCACTCAGAATGTTAATCGATATTATATAGAAAATGCGCAAATAAGTTTCTTAAATACTTGTAATCAATTTTACAACCCAGTCTATAAGGTAAATAGAATATTAGCTAGAGATTTAAACATAGGCTCAGACTTTGTCATAGGATTAAAATTTTGTATACAAGATAAAGGAGGATGTCTTCTGACAAGAGACGGGATAATGTTATTTAAAGATCTAACTTACACACCAGTTCAGACAAAAATCCTGCCTACAATACATAGAACATTAAATACGAATAAAAAGAAAACTCTTCAAGAGCCTTGCTGCGAAGATTGCCAAAATACACAATGCAGCAACCTGTCGAAAGAAAATACAAAAAATTATACTCTACTTAATGTAGAAGGAGAGGAATATTTAGAACCTATAGAGAAGGAATATACGTTAATTAGTATAGAAACCCAATTCTATAATTTCAGGAAAGGAATAGATAAAATAGGGATAATAAACGGCCCAAAAGATTTAGACAATATAATATCTATATTAGACAAAATGGAAATAATAGGAGAAAAGCCATTAGCTCATTGGGATGCTAATGAATTAACGTGTAAATTAGATATTATAAACCCAGAATATACTATAAAAACAGCCCCTATAGAAGCAAATAATGAAGACACTAATGAATTTGATACACAGATAAAGGAACTTTTAAAGTTAGGAGTAATAAGAAGATCTACATCTAAACATAGATCAGCAGCTTTTATAGTGAGAAATCATAGTGAGCAAGTAAGAGGAAAAGCTCGTATGGTTATAAATTACAAAAGATTAAATGATAATACCAGAACAGACGCATATAAACTACCAGACAAGAATGAATTAATCAATAGAATCCAAAATAAAAGGATATATAGCAAATTTGACTGTAAATCCGGATATTGGCAAGTAAAGATGCATCCAGAAAGCATCGAATGGACAGCATTCACATGTCCCGGAGGACATTTCGAATGGTTAGTCATGCCTTTCGGATTAAAGACAGCCCCACCAATTTTTCAACGAAAAATGGATAACATTTTCGGAGAATATAAGCATTTCATATTAGTCTATGTAGATGATATTTTAGTATTCAGTCAAAACATGCAAGAACATCTAGGACATTTACAAATAGTCTTTAGATTATTCGTCAAACATGGAATAATAGTAAGTAAAAAGAAGATGGAATTATGTAAAACCTATATTAATTTCTTAGGAATAACATTAGGAAATGGAAAGGTAAAATTACAACCACATATAGCCAAAAAGGTATTAGAAATGCCAGATAAACTAGAAAAAACAAAAGATTTACAAAAATTTCTAGGTTTAGTAAATTATGCTAGAAATTTCATACAAGATTTAGGAAAAATAGCTGGACCCTTATATGCCAAAACAGGTAGTAAAGGACAGAAAAATTTCAACATAGAGGATGTAAAATTAGTCCAAAAAATAAAGGAAAAAGTAAAAAATATTCCAGATTTAAAAATACCATTAGAATCAGATTATCTAATTATTCAAACCGATGGAAGCGATTTAGGATGGGGAGCTATCCTAAAAGCTAGACCAAATAAATACAGTAATAAAAACGAAGAACAAATATGTGGTTACCAGAGCGGAGCTTATAAAGAAAAAGGGAATAAAAGCTCTATAGATTTAGAAGTATTGGCAATAATATATGGGCTAAATAGTTTTAAGTTATATATATTAAATAAAGAAGAAATTTTAGTCAGAACAGATTGTGAAGCCATAGTAAAATTTCACCAGAAAATAAATGATAAAACTAGCAGTAGGAGAAGATGGTTAAACTTTTTAGATACAATATCTATCTATAAAAATATTATTTTCGAACATATTAAGGGAAAAGAAAATGACTTAGCTGACCAACTAAGTCGACTACAGTTAGGAATAAATAAATAAAGCTGAGTTTTATTTATTTGTTTTCAGCATGAGACCAACAAGCCAGCCTCCTGCAGATAAGGGCAAAGGCATAGGTACTTCATCAGACTCCTACCAACAGAGTGTATTAGGTAATCTAAATTTTAGACCAATAGACTCTATAGAAGCAATGGAAAGAATTTATTTTGGACCTTTCAATTTAGTTGCATATCCAGAAAGTAATATATCATTTAGAGTAAGACCAGACTATGTTTTAGACAGACCTCAAAAATGTTTAGTAGATAACTTATGGATTTCATATAATAAACAGAATCGTAACCACTTTATGGCCTCTATGAATTCGCTATGTCAATACATGGCAGAAAAGAGCAAGCCAAAATTTAAATATTATGTAGTTATTCATGGTAAGACAAATGGTATTTTTCATACTTGGATAGAGGTATTAGAATCCATACAAGGTTTTAAGACTCCACTTTTTAAAGGTTTTAATGACTTTACTGAAGCCGCTAATCATGCTAGAGGATACCTAGGACCAAACTACTATATATCTCCTTCACTAAGACAAAACCCAGACAAAATACCCCAGTATAATGTACAGAAAGACACAGGGAAAATAATTTTCTGTGATCATTGTTCTTCCATGACTGAGAACTTCAAGAAACTCAACGCTCAGAAAGAAGCTCTCCTTATGGAAAATACAAGACTTATCAAACAGGTACAAGTATTAGAAGCAAGGCTTCAGATCAAAATGAAGACTGATGCTGGTACTCAGACACATAAACAGAGTTCTCCATCTCCTCAAAAAATGGATGAGGCGGGTGTGCATTTCCCTCTAAATGCTCAGAAATCCACTGTACCGGATGTTGGTACAGCTAGTCCGGTTCAAACGGTAACCGGTAAAGACAAATCAAATCCGTTCAAGGCTGTCACTTTGCCAAAAAGTGAAGATGAAGATTGTTCTTCATCAAGACAAAAGAAAGAAAGATCGAGTAGTAAGACTTCAAAAAGGATATCAATCTCCAGAAAGAAGAATGAAACCATAGAGACTATAATTAAGCAAACACTAGATAAATTCTTCAGCCAGCAGACTCAAGATAAACATATAAATGAACAACCTGGTACAAGCACAGATAGATTAGTTCCAGAAGAAGATATGGTATCAGAAGAAGACATAAATGAAGATAATAATTTCCAAGATGCTCAGGATCCTCACGAAGACGATGACTCAGGAATGAGTTTCGATTCAATTACCCTGCACAACTTGGATACTTAGTTGAGAAGAAGACAATCCAGAAAAAGACAAGACTATACTAAGTAAATAAAGTTGTAGGTGGGAATGCCCACTTTGTGTCCTGTAAATAATAAAGTTATGTAAAAGTCAAGTCCGTGTCAGAAAAGATGCTTCCTTTATCACTACTTTCTCAAAAAGAAAGAAAAACTGAGAGGCACGCGTCTGACAAAGTCAAGAAAGAAACAATAATGCATGTGACGATGGGGCCCAATGTGTACCCGACAAGCATTATTACGATTCTTTCTTATCTTTATCTTTTAAAGTGTCGGCCACATATAGAGAGGCCACGTAGTTGTGTTTACGACCACTCCTTTCCCTTAGTTTTTGCCTATAAAAAGGGCTTAAGACTTAGTAGTAAGGTATGAATGGAAAAAACCAAAAAAAACCACAACATATTCCTCTTCCCTCTCAATGTGTATAACCTTCCCTGAAACCCATAAAATCCATCCCTTGTAAAACATCCAGTGGTGTAATATTTAGAGAGTTTATAAACGTTTCAAGTTCTGTTTCAGTCTTAAGGGGGTTCCCGAAAGGGAAACCTCTCCCCTAGTTACTTCATGTAAGTTCTTATTTACACTTATGTTTTTCCCACAAAAATATTTATGAAGTTTTATTTCTTTTAAACATCATGTAAATGTATGTAAATTTTATTACCCTTAGTATATGGTTAATCTTTTAACTTCTTAGTAACAACGATGGATTAACCTGTAAATTCCTAGGAATTCTGGCTTTGAAAGTCCGCTAAAGTCTGCTGAATAGACGCCAGGACATATGTTGTTAGCCAGGTAGAAATTCCGGGGTGTGGTTAAAGAAGAAGTTATTAAGAGTATAGGTTAAAAGAGAGAGATGAACAGGGTAAGATAAACAGGGTAATTCTGTTTAAAAAAAAAAAAAAAAAAAAAAAAAAAAAAAAAAAAAAAAAAAAAAAAAAACCGGGAAAAACGTAAGCTAAAAGAGCATACATAAGAAGAAACTATAGGAGAGAGGGAGTACTGAGTAGGATTTTTACATCATATTTATTGAAAAACAAACTCCAAGCTACTCCAAGCTAAGTGTCTATTTTTATTTATTGAGAAAACAATTTTAATCTAAGTGTCTCTTTATATTTGGTATCATGTAAATGTATGTAAATTTTATTACCCTTAGTATATGGTTAATCTTTTAACTTCTTAGTAACAACGATGGATTAACCTGTAAATTCCTAGGAATTCTGGCTTTGAAAGTCCGCTAAAGTCTGCTGAATAGACGCCAGGACATATGTTGTTAGCCAGGTAGAAATTCCGGGGTGTGGTTAAAGAAGAAGTTATTAAGAGTATAGGTTAAAAGAGAGAGATGAACAGGGTAAGATAAACAGGGTAATTCTGTTAAAAAAAAAAAAAAAAAAAAAAAAAAAAAAAAAAAAAAAACCAAACCGGGAAAAACGTAAGCTAAAAGAGCATACATAAGAAGAAACTATAGGAGAGAGGGAGTACTGAGTAGGATTTTTACATCATATTTATTGAAAAACAAACTCCAAGCTACTCCAAGCTAAGTGTCTATTTTTATTTATTGAGAAAACAACTTTAATCTAAGTGTCTCTTTATATTTGGTATCAGAGCGAGAAGGTTTTGGGAACATTTCCTTCACTCGCATATTTATGTATGAAAAAACACTCATCTTTTCAGAAAATAAGAAATAACTATTTTCATTTACACAGAGATTATCGAATAAGACAGAATATTTTAGCTAAAAAATACGACTTTGAACAACGAAGAAATAAATTAATAGAAACTAATAGACTATATAATACTTATAATATTACTAGACCAGTTTGTGATACGTTGATAAGTACCCTAAATAAAGAAATATTAAATTGTGATAAAGATCTAGAAAATATTAATATAAGAATAAATTGGCTTAACGAATATATTAGTAGAAAAAATTACCAGCTAGGATAATAAAAACGACCAAACATATAATACCTACCTCTGTATGAAACAACATAGATCTTTCCAACTCGTAAGGTGTGACTATTTCTTTTTGCATCTAGAATATAAAAAATTACGAGATATTAAGAATAGAAAAAGGCACTTAGAAGAAAGTTTAGAAAAACTAAAGAACGCCTGTGTAGAAAATCCAGCTCTCAATAGATCCAAAAAGGCATATAAATTAGTAGGAAGAATACATTGGGAAATACAAGGTTGCGAAAGTGACCTAGAACAAAAGATTAGAGTAATAAATTGGATTAAAACAAGCATTAGCAAAAGAGCTTATCAGTTAGGATAATAAATGCCCATAAGATATATTCATTATATTAGAGAAGTACAGAGTCAGTATTATAGAGAAGTTATTTATAACCGCGAAATTACTAAAATGGAAATAATTTATTAATGTGCATAGGTTTTATTGGTAAATTAACCTTAAGTAGCAATACCAAATTTAAATTAAAGGTAAATGATGTAGTTGAAATAATGGGTAATAAAGGCATAAGTCTTATAAAACCAATAAAAATAGATCCAGAAATATATGCAGGATTAGAATGGAATCTAAATAAATTTACAAAACCAAAGACTTTTACACCAGACTCACACTTACTATATACAACAAGTAAAGGTGAAACTTCGGTAAGATTTACAGATTATAACTATACTACAAAAAGAATTCTAGACGACGATGAAACCGAAAGTAATGTAGAAACAGAAAGTGAATTTATGAATATAGAAGTTTTACAAGAAGGATATGAAGTAGATATAGCAATAGAAAAAGCAGAAAATCTAGCAGAAGAACATAAAAACATAACTTTTAAATGTAAAGGATGTCAAAAAGGCAAT
Source organism: Capsicum pubescens (assembly GCA_030864215.1). Classification (NCBI taxonomy): domain Eukaryota; kingdom Viridiplantae; phylum Streptophyta; class Magnoliopsida; order Solanales; family Solanaceae; genus Capsicum; species Capsicum pubescens. The sequence continues at coordinate 281,204,603 of CM061543.1, read as the reverse complement.
ATGTTAATAAACGAATGTAGGGAACATTTCAGAACCTGCTTGAAACGCAGTGATAATTTAGGATATAGAAATAATGAACCCTTCCTAAATAAATTCGAAGAAGATACATTTTCAGTATTAAGTTCTAATATTAGTTACAAAGAATTAGCTGAATTAGAACCAGCCAGCTCCTCTAGTGCTAGCCCTTTCCAACAAACGAATCCTAATCCTCAACCAATAGATTACAGTACAGGAAATGTACCTAGAAGACCTGCAATAAGAGTAAACCCAGACACAGAAGTAAAAGACTACATAAAACCAGCAGGAAAAAGAATGCCCATAGAAGAACCTATTAAACTCCAAGAAGGAGGTAGTAAAGGAAAAATCTTAAATATTGCAGCACACGATCCCCAAATGTGGGATACAGTAATAGATTTATGGAAAGGAATAGTAGCAGCTGATTACTTAAGACATTACACTGAAACCGATACAGAAACAATGTATAAATATTTAGAAACTTTCTTAGGAGAATCCGCTAAAGCTACGTGGGAAAGTTTTAAAACTAATTGCCCACATGATTTTCAAATATTATTAAGTATGGGACCAAATCCCTATAATTTTACAAATAAAATGCACATGTTATTAACTGGAAAAGATCCGAATAGTGGATTGATAGCTTTACAAAAAGAAGCATTAATAAAATTAGAACAATTAAGCATTTCACACTGGGTATACATAAAGAAATTTTTACAAGATTATTTCTATTATTGTACCATAAGTGGAAACACGTTTAATGAAGAATTAGGTAAAAAATTATTTAATAAATTACCTGGAGCATTAGGAAGAGAAATAGAAGATAGATGGTATAAAAGAGATGGGGTAGCAGCAAACCCGAATTTTAAATGGACAATAGGACATAGAGCACAACATATAATGGATATCTTAACGGAAAAATGTACAAATATACAGATACAAAAACAACTAAAAAGAAATGAAATGAATTTCTGTAAATCAGTTATATACACAACCCAGAATTACGATCAAAAACCACATAAAAAATACAGGAAACAAAATAAACAAAAACCATATGGTAGAAAACAATATTTCTTACGAAAATCAAAAGCTAAAAAACCCTGGTTAAATAGGGATAGACATGTTAGAAAATATAGAAATGATAGAAATTACAGAAATAAGCTAGAATGTTATACGTGTGGCAGTACAGATCATTTAGCCAATATATGCCCCAAAAGAAATAATAATAGAACAAGAAATTCTCAGCTAATAGAAGATTTTCAAGAAACACTTTTAAATGTCGATGAATACATGTCAGATACAGAAAGTATATATTCCATAATTAGCATTGATATAACTGATCAAGATAATAAATCTGTTTCTTCAGACTCAGAGGAAGATAACTTAGTCAATGAATTAGGCCAAGAGATAGATGATCTAGATTTGAATAACCTAGTAATAAATAATCTAATGAATGTCACACAAGAATGTGAACATGATTTCCAACGGAATAAGGGTTTAGATAGTAATAGGTGTCGCATATGTAGTTGGTACCCAAGTAAAGATAATAGGGCAAAATGTAAAAAATGTTACTTAGAAGCATGTATAAATTGTATAGAAAATACTTTAAAAATAAAAGTAGAATCACAAACCAATAATGGACAAAAATATACAAATAATCAGATTTTAAATCTAAGGGTATCTACCTTAGAAACTCGATTAAATGATCTAGAACAAAGATTAACTACTCTAGAAAAAGGAAAAATGAAAGAAGAAATAGAGACCCAAGAGACAGTAGGCACAGTACATTTAGATAAACTAGAAGCAGAACTTATGAACACAGAAAAGAATAACACAACTCTTATATGTAATGAAGACAAAGAATTCTCTACTATAAAAGTTCTGGTAAAAATTAAAATACAAAATATAGAAATAGAAACGCTAGCTTTAATAGATCCAGGATGTACTAGCTGTTTAATTAACAAAGCAATAGTACCAGAACATCTAATAAAACTACTTGAAAGACCCATACTAGCCACTCAAATGGATGGCACTCAGAATGTTAATCGATATTATATAGAAAATGCGCAAATAAGTTTCTTAAATACTCGTAATCAATTTTACAACCCAGTCTATAAGGTAAATAGAATATTAGCTAGAGATTTAAACATAGGCTCAGACTTTGTCATAGGATTAAAATTTTGTATACAAGATAAAGGAGGATGTCTTCTGACAAGAGACGGGATAATGTTATTTAAAGATCTAACTTACACACCAGTTCAGACAAAAATCCTGCCTACAATACATAGAACATTAAATACGAATAAAAAGAAAACTCTTCAAGAGCCTTGCTGCGAAGATTGCCAAAATACACAATGCAGCAACCTGTCGAAAGAAAATACAAAAAATTATACTCTACTTAATGTAGAAGGAGAGGAATATTTAGAACCTATAGAGAAGGAATATACGTTAATTAGTATAGAAACCCAATTCTATAATTTCAGGAAAGGAATAGATAAAATAGGGATAATAAACGGCCCAAAAGATTTAGACAATATAATATCTATATTAGACAAAATGGAAATAATAGGAGAAAAGCCATTAGCTCATTGGGATGCTAATGAATTAACGTGTAAATTAGATATTATAAACCCAGAATATACTATAAAAACAGACTCTATAGAAGCAATGGAAAGAATTTATTTTGGACCTTTCAATTTAGTTGCATATCCAGAAAGTAATATATCATTTAGAGTAAGACCAGACTATGTTTTAGACAGACCTCAAAAATGTTTAGTAGATAACTTATGGATTTCATATAATAAACAGAATCGTAACCACTTTATGGCCTCTATGAATTCGCTATGTCAATACATGGCAGAAAAGAGCAAGCCAAAATTTAAATATTATGTAGTTATTCATGGTAAGACAAATGGTATTTTTCATACTTGGATAGAGGTATTAGAATCCATACAAGGTTTTAAGACTCCACTTTTTAAAGGTTTTAATGACTTTACTGAAGCCGCTAATCATGCTAGAGGATACCTAGGACCAAACTACTATATATCTCCTTCACTAAGACAAAACCCAGACAAAATACCCCAGTATAATGTACAGAAAGACACAGGGAAAATAATTTTCTGTGATCATTGTTCTTCCATGACTGAGAACTTCAAGAAACTCAACGCTCAGAAAGAAGCTCTCCTTATGGAAAATACAAGACTTATCAAACAGGTACAAGTATTAGAAGCAAGGCTTCAGATCAAAATGAAGACTGATGCTGGTACTCAGACACATAAACAGAGTTCTCCATCTCCTCAAAAAATGGATGAGGCGGGTGTGCATTTCCCTCTAAATGCTCAGAAATCCACTGTACCGGATGTTGGTACAGCTAGTCCGGTTCAAACGGTAACCGGTAAAGACAAATCAAATCCGTTCAAGGCTGTCACTTTGCCAAAAAGTGAAGATGAAGATTGTTCTTCATCAAGACAAAAGAAAGAAAGATCGAGTAGTAAGACTTCAAAAAGGATATCAATCTCCAGAAAGAAGAATGAAACCATAGAGACTATAATTAAGCAAACACTAGATAAATTCTTCAGCCAGCAGACTCAAGATAAACATATAAATGAACAACCTGGTACAAGCACAGATAGATTAGTTCCAGAAGAAGATATGGTATCAGAAGAAGACATAAATGAAGATAATAATTTCCAAGATGCTCAGGATCCTCACGAAGACGATGACTCAGGAATGAGTTTCGATTCAATTACCCTGCACAACTTGGATACTTAGTTGAGAAGAAGACAATCCAGAAAAAGACAAGACTATACTAAGTAAATAAAGTTGTAGGTGGGAATGCCCACTTTGTGTCCTGTAAATAATAAAGTTATGTAAAAGTCAAGTCCGTGTCAGAAAAGATGCTTCCTTTATCACTACTTTCTCAAAAAGAAAGAAAAACTGAGAGGCACGCGTCTGACAAAGTCAAGAAAGAAACAATAATGCATGTGACGATGGGGCCCAATGTGTACCCGACAAGCATTATTACGATTCTTTCTTATCTTTATCTTTTAAAGTGTCGGCCACATATAGAGAGGCCACGTAGTTGTGTTTACGACCACTCCTTTCCCTTAGTTTTTGCCTATAAAAAGGGCTTAAGACTTAGTAGTAAGGGATGAAGGGAAAAAACCAAAAAAAACCACAACATATTCCTCTTCCCTCTCAATGTGTATAACCTTCCCTGAAACCCATAAAATCCATCCCTTGTAAAACATCCAGTGGTGTAATATTTAGAGAGTTTATAAACGTTTCAAGTTCTGTTTCAGTCTTAAGGGGGTTCCCGAAAGGGAAACCTCTCCCCTAGTTACTTCATGTAAGTTCTTATTTACACTTATGTTTTTCCCACAAAAATATTTATGAAGTTTTATTTCTTTTAAACATCATGTAAATGTATGTAAATTTTATTACCCTTAGTATATGGTTAATCTTTTAACTTCTTAGTAACAACGATGGATTAACCTGTAAATTCCTAGGAATTCTGGCTTTGAAAGTCCGCTAAAGTCTGCTGAATAGACGCCAGGACATATGTTGTTAGCCAGGTAGAAATTCCGGGGTGTGGTTAAAGAAGAAGTTATTAAGAGTATAGGTTAAAAGAGAGAGATGAACAGGGTAAGATAAACAGGGTAATTCTGTTAAAAAAAAAAAAAAAAAAAAAAAAAAAAAAAAAAAAAAAAAAAACCAAACCGGGAAAAACGTAAGCTAAAAGAGCATACATAAGAAGAAACTATAGGAGAGAGGGAGTACTGAGTAGAATTTTTTTACATCATATTTATTGAAAAACAAACTCCAAGCTACTCCAATAAATATGAATGGAAAAAACCAAAAAAAACCACAACATATTCCTCTTCCCTCTCAATGTGTATAACCTTCCCTGAAACCCATAAAATCCATCCCTTGTAAAACATCCAGTGGTGTAATATTTAGAGAGTTTATAAACGTTTCAAGTTCTGTTTCAGTCTTAAGGGGGTTCCCGAAAGGGAAACCTCTCCCCTAGTTACTTCATGTAAGTTCTTATTTACACTTATGTTTTTCCCACAAAAATATTTATGAAGTTTTATTTCTTTTAAACATCATGTAAATGTATGTAAATTTTATTACCCTTAGTATATGGTTAATCTTTTAACTTCTTAGTAACAACGATGGATTAACCTGTAAATTCCTAGGAATTCTGGCTTTGAAAGTCCGCTAAAGTCTGCTGAATAGACGCCAGGACATATGTTGTTAGCCAGGTAGAAATTCCGGGGTGTGGTTAAAGAAGAAGTTATTAAGAGTATAGGTTAAAAGAGAGAGATGAACAGGGTAAGATAAACAGGGTAATTCTGTTAAAAAAAAAAAAAAAAAAAAAAAAAAAAAAAAAAAAAAAAAAAAAAAAAACCAAACCGGGAAAAACGTAAGCTAAAAGAGCATACATAAGAAGAAACTATAGGAGAGAGGGAGTACTGAGTAGGATTTTTACATCATATTTATTGAAAAACAAACTCCAAGCTACTCCAAGCTAAGTGTCTATTTTTATTTATTGAGAAAACAATTTTAATCTAAGTGTCTCTTTATATTTGGTATCAGAGCGAGAAGGTTTTGGGAACATTTCCTTCACTCGCATATTTATGTATGAAAAAACACTCATCTTTTCAGAAAATAAGAAATAACTATTTTCATTTACACAGAGATTATCGAATAAGACAGAATATTTTAGCTAAAAAATACGACTTTGAACAACGAAGAAATAAACTAATAGACTATATAATACTTATAATATTACTAGACCAGTTTGTGATACGTTGATAAGTACCCTAAATAAAGAAATATTAAATTGTGATAAAGATCTAGAAAATATTAATATAAGAATAAATTGGCTTAACGAATATATTAGTAGAAAAAATTACCAGCTAGGATAATAAAAACGACCAAACATATAATACCTACCTCTGTATGAAACAACATAGATCTTTCCAACTCGTAAGGTGTGACTATTTCTTTTTGCATCTAGAATATAAAAAATTACGAGATATTAAGAATAGAAAAAGGCACTTAGAAGAAAGTTTAGAAAAACTAAAGAACGCCTGTGTAGAAAATCCAGCTCTCAATAGATCCAAAAAGGCATATAAATTAGTAGGAAGAATACATTGGGAAATACAAGGTTGCGAAAGTGACCTAGAACAAAAGATTAGAGTAATAAATTGGATTAAAACAAGCATTAGCAAAAGAGCTTATCAGTTAGGATAATAAATGCCCATAAGATATATTCATTATATTAGAGAAGTACAGAGTCAGTATTATAGAGAAGTTATTTATAACCGCGAAATTACTAAAATAAGAGCTCAATTTATAGAAAAATTAGAAAAATTGGATAGGGACATAAAAAGGCTAGAAGCTGATATCATAAAATATAGAGAAAAAACAGATCACTACGCCTTAGTTGCCATAAGTATAAATCATTACAAAAAAATTCTACTTAGTGAACGTTTTAATTTAATCGAAACAATAGAAGAATTAGACGCGGATTTAACTTGGTCAAAAAGTAGATTAAAATATCAAACAAAGCTAAGTAAAAAGTACCTCAACGTAAATATCTCTGGATAACAAAATAGCTTCGTTAAAACGATTAGAATATTTAGATCTTAGTTTTCAGCCAGAAAAGAAATATAGAATACTAAAAAATAATACTACTATAAGGTGTAATTTTAACCAAGGAGAACAGGTAAATTAACCTTAAGTAGCAATACCAAATTTAAATTAAAGGTAAATGATGTAGTTGAAATAATGGGTAATAAAGGCATAAGTCTTATAAAACCAATAAAAATAGATCCAGAAATATATGCAGGATTAGAATGGAATCTAAATAAATTTACAAAACCAAAGACTTTTACACCAGACTCACACTTACTATATACAACAAGTAAAGGTGAAACTTCGGTAAGATTTACAGATTATAACTATACTACAAAAAGAATTCTAGACGACGATGAAACCGAAAGTAATGTAGAAACAGAAAGTGAATTTATGAATATAGAAGTTTTACAAGAAGGATATGAAGTAGATATAGCAATAGAAAAAGCAGAAAATCTAGCAGAAGAACATAAAAACATAACTTTTAAATGTAAAGGATGTCAAAAAGGCAATATGTTAATAAACGAATGTAGGGAACATTTCAGAACCTGCTTGAAACGCAGTGATAATTTAGGATATAGAAATAATGAACCCTTCCTAAATAAATTCGAAGAAGATACATTTTCAGTATTAAGTTCTAATATTAGTTACAAAGAATTAGCTGAATTAGAACCAGCCAGCTCCTCTAGTGCTAGCCCTTTCCAACAAACGAATCCTAATCCTCAACCAATAGATTACAGTACAGGAAATGTACCTAGAAGACCTGCAATAAGAGTAAACCCAGACACAGAAGTAAAAGACTACATAAAACCAGCAGGAAAAAGAATGCCCATAGAAGAACCTATTAAACTCCAAGAAGGAGGTAGTAAAGGAAAAATCTTAAATATTGCAGCACACGATCCCCAAATGTGGGATACAGTAATAGATTTATGGAAAGGAATAGTAGCAGCTGATTACTTAAGACATTACACTGAAACCGATACAGAAACAATGTATAAATATTTAGAAACTTTCTTAGGAGAATCCGCTAAAGCTACGTGGGAAAGTTTTAAAACTAATTGCCCACATGATTTTCAAATATTATTAAGTATGGGACCAAATCCCTATAATTTTACAAATAAAATGCACATGTTATTAACTGGAAAAGATCCGAATAGTGGATTGATAGCTTTACAAAAAGAAGCATTAATAAAATTAGAACAATTAAGCATTTCACACTGGGTATACATAAAGAAATTTTTACAAGATTATTTCTATTATTGTACCATAAGTGGAAACACGTTTAATGAAGAATTAGGTAAAAAATTATTTAATAAATTACCTGGAGCATTAGGAAGAGAAATAGAAGATAGATGGTATAAAAGAGATGGGGTAGCAGCAAACCCGAATTTTAAATGGACAATAGGACATAGAGCACAACATATAATGGATATCTTAACGGAAAAATGTACAAATATACAGATACAAAAACAACTAAAAAGAAATGAAATGAATTTCTGTAAATCAGTTATATACACAACCCAGAATTACGATCAAAAACCACATAAAAAATACAGGAAACAAAATAAACAAAAACCATATGGTAGAAAACAATATTTCTTACGAAAATCAAAAGCTAAAAAACCCTGGTTAAATAGGGATAGACATGTTAGAAAATATAGAAATGATAGAAATTACAGAAATAAGCTAGAATGTTATACGTGTGGCAGTACAGATCATTTAGCCAATATATGCCCCAAAAGAAATAATAATAGAACAAGAAATTCTCAGCTAATAGAAGATTTTCAAGAAACACTTTTAAATGTCGATGAATACATGTCAGATACAGAAAGTATATATTCCATAATTAGCATTGATATAACTGATCAAGATAATAAATCTGTTTCTTCAGACTCAGAGGAAGATAACTTAGTCAATGAATTAGGCCAAGAGATAGATGATCTAGATTTGAATAACCTAGTAATAAATAATCTAATGAATGTCACACAAGAATGTGAACATGATTTCCAACGGAATAAGGGTTTAGATAGTAATAGGTGTCGCATATGTAGTTGGTACCCAAGTAAAGATAATAGGGCAAAATGTAAAAAATGTTACTTAGAAGCATGTATAAATTGTATAGAAAATACTTTAAAAATAAAAGTAGAATCACAAACCAATAATGGACAAAAATATACAAATAATCAGATTTTAAATCTAAGGGTATCTACCTTAGAAACTCGATTAAATGATCTAGAACAAAGATTAACTACTCTAGAAAAAGGAAAAATGAAAGAAGAAATAGAGACCCAAGAGACAGTAGGCACAGTACATTTAGATAAACTAGAAGCAGAACTTATGAACACAGAAAAGAATAACACAACTCTTATATGTAATGAAGACAAAGAATTCTCTACTATAAAAGTTCTGGTAAAAATTAAAATACAAAATATAGAAATAGAAACGCTAGCTTTAATAGATCCAGGATGTACTAGCTGTTTAATTAACAAAGCAATAGTACCAGAACATCTAATAAAACTACTTGAAAGACCCATACTAGCCACTCAAATGGATGGCACTCAGAATGTTAATCGATATTATATAGAAAATGCGCAAATAAGTTTCTTAAATACTTGTAATCAATTTTACAACCCAGTCTATAAGGTAAATAGAATATTAGCTAGAGATTTAAACATAGGCTCAGACTTTGTCATAGGATTAAAATTTTGTATACAAGATAAAGGAGGATGTCTTCTGACAAGAGACGGGATAATGTTATTTAAAGATCTAACTTACACACCAGTTCAGACAAAAATCCTGCCTACAATACATAGAACATTAAATACGAATAAAAAGAAAACTCTTCAAGAGCCTTGCTGCGAAGATTGCCAAAATACACAATGCAGCAACCTGTCGAAAGAAAATACAAAAAATTATACTCTACTTAATGTAGAAGGAGAGGAATATTTAGAACCTATAGAGAAGGAATATACGTTAATTAGTATAGAAACCCAATTCTATAATTTCAGGAAAGGAATAGATAAAATAGGGATAATAAACGGCCCAAAAGATTTAGACAATATAATATCTATATTAGACAAAATGGAAATAATAGGAGAAAAGCCATTAGCTCATTGGGATGCTAATGAATTAACGTGTAAATTAGATATTATAAACCCAGAATATACTATAAAAACAGACTCTATAGAAGCAATGGAAAGAATTTATTTTGGACCTTTCAATTTAGTTGCATATCCAGAAAGTAATATATCATTTAGAGTAAGACCAGACTATGTTTTAGACAGACCTCAAAAATGTTTAGTAGATAACTTATGGATTTCATATAATAAACAGAATCGTAACCACTTTATGGCCTCTATGAATTCGCTATGTCAATACATGGCAGAAAAGAGCAAGCCAAAATTTAAATATTATGTAGTTATTCATGGTAAGACAAATGGTATTTTTCATACTTGGATAGAGGTATTAGAATCCATACAAGGTTTTAAGACTCCACTTTTTAAAGGTTTTAATGACTTTACTGAAGCCGCTAATCATGCTAGAGGATACCTAGGACCAAACTACTATATATCTCCTTCACTAAGACAAAACCCAGACAAAATACCCCAGTATAATGTACAGAAAGACACAGGGAAAATAATTTTCTGTGATCATTGTTCTTCCATGACTGAGAACTTCAAGAAACTCAACGCTCAGAAAGAAGCTCTCCTTATGGAAAATACAAGACTTATCAAACAGGTACAAGTATTAGAAGCAAGGCTTCAGATCAAAATGAAGACTGATGCTGGTACTCAGACACATAAACAGAGTTCTCCATCTCCTCAAAAAATGGATGAGGCGGGTGTGCATTTCCCTCTAAATGCTCAGAAATCCACTGTACCGGATGTTGGTACAGCTAGTCCGGTTCAAACGGTAACCGGTAAAGACAAATCAAATCCGTTCAAGGCTGTCACTTTGCCAAAAAGTGAAGATGAAGATTGTTCTTCATCAAGACAAAAGAAAGAAAGATCGAGTAGTAAGACTTCAAAAAGGATATCAATCTCCAGAAAGAAGAATGAAACCATAGAGACTATAATTAAGCAAACACTAGATAAATTCTTCAGCCAGCAGACTCAAGATAAACATATAAATGAACAACCTGGTACAAGCACAGATAGATTAGTTCCAGAAGAAGATATGGTATCAGAAGAAGACATAAATGAAGATAATAATTTCCAAGATGCTCAGGATCCTCACGAAGACGATGACTCAGGAATGAGTTTCGATTCAATTACCCTGCACAACTTGGATACTTAGTTGAGAAGAAGACAATCCAGAAAAAGACAAGACTATACTAAGTAAATAAAGTTGTAGGTGGGAATGCCCACTTTGTGTCCTGTAAATAATAAAGTTATGTAAAAGTCAAGTCCGTGTCAGAAAAGATGCTTCCTTTATCACTACTTTCTCAAAAAGAAAGAAAAACTGAGAGGCACGCGTCTGACAAAGTCAAGAAAGAAACAATAATGCATGTGACGATGGGGCCCAATGTGTACCCGACAAGCATTATTACGATTCTTTCTTATCTTTATCTTTTAAAGTGTCGGCCACATATAGAGAGGCCACGTAGTTGTGTTTACGACCACTCCTTTCCCTTAGTTTTTGCCTATAAAAAGGGCTTAAGACTTAGTAGTAAGGTATGAAGGGAAAAAACCAAAAAAAACCACAACATATTCCTCTTCCCTCTCAATGTGTATAACCTTCCCTGAAACCCATAAAATCCATCCCTTGTAAAACATCCAGTGGTGTAATATTTAGAGAGTTTATAAACGTTTCAAGTTCTGTTTCAGTCTTAAGGGGGTTCCCGAAAGGGAAACCTCTCCCCTAGTTACTTCATGTAAGTTCTTATTTACACTTATGTTTTTCCCACAAAAATATTTATGAAGTTTTATTTCTTTTAAACATCATGTAAATGTATGTAAATTTTATTACCCTTAGTATATGGTTAATCTTTTAACTTCTTAGTAACAACGATGGATTAACCTGTAAATTCCTAGGAATTCTGGCTTTGAAAGTCCGCTAAAGTCTGCTGAATAGACGCCAGGACATATGTTGTTAGCCAGGTAGAAATTCCGGGGTGTGGTTAAAGAAGAAGTTATTAAGAGTATAGGTTAAAAGAGAGAGATGAACAGGGTAAGATAAACAGGGTAATTCTGTTAAAAAAAAAAAAAAAAAAAAAAAAAAAAAAAAAAAAAAAAAAAAAAAAAAAAAAAAAAAAAAAAACCAAACCGGGAAAAACGTAAGCTAAAAGAGCATACATAAGAAGAAACTATAGGAGAGAGGGAGTACTGAGTAGGATTTTTACATCATATTTATTGAAAAACAAACTCCAAGCAGCTTATGTTTAGAATATGGGTTTTTAGCTTTTGATTTTCGTAAGAAATATTGTTTTCTACCATATGGTTTTTGTTTATTTTGTTTCCTGTATTTTTTATGTGGTTTTTGATCGTAATTCTGGGTTGTGTATATAACTGATTTACAGAAATTCATTTCATTTCTTTTTAGTTGTTTTTGTATCTGTATATTTGTACATTTTTCCGTTAAGATATCTATTATATGTTGTGCTCTATGTCCTATTGTCCATTTAAAATTCGGGTTTGCTGTTTCTTCATTTAATTTATCAAGTTGCAAAGAGTCCTTACTAGCAGAGTTTTCGTTAGGACCTATAGTTTCTTCTTATGTATGCTCTTTTAGCTTACGTTTTTCCCGGTTTGGTTTTTTTTTTTTTTTTTTTTTTTTTTTTTTTTTTTTTTTAAACAGAATTACCCTGTTTATCTTACCCTGTTCATCTCTCTCTTTTAACCTATACTCTTAATAACTTCTTCTTTAACCACACCCCGGAATTTCTACCTGGCTAACAACATATGTCCTGGCGTCTATTCAGCAGACTTTAGCGGACTTTCAAAGCCAGAATTCCTAGGAATTTACAGGTTAATCCATCGTTGTTACTAAGAAGTTAAAAGATTAACCATATACTAAGGGTAATAAAATTTACATACATTTACATGATGTTTAAAAGAAATAAAACTTCATAAATATTTTTGTGGGAAAAACATAAGTGTAAATAAGAACTTACATGAAGTAACTAGGGGAGAGGTTTCCCTTTCGGGAACCCCCTTAAGACTGAAACAGAACTTGAAACGTTTATAAACTCTCTAAATATTACACCACTGGATGTTTTACAAGGGATGGATTTTATGGGTTTCAGGGAAGGTTATACACATTGAGAGGGAAGAGGAATATGTTGTGGTTTTTTTTGGTTTTTTCCCTTCATATGTTCGAAAATAATATTTTTATAGATAGATATTGTATCTAAAAAGTTTAACCATCTTCTCCTACTGCTAGTTTTATCATTTATTTTCTGGTGAAATTTTACTATGGCTTCACAATCTGTTCTGACTAAAATTTCTTCTTTATTTAATATATATAACTTAAAACTATTTAGCCCATATATTATTGCCAATACTTCTAAATCTATAGAGCTTTTATTCCCTTTTTCTTTATAAGCTCCGCTCTGGTAACCACATATTTGTTCTTCGTTTTTATTACTGTATTTATTTGGTCTAGCTTTTAGGATAGCTCCCCATCCTAAATCGCTTCCATCGGTTTGAATAATTAGATAATCTGATTCTAATGGTATTTTTAAATCTGGAATATTTTTTACTTTTTCCTTTATTTTTTGGACTAATTTTACATCCTCTATGTTGAAATTTTTCTGTCCTTTATTACCTGTTTTGGCATATAAGGGTCCAGCTATTTTTCCTAAATCTTGTATGAAATTTCTAGCATAATTTACTAAACCTAGAAATTTTTGTAAATCTTTTGTTTTTTCTAGTTTATCTGGCATTTCTAATACCTTTTTGGCTATATGTGGTTGTAATTTTACCTTTCCATTTCCTAATGTTATTCCTAAGAAATTAATATAGGTTTTACATAATTCCATCTTCTTTTTACTTACTATTATTCCATGTTTGACGAATAATCTAAAGACTATTTGTAAATGTCCTAGATGTTCTTGCATGTTTTGACTGAATACTAAAATATCATCTACATAGACTAATATGAAATGCTTATATTCTCCGAAAATGTTATCCATTTTTCGTTGAAAAATTGGTGGGGCTGTCTTTAATCCGAAAGGCATGACTAACCATTCGAAATGTCCTCCGGGACATGTGAATGCTGTCCATTCGATGCTTTCTGGATGCATCTTTACTTGCCAATATCCGGATTTACAGTCAAATTTGCTATATATCCTTTTATTTTGGATTCTATTGATTAATTCATTCTTGTCTGGTAGTTTATATGCGTCTGTTCTGGTATTATCATTTAATCTTTTGTAATTTATAACCATACGAGCTTTTCCTCTTACTTGCTCACTATGATTTCTCACTATAAAAGCTGCTGATCTATGTTTAGATGTAGATCTTCTTATTACTCCTAACTTTAAAAGTTCCTTTATCTGTGTATCAAATTCATTAGTGTCTTCATTATTTGCTTCTATAGGGGCTGTTTTTATAGTATATTCTGGGTTTATAATATCTAATTTACACGTTAATTCATTAGCATCCCAATGAGCTAATGGCTTTTCTCCTATTATTTCCATTTTGTCTAATATAGATATTATATTGTCTAAATCTTTTGGGCCGTTTATTATCCCTATTTTATCTATTCCTTTCCTGAAATTATAGAATTGGGTTTCTATACTAATTAACGTATATTCCTTCTCTATAGGTTCTAAATATTCCTCTCCTTCTACATTAAGTAGAGTATAATTTTTTGTATTTTCTTTCGACAGGTTGCTGCATTGTGTATTTTGGCAATCTTCGCAGCAAGGCTCTTGAAGAGTTTTCTTTTTATTCGTATTTAATGTTCTATGTATTGTAGGCAGGATTTTTGTCTGAACTGGTGTGTAAGTTAGATCTTTAAATAACATTATCCCGTCTCTTGTCAGAAGACATCCTCCTTTATCTTGTATACAAAATTTTAATCCTATGACAAAGTCTGAGCCTATGTTTAAATCTCTAGCTAATATTCTATTTACCTTATAGACTGGGTTGTAAAATTGATTACAAGTATTTAAGAAACTTATTTGCGCATTTTCTATATAATATCGATTAACATTCTGAGTGCCATCCATTTGAGTGGCTAGTATGGGTCTTTCAAGTAGTTTTATTAGATGTTCTGGTACTATTGCTTTGTTAATTAAACAGCTAGTACATCCTGGATCTATTAAAGCTAGCGTTTCTATTTCTATATTTTGTATTTTAATTTTTACCAGAACTTTTATAGTAGAGAATTCTTTGTCTTCATTACATATAAGAGTTGTGTTATTCTTTTCTGTGTTCATAAGTTCTGCTTCTAGTTTATCTAAATGTACTGTGCCTACTGTCTCTTGGGTCTCTATTTCTTCTTTCATTTTTCCTTTTTCTAGAGTAGTTAATCTTTGTTCTAGATCATTTAATCGAGTTTCTAAGGTAGATACCCTTAGATTTAAAATCTGATTATTTGTATATTTTTGTCCATTATTGGTTTGTGATTCTACTTTTATTTTTAAAGTATTTTCTATACAATTTATACATGCTTCTAAGTAACATTTTTTACATTTTGCCCTATTATCTTTACTTGGGTACCAACTACATATGCGACACCTATTACTATCTAAACCCTTATTCCGTTGGAAATCATGTTCACATTCTTGTGTGACATTCATTAGATTATTTATTACTAGGTTATTCAAATCTAGATCATCTATCTCTTGGCCTAATTCATTGACTAAGTTATCTTCCTCTGAGTCTGAAGAAACAGATTTATTATCTTGATCAGTTATATCAATGCTAATTATGGAATATATACTTTCTGTATCTGACATGTATTCATCGACATTTAAAAGTGTTTCTTGAAAATCTTCTATTAGCTGAGAATTTCTTGTTCTATTATTATTTCTTTTGGGGCATATATTGGCTAAATGATCTGTACTGCCACACGTATAACATTCTAGCTTATTTCTGTAATTTCTATCATTTCTATATTTTCTAACATGTCTATCCCTATTTAACCAGGGTTTTTTAGCTTTTGATTTTCGTAAGAAATATTGTTTTCTACCATATGGTTTTTGTTTATTTTGTTTCCTGTATTTTTTATGTGGTTTTTGATCGTAATTCTGGGTTGTGTATATAACTGATTTACAGAAATTCATTTCATTTCTTTTTAGTTGTTTTTGTATCTGTATATTTGTACATTTTTCCGTTAAGATATCCATTATATGTTGTGCTCTATGTCCTATTGTCCATTTAAAATTCGGGTTTGCTGCTACCCCATCTCTTTTATACCATCTATCTTCTATTTCTCTTCCTAATGCTCCAGGTAATTTATTAAATAATTTTTTACCTAATTCTTCATTAAACGTGTTTCCACTTATGGTACAATAATAGAAATAATCTTGTAAAAATTTCTTTATGTATACCCAGTGTGAAATGCTTAATTGTTCTAATTTTATTAATGCTTCTTTTTGTAAAGCTATCAATCCACTATTCGGATCTTTTCCAGTTAATAACATGTGCATTTTATTTGTAAAATTATAGGGATTTGGTCCCATACTTAATAATATTTGAAAATCATGTGGGCAATTAGTTTTAAAACTTTCCCACGTAGCTTTAGCGGATTCTCCTAAGAAAGTTTCTAAATATTTATACATTGTTTCTGTATCGGTTTCAGTGTAATGTCTTAAGTAATCAGCTGCTACTATTCCTTTCCATAAATCTATTACTGTATCCCACATTTGGGGATCGTGTGCTGCAATATTTAAGATTTTTCCTTTACTACCTCCTTCTTGGAGTTTAATAGGTTCTTCTATGGGCATTCTTTTTCCTGCTGGTTTTATGTAGTCTTTTACTTCTGTGTCTGGGTTTACTCTTATTGCAGGTCTTCTAGGTACATTTCCTGTACTGTAATCTATTGGTTGAGGATTAGGATTCGTTTGTTGGAAAGGGCTAGCACTAGAGGAGCTGGCTGGTTCTAATTCAGCTAATTCTTTGTAACTAATATTAGAACTTAATACTGAAAATGTATCTTCTTCGAATTTATTTAGGAAGGGTTCATTATTTCTATATCCTAAATTATCACTGCGTTTCAAGCAGGTTCTGAAATGTTCCCTACATTCGTTTATTAACATATTGCCTTTTTGACATCCTTTACATTTAAAAGTTATGTTTTTATGTTCTTCTGCTAGATTTTCTGCTTTTTCTATTGCTATATCTACTTCATATCCTTTAGTTTGAACTCCTATCTTAATATTTTTTCCAAATTCTTTTAAATTCATTAAGAAATCTGGACTAATGTAAAATATTCCTCCATTATTTGTCATATCTACTTCTGTTAATCCTATGATCGATTTTTTAATATCTGACCATCGATCATCGTATATAGTTATTAATACTTTAGATCCCAGATTTTTTCTGGTTAGTCCTTTAATGCCTATGACAATTAATCCCATATGCATTAAAACCATTTTATTATATTTTATTTGTTTTAAGGAGTTAGTATTTACTAGGTCTAATATTTTAGAATCTTCTCCTAAGGCTGATATTTGCTCTTCTCTGTAATGTCTATATAACTGGTTGTCTGAAGAGAAATATCCTGTGTTGTATAGTGTTTTTGGATTTAGTAATTTTAACTGATGTTGTTGAAAGATTTGTAAATCCTTATCTATGTCTATTATCTCATTAAGCTCTTGGTTTTGTTCCATCTTAGGTTGTTTCCTACATATTCTAGATAATATATTATTATTTCCTATCCTGTTTTCTGAGAAGCTAGCTCTGTGTAAATGAAAATAGTTATTTCTTATTTTCTGAAAAGATGAGTGTTTTTTCATACATAAATATGCGAGTGAAGGAAATGTTCCCAAAACCTTCTCGCTCTGATACCAAATATAAAGAGACACTTAGATTAAAGTTGTTTTCTCAATAAATAAAAATAGACACTTAGCTTGGAGTAGCTTGGAGTTTGTTTTTCAATAAATATGATGTAAAAATCCTACTCAGTACTCCCTCTCTCCTATAGTTTCTTCTTATGTATGCTCTTTTAGCTTACGTTTTTCCCGGTTTGGTTTTTTTTTTTTTTTTTTTTTTTTTTTTTTTTTTTTTTTTTTTTTTTTTTTTTTTTAACAGAATTACCCTGTTTATCTTACCCTGTTCATCTCTCTCTTTTAACCTATACTCTTAATAACTTCTTCTTTAACCACACCCCGGAATTTCTACCTGGCTAACAACATATGTCCTGGCGTCTATTCAGCAGACTTTAGCGGACTTTCAAAGCCAGAATTCCTAGGAATTTACAGGTTAATCCATCGTTGTTACTAAGAAGTTAAAAGATAATAAATCTGTTTCTTCAGACTCAGAGGAAGATAACTTAGTCAATGAATTAGGCCAAGAGATAGATGATCTAGATTTGAATAACCTAGTAATAAATAATCTAATGAATGTCACACAAGAATGTGAACATGATTTCCAACGGAATAAGGGTTTAGATAGTAATAGGTGTCGCATATGTAGTTGGTACCCAAGTAAAGATAATAGGGCAAAATGTAAAAAATGTTACTTAGAAGCATGTATAAATTGTATAGAAAATACTTTAAAAATAAAAGTAGAATCACAAACCAATAATGGACAAAAATATACAAATAATCAGATTTTAAATCTAAGGGTATCTACCTTAGAAACTCGATTAAATGATCTAGAACAAAGATTAACTACTCTAGAAAAAGGAAAAATGAAAGAAGAAATAGAGACCCAAGAGACAGTAGGCACAGTACATTTAGATAAACTAGAAGCAGAACTTATGAACACAGAAAAGAATAACACAACTCTTATATGTAATGAAGACAAAGAATTCTCTACTATAAAAGTTCTGGTAAAAATTAAAATACAAAATATAGAAATAGAAACGCTAGCTTTAATAGATCCAGGATGTACTAGCTGTTTAATTAACAAAGCAATAGTACCAGAACATCTAATAAAACTACTTGAAAGACCCATACTAGCCACTCAAATGGATGGCACTCAGAATGTTAATCGATATTATATAGAAAATGCGCAAATAAGTTTCTTAAATACTTGTAATCAATTTTACAACCCAGTCTATAAGGTAAATAGAATATTAGCTAGAGATTTAAACATAGGCTCAGACTTTGTCATAGGATTAAAATTTTGTATACAAGATAAAGGAGGATGTCTTCTGACAAGAGACGGGATAATGTTATTTAAAGATCTAACTTACACACCAGTTCAGACAAAAATCCTGCCTACAATACATAGAACATTAAATACGAATAAAAAGAAAACTCTTCAAGAGCCTTGCTGCGAAGATTGCCAAAATACACAATGCAGCAACCTGTCGAAAGAAAATACAAAAAATTATACTCTACTTAATGTAGAAGGAGAGGAATATTTAGAACCTATAGAGAAGGAATATACGTTAATTAGTATAGAAACCCAATTCTATAATTTCAGGAAAGGAATAGATAAAATAGGGATAATAAACGGCCCAAAAGATTTAGACAATATAATATCTATATTAGACAAAATGGAAATAATAGGAGAAAAGCCATTAGCTCATTGGGATGCTAATGAATTAACGTGTAAATTAGATATTATAAACCCAGAATATACTATAAAAACAGCCCCTATAGAAGCAAATAATGAAGACACTAATGAATTTGATACACAGATAAAGGAACTTTTAAAGTTAGGAGTAATAAGAAAATCTACATCTAAACATAGATCAGCAGCTTTTATAGTGAGAAATCATAGTGAGCAAGTAAGAGGAAAAGCTCGTATGGTTATAAATTACAAAAGATTAAATGATAATACCAGAACAGACGCATATAAACTACCAGACAAGAATGAATTAATCAATAGAATCCAAAATAAAAGGATATATAGCAAATTTGACTGTAAATCCGGATATTGGCAAGTAAAGATGCATCCAGAAAGCATCGAATGGACAGCATTCACATGTCCCGGAGGACATTTCGAATGGTTAGTCATGCCTTTCGGATTAAAGACAGCCCCACCAATTTTTCAACGAAAAATGGATAACATTTTCGGAGAATATAAGCATTTCATATTAGTCTATGTAGATGATATTTTAGTATTCAGTCAAAACATGCAAGAACATCTAGGACATTTACAAATAGTCTTTAGATTATTCGTCAAACATGGAATAATAGTAAGTAAAAAGAAGATGGAATTATGTAAAACCTATATTAATTTCTTAGGAATAACATTAGGAAATGGAAAGGTAAAATTTTATTCACATATAGCCAAAAAGGTATTAGAAATGCCAGATAAACTAGAAAAAACAAAAGATTTACAAAAATTTCTAGGTTTAGTAAATTATGCTAGAAATTTCATACAAGATTTAGGAAAAATAGCTGGACCCTTATATGCCAAAACAGGTAGTAAAGGACAGAAAAATTTCAACATAGAGGATGTAAAATTAGTCCAAAAAATAAAGGAAAAAGTAAAAAATATTCCAGATTTAAAAATACCATTAGAATCAGATTATCTAATTATTCAAACCGATGGAAGCGATTTAGGATGGGGAGCTATCCTAAAAGCTAGACCAAATAAATACAGTAATAAAAACGAAGAACAAATATGTGGTTACCAGAGCGGAGCTTATAAAGAAAAAGGGAATAAAAGCTCTATAGATTTAGAAGTATTGACAATAATATATGGGCTAAATAGTTTTAAGTTATATATATTAAATAAAGAAGAAATTTTAGTCAGAACAGATTGTGAAGCCATAGTAAAATTTCACCAGAAAATAAATGATAAAACTAGCAGTAGGAGAAGATGGTTAAACTTTTTAGATACAATATCTATCTATAAAAATATTATTTTCGAACATATTAAGGGAAAAGAAAATGACTTAGCTGACCAACTAAGTCGACTACAGTTAGGAATAAATAAATAAAGCTGAGTTTTATTTATTTGTTTTCAGCATGAGACCAACAAGCCAGCCTCCTGCAGATAAGGGCAAAGGCATAGGTACTTCATCAGACTCCTACCAACAGAGTGTATTAGGTAATCTAAATTTTAAAGCAATAGTACCAGAACATCTAATAAAACTACTTGAAAGACCCATACTAGCCACTCAAATGGATGGCACTCAGAATGTTAATCGATATTATATAGAAAATGCGCAAATAAGTTTCTTAAATACTTGTAATCAATTTTACAACCCAGTCTATAAGGTAAATAGAATATTAGCTAGAGATTTAAACATAGGCTCAGACTTTGTCATAGGATTAAAATTTTGTATACAAGATAAAGGAGGATGTCTTCTGACAAGAGACGGGATAATGTTATTTAAAGATCTAACTTACACACCAGTTCAGACAAAAATCCTGCCTACAATACATAGAACATTAAATACGAATAAAAAGAAAACTCTTCAAGAGCCTTGCTGCGAAGATTGCCAAAATACACAATGCAGCAACCTGTCGAAAGAAAATACAAAAAATTATACTCTACTTAATGTAGAAGGAGAGGAATATTTAGAACCTATAGAGAAGGAATATACGTTAATTAGTATAGAAACCCAATTCTATAATTTCAGGAAAGGAATAGATAAAATAGGGATAATAAACGGCCCAAAAGATTTAGACAATATAATATCTATATTAGACAAAATGGAAATAATAGGAGAAAAGCCATTAGCTCATTGGGATGCTAATGAATTAACGTGTAAATTAGATATTATAAACCCAGAATATACTATAAAAACAGACTCTATAGAAGCAATGGAAAGAATTTATTTTGGACCTTTCAATTTAGTTGCATATCCAGAAAGTAATATATCATTTAGAGTAAGACCAGACTATGTTTTAGACAGACCTCAAAAATGTTTAGTAGATAACTTATGGATTTCATATAATAAACAGAATCGTAACCACTTTATGGCCTCTATGAATTCGCTATGTCAATACATGGCAGAAAAGAGCAAGCCAAAATTTAAATATTATGTAGTTATTCATGGTAAGACAAATGGTATTTTTCATACTTGGATAGAGGTATTAGAATCCATACAAGGTTTTAAGACTCCACTTTTTAAAGGTTTTAATGACTTTACTGAAGCCGCTAATCATGCTAGAGGATACCTAGGACCAAACTACTATATATCTCCTTCACTAAGACAAAACCCAGACAAAATACCCCAGTATAATGTACAGAAAGACACAGGGAAAATAATTTTCTGTGATCATTGTTCTTCCATGACTGAGAACTTCAAGAAACTCAACGCTCAGAAAGAAGCTCTCCTTATGGAAAATACAAGACTTATCAAACAGGTACAAGTATTAGAAGCAAGGCTTCAGATCAAAATGAAGACTGATGCTGGTACTCAGACACATAAACAGAGTTCTCCATCTCCTCAAAAAATGGATGAGGCGGGTGTGCATTTCCCTCTAAATGCTCAGAAATCCACTGTACCGGATGTTGGTACAGCTAGTCCGGTTCAAACGGTAACCGGTAAAGACAAATCAAATCCGTTCAAGGCTGTCACTTTGCCAAAAAGTGAAGATGAAGATTGTTCTTCATCAAGACAAAAGAAAGAAAGATCGAGTAGTAAGACTTCAAAAAGGATATCAATCTCCAGAAAGAAGAATGAAACCATAGAGACTATAATTAAGCAAACACTAGATAAATTCTTCAGCCAGCAGACTCAAGATAAACATATAAATGAACAACCTGGTACAAGCACAGATAGATTAGTTCCAGAAGAAGATATGGTATCAGAAGAAGACATAAATGAAGATAATAATTTCCAAGATGCTCAGGATCCTCACGAAGACGATGACTCAGGAATGAGTTTCGATTCAATTACCCTGCACAACTTGGATACTTAGTTGAGAAGAAGACAATCCAGAAAAAGACAAGACTATACTAAGTAAATAAAGTTGTAGGTGGGAATGCCCACTTTGTGTCCTGTAAATAATAAAGTTATGTATGAGTCAAGTCCGTGTCAGAAAAGTCAAGTCCGTGTCAGAAAAGATGCTTCCTTTATCACTACTTTCTCAAAAAGAAAGAAAAACTGAGAGGCACGCGTCTGACAAAGTCAAGAAAGAAACAATAATGCATGTGACGATGGGGCCCAATGTGTACCCGACAAGCATTATTACGATTCTTTCTTATCTTTATCTTTTAAAGTGTCGGCCACATATAGAGAGGCCACGTAGTTGTGTTTACGACCACTCCTTTCCCTTAGTTTTTGCCTATAAAAAGGGCTTAAGACTTAGTAGTAAGGTATGAAGGGAAAAAACCAAAAAAAACCACAACATATTCCTCTTCCCTCTCAATGTGTATAACCTTCCCTGAAACCCATAAAATCCATCCCTTGTAAAACATCCAGTGGTGTAATATTTAGAAAGTTTATAAACGTCTCAAGTTCTGTTTCAGTCTTAAGGGGGTTCCCGAAAGGGAAACCTCTCCCCTAGTTACTTCATGTAAGTTCTTATTTACACTTATGTTTTTCCCACAAAAATATTTATGAAGTTTTATTTCTTTTAAACATCATGTAAATGTATGTAAATTTTATTACCCTTAGTATATGGTTAATCTTTTAACTTCTTAGTAACAACGATGGATTAACCTGTAAATTCCTAGGAATTCTGGCTTTGAAAGTCCGCTAAAGTCTGCTGAATAGACGCCAGGACATATGTTGTTAGCCAGGTAGAAATTCCGGGGTGTGGTTAAAGAAGAAGTTATTAAGAGTATAGGTTAAAAGAGAGAGATGAACAGGGTAAGATAAACAGGGTAATTCTGTTAAAAAAAAAAAAAAAAAAAAAAAAAAAAAAAAAAAAAAAAAAAAAAAAAAACCAAACCGGGAAAAACGTAAGCTAAAAGAGCATACATAAGAAGAAACTATAGGAGAGAGGGAGTACTGAGTAGGATTTTTACATCATATTTATTGAAAAACAAACTCCAAGCTACTCCAAGCTAAGTGTCTATTTTTATTTATTGAGAAAACAATTTTAATCTAAGTGTCTCTTTTTATTTGAATATGGGGCCCAATGTGTACCCGACAAGCATTATTACGATTCTTTCTTATCTTTATCTTTTAAAGTGTCGGCCACATATAGAGAGGCCACGTAGTTGTGTTTACGACCACTCCTTTCCCTTAGTTTTTGCCTATAAAAAGGGCTTAAGACTTAGTAGTAAGGTATGAATGGAAAAAACCAAAAAAAAAAACCACAACATATTCCTCTTCCCTCTCAATGTGTATAACCTTCCCTGAAACCCATAAAATCCATCCCTTGTAAAACATCCAGTGGTGTAATATTTAGAAAGTTTATAAACGTCTCAAGTTCTGTTTCAGTCTTAAGGGGGTTCCCGAAAGGGAAACCTCTCCCCTAGTTACTTCATGTAAGTTCTTATTTACACTTATGTTTTTCCCACAAAAATATTTATGAAGTTTTATTTCTTTTAAACATCATGTAAATGTATGTAAATTTTATTACCCTTAGTATATGGTTAATCTTTTAACTTCTTAGTAACAACGATGGATTAACCTGTAAATTCCTAGGAATTCTGGCTTTGAAAGTCCGCTAAAGTCTGCTGAATAGACGCCAGGACATATGTTGTTAGCCAGGTAGAAATTCCGGGGTGTGGTTAAAGAAGAAGTTATTAAGAGTATAGGTTAAAAGAGAGAGATGAACAGGGTAAGATAAACAGGGTAATTCTGTTAAAAAAAAAAAAAAAAAAAAAAAAAAAAAAAAAAAAAAAAAAAAAAAAAAAAAAAAAAAAAACCAAACCGGGAAAAACGTAAGCTAAAAGAGCATACATAAGAAGAAACTATAGGAGAGAGGGAGTACTGAGTAGGATTTTTACATCATATTTATTGAAAAACAAACTCCAAGCTACTCCAAGCTAAGTGTCTATTTTTATTTATTGAGAAAACAATTTTAATCTAAGTGTCTCTTTATATTTGGTATCAGAGCGAGAAGGTTTTGGGAACATTTCCTTCACTCGCATATTTATGTATGAAAAAACACTCATCTTTTCAGAAAATAAGAAATAACTATTTTCATTTACACAGAGCTAGCTTCTCAGAAAACAGGATAGGAAATAATAATATATTATCTAGAATATGTAGGAAACAACCTAAGATGGAACAAAACCAAGAGCTTAATGAGATAATAGACATAGATAAGGATTTACAAATCTTTCAACAACATCAGTTAAAATTACTAAATCCAAAAACACTATACAACACAGGATATTTCTCTTCAGACAACCAGTTATATAGACATTACAGAGAAGAGCAAATATCAGCCTTAGGAGAAGATTCTAAAATATTAGACCTAGTAAATACTAACTCCTTAAAACAAATAAAATATAATAAAATGGTTTTAATGCATATGGGATTAATTGTCATAGGCATTAAAGGACTAACCAGAAAAAATCTGGGATCTAAAGTATTAATAACTATATACGATGATCGATGGTCAGATATTAAAAAATCGATCATAGGATTAACAGAAGTAGATATGACAAATAATGGAGGAATATTTTACATTAGTCCAGATTTCTTAATGAATTTAAAAGAATTTGGAAAAAATATTAAGATAGGAGTTCAAACTAAAGGATACGAAGAAATGAATAGTGGAAATAATTTATTAATGTGCATAGGTTTTATTGGTAAATTAACCTTAAGTAGCAATACCAAATTTAAATTAAAGGTAAATGATGTAGTTGAAATAATGGGTAATAAAGGCATAAGTCTTATAAAACCAATAAAAATAGATCCAGAAATATATGCAGGATTAGAATGGAATCTAAATAAATTTACAAAACCAAAGACTTTTACACCAGACTCACACTTACTATATACAACAAGTAAAGGTGAAACTTCGGTAAGATTTACAGATTATAACTATACTACAAAAAGAATTCTAGACGACGATGAAACCGAAAGTAATGTAGAAACAGAAAGTGAATTTATGAATATAGAAGTTTTACAAGAAGGATATGAAGTAGATATAGCAATAGAAAAAGCAGAAAATCTAGCAGAAGAACATAAAAACATAACTTTTAAATGTAAAGGATGTCAAAAAGGCAATATGTTAATAAACGAATGTAGGGAACATTTCAGAACCTGCTTGAAACGCAGTGATAATTTAGGATATAGAAATAATGAACCCTTCCTAAATAAATTCGAAGAAGATACATTTTCAGTATTAAGTTCTAATATTAGTTACAAAGAATTAGCTGAATTAGAACCAGCCAGCTCCTCTAGTGCTAGCCCTTTCCAACAAACGAATCCTAATCCTCAACCAATAGATTACAGTACAGGAAATGTACCTAGAAGACCTGCAATAAGAGTAAACCCAGACACAGAAGTAAAAGACTACATAAAACCAGCAGGAAAAAGAATGCCCATAGAAGAACCTATTAAACTCCAAGAAGGAGGTAGTAAAGGAAAAATCTTAAATATTGCAGCACACGATCCCCAAATGTGGGATACAGTAATAGATTTATGGAAAGGAATAGTAGCAGCTGATTACTTAAGACATTACACTGAAACCGATACAGAAACAATGTATAAATATTTAGAAACTTTCTTAGGAGAATCCGCTAAAGCTACGTGGGAAAGTTTTAAAACTAATTGCCCACATGATTTTCAAATATTATTAAGTATGGGACCAAATCCCTATAATTTTACAAATAAAATGCACATGTTATTAACTGGAAAAGATCCGAATAGTGGATTGATAGCTTTACAAAAAGAAGCATTAATAAAATTAGAACAATTAAGCATTTCACACTGGGTATACATAAAGAAATTTTTACAAGATTATTTCTATTATTGTACCATAAGTGGAAACACGTTTAATGAAGAATTAGGTAAAAAATTATTTAATAAATTACCTGGAGCATTAGGAAGAGAAATAGAAGATAGATAGTATAAAAGAGATGGGGTAGCAGCAAACCCGAATTTTAAATGGACAATAGGACATAGAGCACAACATATAATGGATATCTTAACGGAAAAATGTACAAATATACAGATACAAAAACAACTAAAAAGAAATGAAATGAATTTCTGTAAATCAGTTATATACACAACCCAGAATTACGATCAAAAACCACATAAAAAATACAGGAAACAAAATAAACAAAAACCATATGGTAGAAAACAATATTTCTTACGAAAATCAAAAGCTAAAAAACCCTGGTTAAATAGGGATAGACATGTTAGAAAATATAGAAATGATAGAAATTACAGAAATAAGCTAGAATGTTATACGTGTGGCAGTACAGATCATTTAGCCAATATATGCCCCAAAAGAAATAATAATAGAACAAGAAATTCTCAGCTAATAGAAGATTTTCAAGAAACACTTTTAAATGTCGATGAATACATGTCAGATACAGAAAGTATATATTCCATAATTAGCATTGATATAACTGATCAAGATAATAAATCTGTTTCTTCAGACTCAGAGGAAGATAACTTAGTCAATGAATTAGGCCAAGAGATAGATGATCTAGATTTGAATAACCTAGTAATAAATAATCTAATGAATGTCACACAAGAATGTGAACATGATTTCCAACGGAATAAGGGTTTAGATAGTAATAGGTGTCGCAAATGTAGTTGGTACCCAAGTAAAGATAATAGGGCAAAATGTAAAAAATGTTACTTAGAAGCATGTATAAATTGTATAGAAAATACTTTAAAAATAAAAGTAGAATCACAAACCAATAATGGACAAAAATATACAAATAATCAGATTTTAAATCTAAGGGTATCTACCTTAGAAACTCGATTAAATGATCTAGAACAAAGATTAACTACTCTAGAAAAAGGAAAAATGAAAGAAGAAATAGAGACCCAAGAGACAGTAGGCACAGTACATTTAGATAAACTAGAAGCAGAACTTATGAACACAGAAAAGAATAACACAACTCTTATATGTAATGAAGACAAAGAATTCTCTACTATAAAAGTTCTGGTAAAAATTAAAATACAAAATATAGAAATAGAAACGCTAGCTTTAATAGATCCAGGATGTACTAGCTGTTTAATTAACAAAGCAATAGTACCAGAACATCTAATAAAACTACTTGAAAGACCCATACTAGCCACTCAAATGGATGGCACTCAGAATGTTAATCGATATTATATAGAAAATGCGCAAATAAGTTTCTTAAATACTTGTAATCAATTTTACAACCCAGTCTATAAGGTAAATAGAATATTAGCTAGAGATTTAAACATAGGCTCAGACTTTGTCATAGGATTAAAATTTTGTATACAAGATAAAGGAGGATGTCTTCTGACAAGAGACGGGATAATGTTATTTAAAGATCTAACTTACACACCAGTTCAGACAAAAATCCTGCCTACAATACATAGAACATTAAATACGAATAAAAAGAAAACTCTTCAAGAGCCTTGCTGCGAAGATTGCCAAAATACACAATGCAGCAACCTGTCGAAAGAAAATACAAAAAATTATACTCTACTTAATGTAGAAGGAGAGGAATATTTAGAACCTATAGAGAAGGAATATACGTTAATTAGTATAGAAACCCAATTCTATAATTTCAGGAAAGGAATAGATAAAATAGGGATAATAAACGGCCCAAAAGATTTAGACAATATAATATCTATATTAGACAAAATGGAAATAATAGGAGAAAAGCCATTAGCTCATTGGGATGCTAATGAATTAACGTGTAAATTAGATATTATAAACCCAGAATATACTATAAAAACAGCCCCTATAGAAGCAAATAATGAAGACACTAATGAATTTGATACACAGATAAAGGAACTTTTAAAGTTAGGAGTAATAAGAAGATCTACATCTAAACATAGATCAGCAGCTTTTATAGTGAGAAATCATAGTGAGCAAGTAAGAGGAAAAGCTCGTATGGTTATAAATTACAAAAGATTAAATGATAATACCAGAACAGACGCATATAAACTACCAGACAAGAATGAATTAATCAATAGAATCCAAAATAAAAGGATATATAGCAAATTTGACTGTAAATCCGGATATTGGCAAGTAAAGATGCATCCAGAAAGCATCGAATGGACAGCATTCACATGTCCCGGAGGACATTTCGAATGGTTAGTCATGCCTTTCGGATTAAAGACAGCCCCACCAATTTTTCAACGAAAAATGGATAACATTTTCGGAGAATATAAGCATTTCATATTAGTCTATGTAGATGATATTTTAGTATTCAGTCAAAACATGCAAGAACATCTAGGACATTTACAAATAGTCTTTAGATTATTCGTCAAACATGGAATAATAGTAAGTAAAAAGAAGATGGAATTATGTAAAACCTATATTAATTTCTTAGGAATAACATTAGGAAATGGAAAGGTAAAATTACAACCACATATAGCCAAAAAGGTATTAGAAATGCCAGATAAACTAGAAAAAACAAAAGATTTACAAAAATTTCTAGGTTTAGTAAATTATGCTAGAAATTTCATACAAGATTTAGGAAAAATAGCTGGACCCTTATATGCCAAAACAGGTAGTAAAGGACAGAAAAATTTCAACATAGAGGATGTAAAATTAGTCCAAAAAATAAAGGAAAAAGTAAAAAATATTCCAGATTTAAAAATACCATTAGAATCAGATTATCTAATTATTCAAACCGATGGAAGCGATTTAGGATGGGGAGCTATCCTAAAAGCTAGACCAAATAAATACAGTAATAAAAACGAAGAACAAATATGTGGTTACCAGAGCGGAGCTTATAAAGAAAAAGGGAATAAAAGCTCTATAGATTTAGAAGTATTGGCAATAATATATGGGCTAAATAGTTTTAAGTTATATATATTAAATAAAGAAGAAATTTTAGTCAGAACAGATTGTGAAGCCATAGTAAAATTTCACCAGAAAATAAATGATAAAACTAGCAGTAGGAGAAGATGGTTAAACTTTTTAGATACAATATCTATCTATAAAAATATTATTTTCGAACATATTAAGGGAAAAGAAAATGACTTAGCTGACCAACTAAGTCGACTACAGTTAGGAATAAATAAATAAAGCTGAGTTTTATTTATTTGTTTTCAGCATGAGACCAACAAGCCAGCCTCCTGCAGATAAGGGCAAAGGCATAGGTACTTCATCAGACTCCTACCAACAGAGTGTATTAGGTAATCTAAATTTTAGACCAATAGACTCTATAGAAGCAATGGAAAGAATTTATTTTGGACCTTTCAATTTAGTTGCATATCCAGAAAGTAATATATCATTTAGAGTAAGACCAGACTATGTTTTAGACAGACCTCAAAAATGTTTAGTAGATAACTTATGGATTTCATATAATAAACAGAATCGTAACCACTTTATGGCCTCTATGAATTCGCTATGTCAATACATGGCAGAAAAGAGCAAGCCAAAATTTAAATATTATGTAGTTATTCATGGTAAGACAAATGGTATTTTTCATACTTGGATAGAGGTATTAGAATCCATACAAGGTTTTAAGACTCCACTTTTTAAAGGTTTTAATGACTTTACTGAAGCCGCTAATCATGCTAGAGGATACCTAGGACCAAACTACTATATATCTCCTTCACTAAGACAAAACCCAGACAAAATACCCCAGTATAATGTACAGAAAGACACAGGGAAAATAATTTTCTGTGATCATTGTTCTTCCATGACTGAGAACTTCAAGAAACTCAACGCTCAGAAAGAAGCTCTCCTTATGGAAAATACAAGACTTATCAAACAGGTACAAGTATTAGAAGCAAGGCTTCAGATCAAAATGAAGACTGATGCTGGTACTCAGACACATAAACAGAGTTCTCCATCTCCTCAAAAAATGGATGAGGCGGGTGTGCATTTCCCTCTAAATGCTCAGAAATCCACTGTACCGGATGTTGGTACAGCTAGTCCGGTTCAAACGGTAACCGGTAAAGACAAATCAAATCCGTTCAAGGCTGTCACTTTGCCAAAAAGTGAAGATGAAGATTGTTCTTCATCAAGACAAAAGAAAGAAAGATCGAGTAGTAAGACTTCAAAAAGGATATCAATCTCCAGAAAGAAGAATGAAACCATAGAGACTATAATTAAGCAAACACTAGATAAATTCTTCAGCCAGCAGACTCAAGATAAACATATAAATGAACAACCTGGTACAAGCACAGATAGATTAGTTCCAGAAGAAGATATGGTATCAGAAGAAGACATAAATGAAGATAATAATTTCCAAGATGCTCAGGATCCTCACGAAGACGATGACTCAGGAATGAGTTTCGATTCAATTACCCTGCACAACTTGGATACTTAGTTGAGAAGAAGACAATCCAGAAAAAGACAAGACTATACTAAGTAAATAAAGTTGTAGGTGGGAATGCCCACTTTGTGTCCTGTAAATAATAAAGTTATGTAAAAGTCAAGTCCGTGTCAGAAAAGATGCTTCCTTTATCACTACTTTCTCAAAAAGAAAGAAAAACTGAGAGGCACGCGTCTGACAAAGTCAAGAAAGAAACAATAATGCATGTGACGATGGGGCCCAATGTGTACCCGACAAGCATTATTACGATTCTTTCTTATCTTTATCTTTTAAAGTGTCGGCCACATATAGAGAGGCCACGTAGTTGTGTTTACGACCACTCCTTTCCCTTAGTTTTTGCCTATAAAAAGGGCTTAAGACTTAGTAGTAAGGTATGAATGGAAAAAACCAAAAAAAAACCACAACATATTCCTCTTCCCTCTCAATGTGTATAACCTTCCCTGAAACCCATAAAATCCATCCCTTGTAAAACATCCAGTGGTGTAATATTTAGAGAGTTTATAAACGTTTCAAGTTCTGTTTCAGTCTTAAGGGGGTTCCCGAAAGGGAAACCTCTCCCCTAGTTACTTCATGTAAGTTCTTATTTACACTTATGTTTTTCCCACAAAAATATTTATGAAGTTTTATTTCTTTTAAACATCATGTAAATGTATGTAAATTTTATTACCCTTAGTATATGGTTAATCTTTTAACTTCTTAGTAACAACGATGGATTAACCTGTAAATTCCTAGGAATTCTGGCTTTGAAAGTCCGCTAAAGTCTGCTGAATAGACGCCAGGACATATGTTGTTAGCCAGGTAGAAATTCCGGGGTGTGGTTAAAGAAGAAGTTATTAAGAGTATAGGTTAAAAGAGAGAGATGAACAGGGTAAGATAAACAGGGTAATTCTGTTTAAAAAAAAAAAAAAAAAAAAAAAAAAAAAAAAAAAAAAAAAAAAAAAAAAAAACCAAACCGGGAAAAACGTAAGCTAAAAGAGCATACATAAGAAGAAACTATAGGAGAGAGGGAGTACTGAGTAGGATTTTTACATCATATTTATTGAAAAACAAACTCCAAGCTACTCCAAGCTAAGTGTCTATTTTTATTTATTGAGAAAACAACTTTAATCTAAGTGTCTCTTTATATTTGGTACCAAATATAAAGAGACACTTAGATTAAAATTGTTTTCTCAATAAATAAAAATAGACACTTAGCTTGGAGTAGCTTGGAGTTTGTTTTTCAATAAATATGATGTAAAAATCCTACTCAGTACTCCCTCTCTCCTATAGTTTCTTCTTATGTATGCTCTTTTAGCTTACGTTTTTCCCGGTTTGGTTTTTTTTTTTTTTTTTTTTTTTTTTTTTTTTTTTTTAACAGAATTACCCTGTTTATCTTACCCTGTTCATCTCTCTCTTTTAACCTATACTCTTAATAACTTCTTCTTTAACCACACCCCGGAATTTCTACCTGGCTAACAACATATGTCCTGGCGTCTATTCAGCAGACTTTAGCGGACTTTCAAAGCCAGAATTCCTAGGAATTTACAGGTTAATCCATCGTTGTTACTAAGAAGTTAAAAGATTAACCATATACTAAGGGTAATAAAATTTACATACATTTACATGATGTTTAAAAGAAATAAAACTTCATAAATATTTTTGTGGGAAAAACATAAGTGTAAATAAGAACTTACATGAAGTAACTAGGGGAGAGGTTTCCCTTTCGGGAACCCCCTTAAGACTGAAACAGAACTTGAGACGTTTATAAACTTTCTAAATATTACACCACTGGATGTTTTACAAGGGATGGATTTTATGGGTTTCAGGGAAGGTTATACACATTGAGAGGGAAGAGGAATATGTTGTGGTTTTTTTTTTTGGTTTTTTCCATTCATACCTTACTACTAAGTCTTAAGCCCTTTTTATAGGCAAAAACTAAGGGAAAGGAGTGGTCGTAAACACAACTACGTGGCCTCTCTATATGTGGCCGACACTTTAAAAGATAAAGATAAGAAAGAATCGTAATAATGCTTGTCGGGTACACATTGGGCCCCATCGTCACATGCATTATTGTTTCTTTCTTGACTTTGTCAGACGCGTGCCTCTCAGTTTTTCTTTCTTTTTGAGAAAGTAGTGATAAAGGAAGCATCTTTTCTGACACGGACTTGACTTTTACATAACTTTATTATTTACAGGACACAAAGTGGGCATTCCCA
Organism: Capsicum pubescens; assembly: GCA_030864215.1. Classification (NCBI taxonomy): domain Eukaryota; kingdom Viridiplantae; phylum Streptophyta; class Magnoliopsida; order Solanales; family Solanaceae; genus Capsicum; species Capsicum pubescens. The sequence goes on along the minus strand of CM061543.1, from coordinate 281,171,377 downwards.
CCTACAACTTTATTTACTTAGTATAGTCTTGTCTTTTTCTGGATTGTCTTCTTCTCAACTAAGTATCCAAGTTGTGCAGGGTAATTGAATCGAAACTCATTCCTGAGTCATCGTCTTCGTGAGGATCCTGAGCATCTTGGAAATTATTATCTTCATTTATGTCTTCTTCTGATACCATATCTTCTTCTGGAACTAATCTATCTGTGCTTGTACCAGGTTGTTCATTTATATGTTTATCTTGAGTCTGCTGGCTGAAGAATTTATCTAGTGTTTGCTTAATTATAGTCTCTATGGTTTCATTCTTCTTTCTGGAGATTGATATCCTTTTTGAAGTCTTACTACTCGATCTTTCTTTCTTTTGTCTTGATGAAGAACAATCTTCATCTTCACTTTTTGGCAAAGTGACAGCCTTGAACGGATTTGATTTGTCTTTACCGGTTACCGTTTGAACCGGACTAGCTGTACCAACATCCGGTACAGTGGATTTCTGAGCATTTAGAGGGAAATGCACACCCGCCTCATCCATTTTTTGAGGAGATGGAGAACTCTGTTTATGTGTCTGAGTACCAGCATCAGTCTTCATTTTGATCTGAAGCCTTGCTTCTAATACTTGTACCTGTTTGATAAGTCTTGTATTTTCCATAAGGAGAGCTTCTTTCTGAGCGTTGAGTTTCTTGAAGTTCTCAGTCATGGAAGAACAATGATCACAGAAAATTATTTTCCCTGTGTCTTTCTGTACATTATACTGGGGTATTTTGTCTGGGTTTTGTCTTAGTGAAGGAGATATATAGTAGTTTGGTCCTAGGTATCCTCTAGCATGATTAGCGGCTTCAGTAAAGTCATTAAAACCTTTAAAAAGTGGAGTCTTAAAACCTTGTATGGATTCTAATACCTCTATCCAAGTATGAAAAATACCATTTGTCTTACCATGAATAACTACATAATATTTAAATTTTGGCTTGCTCTTTTCTGCCATGTATTGACATAGCGAATTCATAGAGGCCATAAAGTGGTTACGATTCTGTTTATTATATGAAATCCATAAGTTATCTACTAAACATTTTTGAGGTCTGTCTAAAACATAGTCTGGTCTTACTCTAAATGATATATTACTTTCTGGATATGCAACTAAATTGAAAGGTCCAAAATAAATTCTTTCCATTGCTTCTATAGAGTCTATTGGTCTAAAATTTAGATTACCTAATACACTCTGTTGGTAGGAGTCTGATGAAGTACCTATGCCTTTGCCCTTATCTGCAGGAGGCTGGCTTGTTGGTCTCATGCTGAAAACAAATAAATAAAACTCAGCTTTATTTATTTATTCCTAACTGTAGTCGACTTAGTTGGTCAGCTAAGTCATTTTCTTTTCCCTTAATATGTTCGAAAATAATATTTTTATAGATAGATATTGTATCTAAAAAGTTTAACCATCTTCTCCTACTGCTAGTTTTATCATTTATTTTCTGGTGAAATTTTACTATGGCTTCACAATCTGTTCTGACTAAAATTTCTTCTTTATTTAATATATATAACTTAAAACTATTTAGCCCATATATTATTGCCAATACTTCTAAATCTATAGAGCTTTTATTCCCTTTTTCTTTATAAGCTCCGCTCTGGTAACCACATATTTGTTCTTCGTTTTTATTACTGTATTTATTTGGTCTAGCTTTTAGGATAGCTCCCCATCCTAAATCGCTTCCATCGGTTTGAATAATTAGATAATCTGATTCTAATGGTATTTTTAAATCTGGAATATTTTTTACTTTTTCCTTTATTTTTTGGACTAATTTTACATCCTCTATGTTGAAATTTTTCTGTCCTTTACTACCTGTTTTGGCATATAAGGGTCCAGCTATTTTTCCTAAATCTTGTATGAAATTTCTAGCATAATTTACTAAACCTAGAAATTTTTGTAAATCTTTTGTTTTTTCTAGTTTATCTGGCATTTCTAATACCTTTTTGGCTATATGTGGTTGTAATTTTACCTTTCCATTTCCTAATGTTATTCCTAAGAAATTAATATAGGTTTTACATAATTCCATCTTCTTTTTACTTACTATTATTCCATGTTTGACGAATAATCTAAAGACTATTTGTAAATGTCCTAGATGTTCTTGCATGTTTTGACTGAATACTAAAATATCATCTACATAGACTAATATGAAATGCTTATATTCTCCGAAAATGTTATCCATTTTTCGTTGAAAAATTGGTGGGGCTGTCTTTAATCCGAAAGGCATGACTAACCATTCGAAATGTCCTCCGGGACATGTGAATGCTGTCCATTCGATGCTTTCTGGATGCATCTTTACTTGCCAATATCCGGATTTACAGTCAAATTTGCTATATATCCTTTTATTTTGGATTCTATTGATTAATTCATTCTTGTCTGGTAGTTTATATGCGTCTGTTCTGGTATTATCATTTAATCTTTTGTAATTTATAACCATACGAGCTTTTCCTCTTACTTGCTCACTATGATTTCTCACTATAAAAGCTGCTGATCTATGTTTAGATGTAGATCTTCTTATTACTCCTAACTTTAAAAGTTCCTTTATCTGTGTATCAAATTCATTAGTGTCTTCATTATTTGCTTCTATAGGGGCTGTTTTTATAGTATATTCTGGGTTTATAATATCTAATTTACACGTTAATTCATTAGCATCCCAATGAGCTAATGGCTTTTCTCCTATTATTTCCATTTTGTCTAATATAGATATTATATTGTCTAAATCTTTTGGGCCGTTTATTATCCCTATTTTATCTATTCCTTTCCTGAAATTATAGAATTGGGTTTCTATACTAATTAACGTATATTCCTTCTCTATAGGTTCTAAATATTCCTCTCCTTCTACATTAAGTAGAGTATAATTTTTTGTATTTTCTTTCGACAGGTTGCTGCATTGTGTATTTTGGCAATCTTCGCAGCAAGGCTCTTGAAGAGTTTTCTTTTTATTCGTATTTAATGTTCTATGTATTGTAGGCAGGATTTTTGTCTGAACTGGTGTGTAAGTTAGATCTTTAAATAACATTATCCCGTCTCTTGTCAGAAGACATCCTCCTTTATCTTGTATACAAAATTTTAATCCTATGACAAAGTCTGAGCCTATGTTTAAATCTCTAGCTAATATTCTATTTACCTTATAGACTGGGTTGTAAAATTGATTACAAGTATTTAAGAAACTTATTTGCGCATTTTCTATATAATATCGATTAACATTCTGAGTGCCATCCATTTGAGTGGCTAGTATGGGTCTTTCAAGTAGTTTTATTAGATGTTCTGGTACTATTGCTTTGTTAATTAAACAGCTAGTACATCCTGGATCTATTAAAGCTAGCGTTTCTATTTCTATATTTTGTATTTTAATTTTTACCAGAACTTTTATAGTAGAGAATTCTTTGTCTTCATTACATATAAGAGTTGTGTTATTCTTTTCTGTGTTCATAAGTTCTGCTTCTAGTTTATCTAAATGTACTGTGCCTACTGTCTCTTGGGTCTCTATTTCTTCTTTCATTTTTCCTTTTTCTAGAGTAGTTAATCTTTGTTCTAGATCATTTAATCGAGTTTCTAAGGTAGATACCCTTAGATTTAAAATCTGATTATTTGTATATTTTTGTCCATTATTGGTTTGTGATTCTACTTTTATTTTTAAAGTATTTTCTATACAATTTATACATGCTTCTAAGTAACATTTTTTACATTTTGCCCTATTATCTTTACTTGGGTACCAACTACATTTGCGACACCTATTACTATCTAAACCCTTATTCCGTTGGAAATCATGTTCACATTCTTGTGTGACATTCATTAGATTATTTATTACTAGGTTATTCAAATCTAGATCATCTATCTCTTGGCCTAATTCATTGACTAAGTTATCTTCCTCTGAGTCTGAAGAAACAGATTTATTATCTTGATCAGTTATATCAATGCTAATTATGGAATATATACTTTCTGTATCTGACATGTATTCATCGACATTTAAAAGTGTTTCTTGAAAATCTTCTATTAGCTGAGAATTTCTTGTTCTATTATTATTTCTTTTGGGGCATATATTGGCTAAATGATCTGTACTGCCACACGTATAACATTCTAGCTTATTTCTGTAATTTCTATCATTTCTATATTTTCTAACATGTCTATCCCTATTTAACCAGGGTTTTTTAGCTTTTGATTTTCGTAAGAAATATTGTTTTCTACCATATGGTTTTTGTTTATTTTGTTTCCTGTATTTTTTATGTGGTTTTTGATCGTAATTCTGGGTTGTGTATATAACTGATTTACAGAAATTCATTTCATTTCTTTTTAGTTGTTTTTGTATCTGTATATTTGTACATTTTTCCGTTAAGATATCCATTATATGTTGTGCTCTATGTCCTATTGTCCATTTAAAATTCGGGTTTGCTGCTACCCCATCTCTTTTATACCATCTATCTTCTATTTCTCTTCCTAATGCTCCAGGTAATTTATTAAATAATTTTTTACCTAATTCTTCATTAAACGTGTTTCCACTTATGGTACAATAATAGAAATAATCTTGTAAAAATTTCTTTATGTATACCCAGTGTGAAATGCTTAATTGTTCTAATTTTATTAATGCTTCTTTTTGTAAAGCTATCAATCCACTATTCGGATCTTTTCCAGTTAATAACATGTGCATTTTATTTGTAAAATTATAGGGATTTGGTCCCATACTTAATAATATTTGAAAATCATGTGGGCAATTAGTTTTAAAACTTTCCCACGTAGCTTTAGCGGATTCTCCTAAGAAAGTTTCTAAATATTTATACATTGTTTCTGTATCGGTTTCAGTGTAATGTCTTAAGTAATCAGCTGCTACTATTCCTTTCCATAAATCTATTACTGTATCCCACATTTGGGGATCGTGTGCTGCAATATTTAAGATTTTTCCTTTACTACCTCCTTCTTGGAGTTTAATAGGTTCTTCTATGGGCATTCTTTTTCCTGCTGGTTTTATGTAGTCTTTTACTTCTGTGTCTGGGTTTACTCTTATTGCAGGTCTTCTAGGTACATTTCCTGTACTGTAATCTATTGGTTGAGGATTAGGATTCGTTTGTTGGAAAGGGCTAGCACTAGAGGAGCTGGCTGGTTCTAATTCAGCTAATTCTTTGTAACTAATATTAGAACTTAATACTGAAAATGTATCTTCTTCGAATTTATTTAGGAAGGGTTCATTATTTCTATATCCTAAATTATCACTGCGTTTCAAGCAGGTTCTGAAATGTTCCCTACATTCGTTTATTAACATATTGCCTTTTTGACATCCTTTACATTTAAAAGTTATGTTTTTATGTTCTTCTGCTAGATTTTCTGCTTTTTCTATTGCTATATCTACTTCATATCCTTCTTGTAAAACTTCTATATTCATAAATTCACTTTCTGTTTCTACATTACTTTCGGTTTCATCGTCGTCTAGAATTCTTTTTGTAGTATAGTTATAATCTGTAAATCTTACCGAAGTTTCACCTTTACTTGTTGTATATAGTAAGTATGAGTCTGGTGTAAAAGTCTTTGGTTTTGTAAATTTATTTAGATTCCATTCTAATCCTGCATATATTTCTGGATCTATTTTTATTGGTTTTATAAGACTTATGCCTTTATTACCCATTATTTCAACTACATCATTTACCTTTAATTTAAATTTGGTATTGCTACTTAAGGTTAATTTACCAATAAAACCTATGCACATTAATAAATTATTTCCACTATTCATTTCTTCGTATCCTTTAGTTTGAACTCCTATCTTAATATTTTTTCCAAATTCTTTTAAATTCATTAAGAAATCTGGACTAATGTAAAATATTCCTCCATTATTTGTCATATCTACTTCTGTTAATCCTATGATCGATTTTTTAATATCTGACCATCGATCATCGTATATAGTTATTAATACTTTAGATCCCAGATTTTTTCTGGTTAGTCCTTTAATGCCTATGACAATTAATCCCATATGCATTAAAACCATTTTATTATATTTTATTTGTTTTAAGGAGTTAGTATTTACTAGGTCTAATATTTTAGAATCTTCTCCTAAGGCTGATATTTGCTCTTCTCTGTAATGTCTATATAACTGGTTGTCTGAAGAGAAATATCCTGTGTTGTATAGTGTTTTTGGATTTAGTAATTTTAACTGATGTTGTTGAAAGATTTGTAAATCCTTATCTATGTCTATTATCTCATTAAGCTCTTGGTTTTGTTCCATCTTAGGTTGTTTCCTACATATTCTAGATAATATATTATTATTTCCTATCCTGTTTTCTGAGAAGCTAGCTCTGTGTAAATGAAAATAGTTATTTCTTATTTTCTGAAAAGATGAGTGTTTTTTCATACATAAATATGCGAGTGAAGGAAATGTTCCCAAAACCTTCTCGCTCTGATACCAAATATAAAGAGACACTTAGATTAAAGTTGTTTTCTCAATAAATAAAAATAGACACTTAGCTTGGAGTAGCTTGGAGTTTGTTTTTCAATAAATATGATGTAAAAATCCTACTCAGTACTCCCTCTCTCCTATAGTTTCTTCTTATGTATGCTCTTTTAGCTTACGTTTTTCCCGGTTTGGTTTTTTTTTTTTTTTTTTTTTTTTTTTTTTTTTTTTTTTTTTTTTTTTTTTTTAACAGAATTACCCTGTTTCTCTTACCCTGTTCATCTCTCTCTTTTAACCTATACTCTTAATAACTTCTTCTTTAACCACACCCCGGAATTTCTACCTGGCTAACAACATATGTCCTGGCGTCTATTCAGCAGACTTTGGTGCGGTGAACGTGGAACGAACACGTGACCTTCAGATACTAGTGTCTATTTTTATTTATTGAGAAAACAATTTTAATCTAAGTGTCTCTTTATATTAGTCTATTTTTATTTATTGAGAAAACAATTTTAATCTAAGTGTCTCTTTATATTTGGTATCAGAGCGAGAAGGTTTTGGGAACATTTCCTTCACTCGCATATTTATGTATGAAAAAACACTCATCTTTTCAGAAAATAAGAAATAACTATTTTCATTTACACAGAGATTATCGAATAAGACAGAATATTTTAGCTAAAAAATACGACTTTGAACAACGAAGAAATACATTAATAGAAACTAATAGACTATATAATACTTATAATATTACTAGACCAGTTTGTGATACGTTGATAAGTACCCTAAATAAAGAAATATTAAATTGTGATAAAGATCTAGAAAATATTAATATAAGAATAAATTGGCTTAACGAATATATTAGTAGAAAAAATTACCAGCTAGGATAATAAAAACGACCAAACATATAATACCTACCTCTGTATGAAACAACATAGATCTTTCCAACTCGTAAGGTGTGACTATTTCTTTTTGCATCTAGAATATAAAAAATTACGAGATATTAAGAATAGAAAAAGGCACTTAGAAGAAAGTTTAGAAAAACTAAAGAACGCCTGTGTAGAAAATCCAGCTCTCAATAGATCCAAAAAGGCATATAAATTAGTAGGAAGAATACATTGGGAAATACAAGGTTGCGAAAGTGACCTAGAACAAAAGATTAGAGTAATAAATTGGATTAAAACAAGCATTAGCAAAAGAGCTTATCAGTTAGGATAATAAATGCCCATAAGATATATTCATTATATTAGAGAAGTACAGAGTCAGTATTATAGAGAAGTTATTTATAACCGCGAAATTACTAAAATAAGAGCTCAATTTATAGAAAAATTAGAAAAATTGGATAGGGACATAAAAAGGCTAGAAGCTGATATCATAAAATATAGAGAAAAAACAGATCACTACGCCTTAGTTGCCATAAGTATAAATCATTACAAAAAAATTCTACTTAGTAAACGTTTTAATTTAATCGAAACAATAGAAGAATTAGACGCGGATTTAACTTGGTCAAAAAGTAGATTAAAATATCAAACAAAGCTAAGTAAAAAGTACCTCAACGTAAATATCTCTGGATAACAAAATAGCTTCGTTAAAACGATTAGAATATTTAGATCTTAGTTTTCAGCCAGAAAAGAAATATAGAATACTAAAAAATAATACTACTATAAGGTGTAATTTTAACCAAGGAGAACAGGTAAATTAACCTTAAGTAGCAATACCAAATTTAAATTAAAGGTAAATGATGTAGTTGAAATAATGGGTAATAAAGGCATAAGTCTTATAAAACCAATAAAAATAGATCCAGAAATATATGCAGGATTAGAATGGAATCTAAATAAATTTACAAAACCAAAGACTTTTACACCAGACTCACACTTACTATATACAACAAGTAAAGGTGAAACTTCGGTAAGATTTACAGATTATAACTATACTACAAAAAGAATTCTAGACGACGATGAAACCGAAAGTAATGTAGAAACAGAAAGTGAATTTATGAATATAGAAGTTTTACAAGAAGGATATGAAGTAGATATAGCAATAGAAAAAGCAGAAAATCTAGCAGAAGAACATAAAAACATAACTTTTAAATGTAAAGGATGTCAAAAAGGCAATATGTTAATAAACGAATGTAGGGAACATTTCAGAACCTGCTTGAAACGCAGTGATAATTTAGGATATAGAAATAATGAACCCTTCCTAAATAAATTCGAAGAAGATACATTTTCAGTATTAAGTTCTAATATTAGTTACAAAGAATTAGCTGAATTAGAACCAGCCAGCTCCTCTAGTGCTAGCCCTTTCCAACAAACGAATCCTAATCCTCAACCAATAGATTACAGTACAGGAAATGTACCTAGAAGACCTGCAATAAGAGTAAACCCAGACACAGAAGTAAAAGACTACATAAAACCAGCAGGAAAAAGAATGCCCATAGAAGAACCTATTAAACTCCAAGAAGGAGGTAGTAAAGGAAAAATCTTAAATATTGCAGCACACGATCCCCAAATGTGGGATACAGTAATAGATTTATGGAAAGGAATAGTAGCAGCTGATTACTTAAGACATTACACTGAAACCGATACAGAAACAATGTATAAATATTTAGAAACTTTCTTAGGAGAATCCGCTAAAGCTACGTGGGAAAGTTTTAAAACTAATTGCCCACATGATTTTCAAATATTATTAAGTATGGGACCAAATCCCTATAATTTTACAAATAAAATGCACATGTTATTAACTGGAAAAGATCCGAATAGTGGATTGATAGCTTTACAAAAAGAAGCATTAATAAAATTAGAACAATTAAGCATTTCACACTGGGTATACATAAAGAAATTTTTACAAGATTATTTCTATTATTGTACCATAAGTGGAAACACGTTTAATGAAGAATTAGGTAAAAAATTATTTAATAAATTACCTGGAGCATTAGGAAGAGAAATAGAAGATAGAAGGTATAAAAGAGATGGGGTAGCAGCAAACCCGAATTTTAAATGGACAATAGGACATAGAGCACAACATATAATGGATATCTTAACGGAAAAATGTACAAATATACAGATACAAAAACAACTAAAAAGAAATGAAATGAATTTCTGTAAATCAGTTATATACACAACCCAGAATTACGATCAAAAACCACATAAAAAATACAGGAAACAAAATAAACAAAAACCATATGGTAGAAAACAATATTTCTTACGAAAATCAAAAGCTAAAAAACCCTGGTTAAATAGGGATAGACATGTTAGAAAATATAGAAATGATAGAAATTACAGAAATAAGCTAGAATGTTATACGTGTGGCAGTACAGATCATTTAGCCAATATATGCCCCAAAAGAAATAATAATAGAACAAGAAATTCTCAGCTAATAGAAGATTTTCAAGAAACACTTTTAAATGTCGATGAATACATGTCAGATACAGAAAGTATATATTCCATAATTAGCATTGATATAACTGATCAAGATAATAAATCTGTTTCTTCAGACTCAGAGGAAGATAACTTAGTCAATGAATTAGGCCAAGAGATAGATGATCTAGATTTGAATAACCTAGTAATAAATAATCTAATGAATGTCACACAAGAATGTGAACATGATTTCCAACGGAATAAGGGTTTAGATAGTAATAGGTGTCGCAAATGTAGTTGGTACCCAAGTAAAGATAATAGGGCAAAATGTAAAAAATGTTACTTAGAAGCATGTATAAATTGTATAGAAAATACTTTAAAAATAAAAGTAGAATCACAAACCAATAATGGACAAAAATATACAAATAATCAGATTTTAAATCTAAGGGTATCTACCTTAGAAACTCGATTAAATGATCTAGAACAAAGATTAACTACTCTAGAAAAAGGAAAAATGAAAGAAGAAATAGAGACCCAAGAGACAGTAGGCACAGTACATTTAGATAAACTAGAAGCAGAACTTATGAACACAGAAAAGAATAACACAACTCTTATATGTAATGAAGACAAAGAATTCTCTACTATAAAAGTTCTGGTAAAAATTAAAATACAAAATATAGAAATAGAAACGCTAGCTTTAATAGATCCAGGATGTACTAGCTGTTTAATTAACAAAGCAATAGTACCAGAACATCTAATAAAACTACTTGAAAGACCCATACTAGCCACTCAAATGGATGGCACTCAGAATGTTAATCGATATTATATAGAAAATGCGCAAATAAGTTTCTTAAATACTTGTAATCAATTTTACAACCCAGTCTATAAGGTAAATAGAATATTAGCTAGAGATTTAAACATAGGCTCAGACTTTGTCATAGGATTAAAATTTTGTATACAAGATAAAGGAGGATGTCTTCTGACAAGAGACGGGATAATGTTATTTAAAGATCTAACTTACACACCAGTTCAGACAAAAATCCTGCCTACAATACATAGAACATTAAATACGAATAAAAAGAAAACTCTTCAAGAGCCTTGCTGCGAAGATTGCCAAAATACACAATGCAGCAACCTGTCGAAAGAAAATACAAAAAATTATACTCTACTTAATGTAGAAGGAGAGGAATATTTAGAACCTATAGAGAAGGAATATACGTTAATTAGTATAGAAACCCAATTCTATAATTTCAGGAAAGGAATAGATAAAATAGGGATAATAAACGGCCCAAAAGATTTAGACAATATAATATCTATATTAGACAAAATGGAAATAATAGGAGAAAAGCCATTAGCTCATTGGGATGCTAATGAATTAACGTGTAAATTAGATATTATAAACCCAGAATATACTATAAAAACAGACTCTATAGAAGCAATGGAAAGAATTTATTTTGGACCTTTCAATTTAGTTGCATATCCAGAAAGTAATATATCATTTAGAGTAAGACCAGACTATGTTTTAGACAGACCTCAAAAATGTTTAGTAGATAACTTATGGATTTCATATAATAAACAGAATCGTAACCACTTTATGGCCTCTATGAATTCGCTATGTCAATACATGGCAGAAAAGAGCAAGCCAAAATTTAAATATTATGTAGTTATTCATGGTAAGACAAATGGTATTTTTCATACTTGGATAGAGGTATTAGAATCCATACAAGGTTTTAAGACTCCACTTTTTAAAGGTTTTAATGACTTTACTGAAGCCGCTAATCATGCTAGAGGATACCTAGGACCAAACTACTATATATCTCCTTCACTAAGACAAAACCCAGACAAAATACCCCAGTATAATGTACAGAAAGACACAGGGAAAATAATTTTCTGTGATCATTGTTCTTCCATGACTGAGAACTTCAAGAAACTCAACGCTCAGAAAGAAGCTCTCCTTATGGAAAATACAAGACTTATCAAACAGGTACAAGTATTAGAAGCAAGGCTTCAGATCAAAATGACGACTGATGCTGGTACTCAGACACATAAACAGAGTTCTCCATCTCCTCAAAAAATGGATGAGGCGGGTGTGCATTTCCCTCTAAATGCTCAGAAATCCACTGTACCGGATGTTGGTACAGCTAGTCCGGTTCAAACGGTAACCGGTAAAGACAAATCAAATCCGTTCAAGGCTGTCACTTTGCCAAAAAGTGAAGATGAAGATTGTTCTTCATCAAGACAAAAGAAAGAAAGATCGAGTAGTAAGACTTCAAAAAGGATATCAATCTCCAGAAAGAAGAATGAAACCATAGAGACTATAATTAAGCAAACACTAGATAAATTCTTCAGCCAGCAGACTCAAGATAAACATATAAATGAACAACCTGGTACAAGCACAGATAGATTAGTTCCAGAAGAAGATATGGTATCAGAAGAAGACATAAATGAAGATAATAATTTCCAAGATGCTCAGGATCCTCACGAAGACGATGACTCAGGAATGAGTTTCGATTCAATTACCCTGCACAACTTGGATACTTAGTTGAGAAGAAGACAATCCAGAAAAAGACAAGACTATACTAAGTAAATAAAGTTGTAGGTGGGAATGCCCACTTTGTGTCCTGTAAATAATAAAGTTATGTATGAGTCAAGTCCGTGTCAGAAAAGTCAAGTCCGTGTCAGAAAAGATGCTTCCTTTATCACTACTTTCTCAAAAAGAAAGAAAAACTGAGAGGCACGCGTCTGACAAAGTCAAGAAAGAAACAATAATGCATGTGACGATGGGGCCCAATGTGTACCCGACAAGCATTATTACGATTCTTTCTTATCTTTATCTTTTAAAGTGTCGGCCACATATAGAGAGGCCACGTAGTTGTGTTTACGACCACTCCTTTCCCTTAGTTTTTGCCTATAAAAAGGGCTTAAGACTTAGTAGTAAGGTATGAATGGAAAAAACCAAAAAAAAACCACAACATATTCCTCTTCCCTCTCAATGTGTATAACCTTCCCTGAAACCCATAAAATCCATCCCTTGTAAAACATCCAGTGGTGTAATATTTAGAGAGTTTATAAACGTTTCAAGTTCTGTTTCAGTCTTAAGGGGGTTCCCGAAAGGGAAACCTCTCCCCTAGTTACTTCATGTAAGTTCTTATTTACACTTATGTTTTTCCCACAAAAATATTTATGAAGTTTTATTTCTTTTAAACATCATGTAAATGTATGTAAATTTTATTACCCTTAGTATATGGTTAATCTTTTAACTTCTTAGTAACAACGATGGATTAACCTGTAAATTCCTAGGAATTCTGGCTTTGAAAGTCCGCTAAAGTCTGCTGAATAGACGCCAGGACATATGTTGTTAGCCAGGTAGAAATTCCGGGGTGTGGTTAAAGAAGAAGTTATTAAGAGTATAGGTTAAAAGAGAGAGATGAACAGGGTAAGATAAACAGGGTAATTCTGTTTAAAAAAAAAAAAAAAAAAAAAAAAAAAAAAAAAAAAAAAAAAAACCAAACCGGGAAAAACGTAAGCTAAAAGAGCATACATAAGAAGAAACTATAGGAGAGAGGGAGTACTGAGTAGGATTTTTACATCATATTTATTGAAAAACAAACTCCAAGCTACTCCAAGCTAAGTGTCTATTTTTATTTATTGAGAAAACAATTTTAATCTAAGTGTCTCTTTATATTTGCTAAGTGTCTATTTTTATTTATTGAGAAAACAATTTTAATCTAAGTGTCTCTTTATATTAGTCTATTTTTATTTATTGAGAAAACAATTTTAATCTAAGTGTCTCTTTATATTTTTGAAGTCTTACTACTCGATCTTTCTTTCTTTTGTCTTGATGAAGAACAATCTTCATCTTCACTTTTTGGCAAAGTGACAGCCTTGAACGGATTTGATTTGTCTTTACCGGTTACCGTTTGAACCGGACTAGCTGTACCAACATCCGGTACAGTGGATTTCTGAGCATTTAGAGGGAAATGCACACCCGCCTCATCCATTTTTTGAGGAGATGGAGAACTCTGTTTATGTGTCTGAGTACCAGCATCAGTCTTCATTTTGATCTGAAGCCTTGCTTCTAATACTTGTACCTGTTTGATAAGTCTTGTATTTTCCATAAGGAGAGCTTCTTTCTGAGCGTTGAGTTTCTTGAAGTTCTCAGTCATGGAAGAACAATGATCACAGAAAATTATTTTCCCTGTGTCTTTCTGTACATTATACTGGGGTATTTTGTCTGGGTTTTGTCTTAGTGAAGGAGATATATAGTAGTTTGGTCCTAGGTATCCTCTAGCATGATTAGCGGCTTCAGTAAAGTCATTAAAACCTTTAAAAAGTGGAGTCTTAAAACCTTGTATGGATTCTAATACAAATTTGGCAATCTTCGCAGCAAGGCTCTTGAAGAGTTTTCTTTTTATTCGTATTTAATGTTCTATGTATTGTAGGCAGGATTTTTGTCTGAACTGGTGTGTAAGTTAGATCTTTAAATAACATTATCCCGTCTCTTGTCAGAAGACATCCTCCTTTATTTACACTTATGTTTTTCCCACAAAAATATTTATGAAGTTTTATTTCTTTTAAACATCATGTAAATGTATGTAAATTTTATTACCCTTAGTATATGGTTAATCTTTTAACTTCTTAGTAACAACGATGGATTAACCTGTAAATTCCTAGGAATTCTGGCTTTGAAAGTCCGCTAAAGTCTGCTGAATAGACGCCAGGACATATGTTGTTAGCCAGGTAGAAATTCCGGGGTGTGGTTAAAGAAGAAGTTATTAAGAGTATAGGTTAAAAGAGAGAGATGAACAGGGTAAGATAAACAGGGTAATTCTGTTTAAAAAAAAAAAAAAAAAAAAAAAAAAAAAAAAAAAAAAAAAAAAACCAAACCGGGAAAAACGTAAGCTAAAAGAGCATACATAAGAAGAAACTATAGGAGAGAGGGAGTACTGAGTAGGATTTTTACATCATATTTATTGAAAAACAAACTCCAAGCTACTCCAAGCTAAGTGTCTATTTTTATTTATTGAGAAAACAACTTTAATCTAAGTGTCTCTTTATATTTGGTATCAGAGCGAGAAGGTTTTGGGAACATTTCCTTCACTCGCATATTTATGTATGAAAAAACACTCATCTTTTCAGAAAATAAGAAATAACTATTTTCATTTACACAGAGATTATCGAATAAGACAGAATATTTTAGCTAAAAAATACGACTTTGAACAACGAAGAAATAAACTAATAGACTATATAATACTTATAATATTACTAGACCAGTTTGTGATACGTTGATAAGTACCCTAAATAAAGAAATATTAAATTGTGATAAAGATCTAGAAAATATTAATATAAGAATAAATTGGCTTAACGAATATATTAGTAGAAAAAATTACCAGCTAGGATAATAAAAACGACCAAACATATAATACCTACCTCTGTATGAAACAACATAGATCTTTCCAACTCGTAAGGTGTGACTATTTCTTTTTGCATCTAGAATATAAAAAATTACGAGATATTAAGAATAGAAAAAGGCACTTAGAAGAAAGTTTAGAAAAACTAAAGAACGCCTGTGTAGAAAATCCAGCTCTCAATAGATCCAAAAAGGCATATAAATTAGTAGGAAGAATACATTGGGAAATACAAGGTTGCGAAAGTGACCTAGAACAAAAGATTAGAGTAATAAATTGGATTAAAACAAGCATTAGCAAAAGAGCTTATCAGTTAGGATAATAAATGCCCATAAGATATATTCATTATATTAGAGAAGTACAGAGTCAGTATTATAGAGAAGTTATTTATAACCGCGAAATTACTAAAATAAGAGCTCAATTTATAGAAAAATTAGAAAAATTGGATAGGGACATAAAAAGGCTAGAAGCTGATATCATAAAATATAGAGAAAAAACAGATCACTACGCCTTAGTTGCCATAAGTATAAATCATTACAAAAAAAATTCTACTTAGTGAACGTTTTAATTTAATCGAAACAATAGAAGAATTAGACGCGGATTTAACTTGGTCAAAAAGTAGATTAAAATATCAAACAAAGCTAAGTAAAAAGTACCTCAACGTAAATATCTCTGGATAACAAAATAGCTTCGTTAAAACGATTAGAATATTTAGATCTTAGTTTTCAGCCAGAAAAGAAATATAGAATACTAAAAAATAATACTACTATAAGGTGTAATTTTAACCAAGGAGAACAGGTAAATTAACCTTAAGTAGCAATACCAAATTTAAATTAAAGGTAAATGATGTAGTTGAAATAATGGGTAATAAAGGCATAAGTCTTATAAAACCAATAAAAATAGATCCAGAAATATATGCAGGATTAGAATGGAATCTAAATAAATTTACAAAACCAAAGACTTTTACACCAGACTCACACTTACTATATACAACAAGTAAAGGTGAAACTTCGGTAAGATTTACAGATTATAACTATACTACAAAAAGAATTCTAGACGACGATGAAACCGAAAGTAATGTAGAAACAGAAAGTGAATTTATGAATATAGAAGTTTTACAAGAAGGATATGAAGTAGATATAGCAATAGAAAAAGCAGAAAATCTAGCAGAAGAACATAAAAACATAACTTTTAAATGTAAAGGATGTCAAAAAGGCAATATGTTAATAAACGAATGTAGGGAACATTTCAGAACCTGCTTGAAACGCAGTGATAATTTAGGATATAGAAATAATGAACCCTTCCTAAATAAATTCGAAGAAGATACATTTTCAGTATTAAGTTCTAATATTAGTTACAAAGAATTAGCTGAATTAGAACCAGCCAGCTCCTCTAGTGCTAGCCCTTTCCAACAAACGAATCCTAATCCTCAACCAATAGATTACAGTACAGGAAATGTACCTAGAAGACCTGCAATAAGAGTAAACCCAGACACAGAAGTAAAAGACTACATAAAACCAGCAGGAAAAAGAATGCCCATAGAAGAACCTATTAAACTCCAAGAAGGAGGTAGTAAAGGAAAAATCTTAAATATTGCAGCACACGATCCCCAAATGTGGGATACAGTAATAGATTTATGGAAAGGAATAGTAGCAGCTGATTACTTAAGACATTACACTGAAACCGATACAGAAACAATGTATAAATATTTAGAAACTTTCTTAGGAGAATCCGCTAAAGCTACGTGGGAAAGTTTTAAAACTAATTGCCCACATGATTTTCAAATATTATTAAGTATGGGACCAAATCCCTATAATTTTACAAATAAAATGCACATGTTATTAACTGGAAAAGATCCGAATAGTGGATTGATAGCTTTACAAAAAGAAGCATTAATAAAATTAGAACAATTAAGCATTTCACACTGGGTATACATAAAGAAATTTTTACAAGATTATTTCTATTATTGTACCATAAGTGGAAACACGTTTAATGAAGAATTAGGTAAAAAATTATTTAATAAATTACCTGGAGCATTAGGAAGAGAAATAGAAGATAGATGGTATAAAAGAGATGGGGTAGCAGCAAACCCGAATTTTAAATGGACAATAGGACATAGAGCACAACATATAATGGATATCTTAACGGAAAAATGTACAAATATACAGATACAAAAACAACTAAAAAGAAATGAAATGAATTTCTGTAAATCAGTTATATACACAACCCAGAATTACGATCAAAAACCACATAAAAAATACAGGAAACAAAATAAACAAAAACCATATGGTAGAAAACAATATTTCTTACGAAAATCAAAAGCTAAAAAACCCTGGTTAAATAGGGATAGACATGTTAGAAAATATAGAAATGATAGAAATTACAGAAATAAGCTAGAATGTTATACGTGTGGCAGTACAGATCATTTAGCCAATATATGCCCCAAAAGAAATAATAATAGAACAAGAAATTCTCAGCTAATAGAAGATTTTCAAGAAACACTTTTAAATGTCGATGAATACATGTCAGATACAGAAAGTATATATTCCATAATTAGCATTGATATAACTGATCAAGATAATAAATCTGTTTCTTCAGACTCAGAGGAAGATAACTTAGTCAATGAATTAGGCCAAGAGATAGATGATCTAGATTTGAATAACCTAGTAATAAATAATCTAATGAATGTCACACAAGAATGTGAACATGATTTCCAACGGAATAAGGGTTTAGATAGTAATAGGTGTCGCAAATGTAGTTGGTACCCAAGTAAAGATAATAGGGCAAAATGTAAAAAATGTTACTTAGAAGCATGTATAAATTGTATAGAAAATACTTTAAAAATAAAAGTAGAATCACAAACCAATAATGGATAAAAATATACAAATAATCAGATTTTAAATCTAAGGGTATCTACCTTAGAAACTCGATTAAATGATCTAGAACAAAGATTAACTACTCTAGAAAAAGGAAAAATGAAAGAAGAAATAGAGACCCAAGAGACAGTAGGCACAGTACATTTAGATAAACTAGAAGCAGAACTTATGAACACAGAAAAGAATAACACAACTCTTATATGTAATGAAGACAAAGAATTCTCTACTATAAAAGTTCTGGTAAAAATTAAAATACAAAATATAGAAATAGAAACGCTAGCTTTAATAGATCCAGGATGTACTAGCTGTTTAATTAACAAAGCAATAGTACCAGAACATCTAATAAAACTACTTGAAAGACCCATACTAGCCACTCAAATGGATGGCACTCAGAATGTTAATCGATATTATATAGAAAATGCGCAAATAAGTTTCTTAAATACTTGTAATCAATTTTACAACCCAGTCTATAAGGTAAATAGAATATTAGCTAGAGATTTAAACATAGGCTCAGACTTTGTCATAGGATTAAAATTTTGTATACAAGATAAAGGAGGATGTCTTCTGACAAGAGACGGGATAATGTTATTTAAAGATCTAACTTACACACCAGTTCAGACAAAAATCCTGCCTACAATACATAGAACATTAAATACGAATAAAAAGAAAACTCTTCAAGAGCCTTGCTGCGAAGATTGCCAAAATACACAATGCAGCAACCTGTCGAAAGAAAATACAAAAAATTATACTCTACTTAATGTAGAAGGAGAGGAATATTTAGAACCTATAGAGAAGGAATATACGTTAATTAGTATAGAAACCCAATTCTATAATTTCAGGAAAGGAATAGATAAAATAGGGATAATAAACGGCCCAAAAGATTTAGACAATATAATATCTATATTAGACAAAATGGAAATAATAGGAGAAAAGCCATTAGCTCATTGGGATGCTAATGAATTAACGTGTAAATTAGATATTATAAACCCAGAATATACTATAAAAACAGCCCCTATAGAAGCAAATAATGAAGACACTAATGAATTTGATACACAGATAAAGGAACTTTTAAAGTTAGGAGTAATAAGAAGATCTACATCTAAACATAGATCAGCAGCTTTTATAGTGAGAAATCATAGTGAGCAAGTAAGAGGAAAAGCTCGTATGGTTATAAATTACAAAAGATTAAATGATAATACCAGAACAGACGCATATAAACTACCAGACAAGAATGAATTAATCAATAGAATCCAAAATAAAAGGATATATAGCAAATTTGACTGTAAATCCGGATATTGGCAAGTAAAGATGCATCCAGAAAGCATCGAATGGACAGCATTCACATGTCCCGGAGGACATTTCGAATGGTTAGTCATGCCTTTCGGATTAAAGACAGCCCCACCAATTTTTCAACGAAAAATGGATAACATTTTCGGAGAATATAAGCATTTCATATTAGTCTATGTAGATGATATTTTAGTATTCAGTCAAAACATGCAAGAACATCTAGGACATTTACAAATAGTCTTTAGATTATTCGTCAAACATGGAATAATAGTAAGTAAAAAGAAGATGGAATTATGTAAAACCTATATTAATTTCTTAGGAATAACATTAGGAAATGGAAAGGTAAAATTACAACCACATATAGCCAAAAAGGTATTAGAAATGCCAGATAAACTAGAAAAAACAAAAGATTTACAAAAATTTCTAGGTTTAGTAAATTATGCTAGAAATTTCATACAAGATTTAGGAAAAATAGCTGGACCCTTATATGCCAAAACAGGTAGTAAAGGACAGAAAAATTTCAACATAGAGGATGTAAAATTAGTCCAAAAAATAAAGGAAAAAGTAAAAAATATTCCAGATTTAAAAATACCATTAGAATCAGATTATCTAATTATTCAAACCGATGGAAGCGATTTAGGATGGGGAGCTATCCTAAAAGCTAGACCAAATAAATACAGTAATAAAAACGAAGAACAAATATGTGGTTACCAGAGCGGAGCTTATAAAGAAAAAGGGAATAAAAGCTCTATAGATTTAGAAGTATTGGCAATAATATATGGGCTAAATAGTTTTAAGTTATATATATTAAATAAAGAAGAAATTTTAGTCAGAACAGATTGTGAAGCCATAGTAAAATTTCACCAGAAAATAAATGATAAAACTAGCAGTAGGAGAAGATGGTTAAACTTTTTAGATACAATATCTATCTATAAAAATATTATTTTCGAACATATTAAGGGAAAAGAAAATGACTTAGCTGACCAACTAAGTCGACTACAGTTAGGAATAAATAAATAAAGCTGAGTTTTATTTATTTGTTTTCAGCATGAGACCAACAAGCCAGCCTCCTGCAGATAAGGGCAAAGGCATAGGTACTTCATCAGACTCCTACCAACAGAGTGTATTAGGTAATCTAAATTTTAGACCAATAGACTCTATAGAAGCAATGGAAAGAATTTATTTTGGACCTTTCAATTTAGTTGCATATCCAGAAAGTAATATATCATTTAGAGTAAGACCAGACTATGTTTTAGACAGACCTCAAAAATGTTTAGTAGATAACTTATGGATTTCATATAATAAACAGAATCGTAACCACTTTATGGCCTAACAGACCTCAAAAATGTTTAGTAGATAACTTATGGATTTCATATAATAAACAGAATCGTAACCACTTTATGGCCTCTATGAATTCGCTATGTCAATACATGGCAGAAAAGAGCAAGCCAAAATTTAAATATTATGTAGTTATTCATGGTAAGACAAATGGTATTTTTCATACTTGGATAGAGGTATTAGAATCCATACAAGGTTTTAAGACTCCACTTTTTAAAGGTTTTAATGACTTTACTGAAGCCGCTAATCATGCTAGAGGATACCTAGGACCAAACTACTATATATCTCCTTCACTAAGACAAAACCCAGACAAAATACCCCAGTATAATGTACAGAAAGACACAGGGAAAATAATTTTCTGTGATCATTGTTCTTCCATGACTGAGAACTTCAAGAAACTCAACGCTCAGAAAGAAGCTCTCCTTATGGAAAATACAAGACTTATCAAACAGGTACAAGTATTAGAAGCAAGGCTTCAGATCAAAATGAAGACTGATGCTGGTACTCAGACACATAAACAGAGTTCTCCATCTCCTCAAAAAATGGATGAGGCGGGTGTGCATTTCCCTCTAAATGCTCAGAAATCCACTGTACCGGATGTTGGTACAGCTAGTCCGGTTCAAACGGTAACCGGTAAAGACAAATCAAATCCGTTCAAGGCTGTCACTTTGCCAAAAAGTGAAGATGAAGATTGTTCTTCATCAAGACAAAAGAAAGAAAGATCGAGTAGTAAGACTTCAAAAAGGATATCAATCTCCAGAAAGAAGAATGAAACCATAGAGACTATAATTAAGCAAACACTAGATAAATTCTTCAGCCAGCAGACTCAAGATAAACATATAAATGAACAACCTGGTACAAGCACAGATAGATTAGTTCCAGAAGAAGATATGGTATCAGAAGAAGACATAAATGAAGATAATAATTTCCAAGATGCTCAGGATCCTCACGAAGACGATGACTCAGGAATGAGTTTCGATTCAATTACCCTGCACAACTTGGATACTTAGTTGAGAAGAAGACAATCCAGAAAAAGACAAGACTATACTAAGTAAATAAAGTTGTAGGTGGGAATGCCCACTTTGTGTCCTGTAAATAATAAAGTTATGTAAAAGTCAAGTCCGTGTCAGAAAAGATGCTTCCTTTATCACTACTTTCTCAAAAAGAAAGAAAAACTGAGAGGCACGCGTCTGACAAAGTCAAGAAAGAAACAATAATGCATGTGACGATGGGGCCCAATGTGTACCCGACAAGCATTATTACGATTCTTTCTTATCTTTATCTTTTAAAGTGTCGGCCACATATAGAGAGGCCACGTAGTTGTGTTTACGACCACTCCTTTCCCTTAGTTTTTGCCTATAAAAAGGGCTTAAGACTTAGTAGTAAGGTATGAATGGAAAAAACCAAAAAAAAAACCACAACATATTCCTCTTCCCTCTCAATGTGTATAACCTTCCCTGAAACCCATAAAATCCATCCCTTGTAAAACATCCAGTGGTGTAATATTTAGAAAGTTTATAAACGTCTCAAGTTCTGTTTCAGTCTTAAGGGGGTTCCCGAAAGGGAAACCTCTCCCCTAGTTACTTCATGTAAGTTCTTATTTACACTTATGTTTTTCCCACAAAAATATTTATGAAGTTTTATTTCTTTTAAACATCATGTAAATGTATGTAAATTTTATTACCCTTAGTATATGGTTAATCTTTTAACTTCTTAGTAACAACGATGGATTAACCTGTAAATTCCTAGGAATTCTGGCTTTGAAAGTCCGCTAAAGTCTGCTGAATAGACGCCAGGACATATGTTGTTAGCCAGGTAGAAATTCCGGGGTGTGGTTAAAGAAGAAGTTATTAAGAGTATAGGTTAAAAGAGAGAGATGAACAGGGTAAGATAAACAGGGTAATTCTGTTAAAAAAAAAAAAAAAAAAAAAAAAAAAAAAAAAAAAAAAAAAAAAAAAACCAAACCGGGAAAAACGTAAGCTAAAAGAGCATACATAAGAAGAAACTATAGGAGAGAGGGAGTACTGAGTAGGATTTTTACATCATATTTATTGAAAAACAAACTCCAAGCTACTCCAAGCTAAGTGTCTATTTTTATTTATTGAGAAAACAACTTTAATCTAAGTGTCTCTTTATATTTGGGTTTGCTGCTACCCCATCTCTTTTATACCATCTATCTTCTATTTCTCTTCCTAATGCTCCAGGTAATTTATTAAATAATTTTTTACCTAATTCTTCATTAAACGTGTTTCCACTTATGGTACAATAATAGAAATAATCTTGTAAAAATTTCTTTATGTATACCCAGTGTGAAATGCTTAATTGTTCTAATTTTATTAATGCTTCTTTTTGTAAAGCTATCAATCCACTATTCGGATCTTTTCAGAAAATAAGAAATAACTATTTTCATTTACACAGAGCTAGCTTCTCAGAAAACAGGATAGGAAATAATAATATATTATCTAGAATATGTAGGAAACAACCTAAGATGGAACAAAACCAAGAGCTTAATGAGATAATAGACATAGATAAGGATTTACAAATCTTTCAACAACATCAGTTAAAATTACTAAATCCAAAAACACTATACAACACAGGATATTTCTCTTCAGACAACCAGTTATATAGACATTACAGAGAAGAGCAAATATCAGCCTTAGGAGAAGATTCTAAAATATTAGACCTAGTAAATACTAACTCCTTAAAACAAATAAAATATAATAAAATGGTTTTAATGCATATGGGATTAATTGTCATAGGCATTAAAGGACTAACCAGAAAAAATCTGGGATCTAAAGTATTAATAACTATATACGATGATCGATGGTCAGATATTAAAAAATCGATCATAGGATTAACAGAAGTAGATATGACAAATAATGGAGGAATATTTTACATTAGTCCAGATTTCTTAATGAATTTAAAAGAATTTGGAAAAAATATTAAGATAGGAGTTCAAACTAAAGGATACGAAGAAATGAATAGTGGAAATAATTTATTAATGTGCATAGGTTTTATTGGTAAATTAACCTTAAGTAGCAATACCAAATTTAAATTAAAGGTAAATGATGTAGTTGAAATAATGGGTAATAAAGGCATAAGTCTTATAAAACCAATAAAAATAGATCCAGAAATATATGCAGGATTAGAATGGAATCTAAATAAATTTACAAAACCAAAGACTTTTACACCAGACTCACACTTACTATATACAACAAGTAAAGGTGAAACTTCGGTAAGATTTACAGATTATAACTATACTACAAAAAGAATTCTAGACGACGATGAAACCGAAAGTAATGTAGAAACAGAAAGTGAATTTATGAATATAGAAGTTTTACAAGAAGGATATGAAGTAGATATAGCAATAGAAAAAGCAGAAAATCTAGCAGAAGAACATAAAAACATAACTTTTAAATGTAAAGGATGTCAAAAAGGCAATATGTTAATAAACGAATGTAGGGAACATTTCAGAACCTGCTTGAAACGCAGTGATAATTTAGGATATAGAAATAATGAACCCTTCCTAAATAAATTCGAAGAAGATACATTTTCAGTATTAAGTTCTAATATTAGTTACAAAGAATTAGCTGAATTAGAACCAGCCAGCTCCTCTAGTGCTAGCCCTTTCCAACAAACGAATCCTAATCCTCAACCAATAGATTACAGTACAGGAAATGTACCTAGAAGACCTGCAATAAGAGTAAACCCAGACACAGAAGTAAAAGACTACATAAAACCAGCAGGAAAAAGAATGCCCATAGAAGAACCTATTAAACTCCAAGAAGGAGGTAGTAAAGGAAAAATCTTAAATATTGCAGCACACGATCCCCAAATGTGGGATACAGTAATAGATTTATGGAAAGGAATAGTAGCAGCTGATTACTTAAGACATTACACTGAAACCGATACAGAAACAATGTATAAATATTTAGAAACTTTCTTAGGAGAATCCGCTAAAGCTACGTGGGAAAGTTTTAAAACTAATTGCCCACATGATTTTCAAATATTATTAAGTATGGGACCAAATCCCTATAATTTTACAAATAAAATGCACATGTTATTAACTGGAAAAGATCCGAATAGTGGATTGATAGCTTTACAAAAAGAAGCATTAATAAAATTAGAACAATTAAGCATTTCACACTGGGTATACATAAAGAAATTTTTACAAGATTATTTCTATTATTGTACCATAAGTGGAAACACGTTTAATGAAGAATTAGGTAAAAAATTATTTAATAAATTACCTGGAGCATTAGGAAGAGAAATAGAAGATAGATGGTATAAAAGAGATGGGGTAGCAGCAAACCCGAATTTTAAATGGACAATAGGACATAGAGCACAACATATAATGGATATCTTAACGGAAAAATGTACAAATATACAGATACAAAAACAACTAAAAAGAAATGAAATGAATTTCTGTAAATCAGTTATATACACAACCCAGAATTACGATCAAAAACCACATAAAAAATACAGGAAACAAAATAAACAAAAACCATATGGTAGAAAACAATATTTCTTACGAAAATCAAAAGCTAAAAAACCCTGGTTAAATAGGGATAGACATGTTAGAAAATATAGAAATGATAGAAATTACAGAAATAAGCTAGAATGTTATACGTGTGGC
Organism: Capsicum pubescens; assembly: GCA_030864215.1. Taxonomy (NCBI): domain Eukaryota; kingdom Viridiplantae; phylum Streptophyta; class Magnoliopsida; order Solanales; family Solanaceae; genus Capsicum; species Capsicum pubescens. Next base: position 281,146,087 of record CM061543.1, on the reverse strand, counting down.
AGTACAGATCATTTAGCCAATATATGCCCCAAAAGAAATAATAATAGAACAAGAAATTCTCAGCTAATAGAAGATTTTCAAGAAACACTTTTAAATGTCGATGAATACATGTCAGATACAGAAAGTATATATTCCATAATTAGCATTGATATAACTGATCAAGATAATAAATCTGTTTCTTCAGACTCAGAGGAAGATAACTTAGTCAATGAATTAGGCCAAGAGATAGATGATCTAGATTTGAATAACCTAGTAATAAATAATCTAATGAATGTCACACAAGAATGTGAACATGATTTCCAACGGAATAAGGGTTTAGATAGTAATAGGTGTCGCAAATGTAGTTGGTACCCAAGTAAAGATAATAGGGCAAAATGTAAAAAATGTTACTTAGAAGCATGTATAAATTGTATAGAAAATACTTTAAAAATAAAAGTAGAATCACAAACCAATAATGGACAAAAATATACAAATAATCAGATTTTAAATCTAAGGGTATCTACCTTAGAAACTCGATTAAATGATCTAGAACAAAGATTAACTACTCTAGAAAAAGGAAAAATGAAAGAAGAAATAGAGACCCAAGAGACAGTAGGCACAGTACATTTAGATAAACTAGAAGCAGAACTTATGAACACAGAAAAGAATAACACAACTCTTATATGTAATGAAGACAAAGAATTCTCTACTATAAAAGTTCTGGTAAAAATTAAAATACAAAATATAGAAATAGAAACGCTAGCTTTAATAGATCCAGGATGTACTAGCTGTTTAATTAACAAAGCAATAGTACCAGAACATCTAATAAAACTACTTGAAAGACCCATACTAGCCACTCAAATGGATGGCACTCAGAATGTTAATCGATATTATATAGAAAATGCGCAAATAAGTTTCTTAAATACTTGTAATCAATTTTACAACCCAGTCTATAAGGTAAATAGAATATTAGCTAGAGATTTAAACATAGGCTCAGACTTTGTCATAGGATTAAAATTTTGTATACAAGATAAAGGAGGATGTCTTCTGACAAGAGACGGGATAATGTTATTTAAAGATCTAACTTACACACCAGTTCAGACAAAAATCCTGCCTACAATACATAGAACATTAAATACGAATAAAAAGAAAACTCTTCAAGAGCCTTGCTGCGAAGATTGCCAAAATACACAATGCAGCAACCTGTCGAAAGAAAATACAAAAAATTATACTCTACTTAATGTAGAAGGAGAGGAATATTTAGAACCTATAGAGAAGGAATATACGTTAATTAGTATAGAAACCCAATTCTATAATTTCAGGAAAGGAATAGATAAAATAGGGATAATAAACGGCCCAAAAGATTTAGACAATATAATATCTATATTAGACAAAATGGAAATAATAGGAGAAAAGCCATTAGCTCATTGGGATGCTAATGAATTAACGTGTAAATTAGATATTATAAACCCAGAATATACTATAAAAACAGACTCTATAGAAGCAATGGAAAGAATTTATTTTGGACCTTTCAATTTAGTTGCATATCCAGAAAGTAATATATCATTTAGAGTAAGACCAGACTATGTTTTAGACAGACCTCAAAAATGTTTAGTAGATAACTTATGGATTTCATATAATAAACAGAATCGTAACCACTTTATGGCCTCTATGAATTCGCTATGTCAATACATGGCAGAAAAGAGCAAGCCAAAATTTAAATATTATGTAGTTATTCATGGTAAGACAAATGGTATTTTTCATACTTGGATAGAGGTATTAGAATCCATACAAGGTTTTAAGACTCCACTTTTTAAAGGTTTTAATGACTTTACTGAAGCCGCTAATCATGCTAGAGGATACCTAGGACCAAACTACTATATATCTCCTTCACTAAGACAAAACCCAGACAAAATACCCCAGTATAATGTACAGAAAGACACAGGGAAAATAATTTTCTGTGATCATTGTTCTTCCATGACTGAGAACTTCAAGAAACTCAACGCTCAGAAAGAAGCTCTCCTTATGGAAAATACAAGACTTATCAAACAGGTACAAGTATTAGAAGCAAGGCTTCAGATCAAAATGACGACTGATGCTGGTACTCAGACACATAAACAGAGTTCTCCATCTCCTCAAAAAATGGATGAGGCGGGTGTGCATTTCCCTCTAAATGCTCAGAAATCCACTGTACCGGATGTTGGTACAGCTAGTCCGGTTCAAACGGTAACCGGTAAAGACAAATCAAATCCGTTCAAGGCTGTCACTTTGCCAAAAAGTGAAGATGAAGATTGTTCTTCATCAAGACAAAAGAAAGAAAGATCGAGTAGTAAGACTTCAAAAAGGATATCAATCTCCAGAAAGAAGAATGAAACCATAGAGACTATAATTAAGCAAACACTAGATAAATTCTTCAGCCAGCAGACTCAAGATAAACATATAAATGAACAACCTGGTACAAGCACAGATAGATTAGTTCCAGAAGAAGATATGGTATCAGAAGAAGACATAAATGAAGATAATAATTTCCAAGATGCTCAGGATCCTCACGAAGACGATGACTCAGGAATGAGTTTCGATTCAATTACCCTGCACAACTTGGATACTTAGTTGAGAAGAAGACAATCCAGAAAAAGACAAGACTATACTAAGTAAATAAAGTTGTAGGTGGGAATGCCCACTTTGTGTCCTGTAAATAATAAAGTTATGTATGAGTCAAGTCCGTGTCAGAAAAGTCAAGTCCGTGTCAGAAAAGATGCTTCCTTTATCACTACTTTCTCAAAAAGAAAGAAAAACTGAGAGGCACGCGTCTGACAAAGTCAAGAAAGAAACAATAATGCATGTGACGATGGGGCCCAATGTGTACCCGACAAGCATTATTACGATTCTTTCTTATCTTTATCTTTTAAAGTGTCGGCCACATATAGAGAGGCCACGTAGTTGTGTTTACGACCACTCCTTTCCCTTAGTTTTTGCCTATAAAAAGGGCTTAAGACTTAGTAGTAAGGTAGGAAGAAAAAAAACCAAAAAAAAAAAACCACAACATATTCCTCTTCCCTCTCAATGTGTATAACCTTCCCTGAAACCCATAAAATCCATCCCTTGTAAAACATCCAGTGGTGTAATATTTAGAGAGTTTATAAACGTTTCAAGTTCTGTTTCAGTCTTAAGGGGGTTCCCGAAAGGGAAACCTCTCCCCTAGTTACTTCATGTAAGTTCTTATTTACACTTATGTTTTTCCCACAAAAATATTTATGAAGTTTTATTTCTTTTAAACATCATGTAAATGTATGTAAATTTTATTACCCTTAGTATATGGTTAATCTTTTAACTTCTTAGTAACAACGATGGATTAACCTGTAAATTCCTAGGAATTCTGGCTTTGAAAGTCCGCTAAAGTCTGCTGAATAGACGCCAGGACATATGTTGTTAGCCAGGTAGAAATTCCGGGGTGTGGTTAAAGAAGAAGTTATTAAGAGTATAGGTTAAAAGAGAGAGATGAACAGGGTAAGATAAACAGGGTAATTCTGTTTAAAAAAAAAAAAAAAATAAAAAAAAAAAAAAAAAAAAAAAAAAAAACCAAACCGGGAAAAACGTAAGCTAAAAGAGCATACATAAGAAGAAACTATAGGAGAGAGGGAGTACTGAGTAGGATTTTTACATCATATTTATTGAAAAACAAACTCCAAGCTACTCCAAGCTAAGTGTCTATTTTTATTTATTGAGAAAACAATTTTAATCTAAGTGTCTCTTTATATTTGGTATCAGAGCGAGAAGGTTTTGGGAACATTTCCTTCACTCGCATATTTATGTATGAAAAAACACTCATCTTTTCAGAAAATAAGAAATAACTATTTTCATTTACACAGAGCTAGCTTCTCAGAAAACAGGATAGGAAATAATAATATATTATCTAGAATATGTAGGAAACAACCTAAGATGGAACAAAACCAAGAGCTTAATGAGATAATAGACATAGATAAGGATTTACAAATCTTTCAACAACATCAGTTAAAATTACTAAATCCAAAAACACTATACAACACAGGATATTTCTCTTCAGACAACCAGTTATATAGACATTACAGAGAAGAGCAAATATCAGCCTTAGGAGAAGATTCTAAAATATTAGACCTAGTAAATACTAACTCCTTAAAACAAATAAAATATAATAAAATGGTTTTAATGCATATGGGATTAATTGTCATAGGCATTAAAGGACTAACCAGAAAAAATCTGGGATCTAAAGTATTAATAACTATATACGATGATCGATGGTCAGATATTAAAAAATCGATCATAGGATTAACAGAAGTAGATATGACAAATAATGGAGGAATATTTTACATTAGTCCAGATTTCTTAATGAATTTAAAAGAATTTGGAAAAAATATTAAGATAGGAGTTCAAACTAAAGGATACGAAGAAATGAATAGTGGAAATAATTTATTAATGTGCATAGGTTTTATTGGTAAATTAACCTTAAGTAGCAATACCAAATTTAAATTAAAGGTAAATGATGTAGTTGAAATAATGGGTAATAAAGGCATAAGTCTTATAAAACCAATAAAAATAGATCCAGAAATATATGCAGGATTAGAATGGAATCTAAATAAATTTACAAAACCAAAGACTTTTACACCAGACTCATACTTACTATATACAACAAGTAAAGGTGAAACTTCGGTAAGATTTACAGATTATAACTATACTACAAAAAGAATTCTAGACGACGATGAAACCGAAAGTAATGTAGAAACAGAAAGTGAATTTATGAATATAGAAGTTTTACAAGAAGGATATGAAGTAGATATAGCAATAGAAAAAGCAGAAAATCTAGCAGAAGAACATAAAAACATAACTTTTAAATGTAAAGGATGTCAAAAAGGCAATATGTTAATAAACGAATGTAGGGAACATTTCAGAACCTGCTTGAAACGCAGTGATAATTTAGGATATAGAAATAATGAACCCTTCCTAAATAAATTCGAAGAAGATACATTTTCAGTATTAAGTTCTAATATTAGTTACAAAGAATTAGCTGAATTAGAACCAGCCAGCTCCTCTAGTGCTAGCCCTTTCCAACAAACGAATCCTAATCCTCAACCAATAGATTACAGTACAGGAAATGTACCTAGAAGACCTGCAATAAGAGTAAACCCAGACACAGAAGTAAAAGACTACATAAAACCAGCAGGAAAAAGAATGCCCATAGAAGAACCTATTAAACTCCAAGAAGGAGGTAGTAAAGGAAAAATCTTAAATATTGCAGCACACGATCCCCAAATGTGGGATACAGTAATAGATTTATGGAAAGGAATAGTAGCAGCTGATTACTTAAGACATTACACTGAAACCGATACAGAAACAATGTATAAATATTTAGAAACTTTCTTAGGAGAATCCGCTAAAGCTACGTGGGAAAGTTTTAAAACTAATTGCCCACATGATTTTCAAATATTATTAAGTATGGGACCAAATCCCTATAATTTTACAAATAAAATGCACATGTTATTAACTGGAAAAGATCCGAATAGTGGATTGATAGCTTTACAAAAAGAAGCATTAATAAAATTAGAACAATTAAGCATTTCACACTGGGTATACATAAAGAAATTTTTACAAGATTATTTCTATTATTGTACCATAAGTGGAAACACGTTTAATGAAGAATTAGGTAAAAAATTATTTAATAAATTACCTGGAGCATTAGGAAGAGAAATAGAAGATAGATGGTATAAAAGAGATGGGGTAGCAGCAAACCCGAATTTTAAATGGACAATAGGACATAGAGCACAACATATAATGGATATCTTAACGGAAAAATGTACAAATATACAGATACAAAAACAACTAAAAAGAAATGAAATGAATTTCTGTAAATCAGTTATATACACAACCCAGAATTACGATCAAAAACCACATAAAAAATACAGGAAACAAAATAAACAAAAACCATATGGTAGAAAACAATATTTCTTACGAAAATCAAAAGCTAAAAAACCCTGGTTAAATAGGGATAGACATGTTAGAAAATATAGAAATGATAGAAATTACAGAAATAAGCTAGAATGTTATACGTGTGGCAGTACAGATCATTTAGCCAATATATGCCCCAAAAGAAATAATAATAGAACAAGAAATTCTCAGCTAATAGAAGATTTTCAAGAAACACTTTTAAATGTCGATGAATACATGTCAGATACAGAAAGTATATATTCCATAATTAGCATTGATATAACTGATCAAGATAATAAATCTGTTTCTTCAGACTCAGAGGAAGATAACTTAGTCAATGAATTAGGCCAAGAGATAGATGATCTAGATTTGAATAACCTAGTAATAAATAATCTAATGAATGTCACACAAGAATGTGAACATGATTTCCAACGGAATAAGGGTTTAGATAGTAATAGGTGTCGCATATGTAGTTGGTACCCAAGTAAAGATAATAGGGCAAAATGTAAAAAATGTTACTTAGAAGCATGTATAAATTGTATAGAAAATACTTTAAAAATAAAAGTAGAATCACAAACCAATAATGGACAAAAATATACAAATAATCAGATTTTAAATCTAAGGGTATCTACCTTAGAAACTCGATTAAATGATCTAGAACAAAGATTAACTACTCTAGAAAAAGGAAAAATGAAAGAAGAAATAGAGACCCAAGAGACAGTAGGCACAGTACATTTAGATAAACTAGAAGCAGAACTTATGAACACAGAAAAGAATAACACAACTCTTATATGTAATGAAGACAAAGAATTCTCTACTATAAAAGTTCTGGTAAAAATTAAAATACAAAATATAGAAATAGAAACGCTAGCTTTAATAGATCCAGGATGTACTAGCTGTTTAATTAACAAAGCAATAGTACCAGAACATCTAATAAAACTACTTGAAAGACCCATACTAGCCACTCAAATGGATGGCACTCAGAATGTTAATCGATATTATATAGAAAATGCGCAAATAAGTTTCTTAAATACTTGTAATCAATTTTACAACCCAGTCTATAAGGTAAATAGAATATTAGCTAGAGATTTAAACATAGGCTCAGACTTTGTCATAGGATTAAAATTTTGTATACAAGATAAAGGAGGATGTCTTCTGACAAGAGACGGGATAATGTTATTTAAAGATCTAACTTACACACCAGTTCAGACAAAAATCCTGCCTACAATACATAGAACATTAAATACGAATAAAAAGAAAACTCTTCAAGAGCCTTGCTGCGAAGATTGCCAAAATACACAATGCAGCAACCTGTCGAAAGAAAATACAAAAAATTATACTCTACTTAATGTAGAAGGAGAGGAATATTTAGAACCTATAGAGAAGGAATATACGTTAATTAGTATAGAAACCCAATTCTATAATTTCAGGAAAGGAATAGATAAAATAGGGATAATAAACGGCCCAAAAGATTTAGACAATATAATATCTATATTAGACAAAATGGAAATAATAGGAGAAAAGCCATTAGCTCATTGGGATGCTAATGAATTAACGTGTAAATTAGATATTATAAACCCAGAATATACTATAAAAACAGACTCTATAGAAGCAATGGAAAGAATTTATTTTGGACCTTTCAATTTAGTTGCATATCCAGAAAGTAATATATCATTTAGAGTAAGACCAGACTATGTTTTAGACAGACCTCAAAAATGTTTAGTAGATAACTTATGGATTTCATATAATAAACAGAATCGTAACCACTTTATGGCCTCTATGAATTCGCTATGTCAATACATGGCAGAAAAGAGCAAGCCAAAATTTAAATATTATGTAGTTATTCATGGTAAGACAAATGGTATTTTTCATACTTGGATAGAGGTATTAGAATCCATACAAGGTTTTAAGACTCCACTTTTTAAAGGTTTTAATGACTTTACTGAAGCCGCTAATCATGCTAGAGGATACCTAGGACCAAACTACTATATATCTCCTTCACTAAGACAAAACCCAGACAAAATACCCCAGTATAATGTACAGAAAGACACAGGGAAAATAATTTTCTGTGATCATTGTTCTTCCATGACTGAGAACTTCAAGAAACTCAACGCTCAGAAAGAAGCTCTCCTTATGGAAAATACAAGACTTATCAAACAGGTACAAGTATTAGAAGCAAGGCTTCAGATCAAAATGAAGACTGATGCTGGTACTCAGACACATAAACAGAGTTCTCCATCTCCTCAAAAAATGGATGAGGCGGGTGTGCATTTCCCTCTAAATGCTCAGAAATCCACTGTACCGGATGTTGGTACAGCTAGTCCGGTTCAAACGGTAACCGGTAAAGACAAATCAAATCCGTTCAAGGCTGTCACTTTGCCAAAAAGTGAAGATGAAGATTGTTCTTCATCAAGACAAAAGAAAGAAAGATCGAGTAGTAAGACTTCAAAAAGGATATCAATCTCCAGAAAGAAGAATGAAACCATAGAGACTATAATTAAGCAAACACTAGATAAATTCTTCAGCCAGCAGACTCAAGATAAACATATAAATGAACAACCTGGTACAAGCACAGATAGATTAGTTCCAGAAGAAGATATGGTATCAGAAGAAGACATAAATGAAGATAATAATTTCCAAGATGCTCAGGATCCTCACGAAGACGATGACTCAGGAATGAGTTTCGATTCAATTACCCTGCACAACTTGGATACTTAGTTGAGAAGAAGACAATCCAGAAAAAGACAAGACTATACTAAGTAAATAAAGTTGTAGGTGGGAATGCCCACTTTGTGTCCTGTAAATAATAAAGTTATGTAAAAGTCAAGTCCGTGTCAGAAAAGATGCTTCCTTTATCACTACTTTCTCAAAAAGAAAGAAAAACTGAGAGGCACGCGTCTGACAAAGTCAAGAAAGAAACAATAATGCATGTGACGATGGGGCCCAATGTGTACCCGACAAGCATTATTACGATTCTTTCTTATCTTTATCTTTTAAAGTGTCGGCCACATATAGAGAGGCCACGTAGTTGTGTTTACGACCACTCCTTTCCCTTAGTTTTTGCCTATAAAAAGGGCTTAAGACTTAGTAGTAAGGAATGAAGGGAAAAAACCAAAAAAAACCACAACATATTCCTCTTCCCTCTCAATGTGTATAACCTTCCCTGAAACCCATAAAATCCATCCCTTGTAAAACATCCAGTGGTGTAATATTTAGAAAGTTTATAAACGTTTCAAGTTCTGTTTCAGTCTTAAGGGGGTTCCCGAAAGGGAAACCTCTCCCCTAGTTACTTCATGTAAGTTCTTATTTACACTTATGTTTTTCCCACAAAAATATTTATGAAGTTTTATTTCTTTTAAACATCATGTAAATGTATGTAAATTTTATTACCCTTAGTATATGGTTAATCTTTTAACTTCTTAGTAACAACGATGGATTAACCTGTAAATTCCTAGGAATTCTGGCTTTGAAAGTCCGCTAAAGTCTGCTGAATAGACGCCAGGACATATGTTGTTAGCCAGGTAGAAATTCCGGGGTGTGGTTAAAGAAGAAGTTATTAAGAGTATAGGTTAAAAGAGAGAGATGAACAGGGTAAGATAAACAGGGTAATTCTGTTAAAAAAAAAAAAAAAAAAAAAAAAAAAAAAAAAAAAAAAAAAACCAAACCGGGAAAAACGTAAGCTAAAAGAGCATACATAAGAAGAAACTATAGGAGAGAGGGAGTACTGAGTAGGATTTTTACATCATATTTATTGAAAAACAAACTCCAAGCTACTCCAAGCTAAGTGTCTATTTTTATTTATTGAGAAAACAATTTTAATCTAAGTGTCTCTTTATATTTGGTATCAGAGCGAGAAGGTTTTGGGAACATTTCCTTCACTCGCATATTTATGTATGAAAAAACACTCATCTTTTCAGAAAATAAGAAATAACTATTTTCATTTACACAGAGATTATCGAATAAGACAGAATATTTTAGCTAAAAAATACGACTTTGAACAACGAAGAAATAAATTAATAGAAACTAATAGACTATATAATACTTATAATATTACTAGACCAGTTTGTGATACGTTGATAAGTACCCTAAATAAAGAAATATTAAATTGTGATAAAGATCTAGAAAATATTAATATAAGAATAAATTGGCTTAACGAATATATTAGTAGAAAAAATTACCAGCTAGGATAATAAAAACGACCAAACATATAATACCTACCTCTGTATGAAACAACATAGATCTTTCCAACTCGTAAGGTGTGACTATTTCTTTTTGCATCTAGAATATAAAAAATTACGAGATATTAAGAATAGAAAAAGGCACTTAGAAGAAAGTTTAGAAAAACTAAAGAACGCCTGTGTAGAAAATCCAGCTCTCAATAGATCCAAAAAGGCATATAAATTAGTAGGAAGAATACATTGGGAAATACAAGGTTGCGAAAGTGACCTAGAACAAAAGATTAGAGTAATAAATTGGATTAAAACAAGCATTAGCAAAAGAGCTTATCAGTTAGGATAATAAATGCCCATAAGATATATTCATTATATTAGAGAAGTACAGAGTCAGTATTATAGAGAAGTTATTTATAACCGCGAAATTACTAAAATAAGAGCTCAATTTATAGAAAAATTAGAAAAATTGGATAGGGACATAAAAAGGCTAGAAGCTGATATCATAAAATATAGAGAAAAAACAGATCACTACGCCTTAGTTGCCATAAGTATAAATCATTACAAAAAAATTCTACTTAGTGAACGTTTTAATTTAATCGAAACAATAGAAGAATTAGACGCGGATTTAACTTGGTCAAAAAGTAGATTAAAATATCAAACAAAGCTAAGTAAAAAGTACCTCAACGTAAATATCTCTGGATAACAAAATAGCTTCGTTAAAACGATTAGAATATTTAGATCTTAGTTTTCAGCCAGAAAAGAAATATAGAATACTAAAAAATAATACTACTATAAGGTGTAATTTTAACCAAGGAGAACAGGTAAATTAACCTTAAGTAGCAATACCAAATTTAAATTAAAGGTAAATGATGTAGTTGAAATAATGGGTAATAAAGGCATAAGTCTTATAAAACCAATAAAAATAGATCCAGAAATATATGCAGGATTAGAATGGAATCTAAATAAATTTACAAAACCAAAGACTTTTACACCAGACTCACACTTACTATATACAACAAGTAAAGGTGAAACTTCGGTAAGATTTACAGATTATAACTATACTACAAAAAGAATTCTAGACGACGATGAAACCGAAAGTAATGTAGAAACAGAAAGTGAATTTATGAATATAGAAGTTTTACAAGAAGGATATGAAGTAGATATAGCAATAGAAAAAGCAGAAAATCTAGCAGAAGAACATAAAAACATAACTTTTAAATGTAAAGGATGTCAAAAAGGCAATATGTTAATAAACGAATGTAGGGAACATTTCAGAACCTGCTTGAAACGCAGTGATAATTTAGGATATAGAAATAATGAACCCTTCCTAAATAAATTCGAAGAAGATACATTTTCAGTATTAAGTTCTAATATTAGTTACAAAGAATTAGCTGAATTAGAACCAGCCAGCTCCTCTAGTGCTAGCCCTTTCCAACAAACGAATCCTAATCCTCAACCAATAGATTACAGTACAGGAAATGTACCTAGAAGACCTGCAATAAGAGTAAACCCAGACACAGAAGTAAAAGACTACATAAAACCAGCAGGAAAAAGAATGCCCATAGAAGAACCTATTAAACTCCAAGAAGGAGGTAGTAAAGGAAAAATCTTAAATATTGCAGCACACGATCCCCAAATGTGGGATACAGTAATAGATTTATGGAAAGGAATAGTAGCAGCTGATTACTTAAGACATTACACTGAAACCGATACAGAAACAATGTATAAATATTTAGAAACTTTCTTAGGAGAATCCGCTAAAGCTACGTGGGAAAGTTTTAAAACTAATTGCCCACATGATTTTCAAATATTATTAAGTATGGGACCAAATCCCTATAATTTTACAAATAAAATGCACATGTTATTAACTGGAAAAGATCCGAATAGTGGATTGATAGCTTTACAAAAAGAAGCATTAATAAAATTAGAACAATTAAGCATTTCACACTGGGTATACATAAAGAAATTTTTACAAGATTATTTCTATTATTGTACCATAAGTGGAAACACGTTTAATGAAGAATTAGGTAAAAAATTATTTAATAAATTACCTGGAGCATTAGGAAGAGAAATAGAAGATAGATGGTATAAAAGAGATGGGGTAGCAGCAAACCCGAATTTTAAATGGACAATAGGACATAGAGCACAACATATAATGGATATCTTAACGGAAAAATGTACAAATATACAGATACAAAAACAACTAAAAAGAAATGAAATGAATTTCTGTAAATCAGTTATATACACAACCCAGAATTACGATCAAAAACCACATAAAAAATACAGGAAACAAAATAAACAAAAACCATATGGTAGAAAACAATATTTCTTACGAAAATCAAAAGCTAAAAAACCCTGGTTAAATAGGGATAGACATGTTAGAAAATATAGAAATGATAGAAATTACAGAAATAAGCTAGAATGTTATACGTGTGGCAGTACAGATCATTTAGCCAATATATGCCCCAAAAGAAATAATAATAGAACAAGAAATTCTCAGCTAATAGAAGATTTTCAAGAAACACTTTTAAATGTCGATGAATACATGTCAGATACAGAAAGTATATATTCCATAATTAGCATTGATATAACTGATCAAGATAATAAATCTGTTTCTTCAGACTCAGAGGAAGATAACTTAGTCAATGAATTAGGCCAAGAGATAGATGATCTAGATTTGAATAACCTAGTAATAAATAATCTAATGAATGTCACACAAGAATGTGAACATGATTTCCAACGGAATAAGGGTTTAGATAGTAATAGGTGTCGCAAATGTAGTTGGTACCCAAGTAAAGATAATAGGGCAAAATGTAAAAAATGTTACTTAGAAGCATGTATAAATTGTATAGAAAATACTTTAAAAATAAAAGTAGAATCACAAACCAATAATGGACAAAAATATACAAATAATCAGATTTTAAATCTAAGGGTATCTACCTTAGAAACTCGATTAAATGATCTAGAACAAAGATTAACTACTCTAGAAAAAGGAAAAATGAAAGAAGAAATAGAGACCCAAGAGACAGTAGGCACAGTACATTTAGATAAACTAGAAGCAGAACTTATGAACACAGAAAAGAATAACACAACTCTTATATGTAATGAAGACAAAGAATTCTCTACTATAAAAGTTCTGGTAAAAATTAAAATACAAAATATAGAAATAGAAACGCTAGCTTTAATAGATCCAGGATGTACTAGCTGTTTAATTAACAAAGCAATAGTACCAGAACATCTAATAAAACTACTTGAAAGACCCATACTAGCCACTCAAATGGATGGCACTCAGAATGTTAATCGATATTATATAGAAAATGCGCAAATAAGTTTCTTAAATACTTGTAATCAATTTTACAACCCAGTCTATAAGGTAAATAGAATATTAGCTAGAGATTTAAACATAGGCTCAGACTTTGTCATAGGATTAAAATTTTGTATACAAGATAAAGGAGGATGTCTTCTGACAAGAGACGGGATAATGTTATTTAAAGATCTAACTTACACACCAGTTCAGACAAAAATCCTGCCTACAATACATAGAACATTAAATACGAATAAAAAGAAAACTCTTCAAGAGCCTTGCTGCGAAGATTGCCAAAATACACAATGCAGCAACCTGTCGAAAGAAAATACAAAAAATTATACTCTACTTAATGTAGAAGGAGAGGAATATTTAGAACCTATAGAGAAGGAATATACGTTAATTAGTATAGAAACCCAATTCTATAATTTCAGGAAAGGAATAGATAAAATAGGGATAATAAACGGCCCAAAAGATTTAGACAATATAATATCTATATTAGACAAAATGGAAATAATAGGAGAAAAGCCATTAGCTCATTGGGATGCTAATGAATTAACGTGTAAATTAGATATTATAAACCCAGAATATACTATAAAAACAGCCCCTATAGAAGCAAATAATGAAGACACTAATGAATTTGATACACAGATAAAGGAACTTTTAAAGTTAGGAGTAATAAGAAGATCTACATCTAAACATAGATCAGCAGCTTTTATAGTGAGAAATCATAGTGAGCAAGTAAGAGGAAAAGCTCGTATGGTTATAAATTACAAAAGATTAAATGATAATACCAGAACAGACGCATATAAACTACCAGACAAGAATGAATTAATCAATAGAATCCAAAATAAAAGGATATATAGCAAATTTGACTGTAAATCCGGATATTGGCAAGTAAAGATGCATCCAGAAAGCATCGAATGGACAGCATTCACATGTCCCGGAGGACATTTCGAATGGTTAGTCATGCCTTTCGGATTAAAGACAGCCCCACCAATTTTTCAACGAAAAATGGATAACATTTTCGGAGAATATAAGCATTTCATATTAGTCTATGTAGATGATATTTTAGTATTCAGTCAAAACATGCAAGAACATCTAGGACATTTACAAATAGTCTTTAGATTATTCGTCAAACATGGAATAATAGTAAGTAAAAAGAAGATGGAATTATGTAAAACCTATATTAATTTCTTAGGAATAACATTAGGAAATGGAAAGGTAAAATTACAACCACATATAGCCAAAAAGGTATTAGAAATGCCAGATAAACTAGAAAAAACAAAAGATTTACAAAAATTTCTAGGTTTAGTAAATTATGCTAGAAATTTCATACAAGATTTAGGAAAAATAGCTGGACCCTTATATGCCAAAACAGGTAGTAAAGGACAGAAAAATTTCAACATAGAGGATGTAAAATTAGTCCAAAAAATAAAGGAAAAAGTAAAAAATATTCCAGATTTAAAAATACCATTAGAATCAGATTATCTAATTATTCAAACCGATGGAAGCGATTTAGGATGGGGAGCTATCCTAAAAGCTAGACCAAATAAATACAGTAATAAAAACGAAGAACAAATATGTGGTTACCAGAGCGGAGCTTATAAAGAAAAAGGGAATAAAAGCTCTATAGATTTAGAAGTATTGGCAATAATATATGGGCTAAATAGTTTTAAGTTATATATATTAAATAAAGAAGAAATTTTAGTCAGAACAGATTGTGAAGCCATAGTAAAATTTCACCAGAAAATAAATGATAAAACTAGCAGTAGGAGAAGATGGTTAAACTTTTTAGATACAATATCTATCTATAAAAATATTATTTTCGAACATATTAAGGGAAAAGAAAATGACTTAGCTGACCAACTAAGTCGACTACAGTTAGGAATAAATAAATAAAGCTGAGTTTTATTTATTTGTTTTCAGCATGAGACCAACAAGCCAGCCTCCTGCAGATAAGGGCAAAGGCATAGGTACTTCATCAGACTCCTACCAACAGAGTGTATTAGGTAATCTAAATTTTAGACCAATAGACTCTATAGAAGCAATGGAAAGAATTTATTTTGGACCTTTCAATTTAGTTGCATATCCAGAAAGTAATATATCATTTAGAGTAAGACCAGACTATGTTTTAGACAGACCTCAAAAATGTTTAGTAGATAACTTATGGATTTCATATAATAAACAGAATCGTAACCACTTTATGGCCTCTATGAATTCGCTATGTCAATACATGGCAGAAAAGAGCAAGCCAAAATTTAAATATTATGTAGTTATTCATGGTAAGACAAATGGTATTTTTCATACTTGGATAGAGGTATTAGAATCCATACAAGGTTTTAAGACTCCACTTTTTAAAGGTTTTAATGACTTTACTGAAGCCGCTAATCATGCTAGAGGATACCTAGGACCAAACTACTATATATCTCCTTCACTAAGACAAAACCCAGACAAAATACCCCAGTATAATGTACAGAAAGACACAGGGAAAATAATTTTCTGTGATCATTGTTCTTCCATGACTGAGAACTTCAAGAAACTCAACGCTCAGAAAGAAGCTCTCCTTATGGAAAATACAAGACTTATCAAACAGGTACAAGTATTAGAAGCAAGGCTTCAGATCAAAATGAAGACTGATGCTGGTACTCAGACACATAAACAGAGTTCTCCATCTCCTCAAAAAATGGATGAGGCGGGTGTGCATTTCCCTCTAAATGCTCAGAAATCCACTGTACCGGATGTTGGTACAGCTAGTCCGGTTCAAACGGTAACCGGTAAAGACAAATCAAATCCGTTCAAGGCTGTCACTTTGCCAAAAAGTGAAGATGAAGATTGTTCTTCATCAAGACAAAAGAAAGAAAGATCGAGTAGTAAGACTTCAAAAAGGATATCAATCTCCAGAAAGAAGAATGAAACCATAGAGACTATAATTAAGCAAACACTAGATAAATTCTTCAGCCAGCAGACTCAAGATAAACATATAAATGAACAACCTGGTACAAGCACAGATAGATTAGTTCCAGAAGAAGATATGGTATCAGAAGAAGACATAAATGAAGATAATAATTTCCAAGATGCTCAGGATCCTCACGAAGACGATGACTCAGGAATGAGTTTCGATTCAATTACCCTGCACAACTTGGATACTTAGTTGAGAAGAAGACAATCCAGAAAAAGACAAGACTATACTAAGTAAATAAAGTTGTAGGTGGGAATGCCCACTTTGTGTCCTGTAAATAATAAAGTTATGTAAAAGTCAAGTCCGTGTCAGAAAAGATGCTTCCTTTATCACTACTTTCTCAAAAAGAAAGAAAAACTGAGAGGCACGCGTCTGACAAAGTCAAGAAAGAAACAATAATGCATGTGACGATGGGGCCCAATGTGTACCCGACAAGCATTATTACGATTCTTTCTTATCTTTATCTTTTAAAGTGTCGGCCACATATAGAGAGGCCACGTAGTTGTGTTTACGACCACTCCTTTCCCTTAGTTTTTGCCTATAAAAAGGGCTTAAGACTTAGTAGTAAGGTATGAAGGGAAAAAACCAAAAAAAACCACAACATATTCCTCTTCCCTCTCAATGTGTATAACCTTCCCTGAAACCCATAAAATCCATCCCTTGTAAAACATCCAGTGGTGTAATATTTAGAGAGTTTATAAACGTTTCAAGTTCTGTTTCAGTCTTAAGGGGGTTCCCGAAAGGGAAACCTCTCCCCTAGTTACTTCATGTAAGTTCTTATTTACACTTATGTTTTTCCCACAAAAATATTTATGAAGTTTTATTTCTTTTAAACATCATGTAAATGTATGTAAATTTTATTACCCTTAGTATATGGTTAATCTTTTAACTTCTTAGTAACAACGATGGATTAACCTGTAAATTCCTAGGAATTCTGGCTTTGAAAGTCCGCTAAAGTCTGCTGAATAGACGCCAGGACATATGTTGTTAGCCAGGTAGAAATTCCGGGGTGTGGTTAAAGAAGAAGTTATTAAGAGTATAGGTTAAAAGAGAGAGATGAACAGGGTAAGATAAACAGGGTAATTCTGTTAAAAAAAAAAAAAAAAAAAAAAAAAAAAAAAAAAAAAAAAAAAAAAAACCAAACCGGGAAAAACGTAAGCTAAAAGAGCATACATAAGAAGAAACTATAGGAGAGAGGGAGTACTGAGTAGGATTTTTACATCATATTTATTGAAAAACAAACTCCAAGCTACTCCAAGCTAAGTGTCTATTTTTATTTATTGAGAAAACAATTTTAATCTAAGTGTCTCTTTATATTTTAGATTATTCGTCAAACATGGAATAATAGTAAGTAAAAAGAAGATGGAATTATGTAAAACCTATATTAATTTCTTAGGAATAACATTAGGAAATGGAAAGGTAAAATTACAACCACATATAGCCAAAAAGGTATTAGAAATGCCAGATAAACTAGAAAAAACAAAAGATTTACAAAAATTTCTAGGTTTAGTAAATTATGCTAGAAATTTCATACAAGATTTAGGAAAAATAGCTGGACCCTTATATGCCAAAACAGGTAGTAAAGGACAGAAAAATTTCAACATAGAGGATGTAAAATTAGTCCAAAAAATAAAGGAAAAAGTAAAAAATATTCCAGATTTAAAAATACCAAAAGACTTGCATAAAAAAGTAGATAGTTTAATCAAAGATAAAGAAATAATTACAACACCAAAGGAACCAGAACTACCTGAATTACACAAAAAGATAGATATCTTAATAAAAGGTAAACAAACCCAAGAGGAACAACCAAAAACTACTTCCGAAATAGACGAATTAGTTAACCAATTAAAAAGAATAGAGTTAACCCCTGTACACGAACGCAAAATCATAAAAAGAAAACCACAGAAATGGACTTTTTATCAAATAGACGGGGAACCGACGAAAGAAACCAAGAAAGACACAGAGCTAGCTTCTCAGAAAACAGGATAGGAAATAATAATATATTATCTAGAATATGTAGGAAACAACCTAAGATGGAACAAAACCAAGAGCTTAATGAGATAATAGACATAGATAAGGATTTACAAATCTTTCAACAACATCAGTTAAAATTACTAAATCCAAAAACACTATACAACACAGGATATTTCTCTTCAGACAACCAGTTATATAGACATTACAGAGAAGAGCAAATATCAGCCTTAGGAGAAGATTCTAAAATATTAGACCTAGTAAATACTAACTCCTTAAAACAAATAAAATATAATAAAATGGTTTTAATGCATATGGGATTAATTGTCATAGGCATTAAAGGACTAACCAGAAAAAATCTGGGATCTAAAGTATTAATAACTATATACGATGATCGATGGTCAGATATTAAAAAATCGATCATAGGATTAACAGAAGTAGATATGACAAATAATGGAGGAATATTTTACATTAGTCCAGATTTCTTAATGAATTTAAAAGAATTTGGAAAAAATATTAAGATAGGAGTTCAAACTAAAGGATACGAAGAAATGAATAGTGGAAATAATTTATTAATGTGCATAGGTTTTATTGGTAAATTAACCTTAAGTAGCAATACCAAATTTAAATTAAAGGTAAATGATGTAGTTGAAATAATGGGTAATAAAGGCATAAGTCTTATAAAACCAATAAAAATAGATCCAGAAATATATGCAGGATTAGAATGGAATCTAAATAAATTTACAAAACCAAAGACTTTTACACCAGACTCACACTTACTATATACAACAAGTAAAGGTGAAACTTCGGTAAGATTTACAGATTATAACTATACTACAAAAAGAATTCTAGACGACGATGAAACCGAAAGTAATGTAGAAACAGAAAGTGAATTTATGAATATAGAAGTTTTACAAGAAGGATATGAAGTAGATATAGCAATAGAAAAAGCAGAAAATCTAGCAGAAGAACATAAAAACATAACTTTTAAATGTAAAGGATGTCAAAAAGGCAATATGTTAATAAACGAATGTAGGGAACATTTCAGAACCTGCTTGAAACGCAGTGATAATTTAGGATATAGAAATAATGAACCCTTCCTAAATAAATTCGAAGAAGATACATTTTCAGTATTAAGTTCTAATATTAGTTACAAAGAATTAGCTGAATTAGAACCAGCCAGCTCCTCTAGTGCTAGCCCTTTCCAACAAACGAATCCTAATCCTCAACCAATAGATTACAGTACAGGAAATGTACCTAGAAGACCTGCAATAAGAGTAAACCCAGACACAGAAGTAAAAGACTACATAAAACCAGCAGGAAAAAGAATGCCCATAGAAGAACCTATTAAACTCCAAGAAGGAGGTAGTAAAGGAAAAATCTTAAATATTGCAGCACACGATCCCCAAATGTGGGATACAGTAATAGATTTATGGAAAGGAATAGTAGCAGCTGATTACTTAAGACATTACACTGAAACCGATACAGAAACAATGTATAAATATTTAGAAACTTTCTTAGGAGAATCCGCTAAAGCTACGTGGGAAAGTTTTAAAACTAATTGCCCACATGATTTTCAAATATTATTAAGTATGGGACCAAATCCCTATAATTTTACAAATAAAATGCACATGTTATTAACTGGAAAAGATCCGAATAGTGGATTGATAGCTTTACAAAAAGAAGCATTAATAAAATTAGAACAATTAAGCATTTCACACTGGGTATACATAAAGAAATTTTTACAAGATTATTTCTATTATTGTACCATAAGTGGAAACACGTTTAATGAAGAATTAGGTAAAAAATTATTTAATAAATTACCTGGAGCATTAGGAAGAGAAATAGAAGATAGATGGTATAAAAGAGATGGGGTAGCAGCAAACCCGAATTTTAAATGGACAATAGGACATAGAGCACAACATATAATGGATATCTTAACGGAAAAATGTACAAATATACAGATACAAAAACAACTAAAAAGAAATGAAATGAATTTCTGTAAATCAGTTATATACACAACCCAGAATTACGATCAAAAACCACATAAAAAATACAGGAAACAAAATAAACAAAAACCATATGGTAGAAAACAATATTTCTTACGAAAATCAAAAGCTAAAAAACCCTGGTTAAATAGGGATAGACATGTTAGAAAATATAGAAATGATAGAAATTACAGAAATAAGCTAGAATGTTATACGTGTGGCAGTACAGATCATTTAGCCAATATATGCCCCAAAAGAAATAATAATAGAACAAGAAATTCTCAGCTAATAGAAGATTTTCAAGAAACACTTTTAAATGTCGATGAATACATGTCAGATACAGAAAGTATATATTCCATAATTAGCATTGATATAACTGATCAAGATAATAAATCTGTTTCTTCAGACTCAGAGGAAGATAACTTAGTCAATGAATTAGGCCAAGAGATAGATGATCTAGATTTGAATAACCTAGTAATAAATAATCTAATGAATGTCACACAAGAATGTGAACATGATTTCCAACGGAATAAGGGTTTAGATAGTAATAGGTGTCGCAAATGTAGTTGGTACCCAAGTAAAGATAATAGGGCAAAATGTAAAAAATGTTACTTAGAAGCATGTATAAATTGTATAGAAAATACTTTAAAAATAAAAGTAGAATCACAAACCAATAATGGACAAAAATATACAAATAATCAGATTTTAAATCTAAGGGTATCTACCTTAGAAACTCGATTAAATGATCTAGAATCCAAGATGCTCAGGATCCTCACGAAGACGATGACTCAGGAATGAGTTTCGATTCAATTACCCTGCACAACTTGGATACTTAGTTGAGAAGAAGACAATCCAGAAAAAGACAAGACTATACTAAGTAAATAAAGTTGTAGGTGGGAATGCCCACTTTGTGTCCAAGCTACTCCAAGCTAAGTGTCTATTTTTATTTATTGAGAAAACAACTTTAATCTAAGTGTCTCTTTATATTTGGTATCAGAGCGAGAAGGTTTTGGGAACATTTCCTTCACTCGCATATTTATGTATGAAAAAACACTCATCTTTTCAGAAAATAAGAAATAACTATTTTCATTTACACAGAGATTATCGAATAAGACAGAATATTTTAGCTAAAAAATACGACTTTGAACAACGAAGAAATAAATTAATAGAAACTAATAGACTATATAATACTTATAATATTACTAGACCAGTTTGTGATACGTTGATAAGTACCCTAAATAAAGAAATATTAAATTGTGATAAAGATCTAGAAAATATTAATATAAGAATAAATTGGCTTAACGAATATATTAGTAGAAAAAATTACCAGCTAGGATAATAAAAACGACCAAACATATAATACCTACCTCTGTATGAAACAACATAGATCTTTCCAACTCGTAAGGTGTGACTATTTCTTTTTGCATCTAGAATATAAAAAATTACGAGATATTAAGAATAGAAAAAGGCACTTAGAAGAAAGTTTAGAAAAACTAAAGAACGCCTGTGTAGAAAATCCAGCTCTCAATAGATCCAAAAAGGCATATAAATTAGTAGGAAGAATACATTGGGAAATACAAGGTTGCGAAAGTGACCTAGAACAAAAGATTAGAGTAATAAATTGGATTAAAACAAGCATTAGCAAAAGAGCTTATCAGTTAGGATAATAAATGCCCATAAGATATATTCATTATATTAGAGAAGTACAGAGTCAGTATTATAGAGAAGTTATTTATAACCGCGAAATTACTAAAATAAGAGCTCAATTTATAGAAAAATTAGAAAAATTGGATAGGGACATAAAAAGGCTAGAAGCTGATATCATAAAATATAGAGAAAAAACAGATCACTACGCCTTAGTTGCCATAAGTATAAATCATTACAAAAAAATTCTACTTAGTGAACGTTTTAATTTAATCGAAACAATAGAAGAATTAGACGCGGATTTAACTTGGTCAAAAAGTAGATTAAAATATCAAACAAAGCTAAGTAAAAAGTACCTCAACGTAAATATCTCTGGATAACAAAATAGCTTCGTTAAAACGATTAGAATATTTAGATCTTAGTTTTCAGCCAGAAAAGAAATATAGAATACTAAAAAATAATACTACTATAAGGTGTAATTTTAACCAAGGAGAACAGGTAAATTAACCTTAAGTAGCAATACCAAATTTAAATTAAAGGTAAATGATGTAGTTGAAATAATGGGTAATAAAGGCATAAGTCTTATAAAACCAATAAAAATAGATCCAGAAATATATGCAGGATTAGAATGGAATCTAAATAAATTTACAAAACCAAAGACTTTTACACCAGACTCACACTTACTATATACAACAAGTAAAGGTGAAACTTCGGTAAGATTTACAGATTATAACTATACTACAAAAAGAATTCTAGACGACGATGAAACCGAAAGTAATGTAGAAACAGAAAGTGAATTTATGAATATAGAAGTTTTACAAGAAGGATATGAAGTAGATATAGCAATAGAAAAAGCAGAAAATCTAGCAGAAGAACATAAAAACATAACTTTTAAATGTAAAGGATGTCAAAAAGGCAATATGTTAATAAACGAATGTAGGGAACATTTCAGAACCTGCTTGAAACGCAGTGATAATTTAGGATATAGAAATAATGAACCTTTCCTAAATAAATTCGAAGAAGATACATTTTCAGTATTAAGTTCTAATATTAGTTACAAAGAATTAGCTGAATTAGAACCAGCCAGCTCCTCTAGTGCTAGCCCTTTCCAACAAACGAATCCTAATCCTCAACCAATAGATTACAGTACAGGAAATGTACCTAGAAGACCTGCAATAAGAGTAAACCCAGACACAGAAGTAAAAGACTACATAAAACCAGCAGGAAAAAGAATGCCCATAGAAGAACCTATTAAACTCCAAGAAGGAGGTAGTAAAGGAAAAATCTTAAATATTGCAGCACACGATCCCCAAATGTGGGATACAGTAATAGATTTATGGAAAGGAATAGTAGCAGCTGATTACTTAAGACATTACACTGAAACCGATACAGAAACAATGTATAAATATTTAGAAACTTTCTTAGGAGAATCCGCTAAAGCTACGTGGGAAAGTTTTAAAACTAATTGCCCACATGATTTTCAAATATTATTAAGTATGGGACCAAATCCCTATAATTTTACAAATAAAATGCACATGTTATTAACTGGAAAAGATCCGAATAGTGGATTGATAGCTTTACAAAAAGAAGCATTAATAAAATTAGAACAATTAAGCATTTCACACTGGGTATACATAAAGAAATTTTTACAAGATTATTTCTATTATTGTACCATAAGTGGAAACACGTTTAATGAAGAATTAGGTAAAAAATTATTTAATAAATTACCTGGAGCATTAGGAAGAGAAATAGAAGATAGATGGTATAAAAGAGATGGGGTAGCAGCAAACCCGAATTTTAAATGGACAATAGGACATAGAGCACAACATATAATGGATATCTTAACGGAAAAATGTACAAATATACAGATACAAAAACAACTAAAAAGAAATGAAATGAATTTCTGTAAATCAGTTATATACACAACCCAGAATTACGATCAAAAACCACATAAAAAATACAGGAAACAAAATAAACAAAAACCATATGGTAGAAAACAATATTTCTTACGAAAATCAAAAGCTAAAAAACCCTGCTTAAATAGGGATAGACATGTTAGAAAATATAGAAATGATAGAAATTACAGAAATAAGCTAGAATGTTATACGTGTGGCAGTACAGATCATTTAGCCAATATATGCCCCAAAAGAAATAATAATAGAACAAGAAATTCTCAGCTAATAGAAGATTTTCAAGAAACACTTTTAAATGTCGATGAATACATGTCAGATACAGAAAGTATATATTCCATAATTAGCATTGATATAACTGATCAAGATAATAAATCTGTTTCTTCAGACTCAGAGGAAGATAACTTAGTCAATGAATTAGGCCAAGAGATAGATGATCTAGATTTGAATAACCTAGTAATAAATAATCTAATGAATGTCACACAAGAATGTGAACATGATTTCCAACGGAATAAGGGTTTAGATAGTAATAGGTGTCGCATATGTAGTTGGTACCCAAGTAAAGATAATAGGGCAAAATGTAAAAAATGTTACTTAGAAGCATGTATAAATTGTATAGAAAATACTTTAAAAATAAAAGTAGAATCACAAACCAATAATGGACAAAAATATACAAATAATCAGATTTTAAATCTAAGGGTATCTACCTTAGAAACTCGATTAAATGATCTAGAACAAAGATTAACTACTCTAGAAAAAGGAAAAATGAAAGGAAAAAACCAAAAAAAACCACAACATATTCCTCTTCCCTCTCAATGTGTATAACCTTCCCTGAAACCCATAAAATCCATCCCTTGTAAAACATCCAGTGGTGTAATATTTAGAGAGTTTATAAACGTTTCAAGTTCTGTTTCAGTCTTAAGGGGGTTCCCGAAAGGGAAACCTCTCCCCTAGTTACTTCATGTAAGTTCTTATTTACACTTATGTTTTTCCCACAAAAATATTTATGAAGTTTTATTTCTTTTAAACATCATGTAAATGTATGTAAATTTTATTACCCTTAGTATATGGTTAATCTTTTAACTTCTTAGTAACAACGATGGATTAACCTGTAAATTCCTAGGAATTCTGGCTTTGAAAGTCCGCTAAAGTCTGCTGAATAGACGCCAGGACATATGTTGTTAGCCAGGTAGAAATTCCGGGGTGTGGTTAAAGAAGAAGTTATTAAGAGTATAGGTTAAAAGAGAGAGATGAACAGGGTAAGATAAACAGGGTAATTCTGTTAAAAAAAAAAAAAAAAAAAAAAAAAAAAAAAAAAAAAAAAAAAAAAAACCAAACCGGGAAAAACGTAAGCTAAAAGAGCATACATAAGAAGAAACTATAGGAGAGAGGGAGTACTGAGTAGGATTTTTACATCATATTTATTGAAAAACAAACTCCAAGCTACTCCAAGCTAAGTGTCTATTTTTATTTATTGAGAAAACAACTTTAATCTAAGTGTCTCTTTATATTATAGTTTCTTCTTATGTATGCTCTTTTAGCTTACGTTTTTCCCGGTTTGGTTTTTTTTTTTTTTTTTTTTTTTTTTTTTTTTTTTTTTTTTTTTTTTTTTTAACAGAATTACCCTGTTTATCTTACCCTGTTCATCTCTCTCTTTTAACCTATACTCTTAATAACTTCTTCTTTAACCACACCCCGGAATTTCTACCTGGCTAACAACATATGTCCTGGCGTCTATTCAGCAGACTTTAGCGGACTTTCAAAGCCAGAATTCCTAGGAATTTACAGGTTAATCCATCGTTGTTACTAAGAAGTTAAAAGATTAACCATATACTAAGGGTAATAAAATTTACATACATTTACATGATGTTTAAAAGAAATAGAACTTCATAAATATTTTTGTGGGAAAAACATAAGTGTAAATAAGAACTTACATGAAGTAACTAGGGGAGAGGTTTCCCTTTCGGGAACCCCCTTAAGACTGAAACAGAACTTGAGACGTTTATAAACTTTCTAAATATTACACCACTGGATGTTTTACAAGGGATGGATTTTATGGGTTTCAGGGAAGGTTATACACATTGAGAGGGAAGAGGAATATGTTGTGGTTTTTTTTGGTTTTTTCCATTCATACCTTACTACTAAGTCTTAAGCCCTTTTTATAGGCA
Organism: Capsicum pubescens; assembly: GCA_030864215.1. Lineage (NCBI taxonomy): Eukaryota > Viridiplantae > Streptophyta > Magnoliopsida > Solanales > Solanaceae > Capsicum > Capsicum pubescens. The sequence goes on along the minus strand of CM061543.1, from coordinate 281,120,031 downwards.
AAAACTAAGGGAAAGGAGTGGTCGTAAACACAACTACGTGGCCTCTCTATATGTGGCCGACACTTTAAAAGATAAAGATAAGAAAGAATCGTAATAATGCTTGTCGGGTACACATTGGGCCCCATCGTCACATGCATTATTGTTTCTTTCTTGACTTTGTCAGACGCGTGCCTCTCAGTTTTTCTTTCTTTTTGAGAAAGTAGTGATAAAGGAAGCATCTTTTCTGACACGGACTTGACTTTTCTGACACGGACTTGACTCATACATAACTTTATTATTTACAGGACACAAAGTGGGCATTCCCACCTACAACTTTATTTACTTAGTATAGTCTTGTCTTTTTCTGGATTGTCTTCTTCTCAACTAAGTATCCAAGTTGTGCAGGGTAATTGAATCGAAACTCATTCCTGAGTCATCGTCTTCGTGAGGATCCTGAGCATCTTGGAAATTATTATCTTCATTTATGTCTTCTTCTGATACCATATCTTCTTCTGGAACTAATCTATCTGTGCTTGTACCAGGTTGTTCATTTATATGTTTATCTTGAGTCTGCTGGCTGAAGAATTTATCTAGTGTTTGCTTAATTATAGTCTCTATGGTTTCATTCTTCTTTCTGGAGATTGATATCCTTTTTGAAGTCTTACTACTCGATCTTTCTTTCTTTTGTCTTGATGAAGAACAATCTTCATCTTCACTTTTTGGCAAAGTGACAGCCTTGAACGGATTTGATTTGTCTTTACCGGTTACCGTTTGAACCGGACTAGCTGTACCAACATCCGGTACAGTGGATTTCTGAGCATTTAGAGGGAAATGCACACCCGCCTCATCCATTTTTTGAGGAGATGGAGAACTCTGTTTATGTGTCTGAGTACCAGCATCAGTCTTCATTTTGATCTGAAGCCTTGCTTCTAATACTTGTACCTGTTTGATAAGTCTTGTATTTTCCATAAGGAGAGCTTCTTTCTGAGCGTTGAGTTTCTTGAAGTTCTCAGTCATGGAAGAACAATGATCACAGAAAATTATTTTCCCTGTGTCTTTCTGTACATTATACTGGGGTATTTTGTCTGGGTTTTGTCTTAGTGAAGGAGATATATAGTAGTTTGGTCCTAGGTATCCTCTAGCATGATTAGCGGCTTCAGTAAAGTCATTAAAACCTTTAAAAAGTGGAGTCTTAAAACCTTGTATGGATTCTAATACCTCTATCCAAGTATGAAAAATACCATTTGTCTTACCATGAATAACTACATAATATTTAAATTTTGGCTTGCTCTTTTCTGCCATGTATTGACATAGCGAATTCATAGAGGCCATAAAGTGGTTACGATTCTGTTTATTATATGAAATCCATAAGTTATCTACTAAACATTTTTGAGGTCTGTCTAAAACATAGTCTGGTCTTACTCTAAATGATATATTACTTTCTGGATATGCAACTAAATTGAAAGGTCCAAAATAAATTCTTTCCATTGCTTCTATAGAGTCTATTGGTCTAAAATTTAGATTACCTAATACACTCTGTTGGTAGGAGTCTGATGAAGTACCTATGCCTTTGCCCTTATCTGCAGGAGGCTGGCTTGTTGGTCTCATGCTGAAAACAAATAAATAAAACTCAGCTTTATTTATTTATTCCTAACTGTAGTCGACTTAGTTGGTCAGCTAAGTCATTTTCTTTTCCCTTAATATGTTCGAAAATAATATTTTTATAGATAGATATTGTATCTAAAAAGTTTAACCATCTTCTCCTACTGCTAGTTTTATCATTTATTTTCTGGTGAAATTTTACTATGGCTTCACAATCTGTTCTGACTAAAATTTCTTCTTTATTTAATATATATAACTTAAAACTATTTAGCCCATATATTATTGCCAATACTTCTAAATCTATAGAGCTTTTATTCCCTTTTTCTTTATAAGCTCCGCTCTGGTAACCACATATTTGTTCTTCGTTTTTATTACTGTATTTATTTGGTCTAGCTTTTAGGATAGCTCCCCATCCTAAATCGCTTCCATCGGTTTGAATAATTAGATAATCTGATTCTAATGGTATTTTTAAATCTGGAATATTTTTTACTTTTTCCTTTATTTTTTGGACTAATTTTACATCCTCTATGTTGAAATTTTTCTGTCCTTTATTACCTGTTTTGGCATATAAGGGTCCAGCTATTTTTCCTAAATCTTGTATGAAATTTCTAGCATAATTTACTAAACCTAGAAATTTTTGTAAATCTTTTGTTTTTTCTAGTTTATCTGGCATTTCTAATACCTTTTTGGCTATATGTGGTTGTAATTTTACCTTTCCATTTCCTAATGTTATTCCTAAGAAATTAATATAGGTTTTACATAATTCCATCTTCTTTTTACTTACTATTATTCCATGTTTGACGAATAATCTAAAGACTATTTGTAAATGTCCTAGATGTTCTTGCATGTTTTGACTGAATACTAAAATATCATCTACATAGACTAATATGAAATGCTTATATTCTCCGAAAATGTTATCCATTTTTCGTTGAAAAATTGGTGGGGCTGTCTTTAATCCGAAAGGCATGACTAACCATTCGAAATGTCCTCCGGGACATGTGAATGCTGTCCATTCGATGCTTTCTGGATGCATCTTTACTTGCCAATATCCGGATTTACAGTCAAATTTGCTATATATCCTTTTATTTTGGATTCTATTGATTAATTCATTCTTGTCTGGTAGTTTATATGCGTCTGTTCTGGTATTATCATTTAATCTTTTGTAATTTATAACCATACGAGCTTTTCCTCTTACTTGCTCACTATGATTTCTCACTATAAAAGCTGCTGATCTATGTTTAGATGTAGATCTTCTTATTACTCCTAACTTTAAAAGTTCCTTTATCTGTGTATCAAATTCATTAGTGTCTTCATTATTTGCTTCTATAGGGGCTGTTTTTATAGTATATTCTGGGTTTATAATATCTAATTTACACGTTAATTCATTAGCATCCCAATGAGCTAATGGCTTTTCTCCTATTATTTCCATTTTGTCTAATATAGATATTATATTGTCTAAATCTTTTGGGCCGTTTATTATCCCTATTTTATCTATTCCTTTCCTGAAATTATAGAATTGGGTTTCTATACTAATTAACGTATATTCCTTCTCTATAGGTTCTAAATATTCCTCTCCTTCTACATTAAGTAGAGTATAATTTTTTGTATTTTCTTTCGACAGGTTGCTGCATTGTGTATTTTGGCAATCTTCGCAGCAAGGCTCTTGAAGAGTTTTCTTTTTATTCGTATTTAATGTTCTATGTATTGTAGGCAGGATTTTTGTCTGAACTGGTGTGTAAGTTAGATCTTTAAATAACATTATCCCGTCTCTTGTCAGAAGACATCCTCCTTTATCTTGTATACAAAATTTTAATCCTATGACAAAGTCTGAGCCTATGTTTAAATCTCTAGCTAATATTCTATTTACCTTATAGACTGGGTTGTAAAATTGATTACAAGTATTTAAGAAACTTATTTGCGCATTTTCTATATAATATCGATTAACATTCTGAGTGCCATCCATTTGAGTGGCTAGTATGGGTCTTTCAAGTAGTTTTATTAGATGTTCTGGTACTATTGCTTTGTTAATTAAACAGCTAGTACATCCTGGATCTATTAAAGCTAGCGTTTCTATTTCTATATTTTGTATTTTAATTTTTACCAGAACTTTTATAGTAGAGAATTCTTTGTCTTCATTACATATAAGAGTTGTGTTATTCTTTTCTGTGTTCATAAGTTCTGCTTCTAGTTTATCTAAATGTACTGTGCCTACTGTCTCTTGGGTCTCTATTTCTTCTTTCATTTTTCCTTTTTCTAGAGTAGTTAATCTTTGTTCTAGATCATTTAATCGAGTTTCTAAGGTAGATACCCTTAGATTTAAAATCTGATTATTTGTATATTTTTGTCCATTATTGGTTTGTGATTCTACTTTTATTTTTAAAGTATTTTCTATACAATTTATACATGCTTCTAAGTAACATTTTTTACATTTTGCCCTATTATCTTTACTTGGGTACCAACTACATATGCGACACCTATTACTATCTAAACCCTTATTCCGTTGGAAATCATGTTCACATTCTTGTGTGACATTCATTAGATTATTTATTACTAGGTTATTCAAATCTAGATCATCTATCTCTTGGCCTAATTCATTGACTAAGTTATCTTCCTCTGAGTCTGAAGAAACAGATTTATTATCTTGATCAGTTATATCAATGCTAATTATGGAATATATACTTTCTGTATCTGACATGTATTCATCGACATTTAAAAGTGTTTCTTGAAAATCTTCTATTAGCTGAGAATTTCTTGTTCTATTATTATTTCTTTTGGGGCATATATTGGCTAAATGATCTGTACTGCCACACGTATAACATTCTAGCTTATTTCTGTAATTTCTATCATTTCTATATTTTCTAACATGTCTATCCCTATTTAACCAGGGTTTTTTAGCTTTTGATTTTCGTAAGAAATATTGTTTTCTACCATATGGTTTTTGTTTATTTTGTTTCCTGTATTTTTTATGTGGTTTTTGATCGTAATTCTGGGTTGTGTATATAACTGATTTACAGAAATTCATTTCATTTCTTTTTAGTTGTTTTTGTATCTGTATATTTGTACATTTTTCCGTTAAGATATCCATTATATGTTGTGCTCTATGTCCTATTGTCCATTTAAAATTCGGGTTTGCTGCTACCCCATCTCTTTTATACCATCTATCTTCTATTTCTCTTCCTAATGCTCCAGGTAATTTATTAAATAATTTTTTACCTAATTCTTCATTAAACGTGTTTCCACTTATGGTACAATAATAGAAATAATCTTGTAAAAATTTCTTTATGTATACCCAGTGTGAAATGCTTAATTGTTCTAATTTTATTAATGCTTCTTTTTGTAAAGCTATCAATCCACTATTCGGATCTTTTCCAGTTAATAACATGTGCATTTTATTTGTAAAATTATAGGGATTTGGTCCCATACTTAATAATATTTGAAAATCATGTGGGCAATTAGTTTTAAAACTTTCCCACGTAGCTTTAGCGGATTCTCCTAAGAAAGTTTCTAAATATTTATACATTGTTTCTGTATCGGTTTCAGTGTAATGTCTTAAGTAATCAGCTGCTACTATTCCTTTCCATAAATCTATTACTGTATCCCACATTTGGGGATCGTGTGCTGCAATATTTAAGATTTTTCCTTTACTACCTCCTTTTTGGAGTTTAATAGGTTCTTCTATGGGCATTCTTTTTCCTGCTGGTTTTATGTAGTCTTTTACTTCTGTGTCTGGGTTTACTCTTATTGCAGGTCTTCTAGGTACATTTCCTGTACTGTAATCTATTGGTTGAGGATTAGGATTCGTTTGTTGGAAAGGGCTAGCACTAGAGGAGCTGGCTGGTTCTAATTCAGCTAATTCTTTGTAACTAATATTAGAACTTAATACTGAAAATGTATCTTCTTCGAATTTATTTAGGAAGGGTTCATTATTTCTATATCCTAAATTATCACTGCGTTTCAAGCAGGTTCTGAAATGTTCCCTACATTCGTTTATTAACATATTGCCTTTTTGACATCCTTTACATTTAAAAGTTATGTTTTTATGTTCTTCTGCTAGATTTTCTGCTTTTTCTATTGCTATATCTACTTCATATCCTTCTTGTAAAACTTCTATATTCATAAATTCACTTTCTGTTTCTACATTACTTTCGGTTTCATCGTCGTCTAGAATTCTTTTTGTAGTATAGTTATAATCTGTAAATCTTACCGAAGTTTCACCTTTACTTGTTGTATATAGTAAGTGTGAGTCTGGTGTAAAAGTCTTTGGTTTTGTAAATTTATTTAGATTCCATTCTAATCCTGCATATATTTCTGGATCTATTTTTATTGGTTTTATAAGACTTATGCCTTTATTACCCATTATTTCAACTACATCATTTACCTTTAATTTAAATTTGGTATTGCTACTTAAGGTTAATTTACCAATAAAACCTATGCACATTAATAAATTATTTCCACTATTCATTTCTTCGTATCCTTTAGTTTGAACTCCTATCTTAATATTTTTTCCAAATTCTTTTAAATTCATTAAGAAATCTGGACTAATGTAAAATATTCCTCCATTATTTGTCATATCTACTTCTGTTAATCCTATGATCGATTTTTTAATATCTGACCATCGATCATCGTATATAGTTATTAATACTTTAGATCCCAGATTTTTTCTGGTTAGTCCTTTAATGCCTATGACAATTAATCCCATATGCATTAAAACCATTTTATTATATTTTATTTGTTTTAAGGAGTTAGTATTTACTAGGTCTAATATTTTAGAATCTTCTCCTAAGGCTGATATTTGCTCTTCTCTGTAATGTCTATATAACTGGTTGTCTGAAGAGAAATATCCTGTGTTGTATAGTGTTTTTGGATTTAGTAATTTTAACTGATGTTGTTGAAAGATTTGTAAATCCTTATCTATGTCTATTATCTCATTAAGCTCTTGGTTTTGTTCCATCTTAGGTTGTTTCCTACATATTCTAGATAATATATTATTATTTCCTATCCTGTTTTCTGAGAAGCTAGCTCTGTGTCTTTCTTGGTTTCTTTCGTCGGTTCCCCGTCTATTTGATAAAAAGTCCATTTCTGTGGTTTTCTTTTTATGATTTTGCGTTCGTGTACAGGGGTTAACTCTATTCTTTTTAATTGGTTAACTAATTCGTCTATTTCGGAAGTAGTTTTTGGTTGTTCCTCTTGGGTTTGTTTACCTTTTATTAAGATATCTATCTTTTTGTGTAATTCAGGTAGTTCTGGTTCCTTTGGTGTTGTAATTATTTCTTTATCTTTGATTAAACTATCTACTTTTTTATGCAAGTCTAATAATAGTTCTATTATTGTATTATTTTGTTTTAATAAGACTTTATCTGTTATGCTTGAGGGGATATGTCTAGATAATCCCTCTGGTTCATTATGATGTATTCTTGATTTTTCTAGTGCTTTTAGATAGTTTTTATCTTCTTCACTACTCATGAAAGTGAAATCTCTTCTAATCTACCTGCTATTTCCTGCAAGTCTTTAATTTCTTTGGCTATATTTTCAACCTGTTCTATGAGTTTTACTATTAGTTTTGTAGTTTTTACTTCTAATTCTTTAGGTTTTTCTATTAATGTTTTTATTAATTTTTCAATTTCTATTTTAGTAGGTATCTGTTCCAAGTTAAATTTATGGTTTAGAAATTGAATTTTTCTATCTATTTCTAATTCTTGAGATTTTAAATAGTCTAGGTTCTGTTCTATTTTTTCTAAGGTCGTCTTATTTTTACCTTGAATTATTTCTACTTGTTCTAGAGTTCTTTGTAGAGTTTTATCTTTTTCTTGCGTTTTTTCACTGGAGTTAATTAAAAGGTCTATTATAGTATTATATTGTTTATCTTCTGAGTGTAGAATGTGTTCTCCTTGGTTAAAATTACACCTTATAGTAGTATTATTTTTTAGTATTCTATATTTCTTTTCTGGCTGAAAACTAAGATCTAAATATTCTAATCGTTTTAACGAAGCTATTTTGTTATCCAGAGATATTTACGTTGAGGTACTTTTTACTTAGCTTTGTTTGATATTTTAATCTACTTTTTGACCAAGTTAAATCCGCGTCTAATTCTTCTATTGTTTCGATTAAATTAAAACGTTCACTAAGTAGAATTTTTTTTGTAATGATTTATACTTATGGCAACTAAGGCGTAGTGATCTGTTTTTTCTCTATATTTTATGATATCAGCTTCTAGCCTTTTTATGTCCCTATCCAATTTTTCTAATTTTTCTATAAATTGAGCTCTTATTTTAGTAATTTCGCGGTTATAAATAACTTCTCTATAATACTGACTCTGTACTTCTCTAATATAATGAATATATCTTATGGGCATTTATTATCCTAACTGATAAGCTCTTTTGCTAATGCTTGTTTTAATCCAATTTATTACTCTAATCTTTTGTTCTAGGTCACTTTCGCAACCTTGTATTTCCCAATGTATTCTTCCTACTAATTTATATGCCTTTTTGGATCTATTGAGAGCTGGATTTTCTACACAGGCGTTCTTTAGTTTTTCTAAACTTTCTTCTAAGTGCCTTTTTCTATTCTTAATATCTCGTAATTTTTTATATTCTAGATGCAAAAAGAAATAGTCACACCTTACGAGTTGGAAAGATCTATGTTGTTTCATACAGAGGTAGGTATTATATGTTTGGTCGTTTTTATTATCCTAGCTGGTAATTTTTTCTACTAATATATTCGTTAAGCCAATTTATTCTTATATTAATATTTTCTAGATCTTTATCACAATTTAATATTTCTTTATTTAGGGTACTTATCAACGTATCACAAACTGGTCTAGTAATATTATAAGTATTATATAGTCTATTAGTTTATTTCTTCGTTGTTCAAAGTCGTATTTTTTAGCTAAAATATTCTGTCTTATTCGATAATCTCTGTGTAAATGAAAATAGTTATTTCTTATTTTCTGAAAAGATGAGTGTTTTTTCATACATAAATATGCGAGTGAAGGAAATGTTCCCAAAACCTTCTCGCTCTGATACCAAATATAAAGAGACACTTAGATTAAAGTTGTTTTCTCAATAAATAAAAATAGACACTTAGCTTGGAGTAGCTTGGAGTTTGTTTTTCAATAAATATGATGTAAAAATCCTACTCAGTACTCCCTCTCTCCTATAGTTTCTTCTTATGTATGCTCTTTTAGCTTACGTTTTTCCCGGTTTGGTTTTTTTTTTTTTTTTTTTTTTTTTTTTTTTTTTTTTTTTTTTTTTTTTTTTTTAACAGAATTACCCTGTTTATCTTACCCTGTTCATCTCTCTCTTTTAACCTATACTCTTAATAACTTCTTCTTTAACCACACCCCGGAATTTCTACCTGGCTAACAACATATGTCCTGGCGTCTATTCAGCAGACTTTAGCGGACTTTCAAAGCCAGAATTCCTAGGAATTTACAGGTTAATCCATCGTTGTTACTAAGAAGTTAAAAGATTAACCATATACTAAGGGTAATAAAATTTACATACATTTCAACAACGCTGCAGAAAAAGAAAGAGGTATACCTCGATTAGTTATTAATTATAAACCTCTGAATAAAGTCCTGCAATGGATTCGGTATCCAATCCCAAATAAAAGAGATTTACTTTCTAGATTATATGATGCTAACATATTCTCTAAATTTGATTTAAAATCAGGTTACTGGCAAATACAGATTGATAAAACTCATACTTATAAGACTGCCTTTAATGTGCCTTTTGGGCAATACGAATGGAACGTCATGCCCTTCGGATTAAAAAATGCCCCATCCGAATTTCAGAAAATCATGAATGATATTTTTAATCCGTATATGGATTTTATTATTGTCTATATAGATGATATTCTTGTTTTCTCCAAAACGTTAGAAAATCACTTTAAACATCTGCATATATTCAAACAAGTCATTATTCAGAATGGCTTAGTTATTTCTAAACCCAAGATGCATTTGTTTCAAACAAATGTACGATTTCTCGGACATAATATTTGTCAAGGTTCCATTGAACCTATCCAGCGAGTTTTAGAATTCGCAACTAAATTCCCAGATGAGATTACTGATAAAAAACAACTCCAGCGATTTCTTGGTAGTCTCAACTATATTTCCCCTTTCTATAAAAATCTATCTAGAGACTTAGCCCCTCTGTATGATAGATTGAAAAAGGACCAAAAAATCCCGTGGACTAAAGCCCACACTGATTTGGTCAAACTGATCAAAACTCGTGTACAATCACTCCCCTGTACTTCTCTCGCTAATCCAAATTGGCAAAAAATTATTGAGACAGATGCTTCCAATATTGGATACGGAGGGATACTTAAACAAGTTAACCCCCATACAAAAATCGAATGTTTAATACGTTTTTATTCTGGTAAATGGACTGATAGTCAGAAAAAGTATGCTACTGTAGCTCATGAAATGCTTACTATTGTTAAATGTGTATTGAAATTCCAAGATGATCTTTATAATCAAAAATTCATTATTAGAACTGATGCTCAATCTGTTAAATTCATGTTTAACAAAGATTTTAAACACGATGCTTCTAAACTAATTTTTGCCAGATGGCAAGCCCAATTAGCCCCTTTTGATTTCGAAATTCAGTATAAAAAAGGCAGTGAGAATTCATTGCCTGATTTCTTATCACGAGAATATTTAACATGAATTACAAAGCTTTCCTTGATGAAAAAACTATTATTACAATTCTTAAATGTATTCCTTTACCTAAAGACGCTCAACGTTTAATTCTAGAAGCTCTTATTATCCAGCGTGTTCAGAACGCCTATTGGTGGTTTGAACTTATTAACAATGAACAATGGTGGTATGATTGGCTTGATATTGATACTAATGATCACTGATATTTCTGCTATAATTAACATCCTCCCTGGCAAATGGCCAGAGGACGTGGCCGTGGCCGCAATCAAAATCCTGCATATTTGTATCATGGGGGAAGAACTAATCCTTCCTATCCACGAAGCACTGCTCGATCAAACTCAAACACTGCTTATAGCACTTCCATATCTAATTTTCCAGTTCTAAGGCACGGAAATAGAACTCTAATAAATTCCAGAATATCTCAGGATGAAGCATCTTCATCACAGACTCAAACTCAAACTCCGAATATTAATCTGGAAGATATTCCTGAAACTCATCCTTTATACAAGCAGATAAAGGCATATTTATCTGAACAAAAGAAACCAGCAAACTCTTTTGCTTCTATTATGACTGAAAATCCTGACGATAAACCGTCATATGAGAAACTCGAAGCCAGAGAACTCATAGTTTATCTCGAAAATCAGCATATTCCAGCAAATGAAAGCTCTGAAGAAGCATGGCGAACATTGCAAAATTATTTAACGGCTCACGTCTATGTAGCCGGAGAATCTTACAAAACACGAACTTATTATGAACAAATTCTGATTCATACTGCTAGTGCTACCTTTGAGCACAGCCCATTGGGCGAATCAACTCCTGGAGTACATGGCTACTCCAAAATTGTTATTAAAAAACTTATTCCCATTGAAGAATGGGGTATCTCTTCAATGACGCTCAGAAATCTGCCTATGGGACCTCAAGGACAGACCATTGCCAACTTTACCTATTGGGACTACATAAAAGCCTTCTCCCATGTGTTATATTATAACAACTACAAACACAAACACACATGGTTTATAAAAATTTGCTCAAAAGTCTTTGAAAAACCTATTCCAAATTGGTTTATCCAGTGGTGGACTAATCATGGCCCATCTATTAAAATTCTTCCCTCTGAATATTTATCTCTCTATCACGCTTGGAAAAAATCCTCACCTTTTCTAACAGAATTATATCTTTCCGAGCATATCTGCAAACTCGACACTATTGATCAGATGTATTTCTATATCGAATTCTCCATCCCTTGGATACATCGTTGGTCAATTGAGATTGGCTACGATTCGCAGCAAATCCCCGCTATTTATCGTACTTTCTACTGTAACTTCTGGGATAAGTTACTCAGAATTGATCCTGCTACCAAACTCCCCTACGGTCATGACCAAAGAGAAGAAATTAATCAAAAAATCTCGGCATATGAGAAGGCCCCTAAAAAATCCATCTTAATTGAGGATAAATCCATCAATTATGTTTCTAGAAGAATCTCTGCACATGATGGAAATAAACTACAGCTTATCGAAGAATACCTGGCCGAAGTTCGAGATAAATTGCTCCTCACCGTCGAACAAACTTCAGATACATCTATGAATAGCACGGAGCAAAACTCTGATGATCTCATCACTGATTCTCAGCCACCAGAAGTATTAAATCAAGAAGAAGTATTAGCCAACGCGGAAGAATTCCTGAAATGGGATAGCAAGTCAAAACCCTGAAAGAAAACACTGTTTAACACTGTTCAAAAACACTGTTGTAATAGTAAAAATACTGTGCACAGGACCCACATATTACTGTGCAAGATTCCTTTTCTTTCTATATAAGGAGCCTCATTTGTAGTAAGGAGGCATAAGAAATTTTTACTTTAAGTTTCAATTCTCTCTCTCCCTCTGTTGTAAAAAGCCTCCGGCTACATAAATAAAGAAAGTTTCTTCTACTATTCCGACGCCGGCCCTCCAGGTACATATTTAACTTTTTAGTTTTGTTAGTTTAATTTTCTTCTAAACTCTCCCAGATCTACGCCGTGACCCATGTCCGGCTAGACTCTTTTATGTTCATACTAGTCTTCTAACCTCTCAAGGTATGTTAACCTTGAAAGATCCAGACTCTACTTAGATAGAATTCTCCGACTTGGTTCCGGGATGGCGGTACAGTCAATATCAGTAAACTTTGCCTTTGTGGCTTCGTCTAGAGAGTTGTGCCTTTGAAGCCCGTATTGAAGGGAAAAGGGCGTATTTTTGCACAATTAGAACTTCTAGACACATGGGTTTACTGGTATTTGACAGGCCCCTTGCCTGGGTGAAATATTATCACCATACAGTCAGAAATTCTATTTCGGTTGGTGCTTCGGTTCGGTTTTCCGACTTAAGCTTGTTCCGATATTATTTACGTGGTCTGGTAGACTGATCCATTGATCAGTCTGTGAGATCCTGTTAAATGGTATCAGAGCAAAATTCCTTTTGAATATATTTTCTGGCCTGTGAGCCAGGACTAAAATCAAGGATTTGTCTTAACATAATTAAACCGAATTTATATCAAATTCCATTTCGGAAGGAGTTGGTTTATCATTATCAATATCCTGAACAATATTTGTTTTGGGATTAATTCTAATTTGTTCCACGTGTCTAGGCGCAGAAAGAATTTCAGTAGAGTCTAAAGTATGTAAAGATGCAGCGCATTTCCTAGCAGGACCATAAACTGGTGGAGTAATAGGTTCAATTGGAGATATATGCTGAATTTGGGGTAGTTTTCTTGAAATATGAAAAGAGTTTCGATAGACAGGAAGACTATTGTCAAATTGTAGACAAATCTGTCCATCTGAATTTTGAGTTACATGAGTTAACTCAGAATTTGTTGCTTCTTGTGCTAATTGTTTGGAAGAAGTAACAGAATTTAGGATCCAGGTTTGAGGGAAATCTATTTCTTCCCACCGAATTGGTCGTCGAGTAGTTATTTTGGATTTAATAAAATTGGTCTCAATAAGCAGAGTACAATCAGAATTATCATCCATCAATTTACATCGAGGATTTAAAGTAGATAACAGACGATAATATATGCGATAAGATAAACCAATAAGCTCAGATCCAGGAGCATAATTGTAGCCATGAGTTTTAATATTCAGAGTTAAAGCATAAAGAATATTAACATCAGTTAATGATAATAACAGATTAGGCTGAGTATTAAAGTAAACAGGGCCATAAGCCAGAGTAGATTCAACAGAACCCATAAGAGATTTTCGAAAATTTAAATTTCTAGCATCTCTTAGAGCTGCCAAAAAGGTTTCTGGTAGGCCTTTTAAAGTCAAAGGACGGAAAGCGATTTGGACTAAGCCAATATGCATATAATTAAAATTGCGTTTAAACACACAGAGCTAGCTTCTCAGAAAACAGGATAGGAAATAATAATATATTATCTAGAATATGTAGGAAACAACCTAAGATGGAACAAAACCAAGAGCTTAATGAGATAATAGACATAGATAAGGATTTACAAATCTTTCAACAACATCAGTTAAAATTACTAAATCCAAAAACACTATACAACACAGGATATTTCTCTTCAGACAACCAGTTATATAGACATTACAGAGAAGAGCAAATATCAGCCTTAGGAGAAGATTCTAAAATATTAGACCTAGTAAATACTAACTCCTTAAAACAAATAAAATATAATAAAATGGTTTTAATGCATATGGGATTAATTGTCATAGGCATTAAAGGACTAACCAGAAAAAATCTGGGATCTAAAGTATTAATAACTATATACGATGATCGATGGTCAGATATTAAAAAATCGATCATAGGATTAACAGAAGTAGATATGACAAATAATGGAGGAATATTTTACATTAGTCCAGATTTCTTAATGAATTTAAAAGAATTTGGAAAAAATATTAAGATAGGAGTTCAAACTAAAGGATACGAAGAAATGAATAGTGGAAATAATTTATTAATGTGCATAGGTTTTATTGGTAAATTAACCTTAAGTAGCAATACCAAATTTAAATTAAAGGTAAATGATGTAGTTGAAATAATGGGTAATAAAGGCATAAGTCTTATAAAACCAATAAAAATAGATCCAGAAATATATGCAGGATTAGAATGGAATCTAAATAAATTTACAAAACCAAAGACTTTTACACCAGACTCACACTTACTATATACAACAAGTAAAGGTGAAACTTCGGTAAGATTTACAGATTATAACTATACTACAAAAAGAATTCTAGACGACGATGAAACCGAAAGTAATGTAGAAACAGAAAGTGAATTTATGAATATAGAAGTTTTACAAGAAGGATATGAAGTAGATATAGCAATAGAAAAAGCAGAAAATCTAGCAGAAGAACATAAAAACATAACTTTTAAATGTAAAGGATGTCAAAAAGGCAATATGTTAATAAACGAATGTAGGGAACATTTCAGAACCTGCTTGAAACGCAGTGATAATTTAGGATATAGAAATAATGAACCCTTCCTAAATAAATTCGAAGAAGATACATTTTCAGTATTAAGTTCTAATATTAGTTACAAAGAATTAGCTGAATTAGAACCAGCCAGCTCCTCTAGTGCTAGCCCTTTCCAACAAACGAATCCTAATCCTCAACCAATAGATTACAGTACAGGAAATGTACCTAGAAGACCTGCAATAAGAGTAAACCCAGACACAGAAGTAAAAGACTACATAAAACCAGCAGGAAAAAGAATGCCCATAGAAGAACCTATTAAACTCCAAGAAGGAGGTAGTAAAGGAAAAATCTTAAATATTGCAGCACACGATCCCCAAATGTGGGATACAGTAATAGATTTATGGAAAGGAATAGTAGCAGCTGATTACTTAAGACATTACACTGAAACCGATACAGAAACAATGTATAAATATTTAGAAACTTTCTTAGGAGAATCCGCTAAAGCTACGTGGGAAAGTTTTAAAACTAATTGCCCACATGATTTTCAAATATTATTAAGTATGGGACCAAATCCCTATAATTTTACAAATAAAATGCACATGTTATTAACTGGAAAAGATCCGAATAGTGGATTGATAGCTTTACAAAAAGAAGCATTAATAAAATTAGAACAATTAAGCATTTCACACTGGGTATACATAAAGAAATTTTTACAAGATTATTTCTATTATTGTACCATAAGTGGAAACACGTTTAATGAAGAATTAGGTAAAAAATTATTTAATAAATTACCTGGAGCATTAGGAAGAGAAATAGAAGATAGATGGTATAAAAGAGATGGGGTAGCAGCAAACCCGAATTTTAAATGGACAATAGGACATAGAGCACAACATATAATGGATATCTTAACGGAAAAATGTACAAATATACAGATACAAAAACAACTAAAAAGAAATGAAATGAATTTCTGTAAATCAGTTATATACACAACCCAGAATTACGATCAAAAACCACATAAAAAATACAGGAAACAAAATAAACAAAAACCATATGGTAGAAAACAATATTTCTTACGAAAATCAAAAGCTAAAAAACCCTGGTTAAATAGGGATAGACATGTTAGAAAATATAGAAATGATAGAAATTACAGAAATAAGCTAGAATGTTATACGTGTGGCAGTACAGATCATTTAGCCAATATATGCCCCAAAAGAAATAATAATAGAACAAGAAATTCTCAGCTAATAGAAGATTTTCAAGAAACACTTTTAAATGTCGATGAATACATGTCAGATACAGAAAGTATATATTCCATAATTAGCATTGATATAACTGATCAAGATAATAAATCTGTTTCTTCAGACTCAGAGGAAGATAACTTAGTCAATGAATTAGGCCAAGAGATAGATGATCTAGATTTGAATAACCTAGTAATAAATAATCTAATGAATGTCACACAAGAATGTGAACATGATTTCCAACGGAATAAGGGTTTAGATAGTAATAGGTGTCGCATATGTAGTTGGTACCCAAGTAAAGATAATAGGGCAAAATGTAAAAAATGTTACTTAGAAGCATGTATAAATTGTATAGAAAATACTTTAAAAATAAAAGTAGAATCACAAACCAATAATGGACAAAAATATACAAATAATCAGATTTTAAATCTAAGGGTATCTACCTTAGAAACTCGATTAAATGATCTAGAACAAAGATTAACTACTCTAGAAAAAGGAAAAATGAAAGAAGAAATAGAGACCCAAGAGACAGTAGGCACAGTACATTTAGATAAACTAGAAGCAGAACTTATGAACACAGAAAAGAATAACACAACTCTTATATGTAATGAAGACAAAGAATTCTCTACTATAAAAGTTCTGGTAAAAATTAAAATACAAAATATAGAAATAGAAACGCTAGCTTTAATAGATCCAGGATGTACTAGCTGTTTAATTAACAAAGCAATAGTACCAGAACATCTAATAAAACTACTTGAAAGACCCATACTAGCCACTCAAATGGATGGCACTCAGAATGTTAATCGATATTATATAGAAAATGCGCAAATAAGTTTCTTAAATACTTGTAATCAATTTTACAACCCAGTCTATAAGGTAAATAGAATATTAGCTAGAGATTTAAACATAGGCTCAGACTTTGTCATAGGATTAAAATTTTGTATACAAGATAAAGGAGGATGTCTTCTGACAAGAGACGGGATAATGTTATTTAAAGATCTAACTTACACACCAGTTCAGACAAAAATCCTGCCTACAATACATAGAACATTAAATACGAATAAAAAGAAAACTCTTCAAGAGCCTTGCTGCGAAGATTGCCAAAATACACAATGCAGCAACCTGTCGAAAGAAAATACAAAAAATTATACTCTACTTAATGTAGAAGGAGAGGAATATTTAGAACCTATAGAGAAGGAATATACGTTAATTAGTATAGAAACCCAATTCTATAATTTCAGGAAAGGAATAGATAAAATAGGGATAATAAACGGCCCAAAAGATTTAGACAATATAATATCTATATTAGACAAAATGGAAATAATAGGAGAAAAGCCATTAGCTCATTGGGATGCTAATGAATTAACGTGTAAATTAGATATTATAAACCCAGAATATACTATAAAAACAGCCCCTATAGAAGCAAATAATGAAGACACTAATGAATTTGATACACAGATAAAGGAACTTTTAAAGTTAGGAGTAATAAGAAGATCTACATCTAAACATAGATCAGCAGCTTTTATAGTGAGAAATCATAGTGAGCAAGTAAGAGGAAAAGCTCGTATGGTTATAAATTACAAAAGATTAAATGATAATACCAGAACAGACGCATATAAACTACCAGACAAGAATGAATTAATCAATAGAATCCAAAATAAAAGGATATATAGCAAATTTGACTGTAAATCCGGATATTGGCAAGTAAAGATGCATCCAGAAAGCATCGAATGGACAGCATTCACATGTCCCGGAGGACATTTCGAATGGTTAGTCATGCCTTTCGGATTAAAGACAGCCCCACCAATTTTTCAACGAAAAATGGATAACATTTTCGGAGAATATAAGCATTTCATATTAGTCTATGTAGATGATATTTTAGTATTCAGTCAAAACATGCAAGAACATCTAGGACATTTACAAATAGTCTTTAGATTATTCGTCAAACATGGAATAATAGTAAGTAAAAAGAAGATGGAATTATGTAAAACCTATATTAATTTCTTAGGAATAACATTAGGAAATGGAAAGGTAAAATTACAACCACATATAGCCAAAAAGGTATTAGAAATGCCAGATAAACTAGAAAAAACAAAAGATTTACAAAAATTTCTAGGTTTAGTAAATTATGCTAGAAATTTCATACAAGATTTAGGAAAAATAGCTGGACCCTTATATGCCAAAACAGGTAGTAAAGGACAGAAAAATTTCAACATAGAGGATGTAAAATTAGTCCAAAAAATAAAGGAAAAAGTAAAAAATATTCCAGATTTAAAAATACCATTAGAATCAGATTATCTAATTATTCAAACCGATGGAAGCGATTTAGGATGGGGAGCTATCCTAAAAGCTAGACCAAATAAATACAGTAATAAAAACGAAGAACAAATATGTGGTTACCAGAGCGGAGCTTATAAAGAAAAAGGGAATAAAAGCTCTATAGATTTAGAAGTATTGGCAATAATATATGGGCTAAATAGTTTTAAGTTATATATATTAAATAAAGAAGAAATTTTAGTCAGAACAGATTGTGAAGCCATAGTAAAATTTCACCAGAAAATAAATGATAAAACTAGCAGTAGGAGAAGATGGTTAAACTTTTTAGATACAATATCTATCTATAAAAATATTATTTTCGAACATATTAAGGGAAAAGAAAATGACTTAGCTGACCAACTAAGTCGACTACAGTTAGGAATAAATAAATAAAGCTGAGTTTTATTTATTTGTTTTCAGCATGAGACCAACAAGCCAGCCTCCTGCAGATAAGGGCAAAGGCATAGGTACTTCATCAGACTCCTACCAACAGAGTGTATTAGGTAATCTAAATTTTAGACCAATAGACTCTATAGAAGCAATGGAAAGAATTTATTTTGGACCTTTCAATTTAGTTGCATATCCAGAAAGTAATATATCATTTAGAGTAAGACCAGACTATGTTTTAGACAGACCTCAAAAATGTTTAGTAGATAACTTATGGATTTCATATAATAAACAGAATCGTAACCACTTTATGGCCTCTATGAATTCGCTATGTCAATACATGGCAGAAAAGAGCAAGCCAAAATTTAAATATTATGTAGTTATTCATGGTAAGACAAATGGTATTTTTCATACTTGGATAGAGGTATTAGAATCCATACAAGGTTTTAAGACTCCACTCTTTAAAGGTTTTAATGACTTTACTGAAGCCGCTAATCATGCTAGAGGATACCTAGGACCAAACTACTATATATCTCCTTCACTAAGACAAAACCCAGACAAAATACCCCAGTATAATGTACAGAAAGACACAGGGAAAATAATTTTCTGTGATCATTGTTCTTCCATGACTGAGAACTTCAAGAAACTCAACGCTCAGAAAGAAGCTCTCCTTATGGAAAATACAAGACTTATCAAACAGGTACAAGTATTAGAAGCAAGGCTTCAGATCAAAATGAAGACTGATGCTGGTACTCAGACACATAAACAGAGTTCTCCATCTCCTCAAAAAATGGATGAGGCGGGTGTGCATTTCCCTCTAAATGCTCAGAAATCCACTGTACCGGATGTTGGTACAGCTAGTCCGGTTCAAACGGTAACCGGTAAAGACAAATCAAATCCGTTCAAGGCTGTCACTTTGCCAAAAAGTGAAGATGAAGATTGTTCTTCATCAAGACAAAAGAAAGAAAGATCGAGTAGTAAGACTTCAAAAAGGATATCAATCTCCAGAAAGAAGAATGAAACCATAGAGACTATAATTAAGCAAACACTAGATAAATTCTTCAGCCAGCAGACTCAAGATAAACATATAAATGAACAACCTGGTACAAGCACAGATAGATTAGTTCCAGAAGAAGATATGGTATCAGAAGAAGACATAAATGAAGATAATAATTTCCAAGATGCTCAGGATCCTCACGAAGACGATGACTCAGGAATGAGTTTCGATTCAATTACCCTGCACAACTTGGATACTTAGTTGAGAAGAAGACAATCCAGAAAAAGACAAGACTATACTAAGTAAATAAAGTTGTAGGTGGGAATGCCCACTTTGTGTCCTGTAAATAATAAAGTTATGTAAAAGTCAAGTCCGTGTCAGAAAAGATGCTTCCTTTATCACTACTTTCTCAAAAAGAAAGAAAAACTGAGAGGCACGCGTCTGACAAAGTCAAGAAAGAAACAATAATGCATGTGACGATGGGGCCCAATGTGTACCCGACAAGCATTATTACGATTCTTTCTTATCTTTATCTTTTAAAGTGTCGGCCACATATAGAGAGGCCACGTAGTTGTGTTTACGACCACTCCTTTCCCTTAGTTTTTGCCTATAAAAAGGGCTTAAGACTTAGTAGTAAGGTATGAATGGAAAAAACCAAAAAAAACCACAACATATTCCTCTTCCCTCTCAATGTGTATAACCTTCCCTGAAACCCATAAAATCCATCCCTTGTAAAACATCCAGTGGTGTAATATTTAGAGAGTTTATAAACGTTTCAAGTTCTGTTTCAGTCTTAAGGGGGTTCCCGAAAGGGAAACCTCTCCCCTAGTTACTTCATGTAAGTTCTTATTTACACTTATGTTTTTCCCACAAAAATATTTATGAAGTTTTATTTCTTTTAAACATCATGTAAATGTATGTAAATTTTATTACCCTTAGTATATGGTTAATCTTTTAACTTCTTAGTAACAACGATGGATTAACCTGTAAATTCCTAGGAATTCTGGCTTTGAAAGTCCGCTAAAGTCTGCTGAATAGACGCCAGGACATATGTTGTTAGCCAGGTAGAAATTCCGGGGTGTGGTTAAAGAAGAAGTTATTAAGAGTATAGGTTAAAAGAGAGAGATGAACAGGGTAAGATAAACAGGGTAATTCTGTTTAAAAAAAAAAAAAAAAAAAAAAAAAAAAAAAAAAAAAAAAAAACCAAACCGGGAAAAACGTAAGCTAAAAGAGCATACATAAGAAGAAACTATAGGAGAGAGGGAGTACTGAGTAGGATTTTTTACATCATATTTATTGAAAAACAAACTCCAAGCTACTCCAAGCTAAGTGTCTATTTTTATTTATTGAGAAAACAACTTTAATCTAAAGCTTCTTAGGTTGTTTCCTACATTGTTAGCCAGGTAGAAATTCCGGGGTGTGGTTAAAGAAGAAGTTATTAAGAGTATAGGTTAAAAGAGAGAGATGAACAGGGTAAGATAAACAGGGTAATTCTGTTAAAAAAAAAAAAAAAAAAAAAAAAAAAAAAAAAAAAAAAAAACCAAACCGGGAAAAACGTAAGCTAAAAGAGCATACATAAGAAGAAACTATAGGAGAGAGGGAGTACTGAGTAGGATTTTTACATCATATTTATTGAAAAACAAACTCCAAGCTACTCCAAGCTAAGTGTCTATTTTTATTTATTGAGAAAACAATTTTAATCTAAGTGTCTCTTTATATTTGGTATCAGAGCGAGAAGGTTTTGGGAACATTTCCTTCACTCGCATATTTATGTATGAAAAAACACTCATCTTTTCAGAAAATAAGAAATAACTATTTTCATTTACACAGAGATTATCGAATAAGACAGAATATTTTAGCTAAAAAATACGACTTTGAACAACGAAGAAATAAATTAATAGAAACTAATAGACTATATAATACTTATAATATTACTAGACCAGTTTGTGATACGTTGATAAGTACCCTAAATAAAGAAATATTAAATTGTGATAAAGATCTAGAAAATATTAATATAAGAATAAATTGGCTTAACGAATATATTAGTAGAAAAAATTACCAGCTAGGATAATAAAAACGACCAAACATATAATACCTACCTCTGTATGAAACAACATAGATCTTTCCAACTCGTAAGGTGTGACTATTTCTTTTTGCATCTAGAATATAAAAAATTACGAGATATTAAGAATAGAAAAAGGCACTTAGAAGAAAGTTTAGAAAAACTAAAGAACGCCTGTGTAGAAAATCCAGCTCTCAATAGATCCAAAAAGGCATATAAATTAGTAGGAAGAATACATTGGGAAATACAAGGTTGCGAAAGTGACCTAGAACAAAAGATTAGAGTAATAAATTGGATTAAAACAAGCATTAGCAAAAGAGCTTATCAGTTAGGATAATAAATGCCCATAAGATATATTCATTATATTAGAGAAGTACAGAGTCAGTATTATAGAGAAGTTATTTATAACCGCGAAATTACTAAAATAAGAGCTCAATTTATAGAAAAATTAGAAAAATTGGATAGGGACATAAAAAGGCTAGAAGCTGATATCATAAAATATAGAGAAAAAACAGATCACTACGCCTTAGTTGCCATAAGTATAAATCATTACAAAAAAATTCTACTTAGTGAACGTTTTAATTTAATCGAAACAATAGAAGAATTAGACGCGGATTTAACTTGGTCAAAAAGTAGATTAAAATATCAAACAAAGCTAAGTAAAAAGTACCTCAACGTAAATATCTCTGGATAACAAAATAGCTTCGTTAAAACGATTAGAATATTTAGATCTTAGTTTTCAGCCAGAAAAGAAATATAGAATACTAAAAAATAATACTACTATAAGGTGTAATTTTAACCAAGGAGAACAGGTAAATTAACCTTAAGTAGCAATACCAAATTTAAATTAAAGGTAAATGATGTAGTTGAAATAATGGGTAATAAAGGCATAAGTCTTATAAAACCAATAAAAATAGATCCAGAAATATATGCAGGATTAGAATGGAATCTAAATAAATTTACAAAACCAAAGACTTTTACACCAGACTCACACTTACTATATACAACAAGTAAAGGTGAAACTTCGGTAAGATTTACAGATTATAACTATACTACAAAAAGAATTCTAGACGACGATGAAACCGAAAGTAATGTAGAAACAGAAAGTGAATTTATGAATATAGAAGTTTTACAAGAAGGATATGAAGTAGATATAGCAATAGAAAAAGCAGAAAATCTAGCAGAAGAACATAAAAACATAACTTTTAAATGTAAAGGATGTCAAAAAGGCAATATGTTAATAAACGAATGTAGGGAACATTTCAGAACCTGCTTGAAACGCAGTGATAATTTAGGATATAGAAATAATGAACCCTTCCTAAATAAATTCGAAGAAGATACATTTTCAGTATTAAGTTCTAATATTAGTTACAAAGAATTAGCTGAATTAGAACCAGCCAGCTCCTCTAGTGCTAGCCCTTTCCAACAAACGAATCCTAATCCTCAACCAATAGATTACAGTACAGGAAATGTACCTAGAAGACCTGCAATAAGAGTAAACCCAGACACAGAAGTAAAAGACTACATAAAACCAGCAGGAAAAAGAATGCCCATAGAAGAACCTATTAAACTCCAAGAAGGAGGTAGTAAAGGAAAAATCTTAAATATTGCAGCACACGATCCCCAAATGTGGGATACAGTAATAGATTTATGGAAAGGAATAGTAGCAGCTGATTACTTAAGACATTACACTGAAACCGATACAGAAACAATGTATAAATATTTAGAAACTTTCTTAGGAGAATCCGCTAAAGCTACGTGGGAAAGTTTTAAAACTAATTGCCCACATGATTTTCAAATATTATTAAGTATGGGACCAAATCCCTATAATTTTACAAATAAAATGCACATGTTATTAACTGGAAAAGATCCGAATAGTGGATTGATAGCTTTACAAAAAGAAGCATTAATAAAATTAGAACAATTAAGCATTTCACACTGGGTATACATAAAGAAATTTTTACAAGATTATTTCTATTATTGTACCATAAGTGGAAACACGTTTAAT
Organism: Capsicum pubescens; assembly: GCA_030864215.1. Classification (NCBI taxonomy): domain Eukaryota; kingdom Viridiplantae; phylum Streptophyta; class Magnoliopsida; order Solanales; family Solanaceae; genus Capsicum; species Capsicum pubescens. The sequence goes on along the minus strand of CM061543.1, from coordinate 281,096,390 downwards.
GAAGAATTAGGTAAAAAATTATTTAATAAATTACCTGGAGCATTAGGAAGAGAAATAGAAGATAGATGGTATAAAAGAGATGGGGTAGCAGCAAACCCGAATTTTAAATGGACAATAGGACATAGAGCACAACATATAATGGATATCTTAACGGAAAAATGTACAAATATACAGATACAAAAACAACTAAAAAGAAATGAAATGAATTTCTGTAAATCAGTTATATACACAACCCAGAATTACGATCAAAAACCACATAAAAAATACAGGAAACAAAATAAACAAAAACCATATGGTAGAAAACAATATTTCTTACGAAAATCAAAAGCTAAAAAACCCTGGTTAAATAGGGATAGACATGTTAGAAAATATAGAAATGATAGAAATTACAGAAATAAGCTAGAATGTTATACGTGTGGCAGTACAGATCATTTAGCCAATATATGCCCCAAAAGAAATAATAATAGAACAAGAAATTCTCAGCTAATAGAAGATTTTCAAGAAACACTTTTAAATGTCGATGAATACATGTCAGATACAGAAAGTATATATTCCATAATTAGCATTGATATAACTGATCAAGATAATAAATCTGTTTCTTCAGACTCAGAGGAAGATAACTTAGTCAATGAATTAGGCCAAGAGATAGATGATCTAGATTTGAATAACCTAGTAATAAATAATCTAATGAATGTCACACAAGAATGTGAACATGATTTCCAACGGAATAAGGGTTTAGATAGTAATAGGTGTCGCAAATGTAGTTGGTACCCAAGTAAAGATAATAGGGCAAAATGTAAAAAATGTTACTTAGAAGCATGTATAAATTGTATAGAAAATACTTTAAAAATAAAAGTAGAATCACAAACCAATAATGGACAAAAATATACAAATAATCAGATTTTAAATCTAAGGGTATCTACCTTAGAAACTCGATTAAATGATCTAGAACAAAGATTAACTACTCTAGAAAAAGGAAAAATGAAAGAAGAAATAGAGACCCAAGAGACAGTAGGCACAGTACATTTAGATAAACTAGAAGCAGAACTTATGAACACAGAAAAGAATAACACAACTCTTATATGTAATGAAGACAAAGAATTCTCTACTATAAAAGTTCTGGTAAAAATTAAAATACAAAATATAGAAATAGAAACGCTAGCTTTAATAGATCCAGGATGTACTAGCTGTTTAATTAACAAAGCAATAGTACCAGAACATCTAATAAAACTACTTGAAAGACCCATACTAGCCACTCAAATGGATGGCACTCAGAATGTTAATCGATATTATATAGAAAATGCGCAAATAAGTTTCTTAAATACTTGTAATCAATTTTACAACCCAGTCTATAAGGTAAATAGAATATTAGCTAGAGATTTAAACATAGGCTCAGACTTTGTCATAGGATTAAAATTTTGTATACAAGATAAAGGAGGATGTCTTCTGACAAGAGACGGGATAATGTTATTTAAAGATCTAACTTACACACCAGTTCAGACAAAAATCCTGCCTACAATACATAGAACATTAAATACGAATAAAAAGAAAACTCTTCAAGAGCCTTGCTGCGAAGATTGCCAAAATACACAATGCAGCAACCTGTCGAAAGAAAATACAAAAAATTATACTCTACTTAATGTAGAAGGAGAGGAATATTTAGAACCTATAGAGAAGGAATATACGTTAATTAGTATAGAAACCCAATTCTATAATTTCAGGAAAGGAATAGATAAAATAGGGATAATAAACGGCCCAAAAGATTTAGACAATATAATATCTATATTAGACAAAATGGAAATAATAGGAGAAAAGCCATTAGCTCATTGGGATGCTAATGAATTAACGTGTAAATTAGATATTATAAACCCAGAATATACTATAAAAACAGCCCCTATAGAAGCAAATAATGAAGACACTAATGAATTTGATACACAGATAAAGGAACTTTTAAAGTTAGGAGTAATAAGAAGATCTACATCTAAACATAGATCAGCAGCTTTTATAGTGAGAAATCATAGTGAGCAAGTAAGAGGAAAAGCTCGTATGGTTATAAATTACAAAAGATTAAATGATAATACCAGAACAGACGCATATAAACTACCAGACAAGAATGAATTAATCAATAGAATCCAAAATAAAAGGATATATAGCAAATTTGACTGTAAATCCGGATATTGGCAAGTAAAGATGCATCCAGAAAGCATCGAATGGACAGCATTCACATGTCCCGGAGGACATTTCGAATGGTTAGTCATGCCTTTCGGATTAAAGACAGCCCCACCAATTTTTCAACGAAAAATGGATAACATTTTCGGAGAATATAAGCATTTCATATTAGTCTATGTAGATGATATTTTAGTATTCAGTCAAAACATGCAAGAACATCTAGGACATTTACAAATAGTCTTTAGATTATTCGTCAAACATGGAATAATAGTAAGTAAAAAGAAGATGGAATTATGTAAAACCTATATTAATTTCTTAGGAATAACATTAGGAAATGGAAAGGTAAAATTACAACCACATATAGCCAAAAAGGTATTAGAAATGCCAGATAAACTAGAAAAAACAAAAGATTTACAAAAATTTCTAGGTTTAGTAAATTATGCTAGAAATTTCATACAAGATTTAGGAAAAATAGCTGGACCCTTATATGCCAAAACAGGTAGTAAAGGACAGAAAAATTTCAACATAGAGGATGTAAAATTAGTCCAAAAAATAAAGGAAAAAGTAAAAAATATTCCAGATTTAAAAATACCATTAGAATCAGATTATCTAATTATTCAAACCGATGGAAGCGATTTAGGATGGGGAGCTATCCTAAAAGCTAGACCAAATAAATACAGTAATAAAAACGAAGAACAAATATGTGGTTACCAGAGCGGAGCTTATAAAGAAAAAGGGAATAAAAGCTCTATAGATTTAGAAGTATTGGCAATAATATATGGGCTAAATAGTTTTAAGTTATATATATTAAATAAAGAAGAAATTTTAGTCAGAACAGATTGTGAAGCCATAGTAAAATTTCACCAGAAAATAAATGATAAAACTAGCAGTAGGAGAAGATGGTTAAACTTTTTAGATACAATATCTATCTATAAAAATATTATTTTCGAACATATTAAGGGAAAAGAAAATGACTTAGCTGACCAACTAAGTCGACTACAGTTAGGAATAAATAAATAAAGCTGAGTTTTATTTATTTGTTTTCAGCATGAGACCAACAAGCCAGCCTCCTGCAGATAAGGGCAAAGGCATAGGTACTTCATCAGACTCCTACCAACAGAGTGTATTAGGTAATCTAAATTTTAGACCAATAGACTCTATAGAAGCAATGGAAAGAATTTATTTTGGACCTTTCAATTTAGTTGCATATCCAGAAAGTAATATATCATTTAGAGTAAGACCAGACTATGTTTTAGACAGACCTCAAAAATGTTTAGTAGATAACTTATGGATTTCATATAATAAACAGAATCGTAACCACTTTATGGCCTCTATGAATTCGCTATGTCAATACATGGCAGAAAAGAGCAAGCCAAAATTTAAATATTATGTAGTTATTCATGGTAAGACAAATGGTATTTTTCATACTTGGATAGAGGTATTAGAATCCATACAAGGTTTTAAGACTCCACTTTTTAAAGGTTTTAATGACTTTACTGAAGCCGCTAATCATGCTAGAGGATACCTAGGACCAAACTACTATATATCTCCTTCACTAAGACAAAACCCAGACAAAATACCCCAGTATAATGTACAGAAAGACACAGGGAAAATAATTTTCTGTGATCATTGTTCTTCCATGACTGAGAACTTCAAGAAACTCAACGCTCAGAAAGAAGCTCTCCTTATGGAAAATACAAGACTTATCAAACAGGTACAAGTATTAGAAGCAAGGCTTCAGATCAAAATGAAGACTGATGCTGGTACTCAGACACATAAACAGAGTTCTCCATCTCCTCAAAAAATGGATGAGGCGGGTGTGCATTTCCCTCTAAATGCTCAGAAATCCACTGTACTGGATGTTGGTACAGCTAGTCCGGTTCAAACGGTAACCGGTAAAGACAAATCAAATCCGTTCAAGGCTGTCACTTTGCCAAAAAGTGAAGATGAAGATTGTTCTTCATCAAGACAAAAGAAAGAAAGATCGAGTAGTAAGACTTCAAAAAGGATATCAATCTCCAGAAAGAAGAATGAAACCATAGAGACTATAATTAAGCAAACACTAGATAAATTCTTCAGCCAGCAGACTCAAGATAAACATATAAATGAACAACCTGGTACAAGCACAGATAGATTAGTTCCAGAAGAAGATATGGTATCAGAAGAAGACATAAATGAAGATAATAATTTCCAAGATGCTCAGGATCCTCACGAAGACGATGACTCAGGAATGAGTTTCGATTCAATTACCCTGCACAACTTGGATACTTAGTTGAGAAGAAGACAATCCAGAAAAAGACAAGACTATACTAAGTAAATAAAGTTGTAGGTGGGAATGCCCACTTTGTGTCCTGTAAATAATAAAGTTATGTAAAAGTCAAGTCCGTGTCAGAAAAGATGCTTCCTTTATCACTACTTTCTCAAAAAGAAAGAAAAACTGAGAGGCACGCGTCTGACAAAGTCAAGAAAGAAACAATAATGCATGTGACGATGGGGCCCAATGTGTACCCGACAAGCATTATTACGATTCTTTCTTATCTTTATCTTTTAAAGTGTCGGCCACATATAGAGAGGCCACGTAGTTGTGTTTACGACCACTCCTTTCCCTTAGTTTTTGCCTATAAAAAGGGCTTAAGACTTAGTAGTAAGGTATGAAGGGAAAAAACCAAAAAAAAAAAACCACAACATATTCCTCTTCCCTCTCAATGTGTATAACCTTCCCTGAAACCCATAAAATCCATCCCTTGTAAAACATCCAGTGGTGTAATATTTAGAAAGTTTATAAACGTCTCAAGTTCTGTTTCAGTCTTAAGGGGGTTCCCGAAAGGGAAACCTCTCCCCTAGTTACTTCATGTAAGTTCTTATTTACACTTATGTTTTTCCCACAAAAATATTTATGAAGTTTTATTTCTTTTAAACATCATGTAAATGTATGTAAATTTTATTACCCTTAGTATATGGTTAATCTTTTAACTTCTTAGTAACAACGATGGATTAACCTGTAAATTCCTAGGAATTCTGGCTTTGAAAGTCCGCTAAAGTCTGCTGAATAGACGCCAGGACATATGTTGTTAGCCAGGTAGAAATTCCGGGGTGTGGTTAAAGAAGAAGTTATTAAGAGTATAGGTTAAAAGAGAGAGATGAACAGGGTAAGATAAACAGGGTAATTCTGTTAAAAAAAAAAAAAAAAAAAAAAAAAAAAAAAAAAAAAAAAAAAAAAACCAAACCGGGAAAAACGTAAGCTAAAAGAGCATACATAAGAAGAAACTATAGGAGAGAGGGAGTACTGAGTAGGATTTTTACATCATATTTATTGAAAAACAAACTCCAAGCTACTCCAAGCTAAGTGTCTAACTAATATTAGAACTTAATACTGAAAATGTATCTTCTTCGAATTTATTTAGGAAGGGTTCATTATTTCTATATCCTAAATTATCACTGCGTTTCAAGCAGGTTCTGAAATGTTCCCTACATTCGTTTATTAACATATTGCCTTTTTGACATCCTTTACATTTAAAAGTTATGTTTTTATGTTCTTCTGCTAGATTTTCTGCTTTTTCTATTGCTATATCTACTTCATATCCTTCTTGTAAAACTTCTATATTCATAAATTCACTTTCTGTTTCTACATTACTTTCGGTTTCATCGTCGTCTAGAATTCTTTTTGTAGTATAGTTATAATCTGTAAATCTTACCGAAGTTTCACCTTTACTTGTTGTATATAGTAAGTGTGAGTCTGGTGTAAAAGTCTTTGGTTTTGTAAATTTATTTAGATTCCATTCTAATCCTGCATATATTTCTGGATCTATTGAGAGCTGGATTTTCTACACAGGCGTTCTTTAGTTTTTCTAAACTTTCTTCTAAGTGCCTTTTTCTATTCTGACCATCGATCATCGTATGTAATATTTAGAGAGTTTATAAACGTTTCAAGTTCTGTTTCAGTCTTAAGGGGGTTCCCGAAAGGGAAACCTCTCCCCTAGTTACTTCATGTAAGTTCTTATTTACACTTATGTTTTTCCCACAAAAATATTTATGAAGTTCTATTTCTTTTAAACATCATGTAAATGTATGTAAATTTTATTACCCTTAGTATATGGTTAATCTTTTAACTTCTTAGTAACAACGATGGATTAACCTGTAAATTCCTAGGAATTCTGGCTTTGAAAGTCCGCTAAAGTCTGCTGAATAGACGCCAGGACATATGTTGTTAGCCAGGTAGAAATTCCGGGGTGTGGTTAAAGAAGAAGTTATTAAGAGTATAGGTTAAAAGAGAGAGATGAACAGGGTAAGATAAACAGGGTAATTCTGTTTAAAAAAAAAAAAAAAAAAAAAAAAAAAAAAAAAAAAAAAAAAAAAACCAAACCGGGAAAAACGTAAGCTAAAAGAGCATACATAAGAAGAAACTATAGGAGAGAGGGAGTACTGAGTAGGATTTTTACATCATATTTATTGAAAAACAAACTCCAAGCTACTCCAAGCTAAGTGTCTATTTTTATTTATTGAGAAAACAACTTTAATCTAAGTGTCTCTTTATATTTGGTATCAGAGCGAGAAGGTTTTGGGAACATTTCCTTCACTCGCATATTTATGTATGAAAAAACACTCATCTTTTCAGAAAATAAGAAATAACTATTTTCATTTACACAGAGATTATCGAATAAGACAGAATATTTTAGCTAAAAAATACGACTTTGAACAACGAAGAAATAAATTAATAGAAACTAATAGACTATATAATACTTATAATATTACTAGACCAGTTTGTGATACGTTGATAAGTACCCTAAATAAAGAAATATTAAATTGTGATAAAGATCTAGAAAATATTAATATAAGAATAAATTGGCTTAACGAATATATTAGTAGAAAAAATTACCAGCTAGGATAATAAAAACGACCAAACATATAATACCTACCTCTGTATGAAACAACATAGATCTTTCCAACTCGTAAGGTGTGACTATTTCTTTTTGCATCTAGAATATAAAAAATTACGAGATATTAAGAATAGAAAAAGGCACTTAGAAGAAAGTTTAGAAAAACTAAAGAACGCCTGTGTAGAAAATCCAGCTCTCAATAGATCCAAAAAGGCATATAAATTAGTAGGAAGAATACATTGGGAAATACAAGGTTGCGAAAGTGACCTAGAACAAAAGATTAGAGTAATAAATTGGATTAAAACAAGCATTAGCAAAAGAGCTTATCAGTTAGGATAATAAATGCCCATAAGATATATTCATTATATTAGAGAAGTACAGAGTCAGTATTATAGAGAAGTTATTTATAACCGCGAAATTACTAAAATAAGAGCTCAATTTATAGAAAAATTAGAAAAATTGGATAGGGACATAAAAAGGCTAGAAGCTGATATCATAAAATATAGAGAAAAAACAGATCACTACGCCTTAGTTGCCATAAGTATAAATCATTACAAAAAAAATTCTACTTAGTGAACGTTTTAATTTAATCGAAACAATAGAAGAATTAGACGCGGATTTAACTTGGTCAAAAAGTAGATTAAAATATCAAACAAAGCTAAGTAAAAAGTACCTCAACGTAAATATCTCTGGATAACAAAATAGCTTCGTTAAAACGATTAGAATATTTAGATCTTAGTTTTCAGCCAGAAAAGAAATATAGAATACTAAAAAATAATACTACTATAAGGTGTAATTTTAACCAAGGAGAACACATTCTACACTCAGAAGATAAACAATATAATACTATAATAGACCTTTTAATTAACTCCAGTGAAAAAACGCAAGAAAAAGATAAAACTCTACAAAGAACTCTAGAACAAGTAGAAATAATTCAAGGTAAAAATAAGACGACCTTAGAAAAAATAGAACAGAACCTAGACTATTTAAAATCTCAAGAATTAGAAATAGATAGAAAAATTCAATTTCTAAACCATAAATTTAACTTGGAACAGATACCTACTAAAATAGAAATTGAAAAATTAATAAAAACATTAATAGAAAAACCTAAAGAATTAGAAGTAAAAACTACAAAACTAATAGTAAAACTCATAGAACAGGTTGAAAATATAGCCAAAGAAATTAAAGACTTGCAGGAAATAGCAGGTAGATTAGAAGAGATTTCACTTTCATGAGTAGTGAAGAAGATAAAAACTATCTAAAAGCACTAGAAAAATCAAGAATACATCATAATGAACCAGAGGGATTATCTAGACATATCCCCTCAAGCATAACAGATAAAGTCTTATTAAAACAAAATAATACAATAATAGAACTATTATTAGACTTGCATAAAAAAGTAGATAGTTTAATCAAAGATAAAGAAATAATTACAACACCAAAGGAACCAGAACTACCTGAATTACACAAAAAGATAGATATCTTAATAAAAGGTAAACAAACCCAAGAGGAACAACCAAAAACTACTTCCGAAATAGACGAATTAGTTAACCAATTAAAAAGAATAGAGTTAACCCCTGTACACGAACGCAAAATCATAAAAAGAAAACCACAGAAATGGACTTTTTATCAAATAGACGGGGAACCGACGAAAGAAACCAAGAAAGACACAGAGCTAGCTTCTCAGAAAACAGGATAGGAAATAATAATATATTATCTAGAATATGTAGGAAACAACCTAAGATGGAACAAAACCAAGAGCTTAATGAGATAATAGACATAGATAAGGATTTACAAATCTTTCAACAACATCAGTTAAAATTACCAAATCCAAAAACACTATACAACACAGGATATTTCTCTTCAGACAACCAGTTATATAGACATTACAGAGAAGAGCAAATATCAGCCTTAGGAGAAGATTCTAAAATATTAGACCTAGTAAATACTAACTCCTTAAAACAAATAAAATATAATAAAATGGTTTTAATGCATATGGGATTAATTGTCATAGGCATTAAAGGACTAACCAGAAAAAATCTGGGATCTAAAGTATTAATAACTATATACGATGATCGATGGTCAGATATTAAAAAATCGATCATAGGATTAACAGAAGTAGATATGACAAATAATGGAGGAATATTTTACATTAGTCCAGATTTCTTAATGAATTTAAAAGAATTTGGAAAAAATATTAAGATAGGAGTTCAAACTAAAGGATACGAAGAAATGAATAGTGGAAATAATTTATTAATGTGCATAGGTTTTATTGGTAAATTAACCTTAAGTAGCAATACCAAATTTAAATTAAAGGTAAATGATGTAGTTGAAATAATGGGTAATAAAGGCATAAGTCTTATAAAACCAATAAAAATAGATCCAGAAATATATGCAGGATTAGAATGGAATCTAAATAAATTTACAAAACCAAAGACTTTTACACCAGACTCACACTTACTATATACAACAAGTAAAGGTGAAACTTCGGTAAGATTTACAGATTATAACTATACTACAAAAAGAATTCTAGACGACGATGAAACCGAAAGTAATGTAGAAACAGAAAGTGAATTTATGAATATAGAAGTTTTACAAGAAGGATATGAAGTAGATATAGCAATAGAAAAAGCAGAAAATCTAGCAGAAGAACATAAAAACATAACTTTTAAATGTAAAGGATGTCAAAAAGGCAATATGTTAATAAACGAATGTAGGGAACATTTCAGAACCTGCTTGAAACGCAGTGATAATTTAGGATATAGAAATAATGAACCCTTCCTAAATAAATTCGAAGAAGATACATTTTCAGTATTAAGTTCTAATATTAGTTACAAAGAATTAGCTGAATTAGAACCAGCCAGCTCCTCTAGTGCTAGCCCTTTCCAACAAACGAATCCTAATCCTCAACCAATAGATTACAGTACAGGAAATGTACCTAGAAGACCTGCAATAAGAGTAAACCCAGACACAGAAGTAAAAGACTACATAAAACCAGCAGGAAAAAGAATGCCCATAGAAGAACCTATTAAACTCCAAGAAGGAGGTAGTAAAGGAAAAATCTTAAATATTGCAGCACACGATCCCCAAATGTGGGATACAGTAATAGATTTATGGAAAGGAATAGTAGCAGCTGATTACTTAAGACATTACACTGAAACCGATACAGAAACAATGTATAAATATTTAGAAACTTTCTTAGGAGAATCCGCTAAAGCTACGTGGGAAAGTTTTAAAACTAATTGCCCACATGATTTTCAAATATTATTAAGTATGGGACCAAATCCCTATAATTTTACAAATAAAATGCACATGTTATTAACTGGAAAAGATCCGAATAGTGGATTGATAGCTTTACAAAAAGAAGCATTAATAAAATTAGAACAATTAAGCATTTCACACTGGGTATACATAAAGAAATTTTTACAAGATTATTTCTATTATTGTACCATAAGTGGAAACACGTTTAATGAAGAATTAGGTAAAAAATTATTTAATAAATTACCTGGAGCATTAGGAAGAGAAATAGAAGATAGATGGTATAAAAGAGATGGGGTAGCAGCAAACCCGAATTTTAAATGGACAATAGGACATAGAGCACAACATATAATGGATATCTTAACGGAAAAATGTACAAATATACAGATACAAAAACAACTAAAAAGAAATGAAATGAATTTCTGTAAATCAGTTATATACACAACCCAGAATTACGATCAAAAACCACATAAAAAATACAGGAAACAAAATAAACAAAAACCATATGGTAGAAAACAATATTTCTTACGAAAATCAAAAGCTAAAAAACCCTGGTTAAATAGGGATAGACATGTTAGAAAATATAGAAATGATAGAAATTACAGAAATAAGCTAGAATGTTATACGTGTGGCAGTACAGATCATTTAGCCAATATATGCCCCAAAAGAAATAATAATAGAACAAGAAATTCTCAGCTAATAGAAGATTTTCAAGAAACACTTTTAAATGTCGATGAATACATGTCAGATACAGAAAGTATATATTCCATAATTAGCATTGATATAACTGATCAAGATAATAAATCTGTTTCTTCAGACTCAGAGGAAGATAACTTAGTCAATGAATTAGGCCAAGAGATAGATGATCTAGATTTGAATAACCTAGTAATAAATAATCTAATGAATGTCACACAAGAATGTGAACATGATTTCCAACGGAATAAGGGTTTAGATAGTAATAGGTGTCGCATATGTAGTTGGTACCCAAGTAAAGATAATAGGGCAAAATGTAAAAAATGTTACTTAGAAGCATGTATAAATTGTATAGAAAATACTTTAAAAATAAAAGTAGAATCACAAACCAATAATGGACAAAAATATACAAATAATCAGATTTTAAATCTAAGGGTATCTACCTTAGAAACTCGATTAAATGATCTAGAACAAAGATTAACTACTCTAGAAAAAGGAAAAATGAAAGAAGAAATAGAGACCCAAGAGACAGTAGGCACAGTACATTTAGATAAACTAGAAGCAGAACTTATGAACACAGAAAAGAATAACACAACTCTTATATGTAATGAAGACAAAGAATTCTCTACTATAAAAGTTCTGGTAAAAATTAAAATACAAAATATAGAAATAGAAACGCTAGCTTTAATAGATCCAGGATGTACTAGCTGTTTAATTAACAAAGCAATAGTACCAGAACATCTAATAAAACTACTTGAAAGACCCATACTAGCCACTCAAATGGATGGCACTCAGAATGTTAATCGATATTATATAGAAAATGCGCAAATAAGTTTCTTAAATACTTGTAATCAATTTTACAACCCAGTCTATAAGGTAAATAGAATATTAGCTAGAGATTTAAACATAGGCTCAGACTTTGTCATAGGATTAAAATTTTGTATACAAGATAAAGGAGGATGTCTTCTGACAAGAGACGGGATAATGTTATTTAAAGATCTAACTTACACACCAGTTCAGACAAAAATCCTGCCTACAATACATAGAACATTAAATACGAATAAAAAGAAAACTCTTCAAGAGCCTTGCTGCGAAGATTGCCAAAATACACAATGCAGCAACCTGTCGAAAGAAAATACAAAAAATTATACTCTACTTAATGTAGAAGGAGAGGAATATTTAGAACCTATAGAGAAGGAATATACGTTAATTAGTATAGAAACCCAATTCTATAATTTCAGGAAAGGAATAGATAAAATAGGGATAATAAACGGCCCAAAAGATTTAGACAATATAATATCTATATTAGACAAAATGGAAATAATAGGAGAAAAGCCATTAGCTCATTGGGATGCTAATGAATTAACGTGTAAATTAGATATTATAAACCCAGAATATACTATAAAAACAGACTCTATAGAAGCAATGGAAAGAATTTATTTTGGACCTTTCAATTTAGTTGCATATCCAGAAAGTAATATATCATTTAGAGTAAGACCAGACTATGTTTTAGACAGACCTCAAAAATGTTTAGTAGATAACTTATGGATTTCATATAATAAACAGAATCGTAACCACTTTATGGCCTCTATGAATTCGCTATGTCAATACATGGCAGAAAAGAGCAAGCCAAAATTTAAATATTATGTAGTTATTCATGGTAAGACAAATGGTATTTTTCATACTTGGATAGAGGTATTAGAATCCATACAAGGTTTTAAGACTCCACTTTTTAAAGGTTTTAATGACTTTACTGAAGCCGCTAATCATGCTAGAGGATACCTAGGACCAAACTACTATATATCTCCTTCACTAAGACAAAACCCAGACAAAATACCCCAGTATAATGTACAGAAAGACACAGGGAAAATAATTTTCTGTGATCATTGTTCTTCCATGACTGAGAACTTCAAGAAACTCAACGCTCAGAAAGAAGCTCTCCTTATGGAAAATACAAGACTTATCAAACAGGTACAAGTATTAGAAGCAAGGCTTCAGATCAAAATGACGACTGATGCTGGTACTCAGACACATAAACAGAGTTCTCCATCTCCTCAAAAAATGGATGAGGCGGGTGTGCATTTCCCTCTAAATGCTCAGAAATCCACTGTACCGGATGTTGGTACAGCTAGTCCGGTTCAAACGGTAACCGGTAAAGACAAATCAAATCCGTTCAAGGCTGTCACTTTGCCAAAAAGTGAAGATGAAGATTGTTCTTCATCAAGACAAAAGAAAGAAAGATCGAGTAGTAAGACTTCAAAAAGGATATCAATCTCCAGAAAGAAGAATGAAACCATAGAGACTATAATTAAGCAAACACTAGATAAATTCTTCAGCCAGCAGACTCAAGATAAACATATAAATGAACAACCTGGTACAAGCACAGATAGATTAGTTCCAGAAGAAGATATGGTATCAGAAGAAGACATAAATGAAGATAATAATTTCCAAGATGCTCAGGATCCTCACGAAGACGATGACTCAGGAATGAGTTTCGATTCAATTACCCTGCACAACTTGGATACTTAGTTGAGAAGAAGACAATCCAGAAAAAGACAAGACTATACTAAGTAAATAAAGTTGTAGGTGGGAATGCCCACTTTGTGTCCTGTAAATAATAAAGTTATGTATGAGTCAAGTCCGTGTCAGAAAAGTCAAGTCCGTGTCAGAAAAGATGCTTCCTTTATCACTACTTTCTCAAAAAGAAAGAAAAACTGAGAGGCACGCGTCTGACAAAGTCAAGAAAGAAACAATAATGCATGTGACGATGGGGCCCAATGTGTACCCGACAAGCATTATTACGATTCTTTCTTATCTTTATCTTTTAAAGTGTCGGCCACATATAGAGAGGCCACGTAGTTGTGTTTACGACCACTCCTTTCCCTTAGTTTTTGCCTATAAAAAGGGCTTAAGACTTAGTAGTAAGGTATGAATGGAAAAAACCAAAAAAAACCACAACATATTCCTCTTCCCTCTCAATGTGTATAACCTTCCCTGAAACCCATAAAATTCATCCCTTGTAAAACATCCAGTGGTGTAATATTTAGAGAGTTTATAAACGTTTCAAGTTCTGTTTCAGTCTTAAGGGGGTTCCCGAAAGGGAAACCTCTCCCCTAGTTACTTCATGTAAGTTCTATTTTACACTTATGTTTTTCCCACAAAAATATTTATGAAGTTTTATTTCTTTTAAACATCATGTAAATGTATGTAAATTTTATTACCCTTAGTATATGGTTAATCTTTTAACTTCTTAGTAACAACGATGGATTAACCTGTAAATTCCTAGGAATTCTGGCTTTGAAAGTCCGCTAAAGTCTGCTGAATAGACGCCAGGACATATGTTGTTAGCCAGGTAGAAATTCCGGGGTGTGGTTAAAGAAGAAGTTATTAAGAGTATAGGTTAAAAGAGAGAGATGAACAGGGTAAGATAAACAGGGTAATTCTGTTTAAAAAAAAAAAAAAAAAAAAAAAAAAAAAAAAAAAAAAAAAAAAAAAAAAAAAACCAAACCGGGAAAAACGTAAGCTAAAAGAGCATACATAAGAAGAAACTATAGGAGAGAGGGAGTACTGAGTAGGATTTTTACATCATATTTATTGAAAAACAAACTCCAAGCTACTCCAAGCTAAGTGTCTATTTTTATTTATTGAGAAAACAATTTTAATCTAAGTGTCTCTTTATATTTGGTATCAAATAAATAAAAATAGACACTTAGCTTGGAGTAGCTTGGAGTTTGTTTTTCAATAAATATGATGTAAAAATCCTACTCAGTACTCCCTCTCTCCTATAGTTTCTTCTTATGTATGCTCTTTTAGCTTACGTTTTTCCCGGTTTGGTTTTTTTTTTTTTTTTTTTTTTTTTTTTTTTTTTTTTTTTTTTTTTTTTTTAAACAGAATTACCCTGTTTATCTTACCCTGTTCATCTCTCTCTTTTAACCTATACTCTTAATAACTTCTTCTTTAACCACACCCCGGAATTTCTACCTGGCTAACAACATATGTCCTGGCGTCTATTCAGCAGACTTTAGCGGACTTTCAAAGCCAGAATTCCTAGGAATTTACAGGTTAATCCATCGTTGTTACTAAGAAGTTAAAAGATTAACCATATACTAAGGGTAATAAAATTTACATACATTTACATGATGTTTAAAAGAAATAAAACTTCATAAATATTTTTGTGGGAAAAACATAAGTGTAAATAAGAACTTACATGAAGTAACTAGGGGAGAGGTTTCCCTTTCGGGAACCCCCTTAAGACTGAAACAGAACTTGAAACGTTTATAAACTCTCTAAATATTACACCACTGGATGTTTTACAAGGGATGGATTTTATGGGTTTCAGGGAAGGTTATACACATTGAGAGGGAAGAGGAATATGTTGTGGTTTTTTTTTGGTTTTTTTCCTTCCTACCTTACTACTAAGTCTTAAGCCCTTTTTATAGGCAAAAACTAAGGGAAAGGAGTGGTCGTAAACACAACTACGTGGCCTCTCTATATGTGGCCGACACTTTAAAAGATAAAGATAAGAAAGAATCGTAATAATGCTTGTCGGGTACACATTGGGCCCCATCGTCACATGCATTATTGTTTCTTTCTTGACTTTGTCAGACGCGTGCCTCTCAGTTTTTCTTTCTTTTTGAGAAAGTAGTGATAAAGGAAGCATCTTTTCTGACACGGACTTGACTTTTACATAACTTTATTATTTACAGGACACAAAGTGGGCATTCCCACCTACAACTTTATTTACTTAGTATAGTCTTGTCTTTTTCTGGATTGTCTTCTTCTCAACTAAGTATCCAAGTTGTGCAGGGTAATTGAATCGAAACTCATTCCTGAGTCATCGTCTTCGTGAGGATCCTGAGCATCTTGGAAATTATTATCTTCATTTATGTCTTCTTCTGATACCATATCTTCTTCTGGAACTAATCTATCTGTGCTTGTACCAGGTTGTTCATTTATATGTTTATCTTGAGTCTGCTGGCTGAAGAATTTATCTAGTGTTTGCTTAATTATAGTCTCTATGGTTTCATTCTTCTTTCTGGAGATTGATATCCTTTTTGAAGTCTTACTACTCGATCTTTCTTTCTTTTGTCTTGATGAAGAACAATCTTCATCTTCACTTTTTGGCAAAGTGACAGCCTTGAACGGATTTGATTTGTCTTTACCGGTTACCGTTTGAACCGGACTAGCTGTACCAACATCCGGTACAGTGGATTTCTGAGCATTTAGAGGGAAATGCACACCCGCCTCATCCATTTTTTGAGGAGATGGAGAACTCTGTTTATGTGTCTGAGTACCAGCATCAGTCTTCATTTTGATCTGAAGCCTTGCTTCTAATACTTGTACCTGTTTGATAAGTCTTGTATTTTCCATAAGGAGAGCTTCTTTCTGAGCGTTGAGTTTCTTGAAGTTCTCAGTCATGGAAGAACAATGATCACAGAAAATTATTTTCCCTGTGTCTTTCTGTACATTATACTGGGGTATTTTGTCTGGGTTTTGTCTTAGTGAAGGAGATATATAGTAGTTTGGTCCTAGGTATCCTCTAGCATGATTAGCGGCTTCAGTAAAGTCATTAAAACCTTTAAAAAGTGGAGTCTTAAAACCTTGTATGGATTCTAATACCTCTATCCAAGTATGAAAAATACCATTTGTCTTACCATGAATAACTACATAATATTTAAATTTTGGCTTGCTCTTTTCTGCCATGTATTGACATAGCGAATTCATAGAGGCCATAAAGTGGTTACGATTCTGTTTATTATATGAAATCCATAAGTTATCTACTAAACATTTTTGAGGTCTGTCTAAAACATAGTCTGGTCTTACTCTAAATGATATATTACTTTCTGGATATGCAACTAAATTGAAAGGTCCAAAATAAATTCTTTCCATTGCTTCTATAGAGTCTATTGGTCTAAAATTTAGATTACCTAATACACTCTGTTGGTAGGAGTCTGATGAAGTACCTATGCCTTTGCCCTTATCTGCAGGAGGCTGGCTTGTTGGTCTCATGCTGAAAACAAATAAATAAAACTCAGCTTTATTTATTTATTCCTAACTGTAGTCGACTTAGTTGGTCAGCTAAGTCATTTTCTTTTCCCTTAATATGTTCGAAAATAATATTTTTATAGATAGATATTGTATCTAAAAAGTTTAACCATCTTCTCCTACTGCTAGTTTTATCATTTATTTTCTGGTGAAATTTTACTATGGCTTCACAATCTGTTCTGACTAAAATTTCTTCTTTATTTAATATATATAACTTAAAACTATTTAGCCCATATATTATTGCCAATACTTCTAAATCTATAGAGCTTTTATTCCCTTTTTCTTTATAAGCTCCGCTCTGGTAACCACATATTTGTTCTTCGTTTTTATTACTGTATTTATTTGGTCTAGCTTTTAGGATAGCTCCCCATCCTAAATCGCTTCCATCGGTTTGAATAATTAGATAATCTGATTCTAATGGTATTTTTAAATCTGGAATATTTTTTACTTTTTCCTTTATTTTTTGGACTAATTTTACATCCTCTATGTTGAAATTTTTCTGTCCTTTACTACCTGTTTTGGCATATAAGGGTCCAGCTATTTTTCCTAAATCTTGTATGAAATTTCTAGCATAATTTACTAAACCTAGAAATTTTTGTAAATCTTTTGTTTTTTCTAGTTTATCTGGCATTTCTAATACCTTTTTGGCTATATGTGGTTGTAATTTTACCTTTCCATTTCCTAATGTTATTCCTAAGAAATTAATATAGGTTTTACATAATTCCATCTTCTTTTTACTTACTATTATTCCATGTTTGACGAATAATCTAAAGACTATTTGTAAATGTCCTAGATGTTCTTGCATGTTTTGACTGAATACTAAAATATCATCTACATAGACTAATATGAAATGCTTATATTCTCCGAAAATGTTATCCATTTTTCGTTGAAAAATTGGTGGGGCTGTCTTTAATCCGAAAGGCATGACTAACCATTCGAAATGTCCTCCGGGACATGTGAATGCTGTCCATTCGATGCTTTCTGGATGCATCTTTACTTGCCAATATCCGGATTTACAGTCAAATTTGCTATATATCCTTTTATTTTGGATTCTATTGATTAATTCATTCTTGTCTGGTAGTTTATATGCGTCTGTTCTGGTATTATCATTTAATCTTTTGTAATTTATAACCATACGAGCTTTTCCTCTTACTTGCTCACTATGATTTCTCACTATAAAAGCTGCTGATCTATGTTTAGATGTAGATCTTCTTATTACTCCTAACTTTAAAAGTTCCTTTATCTGTGTATCAAATTCATTAGTGTCTTCATTATTTGCTTCTATAGGGGCTGTTTTTATAGTATATTCTGGGTTTATAATATCTAATTTACACGTTAATTCATTAGCATCCCAATGAGCTAATGGCTTTTCTCCTATTATTTCCATTTTGTCTAATATAGATATTATATTGTCTAAATCTTTTGGGCCGTTTATTATCCCTATTTTATCTATTCCTTTCCTGAAATTATAGAATTGGGTTTCTATACTAATTAACGTATATTCCTTCTCTATAGGTTCTAAATATTCCTCTCCTTCTACATTAAGTAGAGTATAATTTTTTGTATTTTCTTTCGACAGGTTGCTGCATTGTGTATTTTGGCAATCTTCGCAGCAAGGCTCTTGAAGAGTTTTCTTTTTATTCGTATTTAATGTTCTATGTATTGTAGGCAGGATTTTTGTCTGAACTGGTGTGTAAGTTAGATCTTTAAATAACATTATCCCGTCTCTTGTCAGAAGACATCCTCCTTTATCTTGTATACAAAATTTTAATCCTATGACAAAGTCTGAGCCTATGTTTAAATCTCTAGCTAATATTCTATTTACCTTATAGACTGGGTTGTAAAATTGATTACAAGTATTTAAGAAACTTATTTGCGCATTTTCTATATAATATCGATTAACATTCTGAGTGCCATCCATTTGAGTGGCTAGTATGGGTCTTTCAAGTAGTTTTATTAGATGTTCTGGTACTATTGCTTTGTTAATTAAACAGCTAGTACATCCTGGATCTATTAAAGCTAGCGTTTCTATTTCTATATTTTGTATTTTAATTTTTACCAGAACTTTTATAGTAGAGAATTCTTTGTCTTCATTACATATAAGAGTTGTGTTATTCTTTTCTGTGTTCATAAGTTCTGCTTCTAGTTTATCTAAATGTACTGTGCCTACTGTCTCTTGGGTCTCTATTTCTTCTTTCATTTTTCCTTTTTCTAGAGTAGTTAATCTTTGTTCTAGATCATTTAATCGAGTTTCTAAGGTAGATACCCTTAGATTTAAAATCTGATTATTTGTATATTTTTGTCCATTATTGGTTTGTGATTCTACTTTTATTTTTAAAGTATTTTCTATACAATTTATACATGCTTCTAAGTAACATTTTTTACATTTTGCCCTATTATCTTTACTTGGGTACCAACTACATTTGCGACACCTATTACTATCTAAACCCTTATTCCGTTGGAAATCATGTTCACATTCTTGTGTGACATTCATTAGATTATTTATTACTAGGTTATTCAAATCTAGATCATCTATCTCTTGGCCTAATTCATTGACTAAGTTATCTTCCTCTGAGTCTGAAGAAACAGATTTATTATCTTGATCAGTTATATCAATGCTAATTATGGAATATATACTTTCTGTATCTGACATGTATTCATCGACATTTAAAAGTGTTTCTTGAAAATCTTCTATTAGCTGAGAATTTCTTGTTCTATTATTATTTCTTTTGGGGCATATATTGGCTAAATGATCTGTACTGCCACACGTATAACATTCTAGCTTATTTCTGTAATTTCTATCATTTCTATATTTTCTAACATGTCTATCCCTATTTAACCAGGGTTTTTTAGCTTTTGATTTTCGTAAGAAATATTGTTTTCTACTATATGGTTTTTGTTTATTTTGTTTCCTGTATTTTTTATGTGGTTTTTGATCGTAATTCTGGGTTGTGTATATAACTGATTTACAGAAATTCATTTCATTTCTTTTTAGTTGTTTTTGTATCTGTATATTTGTACATTTTTCCGTTAAGATATCCATTATATGTTGTGCTCTATGTCCTATTGTCCATTTAAAATTCGGGTTTGCTGCTACCCCATCTCTTTTATACCATCTATCTTCTATTTCTCTTCCTAATGCTCCAGGTAATTTATTAAATAATTTTTTACCTAATTCTTCATTAAACGTGTTTCCACTTATGGTACAATAATAGAAATAATCTTGTAAAAATTTCTTTATGTATACCCAGTGTGAAATGCTTAATTGTTCTAATTTTATTAATGCTTCTTTTTGTAAAGCTATCAATCCACTATTCGGATCTTTTCCAGTTAATAACATGTGCATTTTATTTGTAAAATTATAGGGATTTGGTCCCATACTTAATAATATTTGAAAATCATGTGGGCAATTAGTTTTAAAACTTTCCCACGTAGCTTTAGCGGATTCTCCTAAGAAAGTTTCTAAATATTTATACATTGTTTCTGTATCGGTTTCAGTGTAATGTCTTAAGTAATCAGCTGCTACTATTCCTTTCCATAAATCTATTACTGTATCCCACATTTGGGGATCGTGTGCTGCAATATTTAAGATTTTTCCTTTACTACCTCCTTCTTGGAGTTTAATAGGTTCTTCTATGGGCATTCTTTTTCCTGCTGGTTTTATGTAGTCTTTTACTTCTGTGTCTGGGTTTACTCTTATTGCAGGTCTTCTAGGTACATTTCCTGTACTGTAATCTATTGGTTGAGGATTAGGATTCGTTTGTTGGAAAGGGCTAGCACTAGAGGAGCTGGCTGGTTCTAATTCAGCTAATTCTTTGTAACTAATATTAGAACTTAATACTGAAAATGTATCTTCTTCGAATTTATTTAGGAAGGGTTCATTATTTCTATATCCTAAATTATCACTGCGTTTCAAGCAGGTTCTGAAATGTTCCCTACATTCGTTTATTAACATATTGCCTTTTTGACATCCTTTACATTTAAAAGTTATGTTTTTATGTTCTTCTGCTAGATTTTCTGCTTTTTCTATTGCTATATCTACTTCATATCCTTCTTGTAAAACTTCTATATTCATAAATTCACTTTCTGTTTCTACATTACTTTCGGTTTCATCGTCGTCTAGAATTCTTTTTGTAGTATAGTTATAATCTGTAAATCTTACCGAAGTTTCACCTTTACTTGTTGTATATAGTAAGTGTGAGTCTGGTGTAAAAGTCTTTGGTTTTGTAAATTTATTTAGATTCCATTCTAATCCTGCATATATTTCTGGATCTATTTTTATTGGTTTTATAAGACTTATGCCTTTATTACCCATTATTTCAACTACATCATTTACCTTTAATTTAAATTTGGTATTGCTACTTAAGGTTAATTTACCAATAAAACCTATGCACATTAATAAATTATTTCCACTATTCATTTCTTCGTATCCTTTAGTTTGAACTCCTATCTTAATATTTTTTCCAAATTCTTTTAAATTCATTAAGAAATCTGGACTAATGTAAAATATTCCTCCATTATTTGTCATATCTACTTCTGTTAATCCTATGATCGATTTTTTAATATCTGACCATCGATCATCGTATATAGTTATTAATACTTTAGATCCCAGATTTTTTCTGGTTAGTCCTTTAATGCCTATGACAATTAATCCCATATGCATTAAAACCATTTTATTATATTTTATTTGTTTTAAGGAGTTAGTATTTACTAGGTCTAATATTTTAGAATCTTCTCCTAAGGCTGATATTTGCTCTTCTCTGTAATGTCTATATAACTGGTTGTCTGAAGAGAAATATCCTGTGTTGTATAGTGTTTTTGGATTTAGTAATTTTAACTGATGTTGTTGAAAGATTTGTAAATCCTTATCTATGTCTATTATCTCATTAAGCTCTTGGTTTTGTTCCATCTTAGGTTGTTTCCTACATATTCTAGATAATATATTATTATTTCCTATCCTGTTTTCTGAGAAGCTAGCTCTGTGTAAATGAAAATAGTTATTTCTTATTTTCTGAAAAGATGAGTGTTTTTTCATACATAAATATGCGAGTGAAGGAAATGTTCCCAAAACCTTCTCGCTTTGATACCAAATATAAAGAGACACTTAGATTAAAGTTGTTTTCTCAATAAATAAAAATAGACACTTAGCTTGGAGTAGCTTGGAGTTTGTTTTTCAATAAATATGATGTAAAAATCCTACTCAGTACTCCCTCTCTCCTATAGTTTCTTCTTATGTATGCTCTTTTAGCTTACGTTTTTCCCGGTTTGTTTTTTTTTTTTTTTTTTTTTTTTTTTTTTTTTTTTTTTTTTTTTTTTTTTAAACAGAATTACCCTGTTTATCTTACCCTGTTCATCTCTCTCTTTTAACCTATACTCTTAATAACTTCTTCTTTAACCACACCCCGGAATTTCTACCTGGCTAACAACATATGTCCTGGCGTCTATTCAGCAGACTTTAGCGGACTTTCAAAGCCAGAATTCCTAGGAATTTACAGGTTAATCCATCGTTGTTACTAAGAAGTTAAAAGATTAACCATATACTAAGGGTAATAAAATTTACATACATTTACATGATGTTTAAAAGAAATAAAACTTCATAAATATTTTTGTGGGAAAAACATAAGTGTAAATAAGAACTTACATGAAGTAACTAGGGGAGAGGTTTCCCTTTCGGGAACCCCCTTAAGACTGAAACAGAACTTGAAACGTTTATAAACTCTCTAAATATTACACCACTGGATGTTTTACAAGGGATGGATTTTATGGGTTTCAGGGAAGGTTATACACATTGAGAGGGAAGAGGAATATGTTGTGGTTTTTTTTTGGTTTTTTTCCTTCCTACCTTACTACTAAGTCCTGACGGTACGACTACTCAATCTCATTATCCTCCTCAATCTGCTTTTATTTTACCAAATAATACTGGACTAACATTCTCCGCTTTTCAGAAATTCATTAGTGATGATATTGGTCGTGTCACGGTTTCTGAAATAAATAATCTTATTTCTCAAAATAATTATTTAAGTCTTTATGTTAAAGTTCTTGGGGAACATATTAGTTCTCTTGATTCAAAACTAGATGAACTTGTTCATCTAATCAATAAACTCAGTGTCCAAAAGGACTCTTCAAATATTGCTTGTGCTTGATTTTATCAAAAAACCCATATTCATAGATTGTTTTTAATTCTACCTTTGGAATTGTCCATTTATTCAGAAGATCCATATTTTGAGGTAAATCTACCTCTTCGAGTTTAGTACTTTTCGTACTAACTTCTCCCATATCCATGATTTTTATAATCATGTTCATACTAGTCGTTTTTCACCATCTCTAGTATATTTACCAAGAAAGTTCCTAGGCTCTGATACCATTTAACAGGATCTCACAGACTGATCAATGGATCAGTCTACCAGACCACGTAAATAATATCGGAACAAGCTTAAGTCGGAAAACCGAACCGAAGCACCAACCGAAATAGAATTTCTGACTGTATGGTGAATTTCACCCAGGCAAGGGGCCTGTCAAATACCAGTAAACCCATGTGTCTAGAAGTTCTAATTGTGCAAAAATACGCCCTTTTCCCTTCAATACGGGCTTCAAAGGCACAACTCTCTAGACGAAGCCACAAAGGCAAAGTTTACTGATATTGACTGTACCGCCATCCCGGAACCAAGTCGGAGAATTCTATCTAAGTAGAGTCTGGATCTTTCAAGGTTAACATACCTTGAGAGGTTAGAAGACTAGTATGAACATAAAAGAGTCTAGCCGGACATGGGTCACGGCGTAGATCTGGGAGAGTTTAGAAGAAAATTAAACTAACAAAACTAAAAAGTTAAATATGTACCTGGAGGGCCGGCGTCGGAATAGTAGAAGAAACTTTCTTTATTTATGTAGCCGGAGGCTTTTTACCTGGAGGGCCGGCGTCGGAATAGTAGAAGAAACTTTCTTTATTTATGTAGCCGGAGGCTTTTTACCTACAACAGAGGGAGAGAGAGAATTGAAACTTAAAGTAAAAATTTCTTCTGCCTCCTTACTACAAATGAGGCTCCTTATATAGAAAGAAAAGGAATCTTGCACAGTAATATGTGGGTCCTGTGCACAGTATTTTTACTATTACAACAGTGTTTTTGAACAGTGTTAAACAGTGTTTTCTTTCAGGGTTTTGACTTGCTATCCCATTTCAGGAATTCTTCCGCGTTGGCTAATACTTCTTCTTGATTTAATACTTCTGGTGGCTGAGAATCAGTGATGAGATCATCAGAGTTTTGCTCCGTGCTATTCATAGATGTATCTGAAGTTTGTTCGACGGTGAGGAGCAATTTATCTCGAACTTCGGCCAGGTATTCTTCGATAAGCTGTAGTTTATTTCCATCATGTGCAGAGATTCTTCTAGAAACATAATTGATGGATTTATCCTCAATTAAGATGGATTTTTTAGGGGCCTTCTCATATGCCGAGATTTTTGATTAATTTCTTCTCTTTGGTCATGACCGTAGGGGAGTTTGGTAGCAGGATCAATTCTGAGTAACTTATCCCAGAAGTTACAGTAGAAAGTACGATAAATAGCGGGGATTTGCTGCGAATCGTAGCCAATCTCAATTGACCAACGATGTATCCAAGGGATGGAGAATTCGATATAGAAATACATCTGATCAATAGTGTCGAGTTTGCAGATATGCTCGGAAAGATATAATTCTGTTAGAAAAGGTGAGGATTTTTTCCAAGCGTGATAGAGAGATAAATATTCAGAGGGAAGAATTTTAATAGATGGGCCATGATTAGTCCACCACTGGATAAACCAATTTGGAATAGGTTTTTCAAAGACTTTTGAGCAAATTTTTATAAACCATGTGTGTTTGTGCTCTGTAGTTGTTATAATATAACACATGGGAGAAGGCTTTTATGTAGTCCCAATAGGTAAAGTTGGCAATGGTCTGTCCTTGAGGTCCCATAGGCAGATTTCTGAGCGTCATTGAAGAGATACCCCATTCTTCAATGGGAATAAGTTTTTTAATAACAATTTTGGAGTAGCCATGTACTCCAGGAGTTGATTCGCCCAATGGGCTGTGCTCAAAGGTAGCACTAGCAGTATGAATCAGAATTTGTTCATAATAAGTTCGTGTTTTGTAAGATTCTCCGGCTACATAGACGTGAGCCGTTAAATAATTTTGCAATGTTCGCCATGCTTCTTCAGAGCTTTCATTTGCTGGAATATGCTGATTTTCGAGATAAACTATGAGTTCTCTGGCTTCGAGTTTCTCATATGACGGTTTATCGTCAGGATTTTCAGTCATAATAGAAGCAAAAGAGTTTGCTGGTTTCTTTTGTTCAGATAAATATGCCTTTATCTGCTTGTATAAAGGATGAGTTTCAGGAATATCTTCCAGATTAATATTCGGAGTTTGAGTTTGAGTCTGTGATGAAGATGCTTCATCCTGAGATATTCTGGAATTTATTAGAGTTCTATTTCCGTGCCTTAGAACTGGAAAATTAGATATGGAAGTGCTATAAGCAGTGTTTGAGTTTGATCGAGCAGTGCTTCGTGGATAGGAAGGATTAGTTCTTCCCCCATGATACAAATATGCAGGATTTTGATTGCGGCCACGGCCACGTCCTCTGGCCATTTGCCAGGGAGGATCTGCCATTCTGGAGAAATATCAGTGATCATTAGTATCAATATCAAGCCAATCATACCACCATTGTTCATTGTTAATAAGTTCAAACCACCAATAGGCGTTCTGAACACGCTGGATAATAAGAGCTTCTAGAATTAAACGTTGAGCGTCTTTAGGTAAAGGAATACATTTAAGAATTGTAATAATAGTTTTTTCATCAAGGAAAGCTTTGTAATTCATGTTAAATATTCTCGTGATAAGAAATCAGGCAATGAATTCTCACTGCCTTTTTTATACTGAATTTCGAAATCAAAAGGGGCTAATTGGGCTTGCCATCTGGCAAAAATTAGTTTAGAAGCATCGTGTTTAAAATCTTTGTTAAACATGAATTTAACAGATTGAGCATCAGTTCTAATAATGAATTTTTGATTATAAAGATCATCTTGGAATTTCAATACACATTTAACAATAGTAAGCATTTCATGAGCTACAGTAGCATACTTTTTCTGACTATCAGTCCATTTACCAGAATAAAAACGTATTAAACATTCGATTTTTG
Organism: Capsicum pubescens; assembly: GCA_030864215.1. Lineage (NCBI taxonomy): Eukaryota > Viridiplantae > Streptophyta > Magnoliopsida > Solanales > Solanaceae > Capsicum > Capsicum pubescens. The sequence continues at coordinate 281,070,180 of CM061543.1, read as the reverse complement.
TATGGGGGTTAACTTGTTTAAGTATCCCTCCGTATCCAATATTGGAAGCATCTGTCTCAATAATTTTTTGCCAATTTGGATTAGCGAGAGAAGTACAGGGGAGTGATTGTACACGAGTTTTGATCAGTTTGACCAAATCAGTGTGGGCTTTAGTCCACGGGATTTTTTGGTCCTTTTTCAATCTATCATACAGAGGGGCTAAGTCTCTAGATAGATTTTTATAGAAAGGGGAAATATAGTTGAGACTACCAAGAAATCGCTGGAGTTGTTTTTTATCAGTAATCTCATCTGGGAATTTAGTTGCGAATTCTAAAACTCGCTGGATAGGTTCAATGGAACCTTGACAAATATTATGTCCGAGAAATCGTACATTTGTTTGAAACAAATGCATCTTGGGTTTAGAAATAACTAAGCCATTCTGAATAATGACTTGTTTGAATATATGCAGATGTTTAAAGTGATTTTCTAACGTTTTGGAGAAAACAAGAATATCATCTATATAGACAATAATAAAATCCATATACGGATTAAAAATATCATTCATGATTTTCTGAAATTCGGATGGGGCATTTTTTAATCCGAAGGGCATGACGTTCCATTCGTATTGCCCAAAAGGCACATTAAAGGCAGTCTTATAAGTATGAGTTTTATCAATCTGTATTTGCCAGTAACCTGATTTTAAATCAAATTTAGAGAATATGTTAGCATCATATAATCTAGAAAGTAAATCTCTTTTATTTGGGATTGGATACCGAATCCATTGCAGGACTTTATTCAGAGGTTTATAATTAATAACTAATCGAGGTATACCTCTTTCTTTTTCTGCAGCGTTGTTGACATAAAAAGCGGTGCAAGACCAGGGGGATTTTGAAGGTTTGATGAGTCCTTTATGTAAGAGACTATCAATCTCTTTTTTGCAGAATTCAACTAGTTCGGCGTTCATCTGACAGGGTCGAGATTTGGTTGGAATTTTGTCTTCAGTGAAGCTATCTTCATAAGGAAGAGAAACAATGTGTTTTTTACGATTCCAAAAAGCATTTGGGTGATCGGCACATATATCAGTTATTAATTGAGAAGAAATGGTTCTTATTTTTTCTTGTACTTTAACAGGTTTTAACGTATCCGCAACATTAATACTCATTATTTCTAATTGCAGAAAATTGAGCTGATTTTGTTTCATGTTAATTATAGCATTAATATCACGTGTGATAGGTTGAGTAACAAACGGATAAGAAATAGGCTGATTTTTATAAGTAGCTCGAAAGCCATTAGCATCAATATGAGTATAAGGATAAATAGCATTTATAAAAGGAGTTCCTAAAATAATTGGAGGATATATTTGATTCTTTACTAAAAAGAAGAAGTGAGGAATACAAACTTTATCACGGCAAATATGAGCATGAGGCAATTTATAATTAATGTCTAAAGAATGGCCAGTTGCAGATTTTACCATGTGCGTGGTTTTTTCAAAGTACTTAGTGGGAATCAATCCCTCTTGAATACAACTAACGTCTGCCCCACTGTCAATCATGGCGACATTAGTAAAAAAGAATTCTTTGTTTATTAAAATGGTACAATTAATATACCATTTATGAGCAGTGACAATTTGTAGCATGCCCAAGAAAGAATCATTATACGGGGTTTCTTCATTTAATTTATCAAGTTGCAAAGAGTCCTTACTAGCAGAGTTTTCGTTAGGACCTTTTTCGTCTGAAGAAGTTGAATCTGAAACAATCTCCTGACCTTCGAGTTTTGAAAGGCGATGATCATTAATCAGCTGATTTTGTTTTAAAGAAACAATTTCTTTTTTAAGTTTTTCAACTTCGACTTTTAAATCGTTAAGAGTGGTATCTTTACCAGGAGTTCTGCTTAGAGCTAATCTGCGATTAACTTCAGCTAAGGAATAAGTCAAAGGCTGATTTTCAAAATCATCTTTCCCTGTGGTGGAAGAAGACGGATTTTTTTGAGTAGCAAAATTAAGAATTTTTTCACGAAGTTTTTCATCCGTGACGTCCTTTAATAATTCTAAAACATTTTCAGCAGTAAGTGTTTTAAGATCAAAGTCAAGCTCTTCAAATTGAGCTTGGAGTTTATACATAGTTTCATCACAATTACACGTAGGATTATCACAATCAGCACAATTGTCCTTAGAATCATGTAATTCTATGTCATCTTCGGAAGTGGTGGAAGAATAATTATTTTCAGAATCGGAAGTATATAATAAATTATAAACTTCATCATGAACTTCATCCGAAAGATTCAAAGTTTTTAATTTTTGCAATTTGCAGTTGGGGGCTATATGACCATATTGGTGGCATCTATGACACTTAATTTTTGATAAAGGGCGTTTGGAATAATTTTTTGAAAATCGAGTGGATTTTCGGAAGGTCTTGCGAGCTTCTCTTTCTTCCTTACTTCTTCTTCGAGGATGTTTGGATTTGGATTGATATTTAGATGACTTATTGGGTTTTTGAGGCGATGGTTTTTCCATGCCAAATTGTTCACAAAAGTCACCTAATTGAGATTTCTCCCTGAGTTTATCAAGCTTGATCTGTCTAGCCAATTTTAACTCATTACAAAGGGCTAACCCTTCTTGAGTACAGGCTACGATCAGTTGACCATAGGTCTTGTCCTTATATGGGATCTCACCAAAGGATCCTCGAAGAGTTTTTCGAACACGTTCAGCAAATAAGGGAGGAAGACCATCTATGAATTTAGCTTTCCAGTGTTCGTATTTACTTTCGGGTAAATCCATAACCCGACTAAGAAAGGTATCTTTATACCAACGGAATTCACCAAGATGGCGACATTTCAAACCATTAAGAAGAGTTCTAATGTTTTCATGGTGGTTTGTAAATCTTCCACCAAAATGCTCTATAATGGTTAGCATAAGGGTATAGACGGCATCCGATCTTCCTGCCGCAAGAGTTCGGCCAAGGTTATCAATGCCTTCTGTGGGGTTTGTGGCGTTGTAGATGGCCTCTCGTTCTGTATTAGTCAAGAAATTATCCCACCAACCACGAAGTTGGCCAGTGAATCCAGCAACAATCATTTTACAGATTGTTTGATCGGATCTGTCTTTCGCCGAGGCTCGTGTAGCTGTACAAATTGTAGAGTACATAGACATACGATGGATTAAAATGGAGATTTGTCTATCGGATAAACCATCAATATTCCATTCATAAATGGCTTCACCGTTATAAGAAGTGTTTGTAATATTCCAATCCCTTTCCTCTATCAGAACATCTTGAGGAGTAGGACGAGGATAATACGCGGTAGTCATGCGGGGAATATCGGCATACCTTTTGCCTGGTTGTTTTTTCACTATTCCCCTGAGTTTATTAAGTTCAGTGGCGAGGACTTCGCCCGTATTGTCTGCGGAGTTGATATTATCAGCAAAATTTGACTCAATAGTTTGAATATGTTCATCAGACATGTTTAGAGGTTGGAGATTCAAAGTAGAGAATTTTTTGTCCAAAAGAGTTTCGAGATGTTTGAGAGATGAGGTGGTAGCAAAACCTTCTATCTCTAGAGGTCGTTGAATTCCTGGTTTAGAGAAGATGAAATTATCATTGGTTTCAGGTGCTTCGGAAGTCGAAGCAATATTTGAAGAGTCCTTTTGGACACTGAGTTTATTGATTAGATGAACAAGTTCATCTAGTTTTGAATCAAGAGAACTAATATGTTCCCCAAGAACTTTAACATAAAGACTTAAATATTCTATGTCCTATTGTCCATTTAAAACAAGCATTAGCAAAAGAGCTTATCAGTTAGACTATATAATACTTATAATATTACTAGACCAGTTTGTGATACGTTGATAAGTACCCTAAATAAAGAAATATTAAATTGTGATAAAGATCTAGAAAATATTAATATAAGAATAAATTGGCTTAACGAATATATTAGTAGAAAAAATTACCAGCTAGGATAATAAAAACGACCAAACATATAATACCTACCTCTGTATGAAACAACATAGATCTTTCCAACTCGTAAGGTGTGACTATTTCTTTTTGCATCTAGAATATAAAAAATTACGAGATATTAAGAATAGAAAAAGGCACTTAGAAGAAAGTTTAGAAAAACTAAAGAACGCCTGTGTAGAAAATCCAGCTCTCAATAGATCCAAAAAGGCATATAAATTAGTAGGAAGAATACATTGGGAAATACAAGGTTGCGAAAGTGACCTAGAACAAAAGATTAGAGTAATAAATTGGATTAAAACAAGCATTAGCAAAAGAGCTTATCAGTTAGGATAATAAATGCCCATAAGATATATTCATTATATTAGAGAAGTACAGAGTCAGTATTATAGAGAAGTTATTTATAACCGCGAAATTACTAAAATAAGAGCTCAATTTATAGAAAAATTAGAAAAATTGGATAGGGACATAAAAAGGCTAGAAGCTGATATCATAAAATATAGAGAAAAAACAGATCACTACGCCTTAGTTGCCATAAGTATAAATCATTACAAAAAAATTCTACTTAGTGAACGTTTTAATTTAATCGAAACAATAGAAGAATTAGACGCGGATTTAACTTGGTCAAAAAGTAGATTAAAATATCAAACAAAGCTAAGTAAAAAGTACCTCAACGTAAATATCTCTGGATAACAAAATAGCTTCGTTAAAACGATTAGAATATTTAGATCTTAGTTTTCAGCCAGAAAAGAAATATAGAATACTAAAAAATAATACTACTATAAGGTGTAATTTTAACCAAGGAGAACAGGTAAATTAACCTTAAGTAGCAATACCAAATTTAAATTAAAGGTAAATGATGTAGTTGAAATAATGGGTAATAAAGGCATAAGTCTTATAAAACCAATAAAAATAGATCCAGAAATATATGCAGGATTAGAATGGAATCTAAATAAATTTACAAAACCAAAGACTTTTACACCAGACTCACACTTACTATATACAACAAGTAAAGGTGAAACTTCGGTAAGATTTACAGATTATAACTATACTACAAAAAGAATTCTAGACGACGATGAAACCGAAAGTAATGTAGAAACAGAAAGTGAATTTATGAATATAGAAGTTTTACAAGAAGGATATGAAGTAGATATAGCAATAGAAAAAGCAGAAAATCTAGCAGAAGAACATAAAAACATAACTTTTAAATGTAAAGGATGTCAAAAAGGCAATATGTTAATAAACGAATGTAGGGAACATTTCAGAACCTGCTTGAAACGCAGTGATAATTTAGGATATAGAAATAATGAACCCTTCCTAAATAAATTCGAAGAAGATACATTTTCAGTATTAAGTTCTAATATTAGTTACAAAGAATTAGCTGAATTAGAACCAGCCAGCTCCTCTAGTGCTAGCCCTTTCCAACAAACGAATCCTAATCCTCAACCAATAGATTACAGTACAGGAAATGTACCTAGAAGACCTGCAATAAGAGTAAACCCAGACACAGAAGTAAAAGACTACATAAAACCAGCAGGAAAAAGAATGCCCATAGAAGAACCTATTAAACTCCAAGAAGGAGGTAGTAAAGGAAAAATCTTAAATATTGCAGCACACGATCCCCAAATGTGGGATACAGTAATAGATTTATGGAAAGGAATAGTAGCAGCTGATTACTTAAGACATTACACTGAAACCGATACAGAAACAATGTATAAATATTTAGAAACTTTCTTAGGAGAATCCGCTAAAGCTACGTGGGAAAGTTTTAAAACTAATTGCCCACATGATTTTCAAATATTATTAAGTATGGGACCAAATCCCTATAATTTTACAAATAAAATGCACATGTTATTAACTGGAAAAGATCCGAATAGTGGATTGATAGCTTTACAAAAAGAAGCATTAATAAAATTAGAACAATTAAGCATTTCACACTGGGTATACATAAAGAAATTTTTACAAGATTATTTCTATTATTGTACCATAAGTGGAAACACGTTTAATGAAGAATTAGGTAAAAAATTATTTAATAAATTACCTGGAGCATTAGGAAGAGAAATAGAAGATAGATGGTATAAAAGAGATGGGGTAGCAGCAAACCCGAATTTTAAATGGACAATAGGACATAGAGCACAACATATAATGGATATCTTAACGGAAAAATGTACAAATATACAGATACAAAAACAACTAAAAAGAAATGAAATGAATTTCTGTAAATCAGTTATATACACAACCCAGAATTACGATCAAAAACCACATAAAAAATACAGGAAACAAAATAAACAAAAACCATATGGTAGAAAACAATATTTCTTACGAAAATCAAAAGCTAAAAAACCCTGGTTAAATAGGGATAGACATGTTAGAAAATATAGAAATGATAGAAATTACAGAAATAAGCTAGAATGTTATACGTGTGGCAGTACAGATCATTTAGCCAATATATGCCCCAAAAGAAATAATAATAGAACAAGAAATTCTCAGCTAATAGAAGATTTTCAAGAAACACTTTTAAATGCCGATGAATACATGTCAGATACAGAAAGTATATATTCCATAATTAGCATTGATATAACTGATCAAGATAATAAATCTGTTTCTTCAGACTCAGAGGAAGATAACTTAGTCAATGAATTAGGCCAAGAGATAGATGATCTAGATTTGAATAACCTAGTAATAAATAATCTAATGAATGTCACACAAGAATGTGAACATGATTTCCAACGGAATAAGGGTTTAGATAGTAATAGGTGTCGCATATGTAGTTGGTACCCAAGTAAAGATAATAGGGCAAAATGTAAAAAATGTTACTTAGAAGCATGTATAAATTGTATAGAAAATACTTTAAAAATAAAAGTAGAATCACAAACCAATAATGGACAAAAATATACAAATAATCAGATTTTAAATCTAAGGGTATCTACCTTAGAAACTCGATTAAATGATCTAGAACAAAGATTAACTACTCTAGAAAAAGGAAAAATGAAAGAAGAAATAGAGACCCAAGAGACAGTAGGCACAGTACATTTAGATAAACTAGAAGCAGAACTTATGAACACAGAAAAGAATAACACAACTCTTATATGTAATGAAGACAAAGAATTCTCTACTATAAAAGTTCTGGTAAAAATTAAAATACAAAATATAGAAATAGAAACGCTAGCTTTAATAGATCCAGGATGTACTAGCTGTTTAATTAACAAAGCAATAGTACCAGAACATCTAATAAAACTACTTGAAAGACCCATACTAGCCACTCAAATGGATGGCACTCAGAATGTTAATCGATATTATATAGAAAATGCGCAAATAAGTTTCTTAAATACTTGTAATCAATTTTACAACCCAGTCTATAAGGTAAATAGAATATTAGCTAGAGATTTAAACATAGGCTCAGACTTTGTCATAGGATTAAAATTTTGTATACAAGATAAAGGAGGATGTCTTCTGACAAGAGACGGGATAATGTTATTTAAAGATCTAACTTACACACCAGTTCAGACAAAAATCCTGCCTACAATACATAGAACATTAAATACGAATAAAAAGAAAACTCTTCAAGAGCCTTGCTGCGAAGATTGCCAAAATACACAATGCAGCAACCTGTCGAAAGAAAATACAAAAAATTATACTCTACTTAATGTAGAAGGAGAGGAATATTTAGAACCTATAGAGAAGGAATATACGTTAATTAGTATAGAAACCCAATTCTATAATTTCAGGAAAGGAATAGATAAAATAGGGATAATAAACGGCCCAAAAGATTTAGACAATATAATATCTATATTAGACAAAATGGAAATAATAGGAGAAAAGCCATTAGCTCATTGGGATGCTAATGAATTAACGTGTAAATTAGATATTATAAACCCAGAATATACTATAAAAACAGACTCTATAGAAGCAATGGAAAGAATTTATTTTGGACCTTTCAATTTAGTTGCATATCCAGAAAGTAATATATCATTTAGAGTAAGACCAGACTATGTTTTAGACAGACCTCAAAAATGTTTAGTAGATAACTTATGGATTTCATATAATAAACAGAATCGTAACCACTTTATGGCCTCTATGAATTCGCTATGTCAATACATGGCAGAAAAGAGCAAGCCAAAATTTAAATATTATGTAGTTATTCATGGTAAGACAAATGGTATTTTTCATACTTGGATAGAGGTATTAGAATCCATACAAGGTTTTAAGACTCCACTTTTTAAAGGTTTTAATGACTTTACTGAAGCCGCTAATCATGCTAGAGGATACCTAGGACCAAACTACTATATATCTCCTTCACTAAGACAAAACCCAGACAAAATACCCCAGTATAATGTACAGAAAGACACAGGGAAAATAATTTTCTGTGATCATTGTTCTTCCATGACTGAGAACTTCAAGAAACTCAACGCTCAGAAAGAAGCTCTCCTTATGGAAAATACAAGACTTATCAAACAGGTACAAGTATTAGAAGCAAGGCTTCAGATCAAAATGAAGACTGATGCTGGTACTCAGACACATAAACAGAGTTCTCCATCTCCTCAAAAAATGGATGAGGCGGGTGTGCATTTCCCTCTAAATGCTCAGAAATCCACTGTACCGGATGTTGGTACAGCTAGTCCGGTTCAAACGGTAACCGGTAAAGACAAATCAAATCCGTTCAAGGCTGTCACTTTGCCAAAAAGTGAAGATGAAGATTGTTCTTCATCAAGACAAAAGAAAGAAAGATCGAGTAGTAAGACTTCAAAAAGGATATCAATCTCCAGAAAGAAGAATGAAACCATAGAGACTATAATTAAGCAAACACTAGATAAATTCTTCAGCCAGCAGACTCAAGATAAACATATAAATGAACAACCTGGTACAAGCACAGATAGATTAGTTCCAGAAGAAGATATGGTATCAGAAGAAGACATAAATGAAGATAATAATTTCCAAGATGCTCAGGATCCTCACGAAGACGATGACTCAGGAATGAGTTTCGATTCAATTACCCTGCACAACTTGGATACTTAGTTGAGAAGAAGACAATCCAGAAAAAGACAAGACTATACTAAGTAAATAAAGTTGTAGGTGGGAATGCCCACTTTGTGTCCTGTAAATAATAAAGTTATGTAAAAGTCAAGTCCGTGTCAGAAAAGATGCTTCCTTTATCACTACTTTCTCAAAAAGAAAGAAAAACTGAGAGGCACGCGTCTGACAAAGTCAAGAAAGAAACAATAATGCATGTGACGATGGGGCCCAATGTGTACCCGACAAGCATTATTACGATTCTTTCTTATCTTTATCTTTTAAAGTGTCGGCCACATATAGAGAGGCCACGTAGTTGTGTTTACGACCACTCCTTTCCCTTAGTTTTTGCCTATAAAAAGGGCTTAAGACTTAGTAGTAAGGAATGAATGGAAAAAACCAAAAAAAAACCACAACATATTCCTCTTCCCTCTCAATGTGTATAACCTTCCCTGAAACCCATAAAATCCATCCCTTGTAAAACATCCAGTGGTGTAATATTTAGAGAGTTTATAAACGTTTCAAGTTCTGTTTCAGTCTTAAGGGGGTTCCCGAAAGGGAAACCTCTCCCCTAGTTACTTCATGTAAGTTCTTATTTACACTTATGTTTTTCCCACAAAAATATTTATGAAGTTTTATTTCTTTTAAACATCATGTAAATGTATGTAAATTTTATTACCCTTAGTATATGGTTAATCTTTTAACTTCTTAGTAACAACGATGGATTAACCTGTAAATTCCTAGGAATTCTGGCTTTGAAAGTCCGCTAAAGTCTGCTGAATAGACGCCAGGACATATGTTGTTAGCCAGGTAGAAATTCCGGGGTGTGGTTAAAGAAGAAGTTATTAAGAGTATAGGTTAAAAGAGAGAGATGAACAGGGTAAGATAAACAGGGTAATTCTGTTTAAAAAAAAAAAAAAAAAAAAAAAAAAAAAAAAAAAAAAAAAAAAAAAAAAAAAAAACAAAACGGGAAAAACGTAAGCTAAAAGAGCATACATAAGAAGAAACTATAGGAGAGAGGGAGTACTGAGTAGGATTTTTACATCATATTTATTGAAAAACAAACTCCAAGCTACTCCAAGCTAAGTGTCTATTTTTATTTATTGAGAAAACAACTTTAATCTAAGTGTCTCTTTATATTTGGTATCAAAGCGAGAAGGTTTTGGGAACATTTCCTTCACTCGCATATTTATGTATGAAAAAACACTCATCTTTTCAGAAAATAAGAAATAACTATTTTCATTTACACAGAGATTATCGAATAAGACAGAATATTTTAGCTAAAAAATACGACTTTGAACAACGAAGAAATAAACTAATAGACTATATAATACTTATAATATTACTAGACCAGTTTGTGATACGTTGATAAGTACCCTAAATAAAGAAATATTAAATTGTGATAAAGATCTAGAAAATATTAATATAAGAATAAATTGGCTTAACGAATATATTAGTAGAAAAAATTACCAGCTAGGATAATAAAAACGACCAAACATATAATACCTACCTCTGTATGAATGAAAATAGTTATTTCTTATTTTCTGATACCAAATATAAAGAGACACTTAGATTAAAATTGTTTTCTCAATAAATAAAAATAGACACTTAGCTTGGAGTAGCTTGGAGTTTGTTTTTCAATAAATATGATGTAAAAAATCCTACTCAGTACTCCCTCTCTCCTATAGTTTCTTCTTATGTATGCTCTTTTAGCTTACGTTTTTCCCGGTTTGGTTTTTTTTTTTTTTTTTTTTTTTTTTTTTTTTTTTTTTTTTTTTTTTTTTTTAACAGAATTACCCTGTTTATCTTACCCTGTTCATCTCTCTCTTTTAACCTATACTCTTAATAACTTCTTCTTTAACCACACCCCGGAATTTCTACCTGGCTAACAACATATGTCCTGGCGTCTATTCAGCAGACTTTAGCGGACTTTCAAAGCCAGAATTCCTAGGAATTTACAGGTTAATCCATCGTTGTTACTAAGAAGTTAAAAGATTAACCATATACTAAGGGTAATAAAATTTACATACATTTACATGATGTTTAAAAGAAATAAAACTTCATAAATATTTTTGTGGGAAAAACATAAGTGTAAATAAGAACTTACATGAAGTAACTAGGGGAGAGGTTTCCCTTTCGGGAACCCCCTTAAGACTGAAACAGAACTTGAGACGTTTATAAACTTTCTAAATATTACACCACTGGATGTTTTACAAGGGATGGATTTTATGGGTTTCAGGGAAGGTTATACACATTGAGAGGGAAGAGGAATATGTTGTGGTTTTTTTTTGGTTTTTTCCATTCATACCTTACTACTAAGTCTTAAGCCCTTTTTATAGGCAAAAACTAAGGGAAAGGAGTGGTCGTAAACACAACTACGTGGCCTCTCTATATGTGGCCGACACTTTAAAAGATAAAGATAAGAAAGAATCGTAATAATGCTTGTCGGGTACACATTGGGCCCCATCGTCACATGCATTATTGTTTCTTTCTTGACTTTGTCAGACGCGTGCCTCTCAGTTTTTCTTTCTTTTTGAGAAAGTAGTGATAAAGGAAGCATCTTTTCTGACACGGACTTGACTTTTCTGACACGGACTTGACTCATACATAACTTTATTATTTACAGGACACAAAGTGGGCATTCCCACCTACAACTTTATTTACTTAGTATAGTCTTGTCTTTTTCTGGATTGTCTTCTTCTCAACTAAGTATCCAAGTTGTGCAGGGTAATTGAATCGAAACTCATTCCTGAGTCATCGTCTTCGTGAGGATCCTGAGCATCTTGGAAATTATTATCTTCATTTATGTCTTCTTCTGATACCATATCTTCTTCTGGAACTAATCTATCTGTGCTTGTACCAGGTTGTTCATTTATATGTTTATCTTGAGTCTGCTGGCTGAAGAATTTATCTAGTGTTTGCTTAATTATAGTCTCTATGGTTTCATTCTTCTTTCTGGAGATTGATATCCTTTTTGAAGTCTTACTACTCGATCTTTCTTTCTTTTGTCTTGATGAAGAACAATCTTCATCTTCACTTTTTGGCAAAGTGACAGCCTTGAACGGATTTGATTTGTCTTTACCGGTTACCGTTTGAACCGGACTAGCTGTACCAACATCCGGTACAGTGGATTTCTGAGCATTTAGAGGGAAATGCACACCCGCCTCATCCATTTTTTGAGGAGATGGAGAACTCTGTTTATGTGTCTGAGTACCAGCATCAGTCTTCATTTTGATCTGAAGCCTTGCTTCTAATACTTGTACCTGTTTGATAAGTCTTGTATTTTCCATAAGGAGAGCTTCTTTCTGAGCGTTGAGTTTCTTGAAGTTCTCAGTCATGGAAGAACAATGATCACAGAAAATTATTTTCCCTGTGTCTTTCTGTACATTATACTGGGGTATTTTGTCTGGGTTTTGTCTTAGTGAAGGAGATATATAGTAGTTTGGTCCTAGGTATCCTCTAGCATGATTAGCGGCTTCAGTAAAGTCATTAAAACCTTTAAAAAGTGGAGTCTTAAAACCTTGTATGGATTCTAATACCTCTATCCAAGTATGAAAAATACCATTTGTCTTACCATGAATAACTACATAATATTTAAATTTTGGCTTGCTCTTTTCTGCCATGTATTGACATAGCGAATTCATAGAGGCCATAAAGTGGTTACGATTCTGTTTATTATATGAAATCCATAAGTTATCTACTAAACATTTTTGAGGTCTGTCTAAAACATAGTCTGGTCTTACTCTAAATGATATATTACTTTCTGGATATGCAACTAAATTGAAAGGTCCAAAATAAATTCTTTCCATTGCTTCTATAGAGTCTATTGGTCTAAAATTTAGATTACCTAATACACTCTGTTGGTAGGAGTCTGATGAAGTACCTATGCCTTTGCCCTTATCTGCAGGAGGCTGGCTTGTTGGTCTCATGCTGAAAACAAATAAATAAAACTCAGCTTTATTTATTTATTCCTAACTGTAGTCGACTTAGTTGGTTAGCTAAGTCATTTTCTTTTCCCTTAATATGTTCGAAAATAATATTTTTATAGATAGATATTGTATCTAAAAAGTTTAACCATCTTCTCCTACTGCTAGTTTTATCATTTATTTTCTGGTGAAATTTTACTATGGCTTCACAATCTGTTCTGACTAAAATTTCTTCTTTATTTAATATATATAACTTAAAACTATTTAGCCCATATATTATTGCCAATACTTCTAAATCTATAGAGCTTTTATTCCCTTTTTCTTTATAAGCTCCGCTCTGGTAACCACATATTTGTTCTTCGTTTTTATTACTGTATTTATTTGGTCTAGCTTTTAGGATAGCTCCCCATCCTAAATCGCTTCCATCGGTTTGAATAATTAGATAATCTGATTCTAATGGTATTTTTAAATCTGGAATATTTTTTACTTTTTCCTTTATTTTTTGGACTAATTTTACATCCTCTATGTTGAAATTTTTCTGTCCTTTACTACCTGTTTTGGCATATAAGGGTCCAGCTATTTTTCCTAAATCTTGTATGAAATTTCTAGCATAATTTACTAAACCTAGAAATTTTTGTAAATCTTTTGTTTTTTCTAGTTTATCTGGCATTTCTAATACCTTTTTGGCTATATGTGGTTGTAATTTTACCTTTCCATTTCCTAATGTTATTCCTAAGAAATTAATATAGGTTTTACATAATTCCATCTTCTTTTTACTTACTATTATTCCATGTTTGACGAATAATCTAAAGACTATTTGTAAATGTCCTAGATGTTCTTGCATGTTTTGACTGAATACTAAAATATCATCTACATAGACTAATATGAAATGCTTATATTCTCCGAAAATGTTATCCATTTTTCGTTGAAAAATTGGTGGGGCTGTCTTTAATCCGAAAGGCATGACTAACCATTCGAAATGTCCTCCGGGACATGTGAATGCTGTCCATTCGATGCTTTCTGGATGCATCTTTACTTGCCAATATCCGGATTTACAGTCAAATTTGCTATATATCCTTTTATTTTGGATTCTATTGATTAATTCATTCTTGTCTGGTAGTTTATATGCGTCTGTTCTGGTATTATCATTTAATCTTTTGTAATTTATAACCATACGAGCTTTTCCTCTTACTTGCTCACTATGATTTCTCACTATAAAAGCTGCTGATCTATGTTTAGATGTAGATTTTCTTATTACTCCTAACTTTAAAAGTTCCTTTATCTGTGTATCAAATTCATTAGTGTCTTCATTATTTGCTTCTATAGGGGCTGTTTTTATAGTATATTCTGGGTTTATAATATCTAATTTACACGTTAATTCATTAGCATCCCAATGAGCTAATGGCTTTTCTCCTATTATTTCCATTTTGTCTAATATAGATATTATATTGTCTAAATCTTTTGGGCCGTTTATTATCCCTATTTTATCTATTCCTTTCCTGAAATTATAGAATTGGGTTTCTATACTAATTAACGTATATTCCTTCTCTATAGGTTCTAAATATTCCTCTCCTTCTACATTAAGTAGAGTATAATTTTTTGTATTTTCTTTCGACAGGTTGCTGCATTGTGTATTTTGGCAATCTTCGCAGCAAGGCTCTTGAAGAGTTTTCTTTTTATTCGTATTTAATGTTCTATGTATTGTAGGCAGGATTTTTGTCTGAACTGGTGTGTAAGTTAGATCTTTAAATAACATTATCCCGTCTCTTGTCAGAAGACATCCTCCTTTATCTTGTATACAAAATTTTAATCCTATGACAAAGTCTGAGCCTATGTTTAAATCTCTAGCTAATATTCTATTTACCTTATAGACTGGGTTGTAAAATTGATTACAAGTATTTAAGAAACTTATTTGCGCATTTTCTATATAATATCGATTAACATTCTGAGTGCCATCCATTTGAGTGGCTAGTATGGGTCTTTCAAGTAGTTTTATTAGATGTTCTGGTACTATTGCTTTGTTAATTAAACAGCTAGTACATCCTGGATCTATTAAAGCTAGCGTTTCTATTTCTATATTTTGTATTTTAATTTTTACCAGAACTTTTATAGTAGAGAATTCTTTGTCTTCATTACATATAAGAGTTGTGTTATTCTTTTCTGTGTTCATAAGTTCTGCTTCTAGTTTATCTAAATGTACTGTGCCTACTGTCTCTTGGGTCTCTATTTCTTCTTTCATTTTTCCTTTTTCTAGAGTAGTTAATCTTTGTTCTAGATCATTTAATCGAGTTTCTAAGGTAGATACCCTTAGATTTAAAATCTGATTATTTGTATATTTTTGTCCATTATTGGTTTGTGATTCTACTTTTATTTTTAAAGTATTTTCTATACAATTTATACATGCTTCTAAGTAACATTTTTTACATTTTGCCCTATTATCTTTACTTGGGTACCAACTACATATGCGACACCTATTACTATCTAAACCCTTATTCCGTTGGAAATCATGTTCACATTCTTGTGTGACATTCATTAGATTATTTATTACTAGGTTATTCAAATCTAGATCATCTATCTCTTGGCCTAATTCATTGACTAAGTTATCTTCCTCTGAGTCTGAAGAAACAGATTTATTATCTTGATCAGTTATATCAATGCTAATTATGGAATATATACTTTCTGTATCTGACATGTATTCATCGACATTTAAAAGTGTTTCTTGAAAATCTTCTATTAGCTGAGAATTTCTTGTTCTATTATTATTTCTTTTGGGGCATATATTGGCTAAATGATCTGTACTGCCACACGTATAACATTCTAGCTTATTTCTGTAATTTCTATCATTTCTATATTTTCTAACATGTCTATCCCTATTTAACCAGGGTTTTTTAGCTTTTGATTTTCGTAAGAAATATTGTTTTCTACTATATGGTTTTTGTTTATTTTGTTTCCTGTATTTTTTATGTGGTTTTTGATCGTAATTCTGGGTTGTGTATATAACTGATTTACAGAAATTCATTTCATTTCTTTTTAGTTGTTTTTGTATCTGTATATTTGTACATTTTTCCGTTAAGATATCCATTATATGTTGTGCTCTATGTCCTATTGTCCATTTAAAATTCGGGTTTGCTGCTACCCCATCTCTTTTATACCATCTATCTTCTATTTCTCTTCCTAATGCTCCAGGTAATTTATTAAATAATTTTTTACCTAATTGTGTATTTTGGCAATCTTCGCAGCAAGGCTCTTGAAGAGTTTTCTTTTTATTCGTATTTAATGTTCTATGTATTGTAGGCAGGATTTTTGTCTGAACTGGTGTGTAAGTTAGATCTTTAAATAACATTATCCCGTCTCTTGTCAGAAGACATCCTCCTTTATCTTGTATACAAAATTTTAATCCTATGACAAAGTCTGAGCCTATGTTTAAATCTCTAGCTAATATTCTATTTACCTTATAGACTGGGTTGTAAAATTGATTACAAGTATTTAAGAAACTTATTTGCGCATTTTCTATATAATATCGATTAACATTCTGAGTGCCATCCATTTGAGTGGCTAGTATGGGTCTTTCAAGTAGTTTTATTAGATGTTCTGGTACTATTGCTTTGTTAATTAAACAGCTAGTACATCCTGGATCTATTAAAGCTAGCGTTTCTATTTCTATATTTTGTATTTTAATTTTTACCAGAACTTTTATAGTAGAGAATTCTTTGTCTTTATTACATATAAGAGTTGTGTTATTCTTTTCTGTGTTCATAAGTTCTGCTTCTAGTTTATCTAAATGTACTGTGCCTACTGTCTCTTGGGTCTCTATTTCTTCTTTCATTTTTCCTTTTTCTAGAGTAGTTAATCTTTGTTCTAGATCATTTAATCGAGTTTCTAAGGTAGATACCCTTAGATTTAAAATCTGATTATTTGTATATTTTTGTCCATTATTGGTTTGTGATTCTACTTTTATTTTTAAAGTATTTTCTATACAATTTATACATGCTTCTAAGTAACATTTTTTACATTTTGCCCTATTATCTTTACTTGGGTACCAACTACATATGCGACACCTATTACTATCTAAACCCTTATTCCGTTGGAAATCATGTTCACATTCTTGTGTGACATTCATTAGATTATTTATTACTAGGTTATTCAAATCTAGATCATCTATCTCTTGGCCTAATTCATTGACTAAGTTATCTTCCTCTGAGTCTGAAGAAACAGATTTATTATCTTGATCAGTTATATCAATGCTAATTATGGAATATATACTTTCTGTATCTGACATGTATTCATCGACATTTAAAAGTGTTTCTTGAAAATCTTCTATTAGCTGAGAATTTCTTGTTCTATTATTATTTCTTTTGGGGCATATATTGGCTAAATGATCTGTACTGCCACACGTATAACATTCTAGCTTATTTCTGTAATTTCTATCATTTCTATATTTTCTAACATGTCTATCCCTATTTAACAGAGAGAGATGGGTCTATCCCTATGTTTTACAACATATTGTTTTCTCAATAAATAAAAATAGACACTTAGCTTGGAGTAGCTTGGAGTTTGTTTTTCAATAAATATGATGTAAAAATCCTACTCAGTACTCCCTCTCTCCTATAGTTTCTTCTTATGTATGCTCTTTTAGCTTACGTTTTTCCCGGTTTGGTTTTTTTTTTTTTTTTTTTTTTTTTTTTTTTTTTTTTTTTTTTTTTTAACAGAATTACCCTGTTTATCTTACCCTGTTCATCTCTCTCTTTTAACCTATACTCTTAATAACTTCTTCTTTAACCACACCCCGGAATTTCTACCTGGCTAACAACATATGTCCTGGCGTCTATTCAGCAGACTTTAGCGGACTTTCAAAGCCAGAATTCCTAGGAATTTACAGGTTAATCCATCGTTGTTACTAAGAAGTTAAAAGATTAACCATATACTAAGGGTAATAAAATTTACATACATTTACATGATGTTTAAAAGAAATAAAACTTCATAAATATTTTTGTGGGAAAAACATAAGTGTAAATAAGAACTTACATGAAGTAACTAGGGGAGAGGTTTCCCTTTCGGGAACCCCCTTAAGACTGAAACAGAACTTGAAACGTTTATAAACTCTCTAAATATTACACCACTGGATGTTTTACAAGGGATGGATTTTATGGGTTTCAGGGAAGGTTATACACATTGAGAGGGAAGAGGAATATGTTGTGGTTTTTTTTTGGTTTTTTCCATTCATACCTTACTACTAAGTCTTAAGCCCTTTTTATAGGCAAAAACTAAGGGAAAGGAGTGGTCGTAAACACAACTACGTGGCCTCTCTATATGTGGCCGACACTTTAAAAGATAAAGATAAGAAAGAATCGTAATAATGCTTGTCGGGTACACATTGGGCCCCATCGTCACATGCATTATTGTTTCTTTCTTGACTTTGTCAGACGCGTGCCTCTCAGTTTTTCTTTCTTTTTGAGAAAGTAGTGATAAAGGAAGCATCTTTTCTGACACGGACTTGACTTTTCTGACACGGACTTGACTCATACATAACTTTATTATTTACAGGACACAAAGTGGGCATTCCCACCTACAACTTTATTTACTTAGTATAGTCTTGTCTTTTTCTGGATTGTCTTCTTCTCAACTAAGTATCCAAGTTGTGCAGGGTAATTGAATCGAAACTCATTCCTGAGTCATCGTCTTCGTGAGGATCCTGAGCATCTTGGAAATTATTATCTTCATTTATGTCTTCTTCTGATACCATATCTTCTTCTGGAACTAATCTATCTGTGCTTGTACCAGGTTGTTCATTTATATGTTTATCTTGAGTCTGCTGGCTGAAGAATTTATCTAGTGTTTGCTTAATTATAGTCTCTATGGTTTCATTCTTCTTTCTGGAGATTGATATCCTTTTTGAAGTCTTACTACTCGATCTTTCTTTCTTTTGTCTTGATGAAGAACAATCTTCATCTTCACTTTTTGGCAAAGTGACAGCCTTGAACGGATTTGATTTGTCTTTACCGGTTACCGTTTGAACCGGACTAGCTGTACCAACATCCGGTACAGTGGATTTCTGAGCATTTAGAGGGAAATGCACACCCGCCTCATCCATTTTTTGAGGAGATGGAGAACTCTGTTTATGTGTCTGAGTACCAGCATCAGTCGTCATTTTGATCTGAAGCCTTGCTTCTAATACTTGTACCTGTTTGATAAGTCTTGTATTTTCCATAAGGAGAGCTTCTTTCTGAGCGTTGAGTTTCTTGAAGTTCTCAGTCATGGAAGAACAATGATCACAGAAAATTATTTTCCCTGTGTCTTTCTGTACATTATACTGGGGTATTTTGTCTGGGTTTTGTCTTAGTGAAGGAGATATATAGTAGTTTGGTCCTAGGTATCCTCTAGCATGATTAGCGGCTTCAGTAAAGTCATTAAAACCTTTAAAAAGTGGAGTCTTAAAACCTTGTATGGATTCTAATACCTCTATCCAAGTATGAAAAATACCATTTGTCTTACCATGAATAACTACATAATATTTAAATTTTGGCTTGCTCTTTTCTGCCATGTATTGACATAGCGAATTCATAGAGGCCATAAAGTGGTTACGATTCTGTTTATTATATGAAATCCATAAGTTATCTACTAAACATTTTTGAGGTCTGTCTAAAACATAGTCTGGTCTTACTCTAAATGATATATTACTTTCTGGATATGCAACTAAATTGAAAGGTCCAAAATAAATTCTTTCCATTGCTTCTATAGAGTCTGTTTTTATAGTATATTCTGGGTTTATAATATCTAATTTACACGTTAATTCATTAGCATCCCAATGAGCTAATGGCTTTTCTCCTATTATTTCCATTTTGTCTAATATAGATATTATATTGTCTAAATCTTTTGGGCCGTTTATTATCCCTATTTTATCTATTCCTTTCCTGAAATTATAGAATTGGGTTTCTATACTAATTAACGTATATTCCTTCTCTATAGGTTCTAAATATTCCTCTCCTTCTACATTAAGTAGAGTATAATTTTTTGTATTTTCTTTCGACAGGTTGCTGCATTGTGTATTTTGGCAATCTTCGCAGCAAGGCTCTTGAAGAGTTTTCTTTTTATTCGTATTTAATGTTCTATGTATTGTAGGCAGGATTTTTGTCTGAACTGGTGTGTAAGTTAGATCTTTAAATAACATTATCCCGTCTCTTGTCAGAAGACATCCTCCTTTATCTTGTATACAAAATTTTAATCCTATGACAAAGTCTGAGCCTATGTTTAAATCTCTAGCTAATATTCTATTTACCTTATAGACTGGGTTGTAAAATTGATTACAAGTATTTAAGAAACTTATTTGCGCATTTTCTATATAATATCGATTAACATTCTGAGTGCCATCCATTTGAGTGGCTAGTATGGGTCTTTCAAGTAGTTTTATTAGATGTTCTGGTACTATTGCTTTGTTAATTAAACAGCTAGTACATCCTGGATCTATTAAAGCTAGCGTTTCTATTTCTATATTTTGTATTTTAATTTTTACCAGAACTTTTATAGTAGAGAATTCTTTGTCTTCATTACATATAAGAGTTGTGTTATTCTTTTCTGTGTTCATAAGTTCTGCTTCTAGTTTATCTAAATGTACTGTGCCTACTGTCTCTTGGGTCTCTATTTCTTCTTTCATTTTTCCTTTTTCTAGAGTAGTTAATCTTTGTTCTAGATCATTTAATCGAGTTTCTAAGGTAGATACCCTTAGATTTAAAATCTGATTATTTGTATATTTTTGTCCATTATTGGTTTGTGATTCTACTTTTATTTTTAAAGTATTTTCTATACAATTTATACATGCTTCTAAGTAACATTTTTTACATTTTGCCCTATTATCTTTACTTGGGTACCAACTACATATGCGACACCTATTACTATCTAAACCCTTATTCCGTTGGAAATCATGTTCACATTCTTGTGTGACATTCATTAGATTATTTATTACTAGGTTATTCAAATCTAGATCATCTATCTCTTGGCCTAATTCATTGACTAAGTTATCTTCCTCTGAGTCTGAAGAAACAGATTTATTATCTTGATCAGTTATATCAATGCTAATTATGGAATATATACTTTCTGTA
The DNA here is from genome assembly GCA_030864215.1 of Capsicum pubescens. Taxonomy (NCBI): domain Eukaryota; kingdom Viridiplantae; phylum Streptophyta; class Magnoliopsida; order Solanales; family Solanaceae; genus Capsicum; species Capsicum pubescens. The sequence goes on along the minus strand of CM061543.1, from coordinate 281,049,222 downwards.
TCTGACATGTATTCATCGACATTTAAAAGTGTTTCTTGAAAATCTTCTATTAGCTGAGAATTTCTTGTTCTATTATTATTTCTTTTGGGGCATATATTGGCTAAATGATCTGTACTGCCACACGTATAACATTCTAGCTTATTTCTGTAATTTCTATCATTTCTATATTTTCTAACATGTCTATCCCTATTTAACCAGGGTTTTTTAGCTTTTGATTTTCGTAAGAAATATTGTTTTCTACCATATGGTTTTTGTTTATTTTGTTTCCTGTATTTTTTATGTGGTTTTTGATCGTAATTCTGGGTTGTGTATATAACTGATTTACAGAAATTCATTTCATTTCTTTTTAGTTGTTTTTGTATCTGTATATTTGTACATTTTTCCGTTAAGATATCCATTATATGTTGTGCTCTATGTCCTATTGTCCATTTAAAATTCGGGTTTGCTGCTACCCCCATCTCTTTTATACCATCTATCTTCTATTTCTCTTCCTAATGCTCCAGGTAATTTATTAAATAATTTTTTACCTAATTCTTCATTAAACGTGTTTCCACTTATGGTACAATAATAGAAATAATCTTGTAAAAATTTCTTTATGTATACCCAGTGTGAAATGCTTAATTGTTCTAATTTTATTAATGCTTCTTTTTGTAAAGCTATCAATCCACTATTCGGATCTTTTCCAGTTAATAACATGTGCATTTTATTTGTAAAATTATAGGGATTTGGTCCCATACTTAATAATATTTGAAAATCATGTGGGCAATTAGTTTTAAAACTTTCCCACGTAGCTTTAGCGGATTCTCCTAAGAAAGTTTCTAAATATTTATACATTGTTTCTGTATCGGTTTCAGTGTAATGTCTTAAGTAATCAGCTGCTACTATTCCTTTCCATAAATCTATTACTGTATCCCACATTTGGGGATCGTGTGCTGCAATATTTAAGATTTTTCCTTTACTACCTCCTTCTTGGAGTTTAATAGGTTCTTCTATGGGCATTCTTTTTCCTGCTGGTTTTATGTAGTCTTTTACTTCTGTGTCTGGGTTTACTCTTATTGCAGGTCTTCTAGGTACATTTCCTGTACTGTAATCTATTGGTTGAGGATTAGGATTCGTTTGTTGGAAAGGGCTAGCACTAGAGGAGCTGGCTGGTTCTAATTCAGCTAATTCTTTGTAACTAATATTAGAACTTAATACTGAAAATGTATCTTCTTCGAATTTATTTAGGAAGGGTTCATTATTTCTATATCCTAAATTATCACTGCGTTTCAAGCAGGTTCTGAAATGTTCCCTACATTCGTTTATTAACATATTGCCTTTTTGACATCCTTTACATTTAAAAGTTATGTTTTTATGTTCTTCTGCTAGATTTTCTGCTTTTTCTATTGCTATATCTACTTCATATCCTTCTTGTAAAACTTCTATATTCATAAATTCACTTTCTGTTTCTACATTACTTTCGGTTTCATCGTCGTCTAGAATTCTTTTTGTAGTATAGTTATAATCTGTAAATCTTACCGAAGTTTCACCTTTACTTGTTGTATATAGTAAGTGTGAGTCTGGTGTAAAAGTCTTTGGTTTTGTAAATTTATTTAGATTCCATTCTAATCCTGCATATATTTCTGGATCTATTTTTATTGGTTTTATAAGACTTATGCCTTTATTACCCATTATTTCAACTACATCATTTACCTTTAATTTAAATTTGGTATTGCTACTTAAGGTTAATTTACCTGTTCTCCTTGGTTAAAATTACACCTTATAGTAGTATTATTTTTTAGTATTCTATATTTCTTTTCTGGCTGAAAACTAAGATCTAAATATTCTAATCGTTTTAACGAAGCTATTTTGTTATCCAGAGATATTTACGTTGAGGTACTTTTTACTTAGCTTTGTTTGATATTTTAATCTACTTTTTGACCAAGTTAAATCCGCGTCTAATTCTTCTATTGTTTCGATTAAATTAAAACGTTCACTAAGTAGAATTTTTTTGTAATGATTTATACTTATGGCAACTAAGGCGTAGTGATCTGTTTTTTCTCTATATTTTATGATATCAGCTTCTAGCCTTTTTATGTCCCTATCCAATTTTTCTAATTTTTCTATAAATTGAGCTCTTATTTTAGTAATTTCGCGGTTATAAATAACTTCTCTATAATACTGACTCTGTACTTCTCTAATATAATGAATATATCTTATGGGCATTTATTATCCTAACTGATAAGCTCTTTTGCTAATGCTTGTTTTAATCCAATTTATTACTCTAATCTTTTGTTCTAGGTCACTTTCGCAACCTTGTATTTCCCAATGTATTCTTCCTACTAATTTATATGCCTTTTTGGATCTATTGAGAGCTGGATTTTCTACACAGGCGTTCTTTAGTTTTTCTAAACTTTCTTCTAAGTGCCTTTTTCTATTCTTAATATCTCGTAATTTTTTATATTCTAGATGCAAAAAGAAATAGTCACACCTTACGAGTTGGAAAGATCTATGTTGTTTCATACAGAGGTAGGTATTATATGTTTGGTCGTTTTTATTATCCTAGCTGGTAATTTTTTCTACTAATATATTCGTTAAGCCAATTTATTCTTATATTAATATTTTCTAGATCTTTATCACAATTTAATATTTCTTTATTTAGGGTACTTATCAACGTATCACAAACTGGTCTAGTAATATTATAAGTATTATATAGTCTATTAGTTTCTATTAATTTATTTCTTCGTTGTTCAAAGTCGTATTTTTTAGCTAAAATATTCTGTCTTATTCGATAATCTCTGTGTAAATGAAAATAGTTATTTCTTATTTTCTGAAAAGATGAGTGTTTTTTCATACATAAATATGCGAGTGAAGGAAATGTTCCCAAAACCTTCTCGCTCTGATACCAAATATAAAGAGACACTTAGATTAAAGTTGTTTTCTCAATAAATAAAAATAGACACTTAGCTTGGAGTAGCTTGGAGTTTGTTTTTCAATAAATATGATGTAAAAATCCTACTCAGTACTCCCTCTCTCCTATAGTTTCTTCTTATGTATGCTCTTTTAGCTTACGTTTTTCCCGTTTTGTTTTTTTTTTTTTTTTTTTTTTTTTTTTTTTTTTTTTTTTTTTTTTTTTTTTTTAAACAGAATTACCCTGTTTATCTTACCCTGTTCATCTCTCTCTTTTAACCTATACTCTTAATAACTTCTTCTTTAACCACACCCCGGAATTTCTACCTGGCTAACAACATATGTCCTGGCGTCTATTCAGCAGACTTTAGCGGACTTTCAAAGCCAGAATTCCTAGGAATTTACAGGTTAATCCATCGTTGTTACTAAGAAGTTAAAAGATTAACCATATACTAAGGGTAATAAAATTTACATACATTTACATGATGTTTAAAAGAAATAAAACTTCATAAATATTTTTGTGGGAAAAACATAAGTGTAAATAAGAACTTACATGAAGTAACTAGGGGAGAGGTTTCCCTTTCGGGAACCCCCTTAAGACTGAAACAGAACTTGAAACGTTTATAAACTCTCTAAATATTACACCACTGGATGTTTTACAAGGGATGGATTTTATGGGTTTCAGGGAAGGTTATACACATTGAGAGGGAAGAGGAATATGTTGTGGTTTTTTTTTGGTTTTTTCCATTTATTCCTTACTACTAAGTCTTAAGCCCTTTTTATAGGCAAAAACTAAGGGAAAGGAGTGGTCGTAAACACAACTACGTGGCCTCTCTATATGTGGCCGACACTTTAAAAGATAAAGATAAGAAAGAATCGTAATAATGCTTGTCGGGTACACATTGGGCCCCATCGTCACATGCATTATTGTTTCTTTCTTGACTTTGTCAGACGCGTGCCTCTCAGTTTTTCTTTCTTTTTGAGAAAGTAGTGATAAAGGAAGCATCTTTTCTGACACGGACTTGACTTTTACATAACTTTATTATTTACAGGACACAAAGTGGGCATTCCCACCTACAACTTTATTTACTTAGTATAGTCTTGTCTTTTTCTGGATTGTCTTCTTCTCAACTAAGTATCCAAGTTGTGCAGGGTAATTGAATCGAAACTCATTCCTGAGTCATCGTCTTCGTGAGGATCCTGAGCATCTTGGAAATTATTATCTTCATTTATGTCTTCTTCTGATACCATATCTTCTTCTGGAACTAATCTATCTGTGCTTGTACCAGGTTGTTCATTTATATGTTTATCTTGAGTCTGCTGGCTGAAGAATTTATCTAGTGTTTGCTTAATTATAGTCTCTATGGTTTCATTCTTCTTTCTGGAGATTGATATCCTTTTTGAAGTCTTACTACTCGATCTTTCTTTCTTTTGTCTTGATGAAGAACAATCTTCATCTTCACTTTTTGGCAAAGTGACAGCCTTGAACGGATTTGATTTGTCTTTACCGGTTACCGTTTGAACCGGACTAGCTGTACCAACATCCGGTACAGTGGATTTCTGAGCATTTAGAGGGAAATGCACACCCGCCTCATCCATTTTTTGAGGAGATGGAGAACTCTGTTTATGTGTCTGAGTACCAGCATCAGTCTTCATTTTGATCTGAAGCCTTGCTTCTAATACTTGTACCTGTTTGATAAGTCTTGTATTTTCCATAAGGAGAGCTTCTTTCTGAGCGTTGAGTTTCTTGAAGTTCTCAGTCATGGAAGAACAATGATCACAGAAAATTATTTTCCCTGTGTCTTTCTGTACATTATACTGGGGTATTTTGTCTGGGTTTTGTCTTAGTGAAGGAGATATATAGTAGTTTGGTCCTAGGTATCCTCTAGCATGATTAGCGGCTTCAGTAAAGTCATTAAAACCTTTAAAAAGTGGAGTCTTAAAACCTTGTATGGATTCTAATACCTCTATCCAAGTATGAAAAATACCATTTGTCTTACCATGAATAACTACATAATATTTAAATTTTGGCTTGCTCTTTTCTGCCATGTATTGACATAGCGAATTCATAGAGGCCATAAAGTGGTTACGATTCTGTTTATTATATGAAATCCATAAGTTATCTACTAAACATTTTTGAGGTCTGTCTAAAACATAGTCTGGTCTTACTCTAAATGATATATTACTTTCTGGATATGCAACTAAATTGAAAGGTCCAAAATAAATTCTTTCCATTGCTTCTATAGAGTCTGTTTTTATAGTATATTCTGGGTTTATAATATCTAATTTACACGTTAATTCATTAGCATCCCAATGAGCTAATGGCTTTTCTCCTATTATTTCCATTTTGTCTAATATAGATATTATATTGTCTAAATCTTTTGGGCCGTTTATTATCCCTATTTTATCTATTCCTTTCCTGAAATTATAGAATTGGGTTTCTATACTAATTAACGTATATTCCTTCTCTATAGGTTCTAAATATTCCTCTCCTTCTACATTAAGTAGAGTATAATTTTTTGTATTTTCTTTCGACAGGTTGCTGCATTGTGTATTTTGGCAATCTTCGCAGCAAGGCTCTTGAAGAGTTTTCTTTTTATTCGTATTTAATGTTCTATGTATTGTAGGCAGGATTTTTGTCTGAACTGGTGTGTAAGTTAGATCTTTAAATAACATTATCCCGTCTCTTGTCAGAAGACATCCTCCTTTATCTTGTATACAAAATTTTAATCCTATGACAAAGTCTGAGCCTATGTTTAAATCTCTAGCTAATATTCTATTTACCTTATAGACTGGGTTGTAAAATTGATTACAAGTATTTAAGAAACTTATTTGCGCATTTTCTATATAATATCGATTAACATTCTGAGTGCCATCCATTTGAGTGGCTAGTATGGGTCTTTCAAGTAGTTTTATTAGATGTTCTGGTACTATTGCTTTGTTAATTAAACAGCTAGTACATCCTGGATCTATTAAAGCTAGCGTTTCTATTTCTATATTTTGTATTTTAATTTTTACCAGAACTTTTATAGTAGAGAATTCTTTGTCTTCATTACATATAAGAGTTGTGTTATTCTTTTCTGTGTTCATAAGTTCTGCTTCTAGTTTATCTAAATGTACTGTGCCTACTGTCTCTTGGGTCTCTATTTCTTCTTTCATTTTTCCTTTTTCTAGAGTAGTTAATCTTTGTTCTAGATCATTTAATCGAGTTTCTAAGGTAGATACCCTTAGATTTAAAATCTGATTATTTGTATATTTTTGTCCATTATTGGTTTGTGATTCTACTTTTATTTTTAAAGTATTTTCTATACAATTTATACATGCTTCTAAGTAACATTTTTTACATTTTGCCCTATTATCTTTACTTGGGTACCAACTACATATGCGACACCTATTACTATCTAAACCCTTATTCCGTTGGAAATCATGTTCACATTCTTGTGTGACATTCATTAGATTATTTATTACTAGGTTATTCAAATCTAGATCATCTATCTCTTGGCCTAATTCATTGACTAAGTTATCTTCCTCTGAGTCTGAAGAAACAGATTTATTATCTTGATCAGTTATATCAATGCTAATTATGGAATATATACTTTCTGTATCTGACATGTATTCATCGACATTTAAAAGTGTTTCTTGAAAATCTTCTATTAGCTGAGAATTTCTTGTTCTATTATTATTTCTTTTGGGGCATATATTGGCTAAATGATCTGTACTGCCACACGTATAACATTCTAGCTTATTTCTGTAATTTCTATCATTTCTATATTTTCTAACATGTCTATCCCTATTTAACCAGGGTTTTTTAGCTTTTGATTTTCGTAAGAAATATTGTTTTCTACCATATGGTTTTTGTTTATTTTGTTTCCTGTATTTTTTATGTGGTTTTTGATCGTAATTCTGGGTTGTGTATATAACTGATTTACAGAAATTCATTTCATTTCTTTTTAGTTGTTTTTGTATCTGTATATTTGTACATTTTTCCGTTAAGATATCCATTATATGTTGTGCTCTATGTCCTATTGTCCATTTAAAATTCGGGTTTGCTGCTACCCCCATCTCTTTTATACCATCTATCTTCTATTTCTCTTCCTAATGCTCCAGGTAATTTATTAAATAATTTTTTACCTAATTCTTCATTAAACGTGTTTCCACTTATGGTACAATAATAGAAATAATCTTGTAAAAATTTCTTTATGTATACCCAGTGTGAAATGCTTAATTGTTCTAATTTTATTAATGCTTCTTTTTGTAAAGCTATCAATCCACTATTCGGATCTTTTCCAGTTAATAACATGTGCATTTTATTTGTAAAATTATAGGGATTTGGTCCCATACTTAATAATATTTGAAAATCATGTGGGCAATTAGTTTTAAAACTTTCCCACGTAGCTTTAGCGGATTCTCCTAAGAAAGTTTCTAAATATTTATACATTGTTTCTGTATCGGTTTCAGTGTAATGTCTTAAGTAATCAGCTGCTACTATTCCTTTCCATAAATCTATTACTGTATCCCACATTTGGGGATCGTGTGCTGCAATATTTAAGATTTTTCCTTTACTACCTCCTTCTTGGAGTTTAATAGGTTCTTCTATGGGCATTCTTTTTCCTGCTGGTTTTATGTAGTCTTTTACTTCTGTGTCTGGGTTTACTCTTATTGCAGGTCTTCTAGGTACATTTCCTGTACTGTAATCTATTGGTTGAGGATTAGGATTCGTTTGTTGGAAAGGGCTAGCACTAGAGGAGCTGGCTGGTTCTAATTCAGCTAATTCTTTGTAACTAATATTAGAACTTAATACTGAAAATGTATCTTCTTCGAATTTATTTAGGAAGGGTTCATTATTTCTATATCCTAAATTATCACTGCGTTTCAAGCAGGTTCTGAAATGTTCCCTACATTCGTTTATTAACATATTGCCTTTTTGACATCCTTTACATTTAAAAGTTATGTTTTTATGTTCTTCTGCTAGATTTTCTGCTTTTTCTATTGCTATATCTACTTCATATCCTTCTTGTAAAACTTCTATATTCATAAATTCACTTTCTGTTTCTACATTACTTTCGGTTTCATCGTCGTCTAGAATTCTTTTTGTAGTATAGTTATAATCTGTAAATCTTACCGAAGTTTCACCTTTACTTGTTGTATATAGTAAGTGTGAGTCTGGTGTAAAAGTCTTTGGTTTTGTAAATTTATTTAGATTCCATTCTAATCCTGCATATATTTCTGGATCTATTTTTATTGGTTTTATAAGACTTATGCCTTTATTACCCATTATTTCACCTACATCATTTACCTTTAATTTAAATTTGGTATTGCTACTTAAGGTTAATTTACCAATAAAACCTATGCACATTAATAAATTATTTCCACTATTCATTTCTTCGTATCCTTTAGTTTGAACTCCTATCTTAATATTTTTTCCAAATTCTTTTAAATTCATTAAGAAATCTGGACTAATGTAAAATATTCCTCCATTATTTGTCATATCTACTTCTGTTAATCCTATGATCGATTTTTTAATATCTGACCATCGATCATCGTATATAGTTATTAATACTTTAGATCCCAGATTTTTTCTGGTTAGTCCTTTAATGCCTATGACAATTAATCCCATATGCATTAAAACCATTTTATTATATTTTATTTGTTTTAAGGAGTTAGTATTTACTAGGTCTAATATTTTAGAATCTTCTCCTAAGGCTGATATTTGCTCTTCTCTGTAATGTCTATATAACTGGTTGTCTGAAGAGAAATATCCTGTGTTGTATAGTGTTTTTGGATTTAGTAATTTTAACTGATGTTGTTGAAAGATTTGTAAATCCTTATCTATGTCTATTATCTCATTAAGCTCTTGGTTTTGTTCCATCTTAGGTTGTTTCCTACATATTCTAGATAATATATTATTATTTCCTATCCTGTTTTCTGAGAAGCTAGCTCTGTGTCTTTCTTGGTTTCTTTCGTCGGTTCCCCGTCTATTTGATAAAAAGTCCATTTCTGTGGTTTTCTTTTTATGATTTTGCGTTCGTGTACAGGGGTTAACTCTATTCTTTTTAATTGGTTAACTAATTCGTCTATTTCGGAAGTAGTTTTTGGTTGTTCCTCTTGGGTTTGTTTACCTTTTATTAAGATATCTATCTTTTTGTGTAATTCAGGTAGTTCTGGTTCCTTTGGTGTTGTAATTATTTCTTTATCTTTGATTAAACTATCTACTTTTTTATGCAAGTCTAATAATAGTTCTATTATTGTATTATTTTGTTTTAATAAGACTTTATCTGTTATGCTTGAGGGGATATGTCTAGATAATCCCTCTGGTTCATTATGATGTATTCTTGATTTTTCTAGTGCTTTTAGATAGTTTTTATCTTCTTCACTACTCATGAAAGTGAAATCTCTTCTAATCTACCTGCTATTTCCTGCAAGTCTTTAATTTCTTTGGCTATATTTTCAACCTGTTCTATGAGTTTTACTATTAGTTTTGTAGTTTTTACTTCTAATTCTTTAGGTTTTTCTATTAATGTTTTTATTAATTTTTCAATTTCTATTTTAGTAGGTATCTGTTCCAAGTTAAATTTATGGTTTAGAAATTGAATTTTTCTATCTATTTCTAATTCTTGAGATTTTAAATAGTCTAGGTTCTGTTCTATTTTTTCTAAGGTCGTCTTATTTTTACCTTGAATTATTTCTACTTGTTCTAGAGTTCTTTGTAGAGTTTTATCTTTTTCTTGCGTTTTTTCACTGGAGTTAATTAAAAGGTCTATTATAGTATTATATTGTTTATCTTCTGAGTGTAGAATGTGTTCTCCTTGGTTAAAATTACACCTTATAGTAGTATTATTTTTTAGTATTCTATATTTCTTTTCTGGCTGAAAACTAAGATCTAAATATTCTAATCGTTTTAACGAAGCTATTTTGTTATCCAGAGATATTTACGTTGAGGTACTTTTTACTTAGCTTTGTTTGATATTTTAATCTACTTTTTGACCAAGTTAAATCCGCGTCTAATTCTTCTATTGTTTCGATTAAATTAAAACGTTCACTAAGTAGAATTTTTTTGTAATGATTTATACTTATGGCAACTAAGGCGTAGTGATCTGTTTTTTCTCTATATTTTATGATATCAGCTTCTAGCCTTTTTATGTCCCTATCCAATTTTTCTAATTTTTCTATAAATTGAGCTCTTATTTTAGTAATTTCGCGGTTATAAATAACTTCTCTATAATACTGACTCTGTACTTCTCTAATATAATGAATATATCTTATGGGCATTTATTATCCTAACTGATAAGCTCTTTTGCTAATGCTTGTTTTAATCCAATTTATTACTCTAATCTTTTGTTCTAGGTCACTTTCGCAACCTTGTATTTCCCAATGTATTCTTCCTACTAATTTATATGCCTTTTTGGATCTATTGAGAGCTGGATTTTCTACACAGGCGTTCTTTAGTTTTTCTAAACTTTCTTCTAAGTGCCTTTTTCTATTCTTAATATCTCGTAATTTTTTATATTCTAGATGCAAAAAGAAATAGTCACACCTTACGAGTTGGAAAGATCTATGTTGTTTCATACAGAGGTAGGTATTATATGTTTGGTCGTTTTTATTATCCTAGCTGGTAATTTTTTCTACTAATATATTCGTTAAGCCAATTTATTCTTATATTAATATTTTCTAGATCTTTATCACAATTTAATATTTCTTTATTTAGGGTACTTATCAACGTATCACAAACTGGTCTAGTAATATTATAAGTATTATATAGTCTATTAGTTTATTTCTTCGTTGTTCAAAGTCGTATTTTTTAGCTAAAATATTCTGTCTTATTCGATAATCTCTGTGTAAATGAAAATAGTTATTTCTTATTTTCTGAAAAGATGAGTGTTTTTTCATACATAAATATGCGAGTGAAGGAAATGTTCCCAAAACCTTCTCGCTCTGATACCAAATATAAAGAGACACTTAGATTAAAATTGTTTTCTCAATAAATAAAAATAGACACTTAGCTTGGAGTAGCTTGGAGTTTGTTTTTCAATAAATATGATGTAAAAATCCTACTCAGTACTCCCTCTCTCCTATAGTTTCTTCTTATGTATGCTCTTTTAGCTTACGTTTTTCCCGGTTTGGTTTTTTTTTTTTTTTTTTTTTTTTTTTTTTTTTTTTTTTTTTTTTTTAAACAGAATTACCCTGTTTATCTTACCCTGTTCATCTCTCTCTTTTAACCTATACTCTTAATAACTTCTTCTTTAACCACACCCCGGAATTTCTACCTGGCTAACAACATATGTCCTGGCGTCTATTCAGCAGACTTTAGCGGACTTTCAAAGCCAGAATTCCTAGGAATTTACAGGTTAATCCATCGTTGTTACTAAGAAGTTAAAAGATTAACCATATACTAAGGGTAATAAAATTTACATACATTTACATGATGTTTAAAAGAAATAGAACTTCATAAATATTTTTGTGGGAAAAACATAAGTGTAAATAAGAACTTACATGAAGTAACTAGGGGAGAGGTTTCCCTTTCGGGAACCCCCTTAAGACTGAAACAGAACTTGAGACGTTTATAAACTTTCTAAATATTACACCACTGGATGTTTTACAAGGGATGGATTTTATGGGTTTCAGGGAAGGTTATACACATTGAGAGGGAAGAGGAATATGTTGTGGTTTTTTTTTTTTGGTTTTTTCCCTTCATTCCTTACTACTAAGTCTTAAGCCCTTTTTATAGGCAAAAACTAAGGGAAAGGAGTGGTCGTAAACACAACTACGTGGCCTCTCTATATGTGGCCGACACTTTAAAAGATAAAGATAAGAAAGAATCGTAATAATGCTTGTCGGGTACACATTGGGCCCCATCGTCACATGCATTATTGTTTCTTTCTTGACTTTGTCAGACGCGTGCCTCTCAGTTTTTCTTTCTTTTTGAGAAAGTAGTGATAAAGGAAGCATCTTTTCTGACACGGACTTGACTTTCTGACACGGACTTGACTCATACATAACTTTATTATTTACAGGACACAAAGTGGGCATTCCCACCTACAACTTTATTTACTTAGTATAGTCTTGTCTTTTTCTGGATTGTCTTCTTCTCAACTAAGTATCCAAGTTGTGCAGGGTAATTGAATCGAAACTCATTCCTGAGTCATCGTCTTCGTGAGGATCCTGAGCATCTTGGAAATTATTATCTTCATTTATGTCTTCTCTGATACCATATCTTCTTCTGGAACTAATCTATCTGTGCTTGTACCAGGTTGTTCATTTATATGTTTATCTTGAGTCTGCTGGCTGAAGAATTTATCTAGTGTTTGCTTAATTATAGTCTCTATGGTTTCATTCTTCTTTCTGGAGATTGATATCCTTTTTGAAGTCTTACTACTCGATCTTTCTTTCTTTTGTCTTGATGAAGAACAATCTTCATCTTCACTTTTTGGCAAAGTGACAGCCTTGAACGGATTTGATTTGTCTTTACCGGTTACCGTTTGAACCGGACTAGCTGTACCCCAACATCCGGTACAGTGGATTTCTGAGCATTTAGAGGGAAATGCACACCCGCCTCATCCATTTTTTGAGGAGATGGAGAACTCTGTTTATGTGTCTGAGTACCAGCATCAGTCGTCATTTTGATCTGAAGCCTTGCTTCTAATACTTGTACCTGTTTGATAAGTCTTGTATTTTCCATAAGGAGAGCTTCTTTCTGAGCGTTGAGTTTCTTGAAGTTCTCAGTCATGGAAGAACAATGATCACAGAAAATTATTTTCCCTGTGTCTTTCTGTACATTATACTGGGGTATTTTGTCTGGGTTTTGTCTTAGTGAAGGAGATATATAGTAGTTTGGTCCTAGGTATCCTCTAGCATGATTAGCGGCTTCAGTAAAGTCATTAAAACCTTTAAAAAGTGGAGTCTTAAAACCTTGTATGGATTCTAATACCTCTATCCAAGTATGAAAAATACCATTTGTCTTACCATGAATAACTACATAATATTTAAATTTTGGCTTGCTCTTTTCTTCCATGTATTGACATAGCGAATTCATAGAGGCCATAAAGTGGTTACGATTCTGTTTATTATATGAAATCCATAAGTTATCTACTAAACATTTTTGAGGTCTGTCTAAAACATAGTCTGGTCTTACTCTAAATGATATATTACTTTCTGGATATGCAACTAAATTGAAAGGTCCAAAATAAATTCTTTCCATTGCTTCTATAGAGTCTGTTTTTATAGTATATTCTGGGTTTATAATATCTAATTTACACGTTAATTCATTAGCATCCCAATGAGCTAATGGCTTTTCTCCTATTATTTCCATTTTGTCTAATATAGATATTATATTGTCTAAATCTTTTGGGCCGTTTATTATCCCTATTTTATCTATTCCTTTCCTGAAATTATAGAATTGGGTTTCTATACTAATTAACGTATATTCCTTCTCTATAGGTTCTAAATATTCCTCTCCTTCTACATTAAGTAGAGTATAATTTTTTGTATTTTCTTTCGACAGGTTGCTGCATTGTGTATTTTGGCAATCTTCGCAGCAAGGCTCTTGAAGAGTTTTCTTTTTATTCGTATTTAATGTTCTATGTATTGTAGGCAGGATTTTTGTCTGAACTGGTGTGTAAGTTAGATCTTTAAATAACATTATCCCGTCTCTTGTCAGAAGACATCCTCCTTTATCTTGTATACAAAATTTTAATCCTATGACAAAGTCTGAGCCTATGTTTAAATCTCTAGCTAATATTCTATTTACCTTATAGACTGGGTTGTAAAATTGATTACAAGTATTTAAGAAACTTATTTGCGCATTTTCTATATAATATCGATTAACATTCTGAGTGCCATCCATTTGAGTGGCTAGTATGGGTCTTTCAAGTAGTTTTATTAGATGTTCTGGTACTATTGCTTTGTTAATTAAACAGCTAGTACATCCTGGATCTATTAAAGCTAGCGTTTCTATTTCTATATTTTGTATTTTAATTTTTACCAGAACTTTTATAGTAGAGAATTCTTTGTCTTCATTACATATAAGAGTTGTGTTATTCTTTTCTGTGTTCATAAGTTCTGCTTCTAGTTTATCTAAATGTACTGTGCCTACTGTCTCTTGGGTCTCTATTTCTTCTTTCATTTTTCCTTTTTCTAGAGTAGTTAATCTTTGTTCTAGATCATTTAATCGAGTTTCTAAGGTAGATACCCTTAGATTTAAAATCTGATTATTTGTATATTTTTGTCCATTATTGGTTTGTGATTCTACTTTTATTTTTAAAGTATTTTCTATACAATTTATACATGCTTCTAAGTAACATTTTTTACATTTTGCCCTATTATCTTTACTTGGGTACCAACTACATATGCGACACCTATTACTATCTAAACCCTTATTCCGTTGGAAATCATGTTCACATTCTTGTGTGACATTCATTAGATTATTTATTACTAGGTTATTCAAATCTAGATCATCTATCTCTTGGCCTAATTCATTGACTAAGTTATCTTCCTCTGAGTCTGAAGAAACAGATTTATTATCTTGATCAGTTATATCAATGCTAATTATGGAATATATACTTTCTGTATCTGACATGTATTCATCGACATTTAAAAGTGTTTCTTGAAAATCTTCTATTAGCTGAGAATTTCTTGTTCTATTATTATTTCTTTTGGGGCATATATTGGCTAAATGATCTGTACTGCCACACGTATAACATTCTAGCTTATTTCTGTAATTTCTATCATTTCTATATTTTCTAACATGTCTATCCCTATTTAACCAGGGTTTTTTAGCTTTTGATTTTCGTAAGAAATATTGTTTTCTACCATATGGTTTTTGTTTATTTTGTTTCCTGTATTTTTTATGTGGTTTTTGATCGTAATTCTGGGTTGTGTATATAACTGATTTACAGAAATTCATTTCATTTCTTTTTAGTTGTTTTTGTATCTGTATATTTGTACATTTTTCCGTTAAGATATCCATTATATGTTGTGCTCTATGTCCTATTGTCCATTTAAAATTCGGGTTTGCTGCTACCCCATCTCTTTTATACCATCTATCTTCTATTTCTCTTCCTAATGCTCCAGGTAATTTATTAAATAATTTTTTACCTAATTCTTCATTAAACGTGTTTCCACTTATGGTACAATAATAGAAATAATCTTGTAAAAATTTCTTTATGTATACCCAGTGTGAAATGCTTAATTGTTCTAATTTTATTAATGCTTCTTTTTGTAAAGCTATCAATCCACTATTCGGATCTTTTCCAGTTAATAACATGTGCATTTTATTTGTAAAATTATAGGGATTTGGTCCCATACTTAATAATATTTGAAAATCATGTGGGCAATTAGTTTTAAAACTTTCCCACGTAGCTTTAGCGGATTCTCCTAAGAAAGTTTCTAAATATTTATACATTGTTTCTGTATCGGTTTCAGTGTAATGTCTTAAGTAATCAGCTGCTACTATTCCTTTCCATAAATCTATTACTGTATCCCACATTTGGGGATCGTGTGCTGCAATATTTAAGATTTTTCCTTTACTACCTCCTTCTTGGAGTTTAATAGGTTCTTCTATGGGCATTCTTTTTCCTGCTGGTTTTATGTAGTCTTTTACTTCTGTGTCTGGGTTTACTCTTATTGCAGGTCTTCTAGGTACATTTCCTGTACTGTAATCTATTGGTTGAGGATTAGGATTCGTTTGTTGGAAAGGGCTAGCACTAGAGGAGCTGGCTGGTTCTAATTCAGCTAATTCTTTGTAACTAATATTAGAACTTAATACTGAAAATGTATCTTCTTCGAATTTATTTAGGAAGGGTTCATTATTTCTATATCCTAAATTATCACTGCGTTTCAAGCAGGTTCTGAAATGTTCCCTACATTCGTTTATTAACATATTGCCTTTTTGACATCCTTTACATTTAAAAGTTATGTTTTTATGTTCTTCTGCTAGATTTTCTGCTTTTTCTATTGCTATATCTACTTCATATCCTTCTTGTAAAACTTCTATATTCATAAATTCACTTTCTGTTTCTACATTACTTTCGGTTTCATCGTCGTCTAGAATTCTTTTTGTAGTATAGTTATAATCTGTAAATCTTACCGAAGTTTCACCTTTACTTGTTGTATATAGTAAGTGTGAGTCTGGTGTAAAAGTCTTTGGTTTTGTAAATTTATTTAGATTCCATTCTAATCCTGCATATATTTCTGGATCTATTTTTATTGGTTTTATAAGACTTATGCCTTTATTACCCATTATTTCAACTACATCATTTACCTTTAATTTAAATTTGGTATTGCTACTTAAGGTTAATTTACCAATAAAACCTATGCACATTAATAAATTATTTCCACTATTCATTTCTTCGTATCCTTTAGTTTGAACTCCTATCTTAATATTTTTTCCAAATTCTTTTAAATTCATTAAGAAATCTGGACTAATGTAAAATATTCCTCCATTATTTGTCATATCTACTTCTGTTAATCCTATGATCGATTTTTTAATATCTGACCATCGATCATCGTATATAGTTATTAATACTTTAGATCCCAGATTTTTTCTGGTTAGTCCTTTAATGCCTATGACAATTAATCCCATATGCATTAAAACCATTTTATTATATTTTATTTGTTTTAAGGAGTTAGTATTTACTAGGTCTAATATTTTAGAATCTTCTCCTAAGGCTGATATTTGCTCTTCTCTGTAATGTCTATATAACTGGTTGTCTGAAGAGAAATATCCTGTGTTGTATAGTGTTTTTGGATTTAGTAATTTTAACTGATGTTGTTGAAAGATTTGTAAATCCTTATCTATGTCTATTATCTCATTAAGCTCTTGGTTTTGTTCCATCTTAGGTTGTTTCCTACATATTCTAGATAATATATTATTATTTCCTATCCTGTTTTCTGAGAAGCTAGCTCTGTGTCTTTCTTGGTTTCTTTCGTCGGTTCCCCGTCTATTTGATAAAAAGTCCATTTCTGTGGTTTTCTTTTTATGATTTTGCGTTCGTGTACAGGGGTTAACTCTATTCTTTTTAATTGGTTAACTAATTCGTCTATTTCGGAAGTAGTTTTTGGTTGTTCCTCTTGGGTTTGTTTACCTTTTATTAAGATATCTATCTTTTTGTGTAATTCAGGTAGTTCTGGTTCCTTTGGTGTTGTAATTATTTCTTTATCTTTGATTAAACTATCTACTTTTTTATGCAAGTCTAATAATAGTTCTATTATTGTATTATTTTGTTTTAATAAGACTTTATCTGTTATGCTTGAGGGGATATGTCTAGATAATCCCTCTGGTTCATTATGATGTATTCTTGATTTTTCTAGTGCTTTTAGATAGTTTTTATCTTCTTCACTACTCATGAAAGTGAAATCTCTTCTAATCTACCTGCTATTTCCTGCAAGTCTTTAATTTCTTTGGCTATATTTTCAACCTGTTCTATGAGTTTTACTATTAGTTTTGTAGTTTTTACTTCTAATTCTTTAGGTTTTTCTATTAATGTTTTTATTAATTTTTCAATTTCTATTTTAGTAGGTATCTGTTCCAAGTTAAATTTATGGTTTAGAAATTGAATTTTTCTATCTATTTCTAATTCTTGAGATTTTAAATAGTCTAGGTTCTGTTCTATTTTTTCTAAGGTCGTCTTATTTTTACCTTGAATTATTTCTACTTGTTCTAGAGTTCTTTGTAGAGTTTTATCTTTTTCTTGCGTTTTTTCACTGGAGTTAATTAAAAGGTCTATTATAGTATTATATTGTTTATCTTCTGAGTGTAGAATGTGTTCTCCTTGGTTAAAATTACACCTTATAGTAGTATTATTTTTTAGTATTCTATATTTCTTTTCTGGCTGAAAACTAAGATCTAAATATTCTAATCGTTTTAACGAAGCTATTTTGTTATCCAGAGATATTTACGTTGAGGTACTTTTTACTTAGCTTTGTTTGATATTTTAATCTACTTTTTGACCAAGTTAAATCCGCGTCTAATTCTTCTATTGTTTCGATTAAATTAAAACGTTCACTAAGTAGAATTTTTTTTGTAATGATTTATACTTATGGCAACTAAGGCGTAGTGATCTGTTTTTTCTCTATATTTTATGATATCAGCTTCTAGCCTTTTTATGTCCCTATCCAATTTTTCTAATTTTTCTATAAATTGAGCTCTTATTTTAGTAATTTCGCGGTTATAAATAACTTCTCTATAATACTGACTCTGTACTTCTCTAATATAATGAATATATCTTATGGGCATTTATTATCCTAACTGATAAGCTCTTTTGCTAATGCTTGTTTTAATCCAATTTATTACTCTAATCTTTTGTTCTAGGTCACTTTCGCAACCTTGTATTTCCCAATGTATTCTTCCTACTAATTTATATGCCTTTTTGGATCTATTGAGAGCTGGATTTTCTACACAGGCGTTCTTTAGTTTTTCTAAACTTTCTTCTAAGTGCCTTTTTCTATTCTTAATATCTCGTAATTTTTTATATTCTAGATGCAAAAAGCTAGACCAAATAAATACAGTAATAAAAACGAAGAACAAATATGTGGTTACCAGAGCGGAGCTTATAAAGAAAAAGGGAATAAAAGCTCTATAGATTTAGAAGTATTGGCAATAATATATGGGCTAAATAGTTTTAAGTTATATATATTAAATAAAGAAGAAATTTTAGTCAGAACAGATTGTGAAGCCATAGTAAAATTTCACCAGAAAATAAATGATAAAACTAGCAGTAGGAGAAGATGGTTAAACTTTTTAGATACAATATCTATCTATAAAAATATTATTTTCGAACATATTAAGGGAAAAGAAAATGACTTAGCTGACCAACTAAGTCGACTACAGTTAGGAATAAATAAATAAAGCTGAGTTTTATTTATTTGTTTTCAGCATGAGACCAACAAGCCAGCCTCCTGCAGATAAGGGCAAAGGCATAGGTACTTCATCAGACTCCTACCAACAGAGTGTATTAGGTAATCTAAATTTTAGACCAATAGACTCTATAGAAGCAATGGAAAGAATTTATTTTGGACCTTTCAATTTAGTTGCATATCCAGAAAGTAATATATCATTTAGAGTAAGACCAGACTATGTTTTAGACAGACCTCAAAAATGTTTAGTAGATAACTTATGGATTTCATATAATAAACAGAATCGTAACCACTTTATGGCCTCTATGAATTCGCTATGTCAATACATGGCAGAAAAGAGCAAGCAAAAATTTAAATATTATGTAGTTATTCATGGTAAGACAAATGGTATTTTTCATACTTGGATAGAGGTATTAGAATCCATACAAGGTTTTAAGACTCCACTTTTTAAAGGTTTTAATGACTTTACTGAAGCCGCTAATCATGCTAGAGGATACCTAGGACCAAACTACTATATATCTCCTTCACTAAGACAAAACCCAGACAAAATACCCCAGTATAATGTACAGAAAGACACAGGGAAAATAATTTTCTGTGATCATTGTTCTTCCATGACTGAGAACTTCAAGAAACTCAACGCTCAGAAAGAAGCTCTCCTTATGGAAAATACAAGACTTATCAAACAGGTACAAGTATTAGAAGCAAGGCTTCAGATCAAAATGAAGACTGATGCTGGTACTCAGACACATAAACAGAGTTCTCCATCTCCTCAAAAAATGGATGAGGCGGGTGTGCATTTCCCTCTAAATGCTCAGAAATCCACTGTACCGGATGTTGGTACAGCTAGTCCGGTTCAAACGGTAACCGGTAAAGACAAATCAAATCCGTTCAAGGCTGTCACTTTGCCAAAAAGTGAAGATGAAGATTGTTCTTCATCAAGACAAAAGAAAGAAAGATCGAGTAGTAAGACTTCAAAAAGGATATCAATCTCCAGAAAGAAGAATGAAACCATAGAGACTATAATTAAGCAAACACTAGATAAATTCTTCAGCCAGCAGACTCAAGATAAACATATAAATGAACAACCTGGTACAAGCACAGATAGATTAGTTCCAGAAGAAGATATGGTATCAGAAGAAGACATAAATGAAGATAATAATTTCCAAGATGCTCAGGATCCTCACGAAGACGATGACTCAGGAATGAGTTTCGATTCAATTACCCTGCACAACTTGGATACTTAGTTGAGAAGAAGACAATCCAGAAAAAGACAAGACTATACTAAGTAAATAAAGTTGTAGGTGGGAATGCCCACTTTGTGTCCTGTAAATAATAAAGTTATGTAAAAGTCAAGTCCGTGTCAGAAAAGATGCTTCCTTTATCACTACTTTCTCAAAAAGAAAGAAAAACTGAGAGGCACGCGTCTGACAAAGTCAAGAAAGAAACAATAATGCATGTGACGATGGGGCCCAATGTGTACCCGACAAGCATTATTACGATTCTTTCTTATCTTTATCTTTTAAAGTGTCGGCCACATATAGAGAGGCCACGTAGTTGTGTTTACGACCACTCCTTTCCCTTAGTTTTTGCCTATAAAAAGGGCTTAAGACTTAGTAGTAAGGAAGGAAGAAAAAAAACCAAAAAAAAAAAACCACAACATATTCCTCTTCCCTCTCAATGTGTATAACCTTCCCTGAAACCCATAAAATCCATCCCTTGTAAAACATCCAGTGGTGTAATATTTAGAGAGTTTATAAACGTTTCAAGTTCTGTTTCAGTCTTAAGGGGGTTCCCGAAAGGGAAACCTCTCCCCTAGTTACTTCATGTAAGTTCTTATTTACACTTATGTTTTTCCCACAAAAATATTTATGAAGTTTTATTTCTTTTAAACATCATGTAAATGTATGTAAATTTTATTACCCTTAGTATATGGTTAATCTTTTAACTTCTTAGTAACAACGATGGATTAACCTGTAAATTCCTAGGAATTCTGGCTTTGAAAGTCCGCTAAAGTCTGCTGAATAGACGCCAGGACATATGTTGTTAGCCAGGTAGAAATTCCGGGGTGTGGTTAAAGAAGAAGTTATTAAGAGTATAGGTTAAAAGAGAGAGATGAACAGGGTAAGATAAACAGGGTAATTCTGTTAAAAAAAAAAAAAAAAAAAAAAAAAAAAAAAAAAAAAAAAAAAAAAAAACCAAACCGGGAAAAACGTAAGCTAAAAGAGCATACATAAGAAGAAACTATAGGAGAGAGGGAGTACTGAGTAGGATTTTTACATCATATTTATTGAAAAACAAACTCCAAGCTACTCCAAGCTAAGTGTCTATTTTTATTTATTGAGAAAACAATTTTAATCTAAGTGTCTCTTTATATTTGGTATCAGAGCGAGAAGGTTTTGGGAACATTTCCTTCACTCGCATATTTATGTATGAAAAAACACTCATCTTTTCAGAAAATAAGAAATAACTATTTTCATTTACACAGAGATTATCGAATAAGACAGAATATTTTAGCTAAAAAATACGACTTTGAACAACGAAGAAATACATTAATAGAAACTAATAGACTATATAATACTTATAATATTACTAGACCAGTTTGTGATACGTTGATAAGTACCCTAAATAAAGAAATATTAAATTGTGATAAAGATCTAGAAAATATTAATATAAGAATAAATTGGCTTAACGAATATATTAGTAGAAAAAATTACCAGCTAGGATAATAAAAACGACCAAACATATAATACCTACCTCTGTATGAAACAACATAGATCTTTCCAACTCGTAAGGTGTGACTATTTCTTTTTGCATCTAGAATATAAAAAATTACGAGATATTAAGAATAGAAAAAGGCACTTAGAAGAAAGTTTAGAAAAACTAAAGAACGCCTGTGTAGAAAATCCAGCTCTCAATAGATCCAAAAAGGCATATAAATTAGTAGGAAGAATACATTGGGAAATACAAGGTTGCGAAAGTGACCTAGAACAAAAGATTAGAGTAATAAATTGGATTAAAACAAGCATTAGCAAAAGAGCTTATCAGTTAGGATAATAAATGCCCATAAGATATATTCATTATATTAGAGAAGTACAGAGTCAGTATTATAGAGAAGTTATTTATAACCGCGAAATTACTAAAATAAGAGCTCAATTTATAGAAAAATTAGAAAAATTGGATAGGGACATAAAAAGGCTAGAAGCTGATATCATAAAATATAGAGAAAAAACAGATCACTACGCCTTAGTTGCCATAAGTATAAATCATTACAAAAAAATTCTACTTAGTGAACGTTTTAATTTAATCGAAACAATAGAAGAATTAGACGCGGATTTAACTTGGTCAAAAAGTAGATTAAAATATCAAACAAAGCTAAGTAAAAAGTACCTCAACGTAAATATCTCTGGATAACAAAATAGCTTCGTTAAAACGATTAGAATATTTAGATCTTAGTTTTCAGCCAGAAAAGAAATATAGAATACTAAAAAATAATACTACTATAAGGTGTAATTTTAACCAAGGAGAACAGGTAAATTAACCTTAAGTAGCAATACCAAATTTAAATTAAAGGTAAATGATGTAGTTGAAATAATGGGTAATAAAGGCATAAGTCTTATAAAACCAATAAAAATAGATCCAGAAATATATGCAGGATTAGAATGGAATCTAAATAAATTTACAAAACCAAAGACTTTTACACCAGACTCACACTTACTATATACAACAAGTAAAGGTGAAACTTCGGTAAGATTTACAGATTATAACTATACTACAAAAAGAATTCTAGACGACGATGAAACCGAAAGTAATGTAGAAACAGAAAGTGAATTTATGAATATAGAAGTTTTACAAGAAGGATATGAAGTAGATATAGCAATAGAAAAAGCAGAAAATCTAGCAGAAGAACATAAAAACATAACTTTTAAATGTAAAGGATGTCAAAAAGGCAATATGTTAATAAACGAATGTAGGGAACATTTCAGAACCTGCTTGAAACGCAGTGATAATTTAGGATATAGAAATAATGAACCCTTCCTAAATAAATTCGAAGAAGATACATTTTCAGTATTAAGTTCTAATATTAGTTACAAAGAATTAGCTGAATTAGAACCAGCCAGCTCCTCTAGTGCTAGCCCTTTCCAACAAACGAATCCTAATCCTCAACCAATAGATTACAGTACAGGAAATGTACCTAGAAGACCTGCAATAAGAGTAAACCCAGACACAGAAGTAAAAGACTACATAAAACCAGCAGGAAAAAGAATGCCCATAGAAGAACCTATTAAACTCCAAGAAGGAGGTAGTAAAGGAAAAATCTTAAATATTGCAGCACACGATCCCCAAATGTGGGATACAGTAATAGATTTATGGAAAGGAATAGTAGCAGCTGATTACTTAAGACATTACACTGAAACCGATACAGAAACAATGTATAAATATTTAGAAACTTTCTTAGGAGAATCCGCTAAAGCTACGTGGGAAAGTTTTAAAACTAATTGCCCACATGATTTTCAAATATTATTAAGTATGGGACCAAATCCCTATAATTTTACAAATAAAATGCACATGTTATTAACTGGAAAAGATCCGAATAGTGGATTGATAGCTTTACAAAAAGAAGCATTAATAAAATTAGAACAATTAAGCATTTCACACTGGGTATACATAAAGAAATTTTTACAAGATTATTTCTATTATTGTACCATAAGTGGAAACACGTTTAATGAAGAATTAGGTAAAAAATTATTTAATAAATTACCTGGAGCATTAGGAAGAGAAATAGAAGATAGATGGTATAAAAGAGATGGGGTAGCAGCAAACCCGAATTTTAAATGGACAATAGGACATAGAGCACAACATATAATGGATATCTTAACGGAAAAATGTACAAATATACAGATACAAAAACAACTAAAAAGAAATGAAATGAATTTCTGTAAATCAGTTATATACACAACCCAGAATTACGATCAAAAACCACATAAAAAATACAGGAAACAAAATAAACAAAAACCATATGGTAGAAAACAATATTTCTTACGAAAATCAAAAGCTAAAAAACCCTGGTTAAATAGGGATAGACATGTTAGAAAATATAGAAATGATAGAAATTACAGAAATAAGCTAGAATGTTATACGTGTGGCAGTACAGATCATTTAGCCAATATATGCCCCAAAAGAAATAATAATAGAACAAGAAATTCTCAGCTAATAGAAGATTTTCAAGAAACACTTTTAAATGTCGATGAATACATGTCAGATACAGAAAGTATATATTCCATAATTAGCATTGATATAACTGATCAAGATAATAAATCTGTTTCTTCAGACTCAGAGGAAGATAACTTAGTCAATGAATTAGGCCAAGAGATAGATGATCTAGATTTGAATAACCTAGTAATAAATAATCTAATGAATGTCACACAAGAATGTGAACATGATTTCCAACGGAATAAGGGTTTAGATAGTAATAGGTGTCGCATATGTAGTTGGTACCCAAGTAAAGATAATAGGGCAAAATGTAAAAAATGTTACTTAGAAGCATGTATAAATTGTATAGAAAATACTTTAAAAATAAAAGTAGAATCACAAACCAATAATGGACAAAAATATACAAATAATCAGATTTTAAATCTAAGGGTATCTACCTTAGAAACTCGATTAAATGATCTAGAACAAAGATTAACTACTCTAGAAAAAGGAAAAATGAAAGAAGAAATAGAGACCCAAGAGACAGTAGGCACAGTACATTTAGATAAACTAGAAGCAGAACTTATGAACACAGAAAAGAATAACACAACTCTTATATGTAATGAAGACAAAGAATTCTCTACTATAAAAGTTCTGGTAAAAATTAAAATACAAAATATAGAAATAGAAACGCTAGCTTTAATAGATCCAGGATGTACTAGCTGTTTAATTAACAAAGCAATAGTACCAGAACATCTAATAAAACTACTTGAAAGACCCATACTAGCCACTCAAATGGATGGCACTCAGAATGTTAATCGATATTATATAGAAAATGCGCAAATAAGTTTCTTAAATACTTGTAATCAATTTTACAACCCAGTCTATAAGGTAAATAGAATATTAGCTAGAGATTTAAACATAGGCTCAGACTTTGTCATAGGATTAAAATTTTGTATACAAGATAAAGGAGGATGTCTTCTGACAAGAGACGGGATAATGTTATTTAAAGATCTAACTTACACACCAGTTCAGACAAAAATCCTGCCTACAATACATAGAACATTAAATACGAATAAAAAGAAAACTCTTCAAGAGCCTTGCTGCGAAGATTGCCAAAATACACAATGCAGCAACCTGTCGAAAGAAAATACAAAAAATTATACTCTACTTAATGTAGAAGGAGAGGAATATTTAGAACCTATAGAGAAGGAATATACGTTAATTAGTATAGAAACCCAATTCTATAATTTCAGGAAAGGAATAGATAAAATAGGGATAATAAACGGCCCAAAAGATTTAGACAATATAATATCTATATTAGACAAAATGGAAATAATAGGAGAAAAGCCATTAGCTCATTGGGATGCTAATGAATTAACGTGTAAATTAGATATTATAAACCCAGAATATACTATAAAAACAGACTCTATAGAAGCAATGGAAAGAATTTATTTTGGACCTTTCAATTTAGTTGCATATCCAGAAAGTAATATATCATTTAGAGTAAGACCAGACTATGTTTTAGACAGACCTCAAAAATGTTTAGTAGATAACTTATGGATTTCATATAATAAACAGAATCGTAACCACTTTATGGCCTCTATGAATTCGCTATGTCAATACATGGCAGAAAAGAGCAAGCAAAAATTTAAATATTATGTAGTTATTCATGGTAAGACAAATGGTATTTTTCATACTTGGATAGAGGTATTAGAATCCATACAAGGTTTTAAGACTCCACTTTTTAAAGGTTTTAATGACTTTACTGAAGCCGCTAATCATGCTAGAGGATACCTAGGACCAAACTACTATATATCTCCTTCACTAAGACAAAACCCAGACAAAATACCCCAGTATAATGTACAGAAAGACACAGGGAAAATAATTTTCTGTGATCATTGTTCTTCCATGACTGAGAACTTCAAGAAACTCAACGCTCAGAAAGAAGCTCTCCTTATGGAAAATACAAGACTTATCAAACAGGTACAAGTATTAGAAGCAAGGCTTCAGATCAAAATGAAGACTGATGCTGGTACTCAGACACATAAACAGAGTTCTCCATCTCCTCAAAAAATGGATGAGGCGGGTGTGCATTTCCCTCTAAATGCTCAGAAATCCACTGTACCGGATGTTGGTACAGCTAGTCCGGTTCAAACGGTAACCGGTAAAGACAAATCAAATCCGTTCAAGGCTGTCACTTTGCCAAAAAGTGAAGATGAAGATTGTTCTTCATCAAGACAAAAGAAAGAAAGATCGAGTAGTAAGACTTCAAAAAGGATATCAATCTCCAGAAAGAAGAATGAAACCATAGAGACTATAATTAAGCAAACACTAGATAAATTCTTCAGCCAGCAGACTCAAGATAAACATATAAATGAACAACCTGGTACAAGCACAGATAGATTAGTTCCAGAAGAAGATATGGTATCAGAAGAAGACATAAATGAAGATAATAATTTCCAAGATGCTCAGGATCCTCACGAAGACGATGACTCAGGAATGAGTTTCGATTCAATTACCCTGCACAACTTGGATACTTAGTTGAGAAGAAGACAATCCAGAAAAAGACAAGACTATACTAAGTAAATAAAGTTGTAGGTGGGAATGCCCACTTTGTGTCCTGTAAATAATAAAGTTATGTAAAAGTCAAGTCCGTGTCAGAAAAGATGCTTCCTTTATCACTACTTTCTCAAAAAGAAAGAAAAACTGAGAGGCACGCGTCTGACAAAGTCAAGAAAGAAACAATAATGCATGTGACGATGGGGCCCAATGTGTACCCGACAAGCATTATTACGATTCTTTCTTATCTTTATCTTTTAAAGTGTCGGCCACATATAGAGAGGCCACGTAGTTGTGTTTACGACCACTCCTTTCCCTTAGTTTTTGCCTATAAAAAGGGCTTAAGACTTAGTAGTAAGGAAGGAAGAAAAAAAACCAAAAAAAAAAAACCACAACATATTCCTCTTCCCTCTCAATGTGTATAACCTTCCCTGAAACCCATAAAATCCATCCCTTGTAAAACATCCAGTGGTGTAATATTTAGAGAGTTTATAAACGTTTCAAGTTCTGTTTCAGTCTTAAGGGGGTTCCCGAAAGGGAAACCTCTCCCCTAGTTACTTCATGTAAGTTCTTATTTACACTTATGTTTTTCCCACAAAAATATTTATGAAGTTTTATTTCTTTTAAACATCATGTAAATGTATGTAAATTTTATTACCCTTAGTATATGGTTAATCTTTTAACTTCTTAGTAACAACGATGGATTAACCTGTAAATTCCTAGGAATTCTGGCTTTGAAAGTCCGCTAAAGTCTGCTGAATAGACGCCAGGACATATGTTGTTAGCCAGGTAGAAATTCCGGGGTGTGGTTAAAGAAGAAGTTATTAAGAGTATAGGTTAAAAGAGAGAGATGAACAGGGTAAGATAAACAGGGTAATTCTGTTTAAAAAAAAAAAAAAAAAAAAAAAAAAAAAAAAAAAAAAAAAAAAAAAAAAAAAAACCAAACCGGGAAAAACGTAAGCTAAAAGAGCATACATAAGAAGAAACTATAGGAGAGAGGGAGTACTGAGTAGGATTTTTACATCATATTTATTGAAAAACAAACTCCAAGCTACTCCAAGCTAAGTGTCTATTTTTATTTATTGAGAAAACAACTTTAATCTATGTATTGACATAGCGAATTCATAGAGGCCATAAAGTGGTTACGATTCTGTTTATTATATGAAATCCATAAGTTATCTACTAAACATTTTTGAGGTCTGTCTAAAACATAGTCTGGTCTTACTCTAAATGATATATTACTTTCTGGATATGCAACTAAATTGAAAGGTCCAAAATAAATTCTTTCCATTGCTTCTATAGAGTCTATTGGTCTAAAATTTAGATTACCTAATACACTCTGTTGGTAGGAGTCTGATGAAGTACCTATGCCTTTGCCCTTATCTGCAGGAGGCTGGCTTGTTGGTCTCATGCTGAAAACAAATAAATAAAACTCAGCTTTATTTATTTATTCCTAACTGTAGTCGACTTAGTTGGTCAGCTAAGTCATTTTCTTTTCCCTTAATATGTTCGAAAATAATATTTTTATAGATAGATATTGTATCTAAAAAGTTTAACCATCTTCTCCTACTGCTAGTTTTATCATTTATTTTCTGGTGAAATTTTACTATGGCTTCACAATCTGTTCTGACTAAAATTTCTTCTTTATTTAATATATATAACTTAAAACTATTTAGCCCATATATTATTGCCAATACTTCTAAATCTATAGAGCTTTTATTCCCTTTTTCTTTATAAGCTCCGCTCTGGTAACCACATATTTGTTCTTCGTTTTTATTACTGTATTTATTTGGTCTAGCTTTTAGGATAGCTCCCCATCCTAAATCGCTTCCATCGGTTTGAATAATTAGATAATCTGATTCTAATGGTATTTTTAAATCTGGAATATTTTTTACTTTTTCCTTTATTTTTTGGACTAATTTTACATCCTCTATGTTGAAATTTTTCTGTCCTTTACTACCTGTTTTGGCATATAAGGGTCCAGCTATTTTTCCTAAATCTTGTATGAAATTTCTAGCATAATTTACTAAACCTAGAAATTTTTGTAAATCTTTTGTTTTTTCTAGTTTATCTAAATGTACTGTGCCTACTGTCTCTTGGGTCTCTATTTCTTCTTTCATTTTTCCTTTTTCTAGAGTAGTTAATCTTTGTTCTAGATCATTTAATCGAGTTTCTAAGGTCTGATACCAAATATAAAGAGACACTTAGATTAAAGTTGTTTTCTCAATAAATAAAAATAGACACTTAGCTTGGAGTAGCTTGGAGTTTGTTTTTCAATAAATATGATGTAAAAAATCCTACTCTTAGATTAAAATTGTTTTCTCAATAAATAAAAATAGACACTTAGCTTGGAGTAGCTTGGAGTTTGTTTTTCAATAAATATGATGTAAAAATCCTACTCAGTACTCCCTCTCTCCTATAGTTTCTTCTTATGTATGCTCTTTTAGCTTACGTTTTTCCCGGTTTGGTTTTTTTTTTTTTTTTTTTTTTTTTTTTTTTTTTTTTTTTTTTTTTTTTTAAACAGAATTACCCTGTTTATCTTACCCTGTTCATCTCTCTCTTTTAACCTATACTCTTAATAACTTCTTCTTTAACCACACCCCGGAATTTCTACCTGGCTAACAACATATGTCCTGGCGTCTATTCAGCAGACTTTAGCGGACTTTCAAAGCCAGAATTCCTAGGAATTTACAGGTTAATCCATCGTTGTTACTAAGAAGTTAAAAGATTAACCATATACTAAGGGTAATAAAATTTACATACATTTACATGATGTTTAAAAGAAATAAAACTTCATAAATATTTTTGTGGGAAAAACATAAGTGTAAATAAGAACTTACATGAAGTAACTAGGGGAGAGGTTTCCCTTTCGGGAACCCCCTTAAGACTGAAACAGAACTTGAAACGTTTATAAACTTTCTAAATATTACACCACTGGATGTTTTACAAGGGATGGATTTTATGGGTTTCAGGGAAGGTTATACACATTGAGAGGGAAGAGGAATATGTTGTGGTTTTTTTTTGGTTTTTTCCATTCATACCTTACTACTAAGTCTTAAGCCCTTTTTATAGGCAAAAACTAAGGGAAAGGAGTGGTCGTAAACACAACTACGTGGCCTCTCTATATGTGGCCGACACTTTAAAAGATAAAGATAAGAAAGAATCGTAATAATGCTTGTCGGGTACACATTGGGCCCCATCGTCACATGCATTATTGTTTCTTTCTTGACTTTGTCAGACGCGTGCCTCTCAGTTTTTCTTTCTTTTTGAGAAAGTAGTGATAAAGGAAGCATCTTTTCTGACACGGACTTGACTTTTACATAACTTTATTATTTACAGGACACAAAGTGGGCATTCCCACCTACAACTTTATTTACTTAGTATAGTCTTGTCTTTTTCTGGATTGTCTTCTTCTCAACTAAGTATCCAAGTTGTGCAGGGTAATTGAATCGAAACTCATTCCTGAGTCATCGTCTTCGTGAGGATCCTGAGCATCTTGGAAATTATTATCTTCATTTATGTCTTCTTCTGATACCATATCTTCTTCTGGAACTAATCTATCTGTGCTTGTACCAGGTTGTTCATTTATATGTTTATCTTGAGTCTGCTGGCTGAAGAATTTATCTAGTGTTTGCTTAATTATAGTCTCTATGGTTTCATTCTTCTTTCTGGAGATTGATATCCTTTTTGAAGTCTTACTACTCGATCTTTCTTTCTTTTGTCTTGATGAAGAACAATCTTCATCTTCACTTTTTGGCAAAGTGACAGCCTTGAACGGATTTGATTTGTCTTTACCGGTTACCGTTTGAACCGGACTAGCTGTACCAACATCCGGTACAGTGGATTTCTGAGCATTTAGAGGGAAATGCACACCCGCCTCATCCATTTTTTGAGGAGATGGAGAACTCTGTTTATGTGTCTGAGTACCAGCATCAGTCTTCATTTTGATCTGAAGCCTTGCTTCTAATACTTGTACCTGTTTGATAAGTCTTGTATTTTCCATAAGGAGAGCTTCTTTCTGAGCGTTGAGTTTCTTGAAGTTCTCAGTCATGGAAGAACAATGATCACAGAAAATTATTTTCCCTGTGTCTTTCTGTACATTATACTGGGGTATTTTGTCTGGGTTTTGTCTTAGTGAAGGAGATATATAGTAGTTTGGTCCTAGGTATCCTCTAGCATGATTAGCGGCTTCAGTAAAGTCATTAAAACCTTTAAAAAGTGGAGTCTTAAAACCTTGTATGGATTCTAATACCTCTATCCAAGTATGAAAAATACCATTTGTCTTACCATGAATAACTACATAATATTTAAATTTTGGCTTGCTCTTTTCTGCCATGTATTGACATAGCGAATTCATAGAGGCCATAAAGTGGTTACGATTCTGTTTATTATATGAAATCCATAAGTTATCTACTAAACATTTTTGAGGTCTGTCTAAAACATAGTCTGGTCTTACTCTAAATGATATATTACTTTCTGGATATGCAACTAAATTGAAAGGTCCAAAATAAATTCTTTCCATTGCTTCTATAGAGTCTATTGGTCTAAAATTTAGATTACCTAATACACTCTGTTGGTAGGAGTCTGATGAAGTACCTATGCCTTTGCCCTTATCTGCAGGAGGCTGGCTTGTTGGTCTCATGCTGAAAACAAATAAATAAAACTCAGCTTTATTTATTTATTCCTAACTGTAGTCGACTTAGTTGGTCAGCTAAGTCATTTTCTTTTCCCTTAATATGTTCGAAAATAATATTTTTATAGATAGATATTGTATCTAAAAAGTTTAACCATCTTCTCCTACTGCTAGTTTTATCATTTATTTTCTGGTGAAATTTTACTATGGCTTCACAATCTGTTCTGACTAAAATTTCTTCTTTATTTAATATATATAACTTAAAACTATTTAGCCCATATATTATTGCCAATACTTCTAAATCTATAGAGCTTTTATTCCCTTTTTCTTTATAAGCTCCGCTCTGGTAACCACATATTTGTTCTTCGTTTTTATTACTGTATTTATTTGGTCTAGCTTTTAGGATAGCTCCCCATCCTAAATCGCTTCCATCGGTTTGAATAATTAGATAATCTGATTCTAATGGTATTTTTAAATCTGGAATATTTTTTACTTTTTCCTTTATTTTTTGGACTAATTTTACATCCTCTATGTTGAAATTTTTCTGTCCTTTACTACCTGTTTTGGCATATAAGGGTCCAGCTATTTTTCCTAAATCTTGTATGAAATTTCTAGCATAATTTACTAAACCTAGAAATTTTTGTAAATCTTTTGTTTTTTCTAGTTTATCTGGCATTTCTAATACCTTTTTGGCTATATGTGGTTGTAATTTTACCTTTCCATTTCCTAATGTTATTCCTAAGAAATTAATATAGGTTTTACATAATTCCATCTTCTTTTTACTTACTATTATTCCATGTTTGACGAATAATCTAAAGACTATTTGTAAATGTCCTAGATGTTCTTGCATGTTTTGACTGAATACTAAAATATCATCTACATAGACTAATATGAAATGCTTATATTCTCCGAAAATGTTATCCATTTTTCGTTGAAAAATTGGTGGGGCTGTCTTTAATCCGAAAGGCATGACTAACCATTCGAAATGTCCTCCGGGACATGTGAATGCTGTCCATTCGATGCTTTCTGGATGCATCTTTACTTGCCAATATCCGGATTTACAGTCAAATTTGCTATATATCCTTTTATTTTGGATTCTATTGATTAATTCATTCTTGTCTGGTAGTTTATATGCGTCTGTTCTGGTATTATCATTTAATCTTTTGTAATTTATAACCATACGAGCTTTTCCTCTTACTTGCTCACTATGATTTCTCACTATAAAAGCTGCTGATCTATGTTTAGATGTAGATCTTCTTATTACTCCTAACTTTAAAAGTTCCTTTATCTGTGTATCAAATTCATTAGTGTCTTCATTATTTGCTTCTATAGGGGCTGTTTTTATAGTATATTCTGGGTTTATAATATCTAATTTACACGTTAATTCATTAGCATCCCAATGAGCTAATGGCTTTTCTCCTATTATTTCCATTTTGTCTAATATAGATATTATATTGTCTAAATCTTTTGGGCCGTTTATTATCCCTATTTTATCTATTCCTTTCCTGAAATTATAGAATTGGGTTTCTATACTAATTAACGTATATTCCTTCTCTATAGGTTCTAAATATTCCTCTCCTTCTACATTAAGTAGAGTATAATTTTTTGTATTTTCTTTCGACAGGTTGCTGCATTGTGTATTTTGGCAATCTTCGCAGCAAGGCTCTTGAAGAGTTTTCTTTTTATTCGTATTTAATGTTCTATGTATTGTAGGCAGGATTTTTGTCTGAACTGGTGTGTAAGTTAGATCTTTAAATAACATTATCCCGTCTCTTGTCAGAAGACATCCTCCTTTATCTTGTATACAAAATTTTAATCCTATGACAAAGTCTGAGCCTATGTTTAAATCTCTAGCTAATATTCTATTTACCTTATAGACTGGGTTGTAAAATTGATTACAAGTATTTAAGAAACTTATTTGCGCATTTTCTATATAATATCGATTAACATTCTGAGTGCCATCCATTTGAGTGGCTAGTATGGGTCTTTCAAGTAGTTTTATTAGATGTTCTGGTACTATTGCTTTGTTAATTAAACAGCTAGTACATCCTGGATCTATTAAAGCTAGCGTTTCTATTTCTATATTTTGTATTTTAATTTTTACCAGAACTTTTATAGTAGAGAATTCTTTGTCTTCATTACATATAAGAGTTGTGTTATTCTTTTCTGTGTTCATAAGTTCTGCTTCTAGTTTATCTAAATGTACTGTGCCTACTGTCTCTTGGGTCTCTATTTCTTCTTTCATTTTTCCTTTTTCTAGAGTAGTTAATCTTTGTTCTAGATCATTTAATCGAGTTTCTAAGGTAGATACCCTTAGATTTAAAATCTGATTATTTGTATATTTTTGTCCATTATTGGTTTGTGATTCTACTTTTATTTTTAAAGTATTTTCTATACAATTTATACATGCTTCTAAGTAACATTTTTTACATTTTGCCCTATTATCTTTACTTGGGTACCAACTACATTTGCGACACCTATTACTATCTAAACCCTTATTCCGTTGGAAATCATGTTCACATTCTTGTGTGACATTCATTAGATTATTTATTACTAGGTTATTCAAATCTAGATCATCTATCTCTTGGCCTAATTCATTGACTAAGTTATCTTCCTCTGAGTCTGAAGAAACAGATTTATTATCTTGATCAGTTATATCAATGCTAATTATGGAATATATACTTTCTGTATCTGACATGTATTCATCGACATTTAAAAGTGTTTCTTGAAAATCTTCTATTAGCTGAGAATTTCTTGTTCTATTATTATTTCTTTTGGGGCATATATTGGCTAAATGATCTGTACTGCCACACGTATAACATTCTAGCTTATTTCTGTAATTTCTATCATTTCTATATTTTCTAACATGTCTATCCCTATTTAACCAGGGTTTTTTAGCTTTTGATTTTCGTAAGAAATATTGTTTTCTACCATATGGTTTTTGTTTATTTTGTTTCCTGTATTTTTTATGTGGTTTTTGATCGTAATTCTGGGTTGTGTATATAACTGATTTACAGAAATTCATTTCATTTCTTTTTAGTTGTTTTTGTATCTGTATATTTGTACATTTTTCCGTTAAGATATCCATTATATGTTGTGCTCTATGTCCTATTGTCCATTTAAAATTCGGGTTTGCTGCTACCCCATCTCTTTTATACCATCTATCTTCTATTTCTCTTCCTAATGCTCCAGGTAATTTATTAAATAATTTTTTACCTAATTCTTCATTAAACGTGTTTCCACTTATGGTACAATAATAGAAATAATCTTGTAAAAATTTCTTTATGTATACCCAGTGTGAAATGCTTAATTGTTCTAATTTTATTAATGCTTCTTTTTGTAAAGCTATCAATCCACTATTCGGATCTTTTCCAGTTAATAACATGTGCATTTTATTTGTAAAATTATAGGGATTTGGTCCCATACTTAATAATATTTGAAAATCATGTGGGCAATTAGTTTTAAAACTTTCCCACGTAGCTTTAGCGGATTCTCCTAAGAAAGTTTCTAAATATTTATACATTGTTTCTGTATCGGTTTCAGTGTAATGTCTTAAGTAATCAGCTGCTACTATTCCTTTCCATAAATCTATTACTGTATCCCACATTTGGGGATCGTGTGCTGCAATATTTAAGATTTTTCCTTTACTACCTCCTTCTTGGAGTTTAATAGGTTCTTCTATGGGCATTCTTTTTCCTGCTGGTTTTATGTAGTCTTTTACTTCTGTGTCTGGGTTTACTCTTATTGCAGGTCTTCTAGGTACATTTCCTGTACTGTAATCTATTGGTTGAGGATTAGGATTCGTTTGTTGGAAAGGGCTAGCACTAGAGGAGCTGGCTGGTTCTAATTCAGCTAATTCTTTGTAACTAATATTAGAACTTAATACTGAAAATGTATCTTCTTCGAATTTATTTAGGAAGGGTTCATTATTTCTATATCCTAAATTATCACTGCGTTTCAAGCAGGTTCTGAAATGTTCCCTACATTCGTTTATTAACATATTGCCTTTTTGACATCCTTTACATTTAAAAGTTATGTTTTTATGTTCTTCTGCTAGATTTTCTGCTTTTTCTATTGCTATATCTACTTCATATCCTTCTTGTAAAACTTCTATATTCATAAATTCACTTTCTGTTTCTACATTACTTTCGGTTTCATCGTCGTCTAGAATTCTTTTTGTAGTATAGTTATAATCTGTAAATCTTACCGAAGTTTCACCTTTACTTGTTGTATATAGTAAGTGTGAGTCTGGTGTAAAAGTCTTTGGTTTTGTAAATTTATTTAGATTCCATTCTAATCCTGCATATATTTCTGGATCTATTTTTATTGGTTTTATAAGACTTATGCCTTTATTACCCATTATTTCAACTACATCATTTACCTTTAATTTAAATTTGGTATTGCTACTTAAGGTTAATTTACCTGTTCTCCTTGGTTAAAATTACACCTTATAGTAGTATTATTTTTTAGTATTCTATATTTCTTTTCTGGCTGAAAACTAAGATCTAAATATTCTAATCGTTTTAACGAAGCTATTTTGTTATCCAGAGATATTTACGTTGAGGTACTTTTTACTTAGCTTTGTTTGATATTTTAATCTACTTTTTGACCAAGTTAAATCCGCGTCTAATTCTTCTATTGTTTCGATTAAATTAAAACGTTCACTAAGTAGAATTTTTTTTGTAATGATTTATACTTATGGCAACTAAGGCGTAGTGATCTGTTTTTTCTCTATATTTTATGATATCAGCTTCTAGCCTTTTTATGTCCCTATCCAATTTTTCTAATTTTTCTATAAATTGAGCTCTTATTTTAGTAATTTCGCGGTTATAAATAACTTCTCTATAATACTGACTCTGTACTTCTCTAATATAATGAATATATCTTATGGGCATTTATTATCCTAACTGATAAGCTCTTTTGCTAATGCTTGTTTTAATCCAATTTATTACTCTAATCTTTTGTTCTAGGTCACTTTCGCAACCTTGTATTTCCCAATGTATTCTTCCTACTAATTTATATGCCTTTTTGGATCTATTGAGAGCTGGATTTTCTACACAGGCGTTCTTTAGTTTTTCTAAACTTTCTTCTAAGTGCCTTTTTCTATTCTTAATATCTCGTAATTTTTTATATTCTAGATGCAAAAAGAAATAGTCACACCTTACGAGTTGGAAAGATCTATGTTGTTTCATACAGAGGTAGGTATTATATGTTTGGTCGTTTTTATTATCCTAGCTGGTAATTTTTTCTACTAATATATTCGTTAAGCCAATTTATTCTTATATTAATATTTTCTAGATCTTTATCACAATTTAATATTTCTTTATTTAGGGTACTTATCAACGTATCACAAACTGGTCTAGTAATATTATAAGTATTATATAGTCTATTAGTTTATTTCTTCGTTGTTCAAAGTCGTATTTTTTAGCTAAAATATTCTGTCTTATTCGATAATCTCTGTGTAAATGAAAATAGTTATTTCTTATTTTCTGAAAAGATGAGTGTTTTTTCATACATAAATATGCGAGTGAAGGAAATGTTCCCAAAACCTTCTCGCTCTGATACCAAATATAAAGAGACACTTAGATTAAAATTGTTTTCTCAATAAATAAAAATAGACACTTAGCTTGGAGTAGCTTGGAGTTTGTTTTTCAATAAATATGATGTAAAAATCCTACTCAGTACTCCCTCTCTCCTATAGTTTCTTCTTATGTATGCTCTTTTAGCTTACGTTTTTCCCGGTTTGGTTTTTTTTTTTTTTTTTTTTTTTTTTTTTTTTTTTTTTTTTTTTTTTTTTTTAAACAGAATTACCCTGTTTATCTTACCCTGTTCATCTCTCTCTTTTAACCTATACTCTTAATAACTTCTTCTTTAACCACACCCCGGAATTTCTACCTGGCTAACAACATATGTCCTGGCGTCTATTCAGCAGACTTTAGCGGACTTTCAAAGCCAGAATTCCTAGGAATTTACAGGTTAATCCATCGTTGTTACTAAGAAGTTAAAAGATTAACCATATACTAAGGGTAATAAAATTTACATACATTTACATGATGTTTAAAAGAAATAAAACTTCATAAATATTTTTGTGGGAAAAACATAAGTGTAAATAAGAACTTACATGAAGTAACTAGGGGAGAGGTTTCCCTTTCGGGAACCCCCTTAAGACTGAAACAGAACTTGAAACGTTTATAAACTCTCTAAATATTACACCACTGGATGTTTTACAAGGGATGGATTTTATGGGTTTCAGGGAAGGTTATACACATTGAGAGGGAAGAGGAATATGTTGTGGTTTTTTTTGGTTTTTTCCCTTCCTTCCTTACTACTAAGTCTTAAGCCCTTTTTATAGGCAAAAACTAAGGGAAAGGAGTGGTCGTAAACACAACTACGTGGCCTCTCTATATGTGGCCGACACTTTAAAAGATAAAGATAAGAAAGAATCGTAATAATGCTTGTCGGGTACACATTGGGCCCCATCGTCACATGCATTATTGTTTCTTTCTTGACTTTGTCAGACGCGTGCCTCTCAGTTTTTCTTTCTTTTTGAGAAAGTAGTGATAAAGGAAGCATCTTTTCTGACACGGACTTGACTTTTACATAACTTTATTATTTACAGGACACAAAGTGGGCATTCCCACCTACAACTTTATTTACTTAGTATAGTCTTGTCTTTTTCTGGATTGTCTTCTTCTCAACTAAGTATCCAAGTTGTGCAGGGTAATTGAATCGAAACTCATTCCTGAGTCATCGTCTTCGTGAGGATCCTGAGCATCTTGGAAATTATTATCTTCATTTATGTCTTCTTCTGATACCATATCTTCTTCTGGAACTAATCTATCTGTGCTTGTACCAGGTTGTTCATTTATATGTTTATCTTGAGTCTGCTGGCTGAAGAATTTATCTAGTGTTTGCTTAATTATAGTCTCTATGGTTTCATTCTTCTTTCTGGAGATTGATATCCTTTTTGAAGTCTTACTACTCGATCTTTCTTTCTTTTGTCTTGATGAAGAACAATCTTCATCTTCACTTTTTGGCAAAGTGACAGCCTTGAACGGATTTGATTTGTCTTTACCGGTTACCGTTTGAACCGGACTAGCTGTACCAACATCCGGTACAGTGGATTTCTGAGCATTTAGAGGGAAATGCACACCCGCCTCATCCATTTTTTGAGGAGATGGAGAACTCTGTTTATGTGTCTGAGTACCAGCATCAGTCTTCATTTTGATCTGAAGCCTTGCTTCTAATACTTGTACCTGTTTGATAAGTCTTGTATTTTCCATAAGGAGAGCTTCTTTCTGAGCGTTGAGTTTCTTGAAGTTCTCAGTCATGGAAGAACAATGATCACAGAAAATTATTTTCCCTGTGTCTTTCTGTACATTATACTGGGGTATTTTGTCTGGGTTTTGTCTTAGTGAAGGAGATATATAGTAGTTTGGTCCTAGGTATCCTCTAGCATGATTAGCGGCTTCAGTAAAGTCATTAAAACCTTTAAAAAGTGGAGTCTTAAAACCTTGTATGGATTCTAATACCTCTATCCAAGTATGAAAAAATACCATTTGTCTTACCATGAATAACTACATAATATTTAAATTTTGGCTTGCTCTTTTCTGCCATGTATTGACATAGCGAATTCATAGAGGCCATAAAGTGGTTACGATTCTGTTTATTATATGAAATCCATAAGTTATCTACTAAACATTTTTGAGGTCTGTCTAAAACATAGTCTGGTCTTACTCTAAATGATATATTACTTTCTGGATATGCAACTAAATTGAAAGGTCCAAAATAAATTCTTTCCATTGCTTCTATAGAGTCTATTGGTCTAAAATTTAGATTACCTAATACACTCTGTTGGTAGGAGTCTGATGAAGTACCTATGCCTTTGCCCTTATCTGCAGGAGGCTGGCTTGTTGGTCTCATGCTGAAAACAAATAAATAAAACTCAGCTTTATTTATTTATTCCTAACTGTAGTCGACTTAGTTGGTTAGCTAAGTCATTTTCTTTTCCCTTAATATGTTCGAAAATAATATTTTTATAGATAGATATTGTATCTAAAAAGTTTAACCATCTTCTCCTACTGCTAGTTTTATCATTTATTTTCTGGTGAAATTTTACTATGGCTTCACAATCTGTTCTGACTAAAATTTCTTCTTTATTTAATATATATAACTTAAAACTATTTAGCCCATATATTATTGCCAATACTTCTAAATCTATAGAGCTTTTATTTCCTTTTTCTTTATAAGCTCCGCTCTGGTAACCACATATTTGTTCTTCGTTTTTATTACTGTATTTATTTGGTCTAGCTTTTAGGATAGCTCCCCATCCTAAATCGCTTCCATCGGTTTGAATAATTAGATAATCTGATTCTAATGGTATTTTTAAATCTGGAATATTTTTTACTTTTTCCTTTATTTTTTGGACTAATTTTACATCCTCTATGTTGAAATTTTTCTGTCCTTTACTACCTGTTTTGGCATATAAGGGTCCAGCTATTTTTCCTAAATCTTGTATGAAATTTCTAGCATAATTTACTAAACCTAGAAATTTTTGTAAATCTTTTGTTTTTTCTAGTTTATCTGGCATTTCTAATACCTTTTTGGCTATATGTGGTTGTAATTTTACCTTTCCATTTCCTAATGTTATTCCTAAGAAATTAATATAGGTTTTACATAATTCCATCTTCTTTTTACTTACTATTATTCCATGTTTGACGAATAATCTAAAGACTATTTGTAAATGTCCTAGATGTTCTTGCATGTTTTGACTGAATACTAAAATATCATCTACATAGACTAATATGAAATGCTTATATTCTCCGAAAATGTTATCCATTTTTCGTTGAAAAATTGGTGGGGCTGTCTTTAATCCGAAAGGCATGACTAACCATTCGAAATGTCCTCCGGGACATGTGAATGCTGTCCATTCGATGCTTTCTGGATGCATCTTTACTTGCCAATATCCGGATTTACAGTCAAATTTGCTATATATCCTTTTATTTTGGATTCTATTGATTAATTCATTCTTGTCTGGTAGTTTATATGCGTCTGTTCTGGTATTATCATTTAATCTTTTGTAATTTATAACCATACGAGCTTTTCCTCTTACTTGCTCACTATGATTTCTCACTATAAAAGCTGCTGATCTATGTTTAGATGTAGATTTTCTTATTACTCCTAACTTTAAAAGTTCCTTTATCTGTGTATCAAATTCATTAGTGTCTTCATTATTTGCTTCTATAGGGGCTGTTTTTATAGTATATTCTGGGTTTATAATATCTAATTTACACGTTAATTCATTAGCATCCCAATGAGCTAATGGCTTTTCTCCTATTATTTCCATTTTGTCTAATATAGATATTATATTGTCTAAATCTTTTGGGCCGTTTATTATCCCTATTTTATCTATTCCTTTCCTGAAATTATAGAATTGGGTTTCTATACTAATTAACGTATATTCCTTCTCTATAGGTTCTAAATATTCCTCTCCTTCTACATTAAGTAGAGTATAATTTTTTGTATTTTCTTTCGACAGGTTGCTGCATTGTGTATTTTGGCAATCTTCGCAGCAAGGCTCTTGAAGAGTTTTCTTTTTATTCGTATTTAATGTTCTATGTATTGTAGGCAGGATTTTTGTCTGAACTGGTGTGTAAGTTAGATCTTTAAATAACATTATCCCGTCTCTTGTCAGAAGACATCCTCCTTTATCTTGTATACAAAATTTTAATCCTATGACAAAGTCTGAGCCTATGTTTAAATCTCTAGCTAATATTCTATTTACCTTATAGACTGGGTTGTAAAATTGATTACAAGTATTTAAGAAACTTATTTGCGCATTTTCTATATAATATCGATTAACATTCTGAGTGCCATCCATTTGAGTGGCTAGTATGGGTCTTTCAAGTAGTTTTATTAGATGTTCTGGTACTATTGCTTTGTTAATTAAACAGCTAGTACATCCTGGATCTATTAAAGCTAGCGTTTCTATTTCTATATTTTGTATTTTAATTTTTACCAGAACTTTTATAGTAGAGAATTCTTTGTCTTCATTACATATAAGAGTTGTGTTATTCTTTTCTGTGTTCATAAGTTCTGCTTCTAGTTTATCTAAATGTACTGTGCCTACTGTCTCTTGGGTCTC
Organism: Capsicum pubescens; assembly: GCA_030864215.1. Classification (NCBI taxonomy): domain Eukaryota; kingdom Viridiplantae; phylum Streptophyta; class Magnoliopsida; order Solanales; family Solanaceae; genus Capsicum; species Capsicum pubescens. The sequence goes on along the minus strand of CM061543.1, from coordinate 281,007,955 downwards.
TATTTCTTCTTTCATTTTTCCTTTTTCTAGAGTAGTTAATCTTTGTTCTAGATCATTTAATCGAGTTTCTAAGGTAGATACCCTTAGATTTAAAATCTGATTATTTGTATATTTTTGTCCATTATTGGTTTGTGATTCTACTTTTATTTTTAAAGTATTTTCTATACAATTTATACATGCTTCTAAGTAACATTTTTTACATTTTGCCCTATTATCTTTACTTGGGTACCAACTACATATGCGACACCTATTACTATCTAAACCCTTATTCCGTTGGAAATCATGTTCACATTCTTGTGTGACATTCATTAGATTATTTATTACTAGGTTATTCAAATCTAGATCATCTATCTCTTGGCCTAATTCATTGACTAAGTTATCTTCCTCTGAGTCTGAAGAAACAGATTTATTATCTTGATCAGTTATATCAATGCTAATTATGGAATATATACTTTCTGTATCTGACATGTATTCATCGACATTTAAAAGTGTTTCTTGAAAATCTTCTATTAGCTGAGAATTTCTTGTTCTATTATTATTTCTTTTGGGGCATATATTGGCTAAATGATCTGTACTGCCACACGTATAACATTCTAGCTTATTTCTGTAATTTCTATCATTTCTATATTTTCTAACATGTCTATCCCTATTTAACCAGGGTTTTTTAGCTTTTGATTTTCGTAAGAAATATTGTTTTCTACCATATGGTTTTTGTTTATTTTGTTTCCTGTATTTTTTATGTGGTTTTTGATCGTAATTCTGGGTTGTGTATATAACTGATTTACAGAAATTCATTTCATTTCTTTTTAGTTGTTTTTGTATCTGTATATTTGTACATTTTTCCGTTAAGATATCCATTATATGTTGTGCTCTATGTCCTATTGTCCATTTAAAATTCGGGTTTGCTGCTACCCCATCTCTTTTATACCATCTATCTTCTATTTCTCTTCCTAATGCTCCAGGTAATTTATTAAATAATTTTTTACCTAATTCTTCATTAAACGTGTTTCCACTTATGGTACAATAATAGAAATAATCTTGTAAAAATTTCTTTATGTATACCCAGTGTGAAATGCTTAATTGTTCTAATTTTATTAATGCTTCTTTTTGTAAAGCTATCAATCCACTATTCGGATCTTTTCCAGTTAATAACATGTGCATTTTATTTGTAAAATTATAGGGATTTGGTCCCATACTTAATAATATTTGAAAATCATGTGGGCAATTAGTTTTAAAACTTTCCCACGTAGCTTTAGCGGATTCTCCTAAGAAAGTTTCTAAATATTTATACATTGTTTCTGTATCGGTTTCAGTGTAATGTCTTAAGTAATCAGCTGCTACTATTCCTTTCCATAAATCTATTACTGTATCCCACATTTGGGGATCGTGTGCTGCAATATTTAAGATTTTTCCTTTACTACCTCCTTCTTGGAGTTTAATAGGTTCTTCTATGGGCATTCTTTTTCCTGCTGGTTTTATGTAGTCTTTTACTTCTGTGTCTGGGTTTACTCTTATTGCAGGTCTTCTAGGTACATTTCCTGTACTGTAATCTATTGGTTGAGGATTAGGATTCGTTTGTTGGAAAGGGCTAGCACTAGAGGAGCTGGCTGGTTCTAATTCAGCTAATTCTTTGTAACTAATATTAGAACTTAATACTGAAAATGTATCTTCTTCGAATTTATTTAGGAAGGGTTCATTATTTCTATATCCTAAATTATCACTGCGTTTCAAGCAGGTTCTGAAATGTTCCCTACATTCGTTTATTAACATATTGCCTTTTTGACATCCTTTACATTTAAAAGTTATGTTTTTATGTTCTTCTGCTAGATTTTCTGCTTTTTCTATTGCTATATCTACTTCATATCCTTCTTGTAAAACTTCTATATTCATAAATTCACTTTCTGTTTCTACATTACTTTCGGTTTCATCGTCGTCTAGAATTCTTTTTGTAGTATAGTTATAATCTGTAAATCTTACCGAAGTTTCACCTTTACTTGTTGTATATAGTAAGTGTGAGTCTGGTGTAAAAGTCTTTGGTTTTGTAAATTTATTTAGATTCCATTCTAATCCTGCATATATTTCTGGATCTATTTTTATTGGTTTTATAAGACTTATGCCTTTATTACCCATTATTTCAACTACATCATTTACCTTTAATTTAAATTTGGTATTGCTACTTAAGGTTAATTTACCTGTTCTCCTTGGTTAAAATTACACCTTATAGTAGTATTATTTTTTAGTATTCTATATTTCTTTTCTGGCTGAAAACTAAGATCTAAATATTCTAATCGTTTTAACGAAGCTATTTTGTTATCCAGAGATATTTACGTTGAGGTACTTTTTACTTAGCTTTGTTTGATATTTTAATCTACTTTTTGACCAAGTTAAATCCGCGTCTAATTCTTCTATTGTTTCGATTAAATTAAAACGTTTACTAAGTAGAATTTTTTTGTAATGATTTATACTTATGGCAACTAAGGCGTAGTGATCTGTTTTTTCTCTATATTTTATGATATCAGCTTCTAGCCTTTTTATGTCCCTATCCAATTTTTCTAATTTTTCTATAAATTGAGCTCTTATTTTAGTAATTTCGCGGTTATAAATAACTTCTCTATAATACTGACTCTGTACTTCTCTAATATAATGAATATATCTTATGGGCATTTATTATCCTAACTGATAAGCTCTTTTGCTAATGCTTGTTTTAATCCAATTTATTACTCTAATCTTTTGTTCTAGGTCACTTTCGCAACCTTGTATTTCCCAATGTATTCTTCCTACTAATTTATATGCCTTTTTGGATCTATTGAGAGCTGGATTTTCTACACAGGCGTTCTTTAGTTTTTCTAAACTTTCTTCTAAGTGCCTTTTTCTATTCTTAATATCTCGTAATTTTTTATATTCTAGATGCAAAAAGAAATAGTCACACCTTACGAGTTGGAAAGATCTATGTTGTTTCATACAGAGGTAGGTATTATATGTTTGGTCGTTTTTATTATCCTAGCTGGTAATTTTTTCTACTAATATATTCGTTAAGCCAATTTATTCTTATATTAATATTTTCTAGATCTTTATCACAATTTAATATTTCTTTATTTAGGGTACTTATCAACGTATCACAAACTGGTCTAGTAATATTATAAGTATTATATAGTCTATTAGTTTATTTCTTCGTTGTTCAAAGTCGTATTTTTTAGCTAAAATATTCTGTCTTATTCGATAATCTCTGTGTAAATGAAAATAGTTATTTCTTATTTTCTGAAAAGATGAGTGTTTTTTCATACATAAATATGCGAGTGAAGGAAATGTTCCCAAAACCTTCTCGCTCTGATACCAAATATAAAGAGACACTTAGATTAAAGTTGTTTTCTCAATAAATAAAAATAGACACTTAGCTTGGAGTAGCTTGGAGTTTGTTTTTCAATAAATATGATGTAAAAATCCTACTCAGTACTCCCTCTCTCCTATAGTTTCTTCTTATGTATGCTCTTTTAGCTTACGTTTTTCCCGGTTTGGTTTTTTTTTTTTTTTTTTAACAGAATTACCCTGTTTATCTTACCCTGTTCATCTCTCTCTTTTAACCTATACTCTTAATAACTTCTTCTTTAACCACACCCCGGAATTTCTACCTGGCTAACAACATATGTCCTGGCGTCTATTCAGCAGACTTTAGCGGACTTTCAAAGCCAGAATTCCTAGGAATTTACAGGTTAATCCATCGTTGTTACTAAGAAGTTAAAAGATTAACCATATACTAAGGGTAATAAAATTTACATACATTTACATGATGTTTAAAAGAAATAGAACTTCATAAATATTTTTGTGGGAAAAACATAAGTGTAAATAAAAAGGCTAGAAGCTGATATCATAAAATATAGAGAAAAAACAGATCACTACGCCTTGTAATATTTAGAGAGTTTATAAACGTTTCAAGTTCTGTTTCAGTCTTAAGGGGGTTCCCGAAAGGGAAACCTCTCCCCTGGCAATATAAAGAGACACTTAGATTAAAATTGTTTTCTCAATAAATAAAAATAGACACTTAGCTTGGAGTAGCTTGGAGTTTGTTTTTCAATAAATATGATGTAAAAAATCCTACTCAGTACTCCCTCTCTCCTATAGTTTCTTCTTATGTATGCTCTTTTAGCTTACGTTTTTCCCGGTTTGGTTTTTTTTTTTTTTTTTTTTTTTTTTTTTTTTTTTTTTTTTTTTAACAGAATTACCCTGTTTATCTTACCCTGTTCATCTCTCTCTTTTAACCTATACTCTTAATAACTTCTTCTTTAACCACACCCCGGAATTTCTACCTGGCTAACAACATATGTCCTGGCGTCTATTCAGCAGACTTTAGCGGACTTTCAAAGCCAGAATTCCTAGGAATTTACAGGTTAATCCATCGTTGTTACTAAGAAGTTAAAAGATTAACCATATACTAAGGGTAATAAAATTTACATACATTTACATGATGTTTAAAAGAAATAGAACTTCATAAATATTTTTGTGGGAAAAACATAAGTGTAAATAAGAACTTACATGAAGTAACTAGGGGAGAGGTTTCCCTTTCGGGAACCCCCTTAAGACTGAAACAGAACTTGAAACGTTTATAAACTCTCTAAATATTACACCACTGGATGTTTTACAAGGGATGGATTTTATGGGTTTCAGGGAAGGTTATACACATTGAGAGGGAAGAGGAATATGTTGTGGTTTTTTTTTTTTGGTTTTTTCCATTCATTCCTTACTACTAAGTCTTAAGCCCTTTTTATAGGCAAAAACTAAGGGAAAGGAGTGGTCGTAAACACAACTACGTGGCCTCTCTATATGTGGCCGACACTTTAAAAGATAAAGATAAGAAAGAATCGTAATAATGCTTGTCGGGTACACATTGGGCCCCATCGTCACATGCATTATTGTTTCTTTCTTGACTTTGTCAGACGCGTGCCTCTCAGTTTTTCTTTCTTTTTGAGAAAGTAGTGATAAAGGAAGCATCTTTTCTGACACGGACTTGACTTTTACATAACTTTATTATTTACAGGACACAAAGTGGGCATTCCCACCTACAACTTTATTTACTTAGTATAGTCTTGTCTTTTTCTGGATTGTCTTCTTCTCAACTAAGTATCCAAGTTGTGCAGGGTAATTGAATCGAAACTCATTCCTGAGTCATCGTCTTCGTGAGGATCCTGAGCATCTTGGAAATTATTATCTTCATTTATGTCTTCTTCTGATACCATATCTTCTTCTGGAACTAATCTATCTGTGCTTGTACCAGGTTGTTCATTTATATGTTTATCTTGAGTCTGCTGGCTGAAGAATTTATCTAGTGTTTGCTTAATTATAGTCTCTATGGTTTCATTCTTCTTTCTGGAGATTGATATCCTTTTTGAAGTCTTACTACTCGATCTTTCTTTCTTTTGTCTTGATGAAGAACAATCTTCATCTTCACTTTTTGGCAAAGTGACAGCCTTGAACGGATTTGATTTGTCTTTACCGGTTACCGTTTGAACCGGACTAGCTGTACCAACATCCGGTACAGTGGATTTCTGAGCATTTAGAGGGAAATGCACACCCGCCTCATCCATTTTTTGAGGAGATGGAGAACTCTGTTTATGTGTCTGAGTACCAGCATCAGTCTTCATTTTGATCTGAAGCCTTGCTTCTAATACTTGTACCTGTTTGATAAGTCTTGTATTTTCCATAAGGAGAGCTTCTTTCTGAGCGTTGAGTTTCTTGAAGTTCTCAGTCATGGAAGAACAATGATCACAGAAAATTATTTTCCCTGTGTCTTTCTGTACATTATACTGGGGTATTTTGTCTGGGTTTTGTCTTAGTGAAGGAGATATATAGTAGTTTGGTCCTAGGTATCCTCTAGCATGATTAGCGGCTTCAGTAAAGTCATTAAAACCTTTAAAAAGTGGAGTCTTAAAACCTTGTATGGATTCTAATACCTCTATCCAAGTATGAAAAATACCATTTGTCTTACCATGAATAACTACATAATATTTAAATTTTGGCTTGCTCTTTTCTGCCATGTATTGACATAGCGAATTCATAGAGGCCATAAAGTGGTTACGATTCTGTTTATTATATGAAATCCATAAGTTATCTACTAAACATTTTTGAGGTCTGTCTAAAACATAGTCTGGTCTTACTCTAAATGATATATTACTTTCTGGATATGCAACTAAATTGAAAGGTCCAAAATAAATTCTTTCCATTGCTTCTATAGAGTCTGTTTTTATAGTATATTCTGGGTTTATAATATCTAATTTACACGTTAATTCATTAGCATCCCAATGAGCTAATGGCTTTTCTCCTATTATTTCCATTTTGTCTAATATAGATATTATATTGTCTAAATCTTTTGGGCCGTTTATTATCCCTATTTTATCTATTCCTTTCCTGAAATTATAGAATTGGGTTTCTATACTAATTAACGTATATTCCTTCTCTATAGGTTCTAAATATTCCTCTCCTTCTACATTAAGTAGAGTATAATTTTTTGTATTTTCTTTCGACAGGTTGCTGCATTGTGTATTTTGGCAATCTTCGCAGCAAGGCTCTTGAAGAGTTTTCTTTTTATTCGTATTTAATGTTCTATGTATTGTAGGCAGGATTTTTGTCTGAACTGGTGTGTAAGTTAGATCTTTAAATAACATTATCCCGTCTCTTGTCAGAAGACATCCTCCTTTATCTTGTATACAAAATTTTAATCCTATGACAAAGTCTGAGCCTATGTTTAAATCTCTAGCTAATATTCTATTTACCTTATAGACTGGGTTGTAAAATTGATTACAAGTATTTAAGAAACTTATTTGCGCATTTTCTATATAATATCGATTAACATTCTGAGTGCCATCCATTTGAGTGGCTAGTATGGGTCTTTCAAGTAGTTTTATTAGATGTTCTGGTACTATTGCTTTGTTAATTAAACAGCTAGTACATCCTGGATCTATTAAAGCTAGCGTTTCTATTTCTATATTTTGTATTTTAATTTTTACCAGAACTTTTATAGTAGAGAATTCTTTGTCTTCATTACATATAAGAGTTGTGTTATTCTTTTCTGTGTTCATAAGTTCTGCTTCTAGTTTATCTAAATGTACTGTGCCTACTGTCTCTTGGGTCTCTATTTCTTCTTTCATTTTTCCTTTTTCTAGAGTAGTTAATCTTTGTTCTAGATCATTTAATCGAGTTTCTAAGGTAGATACCCTTAGATTTAAAATCTGATTATTTGTATATTTTTGTCCATTATTGGTTTGTGATTCTACTTTTATTTTTAAAGTATTTTCTATACAATTTATACATGCTTCTAAGTAACATTTTTTACATTTTGCCCTATTATCTTTACTTGGGTACCAACTACATATGCGACACCTATTACTATCTAAACCCTTATTCCGTTGGAAATCATGTTCACATTCTTGTGTGACATTCATTAGATTATTTATTACTAGGTTATTCAAATCTAGATCATCTATCTCTTGGCCTAATTCATTGACTAAGTTATCTTCCTCTGAGTCTGAAGAAACAGATTTATTATCTTGATCAGTTATATCAATGCTAATTATGGAATATATACTTTCTGTATCTGACATGTATTCATCGACATTTAAAAGTGTTTCTTGAAAATCTTCTATTAGCTGAGAATTTCTTGTTCTATTATTATTTCTTTTGGGGCATATATTGGCTAAATGATCTGTACTGCCACACGTATAACATTCTAGCTTATTTCTGTAATTTCTATCATTTCTATATTTTCTAACATGTCTATCCCTATTTAACCAGGGTTTTTTAGCTTTTGATTTTCGTAAGAAATATTGTTTTCTACCATATGGTTTTTGTTTATTTTGTTTCCTGTATTTTTTATGTGGTTTTTGATCGTAATTCTGGGTTGTGTATATAACTGATTTACAGAAATTCATTTCATTTCTTTTTAGTTGTTTTTGTATCTGTATATTTGTACATTTTTCCGTTAAGATATCCATTATATGTTGTGCTCTATGTCCTATTGTCCATTTAAAATTCGGGTTTGCTGCTACCCCATCTCTTTTATACCATCTATCTTCTATTTCTCTTCCTAATGCTCCAGGTAATTTATTAAATAATTTTTTACCTAATTCTTCATTAAACGTGTTTCCACTTATGGTACAATAATAGAAATAATCTTGTAAAAATTTCTTTATGTATACCCAGTGTGAAATGCTTAATTGTTCTAATTTTATTAATGCTTCTTTTTGTAAAGCTATCAATCCACTATTCGGATCTTTTCCAGTTAATAACATGTGCATTTTATTTGTAAAATTATAGGGATTTGGTCCCATACTTAATAATATTTGAAAATCATGTGGGCAATTAGTTTTAAAACTTTCCCACGTAGCTTTAGCGGATTCTCCTAAGAAAGTTTCTAAATATTTATACATTGTTTCTGTATCGGTTTCAGTGTAATGTCTTAAGTAATCAGCTGCTACTATTCCTTTCCATAAATCTATTACTGTATCCCACATTTGGGGATCGTGTGCTGCAATATTTAAGATTTTTCCTTTACTACCTCCTTCTTGGAGTTTAATAGGTTCTTCTATGGGCATTCTTTTTCCTGCTGGTTTTATGTAGTCTTTTACTTCTGTGTCTGGGTTTACTCTTATTGCAGGTCTTCTAGGTACATTTCCTGTACTGTAATCTATTGGTTGAGGATTAGGATTCGTTTGTTGGAAAGGGCTAGCACTAGAGGAGCTGGCTGGTTCTAATTCAGCTAATTCTTTGTAACTAATATTAGAACTTAATACTGAAAATGTATCTTCTTCGAATTTATTTAGGAAGGGTTCATTATTTCTATATCCTAAATTATCACTGCGTTTCAAGCAGGTTCTGAAATGTTCCCTACATTCGTTTATTAACATATTGCCTTTTTGACATCCTTTACATTTAAAAGTTATGTTTTTATGTTCTTCTGCTAGATTTTCTGCTTTTTCTATTGCTATATCTACTTCATATCCTTCTTGTAAAACTTCTATATTCATAAATTCACTTTCTGTTTCTACATTACTTTCGGTTTCATCGTCGTCTAGAATTCTTTTTGTAGTATAGTTATAATCTGTAAATCTTACCGAAGTTTCACCTTTACTTGTTGTATATAGTAAGTGTGAGTCTGGTGTAAAAGTCTTTGGTTTTGTAAATTTATTTAGATTCCATTCTAATCCTGCATATATTTCTGGATCTATTTTTATTGGTTTTATAAGACTTATGCCTTTATTACCCATTATTTCAACTACATCATTTACCTTTAATTTAAATTTGGTATTGCTACTTAAGGTTAATTTACCAATAAAACCTATGCACATTAATAAATTATTTCCACTATTCATTTCTTCGTATCCTTTAGTTTGAACTCCTATCTTAATATTTTTTCCAAATTCTTTTAAATTCATTAAGAAATCTGGACTAATGTAAAATATTCCTCCATTATTTGTCATATCTACTTCTGTTAATCCTATGATCGATTTTTTAATATCTGACCATCGATCATCGTATATAGTTATTAATACTTTAGATCCCAGATTTTTTCTGGTTAGTCCTTTAATGCCTATGACAATTAATCCCATATGCATTAAAACCATTTTATTATATTTTATTTGTTTTAAGGAGTTAGTATTTACTAGGTCTAATATTTTAGAATCTTCTCCTAAGGCTGATATTTGCTCTTCTCTGTAATGTCTATATAACTGGTTGTCTGAAGAGAAATATCCTGTGTTGTATAGTGTTTTTGGATTTAGTAATTTTAACTGATGTTGTTGAAAGATTTGTAAATCCTTATCTATGTCTATTATCTCATTAAGCTCTTGGTTTTGTTCCATCTTAGGTTGTTTCCTACATATTCTAGATAATATATTATTATTTCCTATCCTGTTTTCTGAGAAGCTAGCTCTGTGTAAATGAAAATAGTTATTTCTTATTTTCTGAAAAGATGAGTGTTTTTTCATACATAAATATGCGAGTGAAGGAAATGTTCCCAAAACCTTCTCGCTCTGATACCAAATATAAAGAGACACTTAGATTAAAATTGTTTTCTCAATAAATAAAAATAGACACTTAGCTTGGAGTAGCTTGGAGTTTGTTTTTTGGAAAAACGTAAGCTAAAAGAGCATACATAAGAAGAAACTATAGGAGAGAGGGAGTACTGAGTAGGATTTTTACATCATATTTATTGAAAAACAAACTCCAAGCTACTCCAAGCTAAGTGTCTATTTTTATTTATTGAGAAAACAACTTTAATCTAAGTGTCTCTTTATATTTGGTATCAGAGCGAGAAGGTTTTGGGAACATTTCCTTCACTCGCATATTTATGTATGAAAAAACACTCATCTTTTCAGAAAATAAGAAATAACTATTTTCATTTACACAGAGATTATCGAATAAGACAGAATATTTTAGCTAAAAAATACGACTTTGAACAACGAAGAAATAAACTAATAGACTATATAATACTTATAATATTACTAGACCAGTTTGTGATACGTTGATAAGTACCCTAAATAAAGAAATATTAAATTGTGATAAAGATCTAGAAAATATTAATATAAGAATAAATTGGCTTAACGAATATATTAGTAGAAAAAATTACCAGCTAGGATAATAAAAACGACCAAACATATAATACCTACCTCTGTATGAAACAACATAGATCTTTCCAACTCGTAAGGTGTGACTATTTCTTTTTGCATCTAGAATATAAAAAATTACGAGATATTAAGAATAGAAAAAGGCACTTAGAAGAAAGTTTAGAAAAACTAAAGAACGCCTGTGTAGAAAATCCAGCTCTCAATAGATCCAAAAAGGCATATAAATTAGTAGGAAGAATACATTGGGAAATACAAGGTTGCGAAAGTGACCTAGAACAAAAGATTAGAGTAATAAATTGGATTAAAACAAGCATTAGCAAAAGAGCTTATCAGTTAGGATAATAAATGCCCATAAGATATATTCATTATATTAGAGAAGTACAGAGTCAGTATTATAGAGAAGTTATTTATAACCGCGAAATTACTAAAATAAGAGCTCAATTTATAGAAAAATTAGAAAAATTGGATAGGGACATAAAAAGGCTAGAAGCTGATATCATAAAATATAGAGAAAAAACAGATCACTACGCCTTAGTTGCCATAAGTATAAATCATTACAAAAAAATTCTACTTAGTGAACGTTTTAATTTAATCGAAACAATAGAAGAATTAGACGCGGATTTAACTTGGTCAAAAAGTAGATTAAAATATCAAACAAAGCTAAGTAAAAAGTACCTCAACGTAAATATCTCTGGATAACAAAATAGCTTCGTTAAAACGATTAGAATATTTAGATCTTAGTTTTCAGCCAGAAAAGAAATATAGAATACTAAAAAATAATACTACTATAAGGTGTAATTTTAACCAAGGAGAACAGGTAAATTAACCTTAAGTAGCAATACCAAATTTAAATTAAAGGTAAATGATGTAGTTGAAATAATGGGTAATAAAGGCATAAGTCTTATAAAACCAATAAAAATAGATCCAGAAATATATGCAGGATTAGAATGGAATCTAAATAAATTTACAAAACCAAAGACTTTTACACCAGACTCACACTTACTATATACAACAAGTAAAGGTGAAACTTCGGTAAGATTTACAGATTATAACTATACTACAAAAAGAATTCTAGACGACGATGAAACCGAAAGTAATGTAGAAACAGAAAGTGAATTTATGAATATAGAAGTTTTACAAGAAGGATATGAAGTAGATATAGCAATAGAAAAAGCAGAAAATCTAGCAGAAGAACATAAAAACATAACTTTTAAATGTAAAGGATGTCAAAAAGGCAATATGTTAATAAACGAATGTAGGGAACATTTCAGAACCTGCTTGAAACGCAGTGATAATTTAGGATATAGAAATAATGAACCCTTCCTAAATAAATTCGAAGAAGATACATTTTCAGTATTAAGTTCTAATATTAGTTACAAAGAATTAGCTGAATTAGAACCAGCCAGCTCCTCTAGTGCTAGCCCTTTCCAACAAACGAATCCTAATCCTCAACCAATAGATTACAGTACAGGAAATGTACCTAGAAGACCTGCAATAAGAGTAAACCCAGACACAGAAGTAAAAGACTACATAAAACCAGCAGGAAAAAGAATGCCCATAGAAGAACCTATTAAACTCCAAGAAGGAGGTAGTAAAGGAAAAATCTTAAATATTGCAGCACACGATCCCCAAATGTGGGATACAGTAATAGATTTATGGAAAGGAATAGTAGCAGCTGATTACTTAAGACATTACACTGAAACCGATACAGAAACAATGTATAAATATTTAGAAACTTTCTTAGGAGAATCCGCTAAAGCTACGTGGGAAAGTTTTAAAACTAATTGCCCACATGATTTTCAAATATTATTAAGTATGGGACCAAATCCCTATAATTTTACAAATAAAATGCACATGTTATTAACTGGAAAAGATCCGAATAGTGGATTGATAGCTTTACAAAAAGAAGCATTAATAAAATTAGAACAATTAAGCATTTCACACTGGGTATACATAAAGAAATTTTTACAAGATTATTTCTATTATTGTACCATAAGTGGAAACACGTTTAATGAAGAATTAGGTAAAAAATTATTTAATAAATTACCTGGAGCATTAGGAAGAGAAATAGAAGATAGATGGTATAAAAGAGATGGGGTAGCAGCAAACCCGAATTTTAAATGGACAATAGGACATAGAGCACAACATATAATGGATATCTTAACGGAAAAATGTACAAATATACAGATACAAAAACAACTAAAAAGAAATGAAATGAATTTCTGTAAATCAGTTATATACACAACCCAGAATTACGATCAAAAACCACATAAAAAATACAGGAAACAAAATAAACAAAAACCATATGGTAGAAAACAATATTTCTTACGAAAATCAAAAGCTAAAAAACCCTGGTTAAATAGGGATAGACATGTTAGAAAATATAGAAATGATAGAAATTACAGAAATAAGCTAGAATGTTATACGTGTGGCAGTACAGATCATTTAGCCAATATATGCCCCAAAAGAAATAATAATAGAACAAGAAATTCTCAGCTAATAGAAGATTTTCAAGAAACACTTTTAAATGTCGATGAATACATGTCAGATACAGAAAGTATATATTCCATAATTAGCATTGATATAACTGATCAAGATAATAAATCTGTTTCTTCAGACTCAGAGGAAGATAACTTAGTCAATGAATTAGGCCAAGAGATAGATGATCTAGATTTGAATAACCTAGTAATAAATAATCTAATGAATGTCACACAAGAATGTGAACATGATTTCCAACGGAATAAGGGTTTAGATAGTAATAGGTGTCGCATATGTAGTTGGTACCCAAGTAAAGATAATAGGGCAAAATGTAAAAAATGTTACTTAGAAGCATGTATAAATTGTATAGAAAATACTTTAAAAATAAAAGTAGAATCACAAACCAATAATGGACAAAAATATACAAATAATCAGATTTTAAATCTAAGGGTATCTACCTTAGAAACTCGATTAAATGATCTAGAACAAAGATTAACTACTCTAGAAAAAGGAAAAATGAAAGAAGAAATAGAGACCCAAGAGACAGTAGGCACAGTACATTTAGATAAACTAGAAGCAGAACTTATGAACACAGAAAAGAATAACACAACTCTTATATGTAATGAAGACAAAGAATTCTCTACTATAAAAGTTCTGGTAAAAATTAAAATACAAAATATAGAAATAGAAACGCTAGCTTTAATAGATCCAGGATGTACTAGCTGTTTAATTAACAAAGCAATAGTACCAGAACATCTAATAAAACTACTTGAAAGACCCATACTAGCCACTCAAATGGATGGCACTCAGAATGTTAATCGATATTATATAGAAAATGCGCAAATAAGTTTCTTAAATACTTGTAATCAATTTTACAACCCAGTCTATAAGGTAAATAGAATATTAGCTAGAGATTTAAACATAGGCTCAGACTTTGTCATAGGATTAAAATTTTGTATACAAGATAAAGGAGGATGTCTTCTGACAAGAGACGGGATAATGTTATTTAAAGATCTAACTTACACACCAGTTCAGACAAAAATCCTGCCTACAATACATAGAACATTAAATACGAATAAAAAGAAAACTCTTCAAGAGCCTTGCTGCGAAGATTGCCAAAATACACAATGCAGCAACCTGTCGAAAGAAAATACAAAAAATTATACTCTACTTAATGTAGAAGGAGAGGAATATTTAGAACCTATAGAGAAGGAATATACGTTAATTAGTATAGAAACCCAATTCTATAATTTCAGGAAAGGAATAGATAAAATAGGGATAATAAACGGCCCAAAAGATTTAGACAATATAATATCTATATTAGACAAAATGGAAATAATAGGAGAAAAGCCATTAGCTCATTGGGATGCTAATGAATTAACGTGTAAATTAGATATTATAAACCCAGAATATACTATAAAAACAGACTCTATAGAAGCAATGGAAAGAATTTATTTTGGACCTTTCAATTTAGTTGCATATCCAGAAAGTAATATATCATTTAGAGTAAGACCAGACTATGTTTTAGACAGACCTCAAAAATGTTTAGTAGATAACTTATGGATTTCATATAATAAACAGAATCGTAACCACTTTATGGCCTCTATGAATTCGCTATGTCAATACATGGCAGAAAAGAGCAAGCCAAAATTTAAATATTATGTAGTTATTCATGGTAAGACAAATGGTATTTTTCATACTTGGATAGAGGTATTAGAATCCATACAAGGTTTTAAGACTCCACTTTTTAAAGGTTTTAATGACTTTACTGAAGCCGCTAATCATGCTAGAGGATACCTAGGACCAAACTACTATATATCTCCTTCACTAAGACAAAACCCAGACAAAATACCCCAGTATAATGTACAGAAAGACACAGGGAAAATAATTTTCTGTGATCATTGTTCTTCCATGACTGAGAACTTCAAGAAACTCAACGCTCAGAAAGAAGCTCTCCTTATGGAAAATACAAGACTTATCAAACAGGTACAAGTATTAGAAGCAAGGCTTCAGATCAAAATGAAGACTGATGCTGGTACTCAGACACATAAACAGAGTTCTCCATCTCCTCAAAAAATGGATGAGGCGGGTGTGCATTTCCCTCTAAATGCTCAGAAATCCACTGTACCGGATGTTGGTACAGCTAGTCCGGTTCAAACGGTAACCGGTAAAGACAAATCAAATCCGTTCAAGGCTGTCACTTTGCCAAAAAGTGAAGATGAAGATTGTTCTTCATCAAGACAAAAGAAAGAAAGATCGAGTAGTAAGACTTCAAAAAGGATATCAATCTCCAGAAAGAAGAATGAAACCATAGAGACTATAATTAAGCAAACACTAGATAAATTCTTCAGCCAGCAGACTCAAGATAAACATATAAATGAACAACCTGGTACAAGCACAGATAGATTAGTTCCAGAAGAAGATATGGTATCAGAAGAAGACATAAATGAAGATAATAATTTCCAAGATGCTCAGGATCCTCACGAAGACGATGACTCAGGAATGAGTTTCGATTCAATTACCCTGCACAACTTGGATACTTAGTTGAGAAGAAGACAATCCAGAAAAAGACAAGACTATACTAAGTAAATAAAGTTGTAGGTGGGAATGCCCACTTTGTGTCCTGTAAATAATAAAGTTATGTAAAAGTCAAGTCCGTGTCAGAAAAGATGCTTCCTTTATCACTACTTTCTCAAAAAGAAAGAAAAACTGAGAGGCACGCGTCTGACAAAGTCAAGAAAGAAACAATAATGCATGTGACGATGGGGCCCAATGTGTACCCGACAAGCATTATTACGATTCTTTCTTATCTTTATCTTTTAAAGTGTCGGCCACATATAGAGAGGCCACGTAGTTGTGTTTACGACCACTCCTTTCCCTTAGTTTTTGCCTATAAAAAGGGCTTAAGACTTAGTAGTAAGGAATGAATGGAAAAAACCAAAAAAAACCACAACATATTCCTCTTCCCTCTCAATGTGTATAACCTTCCCTGAAACCCATAAAATCCATCCCTTGTAAAACATCCAGTGGTGTAATATTTAGAAAGTTTATAAACGTCTCAAGTTCTGTTTCAGTCTTAAGGGGGTTCCCGAAAGGGAAACCTCTCCCCTAGTTACTTCATGTAAGTTCTTATTTACACTTATGTTTTTCCCACAAAAATATTTATGAAGTTCTATTTCTTTTAAACATCATGTAAATGTATGTAAATTTTATTACCCTTAGTATATGGTTAATCTTTTAACTTCTTAGTAACAACGATGGATTAACCTGTAAATTCCTAGGAATTCTGGCTTTGAAAGTCCGCTAAAGTCTGCTGAATAGACGCCAGGACATATGTTGTTAGCCAGGTAGAAATTCCGGGGTGTGGTTAAAGAAGAAGTTATTAAGAGTATAGGTTAAAAGAGAGAGATGAACAGGGTAAGATAAACAGGGTAATTCTGTTAAAAAAAAAAAAAAAAAAAAAAAAAAAAAAAAAAAAAAAAAAAAAAAAAAAAAAAACCAAACCGGGAAAAACGTAAGCTAAAAGAGCATACATAAGAAGAAACTATAGGAGAGAGGGAGAGCTGAGTAGGATTTTTACATCATATTTATTGAAAAACAAACTCCAAGCTACTCCAAGCTAAGTGTCTATTTTTATTTATTGAGAAAACAATTTTATCAGTGGTGTAATATTTAGAAAGTTTATAAACGTCTCAAGTTCTGTTTCAGTCTTAAGGGGGTTCCCGAAAGGGAAACCTCTCCCCTAGTTACTTCATGTAAGTTCTTATTTACACTTATGTTTTTCCCACAAAAAAATCTTCTATTTCTCTTCCTAATGCTCCAGGTAATTTATTAAATAATTTTTTACCTAATTCTTCATTAAACGTGTTTCCACTTATGGTACAATAATAGAAATAATCTTGTAAAAATTTCTTTATGTATACCCAGTGTGAAATGCTTAATTGTTCTAATTTTATTAATGCTTCTTTTTGTAAAGCTATCAATCCACTATTCGGATCTTTTCCAGTTAATAACATGTGCATTTTATTTGTAAAATTATAGGGATTTGGTCCCATACTTAATAATATTTGAAAATCATGTGGGCAATTAGTTTTAAAACTTTCCCACGTAGCTTTAGCGGATTCTCCTAAGAAAGTTTCTAAATATTTATACATTGTTTCTGTATCGGTTTCAGTGTAATGTCTTAAGTAATCAGCTGCTACTATTCCTTTCCATAAATCTATTACTGTATCCCACATTTGGGGATCGTGTGCTGCAATATTTAAGATTTTTCCTTTACTACCTCCTTTTTGGAGTTTAATAGGTTCTTCTATGGGCATTCTTTTTCCTGCTGGTTTTATGTAGTCTTTTACTTCTGTGTCTGGGTTTACTCTTATTGCAGGTCTTCTAGGTACATTTCCTGTACTGTAATCTATTGGTTGAGGATTAGGATTCGTTTGTTGGAAAGGGCTAGCACTAGAGGAGCTGGCTGGTTCTAATTCAGCTAATTCTTTGTAACTAATATTAGAACTTAATACTGAAAATGTATCTTCTTCGAATTTATTTAGGAAGGGTTCATTATTTCTATATCCTAAATTATCACTGCGTTTCAAGCAGGTTCTGAAATGTTCCCTACATTCGTTTATTAACATATTGCCTTTTTGACATCCTTTACATTTAAAAGTTATGTTTTTATGTTCTTCTGCTAGATTTTCTGCTTTTTCTATTGCTATATCTACTTCATATCCTTCTTGTAAAACTTCTATATTCATAAATTCACTTTCTGTTTCTACATTACTTTCGGTTTCATCGTCGTCTAGAATTCTTTTTGTAGTATAGTTATAATCTGTAAATCTTACCGAAGTTTCACCTTTACTTGTTGTATATAGTAAGTGTGAGTCTGGTGTAAAAGTCTTTGGTTTTGTAAATTTATTTAGATTCCATTCTAATCCTGCATATATTTCTGGATCTATTTTTATTGGTTTTATAAGACTTATGCCTTTATTACCCATTATTTCAACTACATCATTTACCTTTAATTTAAATTTGGTATTGCTACTTAAGGTTAATTTACCAATAAAACCTATGCACATTAATAAATTATTTCCACTATTCATTTCTTCGTATCCTTTAGTTTGAACTCCTATCTTAATATTTTTTCCAAATTCTTTTAAATTCATTAAGAAATCTGGACTAATGTAAAATATTCCTCCATTATTTGTCATATCTACTTCTGTTAATCCTATGATCGATTTTTTAATATCTGACCATCGATCATCGTATATAGTTATTAATACTTTAGATCCCAGATTTTTTCTGGTTAGTCCTTTAATGCCTATGACAATTAATCCCATATGCATTAAAACCATTTTATTATATTTTATTTGTTTTAAGGAGTTAGTATTTACTAGGTCTAATATTTTAGAATCTTCTCCTAAGGCTGATATTTGCTCTTCTCTGTAATGTCTATATAACTGGTTGTCTGAAGAGAAATATCCTGTGTTGTATAGTGTTTTTGGATTTAGTAATTTTAACTGATGTTGTTGAAAGATTTGTAAATCCTTATCTATGTCTATTATCTCATTAAGCTCTTGGTTTTGTTCCATCTTAGGTTGTTTCCTACATATTCTAGATAATATATTATTATTTCCTATCCTGTTTTCTGAGAAGCTAGCTCTGTGTCTTTCTTGGTTTCTTTCGTCGGTTCCCCGTCTATTTGATAAAAAGTCCATTTCTGTGGTTTTCTTTTTATGATTTTGCGTTCGTGTACAGGGGTTAACTCTATTCTTTTTAATTGGTTAACTAATTCGTCTATTTCGGAAGTAGTTTTTGGTTGTTCCTCTTGGGTTTGTTTACCTTTTATTAAGATATCTATCTTTTTGTGTAATTCAGGTAGTTCTGGTTCCTTTGGTGTTGTAATTATTTCTTTATCTTTGATTAAACTATCTACTTTTTTATGCAAGTCTAATAATAGTTCTATTATTGTATTATTTTGTTTTAATAAGACTTTATCTGTTATGCTTGAGGGGATATGTCTAGATAATCCCTCTGGTTCATTATGATGTATTCTTGATTTTTCTAGTGCTTTTAGATAGTTTTTATCTTCTTCACTACTCATGAAAGTGAAATCTCTTCTAATCTACCTGCTATTTCCTGCAAGTCTTTAATTTCTTTGGCTATATTTTCAACCTGTTCTATGAGTTTTACTATTAGTTTTGTAGTTTTTACTTCTAATTCTTTAGGTTTTTCTATTAATGTTTTTATTAATTTTTCAATTTCTATTTTAGTAGGTATCTGTTCCAAGTTAAATTTATGGTTTAGAAATTGAATTTTTCTATCTATTTCTAATTCTTGAGATTTTAAATAGTCTAGGTTCTGTTCTATTTTTTCTAAGGTCGTCTTATTTTTACCTTGAATTATTTCTACTTGTTCTAGAGTTCTTTGTAGAGTTTTATCTTTTTCTTGCGTTTTTTCACTGGAGTTAATTAAAAGGTCTATTATAGTATTATATTGTTTATCTTCTGAGTGTAGAATGTGTTCTCCTTGGTTAAAATTACACCTTATAGTAGTATTATTTTTTAGTATTCTATATTTCTTTTCTGGCTGAAAACTAAGATCTAAATATTCTAATCGTTTTAACGAAGCTATTTTGTTATCCAGAGATATTTACGTTGAGGTACTTTTTACTTAGCTTTGTTTGATATTTTAATCTACTTTTTGACCAAGTTAAATCCGCGTCTAATTCTTCTATTGTTTCGATTAAATTAAAACGTTCACTAAGTAGAATTTTTTTTGTAATGATTTATACTTATGGCAACTAAGGCGTAGTGATCTGTTTTTTCTCTATATTTTATGATATCAGCTTCTAGCCTTTTTATGTCCCTATCCAATTTTTCTAATTTTTCTATAAATTGAGCTCTTATTTTAGTAATTTCGCGGTTATAAATAACTTCTCTATAATACTGACTCTGTACTTCTCTAATATAATGAATATATCTTATGGGCATTTATTATCCTAACTGATAAGCTCTTTTGCTAATGCTTGTTTTAATCCAATTTATTACTCTAATCTTTTGTTCTAGGTCACTTTCGCAACCTTGTATTTCCCAATGTATTCTTCCTACTAATTTATATGCCTTTTTGGATCTATTGAGAGCTGGATTTTCTACACAGGCGTTCTTTAGTTTTTCTAAACTTTCTTCTAAGTGCCTTTTTCTATTCTTAATATCTCGTAATTTTTTATATTCTAGATGCAAAAAGAAATAGTCACACCTTACGAGTTGGAAAGATCTATGTTGTTTCATACAGAGGTAGGTATTATATGTTTGGTCGTTTTTATTATCCTAGCTGGTAATTTTTTCTACTAATATATTCGTTAAGCCAATTTATTCTTATATTAATATTTTCTAGATCTTTATCACAATTTAATATTTCTTTATTTAGGGTACTTATCAACGTATCACAAACTGGTCTAGTAATATTATAAGTATTATATAGTCTATTAGTTTATTTCTTCGTTGTTCAAAGTCGTATTTTTTAGCTAAAATATTCTGTCTTATTCGATAATCTCTGTGTAAATGAAAATAGTTATTTCTTATTTTCTGAAAAGATGAGTGTTTTTTCATACATAAATATGCGAGTGAAGGAAATGTTCCCAAAACCTTCTCGCTCTGATACCAAATATAAAGAGACACTTAGATTAAAGTTGTTTTCTCAATAAATAAAAATAGACACTTAGCTTGGAGTAGCTTGGAGTTTGTTTTTCAATAAATATGATGTAAAAATCCTACTCAGTACTCCCTCTCTCCTATAGTTTCTTCTTATGTATGCTCTTTTAGCTTACGTTTTTCCCACCCTGTTAAATGGTATCAGAGCCTAGGAACTTTCTTGGTAAATATACTAGAGATGGTGAAAAGCGACTAGTATGAACATGATTATAAAAATCATGGATATGGGAGAAGTTAGTACGAAAAGTACTAAACTCGAAGAGGTAGATTTACCTCAAAATATGGATCTTCTGAATAAATGGACAATTCCAAAGGTAGAATTAAAAACAATCTATGAATATGGGTTTTTTGATAAAATCAAGCACAAGCAAATTATAAAAACTACAGAGCAATCTCTTGCTTTAAATGCTGATGAACAAACTATTCAACTACTGAATAAACATGATGTTGACGTGTTTAAACGCAATTTTAATTATATGCATATTGGCTTAGTCCAAATCGCTTTCCGTCCTTTGACTTTAAAAGGCCTACCAGAAACCTTTTTGGCAGCTCTAAGAGATGCTAGAAATTTAAATTTTCGAAAATCTCTTATGGGTTCTGTTGAATCTACTCTGGCTTATGGCCCTGTTTACTTTAATACTCAGCCTAATCTGTTATTATCATTAACTGATGTTAATATTCTTCATGCTTTAACTCTGAATATTAAAACTCATGGCTACAATTATGCTCCTGGATCTGAGCTTATTGGTTTATCTTATCGCATATATTATCGTCTGTTATCTACTTTAAATCCTCGATGTAAATTGATGGATGATAATTCTGATTGTACTCTGCTTATTGAGACCAATTTTATTAAATCCAAAATAACTACTCGACGACCAATTCGGTGGGAAGAAATAGATTTCCCTCAAACCTGGATCCTAAATTCTGTTACTTCTTCCAAACAATTAGCACAAGAAGCAACAAATTCTGAGTTAACTCATGTAACTCAAAATTCAGATGGACAGATTTGTCTACAATTTGACAATAGTCTTCCTGTCTATCGAAACTCTTTTCATATTTCAAGAAAACTACCCCAAATTCAGCATATATCTCCAATTGAACCTATTACTCCACCAGTTTATGGTCCTGCTAGGAAATGCGCTGCATCTTTACATACTTTAGACTCTACTGAAATTCTTTCTGCGCCTAGACACGTGGAACAAATTAGAATTAATCCCAAAACAAATATTGTTCAGGATATTGATAATGATAAACCAACTCCTTCCGAAATGGAATTTGATATAAATTCGGTTTAATTATGTTAAGACAAATCCTTGATTTTAGTCCTGGCTCACAGGCCAGAAAATATATTCAAAAGGAATTTTTCTCTGAAAAATGGTCGACTTTTAGAAATTGGTTTTTTGAAACCTACTCTAAAGATGAATTACGGAATATTTCCGAGGAATTTTATGAGATGTGTACACTACACAATCAAATTATCTTTTTCATTCCATGGTTCATGTCTGCTTATTTGCCTTCATACATCAAATTGATTGAGAGATCCTACCAACATCCTGACGGTACGACTACTCAATCTCATTATCCTCCTCAATCTGCTTTTATTTTACCAAATAATACTGGACTAACATTCTCCGCTTTTCAGAAATTCATTAGTGATGATATTGGTCGTGTCACGGTTTCTGAAATAAATAATCTTATTTCTCAAAATAATTATTTAAGTCTTTATGTTAAAGTTCTTGGGGAACATATTAGTTCTCTTGATTCAAAACTAGATGAACTTGTTCATCTAATCAATAAACTCAGTGTCCAAAAGGACTCTTCAAATATTGCTTCGACTTCCGAAGCACCTGAAACCAATGATAATTTCATCTTCTCTAAACCAGGAATTCAACGACCTCTAGAGATAGAAGGTTCTGCTACCACCTCATCTCTCAAACATCTCGAAACTCTTTTGGACAAAAAATTCTCTACTTTGAATCTCCAACCTCTAAACATGTCTGATGAACATATTCAAACTATTGAGTCAAATTTTGCTGATAATATCAACTCCGCAGACAATACGGGCGAAGTCCTCGCCACTGAACTTAATAAACTCAGGGGAATAATGAAAAAACAACCAGGCAAAAGGTATGCCGATATTCCCCGCATGACTACCGCGTATTATCCTCGTCCTACTCCTCAAGATGTTCTGATAGAGGAAAGGGATTGGAATATTACAAACACTTCTTATAACGGTGAAGCCATTTATGAATGGAATATTGATGGTTTATCCGATAGACAAATCTCCATTTTAATCCATCGTATGTCTATGTACTCTACAATTTGTACAGCTACACGAGCCTCGGCGAAAGACAGATCCGATCAAACAATCTGTAAAATGATTGTTGCTGGATTCACTGGCCAACTTCGTGGTTGGTGGGATAATTTCTTGACTAATACAGAACGAGAGGCCATCTACAACGCCACAAACCCCACAGAAGGCATTGATAACCTTGGCCGAACTCTTGCGGCAGGAAGATCGGATGCCGTCTATACCCTTATGCTAACCATTATAGAGCATTTTGGTGGAAGATTTACAAACCACCATGAAAACATTAGAACTCTTCTTAATGGTTTGAAATGTCGCCATCTTGGTGAATTCCGTTGGTATAAAGATACCTTTCTTAGTCGGGTTATGGATTTACCCGAAAGTAAATACGAACACTGGAAAGCTAAATTCATAGATGGTCTTCCTCCCTTATTTGCTGAACGTGTTCGAAAAACTCTTCGAGGATCCTTTGGTGAGATCCCATATAAGGACAAGACCTATGGTCAACTGATCGTAGCCTGTACTCAAGAAGGGTTAGCCCTTTGTAATGAGTTAAAATTGGCTAGACAGATCAAGCTTGATAAACTCAGGGAGAAATCTCAATTAGGTGACTTTTGTGAACAATTTGGCATGGAAAAACCATCGCCTCAAAAACCCAATAAGTCATCTAAATATCAATCCAAATCCAAACATCCTCGAAGAAGAAGTAAGGAAGAAAGAGAAGCTCGCAAGACCTTCCGAAAATCCACTCGATTTTCAAAAAATTATTCCAAACGCCCTTTATCAAAAATTAAGTGTCATAGATGCCACCAATATGGTCATATAGCCCCCAACTGCAAATTGCAAAAATTAAAAACTTTGAATCTTTCGGATGAAGTTCATGATGAAGTTTATAATTTATTATATACTTCCGATTCTGAAAATAATTATTCTTCCACCACTTCCGAAGATGACATAGAATTACATGATTCTAAGGACAATTGTGCTGATTGTGATAATCCTACGTGTAATTGTGATGAAACTATGTATAAACTCCAAGCTCAATTTGAAGAGCTTGACTTTGATCTTAAAACACTTACTGCTGAAAATGTTTTAGAATTATTAAAGGACGTCACGGATGAAAAACTTCGTGAAAAAATTCTTAAATTTTGCTACTCAAAAAAATCCGTCTTCTTCCACCACAGGGAAAGATGATTTTGAAAATCAGCCTTTGACTTATTCCTTAGCTGAAGTTAATCGCAGATTAGCTCTAAGCAGAACTCCTGGTAAAGATACCACTCTTAACGATTTAAAAGTCGAAGTTGAAAAACTTAAAAAAGAAATTGTTTCTTTAAAACAAAATCAGCTGATTAATGATCATCGCCTTTCAAAACTCGAAGGTCAGGAGATTGTTTCAGATTCAACTTCTTCAGACGAAAAAGGTCCTAACGAAAACTCTGCTAGTAAGGACTCTTTGCAACTTGATAAATTAAATGAAGAAACCCCGTATAATGATTCTTTCTTGGGCATGCTACAAATTGTCACTGCTCATAAATGGTATATTAATTGTACCATTTTAATAAACAAAGAATTCTTTTTTACTAATGTCGCCATGATTGACAGTGGGGCAGACGTTAGTTGTATTCAAGAGGGATTGATTCCCACTAAGTACTTTGAAAAAACCACGCACATGGTAAAATCTGCAACTGGCCATTCTTTAGACATTAATTATAAATTGCCTCATGCTCATATTTGCCGTGATAAAGTTTGTATTCCTCACTTCTTCTTTTTAGTAAAGAATCAAATATATCCTCCAATTATTTTAGGAACTCCTTTTATAAATGCTATTTATCCTTATACTCATATTGATGCTAATGGCTTTCGAGCTACTTATAAAAATCAGCCTATTTCTTATCCGTTTGTTACTCAACCTATCACACGTGATATTAATGCTATAATTAACATGAAACAAAATCAGCTCAATTTTCTGCAATTAGAAATAATGAGTATTAATGTTGCGGATACGTTAAAACCTGTTAAAGTACAAGAAAAAATAAGAACCATTTCTTCTCAATTAATAACTGATATATGTGCCGATCACCCAAATGCTTTTTGGAATCGTAAAAAACACATTGTTTCTCTTCCTTATGAAGATAGCTTCACTGAAGACAAAATTCCAACCAAATCTCGACCCTGTCAGATGAACGCCGAACTAGTTGAATTCTGCAAAAAAGAGATTGATAGTCTCTTACATAAAGGACTCATCAAACCTTCAAAATCCCCCTGGTCTTGCACCGCTTTTTATGTCAACAACGCTGCAGAAAAAGAAAGAGGTATACCTCGATTAGTTATTAATTATAAACCTCTGAATAAAGTCCTGCAATGGATTCGGTATCCAATCCCAAATAAAAGAGATTTACTTTCTAGATTATATGATGCTAACATATTCTCTAAATTTGATTTAAAATCAGGTTACTGGCAAATACAGATTGATAAAACTCATACTTATAAGACTGCCTTTAATGTGCCTTTTGGGCAATACGAATGGAACGTCATGCCCTTCGGATTAAAAAATGCCCCATCCGAATTTCAGAAAATCATGAATGATATTTTTAATCCGTATATGGATTTTATTATTGTCTATATAGATGATATTCTTGTTTTCTCCAAAACGTTAGAAAATCACTTTAAACATCTGCATATATTCAAACAAGTCATTATTCAGAATGGCTTAGTTATTTCTAAACCCAAGATGCATTTGTTTCAAACAAATGTACGATTTCTCGGACATAATATTTGTCAAGGTTCCATTGAACCTATCCAGCGAGTTTTAGAATTCGCAACTAAATTCCCAGATGAGATTACTGATAAAAAACAACTCCAGCGATTTCTTGGTAGTCTCAACTATATTTCCCCTTTCTATAAAAATCTATCTAGAGACTTAGCCCCTCTGTATGATAGATTGAAAAAGGACCAAAAAATCCCGTGGACTAAAGCCCACACTGATTTGGTCAAACTGATCAAAACTCGTGTACAATCACTCCCCTGTACTTCTCTCGCTAATCCAAATTGGCAAAAAATTATTGAGACAGATGCTTCCAATATTGGATACGGAGGGATACTTAAACAAGTTAACCCCCATACAAAAATCGAATGTTTAATACGTTTTTATTCTGGTAAATGGACTGATAGTCAGAAAAAGTATGCTACTGTAGCTCATGAAATGCTTACTATTGTTAAATGTGTATTGAAATTCCAAGATGATCTTTATAATCAAAAATTCATTATTAGAACTGATGCTCAATCTGTTAAATTCATGTTTAACAAAGATTTTAAACACGATGCTTCTAAACTAATTTTTGCCAGATGGCAAGCCCAATTAGCCCCTTTTGATTTCGAAATTCAGTATAAAAAAGGCAGTGAGAATTCATTGCCTGATTTCTTATCACGAGAATATTTAACATGAATTACAAAGCTTTCCTTGATGAAAAAACTATTATTACAATTCTTAAATGTATTCCTTTACCTAAAGACGCTCAACGTTTAATTCTAGAAGCTCTTATTATCCAGCGTGTTCAGAACGCCTATTGGTGGTTTGAACTTATTAACAATGAACAATGGTGGTATGATTGGCTTGATATTGATACTAATGATCACTGATATTTCTGCTATAATTAACATCCTCCCTGGCAAATGGCCAGAGGACGTGGCCGTGGCCGCAATCAAAATCCTGCATATTTGTATCATGGGGGAAGAACTAATCCTTCCTATCCACGAAGCACTGCTCGATCAAACTCAAACACTGCTTATAGCACTTCCATATCTAATTTTCCAGTTCTAAGGCACGGAAATAGAACTCTAATAAATTCCAGAATATCTCAGGATGAAGCATCTTCATCACAGACTCAAACTCAAACTCCGAATATTAATCTGGAAGATATTCCTGAAACTCATCCTTTATACAAGCAGATAAAGGCATATTTATCTGAACAAAAGAAACCAGCAAACTCTTTTGCTTCTATTATGACTGAAAATCCTGACGATAAACCGTCATATGAGAAACTCGAAGCCAGAGAACTCATAGTTTATCTCGAAAATCAGCATATTCCAGCAAATGAAAGCTCTGAAGAAGCATGGCGAACATTGCAAAATTATTTAACGGCTCACGTCTATGTAGCCGGAGAATCTTACAAAACACGAACTTATTATGAACAAATTCTGATTCATACTGCTAGTACTACCTTTGAGCACAGCCCATTGGGCGAATCAACTCCTGGAGTACATGGCTACTCCAAAATTGTTATTAAAAAACTTATTCCCATTGAAGAATGGGGTATCTCTTCAATGACGCTCAGAAATCTGCCTATGGGACCTCAAGGACAGACCATTGCCAACTTTACCTATTGGGACTACATAAAAGCCTTCTCCCATGTGTTATATTATAACAACTACAAACACAAACACACATGGTTTATAAAAATTTGCTCAAAAGTCTTTGAAAAACCTATTCCAAATTGGTGGTGGACTAATCATGGCCCATCTATTAAAATTCTTCCCTCTGAATATTTATCTCTCTATCACGCTTGGAAAAAATCCTCACCTTTTCTAACAGAATTATATCTTTCCGAGCATATCTGCAAACTCGACACTATTGATCAGATGTATTTCTATATCGAATTCTCCATCCCTTGGATACATCGTTGGTCAATTGAGATTGGCTACGATTCGCAGCAAATCCCCGCTATTTATCGTACTTTCTACTGTAACTTCTGGGATAAGTTACTCAGAATTGATCCTGCTACCAAACTCCCCTACGGTCATGACCAAAGAGAAGAAATTAATCAAAAAATCTCGGCATATGAGAAGGCCCCTAAAAAATCCATCTTAATTGAGGATAAATCCATCAATTATGTTTCTAGAAGAATCTCTGCACATGATGGAAATAAACTACAGCTTATCGAAGAATACCTGGCCGAAGTTCGAGATAAATTGCTCCTCACCGTCGAACAAACTTCAGATACATCTATGAATAGCACGGAGCAAAACTCTGATGATCTCATCACTGATTCTCAGCCACCAGAAGTATTAAATCAAGAAGAAGTATTAGCCAACGCGGAAGAATTCCTGAAATGGGATAGCAAGTCAAAACCCTGAAAGAAAACACTGTTTAACACTGTTCAAAAACACTGTTGTAATAGTAAAAATACTGTGCACAGGACCCACATATTACTGTGCAAGATTCCTTTTCTTTCTATATAAGGAGCCTCATTTGTAGTAAGGAGGCATAAGAAATTTTTACTTTAAGTTTCAATTCTCTCTCTCCCTCTGTTGTAAAAAGCCTCCGGCTACATAAATAAAGAAAGTTTCTTCTACTATTCCGACGCCGGCCCTCCAGGTACATATTTAACTTTTTAGTTTTGTTAGTTTAATTTTCTTCTAAACTCTCCCAGATCTACGCCGTGACCCATGTCCGGCTAGACTCTTTTATGTTCATACTAGTCTTCTAACCTCTCAAGGTATGTTAACCTTGAAAGATCCAGACTCTACTTAGATCATTATCAATATCCTGAACAATATTTGTTTTGGGATTAATTCTAATTTGTTCCACGTGTCTAGGCGCAGAAAGAATTTCAGTAGAGTCTAAAGTATGTAAAGATGCAGCGCATTTCCTAGCAGGACCATAAACTGGTGGAGTAATAGGTTCAATTGGAGATATATGCTGAATTTGGGGTAGTTTTCTTGAAATATGAAAAGAGTTTCGATAGACAGGAAGACTATTGTCAAATTGTAGACAAATCTGTCCATCTGAATTTTGAGTTACATGAGTTAACTCAGAATTTGTTGCTTCTTGTGCTAATTGTTTGGAAGAAGTAACAGAATTTAGGATCCAGGTTTGAGGGAAATCTATTTCTTCCCACCGAATTGGTCGTCGAGTAGTTATTTTGGATTTAATAAAATTGGTCTCAATAAGCAGAGTACAATCAGAATTATCATCCATCAATTTACATCGAGGATTTAAAGTAGATAACAGACGATAATATATGCGATAAGATAAACCAATAAGCTCAGATCCAGGAGCATAATTGTAGCCATGAGTTTTAATATTCAGAGTTAAAGCATGAAGAATATTAACATCAGTTAATGATAATAACAGATTAGGCTGAGTATTAAAGTAAACAGGGCCATAAGCCAGAGTAGATTCAACAGAACCCATAAGAGATTTTCGAAAATTTAAATTTCTAGCATCTCTTAGAGCTGCCAAAAAGGTTTCTGGTAGGCCTTTTAAAGTCAAAGGACGGAAAGCGATTTGGACTAAGCCAATATGCATATAATTAAAATTGCGTTTAAACACGTCAACATCATGTTTATTCAGTAGTTGAATAGTTTGTTCATCAGCATTTAAAGCAAGAGATTGCTCTGTAGTTTTTATAATTTGCTTGTGCTTGATTTTATCAAAAAACCCATATTCATAGATTGTTTTTAATTCTACCTTTGGAATTGTCCATTTATTCAGAAGATCCATATTTTGAGGTAAATCTACCTCTTCGAGTTTAGTACTTTTCGTACTAACTTCTCCCATATCCATGATTTTTATAATCATGTTCATACTAGTCGTTTTTCACCATCTCTAGTATATTTACCAAGAAAGTTCCTAGGCTCTGATACCATTTAACAGGATCTCACAGACTGATCAATGGATCAGTCTACCAGACCACGTAAATAATATCGGAACAAGCTTAAGTCGGAAAACCGAACCGAAGCACCAACCGAAATAGAATTTCTGACTGTATGGTGATAATATTTCACCCAGGCAAGGGGCCTGTCAAATACCAGTAAACCCATGTGTCTAGAAGTTCTAATTGTGCAAAAATACGCCCTTTTGAAGCCTTGCTTCTAATACTTGTACCTGTCTGATACCATTTATCAGGATCTCACAGACTGATCAATGGATCAGTCTACCAGACCACGTAAATAATATCGGAACAAGCTTAAGTCGGAAAACCGAACCGAAGCACCAACCGAAATAGAATTTCTGACTGTATGGTGATAATATTTCACCCAGGCAAGGGGCCTGTCAAATACCAGTAAACCCATGTGTCTAGAAGTTCTAATTGTGCAAAAATACGCCCTTTTCCCTTCAATACGGGCTTCAAAGGCACAACTCTCTAGACGAAGCCACAAAGGCAAAGTTTACTGATATTGACTGTACCGCCATCCCGGAACCAAGTCGGAGAATTCTATCAAAGGACGGAAAGCGATTTGGACTAAGCCAATATGCATATAATTAAAATTGCGTTTAAATACGTCAACATCATGTTTATTCAGTAGTTGAATAGTTTGTTCATCAGCATTTAAAGCAAGAGATTGCTCTGTAGTTTTTATAATTTGCTTGTGCTTGATTTTATCAAAAAACCCATATTCATAGATTGTTTTTAATTCTACCTTTGGAATTGTCCATTTATTCAGAAGATCCCAGAAGTTACAGTAGAAAGTACGATAAATAGCGGGGATTTGCTGCGAATCGTAGCCAATCTCAATTGACCAACGATGTATCCAAGGGATGGAGAATTCGATATAGAAATACATCTGATCAATAGTGTCGAGTTTGCAGATATGCTCGGAAAGATATAATTCTGTTAGAAAAGGTGAGGATTTTTTCCAAGCGTGATAGAGAGATAAATATTCAGAGGGAAGAATTTTAATAGATGGGCCATGATTAGTCCACCACCAATTTGGAATAGGTTTTTCAAAGACTTTTGAGCAAATTTTTATAAACCATGTGTGTTTGTGTTTGTAGTTGTTATAATATAACACATGGGAGAAGGCTTTTATGTAGTCCCAATAGGTAAAGTTGGCAATGGTCTGTCCTTGAGGTCCCATAGGCAGATTTCTGAGCGTCATTGAAGAGATACCCCATTCTTCAATGGGAATAAGTTTTTTAATAACAATTTTGGAGTAGCCATGTACTCCAGGAGTTGATTCGCCCAATGGGCTGTGCTCAAAGGTAGTACTAGCAGTATGAATCAGAATTTGTTCATAATAAGTTCGTGTTTTGTAAGATTCCATTTAACAGGATCTCACAGACTGATCAATGGATCAGTCTACCAGACCACGTAAATAATATCGGAACAAGCTTAAGTCGGAAAACCGAACCGAAGCACCAACCGAAATAGAATTTCTGACTGTATGGTGATAATATTTCACCCAGGCAAGGGGCCTGTCAAATACCAGTAAACCCATGTGTCTAGAAGTTCTAATTGTGCAAAAATACGCCCTTTTCCCTTCAATACGGGCTTCAAAGGCACAACTCTCTAGACGAAGCCACAAAGGCAAAGTTTACTGATATTGACTGTACCGCCATCCCGGAACCAAGTCGGAGAATTCTATCTAAGTAGAGTCTGGATCTTTCAAGGTTAACATACCTTGAGAGGTTAGAAGACTAGTATGAACATAAAAGAGTCTAGCCGGACATGGGTCACGGCGTAGATCTGGGAGAGTTTAGAAGAAAATTAAACTAACAAAACTAAAAAGTTAAATATGTACCTGGAGGGCCGGCGTCGGAATAGTAGAAGAAACTTTCTTTATTTATGTAGCCGGAGGCTTTTTACAACAGAGGGAGAGAGAGAATTGAAACTTAAAGTAAAAATTTCTTATGCCTCCTTACTACAAATGAGGCTCCTTATATAGAAAGAAAAGGAATCTTGCACAGTAATATGTGGGTCCTGTGCACAGTATTTTTACTATTACAACAGTGTTTTTGAACAGTGTTAAACAGTGTTTTCTTTCAGGGTTTTGACTTGCTATCCCATTTCAGGAATTCTTCCGCGTTGGCTAATACTTCTTCTTGATTTAATACTTCTGGTGGCTGAGAATCAGTGATGAGATCATCAGAGTTTTGCTCCGTGCTATTCATAGATGTATCTGAAGTTTGTTCGACGGTGAGGAGCAATTTATCTCGAACTTCGGCCAGGTATTCTTCGATAAGCTGTAGTTTATTTCCATCATGTGCAGAGATTCTTCTAGAAACATAATTGATGGATTTATCCTCAATTAAGATGGATTTTTTAGGGGCCTTCTCATATGCCGAGATTTTTTGATTAATTTCTTCTCTTTGGTCATGACCGTAGGGGAGTTTGGTAGCAGGATCAATTCTGAGTAACTTATCCCAGAAGTTACAGTAGAAAGTACGATAAATAGCGGGGATTTGCTGCGAATCGTAGCCAATCTCAATTGACCAACGATGTATCCAAGGGATGGAGAATTCGATATAGAAATACATCTGATCAATAGTGTCGAGTTTGCAGATATGCTCGGAAAGATATAATTCTGTTAGAAAAGGTGAGGATTTTTTCCAAGCGTGATAGAGAGATAAATATTCAGAGGGAAGAATTTTAATAGATGGGCCATGATTAGTCCACCACTGGATAAACCAATTTGGAATAGGTTTTTCAAAGACTTTTGAGCAAATTTTTATAAACCATGTGTGTTTGTGTTTGTAGTTGTTATAATATAACACATGGGAGAAGGCTTTTATGTAGTCCCAATAGGTAAAGTTGGCAATGGTCTGTCCTTGAGGTCCCATAGGCAGATTTCTGAGCGTCATTGAAGAGATACCCCATTCTTCAATGGGAATAAGTTTTTTAATAACAATTTTGGAGTAGCCATGTACTCCAGGAGTTGATTCGCCCAATGGGCTGTGCTCAAAGGTAGCACTAGCAGTATGAATCAGAATTTGTTCATAATAAGTTCGTGTTTTGTAAGATTCTCCGGCTACATAGACGTGAGCCGTTAAATAATTTTGCAATGTTCGCCATGCTTCTTCAGAGCTTTCATTTGCTGGAATATGCTGATTTTCGAGATAAACTATGAGTTCTCTGGCTTCGAGTTTCTCATATGACGGTTTATCGTCAGGATTTTCAGTCATAATAGAAGCAAAAGAGTTTGCTGGTTTCTTTTGTTCAGATAAATATGCCTTTATCTGCTTGTATAAAGGATGAGTTTCAGGAATATCTTCCAGATTAATATTCGGAGTTTGAGTTTGAGTCTGTGATGAAGATGCTTCATCCTGAGATATTCTGGAATTTATTAGAGTTCTATTTCCGTGCCTTAGAACTGGAAAATTAGATATGGAAGTGCTATAAGCAGTGTTTGAGTTTGATCGAGCAGTGCTTCGTGGATAGGAAGGATTAGTTCTTCCCCCATGATACAAATATGCAGGATTTTGATTGCGGCCACGGCCACGTCCTCTGGCCATTTGCCAGGGAGGATCTGCCATTCTGCAGAAATATCAGTGATCATTAGTATCAATATCAAGCCAATCATACCACCATTGTTCATTGTTAATAAGTTCAAACCACCAATAGGCGTTCTGAACACGCTGGATAATAAGAGCTTCTAGAATTAAACGTTGAGCGTCTTTAGGTAAAGGAATACATTTAAGAATTGTAATAATAGTTTTTTCATCAAGGAAAGCTTTGTAATTCATGTTAAATATTCTCGTGATAAGAAATCAGGCAATGAATTCTCACTGCCTTTTTTATACTGAATTTCGAAATCAAAAGGGGCTAATTGGGCTTGCCATCTGGCAAAAATTAGTTTAGAAGCATCGTGTTTAAAATCTTTGTTAAACATGAATTTAACAGATTGAGCATCAGTTCTAATAATGAATTTTTGATTATAAAGATCATCTTGGAATTTCAATACACATTTAACAATAGTAAGCATTTCATGAGCTACAGTAGCATACTTTTTCTGACTATCAGTCCATTTACCAGAATAAAAACGTATTAAACATTCGATTTTTGTATGGGGGTTAACTTGTTTAAGTATCCCTCCGTATCCAATATTGGAAGCATCTGTCTCAATAATTTTTTGCCAATTTGGATTAGCGAGAGAAGTACAGGGGAGTGATTGTACACGAGTTTTGATCAGTTTGACCAAATCAGTGTGGGCTTTAGTCCACGGGATTTTTTGGTCCTTTTTCAATCTATCATACAGAGGGGCTAAGTCTCTAGATAGATTTTTATAGAAAGGGGAAATATAGTTGAGACTACCAAGAAATCGCTGGAGTTGTTTTTTATCAGTAATCTCATCTGGGAATTTAGTTGCGAATTCTAAAACTCGCTGGATAGGTTCAATGGAACCTTGACAAATATTATGTCCGAGAAATCGTACATTTGTTTGAAACAAATGCATCTTGGGTTTAGAAATAACTAAGCCATTCTGAATAATGACTTGTTTGAATATATGCAGATGTTTAAAGTGATTTTCTAACGTTTTGGAGAAAACAAGAATATCATCTATATAGACAATAATAAAATCCATATACGGATTAAAAATATCATTCATGATTTTCTGAAATTCGGATGGGGCATTTTTTAATCCGAAGGGCATGACGTTCCATTCGTATTGCCCAAAAGGCACATTAAAGGCAGTCTTATAAGTATGAGTTTTATCAATCTGTATTTGCCAGTAACCTGATTTTAAATCAAATTTAGAGAATATGTTAGCATCATATAATCTAGAAAGTAAATCTCTTTTATTTGGGATTGGATACCGAATCCATTGCAGGACTTTATTCAGAGGTTTATAATTAATAACTAATCGAGGTATACCTCTTTCTTTTTCTGCAGCGTTGTTGACATAAAAAGCGGTGCAAGACCAGGGGGATTTTGAAGGTTTGATGAGTCCTTTATGTAAGAGACTATCAATCTCTTTTTTGCAGAATTCAACTAGTTCGGCGTTCATCTGACAGGGTCGAGATTTGGTTGGAATTTTGTCTTCAGTGAAGCTATCTTCATAAGGAAGAGAAACAATGTGTTTTTTACGATTCCAAAAAGCATTTGGGTGATCGGCACATATATCAGTTATTAATTGAGAAGAAATGGTTCCTATTTTTTCTTGTACTTTAACAGGTTTTAACGTATCCGCAACATTAATACTCATTATTTCTAATTGCAGAAAATTGAGCTGATTTTGTTTCATGTTAATTATAGCATTAATATCACGTGTGATAGGTTGAGTAACAAACGGATAAGAAATAGGCTGATTTTTATAAGTAGCTCGAAAGCCATTAGCATCAATATGAGTATAAGGATAAATAGCATTTATAAAAGGAGTTCCTAAAATAATTGGAGGATATATTTGATTCTTTACTAAAAAGAAGAAGTGAGGAATACAAACTTTATCACGGCAAATATGAGCATGAGGCAATTTATAATTAATGTCTAAAGAATGGCCAGTTGCAGATTTTACCATGTGCGTGGTTTTTTCAAAGTACTTAGTGGGAATCAATCCCTCTTGAATACAACTAACGTCTGCCCCACTGTCAATCATGGCGACATTAGTAAAAAAGAATTCTTTGTTTATTAAAATGGTACAATTAATATACCATTTATGAGCAGTGACAATTTGTAGCATGCCCAAGAAAGAATCATTATACGGGGTTTCTTCATTTAATTTATCAAGTTGCAAAGAGTCCTTACTAGCAGAGTTTTCGTTAGGACCTTTTTCGTCTGAAGAAGTTGAATCTGAAACAATCTCCTGACCTTCGAGTTTTGAAAGGCGATGATCATTAATCAGCTGATTTTGTTTTAAAGAAACAATTTCTTTTTTAAGTTTTTCAACTTCGACTTTTAAATCGTTAAGAGTGGTATCTTTACCAGGAGTTCTGCTTAGAGCTAATCTGCGATTAACTTCAGCTAAGGAATAAGTCAAAGGCTGATTTTCAAAATCATCTTTCCCTGTGGTGGAAGAAGACGGATTTTTTTGAGTAGCAAAATTAAGAATTTTTTCACGAAGTTTTTCATCCGTGACGTCCTTTAATAATTCTAAAACATTTTCAGCAGTAAGTGTTTTAAGATCAAAGTCAAGCTCTTCAAATTGAGCTTGGAGTTTATACATAGTTTCATCACAATTACACGTAGGATTATCACAATCAGCACAATTGTCCTTAGAATCATGTAATTCTATGTCATCTTCGGAAGTGGTGGAAGAATAATTATTTTCAGAATCGGAAGTATATAATAAATTATAAACTTCATCATGAACTTCATCCGAAAGATTCAAAGTTTTTAATTTTTGCAATTTGCAGTTGGGGGCTATATGACCATATTGGTGGCATCTATGACACTTAATTTTTGATAAAGGGCGTTTGGAATAATTTTTTGAAAATCGAGTGGATTTTCGGAAGGTCTTGCGAGCTTCTCTTTCTTCCTTACTTCTTCTTCGAGGATGTTTGGATTTGGATTGATATTTAGATGACTTATTGGGTTTTTGAGGCGATGGTTTTTCCATGCCAAATTGTTCACAAAAGTCACCTAATTGAGATTTCTCCCTGAGTTTATCAAGCTTGATCTGTCTAGCCAATTTTAACTCATTACAAAGGGCTAACCCTTCTTGAGTACAGGCTACGATCAGTTGACCATAGGTCTTGTCCTTATATGGGATCTCACCAAAGGATCCTCGAAGAGTTTTTCGAACACGTTCAGCAAATAAGGGAGGAAGACCATCTATGAATTTAGCTTTCCAGTGTTCGTATTTACTTTCGGGTAAATCCATAACCCGACTAAGAAAGGTATCTTTATACCAACGGAATTCACCAAGATGGCGACATTTCAAACCATTAAGAAGAGTTCTAATGTTTTCATGGTGGTTTGTAAATCTTCCACCAAAATGCTCTATAATGGTTAGCATAAGGGTATAGACGGCATCCGATCTTCCTGCCGCAAGAGTTCGGCCAAGGTTATCAATGCCTTCTGTGGGGTTTGTGGCGTTGTAGATGGCCTCTCGTTCTGTATTAGTCAAGAAATTATCCCACCAACCACGAAGTTGGCCAGTGAATCCAGCAACAATCATTTTACAGATTGTTTGATCGGATCTGTCTTTCGCCGAGGCTCGTGTAGCTGTACAAATTGTAGAGTACATAGACATACGATGGATTAAAATGGAGATTTGTCTATCGGATAAACCATCAATATTCCATTCATAAATGGCTTCACCGTTATAAGAAGTGTTTGTAATATTCCAATCCCTTTCCTCTATCAGAACATCTTGAGGAGTAGGA
This sequence comes from Capsicum pubescens, assembly GCA_030864215.1. Taxonomy (NCBI): domain Eukaryota; kingdom Viridiplantae; phylum Streptophyta; class Magnoliopsida; order Solanales; family Solanaceae; genus Capsicum; species Capsicum pubescens. Next base: position 280,970,803 of record CM061543.1, on the reverse strand, counting down.
CGAGGATAATACGCGGTAGTCATGCGGGGAATATCGGCATACCTTTTGCCTGGTTGTTTTTTCATTATTCCCCTGAGTTTATTAAGTTCAGTGGCGAGGACTTCGCCCGTATTGTCTGCGGAGTTGATATTATCAGCAAAATTTGACTCAATAGTTTGAATATGTTCATCAGACATGTTTAGAGGTTGGAGATTCAAAGTAGAGAATTTTTTGTCCAAAAGAGTTTCGAGATGTTTGAGAGATGAGGTGGTAGCAAAACCTTCTATCTCTAGAGGTTGTTGAATTCCTGGTTTAGAGAAGATGAAATTATCATTGGTTTCAGGTGCTTCGGAAGTCGAAGCAATATTTGAAGAGTCCTTTTGGACACTGAGTTTATTGATTAGATGAACAAGTTCATCTAGTTTTGAATCAAGAGAACTAATATGTTCCCCAAGAACTTTAACATAAAGACTTAAATAATTATTTTGAGAAATAAGATTATTTATTTCAGAAACCGTGACACGACCAATATCATCACTAATGAATTTCTGAAAAGCGGAGAATGTTAGTCCAGTATTATTTGGTAAAATAAAAGCAGATTGAGGAGGATAATGAGATTGAGTAGTCGTACCGTCAGGATGTTGGTAGGATCTCTCAATCAATTTGATGTATGAAGGCAAATAAGCAGACATGAACCATGGAATGAAAAAGATAATTTGATTGTGTAGTGTACACATCTCATAAAATTCCTCGGAAATATTCCGTAATTCATCTTTAGAGTAGGTTTCAAAAAACCAATTTCTAAAAGTCGACCATTTTTCAGAGAAAAATTCCTTTTGAATATATTTTCTGGCCTGTGAGCCAGGACTAAAATCAAGGATTTGTCTTAACATAATTAAACCGAATTTATATCAAATTCCATTTCGGAAGGAGTTGGTTTATCATTATCAATATCCTGAACAATATTTGTTTTGGGATCAATTCTAATTTGTTCCACGTGTCTAGGCGCAGAAAGAATTTCAGTAGAGTCTAAAGTATGTAAAGATGCAGCGCATTTCCTAGCAGGACCATAAACTGGTGGAGTAATAGGTTCAATTGGAGATATATGCTGAATTTGGGGTAGTTTTCTTGAAATATGAAAAGAGTTTCGATAGACAGGAAGACTATTGTCAAATTGTAGACAAATCTGTCCATCTGAATTTTGAGTTACATGAGTTAACTCAGAATTTGTTGCTTCTTGTGCTAATTGTTTGGAAGAAGTAACAGAATTTAGGATCCAGGTTTGAGGGAAATCTATTTCTTCCCACCGAATTGGTCGTCGAGTAGTTATTTTGGATTTAATAAAATTGGTCTCAATAAGCAGAGTACAATCAGAATTATCATCCATCAATTTACATCGAGGATTTAAAGTAGATAACAGACGATAATATATGCGATAAGATAAACCAATAAGCTCAGATCCAGGAGCATAATTGTAGCCATGAGTTTTAATATTCAGAGTTAAAGCATGAAGAATATTAACATCAGTTAATGATAATAACAGATTAGGCTGAGTATTAAAGTAAACAGGGCCATAAGCCAGAGTAGATTCAACAGAACCCATAAGAGATTTTCGAAAATTTAAATTTCTAGCATCTCTTAGAGCTGCCAAAAAGGTTTCTGGTAGGCCTTTTAAAGTCAAAGGACGGAAAGCGATTTGGACTAAGCCAATATGCATATAATTAAAATTGCGTTTAAACACGTCAACATCATGTTTATTCAGTAGTTGAATAGTTTGTTCATCAGCATTTAAAGCAAGAGATTGCTCTGTAGTTTTTATAATTTGCTTGTGCTTGATTTTATCAAAAAACCCATATTCATAGATTGTTTTTAATTCTACCTTTGGAATTGTCCATTTATTCAGAAGATCCATATTTTGAGGTAAATCTACCTCTTCGAGTTTAGTACTTTTCGTACTAACTTCTCCCATATCCATGATTTTTATAATCATGTTCATACTAGTCGTTTTTCACCATCTCTAGTATATTTACCAAGAAAGTTCCTAGGCTCTGATACCATTTAACAGGATCTCACAGACTGATCTATGGATCAGTCTACCAGACCACGTAAATAATATCGGAACAAGCTTAAGTCGGAAAACCGAACCGAAGCACCAACCGATTTAACAGGATCTCACAGACTGATCAATGGATCAGTCTACCAGACCACGTAAATAATATCGGAACAAGCTTAAGTCGGAAAACCGAACCGAAGCACCAACCGAAATAGAATTTCTGACTGTATGGTGAATTTCACCCAGGCAAGGGGCCTGTCAAATACCAGTAAACCCATGTGTCTAGAAGTTCTAATTGTGCAAAAATACGCCCTTTTCCCTTCAATACGGGCTTCAAAGGCACAACTCTCTAGACGAAGCCACAAAGGCAAAGTTTACTGATATTGACTGTACCGCCATCCCGGAACCAAGTCGGAGAATTCTATCTAAGTAGAGTCTGGATCTTTCAAGGTTAACATACCTTGAGAGGTTAGAAGACTAGTATGAACATAAAAGAGTCTAGCCGGACATGGGTCACGGCGTAGATCTGGGAGAGTTTAGAAGAAAATTAAACTAACAAAACTAAAAAGTTAAATATGTACCTGGAGGGCCGGCGTCGGAATAGTAGAAGAAACTTTCTTTATTTATGTAGCCGGAGGCTTTTTACCTGGAGGGCCGGCGTCGGAATATAGTTGAGACTACCAAGAAATCGCTGGAGTTGTTTTTTATCAGTAATCTCATCTGGGAATTTAGTTGCGAATTCTAAAACTCGCTGGATAGGTTCAATGGAACCTTGACAAATATTATGTCCGAGAAATCGTACATTTGTTTGAAACAAATGCATCTTGGGTTTAGAAATAACTAAGCCATTCTGAATAATGACTTGTTTGAATATATGCAGATGTTTAAAGTGATTTTCTAACGTTTTGGAGAAAACAAGAATATCATCTATATAGACAATAATAAAATCCATATACGGATTAAAAATATCATTCATGATTTTCTGAAATTCGGATGGGGCATTTTTTAATCCGAAGGGCATGACGTTCCATTCGTATTGCCCAAAAGGCACATTAAAGGCAGTCTTATAAGTATGAGTTTTATCAATCTGTATTTGCCAGTAACCTGATTTTAAATCAAATTTAGAGAATATGTTAGCATCATATAATCTAGAAAGTAAATCTCTTTTATTTGGGATTGGATACCGAATCCATTGCAGGACTTTATTCAGAGGTTTATAATTAATAACTAATCGAGGTATACCTCTTTCTTTTTCTGCAGCGTTGTTGACATAAAAAGCGGTGCAAGACCAGGGGGATTTTGAAGGTTTGATGAGTCCTTTATGTAAGAGACTATCAATCTCTTTTTTGCAGAATTCAACTAGTTCGGCGTTCATCTGACAGGGTCGAGATTTGGTTGGAATTTTGTCTTCAGTGAAGCTATCTTCATAAGGAAGAGAAACAATGTGTTTTTTACGATTCCAAAAAGCATTTGGGTGATCGGCACATATATCAGTTATTAATTGAGAAGAAATGGTTCTTATTTTTTCTTGTACTTTAACAGGTTTTAACGTATCCGCAACATTAATACTCATTATTTCTAATTGCAGAAAATTGAGCTGATTTTGTTTCATGTTAATTATAGCATTAATATCACGTGTGATAGGTTGAGTAACAAACGGATAAGAAATAGGCTGATTTTTATAAGTAGCTCGAAAGCCATTAGCATCAATATGAGTATAAGGATAAATAGCATTTATAAAAGGAGTTCCTAAAATAATTGGAGGATATATTTGATTCTTTACTAAAAAGAAGAAGTGAGGAATACAAACTTTATCACGGCAAATATGAGCATGAGGCAATTTATAATTAATGTCTAAAGAATGGCCAGTTGCAGATTTTACCATGTGCGTGGTTTTTTCAAAGTACTTAGTGGGAATCAATCCCTCTTGAATACAACTAACGTCTGCCCCACTGTCAATCATGGCGACATTAGTAAAAAAGAATTCTTTGTTTATTAAAATGGTACAATTAATATACCATTTATGAGCAGTGACAATTTGTAGCATGCCCAAGAAAGAATCATTATACGGGGTTTCTTCATTTAATTTATCAAGTTGCAAAGAGTCCTTACTAGCAGAGTTTTCGTTAGGACCTTTTTCGTCTGAAGAAGTTGAATCTGAAACAATCTCCTGACCTTCGAGTTTTGAAAGGCGATGATCATTAATCAGCTGATTTTGTTTTAAAGAAACAATTTCTTTTTTAAGTTTTTCAACTTCGACTTTTAAATCGTTAAGAGTGGTATCTTTACCAGGAGTTCTGCTTAGAGCTAATCTGCGATTAACTTCAGCTAAGGAATAAGTCAAAGGCTGATTTTCAAAATCATCTTTCCCTGTGGTGGAAGAAGACGGATTTTTTTGAGTAGCAAAATTAAGAATTTTTTCACGAAGTTTTTCATCCGTGACGTCCTTTAATAATTCTAAAACATTTTCAGCAGTAAGTGTTTTAAGATCAAAGTCAAGCTCTTCAAATTGAGCTTGGAGTTTATACATAGTTTCATCACAATTACACGTAGGATTATCACAATCAGCACAATTGTCCTTAGAATCATGTAATTCTATGTCATCTTCGGAAGTGGTGGAAGAATAATTATTTTCAGAATCGGAAGTATATAATAAATTATAAACTTCATCATGAACTTCATCCGAAAGATTCAAAGTTTTTAATTTTTGCAATTTGCAGTTGGGGGCTATATGACCATATTGGTGGCATCTATGACACTTAATTTTTGATAAAGGGCGTTTGGAATAATTTTTTGAAAATCGAGTGGATTTTCGGAAGGTCTTGCGAGCTTCTCTTTCTTCCTTACTTCTTCTTCGAGGATGTTTGGATTTGGATTGATATTTAGATGACTTATTGGGTTTTTGAGGCGATGGTTTTTCCATGCCAAATTGTTCACAAAAGTCACCTAATTGAGATTTCTCCCTGAGTTTATCAAGCTTGATCTGTCTAGCCAATTTTAACTCATTACAAAGGGCTAACCCTTCTTGAGTACAGGCTACGATCAGTTGACCATAGGTCTTGTCCTTATATGGGATCTCACCAAAGGATCCTCGAAGAGTTTTTCGAACACGTTCAGCAAATAAGGGAGGAAGACCATCTATGAATTTAGCTTTCCAGTGTTCGTATTTACTTTCGGGTAAATCCATAACCCGACTAAGAAAGGTATCTTTATACCAACGGAATTCACCAAGATGGCGACATTTCAAACCATTAAGAAGAGTTCTAATGTTTTCATGGTGGTTTGTAAATCTTCCACCAAAATGCTCTATAATGGTTAGCATAAGGGTATAGACGGCATCCGATCTTCCTGCCGCAAGAGTTCGGCCAAGGTTATCAATGCCTTCTGTGGGGTTTGTGGCGTTGTAGATGGCCTCTCGTTCTGTATTAGTCAAGAAATTATCCCACCAACCACGAAGTTGGCCAGTGAATCCAGCAACAATCATTTTACAGATTGTTTGATCGGATCTGTCTTTCGCCGAGGCTCGTGTAGCTGTACAAATTGTAGAGTACATAGACATACGATGGATTAAAATGGAGATTTGTCTATCGGATAAACCATCAATATTCCATTCATAAATGGCTTCACCGTTATAAGAAGTGTTTGTAATATTCCAATCCCTTTCCTCTATCAGAACATCTTGAGGAGTAGGACGAGGATAATACGCGGTAGTCATGCGGGGAATATCGGCATACCTTTTGCCTGGTTGTTTTTTCATTATTCCCCTGAGTTTATTAAGTTCAGTGGCGAGGACTTCGCCCGTATTGTCTGCGGAGTTGATATTATCAGCAAAATTTGACTCAATAGTTTGAATATGTTCATCAGACATGTTTAGAGGTTGGAGATTCAAAGTAGAGAATTTTTTGTCCAAAAGAGTTTCGAGATGTTTGAGAGATGAGGTGGTAGCAAAACCTTCTATCTCTAGAGGTTGTTGAATTCCTGGTTTAGAGAAGATGAAATTATCATTGGTTTCAGGTGCTTCGGAAGTCGAAGCAATATTTGAAGAGTCCTTTTGGACACTGAGTTTATTGATTAGATGAACAAGTTCATCTAGTTTTGAATCAAGAGAACTAATATGTTCCCCAAGAACTTTAACATAAAGACTTAAATAATTATTTTGAGAAATAAGATTATTTATTTCAGAAACCGTGACACGACCAATATCATCACTAATGAATTTCTGAAAAGCGGAGAATGTTAGTCCAGTATTATTTGGTAAAATAAAAGCAGATTGAGGAGGATAATGAGATTGAGTAGTCGTACCGTCAGGATGTTGGTAGGATCTCTCAATCAATTTGATGTATGAAGGCAAATAAGCAGACATGAACCATGGAATGAAAAAGATAATTTGATTGTGTAGTGTACACAATAAAAGTTCTGGTAAAAATTAAAATACAAAATATAGAAATAGAAACGCTAGCTTTAATAGATCCAGGATGTACTAGCTGTTTAATTAACAAAGCAATAGTACCAGAACATCTAATAAAACTACTTGAAAGACCCATACTAGCCACTCAAATGGATGGCACTCAGAATGTTAATCGATATTATATAGAAAATGCGCAAATAAGTTTCTTAAATACTTGTAATCAATTTTACAACCCAGTCTATAAGGTAAATAGAATATTAGCTAGAGATTTAAACATAGGCTCAGACTTTGTCATAGGATTAAAATTTTGTATACAAGATAAAGGAGGATGTCTTCTGACAAGAGACGGGATAATGTTATTTAAAGATCTAACTTACACACCAGTTCAGACAAAAATCCTGCCTACAATACATAGAACATTAAATACGAATAAAAAGAAAACTCTTCAAGAGCCTTGCTGCGAAGATTGCCAAAATACACAATGCAGCAACCTGTCGAAAGAAAATACAAAAAATTATACTCTACTTAATGTAGAAGGAGAGGAATATTTAGAACCTATAGAGAAGGAATATACGTTAATTAGTATAGAAACCCAATTCTATAATTTCAGGAAAGGAATAGATAAAATAGGGATAATAAACGGCCCAAAAGATTTAGACAATATAATATCTATATTAGACAAAATGGAAATAATAGGAGAAAAGCCATTAGCTCATTGGGATGCTAATGAATTAACGTGTAAATTAGATATTATAAACCCAGAATATACTATAAAAACAGCCCCTATAGAAGCAAATAATGAAGACACTAATGAATTTGATACACAGATAAAGGAACTTTTAAAGTTAGGAGTAATAAGAAGATCTACATCTAAACATAGATCAGCAGCTTTTATAGTGAGAAATCATAGTGAGCAAGTAAGAGGAAAAGCTCGTATGGTTATAAATTACAAAAGATTAAATGATAATACCAGAACAGACGCATATAAACTACCAGACAAGAATGAATTAATCAATAGAATCCAAAATAAAAGGATATATAGCAAATTTGACTGTAAATCCGGATATTGGCAAGTAAAGATGCATCCAGAAAGCATCGAATGGACAGCATTCACATGTCCCGGAGGACATTTCGAATGGTTAGTCATGCCTTTCGGATTAAAGACAGCCCCACCAATTTTTCAACGAAAAATGGATAACATTTTCGGAGAATATAAGCATTTCATATTAGTCTATGTAGATGATATTTTAGTATTCAGTCAAAACATGCAAGAACATCTAGGACATTTACAAATAGTCTTTAGATTATTCGTCAAACATGGAATAATAGTAAGTAAAAAGAAGATGGAATTATGTAAAACCTATATTAATTTCTTAGGAATAACATTAGGAAATGGAAAGGTAAAATTACAACCACATATAGCCAAAAAGGTATTAGAAATGCCAGATAAACTAGAAAAAACAAAAGATTTACAAAAATTTCTAGGTTTAGTAAATTATGCTAGAAATTTCATACAAGATTTAGGAAAAATAGCTGGACCCTTATATGCCAAAACAGGTAGTAAAGGACAGAAAAATTTCAACATAGAGGATGTAAAATTAGTCCAAAAAATAAAGGAAAAAGTAAAAAATATTCCAGATTTAAAAATACCATTAGAATCAGATTATCTAATTATTCAAACCGATGGAAGCGATTTAGGATGGGGAGCTATCCTAAAAGCTAGACCAAATAAATACAGTAATAAAAACGAAGAACAAATATGTGGTTACCAGAGCGGAGCTTATAAAGAAAAAGGGAATAAAAGCTCTATAGATTTAGAAGTATTGGCAATAATATATGGGCTAAATAGTTTTAAGTTATATATATTAAATAAAGAAGAAATTTTAGTCAGAACAGATTGTGAAGCCATAGTAAAATTTCACCAGAAAATAAATGATAAAACTAGCAGTAGGAGAAGATGGTTAAACTTTTTAGATACAATATCTATCTATAAAAATATTATTTTCGAACATATTAAGGGAAAAGAAAATGACTTAGCTGACCAACTAAGTCGACTACAGTTAGGAATAAATAAATAAAGCTGAGTTTTATTTATTTGTTTTCAGCATGAGACCAACAAGCCAGCCTCCTGCAGATAAGGGCAAAGGCATAGGTACTTCATCAGACTCCTACCAACAGAGTGTATTAGGTAATCTAAATTTTAGACCAATAGACTCTATAGAAGCAATGGAAAGAATTTATTTTGGACCTTTCAATTTAGTTGCATATCCAGAAAGTAATATATCATTTAGAGTAAGACCAGACTATGTTTTAGACAGACCTCAAAAATGTTTAGTAGATAACTTATGGATTTCATATAATAAACAGAATCGTAACCACTTTATGGCCTCTATGAATTCGCTATGTCAATACATGGCAGAAAAGAGCAAGCCAAAATTTAAATATTATGTAGTTATTCATGGTAAGACAAATGGTATTTTTCATACTTGGATAGAGGTATTAGAATCCATACAAGGTTTTAAGACTCCACTTTTTAAAGGTTTTAATGACTTTACTGAAGCCGCTAATCATGCTAGAGGATACCTAGGACCAAACTACTATATATCTCCTTCACTAAGACAAAACCCAGACAAAATACCCCAGTATAATGTACAGAAAGACACAGGGAAAATAATTTTCTGTGATCATTGTTCTTCCATGACTGAGAACTTCAAGAAACTCAACGCTCAGAAAGAAGCTCTCCTTATGGAAAATACAAGACTTATCAAACAGGTACAAGTATTAGAAGCAAGGCTTCAGATCAAAATGAAGACTGATGCTGGTACTCAGACACATAAACAGAGTTCTCCATCTCCTCAAAAAATGGATGAGGCGGGTGTGCATTTCCCTCTAAATGCTCAGAAATCCACTGTACCGGATGTTGGTACAGCTAGTCCGGTTCAAACGGTAACCGGTAAAGACAAATCAAATCCGTTCAAGGCTGTCACTTTGCCAAAAAGTGAAGATGAAGATTGTTCTTCATCAAGACAAAAGAAAGAAAGATCGAGTAGTAAGACTTCAAAAAGGATATCAATCTCCAGAAAGAAGAATGAAACCATAGAGACTATAATTAAGCAAACACTAGATAAATTCTTCAGCCAGCAGACTCAAGATAAACATATAAATGAACAACCTGGTACAAGCACAGATAGATTAGTTCCAGAAGAAGATATGGTATCAGAAGAAGACATAAATGAAGATAATAATTTCCAAGATGCTCAGGATCCTCACGAAGACGATGACTCAGGAATGAGTTTCGATTCAATTACCCTGCACAACTTGGATACTTAGTTGAGAAGAAGACAATCCAGAAAAAGACAAGACTATACTAAGTAAATAAAGTTGTAGGTGGGAATGCCCACTTTGTGTCCTGTAAATAATAAAGTTATGTAAAAGTCAAGTCCGTGTCAGAAAAGATGCTTCCTTTATCACTACTTTCTCAAAAAGAAAGAAAAACTGAGAGGCACGCGTCTGACAAAGTCAAGAAAGAAACAATAATGCATGTGACGATGGGGCCCAATGTGTACCCGACAAGCATTATTACGATTCTTTCTTATCTTTATCTTTTAAAGTGTCGGCCACATATAGAGAGGCCACGTAGTTGTGTTTACGACCACTCCTTTCCCTTAGTTTTTGCCTATAAAAAGGGCTTAAGACTTAGTAGTAAGGTATGAAGGGAAAAAACCAAAAAAAAAAACCACAACATATTCCTCTTCCCTCTCAATGTGTATAACCTTCCCTGAAACCCATAAAATCCATCCCTTGTAAAACATCCAGTGGTGTAATATTTAGAGAGTTTATAAACGTTTCAAGTTCTGTTTCAGTCTTAAGGGGGTTCCCGAAAGGGAAACCTCTCCCCTAGTTACTTCATGTAAGTTCTTATTTACACTTATGTTTTTCCCACAAAAATATTTATGAAGTTTTATTTCTTTTAAACATCATGTAAATGTATGTAAATTTTATTACCCTTAGTATATGGTTAATCTTTTAACTTCTTAGTAACAACGATGGATTAACCTGTAAATTCCTAGGAATTCTGGCTTTGAAAGTCCGCTAAAGTCTGCTGAATAGACGCCAGGACATATGTTGTTAGCCAGGTAGAAATTCCGGGGTGTGGTTAAAGAAGAAGTTATTAAGAGTATAGGTTAAAAGAGAGAGATGAACAGGGTAAGATAAACAGGGTAATTCTGTTAAAAAAAAAAAAAAAAAAAAAAAAAAAAAAAAAAAAAAAAAAAAAAAAAAAAAAAACCAAACCGGGAAAAACGTAAGCTAAAAGAGCATACATAAGAAGAAACTATAGGAGAGAGGGAGTACTGAGTAGGATTTTTACATCATATTTATTGAAAAACAAACTCCAAGCTACTCCAAGCTAAGTGTCTATTTTTATTTATTGAGAAAACTACTCCAAGCTAAGTGTCTCTTTAATCTTAATGTGCATAGGTTTTATTGGTAAATTAACCTTAAGTAGCAATACCAAATTTAAATTAAAGGTAAATGATGTAGTTGAAATAATGGGTAATAAAGGCATAAGTCTTATAAAACCAATAAAAATAGATCCAGAAATATATGCAGGATTAGAATGGAATCTAAATAAATTTACAAAACCAAAGACTTTTACACCAGACTCACACTTACTATATACAACAAGTAAAGGTGAAACTTCGGTAAGATTTACAGATTATAACTATACTACAAAAAGAATTCTAGACGACGATGAAACCGAAAGTAATGTAGAAACAGAAAGTGAATTTATGAATATAGAAGTTTTACAAGAAGGATATGAAGTAGATATAGCAATAGAAAAAGCAGAAAATCTAGCAGAAGAACATAAAAACATAACTTTTAAATGTAAAGGATGTCAAAAAGGCAATATGTTAATAAACGAATGTAGGGAACATTTCAGAACCTGCTTGAAACGCAGTGATAATTTAGGATATAGAAATAATGAACCCTTCCTAAATAAATTCGAAGAAGATACATTTTCAGTATTAAGTTCTAATATTAGTTACAAAGAATTAGCTGAATTAGAACCAGCCAGCTCCTCTAGTGCTAGCCCTTTCCAACAAACGAATCCTAATCCTCAACCAATAGATTACAGTACAGGAAATGTACCTAGAAGACCTGCAATAAGAGTAAACCCAGACACAGAAGTAAAAGACTACATAAAACCAGCAGGAAAAAGAATGCCCATAGAAGAACCTATTAAACTCCAAGAAGGAGGTAGTAAAGGAAAAATCTTAAATATTGCAGCACACGATCCCCAAATGTGGGATACAGTAATAGATTTATGGAAAGGAATAGTAGCAGCTGATTACTTAAGACATTACACTGAAACCGATACAGAAACAATGTATAAATATTTAGAAACTTTCTTAGGAGAATCCGCTAAAGCTACGTGGGAAAGTTTTAAAACTAATTGCCCACATGATTTTCAAATATTATTAAGTATGGGACCAAATCCCTATAATTTTACAAATAAAATGCACATGTTATTAACTGGAAAAGATCCGAATAGTGGATTGATAGCTTTACAAAAAGAAGCATTAATAAAATTAGAACAATTAAGCATTTCACACTGGGTATACATAAAGAAATTTTTACAAGATTATTTCTATTATTGTACCATAAGTGGAAACACGTTTAATGAAGAATTAGGTAAAAAATTATTTAATAAATTACCTGGAGCATTAGGAAGAGAAATAGAAGATAGATGGTATAAAAGAGATGGGGTAGCAGCAAACCCGAATTTTAAATGGACAATAGGACATAGAGCACAACATATAATGGATATCTTAACGGAAAAATGTACAAATATACAGATACAAAAACAACTAAAAAGAAATGAAATGAATTTCTGTAAATCAGTTATATACACAACCCAGAATTACGATCAAAAACCACATAAAAAATACAGGAAACAAAATAAACAAAAACCATATGGTAGAAAACAATATTTCTTACGAAAATCAAAAGCTAAAAAACCCTGGTTAAATAGGGATAGACATGTTAGAAAATATAGAAATGATAGAAATTACAGAAATAAGCTAGAATGTTATACGTGTGGCAGTACAGATCATTTAGCCAATATATGCCCCAAAAGAAATAATAATAGAACAAGAAATTCTCAGCTAATAGAAGATTTTCAAGAAACACTTTTAAATGTCGATGAATACATGTCAGATACAAAAAGTATATATTCCATAATTAGCATTGATATAACTGATCAAGATAATAAATCTGTTTCTTCAGACTCAGAGGAAGATAACTTAGTCAATGAATTAGGCCAAGAGATAGATGATCTAGATTTGAATAACCTAGTAATAAATAATCTAATGAATGTCACACAAGAATGTGAACATGATTTCCAACGGAATAAGGGTTTAGATAGTAATAGGTGTCGCAAATGTAGTTGGTACCCAAGTAAAGATAATAGGGCAAAATGTAAAAAATGTTACTTAGAAGCATGTATAAATTGTATAGAAAATACTTTAAAAATAAAAGTAGAATCACAAACCAATAATGGACAAAAATATACAAATAATCAGATTTTAAATCTAAGGGTATCTACCTTAGAAACTCGATTAAATGATCTAGAACAAAGATTAACTACTCTAGAAAAAGGAAAAATGAAAGAAGAAATAGAGACCCAAGAGACAGTAGGCACAGTACATTTAGATAAACTAGAAGCAGAACTTATGAACACAGAAAAGAATAACACAACTCTTATATGTAATGAAGACAAAGAATTCTCTACTATAAAAGTTCTGGTAAAAATTAAAATACAAAATATAGAAATAGAAACGCTAGCTTTAATAGATCCAGGATGTACTAGCTGTTTAATTAACAAAGCAATAGTACCAGAACATCTAATAAAACTACTTGAAAGACCCATACTAGCCACTCAAATGGATGGCACTCAGAATGTTAATCGATATTATATAGAAAATGCGCAAATAAGTTTCTTAAATACTTGTAATCAATTTTACAACCCAGTCTATAAGGTAAATAGAATATTAGCTAGAGATTTAAACATAGGCTCAGACTTTGTCATAGGATTAAAATTTTGTATACAAGATAAAGGAGGATGTCTTCTGACAAGAGACGGGATAATGTTATTTAAAGATCTAACTTACACACCAGTTCAGACAAAAATCCTGCCTACAATACATAGAACATTAAATACGAATAAAAAGAAAACTCTTCAAGAGCCTTGCTGCGAAGATTGCCAAAATACACAATGCAGCAACCTGTCGAAAGAAAATACAAAAAATTATACTCTACTTAATGTAGAAGGAGAGGAATATTTAGAACCTATAGAGAAGGAATATACGTTAATTAGTATAGAAACCCAATTCTATAATTTCAGGAAAGGAATAGATAAAATAGGGATAATAAACGGCCCAAAAGATTTAGACAATATAATATCTATATTAGACAAAATGGAAATAATAGGAGAAAAGCCATTAGCTCATTGGGATGCTAATGAATTAACGTGTAAATTAGATATTATAAACCCAGAATATACTATAAAAACAGCCCCTATAGAAGCAAATAATGAAGACACTAATGAATTTGATACACAGATAAAGGAACTTTTAAAGTTAGGAGTAATAAGAAGATCTACATCTAAACATAGATCAGCAGCTTTTATAGTGAGAAATCATAGTGAGCAAGTAAGAGGAAAAGCTCGTATGGTTATAAATTACAAAAGATTAAATGATAATACCAGAACAGACGCATATAAACTACCAGACAAGAATGAATTAATCAATAGAATCCAAAATAAAAGGATATATAGCAAATTTGACTGTAAATCCGGATATTGGCAAGTAAAGATGCATCCAGAAAGCATCGAATGGACAGCATTCACATGTCCCGGAGGACATTTCGAATGGTTAGTCATGCCTTTCGGATTAAAGACAGCCCCACCAATTTTTCAACGAAAAATGGATAACATTTTCGGAGAATATAAGCATTTCATATTAGTCTATGTAGATGATATTTTAGTATTCAGTCAAAACATGCAAGAACATCTAGGACATTTACAAATAGTCTTTAGATTATTCGTCAAACATGGAATAATAGTAAGTAAAAAGAAGATGGAATTATGTAAAACCTATATTAATTTCTTAGGAATAACATTAGGAAATGGAAAGGTAAAATTACAACCACATATAGCCAAAAAGGTATTAGAAATGCCAGATAAACTAGAAAAAACAAAAGATTTACAAAAATTTCTAGGTTTAGTAAATTATGCTAGAAATTTCATACAAGATTTAGGAAAAATAGCTGGACCCTTATATGCCAAAACAGGTAGTAAAGGACAGAAAAATTTCAACATAGAGGATGTAAAATTAGTCCAAAAAATAAAGGAAAAAGTAAAAAATATTCCAGATTTAAAAATACCATTAGAATCAGATTATCTAATTATTCAAACCGATGGAAGCGATTTAGGATGGGGAGCTATCCTAAAAGCTAGACCAAATAAATACAGTAATAAAAACGAAGAACAAATATGTGGTTACCAGAGCGGAGCTTATAAAGAAAAAGGGAATAAAAGCTCTATAGATTTAGAAGTATTGGCAATAATATATGGGCTAAATAGTTTTAAGTTATATATATTAAATAAAGAAGAAATTTTAGTCAGAACAGATTGTGAAGCCATAGTAAAATTTCACCAGAAAATAAATGATAAAACTAGCAGTAGGAGAAGATGGTTAAACTTTTTAGATACAATATCTATCTATAAAAATATTATTTTCGAACATATTAAGGGAAAAGAAAATGACTTAGCTGACCAACTAAGTCGACTACAGTTAGGAATAAATAAATAAAGCTGAGTTTTATTTATTTGTTTTCAGCATGAGACCAACAAGCCAGCCTCCTGCAGATAAGGGCAAAGGCATAGGTACTTCATCAGACTCCTACCAACAGAGTGTATTAGGTAATCTAAATTTTAGACCAATAGACTCTATAGAAGCAATGGAAAGAATTTATTTTGGACCTTTCAATTTAGTTGCATATCCAGAAAGTAATATATCATTTAGAGTAAGACCAGACTATGTTTTAGACAGACCTCAAAAATGTTTAGTAGATAACTTATGGATTTCATATAATAAACAGAATCGTAACCACTTTATGGCCTCTATGAATTCGCTATGTCAATACATGGCAGAAAAGAGCAAGCCAAAATTTAAATATTATGTAGTTATTCATGGTAAGACAAATGGTATTTTTCATACTTGGATAGAGGTATTAGAATCCATACAAGGTTTTAAGACTCCACTTTTTAAAGGTTTTAATGACTTTACTGAAGCCGCTAATCATGCTAGAGGATACCTAGGACCAAACTACTATATATCTCCTTCACTAAGACAAAACCCAGACAAAATACCCCAGTATAATGTACAGAAAGACACAGGGAAAATAATTTTCTGTGATCATTGTTCTTCCATGACTGAGAACTTCAAGAAACTCAACGCTCAGAAAGAAGCTCTCCTTATGGAAAATACAAGACTTATCAAACAGGTACAAGTATTAGAAGCAAGGCTTCAGATCAAAATGAAGACTGATGCTGGTACTCAGACACATAAACAGAGTTCTCCATCTCCTCAAAAAATGGATGAGGCGGGTGTGCATTTCCCTCTAAATGCTCAGAAATCCACTGTACCGGATGTTGGTACAGCTAGTCCGGTTCAAACGGTAACCGGTAAAGACAAATCAAATCCGTTCAAGGCTGTCACTTTGCCAAAAAGTGAAGATGAAGATTGTTCTTCATCAAGACAAAAGAAAGAAAGATCGAGTAGTAAGACTTCAAAAAGGATATCAATCTCCAGAAAGAAGAATGAAACCATAGAGACTATAATTAAGCAAACACTAGATAAATTCTTCAGCCAGCAGACTCAAGATAAACATATAAATGAACAACCTGGTACAAGCACAGATAGATTAGTTCCAGAAGAAGATATGGTATCAGAAGAAGACATAAATGAAGATAATAATTTCCAAGATGCTCAGGATCCTCACGAAGACGATGACTCAGGAATGAGTTTCGATTCAATTACCCTGCACAACTTGGATACTTAGTTGAGAAGAAGACAATCCAGAAAAAGACAAGACTATACTAAGTAAATAAAGTTGTAGGTGGGAATGCCCACTTTGTGTCCTGTAAATAATAAAGTTATGTAAAAGTCAAGTCCGTGTCAGAAAAGATGCTTCCTTTATCACTACTTTCTCAAAAAGAAAGAAAAACTGAGAGGCACGCGTCTGACAAAGTCAAGAAAGAAACAATAATGCATGTGACGATGGGGCCCAATGTGTACCCGACAAGCATTATTACGATTCTTTCTTATCTTTATCTTTTAAAGTGTCGGCCACATATAGAGAGGCCACGTAGTTGTGTTTACGACCACTCCTTTCCCTTAGTTTTTGCCTATAAAAAGGGCTTAAGACTTAGTAGTAAGGGATGAATGGAAAAAACCAAAAAAAAAAAACCACAACATATTCCTCTTCCCTCTCAATGTGTATAACCTTCCCTGAAACCCATAAAATCCATCCCTTGTAAAACATCCAGTGGTGTAATATTTAGAAAGTTTATAAACGTCTCAAGTTCTGTTTCAGTCTTAAGGGGGTTCCCGAAAGGGAAACCTCTCCCCTAGTTACTTCATGTAAGTTCTTATTTACACTTATGTTTTTCCCACAAAAATATTTATGAAGTTTTATTTCTTTTAAACATCATGTAAATGTATGTAAATTTTATTACCCTTAGTATATGGTTAATCTTTTAACTTCTTAGTAACAACGATGGATTAACCTGTAAATTCCTAGGAATTCTGGCTTTGAAAGTCCGCTAAAGTCTGCTGAATAGACGCCAGGACATATGTTGTTAGCCAGGTAGAAATTCCGGGGTGTGGTTAAAGAAGAAGTTATTAAGAGTATAGGTTAAAAGAGAGAGATGAACAGGGTAAGATAAACAGGGTAATTCTGTTAAAAAAAAAAAAAAAAAAAAAAAAAAAAAAAAAAAAAAAAAAAAAAAAAAAAAAAAAAACCAAACCGGGAAAAACGTAAGCTAAAAGAGCATACATAAGAAGAAACTATAGGAGAGAGGGAGTACTGAGTAGGATTTTTACATCATATTTATTGAAAAACAAACTCCAACCGTTGGTTAGAGCAATAGAAAAAGCAGAAAATCTAGCAGAAGAACATAAAAACATAACTTTTAAAAATAGATTATAACTATACTACAAAAAGAATTCTAGACGACGATGAAACCGAAAGTAATGTAGAAACAGAAAGTGAATTTATGAATATAGAAGTTTTACAAGAAGGATATGAAGTAGATATAGCAATAGAAAAAGCAGAAAATCTAGCAGAAGAACATAAAAACATAACTTTTAAATGTAAAGGATGTCAAAAAGGCAATATGTTAATAAACGAATGTAGGGAACATTTCAGAACCTGCTTGAAACGCAGTGATAATTTAGGATATAGAAATAATGAACCCTTCCTAAATAAATTCGAAGAAGATACATTTTCAGTATTAAGTTCTAATATTAGTTACAAAGAATTAGCTGAATTAGAACCAGCCAGCTCCTCTAGTGCTAGCCCTTTCCAACAAACGAATCCTAATCCTCAACCAATAGATTACAGTACAGGAAATGTACCTAGAAGACCTGCAATAAGAGTAAACCCAGACACAGAAGTAAAAGACTACATAAAACCAGCAGGAAAAAGAATGCCCATAGAAGAACCTATTAAACTCCAAGAAGGAGGTAGTAAAGGAAAAATCTTAAATATTGCAGCACACGATCCCCAAATGTGGGATACAGTAATAGATTTATGGAAAGGAATAGTAGCAGCTGATTACTTAAGACATTACACTGAAACCGATACAGAAACAATGTATAAATATTTAGAAACTTTCTTAGGAGAATCCGCTAAAGCTACGTGGGAAAGTTTTAAAACTAATTGCCCACATGATTTTCAAATATTATTAAGTATGGGACCAAATCCCTATAATTTTACAAATAAAATGCACATGTTATTAACTGGAAAAGATCCGAATAGTGGATTGATAGCTTTACAAAAAGAAGCATTAATAAAATTAGAACAATTAAGCATTTCACACTGGGTATACATAAAGAAATTTTTACAAGATTATTTCTATTATTGTACCATAAGTGGAAACACGTTTAATGAAGAATTAGGTAAAAAATTATTTAATAAATTACCTGGAGCATTAGGAAGAGAAATAGAAGATAGATGGTATAAAAGAGATGGGGTAGCAGCAAACCCGAATTTTAAATGGACAATAGGACATAGAGCACAACATATAATGGATATCTTAACGGAAAAATGTACAAATATACAGATACAAAAACAACTAAAAAGAAATGAAATGAATTTCTGTAAATCAGTTATATACACAACCCAGAATTACGATCAAAAACCACATAAAAAATACAGGAAACAAAATAAACAAAAACCATATGGTAGAAAACAATATTTCTTACGAAAATCAAAAGCTAAAAAACCCTGGTTAAATAGGGATAGACATGTTAGAAAATATAGAAATGATAGAAATTACAGAAATAAGCTAGAATGTTATACGTGTGGCAGTACAGATCATTTAGCCAATATATGCCCCAAAAGAAATAATAATAGAACAAGAAATTCTCAGCTAATAGAAGATTTTCAAGAAACACTTTTAAATGTCGATGAATACATGTCAGATACAGAAAGTATATATTCCATAATTAGCATTGATATAACTGATCAAGATAATAAATCTGTTTCTTCAGACTCAGAGGAAGATAACTTAGTCAATGAATTAGGCCAAGAGATAGATGATCTAGATTTGAATAACCTAGTAATAAATAATCTAATGAATGTCACACAAGAATGTGAACATGATTTCCAACGGAATAAGGGTTTAGATAGTAATAGGTGTCGCATATGTAGTTGGTACCCAAGTAAAGATAATAGGGCAAAATGTAAAAAATGTTACTTAGAAGCATGTATAAATTGTATAGAAAATACTTTAAAAATAAAAGTAGAATCACAAACCAATAATGGACAAAAATATACAAATAATCAGATTTTAAATCTAAGGGTATCTACCTTAGAAACTCGATTAAATGATCTAGAACAAAGATTAACTACTCTAGAAAAAGGAAAAATGAAAGAAGAAATAGAGACCCAAGAGACAGTAGGCACAGTACATTTAGATAAACTAGAAGCAGAACTTATGAACACAGAAAAGAATAACACAACTCTTATATGTAATGAAGACAAAGAATTCTCTACTATAAAAGTTCTGGTAAAAATTAAAATACAAAATATAGAAATAGAAACGCTAGCTTTAATAGATCCAGGATGTACTAGCTGTTTAATTAACAAAGCAATAGTACCAGAACATCTAATAAAACTACTTGAAAGACCCATACTAGCCACTCAAATGGATGGCACTCAGAATGTTAATCGATATTATATAGAAAATGCGCAAATAAGTTTCTTAAATACTTGTAATCAATTTTACAACCCAGTCTATAAGGTAAATAGAATATTAGCTAGAGATTTAAACATAGGCTCAGACTTTGTCATAGGATTAAAATTTTGTATACAAGATAAAGGAGGATGTCTTCTGACAAGAGACGGGATAATGTTATTTAAAGATCTAACTTACACACCAGTTCAGACAAAAATCCTGCCTACAATACATAGAACATTAAATACGAATAAAAAGAAAACTCTTCAAGAGCCTTGCTGCGAAGATTGCCAAAATACACAATGCAGCAACCTGTCGAAAGAAAATACAAAAAATTATACTCTACTTAATGTAGAAGGAGAGGAATATTTAGAACCTATAGAGAAGGAATATACGTTAATTAGTATAGAAACCCAATTCTATAATTTCAGGAAAGGAATAGATAAAATAGGGATAATAAACGGCCCAAAAGATTTAGACAATATAATATCTATATTAGACAAAATGGAAATAATAGGAGAAAAGCCATTAGCTCATTGGGATGCTAATGAATTAACGTGTAAATTAGATATTATAAACCCAGAATATACTATAAAAACAGCCCCTATAGAAGCAAATAATGAAGACACTAATGAATTTGATACACAGATAAAGGAACTTTTAAAGTTAGGAGTAATAAGAAGATCTACATCTAAACATAGATCAGCAGCTTTTATAGTGAGAAATCATAGTGAGCAAGTAAGAGGAAAAGCTCGTATGGTTATAAATTACAAAAGATTAAATGATAATACCAGAACAGACGCATATAAACTACCAGACAAGAATGAATTAATCAATAGAATCCAAAATAAAAGGATATATAGCAAATTTGACTGTAAATCCGGATATTGGCAAGTAAAGATGCATCCAGAAAGCATCGAATGGACAGCATTCACATGTCCCGGAGGACATTTCGAATGGTTAGTCATGCCTTTCGGATTAAAGACAGCCCCACCAATTTTTCAACGAAAAATGGATAACATTTTCGGAGAATATAAGCATTTCATATTAGTCTATGTAGATGATATTTTAGTATTCAGTCAAAACATGCAAGAACATCTAGGACATTTACAAATAGTCTTTAGATTATTCGTCAAACATGGAATAATAGTAAGTAAAAAGAAGATGGAATTATGTAAAACCTATATTAATTTCTTAGGAATAACATTAGGAAATGGAAAGGTAAAATTACAACCACATATAGCCAAAAAGGTATTAGAAATGCCAGATAAACTAGAAAAAACAAAAGATTTACAAAAATTTCTAGGTTTAGTAAATTATGCTAGAAATTTCATACAAGATTTAGGAAAAATAGCTGGACCCTTATATGCCAAAACAGGTAGTAAAGGACAGAAAAATTTCAACATAGAGGATGTAAAATTAGTCCAAAAAATAAAGGAAAAAGTAAAAAATATTCCAGATTTAAAAATACCATTAGAATCAGATTATCTAATTATTCAAACCGATGGAAGCGATTTAGGATGGGGAGCTATCCTAAAAGCTAGACCAAATAAATACAGTAATAAAAACGAAGAACAAATATGTGGTTACCAGAGCGGAGCTTATAAAGAAAAAGGGAATAAAAGCTCTATAGATTTAGAAGTATTGGCAATAATATATGGGCTAAATAGTTTTAAGTTATATATATTAAATAAAGAAGAAATTTTAGTCAGAACAGATTGTGAAGCCATAGTAAAATTTCACCAGAAAATAAATGATAAAACTAGCAGTAGGAGAAGATGGTTAAACTTTTTAGATACAATATCTATCTATAAAAATATTATTTTCGAACATATTAAGGGAAAAGAAAATGACTTAGCTGACCAACTAAGTCGACTACAGTTAGGAATAAATAAATAAAGCTGAGTTTTATTTATTTGTTTTCAGCATGAGACCAACAAGCCAGCCTCCTGCAGATAAGGGCAAAGGCATAGGTACTTCATCAGACTCCTACCAACAGAGTGTATTAGGTAATCTAAATTTTAGACCAATAGACTCTATAGAAGCAATGGAAAGAATTTATTTTGGACCTTTCAATTTAGTTGCATATCCAGAAAGTAATATATCATTTAGAGTAAGACCAGACTATGTTTTAGACAGACCTCAAAAATGTTTAGTAGATAACTTATGGATTTCATATAATAAACAGAATCGTAACCACTTTATGGCCTCTATGAATTCGCTATGTCAATACATGGCAGAAAAGAGCAAGCCAAAATTTAAATATTATGTAGTTATTCATGGTAAGACAAATGGTATTTTTCATACTTGGATAGAGGTATTAGAATCCATACAAGGTTTTAAGACTCCACTTTTTAAAGGTTTTAATGACTTTACTGAAGCCGCTAATCATGCTAGAGGATACCTAGGACCAAACTACTATATATCTCCTTCACTAAGACAAAACCCAGACAAAATACCCCAGTATAATGTACAGAAAGACACAGGGAAAATAATTTTCTGTGATCATTGTTCTTCCATGACTGAGAACTTCAAGAAACTCAACGCTCAGAAAGAAGCTCTCCTTATGGAAAATACAAGACTTATCAAACAGGTACAAGTATTAGAAGCAAGGCTTCAGATCAAAATGAAGACTGATGCTGGTACTCAGACACATAAACAGAGTTCTCCATCTCCTCAAAAAATGGATGAGGCGGGTGTGCATTTCCCTCTAAATGCTCAGAAATCCACTGTACCGGATGTTGGTACAGCTAGTCCGGTTCAAACGGTAACCGGTAAAGACAAATCAAATCCGTTCAAGGCTGTCACTTTGCCAAAAAGTGAAGATGAAGATTGTTCTTCATCAAGACAAAAGAAAGAAAGATCGAGTAGTAAGACTTCAAAAAGGATATCAATCTCCAGAAAGAAGAATGAAACCATAGAGACTATAATTAAGCAAACACTAGATAAATTCTTCAGCCAGCAGACTCAAGATAAACATATAAATGAACAACCTGGTACAAGCACAGATAGATTAGTTCCAGAAGAAGATATGGTATCAGAAGAAGACATAAATGAAGATAATAATTTCCAAGATGCTCAGGATCCTCACGAAGACGATGACTCAGGAATGAGTTTCGATTCAATTACCCTGCACAACTTGGATACTTAGTTGAGAAGAAGACAATCCAGAAAAAGACAAGACTATACTAAGTAAATAAAGTTGTAGGTGGGAATGCCCACTTTGTGTCCTGTAAATAATAAAGTTATGTAAAAGTCAAGTCCGTGTCAGAAAAGATGCTTCCTTTATCACTACTTTCTCAAAAAGAAAGAAAAACTGAGAGGCACGCGTCTGACAAAGTCAAGAAAGAAACAATAATGCATGTGACGATGGGGCCCAATGTGTACCCGACAAGCATTATTACGATTCTTTCTTATCTTTATCTTTTAAAGTGTCGGCCACATATAGAGAGGCCACGTAGTTGTGTTTACGACCACTCCTTTCCCTTAGTTTTTGCCTATAAAAAGGGCTTAAGACTTAGTAGTAAGGTATGAATGGAAAAAACCAAAAAAAAAACCACAACATATTCCTCTTCCCTCTCAATGTGTATAACCTTCCCTGAAACCCATAAAATCCATCCCTTGTAAAACATCCAGTGGTGTAATATTTAGAGAGTTTATAAACGTTTCAAGTTCTGTTTCAGTCTTAAGGGGGTTCCCGAAAGGGAAACCTCTCCCCTAGTTACTTCATGTAAGTTCTTATTTACACTTATGTTTTTCCCACAAAAATATTTATGAAGTTTTATTTCTTTTAAACATCATGTAAATGTATGTAAATTTTATTACCCTTAGTATATGGTTAATCTTTTAACTTCTTAGTAACAACGATGGATTAACCTGTAAATTCCTAGGAATTCTGGCTTTGAAAGTCCGCTAAAGTCTGCTGAATAGACGCCAGGACATATGTTGTTAGCCAGGTAGAAATTCCGGGGTGTGGTTAAAGAAGAAGTTATTAAGAGTATAGGTTAAAAGAGAGAGATGAACAGGGTAAGATAAACAGGGTAATTCTGTTTAAAAAAAAAAAAAAAAAAAAAAAAAAAAAAAAAAAAAAAAAAAAAAAAAAAAAAAAACGGGAAAAACGTAAGCTAAAAGAGCATACATAAGAAGAAACTATAGGAGAGAGGGAGTACTGAGTAGGATTTTTACATCATATTTATTGAAAAACAAACTCCAAGCTACTCCAAGCTAAGTGTCTATTTTTATTTATTGAGAAAACAACTTTAATCTAAGTGTCTCTTTATATTTGGTATCAGAGCGAGAAGGTTTTGGGAACATTTCCTTCACTCGCATATTTATGTATGAAAAAACACTCATCTTTTCAGAAAATAAGAAATAACTATTTTCATTTACACAGAGATTATCGAATAAGACAGAATATTTTAGCTAAAAAATACGACTTTGAACAACGAAGAAATAAATTAATAGAAACTAATAGACTATATAATACTTATAATATTACTAGACCAGTTTGTGATACGTTGATAAGTACCCTAAATAAAGAAATATTAAATTGTGATAAAGATCTAGAAAATATTAATATAAGAATAAATTGGCTTAACGAATATATTAGTAGAAAAAATTACCAGCTAGGATAATAAAAACAACCAAACATATAATACCTACCTCTGTATGAAACAACATAGATCTTTCCAACTCGTAAGGTGTGACTATTTCTTTTTGCATCTAGAATATAAAAAATTACGAGATATTAAGAATAGAAAAAGGCACTTAGAAGAAAGTTTAGAAAAACTAAAGAACGCCTGTGTAGAAAATCCAGCTCTCAATAGATCCAAAAAGGCATATAAATTAGTAGGAAGAATACATTGGGAAATACAAGGTTGCGAAAGTGACCTAGAACAAAAGATTAGAGTAATAAATTGGATTAAAACAAGCATTAGCAAAAGAGCTTATCAGTTAGGATAATAAATGCCCATAAGATATATTCATTATATTAGAGAAGTACAGAGTCAGTATTATAGAGAAGTTATTTATAACCGCGAAATTACTAAAATAAGAGCTCAATTTATAGAAAAATTAGAAAAATTGGATAGGGACATAAAAAGGCTAGAAGCTGATATCATAAAATATAGAGAAAAAACAGATCACTACGCCTTAGTTGCCATAAGTATAAATCATTACAAAAAAAATTCTACTTAGTGAACGTTTTAATTTAATCGAAACAATAGAAGAATTAGACGCGGATTTAACTTGGTCAAAAAGTAGATTAAAATATCAAACAAAGCTAAGTAAAAAGTACCTCAACGTAAATATCTCTGGATAACAAAATAGCTTCGTTAAAACGATTAGAATATTTAGATCTTAGTTTTCAGCCAGAAAAGAAATATAGAATACTAAAAAATAATACTACTATAAGGTGTAATTTTAACCAAGGAGAACAGGTAAATTAACCTTAAGTAGCAATACCAAATTTAAATTAAAGGTAAATGATGTAGTTGAAATAATGGGTAATAAAGGCATAAGTCTTATAAAACCAATAAAAATAGATCCAGAAATATATGCAGGATTAGAATGGAATCTAAATAAATTTACAAAACCAAAGACTTTTACACCAGACTCACACTTACTATATACAACAAGTAAAGGTGAAACTTCGGTAAGATTTACAGATTATAACTATACTACAAAAAGAATTCTAGACGACGATGAAACCGAAAGTAATGTAGAAACAGAAAGTGAATTTATGAATATAGAAGTTTTACAAGAAGGATATGAAGTAGATATAGCAATAGAAAAAGCAGAAAATCTAGCAGAAGAACATAAAAACATAACTTTTAAATGTAAAGGATGTCAAAAAGGCAATATGTTAATAAACGAATGTAGGGAACATTTCAGAACCTGCTTGAAACGCAGTGATAATTTAGGATATAGAAATAATGAACCCTTCCTAAATAAATTCGAAGAAGATACATTTTCAGTATTAAGTTCTAATATTAGTTACAAAGAATTAGCTGAATTAGAACCAGCCAGCTCCTCTAGTGCTAGCCCTTTCCAACAAACGAATCCTAATCCTCAACCAATAGATTACAGTACAGGAAATGTACCTAGAAGACCTGCAATAAGAGTAAACCCAGACACAGAAGTAAAAGACTACATAAAACCAGCAGGAAAAAGAATGCCCATAGAAGAACCTATTAAACTCCAAGAAGGAGGTAGTAAAGGAAAAATCTTAAATATTGCAGCACACGATCCCCAAATGTGGGATACAGTAATAGATTTATGGAAAGGAATAGTAGCAGCTGATTACTTAAGACATTACACTGAAACCGATACAGAAACAATGTATAAATATTTAGAAACTTTCTTAGGAGAATCCGCTAAAGCTACGTGGGAAAGTTTTAAAACTAATTGCCCACATGATTTTCAAATATTATTAAGTATGGGACCAAATCCCTATAATTTTACAAATAAAATGCACATGTTATTAACTGGAAAAGATCCGAATAGTGGATTGATAGCTTTACAAAAAGAAGCATTAATAAAATTAGAACAATTAAGCATTTCACACTGGGTATACATAAAGAAATTTTTACAAGATTATTTCTATTATTGTACCATAAGTGGAAACACGTTTAATGAAGAATTAGGTAAAAAATTATTTAATAAATTACCTGGAGCATTAGGAAGAGAAATAGAAGATAGATGGTATAAAAGAGATGGGGTAGCAGCAAACCCGAATTTTAAATGGACAATAGGACATAGAGCACAACATATAATGGATATCTTAACGGAAAAATGTACAAATATACAGATACAAAAACAACTAAAAAGAAATGAAATGAATTTCTGTAAATCAGTTATATACACAACCCAGAATTACGATCAAAAACCACATAAAAAATACAGGAAACAAAATAAACAAAAACCATATGGTAGAAAACAATATTTCTTACGAAAATCAAAAGCTAAAAAACCCTGGTTAAATAGGGATAGACATGTTAGAAAATATAGAAATGATAGAAATTACAGAAATAAGCTAGAATGTTATACGTGTGGCAGTACAGATCATTTAGCCAATATATGCCCCAAAAGAAATAATAATAGAACAAGAAATTCTCAGCTAATAGAAGATTTTCAAGAAACACTTTTAAATGTCGATGAATACATGTCAGATACAGAAAGTATATATTCCATAATTAGCATTGATATAACTGATCAAGATAATAAATCTGTTTCTTCAGACTCAGAGGAAGATAACTTAGTCAATGAATTAGGCCAAGAGATAGATGATCTAGATTTGAATAACCTAGTAATAAATAATCTAATGAATGTCACACAAGAATGTGAACATGATTTCCAACGGAATAAGGGTTTAGATAGTAATAGGTGTCGCAAATGTAGTTGGTACCCAAGTAAAGATAATAGGGCAAAATGTAAAAAATGTTACTTAGAAGCATGTATAAATTGTATAGAAAATACTTTAAAAAT
This sequence comes from Capsicum pubescens, assembly GCA_030864215.1. Lineage (NCBI taxonomy): Eukaryota > Viridiplantae > Streptophyta > Magnoliopsida > Solanales > Solanaceae > Capsicum > Capsicum pubescens. The sequence goes on along the minus strand of CM061543.1, from coordinate 280,943,353 downwards.
AAAAGTAGAATCACAAACCAATAATGGACAAAAATATACAAATAATCAGATTTTAAATCTAAGGGTATCTACCTTAGAAACTCGATTAAATGATCTAGAACAAAGATTAACTACTCTAGAAAAAGGAAAAATGAAAGAAGAAATAGAGACCCAAGAGACAGTAGGCACAGTACATTTAGATAAACTAGAAGCAGAACTTATGAACACAGAAAAGAATAACACAACTCTTATATGTAATGAAGACAAAGAATTCTCTACTATAAAAGTTCTGGTAAAAATTAAAATACAAAATATAGAAATAGAAACGCTAGCTTTAATAGATCCAGGATGTACTAGCTGTTTAATTAACAAAGCAATAGTACCAGAACATCTAATAAAACTACTTGAAAGACCCATACTAGCCACTCAAATGGATGGCACTCAGAATGTTAATCGATATTATATAGAAAATGCGCAAATAAGTTTCTTAAATACTTGTAATCAATTTTACAACCCAGTCTATAAGGTAAATAGAATATTAGCTAGAGATTTAAACATAGGCTCAGACTTTGTCATAGGATTAAAATTTTGTATACAAGATAAAGGAGGATGTCTTCTGACAAGAGACGGGATAATGTTATTTAAAGATCTAACTTACACACCAGTTCAGACAAAAATCCTGCCTACAATACATAGAACATTAAATACGAATAAAAAGAAAACTCTTCAAGAGCCTTGCTGCGAAGATTGCCAAAATACACAATGCAGCAACCTGTCGAAAGAAAATACAAAAAAATTATACTCTACTTAATGTAGAAGGAGAGGAATATTTAGAACCTATAGAGAAGGAATATACGTTAATTAGTATAGAAACCCAATTCTATAATTTCAGGAAAGGAATAGATAAAATAGGGATAATAAACGGCCCAAAAGATTTAGACAATATAATATCTATATTAGACAAAATGGAAATAATAGGAGAAAAGCCATTAGCTCATTGGGATGCTAATGAATTAACGTGTAAATTAGATATTATAAACCCAGAATATACTATAAAAACAGCCCCTATAGAAGCAAATAATGAAGACACTAATGAATTTGATACACAGATAAAGGAACTTTTAAAGTTAGGAGTAATAAGAAGATCTACATCTAAACATAGATCAGCAGCTTTTATAGTGAGAAATCATAGTGAGCAAGTAAGAGGAAAAGCTCGTATGGTTATAAATTACAAAAGATTAAATGATAATACCAGAACAGACGCATATAAACTACCAGACAAGAATGAATTAATCAATAGAATCCAAAATAAAAGGATATATAGCAAATTTGACTGTAAATCCGGATATTGGCAAGTAAAGATGCATCCAGAAAGCATCGAATGGACAGCATTCACATGTCCCGGAGGACATTTCGAATGGTTAGTCATGCCTTTCGGATTAAAGACAGCCCCACCAATTTTTCAACGAAAAATGGATAACATTTTCGGAGAATATAAGCATTTCATATTAGTCTATGTAGATGATATTTTAGTATTCAGTCAAAACATGCAAGAACATCTAGGACATTTACAAATAGTCTTTAGATTATTCGTCAAACATGGAATAATAGTAAGTAAAAAGAAGATGGAATTATGTAAAACCTATATTAATTTCTTAGGAATAACATTAGGAAATGGAAAGGTAAAATTACAACCACATATAGCCAAAAAGGTATTAGAAATGCCAGATAAACTAGAAAAAACAAAAGATTTACAAAAATTTCTAGGTTTAGTAAATTATGCTAGAAATTTCATACAAGATTTAGGAAAAATAGCTGGACCCTTATATGCCAAAACAGGTAGTAAAGGACAGAAAAATTTCAACATAGAGGATGTAAAATTAGTCCAAAAAATAAAGGAAAAAGTAAAAAATATTCCAGATTTAAAAATACCATTAGAATCAGATTATCTAATTATTCAAACCGATGGAAGCGATTTAGGATGGGGAGCTATCCTAAAAGCTAGACCAAATAAATACAGTAATAAAAACGAAGAACAAATATGTGGTTACCAGAGCGGAGCTTATAAAGAAAAAGGGAATAAAAGCTCTATAGATTTAGAAGTATTGGCAATAATATATGGGCTAAATAGTTTTAAGTTATATATATTAAATAAAGAAGAAATTTTAGTCAGAACAGATTGTGAAGCCATAGTAAAATTTCACCAGAAAATAAATGATAAAACTAGCAGTAGGAGAAGATGGTTAAACTTTTTAGATACAATATCTATCTATAAAAATATTATTTTCGAACATATTAAGGGAAAAGAAAATGACTTAGCTGACCAACTAAGTCGACTACAGTTAGGAATAAATAAATAAAGCTGAGTTTTATTTATTTGTTTTCAGCATGAGACCAACAAGCCAGCCTCCTGCAGATAAGGGCAAAGGCATAGGTACTTCATCAGACTCCTACCAACAGAGTGTATTAGGTAATCTAAATTTTAGACCAATAGACTCTATAGAAGCAATGGAAAGAATTTATTTTGGACCTTTCAATTTAGTTGCATATCCAGAAAGTAATATATCATTTAGAGTAAGACCAGACTATGTTTTAGACAGACCTCAAAAATGTTTAGTAGATAACTTATGGATTTCATATAATAAACAGAATCGTAACCACTTTATGGCCTCTATGAATTCGCTATGTCAATACATGGCAGAAAAGAGCAAGCCAAAATTTAAATATTATGTAGTTATTCATGGTAAGACAAATGGTATTTTTCATACTTGGATAGAGGTATTAGAATCCATACAAGGTTTTAAGACTCCACTTTTTAAAGGTTTTAATGACTTTACTGAAGCCGCTAATCATGCTAGAGGATACCTAGGACCAAACTACTATATATCTCCTTCACTAAGACAAAACCCAGACAAAATACCCCAGTATAATGTACAGAAAGACACAGGGAAAATAATTTTCTGTGATCATTGTTCTTCCATGACTGAGAACTTCAAGAAACTCAACGCTCAGAAAGAAGCTCTCCTTATGGAAAATACAAGACTTATCAAACAGGTACAAGTATTAGAAGCAAGGCTTCAGATCAAAATGAAGACTGATGCTGGTACTCAGACACATAAACAGAGTTCTCCATCTCCTCAAAAAATGGATGAGGCGGGTGTGCATTTCCCTCTAAATGCTCAGAAATCCACTGTACCGGATGTTGGTACAGCTAGTCCGGTTCAAACGGTAACCGGTAAAGACAAATCAAATCCGTTCAAGGCTGTCACTTTGCCAAAAAGTGAAGATGAAGATTGTTCTTCATCAAGACAAAAGAAAGAAAGATCGAGTAGTAAGACTTCAAAAAGGATATCAATCTCCAGAAAGAAGAATGAAACCATAGAGACTATAATTAAGCAAACACTAGATAAATTCTTCAGCCAGCAGACTCAAGATAAACATATAAATGAACAACCTGGTACAAGCACAGATAGATTAGTTCCAGAAGAAGATATGGTATCAGAAGAAGACATAAATGAAGATAATAATTTCCAAGATGCTCAGGATCCTCACGAAGACGATGACTCAGGAATGAGTTTCGATTCAATTACCCTGCACAACTTGGATACTTAGTTGAGAAGAAGACAATCCAGAAAAAGACAAGACTATACTAAGTAAATAAAGTTGTAGGTGGGAATGCCCACTTTGTGTCCTGTAAATAATAAAGTTATGTAAAAGTCAAGTCCGTGTCAGAAAAGATGCTTCCTTTATCACTACTTTCTCAAAAAGAAAGAAAAACTGAGAGGCACGCGTCTGACAAAGTCAAGAAAGAAACAATAATGCATGTGACGATGGGGCCCAATGTGTACCCGACAAGCATTATTACGATTCTTTCTTATCTTTATCTTTTAAAGTGTCGGCCACATATAGAGAGGCCACGTAGTTGTGTTTACGACCACTCCTTTCCCTTAGTTTTTGCCTATAAAAAGGGCTTAAGACTTAGTAGTAAGGTATGAAGGGAAAAAACCAAAAAAAAAACCACAACATATTCCTCTTCCCTCTCAATGTGTATAACCTTCCCTGAAACCCATAAAATCCATCCCTTGTAAAACATCCAGTGGTGTAATATTTAGAGAGTTTATAAACGTTTCAAGTTCTGTTTCAGTCTTAAGGGGGTTCCCGAAAGGGAAACCTCTCCCCTAGTTACTTCATGTAAGTTCTTATTTACACTTATGTTTTTCCCACAAAAATATTTATGAAGTTTTATTTCTTTTAAACATCATGTAAATGTATGTAAATTTTATTACCCTTAGTATATGGTTAATCTTTTAACTTCTTAGTAACAACGATGGATTAACCTGTAAATTCCTAGGAATTCTGGCTTTGAAAGTCCGCTAAAGTCTGCTGAATAGACGCCAGGACATATGTTGTTAGCCAGGTAGAAATTCCGGGGTGTGGTTAAAGAAGAAGTTATTAAGAGTATAGGTTAAAAGAGAGAGATGAACAGGGTAAGATAAACAGGGTAATTCTGTTAAAAAAAAAAAAAAAAAAAAAAAAAAAAAAAAAAAAAAAAAAAAAAAAAAAAAACCAATGGAAAAACGTAAGCTAAAAGAGCATACATAAGAAGAAACTATAGGAGAGAGGGAGTACTGAGTAGGATTTTTACATCATATTTATTGAAAAACAAACTCCAAGCTACTCCAAGCTAAGTGTCTATTTTTATTTATTGAGAAAACAACTTTAATCTAAGTGTCTCTTTATATTTGGTATCAGAGCGAGAAGGTTTTGGGAACATTTCCTTCACTCGCATATTTATGTATGAAAAAACACTCATCTTTTCAGAAAATAAGAAATAACTATTTTCATTTACACAGAGATTATCGAATAAGACAGAATATTTTAGCTAAAAAATACGACTTTGAACAACGAAGAAATAAATTAATAGAAACTAATAGACTATATAATACTTATAATATTACTAGACCAGTTTGTGATACGTTGATAAGTACCCTAAATAAAGAAATATTAAATTGTGATAAAGATCTAGAAAATATTAATATAAGAATAAATTGGCTTAACGAATATATTAGTAGAAAAAATTACCAGCTAGGATAATAAAAACGACCAAACATATAATACCTACCTCTGTATGAAACAACATAGATCTTTCCAACTCGTAAGGTGTGACTATTTCTTTTTGCATCTAGAATATAAAAAATTACGAGATATTAAGAATAGAAAAAGGCACTTAGAAGAAAGTTTAGAAAAACTAAAGAACGCCTGTGTAGAAAATCCAGCTCTCAATAGATCCAAAAAGGCATATAAATTAGTAGGAAGAATACATTGGGAAATACAAGGTTGCGAAAGTGACCTAGAACAAAAGATTAGAGTAATAAATTGGATTAAAACAAGCATTAGCAAAAGAGCTTATCAGTTAGGATAATAAATGCCCATAAGATATATTCATTATATTAGAGAAGTACAGAGTCAGTATTATAGAGAAGTTATTTATAACCGCGAAATTACTAAAATAAGAGCTCAATTTATAGAAAAATTAGAAAAATTGGATAGGGACATAAAAAGGCTAGAAGCTGATATCATAAAATATAGAGAAAAAACAGATCACTACGCCTTAGTTGCCATAAGTATAAATCATTACAAAAAAATTCTACTTAGTGAACGTTTTAATTTAATCGAAACAATAGAAGAATTAGACGCGGATTTAACTTGGTCAAAAAGTAGATTAAAATATCAAACAAAGCTAAGTAAAAAGTACCTCAACGTAAATATCTCTGGATAACAAAATAGCTTCGTTAAAACGATTAGAATATTTAGATCTTAGTTTTCAGCCAGAAAAGAAATATAGAATACTAAAAAATAATACTACTATAAGGTGTAATTTTAACCAAGGAGAACAGGTAAATTAACCTTAAGTAGCAATACCAAATTTAAATTAAAGGTAAATGATGTAGTTGAAATAATGGGTAATAAAGGCATAAGTCTTATAAAACCAATAAAAATAGATCCAGAAATATATGCAGGATTAGAATGGAATCTAAATAAATTTACAAAACCAAAGACTTTTACACCAGACTCACACTTACTATATACAACAAGTAAAGGTGAAACTTCGGTAAGATTTACAGATTATAACTATACTACAAAAAGAATTCTAGACGACGATGAAACCGAAAGTAATGTAGAAACAGAAAGTGAATTTATGAATATAGAAGTTTTACAAGAAGGATATGAAGTAGATATAGCAATAGAAAAAGCAGAAAATCTAGCAGAAGAACATAAAAACATAACTTTTAAATGTAAAGGATGTCAAAAAGGCAATATGTTAATAAACGAATGTAGGGAACATTTCAGAACCTGCTTGAAACGCAGTGATAATTTAGGATATAGAAATAATGAACCCTTCCTAAATAAATTCGAAGAAGATACATTTTCAGTATTAAGTTCTAATATTAGTTACAAAGAATTAGCTGAATTAGAACCAGCCAGCTCCTCTAGTGCTAGCCCTTTCCAACAAACGAATCCTAATCCTCAACCAATAGATTACAGTACAGGAAATGTACCTAGAAGACCTGCAATAAGAGTAAACCCAGACACAGAAGTAAAAGACTACATAAAACCAGCAGGAAAAAGAATGCCCATAGAAGAACCTATTAAACTCCAAGAAGGAGGTAGTAAAGGAAAAATCTTAAATATTGCAGCACACGATCCCCAAATGTGGGATACAGTAATAGATTTATGGAAAGGAATAGTAGCAGCTGATTACTTAAGACATTACACTGAAACCGATACAGAAACAATGTATAAATATTTAGAAACTTTCTTAGGAGAATCCGCTAAAGCTACGTGGGAAAGTTTTAAAACTAATTGCCCACATGATTTTCAAATATTATTAAGTATGGGACCAAATCCCTATAATTTTACAAATAAAATGCACATGTTATTAACTGGAAAAGATCCGAATAGTGGATTGATAGCTTTACAAAAAGAAGCATTAATAAAATTAGAACAATTAAGCATTTCACACTGGGTATACATAAAGAAATTTTTACAAGATTATTTCTATTATTGTACCATAAGTGGAAACACGTTTAATGAAGAATTAGGTAAAAAATTATTTAATAAATTACCTGGAGCATTAGGAAGAGAAATAGAAGATAGATGGTATAAAAGAGATGGGGTAGCAGCAAACCCGAATTTTAAATGGACAATAGGACATAGAGCACAACATATAATGGATATCTTAACGGAAAAATGTACAAATATACAGATACAAAAACAACTAAAAAGAAATGAAATGAATTTCTGTAAATCAGTTATATACACAACCCAGAATTACGATCAAAAACCACATAAAAAATACAGGAAACAAAATAAACAAAAACCATATGGTAGAAAACAATATTTCTTACGAAAATCAAAAGCTAAAAAACCCTGGTTAAATAGGGATAGACATGTTAGAAAATATAGAAATGATAGAAATTACAGAAATAAGCTAGAATGTTATACGTGTGGCAGTACAGATCATTTAGCCAATATATGCCCCAAAAGAAATAATAATAGAACAAGAAATTCTCAGCTAATAGAAGATTTTCAAGAAACACTTTTAAATGTCGATGAATACATGTCAGATACAGAAAGTATATATTCCATAATTAGCATTGATATAACTGATCAAGATAATAAATCTGTTTCTTCAGACTCAGAGGAAGATAACTTAGTCAATGAATTAGGCCAAGAGATAGATGATCTAGATTTGAATAACCTAGTAATAAATAATCTAATGAATGTCACACAAGAATGTGAACATGATTTCCAACGGAATAAGGGTCGCAAATGTAGTTGGTACCCAAGTAAAGATAATAGGGCAAAATGTAAAAAATGTTACTTAGAAGCATGTATAAATTGTATAGAAAATACTTTAAAAATAAAAGTAGAATCACAAACCAATAATGGACAAAAATATACAAATAATCAGATTTTAAATCTAAGGGTATCTACCTTAGAAACTCGATTAAATGATCTAGAACAAAGATTAACTACTCTAGAAAAAGGAAAAATGAAAGAAGAAATAGAGACCCAAGAGACAGTAGGCACAGTACATTTAGATAAACTAGAAGCAGAACTTATGAACACAGAAAAGAATAACACAACTCTTATATGTAATGAAGACAAAGAATTCTCTACTATAAAAGTTCTGGTAAAAATTAAAATACAAAATATAGAAATAGAAACGCTAGCTTTAATAGATCCAGGATGTACTAGCTGTTTAATTAACAAAGCAATAGTACCAGAACATCTAATAAAACTACTTGAAAGACCCATACTAGCCACTCAAATGGATGGCACTCAGAATGTTAATCGATATTATATAGAAAATGCGCAAATAAGTTTCTTAAATACTTGTAATCAATTTTACAACCCAGTCTATAAGGTAAATAGAATATTAGCTAGAGATTTAAACATAGGCTCAGACTTTGTCATAGGATTAAAATTTTGTATACAAGATAAAGGAGGATGTCTTCTGACAAGAGACGGGATAATGTTATTTAAAGATCTAACTTACACACCAGTTCAGACAAAAATCCTGCCTACAATACATAGAACATTAAATACGAATAAAAAGAAAACTCTTCAAGAGCCTTGCTGCGAAGATTGCCAAAATACACAATGCAGCAACCTGTCGAAAGAAAATACAAAAAATTATACTCTACTTAATGTAGAAGGAGAGGAATATTTAGAACCTATAGAGAAGGAATATACGTTAATTAGTATAGAAACCCAATTCTATAATTTCAGGAAAGGAATAGATAAAATAGGGATAATAAACGGCCCAAAAGATTTAGACAATATAATATCTATATTAGACAAAATGGAAATAATAGGAGAAAAGCCATTAGCTCATTGGGATGCTAATGAATTAACGTGTAAATTAGATATTATAAACCCAGAATATACTATAAAAACAGACCCTATAGAAGCAAATAATGAAGACACTAATGAATTTGATACACAGATAAAGGAACTTTTAAAGTTAGGAGTAATAAGAAGATCTACATCTAAACATAGATCAGCAGCTTTTATAGTGAGAAATCATAGTGAGCAAGTAAGAGGAAAAGCTCGTATGGTTATAAATTACAAAAGATTAAATGATAATACCAGAACAGACGCATATAAACTACCAGACAAGAATGAATTAATCAATAGAATCCAAAATAAAAGGATATATAGCAAATTTGACTGTAAATCCGGATATTGGCAAGTAAAGATGCATCCAGAAAGCATCGAATGGACAGCATTCACATGTCCCGGAGGACATTTCGAATGGTTAGTCATGCCTTTCGGATTAAAGACAGCCCCACCAATTTTTCAACGAAAAATGGATAACATTTTCGGAGAATATAAGCATTTCATATTAGTCTATGTAGATGATATTTTAGTATTCAGTCAAAACATGCAAGAACATCTAGGACATTTACAAATAGTCTTTAGATTATTCGTCAAACATGGAATAATAGTAAGTAAAAAGAAGATGGAATTATGTAAAACCTATATTAATTTCTTAGGAATAACATTAGGAAATGGAAAGGTAAAATTACAACCACATATAGCCAAAAAGGTATTAGAAATGCCAGATAAACTAGAAAAAACAAAAGATTTACAAAAATTTCTAGGTTTAGTAAATTATGCTAGAAATTTCATACAAGATTTAGGAAAAATAGCTGGACCCTTATATGCCAAAACAGGTAGTAAAGGACAGAAAAATTTCAACATAGAGGATGTAAAATTAGTCCAAAAAATAAAGGAAAAAGTAAAAAATATTCCAGATTTAAAAATACCATTAGAATCAGATTATCTAATTATTCAAACCGATGGAAGCGATTTAGGATGGGGAGCTATCCTAAAAGCTAGACCAAATAAATACAGTAATAAAAACGAAGAACAAATATGTGGTTACCAGAGCGGAGCTTATAAAGAAAAAGGGAATAAAAGCTCTATAGATTTAGAAGTATTGGCAATAATATATGGGCTAAATAGTTTTAAGTTATATATATTAAATAAAGAAGAAATTTTAGTCAGAACAGATTGTGAAGCCATAGTAAAATTTCACCAGAAAATAAATGATAAAACTAGCAGTAGGAGAAGATGGTTAAACTTTTTAGATACAATATCTATCTATAAAAATATTATTTTCGAACATATTAAGGGAAAAGAAAATGACTTAGCTGACCAACTAAGTCGACTACAGTTAGGAATAAATAAATAAAGCTGAGTTTTATTTATTTGTTTTCAGCATGAGACCAACAAGCCAGCCTCCTGCAGATAAGGGCAAAGGCATAGGTACTTCATCAGACTCCTACCAACAGAGTGTATTAGGTAATCTAAATTTTAGACCAATAGACTCTATAGAAGCAATGGAAAGAATTTATTTTGGACCTTTCAATTTAGTTGCATATCCAGAAAGTAATATATCATTTAGAGTAAGACCAGACTATGTTTTAGACAGACCTCAAAAATGTTTAGTAGATAACTTATGGATTTCATATAATAAACAGAATCGTAACCACTTTATGGCCTCTATGAATTCGCTATGTCAATACATGGCAGAAAAGAGCAAGCCAAAATTTAAATATTATGTAGTTATTCATGGTAAGACAAATGGTATTTTTCATACTTGGATAGAGGTATTAGAATCCATACAAGGTTTTAAGACTCCACTTTTTAAAGGTTTTAATGACTTTACTGAAGCCGCTAATCATGCTAGAGGATACCTAGGACCAAACTACTATATATCTCCTTCACTAAGACAAAACCCAGACAAAATACCCCAGTATAATGTACAGAAAGACACAGGGAAAATAATTTTCTGTGATCATTGTTCTTCCATGACTGAGAACTTCAAGAAACTCAACGCTCAGAAAGAAGCTCTCCTTATGGAAAATACAAGACTTATCAAACAGGTACAAGTATTAGAAGCAAGGCTTCAGATCAAAATGAAGACTGATGCTGGTACTCAGACACATAAACAGAGTTCTCCATCTCCTCAAAAAATGGATGAGGCGGGTGTGCATTTCCCTCTAAATGCTCAGAAATCCACTGTACCGGATGTTGGTACAGCTAGTCCGGTTCAAACGGTAACCGGTAAAGACAAATCAAATCCGTTCAAGGCTGTCACTTTGCCAAAAAGTGAAGATGAAGATTGTTCTTCATCAAGACAAAAGAAAGAAAGATCGAGTAGTAAGACTTCAAAAAGGATATCAATCTCCAGAAAGAAGAATGAAACCATAGAGACTATAATTAAGCAAACACTAGATAAATTCTTCAGCCAGCAGACTCAAGATAAACATATAAATGAACAACCTGGTACAAGCACAGATAGATTAGTTCCAGAAGAAGATATGGTATCAGAAGAAGACATAAATGAAGATAATAATTTCCAAGATGCTCAGGATCCTCACGAAGACGATGACTCAGGAATGAGTTTCGATTCAATTACCCTGCACAACTTGGATACTTAGTTGAGAAGAAGACAATCCAGAAAAAGACAAGACTATACTAAGTAAATAAAGTTGTAGGTGGGAATGCCCACTTTGTGTCCTGTAAATAATAAAGTTATGTAAAAGTCAAGTCCGTGTCAGAAAAGATGCTTCCTTTATCACTACTTTCTCAAAAAGAAAGAAAAACTGAGAGGCACGCGTCTGACAAAGTCAAGAAAGAAACAATAATGCATGTGACGATGGGGCCCAATGTGTACCCGACAAGCATTATTACGATTCTTTCTTATCTTTATCTTTTAAAGTGTCGGCCACATATAGAGAGGCCACGTAGTTGTGTTTACGACCACTCCTTTCCCTTAGTTTTTGCCTATAAAAAGGGCTTAAGACTTAGTAGTAAGGTATGAATGGAAAAAACCAAAAAAAAACCACAACATATTCCTCTTCCCTCTCAATGTGTATAACCTTCCCTGAAACCCATAAAATCCATCCCTTGTAAAACATCCAGTGGTGTAATATTTAGAGAGTTTATAAACGTTTCAAGTTCTGTTTCAGTCTTAAGGGGGTTCCCGAAAGGGAAACCTCTCCCCTAGTTACTTCATGTAAGTTCTTATTTACACTTATGTTTTTCCCACAAAAATATTTATGAAGTTTTATTTCTTTTAAACATCATGTAAATGTATGTAAATTTTATTACCCTTAGTATATGGTTAATCTTTTAACTTCTTAGTAACAACGATGGATTAACCTGTAAATTCCTAGGAATTCTGGCTTTGAAAGTCCGCTAAAGTCTGCTGAATAGACGCCAGGACATATGTTGTTAGCCAGGTAGAAATTCCGGGGTGTGGTTAAAGAAGAAGTTATTAAGAGTATAGGTTAAAAGAGAGAGATGAACAGGGTAAGATAAACAGGGTAATTCTGTTAAAAAAAAAAAAAAAAAAAAAAAAAAAAAAAAAAAAAAAAAAAACCAAACCGGGAAAAACGTAAGCTAAAAGAGCATACATAAGAAGAAACTATAGGAGAGAGGGAGTACTGAGTAGGATTTTTACATCATATTTATTGAAAAACAAACTCCAAGCTACTCCAAGCTAAGTGTCTATTTTTATTTATTGAGAAAACAACTTTAATCTAAGTGTCTCTTTATATTAATGTATGTAAATTTTATTACCCTTAGTATATGGTTAATCTTTTAACTTCTTAGTAACAACGATGGATTAACCTGTAAATTCCTAGGAATTCTGGCTTTGAAAGTCCGCTAAAGTCTGCTGAATAGACGCCAGGACATATGTTGTTAGCCAGGTAGAAATTCCGGGGTGTGGTTAAAGAAGAAGTTATTAAGAGTATAGGTTAAAAGAGAGAGATGAACAGGGTAAGATAAACAGGGTAATTCTGTTAAAAAAAAAAAAAAAAAAAAAAAAAAAAAAAAAAAAAAAAAAAAAAAAACGTAAGCTAAAAGAGCATACATAAGAAGAAACTATAGGAGAGAGGGAGTACTGAGTAGGATTTTTACATCATATTTATTGAAAAACAAACTCCAAGCTACTCCAAGCTAAGTGTCTATTTTTATTTATTGAGAAAACAACTTTAATCTAAGTGTCTCTTTATATTTGGTATCAGAGCGAGAAGGTTTTGGGAACATTTCCTTCACTCGCATATTTATGTATGAAAAAACACTCATCTTTTCAGAAAATAAGAAATAACTATTTTCATTTACACAGAGCTAGCTTCTCAGAAAACAGGATAGGAAATAATAATATATTATCTAGAATATGTAGGAAACAACCTAAGATGGAACAAAACCAAGAGCTTAATGAGATAATAGACATAGATAAGGATTTACAAATCTTTCAACAACATCAGTTAAAATTACTAAATCCAAAAACACTATACAACACAGGATATTTCTCTTCAGACAACCAGTTATATAGACATTACAGAGAAGAGCAAATATCAGCCTTAGGAGAAGATTCTAAAATATTAGACCTAGTAAATACTAACTCCTTAAAACAAATAAAATATAATAAAATGGTTTTAATGCATATGGGATTAATTGTCATAGGCATTAAAGGACTAACCAGAAAAAATCTGGGATCTAAAGTATTAATAACTATATACGATGATCGATGGTCAGATATTAAAAAATCGATCATAGGATTAACAGAAGTAGATATGACAAATAATGGAGGAATATTTTACATTAGTCCAGATTTCTTAATGAATTTAAAAGAATTTGGAAAAAATATTAAGATAGGAGTTCAAACTAAAGGATACGAAGAAATGAATAGTGGAAATAATTTATTAATGTGCATAGGTTTTATTGGTAAATTAACCTTAAGTAGCAATACCAAATTTAAATTAAAGGTAAATGATGTAGTTGAAATAATGGGTAATAAAGGCATAAGTCTTATAAAACCAATAAAAATAGATCCAGAAATATATGCAGGATTAGAATGGAATCTAAATAAATTTACAAAACCAAAGACTTTTACACCAGACTCACACTTACTATATACAACAAGTAAAGGTGAAACTTCGGTAAGATTTACAGATTATAACTATACTACAAAAAGAATTCTAGACGACGATGAAACCGAAAGTAATGTAGAAACAGAAAGTGAATTTATGAATATAGAAGTTTTACAAGAAGGATATGAAGTAGATATAGCAATAGAAAAAGCAGAAAATCTAGCAGAAGAACATAAAAACATAACTTTTAAATGTAAAGGATGTCAAAAAGGCAATATGTTAATAAACGAATGTAGGGAACATTTCAGAACCTGCTTGAAACGCAGTGATAATTTAGGATATAGAAATAATGAACCCTTCCTAAATAAATTCGAAGAAGATACATTTTCAGTATTAAGTTCTAATATTAGTTACAAAGAATTAGCTGAATTAGAACCAGCCAGCTCCTCTAGTGCTAGCCCTTTCCAACAAACGAATCCTAATCCTCAACCAATAGATTACAGTACAGGAAATGTACCTAGAAGACCTGCAATAAGAGTAAACCCAGACACAGAAGTAAAAGACTACATAAAACCAGCAGGAAAAAGAATGCCCATAGAAGAACCTATTAAACTCCAAGAAGGAGGTAGTAAAGGAAAAATCTTAAATATTGCAGCACACGATCCCCAAATGTGGGATACAGTAATAGATTTATGGAAAGGAATAGTAGCAGCTGATTACTTAAGACATTACACTGAAACCGATACAGAAACAATGTATAAATATTTAGAAACTTTCTTAGGAGAATCCGCTAAAGCTACGTGGGAAAGTTTTAAAACTAATTGCCCACATGATTTTCAAATATTATTAAGTATGGGACCAAATCCCTATAATTTTACAAATAAAATGCACATGTTATTAACTGGAAAAGATCCGAATAGTGGATTGATAGCTTTACAAAAAGAAGCATTAATAAAATTAGAACAATTAAGCATTTCACACTGGGTATACATAAAGAAATTTTTACAAGATTATTTCTATTATTGTACCATAAGTGGAAACACGTTTAATGAAGAATTAGGTAAAAAATTATTTAATAAATTACCTGGAGCATTAGGAAGAGAAATAGAAGATAGATGGTATAAAAGAGATGGGGTAGCAGCAAACCCGAATTTTAAATGGACAATAGGACATAGAGCACAACATATAATGGATATCTTAACGGAAAAATGTACAAATATACAGATACAAAAACAACTAAAAAGAAATGAAATGAATTTCTGTAAATCAGTTATATACACAACCCAGAATTACGATCAAAAACCACATAAAAAATACAGGAAACAAAATAAACAAAAACCATATGGTAGAAAACAATATTTCTTACGAAAATCAAAAGCTAAAAAACCCTGGTTAAATAGGGATAGACATGTTAGAAAATATAGAAATGATAGAAATTACAGAAATAAGCTAGAATGTTATACGTGTGGCAGTACAGATCATTTAGCCAATATATGCCCCAAAAGAAATAATAATAGAACAAGAAATTCTCAGCTAATAGAAGATTTTCAAGAAACACTTTTAAATGTCGATGAATACATGTCAGATACAGAAAGTATATATTCCATAATTAGCATTGATATAACTGATCAAGATAATAAATCTGTTTCTTCAGACTCAGAGGAAGATAACTTAGTCAATGAATTAGGCCAAGAGATAGATGATCTAGATTTGAATAACCTAGTAATAAATAATCTAATGAATGTCACACAAGAATGTGAACATGATTTCCAACGGAATAAGGGTTTAGATAGTAATAGGTGTCGCATATGTAGTTGGTACCCAAGTAAAGATAATAGGGCAAAATGTAAAAAATGTTACTTAGAAGCATGTATAAATTGTATAGAAAATACTTTAAAAATAAAAGTAGAATCACAAACCAATAATGGACAAAAATATACAAATAATCAGATTTTAAATCTAAGGGTATCTACCTTAGAAACTCGATTAAATGATCTAGAACAAAGATTAACTACTCTAGAAAAAGGAAAAATGAAAGAAGAAATAGAGACCCAAGAGACAGTAGGCACAGTACATTTAGATAAACTAGAAGCAGAACTTATGAACACAGAAAAGAATAACACAACTCTTATATGTAATGAAGACAAAGAATTCTCTACTATAAAAGTTCTGGTAAAAATTAAAATACAAAATATAGAAATAGAAACGCTAGCTTTAATAGATCCAGGATGTACTAGCTGTTTAATTAACAAAGCAATAGTACCAGAACATCTAATAAAACTACTTGAAAGACCCATACTAGCCACTCAAATGGATGGCACTCAGAATGTTAATCGATATTATATAGAAAATGCGCAAATAAGTTTCTTAAATACTTGTAATCAATTTTACAACCCAGTCTATAAGGTAAATAGAATATTAGCTAGAGATTTAAACATAGGCTCAGACTTTGTCATAGGATTAAAATTTTGTATACAAGATAAAGGAGGATGTCTTCTGACAAGAGACGGGATAATGTTATTTAAAGATCTAACTTACACACCAGTTCAGACAAAAATCCTGCCTACAATACATAGAACATTAAATACGAATAAAAAGAAAACTCTTCAAGAGCCTTGCTGCGAAGATTGCCAAAATACACAATGCAGCAACCTGTCGAAAGAAAATACAAAAAATTATACTCTACTTAATGTAGAAGGAGAGGAATATTTAGAACCTATAGAGAAGGAATATACGTTAATTAGTATAGAAACCCAATTCTATAATTTCAGGAAAGGAATAGATAAAATAGGGATAATAAACGGCCCAAAAGATTTAGACAATATAATATCTATATTAGACAAAATGGAAATAATAGGAGAAAAGCCATTAGCTCATTGGGATGCTAATGAATTAACGTGTAAATTAGATATTATAAACCCAGAATATACTATAAAAACAGCCCCTATAGAAGCAAATAATGAAGACACTAATGAATTTGATACACAGATAAAGGAACTTTTAAAGTTAGGAGTAATAAGAAGATCTACATCTAAACATAGATCAGCAGCTTTTATAGTGAGAAATCATAGTGAGCAAGTAAGAGGAAAAGCTCGTATGGTTATAAATTACAAAAGATTAAATGATAATACCAGAACAGACGCATATAAACTACCAGACAAGAATGAATTAATCAATAGAATCCAAAATAAAAGGATATATAGCAAATTTGACTGTAAATCCGGATATTGGCAAGTAAAGATGCATCCAGAAAGCATCGAATGGACAGCATTCACATGTCCCGGAGGACATTTCGAATGGTTAGTCATGCCTTTCGGATTAAAGACAGCCCCACCAATTTTTCAACGAAAAATGGATAACATTTTCGGAGAATATAAGCATTTCATATTAGTCTATGTAGATGATATTTTAGTATTCAGTCAAAACATGCAAGAACATCTAGGACATTTACAAATAGTCTTTAGATTATTCGTCAAACATGGAATAATAGTAAGTAAAAAGAAGATGGAATTATGTAAAACCTATATTAATTTCTTAGGAATAACATTAGGAAATGGAAAGGTAAAATTACAACCACATATAGCCAAAAAGGTATTAGAAATGCCAGATAAACTAGAAAAAACAAAAGATTTACAAAAATTTCTAGGTTTAGTAAATTATGCTAGAAATTTCATACAAGATTTAGGAAAAATAGCTGGACCCTTATATGCCAAAACAGGTAGTAAAGGACAGAAAAATTTCAACATAGAGGATGTAAAATTAGTCCAAAAAATAAAGGAAAAAGTAAAAAATATTCCAGATTTAAAAATACCATTAGAATCAGATTATCTAATTATTCAAACCGATGGAAGCGATTTAGGATGGGGAGCTATCCTAAAAGCTAGACCAAATAAATACAGTAATAAAAACGAAGAACAAATAT
This sequence comes from Capsicum pubescens, assembly GCA_030864215.1. NCBI lineage: Eukaryota > Viridiplantae > Streptophyta > Magnoliopsida > Solanales > Solanaceae > Capsicum > Capsicum pubescens. The sequence continues at coordinate 280,925,494 of CM061543.1, read as the reverse complement.
GTGGTTACCAGAGCGGAGCTTATAAAGAAAAAGGGAATAAAAGCTCTATAGATTTAGAAGTATTGGCAATAATATATGGGCTAAATAGTTTTAAGTTATATATATTAAATAAAGAAGAAATTTTAGTCAGAACAGATTGTGAAGCCATAGTAAAATTTCACCAGAAAATAAATGATAAAACTAGCAGTAGGAGAAGATGGTTAAACTTTTTAGATACAATATCTATCTATAAAAATATTATTTTCGAACATATTAAGGGAAAAGAAAATGACTTAGCTGACCAACTAAGTCGACTACAGTTAGGAATAAATAAATAAAGCTGAGTTTTATTTATTTGTTTTCAGCATGAGACCAACAAGCCAGCCTCCTGCAGATAAGGGCAAAGGCATAGGTACTTCATCAGACTCCTACCAACAGAGTGTATTAGGTAATCTAAATTTTAGACCAATAGACTCTATAGAAGCAATGGAAAGAATTTATTTTGGACCTTTCAATTTAGTTGCATATCCAGAAAGTAATATATCATTTAGAGTAAGACCAGACTATGTTTTAGACAGACCTCAAAAATGTTTAGTAGATAACTTATGGATTTCATATAATAAACAGAATCGTAACCACTTTATGGCCTCTATGAATTCGCTATGTCAATACATGGCAGAAAAGAGCAAGCCAAAATTTAAATATTATGTAGTTATTCATGGTAAGACAAATGGTATTTTTCATACTTGGATAGAGGTATTAGAATCCATACAAGGTTTTAAGACTCCACTTTTTAAAGGTTTTAATGACTTTACTGAAGCCGCTAATCATGCTAGAGGATACCTAGGACCAAACTACTATATATCTCCTTCACTAAGACAAAACCCAGACAAAATACCCCAGTATAATGTACAGAAAGACACAGGGAAAATAATTTTCTGTGATCATTGTTCTTCCATGACTGAGAACTTCAAGAAACTCAACGCTCAGAAAGAAGCTCTCCTTATGGAAAATACAAGACTTATCAAACAGGTACAAGTATTAGAAGCAAGGCTTCAGATCAAAATGAAGACTGATGCTGGTACTCAGACACATAAACAGAGTTCTCCATCTCCTCAAAAAATGGATGAGGCGGGTGTGCATTTCCCTCTAAATGCTCAGAAATCCACTGTACCGGATGTTGGTACAGCTAGTCCGGTTCAAACGGTAACCGGTAAAGACAAATCAAATCCGTTCAAGGCTGTCACTTTGCCAAAAAGTGAAGATGAAGATTGTTCTTCATCAAGACAAAAGAAAGAAAGATCGAGTAGTAAGACTTCAAAAAGGATATCAATCTCCAGAAAGAAGAATGAAACCATAGAGACTATAATTAAGCAAACACTAGATAAATTCTTCAGCCAGCAGACTCAAGATAAACATATAAATGAACAACCTGGTACAAGCACAGATAGATTAGTTCCAGAAGAAGATATGGTATCAGAAGAAGACATAAATGAAGATAATAATTTCCAAGATGCTCAGGATCCTCACGAAGACGATGACTCAGGAATGAGTTTCGATTCAATTACCCTGCACAACTTGGATACTTAGTTGAGAAGAAGACAATCCAGAAAAAGACAAGACTATACTAAGTAAATAAAGTTGTAGGTGGGAATGCCCACTTTGTGTCCTGTAAATAATAAAGTTATGTATGAGTCAAGTCCGTGTCAGAAAAGTCAAGTCCGTGTCAGAAAAGATGCTTCCTTTATCACTACTTTCTCAAAAAGAAAGAAAAACTGAGAGGCACGCGTCTGACAAAGTCAAGAAAGAAACAATAATGCATGTGACGATGGGGCCCAATGTGTACCCGACAAGCATTATTACGATTCTTTCTTATCTTTATCTTTTAAAGTGTCGGCCACATATAGAGAGGCCACGTAGTTGTGTTTACGACCACTCCTTTCCCTTAGTTTTTGCCTATAAAAAGGGCTTAAGACTTAGTAGTAAGGTATGGAGGGAAAAAACCAAAAAAAACCACAACATATTCCTCTTCCCTCTCAATGTGTATAACCTTCCCTGAAACCCATAAAATCCATCCCTTGTAAAACATCCAGTGGTGTAATATTTAGAGAGTTTATAAACGTTTCAAGTTCTGTTTCAGTCTTAAGGGGGTTCCCGAAAGGGAAACCTCTCCCCTAGTTACTTCATGTAAGTTCTTATTTACACTTATGTTTTTCCCACAAAAATATTTATGAAGTTTTATTTCTTTTAAACATCATGTAAATGTATGTAAATTTTATTACCCTTAGTATATGGTTAATCTTTTAACTTCTTAGTAACAACGATGGATTAACCTGTAAATTCCTAGGAATTCTGGCTTTGAAAGTCCGCTAAAGTCTGCTGAATAGACGCCAGGACATATGTTGTTAGCCAGGTAGAAATTCCGGGGTGTGGTTAAAGAAGAAGTTATTAAGAGTATAGGTTAAAAGAGAGAGATGAACAGGGTAAGATAAACAGGGTAATTCTGTTAAAAAAAAAAAAAAAAAAACTACTTGAAACGCTAAATAAAATAGACACTTAGATTAAAATTGTTTTCTCAATAAATAAAAATAGACACTTAGCTTGGAGTAGCTTGGAGTTTGTTTTTCAATAAATATGATGTAAAAATCCTACTCAGTACTCCCTCTCTCCTATAGTTTCTTCTTATGTATGCTCTTTTAGCTTACGTTTTTCCCGGTTTGGTTTTTTTTTTTTTTTTTTTTTTTTTTTTTTTTTTTTTTTTTTTTTTTAACAGAATTACCCTGTTTATCTTACCCTGTTCATCTCTCTCTTTTAACCTATACTCTTAATAACTTCTTCTTTAACCACACCCCGGAATTTCTACCTGGCTAACAACATATGTCCTGGCGTCTATTCAGCAGACTTTAGCGGACTTTCAAAGCCAGAATTCCTAGGAATTTACAGGTTAATCCATCGTTGTTACTAAGAAGTTAAAAGATTAACCATATACTAAGGGTAATAAAATTTACATACATTTACATGATGTTTAAAAGAAATAAAACTTCATAAATATTTTTGTGGGAAAAACATAAGTGTAAATAAGAACTTACATGAAGTAACTAGGGGAGAGGTTTCCCTTTCGGGAACCCCCTTAAGACTGAAACAGAACTTGAAACGTTTATAAACTCTCTAAATATTACACCACTGGATGTTTTACAAGGGATGGATTTTATGGGTTTCAGGGAAGGTTATACACATTGAGAGGGAAGAGGAATATGTTGTGGTTTTTTTTGGTTTTTTCCATTCATACCTTACTACTAAGTCTTAAGCCCTTTTTATAGGCAAAAACTAAGGGAAAGGAGTGGTCGTAAACACAACTACGTGGCCTCTCTATATGTGGCCGACACTTTAAAAGATAAAGATAAGAAAGAATCGTAATAATGCTTGTCGGGTACACATTGGGCCCCATCGTCACATGCATTATTGTTTCTTTCTTGACTTTGTCAGACGCGTGCCTCTCAGTTTTTCTTTCTTTTTGAGAAAGTAGTGATAAAGGAAGCATCTTTTCTGACACGGACTTGACTTTTACATAACTTTATTATTTACAGGACACAAAGTGGGCATTCCCACCTACAACTTTATTTACTTAGTATAGTCTTGTCTTTTTCTGGATTGTCTTCTTCTCAACTAAGTATCCAAGTTGTGCAGGGTAATTGAATCGAAACTCATTCCTGAGTCATCGTCTTCGTGAGGATCCTGAGCATCTTGGAAATTATTATCTTCATTTATGTCTTCTTCTGATACCATATCTTCTTCTGGAACTAATCTATCTGTGCTTGTACCAGGTTGTTCATTTATATGTTTATCTTGAGTCTGCTGGCTGAAGAATTTATCTAGTGTTTGCTTAATTATAGTCTCTATGGTTTCATTCTTCTTTCTGGAGATTGATATCCTTTTTGAAGTCTTACTACTCGATCTTTCTTTCTTTTGTCTTGATGAAGAACAATCTTCATCTTCACTTTTTGGCAAAGTGACAGCCTTGAACGGATTTGATTTGTCTTTACCGGTTACCGTTTGAACCGGACTAGCTGTACCAACATCCGGTACAGTGGATTTCTGAGCATTTAGAGGGAAATGCACACCCGCCTCATCCATTTTTTGAGGAGATGGAGAACTCTGTTTATGTCTGAGTACCAGCATCAGTCTTCATTTTGATCTGAAGCCTTGCTTCTAATACTTGTACCTGTTTGATAAGTCTTGTATTTTCCATAAGGAGAGCTTCTTTCTGAGCGTTGAGTTTCTTGAAGTTCTCAGTCATGGAAGAACAATGATCACAGAAAATTATTTTCCCTGTGTCTTTCTGTACATTATACTGGGGTATTTTGTCTGGGTTTTGTCTTAGTGAAGGAGATATATAGTAGTTTGGTCCTAGGTATCCTCTAGCATGATTAGCGGCTTCAGTAAAGTCATTAAAACCTTTAAAAAGTGGAGTCTTAAAACCTTGTATGGATTCTAATACCTCTATCCAAGTATGAAAAATACCATTTGTCTTACCATGAATAACTACATAATATTTAAATTTTGGCTTGCTCTTTTCTGCCATGTATTGACATAGCGAATTCATAGAGGCCATAAAGTGGTTACGATTCTGTTTATTATATGAAATCCATAAGTTATCTACTAAACATTTTTGAGGTCTGTCTAAAACATAGTCTGGTCTTACTCTAAATGATATATTACTTTCTGGATATGCAACTAAATTGAAAGGTCCAAAATAAATTCTTTCCATTGCTTCTATAGAGTCTATTGGTCTAAAATTTAGATTACCTAATACACTCTGTTGGTAGGAGTCTGATGAAGTACCTATGCCTTTGCCCTTATCTGCAGGAGGCTGGCTTGTTGGTCTCATGCTGAAAACAAATAAATAAAACTCAGCTTTATTTATTTATTCCTAACTGTAGTCGACTTAGTTGGTCAGCTAAGTCATTTTCTTTTCCCTTAATATGTTCGAAAATAATATTTTTATAGATAGATATTGTATCTAAAAAGTTTAACCATCTTCTCCTACTGCTAGTTTTATCATTTATTTTCTGGTGAAATTTTACTATGGCTTCACAATCTGTTCTGACTAAAATTTCTTCTTTATTTAATATATATAACTTAAAACTATTTAGCCCATATATTATTGCCAATACTTCTAAATCTATAGAGCTTTTATTCCCTTTTTCTTTATAAGCTCCGCTCTGGTAACCACATATTTGTTCTTCGTTTTTATTACTGTATTTATTTGGTCTAGCTTTTAGGATAGCTCCCCATCCTAAATCGCTTCCATCGGTTTGAATAATTAGATAATCTGATTCTAATGGTATTTTTAAATCTGGAATATTTTTTACTTTTTCCTTTATTTTTTGGACTAATTTTACATCCTCTATGTTGAAATTTTTCTGTCCTTTACTACCTGTTTTGGCATATAAGGGTCCAGCTATTTTTCCTAAATCTTGTATGAAATTTCTAGCATAATTTACTAAACCTAGAAATTTTTGTAAATCTTTTGTTTTTTCTAGTTTATCTGGCATTTCTAATACCTTTTTGGCTATATGTGGTTGTAATTTTACCTTTCCATTTCCTAATGTTATTCCTAAGAAATTAATATAGGTTTTACATAATTCCATCTTCTTTTTACTTACTATTATTCCATGTTTGACGAATAATCTAAAGACTATTTGTAAATGTCCTAGATGTTCTTGCATGTTTTGACTGAATACTAAAATATCATCTACATAGACTAATATGAAATGCTTATATTCTCCGAAAATGTTATCCATTTTTCGTTGAAAAATTGGTGGGGCTGTCTTTAATCCGAAAGGCATGACTAACCATTCGAAATGTCCTCCGGGACATGTGAATGCTGTCCATTCGATGCTTTCTGGATGCATCTTTACTTGCCAATATCCGGATTTACAGTCAAATTTGCTATATATCCTTTTATTTTGGATTCTATTGATTAATTCATTCTTGTCTGGTAGTTTATATGCGTCTGTTCTGGTATTATCATTTAATCTTTTGTAATTTATAACCATACGAGCTTTTCCTCTTACTTGCTCACTATGATTTCTCACTATAAAAGCTGCTGATCTATGTTTAGATGTAGATCTTCTTATTACTCCTAACTTTAAAAGTTCCTTTATCTGTGTATCAAATTCATTAGTGTCTTCATTATTTGCTTCTATAGGGGCTGTTTTTATAGTATATTCTGGGTTTATAATATCTAATTTACACGTTAATTCATTAGCATCCCAATGAGCTAATGGCTTTTCTCCTATTATTTCCATTTTGTCTAATATAGATATTATATTGTCTAAATCTTTTGGGCCGTTTATTATCCCTATTTTATCTATTCCTTTCCTGAAATTATAGAATTGGGTTTCTATACTAATTAACGTATATTCCTTCTCTATAGGTTCTAAATATTCCTCTCCTTCTACATTAAGTAGAGTATAATTTTTTGTATTTTCTTTCGACAGGTTGCTGCATTGTGTATTTTGGCAATCTTCGCAGCAAGGCTCTTGAAGAGTTTTCTTTTTATTCGTATTTAATGTTCTATGTATTGTAGGCAGGATTTTTGTCTGAACTGGTGTGTAAGTTAGATCTTTAAATAACATTATCCCGTCTCTTGTCAGAAGACATCCTCCTTTATCTTGTATACAAAATTTTAATCCTATGACAAAGTCTGAGCCTATGTTTAAATCTCTAGCTAATATTCTATTTACCTTATAGACTGGGTTGTAAAATTGATTACAAGTATTTAAGAAACTTATTTGCGCATTTTCTATATAATATCGATTAACATTCTGAGTGCCATCCATTTGAGTGGCTAGTATGGGTCTTTCAAGTAGTTTTATTAGATGTTCTGGTACTATTGCTTTGTTAATTAAACAGCTAGTACATCCTGGATCTATTAAAGCTAGCGTTTCTATTTCTATATTTTGTATTTTAATTTTTACCAGAACTTTTATAGTAGAGAATTCTTTGTCTTCATTACATATAAGAGTTGTGTTATTCTTTTCTGTGTTCATAAGTTCTGCTTCTAGTTTATCTAAATGTACTGTGCCTACTGTCTCTTGGGTCTCTATTTCTTCTTTCATTTTTCCTTTTTCTAGAGTAGTTAATCTTTGTTCTAGATCATTTAATCGAGTTTCTAAGGTAGATACCCTTAGATTTGGTAGTTCTGGTTCCTTTGGTGTTGTAATTATTTCTTTATCTTTGATTAAACTATCTACTTTTTTATGCAAGTCTAATAATAGTTCTATTATTGTATTATTTTGTTTTAATAAGACTTTATCTGTTATGCTTGAGGGGATATGTCTAGATAATCCCTCTGGTTCATTATGATGTATTCTTGATTTTTCTAGTGCTTTTAGATAGTTTTTATCTTCTTCACTACTCATGAAAGTGAAATCTCTTCTAATCTACCTGCTATTTCCTGCAAGTCTTTAATTTCTTTGGCTATATTTTCAACCTGTTCTATGAGTTTTACTATTAGTTTTGTAGTTTTTACTTCTAATTCTTTAGGTTTTTCTATTAATGTTTTTATTAATTTTTCAATTTCTATTTTAGTAGGTATCTGTTCCAAGTTAAATTTATGGTTTAGAAATTGAATTTTTCTATCTATTTCTAATTCTTGAGATTTTAAATAGTCTAGGTTCTGTTCTATTTTTTCTAAGGTCGTCTTATTTTTACCTTGAATTATTTCTACTTGTTCTAGAGTTCTTTGTAGAGTTTTATCTTTTTCTTGCGTTTTTTCACTGGAGTTAATTAAAAGGTCTATTATAGTATTATATTGTTTATCTTCTGAGTGTAGAATGTGTTCTCCTTGGTTAAAATTACACCTTATAGTAGTATTATTTTTTAGTATTCTATATTTCTTTTCTGGCTGAAAACTAAGATCTAAATATTCTAATCGTTTTAACGAAGCTATTTTGTTATCCAGAGATATTTACGTTGAGGTACTTTTTACTTAGCTTTGTTTGATATTTTAATCTACTTTTTGACCAAGTTAAATCCGCGTCTAATTCTTCTATTGTTTCGATTAAATTAAAACGTTCACTAAGTAGAATTTTTTTTGTAATGATTTATACTTATGGCAACTAAGGCGTAGTGATCTGTTTTTTCTCTATATTTTATGATATCAGCTTCTAGCCTTTTTATGTCCCTATCCAATTTTTCTAATTTTTCTATAAATTGAGCTCTTATTTTAGTAATTTCGCGGTTATAAATAACTTCTCTATAATACTGACTCTGTACTTCTCTAATATAATGAATATATCTTATGGGCATTTATTATCCTAACTGATAAGCTCTTTTGCTAATGCTTGTTTTAATCCAATTTATTACTCTAATCTTTTGTTCTAGGTCACTTTCGCAACCTTGTATTTCCCAATGTATTCTTCCTACTAATTTATATGCCTTTTTGGATCTATTGAGAGCTGGATTTTCTACACAGGCGTTCTTTAGTTTTTCTAAACTTTCTTCTAAGTGCCTTTTTCTATTCTTAATATCTCGTAATTTTTTATATTCTAGATGCAAAAAGAAATAGTCACACCTTACGAGTTGGAAAGATCTATGTTGTTTCATACAGAGGTAGGTATTATATGTTTGGTCGTTTTTATTATCCTAGCTGGTAATTTTTTCTACTAATATATTCGTTAAGCCAATTTATTCTTATATTAATATTTTCTAGATCTTTATCACAATTTAATATTTCTTTATTTAGGGTACTTATCAACGTATCACAAACTGGTCTAGTAATATTATAAGTATTATATAGTCTATTAGTTTCTATTAATTTATTTCTTCGTTGTTCAAAGTCGTATTTTTTAGCTAAAATATTCTGTCTTATTCGATAATCTCTGTGTAAATGAAAATAGTTATTTCTTATTTTCTGAAAAGATGAGTGTTTTTTCATACATAAATATGCGAGTGAAGGAAATGTTCCCAAAACCTTCTCGCTCTGATACCAAATATAAAGAGACATATGAACAAATTCTGATTCATACTGCTAGTGCTACCTTTGAGCACAGCCCATTGGGCGAATCAACTCCTGGAGTACATGGCTACTCCAAAATTGTTATTAAAAAACTTATTCCCATTGAAGAATGGGGTAAGGGTTTAGATAGTAATAGGTGTCGCATATGTAGTTGGTACCCAAGTAAAGATAATAGGGCAAAATGTAAAAAATGTTACTTAGAAGCATGTATAAATTGTATAGAAAATACTTTAAAAATAAAAGTAGAATCACAAACCAATAATGGACAAAAATATACAAATAATCAGATTTTAAATCTAAGGGTATCTACCTTAGAAACTCGATTAAATGATCTAGAACAAAGATTAACTACTCTAGAAAAAGGAAAAATGAAAGAAGAAATAGAGACCCAAGAGACAGTAGGCACAGTACATTTAGATAAACTAGAAGCAGAACTTATGAACACAGAAAAGAATAACACAACTCTTATATGTAATGAAGACAAAGAATTCTCTACTATAAAAGTTCTGGTAAAAATTAAAATACAAAATATAGAAATAGAAACGCTAGCTTTAATAGATCCAGGATGTACTAGCTGTTTAATTAACAAAGCAATAGTACCAGAACATCTAATAAAACTACTTGAAAGACCCATACTAGCCACTCAAATGGATGGCACTCAGAATGTTAATCGATATTATATAGAAAATGCGCAAATAAGTTTCTTAAATACTTGTAATCAATTTTACAACCCAGTCTATAAGGTAAATAGAATATTAGCTAGAGATTTAAACATAGGCTCAGACTTTGTCATAGGATTAAAATTTTGTATACAAGATAAAGGAGGATGTCTTCTGACAAGAGACGGGATAATGTTATTTAAAGATCTAACTTACACACCAGTTCAGACAAAAATCCTGCCTACAATACATAGAACATTAAATACGAATAAAAAGAAAACTCTTCAAGAGCCTTGCTGCGAAGATTGCCAAAATACACAATGCAGCAACCTGTCGAAAGAAAATACAAAAAATTATACTCTACTTAATGTAGAAGGAGAGGAATATTTAGAACCTATAGAGAAGGAATATACGTTAATTAGTATAGAAACCCAATTCTATAATTTCAGGAAAGGAATAGATAAAATAGGGATAATAAACGGCCCAAAAGATTTAGACAATATAATATCTATATTAGACAAAATGGAAATAATAGGAGAAAAGCCATTAGCTCATTGGGATGCTAATGAATTAACGTGTAAATTAGATATTATAAACCCAGAATATACTATAAAAACAGCCCCTATAGAAGCAAATAATGAAGACACTAATGAATTTGATACACAGATAAAGGAACTTTTAAAGTTAGGAGTAATAAGAAAATCTACATCTAAACATAGATCAGCAGCTTTTATAGTGAGAAATCATAGTGAGCAAGTAAGAGGAAAAGCTCGTATGGTTATAAATTACAAAAGATTAAATGATAATACCAGAACAGACGCATATAAACTACCAGACAAGAATGAATTAATCAATAGAATCCAAAATAAAAGGATATATAGCAAATTTGACTGTAAATCCGGATATTGGCAAGTAAAGATGCATCCAGAAAGCATCGAATGGACAGCATTCACATGTCCCGGAGGACATTTCGAATGGTTAGTCATGCCTTTCGGATTAAAGACAGCCCCACCAATTTTTCAACGAAAAATGGATAACATTTTCGGAGAATATAAGCATTTCATATTAGTCTATGTAGATGATATTTTAGTATTCAGTCAAAACATGCAAGAACATCTAGGACATTTACAAATAGTCTTTAGATTATTCGTCAAACATGGAATAATAGTAAGTAAAAAGAAGATGGAATTATGTAAAACCTATATTAATTTCTTAGGAATAACATTAGGAAATGGAAAGGTAAAATTACAACCACATATAGCCAAAAAGGTATTAGAAATGCCAGATAAACTAGAAAAAACAAAAGATTTACAAAAATTTCTAGGTTTAGTAAATTATGCTAGAAATTTCATACAAGATTTAGGAAAAATAGCTGGACCCTTATATGCCAAAACAGGTAGTAAAGGACAGAAAAATTTCAACATAGAGGATGTAAAATTAGTCCAAAAAATAAAGGAAAAAGTAAAAAATATTCCAGATTTAAAAATACCATTAGAATCAGATTATCTAATTATTCAAACCGATGGAAGCGATTTAGGATGGGGAGCTATCCTAAAAGCTAGACCAAATAAATACAGTAATAAAAACGAAGAACAAATATGTGGTTACCAGAGCGGAGCTTATAAAGAAAAAGGGAATAAAAGCTCTATAGATTTAGAAGTATTGGCAATAATATATGGGCTAAATAGTTTTAAGTTATATATATTAAATAAAGAAGAAATTTTAGTCAGAACAGATTGTGAAGCCATAGTAAAATTTCACCAGAAAATAAATGATAAAACTAGCAGTAGGAGAAGATGGTTAAACTTTTTAGATACAATATCTATCTATAAAAATATTATTTTCGAACATATTAAGGGAAAAGAAAATGACTTAGCTAACCAACTAAGTCGACTACAGTTAGGAATAAATAAATAAAGCTGAGTTTTATTTATTTGTTTTCAGCATGAGACCAACAAGCCAGCCTCCTGCAGATAAGGGCAAAGGCATAGGTACTTCATCAGACTCCTACCAACAGAGTGTATTAGGTAATCTAAATTTTAGACCAATAGACTCTATAGAAGCAATGGAAAGAATTTATTTTGGACCTTTCAATTTAGTTGCATATCCAGAAAGTAATATATCATTTAGAGTAAGACCAGACTATGTTTTAGACAGACCTCAAAAATGTTTAGTAGATAACTTATGGATTTCATATAATAAACAGAATCGTAACCACTTTATGGCCTCTATGAATTCGCTATGTCAATACATGGCAGAAAAGAGCAAGCCAAAATTTAAATATTATGTAGTTATTCATGGTAAGACAAATGGTATTTTTCATACTTGGATAGAGGTATTAGAATCCATACAAGGTTTTAAGACTCCACTTTTTAAAGGTTTTAATGACTTTACTGAAGCCGCTAATCATGCTAGAGGATACCTAGGACCAAACTACTATATATCTCCTTCACTAAGACAAAACCCAGACAAAATACCCCAGTATAATGTACAGAAAGACACAGGGAAAATAATTTTCTGTGATCATTGTTCTTCCATGACTGAGAACTTCAAGAAACTCAACGCTCAGAAAGAAGCTCTCCTTATGGAAAATACAAGACTTATCAAACAGGTACAAGTATTAGAAGCAAGGCTTCAGATCAAAATGAAGACTGATGCTGGTACTCAGACACATAAACAGAGTTCTCCATCTCCTCAAAAAATGGATGAGGCGGGTGTGCATTTCCCTCTAAATGCTCAGAAATCCACTGTACCGGATGTTGGTACAGCTAGTCCGGTTCAAACGGTAACCGGTAAAGACAAATCAAATCCGTTCAAGGCTGTCACTTTGCCAAAAAGTGAAGATGAAGATTGTTCTTCATCAAGACAAAAGAAAGAAAGATCGAGTAGTAAGACTTCAAAAAGGATATCAATCTCCAGAAAGAAGAATGAAACCATAGAGACTATAATTAAGCAAACACTAGATAAATTCTTCAGCCAGCAGACTCAAGATAAACATATAAATGAACAACCTGGTACAAGCACAGATAGATTAGTTCCAGAAGAAGATATGGTATCAGAAGAAGACATAAATGAAGATAATAATTTCCAAGATGCTCAGGATCCTCACGAAGACGATGACTCAGGAATGAGTTTCGATTCAATTACCCTGCACAACTTGGATACTTAGTTGAGAAGAAGACAATCCAGAAAAAGACAAGACTATACTAAGTAAATAAAGTTGTAGGTGGGAATGCCCACTTTGTGTCCTGTAAATAATAAAGTTATGTATGAGTCAAGTCCGTGTCAGAAAAGTCAAGTCCGTGTCAGAAAAGATGCTTCCTTTATCACTACTTTCTCAAAAAGAAAGAAAAACTGAGAGGCACGCGTCTGACAAAGTCAAGAAAGAAACAATAATGCATGTGACGATGGGGCCCAATGTGTACCCGACAAGCATTATTACGATTCTTTCTTATCTTTATCTTTTAAAGTGTCGGCCACATATAGAGAGGCCACGTAGTTGTGTTTACGACCACTCCTTTCCCTTAGTTTTTGCCTATAAAAAGGGCTTAAGACTTAGTAGTAAGGTAGGAAGGGAAAAAACCAAAAAAAACCACAACATATTCCTCTTCCCTCTCAATGTGTATAACCTTCCCTGAAACCCATAAAATCCATCCCTTGTAAAACATCCAGTGGTGTAATATTTAGAGAGTTTATAAACGTTTCAAGTTCTGTTTCAGTCTTAAGGGGGTTCCCGAAAGGGAAACCTCTCCCCTAGTTACTTCATGTAAGTTCTTATTTACACTTATGTTTTTCCCACAAAAATATTTATGAAGTTTTATTTCTTTTAAACATCATGTAAATGTATGTAAATTTTATTACCCTTAGTATATGGTTAATCTTTTAACTTCTTAGTAACAACGATGGATTAACCTGTAAATTCCTAGGAATTCTGGCTTTGAAAGTCCGCTAAAGTCTGCTGAATAGACGCCAGGACATATGTTGTTAGCCAGGTAGAAATTCCGGGGTGTGGTTAAAGAAGAAGTTATTAAGAGTATAGGTTAAAAGAGAGAGATGAACAGGGTAAGATAAACAGGGTAATTCTGTTAAAAAAAAAAAAAAAAAAAAAAAAAAAAAAAAAAAAAAAAAAAAAAAAAAAAAAAAATAAAAAAAATAGACACTTAGCTTGGAGTAGCTTGGAGTTTGTTTTTCAATAAATATGATGTAAAAAATCCTACTCAGTACTCCCTCTCTCCTATAGTTTCTTCTTATGTATGCTCTTTTAGCTTACGTTTTTCCCGGTTTGGTTTTTTTTTTTTTTTTTTTTTTTTTTTTTTTTTTTTTTTTTTTTTTTTTAACAGAATTACCCTGTTTATCTTACCCTGTTCATCTCTCTCTTTTAACCTATACTCTTAATAACTTCTTCTTTAACCACACCCCGGAATTTCTACCTGGCTAACAACATATGTCCTGGCGTCTATTCAGCAGACTTTAGCGGACTTTCAAAGCCAGAATTCCTAGGAATTTACAGGTTAATCCATCGTTGTTACTAAGAAGTTAAAAGATTAACCATATACTAAGGGTAATAAAATTTACATACATTTACATGATGTTTAAAAGAAATAGAACTTCATAAATATTTTTGTGGGAAAAACATAAGTGTAAATAAGAACTTACATGAAGTAACTAGGGGAGAGGTTTCCCTTTCGGGAACCCCCTTAAGACTGAAACAGAACTTGAGACGTTTATAAACTTTCTAAATATTACACCACTGGATGTTTTACAAGGGATGGATTTTATGGGTTTCAGGGAAGGTTATACACATTGAGAGGGAAGAGGAATATGTTGTGGTTTTTTTTGGTTTTTTCCCTTCATATGTTCGAAAATAATATTTTTATAGATAGATATTGTATCTAAAAAGTTTAACCATCTTCTCCTACTGCTAGTTTTATCATTTATTTTCTGGTGAAATTTTACTATGGCTTCACAATCTGTTCTGACTAAAATTTCTTCTTTATTTAATATATATAACTTAAAACTATTTAGCCCATATATTATTGTCAATACTTCTAAATCTATAGAGCTTTTATTCCCTTTTTCTTTATAAGCTCCGCTCTGGTAACCACATATTTGTTCTTCGTTTTTATTACTGTATTTATTTGGTCTAGCTTTTAGGATAGCTCCCCATCCTAAATCGCTTCCATCGGTTTGAATAATTAGATAATCTGATTCTAATGGTATTTTTAAATCTGGAATATTTTTTACTTTTTCCTTTATTTTTTGGACTAATTTTACATCCTCTATGTTGAAATTTTTCTGTCCTTTACTACCTGTTTTGGCATATAAGGGTCCAGCTATTTTTCCTAAATCTTGTATGAAATTTCTAGCATAATTTACTAAACCTAGAAATTTTTGTAAATCTTTTGTTTTTTCTAGTTTATCTGGCATTTCTAATACCTTTTTGGCTATATGTGAATAAAATTTTACCTTTCCATTTCCTAATGTTATTCCTAAGAAATTAATATAGGTTTTACATAATTCCATCTTCTTTTTACTTACTATTATTCCATGTTTGACGAATAATCTAAAGACTATTTGTAAATGTCCTAGATGTTCTTGCATGTTTTGACTGAATACTAAAATATCATCTACATAGACTAATATGAAATGCTTATATTCTCCGAAAATGTTATCCATTTTTCGTTGAAAAATTGGTGGGGCTGTCTTTAATCCGAAAGGCATGACTAACCATTCGAAATGTCCTCCGGGACATGTGAATGCTGTCCATTCGATGCTTTCTGGATGCATCTTTACTTGCCAATATCCGGATTTACAGTCAAATTTGCTATATATCCTTTTATTTTGGATTCTATTGATTAATTCATTCTTGTCTGGTAGTTTATATGCGTCTGTTCTGGTATTATCATTTAATCTTTTGTAATTTATAACCATACGAGCTTTTCCTCTTACTTGCTCACTATGATTTCTCACTATAAAAGCTGCTGATCTATGTTTAGATGTAGATTTTCTTATTACTCCTAACTTTAAAAGTTCCTTTATCTGTGTATCAAATTCATTAGTGTCTTCATTATTTGCTTCTATAGGGGCTGTTTTTATAGTATATTCTGGGTTTATAATATCTAATTTACACGTTAATTCATTAGCATCCCAATGAGCTAATGGCTTTTCTCCTATTATTTCCATTTTGTCTAATATAGATATTATATTGTCTAAATCTTTTGGGCCGTTTATTATCCCTATTTTATCTATTCCTTTCCTGAAATTATAGAATTGGGTTTCTATACTAATTAACGTATATTCCTTCTCTATAGGTTCTAAATATTCCTCTCCTTCTACATTAAGTAGAGTATAATTTTTTGTATTTTCTTTCGACAGGTTGCTGCATTGTGTATTTTGGCAATCTTCGCAGCAAGGCTCTTGAAGAGTTTTCTTTTTATTCGTATTTAATGTTCTATGTATTGTAGGCAGGATTTTTGTCTGAACTGGTGTGTAAGTTAGATCTTTAAATAACATTATCCCGTCTCTTGTCAGAAGACATCCTCCTTTATCTTGTATACAAAATTTTAATCCTATGACAAAGTCTGAGCCTATGTTTAAATCTCTAGCTAATATTCTATTTACCTTATAGACTGGGTTGTAAAATTGATTACAAGTATTTAAGAAACTTATTTGCGCATTTTCTATATAATATCGATTAACATTCTGAGTGCCATCCATTTGAGTGGCTAGTATGGGTCTTTCAAGTAGTTTTATTAGATGTTCTGGTACTATTGCTTTGTTAATTAAACAGCTAGTACATCCTGGATCTATTAAAGCTAGCGTTTCTATTTCTATATTTTGTATTTTAATTTTTACCAGAACTTTTATAGTAGAGAATTCTTTGTCTTCATTACATATAAGAGTTGTGTTATTCTTTTCTGTGTTCATAAGTTCTGCTTCTAGTTTATCTAAATGTACTGTGCCTACTGTCTCTTGGGTCTCTATTTCTTCTTTCATTTTTCCTTTTTCTAGAGTAGTTAATCTTTGTTCTAGATCATTTAATCGAGTTTCTAAGGTAGATACCCTTAGATTTAAAATCTGATTATTTGTATATTTTTGTCCATTATTGGTTTGTGATTCTACTTTTATTTTTAAAGTATTTTCTATACAATTTATACATGCTTCTAAGTAACATTTTTTACATTTTGCCCTATTATCTTTACTTGGGTACCAACTACATATGCGACACCTATTACTATCTAAACCCTTATTCCGTTGGAAATCATGTTCACATTCTTGTGTGACATTCATTAGATTATTTATTACTAGGTTATTCAAATCTAGATCATCTATCTCTTGGCCTAATTCATTGACTAAGTTATCTTCCTCTGAGTCTGAAGAAACAGATTTATTATCTTGATCAGTTATATCAATGCTAATTATGGAATATATACTTTCTGTATCTGACATGTATTCATCGACATTTAAAAGTGTTTCTTGAAAATCTTCTATTAGCTGAGAATTTCTTGTTCTATTATTATTTCTTTTGGGGCATATATTGGCTAAATGATCTGTACTGCCACACGTATAACATTCTAGCTTATTTCTGTAATTTCTATCATTTCTATATTTTCTAACATGTCTATCCCTATTTAACCAGGGTTTTTTAGCTTTTGATTTTCGTAAGAAATATTGTTTTCTACCATATGGTTTTTGTTTATTTTGTTTCCTGTATTTTTTATGTGGTTTTTGATCGTAATTCTGGGTTGTGTATATAACTGATTTACAGAAATTCATTTCATTTCTTTTTAGTTGTTTTTGTATCTGTATATTTGTACATTTTTCCGTTAAGATATCCATTATATGTTGTGCTCTATGTCCTATTGTCCATTTAAAATTCGGGTTTGCTGCTACCCCATCTCTTTTATACCATCTATCTTCTATTTCTCTTCCTAATGCTCCAGGTAATTTATTAAATAATTTTTTACCTAATTCTTCATTAAACGTGTTTCCACTTATGGTACAATAATAGAAATAATCTTGTAAAAATTTCTTTATGTATACCCAGTGTGAAATGCTTAATTGTTCTAATTTTATTAATGCTTCTTTTTGTAAAGCTATCAATCCACTATTCGGATCTTTTCCAGTTAATAACATGTGCATTTTATTTGTAAAATTATAGGGATTTGGTCCCATACTTAATAATATTTGAAAATCATGTGGGCAATTAGTTTTAAAACTTTCCCACGTAGCTTTAGCGGATTCTCCTAAGAAAGTTTCTAAATATTTATACATTGTTTCTGTATCGGTTTCAGTGTAATGTCTTAAGTAATCAGCTGCTACTATTCCTTTCCATAAATCTATTACTGTATCCCACATTTGGGGATCGTGTGCTGCAATATTTAAGATTTTTCCTTTACTACCTCCTTCTTGGAGTTTAATAGGTTCTTCTATGGGCATTCTTTTTCCTGCTGGTTTTATGTAGTCTTTTACTTCTGTGTCTGGGTTTACTCTTATTGCAGGTCTTCTAGGTACATTTCCTGTACTGTAATCTATTGGTTGAGGATTAGGATTCGTTTGTTGGAAAGGGCTAGCACTAGAGGAGCTGGCTGGTTCTAATTCAGCTAATTCTTTGTAACTAATATTAGAACTTAATACTGAAAATGTATCTTCTTCGAATTTATTTAGGAAGGGTTCATTATTTCTATATCCTAAATTATCACTGCGTTTCAAGCAGGTTCTGAAATGTTCCCTACATTCGTTTATTAACATATTGCCTTTTTGACATCCTTTACATTTAAAAGTTATGTTTTTATGTTCTTCTGCTAGATTTTCTGCTTTTTCTATTGCTATATCTACTTCATATCCTTCTTGTAAAACTTCTATATTCATAAATTCACTTTCTGTTTCTACATTACTTTCGGTTTCATCGTCGTCTAGAATTCTTTTTGTAGTATAGTTATAATCTGTAAATCTTACCGAAGTTTCACCTTTACTTGTTGTATATAGTAAGTGTGAGTCTGGTGTAAAAGTCTTTGGTTTTGTAAATTTATTTAGATTCCATTCTAATCCTGCATATATTTCTGGATCTATTTTTATTGGTTTTATAAGACTTATGCCTTTATTACCCATTATTTCAACTACATCATTTACCTTTAATTTAAATTTGGTATTGCTACTTAAGGTTAATTTACCTGTTCTCCTTGGTTAAAATTACACCTTATAGTAGTATTATTTTTTAGTATTCTATATTTCTTTTCTGGCTGAAAACTAAGATCTAAATATTCTAATCGTTTTAACGAAGCTATTTTGTTATCCAGAGATATTTACGTTGAGGTACTTTTTACTTAGCTTTGTTTGATATTTTAATCTACTTTTTGACCAAGTTAAATCCGCGTCTAATTCTTCTATTGTTTCGATTAAATTAAAACGTTCACTAAGTAGAATTTTTTTGTAATGATTTATACTTATGGCAACTAAGGCGTAGTGATCTGTTTTTTCTCTATATTTTATGATATCAGCTTCTAGCCTTTTTATGTCCCTATCCAATTTTTCTAATTTTTCTATAAATTGAGCTCTTATTTTAGTAATTTCGCGGTTATAAATAACTTCTCTATAATACTGACTCTGTACTTCTCTAATATAATGAATATATCTTATGGGCATTTATTATCCTAACTGATAAGCTCTTTTGCTAATGCTTGTTTTAATCCAATTTATTACTCTAATCTTTTGTTCTAGGTCACTTTCGCAACCTTGTATTTCCCAATGTATTCTTCCTACTAATTTATATGCCTTTTTGGATCTATTGAGAGCTGGATTTTCTACACAGGCGTTCTTTAGTTTTTCTAAACTTTCTTCTAAGTGCCTTTTTCTATTCTTAATATCTCGTAATTTTTTATATTCTAGATGCAAAAAGAAATAGTCACACCTTACGAGTTGGAAAGATCTATTTTGTTTCATACAGAGGTAGGTATTATATGTTTGGTCGTTTTTATTATCCTAGCTGGTAATTTTTTCTACTAATATATTCGTTAAGCCAATTTATTCTTATATTAATATTTTCTAGATCTTTATCACAATTTAATATTTCTTTATTTAGGGTACTTATCAACGTATCACAAACTGGTCTAGTAATATTATAAGTATTATATAGTCTATTAGTTTATTTCTTCGTTGTTCAAAGTCGTATTTTTTAGCTAAAATATTCTGTCTTATTCGATAATCTCTGTGTAAATGAAAATAGTTATTTCTTATTTTCTGAAAAGATGAGTGTTTTTTCATACATAAATATGCGAGTGAAGGAAATGTTCCCAAAACCTTCTCGCTCTGATACCAAATATAAAGAGACACTTAGATTAAAATTGTTTTCTCAATAAATAAAAATAGACACTTAGCTTGGAGTAGCTTGGAGTTTGTTTTTCAATAAATATGATGTAAAAATCCTACTCAGTACTCCCTCTCTCCTATAGTTTCTTCTTATGTATGCTCTTTTAGCTTACGTTTTTCCCGGTTTGGTTTTTTTTTTTTTTTTTTTTTTTTTTTTTTTTTTTTTTTTTTTTTTTTTAACAGAATTACCCTGTTTATCTTACCCTGTTCATCTCTCTCTTTTAACCTATACTCTTAATAACTTCTTCTTTAACCACACCCCGGAATTTCTACCTGGCTAACAACATATGTCCTGGCGTCTATTCAGCAGACTTTAGCGGACTTTCAAAGCCAGAATTCCTAGGAATTTACAGGTTAATCCATCGTTGTTACTAAGAAGTTAAAAGATTAACCATATACTAAGGGTAATAAAATTTACATACATTTACATGATGTTTAAAAGAAATAAAACTTCATAAATATTTTTGTGGGAAAAACATAAGTGTAAATAAGAACTTACATGAAGTAACTAGGGGAGAGGTTTCCCTTTCGGGAACCCCCTTAAGACTGAAACAGAACTTGAAACGTTTATAAACTCTCTAAATATTACACCACTGGATGTTTTACAAGGGATGGATTTTATGGGTTTCAGGGAAGGTTATACACATTGAGAGGGAAGAGGAATATGTTGTGGTTTTTTTTGGTTTTTTCCCTTCATTCCTTACTACTAAGTCTTAAGCCCTTTTTATAGGCAAAAACTAAGGGAAAGGAGTGGTCGTAAACACAACTACGTGGCCTCTCTATATGTGGCCGACACTTTAAAAGATAAAGATAAGAAAGAATCGTAATAATGCTTGTCGGGTACACATTGGGCCCCATCGTCACATGCATTATTGTTTCTTTCTTGACTTTGTCAGACGCGTGCCTCTCAGTTTTTCTTTCTTTTTGAGAAAGTAGTGATAAAGGAAGCATCTTTTCTGACACGGACTTGACTTTTACATAACTTTATTATTTACAGGACACAAAGTGGGCATTCCCACCTACAACTTTATTTACTTAGTATAGTCTTGTCTTTTTCTGGATTGTCTTCTTCTCAACTAAGTATCCAAGTTGTGCAGGGTAATTGAATCGAAACTCATTCCTGAGTCATCGTCTTCGTGAGGATCCTGAGCATCTTGGAAATTATTATCTTCATTTATGTCTTCTTCTGATACCATATCTTCTTCTGGAACTAATCTATCTGTGCTTGTACCAGGTTGTTCATTTATATGTTTATCTTGAGTCTGCTGGCTGAAGAATTTATCTAGTGTTTGCTTAATTATAGTCTCTATGGTTTCATTCTTCTTTCTGGAGATTGATATCCTTTTTGAAGTCTTACTACTCGATCTTTCTTTCTTTTGTCTTGATGAAGAACAATCTTCATCTTCACTTTTTGGCAAAGTGACAGCCTTGAACGGATTTGATTTGTCTTTACCGGTTACCGTTTGAACCGGACTAGCTGTACCAACATCCGGTACAGTGGATTTCTGAGCATTTAGAGGGAAATGCACACCCGCCTCATCCATTTTTTGAGGAGATGGAGAACTCTGTTTATGTGTCTGAGTACCAGCATCAGTCTTCATTTTGATCTGAAGCCTTGCTTCTAATACTTGTACCTGTTTGATAAGTCTTGTATTTTCCATAAGGAGAGCTTCTTTCTGAGCGTTGAGTTTCTTGAAGTTCTCAGTCATGGAAGAACAATGATCACAGAAAATTATTTTCCCTGTGTCTTTCTGTACATTATACTGGGGTATTTTGTCTGGGTTTTGTCTTAGTGAAGGAGATATATAGTAGTTTGGTCCTAGGTATCCTCTAGCATGATTAGCGGCTTCAGTAAAGTCATTAAAACCTTTAAAAAGTGGAGTCTTAAAACCTTGTATGGATTCTAATACCTCTATCCAAGTATGAAAAATACCATTTGTCTTACCATGAATAACTACATAATATTTAAATTTTGGCTTGCTCTTTTCTGCCATGTATTGACATAGCGAATTCATAGAGGCCATAAAGTGGTTACGATTCTGTTTATTATATGAAATCCATAAGTTATCTACTAAACATTTTTGAGGTCTGTCTAAAACATAGTCTGGTCTTACTCTAAATGATATATTACTTTCTGGATATGCAACTAAATTGAAAGGTCCAAAATAAATTCTTTCCATTGCTTCTATAGAGTCTGTTTTTATAGTATATTCTGGGTTTATAATATCTAATTTACACGTTAATTCATTAGCATCCCAATGAGCTAATGGCTTTTCTCCTATTATTTCCATTTTGTCTAATATAGATATTATATTGTCTAAATCTTTTGGGCCGTTTATTATCCCTATTTTATCTATTCCTTTCCTGAAATTATAGAATTGGGTTTCTATACTAATTAACGTATATTCCTTCTCTATAGGTTCTAAATATTCCTCTCCTTCTACATTAAGTAGAGTATAATTTTTTGTATTTTCTTTCGACAGGTTGCTGCATTGTGTATTTTGGCAATCTTCGCAGCAAGGCTCTTGAAGAGTTTTCTTTTTATTCGTATTTAATGTTCTATGTATTGTAGGCAGGATTTTTGTCTGAACTGGTGTGTAAGTTAGATCTTTAAATAACATTATCCCGTCTCTTGTCAGAAGACATCCTCCTTTATCTTGTATACAAAATTTTAATCCTATGACAAAGTCTGAGCCTATGTTTAAATCTCTAGCTAATATTCTATTTACCTTATAGACTGGGTTGTAAAATTGATTACAAGTATTTAAGAAACTTATTTGCGCATTTTCTATATAATATCGATTAACATTCTGAGTGCCATCCATTTGAGTGGCTAGTATGGGTCTTTCAAGTAGTTTTATTAGATGTTCTGGTACTATTGCTTTGTTAATTAAACAGCTAGTACATCCTGGATCTATTAAAGCTAGCGTTTCTATTTCTATATTTTGTATTTTAATTTTTACCAGAACTTTTATAGTAGAGAATTCTTTGTCTTCATTACATATAAGAGTTGTGTTATTCTTTTCTGTGTTCATAAGTTCTGCTTCTAGTTTATCTAAATGTACTGTGCCTACTGTCTCTTGGGTCTCTATTTCTTCTTTCATTTTTCCTTTTTCTAGAGTAGTTAATCTTTGTTCTAGATCATTTAATCGAGTTTCTAAGGTAGATACCCTTAGATTTAAAATCTGATTATTTGTATATTTTTGTCCATTATTGGTTTGTGATTCTACTTTTATTTTTAAAGTATTTTCTATACAATTTATACATGCTTCTAAGTAACATTTTTTACATTTTGCCCTATTATCTTTACTTGGGTACCAACTACATATGCGACACCTATTACTATCTAAACCCTTATTCCGTTGGAAATCATGTTCACATTCTTGTGTGACATTCATTAGATTATTTATTACTAGGTTATTCAAATCTAGATCATCTATCTCTTGGCCTAATTCATTGACTAAGTTATCTTCCTCTGAGTCTGAAGAAACAGATTTATTATCTTGATCAGTTATATCAATGCTAATTATGGAATATATACTTTCTGTATCTGACATGTATTCATCGACATTTAAAAGTGTTTCTTGAAAATCTTCTATTAGCTGAGAATTTCTTGTTCTATTATTATTTCTTTTGGGGCATATATTGGCTAAATGATCTGTACTGCCACACGTATAACATTCTAGCTTATTTCTGTAATTTCTATCATTTCTATATTTTCTAACATGTCTATCCCTATTTAACCAGGGTTTTTTAGCTTTTGATTTTCGTAAGAAATATTGTTTTCTACCATATGGTTTTTGTTTATTTTGTTTCCTGTATTTTTTATGTGGTTTTTGATCGTAATTCTGGGTTGTGTATATAACTGATTTACAGAAATTCATTTCATTTCTTTTTAGTTGTTTTTGTATCTGTATATTTGTACATTTTTCCGTTAAGATATCCATTATATGTTGTGCTCTATGTCCTATTGTCCATTTAAAATTCGGGTTTGCTGCTACCCCATCTCTTTTATACCATCTATCTTCTATTTCTCTTCCTAATGCTCCAGGTAATTTATTAAATAATTTTTTACCTAATTCTTCATTAAACGTGTTTCCACTTATGGTACAATAATAGAAATAATCTTGTAAAAATTTCTTTATGTATACCCAGTGTGAAATGCTTAATTGTTCTAATTTTATTAATGCTTCTTTTTGTAAAGCTATCAATCCACTATTCGGATCTTTTCCAGTTAATAACATGTGCATTTTATTTGTAAAATTATAGGGATTTGGTCCCATACTTAATAATATTTGAAAATCATGTGGGCAATTAGTTTTAAAACTTTCCCACGTAGCTTTAGCGGATTCTCCTAAGAAAGTTTCTAAATATTTATACATTGTTTCTGTATCGGTTTCAGTGTAATGTCTTAAGTAATCAGCTGCTACTATTCCTTTCCATAAATCTATTACTGTATCCCACATTTGGGGATCGTGTGCTGCAATATTTAAGATTTTTCCTTTACTACCTCCTTCTTGGAGTTTAATAGGTTCTTCTATGGGCATTCTTTTTCCTGCTGGTTTTATGTAGTCTTTTACTTCTGTGTCTGGGTTTACTCTTATTGCAGGTCTTCTAGGTACATTTCCTGTACTGTAATCTATTGGTTGAGGATTAGGATTCGTTTGTTGGAAAGGGCTAGCACTAGAGGAGCTGGCTGGTTCTAATTCAGCTAATTCTTTGTAACTAATATTAGAACTTAATACTGAAAATGTATCTTCTTCGAATTTATTTAGGAAGGGTTCATTATTTCTATATCCTAAATTATCACTGCGTTTCAAGCAGGTTCTGAAATGTTCCCTACATTCGTTTATTAACATATTGCCTTTTTGACATCCTTTACATTTAAAAGTTATGTTTTTATGTTCTTCTGCTAGATTTTCTGCTTTTTCTATTGCTATATCTACTTCATATCCTTCTTGTAAAACTTCTATATTCATAAATTCACTTTCTGTTTCTACATTACTTTCGGTTTCATCGTCGTCTAGAATTCTTTTTGTAGTATAGTTATAATCTGTAAATCTTACCGAAGTTTCACCTTTACTTGTTGTATATAGTAAGTGTGAGTCTGGTGTAAAAGTCTTTGGTTTTGTAAATTTATTTAGATTCCATTCTAATCCTGCATATATTTCTGGATCTATTTTTATTGGTTTTATAAGACTTATGCCTTTATTACCCATTATTTCAACTACATCATTTACCTTTAATTTAAATTTGGTATTGCTACTTAAGGTTAATTTACCAATAAAACCTATGCACATTAATAAATTATTTCCACTATTCATTTCTTCGTATCCTTTAGTTTGAACTCCTATCTTAATATTTTTTCCAAATTCTTTTAAATTCATTAAGAAATCTGGACTAATGTAAAATATTCCTCCATTATTTGTCATATCTACTTCTGTTAATCCTATGATCGATTTTTTAATATCTGACCATCGATCATCGTATATAGTTATTAATACTTTAGATCCCAGATTTTTTCTGGTTAGTCCTTTAATGCCTATGACAATTAATCCCATATGCATTAAAACCATTTTATTATATTTTATTTGTTTTAAGGAGTTAGTATTTACTAGGTCTAATATTTTAGAATCTTCTCCTAAGGCTGATATTTGCTCTTCTCTGTAATGTCTATATAACTGGTTGTCTGAAGAGAAATATCCTGTGTTGTATAGTGTTTTTGGATTTAGTAATTTTAACTGATGTTGTTGAAAGATTTGTAAATCCTTATCTATGTCTATTATCTCATTAAGCTCTTGGTTTTGTTCCATCTTAGGTTGTTTCCTACATATTCTAGATAATATATTATTATTTCCTATCCTGTTTTCTGAGAAGCTAGCTCTGTGTCTTTCTTGGTTTCTTTCGTCGGTTCCCCGTCTATTTGATAAAAAGTCCATTTCTGTGGTTTTCTTTTTATGATTTTGCGTTCGTGTACAGGGGTTAACTCTATTCTTTTTAATTGGTTAACTAATTCGTCTATTTCGGAAGTAGTTTTTGGTTGTTCCTCTTGGGTTTGTTTACCTTTTATTAAGATATCTATCTTTTTGTGTAATTCAGGTAGTTCTGGTTCCTTTGGTGTTGTAATTATTTCTTTATCTTTGATTAAACTATCTACTTTTTTATGCAAGTCTAATAATAGTTCTATTATTGTATTATTTTGTTTTAATAAGACTTTATCTGTTATGCTTGAGGGGATATGTCTAGATAATCCCTCTGGTTCATTATGATGTATTCTTGATTTTTCTAGTGCTTTTAGATAGTTTTTATCTTCTTCACTACTCATGAAAGTGAAATCTCTTCTAATCTACCTGCTATTTCCTGCAAGTCTTTAATTTCTTTGGCTATATTTTCAACCTGTTCTATGAGTTTTACTATTAGTTTTGTAGTTTTTACTTCTAATTCTTTAGGTTTTTCTATTAATGTTTTTATTAATTTTTCAATTTCTATTTTAGTAGGTATCTGTTCCAAGTTAAATTTATGGTTTAGAAATTGAATTTTTCTATCTATTTCTAATTCTTGAGATTTTAAATAGTCTAGGTTCTGTTCTATTTTTTCTAAGGTCGTCTTATTTTTACCTTGAATTATTTCTACTTGTTCTAGAGTTCTTTGTAGAGTTTTATCTTTTTCTTGCGTTTTTTCACTGGAGTTAATTAAAAGGTCTATTATAGTATTATATTGTTTATCTTCTGAGTGTAGAATGTGTTCTCCTTGGTTAAAATTACACCTTATAGTAGTATTATTTTTTAGTATTCTATATTTCTTTTCTGGCTGAAAACTAAGATCTAAATATTCTAATCGTTTTAACGAAGCTATTTTGTTATCCAGAGATATTTACGTTGAGGTACTTTTTACTTAGCTTGGAGTAGCTTGGAGTTTGTTTTTCAATAAATATGATGTAAAAATCCTACTCAGTACTCCCTCTCTCCTATAGTTTCTTCTTATGTATGCTCTTTTAGCTTACGTTTTTCCCGGTTTGGTTTTTTTTTTTTTTTTTTTTTTTTTTTTTTTTTTTTTTTTTTTTTTTTTTTTAACAGAATTACCCTGTTTATCTTACCCTGTTCATCTCTCTCTTTTAACCTATACTCTTAATAACTTCTTCTTTAACCACACCCCGGAATTTCTACCTGGCTAACAACATATGTCCTGGCGTCTATTCAGCAGACTTTAGCGGACTTTCAAAGCCAGAATTCCTAGGAATTCTGGCTTTGAAAGTCCGCTAAAGTCTGCTGAATAGACGCCAGGACATATGTTGTTAGCCAGGTAGAAATTCCGGGGTGTGGTTAAAGAAGAAGTTATTAAGAGTATAGGTTAAAAGAGAGAGATGAACAGGGTAAGATAAACAGGGTAATTCTGTTAAAAAAAAAAAAAAAAAAAAAAAAAAAAAAAAAAAAAAAAAAAAAAAAACCAAACCGGGAAAAACGTAAGCTAAAAGAGCATACATAAGAAGAAACTATAGGAGAGAGGGAGTACTGAGTAGGATTTTTACATCATATTTATTGAAAAACAAACTCCAAGCTACTCCAAGCTAAGTGTCTATTTTTATTTATTGAGAAAACAATTTTAATCTAAGTGTCTCTTTATATTTGGTATCAGAGCCAGAAGGTTTTGGGAACATTTCCTTCACTCGCATATTTATGTATGAAAAAACACTCATCTTTTCAGAAAATAAGAAATAACTATTTTCATTTACACAGAGATTATCGAATAAGACAGAATATTTTAGCTAAAAAATACGACTTTGAACAACGAAGAAATAAACTAATAGACTATATAATACTTATAATATTACTAGACCAGTTTGTGATACGTTGATAAGTACCCTAAATAAAGAAATATTAAATTGTGATAAAGATCTAGAAAATATTAATATAAGAATAAATTGGCTTAACGAATATATTAGTAGAAAAAATTACCAGCTAGGATAATAAAAACGACCAAACATATAATACCTACCTCTGTATGAAACAACATAGATCTTTCCAACTCGTAAGGTGTGACTATTTCTTTTTGCATCTAGAATATAAAAAATTACGAGATATTAAGAATAGAAAAAGGCACTTAGAAGAAAGTTTAGAAAAACTAAAGAACGCCTGTGTAGAAAATCCAGCTCTCAATAGATCCAAAAAGGCATATAAATTAGTAGGAAGAATACATTGGGAAATACAAGGTTGCGAAAGTGACCTAGAACAAAAGATTAGAGTAATAAATTGGATTAAAACAAGCATTAGCAAAAGAGCTTATCAGTTAGGATAATAAATGCCCATAAGATATATTCATTATATTAGAGAAGTACAGAGTCAGTATTATAGAGAAGTTATTTATAACCGCGAAATTACTAAAATAAGAGCTCAATTTATAGAAAAATTAGAAAAATTGGATAGGGACATAAAAAGGCTAGAAGCTGATATCATAAAATATAGAGAAAAAACAGATCACTACGCCTTAGTTGCCATAAGTATAAATCATTACAAAAAAAATTCTACTTAGTGAACGTTTTAATTTAATCGAAACAATAGAAGAATTAGACGCGGATTTAACTTGGTCAAAAAGTAGATTAAAATATCAAACAAAGCTAAGTAAAAAGTACCTCAACGTAAATATCTCTGGATAACAAAATAGCTTCGTTAAAACGATTAGAATAGTTAGATCTTAGTTTTCAGCCAGAAAAGAAATATAGAATACTAAAAAATAATACTACTATAAGGTGTAATTTTAACCAAGGAGAACACATTCTACACTCAGAAGATAAACAATATAATACTATAATAGACCTTTTAATTAACTCCAGTGAAAAAACGCAAGAAAAAGATAAAACTCTACAAAGAACTCTAGAACAAGTAGAAATAATTCAAGGTAAAAATAAGACGACCTTAGAAAAAATAGAACAGAACCTAGACTATTTAAAATCTCAAGAATTAGAAATAGATAGAAAAATTCAATTTCTAAACCATAAATTTAACTTGGAACAGATACCTACTAAAATAGAAATTGAAAAATTAATAAAAACATTAATAGAAAAACCTAAAGAATTAGAAGTAAAAACTACAAAACTAATAGTAAAACTCATAGAACAGGTTGAAAATATAGCCAAAGAAATTAAAGACTTGCAGGAAATAGCAGGTAGATTAGAAGAGATTTCACTTTCATGAGTAGTGAAGAAGATAAAAACTATCTAAAAGCACTAGAAAAATCAAGAATACATCATAATGAACCAGAGGGATTATCTAGACATATCCCCTCAAGCATAACAGATAAAGTCTTATTAAAACAAAATAATACAATAATAGAACTATTATTAGACTTGCATAAAAAAGTAGATAGTTTAATCAAAGATAAAGAAATAATTACAACACCAAAGGAACCAGAACTACCTGAATTACACAAAAAGATAGATATCTTAATAAAAGGTAAACAAACCCAAGAGGAACAACCAAAAACTACTTCCGAAATAGACGAATTAGTTAACCAATTAAAAAGAATAGAGTTAACCCCTGTACACGAACGCAAAATCATAAAAAGAAAACCACAGAAATGGACTTTTTATCAAATAGACGGGGAACCGACGAAAGAAACCAAGAAAGACACAGAGCTAGCTTCTCAGAAAACAGGATAGGAAATAATAATATATTATCTAGAATATGTAGGAAACAACCTAAGATGGAACAAAACCAAGAGCTTAATGAGATAATAGACATAGATAAGGATTTACAAATCTTTCAACAACATCAGTTAAAATTACTAAATCCAAAAACACTATACAACACAGGATATTTCTCTTCAGACAACCAGTTATATAGACATTACAGAGAAGAGCAAATATCAGCCTTAGGAGAAGATTCTAAAATATTAGACCTAGTAAATACTAACTCCTTAAAACAAATAAAATATAATAAAATGGTTTTAATGCATATGGGATTAATTGTCATAGGCATTAAAGGACTAACCAGAAAAAATCTGGGATCTAAAGTATTAATAACTATATACGATGATCGATGGTCAGATATTAAAAAATCGATCATAGGATTAACAGAAGTAGATATGACAAATAATGGAGGAATATTTTACATTAGTCCAGATTTCTTAATGAATTTAAAAGAATTTGGAAAAAATATTAAGATAGGAGTTCAAACTAAAGGATACGAAGAAATGAATAGTGGAAATAATTTATTAATGTGCATAGGTTTTATTGGTAAATTAACCTTAAGTAGCAATACCAAATTTAAATTAAAGGTAAATGATGTAGTTGAAATAATGGGTAATAAAGGCATAAGTCTTATAAAACCAATAAAAATAGATCCAGAAATATATGCAGGATTAGAATGGAATCTAAATAAATTTACAAAACCAAAGACTTTTACACCAGACTCACACTTACTATATACAACAAGTAAAGGTGAAACTTCGGTAAGATTTACAGATTATAACTATACTACAAAAAGAATTCTAGACGACGATGAAACCGAAAGTAATGTAGAAACAGAAAGTGAATTTATGAATATAGAAGTTTTACAAGAAGGATATGAAGTAGATATAGCAATAGAAAAAGCAGAAAATCTAGCAGAAGAACATAAAAACATAACTTTTAAATGTAAAGGATGTCAAAAAGGCAATATGTTAATAAACGAATGTAGGGAACATTTCAGAACCTGCTTGAAACGCAGTGATAATTTAGGATATAGAAATAATGAACCCTTCCTAAATAAATTCGAAGAAGATACATTTTCAGTATTAAGTTCTAATATTAGTTACAAAGAATTAGCTGAATTAGAACCAGCCAGCTCCTCTAGTGCTAGCCCTTTCCAACAAACGAATCCTAATCCTCAACCAATAGATTACAGTACAGGAAATGTACCTAGAAGACCTGCAATAAGAGTAAACCCAGACACAGAAGTAAAAGACTACATAAAACCAGCAGGAAAAAGAATGCCCATAGAAGAACCTATTAAACTCCAAGAAGGAGGTAGTAAAGGAAAAATCTTAAATATTGCAGCACACGATCCCCAAATGTGGGATACAGTAATAGATTTATGGAAAGGAATAGTAGCAGCTGATTACTTAAGACATTACACTGAAACCGATACAGAAACAATGTATAAATATTTAGAAACTTTCTTAGGAGAATCCGCTAAAGCTACGTGGGAAAGTTTTAAAACTAATTGCCCACATGATTTTCAAATATTATTAAGTATGGGACCAAATCCCTATAATTTTACAAATAAAATGCACATGTTATTAACTGGAAAAGATCCGAATAGTGGATTGATAGCTTTACAAAAAGAAGCATTAATAAAATTAGAACAATTAAGCATTTCACACTGGGTATACATAAAGAAATTTTTACAAGATTATCTCTATTATTGTACCATAAGTGGAAACACGTTTAATGAAGAATTAGGTAAAAAATTATTTAATAAATTACCTGGAGCATTAGGAAGAGAAATAGAAGATAGATGGTATAAAAGAGATGGGGTAGCAGCAAACCCGAATTTTAAATGGACAATAGGACATAGAGCACAACATATAATGGATATCTTAACGGAAAAATGTACAAATATACAGATACAAAAACAACTAAAAAGAAATGAAATGAATTTCTGTAAATCAGTTATATACACAACCCAGAATTACGATCAAAAACCACATAAAAATACAGGAAACAAAATAAACAAAAACCATATGGTAGAAAACAATATTTCTTACGAAAATCAAAAGCTAAAAAACCCTGGTTAAATAGGGATAGACATGTTAGAAAATATAGAAATGATAGAAATTACAGAAATAAGCTAGAATGTTATACGTGTGGCAGTACAGATCATTTAGCCAATATATGCCCCAAAAGAAATAATAATAGAACAAGAAATTCTCAGCTAATAGAAGATTTTCAAGAAACACTTTTAAATGTCGATGAATACATGTCAGATACAGAAAGTATATATTCCATAATTAGCATTGATATAACTGATCAAGATAATAAATCTGTTTCTTCAGACTCAGAGGAAGATAACTTAGTCAATGAATTAGGCCAAGAGATAGATGATCTAGATTTGAATAACCTAGTAATAAATAATCTAATGAATGTCACACAAGAATGTGAACATGATTTCCAACGGAATAAGGGTTTAGATAGTAATAGGTGTCGCAAATGTAGTTGGTACCCAAGTAAAGATAATAGGGCAAAATGTAAAAAATGTTACTTAGAAGCATGTATAAATTGTATAGAAAATACTTTAAAAATAAAAGTAGAATCACAAACCAATAATGGACAAAAATATACAAATAATCAGATTTTAAATCTAAGGGTATCTACCTTAGAAACTCGATTAAATGATCTAGAACAAAGATTAACTACTCTAGAAAAAGGAAAAATGAAAGAAGAAATAGAGACCCAAGAGACAGTAGGCACAGTACATTTAGATAAACTAGAAGCAGAACTTATGAACACAGAAAAGAATAACACAACTCTTATATGTAATGAAGACAAAGAATTCTCTACTATAAAAGTTCTGGTAAAAATTAAAATACAAAATATAGAAATAGAAACGCTAGCTTTAATAGATCCAGGATGTACTAGCTGTTTAATTAACAAAGCAATAGTACCAGAACATCTAATAAAACTACTTGAAAGACCCATACTAGCCACTCAAATGGATGGCACTCAGAATGTTAATCGATATTATATAGAAAATGCGCAAATAAGTTTCTTAAATACTTGTAATCAATTTTACAACCCAGTCTATAAGGTAAATAGAATATTAGCTAGAGATTTAAACATAGGCTCAGACTTTGTCATAGGATTAAAATTTTGTATACAAGATAAAGGAGGATGTCTTCTGACAAGAGACGGGATAATGTTATTTAAAGATCTAACTTACACACCAGTTCAGACAAAAATCCTGCCTACAATACATAGAACATTAAATACGAATAAAAAGAAAACTCTTCAAGAGCCTTGCTGCGAAGATTGCCAAAATACACAATGCAGCAACCTGTCGAAAGAAAATACAAAAAATTATACTCTACTTAATGTAGAAGGAGAGGAATATTTAGAACCTATAGAGAAGGAATATACGTTAATTAGTATAGAAACCCAATTCTATAATTTCAGGAAAGGAATAGATAAAATAGGGATAATAAACGGCCCAAAAGATTTAGACAATATAATATCTATATTAGACAAAATGGAAATAATAGGAGAAAAGCCATTAGCTCATTGGGATGCTAATGAATTAACGTGTAAATTAGATATTATAAACCCAGAATATACTATAAAAACAGACTCTATAGAAGCAATGGAAAGAATTTATTTTGGACCTTTCAATTTAGTTGCATATCCAGAAAGTAATATATCATTTAGAGTAAGACCAGACTATGTTTTAGACAGACCTCAAAAATGTTTAGTAGATAACTTATGGATTTCATATAATAAACAGAATCGTAACCACTTTATGGCCTCTATGAATTCGCTATGTCAATACATGGCAGAAAAGAGCAAGCCAAAATTTAAATATTATGTAGTTATTCATGGTAAGACAAATGGTATTTTTCATACTTGGATAGAGGTATTAGAATCCATACAAGGTTTTAAGACTCCACTTTTTAAAGGTTTTAATGACTTTACTGAAGCCGCTAATCATGCTAGAGGATACCTAGGACCAAACTACTATATATCTCCTTCACTAAGACAAAACCCAGACAAAATACCCCAGTATAATGTACAGAAAGACACAGGGAAAATAATTTTCTGTGATCATTGTTCTTCCATGACTGAGAACTTCAAGAAACTCAACGCTCAGAAAGAAGCTCTCCTTATGGAAAATACAAGACTTATCAAACAGGTACAAGTATTAGAAGCAAGGCTTCAGATCAAAATGAAGACTGATGCTGGTACTCAGACACATAAACAGAGTTCTCCATCTCCTCAAAAAATGGATGAGGCGGGTGTGCATTTCCCTCTAAATGCTCAGAAATCCACTGTACCGGATGTTGGTACAGCTAGTCCGGTTCAAACGGTAACCGGTAAAGACAAATCAAATCCGTTCAAGGCTGTCACTTTGCCAAAAAGTGAAGATGAAGATTGTTCTTCATCAAGACAAAAGAAAGAAAGATCGAGTAGTAAGACTTCAAAAAGGATATCAATCTCCAGAAAGAAGAATGAAACCATAGAGACTATAATTAAGCAAACACTAGATAAATTCTTCAGCCAGCAGACTCAAGATAAACATATAAATGAACAACCTGGTACAAGCACAGATAGATTAGTTCCAGAAGAAGATATGGTATCAGAAGAAGACATAAATGAAGATAATAATTTCCAAGATGCTCAGGATCCTCACGAAGACGATGACTCAGGAATGAGTTTCGATTCAATTACCCTGCACAACTTGGATACTTAGTTGAGAAGAAGACAATCCAGAAAAAGACAAGACTATACTAAGTAAATAAAGTTGTAGGTGGGAATGCCCACTTTGTGTCCTGTAAATAATAAAGTTATGTATGAGTCAAGTCCGTGTCAGAAAAGTCAAGTCCGTGTCAGAAAAGATGCTTCCTTTATCACTACTTTCTCAAAAAGAAAGAAAAACTGAGAGGCACGCGTCTGACAAAGTCAAGAAAGAAACAATAATGCATGTGACGATGGGGCCCAATGTGTACCCGACAAGCATTATTACGATTCTTTCTTATCTTTATCTTTTAAAGTGTCGGCCACATATAGAGAGGCCACGTAGTTGTGTTTACGACCACTCCTTTCCCTTAGTTTTTGCCTATAAAAAGGGCTTAAGACTTAGTAGTAAGGAATGAATGGAAAAAACCAAAAAAAAACCACAACATATTCCTCTTCCCTCTCAATGTGTATAACCTTCCCTGAAACCCATAAAATCCATCCCTTGTAAAACATCCAGTGGTGTAATATTTAGAAAGTTTATAAACGTCTCAAGTTCTGTTTCAGTCTTAAGGGGGTTCCCGAAAGGGAAACCTCTCCCCTAGTTACTTCATGTAAGTTCTTATTTACACTTATGTTTTTCCCACAAAAATATTTATGAAGTTTTATTTCTTTTAAACATCATGTAAATGTATGTAAATTTTATTACCCTTAGTATATGGTTAATCTTTTAACTTCTTAGTAACAACGATGGATTAACCTGTAAATTCCTAGGAATTCTGGCTTTGAAAGTCCGCTAAAGTCTGCTGAATAGACGCCAGGACATATGTTGTTAGCCAGGTAGAAATTCCGGGGTGTGGTTAAAGAAGAAGTTATTAAGAGTATAGGTTAAAAGAGAGAGATGAACAGGGTAAGATAAACAGGGTAATTCTGTTAAAAAAAAAAAAAAAAAAAAAAAAAAAAAAAAAAAAAAAAAAAAAAAACCAAACCGGGAAAAACGTAAGCTAAAAGAGCATACATAAGAAGAAACTATAGGAGAGAGGGAGTACTGAGTAGGATTTTTACATCAATGATAAAGGTAGCAACTGTTAGTATATCTTCTTTGCACTCATCTACACACATCATAAAATCAACATGTTCATTCTTACATAACACATTTGGAGCTTGAATGCAGGAAAAGTCAGAGACAACAGCTGACAAAGAAACTAAAATGGCCCAGATGGTACCGTGATGAGTATTTGTCTAGATGCAGATAACCATATTTTGAACTTTTGGCTTTTGATGTTTAAATTTCTTGTTGTGACTAACATCCCTATATCCGTATGGTATCTGACCTCAAGAATTGTATCTAACTATACTGGCAGACTAAAAATCAATAACTCGAATTTTAGTTAACAAGACTTACTACCACCAAGCGGAGCTGGCCATGCCCACCTAAAATTCTTGAAAGAGGAAACCAAGTTCTTCAAGCTCTTCTGATAGGAATCCATCTGGGGAGAGGCAAACACAGGGAGGACATCACCCATCACCATCACTACACCAACAAAGATATTTAGCTGTCATTAGATAAGCGACAATAGCCTAATTGGCGCTAAATTAGGTTTTCAATATTACTGACAATTAAAATTTAGCAACTTTTGTAAATTCCATT
This sequence comes from Capsicum pubescens, assembly GCA_030864215.1. Lineage (NCBI taxonomy): Eukaryota > Viridiplantae > Streptophyta > Magnoliopsida > Solanales > Solanaceae > Capsicum > Capsicum pubescens. The sequence goes on along the minus strand of CM061543.1, from coordinate 280,889,393 downwards.
GTGTATAACACTCGTCCTTGTCGAATTTACAGTTGCTGAATTGTCTAATGCTATACAGATTCATCACATTTCTATTGAAGCAAATCACTTTTCAGCCATTGAAGATGATTTTTCTGGGGAACACTTGGGAGATGTCCCGAAGCCTATAATAATGGATCCTCTTCATAAGGATGTTGAAGAAAGGCAACTGTATTGGAATAAAAATACAATAACTAGCGTTATGAAGCATTATGCAATCCGACATAGATTTCAATTTAAGGTCAGTGGATCATCAACATCAAGGTATGACTCTACACAAAAACTGTATCGAGTTAACATATATACTGTATCAATTTTGTATACAGAGTGTATCTGTACATACTGTACAAAAATATGCACAAATTTTTCTTTAAAGTTGTATGAATGTACTGTATGAATTTCGTATAGCAACTGTATATGCTTTCACAGATTTTCTCTTTAAAAGGTGTATTTATATGGTATATATACTGTATGAATATGGTATTAAAGTGTATCAATTTAGTATAAAAGAGCATTAGTTGAGTATCAATGTGGTATTTATTTGGTATATATACTGTATGAATGTGGTATTAAAGTGTATCAATCTATAAAAGTATTAATTGAGTATCAATGTGGTATTTATATGGTATATATATTGTATGAATGTGGTATTAAAGTGTATCAATCTAGTATAAAAGAGTATCAATGTGGTTTTTATGTGGTATATATACTGTATAAATGTGGTATTAAAGTGTATCAATCTAGTATAAAGAGTATCAATATGATACTTATGTGGTATATATACTGTATCAATGTGGTATTAAAGTGTATCAATCTAGTATAAAAGAATATAAATTATCAACGTGGTATTTATGGGGTGTATATACTGTATATGCATGCATAGGTTCCCCTTCTTTCTTGTTACCAAAGTGTATCAACACGATAAAAAAGAGTATCATTTAGGTATAGGAACTTCATGTACATGCATAGGATCTCCTATATTTTTTTTTAAAAAAATTGTATCAATGTGGAATAAAAGAATATCAATTGAGTATAGATACTCTTTATGCATGCATAGATTCCCCTTCTCTTTTTTTGAAAAAAAAGTGTATCAATATGGTATAAAAGTGTATAAATTTGGTATAAAAAAGTATCAATTGCTTATAAATACTGCATATGCAAGGATGTGAGTTGTCTGTTATGTAATCAACTAAAATTCAATAATCCTCTATATTTCTCATTAAATAAATGATATTTTTTTTTATCTCTTTTGCAAGTAAGAAACCTACATTATCTCATTATAAAAGACTACTTTTCTAGTAAGAAAGTAGGATGCATAAAAAACTTTGAATCAAGAAGGTCAAAAAAGGATTTGGCCTGCTTACTACTTGTGACACCTTTGTGGAGTTATCTACGGGGGGATTAAAATAATAGATGTTGTTTGGGTTACTGAGAATTTTATTTCCAACAAGGATGTAAAGGATCATTTGTATGGATAAAAAGGTACAACATTGATTTTGGCCCATCGATCGTCTAAGATTTGATTGGTAGCGATGTTGTTAGTGAGTTTATTTGGGACCATGACTGAAACTTAAAGGTCGGTGCCTTTAAAAACTTTAAGGAGTTCTGGATTTGCATCATAGATTTTGAATCTTTTGGCTTTGAAAACATTGATTAAGTCAACTGATTTTGTTGGTATATTGAAGTTGTTCCCAAGTTGTCTGTAGCATATTCCAATCAGAGATGAGATTTCTGCACCTAAAATTTACAACAAGTAGTAGAACCGAGTGACCTACTGTAAGTAAAATATTCAAATAGAACTAACATTGTTTTGTATAAATGTATTAATACAGGTACTAACTGCAATGTACGAATGAAAAATGTCAATGGAATTTTCGATCTTCAAGTAAAAAACAGTCAGAGATCTTCATGGTGACAAGATTCTTTGATGTTTACACCTGTGCAATTGCAGAAAGAATGCTTTCATAATGTCATGCTACTTCATTGACCATTGCTGAAATGGTAAAGAACAAGTCTCTAAATCTGAAATCATCATTCACTCCCGCAGAGATCATGGATGAAATGAGAAACATTTATGGGATTAGAATGAACTACAAAAAAATGTACAAAGCAAAAGAAAAGGCAATTGAACTAGTCAAAGGTTCCCTGCGTGAATCATATGCTAAACTTCCAGCTTACTTGTTTATGGTAAATACAATCAATCCAGGCTCATATACAAGATTACACAAGACAGAGAACAATCATTTTCTGTATGCTTTTGTCGCATTGAATGCATCTATTAAAGGATGGAAATATTGCATGCCAACAATAGTTGTTGATGGTACTTTCCTTAAATCAGCGTACTAGGGGACCATGTTGTGTGCTAGCGTGCTTGATGCAACAGGTCAGTTTAATAAAAAAAAATTAAGATACAATAGTACTTTCTTAAAAGATGTAGAAATTTAGTTTTTTTTTAACACAATTACAAATTGCAAAAGCTTAATATTCGTTATTCATACTAGTCTAAGATGTTTGACTTTTTTCACTTGCATAATCAGGAAAAATTCTACCATTAGCATATTCTATTGTGGATTTTGAAAATGATGCTTCATGCGAATGGCTTTTTAATATGTTTAAAATAACATATGGTGAAAAAAAAAATATGTCCATAATATCTGATCGGCATGAAAGTATAATAAAGGTTGTTGCAAAGATATATCCAAATACAGCTCATTGCATAGGCATCTATCATCTATGGAACAACATCAATGAAAAATTAAAGAGGAATCAGAAGCAGCTAAAGGAAATCTTTTTTGCAATGGCTCGAACTTACATAAAGACAGATTTTGATCGACTAATGAAAGATGCAGACAAAATCGATGAGAGACTGAGGCCTTACCTTTTATAAGTTGGCTATGAAAATGGTTCATAGCACATTCAAATATCAATAAATCCATGTTAATGACTTGGAATATTGCAGAGTCTCTAAATTCAGCAAATAGAGAAGCAAGAGAGCTACCAGAAAAGAAGCTGCGACAATTCATGATGGATTTAGTAATGAAATAGAATAATAAAATAGAATAAATGCACAGGCAACATTTACTGAATTGGGAAACAAGTACAACACAATAATGAGGGAAAATCTCATTTTATCAGATAAAATGAAGGTAAAGAAACTGTGTTGTTATTTGTATTTCATACTGACTAAAATGTGGTATGGTACATTTTCTTAATATTTTGTTGTATATTGAAGGTAGTGGATTTTACCATTCATGTGTATGTTTTTTTGTGTAGATCAGAAACACCATCTTCTCTTTTAAACTTGATAAGGACCCTGGCCCTGATAGCCTTCATATGTTTGTTTTCCAGAAATACTGGCAGATTTTAGAAGCCTCAATCACAAAGTTTTGTGAGGATACCTTCACTAATTGTGCCTTATACCTTAGAGTCAACTCCACCTATCTTTGTCTTATTTCAAAATACCGGAATACTTCCACCCTTAAAAACATTAGGCCTATTGGTCTTAGCAATACTCAATATACGCTTATTACCAAAATCATTGCTAGAAGACTTAGTCCTTATCTGTATAAGATTATTAGTCCCAGCCAAGCCAGCTTCTTTACCGGTAGAAGAACCTCTGGCAATGCCATCATTGTCCAAAAAGTCATTTCCCATTTCCAAAAAAATAAGGGTAAATAGGCTGATGTGATCCTAAAGATTGATTTAGAAAAGGCTTTTGATAGACTAGAATGGTCATTTATCAAGCAAGCCCTTTACTTCTTCAATGTCCTCCGGGCTCACTTCCCTTATCATGTCTTGTATATCCTCCTCAACTATTTCCATTCTTATCAATGGGGAGAAGACTGACTTCGTCAAGCCCACTAGAGGAATTAGGCAGGGGGATCCGATCTCCCTTTACTTGTTCATTATGTGTATGGAACTCCTCTCCAGAATGATTGATTATGAGATAGACATTCTTAACTGGAGGCCTATCACCATCAGTAAGAAGTGACCTAACCTTTTCCATTTTTTTTTACTAATAATTTAACCCTATTTTCTAAGGCCAATGAGAATAACTGTAGAACCTTAATGCTAAGTTGGTTGGGGTTTCCAATCTTATATAGCAAGCTTACTAACTGAGATTTCCACTTCATTCTGGAAAACCTTAATGCTAAGTTGACTGACTGGAAAGTCAATCATCTCAGTATAGCTGGCAGGGTCATCTTGGCCAAGTCCCCTCTTAATAATATTCTATCCCATGTTATGCAATACATATCCCTCCCTACTACTACCTTCTCTTACATCGATAAAACTCAGAGAAATTTTATCTGAGGCACTACTTCTGAAAAAAAAAACTCTATCTGTTGAGTTGGGATACCATTTCTAAACCAAAGTCTGAAGGGAGGCTTGGGATCCAGAGATCCAAAATCAGAAATGATACCTTCCTAGTCATAGTTACTTGGAGATACTTCAATAGTCCAAATAGTCTTTGGCCCTTTATCTTGAGAAGTAAATATGAGAGACATGATCCTACTTCCAATAAAATATGCTCCAGAACTTGAAGGAACGTCATTCAAGATGGGTTTATATACAAATAAGGGGCTCAGTGGATTATCCATAATGAAAGTAAAATCAAGTTCAGGATGGACAAATGGATTCCATACCCAAACCCTCTGAGAAGTCTAATCTATGGACCCCCCACCTTTTCCCAAACCAATATTACCCTTGCAGAAGTTCGGAACAGGGAAGACTGGAAATTCTCTAATCTCCCACTCCAACTACCCCAAGAACTCATGTTGAACATCAAATGCCCATTTAGAATCAATCCTAAGCTTTAAGATGATTATCTTATCTATAGACTTACTGGGAATGGAAGTTTCACTACCAAGTCAACTTATGTAATGCTTGCTAGCATGAGTAAGCAGCTGGATCATTCTCCCGGACCAGAATTCAAATGAATCTGGAACATTAACTGCACACCCACAATTAAGACCTTCCTCTGGTTGGCCTATCATAATAAGCTGCCAACCTCTTCATACCTGGCTAAGATAGGGATGGACATCAATTTAGGATATAAGGCTTGCAACTTTCATATAGAAGACATAATTCATGTCTTCTTCGAGTTCCCTATCATCAAACCCTTTTGGGATAAGCTCTTTGAGAAAGGCACAAAGATTAAGGGCCTCAACATCATTAGTTTGTATCCTAACAACTAGGATTCCACCTGAAGAATGCTCAAACATAAATGCTTAGATAAATTTTTATCTTGACATATTATTCTCCCCTTCAGCCTTTGGTCCATTTGGATAAACAGAAACCAAAACACCTTCAACAACAAGACTGGCAAGCTATGCCATAGTCAGGTCTATGACGAAACTCCGGAGTTTATCTCTCTTGTCTCTCCTAACCGAAAGCACCACCATAGAATGATCCTTAACATTAGGTGGACCAAACCTCACTCGGGTTGTTTCATACTCAACACTGATGGAACATGCTAGGGTAATCCGAGGAAAGGTAGCATTGGTGGGGTTACTCGCTCCGTTGATGGCAGGTAGGTGATAGGCTTTGCCAAAGCTTTCCCTTGGGCGACTAATAATCAAATGAAATTGCATGCTTTAAATGAAGGCTTAAGCCTTATTGAACAACACGACCTCCTTTTTGTTGAGACTAATATTGATTCGACTGAAGTTATTTCATGGCTTGCTAATGGTAACTTATTATATAACTCTATTATTGATGAATGCAGGTTAAAACTAAGAAGTCTATGAATTAGGTCCACCGATGTCCATTGCTATAGGGAGAAAAATGGGGTTACAAATTCTATGGCAAAGATGGGGGCTCAGCTGGAGACACAGACCAACACCAATATTTTTGAAGTTTCGCCAATGTGTGCACAACAAGTATTGTGGGCAGGCATGGCGGGAACTTTTTTTGTTAGATCAGTGAATGACTGTAATTCAACCCCCGATAGGGGGACTGGACTTTATTTTGTACTAAATCTAGACTGATTTTTATCAGGATGGCCCCCAACTTTTACTTTTATTAATCTTAATGCAATCTCTTTCACCAAAAAAAAAGATTCTCCACTCAATTTGCATATTGCTTTTATTTTTAGTCCATCCTATGTGACATGTGTTATAGGCCTCCAATGCTATTTATCCTTTTTGTGATGTAGTATTTCTTTCTTATTAATTACTTATGTATCAAAGATAGAGAGAAATTAAAAAAAAAATCTGACAAGTTAATTTGAGTTTTGGACTGCAATTTCAATAATAATTACTGAGTATATATTTCTTCATAGTTGAATGAAAAAGAGTGAACGTTTTGAAAAATAAAATGAAGGTGCCATATCACCGGCCTATCCAACTATGCACTAATAATGAGAACATAGAACTTGATTGAAATACAGAAAAGGGGGAAAAAAAGAAGAAGAAGAAGAAGAAGAAGAAAACGATAAATCATCTATAAATTATAGTATTAACAACAAAGAACAAATTATAAATCATCGGACAAATGTTCATTGTGCTTGATGGTGCTTACAAATTGGTTGTTACCCTTAGTCCCTTACTAATGAATCCGCTTGTTTAAAATTTTGGGTCTGCCACTGATGACAACTTCATAGCGAAGCATCTATAAATTTGGGCACTGCTTAATTTACAACATAAAATTGAGCCAACTTGGTGGGGGATAGAAACTAGCTCTATGGTGAAATTGCAAATCTTTCATGATGATCTCACTGCAGTTGTAAAGTTCTAGGGAAACTTGAGATCAAGAGGTACCCTAGGATGAAAGAGAAAATCAAAGGACATGCGACTATTAAGTAGAGTCTGAAGCATGTTTTCATCTAATGTTACATTAGACAAAGAAAGATTTCTCAAAGAATTGCAAATCACAACACCATTAAATAACGTAATAGACTAATAGGTACAAGATAAACAATATTTCAAAATCAATTCTCTTAAAGATTTTTTTTTTTGCCAAGATTGTGAAAATAGGCAAGGGGCATGATGATATATATTTAAGGAGAAGATATTTTACACTATTCTGAAATGCAATGTCTATTCCTTCCTACCAAACACACTCTAACAAAATATCTTATAATTCAAACTTTTCTATAAGAATTTCCCACTTTCTATATCTCTTTGAGGTGCACGAAAGTTGATCCGAACACGATGATTATCAAAAAAAAATCTCTCCAAATATTATTCACGATTTTCATATTGCTTTATTAAGTATAAATTTCAAGTTGGGAAGAGTTGACGAGGTTTCCAACCATGTTTTTGGAAGAATGCTTACTTTTTTAAGACAATATAATTAAGTATTTTTTGAATGAGACACTCCGAAAATATATCAGTCGTAACTCTCTCCTAGAATACTTCTTTTATCGTGGAGTCATACCTTAAAAACTCATTTTTGTACTCCAATTTTCCAACAAAACTCACTAGTCAACTCTTCGTCTCGCATCTGCAATTTTCAGCAAACACTTTGGGCGAATTCAAATATACTTTCCTTTCTTATTTTGAGTCAAAAAAAGCGCCTTTTACAAAATATTCGATCACGCCTAAATAAATATTTTTCCATAGTGACATGGCTAAATAAATATTTTTTTTTCAAAGTTTTTAGTTAAAAAAAAAAAGCAAAAATAATTCTCATCACCCTTACATGTTAAATGATTTCGAACAAATTTGCTCATATTCAATTTGGAGAAAGTGGACATCAATGCCCAACTTTACGATTTTAGTGACAAAGTTTATCTGTTTTCTATTCCGCAAAGAGAAGATACATGAGAAACATCAAAGTCCTATATAGTAGCAAGACTATAACACTTATTGAGTGAACGTTCATTCAAAAGCAGTGAGCGCACGAACTATCACAAGTTCAAACAAAGATTCAAAGTAGAAAATGAAAGAAACTAAAGGTATTCTAAAGAAGAAGACCGAACAAGAAAAATATGTTCAAGTGTCATATTTGTTTGATTTTTTGTATCAAAAACATCTTAACCAGATATATTCATCCATAACGAGGTTTATACGAAACATAAAATCTTCCTTAGACTAATAATTTTTGTGGTGCAATTTTATATCTTTTTCTGTATTGTATTTAATTTCGAGATTACTCATGAAATTGAGTACCTCTCTCTGTGAACAATGGTTATCAAAAAATTAATTTGTAAATTTAATAAGATATATTAGTGCCATGTCACTCGGATATATTCATTCGTAACACGTAACAAGCAATAATTAGCATACCTAAATGACATAAAGCCTTTAGTTAACCTAATATATTAAAAATTTGTTTATAGTTAATAAGATTTTGGTCATGTATTTACAATACATTATCTTGGATATAGTTGTAGATTCTTTTTTAATAATATGAAGATTTGAGTTATTTAGTTTAAAGTTCTAAAATATTTTTGATAAAATATAGATTATTTATCTTCTTTGTTTATTACAAATTTCGATAAATATAGATTATTTATCTTCTTTGTTTATTACAAATTTCGATAAATATAGATTATTTATCTTCTTTGTTTATTTATCTTCTAAAATATCTTCTTTGATAAAATGTCATATTACAAATAAAATTTATAATTAAATTTGTAGTCCTTGGTAAGTTTGTCATCATTAAATTTTATAGAGGCTAATAATGCGTATGCGTATAGGACTAAGAAGATGAGGATTCAATAATTTTTATTTGCATTATGTATGTGTATTAAAAAACATCTACAAATATTTGATGGTGAACTCAATTATTATTATTATTGTATATAAATTTGAGATCATGCCTATTTAGATAATGTAAAGTTGATAACATGAGAAAAAAATCAGAAAAAGCAAACACAAGCCCCTAATAAATTTTCTTAATCACATCTCGTAGAAATAATTTCTATAGCTATTGGGTATTTAGTTGTATTTGTTGCTTATTTGAAAATTATAATACAACATACAAATATTATTAGATTGAGTCTTCTTTAAGAGCATTTTAATATTATTATATTAGTGAATTTATTCGCCCGAGCGATAAAATACTACTAATTTTATTTTATTATAATATACATAGAAGTGGTATTTATAACCCCCCCCCCCCACCCATACACCCACACACACATGCGTATACGTTTGATTAGTAGCTTTCCAACAATGTTATAAGTTACTATTTTGAATTAAAAGAAGTAACAAAATTCTTACCATCTGAATATTAAATAGAAGGAAAAAAAATTAAAATCAACGCACAGTCTTTTTCGACGTTCACTCGCACAAGCCAATTATAATTCAATAACCTCAATCTTATTCTTCAAGTCAAACTAAAAGATGAATAAAATAAATATTGAAAACTCAACAACTTAAAAGGCTAATGTGATAACTTCTACAAAATCATACAATGTCTCTTTTACAGAACTACAATATAAATTATCAAATAACGTTGTGAATGTAATTATTAATTATCTTAGGGGTTATAATAATACAAACTTATGAGAGTAATGAAAATAAAAATCATTAAATTTTACACTAAAAAAATATGAAATTAATTGACATATTTATATTCTACAATTAAAAAAGTAATAGAGAAGTAGGAGTGATTGCCAAAAAATAAGTAAATAAATAAATAAAAAATTTTAGCCAAAGTTTATAAAGATGAAGAACTCAAGAGACTCAAGATATGATTATGTAGATTTTAATGATAGTTGAAACTTACATAATCATTAATTTCATATATATATATATATATATATTAAAAGACCAAAAAAAGTGGATAAAGATAATTATGTCTAACAAAGTCATAACTTACTATTTAAAATTAAAAATATATATAAACTTATAAATTAAAAAAAAAATGCACTCTTTCCACTCTAAACTATAAACGAAAAAGTTGAGACACACCCGAACTTTAGGAGAGTCCTATGACCCTCCTGAATTATTTAAAATCGTATCACCTATTTGCCGTGATTGCAAAAAATTAAAAGAATATGGTGACAGTATGAGTAGACAACGATTGTTACAATTTATCATGGGATTGAATGACAATTGCGGACAAGCACGAAGTCAAATTCTCATGATGAATCCTTCCCTAGTGTGAATCAATACTATGTACTGATTATTCGAGATGAAAATCAACGGGCACTAAGTGGGGGCTATGTCATAGATGAGATGAATGGCCCTACTACTCTACTTGCTAATAGACCTAGTGGTAGTGGTTTTAGGCCCCAAGGATTTAGGTCAAGGTTCTGATAGACGAGGTGATCAATATCACAAGGAACCCAAAGAAAGTTTTCTATATTGTGATCACTGTGACATGAGAGGTCACAGTAGAGGAAATTATAACAAATTAAAATATTGTACACATTGTCAGATATAAGGTCACATACATGAGATTTTCTACTCGTTGATAGGATACCCTGCGTACTATAAAGGAAATAAAAAGGTCAATGTTGTTATAGCACATTCTCCTGCTTCACATATGCAGTACTCTAGCCCTTGGATTATGCATGAGTAATGATGGACATCCTGAATCTAGCAATCATATATAGTTCACGGTAATTGAAATGAGTCGTTCGTTCCTTTTGTGTAGCATGCGGGCAATGGGAATGGTTACTATCAAGGAAACATAAGTGGAATGCAGTATAATATTGGAAGTAGTGCAGTATCACAATTTGTTCCTCAACACAACCAAATTCATCACATGGTGAACAAGCCTGTATAACTGAATCAAGTGCCAATGAAGTTCCAAAATCACAAACGCAAAAAGAACTAAGAGAAAAATGCAATAAGTAGTGCATGAGTACAGAAAGATAAATACACAAAATTTTTACGTGGAAAACCACGACCTGCCTCTAGGATTGCAATCTCCACTATATTCAAGCAACCTCTTGAATACAAACTCCAAGGATTAACCTTTTAATTCTTTGTTTCCTAACAATAACTCTATTGTAAGAAAATCAAGCAGTAACTCTGCTGCTTCCACCTCCAACTAACTCTAACTGGACTCCTCAAGCTAACTCTAGCTTGGATACAATCACCTAACTCAAGATGATCACAAAGAGATGGTACAACCACACGTACTGACAAATCATAAGCACTGTAGGCAAGCATTTAAGTACAGACTACAAAGACTTAAATATAAAAAAGAAATAAAGATACAACTCAATGAACAACAGATTCCCTATTATAGTTTCAGCCTTTGATTTGCAGCGTTGCTTCACTTAAGAATGATCTTTAATTGTAAGTATATGGAAGTAAAGGTTTTCTTGTTGAGGAAGATGAGAATTATGGGTGTGTTTGGTATGATGGAAAATATTTTCCATGGAAAATGTTTTCCTGGAAAATAAGTTGGTTTTCTACTTATTTTCTCATGTTTGGTTGGTAAGTGAAAAATATTTTCCGAAAAATATTTTATGGTGTTTGGTTGGTGAGTAAGAATATTTTTTAGAAAAATATTTTCTAGTGTTTGATTGGTGAGTGAAAAAATATTTTTTAGAAAATACTACTTACTGTTAACTAGTATATCCGTGCCTCTAACAACTCAACAATTTGTAAGAAATAATTTAAGCATAACAAATAATATCAATATCGAATTCTAAAATACTACAATCACTAAATTTAAGCAACTATTAATTAGCAAATATAGGAGATACTTTTCAACATTTTGTCAGGACAATCTCAAAATACTACAATCAATAGAAATATAACAGAACGACAAGCTTATTCAACCTCGTGAAACAAGTTACATCGATGACAAGATGAAATATGCAATTAACAAAAGTAACATAGGTAAGTCTTTCTCTATGAATATAAAAATAACAATACATTCAACAAATATTGGAAATGGAAAAAATTCGGGTTTCACTTTTTTTTATTTCAAGCAGTGAAAAATTGAAGCAAAGCACAGTGAAAAATATTTCCGAGTAATGTAAATTTTTGAGAAACATAAATTTTTTTAATCATATGAATATGAGTGTTGTTGGGGTGGGGAATAGGAATGGGGGTGGGGTCATAAGTCTCATTTGTCATTTTTTGAAAAATGACTTCCCTTGACTCATGAGGGAAGTCATTTTCTATCAAATGAAGGAAAATGAGTTGTTGTGGAAAATATTTTCTCAACATTTCATTACAACCAAACAAGGGAAAATTGGAAAACATTTTCCAGAAAAAAATTTCCATCATACCAAACACACCCATAATATGTAGTAATACAAGAAAATCTAGAAGCATTCTCATTAGTTGAGGCAAAAAGATGGCAGCAACTTTTCACCAACTCTTGTACTATGTATCAACCAAAAAATTTACTGTGACAGCGACAGGTGAGCCCAACATGTTTCCAAATCCGCAGAAACCTTTGTCATTACAACAAAAGCTTCAGGGAACATGTCTCAAACTATGAATTTATCAATCATTCGGACCAAGGACTTAACAAATAACACAAATCAAAAATGTGAAAACTAATAAAAAAATTCAAGAATTGGGAAAAAACTGTATAGAAGAACACAATAGATATTTGCAAAAACAAAAGGACGTACAGTAAAGTCTGTTGAGTTTTTCAAAAGTTGTTGAAGCAGAAAATCAAGATGTTTCTAATATTAAATATCACCTTAAAATCTACCTGTTACTACATCCTCCGGTAAATCTAAAATCAGGGGCCGGTCTATATAGTAGCTTGAGGGTGCCACGACACCCGGACATCTTGGTAGAAGTACTCTCTATATATAGGTGTATCAGATTTAGTATAAAGTTAAAGCATGGCACCCTCAATAACATGTGAGATGTAGTGCAGATGGCAAAGCCGGCTTTGGACGATACTTTGCACAATTATTTTAGAAGACATTTCAAAATGTTTCAAAATACATTATGGCTCCTGGATTTGAACCATAGACATCTTCTTTATAAACATTAAAATATACCAGTGAGCCAGGACTAATACTTTGACAAATAATCAATATGTGGTTTCTTAATCCACTTATTTTTTTTCAAAAGAACTTTTAAAACTTTTGATGAGAAATATCTTTTCAATTAATAAATATTAAAAACAATTTTGAGAAACAATTAGTGTTAATCAAGTTTTTTTAAGTGTATTTTTCTCAAAATTATTTTTTAAAAAGTAATTTTCTAGGGAAAAAACTATTTTTTTTAATTTCTGAAAACTGTATTTGTTACTCTCCAAAACACTTATTTTTTCTAAAAAAAAAACTTGGTCAAACATCTCTTTTTTTTTTTAGAAATAAGAATTTTTAGGAGCAACGGGCTATTAGTCTTTTCTCCTATGTAAATATGGTGCTACTGTTCATAGGACGTGGCACTCAGAACCTCAAAATCTTGAATCCGCCTCTGCCTAAAATGTTTGATGCTGTTTTGGTTGTTAAACCTTGGGAGAAGAAAAAAGAATTGCTTAATTTTCTCCTTCACCTTCTCCTACAACTAAGTAATTAGTGGTGGTTAATTAGTGGCTAAAAGTAAATATGTCTACTTGTGATACTGCTTAAAATGATGTTAAACTAATTTTGAAGTCTTTTATTTTAATTTGTAGCCTTTTTTGGTTTGTAATATAACCTATTTTGAATCGCTTGTGTACTATGGCCTATGTAATGCAATAATCAAATAATCAATATGACAGTACAGTGCACTAAAACTTTCGATGTGCACAGGATTCGGAGAAGGTCCGATCACAAAATAATCAATGAATATATTTGATATATTTATTATTATAGATAAATTGGAAAAGGCTCAAAAATACTCCCGAACTATCTGAAATAGCTCAAAAATACCCCTCATTAGATTTTTGGCTCAAAAATACTCCTCCATTAAATATTTGGCTCAAACATACCCCTCCCTCTAACGAAATTCGAAAAAGGATAAAAAATACTCCTAAACTATCTGAAATGAATAAAAAAATACCCCTTGTTAGTTATTTGGCTAAAAAATACCCCTATGTTAAATATTTGACTCAAAAATACCCCTCCCCATAATGAAATTTTACCAAGCATGCTACCTAGATAAAAAAAAAATGGCTATGCCACATTACTATACACATGTAAAATGTTAGTATTTTTTAATTATATGACATTCCTTTTTATTTATTTTTATTTTTATTTTTATTTTTTTTTGAAAAGTAATTTTATTGATCTGGAAAAAAATATGATCAGTAAAATTAAAAAATTCTAAAAATATTTAAATAAAATAAAATAAATTAATATTTTTACTGAATTTAGTTTAACGTTTTCGGATTTCTCGACATTGGGAAGGTACTAAATACATTTTTTTAAAGGAGTACAAATTATTCATTTTTTTTTATTATATGATATACTTTTCACTTATATTATTAAAGAAAATTATATCCATAATTTTTTAATGATTAAAATATATTAAATGTCATTTACTTTTTTGAAAGTAAAATTTTCAGATATTCTAAGAATACTTGATGATTAAACATAAAATTAGAAAAACTATCAACATTCATTGAGTCCAGGAAAAATAAATCAATATCACTGAATATAATCTTTTTATTTAAATCCTTCATCAAGAAGAAATGAATGTTATATAATTAAAAAATACTAACATTTTACATGTGGATGGTAATGTGGCATAGTCACGTGATTTTTTTTACTATTTAGGTAGCATGCTTGGTGGATTTCGTTAAGGGAAATGACATTTTTGAGGATTTAATTCCTTATATTGTCATTGAACTATTGACAGTATCCCACAAAAGTCATTTTTTTTTATGACAAAGTTGTCACTGAACTATTATTTTATCTCTTATGTTGTCATTCTAATATTTTAAGCTATTAAACTCACTTAATTAAGTTTAAATTTTATGACAATTCATTAGATTATACCACTCCAAGTACATAACAAAAAATGGATTGAATATAAAAAGCAATAAAATATATCAAAATGAAATATACATTTTTAAATAAAAAAAATTAAATATATTGAGATGTTTAAATAAAATAAATTTAAAAAAATACTTAAAATTTTATAGTAAAATAAAAGTATACTCTCTTCATTTCATATTATTTATAGACTTTTCTCTTTACATGTTTCACTTATGGAATCAGAATTTAAAGTTTATGAATTCTGGATTTTTTATTAATATGTATACATTCAATAAATTTTTAAATAAATATAAAAATTTTAAAACACATACATTAAATTATCTATTTTATTGTGGTGAATTTTATTGTTTTTATAATAAAATTTGATAGATTTTATTGCCTTTATACTAAAATCATTTTTTGTTATGCATTGAGTTGTACATTTTAATGAATGTGTCATTAAAATTGAATTTAAAATGTCACTTAAGAAAATTAAGTGAGTTTAGTAGCTTAATATGTTAGAATGATAATATGAGAGTCAAAGTAATAGTTCAATGACATTTTTGTCATAAAAAATATAAAAATGACTTTGATGAGATATTATCAATAGTTCAATGACAATATGAGGAATTAACTCATTTTTTAGCCAAATATTTAACAAAGGAGCATTTTTGAGCCAAAAAACTAACGAGGAGTATTTTTGATCTATTTCAGATAGTTCAGGCGTATTTTTGATCCTTTCCCGAATTCCATTAAGGGGAGGGATATTTTTGAGCTAAATATTTAACGGAGGGGTATTTTCGTGCCAAAAAACTAACGAGAAGTATTTTTGATCCATTTCAGATTTTTGATCCATTTCAAATGGTTCAAGAATACTTTTGACCCTTTTCCGTAGATAAATTATGGTTATATTGTGATGTTTTAGTTTCTTTGTGTAGAGTCAGAATTTCAACAAACTTTTTTCCTAATACGAAAAAAGTAAACATGCTAATAAGCCAAATAATCATGGGTAAATAGTGTAATATTTCGTCCCGATGGCGTTACCTACTTCTATTTTTTTCATCTTAGGCATTGAGCAACTAGTTTATATGTTGCGTTTGGTTATTACTACTTTATTTCATCCCCCCTCTCTATCCAGCATAGTTTGTGAGACCAGAATTTGAGTTTTACATATAGTGTTAAGCTTATTACTACTTTATTACATGTCATGTGTTTAAATTTAGCAATTATTTAATCATAATTAATTAGCATGTATTTTACTTAATTTAATTACTTAATCATAATAAATAATATTAGTTTGGTATATGCAATGGTGCACATAAATTTTTATCTATATTCTCTTTCTTCGCTTTTATTTGTCACTTTTTGACATGACACACCAATTAAGAAAATAATTATTGATATGACTTTTTTACGATACTATTCCTATTAATTAATGTTTTGAGTAATATGTCTGAAAAATGATTCATTAATAAGCAATTTTGTTAAAGGTAAATATAACAAAAGTTCCTTTATCTTTTCTTAATATTTCAAAAGTAACAGATAAAAATAAAAATTACAAATAGAAAAATAGTAATAAGTAAAAACGAACGGAGATAGTATTAGTGTGTCTCAGTAAAATATTATATTTATATATATAAAAGAGACTAAGATTATAAGATTGATAGTCCTCAGAAACATTTTATGTAATATAATTACTACGTGCACATTACTTAAATATAAAAAATAAATTTTGTTCGTACCAACAATCTTAGAAAAATAAATAATAATAAAAACCAAATAATTAAATCAAATTATTAACTATCTTAGAGAAACAAACAGTAAATAGAAAAAAAATGATTCAATATCAATTTTATACCAATTTAATATAGACAAAATCAAAATCAAATTATATTAACTTTACAAACTTTTCTTGATTTCTTCGTGTCAACCTTCTTATCACCAACTTTGTCAACACTCACATTGACTTTGGACCGTGTAACTCTAGCATTTTCATGATTTTTCATTTTTGATTTCTTCGTTTTATGAACGGAAATTTCATCTTAAAAATCAAAATATGAATCTTGTTCAACAACAACCTTTTTTCTCTTATCAACCATCTTATATTCTGGAACAACAATCTTTTTTGACGCTAAATAGCTTTGCATGTTGAGATGCGGCTGCTTCAAGGATGGTGAATTTTTTGAAAAATCAATTTTGAATTAAAACCAACGCTCTAAGTTGCTCTTATATAATACGTGCATACAAGAAAAACGTAAAAAATTGTAGAAGAAAGTTAAAGAGTAAAGATGTCTTGCATTTGAATATTGGTAATGACATACCGAAAAACGTGAAAAATTGTAGAAGAAAGTTCAAAAAAGAGAAAAATAAGTTGAAAAGTTAATACTTCGATTGGCAATGAAAGACCATAAAAGGTAAAAAAAAGTGTAGAAGTTATTTATTAAAGTTAATAAAAAGTAAAAAAAATTAATTCTTAACTTTGAAAAATATATTTACCATATATGACTCCTTAAATTATGAACAAACTTTAACACTTAATTATTAAAATAAAAAAAAATTGATGCCAACAATATAACTTGCCATAATTATCTAAAGCTGTAATTAAGAGTGATAAATGTTAAATGCTAAAAATAAGGAAATAATATAAATAATAAATATTGAAAAAATTATTTTCGAATATTTAATTAAAATAGATTTTTCTAATAAGTTACTATAGCTTGTAATTATTTCCTTAACCTAGTAATTATTGAAATTTTTTTCTATGATTTATAACTAACAATCTAATAAGATTATTTAGGATAATTTTCACAATAAAGTAACTTGTAATAATAAGGCCCTAAATCACAGAGGCCCAATAAACTAGTAAATGCCCAATCCGCAACTTATGCTTAATCAAACGTCCAAAAAGATCGGGCTCTATTTTGAATGCGCACAAGGTAGATGATACCGATTATCGACAAAATATAATCAAATAATTCAAAATATACTCTATTTAATAGCTAAAATATTTTGATACAGTGATCATAAATTTGAGTCTCACCAGCTACCACAAGACAACAACAACAATAAAAACCATGTGTTTGATCCATAAAAAAAAATCAGCAAAAGTCATTGTGTTAAAAATAAAATAACGAGAAAAATACACTGTTATCATAGAAGAGGAGAAACAATAATTCATTCTTAACTTATGAGGTAGCATAAAAGGAGACAAAAATTGTTTGTTGTAAAAACACATTCACATCAGCAAGGCAACTGCTCCAACTCTAATTGTGACTCCTTTTTACAAGGAGCGGGTATTTCAGGAGCGCAATACGTCACGTATTTATAGAGACATAAACCCAAGTAGAAGCTCACAACCAAAGCTCCAACTAATGATTCTACTACATTAAGCTTGTAAACAAGAAGCTGCATAACCAATCCCAGCAATACGTCTATTAACCTAATGTCGTATGCTACGTGGAACAAGTGCGCGCAGACAGAGAAATATGAGCTGCAACTTAGCAGTAGAGAGATATGCACAGGGTTGAACCCCAAAAGGCGACGCAAAGCGGCAACAGTTATCACAGGAATGACCTCGATCATAAACTTTGCATTGGCACCCATTAGCCGGAAAGACGTGTTTTGATGCCAATAAGCAATAGAAAAGAGTACTACTGTGTGAAATATAACGCCACCCATGACAATAATTACAGAGATGGGAATTGGAAGAACACTCAATATTTCAATAGACGCACAAAGCAAGAAAATTATGGGGAAGCTCCCATGACACCACCATAAAAAGTCAACTGCTGCTAGAAGATGCCCTGAAAGAAACACGAGAAAAATATATTCAACATCTCACAGAAAGCTATGAATCGAGCACAAGAGAGTATGCACAAGAACAATTGTAGAGGTCAACTTTGAACAAAAATCACCACTCCAAATAGCTAGAACTAATCGAAGAAACTCTTCATAAGTGAGTTAAGAATAGATCTGTAACACCTGATAGATAATGTATTTCATGAAGAAAGAACATCGTCAAAGTAAATCCTTTGCAACCAAATGGGAAACTATATATCCAACAAGGCTTGGAAAGGTGGGTATATATTGAACATGAGATCTCATGATCGATTCTCAACCCCACCTGATTGATCAGTAGTAGATCACGCCCCCCTTCCTATAACACACTTAATTACTACATTGTCAAACAATAATTCGACTGTTTAGTTAACAAGACTTACTTCGACCAGTTGTTGGATCACCAAGTTTAGCTGGCCATGCCCACCTAAAGTTCTTCAAAAAGGAAACCACAACCTTTATATTCTGCATTCCTTTCTGATTGGAATTCCTCTCGGGAGAGACAACACATAGAGGAAGCACATCACCCATCTGGCTGGCTGCTCATACATAGATATAATTACGAAAAGTAACATAAACATTCACCTTAATTTATCATATTTATACAAATCCTACCCTTATAAAGTAATTACAAAAATCCCAATTAATTATGTATTTTTGTTGGATATATCAGGAGCTAATTATATATTTCAACAGACTCAAAATTGGAGAAAGTATATCAGGAACTAATTATGTATCTTTACAAAAGAAAAAATGTATCTTTTGTTGGATGTATTATGTATCTCGACAAACCTAAAATCGAAAAAAAATGTATTGGGTGTTAATTATGTATCTTTACAAAGAAAAAAATGCATTTTCGTTGAATGTATCAATTATGTATCTCTGTAGATAAAAAATTGGAATTTACAATAATCATGCAAAATGTCGAAAAATTCTGGGAATTATGTTGTTTATGCATATAATTATGTAACAAAAGTTGAAAGATGACCTTAGATGTATATCTACATTTTGTGCTTCAATAAACAAAACAAAGAAACCAACATGGGTTGTGGTGCAGTGGATGGGGCTGTTCTATTCTTAATCAGAGGTCGAAAGTTTGACCTGGGCATGGAGAAAACTCTGTTGGGAGCGCTACCCCCGAATAGAGCCCTACCCGAAGCGAATCCGGATTAGATGGACTCCAATGTGGGTACCGAACACCGGATGAGAAACAAAAAAAAACAAAGAAAAGAAACTAAAGCAAATGATAAAAGTACTCATCCATCAAAATCATAACTTTTATCAATTTTCCCACCTTATTCAAAGAATCAAATCAAATCAAATCAAATCACACGTCTTCAAGATGATAGCATTATTATGAAGACAATATCTAACTATGTTATTAATATTGGATGATGAAGACATATTCCAATGAGCAAATTAAATGAAAACGGCACCAAACAACTTCATGAATGAATCACTAGTAAACCAAAGTCAATTCCCATAATAAATAAATAAATAAAAAAAGTGACAGAAATAAAAAGTTTCAAAAAAAATAGTCATCCAGAGCTGGTGCGTCAAAGCTGATCGGCACACCACGCTTATTACAAATTGAAAAATATATGTCTACTAGATTACAAACCACGGCACACCACGCTTATTACAAATTGAAAAATATATGTCTACTAGATTACAAACCAGACACTTGGGTCTTGGAGATTGGAGAATATTAGAAGACAAATTGTCTCCGTCTAAAACATGGGAATGGGAAAATAAGAATAAGAAGAAGCGTAATATATTTTATTTGTTCTTATAAGGACTCCCATTCCAAATTAGCAGTCCCAAATTGAGATGGATATGGATTAAGAAAAATAATTAATAATATGATTAATTTATTATAATAAACAATTAAATAATACTTATATTTTAATTTAAAGTAAAAGTAATTATACAAAAGTAAAACATAGAATTTTTTTTTTTTGTCTGAAATCAAATTAGAAAATTTGAAATGAGTAATTTGAGACAGACGAAGTAGAATTTATGAAGAAATAAAGTCTTTCTTTAAAAGTTTTGTAACTTGTGAATTGTGAATGAAGTCCACCCAATGAAGTTTTCCCTTTTTTGCAATTTCCTTCCTAAATTACGGCATCAGTAATTAATGGCCTAAATGTTTGCTTTAAAAGCAATTACTATGTTTCCATTTATAGACAAAATTTATCATGTGATCGGGCACAATATATACTCCCTTCGTACCATTTTACCTATTCCAAATTTTCTAATCTAATGTCCCATTTTATTTGTCTTTTTTTCACTTATCAAGACAAGACAATTTTTTTTTTCCAGATTTTACCCTTTGCATTAATTACTTTTCTTTAAATTAAAATATAAACATTATTTAATAGGAGTACTATGATAAATTAACCATATTATTTATTATTTTTCTTAATAGTTGTGCCATCCCAATTTGGAATGGGTAAAATAGGACGGAGGGAGTATATACTAGTTTAACCATATGTTACTCGCACATGTAATATTTAATTATTTAAAATTAGATTATTTTATTTTTGTAGAAATTTTTAATAAAGTGTAAAGTTTAAATTACTTTTCAAAAATCTTTCACACTTTAATATAATAATGCAAACATAAACATAAATACATATATTTTACACATCAATTTACATCATATTTATGTTACAATTATTTTTTTTATATTTAAAAAGCTTTTCTTATATTTAAAGTCAATTTTTTATATAATTATTGATTTACCTACTTAAAACTTTTTAAAGCCTGATACTTTTGAATTTTTCTTATTTTACAAATTTTATATTTATTTTTAAATTTTTCAAATCTTCTTCAAATTAAATTTAGTTAATTTAAATTTTTTAAATTAATGTAAAAAAAATTAGGTGTCATTAATTTTGATGACTTCTAAAAAGTAAGGATTTTACCATAAATATATTTAATTAATTTTTAACATTTAAATTAGAAAAAATAGTGAAATTCTGATGACTTCTAAAGGAAATGTTTTACCAAAAATATATTTAATTAGTTTTCATCTCTTAAACATTAAAAAAAATAGTGAAAAGACCATTTTGTCTAAACTAAATACTTTTAATGAAGGTAAAAAGTTCAAACAACATTTCTAAGATACTTCACACTTTTGATATTATATATATAATAAGAATAACAATTTAGTTTAAAAAAAAAACTTATTAATGTTACACGAAATGCAATATTTGTTTAAAAGTGAAAATTAATATTATTATACAGATCTAATGATTGAATGTGTAATTATGACATGTTTACCTTGGATGTAAGGTTTTATATCCCTTTCTTTATAAAGTTTTTTTGTCGATTAACAATATCCTTTGAGATTTGGAGCCTCTACAATTATCAGTTCCTACTTAATATATTTAAGTAGTCACAATTATAATTATCTATATAAACATGGATATGTTTATATAAATATAGAGCAGATTTTGAATTTTACAGGCTCCAACAAAAATCTCAAATTAATATAATGATAATTCATCATCACATTAACAATTAAGGAGCAAATTAAATATAATGAACAAACTTTCGCTAGTAATATCAAAAGTTAAAATTATATTGGTCTTCAGGCACGAAAACATATTCTAAATAATAAAGTTATATATGAGTATAATAATATAACACAAATAGTTATAATAAAAAATACTAACAAAGAAAATTATAATAAAGTAGAAGCAGAACGAATATCGATGGCGAAGAAAAAACAATAAAGTAGAAGAAGAACCAATAAAGATGCTGAAGGAAAAATAAATATTTAAATTTTCATGTTATGCAATTAAATTTTGAAGGAAAAACAAATATGTTAAATCTTGAAGAAAATAAGTAAAATTCACCAAATAAAAAAAAATGCTCAAGATTAGAAGCATGCCTTAAAGATTTTGTAATGTTGGTATTTTTCTCTCTCTCTATTTAAGAGAGTTCTAAATAAGGAGAAATTAATATATAATATTAATTGGTTTGAAAATTCTAAATTTCATAATTCAAATAAGGAAAAATTAATAAATTATTTTAGTTAATTTCAAATCCATTAGGGAAATAAGTAAATTAGGATAAATTTTTTTACCAAATTTAAAAGTCACGTGACATATATAGTTGATTTTGACTTATTTATATAGTAACAAATCTTTTAGCTATTTTATTATTTTTTTGCCTTTTTGAACTATACACGGTTTTAACTTCACGTTTAATGTCTTTTTTTTTTGCCAAAAATAAGTGTACTATTAATTTTCTTAATAATTCTTACCATATCTTTTAGTGTTTCTTAATTTGTTATCATATAATTTAAGACTCTTTACTTTAAATTATAATAAATATAATTAAAATAATAATTTTTTTATAAGTGAAAAGATGATTTTATCTATTACAGAGTGTTTTAATAAAGGGCAAAAAGTTTAAATCACTTTTCTAAGGGCTTCACTTTTCTAAGGCCTTCAAATCACTTCTAATTGACTATAAAAAAGGAAAATAACAATAAAAGAGTAAATAATGGAGCAATTAATGCGATTCTAGTTGAGCAATTATATCTTTTTAATTCTTCCATCACAAGCCTTTTATCTTTCCCTTTATACCGCAAAGCTTCCTCCTTTAATCGTTCAATAGTTGTAACAATAATTAAAAATAATAAATAAATAATTGAATTCCTAAAATAATTCAGAGAATTGAAAAAATAGAAGAAAAAAACTGACCAACCTTTAGGAGAACCATACAAAAGGGCACTTCACGTTTAAAAGCTTCGATTTTTCTGAGTTCTTCTTCTAAAGCAACAATAAATTGATTGAGCTTTGTTAATTTGTTGGAGATGTCATCCATGGCTGAAACATCAGTTAAAACATCTGAAATTATTTATGGACATAAATAAAGTTCAAATAAAGTTGAATGTATCGGATGAAAAAGACAATACAAATCAACTTCAACATTTACTATGTATCAGAAGTAATGATATATCTCATACTTATGTATCATACTCATAATGTTTAATGTATCCGGTGTAAAGCAAACTAAAACTCACATACAATTTTCAGAATGTATCATATAAATCTAAAATCTCGACAACATTAGCTCTATGTATCATAATAAGTATATTACATAAAGCTGAACCATAATCACATATATGTTGTATTATGTATCATAAAGCATTAGCCTTGAATCTATGTATCAGATGTGGTATATTAAATGTATCAGATGCAGTATAATAAATGTATCATATCTATAAAGAAACAAAAACCAAATGTGAAAATTTATGATGTATCAGTACGCATACATTGTCACGAAAATTGATTTTTTGTAACTTACTTCTTTCTCTTTACAGATGCAATAATCGATAACTTCTTCATCATAGCCGGATCATTTTGATAGTTCAATCGATTTTCACTTAAATTAATGTCTTTCATATCATAATGAAATGGTGGAAATTAAAAAAGAAAGTTAATGGTTGATATATTTGCATCGTCGAATATTTGGATTGACCATTGCTATCTTGCACGTTGCACTGATGGACTTATTGAAGTTATTCATGGACTACTGGTGTTACCATTTCCAACAACTACTTCACTCAACATGATAATGAAATTGTGAAAATTAAAAAAGAAAGTTAATGGTAAAATGATGGAGTTGTTAGATTTAATTTAGTAGATGAGAATATGGTGGAAATTCAAAAGAAAGTTAATGGAAATTGTAACTTGAATATTGAAGTCGAAGATGAAGATGAGAACATGGTGGAAATTCAAAATGAGTGAGTTGAGAAAATTGTGGGATATATTTTCTGATTTTTAGGCTTGATTTGTGACACAATAAGGGGTTGTGGGTGGGTTTTTTTAGATGTATCAGAAAAGAGGTAACTATTTTGAATAAAAAGGAATTTTTGTAATTAATTTGGTTGGATGAGATTTTAAGTAATAATAGAAACTTAAGGTGTAGTTATAAGTAATTTATCTTTTAATATATCACAAGAGGGTACCTTGTTAAACTAGTAAAGTAAATTAATAGATTAAAAAAAAAAACTACTTGAATATATTTTTTTGAAAAAAAAAAAAAGCAAGTGGAAATGTTAACTTGAACCCTGGTGTATTATTTGTGTTTGTTATGACTTATAAGTGGGATTCATCTAGGTTCCCATTTTCTTCTAAGTCGACTTTTTAATAATTTGACTAATTGTTTTCATCCTTGCTCTTATTTATTTATTTTTTTATTTTTTTATTTATTTATTGTAATATGCTTTTATTGGATTAGAGATGTGTTCAGTGTCGTGTTTAGTTGGTCAAAGATTTTGGAGAGTACTTTCTTTAGAAAAATAAATTTCTCAAAATTAAAAAAAAAAAAAATTCTCAATCAAAATAGAAAAAATGAGTTCTACAAATAGCATTTCACATTATTATATTCTTTTCAACATGCAATGCTATTCTCACTGTAACCTCCATTTGTACCATCCACACTCATACTCCCACCCCATTCCAAGGTATCTATTCAAATTATATATAAATATTTTTCGAATAATAGCTTTTTTTAAAAAAATATTTTTCTTACAAACACACCCTAGATATCCCATAGACTTGTCTATATGGTGTTGTATCTCATATATGAAGTTGGATCAGCGAATTGCAGATACCAAATTAAACTAAAAATAAGTCACCTAGAATTTATTTATTTTTTACCTCGTCTCACCTTCCCCATTTGCTTCCCTAATTATAAGGAAAAATTATACAAATCTCATATTTAAGACACCATATTACACAATATCCCTTAATATTTTAAAAAATTACATAAAATTCCAAACTCATATTTACTAGTGATACATATGCTATAAGTATACTAATGTATACATATGTATATACTAGTGATACATATACATATGTATCACTAGTCCATATGTATCACTGCTTAACATATGTATCTCAATTCGAAATTCCGGGATAAGATGTAATTAACAAACTATCCGAGATTTTATGTAATATTGCTGAAACTATCCGGGATTTATGTAAGTTACTCTAATTATAAAGTACTTACTATTGATCACTCCATTGATTGGGCCTTTACATGTTTATTGGGCTTCGCATTGTCCTACCGTATAAAGAGGAGTTTCTCTGTGATTTTGGGACTTATTTATATAAATATAAGAGAAAATGACACTCTAGTTAGTGATTTCAGTTAGATAGTTCTTATTATTATTATCTTGTGGTTGTAGTATTATCGCGGTGTTAGTTTATTTTGCAGTTATCTTGTGTGTTTGTTATACTGTTATCGGTTGGGTCTATCGGAAACAACCTCGATCTCTACTTCACCTGAAGTAGTGATATGAGCTGCGTACATCTTACCCTCCCCAGACCCCACTATGTGGGAAGTTGTTGTTGTCGTTGTTATGAATAGTAAAATCCAAAGATAGAGAAAGCACAACGAAAAATTGGTGTAAACAATTAAAAACAAGCTAAGGAAACCATACATGTGGTTGCTGGCTGGCTTTACTGCTGTGGCTATCAATGAGGGGCTTTAGAGGATGATGGTAGTATTGCGAGAGGGCAAATTAAGAAGCAAAACAACATAAAAGTTTGTGGTGGAAGACTCAAAAGTGAAGGGGAACGATTAGATAAAGGATTAGAGATTCTGTTGGAGATTGGGATGGAAATAGTGAGGGAAGAAGAGAATGCAAACTCATGTAATTGCACTTATGCAGTGCTAGATATCGTTTTACATTTATGCCTACAAGTAAGAAGGTACTCTCCATGTCTCATTATAATTATTAAATGTTCACTTATTTGTAAGTTTTAAGAACTCTAAAAATAATTGATATTTAGTTATTTTCTTAAGAAATTTAATGGGCATAAATTAAAGGTGATAAAAAATGAAGACTCGCCATGTCTCGATATGCGATCAAGCCTTTAATTACATAGTCAATAAAATTGGAGTTTCTAAGCCAAAAGTAAGGGGAAGTGCTAAATAGCCACAATTTTTTGGCCCAAATTTGACCACAATTGTGAAAAGACTTTTATAGCCTTGTTTAGATTTTACCACATTAATATGTAGTTATAGTTAATTAATATAAATGAATAGAATATGTTAAATATTTAAACCATTATGATAAAACAATGAAATTATTATATATTGGGACATGGTATGCAATTAAGTGGAAGTAATTGAGTTTTTTGGTAATTGGAAGAGGTGGTCGAAACAACCTCTTCTATATAATAGAAAATAAATACTAAACATATTTACATAATTTGCAACTTTTAAATGTTTTTATTAGTCGTAGAAATTATTGAGGATTTAACAGTGACCACGTGCAAAACAAAAACACACACAATTGGAATGCATGCATCTAGAGGATATATTAAATGTGGAGGATTACTAGTTAGTACATCGTCGGTATTACTCTATAGTTTAGTTTACTTGTTGCAAAAATTAAACAGCTTTATAACGAAAGCGAATTACTAGAAGTGCACTGTCTATTTAATGTCAAAATTAAATAGGCATTTGCCTTCAAATAAGGAGTAATATTTGTACGAACGAGTTTAACATAACATTTTGGTTGTTCAAGTAATAGAATACTCTATTAGTTCCTATTTACTAATCGTCTCTATTTTTTTAAATTTAATTTTTGGTGTCTTATTCTGCAAATTATATTATTCCAAGTTATTATATCAAACGTTATTTTTTTTTTACGACGACGACGTATATCAAATAATCAAATGTGATAAATAAACTGAAGAAAAGGGGTTACGAAATTACACATTGCTCACATGGGCAAGGAATTGATTGATGGGTATGATGGGTTCACGCGGATAATGTTTGACCTAATGTCGTCATCTTTATCTTATTATAGTATTAATTAACGTTGATATATATATATATATATATATATATATATATATATATATATATATATATATATATATATATATATATATATGGTTTATTTGTGTAAGTTATGCATGCTTCATACACGTGAGAAATTGGTACTGTACATTCCATTACATGGAAGTGGGACATAAGTGTATATATACTTGCATGATTCTATTAAAAATGACTAGTAAAAACAAACGAAGGGAGTGTTAAATTAGGCGTAATTTACTGTGGTTTCACATTCTCAATTTTATTGAAAAATTATGTTTCATGAACACATAAAAATATACAAAGAAGAACATGAAGATGAGTGTTTAAAAATTTGAACAATAAACACAAAGTTAAAGACTTGAAACACGCATAAAGCGTTTTCGTAAAAATAATATTTGCTTCCCCTCCTTTGCGAGATTGCTATGAAATTGTATATAAATTATTTTAGTGGATATGATAAGCATATTGAGTCTCACTCTAAGTAAATAGTGAAGAGATTCTCCGGAAAGCAAGAAATCAACAACTTGATCTTGGAAATAAAATAACTCTTTGAAAAGATTCGATGAACTAAGATAACTAAAGGAGGATGAAACTAAGGCCACAACCTTTTACTAAAAAACATCTTTTTATGAAAAAACACATTTCTTCATTCAAAATATACCTCTTTTTATTAAAAACAACACCTCTTTATTAAAATACTTATAATTATTAGTTTAATTTGAATAACATATCCAACAAACTTTACATGGTCAAGCTACGTAATTGTACGCAAAATATTCATAAAGCTTGTATTTGAGCATCACAATTGATAACTATCACCTTCTCACCCTTAACTTTACTTTGTAGTTTGTACTATTTTCATTCTCTTTTATATGTTTCCTCCATTTTTCATGAGTCAATTTGATTAAGTTTCAAAGTTAAATTATATTAGATTAATTTAATTTTTTAAATTAAAATTAAGATAGTCAAAAATTATAAAAAAGTAATACAAATTATTAAAAAAAATTCAATTTAATTAGAAAATACATCTTAAAATATTAAGAAAAATTTATATCATTTAACTATCAAAAAAATTCCATATAGAAGAAAATGGAAAAAGTAGTGAATTGAAGAACAGCGTGTGTATATCTATAATATATTAAAAGTGTGAAGACCTTTAGAAAAGTGATTTGAACTTTTTGTCCTTCATTAAAAGATTATTCTTTAGACAAAACTATTTTTATTTTATCTTTTTAATTATTATTTAATTATTTTTATTACATTAACTAAACCTCCTAAAATATATGGGACTCCTAAATATTAATTAATGTTTGATTTTTTACTGTTCAACTAGAAAAATACTCATAAAATATGACTCTATTAAAAAGAATATTTCTATAAATATAGGTACTCTTAAATTTGTAAGTCGGTCTCCTAAAATATATGGAACTCCTAAATATTAATTAATATTTTTTTCTACTGTTTAACTAGAAAAATACTCCTAAAAT
Organism: Capsicum pubescens; assembly: GCA_030864215.1. Classification (NCBI taxonomy): domain Eukaryota; kingdom Viridiplantae; phylum Streptophyta; class Magnoliopsida; order Solanales; family Solanaceae; genus Capsicum; species Capsicum pubescens. The sequence goes on along the minus strand of CM061543.1, from coordinate 280,860,416 downwards.
AAGACTCTATTAAAAAATATTTCTATAAATATGGTTTTGTGATTGACATGTGAATTATGTGTGTGCTCAACGAATTTTACAATTTTGACTAGCCCACTCTTTTTGTGCATCTGTAAATATATTAGAATCGTATGTTTTTATTGAAAAGTTTCTATTGTGGTTCTGTTTAAGATATGTATTGCAGCCAAGGCACTACTTTGTATGATTCTGTTTCATAGTCTTAATTTGTGTAACAAGGTAGGGCAAGGTTGAGTATGCACTATCCTACAGATCTCAGTCGTGGGACTATATTGTTGTTGTAATTCTGCACTATCCTACAGACCTCAGTCGTGGGACTATATTGTGTTTGTAATCCTAACTCTTACATTTCGGACATAAGATTGTCACGAAAGTTGAGGTTGATACTTTCTTATATGCATCTGGATGTTGTCGTAGGTATGTCATGTTAATATTTATATCCATTGAATTATGTATATTTTTATGGAGTATTTTGTCATTTTGATGCGCTCTCGATTTTTTAACTTTACGATTTTACTTTGATCAATTAAGGTCAATTTTTCTTGCCTATTGAAAAAATATGATTGATGCTCATCTAATTTAATTCGGTTGTAGGTCAAGATTGATGGATGCTTGATTTTCTAAACCTCAACTTCTTCACCGTTCTTGTCAACATAATAGAATTCAAGGTGTGTGTATATATGTATATTCTTTGTTTTCATTCAAGTCATTCTTTACGGTCAAAGTCTTCGCTCAGACGAGAATTATTTTCATCAAAATCAAAATTTTGTGATCACTATTGTATTGTTTTATTTTAGTTTACAGGTCGTAGATGAATGTCAGTTGGCTTTGAAGAATTTCTTGTGTAAAGGTTAGGTTTAATTGTATTGTTTTGATACCTTTATTATCTTATTGCCTTATTTTAATTTGTAGACAGTAGATGAATGTCAGTCGACTTTGAGAAATTTTTTTAGGTAAAGGTTAAGTTTAATTGTATTGTCTTACTATCTCTATTAGTTTATTATTTTTTGGTAGTTTGTATTTCATTGATGAATGTCGATCGACTTTGAGAAATTTTTGTGTGTAAACTTTAAGTTTAATTGTATTGTTTTGATATCTCTTTTATCGTATTATTTTGTTGTAATTTACCGGTGGTAGATAAATGTTGGTCGACTTTGAGAATTTTTTTTAGGTAAATGTTAGGTTTAATTGTATTGTTTCAATATATTTTGATACTCTATTATCGTATTATTTTGTTATAGTTTACAGGTGGTAAATGAGTGTCCGACGGCTTTGAAATTTTTTTTGTGTGTGAAGATTAGATTTAATTGTATTGTTTTGATGTCTCTATCATTATATTATTTTATTGCAGTTTATAAGTGGTAGATGAATATCGATCGACTTTTAAAAATATTTTTGATAAATGTTAGGTTTAATAAATAAATTCTCCATTTTTACATACACAAAAAATATTAAATTTAATTATTGTATCTGTTTAGTGTAACGTTTGAACTCAATAAGTGAGATACACACGCGAGGCGCGTACACCAGAACTAGTATATATATATATATATATATATATATATATATCAACTAACCTACAATAGTGGACAAATCCCATTGAATGCAAGTGGTTGTTGCTTGATTCAGTTGTTGTTTACTTGATGTTGACAAACACGTGAAAGTATTTAAATTCGTTCAAAAAATTTATTTAGACACATAAAATTAGACACATAAAATTAGTCATATTTCAATCAAATACAGTATTATATACATAATATAACTTTATTCCAATTAAAAACTATACGCTGACCTGATATTTATTAAATGACATGTGCATTATATTGTTAATTATATGACGTGAAAAATAATACGTATTTAACGTATTAAAAAAAATTTCCACATACGCTACTGCACTTATAATATGTGGAATAATATTTTTATTATGTGAAATATTATTTTCATGTCATACAATTTATTACACATCATACAATAATAAGCTGAACTTCCTTTGATCGGCAAGTAGAGAATTAAATATTATTTCATATAATAAAAACATTAATTTGCATATGCTACTTCACTAATCCACGTGTGAACATAATGAAGTAGTATCTGTGGAATAATTTTTTTAATATGTAAAATATTATTTTTAGCATGTAGAATATTGTCATACAATTTATTACACATTATACAATAAATTGAATTTTCTTTGATCGGTCAGTGAAGAATTAACTATTATTTCATATATTAAAAACATTATTCCGCATATGCTACTTCACGCATCCATATGTGAGAATAATATTTTTAATAAATGAAATACATCATATAATTAATCACATGAGACTACCGAAAATATATAATTAATCAAAGTTTGTATCGTTTGATTATAAAAAAGATGTGTTTTGTAATTATTCGGTATGTTTGACTATAAAATACATCAATGTGCCGATTAACGAGACTGATCTAATCGGATCAAGATATTTCTACACTAAGTTAGTAGTATATTCTTTCTCCTAACTTAAAATAATGAGAAAACAAAATTACACAAAGAAAATTATAATAACATTATTGACCCTTTACTAAGTTAATTCAGGATATATAGAGTCAAGTGCAGAGGCGGAGTCAGAATTTCATTTAACGGGGTTCAATATTCAAAGAAAACTTAGTCGAAGGGGGTTCAACACCTACTATAATCACATAAAAAATAATTTTAATTATGTATAAATAGTATATTTTTCCGTCGAAGGGGGTTCGTCCGAACTCCGTAAAAAAGGCTGGCTCCGCCCCTGATCAAGTGTCAATAAATTATCAATCGTGGTTGGAATATCGTAGGTTATTACACGTCATTTTTTAGTCTGGTAATCAATCGTGGTTGGAATATCGTAGGTTGAAACTATCTTAAGAGTTCAATGTATAATATTTTCAACTCCACGACAAATTATTAATGGCTATGTTTTAGTTACATGAGATTGAAAGTTGTTATTCATGAATTTTATCCCAAACGTTAATATTTACTCAATCAAATTAAACTAAAGAGTACTTTCTTCACGAAACAAATTTAAATGACCATTTTTCAGATACCTAAGTTTGAATAGTTTTGACAAAAATATTAGTATTTTTATATAAGAAAAAAAATATTTTAAAATTTAAATTTACTAAAATAAATAAATAGAAAGATTAATTTTTTATATAAAAGGAAATTAAAATAATAAAATTGATTTACTTTAAACATTTAGTTGCAATTAATTAAGATAATTTTTTTATTTTGTCATGATCTATGCTGCACCGATAAAATTTTGAGAGTTGAAGAGAACTTTTATCTATTTTTTTAAAAGTACTTTAACTTGTTAATGATTGTGATTTATAATAATTTTTACGTAATTATCAAATAAAATATTTACTCCTTGTGTCCTAATTTATGTGGCTTCGATACAATTTTGAGATTCATTAAATTTTTTATATATCTTTTAAATATTTTAAGTTGTTAATTATTATGATTTCCAGTACTTTTTCTTTAGTCTCAATTTATGTGGCATTGCTAAAATAATGAGAATCAATAAAATTTCTATATGTCTTTTAAATATTTTAAGTTATTAATTATTGTGATTTGTGGTAACAAATTAGGTTTGAACATGATAGACAATTAAATAAATAAATAAAATTATTTCCAATATGTAGTTATAGTTAATTAATATAAATTAATTGAATATATTAAATATTTAAATCATTATGATGAAACAATGAAATTATTATATATTGGAGCATGGTATGTAATCAATGGAAGTAGGTGAATTATTTGGTAATTACATGAGGGGTCGAAACCACCTCTTCTATATAATAGAAATTTTGTTACCTTTGTTCAAAAACACATAACATACGAGGTTCACACACCCTTATCTATATCTATATCTATATCTATATCTATATCTATATCTATATCTATATCTATATCTATATCTATATCTATATCTATATCTATATCTATATCTATATCTATATCTATATCTATATCTATATCTATATCTATAATCTATATCTATAATATATTAAAAGTGTGAAGGACCTCAGAAATGTTGTTTGAATTTTTTGCCCATCATTAAAAGTCTTTGTTTTAGACAAAATCGTCTTTTCACTATTTTTCCTAATATTTAAGAGTTAGAAATTAATTAAATATATTTACGGTAAGACCTTTCCTTATTAGAAGTCATTAGAATTTCACTATTTTTTTCTAATTTAAGAGTTGAAAATTAATTAAATATATTTATGATAAAAATTTTCATTATTAGAAATCATCAAAATTAATGAACATTAATAGTTTTTTCATTAGTTTAATAAATTTAAGAAGATTTAAAAAATCTAAAAATAAATGCAAAACCGTTAGAATAAGAAAAATTTAAAAAGTACCAGATTTTACAAGTTTTAAGTACGTAACAGGTATGTAATCAATGATTTTGTAAAGATAAGACTTTAAAAATAAAAAATATTTTAAATATAAAAAAATAATAATAATCGTAACACAAATATAGTTCAAATTAATGCGTCTCTTTTAACCCGTGGCAACAAGGGGAAGAGGTACTACATGGAAAACACAAAAATGATGATTCATCAACCACTTGAAACTTCAAGTGGTATGTTTATATATTTATGTTTACATTATTTTATTAAAGCGTGAAAGATTTTTGAAAGTGATTTAAACTTTTACACTTTATTAAAAATCATCGCAATAGATAAAATCATTTAATTTTAAATAGTCAAACGTTACACGTGCGAGGCACGTGCGGTTAAACTAGTTATATTAAAAGTGTGAAGGAACTTAGAAATATTATTTGAACTTTTGTCATTCATTTAAAGACTTTGTAATAGACAAAATCACCTTTTCCCTATTTTACTCAAATTATTATTTATTTTTATTTATAACAATTGCTCCTAAATATATGAAAAGAATTATGATAAAATAAAGACTTTTAACTACTAAAATATATGATAAGTTTTTTTTTTCTTCAATTACACTTAATAAAGGAATCCTAAAATATGACTCCTAATTAAATATATAGTAAGAATACTAGAAGGAATAAATACCGGCACCTCACGTTTCACTATGTTATTTAGGAATTGAGTATTGAAATTCTTTTTTCTCTGTCAATACATCCTAATTGGTTTATTTTATTCTATTCCAGGAGGATTAATGTCTTGGTGCCAAGTTGTATATTGCACATGAGGTTCTTAGTTTAATTATTTTTGGTCGTTTTGAAAGTATAGTTAGTTTAAACTTTAAATTTATGGTTTGAGTTAGTTTCTTAATTCAACTTTATGATGGCCAAAAAAAGTTAATAACTAATTTAAGAACATTAATTATACTTGCATGTAAAATCTCTTTATTACAATTTACAAGACTGATAAAATATGTTGGATAAAGGAATTTTAACGCATAAATCATATGAAGACTCTTAGGTCAGGAAGATTTCTTAATTTCCTTGTCGTCAATGTTTGCACTTATTTGTTTTAGCGTGATATCATATTATTTTGATAGCGGATGATCTATCAGAAACAACCTCTTTATTTCTTTTGATGTAATAATATGGACTATTTACACTCTAACCTCCCCAAAACGCACTTTGTGTCACCAGCATTTTTAGATTTACAAGTATTCTTTGAGCAAGATGTAGTGACATTTTAAAAATATTATCCTTATTAAGTGTCATTCTTGTCTTTCCACTAAATCTTATCTTGGCACCAAAAAACCTTTATCTAGTGGAACCTTTTGTTTCCATAAACTCTTGTCTAGCCAATTGATAGAATACCAATTATTCTATGCACTGTAAGTCTCTATATATTGAAGCTAATGTTGAAACTAGTTTCGGTCTATCACTGATTTTAATATGCATGAAACTGCTTCCTATTAGTTACATTTGATTCAAAATAATCAGGATATCACAGATACCTTTGTTAATTCCACAGAGATAAGAGGAAAAGAAATAGAAGAGATCATCTTTATGTTTTATCAATAATCCCTGCTCAGACAGCTTTAAACTAACCACACGGGTAGATAAAAGTAGTTCAAAAGTTGAAGACTACAGAAAGGCCTGCACTCATCTGATATCAGTTCAACTGAAAAGGTACTTTCTCTCTACTCCAACTACAAATATCCATGTGAAACATTCTTCGAACAATAACTTATGTCTATCTATACTTACCAATATCCTACACAAATACCCCTAAATGAGATAGTTATATAGCTCCTTATAAAAAAAACTTAAGAAATATAATGAGATGATTAGATAGTTGTCCTAATAAACTACACACGAAAAACATCCATAAATCTAAGAACCAAGTATACTTTATTCATTGGCAAAAGGATGCATCATCTAAGCTCATCTAGCAATTCAAAAGATAACCTGGAACTAAATAAAGAATTCAACCAGCCATCAGTACTAACCTGGATAATTGCACTTTAGCAAGTGTTTGATAAAATTGATTTTTCCTTTCGAGTGTTGACCCAAAAGCATGACCATAGGCTTGGCATCAAAATCGCTCTCCGTCTGTGACAACAAACAAAAAAAAGCATTCACAAACACAAGTTTAACATCTATAAGGTTGTTGAAAGTACTACTATTAATACATAATATGTATGCTTCTTCATCCACTCACCAGAGTCGGAGATGCAAAATCATTAAAGCTGTAAGTTCGTCCCAGTGGCTTCAATTTTTCATTGTAGAGTCCCTTCAAACCATCACTTACTGATGTAACAGCAGTGAGACAAGGCTGGATCTGAAGCAAAATCAAAACGAAACAATGTCAAAAATAAAAATTAAGAAAAATACCCATGGCCAATTTGTGGTAAAGACACCACTACTACAATCAGGGACAAGGCTTTGAGGAACTTTTGGTACTCTGAGTTAGTCGAGTTACTAAGCAAAGAGACAAAATTACAAGACAAATTTTTTAAAAAATAACACAAAGCTCAATATGGAGTATGTATACTACTCGATTTCACATTAACATCCCAAAGAAATTAAAATACACCTTCTTTCTAGATTTCCTAGAAAACAAGTTGATCGATGGTTGTGGCTGCACTTGTATAGTTCCTGTATATCCATTGAATATTATTGTTACCTTCCACTAGAAAACTAAAAGAATAAAACACTTGGAGTGGCACCAAAAGCTAATCTAGCTTAAATTCTTAAACAGAAATATCAGTCTTGGTTGAGACATAGTGGCTTCTGTCTTGAAGCCCGTAAAGAAAACTACAATGAATAAACTGAACAACTATAGTATTCCAATAAAATGCAGATAATATTTCAGACTATTGACATGAATATCACACATATTGGCACGATTACTGATTACAAGGATGAACTGAAAAGAACTGAAATAAGAGTAATTTCATCTGCTAAGTGATTACCAATCTGCATGAAGGCATAAAAAATTTAGAACAAAAAGGAGCAGAAACCTCCTATGCCATAGAATGGAAACTAATCACCACGTAACAACTAAAGGTATACTGAAGAAACCAGTAACACAAATTATTGAAGCTCACAACCATATAAGGAATCAAAGTGAAAAACTCCGTACAAAATTAACAACTTACGTTTTCTTCATCTGGGCCTTTTCAGCATACCGCTTCTTAACAACCAAGGGATTATACTTCCCCTTAAGAAAATAAGATAAGATGAAATTGTCGAAGCTCTTAAGGACAATAAAGCATCCAAACCCTCTATCGATGGAGGTCTCAAAAACGCCATATTAGCTACAAAAGTAAACAAGAGAAAAAAAAATAAGAGTTAAGTCAATCATAACACACAGTCAAATGTTTTCATCACCCCGACAACCAATTGTTTGCTTCATTTAACTATATACATCTAAAACTTGTAACAACAAATAAAAGAGAAGGGTAGCCCCCAGTGCACTGGAAGATTATTTCCCAGTAAAGGAAAACTGGATGATTGTTTCCTTTATGAAAACTTTTCACAAATAGTAATTTCATCAAAGCAAAATACATACAGATCAAGCAATAGATTTCACAGGGGAAGGCTTATTACTTTATCTATACATGTACGGGATATGGAAAGATATATCTGCTTCTATCACTGATTATTACCAAATGACCTCAAGCTGCAGTAAAATCTTGTTCAAGATAGAAAGTGTTATTTCAATCAAACATGAAATAAACTCATCCTAAAATTAATTATCACTTATCCCTCATCTCAAATGAACCCGTCTAGTTTTAATTATTTTTTTTGTTTTTTGTTTTTATTTATTTTCGATCATGAATATGGAACAAAAAGAAGTTAAATATGGCCAATTGAATCAATATTCAAGTGAAGCCTTCATTGTTTAACTTTGCACCACCATAACTGACTTTGTAGCCACATCCATAATATACATTATACATAGAATTTTTAAACCGATTAGAGTACCTAGTTCAGATTGAGTTCAAGACTGAGCAGCTTTGCCAATTTCTTTTCTCATCAAGCTCTGATAAATTAGGTTTAGCAATTTCTTTAGCATAACTATACAATATAAATCAATATAAGAAAAAAATGTAAGAATGAACAATAAAACATAAATTCTACACAGCTAAGCAAACTAAGAAGAAAACAATCCAAAATAAGAAGGATACCTCAATAGACTTGTGGAAAAATGACAACATAGCAAGATTAGATGATAAAAAGGAGTGGAAAAGACCAACAAAAGTTGAATTTTGATGACAGGGAGGGGACGGTGATTTGGGTGAGCAACGATTTAGGGTAAGCGGGTATTTGGGTACCAAAAAAATAAAAATAATTTCTTATACTAAATTTTGGTTGGAAAGGAAAATTAATTTCAAACCAAAAAAAAGTGGGGGCAGATGGAAATTAAAAAGGGAGGGAGTCAGATTTTAGTACCCCACCTATTTTTTGCCACCATATTTTAGCATCACTTTGTGATGAATTAAATAAAATAAGCTAAAATTATAAGAATTTGGATAAAATTGAGTTAAAAAAGGTAAATAAATTGAGTCTAATTAGATACAATTTAGCTAGAATTGTAATAACTAGCGTAAAATTAATTTAAAATTGTTATAAATTGACACAATTGAGTTAGAAAATACACAAATTTAAAAAAGGCTCGTTATTTCAATAATAATAGATAATGTATTTTGATAGAATGATTGGATAAGCTTCAATAATTAGGGAAACAGAGAAATAAGGACATATTTTTTGAAAAAACCAATCACAATAAGTATTTCCACAACCAACCACATGATATATTTCCACAACCAACCACAATGATACATTTCCACAACCACATGAGCCAATATTCACTCGTTATTTTCATTTCATTCATGAATTTCCACATGTCTCATATGTCAGTAAAGTATGAATATAATCACAATACACTCATGGTACCACATTAAACAATACAATACAATTACTCACATGTATTCAAGCCTATCAATGTCACATAGGACCCCACACGGTCAAACATATCACATAATATTTCAATTTCGACAATTACATCACATATAGACCCCCACACGGGCACAACACGTAGATAGCCATTTTTCATGATTAGTTCCCACCCTTAACATGTATTTTGTACCATCATTTACTACCTAGCCCAGTCTGAAGAGTTAAGTCATAACCTACCACAAAAGCCGAAACCGGTCCGCTACACTTGAACCCGCGACCTTAATTTTCACGAACAATTCCAAACTTCACTAGAAACATCAAATATGAAATCTACTCGTCAAAACAAAACCAACGACACCCATATTGACTACTTTTGGTTCGGGGTCAGAACGGACCTCCAAAATGGGTTTCCGAAAAAGAAGGGAAAAATTGGAACTTTATTTTAAAAACATGTTACCCATATTTTTAGGAACCTACATCTGAAAATCCAAGTTAAATCGAGTAAAAAACGAGGTTCAAATCGAAAAAAAAACCATTTTTGAGCTTTACCGGGTAAAATATTTGAAATCCGGGTTAAAATCTAGAATCAGAGTTGTTTTGAAGGTTAAATTGATGAAAAACTAGTAATTATAAGATAAAAATATTATTCAAGTGAAAATGAGTGAAATTTGGATTTAAAATCATGTCCTAAGATTTTTGGGGTTTTGAGAAATTAATGAAGAAATTTATATGAAAAGGGTGAATTCTTACCTTAAATCCGTAATTAAAATCAAGAAATAGTTGTTAATCTAGCTTCCCAAGCTCTCACAAACTTCACTTTTAAGCTCCCAAAATATTTAGGGTTTAACTCTCAAGAGGTAAGATGAAAAAATGAGCAAAATGGGTCCAAAAAAGGGTATTTATACTGCAGATTTTTCTGTTTTTTGCACCAGATTTTTCCTTCAAGTTCACCCCGAACTTTGACGGGGTGTCCGGGATTCATTCGGAGTCTGATTTATGCAAACAAACTATGCAACCATACTAAATTCGACGTTTTGGATGCGATGGCTAGGGGTGTTTATGGGTCGGTTCTTGGTCAAAACCATAACCAAACCAACTTAGTTGATTTTTAAATTTATAAAACCAAACCAAACCAAACAAAAAAATAAATGTCGGTTCGGTTCTTGTCGGTTTAGTTCGGTTTGATTCGGGTTTTTCGGTTTATAACTTTAGCTAAAGGTAAAAGTTGAAAATTTTAGAAAACAATTCCAATCTAACATATGAGATGTTAACCGAGCGTTATATCTCAACCTTGAAACTAAGATATCAACTGAGTGTTATACTTCAGCAAAGCTATAAACAACACCATATGAACGCTTCTAAAAATATATTTTAAAACTACATTTAACAGAATGATATGATAAACCCCCAAAAGGTGAACACATAAACTTCTTGTTTAATAAGGTTCAAGAAGAAAGTTAAAACTAGCGATTGTCTATAGTCTAATGAATCTCAACTATAAATTTCAATATACAACAAGATATTATTTTCACAATTAGTATCATTTGCCATTCAAAGTGCGAAATTCATTTAGAATCTCATAAGATACTATCAATTGTATGAAGACATGATTTAATGTGTTACGACTAAAGTTAAATCATGATTAAAACATAAAATGTAATAAATATTTATATTGTATTTATGAATAATACATAAATAATATATATATATATATATATATATATATCGGTTCGGTTTGGTTATTTTGTCGGTTATTTTAGAGTAAAACCAAACCAAACCAAATTAGTATCGGTTTTTAAAATTTAAAACCAAACCTAACCAAATATCGGGTTTTTTAATTGGTTTGGTTTGGATCGCGGTTAGGTTTGGTTAAAAACCAAACCATGAACACCCCTAGCGATGGCGATACCAGATTTTCCAGAAAAAGTCATTTTCACAAAATTGACCCCCGAAACCCGAAATTATAATTTTCCAAATCAAGGATCGAAATGAGATTTAAAAGCCGTAAAATCATACCAAATATGCTAACACACTAAAATCGATATTCCGAATCTGTTGACGAAGTCGGATTTTCCATACGAGGTCGTTTCAATCAAAAGTGGGTCCCACACCCAACTTTCCAATTTTTCAACTTTCCGACCAATAGGTCGAAATGAGCTCGAGTGCACCAGGACCCGAACCCAAGGTCTACCTAGCCTAAAATTGATATTCCGGAGCTGCTGGCGCAGTACGTTCGACCATCCATCGCACGGATTAAAAGATATCCACATAAGTCCAAAATAAGACTCTTAAAGCCATCAAAACCCACAATATTGCATAAATGCTACTAAAATGCATCAAAAATCATGTCAATCACTCCCACACCACAAAAATATCATAATGCAACTACGGGAAGGGGTAAAACAGTCAAATCACATAAAATCACAAATTTCATATATTTTTATTTTTTTCGGGTCGTTACATCATCCACCACTAAAAATCATGTTCGTCTTCGAACTAAGACAAGGAAATACCTAAATCAATGAAAAGATGGGGAAAAGAACTATGCATATCAGACTCAATCTCCAAGTAGCCACATCTACAGGTCAAAGTTGCCACTGGATCTGAACCACAAAGATCACTTTAAAGCGCAACTGTCTAACATCCCTAGCCAAAATGGAAACTGGTTCATCAACAGAGGACAACCGCTCATCTAACTGAACTGACTCCCAACGAATGACATGAGACTCATCAAGAATATAGCGACGAAGCATGGAAACATGAAAAACTGGATCAACAGCTGATAGATCAGGGGGCAAAGCCAACTCATAAGCCACATAAAAAACAATACGAATAATCTCAAATGGACCAATATACCTGGGGCTAAGCTTGCCCCTCTTACCAAACCTCATCACACTCTTCATGGGTGAAACTCGAAGGAAAATACGATCACCAACACCAAAAGTCAAGGCACGAAGTCTACGATCAACATAACACTTCTGCCTACTCTGGGCTGCTCTAAGTCTATCTTGAATGACCCGGACCATATCCAAGGACTTACGAAGCAAGTCCGTACCTCGAGGTCTCACCTCTGAAACATCAAACCAACCTACTGGGGAGCGACAACGCCTACCATACAATGCCTCAAAAGGAGATATATCAATACTAAAATGGTAGCTATTATTATATGCAAACTCTGCTAAAGCCAAATGCTGCTCCCACTGGCCACCAAAATCCATCACGTACGCGTGAAGTATATCCTCCAAAACCTGGATAGTCTACTCTAATTGGAATCAATCTGGGTATGAAACACTGTGTTAAGATCAACCCAAGTACCCAACTCATCCTAAAAAGTCTTCCAAAAGTGGGATATGAACACAAAACCTCGGTCTAAAATAATGGATACTGACGCACCATGAAGACGCACAATCTCACGAATGTAGATACGGGTCAACCTCTTGGCACTGAATGAGACCTAAACCGAAATAAAATGAGTTGACTTGGTCAATCGATCCACGATGACCCAAACACTGTCAGAACTATGAGATGTACGAGGAAAACCAGTCACAAAGTCCATAGTGATCCATTCCCACTTCCACTCGAGAATGGGTAACCTCTGGGGAAATCCACCAGGCCTCATATGCTCGGTCTTCACCTGCTGACAACATAGGCAACGAGCCATAAAATCTAATATATCTCGCCTCATACCACCCCACTAGTAGTGCTGCCACAAATCACATTACATCATAGTCACACCTGGATAGATAGAATATCTGAAATAATGGGCCTCCCCTAAGATCAACCTAATCCGATCATCACTCTCGATACACAAACTCATCTCCCAATCCTCCAAACTCCATCCGAATCAAGTGAGGCTTCCTTAGCCTCCCTACTCTATACCTTATCTCGAATTAACCTTAATCCAACGTCGTCAAACTGATGAGCTCAAATCTACTCTATCAAAGATGATCTAGCCTCCATAAATGCCAAAACACGCCCTGGTGTCGAAGTATTAAGCCTAACTATCTGGTTAGCAAAAGACTGAACCTCTAAGGCCAATGACCTCTCCTGAATCAAAAGATGCACCAAGCTACCCATGCTAGTCGACTTTTGGCTCAAGTCATCCGCTACTACATTAGCCTTGCCCTGATGAAAGAGAATAGTCAAGTCATAATCCTTAAGAAACTCAAGCCAACGACACTGCGCACAACTCCAAATCATGGGTAAGATAAATACTCCCATTAGGCTTCAATCTTGACGAGACGCGTACACGATTACCAATGCTCTTCTTGGGCAAAGACAAAATAGGAGTTGAAGTTAATAAATCCTTGAGCTTTTGAAACCTCGACTTACAAACATCGAACCACTGAAAAGAAATCTTCTTATAGTTCAACTTGGTCAATGGAGCTGCAATGAAAGAGAAAACCTCAACAAAACACTAATAATATCTGGCCAAGCTACTAAAACTCAGAATCTCAGTGGGCAAAGTAGGTATAGCCCAATCACGAACCGCTGCAACCTTAGTTAGATCAACCATAATACCTTTCTTAGTCACCACATGACCGAAGAAAGAAATAGACTCCAACCAAAACTCACATTTAGAGAACTTAGCATACAACTTCTCATCCCTCAATCCCTAAAACACAATCCATAAATGCTCCTCCTTCTCGGCCTCACTCTTGGAATAAACCAAGATATCATCTATAAATACGAACCCCAAGGAGTCGAGATACAGTTGAAACACCCAGTTCATCAACTCCACAAACACGGCAGGGAATTGATCAACCCAAAAGACATGACCAAGAACTCATAATGACCATATCGAGTCTGAAAAGCTATTCCAAAACCCTAATCCTCAACTGGTGATAATCGAACCGCAAATCAATATTCAAAAACACCGTAACATCCTGAAGTTGATCAAACAAATCATCAATGCGAGAAAAAGGATACTTATTCTTAACCATTACCTTATTCAACTATCGATAATCAATACACATCCGCATAGACCCATTCTTTTTCTTTACAAACAAGACAGACGCACCCCAAGGTGAAAACTAGATCGAATAAATCCCTTGTCCAATAACACCTACAGTTGATCCTTCAGTTCCTTCAACTCTGTTGGGGCCATCCTATAAGAAGGAATAGAAATGGGCTTGGTGCCCGACTCAACATCAATAATAAAATTAATATCTCGATCCGAAGGCATACTAGGTAAGTCCGTAGGGAACACCTCCATAAACTCACGGGCAACACGAACAAAATCTAAGGAAAGAGGTGAAACAACACTGGTGTCACGAATATAAGCCAACTAAGATAAACACCCTTTTTCAACCAATTTACGAGCCTGAACATAAGATATAATCCTTTTAGGACCCAAATAGAGTGTACACTCCCAATCCATTCTTGGCACACCCGCTAAAGCTAAAGTCACAGTCTTAGCAAAACAATCTAAGACAACATGATAAGGAGCCAACCAATCCATACCCAAAATAACACCAAAATCGATCATATCTAACACAAACAAGTCTACCAAGTCTCATGCCCAGCAAAAGTCACAACACAAGATCAGCACGTTCGATCCACCACTAAAGATTCATCTATCGGGGTAGATACACAAATAGGCATGGCAGAAGGCTCACTAATAGAATCAAAACCCAAAATAAAATACACGCACATAGGAGAAAGTCGATTTAGGATCAAATAATACAGATGTGGGTCTGAAACAAACGAGGAAGTTGCCTGTAATCACAACATCAGAAGTCTCTGCCCCAAGTCTGGATGGTATAGCATAACACAACCCACGACTTCAAACTGGCTGAGTAGCCCTACAACCACCAACATAGGATCTACCATCTCTACTTTTTGCACCTTTGGTAGAACACCTACCTTTCACAGTTGAAATAGAAATAGATCTAAACACATGGCAAGAACATTCCTTGTCCACATGGCCAATCTCATTACACACATAACAACCTCTACGACCAGTCTCAACAAGAAAAAGTACAACTAAGCTCGAACAACCATCCTGAATAGCTGAACAAGAAGATCCACCAGCTGAACTCTATAAGATCACCTGCACTCTATAAAATCACCTGCACTGGCCTACCATGATATCCACAAGAACTTCTAAAATGTCTACCTCAATAGGCTGACTCCAGAACTCATCAAAACGTTGCGCCTCCCTGAGATGCACTAAGAATATCCTCTGTCACCTTAACATAATCCACAATACTCTGAAAAGAACCATCAAACACAACCATCTGATATGTAGTCAACTGAAGGGAGACAACCAAACCTTTCACAAACTTTTGAATCTTCTTAAACTCATATCTGGATAGGGCGTGTAAGCATGCCTTATACTAAAAAACTGTCATGGAGCCCTTCTCCATATGATCAAACTCGTCCCACATATGATCTCTCAAACTAAAAGGCACAAATCTCTCCAGAAAGGCATCAACAAACTGATCCCATGACAACTCAGGAGCATTAACAAGCCTACAACCCACAAATGATATCCAATAATCTCTCGTTGCATCTCTCAACTGATAAGAGGTATAAGCAACTCCATTCGCGTAGAAAGAGTGAAACATAACTCAGAATACAGGGTATGAAAGAATTTTGCACGATAAAGAATGAAACAAGGGAATTCCTAAAGACATCTTATAGCCTCTCGAAGATAGATACAACGTCTACGTACTGATCCACTAGACTCTATTAGACATCCCGTTCTTACACTGTTGAGACCAATAAAACCTGGCTGCTTTGATACCAATTTATCACGTCCCAAAAATGAGGGTCATGATGGCACTTGTCGCGGCGTACCTTGACAAGTAAGCCTATCACTCAAACTGATACGAATAGAGAAAAAGACAGAAATACCTAAGGTAAGACTTCTAGAATGAAGCCGAACCATAGAAATAATCATAACAATGCGGAAAGAACTTATCCAACACACCAATCATGCCCGAAACCAGGTGTCAATAGTGTAAGAATTACTAATACAATCCAAGAGTCAAATACATCAGAAAAATAACCACTAAGGAATAATAACTGTCTCTGAATACTAATAAAGAAATAACTAGTATAGAAAGATAGAGGTGAACCTTGGACGTATGAATGTCCAACCGCTACCTTGGAAGCTCCAACAATTTTGCAATATTTTTTTTACAAAATTATTAGAAAATCGACCACATGTGGTCGTTTTTTTCTAAAAAAAATTCAAAAAAACTTCCAGAAAACCGACCATTCTATCATACAACCAATATTATGATTGTATACTTTACCTATGTCTTGAAAGGTGGAGAGATTGTTTTGATAAATCTCAGTTTAAGAAAAAATAATTCAAAACATAAATTCTACGACAGTTAAAGTAATAAAATGGATAAATAAAAGACCTCCCTAACCTCTTCATGATCTCTATTATTAATATCATGTTTAAGATAACTTTATATTCACTCTTTATGTAATAATAAAATGGGCATGAAATATGATGTATGATACACTTTAATACACTTGAAAAACATACTTGAAAGCGTATAAGAACACCTTTATGCTCATTATCTCTTTATTTGCTTTGTCTATATTTCTTATATGCTATCATTCTATAACAACTCTGATGTCATTTTGAAAGAATTTGAACAGTCCATTATAACAGTATAGTGGTGTTTGTCCTTTTTATCGAGTATTTCTAATCAGCATATATTATTTGAAAAGTTTATTTCTCTGTTTCCCTAATCAGAAATAAGGGAGGTGTTAATTGTGTGGATCTTGGAACTCAATTCTAGTCCAGAGTATTGAGTTATATTGTGTAGGTTGTTGTATCCTGGAGGGGACAAGTCAATGTGTGTTACTGCTGGATCGGAGAAATATTTATATATCCGCGCCTCAGCCAAAGAAGAAGAAATACATATTTTTCTTTATTCAGTTGTAATCTACTGTAACAATTATTGTAATTTTATTTCAAGCTTTTCGTAATATTCACCAACACTAGATCATTGCTTTCGTTAATGGGTCTCAGCTTTGTGATCTAATAATGTCTATCCATTTTGACTTTCTATCGTGAATAAAAAAGTAGTACACAATTTTGATTTTTTTCAAAGCATTAACTTCATTTTCCTAGAGGGTTAGGAAACGATTGTTTTTTGGTATATACTATTAGCTGATTGAGTTGGATAACCTTTTGGGTGTTCCTCAGCATGTACACGAGGCAAAGGATCCATACAAACTTGCTCGAGGTGGAAATTTAAAAGGTATAATTTGTTAAACATCGGAATATGATCAATGATGGGAGAAAGAGACGAATTTAGGAGGCATCAAGGGGAGAATGATCGAGAGAGAGAGAGTGCTTCGTATGTTTCAAAGTGATTTTTCATAAATGGTAAGAAGTATTAGGAAACCATATAGTTGGAACGGAACGCTAAATTGTGCCGCGAAGTTGAAAAACAATTAAGATTTCTTTGTTTTGAAAATATTTTTCCTTGTTTGCGAGTTCTCGGATTTGATTTTGGGAGAATTAGTTTTCTTATAGGTTGGAAGTGGAATTTTGATAGATGTTAGTGTTTTTTCTTTAGGTTTTCCATCTCTCCATGGATAGATAAAACTTTATATCTCTTATCGACGACCCTGTATGTATGTATTAGATGTCTGCATGCGCGCTCTCTCCTCATCAATGTGGTGTTTATTTATGTTGTAATCCCTTTAGGATACATGGTAATTTATATATATAGTTTAGATTGTGGTGTAATTATTGTAAGTCTATGATTTTTTTTTATTGGATTGAGAAATGCTAATAAGAGTATGTTCAAACGTGCATTAGGAATGAGATATATAGTCTATATATAATGTATCAATCATTCATTACTAATAATTAATGGCTCAACAGACATTTTCCTGGATTTGTTATGAAAAGTTAGTGATTTCGGTTAGATAGTTCTTATTATTATTATCTTGTGGTTGTAGTATTATCACGGTGTAAGTTTATTTTGCAGTTATCTTGTGTGTTTGTTATACTGTTATCGGTTGGGTCTATCGGAAACAGCCTCAATCTCTACTTCACCTGAAGTAGTGATATGAGAGGTGAAGTAGTGATATGAGCTGCGTACATCTTACCCTCCCCAGACCCCACTATGTGGGAAGTTGTTGTTGTCGTTGTTATGAATAGTAAAATCCAAAGATAGAGAAAGCACAACGAAAAATTGGTGTAAATAATTAAAAACAAGCTAAGGAAACCATGCATGTGGTTGTTGGCTGGCTTTACTGCTGTGGCTGTCAATGAGGGGCTTTAGAGGATGATGGTGGTAGTATTGCGAGAGAGAAAATTAAGAAGCAGAACAACATAAAAGTTTGTGGTGGAAGACTCAAAAGTGAAGGGGAACGATTAGATAAAGGATTAGAGATTCTGTTGGAGATTGGGATGGAAACAGTGAGGGAAGAAGAGAATGCAAACTCATGTAATTGCACTTATGCAGTGCTAGATATAGTTTTACATTTATGCCTATAAGTAAAAAGGTACTCTCCATGTCTCATTATAATTATTAAATGTTCACTTATTTGTAAGTTTTAAGAACTCTTAAAATAATTGATATTTAGTTATTTTCATAAGGAATTTAATGGGCATAAATTAAAGGTGATAGAAAATGAAGACTCGCCATGTCTCGATATGCGATCAAGCCTTTAATTACATAGTCAATAAAATTGGAGTTTCTAAGCCAAAAGTAAAAGTGCAATGCAAGTGTTTTCTAAATTATTAGTTTTTATAATTTGGATTGTAAGTCGTAGTAGGTATAGTTTTCAGGACAAACAAGATGTAGATTTTATGGTCTAGGTAGGTGTTTGGGCCATGAAAATCTATGTTTGGAGTTGGAGTTGGAGTTGGAGTTGGAGTTGGAGTGTGTATGGTCATGAAGATATATTGAAGTTGTTTTTGAATTTTTGTGAGAAAAATAGGAGTCATCTCACTTTTTGAAATACAACTTGAAATAGTATTTGGTGCTTTTATGCACAAGCATCATTTTTTGAATCAAGTGAAAAAAAAGAATCGAAAAAATAGTGAAAAATTCTCATGATGAAATGAGCCATATATGTATGAGAAGGTAGGCCTTTTCAATTGGCAATCAGGGGCGGATCTATGTAGTGAGTTTGGGGTGCCATCACTTCTCGGTTGAAACTCTGTATACGTATGTGTATATGTATCAATTAATGTAGAAATATTCGCTTGGCACCCATAATATGAAAGGAGCTGGTGGTGTAAGTGGTCGAAATGATAGGGTTTTATGATGTACATTGTATTTTTAGTTTTTTAGAATTATTTTTAGCACTATGCTGTCTATTTTCTCTTTTAAAAAAAACATATTGTGGCTATGAAGAATTGAACCCTTGACCTTTTCTTACAAAGCACTTGGCAATACCAACTAGACAAATCTTAATGTTATACCAACTTTTGTTGATATATATAATTATAGTTTACTCTTTGAATATTGACTCCACTATCCTAAAGTATCATACGGTTCAAAACAAGGTGGCACCCGGAGCTTCCGAATCCTAGATCCACCTCTGTTGGCAATGCACTCGATAAAGTAATAATTTACTCGTGGCGATAATCTTAAAAGTCTCTTCTCTACGAGGTAAAGACTGCGTTAGAAAAAGGGCACATTATTTAATATATTCTTGCTTACTATTTATATACTTGTCCATCAAACTTGTGCATAATGGTCGAAGTATTGAATGACAACTATTTAAATTAATCACTCAAGATTAATAGATGTCGATTCTCATAATTCGCTACTCCCTCTATTTCGATTTATTTATTTGATTTTAATTTGATACTTTTAAATCTTTTGGTCTTAACAAAACAATTCAGTTCTTTATAATTGACGTTTTTACAATTTGATAAAAGATACTTCTATTTCACAACACTTGAACAATAACTATTGTTTTTATAGAAGTTGAGCAAGAATAATCTTTTCGTTCTCATATTTTTAAAATGTTAAAGTGCCTGACATGTTTTTGAAGAACTGTCACAAAAATATATTTCAAAAAAAATTAATAATTTAACAAATTTACATGTTTAAAAAATATGATGATTTTAATTCAGAATAAAATCAATGGAAGTATAATTATTTTTTTATAATATATTTTATTGTTCTACTTAGAATTGAGCTGACTGGTATGAAAATAATTCTTGATAGGAACTGGGCAGTATCATCCCTCTTTATTCGGTGCAAATAGACGTTCTAATATAGTTTTAGACATCAGATAGAAAAACTCAAAAATTTATGTAGGCTTACAACAATATTTAGAATTTTTTTTCAAGTTAATAATATTCATATAACATAGATACATCAAAGTGATGAAGTTAATTAATATAGCAAATAATTTATTTAGGATCATCTTACAAGCCTCTTCTTTAAGAAGACATGGTAAATATATTTGCTTGTGCCTATATTTAAATGTCAGCAGGAGATAGGGTAACGATCAATGTTTAATATTGAAGATGAAGCTGTAAATCTAATATATTAATGGAGGTAAGGAAAAACTTCAATGATGTGCTTAGTGAATGCTTCTACTTTCAAGCGACGCTCTGTAGCATCATTATTTAATTTAATGTTCTGATTTTTTTTTTTTAGGGTTTTTAACATTTTTTTAAACATCTTCCATTTGAAGGTTGATTATGGGTAGGATTTATTACTTATTATTGATTATGAATTCAATACATATTGTTGATTTTTCTATCATGAGTAGCTAATTTTTTTTACTTGAGTTGAGGGAATCTTAATGTGAATAACTAATTTGGATTGTGAATCTAATTGAGTTCTATGAAAAATTGATGTTGTACAAACCTTTCTTCATTTTAATGACTTTCCAAGTGAGCCCAAGAACATCACTTGTCCAAGAGGAAAATGCTTGTTAGGAAAAGAAAGAGTTTACATGGACTTGAAAGACTTTAATCTTTAGATTAATGGCAAATGCCTTAACCGGATTAGCCTACATGAGAAAATAGTTGAATAATCAATACATTCTTTAAGTTCGAGGGAATTAAAGGATAAGTTATCCACTGAGGTTGAGAAACGAATGGGTAAATAATAGGATTCATCTACTCTTGCAATTGAAGTTGTCAATTGGAACTCTAAAGTGGTTCACAACCCTAACTGTTCAAGCATCTTGGTAACCATACCTCTAGTTTTCCATAAGATTGTTAAATTGAAGTGTTAATTAGTAACTTTTGTTCAACATTGAAAACCCCCCATTTTATCTTTTAGTATCATTTGTTTGAATTGAACTTGTAGCTATAGTTTCAAATTAGTTTAATCGCCACTCACTTTGTTCCTCGTGGATTCGACCCCGACTCCAAAATTGGATAAATATATTGATGACGACCGCTTGCACTAAATTGAGGGTAAATTTCATCCATGGTCATTTAACTCTGTATCTATTACACAAAAATCACTTTTCATTCATTCATTTCATCCATGGTCACTTAACTTTGTATCTATTATGCAAAAGTCATTTTTCTTTCATTCATTTCATCCATGTTCATTTAACTTTACTCCGACCATCACAAAATTCACTATGACCGGATTTTTACAATAATTCCATCGAAAAAATAATGTGGCAACCTTAAATAGTTCTTAATTTTAATTTAAGTAAATATATAATATATTACTCATATTTTCACCATTTTTTATATGTGCACAACTCAATTTACCCTATGGATTATTTAATGAAAGAATATCAATTTCTTAATAGATTAGATTACCTAATGAAGACTATTTTCATAAAAAAATTTGGTTGATATTTTTATGAAACATTTCATAATATTGCATTTATCTACTAAAAAAGTGCATCCAAAAAGAGTGATAAATAAGACAAATTCTTCAAAACACATAAAATAGAAATACATGTATGCTATTATTTTAAAAAAAATATATATTTTAATTCTTTGAAGATAAATCAACATGTTTTAGATAGTTTTAAAATAAAATCTTTTTAATTTTGTCATTGAATAAGTATTACCAAAATTTGTACAAAAATGTTATATTAACATACAATTTTGTTAATAAAAGTTATAAAATATAAGTACTTTAATAGATAAAGAAATAATAGGATATCTAATTTTTATATTTATCAATGAGATTAATTAAAAAATATGTAATTTATCAGAAATTAAATATTATAATAAAATTTTTTAAGAGAATTAATTGATTTATCAAACAATTAAAAATACAAAGACAAACTCAATAAATAGAGTAGTTTATCATATTATTATGATATACCGAATGAAAAGACTCATGTGACAAGAAAAAGAATGTATGAAAAAAATAATTTTATCAACTATATGTCACAATTTTAGAGGAAGAAAAATAATTTTATCAACTACATACCATATTATTAGAGAAAAATAATAATTTACCAACACATGTCTCAACTTTAGGGCATTTTAAGAATATATATAAGTATAATTTTATTTCATACAAATATTAGCCAATTTTTTTTATGAAAATAGTCTTCATTAGGTAATCTAATATGTTAAAAAATTGGTATTCTTCCATTAAATAGTCCATAAGGAAAATTAGGTTGTGCACACAAAAAAAAAGGAAAATATATGAGTAATCTATAATCTATATCTATATCTATAATCTATCTATCTATATTCTATAATCTATAATATATTAAAAGTGTGAACACCCTTAAAAAAAATTTGAATTTTTTATCCTTCATTAAAAGTCTACTTAATAAACAAAATCGTCTTTTCACTATTTTTGTCAAATTATTATTTAATTTTATTAGATTAATTAATTTAATTTTCGTTTCATATTTTAAACGTGAAATCCTTTTAAATATAGGACTCATTAGGAATAGGATAGGTTTAAAAATGTGTAATATTTTTCAATCAAGGTAAATTAATTTTCCTTCCATATTTTAATAAGGATGTGCAGTGGTTATTTGTTTCAAAAAAAGGTAAGTGGGAGGCTTGCCATTTGTTTTTTTCTATAGTAAGTGACATTAGTTAAGTTTTTTGGGGGTGGTTTTTTTTACTTATTTAATTATTACCCTTTTTACTATGAATATGCTCCTTTATTTTAGCAATTAACTCTCAATTATGATATTTTAATTTGCAGTTGATTCTATCATACAATTTGTTTATGTTCGTTTCACATTTTTTTGTAATATATATTGCTTGGCTTTATTTGTGTTGTTTTTTGGTTCTTTAATGTATGTATTTTGCATATAATTTTGTAATTTAATTGTGTTATAAAAATTATGTTTAGTTGTATTATTCTGATGATGTGATTATATTATTTTATTATAGTTTTGTTATGTTATCATTTATTGTTTTTTCCACACAATACATATGGTAGACACAATGTTTGATCGGGTTTTGAGAAAAATTTTGTGTAAAGGTGGGATTTAATCTTTTGAATCTTAAAATTCCAAAGGTACCTCACAAATTAGACGGAGAGAGTAAAGTTTTTCTTTCTTTTTGCTTCATATATTATATGTAGAATTGGGTTCTTACACCATGCGTTCTTTCAAATTAATCTATGCCCTTAAAGGTTAATTTTGATCGTATTATTATGATATCTCGATTATAGTATTGTTTTGTCATAGTTTACAGGTGATGGATGAATATTCAGTCGGACTTTAAGAAATTATTACGTAAATGTTAGGTGTAATCATATTGTTCTGATATCTTGATAATTGTATTGTTTATTATACTTTACATGTGATAGATGAGTGCGCGTTCGATCGGGATTTAAGGAACTTTTGTGCAAAAGATTAGGTGTGATTGTATTGTTCTGATCTCTATTATAGTATTGGTTTGTTATAGTTTATGATCTGTTACTATTTGTTATTATTCGTTGTTTCTTATACTTTTGTTAGACATTAAGCTTTCAAAGAGATCTCCATAGTGTCTGGTGTCCAATATATTAAAATGTAAGAAGTGGCATCAATCACCTAAAGGGTTACAGGAATTGTCGCTGAACAATGTTATCTATCACTATTAATCAGTCTGCTGCTGGGGGACATGAATATTCTAACTCTCAATCGCTTAGTATGCGTGGAGATGGGATTTACTTTGTTGTAATGTTAATAAAAATTGCCTCTGTTACATAGTAATGTTGTTGGACCTTTATTTGTGATTGTAGATCAAATTGCCTCTGGTACATAGTAATGTTGTTGGACCTTTATTTGTGATTGCTAATCTCTTGCTTTATTAGAGACTTTTTCTTCTTGTGGTTTTGCCTTAGGATGCCTATCTTTTTTTTAAAAGACTAGATAAAACTGTCTTTTTACTATTTTCTTTAATTTAATATTTAATTACTTTTATTATATTAACTAGATTCCTATAATATATGAAAGGAGAATCAATTAATATTTTTTTTATACTTATTAATTAGAAAAATACTCCTAAAATAGGACTCTATTAAAAAAAATACTTCTATAAATATTGAAATTCATGTTAAACTAGAAAAGAAACTGATCTACTTATTGAAAAATATGATTGATGCTCATCTAACTTGATTCGGTTGCATGTCTAGATTGGTGGATGCTTAATTTTCTAACCCTCAACTTGTTCACTATTTTTGCCAACATATATATATATATATATTCTTCTTTATTTTCATTTAAATCATTCTTTAGGGTCAAATTTTTTGCCCAGATAAGAATTATTTTCATCAAAACTAAAGCTTTGTGATCACTATTATATTATTTTGTTGTAGTTTATAGGTCGTAGATAAATTTACATGTGGTAGATGAATGTCGGTCGGCTTTGAGAAATTTTTTTGATAATGGTTAGGTTTAATTGTATTGTATTTATATCTCTGTTTTGAAATTTTTTTAATGTAAAAGTTAAGTTTAATTGTATTATTTTGATATCTCTATTATGGTATTATTTTGTCATAGTTTACAGGTGGTAGATAAGTGTCAGACGACATTAAGGAATTTTGTTTTGTGTAAAGGTTAGATTTAATTATATTGTTTTGATGTCTCTATCATCGTATTGTTTTGTTACAGTTTACAGGTGGTAGATGAATGTCGATAGGTTTTGGCAAGTTTTTTTTTAGTAAGGGTAGGTTTAATTGAATAAATTCTCCAAAGCACTTTGAATTTAATTATTGTATTCATCTTTATTATTTAAACAAATATCCTATTTAGTATACCGTTTAAACTCAATAAAGTGAGGTACATGCGCGAGGCGCGTACACCTAAACTAGTATATTATATATGTCACACCCTTTTTCGACTCCAAAAAAAGATATGTATTTTAAGTTCGAAAGGATTTTATTATTAAGGTGACAAAAATGAAAAATTTGTTTCGAAAAAAAAAGGATTATTTACATTAGTTTTTCTTATTCAGAGTTGCCATGGCATAATCCGGTGTGCCAAGTCACCTTTGGAAAATCCTTTTCGAAATGGTTTGACTCTAAAAACTGATCCGCGAACAGAGATTCCGGCTAAGGAATTCTGTTGACCGAGGGGAAGGTGTTAGGCACCCCTCGATCCCGTGGTTCGACCACGGTCGCTTGGTGGAGCGTATCGGCTAATTTGACATTACAAATGTACAAACCACATAAACACACAAAACAAGCAAACAAATAAATCACACAAAATTAAAAAACAAACCAAAATAATGTTCAGTCCAAATTATACAATCCAAAATAAAAGAGGTGCTGAAATATAAAACCTATTCTATTCTAAACTAATCCTAAACTAAACTCCACCCGATGTTCCGGGCCTTGATCATGAGCCTCTTTTGCGTACATGCTACTTCAGGGCATTCCCCGGATAAATCAATACAAATCCTTTGGGGCATTCCCCGGCTAAATGAGTACAATTTAAACTTTTTGTGTAATAAAGTAGAAAGTACCATTCACGCACATATTCAAACACTCCAACAACTCGTTATTCCTAAATTTGCCTACCCGGCCTACGTTTGCCTACCAAGTTCAACGTATCACAATTCTATCATGTTTAACATTATCAATACATCAAAATTAATCAATATTCATTTTCCTCCATTTTTAATCCCCACCCTAATTCATTCTCAACCACGTGATTAACCCATTTCAATAACAATCCACCAATCGAGAATAACAAAAATTCACCAATCATGCTTAGCACATCACACACCCAAATGTCACCAACAGTTCACATCAACAAACAAACCACGGTATCAAATCACACGCAATCACAATCACATAAGAATTAATTGAAAGAGAAGAAAGAATTGGACCTTAAATTTGAAGCTTTCAAACTCAAAGTTATTCAAATAAAGAGAGTCCGCACCCGGAAACCTCGAGCCGAACCTTAACACCAACAATCCAACTCGACAAATAATGACCCGTTCACCATCACTTTTCACGCCATTACTGTTCACCGGTTACTATTCACTGGTACTGTTCATCGGTTACTGTGTGCAAGTACTGTTCACTGGTTACTATTCACCGATGCCCTTTTTTTTTCTTTCTTTTTGTTGTTCTTGTGAGGAAGATTATTTTGTGATTGTTGTTATTGTGGAGAAGATGATGATCAAAGAATGAGCACTCCTTTTTCCTCTTAGAATTTTTCTTTTATAATGGGCATGAATTTGTTATGATGTGGGAATTTTGGTGGGTCCCCCATATATTCTTAATTTGTGGACAAGAAAAAGGAAGGGGGGATCACATGGGTAGTTAGGGTAGGTGAAAGCTTTTAATTGGGTAGGTTGTTAGGATAAGATAAATTAGTTAGAGGTATTTTTTTGTTTATTTTTATATTTTTGTGGGATATAATTACATGGGGTTGGACACATGGTAAGGTGAACTAAAAATGAATAAAATTAGACTTCGGGAGGGACAAAATTAGGTGTCTACATCATGCCCCCTTTGAATGTAAACACGAAGTGTTTTCAGACAAAGAAGTAGATAGCGAGACCAAATTTTGACCCGATCATTATTCAAAGAAAGAAACAGAAGGAAGAAGGACAACCGGGTCTTGACTTATGACATCCTACCTACCCAAGTTATGAGAGAATCAAGTCACGGGTATTTCAAAAGATTGGAAAGAGATGGACTATACCGAGTTGGAGAGTCGAGTGAGGTTCCATCGAGTTTCCAGTCCACGGCTCTGTCATTACATTAAAAATGAAAATTACAAGTTAAAGCATAAATGAAATTACAAAAATCCTATCTATACAGCTTCTTTTGGACTCTTGACTTGAGTTTCATTACCCTATTCTTCAGGCGGGCTCCTGACTTGCTATTTCTTTAACTTGTTGCTTGCCATTCAATTTCTTCACCCTGTTCTCCAGGCGGGTTCCTGACTTGCTATTTCATCAACTTGTTGCTATGCTTTCAACTTCTTCACCCTGTTCTGCAGGCGGGCTCCTGACTTGCTATTTTTCAATCTGTTTAACTTTCAATTTCTTCACCTTGTTCCTTAGTTTTCCATTTATTCGCCCTGTGCTTCGGGCAGACTCCTGAAATCACATCAAAACTAAAAAGAAAATTATCCCAAACAAATATTATTATAAAGAGAAATTCAGTTTATTTGCCAGAAAAGTAAAGTTTCAAAACAAAAATTGAATTTTTGCCCCAGTTTATCATCAGAAGACTTTTGGAAAAGTCACATCATACCTACTTGCATGTTGCAATGATGAATCAAGACTCTGACTAAGAAATGCATCTCTTAAGAATAAAATTAAATAACCAAGACTAGGAAGTGCATCTCCTAAAAATTAAAGTGAGGGATTCTAACTAGAAAGTGCGTCTTCTAGAGATACAAGTTTAAGTTAAAAGTGTGTCACCTGAAAAATGAAAACTAGCAAGGAAGTACGTCTCCTAAGGATTAAGTGCAATAACTCGACTAGAAAGTGCTTCTTCTAGGAATCAAGACTTAAGTTAGAAAGTGCATCACTAATGTTGCTTGAATTATCAAAATAAGGAAGTGCATTTCCTTACCAATGCCTCTTGAATTACTCAAACAAGAAAGTGCGTCTCCTTACAAATGTTTCTTGAATTTCCCAAACCAGGAAGTACGTCTCCTTACAAATGTTGCTTGAATTACCCCAAACAAGAAGTGCGTCTCCTTATCAAATGCCGTTTGAATTACCCAAAAAAGGAAGTGCATCTCCTTACAAATGTCACTTGAATTACCCAACAAGGAAGTGCGTCTCCTTACAAATGTTGCTTGAATTACCAAAATAAGAAAGTGTGTCTACTTACAAATATTGCTTGAATTTTCAAAACAAGGAAGTGCGTCCCCTTATAAATGTTATTGGAATTACCCGAACAAGGAAATGCGTCTCCTTATGAGTGTCAATCGAATTACCAAACAAGGAAGTGCGTCTCCTTACAAATGTTGCATGAATTATCAAACAAGGAAGTGCATCTCCTTACAAATGTTTGCTTGAATTTCCCACACAAAGAAGAGCATCTCCTTAAAAATACCGCTTAAATTACCAAATAAGAAAGTGTGTTTCCTCACAAATGTTGTTGGATTTACCAAATAAAGAAGTGCGTCTCCTTACTAATGTTGCTCGAATTTCCCACACAAGGATTATCATAAGGCAGTCTTTCATTTTTGAAAGCATGGTCCCATTTTTCAGGAGGAACCCGAACATAAAGTAAAATCTCATTTTTCAAAAGGATTCCTGAACAGAAAGTAAAATCTCATTTTTAAGGAGGGTCCTGAACAAAAGGTAACTCCCATTTTTCAGGAGGGTCCTGAACAAAAAGTAAAATCCCATTTTTCAGGAAGGTCCTGAACATAAAGTAAAGTCCCATTTTTCAGGAGGGTCCTGAACATAAAGTAAAATCCTATTTTTCAGGAGGGTCCTGAACATAAAGTAAACTCCCATTTTTCAGAAGGGTCCTGAACATAAAGTAAAGTCCCATTTTTCAAGAGGTTCCTGAACAGAAAGTAAAATCCCATTTTTTCAGGAGGTTCCTGAACATAAAGTAAACTCCCATTTTTCAGGAGGGTCCTGAACATAAAGTAAAGTCCCATTTTTCAGGAGGGTCCTGAACAGAAAGTAAAATCCCATTTTTTAGGAGGGTCCTGAACATAAAGTAAAATCCCATTTTTCAAGAGGGTCCTGAACATAAAGTAAAATCCCATTTTTCAGGAGGGTCCTGAACTGAAAGTAAATTCCCATTCTTCAGGAGGGTCCTGAACAGAAAGTAAAATCCCATTTTTCAGGAGGGTCCTGAACAGAAGGTAAAGTCCTATTTTTCAGGAGGTCCTAAACTGAAAGTAAATTCCCATTCTTCAGGAGGGTCCTGAACAGAAAGTAAAATCACATTCTTCAGGAGGGTCCTGAACAGAAGGTAAAGTCCCATTTTTCAGGAGGCTCCTGAACTGAAAGTAAATTCCCATTCTTCAGGAGGGTCCTGAACAAAAAGTAAAATCCCATTTTTTTAGGAGGGTCCTGAACGTAAAGTAAAGTCCCATTTTTCTGGAGGGTCCTAAATAGAAAGTAAAATCCCATTTTTCAGGAGGGTCCGGAACTGAAGGTAAAGTCCCATTTTTCAGGAGGGTCCTTAACTGAAAGTAAATTCCCATTCTTTAGGAGGGTCCTGAACAGAAAGTAAAATCCCATTTTTCAGGAGGTTCCTAAACTGAAAGTAAATTCTCATTCTTCAGAAGGGTCCTGAACAGAAAGTAAAATCCCATTTTTCAGGAGGATCCTAAATTGGTAAAATCCCATTTTTCAGGAGGGTCCTGAACTGAAAGTAAATTCCCATTCTTCAGGAGGGTCCTGAACAGAAAGTAAAATCGCATTCTTTAGGAGGCTCCTAAACTAAAAGTAAATTCCTATTTTTCAAGAGGGTCCTGAACAGAAGGTAAAATCTCATTTTTTAGGAGGATCCTGAACAGAAGGTAAATTCCCATGGATGTGCATTTCCAATGGTAGCTGAATTAAGTGAAATGAATTTGCCCTATTTCATCAAAGAAAATTTGTCAGTTAAAAACTTAGTGATGGCTTGCGGCACTTGTCTGTCCCGACACCTGCTCCAGTGTTCATTCCCTTCATTTTGTTTCAGATTATTGGCACTTGCCCCTGCTTTGTCATTTTATTGACCCAAACTCGGATTATTAAGAGTGACTTTGAAATAAACACAACATCTCTGCTTTGCCATGCTTCATGAATAAACCCTTTAAACCTTGGTATTTTCATGAGTTCCCAGACTTGTCTATTGGCAAAACTTTCTGCACACCCCTTTTTTGGCTCACAATGATGTCTCTTTCATGCGCTAGCCTTTTTGTTTTTCTTTGTGCAATTGAAGAAGTTGGTAGCCCGTTTTGAAATCTTTTCTCGCTTGTTATGACATGAACTTGACTCAAAAACAAGAGAAAAATGATAACAACTTTTGTTTTATTTGGCTAACTGACTCAAGAAAAGAAATATAAAGATAAAGAGAAGAAAGAAAAGATAATGAATGTCCCCATTTGAAACAAAGAGATGAAAATTTTATCTTAAATGACAATCAACTCTAATGATTATGCCATGCATTTTGGATTAAGCCGCCTGATCTTTCCATCCAAACTCTCACAAATTGTTGTTGAGTTAATGACCCGAAAGTGAGTTGCTTTCTTTGGACAATTGCATTTAAGACCTCATTCGGCTAGTGGCGCCTTGAAGGGTTTTTGCCAACAAGCCTCTCTCATTTTTTAGATCACCATTATGAAACTCTCTTATTTTTATTTGTCTCAACTCGCCATCGTCTTACAGTGCCCGTGAGGGTTTTCACTGATAAGACTCTCTCATTGTTATCTCTCTCAGCTTACCATCGTCTTACGGTGCCCGTGAGGGTTTTCACCAATAAGACTCTCTCATTTTTATTTCTCTCAACTTACCATCGCCTTATGGTGCCCGTGAGGGTTTTTACCGATAAGATTCTCACATTTTTATTTCTCTCTTGATTCCTTGTGCAGAGGAAGACAAGTAGTTTCCAAATACATCCTTATATCCTTTACATGCTTTGCCTTAACATTCTCAAAGATTGATCTGAAGGTCTTTCTTTGGTTGTAACTTGGCTTTTGGATAGGATTAGAAAGAAATGATGGCATGAGGCCCAAACAACACTTGAGGTGGGGGTGGGACTTACAACTTTTGAAATCGACTCAAACAATGAGGATTAACTCATGCCCCAGTTTCGTTTGATTGGGTGACGTTAAGTTGTTTATTTGGTTGGACCGAGCCCTTAGTAGGGCAGCCTACGTATCTCACCCCCGAGAGAGGATAATCAGGTCACGCGTAGTTCTGGCAGCTTGTTCTTTTGCTTTGATATGATTTTTTTTTATTATTCACTCTTTTCACTTTGCGACTCTTTTTTTCTAACTCTATTTTTCTTGACACTCTTTTTTTTTCTTTTTGGAAACATTTTCCTCTCTTCTCTTTTTTGAAACTTTCTGACTCTATTGTTTTGCTCGACACTTTTCTTTTGAGTTTTGCTGACTCCATCTTGATTCCAAAAGAGGGGTATGAAAGAAAATAGGACTAAAGCTCAAATGGGGTAAACAAAGGATGACCCGATGTTTGGATAGTAGAATGAAATGCCTTCGTCATATCAATCCTTAAAAATGCAAGTACATATCATGCAATATGAAAGTGAGAGATGAAGATTATTTGTGAAACTTTCACAATACTAACTTTAATTGAGCATGTGTGCCACTACTTCTTCTGGGCTTGTCAAACATACAACTCCACCTGTGTTATATCCATCACATTGAATGACTTACGCTTTCGTGGAATTGATTTTCTTTCTGTTTCTCTTGATATAGGGATCACACATCCACTATTTGACCTAATTGGGACTTGCCTTTCGATCTATGACCAAGGTGTTCTTGTGATTCTTAAAATAATTGCCTTAATTTTCAAAGAAGGCCTCACTTGATCACCAAATGCCCCATCACTCTATCTATTTCCTCAGACGCTCTCTTTTCTAACTTTAACCCTCTGATTCAATGTTCATGCTTAAATTGGACTTTAAGATCTGGCTAAAATTTCCGCAAGCATGTCATATCGCTAGATTCAACATAAAATATACTATGTAAAAAAAACACACATTTAAAACATAAATGAAAAGGGGGCACTCCATTTAATAAAAATAAAAGATAGAAGGGTTTGAACATAAACGACAAAGGGACAAAATAAGATAGATCCCGAACTACAACCCTGAAATAATTCAGAAAACAGCAAAGAAGACAAAACAAACTACCAGACCTCTTCCTAGTAGGGAGAGAGGTGAATTCTCAATTGCTCAGCTTGACATCTTAGCCACTGATTTGCATATCAGCATGACTAGAGCTTTCCTCACTGTCAATGTTCTGTACCATGATTAATTTATCTTGAATCATCTTTTCAATTTCTCTTTTCAAAGCTCGAAAATCTTCAATACTATGACCCTGAGCCTCATAATGATACGTACATCATGCGTTAGGATCAAAATTTCTTGAACGCCGATTAAGGGTGTGCCCAAGGAGAGGAGTAATCATTCCCTCCTGTACCAAGCTCTGAAATAACTGGCATATGACTCTCCAATTGGTGTGAAGCTATCTCTCGACTTCTGCCTTATTTCATCGTTTGGCTTGAATCGAAAATCAGGCTTAGAAAGATTTTGGTATGTTTGTGGAGTTAGAGGACGACTTTGAGGAGTTGGTGTGTTCCACTGTGGGTAAGATGGGGGTTGAACATATGGTTGTGCACAACATACTAGATATGGAGGTGGGGAAAAAGAGTATAATGGATTTTGGGAGTGATTATGTGGAGCTTGGGCATAAACTTGAGCTTGTGTCTGAGACCGACGACGACATGGTATTCTTGACCTTTCCTGCTGTCCAACTACAATAGCAAATGCATCTTTCTCATTCTTCTTCTCTCCAGGTTCCCTTAATCGATTGCAATATTGTTCCATAGATTTCACGGATTCCTCATGCCCATCTTGCTCCTCAAATTTCAACATCACAAAGATTGGAGAAAGATTAGCATTTGAAAGCATGCCCCAGTCTTTGTATGAAACCTTTTCTTTACCCGCAGGTCCTAGAAAATTTTTCATAGCATTTTCTGTACTCTTCATTTTTCCAACCATTTTCTCCGACTCTTCTGGCACACTGGACTTCTTGTTCAGAAACTTTGGTGTTCCAGTTAACTTAAAAGCAGGCTCAAGAGTATAACAATGATCACCAAGAGTATTGAATAGAGGTTCACTAGCAGCATGGGGACACACAACCATTGGGCGAGCCGGTGTGGAAGTCCTAGTAAAGGATTGAGCAACAAGATCACAAACAACATGTGGTGTTGTGAATGTAGCAGGCTTATGCTGAGGAACTAGAGGCAAAGTGGTGGAAGTATTGAGATGCTTTTGGCTTAGAATGAATTCTGAGTCATGTTGCGGTGCATCAACAACAGTAGAAAACTGACTTTGAGATTTTGGTGGAAAACACGAGGGATTTGTAGGATCAATAAAGGGAAATGGAGGAGGAGGAAACCCACTGGCCCAAGCTCGATGCATTTCTGTCATTTGTTGTCTTAGCCTCCTGACCTCTTGCTTTAAACTCTCATTTTCCTGATTCTTTGTTTGATCCATGATGTCACTCTCTATATCTTTGTTGAACACAACTAATCCTTTGTATTTGGTGTGATGTGAAGGACCATCCAGAATGCCACAAACCAACCACCTTAAACTGACTCAACATAAAACAACAAATGTGGTAGAGTTCAACACTTTTTCAAAACCTATTTTTTTTTTTTGAAAAGATCACCGATCCAAGAAGGGCGCCTACGTATCTCACTCCCGAGAGAGGAGAATCAGGTGTGCATAGTTCGTGAATTTTTGTCAAAATGGCCAATTAAACTCTTTTTTCTTTCTTGAAACAAAGTGTCAAAAGAATTGACGAAAATCTTTTTTTTTTAGGTTTAAATCTCTATACAAAATGAAACCTGTGATTTCCAAAGAAAAAATCTTTTTGGGTTTTTGATTTTTGAATTTCATGTGAAAATGAAACTTGAACCTATTAAAGGAAAATATTTTTGTTGTTGTTGTTCTTGTGAGGAAGATTATTTTAGGATTTTTGTTATTGTGGAGAAGATGATGATCAAAGAATGAGCCCCCCCTTTTTCCTCTTAGAATTTTTCTTTTATAATGGGCATGAATTTGTTATGATGTGGGAATTTTGGTGGGTACCCCATATATTCTTTCTTTGTGGACAAGAAAAAGGAGGGGGGAATCACATGGGTAGTTAGGGTAGGTGGAAGTTTTTGATTGGGTAGGTTGTTAGGATAAGATAAATTAGTTACAGGTATTTTTTTGTTTATTTTTGTATTTTTGTGGGATATAATTACATGGGGTTGGACACATGGTAAGGTGAACTAAAAATGAATAAAATTAGACTTCGGGAGGGACAAAATTAGGTGTCTACAATATATTCACTTAAATTAAAATTAAGAACTAATTAAGGTTGCCTCATCATTTTTCTAATTAAAATTACACTATTTATACACAATTAAAATTATTTAGCTATGTAAAAAGTATTATAAATTATAATTCTTTTTTAGTTTGATTACAAAAATATGTTGTTCAAGATTTTTATCCTTTGTCTAAAACGAAAAAGAAACAAATTAAAAAAAAAGAAGTATCTGTCGACGACATGGTTCCAATAGACATGGACGAGGATGACTCCTCTTCTCCATTCTTTATGTGTTTTCTATAACGCACTCGTGGATACATCGTTTACTTCAAATTAAGGTTATTTCAAAAAGCATACTCTCTTATGTCATGTGACATAATTGGTGATCGTGAATTTTGACGTACAAGTTTAGTGTTTGCCAAAATAAAATTTATATATCTAAAAATAATATAAAAATATAATAAATTATAATAATTAACAACTTAAACTATCTAACACATATATAAAAAAATTAATCAACGAAAAACTTGATAGACTCTCGAAATTTCAATGGTGCTCCATAAATTGGGGCGTCAGTAATTAGAATATTACATAAGTTCACTATAATTACACTATTTATACACGATTAAAATTATTTTTATGTATATATTGTATAAGTTGAACCCCGTTCGACTAGTTCGTGTGTGCACTTTCGATTCCTCTTAACGAACTTCTTGGCTCCACCACTGTCCCTAAGAATTTAATTACTAGGGGCACTTGAAGCCTGCATAAAATCAGCTGAAAATATGAAAGACTACTGATAATGGGGCTTTTATGCCAAAAAAACTCTTTATCCAAACTATTTTGTTAAATACCCACAAGTTTTAAATCCTTTGCCAAATACCCACTTAATTCCATCTTACCACCAACTTTTTCAACTTAACAATTTCCGCCTCAAACTTTATAATAATTCACTTTAATCCAATACTTCCAACTTAATAAATTCACCCAGAAGTTTTTAATAATACACTTCAACCCACTCCATCATCCACCACTATATATATAAAAATAATATATAGGTTTCCAAAAATATTAAAAAAATCATTATTTCCAAAAGCTAAAAATAGAAAGTGGTTATTTTTCCCACCAAAAAGCTCCGATTCCGGCCACTTTTGCGGCGTTATTTTCCGGCGATCAGTTGTAAATTAGTCCACAAACATCATAATCTTGTCCATTGAATCCATTGTTACCCCATTTGTTTCCTATCTTCTCAAACACACTTTTCACCATTGTTAAAAAGCTTTAAATCACTCACATTACTCAAAACCACTTTAGAAAGTGCATTACAGCAGCTCAGGCGACTCCAAGTTTATTTCTTTATTTCATAAACCCAACAATCATTGATTACAAGCAATATTTGCAATTTCAAGTATTTGTACGGAAATCTGCGCAGTCATCGACCCGTCCTCGCCAGTCATCGATGTTTTAATACAACTATGTTTCAGTTTCTTTTAACATTGTGTGTTTGCCATCTTTGTTTTGATCCCTTGTTTGAAAACTTGAATCAAATATGTCTTCCTTTTAAAGTTACAGTATTGTGGCTTGACTAATTTCCTGAAGAGTAAAATCTAATGTTTAGATTTTATACAAAGTATTTCGTCGACTGTACGTGTTGGTCGATCGTAGACTACATGAATCGATGGATCATCGGGTAAATTAAAACAAATAATAACTAATTTTTAAAAAATAATTTAATTTTAAAAAATTTAAACAGATTATCACATGTTATGTGGCTGGTGGAAGAAAATAATTAAATTAAAAATGATTTAAATAGATAATCACACGTTTTGGGAATTATGAAAGACAATTATTAAATTAAACAAAAATTTTAATAAATAATAGTAACATGTTTTTGGGTTGGTGGAAGAAAATAATTAAATATAATATGATTTAAATGGATAATCACATGTTTTGTGGTTGTGGAAGAAAACAATTACATTAAAAATGATTTAAATAGATGATCTTGGACTGGTGATGACACTTAATAGACCGTCGTAGATCATGAACTATGTCATCCATCGATCAGCATAGTCAATCGTAGACTTACACGTTTATTATCGCATCGACTGTTATCATGATTAGGCGTAGACCACGATGATCTATGTACAAGGTTATAGACCATCACTTGGATGTAGTTAAAAAATGATTAAAGAAATTATAAATAAATGTGGTGTGGATTTCTACACATGTGAAGGAGTGTAAACAAGTCACATAATCATATTAGAGCTTAGACAAATTAGGGAGGGTGAATTAAGAAGTGTGTGGATGGGTAGTGGTTGAATGCTCAATATCGTAATAATTAAATATAAATATTACTCTTACGATATTGAGCATTCAACCACTATCCATCCACACACTTCTTAATTCACCCTCCCTAATTTGTATAAGCTCTAATATGATTATGTGACTTGTTTACACTCCTTCACATGTGTAGAAATCCACACCATATTTATTTATAATTTATTTAATCATTTTTTAACTACATCTAGGTGATGGTCTATAACCTTGTACACAGATCATCCTGGTCTACGCTTAATTATGATATCAGTCGATGTGATAATAAACGTGTAAGTCTACGATAGACTATACTGATCGATGGATGACATAGTTCATGATCTACGACGGTCTATTAAGTGTCATCACCAGTCCAAGATCATCTATTTAAATCATTTTTAATGTAATTGTTTTCTTCCACCGGCCCCAAAACATGTGATTATCCATTTAAATCATATTATAATTAATTATTTTCTTCCACCAGCCCCAAAACATATTACTATTATGTATTTTTTTTTTAATTTAATAATTTATTTTTTAACTACCTCCACGTGATGGTCTATAAATGTGTACATAGATCACAGTAGTCTACGCATAATCAGGATATCAGTCGATGCACCAGTAAAGGTGTAAGTCTATGGTAAACCATACAAATCGATGGCTGACATAGGTAATGATCTACGACAGTCTATTTAGTGTCACCACCAATTCAAAAGAGAAAAATTACTTTTCCAACGGTAAAAAACAACTACTTTTGTAAGCCATCAGTGTGAACACTTTGTTTTTACTTCATATATAAGGTGTACATCCCTCCTTATTTTATTTCATCAACTTTATTTTGTTTTTAAAAATTCTACAATGTCGTAAGCATCTCAATCATCCAATTCTAAAAATACTCTAATTTGTCATTGTGGGAATGCGGCTGTCTTGAGGACATCACGCACGAATTCAAATCCAGGTTGCAAATTTTATAATTGTGCAATTGCAAAGGTGAGGTGTGCGTGTTTTTTTTTAAAAGTTAAGTTAACGGCTATGTAATTATTATTTTTTTCTAGGATAATGGCGCATGCTCGTTTTTCAAATGGCTTGATGAGCTATCACCTTCATCCAGTCCATCAACGTTTATTTCGAGACTCGAGACATCAAATTTTCAAGGCTTGGCAAAATTTAATCTACTACAAAGCCTCCAACAATGCGAAGAAAATAAAGATTTTCTCATGACTTTGTTCAAAGAAGTCGAAGAACAGAGGGATCACTTTAAACTATTGCTACATGACACCCAAATAGAGAGGGATCAACTAAACCAAAAATTGATTTTGGCCGAAGAAAGAGAGAATGTCCTAAAAATGATGTTATGTGCTATAATGCTAGTATTCGTTCTTTGGAAAAGTGTAACATGGATGTTGTGATATTGAATAAATAATAATAGTTCTACTTTTGTATAATGTTAAATACTATTTTTTATAGAACCATAGTCGATTAAACAACACGTCAACTTAAATTCGACCAACAGGGTAATGATAGACTATGCATATGGTATTTGGAATATTAAGTATGCATTCTATGATATCAAGCATACAATGTACCAACTAAGACCACACCTTGTATATTCAAATTCCATGCCACAAATCAGTTTGATAGAAACAGATTTAGCTCAGAATCATAACAAGTTTCATAAAATTAAAGAATAATTGCCATATCCTACCACCAGATTCTTCAAACTTCATATTTGTGAAATAAAAAAAAATTGTCATATCCTAACAACTCATCATTTAACAACAAATTAAACATCTTAGCATTTAAATGTCTCTTTCTCTAAGTTCCTCATCAACACAAGTGTTACTGTTGATTTCATCAACAATGTCCATGACCACATCTGTTTGGAGATCTTCGATTTTTTTTTCTCAACAATTGCAGATGCTTCTTCATTCTCACCTTCTTCTCCTTTTTTTCTAGCATGTGCATCAGCTGCTGCTTCTTCCGTTTCCTTTTCTTCCACATCTTTTTTTCTTACTTCACCTGCAGCAGCTGTTTCTTCCTCAGCTTCAGCAACTTTTTCTTCCCCAGCTTCTTCTTTTCGTTCACCTGCTGCTTCTTGCTCAACTTCTTATTTGTCAGCTTTGTCAGATTCTTCAACAACAATTTTTCCTTTTTCCACGCCTCCTTGTTCATCTGCTACCGCTTCTGCTACTTTTCCACCTTCTTCTTGGCTCTTATCTTCTTCACCATCCTTCTTTTCTTCTTCTTTTTCCTCTTCTGCCACAACAGTGGCCAACTCATCCATTTTTCTCTTTTTTTCTCCTTCTTCATTTCTCTCCGATTCATGCACATGCACTATTTCATAATATTACAAAGTGTTACTGATATTTAAAGCTGAATATTCATTAACAATATCAATTAATGAATGAAGTTACCTCGCTCATGTTGTCGCTCATCATTTTCCTTTTTCTTCATTCTTTTCTCTTTGATATAGGCAGCAATAGCCAACA
Source organism: Capsicum pubescens (assembly GCA_030864215.1). NCBI lineage: Eukaryota > Viridiplantae > Streptophyta > Magnoliopsida > Solanales > Solanaceae > Capsicum > Capsicum pubescens. Next base: position 280,820,854 of record CM061543.1, on the reverse strand, counting down.
CCGCTTCCTTGATCGCAACCACACGCTTATGAAGATCCCCGGGGATGAGGTTCCCGCTGCATCTTTGGAGGTGCTCGGAGAATCATCATCACCAACGCGTACTCCAACGAGGTTACCACCCAAATCCCCGTCATCATCACTGTCCTCATTTGAAGTGAGGACAGTCACCCCTTCTAGAAGTGAGGACAGTCACCCCTTCTAACTCTTTTTTCAAGCCATCGAGGACGTTATTCTTCACCTTGTTCGTATATGGCTCAAACGTAATCATGTAATCCATCTTCGTCTCACGAACAGTAGGGATTATGTACGGGTGTACGTTCTACCAACTATCAATTAACAATTACATAACATTCGATAAAACGGTACTCTTATTGCATTATAGAAAATAAGTTCATACCTCGGTAACTTTTCTTTTATACTTGAATGGGTCGCCTTCGATTATCTTATCGCATTTTGAAGTGTGCCGTCTAAGGATGCGGGGGATGGGTAAGGGCTCATCCATTGATTTTCCAGCAAATTATCCAAGATGAGGAAAGGCCTCATAGATCCAAATCTGTAAGCAGTACAGCAGTGAAAAAAATAACTATGAGTCTATGACATAGTATAAATAAAATGATAATCTACGATAAACTCACTAAAGGGTTTATGATAGATACCATGAATGCCCAGGGAAATCCGAATAGAGCATAGGATGCTTTCGGCTTCTCATCAAATACTTCTTTCTTCTTCTTCAGGTCACTTTTTTTCTTCAGATAGTCCATGGTCAGTTGAAATGTCTTTTTCCCCCACGGATACTTTTCGAAGAAACTCAAAGAGTCGACCATTCGAATCAGTTTTGTGTCGACAACCTTCGTCGAATCTTTTACAAGCAACATGGTGTGCAAGAACCACAGTAGACAATACTTCAACTTCTGGTCCTCGTTCAGCTTATCCTCCTAGCTTGGCTCATGCCTACAAGTGCTTGGACGAGAATACAAAGGTAAGAATATTCTTTGCATTTTCCAGGAATTGGGAATACCGCAGAAGGCTATAGTGTGTTACCAACGCTCAATCCAAGCACGACAAGACTATGCAATGGCTTTTGGTGAGTCCCATATGAAAATGAACTTTCTATATGATCTTGGGTAATCCTCACCTCTTGAGCGATCTTTACAGCCCATTTGGCTGATGTATACTATGAGCAAGGAAATCTGGAAATGGAGATACGTAATTACAGGAGAGCTATTGCCCGTGATGCTGAATTGTTTTCGGAGAATAGCAACCTAGTACTTAGTTCATAAAATTTCTATCCTATATTAACATTTTCTTTTCTGTGTCAATTCTATATGCTCTCCGAAATTGTTGCTTACAGATTAATGCTCTAAAAGAAGCTGGTAAAGTGCATGAAGCAATTGATTGTTGTCACGTAAGTTTGCATTGTCTGGTCATATTCTTTAATTTCTTTGTTGTTTATCCCTCCGTCCTTACTATTATATGGCACTTTTCACCCTTCGAAAGTCAATTTGACTAATCGTTGAAGCTTCAACTGGACTAGAATAGCTAAGTATTTTAAGACTACAGTTAATGTTAAAAAATTCTATGATAATTTATGTAAGTTACAATTCTTTTCATGTCAAATATGACGAGAAAGTACATTTTAAAATGTCGGTCATATAGTTTGAATATTGCGAAGCCAAAAATAACACATAAATTGGCATGCAACAATGCCTTTCTGTTGTTGCAATTCTTTTCATGTCAAATATGACGAGAAAGTACATTTAAAGTGTCGGTCACATAGTTTGAATCTAGCAAAGTGAAAAGTGACCGCACAAATTGACATGCAACAATGCCTATATAATGTTTTCTCAATCTTTCTGGTGGATGCATGCAGGCATTCCTCTCTCTTTAACCAGACCATTCACAATTACTATCTGATCTGGGATCCATTTATATGGAGCAGTAAGATTTTGCTTCGTCGTAATGATTCTCTTCTTAACTATATATTTCAATCTAGAATTTCAGGAGTTACTATTCCTAACGTCTAGGAACATGATGAGTACAGCTGCACAATGTTTTAAGGCGAGTTTATCTGTCACAACGGAGTTCTCTTCTTCTTTTAGAAATCTCACTGTAATATACATGCAACAGGTAAATATTTAGTTACTTCCTACGTATGCAGAACTTGAAAATCAGCGCCATTTCTTGATCTGCCTTTTCACCGGACATGAATGTTTTCTTATTTTGTGATGTCACTTTCAGGGATATTATGCACAAGCCATATCATTCTATAATGAGGTACTCAGAATTGACCCAATGGATACTGATGCACTAGTCAAAAGGGGGGTTATGCATACATAGAGGTTGATAAAGTTGATGAAGCTATCCAAGACTATACGCGAGTTATTGCCATTAGTCCAACAATGGCTTAGGCTCATATGTTTTTGGCTCTTGCTTACATGATAAGGTATTGTCGTTAAGGTTTATAAGATACAAATCTAATTAATGATCCATTTTATTTGTAGCACAAATATCATCAAAAGCACGAAAAATAGCTTGCCCAATATTGCCATGTTTGGAGTTGCAATTACTTTGTCATGGCTCGGTGTTCCTACTTGTCCGTACTCAAGGATTTCCTGAGCAAGAATCCTCAGATCATCATTCTTGTTTATAATGCTTTGGTATTTTGTGTAGTGACGATGTTGAATCAGCTATAAAAAGCTATAGGAAAGCTTTGATGCTTCGTCCTGACTTCCCTACAACAACTTGTTATCTCTTCGATGCGTCACAGGTATGTTAACCCCTTTATAGGAATTACCGATTTCATTCAGAATTCATGTAATGCGCAGTTTGCTTAGTTCTAATTTTAATTTCTTGGTAGTTTTTTTCGCTTGCTTACCAGTCCATTGCCAAGTGCATCTTCTGCGTGAGTACACATGAGTGCATAGTTAATTTTTTTCGTTTCAACTTCACTGTATGTAGAGTGTCTGTGATTGGGATAACCGAGAGGAGATGTTTACTGAAGTTGAAGGAATTCTAAGAAGAGAGATTGAGGTATTACATGATGTCTTTTCTACAATGACCTCTAGTTAATATAATAAAATAGCAACTCCGTTTGCAATAAAATATTTATAGATATTTTGTAGATTTAACACATAGTTCAGGTCCAGACATAAGCTACTGGTTTCATTTGAATTCGGAGGCGAGACTGGATCCGCCGCTGCTTTTTTGGCTATATTTTCATCACTATAAGACTGATTACTATATTTACTTTGATATTGTGCCCAATCACATACATCTTTAGATGTCCTTCATTCCAAGTGTTAAGCCTCTCCAAGCACTTGCATACCCTCTTGATCCAATGCTTTCTCTATATATCAGGTGAGGACTTTTATATTGGATCGATCACAAGAATTTAATGATGTGAGGTCGAGATACTGACTGTTTCTTTTGCTTGTACAGTCGCAAGCATGCCGAGTTCTTCTCTGTGATAGTGGCTCGCAACTCACTTTCTCCTTTCACCCATCAACCACCGCTACCAATAAAGGGTGGTGATAGGAAAGACAGACTGAGTGTTGGGTAAGTTTCTCTATACTACCTCCGTCTCAATTTATTATGCTCTTTCCCTTTTAGTCAATCGCAGAGAGAATGACATGGTTCTTTATATCTAGTAACAACTCAACTTTAAACTTCTCTATATCTTGTTTAGTCCATAAGTTTCAAAAGTCTTTCTTTCATTCTTAAATACCATCACATAAATTGGGACAGACGGAGTTATATTTATGTGCTGCTAAGGCTGACCACTGCCATAGGCTCTTCATGAATATTGCCTGCTGATAATATCTCTTAACGCGTTTAGATATGTGAGAAGTGATTTTAGAGATCACTCAGTATCACATCTGATGGGTTCAGTATTTGGGATCCATGACAAAAGGAATGTTGAGGTTTGGACAATTTGTTCCCTTTTTTCTTGGATCTTTGGTACCACAGGTTGCTTTTGTTCTTGTTCATGCTAAATCTGCAAGTACTTCTCCTAGGTGTTCTGCTATGCTCTAAATCCAAATGACGGTTCAGAGTGGGGGATACGCATCCAGTCTGAAGCGGAGCATTTTATTGACGTGTCATCCTTGACATTTGATGCCACAACAAGAAGGATTAAGGAGGATTTCATACAAGTTCTTACAGATCTTAACGGTTATACTAAGGTACTGGTTGAACTTCATCCTTATCAATCCTCATTCGGTTACTTTGTGTTTTTCTTGTATTGTTGTTTTCCTACCCCAAAGACAATCTTGCTCCGGCTTAATACGCCACAACTGTCTATGAAGATTTGGTTAGCCTTGCTCCACGTTTGTATTTTGGAGCAATGAATGTATTGTAAAAAATTTGCCTAGCTAAACTGCAAACCTGTGAAAAGTTCTCATGAGGTGCACGTTTGTTGGTCTATATTCTGTATAATGTGGTTCTGCATTTGCTGTTTTATATTATGAACAGGATTATGCGTGTTACCTCTTCGAATTTACTATTTCATATCCACTTGCTTCAATTTTCCTTTCGTGCTCAAAGATTTTTGTGGATGACTTTGTTTATCAAACATTCATCAGGGGGGAGACCTGATATATTTGCCATGCAGCCAGCTCTAATCCAGGTTTCATACATGGGGTTCCCTGGAACCACGGGGGCAACGTACATATATTATTTGATTACGGATGAGGTAAATTGCTTGCTAGTGACACCTTCGTTATTATATTTGCTGTTACACTTTCTCTATCAAGTCCTTTTGTATGTAATTTCCTGCATGCAGTTTGTTTCACCTTTAAAGTACGCACATTTTTACTCAGAGAAGCTTGTGCATCTCCCTCATTGCTATTTTGTCAACGATTATAAGCAAGTAAGTTTGCCGTGAACTTTTTGTGCCTTATATCAATCTTATTTCATTAAATCAATAAATGGATCATTTACGCTGATTCTTCTTATTTCTTTAATACTTTTAGCAATTCAGAAAAAGATGATAGCTAATATTTATGCTGAACAATTCTAGATATTGTTCGATGTTGATGAGTCTCTTTCTGTTCTTTGTAGAAAAACCGTGATGTACTATATCCATACTGTCAGCCGAAGCGTTTTGATTATGGTCTGCCTGAGGATAAATTCTTATTTGCATGTTTTAATCGTTTTTCCAAGATGGATCCCGAGATTTTTATGACATGGTAGTTACTAGGACTTATTTAAATTGGTCAACTGCACAAGCACTTGTTATAAAACTTGTTGAATTGGTATGTTGCAGGTGCAATATCCTTAAGCGTGTACCAAATAGTGCGCTTTGGCTTCTCAGATTTCCACCTGCAGCGGAGAAGAGGCTCCGCGCATGTAAGTGTTTTCTTCCACTCCATACATTTCTCTGATCTTCTCTTGTGTGACTTGTTGGTTTGTATGAATTCTTGCTAATTCAGCTCGCTTATACAGATGCTGCTGCACAAGGCATACGACCAGATCAAATTATTTTCACAGATGTTGCAATGAAACAAGAGCATATCAGGCGCAGCGCCTTGGCTGATCTTTTCCTGGACACGTAAGAATATTAAGACACCATTCATCATTTTGTCTTTCAAGAATCTAGTTCCATTCATTTCCATATTGTTGGATTTTGTTTAATTTTTCCACTTGTAGGCCACTGTACAATGCACATACCACAGGAACAGATGTTCTTTGGGCTAGTCTACCAATGATAACCCTTCCCCTTGAGAAAATGGCTACTAGAGTTGCTGGTTCCCTTTGTTTGGCCTCAGGACTTGGTGATAAGATGATTGTCAGCAGGTATGTTATTTGTACAACCAACAACATACCCCGCGTTATCCCAGTAGTCGGCCCGGGGTTAAGGACAAGTATTTTATGACTGATGTCTTTATATCGTCCTGAATAGTTGTTTACATTTTGCAGTATGAAGGAATACGAGGAGAAAGCAGTGTCATTGGCACTAAATCGTCCAAAGCTCCAACATCTCACCAACAGACTTAAGGTTGTACGCATGAGCTGCCCTTTATTTGATACAGCACGTTGGGTGAGTAAACAGTAATCAAATGCCTCAAATTTACTTTACTGAACGACCTTCTAGTTGTGTTGCTCAGACTCATTTTCAAAGATGCTTCTTGGGTGCGTGTCGGATCCTTCAAAAGTAATGCAATTTCGGAGACTCTAAGCAACACAACATTCTTGATTCTGGTCTGTTCTAGTGTTACATAGAAAGCTCATTCTTTCTCCAATCGTTTGCATTTTCAGGTGAGGAACCTGGAGCGCGCTTACTTTAAGATGTGGAATCTCCATTGCTCCGGCCAGCATCCTCAGCACTTCAAAGTTACTGAGAATGACTCTGAATTTCCTTTTGACCGCTAAATCGCTATCTATTTTTGTAGTATAGATTACTGCATTTTGGTGTTTTTGGTGAATGCCTCAGAATTTATGCAGGCTTTAAGTGCCCCTAGTAATTTAACTCTATATGTTTGATCCTTCACTTTTGTTTAAATGTTTGATTTGTTGTTGAGGTTCTCCTATTAATCTCTATTGTTTGGAAAGCTTATGTGGGGCATATATAGCCTTGGACTCTCGCATTCCAATAGTGGGGATTATCGGTTTTTGGAGTGTGTGACTATCGTTTCCAACCGATACATGTTGAGGTTGAGGTCTCATGTTCAATACATGAATACAACTGAGTCAAAAAAATGGGGGTGAATTTTTATCATGTTTCCAAGCCTTGTTGGATAGAGTTATTTCGGTAACTCTGCTAGTGGGAGCTAGGTAGCAACTGTTTCGTAAAATTAGCTAATGTGTATGCAAGCTAGCTTAATTATCATAATTATTGAAAGAAAAAAAAAGTGTATCAAGTTTGTGCGTGCTCCCATTTGGTCTAATCAGTACTGAGATGATGCTTATTCACATAAAAAAAAATGGCCCATAGATTTGTCTTGATATTCCGTCCCTCATAAAAAATAAGTCTTAAAAAAATAACCTTAAGGGGTGATCTTGTTTTTTGATCTTGCTTAATGACTTTTTCTCATAAGAAACACGTTCTAAAATCTGCACAAATTAACAGAAGTTTTGTCGTATAAGCAAATGCTAGATTTAGATATGTTGCTCGTAAAACATATGTTCTAGACATTTTAAGACAATGAACGAACTCAATTAACTAAAGTTTTGTCTTATATGCAAACATTGAAACTTATTAGGAGGAACAAAAATTCATGATCGCACACTTTAATGGAGAAAATTAACGACCGGAAAATTTAGGAATACTGGATGTAATTTTCACGTTTAACTAGCCCACTCCGCCCAACATTTGATGGGTAGGGGTGAAACATTTTTTCTTGAAGTGTCAAAAATATACCAATTTTTTTTTTTTTTTGCGATTCATACCTAAATTATTGAAGGTGTGAGAAACACATCTAAACTATCATTCTTTAGTTTGAGAAACACACCTTAAAATGAATTAAATCAATTAAAAATATTAAGAAAATAAAAAAAATAATGTGTTAGTAAAAAAGAATAAAAATATATGTCACTAGACTGATTTTTAATGGCTAAACACACCTAAAGAGTTTGTACGCAAGTATTTAGTCCAGTTAGCTTTTAGATGTGTTTCTCAGATTAATACTCCCTCCGTCCCAAATTATCCGTCCTAAATTGAGATGACACATTGATTGAGAAAAATAATTAATAACATGACTAGCTTACCATAGTACCCCTATTAAATGATGTTTATATTTTAATTTAAACAAAAAAATAATTAATGCAAAGGGTAAAACATTAAAAAAAAATTGTCTCTTCTTGATTAATGAAAAAAGACATGTAAAATGAAAAATTAAATTAGAAAATTTGGGACGAGTAATTTGGGACGGAGGGAGTAAGTGATAATTTAGATGTGTTTCTTACACATTCATTAGTTTAAATGGAAAACTCAATTAAAAAAAAGGGATAATTTATGTGTATTTTTAATACTTTAGGTTTATTTGTCCATAATCCATCTTCACTATGACAAGCCCATCACTAAATTGAATTGAGAATGTTATTTGTTTACAATTATTGGAACAAATAGAGGTCGATCTAATCAACATTGACTAACTAAATTATTACTTGATGCAATTTCCATCTTTGTCCAAATTGTTGCATGTGTTAATTTTGAACGATGATCAATATGAGTATTTTATAAATAGAATATTCATAAATAATAATAATTTTTCTATTTAGTTTTAACACTCTACCGAATACAACTTTATGTTAATAATGATTCTATTGTCTCATTCAAAAGTTACACGTACCCCTCTCCAACTTAAACACCACAAAATGGGAACAACAAGCAAATGATAAACAAATAAAGGAAAGATAACCCCAAAAAAAGAACTGCAAGTGAATGATTAAATCTTAAAATTATTTCAAAGTAAATAATTAGTTATTTTGTTTTTTTTTTATTTTAAAAAAAAGAATAGTAAAGTTTTGCAAAGAAAATACACAAAGTTATAATATGTTGAGGGTATTTTTGTAAATAAACAAATATTCTTTTTAAAATATTACAATACATATTGTTTTCAATACATCAAACCAAACACTGCATAAAAAATAATCCCAATATTACTAATCCCAGCATTACTAATACAACCTATTCAGTATTATCTTATACACTCTACCAAACGACCCCTTAGGGTGTGTTTGGTATGATGGAAAATATTTTCCGAAAAATGTTTTCCGGTTTTTCCTTGTTTGGTTGCAACAAAAGTTTAGGAAAATATTTTTAAGACAACTTATTTTCCACCATTTGATGGAAAATGACTTCCCTCGTGGGTCAAGGGAAGTCATTTTTCAGAAAATGACAAATGTGACTTATGATCCCACCCCCACCCCTCTTCCCACCCCAACAACATTGATATTCACATGACTCAAAAAATTCACATTTCTCAAAAATTTACATTACTCGAAAATGTTTTTCACTGTGTTTTGCTTCAATTTTTCACTGCTTGAAATAAAAAATAGTGAGCCCGAATTTTTTTTCATTTTCAATTCATTGAATATATTGTTATTTTCATATGCATAGAGGAAGATTTACTTATGTTACTTTTGTTAATTGCATATTTCATATTGTTATCGATGTAACTTGTTTCACGAGGTTGAATAAGTTTGTCGTTCTATTATATTTCTATTAATTGTAGTATCTTGAGATTGTTCTAACAAAATGTTGAAAAGTGTCTCCTATATTTGCTAATTAATAGTTGCTTAAATTTAATGATGGTAATATTTTAGTATTCGATATTGATATTATTTGTTATGCTTAAATTAGTTCTTACAAATTGTTGAGTTGCTAGAGACTCTGATATATTAGTTAACAGATAGTAGTATTTTTAAAAAAATATTTTTTCACTCACCAATCGAACACTAGAAAATACTTTTTAAAAAAATATTCTCTACTTACCAACCAAACACAATAAAATATTTTCCGGAAAATATTTTCCATTCACCAACCAAACATGTAGAAAACGAACTTATTTTCTAAGAAAATATTTTCCATCATACCAAACACACCCTTAAGCAGCCAAGAAATCAGACAATGCACACGAGTCACAACTAATTAAGTGCACATAAAACTTAGTTGAACTTCACATCATTGACGAGACCTAGTACATACCAACTTCAAAATAGAAAGTGTTTGGTAGTTAGTCAACAAATAAAAACCTCTAACCAAAAAAAAAAAACCACAAGAAGAGGAAATTACAACCACCACCCCAACAATAAAATCTCGTTAATTTTAATATTTATTTCATTTTAGTTGTTCCAGTTCAAAAATCAAGACAAATTTATTTTATTTTTCTAAGATTAACTCTATCATTAAATGACTATATAAAGTGTATATAATTAAATTTATATTTTCAAATTTAGTAGGGGTTTAGCCAGGAGAACTTTTTCTGAAAAATTATTTATCTTTAGTAAAAATAATGGTGTTTGATCACAAACATTTTTTTTTTTTCAATAAAAAATATTTTTGACATTATCTTACAAAAATTTAAAAAACAATCCAGTTATATTCATGATCAAAAACAACTTCAGTTCTCAAAAAAGATATTATTTTTATGGCCAAACAGGGCCTTTAAGGTAGAACAACAACCCAAAGCTAATACAATATACTAAGATTATCCCGCTGAACTAAGGAAGATGTAATATAAGGGAAAAAGGGATAAATCTACCCCTTAATTAACTATTAAAAATGAATCATTAATGCCCTCCGTTTAAAAATGATATTAAATATGCCTTTGAGCCACATATACACTTATACTAAGAAAAATATTAATATGCACGGTGTATGTGTATCTCTCGTGTCGTACCGAGGGTGCCAAAATTAGTTTAAATCCATTTAATTCGTTCAACCGTTCAAGTTTTAATGGATTTAGGCTCAATTATTCATTCAACTGTCTAAGTTTTAATGAGTTTAGGCTAGATTGATTATGAAGATAGACTGATTTGAACTAACCCATTACAAATCATTACCCCAAATGAACCCATTACAATGCCCAATTTTGACCCATGAAAAGACTTAATTTTACTCCATAAAATTTTCCTTTATTTATTTATTTAATTCTTATTTTGGATCAACTATTAATTTAATACTAGTTGTAAAGACGTGTAGGACGTGTTTATTTATGTGTAAAGACTACGTATATATTTTATATTATTCTTCATATACACTGTATAATTTTTGGACGAAAGATGTTTGATTGATCACTCTAAACTATATGTGGCTACGCTAGTAATTATCAAATTCCCTCATCGAGGAACTGAAGGAACCAGAAATCCACCACGTACAACTCCGAGAGACAAATATTGTGGCGGATAATAATCTTGCATCTTTTGAAAAGCTCCAACTCAACGGGATGGAGATCGTACCTCAACGTTTTGTGATTCTCTCCCATCCTTTATTTAGCAAGAACTTAATAGAGACTTTCATAAATTGTTCGTTTCTAAGTCAAAAGAAAAAAATGAAGCTGAAGGTGCTCAATAATATTTTTCTTCGAACTCATTTTATTTCGAGCGTAAAGCGTTTAGCGTTTTTAGGTGACTTTTAAGGCTTATTCTAAAAGTCATAAAGAGATAGACTTCAGAGGGATTATTCTAGAAGCCATCAAGAAGAGATATACTTGGTAAGACATACTCTAGAAGTCATCAGGAATATATAGACAACTATAAAAAGTGATATAGAAAATTTACTATAAAAAGAGATAACTAATTTCGAACGAAAAGAGTATTAAGAATTATCCGTATAGTTTTTAATAAAAACAATAATTTCGAACGAAAAGAATATTAAGAATTATCCGTATATTTTTTAATAAAAACAATAACTAATTAAGAACGAAGGAAGTAATAATATGGAAAGAAGAGAATAATTAATATGAATAGTAATTTTCCACACTACCAAGGTATCAAAGCTCAAATAATACTTCCATGCATTTCCCACATGCAAGTATATACTTATGTCCCACTTTCATGCAATATAATGTTCCAATTTTCACGTCCATGAAGCATTCATAACTTACACGTTACAATCTTTAATAGCATGCAAGACATAATTTTCTACAACTCAACATAAAAGAAAACAGTTAAATTTTGAATTAATTTTAAATTTAGTTGGATAAATAGATATTTTGTAGTGTCACTATCATTTCTTTATGACTCGTCATATTTTGTATAACATATTAAATAGCCCATGCAATTGTTCAAATTTACTAAAATGGATGAGGTCTTCATGTGAGAGCTACCAAAATGAAATACATATTCTCCCTAGCAGTAATAATTTGATTCTTCACTTTGTAATTTCCTCCATATTTTTTATTTTTCTTTTAAAAAAAAATTAAATTAAAATTCAAGAAAAAACTCAATTATTTCTGACGCACCACATATAAAGTCCCATTCGACAAACAAATAAATAAATAAAGCAGCTTTGTCTTTATCAACTACATGCATGCCATAATTTTAATGGATTAATAAATTAATTAAAATTACTAAAGTATCCTTGTGAAGACTACCAAAATTATCAATCCACTTGTAGTCCAGGTTATTTATTTCCTTAATTTTCATGTGACGACTTTTCCTCGTGTAAACGTCTCACTTTTATCTAGGCTTCCAAATGAAAATGAGATACTGTATGACAATTTTTTCTAAAAAACGTTAAAGTTGAGTTGATTATATATGTAAAAAAATACGTATGTATTATAATTAAAACTCAAAATTGTGTTATATGTAAAGAGGAACATTATTAACTAGAGATTCGAATTTTATGACTACACACACGCATAAGATATAACTAGATGCATGCATTCGAATTGTGCCATGTGCCATGTGCCTGCTATAAATAGAGAGGGGCTTGGTGCTTTGAGTGTTCATTACAAAATACTACATATCAACAGAAAATTAATTAGAGTCTAGCTTTTATTGTGTCCGGAAGATCAGATCATCAAGTGTCCGATCGAGAATATGGCCGAGCCTCTGGAAAATTGTGCAGTAATAATATTTGTCATCCTCATCTGCATATTTCTCATTGGAGCGTTCATTATATGGGTGGTCATGTCCAATATTTGGATCATTATGGTTATCTTACTTTTGGTGCTTTTCTTTATTATTGTCTTTCTTAATTCAGGTCATTAGTCCTGATTTTATATCTATATCTCTATATATCAAAAAAATAACTAGATATAATATATAGACTCTCCTAACTCTTCTAGGAGTAGGACTATATATTTATACATCATTAGGGCTATGTTGCTGTCTTTTTTTTTTCTTTATTAATTTACGTCGAACTTAATGGCAATGTAATGATCCATATATATATATATGTGTGTGTGTGTGTGTGTGTGTGTGTGTGTGTGTGTGTGTGTGTGTGATTCTATTATAAATGAAAAAATTTGTTCATATATAATTTAACAGTGTAAATGATAATTCATGGCAAACAGAAATTGATATAGTATAGTATGTTGTTTGTGGCCAATATCCCTGCTTTATAAGTACTAAAAAGGATCATCGTATTATAGCTCAGTCCATGCTTTTATGCCCCCTACAAGTTGGGACTCGATTAATTTGGGTTCGTACCGAAAAGTCTAACTTTGAGGGTAAAATATTTTCTATTAAAAGTGACTTCATATTTAGAACGTAAAATTGAGACTTATATATTAAATATGGAGGATTACTAGTTAGTACATCATCGGTATTACGTTATAGTTTAGTTTACTTGTTGCAAAAATTATACAAGTTTATAACAAAAGCGAATTACTAGGAGTGCAATGTTTATTTAATGTCAAAATTAAATTGGCATTTGCTCTCAAATAAGGAGTAATATTTGTACGAACGAGTTTAACATAACATTTTGACTGTTCAAGTAATAGAATACTCTATTAGTTCCTATTTACTAATTGTCTCTATTTTTTTAAATTTAATTTTTAGTGTCTTATTCTCCAAATTATATTATTCCAAGTTATTATATCAAACGCTATTTTTTTATTTTAAGACGACGAGGTATATCAAATAATCAAATGTGATAAATAAACTGAAGAAAAGGGGTTACGAAATTACACATTGCTCACATGGGCAAGGAATTGATTGATGGGTATGATGGGTTCACGCGGATAATGTTTGACCTAATGTCGTCATCTTTATCTTATTATAGTATTAATTAATGTTGATATATATATATATATATATATATATATATATATATATATATATATATATGGTTTATTTGTGTAAGTTATGTATGCTTCATACACGTGAGAAATTGGTACTGTACATTCCATTGCATGGAAGTGGGACATAAGTATATATATACTTGCATGTATTCTTGGGAATGGGAGTGTTATTTAAGCTTTCTTTTCCTTAGTTCAACTTCTTCAATTAATATTAAATATTGAGTGAGTGATAGTGTGGTAAAATAGTACTACGACTCATATTAATTATTCTCTTCTTTTGATAATTATTATTATAAATAAAATATTATTATAGAAAAGTAAGATATAATATAAAAATTCTATTTTAAAGAAAATTAGGTTAATATAATAAGATATTGCTATAGAAAAATTTGACTGCGTATTTATTAGATATTTTTAATTAAAAAATTAATAGGAATAAAGATGTGCATAATTGGTAAAGAATATTACATGCAACTAACCAACGAATTAATTAGGGCCTTCTGGCCTGTTGTGTTCTTCTCTCTCTTTATTTTTTTTACTGTCAGAAATTCAAAGTGCAAAAGTTTTGTTGCCCATGGACCATGGTACCTAAATTAGTTTTGGCTATAAGATAGGGATCATGGTATTTTAAGATAGTGAATATATTTCATTGAATTCAAATTTCATTTTATTGATAAAATCTAGTATGTAGGTACATTATATTAAGTTAGGCATTAATTTTAATTTTTGTTTATATAACAGACGTTCTAAAAGAAAACATGTTCAGCTTATCACAAATTATGTCTTATGTTCTCTTTGTTTACTTTTACTTGTCAATTTTTGCTATGGCACATTTATTAAGAAAATTAGTTTTGATACGACTATTTTATCATACTACCTCTATTAATTATATTTAGAGTAACATGTTTTGAAAATAATTTGAAGAATAAATAATTAATGTTTAAGGTGAAATAGCAAAAAAAGTATTGTCTTTTCTTGATATATATATATATATGTGTGTGTGTGAATTTGTGAATTTGAAATTTCAAATAAAAATTTAAGGTAATAAGGTGAAAGTTATCCATTGTGATGGTCAAATACAATACTCATGAATATTTTGCGTACAACCCAAGAAACACGTAAGTACCCAATCCTCAACTCTAACCAGGACAAAAATCATTGTTTGCTTATAAGAAAGTCTGATCAAAACAATATATAAAATAAGAACGAGAAAAATATACTAATTTCATAAAAGGAGATACAAAATTTTGATCTATTAATTATAGTGATTTATAGTTTTTTTTATTATGTAATTTTAAATATTTAAAAAAAAAAAAAAACTTAAAGAGACCTTGATCAAATGCATGATCAAAATTAAATAATTTAACTTTCAAAATTAGAACGTGCCACATAAACCGAATCAGAAGAAAATATTACTCCATCAATTTAGTTTAAAAATTACTGAACAAAAAAACAATACTTGGCCAATAATTAATTGATGCCTTGATGCATGCATGAATAGTTTATATACTTTTATACTACTTTTAAGGATCTGTTTGGCTATTGAAATATGAATGATGCCACATATATAAAAATCTGGACTAGTTGGACAATTCCCTTGATCGAACACATTCACGTTGGTCAAAAATAATATATAGATAGATAGATATAAAATAGGTATTTTAAAAAATCAAATAAAAAAAGGAGAATAATTATTATTCAAATTTACTGAGAATGACTCTGAATTTTCTTTTGACCGCAAAATCGTTATTTATTTTGTACTAGTATGTTAGAGTACTGCATTTTGGTGTTTTGGTGGATGACTCAGAATTTCATCTCGATGAAAGTATGTTAATTGACTGTTAGTGAATGTCAAAATTGAGTCGGCGGAAATCAGGTGCTACACTAAACTAGGCATTATCAGGAAAATAATTGGCAAAAAAGAAATTTTGCAAAACTATTTTGCCAAATACTCACTTAATTTCTTTTTGATTTATTTTTTAGGTTTAGGGTGTAAAAAGTGGAAAAAGTGGGGTCCACACGTGGGCCAAGGGACCAATTCATCATTTATACAACTTTACAAATTTAATATAATACACCTAACCCCCTCCACTTATTCCAATATTTAAGAAAAAAAACCTCTCTCTCTCCTCTTCAATTCCCAACTCCCGCTTTCAAACAACTTCTCCCAAAAACGCCATTTTCGTACGTTCTTCGTTTGCAGCTGCTAAGGGGGCGTTGTTGCTTTGCAAGGTTAGTTAAAATCGAGTTTCGATCATTTCTAGATCCATTTCCACGCCTCCTTGATTTAATCGTGTTTTTTTTAGCAACGAAGTGTTGAATGGTGGTATAATTGTTGTTTGAAGAGTTATTTTGGCATTTTGATTTGAACAGCGTCTTGTTTCTTTCCGTAGACCTGCGGTCTATTCGTAGACCCGTGGTCTATGAAATAAGAATGCCCAAGATATATTTCAATTTTCAGACGTATGAAATTCTTTTAAAACATGATTGCTGAAATAGTGAAAATTGAAATATTAATAGCTAATTAGTTTGATTAGGTGCACTAGTTTGATTTTTAGTTATTGTTGTGTTTTGATATTTTCATGTTCGATTTTTGTTCAATTATTGTATGTTTGTGTAGTGAACTGTTTAATGGTGGGGTGTTTGTTAATTTTATTTTTTATTTTTTGGGGGGGAGGGGGTTCATTTGATCATTGAGTTATTTCTGTCGATAGACTTGTGGTCTATGAACTGAAAATAGGAGATTTGTTCTTTAGGTGTAGACTGTGTTGTAAATGGGTAGAAAAGTTATTATTCTTAAACAAAAAGACGATACCGCTGGTAGTAGTAGAAAAAAAGAACTGCGGCAGTTGAAAAAGTGTCAAAAAGAAATAAAAATTGAAGAGTCGATGTTCAAATCAGATTCGGAGTTAAAGGAGATAAGCAACTACGTCGATTCTAGTGAAGATGTTGCCAAGCGGAGTGTCAATGGTGACAGTAAAGAGTGCGAGGGAAGTGGGAGTAATAGTGATGATGGGGATAGTGATTCGTTGTCCGTTCCATATCTTTCAAGGTGTATTTCCGTGGAGCGGTATGACCTTCGAACGATAATTAACGAGGTCAGATCTTTTCCGACAAAGATATCGATCAGATCAAGAATAACTGCTTATCGAGAATTTAAGCAAATTCTTGTCGACCAAGAATTGAAGAAAAGATTCAAGCGGTCCTGTTTTGGACGCGGTTGGTTCATTAGTTGCTGTTGCGACGCGGTAAGAACGATAAGATGCGTCATGCGATGTGGTTCTGCGTTAACAAAAAGCCTGTCTGTTTTGGCTTGAAAAAGTTTTATTTGATCACTGGGTTGAACTGCTCATCATACCCCGGTGAATAAACAATGAAGAAGGTGTAAGCAAAGGGGGACAATTTATGTTTTAAGGTGACAAAAAATAAAAACATCACGACGGCCAACTTATTACACCTGATCAGAGGGAATAAGATGAACGAGGACCAGAAGTTGAAGTGTTGTCTACTGTGGTTCTTGCACACGATGTTTCTTGCGAAAGATTCAACGAAGGTTGTCGACACAAAAATGATTCGAATGGTCGACTCTTTGAGTTTCTTCGAGAAGTATCCATGGGGGAAAGAGACATTTCAACTGACCATGGACTATCTGAAGAAGAAAAGTGACCTGAAGGAGCAAAACAAAGTATTTGATGAGAAGAAAAAGGCATCCTATGCTCTATTCGGATTTCCCTGGGCATTCATGGTATCTATCATAAACCCTTTAGTGAGTTTATCGTAGATTATCATTTTATTTAAACTATGTCATAGACTCATAGTTATTTTTTTCACTGTTGTACTGCTTACAGATTTGGATCTATGAGGCATTTCCTCATCTTGGATAATTTGCTGGAAAATCAATGGATGAGCCCTTACCCATCCCACGCATCCTCAGATGGCACACTTCAAAAAGCGACAAGATAATCGAAGACGACCCATTCAAGTATAAAAGAAAAGTTACCGAGGTATGAACTTATTTTCTATAATGCAATAAGAGTACCATTTTATCGAATGTTATGCAATTGTTAATTGATAGTTGGTAGAACGTGCACCCATACATCATCCCTACTGTTCGTGAGAGGAAGATGGATTACATGATTACGTTTGAGCCATATACGGACGAGGTGAAGAATAACGTCCTCGATGGCTTAAAGAAAGAGTTAGAAGGGGTGACTGTCCTCACTTCTAGAAGGGGTGACTGTCCTCACTTCAAATGAGGACAGTGATGATGACGGGTATTTTGGTGGTAACCTCGTTGGAGTAAGCGTTGGTGATGATGATTCTCCGAGCACCTCCAAAGATGCAGCGGGAACCTCATCCCCGAGAATCTTCATAAGCGTGTGGCTGCACTCGAGGAAGCGGTGTTGGGTATTGTTGCCTATATCAAAGAGAAAAGAATGAAGAAAAAGGAATATGATGAGCGACAACATGAGCGAGGTAACTTCATTCAATAATTGATGTTGTTAATGAATATTCAGCTTTAAATATCAGTAACACTTTGTAATATTATGAAATAGTGCATGTGCATAAATCGGAGAGAAATGGAGAAGGAGAAAAAAGAGCAAAATGGATGAGTTGGCCACTGTTGTGGCAGAAGAGGAAAAAGAAGAAGAAAAGTAGGATGGTGAAGAATATAAGAGCCAAGAAGAAGGTGGAAAAATAGCAGCAGCAGCAGCAGCAGAAGAAGAAGAAGCGGCAAAAGATGAACAAGGAGGCGTGGAAAAAGGAAAAACTGTTGTTGAAGAAGCTGACAAAGCTGACAAAGAAGAAGTTGAGCAAGAAGCAGCAGGTGAACGAAAAGAAGAAGCTGGGGAAGAAAAAACTGTTGAAGCTGAGGAAGAAACAGCTGCTGCAGGTGAAGTAAGAAAAGAAGATGTAGAAGAAAAGGAAACGGAAGAAGCAGCAGCTGATGCACATGCTGAAAAAGAAGGAGAAGAAGGTGAGAATGAAGAAGCAACTGCAATTGTTGAGAAAAAAAATTGAAGATGTCCAAACAGATGCGGTCATGGACATTGTTGATGAAATCAACAGTAACACTTGTGTTGATGAGGAACTTAGAGAAAGAGACATTTAAATGCTAAGATGTTTAATTTGTTGTTAAATGATGAGTTGTTAGGATATCACAATTTATTTTTTATTTCACAAATATGAAGTTTGAAGAATCTGGTGGTAGGATATGACAATTATTCTTTTATTTTATGAAACTTATTATGATTCTGAGCTGAATCTATTTCTATCAAACTGAATTATGGCATGGAATTTGAATATGCAGGGTGTGGTCATAGTTGGTACATTGTATGCTTGATATCATAAAATGCATACTTAATATTTCATACACCGTATGCATAGTCTTATCATTACCCTGTTGGTCGAATTTAAGTTGACGTGTTGTTTAATCGACTATGGTTCTATAAAAAATAGTATATAACATTATACAAAAGTAGAACTATTATTATTTATTCAATATCACTACATCCATGTTACACTTTTCCAAAGAACGAATACTAGAATTATAGCACATAACATCATTTTTAGGACATTATCTCTTTCTTCGGCCAAAATCAATTTTTGGTTTAGTTGATCCCTCTCTATTTGGGTGTCATGTAGCAATAGTTTAAAGTGATCCCTCTATTCTTCGACTTCTTTGAACAAAGTCATGAGAAAATCTTTATTTTCTTCGCATTGTTGGAGGCTTTGTAGTAGATTAAATTTTGTCAAGCCTTGAAAATTTAATGTCTCGAGTCCCAAAATAAACGTTGATGGACTGGATGGAGGTGATAGCTCATCAAGCCATTTGAAAAACGAGCATGCGCCATTATCCTAGAAAAATTTAATAATTACATAACTGTTAACTTAACTTTTAAGAAAACACACGCACACCTCACCTTTGCAATTGCACAATTATAAAATTTGCGACCTGGATTTGAATCCGTGTGTGACGTCCTCAAGACAGCCGCATTCCCACAATAACAAATTAGAGTATTTTTAGAATTGGATGATTGAGATGCTTATGACATTGTAGAATTTTTTTAAAAAAAATAAAGTCGATGAAATAAAATAAGGAGGGATGTAAACCTTATATATGAAGTAAAAACAAAGTGATCACACTGATGGCTTACAAAAGTAGCTGTTTTTTACCGTTGGAAAAGTAATTTTTCTCTTTTGAACTGGTGGTGACACTAAATAGACTGTCGTAGACCATGACCTATGTCAGCCATCGATTTGTATGGTTTACCATAGACTTACACCTTTACTGGTGCATCGACTGATATCCTTATTATGCGTAGACTACTGTGATCTATGTACACATCTATAGACCATCACGTGGAGGTAGTTAAAAAATGAATTATTAAATTAAAAAAATTAAATAGATAATAGTAACATGTGTTTGAGGCTGGTGGAAGAAAATAATTAATTATAATATGATTTAAATGGATAATCACATGTTTTAGGGCCGGTGGAAGAAAACCATTACATTAAAAATGATTTAAATAGATGATCTTGGACTGGTGATGAAACTTAATAGACCGCCGCAGATTATGAACTATGTCATCCATCGATCAGTATAGTCTATTGTAGACTTACACGTTTATTATCGCATCGACTGATATCATGATTAAGCGTAGACCAGGATGATCTGTGTACAAGGTTATAGACCATCACTTGGATGTATTTAAAAAATGATTAAATAAATTATAAATAAATGTGGTGTGGATTTCTACACATGTGAAGGAGTGTAAACAAGTCACATAATCATATTAGAGCTTATACAAATTAAGGAGGGTGAATTAAGAAGTGTGTGGATGGGTAGTGGTTGAATGCTCAATATCGTAAGAGTAATGTTTAAACAAAGCATAAGTATGTATATATGATATGTATTGTATTTGATGCCTACACATTCCACATATTTCTTTCATCACCACCCCTAAATCAAAAGAGTGTGTGCAATTGATAGTGGTAAAACATTTATCATCCTCAATACATACTTGTGCTTTGAGAAACATTACTCTTACTATATTGAGCATTCAACCACTACCCATCCACACACTTCTTAATTCACCCTCCCTAATTTTTCTAAGCTCTAATATGATTATGTGACTTGTTTACACTCTTTCACATGTGTAGAAATCCACACCATATTTATTTATAATTTTTTTAATCATTTTTTAACTACATCCAAGTGATGGTCTAGAACCTTGTACATAGATCATCGTGGTCTACGCCTAATCATGACATCAGTCAATGCGATAATAAACGTGTAAGTCTACGATAGACTATGCTGATCGATGGATGACATAGTTCATGATCTACGACGGTCTATTAAGTGTCATCACCAGTCCAAGATCATCTATTTAAATCATTTTTAATGTAATTGTTTTCTTCCACAACCACAAAACATGTGATTATCCATTTAAATCATATTATATTTAATTATTTTCTTCCACCAGCCCAAAAATATGTTACTATTATTTATTTAAATTTTTGTTTAATTTAATAATTGTCTTTCATAATTCCCAAAACGTGTGATTATCTATTTAAATCATTTTTAATTTAATTATTTTCTTCCACCAGCCACATAACATGTGATAATCTGTTTAAATCTTTTAAAATTAAATTATTTTTTAAAAATTTGTTATTATTTTTTTTAATTTACCCGATGATCCATCGATTCATGTAGTCTACGATCGACTAATATGTACAGTCGACGAAATACTTTGTATAAAATCTAAACATTAGATTTTACTCTTCAGGAAATTAGTCAAGCCACAATACTGTAACTTGAAAAGGCAGACATATTTGATTCGAGTTTTCAAACAAGGGATCAGAACAAAGATGACAAACACACAATGTTAAAAGAAAATGAAACATAGTTGTATTAAAATTGTTCATTGCATTACATAATAAAATTTACATCAATAAGGGGAAAATGAAAGAATCTTTCTTCTAACAAGATCCTACAAAGAAAGTTTCTTCAGCAATGAACAAATCAAAAAAACTTAAAAACATGTACTAAAATAAAATATTTAAACTAAATTATGGGGATGATGTGTGTGGGGGGGGGGGGGGTGATGTAGTCAGGGCCTTCCATTCCGAGCCTTTCCAGAATTACCTTCAAGAAACTAGCAATTTGACGGAGCTCCCGCTCTAGGTAGATGCGATCTTGACCCAACCCATAGAAAAGCCGGTCCAAATCATTTCTTAGGAGGAGGAGGTCGTAGTGCCTCTGAGGAACACGTCTGATGGGGCGCAGGGGTATCATTCTTGGAGGCATTTTTTTGATTTGGGTGAAGAAGAAGAAGAATAAGAAGAGACGATTTCAGATATTTTCGGTTTAGGGAAAACTGAATTGTTGCGTAGAAAGAGGGCCTGTACTTATAAATCTGTAGATTGTGTCCGTTCATATATCCACCCAATGGTAGGTCGACGTGTCTGACAAGAGAAAACGTTTCGTATGCGTATACCGGCTGTTTTTTCTCGTGAAGAGACGTTTTGTGCAACTTTAAATAAATGGGAGGGAAACAAGGGAAATAATGATTCATTGCATCGATTGGAGAGATAAGCCAAAAAAATAACCAACATAATGAGTTAGATCATCAATACATATTATCTTATAGACCATATATTATATATACCGTAGACTATAGATAGTCTATCGTAGACAAAGCTTTAGGTCAATAACAACTGAACATTAAAATCTACAGAAATGCACATTCATCCCCCAAAACAGTAGCTTTACAACTGAAGCTAAAAAAAAGCCTATTTATGATTTGATGCCCATTCTACATGTGGTTCTTTTGTGTCCGAATTTCTTGCATATTGAACACCTATTTCTCCTTTTGGACTTGAATGTCTCACCGACGCCCTTAGTGCATTTGACTTTTTTCCTTCCGAGTTTAGAATCGTACGGGGGTGGAGAAATTTTGGTGTCTACCAATTGCTGTGGCATAGTCTATTCAGCCTCCGTAGGGACCACGTTAATTGCTTCTAAGTATGCGAGGAGGTAACTTTCAGCTTTATAAATTGGCGAAGAGTAGTCGTAGATGGAGTTACCATAATATTCTCCATCGCCGTACTTTGCTCGCAAAGCTGCCATCGCATGTTCGCACGGTATTTTATTTTCATCAAGTCAAATTTTCGATAAGAACAGGTCCTCTCCAAGAGATTGACCTTGGCAGTAATGTTGTTTCCGAACACCGTATACTCGTCGAGAACCCCGTTTGGATTACCCACATACAAGGAATCGCTCTCACTCTTATTATCCCTTAGGATCCTTTCCGCATAAGGCAAAAATATGTTCTCTTTACCACCGACAAATGCATGCCGCTCCTTAAACTTTTCACCAATTTTTTTAGCAATTGAATTGAATATGTACGGCATGGGGTACTCCATTTCATCCATCAAAATCGAGTTGAGCGACTCGGCGATGTTTGTGGTCATCACATCGTACCTATTGTCCGGAAAGTGTGCTCTACTCCATTTTTCAAAACCAAGGACATGAGCTTCCTCGGGGAATTTACTCTTAATTTCCAAAAAATTATCGCTAAACTCATCAAAGGAATAAGCCTTTGCCGTGGCGTAGAATAGATATAGATGTTCTCCGCAGTGTTGATTTACGCAAAGATTTTCAGCAAGGTGCCTCATGCAAAGTCCGTGATGTGCACGACTGTATACACGGGAGAAGGCATTGGCGATGCTAATGTGCCTGTCGGAGATGACGCATAGATTTGGTTCATTTTCTATGATAGACTTTAGCTTCTGGAAGAAGAAGGTCCAAGAAGCATCGTTCTCTTTATCGACGACACAAAAGGCAATCAAAAATATATAATTTTTGATGTCCTGTGCAACGGCGCTCAACAGAACGCCCCCGTACTTGACATACAAATGTGTGCCATCGACGACAATTACCTTTCTCATGTGGGCATATCCTCGTATGCAAGCTCCAAATGCTAAGATGTA
Source organism: Capsicum pubescens (assembly GCA_030864215.1). Lineage (NCBI taxonomy): Eukaryota > Viridiplantae > Streptophyta > Magnoliopsida > Solanales > Solanaceae > Capsicum > Capsicum pubescens. Next base: position 280,797,170 of record CM061543.1, on the reverse strand, counting down.
GTAAATGAACGATCCATCCATCCGGTTTACCATGATAGAGTAAGAAGACCCGGGATTTAATAACTCCACCATGTGGGAAAAAGCCGGCAAGCAAGCATATCCGTGCTCCGGTGTCCCGCGAATGATGTTCTTCGAAATTACACTTCCTTTCCAACACATCCAATAGCTTGCGTTGTAACGCAACTCCTTAAATACAATTCTTTGAATTTCTCTTATGCTTGGACCCTTACCATCCCGAAAATGATTTATGCATACTGAAGAAATCAATTCGGATGAGACTTTTTTGTGCCTGCGGGTGGCATTTTCAACGCCACATGTGTGCATCCCGACATACTTGTATATGCAAAATCTGTCCAAGGTGTCATACTTTTTTGCCCGCAACAGCCAACCACAACCACGAGATAAGCATTGCGTCTTCATCAATTTCGTGCAGATCTTCTCCATATAATAATCAAAAGACTGCCTCGCCGCTGCTATGTCTAGTTGCATTTTCAGCTCCTTTTTATCAGCGAATGTTTGACCACAACAGAAATTGATTCCGTCGATGAAGAAGTGTCCTGCTTGTGATTCCATTTCATGGTCTTCTTCATTATCTTACGAGTCCGAAGAAAACTCTTCCATATGCATAGAATAATCTTCCGTACTAATTGTATCATCGATATCATTCTCGTAATCATTCAAATCGTCGTCGACTACCGGGTGCTGTCGCGGAGGTGCTGATGAATTTAGCGGTCCTTCAAAGGACCTCTCAACCGCATTTAATCCTCAAAATTGGCCTAAAGACATCTGCATCAGCATCCATTATGTACGTCAGCACACGTACATCGCTATTTATGATCGTAGGATTCACTTTTTCCCTCAAATGCATTACATAACTAATCACCACGTCGCTCGGCGCGCAATCTAGATCCCCGCTCTGCATTACGCTTGCAATAAATTCGTCGTACGAACTGTTGCGGCGAACGGGAATGGGAATTGTCACCTTGTTAAATGATCTCCATTTCCAACATTTCGAAGTCTCCACCTATTCTCCCATGAAATCACCATAAACCAGAATAAATTCTGCAATAGACATCCTAGAATTAAGCTTCGATCGATGGTAGATTATGCTTATGGTCTATGTCGTGTTGTATGCACGATCGATGACTGGCGAGGACGGGTCGATGACTGTGCATATTTCCGTACAAATACTTGAAATTACAAATATTGCTTGTAATCAATGATTGTTGGGTTTATGGAATAAAGAAATGAACTTAGAGTTGCCTGAGCTGCTGTAATGCACTTTCTAAAGTGGTTTTGAGTAATGTGAGTGATTTAAAGCTTTTTAACAATGGTGAAAAGTGTGTTTGAGAAGATAGGAAACAAATGGGGTAACAATGGATTCAATGGACAAGCTTATGATGTTTGTGGACTAATTTACAGCTGATTGCCGGAAAATAATGCCGGAAAAGTGGCCGGAATCGGAGCTTTTTGGTGAGAAAAATAACCACTTTCTATTTTTAGCTTTTGGAATTATTATTTTTAATATTTTTGGAAACCTGTATATTATTTTTATATATATAGTGGTGGATGATGGAGTGAGTTGAAGTGTATTATTAGAAACTTGTGGGTGAATTTATTAAGTTGGAAGTATTGGGTTAAAGTGAATTATTATAAAGTTTGAGGCTGAAATTGTTAAGTTGAAAAAATTGGTGGTGAGATGGAATTAAGTGGGTATTTGGCAAAGGATTTAAAACTTGTGCGTATTTAACAAAATAGTTTGGATAAAGAGGTTTTTTGGCATAAAGGCCCCATTATCAGTAGTCTTTCATATTTTCAGCTGATTTTATGCAGGCTTCAAGTGCCCCTAGTAATTAAATTCTTAGAGACAGTGGCGGAGCCAAGAAGTTCATTAAGAGGAATCGAAAGTGCACACACGAACTAGTCGAAGGGGGTTCAACTTATATAATATATATACATAAAAATAATTTTAATCGTGTATAAATAGTATAATTATAGTGAACTTATGTAATATTCTAATTACTGACGCCCCAATTTATGGAGCACCATTGAAATTTGGAGAGTCTATCAAGTTTTTCGTTGATTAATTTTTTCTATATGTGTTAGATAGTTTAAGTTGTTAATTATTATAATTTATTATATTTTTATATTATTTTTAGATATATAATTTTATTTTGGCAAACACTAAACTTGTACGTCAAAATTCACGATCACCAATTATGTCACATGACATAAGAGAGTATGCTTTTTGAAATAACCTTAATTTGAAGTAAACGATGTATCCACGAGTGTGTTATAGAAAACACATAAAGAATGGAGAAGAGGAGTCATCCTCATCCATGTCTATTGGAACCATGTCGTCGACAGATACTTTTTTTTTTTTTAATTTGCTTCTTTTTCTTTTTAGACAAAGGATAAAAATCTTGAACAACATATTTTTGTAATCAAACTAATAAAGAATTATAATTTATAATACTTTTTAAATATCTAAATAATTTTAATTGTGTATAAATAGTGTAATTTTAATTAGAAAAATGATGAGGCAACCTTAATTAGTTCTTAATTTTAATTTAAGTGAATATATAATATACTAGTTTAGGTGTACGCGCCTCGTGCGTGTACCTCACTTTATTGAGTTTAAACGTTATACTAAATAGGATATTTGTTTAAATAATAAAGATGAATACAATAATTAAATTCAACGTGCTTTGGAGAATTTATTCGATTAAACCTACCCTTACCAAAAAAACTTGGCAAAGCCTATCGACATTCATCTACCACCTGTAAACTGTAACAAAACAATACGATGATAGAGACATCAAAACAATATAATTAAATCTAACCTTTACACAAAAAAAAATTTCTTAATGTCGTCTGACACTTATCTACCACCTGTAAACTATGACAAAACAATTCCATAATACAGATATCAAAATAATACAATTAAACTTAACTTTTACATAAAAAAAAATTCAAAACAGAGATATAAATACAATACAATTAAACCTAACCATTATCAAAAAAAAAATCTCAAAGCCGACCGACATTCTTCTACCACATGTAAATTTATCTACGACCTATAAACTACAACAAAATAATATAATAGTGATCACAAAGCTTTAGTTTTGATGAAAATAATTCTTATCTGGGCAAAACTTTTGACCCTAAAGAATGATTTAAATGAAAATAAAGAAGAATATATATATATATATATATGTTGGCAAAAATAGTGAACAAGTTGAGGGTTAGAAAATTAAGCATCCACCAATCTAGACATGCAACCGAATCAAGTTAGATGAGCATCAATCATATTTTTCAATAAGTAGATCGGTTTCTTTTCTAGTTTAACGCGCATTTCAATATTTATAGAAGTATTTTTTTAATAGAGTCCTATTTTAGGAGTATTTTTCTAATTGATCAGTATAAAAAAAATATTAATTGATTCTCCTTTCATATATTTTAGGAATCTAGTTAATATAATAAAAGTAATTAAATAATAAATTAAAGAAAATAGTAAAAAGATAGTTTTGTCTAGTCTTTTAAAAAAAGATAGGCATCATAAGGCAAAAACACAAGAAGAAAAAGTCTCTAATAAAGAAAGAGATTAGCAATCACAAATAAAGGTCCAACAACATTACTATGTACCAGAGGCAATTTGATCTACAATCACAAATAAAGGTCCAGCAACATTACTATGTAACAGAGGCAGTTTTTATTAACATTACAACAAAGAAAATCCCATCTCCACGCATACTAAGCGATTGAGAGTTAGGATATTCATATCCCCCAGCAGACAGATTAATAGTGATAGATAACATTGTTCAGCGATAATTTCTGTAACCCTTTAGGTGATTGATGCCACTTCTTACATTTTAATATATTGGACACCAGACACTATGGAGATCTCTTTGAAAGCTTAATGTCTAACAAAAGTATAAGAAATAACGAATAATAACAAATAGTAACAGACCATAAACTATAACAAATCAATACTATAATCGAGATCAGAACAATACAATCACACCTAATCTTTTGCACAAAAGTTCCTTAAAGCCCGATCGAACACGCACTCATCTATAACATGTAAAGTATAATAAACAATACAATTATCAAGATATCAGAACAATATGATTACACCTAACATTTACGTAATAATTTCTTAAAGTCCGACTGAATATTCATCCATCACCTGTAAACTACGACAAAACAATACTATAATCGAGATATCATAATAATACGATCAAAATTAACCTTTAAGGGCATAGACTAATTTGAAAGAATGCATGGTGTAAGAACCCAATTCTACATATAATATATGAAGCAAAAAGAAAGAAAAACTTTACTCTCTCCGTCTAATTTGTGAGGTACCTTTGGAATTTTAAGATTCAAAAGATTAAATCCCACCTTTACACAAAAAATTTCTCAAAGCCCGATCAAACATTGTGTCTACCATATGTATTGTGTGGAAAAAACACTAAATGATAACACAACAAAAACTATAATAAAATAATATAATAATCACATCATCAGAATAATACAACTAAACATAATTTTTATAACACAATTAAATTACAAAATTATATGCAAAATACATTCATTAAGAACCAAAAAACAACACAAATAAAGCCCAGGCAATATATATTACAAAAAAATGTGAAACGAACATAAACAAATTGTATGGTAGAATCAACTGCAAATTAAACTATCATAATTGAGAGTTAATTGCTAAAATAAAGGAGCATATTCATAGTAAAAAAGGTAATAATTAAATAAGTAAAAAAAACCACCCCCAAAAAACTTAACTAATGTCACGTACTGAAGAAAAAAACAAACGGCAAGCCTCCCACTTACCTTTTTTTGAAACAAATAACCACCGCCCATCCTTATTAAAATATGGAAGGAAAATTAATTTACCTTGATTGAAAAATATTACACATTTTTAAACCTATCTTATTCCTAATGAGTCCTATATTTAAAAGGATTTCACGTTTAAAATATGAAACGAAAATTAAATTAATTAATCTAATAAAATTAAATAATAATTTGAAAAAAATAGTGAAAAGACGATTTTGTTTATTAAGGAGACTTTTAATGAAGGATAAAAAATTCAAATTTTTTTATGGGTGTTCACACTTTTAATATATTATAGATTATAGAATATAGATAGATAGATTATAGATATAGATATAGATTATAGATTACTCATATATTTTCCCTTTTTATATATGCACAACCTAATTTTCCTTATGGACTATTTAATGGAAGAATACCAATTTTTTTAACATATTAGATTACCTAATGAAAACTATTTTCATAAAAAAATTTGGTTGATATTTGTATGAAATAAAATTATACTTATATATATTCTTAAAATGCCCTAAAGTTGAGACATGTGTTGGTAAATTATTTTTTTCCTCTAATAATATGGTATGTAGTTGATAAAATTATTTTTCTTCCTCTAAAATTGTGACATATAGTTGATAAAATTATTTTTTTCATACATTCTTTTTCTTGTCACATGAGTCTTTTCATTCGGTATATCATAATAATATGATAAACTACTCTATTTAATGAGTTTGTCTTTGTATTTTTAATTGTTTGATAAATCAATTAATTCTCTTAAAAAATTTTATTATAATATTTAATTTCTGATAAATTACATATTTTTTAATTAATTTCATTGATAAATATAAAAATTAGATATCCTATTATTTATTTATCTATTAAAGTACTTATATTTTATAACTTTTATTAACAAAACTGTATGTTAATATAACATTTTTGTACAAATTTTGGCAATACTTATTCAATGACAAAATTAAAAAGATTTTATTTTAAAACTATCTAGAGCATGTTGATTTATCTTCAAAGAATTAAAATATATATTTTTTTACAATAATATCATACATGTATTTCTATTTTATGTGTTTTGAAGAATTTGTATTATTTATCACTCTTTTTTTATGCACTTTTTTAGTAGATAAATGCAATATTATGAAATGTTTCATAAAAATATCAACCAAATTTTTTTTGAAAATAGTCTTCATTAGGTAATCTAATCTATTAGGAAATTGATATTCTTTCATTAAATAATCCATAGGGGAAATTGAGTTGTGCACATATAAAAAATGGTGAAAATATGAGTAATATATTATATATTTACTTAAATTAAAATTAAGAACTATTTAAGGTTGCCACATTATTTTTTCGATGGAATTATTGTAAAAATCCGGTCATAGTGAATTTTGTGATGGTCGGAGTAAAGTTAAATGAACATGGATGAAATGAATGAAAGAAAAATGACTTTTGCATAATAGATACAAAGTTAAGTGACCATGGATGAAATGAATGAATGAAAAGTGATTTTTTCATAATAGATACAGAGTTAAGTGACCATGGATGAAATTTATCCTCAATTTAGTGCAAGCGGTCGTCATCAATATATTTATCCAATTTTGGAGTCGGGGTTGAATCCACGAGGAACAAAGTGAGTGGCGATTAAACCCAATTTTGGTGTTATTTTGGGTATGGATTGGTTGGCTCTTTATCATGCTGTCTTAGATTGTTTTGCTAAGACTGTGACTTTAGCTTTGGCGGGTGTGCCAAGAATGGCTTAGGAGGGTACACTCTATTTGGGTCCTAAGAGGATTATATCTTATGTTCAGGCTCGTAAATTGGTTGAAAAGGGGTGTTTATCTTAGTTGGCTTATATTCGTGACACCAGTGTTGTTTCGCCTCTTTCCTTGGATTCTGTTCGTGTTGTTCGTGAGTTTATGGAGGTGTTCCCTACGGACTTTCCTAGTATGCCTTCGGATCGAGATATTAATTTTATTACTGATGTTGAGTCGGGCACCAAGCCCATTTCTATTCCTTCTCATAGGATGGCCCCAATAGAGTTGAAGGAACTGAATGATCAGTTGTAGGTGTTATTGGACAAGGGATTTATTCGACCTAGTTTTCACCTTGGGGTGCGTCTGTCTTGTTTGTAAAGAAAGAGAATGGGTCTATGCGGATGTGTATTGATTATCGATAGTTGAATAAGGTAACAGTTAAGAATAAGTATCATTTTTCTCGCATTGATGATTTGTTTGATCAACTTCAGGATGTTGCGGTGTTTTTGAAGATTGATTTGTGGTTCGGTTATCACCAGTTGAGGATTAGGGCTTTGGAATAGCTTTTTAGACTCGATATGGTCATTATGAGTTCTTGGTCATGTCTTTTGGGTTGATCAATTCCCTGCCGTGTTTGTGGAGTTGATGAACTGGGTGTTTCGACTGTATCTCGACTCCTTGGGGATCGTATTTATAGATAATATCTTGGTTTATTCAAAGAGTGAGGCCGAGAAGGAAGAGCATTTGTGGATTGTGTTTTAGGGATTGATGGATGAGAAGTTATATGCTAAGTTCTCTAAATGCGAGTTTTGGTTGGAGTCTATTTCTTTCTTTGGTCATGTAGTGACTAAGGAAGGTATTTTGGTTGATCCAACTAAGGTTGCAGCGGTTCGTGATTGGGCTATACCTACTTCGCCCGCTGAGATTCTGAGTTTTAGTAGCTTGGCCAGATATTATTAGTGTTTTGTTGAGGTTTTCTCTTTCATTGCAGATCCATTGACCAAGTTGACCCATAAGAAGATTTCTTTTCAGTGGTCCAATGCTTGTGAGGCGGGCTTTCAAAAGCTCAAGGATTTATTGACTTCAGTTCCTATTTTGGCTTTGCCCAAGAAGAGCATTGACGTTATTGTCTTTTGTGATGCTTCAGGTGTTGGGTTAAGTGTTGTGTTGATGCAGGAGGGCAAGGTAATCGTGTACACGTCTCATCAAGATTGAAGCCTAATGAGAGTATTTATCTTACCCATGATTTAGAGTTGTGCGCAATTGTATTTGCCTTGAATTTTTTGGGGTACTACTTGTATGGATTCCAATGTGAGATCTTCTCAGATCCTCGTAGCCTTTGGTACTTCTTTATCAGCGAGATCTTCTTAGGAGGCAGTGTCGTTGGCTTGAGTTGCTTAAGGATTATGACTTGACTATTCTCTTTCACCAGGGCAAGGCTAATGTAGTGGCGGATGACTTGAGCCAAAATTCGACTAGCATGGGTATCTTGGTGCATCTTTTGATTCAGGATAAGTCATTGGCCTTAGAGGTTCAGTCTTTTGCTAACCAGATGGTTAGTCTTAATACTTTGACACCAGGGCGTGTTTTGGCATTTATGGAGGCTAGATCATCTTTGATAGAGTAGATTCGAGCTCATCAGTTTGACGACGTTGGATTAAGGTTGATTCGAGATATGGTATAGAGTAGGGAGGCTAAGGAAGCCTCACTTGATTCGGATGGAGTTTGGAGGATTGGGGGATGAGTTTGTGTGTCGAGAGTGGCGATCAGATTAGGTTGATCTTAGGGGAGGCCCATTATTTCAGATATTTTATCTATCCAGGTGTGACTATAATGTAATGTGATTTGTGGCAGCACTACTAGTGGGGTGGTATGAGGCGAGATATAGTAGATTTTATAGCTCGTTGCCTATGTTGTCAGCAGGTGAAGGCCGAGCACATGAGGCTTGGTGGATTGCCCCAGAGGTTACCCATTCTCGAGTGGAAGTGGGAATGGATCATTATGGACTTTGTGAATGGTTTTCCTCGTACATGTCATAGTTCTGACAGTGTTTGGGTCATCGTGGATCGATTGACCAAGTCAACTCATTTTATTTCGGTTTAGGTCTCATTCAGTGCCAAGAGGTTGGCCCGTATCTACATTCGTGAGATTGTGCGTCTTCATGGTGCGTCAGTGTCCATTATTTCAGACCGAGGTTTTGTGTTCATATCCCACTTTTGGAAGTCTTTTCAGGATGAGTTGGGTACTTGGGTTGATCTTAACACAGTGTTTCACACCCAGATTGATTCCAATTAGAGCAGACTATCCAGGTTTTGGAGGATATAATAATAGCTACCATTTTCGTATTGATATATCTCCTTTTGAAGTGTTGTATGGTAGGCGTTGTCGCTCTCCAGTAGGTTGGTTTAATGCTTCAGAGGTGAGACCTCGAGGTACGGACTTGCTTTGTGAGTCTTTGGATATGACCCGGGTCATTCAGGATAGACTTAGAGCAGCCCAGAGTAGGCAGAAGTGTTATGTTGATCGTAGACTTCGTGCCTTGACTTTTGGTGTTGGTGATCGTATTTTCCTTCGAGTTTCACCCATGAAGAGTGTGATGAGGTTTGGTAAGAGGGGCAAGCTTAGCCCCAGGTATATTGGTCCATTTGAGATTCTTCGGACTGTTGGTGATGTGGCTTATGAGTTGGCTTTGCCCCCTGAACTATCAGCTGTTTATCCATGTTTTCATGTTTCCATGCTTCGTCGCTATATTCTTGATGAGTCTCATGTCATTCGTTGGGAATCAGTTCAGTTAGATGAGTGGTTGTCCTCTGTTGATGAGCCAGTTTCCATTTTGGCTAGGGATGTTAGACAGTTGCGCTCTAAAGTGATCTTTGTGGTTCAGATCCAGTGGCAACTTTGACCTGTAGATGTGGCTACTTGGAGATTGAGTCTGATATGCATAGTTCTTATCCCCAGCTTTTCATTGATTTAGGTATTTCCTTGTCTTAGTTCGAGGACGAACTGGTTTTTTAGTGGTGGATGATGTAACGACCCAAAAAAAATAAAAATATATGAAATTTGTGATTTTATGTGATTTTACTGTTTTACCCCTTCCCGTAGTTGAATTATGATATTTCTGGGGTGTGGGAGTGATTGACATGATTTTTGATGCATTTTAGTAGCATTTATGCAATATTGTGGGTTTTTATGGCTTTAAGAGTCTTATTTTGGACTTATGTGGATATCTTTTAATCCGTACGACTGATGGTCGAACGGACTGTGCCAACAGCTCCGGAATATCAATTTTAGGCTAGGTAGACCTTGGGTTCGGGTCCTGGTGCACCCGAGCTCATTTCGACCTATTGATCGGAAAGTTGAAAAATTGGAAAGTTGGGTGTGGGACCCACTTTTGATTGAAACGACCTCGTATGGAAAATGCGACTTCGTCAACAGATCCGGAATATCGATTTTAGTGTGTTAGCATATTTGGTATGATTTTACGGCTTTTAAATCTCATTTCGACCCTCGATTTGAAAAATTGTAATTTCGGATTTCGGGTGTCAATTTTGAGAAAATGACTTTTTCTGGAAAATCTGGTATCGCCATCGCTAGGGGTATTCATGGTTTGGTTTTTAACCAAACCGAACCGCGATCCAAACCAAACCGATTAAAAAACCCAATGTTTGGTTAGGTTTGATTTGGTTTGGTTTTAAATTTTAAAAACCGATACTAATTTGGTTTGGTTTGATTTTACTCTAAAATAACCAAACCGAACCGATATATATATATATATATATTTTAATTATTTATGTATTATTCATAAATACAATATAAATATTTGTTACATTTTATGTTTTAATCATGATTTAACTTTAGTCGTAACACATTAAATCATGTCTTCATACAATTGATAGTACCTTATGAGATTCTAAATGAATTTCGCACTTTGAATGGCAAATGATACTAATTGTGAAAATAATATCATGTTGTATATTGAAATTTATAGTTGAGATTCATTAGACTATAGACAATCGCTAATTTTAACTTTCTTCTTGAACCTTGTTGAACAAGAAGTTTATGTGTTCACCTTTTGGGGGGTTTATCATATCATTCTGTTAAATGTAGTTTTAAAATATTTTTTTAGAAGCGTTCATATGGTGTTGTTTATAACTTTGCTGAAGTATAACACTCAGTTGATATCTTAGTTTCAAGGTTGAGATACAACGCTCGGTTAACATCTCATATGTTAGATTGGAATTGTTTTCTAAAATTTTCAACTTTTACCTTTAGCTAAAGTTATAAACTGAAAACCTCGAACCAAACCGAGCTAAACCGACAAGAACCAAATCGACAGTTATTTTTTTGGTTTGGTTTGGTTTTATAAATTTAAAAATCAACTAAGTTGGTTTGGTTATGGTTTTGACCAAGAACCGACCCAAACTGACCCATGAACACCCCTAGCCATCGCATCCAGAACGTCGAATTTAGTATGGTTGCATAGTTTATTTGCATAAATTAGACTCCGAATGAATCCCGGACACCCCGTCAAAGTCCGGGGTGAACTTGAAGGAAAAATTTGGTGCAAAAACCAGAAAAATCTGCAGTATAAATACCCTTTTTTGGGCCCATTTTGCTCATTTTTTTCATCTTACCTCTTGAGAGTTAAACCCTAAATATTTTGGGAGCTTAAAAGTGAAGTTTGTGAGAGCTTGGGAAGCTAGATTAACAACTATTTCTTGATTTTAATTACGGATTTAAGGTAAGAATTCACCCTTTTCATATAAATTTCTTCATTAATTTCTCAAAACCCCAAAAATCTTAGGACATGATTTTAAATCCAAATTTCACTCATTTTCACTTGACTAATATTTTTATCTTATAATTACTAGGTTTTCATCAATTTAACCTTCAAAACAACTCCGATTCTGCAGTTTAACCCGGATTTCAAATATTTTACCCGGTAAAGCTCAAAAATGATTTTTCTTCGATTTGAACCTCGTCTTTTACTCGATTTAACTTGGATTTTCATATGTAGGTTCCTAAAAATATGGGTAACATGTTTTTGAAATAAAGTTCTAATTTTTCCCTTTTTTTCGGAAACCCATTTTGGAGGTCCGTTTTGACCCCGAACCAAAAGTAGTCAATATGAGTGTCGCTGGTTTTGTTTTGATGAGTAGATTTCATATTTGATGTTTCTATTGAAGTTCGGAATTTTTCGTGAAAAGTAAGGTTGCGGGTTCAAGTGTAGCGGACCGGTTTCGGCTTTCGAGGTAGGTTATGACTTAACTCTTCAAACTGGGTTAGGTAGTAAATGATGGTACAAAATACATGTTAAGGGTGGGAACTAATCATGAAAAATAGCTATCTACGTGTTGTGCCCGTGTGGAGGCCTATATGTGATGTAATTGTCGAAATTAAAATATTATGTGATATGTTTGACCGTGTGGGGCCCTATGTGACATTAATAGCCTTGAATACATGTGAGTAATTGTATTGTATTGCTTATGTGGTACCATGGGTGTATTGTGATTATATTCATACTTTACTGGCATATGAGACATGTGGAAATTCATGGATGAAATGAAAATAACGAGTGAATATTGGCTCATGTGGTTGTGGAAATGTATCATTGTGGTTGGTTGTGGAAATATATCATGTGGTTGGTTGTGGAAATACTTATTGTGATTGGTTTGTTCAAAAAATATGTCCTTATTTCTCTGTTTCCCTAATTATTGAAGCTTATCCAATCATTCCATCAAAATACATTATCTATTATTATTGAAATAACGAGCCTTTTTTAAATTTGTGTATTTTCTAACTCAATTGTGTCAATTTATAACAATTTTAAATTAATTTTACGCTATTTATTACAATTCTAGCTAAATTGTATCTAAATAGACTCAATTTATTTACCTTTTTAACTCAATTTTATCCAAATTCTTATAATTTTAGCTTATTTTATTTAATTCATCACAAAGTGACGCTAAAATATGGTGGCAAAAAATAGGCGGGGTACTAAAATCTGACTCCCTCCCTTTTTAATTTCCATCTGCCCCCACTTTTTTTTGGTTTGAAATTAATTTTCCTTTCCAACCAAAATTTAGTATAAGAAATTATTTTTATTTTTTTGGTACCCAAATACCCGCTTACCCTAAATCGTTGCTCACCCAAATCATCGTCTCCTTCCTGTCATCAAAATTCAACTTTTGTTGGTCGTTTCCACTCCTTTTTATCATCTAATCTTGCTATGTTGTCATTTTGCCACATGTCTATTGAGGTATCCTTCTTATTTTGGATTATTTTCTTCTTAGTTTGCTTAGCTGTGTAGAATTTATGTTTTATTGTTCATTCTTACATTTTTTTCTTATATTGATTTATATTGTATAGTTATGCTAAAGAAATTGCTAAACCTAATTTATCAGAGCTTGATGAGAAAAGAAATTGGCAAAGCTGCTCAGTCTTGAACTCAATCTGAACTAGGTACTCTAATCGGTTTAAAGATTCTATGTATAATGTATATTATGGATGTGGCTACAAAGTCAGTTATGGTGGTGCAAAGTTAAACAATGAAGGCTTCACTTGAATATTGATTCAATTGGCCATATTTAACTTCTTTTTTGTTCCATATTCATGATCAAAAATAAATAAAAACAGAAAACAAAAAAAAAATAAAACTAGACGGGTTCGTTTGAGATGAGGGATAAGTGATAATTAATTTTAGGATGAGTTTATTTCATGTTTGATTGAAATAAAACTTTCTATCTTGAACAAGATTTTAGTGCAGCTTGAGGTCATTTGGTAATAATCAGTGATAGAAGCAGATATATCTTTCCATATCCCGTACATGTATAGATAAAGTAATAAGTCTTCCCCTGTGAAATCTATTGCTTGATGCCTTCCCCTGTGAAATCTATTACTTGATCTGTATGTATTTTGCTTTGATGAAATTACTATTTGTGAAAAAATTTCATAAAGGAAACAATCTTCCAGTGCACCGGGCTACCCTTCTCTTTTATTTGTTGTTACAAGTTTTAGATGTATATAGTTAAATGAAGCAAACAATTGGTTGTCGGGGTGATGAAAACATTTGACCGTGTGTTATGATTGACATAAGTCTTATTTTTTTTCTCTTGTTTACTTTTGTAGCTAATATGGCATTTTTGAGACCTCCATCGATAGAGGGTTTGGATGCTTTATTGTCCTTAAGAGCTTCGACAATTTCATCTTATTTTCTTAAAGGGAAGTATAATCCCTTGGTTGTTAAGAAGCGGTATGCTGAAAAGGCCCAGATGAAGAAAACGTAAGTTGTTAATTTTGTACGGAGTTATTCACTTTGATTAATTATATGATTGTGAGCTTCAATCATTTGTGTTACTGGTTTCTTCAGTCTACCTTTAGTTGTTACGTGGTGATCTATTTCCATTCTATGGCATAGGAGGTTTCTGCTCCTTTTTGTTCTAAATTTTTATGCCTTCATGCAGATTGGGAATCACTTAGCAGATGAAATTACTCTTATTTCAGTTCTTTTCAGTTCATCCTTGTAATCAGTAATCGTGCCAATATGTGTGATATTCATGTCAATAGTCTGAAATATTATCTGCATTTTATTGGAATACTATACCTGTTCAGTTTATTCATTGTAGTTTTCTTTACGGGCTTCAAGACAGAAGCCACTATGTCTCAACCAAGACTGATGGCTGGTTGGAATTCTTTATTTAGTTCCAGGTTATCTTTTGAATTTCTAGATGAGCTTAGATGATGCATCCTTTTGCCAATGAATAAAGTATACTTGGTGCTTAGATTTATGGATGCTTTTCGTGTGTAGTTTATTAGGACAACTATCTAATCATCTCATTATATTTCTTAAGTTTTTTGATAAGGAGCTATATAATTACCTCATTTAGGGGTATTTGTGTAGGATATTGGTAAGTATAGATAGACATAAGTTATTGTTCGAAGAATGTTTCACATGGATATTTGTACTTGGAGTAGAGAGAAAGTACCTTTTCAGTTGAACTGATATCAGATGAGTGCAGGCCTTTCTGTAGTCTTCAACTTTTGAACTATTTTTATCTACCCGTGTGGTTAGTTTAAAGCTGTCTGAGCAGGGATTATTGATAAAACATAAAGATGATCTCTTCTATTTCTTGTCCTCTTATCTCTGTGGAATTAACAAAGGTATCTGTGATATCCTGATTATTTTGAATCAAATGTAACTGATAGGAAGCAGTTTCATGCATATTAACATCAGTGATAGACCGAAACTAGTTTCAACATTAGCTTCAATATATAGAGACTTACAGTGCATAGAATAATTGGTATTCTATCAATTGGCTAGACAAGAGTTTACGGAAACAAAAGGTTCCACTAGATAAAGGTTTTTTTGTGCCAAGATAAGATTTAGTGGAAAGACAAGAATGACACTTAATAAGAATAATATTTTTAAAATGTCACTACATCTTGCTCAAAGAATACTTGTAAATCTAAAAATGCTGGTGACACAGAGTGCGTTTTGGGGAGGTTAGAGTGTAGACAGTCCATATTATTACATCAGAAGAAATAAAGAGGTTGTTTCTGATAGATCATCCGCTATCAAAATAATATGCTATCACTCTAAAACAAATAAGTGCAAACATTGACGACAAGGAAATTAAGAAATCTTCCTGACGTAAGAGTCTTCATATGATTTACGCGTTAAAATTCCTTAATCCAACATATTTTATCAGTCTTGTAAATTGTAATAAAGAGATTTTACATGCAAGTATAATTAATGTTCTTAAATTAGTTATTAACTTTTTTCGGTCATCATAAAGTTGAATTAAGAAACTAACTCAAACCATAAATTTAAAGTTTAAACTAACTATACTTTCAAAACGACCAAAAAAATTAAACTAAGTACCTCATGTGCAATATACAACTTGGCACCAAGACATTAATCCTCCTGGAATAGAATAAAATAAACCAATTAGGTTGTATTGACAGAGAAAAAAGAATTTCAATACTCAATTCCTAAATAACAGAGTGAAACGTGAGGTGCTGATATTTATTCCTTCTAGTATTCTTACTATATATTTTATTAGGAGTCATATTTTAGGATTCCTTTATTAAGTGTAATTGAAGAAAAAAAAAACTTATCATATATTTTAGTAGTTAAAAGTCTTTATTTTATCATAATTCTTTTCATATATTTAGGAGCAATTGTTATAAATAAAAATAAATAATAATTTGAGTAAAATAGGGAAAAGGTGATTTTGTCTATTACAGAGTCTTTAAATGAATGACAAACGTTCAAATAATATTTCTAAGTCCCTTCACACTTTTAATATAACTAGTTTAACCGCACGTGCCTCGCACGTGTAACGTTTGACTATTTAAAATTAAATGATTTTATTTATTGCGATGATTTTTAATAAAGTGTAAAAGTTTAAATCACTTTCAAAAATCTTTCACGCTTTAATAAAATAATGTAAACATAAATATATAAACATACCACTTGAAGTTTCAAGTGGTTGATGAATCATCATTTTTGTGTTTTCCATGTTGTACCTCTTTCCCTTGTTGCCACGGGTTAAGAGAGATGCATTAATTTGAACCATATTTGTGTTACAATTATTTTATTTTTTTTATATTTAAAATCTTTTTTATTTTTAAAGTCTTATCTTTACAAAATCATTGATTACATACCTGTTACGTAATTAAAACTTGTAAAAATCTGGTACTTTTTAAATTTTTCTTATTCTAACAGTTTTGCATTTATTTTTAGATTTTTTAAATCTTCGTAAATTTATTAAACTAATGAAAAAACTATTAATGTTCATTAATTTTGATGATTTCTAATAATGAAATTTTTTATCATAAATATATTTAATTAATTTTCAACTCTTAAATTAGAAAAAAAATAGTGAATTCTAATGACTTCTAATAAGGAAAGGTCTTACCGTAAATATATTTAATTAATTTCTAACTCTTATATATTAGGAAAAATAGTGAAAAGACGATTTTTCTAAAACAAAGACTTTTAATGAAGGGCAAAAAATTCAAACAACATTTCTAAGGCCCTTCACACTTTTAATATATTATAGATATAGATTATAGATATGATATAGATATAGATATAGATATAGATATAGATATAGATATAGATATAGATATAGATATAGATATAGATATAGATATAGATATAGATATAGATATAGATATAGATATAGATATAGATAAGGATATAGATATAGATAAGGCTATAGATATAGATAAGGCTATAGATATAGATATAAATATAGATATAGATATAGATAAGGGTGTGTGAACCTCGTATGTTATGTGTGTTTGAACAAAGGTAACAAAATTTCTATTATATAGAAGAGGTGGTTTCGACCCCTCATGTAATTACCAAATAATTCACCTACTTCCATTAATTACATACCATGCTCCAATATATAATAATTTCATTGTTTCATCATAATGATTTAAATATTTAATATATTCTATTAATTTATATTAATTAACTATAACTACATATTGGAAATAATTTTTTTTATTTATTTAATTGTCTATCATGTTCAAACCTAATTTGTTACCACAAATCACAATAATTAATAATTTAAAATATTTAAAAGACATATAAAAATTTTATTGACTCTCATTATTTTAGCAATGCCACATAAATTGAGACCAAAGAAAAAGTACTGCAAATCATTATAATTAACAACTTAAAATATTTAAAAGATATATAAAAATTTTAATGAATCTCAAAATTGTATCGAAGCCACATAAATTGGGACACAAGGAGTAAATATATTATTTGATAATTACGTAAAAATTATTATAAATCACAATCATTAACAAGTTAAAGTACTTTTTTAAAAATAGATAAAAGTTCTCTTCAACTCTCAAAATTTTATCAGTGCAGCATAGATCATGACAAAATAAAAAATTATCTTAATTAATTGCAACTAAATGTTTAAAGTAAATCAATTTTATTATTTTAATTGACTTTTATATAAAAAATTAATCTTTCTATTTATTTATTTTAGTAAATTTAAATTTTAAAATATTTTTTTTCTTATATAAAAATACTAATATTTTTGTCAAAACTATTCAAACTTAGGTATTTGAAAAATGGTCATTTAAATTTGTTTCGTGAGGAAAGTACTCTTTAGTTTAATTTGATTGAGTAAATATTAACGTTTGGGATAAAATTCATGAATAACAACTTTCAATCTCATGTAACTAAAACATAGCCATTAATAATTTGCCGTGGAGTTGAAAATATTATATATTGAACTCTTAAGATAGTTGCAACTATGATGTTTTGATTACCAGACTAAAAAAAATGACGTGTAATAAACTACGATATTCCAACCACGATTGATAATTTATTGACACTTGACCAGGGGCGGAGCCAGCCTTCTTTACGGAGTTCGGATAAACCCCCTTCGACGGAAAAATATACTATTTATACATAGTTAAAATTATTTTTTATGTGATTATAGTAGGTGTTGAACCCCCTTCGACTAAGTTTTCTTTAAATATTGAACCCCCTTAGATGAAATTATGACTCCGCCTTTGCACTTGACTCTATATATCCTGAATTAACTTAGTAAAGGGTCAATAATGTTATTATAATTTTCTTTGTGTAATTTTGTTTTCTCATTATTTTAAGTTAGGAGAAAGAATATACTAACTTAGTGTAGAAATCTCTTGATCCGATTAGATCAGTCTCGTTAATCGGCACATTGATGTATTTTTTAGTCAAACATACCGAATAATTATAAAACACATCTTTTTTATAATCAAACGATACAAACTTTGATTAATTATATATTTTCGGTAGTCTCATGTGATTAATTATATGATGTATTTCATTTATTAAAAATATTATTCTCACATATGGATGTGTGAAGTAGCATATGCGGAATAATGTTTTTAATATATGAAATAATATTTAATTCTCCACTGACCGATCAAAGAAAATTTAATTTATTGTATAATGTGTAATAAATCGTATGACAATATTCTACATGCTAAAAATAATATTTTACATATTAAAAAAAATTATTCCATAGATGCTACTTCATTATATTCACACGTGGATTAGTGAAGTAGCATATGCAAATTAATGTTTTTATTATATGAAATAATATTTAATTCTCTACTTGCCGATCAAAGGAAGTTCAGCTTATTATTGTATGATGTGTAATAAATTGTATGGCATGAAAATAATATTTCACATAATAAAAATATTATTCCACATATAGTTAAGTGAAGTAGCGTATGTGGAGTTTTTTTTTAATACGTTAAATACGTATTATTTTTCACGTCATATAATTAACAATATAATGCACATGTCATTTAATAAATATCAAGTCAGCGTATAGTATTTAATTGGAACAAAGTTATATTATGTATATAATACTGTATTTGATTGAAATATGACTAATTTTATGTGTCTAAATAAATTTTTTGAACGAATTTAAATACTTTCACGTGTTTGTCAACATCAAGTAAACAACAACTGAATCAAGCAACAACCACTTGCATTCAACGGGATTTGTCCACTATTATAGGTTAGTTGATATATATATATATATATATACTAGTTCAGGTGTACGCGCCTCGCGCGTGTATCTCACTTATTGAGTTCAAACGTTACACTAAACAGATACAATAATTAAATTTGATATTTTTTGAGTATGTAAAAATGGATAATTTATTTATTAAATCTAACATTTACCAAAAATATTTTTAAAAGTCGATCGATATTCATCTACCACTTATAAACTGCAATAAAATAATATAATGATAGAAACATCAAAACAATACAATTAAATCTAATCTTCACATACAAAAATTTTCTCAAAGCCGTCCGACACTCATTTACTACCTGTAAACTATAACAAAATAATACGATAATAGAGTATCAAAATATATTAAAACAATACAATTAAACCTAACATTTACCTAAAAAAAATTCTCAAAGTCGACCAACATTTATCTACCACCGGTAAATTACAACAAAATAATACGATAAAAGAGATATCAAAACAATACAATTAAACTTAAAGTTTACACACAAAAATTCCTCAAAGTCGATCGACATTCATCTATGAAATATAAACTACCAAAAAATAATAAACTAATAGAGATAGTAAGACAATACAATTAAACTTAACCTTTA
This sequence comes from Capsicum pubescens, assembly GCA_030864215.1. Taxonomy (NCBI): domain Eukaryota; kingdom Viridiplantae; phylum Streptophyta; class Magnoliopsida; order Solanales; family Solanaceae; genus Capsicum; species Capsicum pubescens. The sequence goes on along the minus strand of CM061543.1, from coordinate 280,777,400 downwards.
CCTAAAAAAATTTCTCAAAGTCGACTGACATTCATCTACTATCTATAAATTAAAATAAGACAATAAGATAATAAAGGTATCAAAACAATACAATTAAACCTAACCTTTACACAAGAAATTCTTCAAAGTCAACTGACATTCATCTACAACCTGTAAACTAAAATAAAACAATACAATAGTGATCACAAAATTTTGATTTTGATGAAAATAATTCTCGTCTGAGCGAAAACTTTGACCGTAAAGAATGACTTGAATGAAAACAAAGAATATACATATATATACACACCTTGAATTCTATTATGTTGACAAGAACGGTGAAGAAGTTGAGGGTTAGAAAATCAAGCATCCATCAATCTAGACCTACAACCGAATTAAATTAGATGAGCATCAATCATATTTTTTCAATAGGCAAGAAAAATTGACCTTAATTGATCAAAGTAAAACCGTAAAGTTAAAAAATCGAGAGCGCATCAAAATGACAAAATACTCCATAAAAACATACATAATTCAATGGATATAAATATTAACATGACATACCTACGACAACATCCAGATGCATATAAGAAAGTATCAACCTCAACTTTTGTGACAATCTTATGTCCGAAATGTAAGAGTTAGGATTACAACCACAATATAGTCCCACGACTGAGATCTGTAGGATAGTGCAGAATTACAACAACAATATAGTCCCACAACTGAGATCTGTAGGATAGTGCATACTCAACCTTGCCCTACCTTGTTACACAAATTAAGATTATGAAGCAAAATCATACAAAGTAGTGCCTTGGCTGCAATACATATCTCAAACAGAACCACAATAGAAACTTTTCAATAAAAACATACACTTCTAATATATTTACAGATGCACAAAAAGAGTGGGCTAGTCAAAATTGTAAAATTCGTTGAGCACACACATAATTCACACGTCAATCACAAAACCATATTTATAGAAATATTTTTTAATAGTCTTATTTTAGGAGTATTTTTCTAGTTAAACAGTAGAAAAAAAATTAATTAATATTTAGGAGTTCCATATATTTTAGGAGACCGACTTATAAATTTAAGAGTACCTATATTTATAGAAATATTCTTTTTAATAGAGTCATATTTTAGGAGTATTTTTCTAGTTGAACAGTAAAAAAGAAAACATTAATTAATATTTAGGAGTCCCATATATTTTAGGAGGTTTAGTTAATGTAATAAAAATAATTAAATAATAATTAAAAAATAATAAAAAATAGTTTTGTCTAAAGAATAATCTTTTAATGAAGGACAAAAAGTTCAAATCACTTTTCTAAAGGTCTTCACACTTTTAATATATTATAGATATACACATGTTGTTCTTCAATTCACTACTTTTTCCATTTTCTTTTATATGAAATTTTTTTGATAGTTAAATGATATAAATTTTGATTAATATTTTAAGATGTATTTTCTAATTAAATTGAATTTTTTAAATAATTTGTATTACTTTTTTTATAATTTTTGACTATCTTAATTTTAATTTAAAAAATTAAATTAATCTAATATAATTTAACTTTGAAACTTAATCAAATTGACTCATGAAAAATGGAGGAAACATATAAAAGAGAATGAAAATAGTACAAACTACAAAGTAAAGTTAAGGGTGAGAAGGTGATAGTTATCAATTGTGATGCTCAAATACAAGCTTTATGAATATTTTGCGTACAATTACGTAGCTTGACCATGTAAAGTATGTTGGATATGTTATTCAAATTAAATTAATAATTATAAGTATTTTAATAAAGAGGTGTTGTTTTTAATAAAAAGAGGTATATTTTGAATGAAGAAATGTGTTTTTTCATAAAAAGATGTTTTTTAGTAAAAGGTTGTGGCCTTAGTTTCATCCTCCTTTAGTTATCTTAGTTCATCGAATCTTTTCAAAGAGTTATTTTATTTCCAAGATCAAGTTGTTGATTTCTTGCTTTCCGGAGAATCTCTTCACTATTTACTTAGTGTGAGAGTCAATATGCTTATCATATCCACTAAAATAATTTATATACAATTTCATAGCAATCTCGTAAAGGAGGGGAAGAAAATATTATTTTTACGAAAATGCTTAATGCGTGTTTCAAGTCTTTAACTTTGTGTTTATTGTTCAAATTATTAAACACTCTTCTTCATGTTCTTCTTCGTATATTTTTATGTGTTCATGAAACATCATTTTTCAATAAAATTGAGAATGTGAAACCACAGTAAATTACGCCTAAGTTAACACTCCCTTCGTTTGTTTTTACTAGTCATTTATAATAGAATCATGCAAGTATATATATACTTATGTCCCACTTCCATGCAATGGAATGTACAGTACCAATTTCTCACGTGTATGAAGCATGCATAACTTACACAAATAAACCATATATATATATATATATATATATATATCAACGTTAATTAATACTATAATAAGATAAAGATGACGACATTAGGTCAAACATTATTCGCGTGAATCCATCATACCTATCAATCAATTCCTTGCCCACGTGAGCAATGTGTAATTTCGTAACCCCTTTTCTTCAGTTTATTTATCACATTTGATTATTTGATATATGTTATCGTCGTACAAAAAAAAATAATGTTTGATATAATAACTTGGAATAATATAATTTGCAGAATAAGACTCCAAAAATTAAATTTAAAAAAATAGAGACAATTAGTAAATAGGAACTAATAGAGTATTCTTTTACTTGAACAGCCAAAATGTTATGTTAAAATCGTTCGTACAAATATTACTCCTTATTTGAGGGCAAATGCCTATTTAATTTTGACATTAAATAAACAGTGCACTTCTAGTAATTTGCTTTCGTTATAAAGCTGTTTAATTTTTGCAACAAGTAAACTAAACTATAGCGTAATACCGACGATGTACTAACTAGTAATCCTCCATATTTAATATATAAGTCTCAAAGTTACATTCTAAATATGAAGTTACTTTTAATAGAAAATATTTTACCCTCAAAGTTAGACTTTTCGGTACGAACCCAAATTAATCGAGTCCCAACTTGTAGGGGGCATAACAGCAAGGACTGAGCTATAATACGATGATCCTTTTTAGTACTTATAAAGCAGGGATAAAGGCCACAAACAACATACTATACTATATCAATCTCTGTTTGTCGTGAATTATCATTTACACTGTTAAATTATATATGAACAGAATTTTTCATTTATAGTAGAATCATTACACTGCCATTAAGTTCGACGTAAATTAATAAAGAAAAAAAAAGACAGCAACATAGTCTTAATGATGTATAAATATATAGTCCTACTCCTAGAAGACTTAGGAGAGTCTATATATTATATCTAATTATTTTTTTGATATATAGAGATATAGATATAAAATCAGGACTAATGACCTGAATTAAGAAAGACAATAATAAAGAAAAGCACCAAAAGTAAGATAACCATAATGACCCAAATATTGGGCATGACCACCCATATAATGAACGCTCCAATGAGAAATATGCAGATGAGGATGACAAATATTATTACTGCACAATTGTCCAGAGGCTCGGCCATCTTCTCGATCGGACACTTGATGATCTGATCTTCCGGACACAATAAAAGCTAGACTCTAATTAATTTTCTGTTGATATGTAGTATTTTGTAATGAACACTCAAAGAACCAAGCCCCTCTCTATTTATAGCAGGCAAATGACACATGACACAATTCGAATGCATGCATCGAGAGGCAAATGCATGATCATAGTGTAAAAATTCTTTGCATATTACAACTTAAATCCATATATATATAGTAAATGAATTCAGCAGTTAATTATATTCCGTATACATTTACATACAATATCAATAAATAATAATAATTTGAGTCTTTGATCCTCTAGATACATGCATTCGAATTGTGCCATGTGTCATTTGCCTGCTATAAATAGAGAGGGGCTTGGTGCTTTGAGTGTTCATTACAAAATACTACATATCAACAGAAAATTAATTAGAGTCTAGCTTTTATTGTGTCCGGAAGATCAGATCATCAAGTTTTCGATCGAGAAGATGGACGAGCCTCTGGACAATTGTGCAGTAATAATATTTGTCATCCTCATCTGCATATTTCTCATTGGAGCGTTCATTATATGGGTGGTCATGCCCAATATTTGGATCATTATGGTTATCTTACTTTTGGTGCTTTTCTTTATTATTGCCTTTCTTAATTCAGGTCATTAGTCCTGATTTTATATCTCTATATATCAAAAATATAACTAGATATAATATATAGACTCTCCTAAGTCTTCTAGGAGTAGGACTATATATTTATACATCATTAAGACTATGTTGCTGTCTTTTTTTTTCTTTATTAATTTACGTCGAACTTAATGGCAGTGTAATGATCCATATATATATATATGCGATTCTATTATAAATGAAAAATTTTGTTTATATATAATTTAATAGTGTAAATGATAATGCATGGCAAACAAAGATTGATATAGTATAGTATGTTGTTTGTGACCTTTATCCCTGCTTTATAAGTACTAAAAAGGATCATCGTATTATAGCTCAGTCTATGCTGTTATGCCCCCTACAAGTTGGGACTCGATTAATTTGGGTTCATACCGAAAAGTCTAACTTTGAGGGTAAAATATTTTCTATTAAAAGTGACTTCATATTTAGAACGTAAAATTGAGACTTATATATTAAATATGGAGGATTACTAGTTAGTACATCATCGGTATTACGCTATAGTTTAGTTTACTTGTTGCAAAAATTATACAACTTTATAACGAAAGCGAATTACTAGGAGTGCACTGTTTATTTAATGTTAAAATTAAATAGGAATTTTCCCTCAAATAAGGATTAATATTTGTACGAACGAGTTTAACATAACATTTTGACTGTTCAAGTAATAAAATACTCTATTAGTTCATATTTACTAATTGTCTCTATTTTTTTAAATTTAATTTTTAGTGTCTTATTCTCCAAATTATATTATTCCAAGTTATTATATCAAACGTTATTTTATTTTTAAGAAAACGAGGTATATCAAATGTTCAAATGTGATAAATAAACTGAAGAAAAGGGGTTACGAAATTACACATGGGCAAGGAATTGATTGATGGGTATGATGGATTCACGCGGATAATGTTTGACCTAATGTCGTCATCTTTATCTTATTATAGTATTAATTAATGTTGATATATATATATATATATATATATATATATATATATATATATGGTTTATTTGTGTAAGTTATGCATGCTTCATACACGTGAGAAATTGGTACTGTACATTCCATTGCATGGAAGTGGGACATAAGTATATATATACTTGAATGTATTCTTGGGAATGGGAGTGTTATTTAAGCTTTCTTTTCCTTAGTTCAACTTCTTCAATTAATATTAAATATTGAGTGAGTGATAGTGTGGTAAAATAGTACTACGACTCATATTAATTATTCTCTTCTTTTGATAATTATTATTATAAATAAAATATTATTATAGAAAAGTAAGATATAATATAAAAATTCTATTTTAAAGAAAATTAGGTTAATATAATAAGATATTGCTATAGAAAAATTTGACTGCATATTTATTAGCTATTTTTAATTAAAAAATTAATAGGAATAAAGATGTGCATAATTGGTAAAGAAGATTACATGCAACTGACCAATGAATTAATTAGGACCCTCTAGCCTGTTGTGTTCTTCTCTCTCTTTATTTTTTATACTGTCAGAAATTCAAAGGGCAAAAGTTTTGTTGCCCATGGACCATGGTACCTAAATTAGTTTTGACTATAAGATAGGGATCATGGTATTTTAAGATAGTGAATATGTTTCATTGAATTCAAATTTCATTTTATTGATAAAATCTAGTATGTAGGTACATTATATTAAGTTAGGCATTAATTTTAATTTTTGTTTATATAACAGACGTTCTAAAAGAAAACATGTTCAGCTTATCACAAATTATGTCTTATGTTCTCTTTGTTTACTTTTACTTGTAAATTTTTACTATGGCACATTTATTAAGAAAATTAGTATTGATACGACTATTTTATCATACCTCTATTAATTATATTTAGAGTAACATGTTTTGAAAATAATTTGAAGAATAAATAATTAATGTCAATGTTTAATGTTTAAGGGGATAGGGTGTTGTGTAGGGACTGTAAGGTCATCCCGAGTGAGAATCTTTCGACCCATCATAGGCTCTTGGTTATGGATTTGGGTATAAAGAAGGATAGGAAGAGAAGGGGTGAGAAGTATAGACCTAGAATTAAGTGGGGCGGCTTTACGCCAGTGAATGCGTGGGAGATAGGGGAGAAGTTGGCAGGAATGGGGGTATGAAAGTGTAGGGGGGACGTGGATAGTATGTGGGATAGGGTGGCTAGGTGCATTAGGGAGAATGCTAGTGAGGTGTTGGGTGTTTCTAGGGGCTGGGCCGGGCATCATTGGGGGGATTGGTGGTGGAATGAAGAGGTTAAGAAGAAAGTGGAGACCAAGAAAGGGGTGTATGCTAAGTTGGTTGAGAGTAAGGACAAAGAAGAGAAGTGGTTAAATAGGAAAGAGTACAAGTTAGCTAGGAAGGAGGCTAAGTTAGAAGTTACGGTGGCTAAGACGACAGCATTTAAGAGCTTGTATGCGGGGTTATAGGAGAAAAGAGGGGAAAAAAGTTGTTTAGACTCGCTAAGGCTAGGGAGAGGAAGGGTCGTGACCTCGATCAGGTAAAGTGCATTAAGGGGGGGACGGTATAGTGTTGGTGGAGGACGGCCACATTAAGAATAGATGGCAGTCGTATTTTCATAGGCTCTTAAATAACGAAGGGGATAGCGCTATTGTGTTAGGGGAGCTAGAGCACTCAGAGGAGTGTCGGGATTTTAGTTATTGTAGACGTTTTAAGGTAGAGGAGGTTAGAGAGGTTGTTCGCAGGATGCGAAGGGGTAGGGCGACGGGGCCTGATGAGATACCAGTGGATTTTTGGAAGTTTTCTGGCGAGGCTGGTTTAAGGTGGTTGACTGGATTATTTAACGAAATTTTCAAGATGGCGAAAATGCCCGAGGCTTGGAGGTGGAGTACTATAATCCCTCTTTATAAGAACAAGGGTGACATTCAGAGTTGCAATAACTATAGGGGTATTAAGTTATTGAGTCACTTATGAAGATTTGGGAGAGAGTGGTCGAGGTGAGGCTGAGACAGAGAGTGTCTATTTCGGAGAACCAGTTTGGATTTATGCCTGGCCGCTCGACGACGGAGACAATTCACCTAGTATGGAGGCTGGTGGAACAGTATAGGGAAAGGAAGAAGGACCTGCACATGGTGTTTATCGACTTGGAGAAGGCATACGACAAAGTCCCCAGGGAGGTGCTTTGGAGATGCTTGGAGGTGAGTGGAGTCTCGATGGCATATATCAGAGCAATTAAGGACATGTATGATGGAGCTAAAACTCAAGTGAGGACGGTGGGAGGAGACTCAGGGCATTTCACTATCTTGACAGGATTGCATCAGGGATCTACTCTTAGTCCCTTTTTGTTTGCTTTGGTGATGGATGTGTTGACGGGCGTATTCAAGGAGAGGTGCCTTGGTGTATGCTTTTTGCAGATAATGTAGTTTTGATTGATGAGACGCGAGGGGGGGTGTATGATAAATTAGAGGTGTGGAGACAAACTCTTGAGTCTAAAGGGTTCAGGTTGAGTAGGAGCAAGACAGAGTATTTGGAATGCATGTTTAATGACGTGAGGCTGGAGAATGAGGTGGTAGTGAAGTTGGAATCACAGGTGGTATGTAAGAGGGATAGTTTCAAGTATCTCGGGTCCTTGATTCAGGGTAACGGTGAGATTGACGAGGATGTTTCGCACCGTATTGGGGCGGGATGGATGAAGTGGAAGCTCGCTTCGGGGTGTTGTGTGATAAGAAGGTGCCGCCCAAGCTTAAAGGTAAATTCTACAGGGTGGCAGTCTGTCCGGCCATGTTGTATGGAGCGAAGTGTTGGCCAATTAAGAACTCCCACATTCAAAAAATGAAGGTGGCGGAAATGCGGATGTTATGTTGGATGTGTCTGCGTTAACAACAAGCCTGTCTGTTTTGGCTTGAAAAAGTTTTATTTGATCACGGGGCTGAACTGCTCTTCATACCCCAGTGAATAAAAAATGAAGAAGGTGTTAGCAAAGGGGGACAATTTTTGTTTTAAGGTGACAAAAAATAAAAACATCACGGCGGCCAACTTATTACACCTGATCAGAGGGAATAAGCTGAACGAGGACCAGAAGTTGAAGTGTTTTCTACTGTGGTTCTTGCACACCATGTTGCTTGCGAAAGATTCGATGAAGGTTGTCGACACAAAACTGATTCGAATGGTCGACTCTTTGAGTTTCTTCGAGAAGTATTCGTGGGGGAAATAGACATTTCAATTGACCATGGACTATCTGAAGAAGAAAAGTGACCTGAAGAAGCAGAAGAAAGTATTTGATGAGAAGCAGAAGGCATCCTATGCTCTGTTCGGATTTCCCTGGGCATTCATGGTATATATCATAAACCCTTTAGTGAGTTTATCGTAGATTATCATTTTATTTATACTATGTCATAGACTCATAGTTATTTTTTTCACTGCTGTACTGCTTACAAATTTGGATCTATGAGGCCTTTCCTCATCTTAGATAATTTGCTGGAAAATCAATGGATGAGCCCTTACCCATCCCCCGCATCCTCAGATGACACACTTCAAAAAGCGACAAGATAATCGAAGGCGACCCATTCAAGTATAAAGGAAAAGTTACCGAGGTATGAAGTTATTTTCTATAATGCAATAAGAGTACCGTTTTGTCGAATGTTATGTAATTGTTAATTGATAGTTGGTAGAACGTGCACCCGTACATCATCCATACTGTTTGTGAGCCGAAGATGGATTACATGATTACGTTTGAGCCATATACGGACGAGGTGAAGAATAACGTCCTCGATGGCTTGAAGAAAGAGTTGGAAGGGGTGACTGTCCTCACTTCTAGAAGGGGTGACTGTGCTCACTTCAAATGAGGACAGTGATGATGACGGGGATTTGGGCGGTAACCTCGTTGGAGTATGCGTTGGTGATGATGATTCTCCGAGCACCTCCAAAGATGCAGCGGGAACCTCATCCTTGGGGACCTTCATAAGCGTGTGCTTGCGCTCGAGGAGGCGGTGTTGGGTATTACTGCCTATATCAAAGAGTAAAGAATGAAGAAAAAGGAAAATGCTGAGCGACAACATGAGCGAGGTAACTTCATTCATTAATTGATGTTGTTAATGAATATTCAACTTTAAAAATTAGTAACACTTTGTAATATTATGAAATATTGCATGTGCATGAATCGGAGAGGAATGAAGAAGGAGAAAAAAAGAGCAAAATGGATGAGTTGGCCACTGTTGTGGCAGAAGAGGAAAAAGAAGAAGAAAAGAAGGATGGTGAAGAAGATAAGAGCCAAGAAGAAGGTGGAAAAGTAGTAGCAGCAGCAGAAGAAGAAGAAGAAGAAGCGGCAACAGATGAACAAGGAGGCGCGGAAAAAGGAAAAACTGTTGTTGAAGAAGCTGACAAAGCTGACAAAGAAGAAGTTGAGCAAGAAGCAGCAGGTGAACGAAAAGAAGAAGTTGGGGAAGAAACAGCTGCTGCAGGTGAAGTAAGAAAAGAAGATGTGGAAGAAAAGGAAACTAAAGAAGCAACAGCTGATGCACATGCTGAAAAACAAGGAGAAGAAAGTGAGAATGAAGAAGCAGCTGCAATTGTTGAGAAAAAAGAAATTGAAAATATCCAAACAGATATGGTCATGGACATTGTTGATGAAATCAACAGTAACACTTGTGTTAATGAGGAACTTAGGGAAAGAGACATTTAAATGCTAAGATGTTTAATTTGTTGTTAAATGATGAGTTGTTAGGATATGACAATTTTTTTTTATTTCACAAATATGAAGTTTAAAGAATCTGGTGGTAGGATATGACAATTATTCTTTTATTTTATGAAACTTGTTATGATTCTGAGCTGAATCTGTTTCTATCAAACTGATTTGTGGCATGGAATTTGAATATGCAGGGTGTGGTCATAGTTGGTACATTGTATGCTTGATATCATAGAATACATACTTAATATTCCATATACCGTATACATAGTCTATCATTACCCTGTTGGTCGAATTTAAGTTGATGTGTTGTTTAATCGACTATGGTTCTATAAAAAATAGTATTTAACATTATACAAAAGTAGAACTATTATTATTTATTCAATATCACTACATTCATGTTACACTTTTCCTAAGAACGAATACTAGCATTATAGCACATAACATCATTTTTAGGACATTCTCTCTTTCTTCGGCCAAAATCAATTTTTGGTTTAGTTGATCCCTCTCTATTTGGGTGTCATGTAGCAATAGTTTAAAGTGATCCCTCTGTTCTTCGACTTCTTTGAACAAATCCATGAGAAAATTTTTATTTTCTTCGCATTGTTGGAGGCTTTGTAGTAGATCAAATTTTGTCAAGCCTTGAAAATTTGATGTCTCGAGTCCCGAAATAAACGTTGATGGACTGGATGGAGGTGATATCTCATCAAGCCATTTAAAAAATGAGCATGCGCCATTACCCTAGAAAAAAATAATAATTACATAACCGTTAACTTAACTTTAAAAAAAAAACACGCACACCTCACCTTTGCAATTGCACAATTATAAAATTTGCGACCTGGATTTGAATCCGTGCGTGACGTCCTCAAGACAGCCGCATTCCCACAATGAAAAATTGGAGTATTTTTAGAATTAGATGATTGAGATGCTTACGACATTGTAGAATTTTTAAAAACAAAATAAAGTTGATGAAATAAAATAAGGAGGGATGTACACCTTATATATGAAGTAAAAAGAAAGTGTTCACACTGATGGCTTACAAAAGTAGCTGTTTTTTACCGTTAGAAAAGTAATTTTTCTCTTTTAAACTGGTGGTAACACTAAATAGACTGTCGTAGATCATGACCTATGTCAGCCATCGATTTGTATGGTTTACCATAGACTTACACCTTTACTGGTGCATCGACTGATATCCTGATTATGCGTAGACTACTGTGATCTATGTACACATCTATAGACCATCACGTGGAGGTAGTTAAAAAATGAATTATTAAATTAAAAAAAAAAATAGATAATAGTAACATGTTTTGGGGCTGGTGGGAGAAAATGATTAATTATAATATGATTTAAATGGATAATCACATGTTTTGGGGCCGGTGGAAGAAAACAATTACATTAAAAGTGATTTAAATAGATGATCTTGGACTGGTGATGACACTTAATAGACCGTCGTAGATCATGAACTATGTCATCCATCGATCAGTATAGTCTATCGTAGACTTACACGTTTATTATCGCATCGACTGATATCATGATTAAGCGTAGACCAGGATGATCTGTGTACAAGGTTATAGACCATCACTTGGATGTAGTTAAAAAATGATTAAATAAATTATAAATAAATGTGGTGTGGATTTCTACACATGTGAAGGAGTGTAAACAAGTCACATAATCATATTAGAGCTTATACAAATTAGGGAGGGTGAATTAAGAAGTGTGTGGATGGGTAGTGGTTGAATGCTCAATATCGTAAGAGTAATGTTTAAACAAAGCATAAGTATGTATATATGATATGTATTGTATTTGATGCCTACACATTCCACATATTTCTTTCATCACCACCCCTAAATCAAAAGAGTGTGTGCAATTGATAGTGGTAAAACATTTATCATCCTCAATACATACTTGTGCTTTGAGAAACATTACTCTTACGATATTGAGCATTCAACCACTACCCATCTACACACTTCTTAATTCACCCTCCCTAATTTGTCTAAGCTCTAATATGATTATGTGACTTGTTTACACTCCTTCACATGTGTAGAAATCCACACCACATTTATTTATAATTTCTTTAATCATTTTTTTAACTACATCCAAGTGATGGTCTATAACCTTGTACATAGATCATCGTGGTCTACGCCTAATCATGATATCAGTCGATGCAATAATAAATGTGTAAGTCTACGATAGACTATGCTGATCGATGGATGACATAGTTCATGATCTACGACGGTCTATTAAGTGTCATCACCATTCCAAGATCATCTATTTAAATCATTTTTAATGTAATTGTTTTCTTCCACAGCCACAAAACATGTGATTATCCATTTAAATCATATTATATTTAATTATTTTCTTCCACCAGCCCAAAAACATGTTACTATTATTTATTTAATTTAATAATTGTCTTTCATAATTCCCAAAACGTGTGATTATCTATTTAAATAATTTTTAATTTAATTATTTTCTTCCATCAGCCACATAACATGTGATAATCTGTTTAAATCTTTTAAAATTAAATTATTTTTTAAAAATTTGTTATTATTTGTTTTAATTTACCCGATGATCCATCGATTCATGTAGTCTAGGATCGATTAATATGTAAAGTCGTCAAAATACTTTGTATAAAATCTAAACATTAGATTTTACTCTTTAGGAAATTAGTCAAGCCACAATACTGTAACTTGAAAAGGCAGACATATTTGATTCGAGTTTTCAAACAAAGGATCAGAACAAAGATGGCAAACATACAATGTTAAAAGAAACTGAACCATAGTTGTATTAAAATTGTTCATTGCATTACATAATAAAATTTGCATCAAAAAGGGAAAAATGAAAGAAGTTTTCTTCTAACAAGATCCTACAAAGAAAGTTTCTTCAGCAATGAACAAATAAAAAAAACTTAAAAACATATACTAAAATAAAACATTTAAACTAAATTATGGGGATGGGGGGGGGGGGGGGGGGGCTGATGTAGTCAGGGCCTTCCATTCTGAGCCTTTTCAGAATTGCCCTCAAGAAACGAGCAATTTGACGGAGCTCCCGCTCCAGGTAGATGCGGTCTTGACCCGGCCCATAGAAAAGCCGGTCCAAATTATTCCTTAGAAGAAGGAGGTCGCGGTGCCTCTGAGGAACACGTCTGATGGGGCGCAGGGGTATCCTTCTTGGAGGCATTTTTCTGATTTGGGTGAAGAAGAAGAAGAAGAAGAAGAGACGATTTCAGATATTTTCGGTTTAGGGAAAACTGAATTGTTGCGTAGAAAGAGGGCCTGTACGTATAAACCTGTAGATTGCGTCCGTTCATATATCCACCCAATGGTAGGTCGACGTGTCTGAAAAGAGAAAACATTTCGTATGCGTATACCAGTGGTTTTTCCTCGTAAAGAGACGTTTTGTACAACTTTAAATAAATGGGAGGGAAACAAGGGAAATAATGATTCATTGCATCGATTGGAGAGATAAGCCGGAAAAATGACCAACATAACGTGTTAGATCATCAATACATATTATCTTATAGACCATATATTATATATACCGTAGACTTTAGATAGTCTATCGTAGACAAAGCTTTAGGTCGATAACAACTGAACGTTAAAATCTACAGAAATGCACATTCATCCCCCAAAACAGTAGCTTTACAACTGAAGCTAAAAAAAAGCCTATTTATGATTTGATGCCCATTCTACACGTGGGTCTTTTGTGTCCGAATTTCTTGCATAGTGAACACCTATTCCTCCTTTTGGACTTGAATGTCTCACCGACGCCCTTAGTGAGTTTGACTTTTTTCCTTTCGAGTTTAGAATCATACGGGGTGGAGAAATTTTGATGTCTACCAATTCATGTGGCACAGTCTATTCAGCCTCCGGAGGGACCACATTAATTGCTTTCGAGTATGCGAGGAGGTAACTTTCAGCTTTATAAATTGGCGAAGAGTAGTCGTAGATGGAGTTACCATAATATTCGCCATCGCCGTACTTTGCTCGGAAAGCTGCCATCGCATGTTCGCACGGTATTTTCATCAAGTCAAATTTTTGATAAGAACAGGTCCTCTTCAAGAGATTGACCTTGGCAGTAATGTTGTTACCGAACACCGTATACTCATCGAGAACCCCGTTTGGATTACCCACATACAAGGAATTGCTCGCACTCTTATTATCCCTTAGGATCCTTTCTGCATAATGCACAAATATGTTCTCTTTACCACCGACAAATGCATGCCGCTCCCTAAACTTTTCACCAATTTTTTAGCAATTGAATTGAATATGTACGACACGGGGTACTCCAGTTCATCCATCAAAATTGAGTTGAGCGACTCGGCGATGTTTGTGGTCATCACATCGTACCTATTGCCCGGAAAGTGTGCTCTACTCCATTTTTCAAAACCAAGCACGTTTTCAAGGACATGAGCTGCCTCGGGGCATTTACTCTTCAATTCCACAAAATTATCGCTAAACTCATCAAAGGAATAAGCCTTTGCCGTGGCGTAGAATAGATATAGATGTTCTCCGCAGTGTTGATTTTTCGCGAAGATTTTCAGCGAGGTGCCTCATGCAAAGTCCGTGATGTGCACGACTGTATACACGGGAGAAGACATTGGCGATGCTAATGTGCCTGTCGGAGATGACGCATAGATCTGGTTCATTTTCTATGATAGACTTCAGCTTCTGGAAGAAGAAGGTCAAAGAAGCATCGTTCTCTTTATCGACGACACAAAAGTTCTCCTGGCTAAATCCCTACTAAATTTGAAAACAGAAAACAAAAAAAAATAGAAAAGAGAACTAAATTTGAAAACACAAAAGCATCGTTCTCTTTAACTTCTTTTTGTTCCATATTCATGATCGAAAATAAATAAAAACAGAAAACAAAAAAAAATTAAAACTAGACGGGTTCGTTTGAGATGAGGGATAAGTGATAATTAATTTTAGGATGAGTCTATTTCATGTTTGATTGAAATAAAACTTTCTATCTTGAACAAGATTTTACTGCAGCTTGAGGTCATTTGGTAATAATCAGTGATAGAAGCAGATATATCTTTCCATATCCCGTACATATATAGATAAAGTAATAAGCCTTCCCCTGTGAAATGAAGCAAACAATTGGTTGTCGGGGTGATGAAAACATTTGACTGTGTGTTATGATTGACTTAACTCTTATTTTTTTTTCTCTTGTTTACTTTTGTAGCTAATATGGCGTTTTTGAGACCTCCATCGATAGAGGGTTTGGATGCTTTATTTTCCTTACGTGCTTCGACAATTTCATCTTAACTTATTTTCTTAAGGGGAAGTATAATTCCTTGGTTGTTAAGAAGCGGTGTGCTGAAAAGGTCCAGATGAAGAAAACGTAAGTTGTTAATTTTGTACGGAGTTATTCACTTTGATTCCTTATATGATTGTGAGCTTCAATCATTTGTGTTACTGGTTTCTTCAGTCTACCTTTAGTTGTTACGTGGTGATCAGTTTCCATTCTATGGCATAGGAGGTTTCTGCTCCTTTTTGTTCTAAATGTTTTATGCCTTCATGCAGATTGGTAATCACTTAGCAGATGAAATTACTCTTATTTCATTTCTTTTCAGTTCATCTTTGTAATCAGTAATCGTGCCAATATGTGTGATATTCATGTCAATTGTCTGAAATATTATCTGCATTTTATTGGAATACTATAGTTGTTCAGTTTATTCATTGTATTTTTCTTTACGGGCTTCAAGACAGAAGCCACTATGTCTCAACCAAGACTGATATTTCTGTTTAAGAATTTAAGCTAGATTAGCTTTTGGTGCCACTCAAAGTGTTTTATTCTTTTAGTTTTCTAGTGGAAGGTAACAATAGTATTCCATGGATATACAGGAACTATACAAGTGCAGCCACAACCATCGATCAACTTGCTTTCTAGGAAATCTAGAAACAAGGTGCATTTTAATTTCTTTGGGATGTTAATGTGAAATCGAGTAGTATACATACTCCATATTGAGCTTTATGTTATTTTTTAAAAAATTTGTCTTGTAATTTTGTCTCTTTGCTTAGTAACTCGACTAACTCAGAGTACCAAAAGTTCCTCAAAGTCTTGTCCCTGATTGTAGTAGTAGTGTCTTTACCACAAATTGGCCATGGGTATTTTTCTTAATTTTTATTTTTGACATTGTTTCGTTTTGATTTTGCTTCAGATCCAGCCTTGTCTCACTGCTGTTACATGAGTAAGTGATGGTTTGAAGGGACTCTACAGTGAAAAATTGAAGCCACTGGAACGAACTTACCGCTTTAATGATTTTGCATCTCCGACTCTGGTGAGTGGATGAAGAAGCATACAGATTATGTATTAATAGTAGTACTTTCAACAACTTTATAGATGTTAAACTTGTGTTTGTGAATGCTTCTTTTTGTTTGTTTTCACAGACGGAGAGAGATTTTGATGCCAAGCCTATGGTCATGCTTTTGGGTCAACACTCGACAGGAAAAATCAATTTTATCAAACACTTGCTAAAGTGCAATTATCCAGGTTAGTACTGATGGCTGGTTGGAATTCTTTATTTAGTTCCAGGTTATCTTTTGAATTGCTAGATGAGCTTAGATGATGCATCCTTTTGCCAATGAATAAAGTATACTTGGTGCTTAGATTTATGGATGTTTTTCGTGTGTAGTTTATTAGGACAACTATCTAATCATCTCATTATATTTCTTAAGTTTTTTTTATAAGGAGCAATATAATTATCTCATTTAGGGGTATTTGTGTAGGATATTGGTAAGTATAGATAGACATAAGTTATTGTTCAAAGAATGTTTCACATGGATATTTGTACTTGGAGTAGAGAGAAAGTACCTTTTCAGTTGAACTGATATCAGATGAGTGCAGGCCTTTCTGTAGTCTTCAACTTTTGAACTACTTTTATCTACCCGTGTGGTTAGTTTAAAGCTGTCTGAGCAGGGATTATTGATAAAACATAAAGATGTTCTCTTCTATATCTTGTCCTCTTATCTCTGTGGAATTAACAAAGGTATCTGTGATATCCTGATTATTTTGAATCAAATGTAACTAATAGGAAGCAGTTTCATGCATATTAACATCAGTGATAGACCGAAACTAGTTTCAACATTAGTTTCATTTTTCTGGATTCTTTTGCAGGATTTTCTACACATCGATGAGTATCCTCCAGCACTAACCAGGGTTTTAACATTCCGTCAGCTTTAGTCAGGTTTCCCGAGATCAAAACAAAGATAAATTTATTTGAGGATAAATCTGTGTACAAGTCACCTATCTTATTTAAGTTGCAGGTACCAATTTTTAAACATGTGAAGCTCTGATGTAGTATGTTAGTGTATTGAATATGCATTATGCTAAGCATCCCCTTCTTTTTCAGGAAGAAAGCCATGTTCAATGGTACTCCTGATTTTAGCATGCCATACAATGTCATCACAATTACATGCACTGTATTCTCTCTATATTTTGGATCCCTACTTAATGCACTACATAGGCGTACTGAAGAGGAGGAGAGGCTTCTGAAAAGTAAAGGTAAAATTTTCTCCGGTAATGACTAATGCCTTAATTCTGAAAATTTGAGTGAACATTTAGCTAGGATTCTACTGGATGGTGAAAGTAGTCTTTCTCAATTGGATTTGCATGGATATATAATTATCTCTATGCAGTCGACTTATTATCTTTATGTCCAAAAATAGAAGCACAATATTTGTTACCAACTTGTTGGAATTAGGCTATTGTTATTGTTTCACCGAGTGTGATGGTGTTCCCAAGCTTCTGCTTAGCCTGATTGATATTTATTTCAGTGTAAGGTTCATTTTCCTTGAACAACAAATTATGTAGATTAGAATGAAACGGATGCAAATAGAACCAAATGAATAAAGAGAATCTGTATAGCTTAAAGTCTTGCACAACTAATTTGATGTAGAATTGTAGTTGATATAGGTTAAGTTCGTGTTTCCGATATTGATCTTGATATTATTTGGTTTAACAGTTGAATGAAATTGACAAGGATAGAGACAGTATTCTTATAGCTAACACCAACGAAATTGAATGAAGTTAATTATATGATTTGTGTAATTAAATGTGTGTTTCAGTTTCAGATATTGATCTTCATATTTGTTTCCTTCCTGCCTAAAGATACCAAGGCAAGTGGTCTGATAGGCGTGCTACTGTCCACCTTTTTATTGTTCCTTCGTAGCCTTGCTGGCTCAGATTGCATTCTTGCTTACATCTTTTGTTATTTTGCGTTGCCAGAATTTGGTTGAGGAGAAGGATAAGAAAGTGAAGGAGTTACAAGATAAAATTGTTGCAGTCAATTTTACCCCAGAAAGCAAAATGGGCAAGATGCTAATGGCTAAATGTAGGACACTGCAGGAGAAAAATGAAGAGATTGGAAACCAGGCTAATGAAGGAAAGGTATTAAATGATTTTCTTGATGAGTGAAGTGTATAAAATATGATCTTTCCCATCTTGTTCTCGTCTTTGCCAAGTACTCTTTCAGTCTCCTGTTTCTTTGATTGCTATTACATTTAAGCATGGTTTTTGGTTGGATCACTGCATTTTACAATTCGAATTACAACTTTACATCCCAATTCAAATTGGCTTTTCCTTAAGGTTGTATTGTCTTTAAGGTAGTAAATCTGAAAAAAATGCTTGAATTGTTGCAGTGCCAATAAATGGGTCCATTTCTATCAGAGCATAGATAAACCAGCAGGAGCAGGACACAAGAATGGCAAATGGCATGTACTCCATGCTCTTTGTGCTGATTAATGATAGAAAGAGGAGATACATAATGATGGAGAAGATGAGATGCAACAAAAATATTGTAGCGGAGTTAAAACTGCCACCAATTATTATTTTTTAAGTACTAACTTCATATTGTAGTGGTTCAAAACTCCCACATAATTTTCTAAGGAAACAAACTAGTATTTTATGGTGGGATTTATAGAACACCACAGTATTTTTTTTTTGTGACATTGTGATCATATTGTGGGGGTTTATAAACTCCTGCAATAATTTTTTTTGAAACGTTAATATCATATTGCGAGGGTTCTAAGTTGTCACTTATTAACTTAAAAAAATCCCTCAAATTCAAATTTCATTTTGTGGCAGACGTTAGGGAGGTTTCGGAAAACCGCCACAATATTGCTCGTGGCATGGCTTATTGTGGCACTTTTTGAAACCACCACAATTCTTTTTGTTGCGGTCAAAAACCGTCTCAAATTGACAAAAAGCCCGCCATAATTTACCAGCTTTTTTGTAGTGTCTGTGTATTATTCTTATTTTTCTTTTACCTGTGATTTGCTTAATTCTGTTGGATTCATAACAATCTTGAAATAGAAGTTGTGTAATGATGTAATTAGGTTGAGAGCATGTCTCTCAACATAACACATCATTTTCCTGGAAAAAAAATACATTTTATCAATTTAAGTAGAGTTAAGGTAAAAACATGGGCAATCCTCAGACTATGTATTATTATTATTATTATTTTTATTGTCTATTTTCATACTTTTTTTGCACGATTTTTTTAAGAAACAATAATTAATTGAGTAGTTTACGACACTATCAATATTGATTGATACCTAGACTTAGATTTTGAAAATGAGTTAAGGGAATAAAAAATTCAGTTATTGAGGTTAAAATAGAAAAATAAATTATTCTCTTCTTTTGATATGTTAAATATAACCAATATAAATGAAAAATCTTATTTTTCGAAATATTACCTGCCATCAAAATCAAGTTATATACAAGAGCTAGTTCATTACCATTATATTATATGAGGAGATACAAACAAGCTAAGGTAAGTTAATTACAATAATTATTTTTGGATTAATCTATTGAAAGTAGTATATATAAAATTATAAATACAAGCATCAAGTAGAAAAAAAATACCAAAGTTAGATTTTATTTTTCACTTAATATTTCATATTCGCATTGAAAATTTGTAGATAAATTTGAGTAAAAATGCTGAAAGTTTTATATCGTAATGTGCATGCACTAAATTGAAAAGGTGTGTAAACACAATCATCGCCAAGAAAAATATCAAAGTTAGATTTTATTTGTCTTTCTTTTAGCATTTGATATTCACACGGAAAATCTATAGTTAAAATTGAATTAATTGGCTTGGAATTTTTACTTCAAATTGTGGCCTTACACGTTTCATATTTGTATTTTTTACTCTCTTCGGACTATTTTATTTATTATCCTTATTAAAAATAGATGATTCATAATATTTTTGACGAATATAAAGAAGACAAAATTAAAAAACAGTACTTCATACTTATGAATACATATTTAATCTTCAATTAATTAACATATGCATAATTATAGTCTTTTGCTAGTGAACATTCACAAGTTTATCAAAAAATTTAATTATCTCAATGTTCGAATTTACTTATCACATTTTGACTTGAAATATCTATTACAAAAACAATAATTAATATTATAATTTTATCATATTATCTCTATTAATTAATATTTAATAATGCGCATTGAAAAATCATTTGGAGAATAAGACAATAAGTAATTAACACTAAAACTAAAACGTAAAAAGAGAACAATTCCTATTAATTAGTATAAATAACATAAATACCAATCTGTAAGAAGTAATCACACTCACTCCCACTTTTCTAATTACTTTATTCTCTCTCCCTATTAATATACATAACATAACCGACATATACATAACATTCTGTGTATATGTGAAATTTTTATAATATGTTTAGGAAGTTGAGATTTTTTGTAATATTGAAAACATAAGTTGTGTATTCGTGTAATTTTTAGTATTAATTAACGAGCGAATTCTTCTTATGTTATTTGGGTCGGTGTCGGGTTGGGCCAAACCAGCCCGATTGATGGGTTTAAGTCGGGTTTCTGAAAATACATATTTCTTCTATTTTTCTTTAATTTGAGATTCCACTCGGAATCTTATACTTATATAAAAAAAAATTAATACAGTCATAATTACTATAATAATTTATTACTTTATGCTTTGCCAAAGTTAGCATCGGCTCATACATCATTGGGAAAGGGTTATCCTAGGATAATTAATCCCAGGATTAGTTATCTCGGGATTAGTTATCCCACCATTTATTAGGGATAACTTATCCCATCAATATGGTGTAAATGGTGGGATAAGTTATTCCGATCTTGACAACCAAACGGTGCACTAAAATGTTTATCCCGAGACTATTTGATTTAGTACATTACACCAAACAACCCCTAAGAGAATGTAAATCCTAAACTGGCGGTTGGCATCTCAGAGAATATCAGTCCTAAACTGGCGGGTGACATCTCATAATCTTATGCTAGCCACGTAGTTCTGGAACTTAGGGACTGCTTTTAAGGACCTAGTCCTAGCTGACGGGTAAGCCCCTATCCCTAGGTTTGCTCGATTCTAAATCCTACTCCCAACTAAACTGACACTGATTACTGGACTGAACTAAGCTTAACTGGACAAACAACTGATCATAATAACTGACTAAATAGTAATGCTCATGGTATATCTGAAATTATTTCGAAGATACTGAAATTATGTATACAGCTAAGTATTGGGTGTTCATAACCCACCAGCACTGAAAGGAAATAACGATAAGAACATCTACAAGCTTTGAAAATCATAATAGGGAATCATTATTCAAAATCCCTCACTTTGGCATTTCATCAAACACATGGAGTTTAAGACTTTAACATAGGGATTCTTTTAAACATGATGAGGTAGCATGATCATATGAAAAAATCATAAGTAAAGGATTTAACGTGAAAATTTTACCATTTAAACGTGTAAAGGCTCATTCCATCAAAACACTTGTAAACTCAATGCATAAATCAAAATTAATAAGAGCTTCGTGGAGATAATTCATCATAACATGTAAAATTCATCATTTAGAATATAAAAATGGATTCTTGGACTCCATGGATGAAAAGGGCCCATAGATGAACATCACACATACCTTAAACCCTTAATCTTGAAAGAAGAATACCAATCTTGAAGCTTTCTTAAAGGTTCTTGGATTTTGAAAGCTTAAATTCTTGGTTTCCTGGGAGAGGAAGGAATGGAATTTGATTTTCTTGGGAGATGGTTATGGTTTCTTTGTTAAGAGATTTGAGAATATGGGTAAATAATTCCCAATTGAAACTTTAAGTTGTGGATTTACGAATTGATTTGATGGGAAAGGACATAACTGCCCCTCAAGAGATTAAATTTGTAACTAGAACATGGTTTAATGGGTCACTGCAATGCGATGAGGAGTCCATCGCTATATGAACCACAACGCGATACTATCGCGGTTATCTTCTAGAATCGAAATCCAAACATGACCAATCCTCATCCAAAAAATCCGAACCTTCCCCGAGATATGCTCCTTACACCCCTGAACATGAATTAACCCAAAAACCTACGTGTCGAGTCGGGAAGACTCATTTAAAGTTTCTCAAAGTTAAGACGCCAAAAATAATACTAAGTCCCCAACACTTAGAGAAATTTTCAGGCTTTAAACCTCTTATACATGTAACTAGGAGTTGAACTGAGCTAAGAAAAGTATGGGCTATTACATTAATAGATCTTGCGCTCTATCTCACGATATAAATACTAAAGAAGGGAGACTTTCCTAAAATGTCTCATCCATAAGTGTGGCATGCTTCACAACCATGAATAAGACTCTACTTAACGCGACTTTTAGACACCCTAGGACACCTTAAACCTTGTGCTCCAATACTATGTTTCTCATGACCTGGAACTACCCCCTAGTCATAACACGGTGTAAGGACCACAAGTAACCCTAAGCTAACTCATGATCTGGCACCAGCTGAGCACTGAAAAAAGGTAAAAAATGACTATGCGGAAGTCATAAAAAATATATCTAAAAGTCAAAAAAACATCAAATGTAACTGAAAACATAACTAATTGTTTGACTATCTGAAAACCTCTAAAACATGAGAAATGATGGGACAAACCCCTAACTAACTCCGACTAACTGATATAAAGTAAGGTACTAAAAATAACAATTGATAACTAGTCCTAGATTAATAGGAATCACCACAACTACTGTTGGATGGAAAAAGAACGAACTAAGTATGATCTAGGAACTGAGAATTTGAACCTATGTAATGAGACAACATAGCGCAAAAGAGAGTGTATGATTAGTACTTTTAATGTAATGGTATGTGAAATATAAGTTAGCTGATATACATGTAAACTAAGCATGAATGCATGAACATGAAAATCAAATGCAAGACCAAGTATAACATGTACTGAAATAATTTGAATAACTGGATCACTGATATACTGAACACTTGGTCATGCAAACCTGAACTGATCATAATATGAATGTTGAACTGAAAACTGTAGGACATAATTACAACCGACATACCCCAACCTAAGCTAATAGGGATCCAACCTATAACCCTAATTGGAAGGGTGTTAATACCTTGCCAAGGGTACTAATACTGGCTGGCTTGGATCTACTAATCTGATGTCCCAAAGGATCGGGGTGCCAAGCCTAAACTGATAGGTGACCCCTGAGAGGGTGTCAATCCTAAACTAATGGGTGACCTCTCATAACCTGTGCTAACAACATAGTTCTGGAACTTAGTGACTGCTACTAATGACTCTGCCTAACTAACGGGGGAGCCACCATCCCTATGTTCACTCGGTGCTAAGTGTTACTCCCAACCGAATGACTTAGAAGTATAATTAAAGAATGTACTGATAAAAGTTTAACATGATTCAAAATGGATACATGCACTGATACGCTCGATATGTTAATGCTTTGAATTTTATAATACAAGCATGATTGGGATAACTTGTAACCTAAAAACTATAGCATGCATAAATATTTAGGTATCAGATGTTCATAACCTACCAACATTGAATGATACATTAAATGAGATAACATCATCAAAATATTATAGAAAATTTCATGGTTTAAAACCCCAAAATACAACATCTTATTATGATAAGGGTTTTATGATTTCACTGTGAGAAACCTTAAATTTATGGAATAACATGAGTTCATAGTTGGTTTCAAACATTGCATGGATAATTCTAAAATAATTCATGATTTTCATGGAACCCTAAGCAAGATGGATGAACTTGGAAATTAAAAAGAGAGTCCTTGGGACTCAATAAGTGAAAGGGGCCCATTGATGAATATCCTAAATACCTAAAGTAGAAGCTTTGGTGAAGTCCTTGAAGTTGATCATGTTCTTGATAATCCCTAGTTTGCTCTTGAGGAAGAAAATAATCACTCATTTTTGGCTTTTCTGAGTTAAATTATGATTAATGATGGAATTAGTGATATTGGGTGTTTTATAACCCCCCTCCTTAGGAAGCCTAAACGATGTGGGTTAGGATTTTAAAGGAGTGGGAAAAGACTTAAAAGCCCTTGAAAAATCAAGTAGGAATCTGTGTTCCCAATCGTTATGACTCACCCTACGACCTGTGACATCTGGTTATGAGTCGTAGTCTAAGTCATACCCTGGGGTCCTGGGACTTTGGCTCCTTACTACTCTAACTACGACTTACCCCTAACTACTCATTATGACTAACTATGAGTCGTTAGGTGGAGTCATAGTTCGAGGCTTGGATTTTGGTTATACACTATTATGACTACGACTGCGCTACTAACGACTTGTTATGTATGACTATGAGTCATTAAGTAAAGTCATAGTCTGAATCTTGAGTCTTGAGTCATTCACAGGTTAGGCTATAATTCTATATTACGACTCGTAAGGTCTGACTACGAGTCTTATGCTGGACTCATAACTAAAGTACTGGGTTCTTGGTGGGACACTATTGTGACTATGAGTCCCTTCTTATGACTTGTAGTCACTGATTATGAGCCGTAAAGTTGAGTCATAGTTACTGGGATCATAACTTGAGGCCTTTACTGGAGTGATTACGACTCATGCGTGGTGATGACTTGTTACCTAAGTCGTTGTCACAATAGTGTGTCAGGCCCTTAGGGGAAATTTTCCTCAACTTTTTGCCATGACATCGGATTAAGATGAGACTTTAAGCGTTGGAAATATAACTTAGTGGCCTATCTCATGAGGGGTATAGATCTTGAAAATTTAGGGTATTACAGGTTTAATCAATACAATTGGAAATAGAGGGAAGGGAATTAAGGTTAGAACTTCTACAAGATAACAACTAGAATAAGTTTGGGTATAAAGATAGGAGTAGGGATCATGATGGTGGTTGGAGAAGAAAATATTACTACAATGAAAGGAGTGACCTTTATATTCCACTTAGGAATTTTGATGCATTTTCAAGCAATTCGAAGATGGAGGCTATGTTGGCAAAGATTGCAAAAAGGGTACAGAAAATAGAAGACTGCCTTAAAGAGATTAAAGCAGAAGATATCCTTAGGAATGGTAAGGCATATATTTTGAGTATAAATCAGAAAGTTGAATCACATGCTACTGCCATCAAGCAGCTTGACCAACTGAATATGTATAAGATGACTGAATTAGAAAGAAGATTTTTGTAGCATTGAATATGCATCAACAGAGTACACTCCCAAGCAACACCATCAAAAATCTAAATAATAATGGAAATTTCTTAGCGATTAATACCTAAAATGGTATTTATGCCCGTGATTGTAGATGATGTGGTAGATCTGGTGATTGTCGTTAATGATAAGGTGGTTGCACCTGAAGAAGTGATGGTTAATGAGAATGCACCTGAAAATCTTTGAGTTGGTGATCATGAGGCCAAGGCAATAAAGAGGAAGGATAAGAAATTCCCGTAAGTATTGAATTTTATTCCATGACCTCCACCTTCTTTTCTATAAAAATTGAAAAAAAGGCCGAAGAGGGAAAATATTGAAAGTTTATTTCTATGCTGAAAGAGTTGATGGTGACTATCCCACTAATTGAGGAACTTAAAAAAATGACAAGTTACGTGATGTTTATGAAGGATTTGGTAACTAAAAAGTGGACAGTGAGTTTTGATCCTACGGACAAGGTGCACAATTGTAGTGCAATAGTTTATATATATCATGTTGATTAAAAATATTACCCAAGAGCATTCACAATTTTATGCATTATTGGGTGTTTCAACTTTGCAAAGACTCTGTGATTTGGTTGCAAGCATTAACTTGATGCCGCTAGCAGTTTAAAAATAACTGGGGTTAGGGTCACCCAAACCAATTTCGATGAGACTTCTTATGGCGGACCACATTGTGAAGAAGCTAGTGGGAATCTTGTATGATGTTTTAGTAAGGGTCGTATCTCTTTTATTTCTAATTGGTTTTTTCATCCTTGACTATGAGGTTGACTTTGATGTTCCCATTATCTTGGGAAGGCATTTCCTTATAACTAGACAAGCATTGGTTGATATGGAAACTGGGTAGATAAAGTTTTGGTTAAATAATGAACAAGTTTCCTTTAATCTATACTAGTCCATGAAGCATCCAAAAGACATGCATTTAATTTTTGTTATAAATACAGTCGGTGAGGATGATTAGGCAGCTCATATTAAGGAAAGACTTGGCATTGAGTCCCTAGCAGTAATCATTATAAATTTTGAGAGTTATGGTATTGATGACCGATGAGATAGTGAGAACACTTGAATATAGGGGTTCATATACTTATACACTAAGAACTTAAATATAGATTTAAAAATAGAGAGAACCTAGCGGCTCAGCTTCTATTAAGGAGACCCTAATTTTAGAGCACAAAGATCTTCCATTCCATCTTTGCTACACATTCTTGGGATCCAACAACACTTTGTTGATTAATATTAAAGCCTATTTGGTTGATTAGAAAGTTGAGGGTCTAGTTTCTATGTTGTAGAAGTTCAAAAGGGACATTAGGTGGTCCACTGCTGATATCATTAGAATTTTGCCTGGAATTTGCACATGCAAAATCCAACTTGAACTGAATTGTGTGCCTAGTATTTGAGCATCAATGGAGGTTGAGTCCGCCTATGCAATAGATGGTGAATAAATAAATTATTAAGTGGCCAGATGCGGGTGTGGTTTATTTAATTTCTGATAGCAAGTAGGTATGCTAGGTCCAATATGAGCTGAAGAAGGGTAAAATCAATATGGTTCCAAATGAGAAGAATGAGCTTATTAATAGTGATGCTATTCATGGGTTGTCATGCGTGCAGACTTGTTGGAAGAGGTTGGTATTTTTTTCTTGATGGATATTTAGGTTATAATCAGATTACTACTACCCCGAATGATCAAGATAAGACCATTTTCACTTATCCATATGGGATATTCACATTTAAGGGGATGTCTTTTGGTTTTTTGTAATGTACCCGCAACCTTTAAATGTTGCATGATGGTTATATTTTCTAAAGTGGTTGAGGGCACTATTAAGGTATATATGTATGACATCTAGATTATGGATGACTCATTTGATGATTATTTGGCACATCTCACCAATGTTCTGAGGAGATGTAGGGAATGCAACTTGATTTTAAATTGGGTTATGTGTCACTTTAAAGTTAAAGAACGAATTGTTACAATGCGAACCAGGGTCTGGCCGTGAAGGGTATCTCAAGTAAGTTGTAGACCGGAGAGCACTCCCTTAGCCTAATCTAATAGAACATTATATAAGCATAGCAGCAAAATTTCAAACATATCACAAGATAGATAAGTACGACTCAAAAGAGCTCTAAGAATTCAACAACCAATCCCAAGTCCATAGTAATTCCCAATAAACCTCTAATAAAACCAAAGATAGTCTGGTCAAGATATTCCCCCGACCATAGCCAAAAAAAAGAGTCAAAACATAAAAAAAACCAAAGCATGAAATGGGGTATTTCGAAAGATGGAAGCTCACCACTTCAGTCTGACTCACGAGCTGTCCCTCGATCACCTAGTCACTGTGCGAAGGAGTAGAAGTATGGCCAGTTACTGCATTACGTGGATATACAACATCTGAAGAAGGTTAGCAGTTGGAGAACTAGTATGTAACTCGGGGATAAAGGATAAAATAATGACATGATCCATAATACATAAACCATTAAAACCAATGCACAATATCAAATGCAATACATACAAATATATATGACATAACGGGAAAGGGAACAAGGCTTAGCATGAACTTTAAAACCTTAACCTGGATTATGTAGCTTGACTGTCCTAAAAAGGCAGACAAGGGTTATATGGGTTATATGCATTTGATCTTGTATCGACTTTTGGAAGTTGGAGTTTAGAAGCCCTTTGATATTTTTTTCTTCTGCGAGCGATCAATGTCCAAGTATCACCCTTCTTGTTGTCGGAGAAGTCATTTTTCATGGATTTTCTCTTTGTTTTCTTCAAGGTTGGAACCCCAATTGGTTCAAACCTCCCAAATTGTAGTATGGTGATTTCTTCAACTTTTGGTGATTCCACAGAATGCATGGCTTGTAGAGCTTTTAAAATTGAACCTTTTTTGTGGTCCAGTTTGGTGCTAACATGACTTTTGTCAACTATATCACCATCATCAATGATGATCTTTCCCTCTTGCATCAATGTCATGATCTTTTCCTTCAGGACAAAATATTTTGTGGTGTGATGACGAACAATGTGGTGAAATTTATAGTATTTAGGATCGTCGACTTTGTTTGATTCTTCAGGTCGCTTTGACTTAGGAAGTTCAATGACTTCTTTGGCTAGCAACTCGTTTAGAATCCCAGGAATATCAGATTCGGGAAAAGGATATACCCTTGTTTGTAACTCCTTCAAGGTTGGTTGATTTTTCACCTCTCACATGTGTTGCTTCGAAGCTTTCTCTTTTAAATTTTTTCTTGTGGAGGACTTCGTAAAACTCACAGTTGTCATCATAGATTCCCCAATTTGATCTTCAGACGAGTCTTTGAATTTTGTGACTTTTTTCCTAGGATCAAAAATAGGTGACTCCATTATATGACTTGCAATACTTAGCTTCATGTCATGAGCACACGTAGATAATTCTTCAAAAATTTGAGGCTTAATTCCTTAGAGGATATACACAAGGCCCCAACGCATCCCTTGAATGCAAATTTCAATCATGGAAGTTTCAGAAAGTTGATCCTTGCAATTGAAGCTCAATGTTCACCAACGATTTATGTAGTCCACTACAGGCTCATCTTTAATTGTCTTGTGTTTGTCAATTCCATCATGTTGACCGTACGACGGGTGCTGTAGAAATGATTTAGGAACTGACTTTCTAATTGCTCCCAACAATTGATTAATTCAGACTCCAAGTCCGTATACCAATCAAAAGCGTTGTCTTTCAAAGAGCGAACAAACTGGTTGACAAAAACATCACCATATGTACCAGCACTGCTACAAGTCTCAAAGAAATGAGCGATGTGTTGCCTTGGATTTTCTTTTCCATCAAATTGTTGAAACTTTGGCGGTTGATATCCAACTGGCATTGGTAAGCCCTCAATTCATCTAGAATACGGCTTTGAGTATCCTACGAAACTTTGTGATGGACCACCATATTGTGCCTTGATGGTGTTTGCAATCATATCTTGCAGTTGTTGAACTATTAGAGTAGCCACTGAAGCAGATCGATCAACACATTTTTGTGACTTGACTTAATGAGAGATTCACCATCAACTTTTTCTTGCGGTATTAGATTATAATTTGACTCTCCAGGATTGTAAAGATCTAACTTGCTCATAAGTTGGGTGATTTGATGATCTTTCTCATCAACAGACTTCTTCAAGGTTTCAATGATTTTCTCCATCATTGCAAACTTCTTATCCATGTCAGATGCATCAACCATGAAGGTGTTGATTTTCGTTGAAGTTGGAGAATTCGTTAAGTCCTCAGATTCTCCAAAGTTGCAGACATTTTCAGACAGTCCATTTGATAATATAGACGCAAAGTTGCCCATGGGGGTTGTAGTTACTGCCAAAATTTGAGATTTTCTCCTTTTTATCGTCTCCAAAAAGGTGAAGTATTGGGATCCATCCAAAGCAAAAACGTTGACATTGCGTCGATTGATGGGGCCAACAAGTGTGATCTCAGTAAACGTGGTAGTAGTAGACTTCTTGCACGAAACTTCATTGATTTTTCTGAAGTCCATTGTAGTAGTTGAATTTGTGATTTTTCAATTTATAGAAGGAAGAGATGAAGAGCGGAACTGGTCCTACTGGGTGTGCCAAAATTTGTTCGCAATAAATTTTCGTTAAAGTGCTAAAAATTAACTGCAAGAAAAAATGAATAAAAAAGAAAATAATAATTTTATTAATATGAATCTTGTGAGTACAATTCTGTGACTCTCTTGATTCCTCTCTCCTACTTAGAAATGATCTGAGGGCCTTCAGTAGCGTATTTCTCGAATCGTTGGATGATTTTGACTCCTTGAGACGTATTTCAATCGTTGGAGATATCGGAAGGTGTTTTGTCGCTTTGGAATAATATCCGAGAAGAACTCCGTTGATTGCTCCTAACAAGAACTTGATAGTCAATGCCGACGTTGTCAATGCTTGTCAAAGTCCTCTTTTCTCAAAATCTCCTTTAGAATGTTATGTTATCCCCTATTTATAGTTGTGGGGAGTAGGTTTGGTTGCTTGTGATTGGCCGAAATATGTCACTTTGACACTTGGCGACTTTTGACTGCTTCTTGAATTGAATGAGATTTCCACATCATTTGGACACATGGCGTCACCTCGTTGGTCTTTAATTTGACGAAGATGTCACGTTACTTGATGAGTTTGGGCTTCAAAGTGAGATGAACCTTGATGAGGAATAAAATAGGCTTATTATTTTTTAAACCCAAAATAATTTTAGACCCAATAAAATATGGATCAAATTCAAATTTTATATAAATTTGATCCAATAAATTTTACGTGTCTACAAAACTATATAAAACAAAATGACACTTGTACCCTTTTCATACTCTCTCTCTACTTCTTCATTTATTTATTTACAAGAAGCAAAAGAACTTTTGGGACATCATTAAAAACGTTACTTGAGTTTTGTTCTTTTCCAATGATTTTTTTAATTTTTTGTTCTTTTCATTTCTTTTTTTTTTTCTAATATCTAAAGAAGAAACACAAAATCCAGGATATAAAAGAATGAATATTAGAAATAATAAATAATGGATCTTTTGCTTTATATATATATATATATATATATATATATATATATATATATATAAACATTTGAAAGTGAAGTAAGATTGTTTTTGTTTTAAATGTTCAATTTTCAATAGAACAAAATTACAAATAAATTTTAACCAAAAAAATTAAATAATTATTAGATCAACTAAATTTAGAAATATATATGAATATTAAGAAAATGTAATTTAAAATAGTTACTGTGTTTTTTTTGTTTTCAATTGTGCTGAAAAATTATTATGACTTAAACAAAAAAGAATTTATAAAATATTTTGCTCACACATATTCTTTTAGATAATTTAAATTAATATAATCTTAAAATTTATTCAAAAGTATGTTTTTGATTTCTATTTAAATAAAACATGTAAACTTAAATAAAGTATCCTATTCATTTTGTCTGGAATAATACAATATATCTTTGGTTCATCTCTTATCTTTTACTGCTTTTTTTTATTGCTTTATACTTTTTTTATTCAATTTAGTATGTATATATTTAAATTTTTCCTAATATTTTTATTTTTATTAAAAATTATTTTAATATTTTTAATACTCAGACCTCACTAATGGGATTGCATTATTTTTTTGTTGTTGTTATTGTTGTTTGGTGTTCTTTTATACTCAATTGTTTGTTCAAATGTTATTTCATATCTTGAAATTCTCTCTCTCCCTCTTTCTCTCTCTCTATATATACATATATTGTAATTTCTTCTATTTTTATTATTTATTTTTAAATTTTCATAAGTTATATGATGACTACTCAATTTTAATATTTTATTGATAATAAATATTTTATTAACTTTAACTATGTATAGTATGGTGAAGTAAAATAATCAAGTTAATCCTCTTTTTTAATGAATACAAATTGGACAACCACTTAATTATTTTAATAATTAATGGATTAAATATAATAATAATAATTTTTAAATAAAATTATTAAAATTTTATTTTACATAATATAAAAAAAACAAAAGAATAAAAATTATCATAGAAGAAAAAGAGTAAAATAGATAAAATAATTGAAGGATTAGTAATAATTCCATAGAGGGTATAGACTATTCAAGATAAGAATAAACATGTATGTAAATTTGTTAAAAATTAAAATAATATATTAGGTAGAGTGTATGTTAGTAAATGAATGATAATAAAGGGGGAGGGGGTGTAGGGGTATTTTATATGAACTACATTTGACCTAGATTTCCAAGAATGGAATACGTAGGCGGCCTATGGTGGCTTCGGTCAATCCCTTACAAAATTTATCTTTCCATCCTATGGTGGAACGACGTTTGATATGATTCCTACCTCAATGGAATACATAAGCACCACACTGGTTCGATCGTACAAACTAGGATAAATTTTTGAGAGGATCTCAATTATCAAGAGGATCTTTCTCAAGTTATATGGAGATGACGTTGAAGTATGTAACTGGGGGCATAAATTTTTTATAAGATCTCAAAAATTTCACAAGAACTTGACATTTGTTGTAAAGTTAAACACCAGATGTTGCTAATGCAAAAATAGGCGCATAGTTTTTTAGAAGTTCTCACAATTCAAGCTACGCTACACCAGAAAGAACTAAAGTATTTCACATTCTAGACTGGGACAAAATTTTTAGAAGACCTCAAAATTTCATACTAAATGATGTCATAAGTTACAAAGAAGTTCGAGGGTTCGTAAACTTGGGCAGAATTTCTAAGAGAGATCCTAAAAATTTCCACAACAACTGTACTTCAAGACTGCAAATCGATGATCAACAAGGACCATCAAGAGAGCAAGGCAATACCAACATAGTCAGTCACTCAAAATTAAGATTTTTTCTTTGGATGAAGGAATAGTGTCATGAAGTTGACAAGGCTAGGAATATTAAAGGACATTATCAAACCTATCGTGGCCTTGCCATGATAAGCCAAACACCTTCTCTTCTTCCTTTTTTTCTTGATTTGTATTTATAATACTTTTTTATGACCTCGAATACTGTCTCTGATTTTGAAGGGAAATGATCGATCGTAACAATTGAGATATGGAGATATTATTCAAAGCACTATCTCCAAATCATCATGAGTCAAACAACTTTATCTTTAAACTCTATCTTCTGTTACATTTTTGGCTTTGTTACAATAAATATTTATGTTATTAATGAGTGTTATTTATGTTATGCAGGTGATGTATGCAAGACTACCTCTAATAACTAACACAAACCAATCCTCTCTAAGTTTGAGGATCCAATCCAGAAGCTTAGGATGTGCACAAGTCCTTTTAGGAATTTTTAATTCAAAGGATGAATTTCAATAAATCAACTTCTATTTTTCTTATATATTAGGGTTTTCTACTCTCCAAGAAGCTTATTAAATTGTTATCCCATTCAAGGTGACACATCTTGTTATATTTGGGTCATCCAGCCCTATCAGGAGGACATACCAAATCGTCACTTGTTCGAGGTAACACATCTTATTATTTTTGGGTCATCCACCCTTTTAAAAGGACACATATGTTTATATTTGGTTTTTCCATCCGCTAAGAGGATGCATTAGACCATTGTCTTATTTGAGACATGTTATTATGTTATGGACCATCACCTCCTTCAGAGTGACATGTTGTTATGTTATGGACCGCCACCTCCTTCAGAGTGACATGTTGTTATGTTATGGATCGCCACCTCCTTCAGAGTGACATGTTGTTATGTTATGGACCGTCACCTCCTTCAGAGTGACATATTGTTAAGTTATGTATAGTCACCTCCTTCAAAGTGACATGTTATTTTATTATGGAGCGTTATCTCCTTCAGTGTGACATGTTATAATGTTATGGACCATCACCTCCTTTAGAGTGGCATATTATTATGTTATGGACCGTTACCTTCTTTAGAGTGACATGTTATTATGGAATGTCATCTCCTTCAAAGTTACATATTATTATGTTATGGACCGTCACCTCCTTCTGAGTGACATGTTGTTATGCTATGGACCGTCACCTTCTTCGGAGTGACATCTTGTTATGTTATGGACCGTCACCTCCTTCGAAGTGAATGTTATTATGTTATGTACTGTCACCTCCTTCAAAGTGAAATACTATTATATTATGGACCGTCACCTTCTTCAGAGTGACATTGTTATTATGGACCGTCCCACCTTCAGGGTGACATATTATTATCTTATGAACCTTCACCTCCTTCAAAGTGACATATTATTATGTTATGGATCACCACCTCCTTCAAAGTGACATATTATTATGTTATTAGACTATCACTTCCTTTAGAGTGACACGTTATTATATATATTGGAATCTCCTTTAACCTAATATGTTACTACATTATGAATTTTCACCTTCTTCAGTGTGGCGTGCTAAAATAAGGTTTGCACAATTGCCCTTATATTATATTTGCTATAAATAAGTTTGGTGGGTGATTAAGAGACACGTTGGACCATCACTCGATTAAAAGTGGAATGTTATATTTAAATGGGTGGTCCTCCCTTCAATGAGAAGAGGTCGGACCAGCACTCTATTTAAAGTGGAATGTTACATTTAAATTGGGCCATCCGTCCTTTAGTGAGACATGTTGAACCATCACTCCATTCAAAGTGGAATGTTACATTTAAATTAGTTCATCCACCCTTCAATGAGACACGTTGAACCTTCACTCTGTTAAAAGTGGCATATTATATTTAAACGGGTCGTTCGTCCTTCAATCAGACACGTCGGACTGTCACTCCATTCAAAGTGGCATGTTACATTCAAAATGGGTTGTCCACCTTTCAATGAGACACGTTAGACCGTCACTCCATTCAAAGTGGCATATTACATTTAAATGGGTCATTTGCCCTTCAATGAGACACGTTGGACCGTCACTCCGTTCAAAGTGGTATGTTATATTTGAATAGGTCATTCTCTTTTCAATTAGACACGTCGGAACGTCACTCTGTTCAAAATGTCATATTACATTCAAAATGGGTCATCCGCATTTTAATGACACGTTGGACCGTCACTCCGTTCAAAGTATCATGTTATATTTAAATGGGTCCTTCGCACTTCAATGAGACACGTTAGACCGCCACTCCATTCAAAGTGGCATGTTACATTTAAATGGGTCGTTCGTCCTTCAATGAGACACATTGGAACACCACTCCATTCAAAGTGGCATGTTACATTTAAATGGGTCGTCCGCCTTTCATTGAGACACGTTGGACCGTCACTCCATTCAAAGTGACATGTTACATTCAAAATGTATCGTCCGTCTTTCAATGATACACGTTGGATCTTCACTCTGTTAAAAGTTGCATGTTACATTTAAATGGGCCATCCGCCCTTTAATGAGACATGTTGGACCATCACTCCATTCAAAGTGGCATGTTACAGTTAAAATGGGTCGTCCGTCTTTTAATGAGACACTTTAGACCGTCACTCCATTCAAAGTGGCATGTTACATTCAAGATAAATCATTAGACTTTACTGGTACATGTTGGTTGTCACTCCATTCAAAGTATCATAATATTTTTAGAATAGGTCGTACAAATTGGTTCATCAACTATCTCTGCACAGCATGTTCAAACAGGTTTGCACCTATTTATGTTAGCGTAATGCTACATTTATAACTAATCATTTTGTTTGAGATGTTTTCGAGAGCATCCGAAAGGATGAAATCTCAAATCAAAATCACAGTGCGGATGACTCCAAAAAAGGACACAGCACGACGTGAAACTTTTTTTAAGCAGCAAAATGGGACATAGTCTAAAGAGCGATGTCAAACTTTTTGGATGCAAGCTAAAGGATGATTGCCACCACTCTCTTACCACACCCCTGCTAGAAGTCATGTGGGTACTTTGGTATATTTTAATTTCAGCTTTACTTTTGGTATATTTCTACACTCATACCGAGGGTAACTTTCTCTTTCCTTCAAATCCGAGTGACGACATACTTAGAGTTTTGGAAATGATGTTCAGTTAAGTTCTTGCCTATGGATGTGAAGGATCCCAAATTCATGGTTAAGAGGTTGCAAGTCTATTTTTCTTAACTCAAACGACATGTCACTCATACTGAGCCAAAGATTATCCAAAATAAAAGACTATTTTTTCTACCGATTGAGTCAAACTACAAGCAGTATGATTTACAGAATTTGGAGATATGTAGTATGGGCTCTATGTTGAAAAATCAACTGCATTCCAACCTCCTCCTAAATCCCTTTATTCCTCAGCTTTTCGGTTTCATCAAAGACTCAAAGATCGAGATAGCTTGTGAATATTTTGAAAATCGTGATTTAAATCAAGCTTTATGAACTACACGTAGCCTGAATTCTCATGTAACCTGGTATATATAGGAAACCTGATACTGAGGTCTGGACATAACTCCATGAAACTCGTGCGAAAACCATTCTCTTTCAGAAATGAATTTGTGGTCAAATAAAAATTAAAAATGCCAAACTCTCTTTACCTAGGGTTACTTGCATCCACCCTACCCAAAGGAAGGGGACAATTATTGATACCTAATTTTTTGCCATCTACGACTAAATTTAATCCTGATTTTAATAAAATTAGAATATTTATTTCCTCTAGATAAATGTGTTCTAAAATATTTATTTTGGGGTAATTTAGTCATTTCAGTGACGACTATACATTTTTGTATTTATATATACGAGATTGTATAAATTTTGTTACTTAAATGAATATTTTTGTCAAAATTAAACTATTATTGAGATTAATCTTGAAAATTAATTCAAATAGGCAAGATCTTGATTTAAGTATAATTTTTTCTTAAAAAATAATTTATTTGGATAAATATTTATTTGATTTTATCTAATCAAAAAGCTTGGGATTAAATCGGTTAATAATTCGTATCGAATCTAATTTAAATTTTAGTCAATTCACTGAATTTGATCATAATTAAAATTAAGTTAGCCATAATTACAATGTAATTGACCAATTGACTTTCAATTTGATTTTAATTTAAATAAAATTGACTAAAATTATAATTTAGGGTCATAATTGCAATATAATTAATTAATTGATTGTCAATTGTCCAAATTTTAAATGAGATTGGCTAATTTCAACTTAATTTGAGCTATTTAATAAATAGCCTAAGCCAATCTACCCATTCAATCCCAAAATTCAAATTCAAATTTTAAATTTGTACTAAATTGTACAATTTTCTGTCAACCTTGTAACTTTTCCAATTTTGAATTTCAAAATTTGTACTGGATTGTACAATTCCATCTAAACCTTTCTCTTTTTTCATTTTTGAAATTTAAAATTTGTACTATATTGTACAAATTTCTCTCAACCTTGTCATTTTTCCAATTTTGAATTTCAAACTTTGTACTAAATTGTACAATTTTATCTCACCTTATCCTACAACAAACCTTACCATCAATTTTAAATTCCCAAAATACCCCTAGATTCTTTCTCCCACATTAGTGGATGAAAAGAATTGAATCTCCATCCTTTCCTATAAATACTACCACTATTTTGGTAGAAAGATCAAGTCTCAAAGAGTGGGAAAAAAAAATTGAGCAAAGAGTTAAATTTTTTTAGTAAAATTTTTCAAGCTGTAGGCTAATCGGGGTTTTTGAAAGATTGCTTTTCGATGGTGATCAAGACTCTGAAGAAAGCTTGAAGTTCCATTTTGCTACTCTAAAAAAGGTAAACACACCTTTCCCTTTTAGTTTTGTTATCCTTTTCTTCTTCATCTTCTTCTTCGTAATTTCGTAGTTGTAATTTTGTTTGCCGGGATTGCTTGTTGTAGACAGTCTTGAAGGTCATAGGATGTTGTGATATCAATATTATGGCTATTTTTATGTTCATTGTGTAAAATGAGTTAACAATAGATGAATGTGTTTCTTTGACTTTCTTCTTTGATTATTATGATTAGATGGATAAAGTTTCAACTTTTGCTTGATTAAAATATGTACACATGTCTTGTTTAAATTTATTATTGATGGATATGTTCGGTTTTAGCTTGTAAAGTTTTTTCCTTTATGTCGAAAAAACAATAGTCACTATTGTTTGTTTTGCCTTAATAAATTAGATGAATAAAATTTTGATCTTTGCTTGATTAAAATACGTACTCATGCCTTGTTTAAATGCGTTATTGGTGGATATGTTCGCTTATAAAATGTAAAATTATTTTCTTTATGTCAGAAAAGAATAGTTACTATTGTTAAGGATCTTGAAATTGCTTCTCAACTTGAAGTAGTGAGTTACTTGTATCTAGATATTTGGTGTTATTTTGAAAGGTATATCATAGTGTGCTATGTTTGTGGCCTAGCGATTTGCAAAATCACCGCTTAAGGTTGAAGTTGACCACTTTGGCATACACGTGATAGTTGGCTCATTCACATGCAAAAATTATAATTTAAGTGCTACTTTTAAGATCTAACTTCTTTATCGATCCTTAATTTTTTTCGAATAAAGAGTTATTTTTATCCATGATTATATGCCACAATGAAATGATAAGTTCTTTTGATATAAGTTTGCATTCATGATTTACTCATTTTCATGGCCAAAACTATCTTTGATTTTATCTTGTTTAGATTGTAAAGTTGTTAGGGTTATATATTTTGTTGAAATGGTGTAAAACTAAAATAAGATTTGGCATAATTGGACACTTTCTCTTAGAATTAATATTTTACTATTTTTCCTATCTTGTCGTTGAATATAATTTCTCAAACATGTTTAATATATGTTATTTGCTTCACCTCGTTTATTGATTTATTGCTTGAAGTATTTTTGTGCATTTAGACGTCCTATTGTTATTCATATGCTACCTTGAAATTTTTCCTCAAATCTACTGATTGACTCCATTTGACATTGAAAAGTATTTTTCCATTATTATGTCTTGTATTTCATATTTGAGATGTCACAAAAAGATTTTTCTCGTCTTATGTTCATTCTCCTTTTCTTTCTTTAATGAAAACATGTCTTAGACTATATCATATCATAATATTTGGTGCAAATATGTGTTAATCTATAGGAAATATTTGTCCAAATTTTAAGCAATTATGCTTGTGGATCCATGTCTTTTTTTTCAAGGGTAGTTGATTATATTGTGCTAGATTTAATTTTTTGTAAGATTGTTTAAGAGATGGGTTAATTTCTGCTTTGTTGGATAATTTCATTTGCTTTGATATCATAATTTACTATTTCTTTATGTTGAGAATGTTATCTTTTTCATCTCATCATTTATCTATTAAGTGTAGAATTTTCGAACACATATTATTTTTTTTTCTTTTATCTTTTACTTTGCATGAATCTGTTTTGGAGTCCAAATGGACTCCTTTCCTCTTGCATTTTGTAATGGGTCAATGAGGCCCACCTCTCCAAGTCAATTCCAAAGTTTAAACCCAAAGTCGATTATATGGTGTGCAGGTGCAAGAAGATGAAAGAAGAAGAAAAATTGGTCAAAACTCATTGATGAGGTCGCTAAGAGACTTGAAAAGTCTCGATTTTTATTATTGTCATTTTTTTATGTATCCATTTAGTCATTTATTTATTCATTCATTTGGGTCTTGAAGTCAAAGTTGTAATTTAATACGGGTGAAGTGAATCCAAAAACTAGCTTAGGACAGGTTATGGTCCAAAAGCTCAAGTATTTAGATTAGGATAGGTAAAGCTGGGCCAAAAATCCAAATTAGCTTAGGACAGAATTTATGGATTTGGGCCTAATGGCCTAAGTCATTTAGTCTCCCCCTTTCCCACTTTATATGCTGATTGTTCTTAGTTTTCTTAGATTTAGTTAAGAATTTCTAAGAAAAGGAACCACTTACTCGGAAATTCTAAACTTAAAAGATTTTTTCTGTTTTGAATCTTTTACGTAATATTTTTAGCTTTTCTTGTTATTTTCTCAAAAATCAAGTGGTGACTCTGTAATTTCTTAAATTATTTCAAAGTTTTCTTTAAAGTTTTGAAATAGTTTAGTAAGTTGAAAATAATATTTTTTAACCCTTCGAAATCAAGGAGGGGAAAATTCAAATATTTGGTTAGAACCTAGCTAAAGTCCTCAGCAGAGTCGCCATTTCCATTTTGCCTTTTTTCGATTTCAAAGGGTTGGAAATTAATTTAGTTTTTTTAAAAATTAAAATCATATAGAAAATTAATTGGCTAATTGCATTGTAATTATGGATAAATTAATTTTAATTATGATTAAATTTAATAAATTAACTAAAATTTAAATAAGATTCGATACGAATTATTAATCCGTTTAACCCCAGGCTTCCTGATTAAATACAATCAAATAAATATTTCTCCAAATAAATTATTTTTTAAGAACAAATTATACTTAAATCAAGATCTTACCCATTTGACTTAATTTTCAAGATTAATCTCAATAATAGTTCAATTTTGATAAAAATATTTATTAAAGTAACAAAATTTATACAATCTCGTATATGTAAATACAAAAATGTCTAATCATCACTTAAATGACTAAATTACCCCAAAATAAATATTTTAGAGCACATTTATCCAAAGAAAATAAATATTCTGATTTTAAAAATCGAAGAAACTCATGATTAAATTTAGTCGTGAAGTGCAAAAATTAGGTGTCAACAAGGGGTACGTAGGGTGGAGTTAGGGGATGATGGTTTGGAGAAAATCTTAAATAAAAGGAGTAAATTTTTTAAGGAAAAATAAATAATTTGGAGCCAAAGTATAATTAAAAGGAGGCCATTTTATGGAAGAAGAAAAAAATTTCTTTATGAAAAAAAAGAAAAGTTAAACTAGTGTTCTGGTTGTTTTTGCATTTTGAATAAAACTTCAATTGATATTTATAATTTTTATGCTCAA
Organism: Capsicum pubescens; assembly: GCA_030864215.1. Taxonomy (NCBI): domain Eukaryota; kingdom Viridiplantae; phylum Streptophyta; class Magnoliopsida; order Solanales; family Solanaceae; genus Capsicum; species Capsicum pubescens. The sequence continues at coordinate 280,736,762 of CM061543.1, read as the reverse complement.
AAAGTGAATTTTCAAATTAAGTGAAAAAAACTGAAAAATATTGTTCTCATATTCTAAGATTTAAGATATACAAACAATCCGTTTTGGGTGGAAATACGAGATATAATTTATTAAAACTTTGAAAAAAATATGATTTTTTACTTTTAAATCAATCTTATAATACTTTCAATTATATAAATTAAATCTATTGAATTTTCAATTGAAGTCAAAATATTTGTGTTGATTAATTGTTATATGCACAAACTGAGGCCCAATTTCAATGTTATTATACTTAGAGCTACATAAATTGAAGCAACTCAATTTTTCTAATTTAATCAAACATTATTATATATGATCGACTAATCGTTACATCCACAAATTGATACTCGTTTCATTCTTGTAATACTTGGAGTTATACAAATTGAATCATTTATTTTCCAATTGAAGTCACACATATTTATCAAATTATTTTTTTATACACAAATTGAGTCTCGGTTCAATCTTATAATACTTAGATTTATATAAATTGAAGCAATTAATTTTTCATTTAAGTCAAATACTAAAATTGATTAACTATTACATCAATAAATTGAGTTTCAACTCAATCCTATAGTACTTAGAGTTATATAAATTGGAATAATACGATCTTTCACTTAAAGTCAAACATTAGGATTGACTAATAGTACAGCCACCAATTGAGTAGCATTTCAATTTTTCAATTGAAGTTAGGTATTTGTTGACTAATTGTACTAATTGTTACATTCATAAATTGAGTATCAATTCAATGTTATAATACTTAGAGTTACATATAAATTGAAGCAATTCAATTTATTAATTAAAATAAAATATTAGGATTGACTAAATTTTTACATCCCCAAACTCAATCTTTATAATCCTTTGAGTTATAAAAATTGGAATAATTCAATTTCTTAATTAAAGTCAAATATTAAGGTTGACTAATTGTTGCACCTATAAATTAAGTTTTAATTCAATTCTTCAATTGAAGTAAAATATTTGTGTTGTCTAATTAGTACATCCACAAACTAAGTCTTATTTCAATCTTATAATACTTAGAGTCACATATAAATTGAAACAATTCATTTTTTCTATTAAATTCAACATTATGATTGACTAACTGTTACCTCCATAAATTGAATCTCAAATAAAAAATTTAATTGGAGTTAAATATTTATGTTGACTAATTGTTACATCCTCAAACTGAGATTCAGTTTAATCTTATAATAGTTAGAGTTGCATAAATTGAAGCAAATTAATCTTATAACTAAAGTCAAACATTAAAACTGACTAATTTTTATATCCACAAACTAAGTCCCAATTGAATGTTATAATACTTAGAATTACATAAATTGAAGCAATTTTTTTTAATTAGAGTCAAACATTAAAATTGACTAATTGTTATCCACAAAGTGCATCTCAATTCAATCTTATAATAGTTAGAGCTATAGAAATCGAAGCAATTTAATTTTTCAATTTAAGTTAAACATTAAAATTGATTAATTGTTATATTCAGAAACTAAATTTCAATTCGATCTCATAATATCTGGAAATTGAAACAATTAAAATTTTCAATTAAAGTTAAATATTAGAATTTACTAATTGTTACATTCATAAACCGAGTCTCAATTCAATCTTATATTATTCATAGTTATACAAATGAAAGTAATTTAATTTTCAGCCAAAATCAAACAATATGATTGACTAATTATTATATAATTGAGTTTTAATCCAATCTTATAATACTTATGATTATATAAAGTGAAGCAATTCAATTTTCAATGACAATCAAACTTTAGAATTGACTAATTATTCCACAAATTGAGTTTCAATTCGAATTTTCAATTGAAGTCAAAATTTTGTATTGATTAATTGTTTCATTCGCAAATCGAGACTCAATTCAATTATATATACTGGAGTTATGTAAATTGAAACAATTCAATTTCAATTAATACTGGACATTAGAATTGACTAATTGTTATCTCCACAATTAATTACTAGCCTTATTTCAGCATATACCATAAACTCATTTGTATATTACAACAAGTAATTTAAAAACTACAGATTTACTAGCCGTATTTGAAATATTACTATAAATTTATTTGTGATTTTTGGTAAGTAATTTAAAAATTATAGATTTACTAGCCTTATATGAACAAATAGCATAACTTCAGATTTTCCTTAGTCCCTATATAAAAGTCCTAAATGGTTTCAACAATTTATATTAACGTATCATACAATAATTGTGAAGAAATATGAAGAGTTTCATTACTTTTTTTCTTTTATCTATGGCGTTGTGATTCACTTTTTTTTGACCATTCACTTGGTATGATTTTTTCTTAAATGCATGTATTATGATTTTATCAACAATTATGTCTTTAAATATTTATTTTCATCATTGAGTTTTTAAATTACACTCATACGGAATAATATGTAGTCTTCTTATTAATTTGTGTCAGGTGATCCTAAATTTTGCCAGGAAACATTCACAGCTAAAGACACATGTGTTAAGATTAGTTGTGGAAATCTAGCTTTATTTCAATGGCCAGCAGGTTCGATGCCTCATAGTTGTACTTGTGTTGCTGCAGGAAGCAACCAAAGCCTTTGTATTTGTCAAATTGTTTGTTAAGAAAAATAATGTCATAAAATGATTATTATTGATGCTGATTGATTAATCATTGTGCACTGAATGGTTGAGAAGATGCAGAAATAATTTTTCATATATATATATATATATATATATATATATATATATATTAAAGATTGAGAGACCAAATTATCAGTCAAAAGTGGAACAATAATTTTTCCCTTGAAACATTATTAAAAGAACATTTTCTTGAAAAGATATAAAGATAGCAAAAAAATAAAAGACAACAAATTATATGAAATCAGAGAAACATGAGTGTTTTATATGACAATAATCGTGAAATTGTCCAAGTGGTTTGTCTTAAAAAAGATCATTAAAACATTTTTAAAAATCCTTTATCAACAAAGACTTAGATTTTTCAAAAATATATGAAAAATATCAACAATAATTTAACACCTAATTACTTAGGGAAAAGGACAAGTGTCAAAAATGTAATGATTGGTTATAATAGTAATTATTATCCCTATATTAACATGCTCTTGTGCATTGTCTGATAAAAATGGTAATAAATAGATGAAGTTGATGATGTCGTTTATTTAAGAAACTCATTTACATATAAATTATCTCACTTTAAGTTTAAGGAGGAAATTATCAACTTATACAAATGGAGATTAGACCAATATACTAGCTATAGGCATAGTAATTTAAGAATTTACTTCTGACCGCTTCACTTTATCTCACAATTATTAAATCAGTAAATGGAAGAACTGTAGCTAGATGGTAATTATAGGAAGTTTCTTGAGAAAATTGAAGGAAAGGTGACTTTTAAGTCTTGAATGAAGGATTGGTGACATTGACCAACTTAAAGGGTCAAACATAATTAAGAAACTTGATTAGGTTAGTTGTGGACTTGATTAATATTTTCCAAACTTTTTAATCTTTTCAAAAATACAAATCATCCTACACCCACAAAACTTCCCTCTCTCTGCAAATTAATCTGTCTTCTCTCTTTCTCTCGATAGTTTCTCTCTCTAAATTCTCCCAACCAACAACTTTCCAAATTTCTCCCTTCAATATTGTGCAACTTCAATCTCTGGCGATAAATAGTTTTGAGTTCTTGCCTATTTTTTTTATTTTCAACCGTCAGTCGACGTGACAACATTCTTCGGCAACAACAACTTCGAGTTCTTCATCGTTTCTTTTCGATTTTCATAGGTAAGAAATTGGGGCATTTTAGTTATGACGAAAACGAGGAACTTGATTTGTTGGTGTTTGTTATTTTTTTATGTTTGTTATCTTTTAGTTGAATTTCTCATCTGGATGTATTTGCTACTATTGTTTTTTCAACAATGGATAAAACATATAACGTGAATCCAACAGATGAGTAATCTGTTGCAACATATATGACTAATCTGTTGTGCAGATTAGTAATCTGTTGCAACATATATGATTAATCTATTGTGCATATTAGTAATCTGTTGCAACATATATGACTAATCTGTTGCAATATATGAGTAATCTATTGCAACATTCCAGCAATAACAACTTTGAGTTCTTCATCGTTTCTTTTTTATTTTCACAGGTAAAAAATTAGGTCTTTATAGTTATGAGAAAAATGAGGAACTTGATTTATTGGTGTTTGTTATTGTTTTATGTTTGTTATTTTTTAGTTGAATTTCTCATTTGGATGTATCTTCTACTGCTGTTTTTTCAACAATAGATAAAACATGTAACGTGAATCCAATAAATGAGTAATTTATTGCAACATATATGACTAATCTGTTGAAATATATTTGACTAATCTGTTGCACAAATTAGTAATCTGTTGCAACATATATGACTAATTTATTGTGTAGATTAATAATTTGTTGCAACATATATGACTAATCTGTTGCAACAAATGAGTCGTATGTTGCAACAACATGTGGGTAATCTGTTGCAACAGATGCGTCATATGTTGCAACAGATTACTCATTTGTTGGATTTGTATTATAGTGTTGTAACATGAATTCAACATATGGGTCATCTGTTGCAACAGATTAGTCATATGTTGCAACAGATTACTCATTTATAGCAACAGATGACTCATATGTTGGATTCATGTTGTAGGTTCTATCCATTGTAGCATTAGCAGATATACCAAATAAGAAATTCAAGAAAAATCATAATTTTACTTACAAAATCACCTATGAAGTAATGTCCAAGTGATATACGAACAAAATTTGACCTAAAAAAATTCCAAAAATTTCAACAGGGGCACAACGAATAAGTAAAACATAAGAATTTTTTTTCCATGAAACAGGTAAATAAGGAAAATATAATATATCATATATCAAATTCAAAAGGATCAAGGGAACAAACGTTTGAGCTCTCCTAAAAATGTTTAAGTTTCCTAGTATTTTAATTGCTTTCTAATAGTTGACCCATCTGTTACAACATATTTTCTATCTATTTGATAATTTCCAACAGATGAATCATCTGATGTATAACACCCCGAATTTGGTAGCCAAAATGCTACATGATGCTCATGACCCCGAAGGATAACAAGCTAACCCATGACTGATATCTGTACTTGTATACTGCATGATATACTGTATAAATTCAGAAACATGAACTGAAAGGCCATAAGGTTCAAAACTGTAACATGACTGATAAAGATATAACATCTAAACGGGGTATGAAATATCCAAAACAACTGAAATAAATCGTCTAAACATGATAGTCTGAAAAACCTCTAACTGACTGAACTGTCTAAATAAAGAGTTGATGGGACATGTCCCCAACTAACTCCAACAAATAAATTAACTAATGAGAAAATAAAATAATGATCATATTCTCGAAAGATGAGGACTCACTGTTAACTCTAACTGCTAAGATTGGAATGATACTGATGCTCTGGAGCTCGGACTTCTAAACCTATGGTATAAAACACCATAGCGTAAATGCGTCAGTACGATTAAATGTACTGGTATGCATGTGAGGAAGGCTGAATGCAAAGGGTTCACATACATGAACTATATTAACTGACTGGATAGCATGACCGTGAGAATGCATGCATGAATACATAATAACTGTAACTTAGTTTGTGAAAACATGATTATTGAGTCTGAGTACAGATAACATGAGATACTGATAACTGCATAATTGAAATAACTGATACTGAGCGATTGTATCTGACAGTCTAGGTTCTGATGAAACTAGCTGAGTTTCGTACTGTCCTGAGTTGACTGTATCTGACAGTCCTGAATTTTGTAGAACTATCTGAGTTCTATTACTGGACTGATTGACTGTATCTGACAGTCCTGATTCTGTAACTAAAACTGTGGGAAGTAGTTATCTAACTGACATGCCCCTATACTCCATTATGGTTAAGTTGGGGTCCAATCTATAACCTCAATTGGAAGGGTGTCAATACCGCGCCACTGGTAAGGACAAGTTGTGAGTGACCCTCATCTGGCAGTATCCCCAAAAAAGAATGATGGGACCCTCATCTGACAGTGTTTATCCACCTCTTCAACCCTCATCTGACAGTGTTGATATCTCAACCTACGCTGGCTACATAGTTCTGGAATGCAAGAATGACTTCTAAGATTCACTCCCTCATCTGACAGTGCGTGTTCCCATCCTTGGGTTCACTCGGTGCTGATTCCTACTCCCATCTGAATAGATACTGAACATGGATTACTGAACTAAATTGGACTGAATTAATTGAGATCCGTTGACTGAAGGAATACCACTAAGATTACTGAATTTCTAAGATCTCTGAGATTACTGGAATTTCTGAGTTTACTGAGTTTTTTTGAGTCATGAGACTGACTGAATTCTACTGAACATGGCTTGACTGAGAGTATCTTAAGAACATGACACTGGCTCTAGGCATATATCTAAATTTTTGGGTGCAAGTACCCCCAGGACTCGATAGAGAGAAACTGACAAGGCAGAATGAATACATGTCCAACATCAACAATCCATAATACAATAATTGGAGAGGTTTCATGGGCATTTGATTATCATAGCTTGGTACGTGAATAAATAGAATGTGTACATAGCATAATTTCATAAGGCTAACTCATGGGAAATCCAACAGATAATTTCAATACATAAGAATAACATGGAAGTCATATTGAACATGAGCTTAAAGCATACATTGTCATTTGGATCCCAATTTAGCTATAGTGCATAATTTCTATCCTCCTAGGCATTTTATCAAACACCTTGGATTCACCCTTAGGGAATAGGCATAATCATCAAATTGAAACATTATAAATAACTCAATTCATGGATTTAAGCTCATGTACTAATATAATTTCATAAAACAAATTAAGATTCCAACTTGGAAATCATATAACAACAACAACCACATGAACATAATCAACACATAACATGAATATCATAATTCATAATTTAAAACTTGATTCTTGGGCTTCATGGATGAAAGAAGTCCATGAATGAACACTATGCATACCTTAGTTCTTGATTTAGCAAAAATTGACGGAGAGAATTTCTTAAAATTGAAACCCTAGCCTGTTCTTGAGAGAAAATTAAGAGAAACACTATGTTTTAGGTGAAAAGTGGCTGAATCATGTGTTATTAGGTTTAAATAGGGGTGGTAAATAGACCCTTTTAACCTTTGGATGCGTGTTTTAAATTTGTAAAAATTTCTTGAATTGGACCTTTGGCGCGACGCGACGCTGTTACACCGTGTCACTGGAATTTGACAACTGGGAAATTGGGGGATGGCGTGATGCGGAGCCATCGTATTGCCACTTCGTTTGTGACCTAAAACTTTGGCACGATCTGGAGAAATTGTGTTGAGAAACTGGAAAAGGACAATTGCCATTTTCGCTTGTGACGCGGCGCGCCATTGACTAATATGGCGCTGTTTTACGACGGGGATTTGAAATAGTCATAACTTCTTACCCTGTTATTAAATTTAGATGAATTTTATATCAATGGAAAGCTTATTGAATTTCCCACATGACTAAAAGTGAAAATTTTGAAAATTCCCCATGGAATAAACATCATTCAATTTAAAAGCTAATACTTGACATTTTTTAGACAAAATTAGTTGGGAAACTTTGGGGTATTACAATATATCCCCCTTGGGAACATTCATCCTCGAATGAGACTGACTGAGAGGGGAGAAACGACTAGCCAAAGTACACACTAAACATAAACACAGAAACATGACTACATAACTGATATTTTTGAGATTTATACTGAGCATGCATATCTAATGCATGATTTTATGACTTAATTAACTCATGAACATATGACTGAGGTTTCTGATAACTGAATTTCTCACTAGGAGAATGCATGTCTGATGCATGAACACATTACTAATATGATGCATAATCATATGACTGAATATGCAATAGTACTTAGTACCAAGTTTATAAATGGAATCCTGAACAAGAGGCTGATACCAAGTTGTAACTGAAATCTGGACATGAAAACTGAAAAGCTTAAGGAGAACTGTTACCTTAAGCTTGATCTGAGTCAATGGAGAAGAGGTGAGGGTACTTTATACGCATGTCTGCTTCTGCTTCCCAAGTAGCTCCCTCAACGGACTGATTCCACCAAAGAACTTTGACTAGAGGGACTTCTTTGTTCCTCAGTCTACGAGTCTGGTAGTCTAGAATTTCTACTGGAATCTCTTCTTAAGAGAGGCTGTTCTAAACATCGATGCTCTGAATAGGGACTACAACTTCTGGGTCACCTATGCACTTCTTGAGAAAAGAGACATGAAAGACTAGATGAACTGAGGCTATATCGAAAGACAATTCGAGCTCATAAGCTACCATGCCGAAGCGACTGAGAATTTTGAAGGGACCGATATATCGGGGACTGAGCTTTCCCTTCTTGCCGAATCTCTTCACTCTATTCATGGGAGAGATCTTTTGGTAGACATAGTCACCAACCTCGAACTCAAGGTCCTTTCTACATACATCTGTATGACTTTTGTCGGCTCTGAGCAGCCCGGAGTCTTTCTCTAATCAACTGGACTTTTCTAAGGCATCGAATACTAAGTCAGGCCCTATAACTGAGGCCTCACTAACTTTGAATCAACTAATCGTAAATTTGCATTTCCTACCATAGAGAGCTTTGAATGAAGCCATCTTAATACTAGAATGATAGATATTGTTGTATGCAAACTCAATCAAAGGCAAGTGGTTATCCGAACTACCCTTGAAATCAATTGCACACGCCCTTAGCATATCTTCTAAGTTCTGAATGGTCCTTTCTGCTTAACCATCTATCTGAGGATGAAAGGTTGTATTGAGATGAACTTGGATACCAAGACCCTTTTAGAATGCTTTCCAGAAATGAGAGGTGAACTAGGTACCTCTGTCTGAGATAATAGATAACGGAACACCGTGCAATCTGACCAACTCTCTGATGTAGAGTTTGGCGTAATCCTCGACTGAATAAGAGTTATGGACTGGAAGGAAATGGGATGATTTGGTTATTCTATCTACAATGACCCAAATTGAATCATAATGATGACGAGTACAAGGCAAACCCATCACGAAGTCCATGTTCACTTCTTCCCACTTCCAAGTAGGAATGGTGAACTCCTGCATGGACCCACGAGGCTTCTGATGCTTTATCTTAACCTTCTAACATGTAGGGTACTTAGCCACAAACACTGAAACATATGTCTTCATTAAGACATAATTAAAAGATATGTTATACGAGAGGCACTATACGAGAGGCACTATAGCCAAGAATGCTATAATTAAAAGATAAGATATACCATTTCAGATAGTTACACTCAGAGGCACTCTACGAGAATTGGTTGAGGTTCAAGAAAAAGTTTAGAGTTTCAAACCATAGGATGACCAGTATAAACTTGCTAGATATTTTCTACAAAGCTTTGAATCATACCACTAAGGTTGTAGTAGACACAATAATAGGTGGGGCATCTGTTAGTCTTCATTGAGAGTATCCTTTTAAGATCCTAGACCAGATCATGAAAACCGATTGAGGTTGCCATACTTGGGAGGAAGACAAAACCATTGGAACTTATAAAATTTGAGCATCCACAGAATAGTGAACACTAGAAGAAACAGGTGCTCAAGAGGTAGCACAACTGAGCACTAATATTAGATTGCTTACTAAATAATTTGCAGCAGCTAGAGTATTAAAGGTGAACATATTGGTTGCACAAGGTAAGGCACCTAGGTATCAGATTCAGATTCTGAGGAGGAGGTAAAGTACTTTCATAGAGAGGTGGGGGATTTCCAAGGGACAAGGGCTTTGTCACGATCTGAGACTACCCACTAGTGTTAACATGGTGCTTAGGGCCACAAGTAACCCCAAACTAACCCATGATTTGGCACAAGATGTAATACTAAACAAAGGTAACAAAATACTATGCGGAAGTCATAAAAAATATATTTAAAATTTAAAACAATATCAAATGTAACTAAAAAACATCACTAAAAATTGACTAACTGTCTGAAAGCCTATAAAACATGAGGAGTGATCGGACAAACCCCCTACTAACTTTGACGTACTGACATAAAGTAAGGTACAAAAAATAACAATTAATAACTAGTCCTTGATGAATGAGGACTCACCACGACTTCTACTGAATGGCACAAGAACGGACTAAGGGCGATTTGGGAACTAAGAGTCTGAACCTATGTTATAAAACAATATAGCATAAGAGAGAGTATGTGATTAGTACTTTAAATATATCGGTATGTGGAATGTAATCTAGTTTATATACATGTAAACTGATCATGAATGCATGAACAATAAATTTGAATGCAAGACCAAGTATAAAATGTACTAAAATAATCAGAATAACTAGATAACTGATATACTGAACACTTGGTCTTGCAATCTGAATTGATCATATTCTAAATACTGAACTGAGTACTGTGGGTGATAACTACAACTGACATACCCCAACTTGAGCTAATCAGGGTCTCACTTGTAACTAGTTGGAAGGGTGTTGATACCTTACCAAAGGTACCAAAACTATCTAGCGTGGATCCACTAATCTGATATCTCGAAGGACCAGGGTGCTAGCCTAAACTAATGGGTGACCCCTGAGTGGGTGTCAAGCCTAAACTGACAGGTGACCCCTCATAACCTATGCTAGAAATGTAGTTTTATTACTTAAGGACTGCTACTAATGACTCTGCCTAACTGACGGAGAAGCCACTATCCCTATGTTTACTCGATACTAAGTGTTACTCAAACTGAATGACTTTGAAGTGAAATTAAAGAATGCACTGATAAATGTTTAACATTATTCAGAATGGATACATGACTCTAACTGATATGGTCAAAATGTTAATGCTCTGAATTTAATGATACAAGCATGATATGGATGACTTGTAACCTGAAAACTGTAGCGTGCAAAAAAAAATATATGTATCGAGTGTTCATAACCCACCAACATTGAATAATACATTAAAATGATAACAATATAAAAATACTATAGAAAATTTCATGATTTAAAACCTAAAATACAACATCTTATTATAATAAGGGGATTTATGGTTTCGACGTGGAAACCTCAACTTTATGGAATAACATGAGTTCATAGTTGGTTTTAAATATTGCATGGATAATTCTAAAAGAATTCATGATTTTCATGGAACCCTATGGAAGATGGGTGAACTTGGAAATTAAAAAGGGAGTCCTTAGGACTTAATAGGTGAAAGGGACCCATTGATGAATATCCCACATATCTGAGGTAGAAACTTTGGTGAAGTCCTTAAGGTTGATCTTGTTCTTGATAAACCCTAGGTTTCTCTTGAGGAAGAAGGGGATCACTCTTTTTTTATTTCTCTGAGTTAAATTACGATTAATAATTAAATTGGGGGTTTTGGGTCTTTTATACCCTCCTCCCCTTTGGGAAGCCTAAGCAACGTGGGTTAGGCTTTTAAAGGTATGGGAAAAGACTTAAAAGCCTTTGAAAAATCATGCAGGAATTTGGGTTCCCAGTCATTACAAATCAACCTACTACTGTCTGGTTATGAGTCGTAGTCTAAATCGTAACCTGGGGTCCTGGAACCTTGGGTCCTACTACTCTGACTATGAATTCCCCTTAATGACTCGTTATGACTGACAATGAGTGATTAGGTATAGTCATAGTCTGGGGATTGGCTTTTGTTCATACAGTGTTATGACTACGACTGCCCTCCTAATGACTCGTTAAGTCTGACTACGAGTTATTAGGTAGAGTCGTTCTCTTAAACTTTTGTCTTGAGTCATTCACTAGTCAAGATACGAGTCTACATTACTACTTGTAAGGTATGACTATGAGTCCTATGCTGGAATCATAACCAAAGGACTGGTTTCTTGGTGGGACATTATTGTGACTACGAGTCCATCCTTTCAACTCGTAGTCACTGATTATAAGCCATAAAGTCGAATCGTATTCATTGGGATTATAAATTGGGGCCTTCACTAGAGTGAATACGAATCACTTATGATGACTCTTCACGTGTGGTAACGACTCATTATTAGAGTCCTTGTCACGACATTGTGTCAGGCCCTTAGGGGAAATTCTCTGCATCTTTTTATCATGACATCGTATTAAGGCAATACTTGAAGCGTTGGCAAGCTAAATTAGTGGCCTATCTCATAAGGTGTCAAGATCTTGAAAATTTAGGGTATTACAATATATCCCCCTTGGGATTATTTGTCCTCAAATGAAACAGTTTGAGCTGAAAAACTAGGGATCTGAGATCATGCATTGAACACCTATGAGATGAATCATGACTAAATAGCTAGATCTAAAACATGATGCTTGAACTGAATTGAACTCATGAATACAGCTATGACATGAGGATGGTTACATAGCTGAGATAGAAGTGAGAGAATTGATTTATTAATTAAGGTAATCATTACCTCAAGATGAATCTGGGTTTGAAAAGAAAAGATAAGGATACTTGGATCGCATATCTGGTTCTATTTCCTAAGTAGCTCCCTCAACTAACTGATTCCTCCAAAAAACTTTCACTGAAGAAACTTTTTTATTTCTCACCCTACGAATCTGACGGTCAAGAATCTCAATTGGGACCTCATTATAGAAGAGGCTATCTTCCACACCTACACTTTATAAAGAAACGATTGAAGCTGGATCACCAATGCATTTCTTTAGCAAAGTGACATAGAACACTGGATGCACTGATGCTAACTCGGCAGGCAAATCTAACTCATAGGATACCTTCCCAAAATAGCTTAAAATCTTATATGGGCTGACATAGAGGGGACTAGACTTCCCTTTTTTTACCAAATATCTTCACCCCTTTCATGGGAGAAATTTTCAAATACACTAAGTCACTAATTTCAAACTGAAGCTCTCTTCTCCTCACATCTGCGTAGGATTTTGGACGACATTGAGAAATTTTTAGCCTTTCTCAAATCAACTGAACCTTTTCCATCGCCTCATACACTAAATTTAGCCCTATCAAAGTTGTCTTACCTACCTCGAACCAACCAATATGATACCTACACCCCCTACCATAAAGTGCCTTAAATAGATCCATCCAACTATTGGAGTGATAACTATTATTGTAGGCCAACTCAATCAAAGGTAAGTGATCATCCCAACTAACCTTGAAGTCGATAACACATGCCCTCAACATATCTTCTAAGGTATGAATAGTCGTCTCCTCCTGACCATCTATTTGGGGGTGAAAAGCAGTACTGAGATAAACTTGGGTAACAAGACCCTTCTAAAAATCCTTCCAAAAATGTTAGGTAAAGTGGGTACCTCTATTTGAAATGATGATCAATGGGACACCATGAAATTTTACCAACTTTCTGAGATAGAGTCTAGCATAATCCTTAGCTACAAATTCAAAGTGCCCATATAGAGTTCTGAAGGCTGTCTTCAGAATGTCATATTCTCTAACTTTGAGTAAATAATAACCAAATATAAGGTCCATCTTAGAGAAATAATTTGCACCATGAAGTTGGTTGAACAAGTCATTAATCCTAGGGAAAGAATATTTATTCTTGATTGTAACTTTGTTTAACTAATGGTAGTCGATGCACATCCTGAGAGAACCATTTTTCTTGCACACGAAGAGAACCGGGCACCCCATGGGGAAACACTAGTCTTGATGAAGCCCTTATCTAGGAGATCTTTTAACTAATATTTCAATTTCTTAAGCTCAGATGGAGCCATTCTCTAAGGTGGAATTGAAATAGGATAGGTATCTGGAAAGAGATCAATTCTGAAGACGATTTCATCGGGAGAAACTTTGGGAAAATCTTTGAGAAATACTTTTGGAAGCTCATTAACTAGTAGATCTAATTCAAGACTTGGAATTTTTTATTTTGAGTCCTTAACTCAGACAAGATGACATATGTAACCTTTGGATATCATATTCTTTGCCTTGAAGTAATAGGCGATTCGACCTATACGTACTGTGGTACTACCCTTTCATTCTATGACTGGCTCATTATGAAATTGAAATTGGACTATTATTTTTCTGCAGTCAACTGATGCATAACAAGAGTGGAGCCAATCTATGCCAAGAATGACATCAAAATTAATCATTTATAACTCTATAAAATCAACTGAGGTAACTTTTTAGGACACTGTGACTGGGCAATTTTTGTACACCTTTTTAGCTATGATGTAACTACCTATGGGAATGGACACTGAGAAGGATTCTGTAAGAATTTCTGGGTTGACACCAAACTCTACCACAATATAAGGAGTCATAAAAGAAGGTATAACTCCGGGGTATAATAATGCATACACATGAAAGTAAAAAACTTATAACATAGTAGTAACCGTATAAGGGGAACCTTCCTGATCCAATCAAGTCTGAAAGGCATGGAGTTGGTTCTAACACTGTCCACTGGTTGTACTAAAAGTGGCACCCTGCTGAGTAGGGCATCCTACTAGGACTGCTGAAGAGTTAGCTGGGCATTACTAATGATTATTTATTCCTTATTGGGCAACTGTAGGACATTCATTTATTCAATGGCCTGACTTGCCACACCCAAAACATGCATCACTTTCTGTCATGCTCTCACCCTTGTGGTTCTTACTATATCTCCTATATATTGGGTTGGTGTGACACTATTCACACTACCCTGGGACTTCGAGCCTGGTGCTCTATCACGAGTGTCTGGTCTGAACTTTGGTACTAAAGCACTGTTCGAAAATGGGGTTGGAGATAAAGATCTCTAGCAGAACTAAGAATGATTACCACCTTCTGAACTCTATTAACAAAAGTTAAAGCAACCAGTCTTAACCCTCTTATTCTCTCTTTCTTTTTCCTTGAGCTTCTCCTCCTGAATATGCTGAGCATAAACCATCAGTCTAGAGAGGTTTATATCCTTAATCAATATATATATTTTGCACTTCTTGGCTACATCCTCAGAAACACCAGATACAAACTTTCTTATTCGGGCCCTAGAGTTAGCCACCATAGTCGGAGCATACCTTGCTAACTAAGTGAATTTGAGTGAATACTCTTTCATACTCATATTACCCTGCTTTAGATTAATGAACTCTTTCACTAGGCCTTCCTCAACTCAAGTAGGAAGAACTTATCTAAGAAAGCAGTAGAAAACTCATCGCAATCTAAAGTCCATGCATCAGCCCCTCTATCCTCCTTCCACTGCTTAGAGCAAAAGTGATCCACATTTTACAATTGGTAAGCATATAAGTAGCACTCTCACTTGGAGTAATACCCATAATATTATCCATCTTTTAGACACAATCAAGGAACTCCTATGGATCCTCCTCAGACTTAGATCCAAAAAATATTGGGGGATTCATCTGAGTGAAATCCTGAATTCTGGTTACTGCCATATTAACTACAGGGTTGGATGTAGCAACAACCTATTGATTGTTCTGAGCAACCATAGATTAGTCAATTACTATGAAAGCAGCACTAAATTGGGTATAATAGACCTGATCATTCAGAGGGTCCTCGAGAACAGGTGGTGTGAGGGTTGGTCCTTATTTATTCTTCTGTTGGCCCATTTGGCAGGCATTTTCTTTACAAGGAAGAGAATGAATTAAAATAAGAAGTTTAATTTTCACGACCGAGGCTACACCCTAATCGCGACAACAGTACTTAAAGTCACAAGTGACCACAAGCTAACCCATGAGCTGGTACCTGCTGTGAGCACTGAGTATAATAGCAAAAAAACACATATGCGAAAGATATACTGAGAAACATAGTCATGTCAATCCAAATATAGAAAGTATAACTATCAAATTCAAAATAACTGATAACACCGAATGGATTGGTAACTGAATAACCATCTAACTGACTGTCTGAACAGCCTCTAACTAACTGACTGTGGAGTTGATGGGACAAACTCCAACTAACTCTAACTAACTGAAACATAGGAATACAGAAATAACTGAATGAAAAATAAACTTGTCCTCAAAAGATAAGGACTCGCCACTGCTGCTATTGCTTTAATGCTGAACTATCTAAGTGTGGTTAGGAAACTAAGCATCTGAACCTATGATATAAGACATCATAGCGCGAAGAAAAGTAAGCAATTAGTACTTTGAATATACTGGTATTTGAGATGAGGTTAGGCTGAAATGCATGAGTTAACTGAGCATGAAAATAATGACTGACTGAATAGCATAAGATAACTGAACATAAATGCATGAAAACTGAAATACTGAGAATACAATACCAAACATATACTGTTTTTGAAATAATCTATAAACTAAAATACTGAAATCTGATAACAAAATAACTGATAATCTGTATGCTTTGGTGAAGCACCCTGAACTAAATTTTGTACTGATTACTGAACTGAGACTGTGAGAGGTATCATCTAACTGACATACCCTAATCTGAGCTAATTAAAGTCTAATCTGTACCCCAGTTGGAAGGGTGTCAGCACAGTGCCACGGGTATTAGCACATGGTTGTGTGGATCCACTCAACTGGTGTCCCAAAGGACTAGGGAGTCAGTCATAAACTGGTGGGTGACCCCTAAGAGAATGTCAGTCCTAAACTGGCGGGTGACATCTAAGAGAATATCAATCCTAAACTGGCAGGTGATAACTCATAATCCTATGTTGGCTACGTAATTTTGAAACTTAAGGACCACTTATAAGGACCCAGTCCTACAGGTGAGCCCGCATCCCTAGGTTCACCCAGTGCTAAATCCTACTCCCAATTGAATTGACACTGATTACTGGACTAACTAAGCTTAACTGAATAAATAACTGATCATAATAACTAACTGAATAACAATGCTCATGGTATATTTTAAATCATTATGAAGATACTGAAATTATATAAATATCTAAGTATTGGTTGTTCATAACCTATCATCACCGAAAGGAAATAACGATAAGGACATATACAAGCTTTGAAAACCATAATAGGGAATCATGATTCAAAATTCATCACTTTGGCATTTTATAAACACATGTAGATTAAGACTTTCACATGGGGATGCTTTTAAACATGACGAGGTAGCATAATCACATGACACAATCATAAGTTAAGAATTTAACTTGAAAATTTCACCATTTAAACGTGTAAAGGCTCATTCCATTAAAACACTTGTAAACTCAATGCATATATCGAAATTAATAAGAGCTTCATGGAGATAATTCATCATAACATGTAAATTTCATCAATTAGAACATAAAAATGGATTCTTGGACTCCATGTCCGAAAAGGGCCCATGGATGAACATCACACATACCAAAACCCTTAATCTTGAAAGAAGAATACCAATCTTGAAGCTTTCTTAAAGGTTCTTGGATTTTGGAAGCTTGAATTCTTGGTTTCCTTGGAGAGGAAGGAATGGAATTAGATATTCTTTGAGATGGTTAGGGTTTCTTTGAGAGGATATTAAAGAATATGGGCAAATAAGGCCCTAACAGAAACATTAAGTCGTGGATTAACGAATTAATTTGATGGGAAAAGACATAACTGCTCCTCAGGAGATTAAATTAGTTACTAGAACACAGTTTAATGGGTCATCATGATGCAATGAGGAGTCCATCACTATAGGACCACTACGTGATGCTATCGTGGTGAGCTGCTGGAATCAAAATCCAAACACGACCCAATCCTTGTCTAAACAATCCAAAACTTCCTCGAGACATGCTCTTTACACCCCTGAACATGAATTAACAAGAAAACCTATGTCTCGAGGTTGGGAAGACCCATTTAAAAATCCTCAAAGTTAAGAGGCCAAAAATAAGACTAAGTCCCAAATACTTAGAGAAATTTTCAGGCTTTAATCCTCTTATACATGCAACTAGGAGTTGAACTAAGCTAAGAAAAGTACTGGGTATTACAATAACTCCCATTTGGGTACATTCATCCTCAAATGAGATTGATTAAGCTGAGAATACTGGGGAAACTGAGATCATATACTAAACATGCATAAATTAAAGCATGATTACATGATTGAGTCTGAAACATGATACACGAACTGAATTAATTTCTTGAATACATGCAATGACATGAGAATGGTTATAAGGTTGCGTTAGAAATGAGAGAGTCAACTTATGAGTAACCATTACCTCATGCTGGATCTGGTTTCCTGAAGAAAAGTTGAGAGGTTTAGGATATGATAACTCAGTGCATTAAACATATCCCCCTCGAGATAGTTCGTCCCCCGAATAATATCGACTTGGCTGAAATATTAAGGAAAGACTGAGATGATGCACGGGACACGTAGGGACTGAATCATGACTGAATATCTAGAATCTGAATCATGATGCATGAACTGAACCGAAATCATAATTTACATGGATGCGAAAAAACTATAGCTTAGAATGGAAATAATATTCATAAAACTTCTAATAGTAAAACTAGATCAGAAGATGGGAAAACCATAGGAACTTATCTTTCTGACTGCTAAACTGAATTTTTAGCTATACAGACTGAATTATACTGAAATCTTATACTCAATTGGAGTATTTCTTATCACCTCAAGAGTATTTTTTCTTACCACTTTAACGACTAAATTCAACCTCTTACTAGGAATGCACTAACACACAATGCACCCGTCTACTTATATTCACCAACATGACGTTCAAGCCTATCATCATAACCACACATGAACTTCTAGGCAAACAACCCATCAAAGCATATTTTCCATACTCTCTAGTACTTCTATCATTAACAACTCTCATGCACTATTCTTAAGAAAATAACACACAAAATTTTAACTAACCAAGACATATATCAAAAACCTGGTCTCAATCTTACTTTACACTTACAACCTTAGCTAAAAAAAGCATACAATAATCTTTCCCCAATATGAAACACATACTCTCTCCCTTTTATACAACTGTTAATCACCACTACCATTTCATAAGGAGAGGTTACTGAAAGGTTAGAGCATAAGGACCTAAAGTATGAAAGAATACTATGCATAACTTGGACGTTTAACTAAGGCCTGAGAAATAGAGTATCCATGACATGGATTCATTACAGAGATAAAAACTTAGGATATACATGACATAATTTAAATTTCGTTGATCATTAAGAGTGTAACATGAGTACTGGACTGGAACTGAACTGTATGACCTGAGTTTGAAGTTCATAAATTTCATGGAATATGATTCATACAGCTGAGCAAACTTGAACTCCTTATACTAGGAATTGAAAGTGTACATGATTCTATGAAAAGTTCATGTATATGAGTTATGATCATGGGCCTGACATTTAAGTCATGATTATATATCGTGAGGACTGAAGTACAACATTTGCACTGAGATAAGAATGGGTCAAGCATCTTCCTCCCCTATTGATGTTCTACAATACACTGGCATCACTACTGGAATCTGAGAGCCTAACTTGGTTATTTATTCTATCATGCCCTTAGCTATAAGCCATCACTCTAAGTCTGTGGGACCTTTTTGATAAACTCTAAACTGAACTGCAACCACTTTGGTCTAAAGTTTAAAATGTTACAATACTCATCAGTAACAAATTCACCCTGAAAGACTACATTTGAAAGGGCAAAATGCACTGCTAATACTTCCTTCTGAGATACAACTCTTAACTTTCTATAGCCCAAATGGTCATCAAACAATAGCTTTAAACGCTGTCTAACTTAGAATCTTCATTAGTATCACCCTACACTGAGTTCACACTATCAAGAATTTAAACACTACTTTCTATTAGCCCAATCTTCAAAGATTCAAACTTAGATTCTAACACTTAATATAGATATCCCCAAATCTTTAATGAACCACACTAACTTCCTTCATCGCGTACTAATATCACATTTATAAATCACACCCACATCACCATACTTAATTTTGAATAAACATAAATTCTTGCATACACTATTTCAAGCCTTCTGGTTCACCTATCATACAACTAACCCCATGGATACATAATCTACCAAATTCAGATAACACTATCCCCACTTTACTGCTGCTAAACTTTTGGGTTCATGCTTCTAATTCTGGGTCATATACTATCATATAATTCTGAGAAGGGTTCTAAAAACACATCTAACCCCTAAGAACTGATGTACTACCCCTCCATTCGATGACTGGTTCATTGGGAAACTAAAATTGAATGACTCTATTTCTACTATCAGCTGAGTCATAACATGAATGGAGCTAATCTATGCCGAGAATGACATCGAAATCAGCCATCTCTAGTTTTACAAGATCTACAGAAGTGATTTTCTAATATACTATAACCAGGCAGTTTCTATATACCCGTATGGCTATGATAGAATTACCCTCTAGGGTAGCTACTGACAGCTATACAGGGGGTTACAAACAAAAGTAAAGCCCCGGGATCTAACAAGGCATAAACATAAAGATGCAAGACCTGTTACGTACCCTTAACCACATCAGGAGTTCTTTCCTAATCATGATGGGATTGGAGTGCATATAATCTATTATGGCGCTAACCATTTGAGGCACTAGAAGTGGTGCCCTACTTAGTCAAGAAACCCACTGGAGCTGATGACTAATTGGACTGACCCCGTTGGCATACTTTTATTCCTCTCTAAACAACTATTCGACATTTCCTGATCTTGTTGCCTGGATTACCATACCTAAAAAATGTACATCACTGCCATCTTTACACTTACCCTGATGATTCCTACCATATTTCCCACAGAGCATATTAGTATGACCACTGTTCACACTGCCTTGGGCATAGATCCTGGCGCCCTATAAAGATTATCATTCTTGAACTTTTGTACGGGAGCACTAGCTAAAGACAAAAATTAGGATGAAACTTTCTAACAGAACTGAGAACGGTTACCACCCTCAGACTTCTGCTGTAAAAAATAAAAGTTATATGTTCTGGCCCTCTTATTCTCTCTCTCTCTTTCTTCTTAAACTTTTGTTCCTCAATCTGCTTAGCATGAACCATAAGCCTAGATAGGTCTATATCCTTAATCAACATAGAAGTGCTACACTCCTTAACCATAATATCACTACACCAAAAACAAACTTACTTATTTTAGACCTATGATTGGACACCACATTAAGATCATACCTAGCCAACTGAGTAAACTTAAGCGAGTACTCCCTCACACTCATGTTATCATGCTTTAGGTTTATAAACTCCTATACCTTAGCTTCTCTCAACTCAAAAGGTAAGAATATGTCTAAAAAGGTTATGGAAAACTTCTCCCACTCTGCAGGCCTTGCATCTGCGCCCCTATCATCCTTTCATTGCTTATACTAGGTAAAATACATCCTGCAACTGGTAAGTAGCCAATTCTATACTCTTACTAGACGTGATACCCATGATGTCAGTTACATTCTGAACCATATCAAGAAACCCCTACGGATCCTCCTTAGACTTGGACCCCAAAAATAAAGGGCGATTCATTCGGGTGAAATCCTGAATCTTAGTTGCAGCAGTATTTTCCACTGGATTGGCTAGGACAGTAGCCTGTTGATTGTTCTGAGCAACTAATGAATGAGCTAAAGAAGTGAATTCAACTCTGAACTCTACATAAAAGATGTGCTCATTCAGGGGATCTTCCTGAATAGGTGGAGGTGTGGGCTGATTTTCATTTCTTCTTTGGTTATTTATGTTGGGAGGCATGGTCTTTAGCGGAATATGGGATGAGTCAGCAAGAGATTTTAAATAGTGCTCATGCTCATTCACATGACATGAATACTAAAAAAAGGGAAACTTCTCTTAAAACATCTTGTAGTCTCTTGTCCATAAGTGTGGCGTGTTTCACACCTATGCACAAGACTCTACAAAACGCGGCTTTTCAGACTCCCTAGGACACTGTAAAACCTTAGTCTATGATACCAAGTTTTGTCAAGACCCGAGGCTACCACCTAGTTGCGACAATGGTACTTACGGTCACAAGTGACCACAAGCTAACCCATGAGCAGGTACTTGCTACGAGCATTGAGTATAATAGAAACAAAAAACATATATGGAAGATATACTAGGAAACATAGTCATGTCAATTCGAATACTAAAAGTATAACTGTTAAATTTAAAACAACTGATAATACTGAATGGTCTGGTAACTGAATAACCATCTAACTGACTGTCTGATAATCTGAAAAGCCTTTAACTGACTAACTGTGAAGTTGATGGGAAAAACCCAAAACTAACTCTAACTGACTAAAATAGAGGAATACTAAAATAACTGAATGAAAGATAAACTTGTCCTCAAAAGATGATGAATCACCACTGCTGATGCTGCTTCAATGCTGAACTATCTAAGAGAGGTCAGGAAACTAAGCGTTCAAACTATGATATAAGACATCATAGCACGGAGAAAAGTATGCGATCAGTTCTTTGAATGTACTGGTATATGAGATGAACTTAGGCTGAAATTCATGGGTTAACTGAGCATGAAAATAATGACTGTCTGAAAAGCATGAGATAACTGAACATGAATGCATGAAAACTGAAATACTAAGAATACAATACAAAGAATATAATATTTCTGAAATAATCTATAAACTGAAATACTGAAATCTGATAACAGAATAACTGATAATTTGTATGCTTTGGTCAAGTAACTTGAATTGAATTCAGTACTGAATACTGAATGAAACTATGGAAGGTATCATCTAACCGACATGCCCCAATTTAAGCTAATTAGGGTCCAACCTACACCCCAGTTGGAAGGGTGTTAGTACCGTGCTACGGGTACTAATACATGGCTATGTGGATCCACTCAACTGGTGTCCCGAAGGATTAGGAAGTCAGTCCTAAACTGGTGGGTGACCCCTAAGGGTTCGTTTGGTTGGTAAAGGGTTATCCTAGGATAATTAATCCCAGGATTAGTTATCCTGATATTAGTTATCCCACCATTTATAAGGGATAACTTATCCCATCACTATGGTGTAACTGGTGGGATAAGTTATCCCGACCTTGACAACCAAACGGTGCACTAAAATTTTTATCCCGGGACTATTTGATTTAGTACATTACACCAAATGACCCCTAAGAGAATGTTAGTCCTAAACTGGCGGTTGACATCTCAGAGACTATCAGTCCTAAACTGGCGGGTGACATCTCATAATCCTATGCTGGCCACATAGTTCTAGAACTTAGGGACTTCTTCTAAGGACCCGGTCCTAGATAATGGGTAAGCCCCCACCCCTAGGTTTGCTCAGTTCTAAATCCTACTCCCAACTAAACTGATATTGATTACTGGACTGAACTAAGCTTAACTGAAAAAACAACTGATCATAATAACTGAATAAATAGTAATGCTCATGGTATATCTGAAATCATTCTGAAGATACTGAAATTATGTAAACAACTAAGTATTGGGTGTTCATAACCCACCAACACTGAAAGGAAATAACGATAAGAACATATACAAGCTTTGAAAATCATAATAGGGAATCATTATTCAAAATCCCTCACTTTGGCATTACATCAAACACATGGAGTTTAAGACATTAACATAGGGATTCTTTTAAACATGATGAGGTAGCATGATCATATGACAAAATCATAAGTAAAGGATTTAACGTGAAAATTTTACCATTTAAACGTGTAAGGGATCATTCCATCAAAACACTTGTAATCTCAATGCTTATATCGAAATTAATAAGAGCTTCATGGAGATAATTCATCATAACATATAAATTTCATCAATTAGAACATAAAAATGGATTCTTGGACTCCATGGCCGAAAAGGGCCCATGGATGAACATCACACATACCAAAACCCTTAATCTTGAAAAAAGAATACCAATCTTGAAGCTTTCTTAAAGGTTCTTAAATTTTGGAAGCTTAAATTCTTGGCTTTCTTGGAGAGGAAGGAATGGAATTTGATGTTCTTGGGAGATGGTTATGGTTTCTTTGTGAGGATATTGGAGAATATGGGTAAATAATTCCCAACTGAAGCTTTAAGTTGTGGATTTACGAATTTATTTGATGGGAAAAGAAATAACTTCCCCTCAAGAGATTAAATTCGTAACTAGAACATGGTTTAATGGGTCACGACAATGTGATGAGGAGTCCATCTCTATATGGACCGCAACGCGATGCTATCACGGCGATCTGCTAGAATCGAAATCCAAACACGACCCAATCCTTATCAAAAAAAATCCAAACCTTCCCTGAGACATGCTGCTTACACCCCTGAACATGAATTAACTCAAAAACCTACGTGTCGGGTCGGGAAGTCTCATTTAAAATTCCTCAAAGTTAAGAGACCAAAAATAAGACTAAGTCCCCTACATTTAGAGAATTTTTTAGGATTTAAGCCTCTTATACATGCAACTAGGAGCTGAACTGAGCTAAGAAAAGTACGTACTATTACATTAATAGATCTTGCGCTCTATCTTACGACATAAATACTAAAGAAGGGAGACTTTCCATAAATTTCTCATCCATAAGTTTGGCATGCTTCACACCCATGAACAAGACTCTACTTAACGCGACTTTCACACACCCATGGACACCTTAAACCTTGTGCTCTGATACTAAGTTTGTCATGACCTGGAACTACCCCCTAGTCGAAACACGGTGTTAGGACCACAAGTAACCCTAAGCTAACTCATGATCTGGCACCAGCTGAGCACTAAAGGAAGGTAAAAATCTACTATACGGAAGTCATAAAAAAATATATCTAAAATTCAAAATAATATCAAATGTAACTGAAAAACATCACTGAAAACATGACTAACTATTTGACTGACTGAAAACCTCTAAAACATGAGAAGTAATGGGAAAAACCCCCAACTAACTCTGACTAACTGACATAAAGTAAGGTACTAAAAATAATAATTGATAACTAGTCCTAGGTAATGCCAGAGATTCTCAGAATGATTAGAACAGCAGAATATCCTTGACGATTATACTATCTGACTTATCACTCAACCTAACCAAACAATTTATTATCTAATTCTCTCGAACTTAGATAACTTATCTATTTCCAATAGGATGTTATCTCAGGTAGATTAATCCAGTTACGGCATTAATCACTATACAGAAGGTTGGTAGCTTCCGAGTCCCTATTGATAATTCACGTCCTCTAGTCTATTTCTCCGTTAGAAGCAAATAAAACCTAAGGCATAACCTAATGTTTGTAACCCCTAGATTTCAGCTAAAACCACAAAATTTCAAGATGTTCTACTACTCCTTGAATCCGTTAAACACCTAGCATCATATCAAACCCTAATCCTTGGATCCCATAACCCTGGCTAATGGAATTAGCCGCTCATGATTTGATGAAATAAATCACAAGTTGAATTCATGATGATAAGGATAACTTACGATTAGATGTAAAACAACAAGTAGTTTCTTTGATTGAATCACAAGGTAGAAACCCAAAAATAGTTGATAAAAACAAGAAGACTAATTGATGTAAGAGAGCAATGTTACGTGCCTCTCTTCCCTAAGTTAATTGTCTGATAGATGAATTATTAATTAATCAAAAACCCTAAAAGATGTTATTTATACTAAAGCCTAATTAAGGTAATAAAATAACAAAATCACAGCTGGGCTCGAATTTAGGTGACGGCATATTGGTGTTGATCATCAGGCTTCTGACGACGTCTCAGATATGTCGTCAGAAGTCGTGCCTTCTTAACCTGTTCTGCCTCACTCTGCCGATGCCCTCCGACGGCTTACCAGAGGGGTGAAGACGTGTAGCAAATGTCGTCAGACCTTCAGCTTATTTTACCATGTTCTGTCCTACTTGACGACATCTTCTGATGGCTTACCACACTTGTGATGACATATTGAGAATGTCGTCACCTTCATCCAGCAACTCTTCTTCACTGTTCTTCCTGACGCCTTTTTTGGTAGCTTACCACATCTCTGATGGCTTGCAAGAAATACCGTTAGACTCATATCAGCTCACTTGTACCAGATTTTACTCTTTTGCTCCATTGTTATTTATTTCCATGCATCTTCACTTTCCTACAAAATCTTAAGAAATAATATCAAAAACACCAATAATTACTTAAGAACTTACAATTATTTTAAGTTAAAAAGTCTTAAATGTGCTACAAAAATCTAGCACATCAACACCCTTAACTTAAAACAATTGCTTGTCCTCAAGCAACTACATAACACCATACTACGATGCTTAACCAAGAGACACATAAGATACCTATCACAGTTGATTATCAAGTTTAGCTCAAAACTCATGTCACTCTCCACGTTCAATTACTTATAAATCCAATTGTGCATATCAATGAAGATTAACAATGTGACCCAAAGGAATCAAGATATGTCATCAATTCAGCAACAATAACCATGCATATGTACAAGTTACAATACCCAAACAAGTAAACAGCTAGCAATGCAACCGATGTGCCCTTACAATAAATAAGTCTCTCCTCACTCATATATGAACTAAAGCATGTCAATACGGGGACGATCAAGAGACACTCACTCTTAGAAAGAAATTCCAATCAATGCATGTCAAATACCATATGTTTGCCCTTATTTTCATTACCAAGGTGTCCAGACAGGTAAGTTAGGATCACTATAGGTCTTTACTTCGGCTTGTAATGTAGGCTAAGGGATGGTATGATATTCAATGGCATTTAGAGTGACTAAGCCTCCTTGGCACTACCTTAACTTTTGGGGTTCACTTATTAACTTTTTTCTTCTTTTTCTCCTTTTCTTGATCACACATTATTCAGGATGGATATGGCTTTTCTTTCTCATTCTTTTTCTTTTCTTATTCTTCTTCCACACCACCCAACTTTTTATTCTTTTTCACTTATTCTTTTTCTTTTATTCTACCTTTCTTCATACTCAGTTTACATCACCCACCCTTATGATAGCCACCCTCAACTTAGGTTGTTTACCTAAGTCTAGGTGCACAATGTCCAAGGAGGACCAGGTCCAAAACAGGTTCATTATGATCTAAACTGGAAGGTGATAGGTGTCATAGAAAGAAATGGTCAATTCATCTCAAAATAGAGATCAAGAGATATCATGCATACAGGGAAGGTCATTTAGGCAAAAAGTGACTTAAAAATCAAAACGGCCTATGATCCTTTCCTAACCCCTATCTTTCAACCAAGGTAAGACTAATCGGGCAAGTTCTGGATTTAACACACAAAGAAAACTAAGTAGTATCTCACACACACATGGCACAAAGATGCATCACAAGATACTACCTATCTGGTTCATGCGATTGTTTAGCAGTGGATATCATGTCACTAGTACTAATGTCATAACAAGATGCACAGTGGTCACACATAAATGTATATCACACAGTTATAAAACAGACCAATGGAGAGGTGTTTATCAGTCTCAAAAATCAACAAAAATATTTCAACTGCTCTAGATACTTATTTTTCTCCAGTTAACCACAACATATCACAAAACAAATACAGTACGCCTAAACATGCCGAATCTACTAGGAACAAGACTCTGGGAAAAGAGGCACGGTGAAAAAAACCCTAGGAGGACATCAACACCCATAAGTAGCCCCACCCTCAACTTAATATCATGCATTGTTCCCAATACATCAAATCAAAACAAGAGAGTTAGAAACATACCTGTGGCAACATGGGTGCGAAGATATGATGTCAATCACATAATAAGAATACAAACAACAAATTACCTTGGGTTGCCTCCCAAGAAGCACCTAGTTTAACGTCGCGGCACGACCCAACTCAGCTTTTTCCTCCACCTTGAGGATATGAATTTCACCCCCAACTTAGAGTCCATCTTCTTGCCTCGCTCATAGGGAGGTGGTACAAAGATTAAGAAGCCAAGTAATGAATGATGCATGGTAAAAAACTCAACCTTAAAGTGAGGTGTGTTTTTATATTGTTTATCAAGTGTAAAATAAAAAATATAGGATTCTTGTTCCTCATCTTCACAGTCTTCCATTAGTTTAGATGATTCCACAGACAAAATATCATCTAAACATAATATGGAAAAATGCTTCGAGTGTGGCCCAACAAATCCTACTGCAAAATTTACACTATCCTCTGCACACTCACTTTTATTCATCTTCTCAACATTTTTACTTTGAATTGGGCTAGAGTCTTCATAAGAGATTGACTTAGCTTCTTCTTTTGCCTCTAGCACCATTCCTTCAATCTTGGCATCATCCCTCATGGTTGGCTCGGTTGGTTGGGAAATCTCCAAGGGTTGATCAACATCAAGCTCATCATCAGTATAGGAATCTTGCTCTTCATCATCACACTCTTCCACTATTTTAAATGATTCCACGGACAAGATATCATCTAAACATAATGTAGAAAAGTGTTTTGGATAATTGACCTAGATATCCATTTCTTCTATTCTTTCTCTTGCCTCATTAAATGCCGTAATGTCTTGACGTATGTCACATATGGTATCATTCGTTGTGTCTATATGATTCAACATTAGTTGAAGCATAGCTTCAATGTCACTCTTTCCATTGCTTTGTTATTTCTTTTCTTGACCATAAGACCTGTCATACTCATAAGAAGAACTAGAATCTGGGTTAGCGCAATAGGGGGAAGGCAAATTTGAGCAATCACTCCAATGTCCAACTTGACCACCACATAAAGAAAAATTATACTCCCGGTAGGACGGAGATTGTGCACACATCTCTCTCCGGGGAGAATATCTACAGTCATGCCAAAAGTAGGGTCCATCACAATATGGACATGGATCATCCAGATAAGATTTCCAACCATTAAACTCACATTCATTCCATGATGCCATAGTAAGAAATAAACAAAAATAAAGAAAATCTACCTAACACAAGAACAAAGAAAATCACAACAAATATTAACAAGTTTGAATTCAAGCAAGTAAGCTAAAATTCCAAACTAACTCAATAAGACAAATTGTTCCCCGACAACGGCGCCATTTTTGATAACGCTCAACTTACACCTCAAATTAGTGTAAGGCGGTCGTCGTCAATATATTTACCCAACTTTGGAGTCGGGGTCGAATCTACAGGGAATAATGTGAGTGGCGATTAAGCTAATTTGAATCTATAACTACAAGTTCAATTCAAATAAATGGTACGAAAATATAAAATTAAGATGGGGGTTTTGAAAATATCAAGTAATGTTGTCACTTCATTATTAATGTTTGTAATCAATATAAATAGGAAACCAGAGCTATGTTCACCAAGGGTTTCGGGAATTGACAGATACTAGGTAATGCCAGAGATTCTCAGAATGATTAGAACAGCAGAATATCCCTGATGATTATACTATTTGACTTATCTCTCAACCTCACCAGACAATTTATTATCTAATTCTCTCAAACTTAGATAACTTATCTATTCCAATAGGATGTTATCTCAGGTAGATTAATCCAGTTACAACATTAATCATTAAACAGAAGGTTGGTAGCTTCTGAGTCCCTGTTAATAATTCACGTCCTCTAGTCCATTTCTCCGTTAGAAGCAAATAAAACCTAAGGCATAACCTAATGTTTGCAACCACAAGATTTTAGTTAAAACCATAGAATTTCAAGATATTCTACTACTTCTTGAATCCGTTACACACCTAGCATCAATCAAACCCTAATCCTTGGATCCCATAACCCCGGCTAATGGAATTAGCCGCTCATGATTTGATGAAAGAAATTGCAAGTTGAATTCATGATGATAAGGATAACTTACAATTAGATGGAAAACAACAAGTAGTTTCTTCGATTGAATCACAAGGTAGAAACCCAAAAATAGTTGATAAAATAAGAAGAAGAATTGATGTAAGAGAGCAATGTTACGTGCCTCTCTTCCCTAGGTTAATTGTCTGATAGGTGAATTATTAATTAATCAAAAACCCTAAAATATGATATTTATACTAAATCCTAATTAAGTTAATAAAATAACAAAATCACAACTGGGCTCGGATTTAGGTGACGGCATATTGGTGTTGATCGTCAGGCTTCTGATGGCGTCTCAGATATGTCATTAGAAGTTGTGCCTTCTTAACCTGTTCTGCCTCACTCTGATGATGTCCTACGATGGCTTACCAGAGGGGTGATGGCGTGTAGCAAATGTCGTCAGACCTTTAGCTTATTTCGCCATGTTCTGTCCCACTTGACGGCATCTTCTGATGGCTTACCACACTTGTGACGACATATTGAGAATGTCGTCACCTTCATCCAGCAACTCTTATTCACTGTTCTTCCTGACGCCTTTTTCTGGTAGCTTACCACATCTCTGACGGCTTGTAAGAAATGTCGTTAGACTCATATCAGCTCACTTGTACTAGATTTTACTCTTTTGCACCATTATTATTTATTTCCATGCATCTTGACTTTCCTACAAAATCTTAAGAAATAACATCAAAAACACCAATAATTACTTAAGAACTTATAATTATTTCAAGTTTAAAAGTCTTAAATAAATATGCTACAAAAATCTAGCACATCAGTAACCCCAGTTGGAAGGGTGTTGATACCTTGCCAAGGGTACTAACACTGGCTGGCATAGATCTACTAATCTGATGTCCCAAAGGAACAGGGTGCCAAGCCTAAACTAACAGGTGACCCCTAAGAGGGTGTCAATCCTAAAATAATAGGTGAACCCTCATAACCTACGCTAACAACGTAGTTCTAGAACTTAGCGACTGCTACTAACGACTCTGCCTAACTAATGGGGAAGTCGACATCCCAATATTCACTCGGTGCTAAGTGTTACTCCCAACCGAATGACTTAGAAGTATAATTAAAGCATGTACTGATAAAAGTTTAACATGATTCAAAATGGATACATGCACTGATGCATTCAATAAGTTAATGCTTTGAATTTTACAATACAAGCATTATTTGGATGACTTGTAACCTGAAAATTGTAGCATGCATAAATATTTAGGTATCAGGTGTTATTAACCTACCAGTATTGAATGATACATTAAATATGATAACATCATCAAAATATTATTGGAAATTTCATGATATAAAACCCTAAAATACAACATTTTATTATAATAAGGGGATTTATGATTTCAACGTGGGAAACCTTAACTTTATGGAATAACATGAGTTCATAGTTGTTTTCAAACATGCATGGACAATTCTAAAATAATTCATGATTTTCATGGAACCCTAAGCAAGATGGGTGAACTTGGAAATTAAAAAGAGAGTCCTTGGGACTCAATGAGTAAAAGGGGCCCATTGATGAATATCCTACATACCTAAGGTAGAAGCTTTGGTGAAGTCCTTGAAGTTGATCATATTCTTGAGAAACCCTAGTTTTCTCTTGAGGAAGAAAATAATCACTCATTTTTTGCTTCTCTGAGTTAAATTATGATTAATGATGGAATTGGTGATATTGGGTCTTTTATAACCCTCCCTTTGGAAAGCCTAAACGATGTGGGTTAGGCTTTTAAAGGAGTGGGAAAAGACTTAAAAGCCCTTGAAAAATCATGCAGGAATCTGCATTCCTAATCGTTATGACTCACCCTACGACTCGTGACATCTGGTTATGAGTCATAGTTCAAGTCATACCCTGGAGTCCTGGGACCTTGGTTCCTTACTACTCTAACTATGACTTACCCCGAACTACTCATTATGACTGACTATGAGTCATTAGGTAGAGTCACAGTTCGAGGGTTGGATTTTAGTTATACACAATTATGACTATGACTTCGCTCCTAACGACTCGTTAAGTATGACTATGAGTCATTAAGTAAAGTCATAGTATGAATCTTGAGTCTTGAGTCATTCAAATGTTAGGCTATGAGTTTATATTGCAACTCATAAGGTTTCCCTACGAGTCTTTTGCTGGACTTATAACCAAAAGTACTGGGTTCTTGGTGGGACACTATTGTTACTATGAGTCCCTTCTTATGACTCGTAGTCACTAATTATGAGTCGTAAGGTCGAGTCATAGTTACTGGGCTTATAGCTTGGAGCCTTCACTGCAGTGATTATGATTCACTCATGATGACTCGTCATGCGTGGTGATGACTCGTTACCTGAGTTATTGTCACAGCAGTGTGTCAGGGCCTTAGGTGAAATTTTCCTCAACTTTTTGCCATGACATCGGATTAAGATGAGACTTTAAGCGTTGGTAAGCTAACTTACTGGCCAATCTCATGAGGGTTCTAGAGCTTGAAAATTTAGGATATTACAGGCTTAATCAATACAATTGGAACTCAAGGAAAGGGAATCAAGGTTAGAACTTCTACAAAGGTAACAACTAGAATAAGTTTGGGTAAAGAGATAGGAGTAGGGATCGTGATGGTGGTTGGAGAAGAAAAGATTACTACAAGGAAAGGAGTGGCCTTTATATTCCACTTAGGAACCGAGATGCATTTTCAAGCAATTTGAGGATGGAGGATATGTTGGCAAAGATTGCAAAAAGGGTACAGAAAATAGAAAACTGCCTTAAAGAGATTAAAGCAAAAGATATCCTTAGGAATAGTAAGGCGTATATTTTGAGTATAAATCAGAAAGTCAAATCACATGTTACCGCCATCAAGCAGCTTGACCAACAGAATATGTATAAGATGACTAAATTAGAAAGAAGATTTTTTATCATTGAATATGCGTCAACAGAGTACACTCCAAAGCAACACCATCAAAAATCTTAATAATAATGGAAATTTCTTAGCGATTAATACCTAAAGTGGTATTTATGCCCGTGATTGTAGATGATGTGGTAGATTTGGTGATTGTCGTTAAAGATAAGGTGGTTGCACCTGAAGAAGTGACTGTTAATGATAATGCACCTAAAAATCTTTGAGTTGGTGATCATGAGGCCAAGGCAATAAAGAGGGAGGACAAGAAAGTCCCGTAAGTATCAAATTTCATTCCATGACCTCCACCTTTTTTTCTATAAAGATTGAAAAAAAGGCCGAAGAGGGAAAATATTGAAAGTTTATTTCTATGCTGAAAAAGTTGATGGTGAATATACCTCTAATTGAGGCACTTGAAAAAATGCCAAGTTACGTGAAGTTTATGAAGGATTTGGTAACTAAAAAGTGGATAGTGAGTTTTGATCCTGCACACAAGGTTCATAATTGTAGTGCAATAGTTTATATATATCTTGTTAATTAAAATATTACCCAAGAGCATTCACAATTTTATGCATTACTTTGGAAAGACTATGTGATTTGGTTGCTAGCATTAACTTGAAGCCTCTATAAGTTTAAAAATAACTGGGGTTAGGGTCACCCAAACTAATTTCGATGAGACTTCTTATGGCGGACCACTCTGTGAAGAAGCCAGTGGGAATCATGTATGATGTTTTAGTAAGGGTCGTATCCTTTATATTTCCAGTTAATTTTGTCATCCTTGACTATGAGGTTGACTTTGATGTTCCCATTATCTTGGGAAGGCATTTCCTTATAACTAGACAAGCATTCGTTGATATGGAAACTGGGCAGATAAAGTTTTGCTTAAATAATGAACAAGTTGCCTTTAATCTATACTAGTCCATGAAGTATCCAATAGACATGCATTTAATTTTTTTGATAAATACAGTCGGTGAGGATGATTAGGTTGCTCATAGTAAGGAAAGACTTAGCGTTGAGTCCCTAGCAGTAGTCATTATAAATTTTGAGGGTTATGTCATTGATGACTGATGAGATGGTGAGCACACTTGAATATAGGGGTTCATATACTTATGCACCAAGAACTTAAATATAGATTTGAAAAATAGAGAAACCCTAGCGGCTCAGCTTCTATTGAGGAGACCCTAATTTTAGAGCACAAAGATCTTCCATTCCATCTTTGCTACACATTCTTAGGAGCCAACAACACTTTGTTGATTAATATTAAAGCTGATTTGGTTGATTGGCAAGTTGAGGGTCTAGTTTCTATGTTGTAGAGGTTCAGAAGGGACATTAGGTGGTCCACTACTGATATAATTAGAATTTTTTCTGGAATTTACACATGCAAAATCCAACTAGAACTGAATTGTGTGCCTAATATTTTAGCATCAATGTAGGTTGAATCCGCCTATGCAATAGATGGTGAATAAAGAAATTATTAAGTGGTCAGATGCGGGTATGGCTTATCTAATTTCTGATAGCAAGTAGGTATGCTAGGTCCAATATGAGTTGAAGAAGGGTAGAATCAATATGGTTCCAAATGAGAAGAATGAGCTTAATAATAGTGATGCTATTCATGGGTTGTCATGTGTGTTGACTTGTTGGCAGAGGTTGGTATTTTTTTTCTTGATGGATATTTAGGTTATAATCAGATTACTATTGCCCCTAAGGATCAAGATAAGACCATTTTCACTTATCTATATGGGATATTTATGTTTAAGAGGATGTCTTTTGGTTTTTATAATGTACCCGCAACTTTCAAATGCTGCATGATGACTATATTTTCTAAAGTGGTTGAGGGCACTATTAAGGTATATGTGGATGACATCTGGATTATGGATGACTCATTTGATGATTGTTTGGCACATCTCACCAATGTTTTGAGGAGATATAGGGAATGCAATTTGATTTTAAATTGGGATATGTGTCACTTCATGGTTAAAGAACGAACTGCCACAACGCGAACCAGGGCCTGGCCGTGACAGGTATCTCAAGTACGTTGTAGACTGGAGAGCATTCCCTTAGCCTAATCCAATAGAACATAATATAAGCATAGCAGCAAAATTTCAAACATGTCACAAGATAGTTAAGTACGACTCAAAAGAGCTCTAAGAATTCAACAATCAATCCCAAGTCCATAGTAATGTCCAATAAACCTCCAATAAAACCAAAGATAGTCTGGTCAGGACATTCCCCCGACCATAGCTAAAAATAAACCAAAATGAAAGAGTCAAAAAATAAGAAAACCCAAAGCATGAAATGGGGTCTTTCGAAGGATGGAAGCTTACCACTTCAGTCTGACTCACGAGTTGTCCCACGATCACCTAGTCACTGTACGAAGGAGTAGAAGTATGGCCAGTTCCCGCATCACGTGGGGATACAACATCTGAAGAAGGTTAGCAGTTGGAGCGCTAGTATGTAACTCGGGGATAAAGGATAAAATAATGCCATGATCCATAATACAGAAACCATTAATACCAATGCACAACATCATATGCAATACATACAAACATATATGACATACTGGGAAAGGGAACAGGGCTTCGCATGAACTTTAAAACCTTAACCTGGATTGTGTAGCTTGACCATCCTAAAAAGGCAGACACGGGTTATATGGGTTCAGCTCCCCCTACTGAAAGGTCCCTAGTGCATGTTAGCCACACAAATTGGAGGTACCGCAGAAGTTCATAAATTCCGACGTACCCTTCACCAACTATGATACAATTATGTATACATTTTTCGTATTTCATTGTACCTCATAAGAACCTGGTCATCAAGACCACCCCTCATGTCGGCAAACATGAGTTTTCAGTATCAGTCCTTCGGACTCACACCTCTACAGCCAACTAACACAACCCCCATTAAGACCAAATTAGAACATTTAACACACAACTCCTCCACCAATTCTAGGTGTCAATTATTAAGGAATTATTCAGTGGTATCGTCATACCGACTATAGCTTGCAAGTAATGTCATTAAGCTAACACTTAGGGGATTTCTTCGTACCCCACAAGTTTTTCATTAGTAAAATCACTCGGGGGATTCCTTCATACCCTGCAAGGTTTTCATTATCTTTCTTATCTATTTGACCATTTATGCAATGTATTAATTTCAAAGAGAATTGTCAAACAAAATGATAATTCACATTCCAAAAGCAATTATGCAAGTGGGTTGAGGTTATTACCAATTTCTATACCAAAACCAATTATTTGGAGATTCCTTTGTACCCTTATTTCCATGTTTAGCAAATTTGGGGAATCCATTATACCCCTATTTCATTAACCATTCCCATGCACCTCAATGAATGTATAAATCAATAATATAAAGCATAGTAGTTCAATAGTAATCATGAGAAAACATTCAAATAATTTATATCCAAAACTTTCAACCCATAGTTTAAAAAAACAACATCAAAACCATGAATAATAAACCAATTTTCATGCAATCAAGAAAATACAAGTATAGGGAAAGAGGTACATGCCTTAGACACACGAGAATTGGAAAGTAATTCAGAACTTTAAACCCGAAAGATAAAAGTATGATAAAATCCTTAGGCTCTCTTAAGGTTTGAGTTTGAGAGCAGAATTGGGGATTTTAATTTCTTAAAACTGAAAGGAATAGGCTATTTTATGACTAAAGGTCGTACATAGGTGAAAAGACCCCAATACCCCTCATCCCAAGTAAACAAAGCAAAAACTAGATGAATGTTACATAGCGGCGTGGCACGGACCACATCGCAGAGGCTAACCTCTGTGCCATGCTGCTTATCATGAAAGCTAACCTTCGTTCCACACTGGTTGTCACGGTGTGTAGCCTACGTGACACAGTGATATCACGGAGGCTCACTGCCTTCGAGGTCCAAAATCACCCCAAACCCTATTTGGAAATTCCAAAACTCACTTGGGATACCCCATTCACATGCGTAAACACAATTTAAGTCAAAAATCAACGTTTCGAACATGGGAGGGTAAAAAATAAAATGTTTGAAATTTTAAGGGTGTTACATTATCCCACTCCTAAGGATCATTCATCCCCAATATGATGATCTAGGACACTTTTCGCACTAGAATAGAAATATTACACCAAAATCAAATGATAAACTCAGATAGTAACAAGGGAAAAATGAAATTTATACCATAAGCTCCTCCGTTTGACACATGAAACAAGAATGGGTACTTAGCCTTCATATCTTCCTCGAATTCCCAAGTAGATTCATCCACCTTATGGTTTCTCTAAAGGACATTTACTAAAGCTACATCTTTAGTCCTCAATCTACGAACTTGTCTATCCAAGATCTCCACCGGGACCTTCTCGTATGATAGGGAATCCAAAATACCAACACTCTCAATAGGCACCACCAAGGAAGGATAACCCACACAATTCTTCAACATAGACACATGAAACACAAGGTGAATAAAACCCAGACTTGCAGGCCATTCTACCTCATAGGCAACATTCCCCGCTCTCTTCAAAATCAAATAGGGGTCAATATAATGAGTACTGAGCTTCCCTTTATTTCCAAATCACATTACTCCCTTCATGGGAGACACCTTTAAGAACACCCAATCACCCACATCGAACTTTAACTCTCTTCTTCTCAGGTCTGCATAGGACTTTTGGCGACTTTGGGCAGTCTTAAGCCTATCCCTAATCACTTTCAGCTTCTCCATAGCATGATGAACTAAATCAGGACCGAAAAACCTTATCTCACCAACTTCGAACCACCCAATAGGAGATATACACCTCCTACCATATGATGCCTTAAACGGAGTCATACCAAAGAGTATTAGATATTATTACATGCAAACTCTATAAAGAAAAATGGTCAACCCAACACCACCAAAGTCAATTACAATTTCTAGAAGCATATCTTCTAAGTCTTATTGGTCCTCTCTGCTTGTCCATCCTTCTGCGGGTGGAAAGCAGTACTAAGGGTTACCTTAGTCCCCAAACCTCGCTGGAATGATCGCCAAAAATTAGACAAAAATTGAGTACCACAATCAGAAATGATAGAAACTAGAGCACCATGCAACTTCATGGTCTCCTGAATAAACAACCTTGCATAATCCTTGACAGAATAATTAGTTCTCACCGACAAGATGTGAGCAGACTTAGGCATCCTATCCACGATGACCCAAACAGAATCAAACTGGTTTAGAGACCGCATAAGACCAGTAAGGAAATTTATATTAATTACTTCCCACTTCCATAGAGGCAACTCAATTTAGTGAGACAACCCACCGGGCCTCAAGTACTCTACCTTCACTTATTGACACACATGCATTTTGCCACAAAATTAGCCACATTCCTCTTTATGCTATTCCACTGATAAATCTCCTTTAGGTCATGATATATTGTCATCAAACAAGGATGAACTGAATAATGCGACTCATGAGCTTTGGAGAAAATTCTACCTCACAGCCCATCCATATGGGGAACATACAACCTCCCTCGGTACCTCAAGATACCATCACCACCAATCTCAAAAGCCATCACCTTCTTTTTACCCACATCATCCTTGACTTGTATTAAGATCAGATCCAACACCTGCTTCTTCTTTACCTCAACACCAAGGGATGACTTTACCTCTTCTTGCACAAACACACCACTATCATCAAAATCTAAGTGACAAACTCCAAGATTAACAAAATGGTGAATATCCTTCATAAAGTCCCATTTATATTTGTACACATGAGATAATCTACCCATAGATAACCTGCGAAGAGCATCATCAACCACGTTAGCTTTACCTGGGTGATAGTGGAGACTCGTGTCATAGTCTTTGAACACTCAAGCCATCTCCTTTTCCTGAGATTCATCTCCTTCTGGGTAAATACATCTTAAAGGCTCTTATAATTTGAAAAAATGTCAACATGGACTCCATATATATAGTGTTGCCAAATCTTCAATGCAAATACCACAGCCAACAACTCTAAATAATGAATCTGATAATTCCTCCCATGAACTTTCAACTGCCTAGAAGCATATGGTACCCTCTTGCCATGCTGCATTAACACACAACTAAGTCCCACACAGGACTTATCACAATAAACCACGAAGCCATCAGTACCCTCAGGCAGGGTCAAAATCGGAGATAAAGTCTATTTATCTTTCAGCTTCTCAAAACTCCCCTCACAAGCATCGGACCACAGAAACTTCACCTTCTTTTGAGTCAACTTAGTCAAAGGTGCGGAAATCGATGAGAATCTCTCCATAAACCTCCTATAATAACTAACTAATCCTAAGAAGCTCCAAATATCAGTTGGATTCATGGGTCTAGGCTACTTCTTAACCACCGCAACTTTCTGTGGATCCACCATGATCTCTTCACTAGCAACAACATAACCCAAGTAAGTAACAACGTTCAACCAAAACTCACACTTCAAAAACTTAGCATACAAACTCTGATCTTTTAAGGTCTGCAACAAAATACGAAGGTGATCAGCATGATCTGCCTCACTTTTTGAATATACCAGAATAACATCTATAAAAACATTCACAAATAAGTCCAAGAACTAATGGAATACCCAATTCATAAGATCTATAAATGTCGTTGAGGCATCATTCAATCTAAAAGACATAACCAAGAACTCAAAATGTCCATATCAGGTATGAAAGGTAGTCTTAGGGATATCCTTCTCCCTAATCTGTAACTGATGATGCAGAAGGTCAATCTTAGAGAATACTTAGCACCCTAAAATTGGTCAAATAGGTCATCAATTCGAGGAAGAGGGTACTTATTCTTCACTATCGCCTTATTTAACTAACGGCAATCAATACACATCCGAAGAGAACCATCCTTCTTATGCACAAAATAAATGGTAGAACCCTACGGAGACACACTAAGGCAGATTAAACCCTTGTTAAGAAGATATTTCAATTGCTCCTTAAGCTCCTTCAACTCAGCTGGATCTATTCTATAGATAGGGATAGAGGTAGGGCGAGATTCTGGAAGAAGATCGATTCCAAACTCAATTTCTCTATTGGGAGGGATGCCCTAAAGATAATTAGAGAAAACCGTAAGAAATTTACTAACCTGGGAATGGATTTTACAAAAGGACCCTCCAAGTTAGAATCTTTATCCCAGACTAAATAATAGAGACACCCCTTGAAAATCAATTTTCGAGCTCTAAGATATGATATGAACCTTCCCTTAGGCACTAGGGAACTCCCTTCCCACTCAATAACCGGCTTATTAGAGAATTTGAAAATGACCTTATGCATTTGATAGTCTAAAGAGGCATAGCACGAATGCAACCAATCCACCACCAAGATGACATCAAAATCTAGCATGTCTAATTCAATCAAATCGACCAAAGTTTCTTTACCACCAACAGATACCACACAACCCCTATAGACCCTTCTAGCAACCACCAAGTCATCCTATGGGGTAGAAGTAAAAAAAAGGTTTGAAATACACTTCAGACCAAAATAAAAATGCACAGCCACAAATGTGGTCACATAAAAAAGGGTAGACCCCAGATCAAGTAAATAGTACACATCATGAGAGAAGAGTTTTAACATACCGGTGACGATATCAGGAGATGCCTCGAATTTTTGGCGAGTAGTAAGAGCATACAAGCAATTTTGGCCAGTACCGGTACTAGAAGTGGCACTCCTTGGTGCAAGATCTGATGACGTGGAAATCAAAAATTTATTTTCCCCCCCAAACAACCTTACCCGCGGGACAATCCTTCTACATATGTCTCAACTAGCCATAATTGAAATATTTGTTCCTCTTCTCATCACAAAAATCATAATGCAACTGACCACAAAGTCTATAAAAAGGATATCATGGAGCTGGATAGGCCCTATTGGCCTAATATTGGGCACCCTATGCACTTGAACCATCACCACTCTGAAAATGACAATTTTTTTACGGCTTCGAATAAGGTGTACTAACCATTGAATAGGAACCAGAGTTGCCCCACCTTTTCTTAGACCATTTTCCACCATCCGTACTACTTTGCTGCTGACCTCTACCCTAATTCAAAAACTAAAACTTCTTACTCTACCTCTCTTCTATCTCTACTTAATTTTTTTCCTCTTCAACCTATTGCATATACACCATAAGTCGAGAGATATCCATATGTTTATTCAGCAAGGTATCCTTGCTCTCCAAAATTAATTCACGAGACAAACCAAAAGTGGATTTCCTCATTCTCTCCCTCATGCTAGACACTAGCTTAGGAGCATATCACGATAACTAATGGAACTTTAAGGCATATTCCTTGACTGTCAGCCTGCCTTGCTTAAAGCTCATAAACTTCTCAGCTTTCGCCTCCCTCAACTCCTAAGAAAAAAATAATCAAGAAAAGCACTAGAGAAGTCATCCCACAAAGTGGACTCAGCATCATCACCCAAGTTGTTCACACTCTTCATATCATTGGTATGCTACATCCTTTAATTGATAAGTAGCGAAATCCACTTACCCCACATCAGTAGCATGCATAACCCAATAAATTTTCTCCA
The DNA here is from genome assembly GCA_030864215.1 of Capsicum pubescens. Taxonomy (NCBI): domain Eukaryota; kingdom Viridiplantae; phylum Streptophyta; class Magnoliopsida; order Solanales; family Solanaceae; genus Capsicum; species Capsicum pubescens. Next base: position 280,695,826 of record CM061543.1, on the reverse strand, counting down.
TCTCATCTATAAAACCTTTAGGATCCTCCTCAATCTTAGTATTAGTGAAAGTTGAAGGGCTCAACCTCATAAACTGGCACACTTAAGTGGCCTCAGATGAACTCCTAACAATACCAGTAGAACCTATTAGATATGACTGAGATGCCACCAACTGGTTCAATAGATTAATAGATTGGTGAAACTCAACATTATTAATATCTCCTTGAGGTGACTGAGTATGAATGTCACCAGCTGGAGAAGGATAAGTGGAGACAGGTGAAACTCCATAGGGGCAATCAAAAGTAGTGGCCCTTGACCAGGTCTGTACCCAATAAGTTGGATGAGATCTTCCCATATTGTCCTCAGGTAGGACTTATGAGTTTCCATGAGCTTCAGATCATCTGGGAGGGATGATCTGAAAGGGGAATAAATAAGAGTTCGAAGAATTCAAGACCTTAGACTCTATAACCTAAAAATAAGACAATGATAAAAGGAAACAATCCTAAATGCCTCATAGTCTCACCCTTATAAGTGTGGGACGCTATACACACATAAAAGAGACTCTACTTGACACGGCTTTGTGGACACCCAATTGACCCTAAACCTAGGATCTGATACTAACTTTTCACGACCCTAACTAGGGCCTATCCATGACGGGTATCTCAAGTTTTCCATGGACCGGAGACCACCCCCTTAGCCTAATCCAACAGAATATAATATAAGCATAGTAGAGAAATTTTGAACATATAACAAGATAGATAATTATGACTCAAAAGAGTTCTAAGAATTAAACAACCAATAACAAGTCCACAGTAATGTCCAACAAAGTCTCTAACAAAATCAAAGATAGTCTGGTCGAGACATGCCCCCAACCATAGCAAAAAAGAAAATCTAAAAGAAAGAGTTAAAACACAAGAAAACCCAAAGCATGAAATGAGGTCTTTCAAAAAATGAAAGCTCACCACTTCAGTCTAACTCACGAGCTGTCCCATGATCACCTAGTCACTGTGCAGAAGGAGTAAAAGTAATGCTAGTTCCTGCATCACGTGGGGATACTGTGTCTGAAGACGATTAGCGATTAGAGCAGTAGCATGTAACTCGGGGATAATGGATAAAATAATTCCATGATCCATAATACAGAAATCATTAAAACTAATGCACAACATCATATGCAATACATACATATATATATACATCACATGCGGGAATGAGAACAGGGTTGAGCATGAACTTTAAAACCTTAACCTCGATTGTGTAGCTTGACCATCATAAAAGGGCACCCACGGGCTATATGGGTTTATCTCCTCCAGCTAAAAGTGCCCTAGTGCGTGTTAGTAACACGAAGTAGAGGTACCATAGAAGGACGGGTATTCAGATGTATCTTTTGCCAACCATGGTACAATTATATATACACTTGGTAGATTTTGGTGGACCCCACAAGAACCTGGTCATCAAGACCACCCGTCATATTGGCAAACATAAGTTTCTAATATCAGTCACTTGGACTCATACCTTCACGGCCAGCTAACACAACCCCAATTGAGCCCAAATTAAAACATTTAATAAATAACCCATCCACTAATTCTAGGAGTCAATTATTAAGGCATCACTAAGTGGTATCGTCATACCGACTCTAGCTTGTAAGCAATGTCATTAAGTTAACACTTAGGGGATTCATATGTACCCTGCAAGGTTTTTATTAGAAAAATAACTCGGGGAATTTCTTCAAACCCTACAAGATTTTTACTTATCTTTCTTATCCATTTAATCATTTATGCAATGCATTAGTTTCAAAGAGAATTGCCAAACCAAATGATAATTAACATTTCAAAACCAATTATGCAAGTAGGTTAAGGTTATTACCAATTTCCATACCAAAATCAATTATATGGGCATTCTTTTGTACCCCTAATGATATGTTTTACAAATTTGGGGAATCCATCGTACCCCTATTCCATTCACCATTTCTATATACCCCAATTAGTGTATAAATCAATAATGTAAAGCATAGTAGTTCAATAGTAATCATGAGAAAACATTCAAATAATTTATATCCAAAACCCTTAACTCATAGTTCAAAACCCAACATCAAAATCATGAATAATAAATCAATTTTCATGCCATTAAGAAAATACAAGTATAGGGATAGAGATACATACCTTAGACACACGAGAATTGGAATGTATGTATGTATTTTATTTTTATGTATGTATTTTATTTTTATGTATGTATGTATGTATGTATGTATTTTATTTTTAGGTCTAACTTAGATATTTCAATTTTATCTTATTTTTACAAAGTTTGTTTTAAAAGTTTAGAAAACTATAAAAAATAGTCACATTGAATAAGTTTTTATTTTATTGTTTATTTATTTATTTATTTATTTTTAGGAAAAAAAATTCTAAATTATATTTGTTTTCTTCTTTTAACTTTTTAATAAAGAATCTAGTGATATTAATATTTCTTAATCATATTTCTAAGACTAGCTATTTAACTTATTTTGTATTTTGTTAGTTTTAAATAGATTTTATTACTTTTATTTTATTTAAAATTGTAATTAAAAGAAAAAGGAAAAGGAAAACTTATCCTAATCTACCCATTACCCTAAAATCACCCTTTACCCACTAACCTAAAACCACTCCCATATTTCCCTCAACTTCCCCACGTCCATACACGAAACACACGACATACACTACACAATATAACACACACAGGCAAATCTGCATAAAAGAGAGAAAATTCTTCAGCCAACCAAAAGATAAAAAGAAGACAAAAAATATAATCCCTCCTACCTCGTGGAAACAACAACAGACAACAAAAGGAGAAAACTAAGAGAAACAAGGATACGGTAACATAGACCAACAAGTTGGAGTGTGAGGTTTGGATTGTGATTTCGAGTTCGTGGCTTCTTCTTTCATTTGTTGGGAATTATTTTCAAAGGAGGTAACATTTGAACAATTTCTGGTCTGAGATTATGTAAATGGAAATGGAATTTTTTTTATCAAAGGCCCACTTTTAACATCTCTGTCCATTACTTTTCAAGTTGGTCTCTTGTTTGATGTTGGAGTATTATCTATTTGAGTTCATGAAAATAATCATAGTTATAATTCTCATACTAAATGTTAAAATACTAGTTTAAGGTTAAAGATTTGGAACCTTTAACGTTTTAATGTCAAAATTCTAAAAAATAGAATTGGTAATGCATGCCCCGTTACTGTTTGGAAGTGATTTAAGGGTTAATATCATATTTTTATGTCAATTTAGTTGTTGGTCAAGTGTATTAATTTGGCCAACAATTAATTTAAATTGTTGTAGAGTTTAGTTATTAGTGATAAAAAATGGTAGCTTGAGATTAAAGGATTTGGAACCTTTAAGATATTAATGAGGAAATTTTAAAAACATAATTGACAATGCATGCCAGTATATACTAAATAAAGGCTATGGTTACTTAGTGGTTTACAAAAAAATGTGAAAATCTAAACATTACAAATGATATTGCAATATTGTATGGTTTTTGGAGGCTTACATGCGCTTTGCTTATTATTTTGTTTATGTCGACATTTTTTTTAATTAGTAACTACTAGTAAGTTCTAATTAACCCGATTGACCAAGTATATACGTGCTCTCTTATTATTTCTTTGATTTAGTGCTAAATAATCAATATTGAGCATATTTTGATACGGTTTGAATAAGAGCTTTAAGACATGAATTAGCTTATCAATTTAATAGTATGAAATTGAGTGAATGAGATATGACTTTATTCAACTCCCTTTGCAATTGATAAAAGGGGAAAAACCAATTGTAAGGGAGTGGATTCATAAAAGAATGAGTTAGGTTCTTAACCTCAAGAGAATTAAGATTTAACATAAAAGTGAAAGTTAACGATGAAGTTAGAAAGCTCTGCTACCGCTCATTTGTTATATTAAAAGTTTAACATACTATTTTAAAGCCGATCTAATTGGGTTGGGTAGATTTTAAATAGACTAGGTGCTTACTTAGACTTGGGAAAGATGGGAACGATCCATAAATGCCTCAAAAGTGTGAGAAATATACCAAAACTCGTGGTAAGGCCGAAAAGTACTGCTATCGGTAACCCATGCATCAATATAGTTTTAAATATGTTCAAAAATAAATAAAAAGGGATAGAAGTCACTTTTAGGCTCACAAATATTATATATCCAAGATATTAATTTAAGTCAGACATAAGTTATTAAAGCGACCGTGCTAGAATCACAGGACTCGAGGGGTGCTTCACACCTTCCACTTAGTCAATAGAATTCCTTATCCGAATTTCTAGATCACAGACCAAAAATTAAGAGTCATTTTAGTTTGAATAGGGGTTCAACAAGGTGACTTGGAACACTCAAACTCAATTCCAAGTGGTGGCTATATAAAATAAATAATCCTTTTTCAAAACGTCACTTTAATTGAAAAAAACTATTTTCTCTAAAACCAACTCCCTAGTGGGGCTGGGGCGGTAAAAATAGGGGTGTGACAGATGGCGACTCTGCTGGGGATAACCAGAATTTGATCTTGTATATTGACTTGTTTGGCTTTATATATTCTGAGATATTGTATTTGTTGGCTTAAATGTGTTATTTGTCTAACTGTTTACCGCTTTGATATTATTTGAATTACAATATAAATTGTCTTCTCTCGCGCACCCATCTGAGTCTTCCGAGATACTTTATGTTTAGAGATACGGCATACGCTCCCGAGCCTTGATATACTAGAGACTCAAAAACGCTCCTAGAAAGGATTCTATAGTCACACGTGTTTTGGGATGAGAAGGATCAACGGTGAGGCCGAAAAGCACTGCTACCGGTAAGTTGTCCCTGCCTGACTCGAGTTGTTCTCTCATTTTATAGTCAGTCTAGACACCTTTCTCCATTAGGTTAAACTTTGTAGAACTGAAACTTAGATATGGTTATCCCTATTAGGCTTTATTGTATTTGCATCACGTGCATTTTTGACTTAGTGGAGGCTCGACAAAGGTTTGAATGTCTAAAAGTATACTCTTTTAAGACTATCCATTTTTTGAGTTACCAGTTGTATTAATTGTCTGTCTATTAACTTTGGAATCCATTAACGTAATAGAGGCTGAAAATTGCTCTCTAAAACTAATTCTTTTTCGAAACTCAAATGAGGTGTGAGATTTGCTTTCACAATAAACAAAAAAAATAATTTTCTAAATTATTGAGTTTGCTCCAAGTTGGAAGAACTACGCACACCTGATTCTCATCTTAGTGAGATACATAGCATCCCTCCACGGGTTCGGTGAGATACCCTTCTTGGGTTCGGTGGTCCACACTCAATTTGAAAAAAAAAATCTTATTGATTTTTTCAGAAAAAAAAAAAAAAGAATGTTAGTCTTCTTCAAAAAGAAATACTTAGTCAAAGTAAAAAAAAAGGTGTTTATTAAGATTTAAAAAAAAAAAAAAAAGTCTTTCCTCCTTATTCAAAACTCTTATAGAGAAAAAATTCTTGTTTCATATTTTAAGCCCTGAACTACGTCTGACCTGATTCTTGTTTCTACAAGATACGTAGGCAACTCTTCTTTTGGGTTCGATCTCCTCTAAAAAAAATTTAACTTAATTATTAGTACCAACATACTTAAAAACATGAATTAAAAAAAGTATTAAATTATAAGACATGATAGAGTGGACCAACTTGGTTGTGAACTATAGATTTGTTTGGTACCTCTAATTATACTAAAGTTGCACTTGTAAAATTTTCTTACTCTAAGTCAAGTTTAAAATAAATCTTACCTCACTGTTTCATGTGTATTGTGTGGTAAGCTTTAGATTGAAAATTCAATGGCATCGCTCTGTTGATCTAGAACTTGGCTTGTTGAGGCAAAATTCTGAGATACACTTGATTTGGCAAAGGATTGTAGGCCTTCTTTTATCCGATTGTGCATTCCACAGCCCACCAAATGACATTAATCCCTAGCATTTCCCCTTTTGAGCCTGAAACCTTTTCCTTGGATAACTACATCTGAGTTTATACCTTTCGAGTGCTTATATGCACTATTCCTCTTTTGGTCTACCTCTTTGAGTGCACTAAATACGTACAAGTTGCGAATGAAGATTCAAGATCAAAGGCACCAAAGTCAAAGAACGTATAGCCCCAGGAGAACAAAAATAAAAGACGACTTTAAAGAAGAAGGAGCAAAAACCCCATTAAAAAAAAGAAAAAAAAAACTCCCACAAAGATGGAGAATCTTCATAAAAAAGGAATAAGAAAATACATTTATTGAAAAGAAAAGGGGAAAAGCCCCAGCACAAGATTCAAATAAAGTTGAAGCAAATACAAAACAAGAGTCAAAGAAGAACAATAAAGAATATCGAGCGTCAAACCGTAACAAATGTCAAACGCACGAAAACAGTACAGTGCTCATTGAGGAATTACTCACTTACATCCCAAATATCATCCTACTTGTCCCCAATCCTACATTACAAGACGATAACAAGTCCTAAAAGATCCTACTTTAAGTGTTCTCACATTAGTGAATACTTACATGATGGTCTCATTGCATGCATTGAATATCTTTCTGAGTGTAGGTTCTTCTTGAACGTCCTAAAATCTAAAATATTTTATGGTGAGTGAATTAGGATTTTAGTTGTGGTAAGGACACTAGAAACATGAGGATAAGAGTAATTTAAATGCTTGATTTGGAGCAAGACATATATATCTTGTATAAAACTTAAGTATATCTGAGGTGCCATTTGAAACTATAGTGATTACTTTTGAGTTGACTTCGAATCTTATTTGAAAGTAATTTGAGGCGACTCCTATGCATAATACTAATTTTTGGTATCAATCAAAGTGAACAAATGAATTTTTTTCATTCTTCTCATTCTTCTAATCTATACAAAGTGCATACTTTCAAAAAAGAACAAAATAAAAAAAATATGTTTTTTGAACTACGTTAGACCTGATTCTTGCTACGCAAGATACGTAGGCAATCCTATGATAGGGTTCGATCCCGTTGAATAAAAAAAATTTACATCCCTGAAAGGTATAATACTGGGGCATTTTTTTATAAAAAAAATTAAAAAGAATTTCAAAATTCCTCGCATCCAAAACTGGGGTATTTTTTATTATTTTTATTATTATTTTTTTTTAAAAGAAGAAAAAATATATATATCTCACTTACCTCAGCAGGTACAACATCTCCTGATTACACTTTAGGGAACAAAACTCTCTAATCTTCTTCCTTAAATCTTCATAGGGTACGATATCCCCTAGTTGTCATTTTTTAAAACAAAATCATATTTTGTTTGTTCTTTAAGTCCTTACAATATACGGCATCCCCTGATTGTCACTTTAGATGAATAAATTTTCCATTTTTCTTCTTTAAGACTTCATAGAGTACGACATTCCCTAGTTGTCATTTTAGGAGACGAAATTTCCTATTTTCCTCCTTAAGTCTTCATAGGGTACGACATTCCCTAGTGGCCTTTTTAGAAAATAAAATTTCCTAATTTTCTTCTCTTCGTCTTCATAGGGTATGACATTCCCTAGTTGACATTTTAGGAAATAAATTTTTTTAATTTTCTCTTTTAAGTCTTTATAGGATACAACATTCCCTAGTTGACATTTTAGAAAATAAATTTTCCTATTTTCCTTCTTCATGCCTTTATAGGGTACGACATTCCGTATTTGGTATTTTATAAAACAAATTCTCCTATTTTTCATCTTTCATGTCTTCACAGGTAAAACAACCCCTGATTACACTTTAGGGAACAAAACTCCCTAATCTTTCTCCTTAAATCTTCATAGGGTGTGACATTCTCTAGTTGCCATTTTAGGAAATAAAATTTCATAATTTTCTTCTTTAAGTCTTCATAGGGTACGACATCCCCTGATTGTCATTTTAGGAAACAAAACTCCCTATTTTTTTCTTTAAGTCTTCATAGGGTACGACATTCCCTAGTTGACATCTTAGGAAACAAAATTTCCTATTTTCTTCTTTATGTCTCCATAGGGTACGGCATTCCCTAGTTTACATCTTAGCAAACAAAATTTTCTATTTTCTTCTTTGTCTCCATAGGGTACGACATTACTTAGTTGACATCTTAGGAAACAAAATTTTCTATTTTCTCCTTTATGTATTCATAGGGTACTACATTCCCTAGTTGTCATTTTAGAAAACAAAATTTTCTTATCTTCTCCTTTATGTATTCATAAGGTACGATATTCCCTACTTGCCATTTTAGGAAATGAATTTTTCTATCTTCTCCTTTACATTTTCATAGGGTACAACATTCCCTAGTTGAAATTTTAGGAAATGAATTTCACTATCTTCTCCTTTAAGTATTTATAAGGTACGACATTCCCTAGTTGTCATTTTAGGAAACAAAATTTTCTATTTTCTTCTTTATGTCTTCGTAGGGTACGACATTCCCTTGTTTCCATTTTAGGAAATAAAATTTCCTAATTTTCTTCTTCGTCTTTATAGGGTACGACATTTCCTAGTTGCCATTTTAGAAAATCAAATTTTCTAATTTTCTTTTTTATGTCTTCATAGGGTACGACATCTCCTAGTTGACAGCTTAGGAAATAAAATTTCCTACTTTCTCCTTCAAGACTTTATAGGGTACGACATTCCCTAGTTGCCATTTTAGGAAATAAAATTTCCTAATTTTCTTCTTTATGTCTTCATAGGATACGACATTCCCTAGTTGACATCTTAGGAAACACAATTTCCTAATTTTCTTCTTCGTCTTCATAAGGTACAACATTCCCTAGTTGACATCTTAGAAAATAAAATTTCCTATTTTTCTCCATTAAATCTTCATAGGGTACGACATTTCCTAGTTGACATCTTAGGAAATAAAATTTCCTATTTTCTTCTTTATATCTTCATGGGGTACGACATTTCCTAGTTGACATCTTAGGAAATAAATTTTTCTATTTTTTTTCTTTATATCTTCACAGGGTACGACATTCCCTAGTTGACATCTTAAGAAACAAAATTTTCTATTTTCTTCTTTATGTATTCATAGGGTACGACATCCCCTGATTGTCATTTTAGGGAACAAAACTCCCTATTTTCTCCTTTAAGTCTTCATAGGGTACGGCACTCCCTAGTTGACATCTTAGGAAATAAAATTTCCTATTTTCTTCTTTATGTCTTCATAGGGTACGACATTCCCTAGTTTACATCTTAGGAAACAAAATTTCCTATTGCTCTTCTTTATGTCTTCATAGGGTACGACATTCCCTAGATGACATCTTAGGAAACAAAATTTCCTATTTTCTTCTTTATGTATTCATAGATTACGACATCCCCTAGTTAACATCTTAGGAAACAAAATTTCCTATTTTTCTACCTTAAGTCTTCATAGGGTACAAAATTCCCTAATTGACATCTTAGGAAACTAAATTTCCTATTTTCTTCTTTATGTCTTCATAGGGTATGACATTCCCTAGTTGTCATTATGGAAAATAAACTTTTCTATCTTTCTCCATTAAGTCTTCATAAGGTACGGAAACCCCTAGTAGACATTTTAGAAATTAACATCTCTTTTTTTTCTTCATTAAGTCTTCATAGGGTACGACAATCCCTAGTCGCATTTTAATAAGTAAATATCCAAATTCTTTTCATGTATTCATAGGTATAACATCCCTTGGTTGCATCATTGTGAACAAAAATGTTATTTTATTGCGTAACTATCTTAGATTTCTATCATTTTTATTTATTTATTTTTAAATTATTGTATAGTTTTTCTAATAACTCACAAAAAATTTCTAGTGCAAATTGGGGCAGAAAATTTTGTTCGTTTTGTTTTGTTTTCTTTGATAGCTTGCGGTTTTTTCTGCAAAGCACAGGTCTGATGCTGAGAATGGAATTCCATCTCTTATTAGAGAAAAGAAGAATGTTCAATCTCGAAGATAGTTAGAGTCAGTTTTGCATATGTAGCGGCCCAACATCTCAAGAGTCATCTTCTTAGCTCCTGATCAAGAGAACAAGCATCCAAGCGTATTCTATGAACTGTCCTTTAGGGGAGTGTCAATGACTCAATCCAAGTTTCAAGTTCAAGTCTCAAATCCTAACTTCAAGATTACATTTTGAGATCAAGGTACCAACCAGAAGAGGTGAGGTGATGATTGAAGATTCAAAAGAAGATTTGAAGCAAGAGAATCAAGACAAATAGAATGAATAGGATCTTGTATTTTCCTTTCTAGTTTTATTTTTCCTTTTCTCCGATGTAATAAAAGGAGCCACAGACCGGAACCTCGGCGGGACTTCACTCGGCTATCTAACTCATCTTTTCATTCCTACACCTACTTGAACTACATGTGACATGATTCTCTTATAACCCGAGATATGTTGGTTGCTCAAAGCAAGGACTCGGTCATACCTCTTTCTCAATATTTGTTTTAATATTTTTGAATAAATTATTTGGTCAAAAATCAGTCGTGTTCACTTCTTTGCTTGAAAACTCTCCATGTTTCCAAGCAAAGAGGGGCATTCTGTAAACACCTAATTTTTTACCAAACCTAATGTTTTACGCCAATTTTAGTGTTAATATATATATATATATATATATATATATAAGCTAAGAAGTATATACATATATACATATATAAGCTAAGAAGCATATACACACACACACATATATATACATATGTATATATACATATATACATGTATATATATATACATATATACATGTTTATGTACATATATGTATATATATGTATGTCTTTTAATTTTTGGTCTAAATTAGATATTTTAATTTTATCTTATTTTTACAAAGTTTGTTTTAAAGGTTTTGAAAACTATAAAAAATAGAGTCACATTTTTAAATAAGTTTTTATTTTATTGTTTATTTATTTATTTATTTTTAGGAAAATAGAAAAAAATTTAAATTATATTTGTTTTCTTCTTTTAACTTTTTAATAAAGAATCTAGTGATATTAATATTTCTTAATCATATTTCTAAGACTATCTATTTAACTTATTTTGTATTTTGTTAGTTTTAAATAGATTTTATTATTTTTATTTTATTTAAAATATTAATTAAATGTAAAAGAAAAACGTATCCTAATCTACCCATTACCCTAAAACCACCCTTTCCCCACTAACCTAAAACCACTCCCATATTTCCCTCAACTTCCCCACGTCCATACACGAAACAGACGACATACACTACACAATATAACACACACAAACATATTTGCATAAAGGGGAGAACATTCTTCAGCCAACCAAAAAAAAAAGACAAAAAATATACTCCCTCCCACCTTGTGGAAACAATACCAGACAACAAATGGAGAAAACTAAGAGAAACAAGGAAATAGTAACATAGACCAACAAGTTGGAGTGTGAGGTTTGGATTGTGATTTCATGTTCGTAGCTTCTTCTTTCTTTTGTTGGGAATTATTTTCACAGGAGGTAACATTTAAACAATTTTTGGTCTGAGATTATGTATATGGAAATGAAATTTTTTTTATCAAAGGCTCACTTTTAACATCTCTGTCCATTACTTTCCAAGTTGGTCTCTTGTTTGATGTTGGAGTATTGTCTATTTAAGTTCATGCAAATAATCATAGTTATAATTCTCATGCTAAATGTTAAAATACTAGTTTAAGGTTAAAGATTTGGAAACTTTAACATTTTAATGTCAAAATTCTAAAAAATAGAATTGGTAAAGCATGCTCCGTTACTATTTGAAAGTGATTTAAGGGTTAATAGCATATTTTTATGTCAATTTAGTGGCTGGTCAAGTGTATTAATTTGGCCAACAATTAATTTAAACTGATGTAGAGTTTAGTTATTAGTGATAAAAAATGGTAGCTTAAGATTGAAGGGTTTGTCACCTTTAAGATATTAATGAGGAAATTTTGAAAACACAATTGACAATGCATGCCAGTATATACTAAATAAAGGTTATGGTTAATTTGTGGTTTACGAAATAATGTGAAAAATTAAACATTACAAATGATACTACAATACTGTATGTTTTTTGGAGGCTTACATGCGTTTTGATTATTATTTATTTATGTCAGCATTTTTTTTAATTAGTAAGTTCTAATTAACCCGATTGACCAAGTATATACGTGCTCTCTTATTATTTCTTTAATTTAGTGCTAAATAATCAATGTTGACCATATTTTGATACGCTTTGAATAAGAGCTTTAAGACGTGAATTAGCTTATTAATTTAATAGTATGAAATTGAGTGAATGAGATATGACTTTATTCAACTACCTTTACAGTTGATAAAAGGGGAAAAACCAATTATAAGGGAGTGAATTCGTAAAAGAATGAGTTAGGTTCTTAACCTCAAGAGAATTAAGATTTAACATAAAAGTGAAAGTTAACGATGAAGTTGGAAAGCTCTGCTACCGACCATTTGTTATACTCCCTCCGTCCCAAATTATCCGTCCCAAATTGAGATGACACATTGATTAAGAAAAATAATTAATAACATGGCTAGTTTACCATAGTACCCCTATTAAATGATGTTTAAATTTTTATTTAAAGAAAAAGTAATTAATAGAAAGGGTAAAACATGAAAAAAAAAATTGTCTCTTCTTGATTAATGAAAAAAGACAAGTAAAATGAGAAATCAAATTAGAAAATTTGGGATGGGTAATTTGGGATGGAGGGAGTATTAAAAGTTTAACATACTATTTTAAAGCCAATCTAATTGGGTTGGATAGATTTTAAACAAACTAGGTGCTTACTTAGACTTGGAAAAGATAGGAACGATCCATAAACGCCTTAAAGGCATGAGAAATATACCAAAACTCGTGGTAAGGCCGAAAAGTACTACTATCAGTGACCCACGCATCAATATAGTTTTAAATATATACAAAAATAAATAAAACCGGTATAGAAGTCACTTTTAGGCTAACAAATATTATATATCCAAGAGATTAATTAAAGCCAGACATAAGTCATTAAAGCGACCGTGCTAGAATCACGGGACTCAGGGGGTGCCTCACACCTTTTTCTCGGTCAATAGAATTCCTTATCCGGATTTCTAGATTGCAGACCAAAAATTAAGAGTCATTTTCTTTTGAATAGGGATTCAATAAGGTGCTTGGAACACCCAACTCAATTTCAAGTGGCGGTTCTGTAAAATAAATAATCCCTTTTCAAAACGTCACTTTAATTGGAAAGACTCATTTTCTCTAAACCCAACTCCCTAGCGGGGTTGGGGCAGTAAAAATAGGGGTGTGACAATAATTTTATTATAGATTTGCTTATCCTTTCAGTTTCTTCTGGTGATAATTGCTACAAAGTTTTGGTCTTTGTGTCGAATTTGTATGTTCTTTTTAAAGTTGAATAAATGATTTATTTTTGGTTTTGTTCTTGGGCACATATATCAAAGAAATTAAAACATAGAAAGAGACTCAAGGAAGATGAGGAGGAGCTTGCAATGCATGTCATCGTCCACAACATGACGGTGATGATTATTGAACTTAAGATTTGGGAGGATTACAACTAACGGAGATGGTGGTAGTGATAGAGATGAAGTTACAGAAAGTGATGCCGAGATTCTGATATTGATGAAATTGGAGATGAGGAAGATGAGAGATTAGTCTTGAACATCATTGATGAGTTCTTCAAGTTTTTTGTTTTGTGGGAAAGAAGAAGAAGAAAGAAAATGAATAAAGAAAAATTATAATTAAAATTATATATATTTATGTAAAGAAATATTAAAATTAAACATTTAATAAGTGATTTTCGTGCTCACTCTCTCCAAGAGAGTGAAATGCACTAACTTTGCCACCTCAGCTTTTAGGGAGAAAATAATTTCATTTTTTAAATATTCAGAAGGGTGATGGGACTCTCATGAAGTTCGAGTGTGCAGTTGGAATTTAGGGTAAAGGTTGGAGAGGTTTTAATCCATTTTCTAATTATTTTATTAAAGTAAAATAGTTTCACAATTTATTTCAGGCTAACTTTGGGACTTTTTAGGGGAAATAAATATATTTTGTATTTACTTATATAGAACTTTACAATTTCACTTAAGGTTACATTTTTGAAATTATTTTGAGTAAAAACCATGCTCAAATTGAAATGCTTTATTTTTCCTTTTGTTAAAAATTGGAAATTAATCATATAATTGAGTTCCTTATTTTAAATAAAACTACCCCTCTTTATAAGATAATTATCTTCAATTATTGAAATCAGAAGCTCGTTAATTAATCTGACATTTAACTCATCTTTAGTTTGATTGGTTGTCCAAAGAAGTTGACTTGTCCATATATTAATTGTTCAATTCAAAAAATAGCGTGACAAGTAGAAAGAGCATCTAAATACTTATTCTGAAATTGAAGAAACAAGAGAATGTATTCAGATAATAATAAAGACATGATAAAGTAAATGAGGTCCGGAGTCAACCCTGAACTCTAAAGTGCATGTCCAGCTAACATGACACAAACTCATCCTCCACGGGTCACACTTAAACTAGGATCTATACTGAAAGGTTACAGAAGTGGAGTGAGTATGGTCCACTTATACTCAGTAAGTATCATAGGACAAGTGAGTAAAGCATAAAACTAAACAAGTAAAAATATTATAAGTACGTACCTTACAAACAAAAAGTTTTCAATAGTAGCTCAGACTATCTCCACTAACAATTTTATAATATATATATATATATAAGGAAACTAAATACATCAACGAGAACATTTAAAGAAACACAAAATATGCAAATATGATGCAATGCAATGTGATGATAGTGGAACTTTATGTACACCTTCTAAGCCTCAGTGCTTCAGGACAGGAACCATGAAGGATTCATAACCCATATACTTTCATAATCTCAATATTGTATCTCAATCAATCTTACTAGTACATCCCTTAAAATAAGCATTTTATAAAATGTCTAATTTTCTTACAAAATTAGTATTTCTCAATAAATCTTACCAGCACATTCCTCGATAAAGGCATTTTATAAGATGTTTCATTTTCTGTCACAAATAAGTGCTTCTCAATGGGTAGATGAAATGAGGATGTAATGCTCGCAATCATTTAGTATGATGATAATGATCAATTCAATACAGGTATCAATGAGCTCAGAATCACCTCAAAATGACAATATCTCATGATAAAAGTTCATCGTTTGGCATCACCGATATAAATAGTCATGTAAGACTTCAACGATATCATTTTAAACCCCCACTTTGGTATATAATAATAATAAAGGTAATTAATGTTCAAATAAGCCTATTATCAACAAGTCAAGCCTCCACTCGAGCGACACAATAATAAATTAGGCAATTAAAGGCACAAATAAGACCTACAATATCATATAAAGCCCCTACCAGGCATACTCTCCATTCAACAACAATGTACAAAAACAACCCTAGTCAGGCACATGATATTAATAATATTCTCAAAAATATAATTCACGGGGCAAATTTCCTAACCCATATCATGTTTTACAAGAATGGTTAACTACGCAACCCAATCTGAAGAATGTTAAGTCATAACCTACCTTGAAAAGTCAAAGATCCAAACCTAGATCTTTAACACTGATCATTTCCTTCAAGAACAGCCACGAACAAGCTAAGCCTACGAAAAACGTAATTTACATGTCAAAAGGTAGTTATGATACCCATATCGACGACATTTAAATCGTGCCCAAAATTAATTCTGAAAATGGGTTTAAAAATAAAACGGATAAAATCATAATTTTATTTTTGAAAATGTTCCCCAGGTCCATAGGAGTCTACAAATGAAAACCCATGCCAAAAAGAGTTAAAATTGGTGTTCAAATTGATGAAAAACCAAGTTAAGACCAGGAAAAAAAATTGTAGTTTGAAATCATAATTTTGAAGGTGGATTTGAAGGGAACTCAATGTAAATTGATGAAATAGAGGTTTAAAAACTATCCGTAAGAAGATTTGATGAAAATCACCTTAAAATCGCCCCTACTGAGCTTTTAAAGTCCAAAAATAGAGGAATTGGGGTTATGGTCATGAAAGGAATTTTTAAACTATTTAGGTATAAAATACTCTACGAGAATGTTAACCCTAGTCGACAAAAGTGAAGGTCAACCAAACTTGAGTTCCGCTATCGTGATAAAGGCCGACCGACTGTAACACCTCAAAAATTTTGGCCTTTGAAAATCCCTGAGTTTAGAGATCACTGCTCAGACTACAACTTACCTTATGAGTCGTAAGGTGTCTTGATGGGTCTTAGGACCCTAATCGTAGCCTGACAAGTAAGGTTGGATCATGCTCCTGTCCTGACCATGACTTGTACTTTATGAGTAGTTAAGACTCATTACAAGTCATAACATTTCAATCATAGGGTGACCAGTGTATTTCCCAAAGTTGCTAACCTGAGTACGACTGGGACCTTATGAGTCGTAGTGACACCTTACGAGTCGTAGTGTGTCTTTTGTAGCCTAACCAGTAAAGGTGTATAATGTTTCTGCCTTGACAATGACTGACGTTATGAATCATGGTGAGACGTTATGAGTCGTAATGTATGACTCATATTCTCACCAATATAGTGGTCCTTTGCTTCTAGGTGACCATAATTTGAACTAACGAGACGTAAGGCCTGAGTACGAGTCGTAGTGTACAGCTCATAGTCGGACTAGTGTGGCTACCCTAAGCTACTATCTTGACTATGATTCGTGGTGATGAATCATAACGTATCCTCACGAGTCGTAAGAAGACCCATGGTCACTGGCAACTATTTTTCAGTATTTTATTAAGGACACTTTGGTCAATTCCCTCTTTCCCTAATTATAACCCATGACCTTAAAATCCTTTGGGGACCTCATTATCATTCATAAACATATCAAACACACTTTTCTCTCTCCCAAATTCCCCAATCAAAGGCAAGGCTAGGGTTTTGAGAAATTGTTCATCTAGGGCACTAAGGGTGATTTCTTCTACAAATTTCTTAGTGATTAAGGCATGTATATCTCTCCCTAAACTTATGATTTCATTATGGCATGAATTGGTTTATTATTCACATGGTTTTAATGTTGGGTTTTGAATGATCGGTTAAGGGTTTTGGATGTAAATTATTTAAATGCTTTTCCCATGATTTTTATGGATAATTATTCTTGAATTGACGATTTGTAAACTCATTGGGGGGCATGGGAAAGATGAATAATGTTAGGTGTATTTATTCACTCTAGTGTGGTTATCCTAGCTTATTCATTCTTATTTTGAGGACAATTCATGTGATTTATGTGTTAATACTGATATAAATGTGCATATCAGTGTTCAAATATATTTTTACAAGGTTTAAAGATATTTTCACACGAGTTAGGTTCGAATTGGTCATTTAGAGTCTAGACGAGAAAACTAGTATTCTTGGTTGAGTTTTTTAGTTCTTTGTCTTGAATGTTGTGTTGTTTTGAGATCTAATTCATTGTGTTTAATACTCTAGGAGGCTTGGTGAGATGATTATGATGATACATGAAGGATGTACAAGTTTCAAATCACGTGAAAAGATCATAAAATGGCTTGGAGTGGATCCACGAAAGCACAAGATGCAATGTGACGAAAATAAAACACCTGGAAGCTCATTGGCGCATCACGGTAAAGGGTAAAAAGTCAATGTCTGATTTCTAGAAGCTTAACGTGATAGCATCACATCGCGGTGAAAGAAGGATCACAAAGTGATGCATTCTAGTGGATCAACGTGATTAGGCCGTGTCGCAGAACTTATAGCAGTGAGGGCACTACCGCGATGCGGTGAAGTATAAAAGTGGAAATATTTTTACCCAGCTATAAAAGGAACACGTAGGTTCAATTACAAATACTTTTGACATCTTGGGACTGGAGAGGGGGCAGTTACACACAAAAAATAGGTTTTATTATTCTTTGTTTTAGCTTTTTAATAAATTTGATCATGAATTAAAATAATTGGATGATTATTATGTCAATTAGTGGATAAACATCCTCTTTCCAAGGTTAAGGCCAAGAAGATATTTGCTATTGTTTTGAATTGATTTTGTTTGACTTGCTTATCATATTTGGTTATGTGTTCATCCTTGTTTTAATTATTTTAAGAATTGTGCACCCTTAGAATATATCTATTGTCAACCTTGTGATCTCGAGAGGAGGAATAGGAATATAGGACATGGGGATGAAAAAAGTAAGGTTCTTATTCTTTTATGAAATAAGGAATTCGAATTACCATCTAGGACAGGGATGTACTTAGAAGCCTTACTGGATTCACATGTAGGATGATAGCTTTAAACACTTAATTGGATTATTACATCCCCGCTCAATGATGTAGTTGTAATGTCTAAGTTAGGTCAACGATTAGAGTTCGGGAGACCATGATCATGTAATAAACCCTACGAATTAACAACCAAGATTAGAAATCTAATGACTAATGTTCAATAGCGTAGTATGACTGTTCGAAGTGCCTTAACCCTGGGCTTTACTCTATTGATTGTCTCAAGTCTTTACTTTACGCACTGTTTATTTTATTTTATTTTATAAAATCTAAACTCTTTTTGGTTACTTTGTATCAAGTTAATCTTAATAAGTGAACTAGAATTTGATAGTTTTTGGAACAAGTCTCTGTGGGATTGATACTTGGCTTTCTTTAAGGCCCCTATATTACTTGGTAGACCACATACACTTGCGTGTGCGCTTGGGTGCTATCAAGTTTTTGACGCCGTTGTCGAGGACTTATAATTTTGCAAATGTTATACTTTTTGTTTTGCTTTAGGTGATTACTTTGGTGCTTTACGCTTGGTCTTGGTTTTGTAATTACAGCAAATGGGTTTTAAGGCTAATAAGCTGGCAAGAGATAGGAAATTAGTTGAACCAAGTCCCGAACTTGAGAAATGCTTCCATTAAAGAAGGGGAGAAGCAATATTTCTCCTATAAATTCCTCAAATCGAAGAAGTTCAAGAAAATCCTGCTCTTATGGCAGAAGAACAAGCAACCCACAGGATAGTTAGAGAAGTAGCAATCCCACTTCCATCAAATTTGACCTCCCCATTTTAAAAATCGACTGCTGGAGGTAATTTTGAACTAAAGCAGAATATGGTTCAGCTTCTGATCAGCAGTGTACAGTTCACAAAGCTTTCATATGAAGATCTACAAGTCCACCTATTAAACTTTCTGGAGATCATTGACACGTTCATCCCTATGGGTGTGTCAACTGACTATGTGAGGATGAAACTATTCCCCTTTTCACTGTTGGAGGTAGCAAAAAAATGGTTGAATGCTGAGCCGGCAAATTCAATCACATAATAGGATGACTTATCTCAGAGATTACTAATCCAATTTTTCCCGTATGTCAAGACTGTGAGACTTCGTAGTGAGATTGTGTGCTTCAAGAAGAAGCCAGACAAAAATTTATAACATACCTGGGAGCGTTTCAACACTCTTTTACGGGACTGTCCACAATGTCAACAGTCCAATAAGGTATTAGCTCATACTTTTGTTGAGGAATTAGACCATAACACAAAGATTTTGCTAGATTTAGCTGCATGTGGTCAAGCTCTGTTGATGGCGTACGATGAGTTATATACTTTATTGAATTGTATTGCACAAGGTAATCCTTGGTGGCATTCATATTCAAGGAATGCTACAAAGCAGGTTGCTGGTGTTTTGGAAGTAGATCAATTTACCACAATATCTGCCTAGATTGCTACATTACAAATCAATTGATGACACAGCCCAGCAACATGAAATTGGATGCTACACCGCCTGCAACTTCAGTGAATGTACTTTAGCAGACAAGCACTTGGTGTGTGGTATATGGAAATAGTGGTCATTTTGCAGATATGTGTGCTGTAAATCTTGAATCTATGATGTTTATGGGCAATGTTCAGAGGCCTAACTATGGTAATGCCTACAACATGAAGTGGCAGACCCATCCACTAAATCAGCAATGAAACGCACAGCAGCAGCAGTTTTAGCAACCCTAAGCTCAAGTAAATCAGACCACGAATAGCAATTTAGAAGAGATGATGAAATAGATTCTAGCTGCCCAATCAAAATTGGCAGAAGATACGAATAATTAGCAAACCATCACAAGGATCTTGGAGTTACAATTAGGTCAAATACAACAGGCACAAAATACCAGGCCTCAAGGTGGGTTGCCAAGTGATAATGAAAATCCAAAATAAGTTATGGCAATCACTTTGAGGAGTGGTAAAGAGCTTCATGACGAGCCTCTAAAGACAACTAAGAAGGTAGATGTTGATTTGAGTCCTAAATAGGTAAACGACCAAGTTGTTGAAAATTTGAGAAAGTTTGAGTACTCGAAAATAAAAGTTGCTGAAGAAGTAAAGAAGATCCTACAACTAACCTTCCCACAAAAGAATATAAAGGCAAAGGAGGATGCATGCTTTAAGAAGTTTTTTGACACATTCAGAGAGCTACATATTAACCTTCCTCTTCTAGATATTTTGTAGGGAATGCCCAAGTATGCTAAGTACTTGAGGGACGTGGTTTCTAACAAAGTTAAGTTACAGGATGTGGAGGTGGTAGCACTCACTGAGGATTGTAGCTTTATGGTGACTCAAAATATACTAAAAAGGCTAAAGAGCCCTGGAAAGTTCACTCTCTTTATTTAGATTAGCAACAGCAAGGTGGTCCATGCACTTAGTGATTTAAGGGCAAGTATCAACTTGATGCCCCTCTATTTGTTCAATGTATTAGGCTTGGGAAAGCCTTGACCGATCTCTGTGCTACAACAGCTGGCAAACAAAACCATAGTCCGTCCTAAAGAAGTGATAGAGGATATTCTCATAAAGGTTGGTAAGTTTATTATTCCTGCTGACTTTATTATTTTAGATTTTCAGGCAGGTGAAAAAATATCGATTATCTTGGGACGTCCATTCTTATTGATGGGATGAGCTTTGATTGATGTGAGAGAAGGTATGCTCACGATAAGGCTGAAGGATAAAGAGATGATTTTTAAAGTGTATAAACCGCTAAACACACTATCCCACTACAAAGACTTATTCATGATTAATGTTGTGGAAGGGGATAAGTATAGGTTGGTGGAGCCTGTTCCACAAAAGACCTCTTCGGATTACCTCATTAAGCATATCAAGCCTCTAATACCTAAGCCCTTTATGATACAGATTGATGATCCTGAAAAGGGTAAAGTTGAAAAAGTTGTTGACCTTGACAGTTCACACTCAAGAGGTCAGAAATGAATAAGAAGATAGCCTCCCAGTGTGAGGAAAAGGATGAAGGAATTTGGTTGAATTGTAGATGGGGTCGTGCCGCGACACTAAATCAGGAGTTGCTTGATAGGCAAACCAAGTTAAGTAGGTATGTTTTATTTTTAGTTTTTTAGTTTTTACTTTACTTAGTTTTTGTTTTTGTCGAGTCACAAGTTGATAGGAAATTTGAGTACTGAAAACTGGAGTTAAGAAGCATGGCGAAGACTTAGTGTGGGGTCTCTTGGACCCTCTTGACGTGTACAGATACTACTAGCTAGGCCTAGAGGCCTCAGGGAGTATTTTTATCTCTATGCTTTTAAAGCGTAGTTTGGGGACAACTTAAAATTTTAAGTGTGGGATAGAGTAATTCCCATTTTTAGGGGTAATTTTAAAATTTTTAAATTATGAATAAGTGAGATATTCTTATTGGTGTTGTATATGATTACATGATGCAAGTTTTTTGGTTGTAAAGAGCATGTTGATTGTGTGAATTACTATTTTTAAGACTCCTAGGCTCATGTTTATGACTCTTGTACTTGTTGGCTTAATATGAATCCATGCTACTATTTGGTTGAAAGTCTATGATAATCCTATGTGAGTTAAGCATGTGCCATATCCATGTGAGGTATTTATATATTCTTTGTTGCATTTGATGTCTAAAATTTTCCTGGTGTGTGTGCAAAGCGAAATAAAGAGTGTCGATTTAGGAGATGATATAGGTATTTCTTTAAAAGCCTTATTTTATACCTTCTTTTTTACCTACCCTTGTGCATAATCCTAGTAAGACCTGTTGATCTTTTAGCTTTTTCTTTGGCAGCCTCATGTGTAGCCTAATACCTTCTTTGATAAGCCTAAATTTGATTCAAAAACTCCTAAGCGCTTAATGAAAAATTAATCAAGTTGAGGAGTTGAAAAGCAAGAAGGAAAGGGTGAAATTGAAGCCCCTAAGTAATAGCTAATGGTGTTCAAAAAAGTGTTAGGTGTTGTGGTGGGGAGTTAACTAATGAAAAGAATGAAAATTTATTCAAATTGAATAATTTGTGCATAGAATACTCCCACTATAGTGACGTGAATGAGCCTAAAAAAATGGGGTAAAAAAAGAAGAAATGGTAGATGAAAGTGGTATACATGGGTTGTTAGAGATTGGTCTCAATTATTAAAAGTAATGTATTAAAGTGCTTAGGGGAGATAGTCACTATTAAGACAAAATAGTTCCTACCCATCTTGTAGCTTACACTACAACCATTAAAGACCTATTTGATCCTTAGCTTCAATATTCTGATATTAGTGGAGTACTACATTAAGGGCAAGCTTATGGTTCATTATTTTCAAGTTGTGAATTCGTTGTGAGAGTAAGCGCAATTTGATTATTGTACCCATTGTGTTATAAATTGCATTATTATAAGTGATTATGGGTAACTCTCTTGTTGTGAGGGAACATATTTGATGAATGTTGGGTGAGTCATATAATGACTTTTATTAAGCAATTAGCATGATTTTGCCAAGTTAGTGAGTCATTTCTTGAGTCTAGGATGTTTTGGAGTAGTATTCTTAAACTGTCAATTGTGTACATAACATGCTTAGTGTAGAAACTTGCATCTTTTGTAGTCATTATAGTACTAGCTTGAATTTCTTTCTTGGAGTAAAAATGTAGAATCTCCTCAGCTTATGATTTTTATAGTGAAGAGTTGTTCGAGGACGAACAAGGCTTTAAGTATGGGGTGGTGATGTTGGGTGTATTTATGCACTCTAATGTGGTTATCCTAGCTTATTCAGTCTTGTTTTTAGGACAATTCATGTGTTTTATGTGTTAATACTGATATAAATGTGCATATCAGTGTTCAAATATGTGTTTACAAGGTTTAAAGATGTTTTCACTCGAGTTGGGTTAATATTGGTCATTTAGAGTCTAAATGAGAAAACTAGTATTCTTGGTTGAGTTTGTAGTTCATCGTCTTGAATGTTGTGTTATTTTGAGCTCTAATTTATTGTGTTTAATACTATAGGAGGCTTGGTGATTCGATTATGATGATACATGAAGGATGTACAAGCTTTAAATCACGTGAAAACATCACAAAAAGGCTTGGAGTAGATCCACAAAAGCACAAGATGCAATGTGACAAAAATAAAATGCTTGGGAGCTCATTGGTGCGTTGTGGTGAAGGGTAAAAAGGAAATGGATAATTTCCATAAGCTCAACACGATAGCATCACATCGCGGTGAAAGGAGGATCACGAAGTGGTGCATTCCAATGGATCAATGAGATTAGGCCGCGTCGCGGTGCTTATAGCGGTGACGGCACTACTGTAATGTGGTGAAGTATAAAAGCGGGAATATTTTTACCCAGCTATAAAAGAAACATGTGGGTTCAATTACAAATACTTTTGATGTCTTGAGACTGGAGAGAAGGCGGTTGCACATGAAAATTAAGTTTTATTATTCTTTGTTTTAGCTTTTTAATAGATTTGATCATGAATTCAAATTTAGATTTTTAATAGATTTGATCATGAATTCAAATACTTGGATGGTTATTATGTCAATTAGTGGCTAAACATCCCCTTTTTGGGGTTAAGGCCAAGAACATGTTTGCTATTGTTTTGAATTAATTTTGTTTGACTTGCTTATCACATTTGGTTGTGTGTTCATCCTTGTTTTAATTATTTTAAGGATTGTGCATCCTTAGAATAAATCTATTGTCAACCTTGTGATCTCGGGAGGAGGAATAGAAAGATAGAACATGAGGATGAACAAAGTAAGGTTCTTATTCTTTTATGAAATAAGGAATTCAAATTTGCATCTACGACAGGGATGTACTTAGAAGCCTTACTTGATTCACATGTAGGATGATATATTTAAACACTTAATTGTATTATTACATTCCCGCTCAATGATGTAGCTGTAATGTTTAAGTTAGGTCAATGATTAGAGTTCAGGAGACCATGATCATGCAATAAACCCTACGAATCAACAACCAAGATGAGAAATCTAACAAATGAAGTTCAATAGCGTAGTATGACTGTTCGAAGTGTCTTAACCCTGGGCTTTACTCTATTGATTGTCTCAAATCTTTACTTTATGTGTTGTTTATTTTATTTTAGTTTATTAAATCCAAACTCTTTTTGGTGACTTCGTATCAAGTTAATCTTAATGTGTGAACTAGAATTTGATAGTTGTTGGAACAAGTCGTTGTGGGATTGATATTTGGCTTTCTTTAAGGTCACTATATTACTTGGTAGACCACGTACACTTTCGTGTGCACTTGCGTGCTGTCAATGAATGAAATAGGGGCACAAGGATTCCCCCAAATAATTAGATGTTGGTAATGAAGTTGATGAGAACCTCAACCCACTTGTATAATTGGTTTTGAAATGTGAATTATCATTTGGCTTTGCCTACTTCTTTAAAAACTAACCCATTGTATAGATGGTTAAAGGAATAAGAATGATTTTGAAAACCTTATGGGGTCGTGGTTTCCCCCATGTGATGGGTAATTGATATGGCACGATAATGTTAGCTTGCAAGTGAAGTTGGTATGACGATACCAACGGTATGCCTTAATGGATAAATTGGTTCAATGAAAGAGAATGTGTGAAAAATATTTTAATTGGGCTTAAAGAGGGTTGTGTAGCTAGGTCGTGAATGTGGAGGTCCCGAGGGACCAATACTGGAAATCGTGTTTGCCGTTGCGGGGGTATAAATAGCTGGGTGTTCCAATCACCCTTGCTTTATGACCAGGTGTTCGAGTCACCCTTGATAAATTAAATGACCGGGTGTTCAAGTCACCCTTGTTATATGACCGGGTGTTCGAGTCACCCATGGTGTATATATACATACTATTATTCTCCGGTTCGTACGACTAACACACACTGGGACCCGATCAGGGGGTAGAGTTGGGACCCATATAGCCCGTGAGTACTATTATGGCAACTAAGATACACAATTCAGTCTAATATATATATATATATATATATATATATATATATATAGAAGAGTCATAACTAGGACGACCAAGGGCAAATTTGTCAATTAACAAAATGTCTAGCTTATACATATTGTACATCATTCAAAGATTGGGGAATTTCAAACAAAAATCCATATTCCAGAAAATTCTAATGACCATGCTTTGAAAAAATTTAAAAAATCAAGTGACATTTTAAAGAAGTGGGCCCATTGCTTTTCTTTGAAAAGTTATGGAGAAATTCTTTTCTTTAAATTTCTTTATCTAATAGCTTCAGAATTATGATCATACACTTTCTTTCTTTTTTTCTTATTTATTTAAACAATATACTTGAATCAAATGGAAAGAATAATTTTAAATTTAAAGAGAAATTATATTTGAAGTTTGTTTTATTTAAATATTTTTTAAATTTTAATATTCAGATAAACTTTCTCTCCTCTTATCCAAAACCACGGCATAAACATTGTGAAGTTTTTTCATGTATCTTGAATTCGACGTCTAATCAAAGTTATAAAAATTGAAATATTGGAAGACATAGTTTATCAGTGGATGTGTAAATACTCATATATGTTCCATAAATGATAAAAAGGTAAAATTAAATTTGGCCACACATTTAATCACATAAAGTAGAAATTACTATATTAGAGTAAAATAATAAAAAAAATACTCATAATTATTGAATAGGCGTGTATCTATCATACACAATAAGCGAATTCCTCCATAATTTCAAAACTTCACTTGATACATCTCATTACAAAGATTTACAATACATATAAATTATGGAAACATAATTATTTACTAATCATCTGTTAAAATTATTTTAAACAACTTATTTAAAATGTAATATTAACTACCTCATGTTAAATTACTACAATATATGTCATGTTAACTTTTGTTAATTTAGATTCTTCTTATTTGAGGTAGTAAATTTAGATAGACAAACCATTTTAAAAGATATTTCTTGCTTACTATATTAAATTAATCTCCTATTTTTGACGTATATAAGACAAGACATAAAAACAATCTTTTGACATAATGATTCACTAA
Organism: Capsicum pubescens; assembly: GCA_030864215.1. Taxonomy (NCBI): domain Eukaryota; kingdom Viridiplantae; phylum Streptophyta; class Magnoliopsida; order Solanales; family Solanaceae; genus Capsicum; species Capsicum pubescens. The sequence continues at coordinate 280,669,706 of CM061543.1, read as the reverse complement.
AACTTTCATCCATGTCCTTATTTTCGTTTGTTAAACACACATGAAACAAATTTAAATGTATTTAAAATCAATTTATGTATGAATTAGTATTCTTTATTGCTTCATATAATTCTATAAAAAATGTTAATAAATAGATATTTATAACTTTAATTTATTCTCTTGTATAGTTTTTAAATAAAGTAGAACATTAAAATTAATTGTTTAATATAAGAGAATGTGTTTGATCTAGGATGAGCAAGGACAAATTTGTCAATTAACAAAAAGTCTAGCTTAAACTTATTGTACATCATGCAAAGAGTGGAAAATTTAAAAAAAAAATTCATGTTCCAGAAAATTCTAATGACCATGCTTTGAAAAATTTTAAAAAATCAAGTACCATCTTAAAGAAGTGGGGCCCATTGTTTTTCTTTCTTTTCTTGAAATTTCTTTATCTAATAGCTTCAGAATTCATGATCAAACACTTTCTTTCTTTTTTTCTTATTTATTTAAATAATATACTTGAATCAAATGGAAAGAATAATTTTAAATTTAAAGAGAAATTATATTTGAATTGTGTTTCATTTAAATATTTTTTAAATTTTAATATTCCGATAAATTTTCTCCTCTTATCCAAATCCACAGCATAAACATTGTGAAGTTTTTTCATGTATCTTGAATTCGATGTCTAATCAAAGTTATAAAAATTGAAATATTGGAAGACATAGTTTATAAGTGGATGTGTAAATACTCACTTATGTTCCATAAATGATAAAAAATTAAAATTAAATTTGGTCACACATTTAATCACATAAAGTAGTTATTACTATATTATAGTAAAATAAAACAATACTCATAATTATTGAATAGGCGTGTATCTATCATACACAATAAGTGAATCCCTCCATAATTTCAAAACTTCACGTGATACATATCATTACAAAGATTTACAATACATATAAATTATGAAAACATAATTACTTACTAATCATCTATTAAAATTATTTTAAATAACTTATTTAAAATATAATATTAACTACCTCATGTTAAATTATTACAATATATATCATGTTAACTTTTGTTAATTCTTTAGATTCTTCTTATTTGAGGTAGTAAATTTAGATAGACAAACCATTTTAAAAGAAATTTCTTGCTTACTATATTAAATTAATCTCCTATTTTTGACGTATATAAGACAAGACATAAAGGCAACTTTTAACGTTATGATTCATTAAAACTTTCATCCATGTCCTTATTTTCGTTTGTTAAAAACACATGAAATGAATTTAAATGTATTTAAAATCAATTTATGTATGGATTAGTATTTTTTATGGCTTCATATGATTCTATAAAAAAATGTTAATAAATAGATATTTATAACTTTTATTTATTCTCTTGTATAATTTTCAAATAAAGTAGAACATTAAAATTAGTTGTTTAATATAACAGAATATATTAAAAGTGTGAAGATCTTTAGAAAAGTGACTTGAACTTTTTGCCCTTCATTAAGAGTCTCCACAATAGATAAAATAGTCATTTTACTATTTTTGTAGAATTATTACTTAAGTATGTTTATAATATTCTAAACAAGGAGTCCTAAAATATATGGTAAGTTTTAAATATTTAAAAATATTAAAATATATGGTACAATAAAATACATGACAAGAATTATTAGAAAAATTAATAATTATTAAGTACTAAAATATATGGTAAAAGGGAGGAAAAACTTGAAAAAGAAGTGCGTGTTTTTTGGGCAAAGAAGTACACGTTCAAAAGGAAAAAGGAATAATAAAATAAGTAGATAACTTATTACTATTATTCTAATATTGTTATTTTAGTTTTTTAATTTAATTTTTATTATTATTATTTGATAATATATTTTTCTTAAATTATTAATTGAATATTTTTATAAGATTTAAAATTAAAGACTTCTACAATATGGTATGAGATATTAAGAGAACTAACAATCAAAAGAATGAATATTGGTAAATATATGGGACTCGTAAGTATAAGAAAATTTGTACGGTGACTACTAAATATATGAAAAGTTTATGTGAAGTTGACTCCTAAATATATGGAAAGACTACTAAAGTTTATGAATCCTCCACTTTTGTAAAAGAATCTATATTTACAATCTACATTTATACCTACATCTACATCTACATGTACAATATACTAAAAGTGCGAAGATCATTCAAAAAATGATTTGAATTTTTCATTAAAACACTTTGTAATAGACAAAATCGTCTTTCCACCTTTTTTTTCTCAAATTATTATTAAATTGTGCTTATAATATTAAATATTAAAATTGATGAAAAAACTCATAAAATACATGAAAAGACTTTTAAAATACATAAAATAAGAACTTTTAACATAATATATATTCTCATGTCTTCATGGACTCTGACTTTTTTTTTTTACTTTACTTATTAATTAAATAAAAGATCCTATATAATTAAATATTAATAAAGTTTCTAAATATGAGGAGTGGTTCAACAAGGAAAAATAAGTAGTCGAGATTTTTGTTAATTTTAACGTCCTAATAGTAGTAGGGTTGAAGTTTAGGTGTTTTTCCTAATAAAAATAAATCTACATGAACTTTCATTGGTATCATATTATCGTATTTTTAATCTGTAATTGAATTTTTAATGGTCTTGATGAATTCCTTAGTGATCTTTCTATACTCGATGTTGTGGATGTTGATAAGATAGAGGTTGCCTAGTGAAGTAAGACCCTTGCTTTATTGTAGTTATAGCTATAATTTTTATCTTCTAAATATTGTAGTTAAAAATAGTGTAGAATTATTAAGACCCCTTTTTGTTGTTGTTGTAGCTACAACTTTTATCTTCTGGATTTTGTAGTTAAGAATGGTGTAGAATTATTCCTTAACAGTCTTCCTATATTCAATGTTTTGGATGATCGGGTGGAGGATGCTTTGCCAATTAAGAAACTTCTTTTGTTGTAGTTGTAGCTATAAACTGTTTTTGTGGTGTTGTTGTTAAGAATGGTGTTGCATTGATTTTCTATTTTAATGCTAAGTTATTACGATCGTTGGTGCCCTTCCGAGCCGAGAAATAGAGATTTTCTTCCATTGCAGTGTTTAGATTTGTCTTCTTCCATTTTATCATAATCATACCTGTTTTTATTAATTTATTACAAGTAATTGTGTTATATTATCATGATTATATGGTATTATTATATTTTTTTATATAGTGAAGTTTGACTAGAGTTAGCCCAACATGTCTATAAAGTTGAACAACAATACAAGTAAATTTCTATCCTAAATTTCACTTTTTAAAAAATAATAGTTATTGTCAAATAAATTACTCTCTTAGTTCACGCGCAAAGAGCGTAGACTAATTTAGTGTGTGTGTGTGTGTGTGTGTGTGTGTGTATATATATATATATATATATATATATATATATTATCATGATTATAAGGTATTATTGTATTTTTTTATATAGTGAAGTTTGACAAGAGTTAGCCCAACATGCCTATAAAGTTGAACAACAATACAAGCATATCTCTATCCTAAATTTAAATTTTTAAAAAATAATAGTTATTGTCAAATAAATTACTCACTCAGGTCACGCGCAAAGCGCGTAGACTAATTTAGTATATATATGTATGTATGTATATGCATATATGTGGACATGTGCATTGACTTTGAATAGATTGTGGAATGATGGCATTATTTTATCCTCTTATCCCTGCGTTACATGCTAGTGCTCACCCCGCTAACCGTCCTAGGACCTACATTGTTTCATAATGTAGGGTTCGAAGATATTTTTTTTATCCCTGTGCAAAAGTAGATGGATTTGCACGATGATCGAGTTACTTGAAGTGGTGAGCTTTCATCCTTTGAAAGGACGTTATTTCATAGTTTGTTTACTTATGTTTTGTACTATCTTTTGGATTTTGTTTTGGCTATAGTTGGGGGCATGTCCCGACTTAGATTGTCTTTTGGTCATAAAGGCTTTGTGGATTACTGTGGATTGGGATAGTTGTTGAATTCTCAGTTTATTGGTGAGCGTTGCTTATCTTACTCAGGTCTATTGGATTGCTTCTGTTGTTATAGTAGGTACAAAGAGGGGGGAGGGTCTCCGATCCTCGACGAACTTGAGATACCTGTCATGGTCAGGCCCTAATTCGGGTCATGAAAAGCTTGATATTAGAGCTCTAGGTTCATAGTCAATGGGTGTCCACAAAGTCGTCTCAAGTAGAGTCTTTTTTATGGTTGTGTAGTGCGCCACAATTATAAGGGAGAGGCTACAAGGCATATAGAAATATTTCTCTTTTATTGTGTTCTACTTTCGGGCTATAGAGTCTGGGATGTTGAAAACTCTCTAACCTCTGGTTAATTGTTGTTCAGATCATGCCTCCCCTAAGATCTCACAAGGTGAAAACTCTTTTGTCCCGCTTGAGGAAAATGTGAATGGAACTCGTCTTCCTTATGGAGTACCGACCCGGTCTAAGGTCCCTACTCCTGATTGTTCTCGTAGATTTCCACCCGTCCCTACTAGTCTTCTCGAGCACCTCAGGGTGAAGTACAAATGTTGAGTTCTACCATTTTATTCATCTGTTAACCCAGACAATTACATCTCTGTCATGTCAGTCCAGTCCTGTTAATGGGAGAAGGAATCAGACAAATATGGAGGAGAGGTAGAACAAGAGACTTGATTTTCAGAGCGGGGGAGAGGTCATAAAATAATGGTAAAGATGAGAAATGGTGGACTAAGAATAAAAATAAGGGAGTTACCTTTCGGATATTAGTGCTCCATATCCTGAATTTTCTAGTAATCGTCGCTTTCAGGCCAATAGAGGGTTTAAGACCCTGGGAGCTCAATCTCAGGCTAGTGGAGCTCAATCTCAGGCTAGTGGAGCTCAGTCAACCCCACTTTATCCTCTTTGTAGACTCTGTGGGCGGCTTCACCATGGTTATTGCCACAAAGAAAGAAATTTGTGCTTCAACTATGGTCGTCCTGGTCATATGCAACGACATTGTCCTTCCGCTAGTATTGTTACTGGAGCTAATAAGATTTCGATTTCTATTTATTTGGTTTTTGCACCAAAGGATGCTATTTTTGGTAATGGCGCTGGTCCGAATCATCTTTATGTTCTTGCCATCCATCAGGAATTTGAGACACCTCCTGATGTTGTTACTGGTACATTACAGCTTTTCTCTCGTAATGTATATTATCTGCTTGATCCAGGGTCTACCTCTTTCTTATGAGACCCCCCCGTGTGGCTACTCATTTTGGTCTTGGTCCCGAGGGTATTTTGGATCCCTTTTTGTGTTTAACCCGGTGGGTAATTCTGTGGTTGCTAGAAGAGTCTATAGGGGTTTTGTGGTTTCTATCTCTCATAGGGAGACCTTGGTGGATCTGATAGAGCTAAATATAATAGGATAAATATTATCTTGGTGATGAATTAGCTTCATTCGTGCTATGCTTCTCTTGATTATAGGACCCAAAATGTCAGTTTCCAATTCCTAAATGAATTGGTAATAGAATGGGAGGGAATTTTTCTAGCATCCAAGGAAAGGTTTATTTCTTATCTTAGGTCCCGAAATTTGATTCCCTAAGGGTTTTATTTGCACTAGTGTGTCTCTGTGGGATGCTCCTATGTTTTCGAGCATAAGAAAGATGAGTCCCTTCAAATGCGTATAACTGTCGATAGTCAAATAAGGTTGTTGTGAAGAAGAATGTGCTTGTGGGCCGTAGGTAAGTTAAATAAGGAGTTTAGGTTGATTTATCTATTGAATGGACTAGTTTATTATGCGAGATACTCTGTTAAGGTGCATGATTGTTGCTAGACATTAAGTTTGAAACTTTAAATGTTAGTTGTGGTGATGAGAATGTCATCTCGGGGAGAGTGGTGCGAGGGTTGTGGGAGTAAATTAGTAGGCTTGATTTGATGTATGGAAGATATTAGATCAATAAACTTAGGAAATATTAGAGTGGGTAATTATGATATATGCCATAGGTCTAGTGTTGAAGTGAAGAATTGAAGCTAAGTCACTAAGTGGGTAAGACCCGGGAGCTTATAAGAATATGTTGGACTCAAGTAGCATCTCTTAGATAAGGGTTTATGTATGTAGCTGCTAGGTGTTCCTAGTTCACAATATTGAATGTCTTAGTATGGAAAAAGTCTAGGGAGCTTTTATGTAGAGTTTTACAGAGCTAAATTTAGAAGAATATAGATAGACGGCGTGAGCCCTTGGTGTAGTTTTATGTATTTTGTAAGGTTATATGATTAGGGGTTTAGTGCTAGTATACTATGGTCGTGAGGGTGTGGCTTATAGGGTGATAGCTATGGAGGCTAGCAAAAATTAATATTAGTATCTCTGAAAGGTAGTGTCTTCATACTATGGTTGTCAGGGGGAAATTGTGAACTAAGGTTGATCTTACATTTTTCTTATGGTAGTGATTTTCAAGGAAGAGTCATGGTAAATCGACTCGCGCTCTAAGAATTTCCTCCTACCTCGGTTTAAGAGTACATCCTACCAATGTCTTACATATTCAAATTAAGCTCATGCCTAAGGTTCACATTCTCTATGTCATGTAGGTCTATGCTCCAACCCCTGAGCTAAAAGCAATAACGGTTCTCGAAAATCCAAGCTTCCAAGTATTCAACCTCCATGCTATAGCGCTCGTGATCCATAAACTCATGCCTCACTTTATGCTTAGTTCTAAGGAACATTTTATTTGTTACCGAGTTATTTCATGTCATGTCCTAGCTCAAAGTAATGTTATATGTGAAAACTCGCGACTATTCTCAGTCTTTAAAATAAGAGACAATAATTTTAAGCGACAGTCCTTGTCTTATTTCTTGGGTATACAAATTTTGTCTTTATATTATGTGACCCCTGATGTACGCACTCGTGTTTTGTCTGTTCCCTGTCCAAAGAGCTCATGCTAGGTTATGTTTATGCCATGACCAACCTCTCTAGGTGGTTGCTATGAAATATTTCATGCCTATTGTACCGTGTCTCGTTTCGTGGGTCTCACTCTTAATAGTACGACTGATAGGAGTCTTAATTGAGAAGTAACCCTCTCATCCTTGATGTTTGTACTCTAGTTCCACAGTGACCCTCCTTTTTGTAGTATGGTAATGGCCATGAAAGTGTAGTAATGCTATATATGCGGGAATAGATGTTCTCTGATATGAAAACTTTGGGGTGACTACTCGGGCTAAGATTATAAATGAAGGTGGAAAAGTAAGATGAACTTTTATTATGTGAAATAGTTTGGAAGGAGAGATGTGGTGAAACCTTTGCGATAGTGGTTAAAGTCACTAGTTTTGTAAGGATGTCCATGAAGTAGATGTAGGAAAGATGGGCTCGAATGTTGTGATTAATAGATACACAAACCATGGATTTATGTAGCTAGTAATCCTTGATTTAAGACCTGAGGTTAGATTATAGTGATAAGATGGAGTAGCATTGATGGTGGGATGTAAAGATAGGGTCCCATAGCTTACGCTAGCACCTTTAACTGTAATTTAGGCTTTAAAATGGAAGGAATATGCAGTTATACTTAGGCTCTTGTAGTTATATATTTTGCGGGGGACTAATAGGATCGAAATGGTAAAGTGTTATATTCATAGCTGAAAGCATAGTGGGGAAACATGGCTATATTTAAGGGTTATTAGATGCATTACTGGGTGGCAAAGGAGAATATGAAGTCCAAATAATCGGTCTTGTTCCTTGACTTAGATAATAATGCTTAAGGTATGCATTTTCCTTACTATCTTTGTTTTTTGACTTTTTAAAGGAAATTATGGCTGTGTTTTGTCTTGTAATCGTGCTAATGGATGACTTGACTCATCATTCGAGGACAAATAATCTTAAGGAGGGGGGAGAATATAACACCCTAAAAATTTTGGCCTTTGAAAATCCCTGAGTTTGGAGCTTACTGCTCAGACTACAACTTACCTTATGAGTCGTAAGGTGTCATGACGGATTGTAAGACCCTAATCATAGCCTAACCAGTGAGATTGTCTCATGCTCCTATACTGACCACGACTTGTACCTTACGAGTCGTTAAGACTCATTACGAGTCTTAATGTTTCAATCGTAGGGTAACCAGTGTTTGGCCCAAAGTTTCTAGCCTGAGTACAACTTGGACCCTACGAGTCGTAGTGTGTCTTTTGTAGCCTAACCAGTAAAGGTGTCTAATGTTTCTTACATGACAACGACTAGGAATTATGAGTAGTGGTGAGACATTACGAGTCATAATATGTGACTCCTAGTCTCACCAGTATAGTGGTCCTTTGCTTCTAAGGTGACCACGATTTAACCTAATGAGTCATAGGCTACAACTCGTAGTCAAACCAGTGTGGCTTCCCTGAGCTACTGTCTTGACTACGACTCATGGTAACGATTCTTAAGATGTCCTCAAGAGTCGTAAGGTGACCCGTGGTCACTGGCGACTATGTTTCAATATTTTATTAAGGGCACTTTGGTCAATTCCCTCTTTCCCTAATTATAACCCACGACCTTAAAACCCTTTAGGGACTTTATTATCATTCATAAACATATCAAACACACTCTTCTCTCTCTCAAATACCCCACTCAAAGATAAGTCTAGGGTTTTAATAAAGTGGTTATCTATAACTCTAAGGGTGATTTCTTCTTCAAATTTCTTGGTGATTAAGGCATATATCTCTCTCCCTAAACTTGTGTTTTCATTAAGGCATAAATTGGTTTATTATTCACGTGGTTTTGATATTGGGTTTTTAATGATGGGTTGAAGGTTTTAGATGTAAATTATTAAATGTTTTTCCCATGATTTTTATGTATAATTATACTTGAATTGATGATTTTTAAACTCATTGGGGTGCATCGGAAAGATGAATGAATAGGGGTACAAGGATTCCCCCAAATAATTGGATGTTGGTAATAAAATTGATGAGAACTTCAACCCACTTGCATAATTTGTTTTGGAATGTGAATTATCATTTGGCTTTGCCTACTTCTTTAAAAACTAACCCATTGTATAGATGGTTAAGGGAATAAGCATGATTTTGAAAACCTTATAGGGACATGGTTTCCCCCATGTGATGGGTAATTGATATGGCACGATAATGTTTACTTGCAAATAAAGTTGGTATGACGATACCAACGATATGCCTTAATGGATAAATTGGTTCAATGAAAGGGAATGTGTGAAAAATATTTTAATTGGGCTTAAAGAGGGTTGTGTAGCTAGGCCATGAAAGTGGAAGTCCCGAGAAACCAATACTGGAAATCGCATTTACCAGCGTGGGGATCTAAATGGTCGGGTGTTTGAGTCACCCTTGCTTTATGACCGGGTGTTTAAGTCACCCTTGATAAATGACCGGGTGTTCAAGTCACCCTTGTTATATGACCGGGTGTTCAAGTCACCCATGGTGCATATATACATATTATTATTCACCGGTTCGAAGGGCTAACACGCACTGGGCCCAACCAGGTGGTTAGAGCTGGGATCCATTTAGCCCATGGTTACTATTATGACAGCTAAGATACACAATCCAGGCTAATGATTTAATTCTCATGCTAAACCTTGTTCCCTATCCAATATTTTATATATATATATATACAAATATATATGTATATATGTGTTTATGTATGTATATATGTATATACATGTATGTGGACATGTCCATTGACTTTGGATTGATTGTAAAATGATGGAATTATTTTATCCCCTTATCCCTGAGTTACATGTTAGAGATCACCCCGCTAACTTTCCTAGGACCTACATTGTTTCATAATATAGGGTCCGAAGACACTTCTTTTACCCCTGTGTAGAAGTAGGTGGATTTTCACGTCGATCGAGTTACTTGAAGTGGTGAACTTCCATCCTTCGGAAGGCTATTATTTCATAGTTTGTTTACTTATGTTTCTGGATATCTTTTGTATTTTATTTTGGCTATAGTTGGAGGCATGTCCCAACTTAGATTGTCTTTTACTCATAGAGGCTTTGTGGATTACTGTGGATTGGGATATTTGTTAAATTCTTAGTTTATTGTTGAGCTTTGCATATCTTATTCATATCTATTGGATTGCTTCCACCGTTATAGTAGGTAATGTGTTCTATTTGACTAGGCAAAGGAGGAGGGGGATCTCTCCAGTTCTCGTCGGACTTGAGATACCCATTACGGCCAAGCCCTGATTCGGGTCGTGACACTGACACCCTGATCGAACAACCCTTCGCGAACGTGGTCATTTCTCCCCAATCATGATGTATAACCAAGACGACCCTTTGCAAATGTGGTACCAACATTGTGTTCATGATGAATGTTTTTTCCTTCTTTATGTATGCGACCAGAGGATCGAGAATGCAAAAAAGGTTTTGGGGCTGCACCAGAAACTGTGAACTGGTGATTTGGGACTTGAAAAGTAGTCCTAGTTAGACCTTGGAAATTCATTAGGACCCCACAAAACTAAATCATATATGCTACTAGGCTATTTTTGACGTTTCAAACAAAATGGCACCTTCAGATTTACAAAAAGATACCCTTTTATAATAAACTATCCCCTGAGACCCTTAAAGGCTTATTTAAACTAGTTTTCAAAAGAAGGGTTAAAAAGCAAAACAAAGGCTTGGGACCCGAATTAACTATGACTCTAAACCAAAATCAACATTCTAGATCTAATGAAACTGTCCAAATCATCATCTATTGCTCGAAACACAAAATATTGAACGAAGTTAAAATCATGGCTTTTAAAGCACCTAAGAGTCTCAAACTCTCCCAAATTATTCCTGAATGCATAGGGGGGCATGCCATCCATCCCCACAACTCACAAATAGCATGTAACACTTCTAGAAAAGGGAAAAATGGTCAAAATGCATAAAAGGAGAAAAATCAAAACTATGGTTGTTACATTATCCACTACTAAAACACTAGTTCGTCCTCAAACTAAAAGCAAATAAAATACACAAAGTGGTAAAAAGATGAGGATATCTATGCCTTATGTCGGATTCTACCACCTAAGTAGCCTTCTCAATAGGATAATGTCTCTCCTGGAACTTTACTGATTCAATATGCTTAGACCTCAACTTCTTAGTCTTCGTGTCTAAAATAGAAATGGGCTCCTCCTCAAAGGATAAATCATGGTATAATACAACAGAATCCCACTGAATTATACATGCATCATCTGCACGATACTCTTCAACATAAAAACATGGAAACATGGAATACATGATGAAAAATTGATAGATATGGAGGCAAAACTAGCCTATAGCCACATCACCATATTTCTCAAGGATCTCAAAAGGTCTAATGAACCTCGAACTAAGCTTTCTTTTCTTACCAAAGCTCATCATACCCTTCATCGGTGAAACCTTCAACAGAACTCGATCTTCAATCATAAAGCAACATCACGAGCTCGATGGTTGGCATAACCCTTCTTTCTACTCTGGGAAGCCACTAGCCTCTACTGAACCAGTCTCATTCAATCCATCAAATCTCTTAATAAATTTGTGCCCCAAGGCCTCATCTCAAAAGATTCAAGACATCCCATAAGATATCTACACCTTCACCCATATAAAGCCTCAAAAGGTGCCATATAAATGATGGAATAGTAATTTTTGTTATATGCAAACTCGTTAAGGGCAAGTATTGCTTCCAATGACCACCAAAATCCATAACACATGCTCGAAGTATATCTTCTATCATCTCCTCTCATACTGACCATCAACATGTGGATGAAAAGTCATACTTAAATTAAGTTGAGTACCCAACTCACACTTTATAGTACTCCAAAAACTAGAGGTAAACTAAATACGTCTATCAGAAATAATGGACATCAGGACTCTATGTAATCGAAAATCTCTATAACGTAGATCATGTCCAACTTCTACGTATTATAATTTGCCTTCATAGGTACAAAATACCCTAATTTGGTCAATCTATCTACAATTATCCAAATAGAGTCAAACTTTCCCAATATCGAGGATAGGCCAATAATAAAATCCATAGTTATTTGTTCCTAGTTACATCGAGAATGGGAATCCTCTGTATCATACCACCTATTTATTGATGCTCAACTTCACCTGTTGATAATTCAAACACTTAATCACAAACTCTATGATATCCTTCTTCATACCACCCCACCAATAATGTTATTTTATGTCACGATACACTTAGTCGCTTCTAGGAGAATGGAACATCCATAATAATTAGCATCCTCTAAGATTGATCTAACCCATCCACCAATATCGGCATACAAACTTAGCTACTAATCCTTAAAATACCATTGAAATTAAGAGATATCGCCTTCTCCCTACCACTCAACACCTCGTTTTAAATCATCCTCCATCTATCATCATCAAATAGATGAGCTTGAATCTACCCCATCAAAGAAGACCTAGCCTCAACAATAGCTAAAATATGCTCGGGTAATGAAATATCAAGTCTAACCAACTAGTTAGCTAGAGGATAAACCTCCAAAGCTAAAGGACACTCATGGGTCAAAAGATAAGCTAAGCTTTCCATACACGCCTCCTTCCAACTTAAGGCATCCACAATCATATTGGCCTTGCCCGGATAATAAAGAATAGTGAGATCATAGTCCTTAAGCAACTCAATCCATTGATGTTATCTGATCTTGGGTGTATTTATACGCCTAAGCACCATAATTTATCCATATTTTAGCTATGTTTAGAGAATAAAGTGCCTAGTTTCTTATGTTTTTACTCTACTTCTATGTAATTGAGCTAACCGATGTGATTAGCATGATTTCAGGTATTAATAAGGTAGATGAAGACATTATGGGACTATGGAATGTGATGACATATGACAAAAGAGAGAGTAGCAATCTGGACCAAATATGGCGCCTAGAAACTATGTCCAAGACTAGTTTGTCATTTATAATTAGTTCAGGGACTTAGAAGGCAATTATGAGAGAAAAGATTATTAAAAGGCTTAATGCTGAATTTTTATGAATTATTCATTATTCTGTATTATTCTGAGAGGGGAGAAAGGCGGCTTAGCTTGAGGAGAGAGAGAGAAACATTTTTCTCTCTTATTTTCAGTATTCGCACACCAAGATCGTCTTCTAGTTTTTGGTATGATGAATATATTTATGATTCTTTTCATTTTATTCATGAGTAGCTAAGTTTATTAGTTAGGGTTATGTAAGCCTTGTAGCATACAATCTATTACTTTGGGTTTTGAATTCATTATGCATTGATTTATTTACATCATACTCTCTTCGTTTATTTTGAATTCTCGTGGTTGCAAACATAGAGGATGTGCCTTAAAACACAACTTGTTCGAGAGAAATGTTGTTGTTCGGAAAAGAGAGTAGTGACAAGAAAATAGGATTTCCAATCCCTATTTCATATGTTAGTGTCTTAGCTGGATTAACTACTTGGAGATTTCGGGTTGTTTTTGGTAAACGTTTTTTATTCGAGAGAACTAAAGTGAATTAGTCCTTGATGGTTGAGAAACACTTGGATTATGTTACTAAATACAATACGTTTCTCTGTAAACATGATGCATGTAGGAATTCATAAAGCCCATAGTTAGTAAGTATTGAAAACTGCAAGGTGGACATAACCCTAGCTTGCTATTTCTCTGAATTTGAATACTACTACACATATTTCATCTTGTTAAACTGAAACCATTAATTTGTGAGCTGAACCAAATCCCCCCTATTTATTTTATGAAAACAAATGATTAAAAGTCAACTAATCTGCATACAACTTAATTAGTACCATATTCCCTGTGAGATTCGACCCCAACCTAGTTGGGTTATATATTTGACAATGACCGCTTACTCTCTCGTAAGAGAGGTGTAATTTGAGTGTTATCATTATCTCATATTGAGATCTCACTGGGTGAAGATGTATCGAAAGTACGATAATCGATGAAAATCTCATAATGGACTCCATACAAGTAATGTCGCTAATATTTTAACACAAAAACAACTGCAACCAACTCCAAATCATGAGTAGGGTAATTATCCTTATGAGGCTTCAACTAAAGAGAAGCATTAGCAATCACCTTATCCTCCTACATCAACACAACCCCCAGCCCAACTTCGAAAGCATCACAAAATATGGTAAAATATATGCCCTCTTTGGGCAAGGTAAAGATAAGATCCTAAGTAAGCAACTCCTTAAGATTTTTAAAGCTATCCTCATACGCCTTCCATAACTGATTTTTTATAGCGAGTCCTACCAGATGCAATGGTACATATGATCTTATACAAGGCAAATATTTTGATGGGTATGAGGGTTTTTGGTGCTCAAAAGAAGAAGGCACCTGAACCCAAAAAGAAAGTGACATCAAATAATTACTATGGGACAGTGATAGTGAAAGTGAGACAGATGCCAGAGAAATTGGCATCGGGGCTCGTAAAGAAAATAATTTTTCTGGAAGGGAAGTTCACTTTGATCCAAATTCACTTCGTGAAGAGTTTGAGATTGCTCATGATTCTCTATTTAAGGTAATTGTATTATGATCAAGCTTTGATTTTGTCTTGTGTTTCAGAGTTTTAACGACATTGCCAGAGACAAATCCTCAAAGACATCATACGAAGTTTCCATTTTTGTAGATGACTCGTGGAAAAAGATGAATGATTCATCATCTCTATGTTGAGTCGGGGGTCTATCGAAAATAGTCTCTCTACTTCTTTGGAGGTAGAGGTATGGAATGCGTACATTCTACCCTCCCCAAACCTCACTTTGTGGGAATACACTGGGTTTGTTGTTGTTGTTGTATCCTCATACGCCTTCAAACACTGAAAAAGAATCTTTTTCTAGGTTAAATTGGTCAAAGAAGTCGCAATGAAGAGAAACCCTCCACAAAATGCTGATAATATTCCACTAAACCAATAAATCTTTGAATCTAGATAGGAGAGGTGGGTCTAGCCCAATCACAAATCACCGATATCTTCGTCATATTGACCATAACGCCATCAGCGATCGCTACATAACCCAAGAAAGAACTAAAATCCAACCAAAACTCATGCATGAAGAGCTTGACATATAACTTTTTATCTTGTAACCTCTGAAGCACAATTATCAAGCGTCTCACATGGTCAACCTCATTCTTGGAATAAACTAAAACATCATATATAAATACAATCATAAAAGAATTAAAATACGATCAAAATACTCAGTTCATAAATTCCATGAATGTTGTTGGGTCAGTGGTTAACTCAAAAGACATGGCCAAAAACTCATAGTAAGTAAGCAATTGCTAAAATTAGGAAGTAAGGAGTTTCCTTTTGTTTTCCTCTTTGACACTCTATAGGCACTTGGCCATAATAATGCCACCAACATGACCATTTTTAAGACTTGGTCATTTTATGGCCAGTCTACTATAATAATGTCACTCAATGACCATTTTTAAATCGGGTAATTTGGCCTATTTTTTAAAATAATTAGTGTTGCTTTTTTTTTTTGCAAAAATTGTTTTTGGTTAAAAAAATTGCTTTTTATTTTTTAAAAACAAATACAATTGTTTAGAAATTATATAATTATTTTTATACAATTTTATAGAAACTGTATATTAGATGTGTGGAGACACTGTAAAAATTTTGTACAAAATAAGCATCTCAATAATTATTGCAGCTAAAGATTGTATAAAATGTGTATGAAAACTGTATAATAATTGTATATAATATGTATATGAACCCCATACCCCTCAAACCAGTACAAAGGTATCAACTTAGTCAATTATTCTTTGCATTAAATATTATCCAAGTAAAATGAATATAAGTAAATGAATGAAATGCATATGCTACATTGAAACATCTTGGGTTTGAACCTTAGAAAATTTCTTGGAATTTCGTTCTTTGAACCTAATATGACTCATGGGTACGAGCCATGTGCTGGGGTATGAGTGATATGGTCCTGTCATATGCTGATAAGTTTTTATTGGTGGGATAATTTTGTTCACTAGAATGGGTACGACTTAAAGGTATGAGTCATAGGTATTGGTGCAAGTTGTATCAAGAACTCGTATAGTGGGCAGTGTTTGATCCTCTTGGTATTTCATTTTGCCAGGGATACGGATTATGGGTACGGATCATAAGGTGTGATTACGACTTGGTTGGATGAGTCGTATACTGGACAATGTTTGATCCAAGGGTTGAGGATTAGATATGAGTGGTGGTTACCAATCGTATATAAGGGTACGACTCTTATGGGTCAATCGTATCCCTGCGATGGGTCTTTAAGGGAATTAAGTGGGGATATTCTAAATATTTCTCTACTTACCTTAACTAGGACCCACAACTTCCAATACACTTTGGAGGTATTTACCCTATTATTATATTCATTAACACTTAGGAACTATTCCAAAACACTCAATAATTCTATCAAGAGCTTTTGGGGCAAAAAGGCGAGGGTTTCATCTTGCGGATTGCTTTGGGGCTTGTCTTGGTGATTTTCTTCCATCAATTCTTCTGTATAAGGCATGATTCTCTTCCCTCATTGTAATTTCAACTAAAGGCATGGTTTATATGATTGATTTCATGGCTTTACTATTTCATGATTATGGTTTTCAACTATTATTTGAGGGTTTTGATATCGAATACTTGGTTATGGTTTCCTATGATTTTAATTATGCTTTTATATGCATTAACGGTAATTTTGGACAATTGGATTGTATGGCAATGGTTTAATGGTCTTTGGAATTGATTTTGGTTATATTATGCCCCCAAGGTGTTTGATAAAATGCTTATAAAGATATGTTTGTTACATTGACTTCTTATAATGGAACTCTTGCATGTTTTAAACTTGATAAAGGATTATACATGGTTTAAATGGTTTGAAAAAGCTAAAGGATAAATGGTTATGCTTGTGGAGAACATAGAAGTCTCCCAAGTGGATTTAATATGGTAATTGAAAGGGCACTTAATCTCCCATTAACCTAAATGGTTTGGCTATGGATATTACTTGCAAGTAATAGGGTGGTATGACGATACCACTAATGTTGGACTTGGTTAATAAATGGTAAATAGATTGGTTGGTCATGGTTTTAACTGGGCATTAATAGTGCGGTGTGTAGTAAAGCCGTGGAATGGCGGTCTCGGAGGGACCAAAACCAAAAACTCATATTTATTGATATAAGGGGTCTTGATGACCGTGTGCGAGTGTCATATTTTATATTGGGGGATGTACTAGTCATCCCATGGGATACTTCCCTATTCTTGCGCTACACACAATGGGCCCTTTTCGATAGAGGGAGCTGAACCCATATAGCCTGTGGGTGGTTTATGACGGATAAGTTACATAGCCCAGGTAAAGGTTTTTAAGGCATGCTAAACTCGGTTCCCTTTTTTGTCACTTATATATGTATGGTTGTATGCATTATGGATGGTTTTACTTGGTTTTATGACTGGCATTATTTTATCCTTATCCTGAGATTCATGCTAGCGGTCACTCGCTAATCCCGTCTACTGGTGGTTGTATACCCAGGCTATGTAGAAATCGACCATTTTAATCCCCCTATTTAGCATGCGGATTCAGTATTAGCATTTGGACTAAAATGGTTAGCTTTCATCCTTTCGGAAGGCATCATTTTCGTGTTATGGATTTCTTTTAGACATTTTTCTATTATTTTGAATATTGGTTTGGGTCATGGTTCGCATTTCCCAACTGGATTTCTTTACTCTTTTGGATAGTCTTTGTGGTACTTCTGGGGGTTAGTATGGGTAGGATCGGTATGGGTGTCGGCTTTGGCATTGGAATAAGCCGGTGGGCTGACATCATTGGATGATATTATTGGTTGTTCTATCCTACTACATTTTGGAATTAATTATATTATATTTTGGTAGTTTCTTTGGTTAGTGTCTGGTTTATGGCCTATAGTTTGGTTTGGTATGGTCGGGCGGTTGGTGTGGTACGGTTGGGTCGGTCACGGTCGTGACCCTATCCCATAGTCATAACTAGAACAACTGTGTTATCTTGTTATATGTTCGAAATTCAACCCATCTAAGGATGAATATAGGTTGTTGGGTTGGGTAACAGGGGGCCGTCCTCGGTCCTGGTTGGACTTAGGATGCCCATTACGATAAGGCCCGGGGTCGGGTTAAGTTGGTATCAGAGCCTAGGTTCATGGTCACTTGGGAGTCCACAAAGTCGTGTCGAGTAGAGTTTCTTTTAGGGGTATGAAGTGTGTCACACTTATAAGAGAGAGGTTGCAAAACATTTAGAAAAGTTCAACTTTCTTGGTATTCTATTTTCAAGCTTGAGTGCTCAATACTGGAATCTCATCTAATCCTTATTTGTTCGTCTTTCAGATCATGCCTCCTAGATTTGGAACATAAGAAAATTCTTCTGTCCCATCTGGGGATAATGCTGAAGGGGTACGTCCTACGTCTCGAGTACATCTTTGATCTCATGATCCTATTCTTGATGGTGCTGGAGTTTCTCCTATTCCAGATAGTTCTCCTCAATGTGACGAACGTAGTTTATCAAAAATATATGGGAATCTATGTTCAAGCTTAAATAGGTCCATTAACCAAATTTTCTCAAATTGACCCATGTGAATAGTTAAAAGAGATATTTTTGTTTCTTTTCCTTTCCTTTTAAATTTTGAACTCAAATAACTTACATATAAAGGGTTATTATTCCAGTCACTTCAATCTACCACGTGGCATGTTATTATTGGTAGGACCATCTGTAGCTTCAAAGTATGACCGTCATCATGATATTTAGTAGGGTCAGAGGGGTAAAAGTAGGGGGTGGGTGGTAGGCACCGAATACCAAGGATTGAATTCGGGATTCTTCAGACAAATTGCCTTTTGTTATCTCACCAACAAGTCTTCTCTCTAGTCTCAACGATCTCTTCCTCTCATAAAAAGCACCAAAAATTTCTACTCAGATCCTTTCGATCTTCTCGGATTCCCCATGGCAAGTCTTACTTTCTGTTGATTTGTGCTGTTTCGATATTCCATTTTTGCTGTGTTGTTGTAATAGTAATTCAACTTAGTATGAGAAGAATCGTTGATTTCATCTACTAATTATGTTTGTACTTTATTCTTTGCTTTGTTTGTGGACTGATCTTTTTTCGGTGTTTTGATCTGTGCATCTGATGGATCGGATTTGCTGTTATTCAATCTACTGGATTTGAGTTTGTTTTACTGGTTTGATCTATGATATGAGCATTTGGTACTGAAAATTGATCCAGTTTGTTTAGGCTGTAGGGGTATAGGTGGCAAATGGGTGGATCAAGATGGACTGAGTTAATAAATGGGCGGGTTATTGATCTGTTCAAAAGTTGCCGGGGCTAAAATGTTGGTTGGTCATACCCCGACCATCCTATTTCTTACTAAGTTTTAATATTTCTTTTCTTAATTTCTACCTCTGTTGTTTTTTAGTACCTTATAAATTTGTTGTTGTTTTTTAATTATTATTATGACTATCTATAGCGTGTCAAATTAAAAAATATCTTTTTTAAAAATATTTGGACAAGATTTCTCATGAATTAATTGCTTTAGGTATTAGCTCAAACTTTGATGGGCTGAAATAGACTGAGCTAATAAATGGCGGGTCAATAATCAGCCCAAACTTGAACGAGTTGGGCGGGTTATGCTTACATAGGCTAATTTTGCCACCTCTGTGTAGGGGTACAACCAATGCACATATATGTGTTGTGTATATATGGAGTTGAACATTTTTGAAAGTATGTGTCTATATGTACCTAATTAAGATTTTTACAAAAAGCATATATGTTTACTAAGTCAAAATTCATTTTATCAAAAAATATTGTGGGTGCAGTGTTACTAGGTAAATTCCTTAAGCTGCATCTTGTAATACTTAGGCAATTTAGAGGGTTATCCCATGAATTAGTTATTCAAAATCCATTGCCTAAAAAAAGTCGATGGGTGCAATGGCAAGCTGGCTCTTGTTTATGCTGGGGCAATTTAAAGGTTATTCTGATTAGGCGATACTTTTAGTTATTTATACTTCAGCTCACCTGGATTCTTAATTATTTTTGCGTACTACTTAATAGGCTTTTGGCCATGTTTCATTGTGAAAA
Organism: Capsicum pubescens; assembly: GCA_030864215.1. NCBI lineage: Eukaryota > Viridiplantae > Streptophyta > Magnoliopsida > Solanales > Solanaceae > Capsicum > Capsicum pubescens. The sequence continues at coordinate 280,649,740 of CM061543.1, read as the reverse complement.
TAGAAAAGAAAAACAGTTTTTGTTTTCAAAGTGAAAAATGATATTTGGATATTGGAGTTGTGTTTGGCCATGAAATAAATTAGAGTTGTTTTGAATTTTGTGAGTAATTTGGAGTGAAAAAAGTGAAACACCTTGTTGTTTTGGGAATTTTTGATTTTTTTGAAAAAGTGAAAACAAAATTTTTCAGAATTTTATGGCCAAACATGTTTTCCGGAGTTCAACTCCGTAAAAAAGTGATAACTTTTCATGGACAAACGGCCCTTAGTTTATGCGAAGAATTTTCAGAGAATTCGACCTTTTATTTTGGTTCAACATGAAATATAAGCTAATTATAATTTATAAGTGGGAGATTATGGGTTTTACAAGCCAATAGGCATAGATAAATAGTATGATATTTTCTTGGTGCAGCTACGCAGGTTTGATGTGCTTATTAAGATCAATAAAATGTGTTTATCAGGGATGCATTACTTTGAAACAGAGAATGTTTGTAAAAGTTGACTTTGGGCAATTGTTTGGTTTGTGATTTACTCGGGCCTAATTTGTTTTGTAAAACCATCTTAGAATTCTCTAATTTCGCAGTTTCTTTTGTCACATTTGCGGTTTACTGTCATCTCTGAGTGGGTAAGCAGTGCGTTCATTTTGAATTTTGGTCAGCGTGTAGTATTTCAACTTAAAGAACAACTAGCTAAAGTTTCCTTTACTCAATTTACAGTTATGTTTCATACATAAGCTGTATGTGGCTTCTGTCTCCATAGCCATTCTCCCCGCTAAGCTGAGATCAAACTGTATTTACTGCCCTTAAGAAATAACGGAGTTCATTGTAGCTGCCATGTGACCAGGAGGTCACGGGTTCAAGCCTTGGAAACAGCCTCTGGCAGAAATGCAAGGTAAGACTGCGTACGATACACCCTTGTGGTGGGGCCCTTCTCCGGACACCGCGCATAGCGGTAGCTTTAGTGCACCGGGCTGCCCTTTATTGTAGCTGCTAAGTGATTTTAGTTATGAAGCAGGCTATTTTCCAGCTACCTCAGATCAAGTCCACTTGATAGTTTCCAGCAGACATTATGACTTTTTTGATCGGTAAATAGGAAATCATCCTCGTATTTGGGTTTCAAGAAAAGTAGCTTCATGGCACAATGGCTCACATTGGCTAGTGCATATTCATTTATCAGATATGTGTAGTAATAATGTGTATTTTATTAACAATAATAAAATTGTATTTTCTTGTTCATTTGAAGTTTTTGAAATTAAATTTATTGTGCATTTTACTTTTTACTTACCTCCTTTTTTTCTTTTTAATTTGTTGTTGTCAGTTTCATGAATAAAAAGGTGTGAAACATCTTCACTGATATTGGGTAAATCAGTCAATGCCAGCGCTAAACCAATTTGGATCAACTACATGAATCCATTATTCAAGCCATTATAGTATTCAGAATGTTAATCATAGTTAAACTGTAGTATTGGTTGTCAACCTGCTATGCTTTGATATAGGTGGAGTGATTCACATGTATTGGTTGTTTGTGTTAACTTATATATATGTACAAGTATCTATAGAACAATTTGCTTCTAGTTTATTGTGATGTTAAGAAACTTTATCCACCTTGGATTGTCTTTGTAGGCTAACTCTGCATCAGGCATGGCTGTGCACGATGATTGCAAACTGAAATTCTTGGAGTTGAAAACGAAAAGGGCTTTCCGCTTCATAGTATTCAAGATCGAGGAAAAGCAAAAGCAAGTCATTGTGGAAAAGCTTGGTGAGCCAGCTGAAAGTTATGAGGACTTCTGTACACACCTGCCTGCAGATGAGTGTCGTTATGCAGTCTATGATTTTGAGTTTCTGACAAAGGAGAGTGTTCCAAAGAGCAGAATTTTCTTCATTGCATGGTATTGTTGAATGATTAGCTTCATTCTTAGTATAATCAAGAATTTATCTACTTTTATTGCCTGAAGTCAATCCCAAAAAAGTTGTACTTCTATTGCTTGGTCTTTGGAGTGTGCTTACAGCTTATTCATATTTGTTTATGTTCCGTGTGTTTTGCATAGGTCTCCTGACACCTCCAAGGTTAGAAGCAAGATGATCTATGCCAGTTCCAAGGATAGATTTAAGAGGGAACTGGATGGGATTCAGATTGAGCTGCAAGCAACTGATCCAACTGAGATGGGTCTGGATGTTTTCAAAAGCCGTGCCAACTAAATAAACTTCTCTAGTACAGCATTGGATGTTCTCTTTACTTTGTCGAAGAGAAATGTTAATATTTGTTGGGGACAGGAGCCCGGCTAAGATATAATATTTGGTCTGTTGTTGAACTCTTATTTCAAAGGCTTGTCAACCTGTAGACGTTATGTGGTTTTGATCTTATTATTTTGTGATGTTTGTGGTGTGGAACTCGTTATCATAAGTAGCTTTTGGGGCTGGTACGAATCATCAATTGTTACTGGATTGTCCTTTCTTTGACTTTGTATGTTTCTTCTTATTCTGTTGCAACTTTTGTAATCCATTTATTCGTTATGATGCTGATTGGCTGCTGCTGCAATAATGTTGTGTCGTGCTTAGATGCTATTTCCATTTTTTGTTAGTTTTGCTTTGAGCTGGCACAAGGAGGTGGACTTATTTAGTCTATTATCAGTTTGATTACTGATTACTACATTTTGAGGGCGGGGGTTTATCGTTAACAACCTTTCTACCTTACAGAAATAGAAGGTCTGTGTGTGCACCTTATTCTACAAGCCTTACTAAGAAATTATCTCTCAAGTTTGACATTTTGGACTTTGTAGACATGTCTCGGAGAGTCCGAGATCAAGTTATGCCATTAATTTAAAAAAGGTATTAAAATATGATCAATTTATGTCATTAATTTAAAAAAAGTATTAAAATATATCATGGACTTAAATGGCATAAAAATAGGCTTAACTCACCTTTTTAGTGAGCTATGCCTTTTTATTTTAACGACACAAAATTTAAGGTGTTAAAGTTATCAAAAAGTGTTAGTGTTTAACTCACTTTTTAAGTGTTATCCTTTTTGTTTTCACAATAGCACGAAAATTATATAATTCACTTTTTATTAGAGTTTTATGGATGGATGGATAGAGATATTTATAATTTATGTAAATTTTTATAAAAGTCACATGAATAGATTAATACTTTGTGAATTACTGAATTATGAATTAGTAGTGCATATAATCTATATATACATACACATATCTATATATCAATAGATAGAGAGAGATATTTATAATTTATGTGAATTTTTATAAAAGTCACATGAAAATTATATATCTCACTTTTTATGGTAAAATTTTCTTTAGATTAAGTATATTAATTAATAAAATATTCAGATATAATAATTTATTTACTCAAATTATATTTGAAACTTATAAATAAGATTCTGTAAATTTGAATTGAGTCAAATAATAAACACCTCCAATTAAATGATACTTCCTCCGTCCTATTTTACTCGTCCCAAATTTTCTAATTTGATTTCTTATTTTACTTGTCATTTTTCATAAATCAAAGACAAGACAATTTTTATTTTCTTTTTTATCCTTAGTATTAATTGTTTGTTCTCTAAATTAAAATATAAATATCATTTAATAGGGGTACTGTGGTAAAATAACTATGTAATTAATTGTTTTTCTTAATCAATATATAATATTAAATTGAGACGAGTAAACTGAAACGAAGGGAGTAATTCTTAAAACACTTGATCATGATGAACCTTAAGTGAAACATACCAATTAACTAGAATTCAATAGTTTAGTCTACACTGTTTGGAAGTCACTGTTCCACAAATATCCTTGCTTAATGGCTTAACCTTTTTTTCCTTTGTTAGGAATAATTTTTCTAAATAAAGAGTTAGTTAATAAATATTTGATATAGAGTAATAACGTTATATTCCGTTTGATAATGAAATTTTTTTACTTTTTTTGAAAATTAATAAAGTCACTAAATTTTGAGCGAATGAAGTAATTGAGCCCTCCATCAATATGGAAGGTGTAATTTGATCTCTTTATATGGTCCTGAACTATTTACATCATATGAGCTAACTTTTAGAATTGAGTTACGTTCAGAATTTATGAGGATTTATGATCTTATTACAATATGTCTGTAGACATTGAAATTTTATGGACTCTATAAAAAGAGTTCAATTTTTGTTAGAGTTTTTGGGGTTACTTTACCCTAAATATAGTTTGGTGGCTACTCAACCTAAACCCTAAAATATGTCTATATAAAAGGGGCAAATATCCCTTTAAAAGACATCTCCAAGATCTGAAAAGTCTCAATAAATTCATGGGATATTCATAAAGATCAAAACTCTCTCTTCTTGATAATCAAATACATCAAGAAGACAAACCCTTCTTTCATGGAGATCAAATCTAAATGTTCCTACATTCGAGAAATACGCCACTAACGACCCTCGAATTACGAAGAAAATCAAATCCAAATATTCCTACGCTCGAGAAATACGCCACTAGCAGCCCTCGAATTACGAAAAAATTCATATCCAAATCTTTTTCCTACATTCGAGAAATACACCACTAACGGTCCTTGGATTAAGGAGAAAATCAAGAGAGGAACAGATTTGTACCCATATTCTTGATCAATAAAATTGTTGTTTCTTCATATTTTTATTTGTGGTTGAAATTAATTTTTCATGAATTAAATTATGTTGGAAACACATTGGCACGCCCAGTGGGACCAAATCTGCCCTTCATCTCTTCTCTCATAAATCAAATATGCAAATCTGTAGCCGCAGAATCGTAAAGATGGAAGCGGTACTTCAAGACTCGTCTTTGAGTTTCATCAAGTCTACACGCCGACAAGCCTTGAAGTAGGGGGCATTTGTAGACATTGAAATTTTGTGGACTCTACAAAAAGAGTTCAATTTTTGTTATAGTTCTTGGAGCTACTTTACCCTAAATATAGTTTGGTGGCTACTCTACCTAAACCCTAAATTATGCCTATATAAAGGGGCAAATATCCCTTTAAAAGGCATCTCCAAGATCTGAAAAGTACCAATAAATTCATGGGATATTCATAAAGAGATCAAAACATCTCTTCTTGGTAATCAAATACATCAAGAAGATCTACAAATTCTCCTTTTATGGAGATCAAATTCAAATGTTCCTATGTCCGAGAAATATGTCACTAACAACCCTCAAATTATGGAGAAATTCATATCAAATCCAAATATGCCTACATTCGAAAAATACACCACTAACGGACCTCGAATTACGGCGAAAGTCATATCAAATTCAAATATGCCTTCGTTTGAAAAATATGTTACTGTTACTGACAGCCCTCGAATTACGAAGAAAATCATGAAAGAAGAATCAAGGGAGGAACAGATTTGTGCCTACATTATTTATCAATAAAATTCTTGTTTCTTCATATTTTATTTGTGATTGCAATTTATTTTTGTCACTGTAAAAATTTGTTGGAGTGCCAGTTTGTTTACAATATAATTTAATTCATGAAAAATAAATTTCAACCACAAATAAAAATATGAAGAAACAATAATTTTTTATTGATAAATGATGTGGGTACAAATCTGTTCCTCCCTTGATTCTTCTCTCTTGATTTTCTCCTTAATTCGAGTGCCGTCAGTGGCATATTTCTCGAACGTAGGAAGAAGATTTGGATATGAATTTCTCAGTAATTCGAGGGTCGCTAGTGGCGTATTTCTCGAACGTAGGAATATTTGAATTTGATTCTCTTCGTAATTCGAGGGACGTTAGTGGCGTATTTCTCGAACGTAGTAATATTTGGATTTGATCTCCATGAAAGGAGAGTTTGTCTTCTTGATGTATTTGATTATCAAGAAGAGAGGTTTTTGATCTTTATGAATATCCCATGAATTTATTGGGACTTTTCAGATCTTGGAGATGCCTTTTAAAGGGATATTTTTTCCCTTTATATAGGCGTAATTTAGGGTTTAGATAGAGTAACCACCAAGCTATATTTAGGGTAAAGTAACCCCAAGAACTCTAACAAGAAGCAAGAGAAAGCTCATGGATCAAACGCCGCAAGTTCTCTACAAAGCTCAAGCATTCAAATCAAGTTCATCAAGATTCAAGATCAAGACCGCAATATTCAAGAACAAACTCAAAAGCTCTTGAATTCAAGCACAAGTCAATATCAAGTCTCTCAAATTAATACATCAAGTTCAAATTCAAGATCAAACTTTAAGCCCTTGAATTTATATTTGAAAAGGTGAATCAGAGGATTCATAGAGATTGTAACACTCACATATTGAAATCAATAAATTAATTGTTGCAATATTTTTCTTATCTCGATTATTATTTTTGGTCTCGAAAATTTTATTGTCCAACAAATTCTGGCACGTCCAGTGGGACCAAATCTGCCTTTCATCTCTTTTCTCATAAATCAAATCTGTAGCTGACATAAAGATGGAAACTCTATTTGTACTTCAAGACTCGTCATCAAATCTACACTTTGACAAGCCTTGAAGTAGGGAGCATTTGTAGACATCTAAAATTTGTGGGACTCTTCAAGAAAAATCCAAATTCTGTTAGAGTTCTAGGAGACTACTTTACCCTAAATCCTGCCTATTTAAAGGATAACATATTCCCTGAAATTTAAAAGGTATCTTGAATATCCCATAAACTGATGGGTATTTGTAAAAAGATCGGGATCTCCAATATCCCACAAAATCATGGGATATTCATCCTATGTTCGAGAAATACGCCACTAACGGCCCTCGAATTACGGAGAAAATCGAGAGAAGAATCAAGGTAGGAACAGATTTGTAACCACTTCGTTTATCAATAAAATTATTGTTTCTTCATATTTTTATTTGTAATTAAAATTTATTTTCTATGAATTAAATTATGTTGGAAACAATGTAACTATAAAAGTGTGTCATTATAGGCAAAATTAAAGGAAAAATTTAAAGTTAATGAATTTGCAAAAATAAAATGGTGTCATTCTTATGAAACAAACCAAAAAAAGTATGTTATGTTAAAATATAACAAGCTAATGGATACTCCTTTGAGTTTTGTAAGTTCTTAACTATCAGAATATCAACTATTACTAATAATTATTTCAAAGGAAAACCGCTTATGTTCTTTAATATCTTCATAATTGAGCTCACTTATTATGTGAGTTATTTTTATTTATGTCAATTAAAGATGTTAGTCAAACAAATATAAAAAAAGTGTAAGAATTACAAATATTGTGAGTTTTATAATAAATTAAAAAAAAATGTGTTTTTTATAAAATAAAAATTAAAAAAGAAAAACAAAAAGCTCAATTATGTGATTTTTATAAAAATTCACATAAATTATAAAAATATATATATAACTCACTTTTTATGTGAGTTATGTAGAAACAAAAAGGGTAACTCACATAAAAAGTGAATTATATAATTTTCATGTGACTTTTATAAAAAAAATTCACATAAATTATAAAAATATATAGAACTCACTTTTTATGTGAGTTATGTAAAAACAAAAGAAAATAACTCACATAAAAAGTGAGTTATATAACTTTTATATGACTTTTATAAGAATTCACATAAATTATAAAAATATATAACTCACTTTTTATGTGAGTTATGTAAAAACAAAAAAGGATAACTCACATAAAAAGTGAGTTATATATAATTTTCATGTGACTTTTATAAAAATTAACATAAATTATAAAAATATATATAACTTACTTTTTATGTGAGTTACGTAAAAAGAAAAAGGATAACTCACATAAAAAGTGAGTTATATAACGTTCATGTTGTAACTCACAAAAAAAGTGAGTTATATGTATAACTCACATTTTTTGTGAGTTATATGGAAACAACAAGAATTTATATACTTTTTGGTAACTTTAATATCGTTAATTTTGTGTCGTTAAAATAAAAAGGCATAACTCACTAAAAAGGTAAGTTAAGCCTATTTTTGTGCCACTTTAAGTCTATGAAATATTTTGGTACTTTTTTTTAAATTGATGGAATAATTTGATCACTGACTCTGTCCTGAAATGCTCTCTGACTCGTAAAATGTACATGTAATGATTGTTTAGTGGATACGACCGCATGGGATAGACGTACTTATATATAGCTAGACTAGAGATGTGTAATAGTTAGGGGGTCATTTGATATAAGGGATAAGAAAACTAATATCGGATATAAAATTTGGGATAAGGTGTTATTTAATCTCAAGACTATTTTTTCTCGTCATTTATAATACCACCACATGGACTGCCTCTTGATTGATTTGGGAGTTGAGATATTTATGAGACATGTAGTGTCGCATCTATCTATAGAGCATTAGTCATAAAGTCTATAATACCAAATAGGTTTTATACAATGTCCCATAATTACTATCAAGTAAAATATTAAATAATATCATTCTTATTATATGTATTATGTATTTAATACACTCTATCAAATGATTTTTAAAAATTAAAATGATAAATTTACTATCATATATGAATAGTGGTATAAAATAGTCTTATATCCCTCCGGTGTTCTAAACAACCTCTTAGGATCCAAGGTTATACTAGATTGACAATTTTTAGCCACCTGTTTGGCCACTTTATTTGAAAAGACTAAATACGTATCTCATCTCGTCTTGTCAGTTTGAATTTTTTATTTAGACTTGGCTCCCAAGTTCCTATAGAACAATACAATTCAAACTACGTTTATTTATGTGAACTATATGATCAAGAATGTTGTGGCAAAATAGCGAATGAAATACATACACATAGCAATTGGGTCCAGTTAATAGAATTAATAATCTTGAGCTAAAAATGAACAACACTACATGACGGAGAAAAGGTCATCAAAGCTCGGTTGACAGTGAGGTTGTAGCATAGGTAGCTGTGTTGCGACTTTTCTTATGATTAATTGTTTTCGTGCTACTCCAAAAAATGGTGATTCCAAAACTAAAAAATGAGAGGAGGTAAAAGTAAAAGAAATAAAGAAAAAGGACCAAATATACCATGTGAACTATATGATCAAGAATGTTGTGGCAAAATAGCAATGAAATACATACACATAGCAATTGGGTCCAGTTAATAGAATTAATAATTTTGAGCTAAAAATGAACAACACTACATAACGGAGAAAAAAGGTCATCGAAGCTCGGTTGACGGTGAGGTTGTAGCATAGGTAGCTGTGCTGCGACTTTTCTTATGATTAATTGTTTTCGTGCTACTCCAAAAAATGGTGATTCCAAAACTAAAAAATGAGAGGAGGTAAAAGTAAAAGAAATAAAGAAAAAGGACCAAAAATATACCATGTTCTGGAGAAGTCAAATAAACGAAAAAAACTTACGCCGTCTGTGGGGATCGAACCCACGACCACGTGGTTAAAAGCCACGCGCTCTACCGCTGAGCTAAGACGGCCTTGATAGCTTTCTTATCTAATTTTTATAATTGATTACGTATTGACTTCAAACCAGCTTAAACAATTACACACACCCCGATGCAAAAACATTAGCTATATCTTAATGGAGCATTCATTTTATGGTGGCTCTGTCTGGGTTTTGGATTAAAACTAAATTAGTTTAATCAATTCATTTTGTTAATTTCTAATAATATACTTCCTCCGTCTCAAATTACTCGTCCCAAATTTTTTAATTTGATTTATCATTTTACTTGTCGTTTTTCATTAATCAAGAGGAGACAAAAAAAAAAATTCATGTTTTACCCTTTTGCATTAATTACTTTTCTTCAAATTAAAATGTAAACATAATTTAATAGGGGTATAATGGTAAACTAGACATGTTATTAATTATTTTTCTTAATCAATGTATCATCTCAATTTGGAACGAGTAATTTGGAACGAAGGAAGTGATAAATTTTACACCTTAAACTCATTTATTAATAGACAATCATGAATCCAAACTCATTTATTCACTTGATTAGCGCTAATAGATCTTTAGACATTTTCACCATAATTCAAGAAAAGGGTAGTCACCCCAATAAAAGGTTAATGATGGATTATATGTTGAAAATGATGAAAATTCTCTAATTGTAATTAAAAAAAAAAAAAAAAAGGACAGAATATCATTATTTAAAAAAATGAAAAAAACGAATTAAACTGAATCAAACCGACAATAATCAAACTGATGGATATGAATTATATTTAATTTATTTTGCTTTTAATAATTAAAAAATTGATTAAATTTTAATTTTGATTTTATCCCCAAATCGATCCAAACTGAATCATGAACACCCTATAATCATATTGAAGACAAATTTTAGAAGGTAATCTTATCATTCTGTTACCTCTTAAAGACCTATTCAAAGTAATGAGTATTTAAGAATGTGGAATGTGTCTACATTTTTAATTAATGGTAGTGTCATTAACTGTTTACCAGAAAAGAAAAAAAAAGGTAGTGTCATTAATTTAAGAAAGTTGTTGGATTTAATATTTCGTTTATTCTTGTATTAGTTGTATTGCCCAAACATATCAAAATTGACAAGTATTATAAAAAAATAAAATGAAAGCAACATTTCAAATTGTCATAAAAAATACGTAGAAACTACGCTGGAATTCAAAAAGTCTATACTTTATACATTAATACATAAATTGTGCAACTACAACATCCGAAAGTATTACATAAAATTTAAAACCTAACCAATAATGTGATATTTTCAAAATAAAAACAACAATATGAAATCACAAATCAAGAACTCGAAACTAAAATAAGCTAATATATGAACAAATTGACACAAATAAATCACTCCTTTAATTTGCTATCAAAATAGGCTAATGGAATATTTTATTACGTTTTATATTTCTTTTTTGACGGAGTTGTAACGGCTCCAAATAGTTCGAAAAAAATCTAAATAAAACGAAACTAAAAATAATGAATTGTAAATAATGATAAAGAAGTTTCATATTTAGTTATAAATCGTAATAAAAAGTTACGACTTATAAGTATTTCTATAAAACGTAATAAAAAGTTTCATTTTTGATAAAACGTATTTAAAAGTTTCATTTTACCCAAAAAAAAAAAAGGTACTACAACAACAACAGACCCAGTATATTTCCACAAAGTGAGGTCTGGAGAGGGTAAAATGTATGCAGTCTGTACCACTACCTCCGAGGAAGTAGAGAGGTTGTTTTCGATAGACTCTCGGCTCAAGATAGAGAATAGTATACCAAGGTCGTAATGAGACATGAAACAAGTTGTATAGCATAACAGAAATAAGAGATAAAAAAATAAGAACACTAAGTCTCAGAGAAATGGAAAATAAGAGAAATACGAACAATACGGAATATGAAATAAGAACATAGATACCCATGTGGTAGTAACATGCCCTCACAGGCCTAAAACATCCACCACACCCAAACTTCCCTATCACCTAGCGATTACCTACACATTCACCCTAGCTGTTTACCCTAATCCGCGACCTCCACACCTTCCTGTCTAGGGTCATGTCCTCAGTAATCTGAAGCAGTTCCATGTCATGCCTAATCACCTCCCTCCAGTATTTCTTAGGCCTACTTCTACTCCTCTTGAAGTCATCCAAAGCTAACCTCTCACACCTCCGAACAGGGGCATCTGTACCCCTCCTCATCACATGCCCAAACCATCTCAACCTTCCTTCTCGCATCTTGTCCTCTACCGAAGCCACTCCCACCTTTTCCCGGATAATCTCATTCTTAACTTTATCCTCTCTAGTTAGTCCACACATCCAACGCAGCATTCTCATTTCCGTCACCTTCAATCTTTGAATATGGGAGTTCTAGACTGGCCAACACTCCACTCCATACAGCATGACCGGACGGACTGCCACTCTGTAGAATTTTCCTTTAAGCTTAAGTGGCACCTTCTTATCACACAACACTCCCGAGGCGAGACTCCACTTTATCCAACCTGCGCTAATACGTTTAGTGACATCCTCATCAATCTCGTCATTCCCCTGAATCACAGACCCCAGATACTTAAAATTAACCTTCTTACAAACATCTTGAGAATCCAACACCATCACCACACCGTCTTCCTAACTCGAGTCACTAAACTTGCATTCCAAATATACCGTCCTGGATCTACTCAACCTGAACCCCTTAGATTCAAGAGTTTGCCTCCAAACCTCCAATTTCTCATTCACCCCCTCCCTCCCGTGTCTCATCATTCATCACTACATCATCCGCAAATAACATACACCACGATACCTCATCTTGAATACTCCGTGTCAACACGTCCATCACCAACACAAAAAGGAACGGGCTAAGAGTCAATCCCTGGTGCAAACCTGTCTCGACCGAAAAATCCCTAAGTCTCCTCCCGTCGTCCTCACTCGAGTCTTTCTATCGTACATGTCCTTAATTGCTCTGATGTACGCCACCGGAACTCCTCTCACCTCTAAGCATCTCCAAAGAACCTCCCTAGGAACTTTGTCGTACGCCTTCTCCAGATCGATGAACACCATATGCAAATCCCTCTTCCTTTCCCTAAACTACAACACCAATCTTCTCACCAAGTGGATTGCATCTGTCGTCGAGCGTCCATGCATAAAACCAAATTGATTCTCCGAAATGGACACTACCCTCCTCAACCTCCGCTCAACCACCCTCTCCTAAATCTTCATAGTGTTAGCTCAACAGCTTAATATCCCTATAGTTATTGCAACTCTGAACGTCACCCTTGTTTTTATATAACGGAATCAACGTACTCCATCTCCAAGCGTCAGGCATTCTTCCTGTCTTGAAAATGGCGTTAAGCAAATCAGTCAACCACCTTAAGCCAACCCCACCAGTATACTTCCAAAATTCTACCGGAATCTTATCAGGACCCGTCGCCCTACCTCTCCGCATCTTATGAATAGCCTCTCTGAACTCATCTACCATAAAACATCTACAGTAACTGAAATCACGACTCTCCTCCGAGCTCTCCAACTTCCCTAACACAATATCTCTGTCCCCCTCCTCATTTAAAAGTCTATGAAAATACTCCTGTCATCTCTTCTTAATGTGCCCATGTTCAACCAAAACTCTACCGTCCTCCCCCTTAATGCACTTCACTTGATCGAGGCCACGTTCCTTCATCTCCCTAGCCTTAGCAAGCCTATACAACCTATTTTCCCCCCTTTATCCTCCAACCCCGTGTACAAGCTCTCAAACTCCATTGTCTTAGCAGCCGTAACAGCTAACTTAGCCTTACTCCTTGCAACTTTGTAAGCCTCTCTATTCACCCGTTTCTTCTCTTCATCCTTACTCTCAATCAACTTAACATACGTCTCCTTTTTAGTCTCCACTTTCTTCTTAACTTCTTCATTCCACCACCAGTCCCCCTTATGTCGACCTGCCCGACCCCTTGAAACGCCCAAAACCTCTCTAGTCATCTCCCTGATGCAGCAAGCCGCCTTATCCTACATGACATCCACGTTCCCCCTACTCTCCCACACCCCCAAACCCATCACATTCGCCCCTATCTCCAGCGTACTAACTGGCGTCAAGCTACCCCACTTAATTCTAGGTTGCCCCTCTCCAGCCCTACTCTTCTTGCTCTTTCTGATACACAAGTCCATCACCAGCAGCCTTTGTTGAGTCGATAGATGTTCACTCGGAATGACTTTACAATCCTTACAGAGAACCTTATCCCCCTTTCTAAGCAGCAGAAAGTCAATCTGAGTCTTAGCTGATGCGCTTCGGAAGGTAATAAGGTGGTCCTCTTTCTTCGAAAAGCTCGAGTTTACAACCACCAACCCGAAGTCCCTCACAAAATCAGACAGAGCAACTCCCTCACAATTTCGTTCACCGAAACCAAACTTTCCATGCACCTCATTATAACCTCCCGGAGAAACTCCAATGTGCCCATTGAAGTCCCCCGCTATGACAATCTTCTCCGTGCTAGGCACGCTTCTCACCACCTCATCCAAAGCCTTCCAAAAACTTGTTTTCACGTCCTCTTCCAATCTCACCTGCGGCGCATACGCACTACACACATGTAGCGTAAATCCCCCAATGATCAACTTAATCGTCATCAGCCTATCACTGATCTTCTTAACCTCCACCACCTGGCCTCTTATCTCCCCATCCACTAAGATGCCCACTCCATTACGACGCCTCTCACTTCCTGAGTACCACAACTTGAAACCATCTACATCCCTGGCCTTAGTACCTACCTACTTAGTCTCCTGAACACACGCAATATTAATTCTCCTCTTCTTAAGAATCTTCACCAACTCTACAGACTTACCCTGAAGGGTCCCTATATTCCAAGACCCTACTCTCAACCTATCTTCTCTCGCATGTCGCCTACCTCTACCACCACATACCGCCCCAGCCCTAACACCCACCCTAAACCTCACGCCTACACCAACCCTCCTCTCTTCACCCCTACTCGAAGCCGCCCCTAACCCCAAACCCCTTGGACATGACCCTATTCCACCATCCGCCCCTACAGCCACCACTTAAGGACCAAAACCAATCCCAAACAAAGCTCCAAACCGATACACAGGAATACACAAAAACAAAGCACCAAAAGGGAAGCACGAAAAGAAGAAAGCAGTAAAGAAACAGTAGTCACTCACAAAAAACCCGATCTGGACTAGCAGACTAGAACAACACAACACATATCCACCAATCAGCTAAAGCAGACCATCACAATTATACTCACAGGAAACAAAACACTACAAACAAAACAGTAAAATAATAACTAGTAAAAGTATGCAGACAGCAACAAACTAAAACAAACTACTAGCAGGGAAATTAGAGCACACTAATGGCCTAGCACCAAAGACAACAAAAATAATAGTAAAAAGCAGTGCAAACTACGATAACAAACAGTCCGAACAGATTAAATGCAAGTCAAGATCCGGGAAAGTAATAGTAGAATTAGTACGAAGAATGAAATAGCAAAAGGGTAGAAGTCACCGGGTTACGCTTGTAACCAAGTCCTCTTTTCCTGCGTGGTATGTTGGATCTCAGCAAATTGATGCCGAAATTGGTCGCCGAGATAGTCTTACTGGAGCTTCACCGGAAGTTTTGTCGGATTCAGATCTGATACTGGCGGAATCAGATCCAGACAGAACCAGCCGAACCTTCAAATGGGCCCACCGGAATCGGTCACTTATGACCGGAGCAGCGCCTGCCTATGTCGTCGGAGTCTAGCAGCCGGTGACCTTAACTACCGATGAAACACTGCTTGGTTCGAGCTACGAAGAGTGACATGAAAATGGAGAGAGAAAAGGGTAGAGAGAACTGGAGAGAGAGAAAGAGGAAAGGAGGGAGAGTATGCTTTCCTGTTACCGGCGCTTCAACGTCGTCGCCGTCGTCAGCCGGTCAAGGGTGTCGTTGGGTTAGTGAACGTTAAAATTGCAAGAATAATATGAAGAGCAGAATTCCACCTAAAAAACTCGTCTAAGTATATGAACTTCGCAAAAATATACACATAATTCGCTTTTTTAAAAACCTTTGAAGACTTGAAATCATGGCCATAAACACAACCAAAGGTCTCAAGTTTCAAAAAAAAAAAAAAAGGTATTGTGTAATTAAAAGTTACGTTTTAGTAAATAAATGTGCAACAACCCACTTTTTTTTGTCTTTTTCGTCCTTTACTAGATTCCGAGAGCCCGTGCTAATATAAATTATTTTTTGGCCTTAATTTATGTAACACAAATAAAATTTAGCTAATTAACATATTTGTAATGCATTTTTAGATATTTTAAGTTGTTAACTATAATAATTTTTAAAAAATTTTAATGTAATTTTCAAATAATATATGTTACCCTTCTTGCTCAAACTTTTATGACATTGATGGTCAATTATATCTAAAATAGTTTAAATTTTAAATAATTGTGATTTATAATAATTTTTCTTCTATTCTACAAATTAGAAGTGACACAGTAAAATTATTATAAAACAATGCCTGTGAAAATATTTAAGTGGACCCATATAAGACGTCAAGTTAATTTAAAAGATCAAGAGTTAATTTATCATTTTATATCTATTTTATTTTTTATTAAATATTATTAATTTTTTAATACTTAGATGACTTATACTAATTAATAATGGGTGATATAGTAAAATTATGATTGAAACAGCTGAAACAGTCATGTCATCAATGTCTTTTTTACTTTATTTATTAATTATTATTATTTTCTAATACATAAATAACTTATAATAATTAATTGAGAGTGATATAGTAAAAATTACAGTTAAAGCAGCTGAAGCAGGCATGTTAACCATGAGCAGCTTGCTTCAGCTGCTTCATTGTCACTTATTATATAGGAGAATTACTTTAAAAAGAATCTGTGAAAAAAATTAAGAGGGCCTCATATAATTCGTCAAATTAATTTAAAACATCAAGAGTTAATTTTTATTTATGTCTATTTTACCCTTTTTATTATATATTATTAATTTTTTAATACTTAGATAACTTATAATAATTAATTAAGGGTGATACAATAAGATTATGGTTGAAATAGCTGAAGCGGACATGTCATAAATATCTATTTTATTTTTAATTAAAAATTATTAATTTTCTAATATGTAAATGACTTTTAATATTTAATTAGGGATATAATAATTAATTAGGGGTGATCTAGTAAAATTATGGTTGAAGCAGTTGAAACAGACATGTCATAAATGTCTATTTTATTTTTTATTAAATATTATTAATTTTTTAATACATAAACAACTTATAATAATTAATTAGGGGTAATATAGTAAAATCACAGCTGAAGCAGGCATGTCGACCTCGTATCTGCTTCAACACTCAAACTCCCTCTTATATATATATAAGTAATATATTTTTAAATTTTTAAATAAAAAAAGATAAAAAAAAAACTTCTATTTTATAAAACGGAATAAAATATTTCAATATACAATTTTTTTGATGCACTTATCAGACTTTAATGTATAATTTCAATGTTGATGTGAGCTCTCATAAAAAGGAACTAAATGATTATATGTGATGTATTTTTATTTCGTTCTATTTTTGGCTCCCAAATTCCTCCAAACACTATATAACTTCCTTTAACATGTATATTCACCCTATTCAGTATTTTCATCATCCATTTATCTTTCTTAATTTCAATCACTTAGAATATCTTCGGAACCAAAAGTTAGAGTTTCTTTTTTTGAAATGGTGACATTATTTATGACGGACACACCATACATTATAATTGTCTCCTAAAATACTATGTCAAGTATCCACTTAATCTTTGATTTAAAAAGTTATGTGATTCACTTTAAAAAATTATGTGATTCACTTTATTAAAGGATGGGTTTGAATAGTGACGATTTTAAATTGATTATAATCGAAAAATACTCGATGTAATTTTTAGCTCAGCGACAAGTAAATTTTGAAAAATAGGTTATCAACGATGATGATTTGTTGAGTGACTTTTTGAGGTCTCTGAATGACTATATAGATCAAATCAAGCTAACTGTACTTGAAGTGTATGTTAGGAAGGAGCCTAGGTCTAGTCGTTGTTGTTCTCCTTTACCGAGTGATGTCTATTTTCAATTGAAAAATCGCAACAGTCCTGAGGGAGTTCTCGTAATTCAGTCAAGTAGTTTTATTCATATGGCTCAATACCAAAATATTTTTATAGGCAGATATGATTTGATTCAAACAAACTGAAAATGACAAATAGCGTCTATTAATTGTGTTATTTCTACTAAAAATTTTTAGATTAAATATTTTTAGTGTTTGATTATTATTTATCTTTGTAGGAGTTTAGCTCAGAATAACATGAATATTTCTCCAAGCTATGGACAAGATCATTATTTTGGACAGTCCTTACAGTTTGAACTGATAAAAAATGTTGAAACATTCTCTAATGTTCATGCCTCGTCTAGTTTTGATCTAGCTGACTATTATCGGTACATTCACCATTTGAAGTTTAATTTAAGCAATTTTAATATACATGACAAGCACATATATTTTTCGCACATATAGAGAAAATATTACGCAAGATGCGCCCAATGTTCTCCCCAAATATCAATGATGTTGATCAACCAAATTATCGATCAAGTTCACGAAGTGATAGTGATTATTTGCCTAATATTGATGTATCTGAAGATGACTCCCATTTGTAGCATCATCGAGTGATGATGAATTTATGATTATCGCTCAGCAAGATCAATGCCCATGAGTCCTACTCATGTCAAATAATCTTTTCCACCACAAAATCTATAGTTAGTAGCCAGGTCACAATTAGGGCATATGCCTGAATTTTATTATCATTAAATTTATTTTCTTGACCATTCTTTAGATGGTCCAGATGTGTCTATGGATAGCCATGGTGATAAATATAAGTCACAAGATACGTGGTGTGAACCACAAGATTTTATGAATATAATCTTTATCTTAAAAAATGCATGTCGTTCAAGTCAAAGGAGAAATGTAAAGGGCGTTTAATCTTTTATGTTACAAATGCGTGAGAGAGTACCATGTCAATAAGTCGACAAAAATGTCATGGCAAATTTGTTACAGGCGTGCAGATCAAAGGTGTGAATTTAAGGTCACTACTTATAAGTCCAAAGAGACTAATATGTGGACAATTAGGACATACTATGATGAACACACGTGTAATACGGGTATGTATCGTGAAGGTCACTTCAACTTGAATATTGAGATAATTGCTTCCATTCTCCTCACTTATATACAAAAAATGTCAAGATACTATTTTATCCTTAGGTTATTTCTACTTTAATAAAGAAATACGTGTTTGTGGTTAAAAACTAATGTGATTTGAACATATTAGTTTTTCATCAAAGACTGTCAAACAGTTGTTCTTAAAGCATATGGTAAAATGATAAGTAAAAAAAAGATCTATCTCAAATGCAAACGTGCATTTGAAAAGATCTATGATACTTAGAGGGCTCTTTCAGCCAGTTGTTGAGGTGCATGGCTGTTGTGAAATGCTATAATCCAGACACTGTAGTTAAATGAAAGTTAGAGTGGCATGATAATGTTGATGAAGTTGTATTCAACTATGTGTTATGGACATACAAGCTACGTGTTGATGGAGTTTTTACTGTCGTTCTATGATATCGACTGATGAAACACGTGTACAGTAAATATGATATCAAAATGCTGATTGCAGTTGGAAAGAACAGTAACGACTCAATATTTTCCTTGGCCTTTGCAATAGCTGCAAATGAGAGCAAAGGGACTTGGCTCTTATTTTTGGATCATCTGCATCAACATATTGTCGGGGGTCATAGAGGTGTAACATTGATATCTAATAGGAATCATAGAATATTTTTAACTCTATATAGTTCACCTAATTTGCAGATTTCATTTGCTTACCACCGATATTATTTAAGACATCTTAAGGCAAAATTTTAAAACCAATTCAAAAATGCTACTCTAAATAATTTTCTATGGACAGCTGCGACACATCATCAAGATAAAAAGATTTTTAAAAAATGCAGGAGATCAAAAAAATTAGTTTGAAAGCCTGTGCATGGTTAATGAGGATTGGTCCTGACAAATGTACAGTGCACAAAGATGGTAGTAGAAGATGAGGCATGATGACAACAGACAACTCTTAAGTTTTTCAATGGAATCTTGAAGTCTGCAAGGGGCGTACCAGTTATTGTAATAGTGAGACTGAGTTATAAAGAGGTTGTGGATCGATTTGTTACAAGATCGACTTATGTCATGCAGTTAATATCGAAAAATTAGAAATGGATGTTAAATTTATTCAAGTATTTTGAGGATAATTGTATAAAGTCAGAGGACGACTCACTCATCAGCTATCACTAGCAAAGAGACAATATATTTGAGGTGCTGACACGTACGTACCGTGGCCATGATAGTAATAACAATATCGATAATGCGTCGCAAGAAATATGTCAATATGATAAATGAAAATCATATCACCATTCATGTTCTCATGACATTAGGGGTTTTGACTAAATTGGAAACCGAGTGTGGGATCATATTGCACAAGAATATAGTATGCGCAACTATCAAAAAGCATACTTCAAAAAATTCAATCCACTCGGCGATGAGGTATTGACCTACAAGTCCTTTTACTATGATAGTGAACAATTTTTTTTTACAAAAATTGAGCTCCAAAAAAATGACTCGCATATATAATGAAATGAATGTTCCAGAAAGTACGTTTTTTGGAAAGTGCTCAGTGTGAATATTGATCATAATAAGCGTAATTTTTTCTCATGAGATTGCAACGCTAGTTCATCTCGAGTTAAAAATACCTCATGTGATGGTAGGAGGACATGAAGTATGAATCTAAAAACAAAACCAAAGACACAGGAAATGTAGGATCATCATAATCGCACCAACTATTGTCAAAAAGAAAATCTCTTACTCCTAATGTTGTCATGATTAATGAAAGCCAATATATTAAATCTGAGTGTCAATGGGAGGTCCAGTCAATACTGACAGATATGACCCTGGCCCATTAAGCTAATCTGTTGTGTGGGAGGACTTGAAGTACGAATCTAAAAATAAAATAAAAACATATGAACATTATTTATTAACGAAATATAAAAGAGCTAATAATTAAAATAAAAAGATTAATTACACCTGCATGTTGACGGGAGGTCCGATCCATGCCGGGAGAATATCACCCTGACTTGTCTGGCTGGCTTGGCAAGAGAAGGAAGAAAGCGATGAACTATGAATCTAATAACAAAATTAAACAAAAGTTAAATTTAAACTATAAAGAATATTTATTTAAAAAAATATAAAGCGAACTTTAAACTATAAATTAAGTTAACATGTATTTCAATATGAACGCCACTCGATTCCGACATAGTATCATCTAGCAACATCTCCCAACTGCGATCCAACGTCGACACATTAAAAAGATCACCAGTATCATCAAACAAAGAATTAATTATATCGTCATGAGTAGTATGTTGCGTCAATGTTTCCCCAAATTTTGTGTACCGGAAGGGCCCTACAACAACACATACTTCATTTTGGCATGATAATAATACGTAATTATTTAGTAAATGATAAATATGATATTACTTACCGCATTTATGGTATATAACCACTGCCTATAACTGATTCGTAGTTCAAACGAACTGCCTCCACATCTCGCCTAGGTTTGCGGCTACAGGCCTTGATGGTAGCTCCATAGACATGCCTAGAGTCCAACAATATCCAGAATAGCCTCAGATGGACTAGAAGGAGTAAACAATGATGGCTCATCCGGCAAAGCATTTACAACGGCGACGCGAGCTTGGCCCTTGGGATGACGACGTCCTCGCCCTCTGCCTTGGTCTTCACCACGATCCCGCCCTCGAGAATTTACATTGAAATAAAATGTTTTTTCCTCAAAAACTGGCTCACCAAATGGTCCGAAATTTTGAGCCTCATATAGTGTTTGCATAACCAAACTATGTACTTCATGTCCACACGAAGCACAAGCAGATCCCGTTGCCACTCTAACAAAAAATTGAGTAGATTGTAAAGTCCCCTACATATCATAACAGAAGTATCAGTTGTATGAACAAATCCTGATGCATTAAATATCTGTAAAGCAGGGTAGGGATAGTAAAATTATGATAATATGATATTATTCTATCTCATATTGAGGATTGAGTAATGATCTCGAAAATAACTTTTTCAATGTTCTTCCCTTAAAGTCCTTTAGAAATTCCAACATTCAAATTGAAAATAAAAACTTGTCCTTACCTATCTAACATGCACCAAACACATGTAATCTCCTACATCGCATAAATATATTTCGTTATAAGAAAATTATAAAATTATAAGTACCTGTAGAGCAAGGTTGCTTATCAGTAATCGTCTGTGCTTCAAGAACCACAGTGCATAATCTCTAATAAAATACCACGAATCGGCACAACCAAACTATTACGTCGGTAGCCTAAATATCAAGCTAACGATCTAATAGTTCAATCACTTGCTGATCCAACCTACTACGTAGATCATGAGTAAAGTGTATGGAATTTCAGTTTGGGGGCTTGGATATGTGCTGAGGTTGATCAAATTGTCTTATTATCAGTCAGTAATGTGGTACTCACCTATCTCTAAAAAAAGCAAAGATGCTCATGCAGAATATATTGGGGCAGTGTATGCAATATCGCATCGTACAGTGTCCACAAAAATTATGTTAAATAAAGATAATTAAGTGAATTAATAAAACGATCTAATCGTTGATAAAAATTGAAATAAAATATCAAAATCAAACACCAACAGTATACACAAAAAAGATGTCACATGAAAAATGAAAGAATTTTTTTAAAAAATATATATACCCTTTTAGCAAAACTAATAAAACAACATAAAAAGAAGAAAATCACAACTACTAAAAGACAAGAACAACAATCAAAGAATCACTTCCTACTAACCACCTAAAAAAAACAACTACACTAATATATCCTTATCTATGACTTTCAAAAAAATGACTTTTAAAAAATAACTATAGTTATTTTGAGTATTAACAAGCTAAATGACAGATCTTCTGAGAAGACAACAAACAAGAAAAGGGTAACTACATGAACAACAACAATATAAAAAAAAAAGAACATAACTACTAAAACCCAAGAAAATCAACCATAAGCTTTAACTACCACCTCAAAAAATAATTAATCAAGTATATCATTCTCATGTATCATGCAACTAGAAAATTTAAAGGGCTAAACAAGAATTGAAAAACAAGAAAATTAAAAAATATTGTGAAGGAACACAACATTAAAAGTTTTTGAAGATTATAATAGTTCATTATTATATTTGAAAATTACAATACAAGTATTATAAATGACAATAATTAATAACTTAAAATATTCTTATATAAATTAACTAGTCTTGGCAACATACAAACATCACTATCACTTATTTCATAAGGTTCACTTTATGACTTATTTTCGGTCCTACTTGAATGCAACCATAACAGTTGATAATAAAAAAAACTACTTCACTGATTTTGTTTGTAGACAGAATAATCTATAATCTATAATATATTAAAAGTGTGAAGACCCTTAGAAAAGTGATTTGAACTTTTTGCCCTTCATTAACAAACTATTCTTTAGACAAAATCATCTTTTCATATTTTTTAAAATTTATTATTTAATTATTTTTATTATATTAATTAGACTTTCTAAAATATATAGGACTCCTAAAATATATGGTGGAGAATTAATTAATACTTTTCTTTCTACTAGACTTTGTAAAATATATGAGACTTCTAAAATATATGGTAGGAGAATTAATTAATATTTTTTCTTTCTACTGTTCAATTAGAAAAATACTCTTAAAATAAGACTCTATTAATTAATAAAATACTTCTATAAATATTGAGATGTACGTTAAACTAGAGAACAAATCGATTTGCCTATTGGGGGAATATGATTGATGCTCATCTAACTTGATTCGATTGCATGTCTAGATTAGTGAATGCTTGATTTTCTAACCCTCAACTTCTTCACTGTTTTTGTTAGCATAATAGAATTCAACATATATATACCTTCTTTATTTTCGTTCAAAATCATTCTTTAGAGTCAAAATTTTTGCTCAGTCAAGAATTAGTTGGATCAAATCGAAGCTTTGTGATCACTATTATATTATTTTCTTCTAGTTTACAGGTCGTAGATGAATGTCGGTTAGCTTTGAAGAATTTCTTGTGTAAAGGTTAGGTTTAATTGTATTATTTTGATATCTTTATTATCTTATTATTTTATTTTAATTTACAGATGCTAGATGAATGTGGGTCGACTTTGAAAATTTTTATTAGGTAAAGGTCAGGTTTAATTGTATTATCGTAATATCTCTATTAGTTTGTTATTTGGTGGTAGTTTACAGTTCATAGATGAAACCTCCATCTAAAATGGCAACTAGGGAATGTCGTACCCTATGAAGACGAAGAAGAAAATTAGGAAATTTTATTTCCTAAAATGGAAACAAGGGAATGTTGTACCCTATGAAGACATAAAGAAGAAAATAGAAAATTTTATTTCCTAAAATGACAACAAGGGAATGTCGTACCTTATAAAGACTTAAAGGAGAAGATAGTGAAATTCATTTCCTAAAATTTCAACTAGGGAATGTCGTACCCTATGAAGATGTAAAGGAGAAGATAGAAAAATTCATTTCCTAAAATGGCAAGTAGGGAATATCGTACCTTATGAATACATAAAGGAGAAGATAAGAATAATATAATCTGAAAATCTTAAAATGAAATGGGTCCAACCTTAATTTTTCAGTATGTTGATTCTAATGGGTCCAACAAAAAATCTTAAAATGGAATAAAAAATAAAATATGAATGCACATTTCAACATTGATACAAGTTAAAATGATACTTAAAGTGAAATTAAAAAAACATACCTAAATTGATGTTGGTAGATCTAAATTTTTGGAGTTGAAATCTTCAATCAATTGTGGACGGGTAGTGGGTGAGGAGATAGTTGGAACTGAAGAACAAAGTGAGAACAGGTTGTCTCCAGGGGGTGGGGTGGCGGTGAAGGGGATTGTTAGAAAGTTAAGATGAAAATGGGGGGGGGGGGGGGAATTAGTCGTGTGCCTGGGGAAGACGAAGAAAAGTTTCACTTTAGTTTGCAAAATATAGTTTTTTATTACGTTTAACTAGGGGTGGCAATTTCAGCTCATATTTGTGAAAAGAGTTCATTTAATTCATATTTAATGAATTGGATCACTCATATTTCAAATGGGTAAAATATGGACTTCAACTCATTTTAAAAGCTCATACAAATATAACAAAATGGGTAAAATATGGATACCCATTTAAACATAGAGATCACTCACCTATGTTTAAAGTTTCAGTTTTTTTCTTTTCTAGTTTCTTTTCTTTTTTTTCTTTCTTTTTTCCTTTAATTTACTTTTTTTTCTTTTTCATTTTTTACTCATTTCATATAATTTCTTTTTTTCTTTCTCATTTTTTCATCTATTTTTTTATTTTTTTATTTATTTTTTCTTTGTATTCTTTTTTTTTCGCTTTCCCCTTTCTCATTCTTATTTCATCATTCGTATTCGCTTGACACCTACATGGGTTAATAAATATAAGCTTCTAATTATCCCATTTAGCCTATATAATTCATAACATCTCTTATCAATTAAATATAATCCATAGTCTCACTCCTTTATTATTATTTTTTCTATCTTTTATTTCTCTTTCTTTTTTTGTTTTTTTCTTTCTTTTTTCCTTTAATTTACTATTTTTTTCTTTCATTTTTCCGTTAATTTACTTCTTCTTTTTTTTCATTTTTTCCACTTATTTTTTACTCGTTTCTTACACTTTCTTTCTTTCTTCTTTTTCATTATTTTTTTCTTTTTCAATTTTATTTTTTTGCATTTTTTTTGTATTTCCGTTTCTCCCTTTTTCATTCTTGGTTCGTCATTTTTGTCATTTTTCTTATTTTTTTATATTCTTTTCCTCATCTTGTTTTTGTCATTGCATTTTATATTTTTTTACTTTAAATTTATTTGTATCATACTATATATTTCAAATAAATTTATTATTTGTATTTGAATAGTTTAGTTGTCAATATGTGCAATTTATCATTTGTATTTATATACAAATAAACATATGAATTAAAATCAACATGGGTTGTGGTGCAGTGGATGAGGCTGCTCCACCCTTAACCAGAGGTCGAGGGTACGACCCTGGTTATGGAGAAAACTCTGTTGGGAGCGCTGCCACCTTAATGGGCCCTGCAACGCTCGATCCGGATTAGTCGGGGCTCCAATGCAGGCACCGGACACCGGATGAAAAAATAAAAAAAAGTATATGAATTAATTGTATTTTCTTGAGACTAAAATATATATGGCTGAGGATCCACATAGCCCTCGAATTATAAATGTTGGGCGAATATAAATCAATATGTGTTTATGGTATTTTCGTTATCATAAAAAATAAAAAAAAAATAAAAATAGAAAAAAAATAAAAATGTAGAAAGAGAGGTAGAAGTTAGAGATAGAAGAGAGAAAAAAACATAAAGAAAGAATTGAAGAAAAAAAATATTAAAAAAAAATAATAATAATAAAAAAGGAGAAAAGAAAAAAGAAAAAAGATGATTGTGAAAACAAATATACTGAGTGGTTACGATATTTTAGTCATCATCCATAATTTGTACTCGACTTAACCATGTTCTTCGAAAATAAAAAAAATATAAAACATAAAATACAACCCAAAAAAAAAGTGAGAAAGAAGTAAAAATAGAAAAAAAAAACAGGAGACTAAAAAGGAAAAGGAAAAAAAAAAGAAAAAAGAAAGAGAAATAAATGGTAGAGGGCAGAGATATAAGAGAGAGAAAAAAGAAATGACAAAAAAATGAAAAAAAAAAACTAGAGGCTACATCTAGAAGAGAAACAAAAAAAACTAAAAAAAAAAATGGAAAAAAAATCAAGTTGATATGATACAGAAGTTTTAAGTTTTTGACTTGGGAGTTAAAGTGGGTTGAAACCATTTTTACCCAATCCATATTTGACCAAATCCATATTTACCCATATTAATATGGGCGAATTGCAATCCAAACCATTTTTACTCGATCCATATTTAAACCGTCCAAATCCAATCCAATCCGCCCGTTTACCACCCCTACGTTTAACTGATAAAACGTAAGTTAATGTCACAATTTGCAAATGATTTAAACTTTTAATAAAACATAACTTTTAATTACTCATTGCTTTTTCTTTTGGGTGGGGGGTGGTGGTTAAAACGGAACTTTTATTACGTTTTATAATTTTTTATAAAATGTTACTTTTTATTACTATTTATAACAAAAAACGGAACTTTTTATCATGATTTACAATTCGTTGTTTTTAGTTCCATTTTATTTAAATTTTTTCGAACTGTTTGGAGTCGTTACAGATCCGTCAAAAAATAAATACAAAATGTAATAAATATTTTATTTAGCCTATTTTGGTTACAAATTAAAAAAATGACTTATTTGTGTATCTTTATTTATATCTTAACTCATTTTGGTTACGGGTTCCACAAATCAATTTCAAACAGTTGATTGTTTTGCATTTTTATTCGATGTGTGCTAAAAAATTTCTCGCATGTAGATTGTTCCTTGCTTAATGAACTAAGTATTGATTCGGGTACACAATCTGTATGTTCACAAAACCACTTCAACCCAAGTTCAAGATTATATCAAGAACTCTTATGAAGGTTTTCAACACCTTCAACACAAGTTCAATATGAACTATCAAATAAGTGTGTTAGTTTTTAAGAAATAAGATGAAATAGAATAAGAACCAAGTCCTCTGAATTCACGGAGTGTCCTTAAGGAATCAATTCCCCTCAAGTACCCAAGGTTGTGGAATTATTCCTCCAGAATAAAATGGTTCACAATTCGACAGTAGCGGTACCACGAACTATCGAATTCGTCGAACATGCTCAACAACAGCTTGATCACAATGAGTTTTTGGAAGTAGAAGAGTGTTTACAATTCTGAAAATTTTTGATACCTATGGAAAAAATGCAGGTATTTATAGTCATCAAGTGCCTCTTACAAGGAAGTAATGGTTCATCGAAAAGGTGTATCCCTTTGGAATAGTCATGTCTGTCAATTCAAAACATTGTGTATTTTCTGAACAGTCACATCCGACCTAACAGTCACCCTTTTTCCAAAATAGTATGTCTTTTCCTCAAAGAATTGTATCCCTTTTGAGGCAGCATTTCAGCGTTTCTGCACTGCATGCATGCACGTTCATGGAGAAAAAAAATAATTTTTTGTTTTTTCTTTAAATTTTTCGGATCACTTGTTTTTCCAAGTTTCAAATAAATTTTGTCTAAAAAATAATCTCATCGATTGATCATTTGATAAATCCAAATCCGAAACCGAGCCGAGCGAGTGACGGCGCGAGGAACCTCTTGTCTCTTGCCTCACTATCCATGTGGAGTAGTGTTTCTTAATAAGAATACATGAAAGTTTCTTTCTTCCACCAATGTGGGAGAATTAGTAGATTTTTCTTATTGTGAGTACACTTTCTTTATAGGTGTGATCTCACTTTTCCTCCACTGATTCCCTTCATTTTACATTCACACATTCAACTTGAACCCAACAATCCCCCATATGAATAGGGATGGTTATTATTTATAAAACTTTACAGACAAGTATGTGATCAGCAAGTAAAGACTGATTGCATCTGGATAAGTGGATTTTTCTTTGATCTTTCGATAGTGAACATGCATCGGATGCACTCGATCAATCGTTAGATTTGATATCTTTGAACCGTCGAGCTTTAACGTACACCTAGACAACACATGTCACAGAACCATCCTTTTACCATTTATGGTTCTCACGATTTTGTTCGTTTCAGCCATGAACACGCCCTAATTTCATGAGAGCTTAGAGAATAGGCCTTTACTAACATTCTCCTTGGAGCGGCCTCCACTTCACCCATACATAGGTGATTTCTAAACGTTCAATTCTACAGGTTAAACTATTTGCTTAAATCTGCCAAATTTAGATAATCATTAAAAGACTTCACACCATAAGTCTTATCCCTATTTACTAAACATTTCCTACATTATGAGAATAGGTTGTGTATATTGACAATATTGAACCTTCCAGTCACAACTTTGTTTGATCTCCTTAAACCTAGCTCTTGGGATCTCTAGTCTGCTAGGTAGAGTTACCTTCATGTTGACTTTTCCTAGGTCGAAAACTCATTTCCTTGGATGTTCTCTCAACTCCCTCTCTAGATAGGCCATTTGTAAGTTGATCCGACACATTATCCTTTGACTTCACATAGTCAACATTGATAATTCCACTAGAGAATAGTTCTCTAACGGTATTATGTCTCCATCTTATGTGACGAGATTTATCGTTATACATCATGATCCCTACCCTGCCTATTGTTGCTTGACAATTACAGTGTATACATACTGGTGCCAATGGTTTGGGCCAATAAGGAATATCTTTCAAGAAATTTCTGAGCTATTCTGCTTCTTCGCCGACTTTATCTAATGCGATAAATTCCATTGTGGAGTGAGCAATACATGTCTGTTTGGAAGATTTCCAAGATACTTCTCCTCAACCTATAGTAAATACATATCCACTCGTGGATTTTACTTTATTCTATTCGATGATCCATTTTGCATCACTATATCCTTCAAGTACCACTGGATATTTATTATAATACAAAGCATAGTCTTGAGTGTATTTAAGATACCCCAAAACTCTTTTCATTGTTATCCAATGAGTTTTATTGGGATTACTCGTGTACCGACTCAACTTACTAATAGCACATGCTATGTATGGCCGTGTACAATTCATGATATACATTAAACATCCCAACAATCTTGCATAGTCCTACTGTGAGTCACTTTTACCTTCATTCTTTTGAAGTGCAAAGCTCACGTCCAATGGAGTCTTGGCAATACCAAATTCTAAATACTTGAATTTATCAAGTACCTTTTTGATGTAATGAGACTGTGACAGTGCCAACCTTTGCGGAGTTCTATGGATTCTTATTCCTAATATTACATCCACAACTTCAAGTTCTTTCATATCGAACTTGCTCTTAAACATTCGTTTCATGGCATTTATGTCAGAAATGTCTCTATTGATGATTAACATATCATCCACATACAAACAAACAATGACCTTATGATTTAGAATGTCTTTAATGTAAACGCATTTATCATATTCGTTTATCTTAAACCCGTTTTCCAACATGGTTTGGTCAAACTTTGCATGCCACTGTTTAGGTGCTTGTTTTAGTCCATAGAATGACTTAACAAGTTTGTACAACTTATTTTCTTTACCAGGAACCACAAAACCCTCAAGTTGTTCTATGTAAATTTGTTCCTCTAATTCTCCATTTAGGAATGTTGTTTTCATTTCCATTTGTTGGATTTCAAAACCATATAACACCGCCAAGGCAGTTAACATCCGAGTTGACGTTATCTTTGTTACAGACGAGTATGTATCAAAGTAATCAAGGCCTCCTTTCTGTTTGAAGTCTTTTACTACAAGTCTTGCCTTGTATTTGTCAATAGTACCATCCGCTTTTATTTTTCTTTTGAAGATCCATTTAGATCCTAAAGGCTTATTTCCTGGAGGAAGATCAACTAACTCCTATGTATGGTTGCTCAAGATTGATTCAATCTCACTATTGACTGCCTCATTCCAAAAGGATGAGTCTGAAGATGACATCGCTTCTTTAAATATTTGAGGCTCATTTTCTAAGAGAAATGTTACAAAATTCTATCCAAACGAAGTTGACGTTCTTTGACGTGTAGTACATCTTGGATTCTCATCATTATGTACATCCTCGCTTGGTTCATCTCAAGGTCATTTAGACTCTCCACTAGACTTTTCATGTCTAGTTTTATACGGATAAATATGTTCAAAGAACTCAACATTATCTAATTTAATTATCATATTTTTATTGATATCCGAATGTTCGAATTTATGAACCAAAAACCGACATGCTTTACTACTTTTAACATATCCTATGAACACACAGTCCACTATCTTAAATCCTATCTTCACCCTTTTAGGCATAGGAACCTAGACTTTTGCTAGACACCCCCGCACTTTTAAATATTTCAAGTTGGGTTTTCTTTCTTTCCATTTTTCATATGAAATTGATTGTGTCTTAGTATGGGGCACTCTATTGAGTATTTGGTTAGCTGTAAGGATAGTTTCCCCCCACAACTTTTGCTGTAAACCTGAACTTATTAGTAAGGCATTCATCATTTCCTTTAGGATTTAGTTTTTCCTTTCCACAATTCCATTAGATTGAGGTGAATATGGGGTCGTATTTTGATTTGAAAATTTCATTCTCTACACATATTTGTGCAAATGAAGATTCATATTCTCCATCTATCACTTCTTATTATTTTGATCTTTTTCTCTAACTGATTTTCAACTTCTGTGCTATATTGCCTAAATGCATCTATTGCTTCATCTTTATCATTTAGCAAATAGACATAACAATACCTAGTGCAACCGTCAATAAAAATTATAAAATACTTTTTCCCACCACGAGATGGTGACTTCATATTACAAATGTCAGTGTGTATTAGTCTAAGGGATTGAAATTCCTTTCAACGGACTTATACAGATGCTTAGCATACTTTGATTCCACACACGTTTGACATTTTGATTTATTGCACTCAAAGTTTGGAAAAACTTTTAAGTTAATCAGTTTTCGCAAAGTTTTGTAATTGACATGTCTTAATCGTTTATGCCACAATTCATTAGACTCAAGCAAGTAAGAAAAAACAAAACTTTTATTGATTTCAACTGTCATTACATTCAATAAAATTGGCCCTCGGTGAGGTAGCCTTTTCCTAAGTACAATTTTTTGGAAACAAATACACATTTGAATCCATTTTTGTCAAGAAGTGATACGAAAATCAAGTCTTTGTTAACTTCGGTACAAAAAGGACATTATTGAGAGTCAATACATTGCCTGACGTCATTTTCAAGCAGACTTTTCCTGTCCCTTCAATTTTTGTAGTTGCAGAGTTTGCCATATAGATCTTATCTGCACCTTGAGCCAGAGCAAATGCAACAAACAACTCTTTATTTGCACAAACGTGGCGGGTGGAACCAGAATCCATCCACCATTCTCGAGGATTTCCCACCACATTATATTCAGAAAGTATGACACATAGATCGTCCATTTCATTTTTGGATTCATCCAAATTCACTTGATCTTTTTTCTGCCTTTCTTTGGGGCACAACAATCAGTTGACTTTTGGCCAATCTTGCCACAGTTAAAGCATTTTCCTTTGAATTTCTTCTTAGGTTGATTGCTTTGTTGTCCAGCTTTCTTTCGCTTCTTTGAGTTATTGGGGTCGTCTTCTACAATGTTAGCTCCATTCATTGCAGAATTTCCTTTAGACCTTGTCTCTACAGCCTTATTGTCTTCCTTTATGTGCAACCTCACAATGGGGTCTTCGATGTCATCTCCTTTCATTTGTGTTTCAAGTAATTTTTGAAGTCCTTCCACAAAGGTGGCAACTTCCTATTATTGCAGCTACTTGAAATGCCTCATTCATAACCAAACCTACAAGAAAGTTCATGTGAACATTAAGAATATTTTTAACATGTTCAAATAAGGTATTCACTAAATTCATACCTTCAACAAGGAGATCGTGGATGATCACTTATAATTCCTGTACTTGAGAAATGATAGTCTTACTGTCGATCATTTTGTGCTCAAGGAATCGTGCAACAAAAAACTTTTTAGTTTCTGCATCCTCATTCTTATATTTCTTTTTCAACGCATTTCACAATTCTTTAGATGTCTTCATTTCGCTATAAACAGTGTATAAGACATTTTGGAGGCCACTTAGGATATAATTCCTACATAAGAAATCAGAATATTTCCATGCCTCTGTTACAACAAACCGATCCTTATCTGAAGTTTCTTCGGGCACTTCTGGAGCATCTTCTGATATAAACCTTTGAAGACATAAGATTTTCAGATAGAAGAACATTTTCTGTTGCCACTGCTTGAAATCAATTCCTGAGAAACTTTTGGGCTTTTTCGCTAGTGTCATAGCGGGTGGCGCGGTTGTGCGACTGGTTGTAGCAACATTGGTTGCTGCCATACTTTTCACACCATCAACAGGACCGTCTATAGTCATTTTTTCTGTCACAAAAAGACAGTCAACTTTAGTATATAGTTATACTAATTACAAGTTTGTAGAAACTTTAAGCAGTACTTGTTTCTAGTTTAACGATGAAGTTTTTATGTCTTCTAATCGTTAATCGAATGAGCTTTAACTTGTGATGAAGTTTTTAGTTCTTCAAATCACTTGTTAAGTTCAAACATAGTAGAAAGCATAAAGCTTTAATCTCCAGAAACCAAACAATACAGATTATGAAAAATTAGTTTCTTAAGTAGTTGATTCGGGTACACAATCTGTATGTTTGCGAAATCACTTCAACCAATGTTCAAGATTATATCAAGAACACTTATAAAGGTTTCCAACACCTTCAACACAAGTTCAATATGAACCATCAAAGAAGTGTGTTATTTTTTAAGAAATAAGATGAAATAGAATAAGAACCAAGTCCTCCGAATTCACGGAGTGTCCTTATGAAATTAATTCTCCTCAAGTACCCGAGGTTATGTAATTATTCCTCCCAGGATAAAATGGTTCACAATTTGACAGTATCGTACCTCAAACTATCGAATTCGTTGAAAACACTCAACAACAGCTTGATCATAATGAGTTTGTAGAAGTAGAAGAGTGTTTACAATTCTGGAAATTTTCGTTACTACCTGTGAAAAAAATGCAGGTATTTATAGCCATCAAATACCTCTTACAAAAGGAATCAATGGTTCATTGGAAAGGTGTATCCCTTTGGAACAGTCATGTCTGTCAATTCGAAATATTGTGTATTTTCTGAACAGTCACATCCGATCGAACAGTCATTCTTTTTTCAAAACAGTGTGTCTTTTCCTCAAAGAGTTGTGTCCCTTTTGAGGCAGCATTTCAGCGTTTCTGCACTGCATGCATGCACTTTCATGGAGGAAAAAATAATTTTTTATTTTTCTTTGGATTTTGCTTATCACTTGTTTTTCCAAGTTTCAAATAAATTTTGTCTAAAAAAATATTCTCATCAATCGATCATTTGATAAATCTAAATTCAAATTTGAAGTCGAGCTGAGCGACCGATGGCGCGAGACACCTCTTGGTTCTTGCCTCACTATCCATGTGGAGTTGTGTTTCTTAATAAGAATACATGAAAGTTTCTTTCACCCACCAATGTGAGAGAATTAATAATCTTTCCTTATTGTGAGTACACTTTCCTTATAGGTGTGATCTCACTTTCCCTCCACTAATTCTCTCCATTTTCCATTCACACATTCAATGTGAACCCAACACTAAGTAAATTCATATTTCCTCCAAATCCATTCATGTTAAATTGCGTAGAAGACATCACATTGTTGTGTAAAGTAAATGTATATTTCGTCAAGCAATGACATTTTTTTAATCCGATAATTATCTTCATAGTGAAAATAGTTGTATTCACAATTCACCAATATAAATAAATAAATAAATAAATAAATATAAGATTTTATTGATGTTTTGAAGTCTTGAGAAATGTCTATAAAGCACAAATTTAATGCACCATAAGAGTCAATAATCCTAAACGATCATAAGACGTGGATCATATATGCACATGATTTAGCAAGCCAATTTAGTGTGCTACTGTGCTATATATAGTTTTTGTTAACTTTGTTTTTTGACTTTATTTTGGTCATTTTTTTCTTTTTAGCTGACATTTAGGTTCTGAAACTCGTTTACACTCTCATATACGCTATTATAAAATACTACATTAGTGTACGTGCTTTGCATGCGTGTCTCATGTCAAACACAAAACATACATAAGAAGAACATCATTACTAAAAAAATAGTGAAAAACTTCAAAGAATGAAAGAGCAAGAATTGAAAATTTTCTCTTCGTATTATTGTGTGTCATACCATATAGATTACCATCATATTTATACACAAAGAAAAAACTAAAAAAGGAAAACCTAAAAGAATATTGTAAGCTGTCATTCTAGAATATCCTACCTAAACCGCCTCTAACTTATTCCAAAGATAAAAAATAAACTAAATATATACATGAATGAAAAAACTAAAAATAACCCTAAGAAACGTGCAGATGACAAGGCCCAATATGACTGGTGACTTTTAGCCCGCATCTACTATCTTTATTTCTCTTATTTTAGAGGCAGTAGAAACAATGTGATTATTTTCTCCAGCAATAGAAACAATGCGATTATTTTCTCTGGCAACACCCCCTTTCAAGTTTCTGGCCGGTGATCGGACTTGAAATTTATGCAATAAAGATTGATGAAGAGGCCCTACCAATGCCTTAGTAACAAATTAGCTAGCTGAGAAGAAGAAGGAAAAAAAGATAAGGAAATCAGACCATCGAGGAATTTTTCACGAACGAGATGGCAATCAAACTCAATATGCTTGGTTCGTTCGTGAAAAAAGGGATTTTGAGCTATATGAATGGCCACCTGACTATCGCAACTAATGGGCACTGGGAAAGAGGGATTAATAGTCAAGTCCTGAAGCAAACGAACAATCCAGGTAATTTCAGCGACAAGGCGATGCATAAACCGATACTCGGCTTTGGCAGAAGAGAGTACAACACCCGGTTGTTTCTTTGATTTCCAAGAAATTGGACAACCCCAAGACTAAAAAAAAAACCGCTAACAGATCAACGAGAATCTAAACATGCAGCCCAATCGGAGTCGCAAAAGGCTTGGATTTTAATACAAGGATCTGGAGATAAGTAAAGCCCCAATCCTGGATCTTTGCTCAAGTAACACAAAGCATGATAAGCCGTCTTAAGATGTCCAGTACAAGGATTCTGCATATATTGACTGAGAGTTTGTACAGTATAAGCTAGATCAAGCCTAGTATTGGTCAAAAAATTCAGCTTTCCAAGAAGTCTCCCATAAAATGTTAGATATGATAGAGGCTCACCAGAGGTGGAAGAAAATTTAAAACTTGGATCCAAAAGAGTAAAAGCAGCATGACCACCCTCATAATTAAATTCAGTTAGAAGTTCTAGGGAAAATTTCCTCTGGGTAATGATCATCCCTCTATTTTGTCGTACTAACTCCATTCCTAAAAAATAATGGGCTTCTCTCAAATCTTTTATCTTAAATTCAGAATGTAGAAATCCTTTGATCTCATAAATTTCTTTTGTATTGTTTCCAGTGATCAATATGTCATCGATATAAATGGCCAAAATAGTCACTAGATCCCCTGTCAATTAAAAAAAAGAGTAATCATTGAGAAAAGAATGAAAGCTTCTAGTGCCCAGGGCAGAAGATAAACGAGCATACCACTAGTGAGATGGCTGCTTTATCCAATAAAGAGATTTGCATAGTCGACACACATGATTGGAAGAAAGTGGTGTCAATCCGGGGGGGGGGGGAAATCTCATGTATATTTCCTCATCCAGATCGCCATGAAGAAACACATTATTTACGTCAAGCTGGCAAGCTTTCCAATCCCTTTTTACCGCAATTGATAAAAGACATCTGATAGTAGTCATTTTTATTAAGGGAGAGAAAGTTTTGGTGTAATAAAGCCCTTCTTTTTGTGTATCTCCCCGAATCACTAAACGAGCCTTCAATCATTCTAAAGAACTATCTTACTTTAATTTCACTTTATACACCCATTTGCAAGGCAATGCTTTCTTTCCATGCGGTAATTTGACTATGTCCCAAGTACTATTAGCATCTAAAGCCTCAAGTTCATTAGCCATGGTAGTGCTCTAATCGTTATGCATTATCGCTTGAGTATAGGAGGAAGGCTCATTGATTTGACAGATAGAATTAACTAAAACCTGATTGGAAGTAGTTAAAGCAGAAAAAAAGGAACAATGTAATGAAAAAGAAGGTGGATTAGGAGAAATGACAGAATAAGAATTTGCACAAATGTAATCTTATAAATACCTAGGTCTTTGAGGAACCCTTTGTGATTGTCGCAGTAAAGCACCCTGTTCTGAAGGTAACACTGGAGTAGCAGATGTAGAGCCAATTGGAGGAGGACTAGATAAAGTAGGTGAGGAAGATGAGGGATCATGGAAGTCGTTGGTATTGAGAATAGTACATGGACGGGTAAACACCAAAGTATCTTCTATATCTAATGTGGGCAAACATTGAGGAAATAATGTGGACATAGGTTTAGAAGAGGCAAAGGAAAAATATCTTTGACAAACCTGACAATTCTTGAAATAATGATTTGATTGTTATGTAGCTGGAGACTTTTGTAGCCTTTTTTTTATCAAAAGGATACCCCAAAAATATTCCAGGGAAATCTCTGAGACTAAGCTTGTCCCTGTTTCTAGAAAGACCGGATACAAAACATAAACACCCGAAAGGTTTAAGAAAATTATAATTGAGAACAGTTTAAAATAAAACCTGATATGGGGATTTCTATTTTAATATAGAGGATGGAAATATATTGATCAAATATGTAGCGGTGAGAAGACAATCACCCAAAAATCTTTTAGGAGCTTGAGACTGAAATAATAAAGCTCGACATATTTTCAAGAGGTGTCTATGCTTTCTCTTAACTACACCATTCTGTTGTGGTGTTTCCACACAAGAAGTTTGATGTAAAATATCCTTTGAGTGAAAAAACTCTTTAAGATCATTCCCTGTTCCCAATTCAAATGCATTATCAGATCGGATGCTCTTAATCTTGGTAGAAAATTGTTTTTCAATTAGAGATATGAAACTTTGTAAAGTAGGAAATGCATTAGACTTAGTAGATAAGAGAAAAGTCCAAGTACATTTTGAGAAATCATCTACTATAGTTAAAAAATATTTTTCTTCTTTATATGTAGGAATCTTATAGGACCCCCAAGTGTCTATGTGGATTAGTTCAAAACAATGCTTTGTTCCAATGGTACTTTTAGGAAAAGATGGTTTGGTTTGTCTCACCATAGGACATATAGATTAAGGAAACTCCATTTTTTCACGGAAATTTAACTTTAGCTGATGTATATTCTTCATAGCCTCAAAAGGCAGGTGTCCTAATCTATTGTGCCACAAAATAGTACTGGAAGAAGTTGAATAAAAAGAATATTTTTATTGATATTTCTGCTGGAAAGAGCAGTACAACCATTGCTTAAAAAAATATCACCCTTTTGACAGGTTGATTTAGGAGACAGAGACTTATACAAATTAGACTTAAACTCTAGACTAGAATTCAAAGAAACTGGAGATAAAGATTTTTGAGGAATAAACTGCATATGGGAAGTGTTATCCTTCATCACATAGATTCCTGTTGAAATATCACCAAGAACCAGATTCCTCTTCAAAAAAGGGGCCTGCATTGTACAGGTAGATTTAGAAAAGGTTATGTCACAATCAAATTGATTACACAATTGAGAAACAGAGAGTAGATTGTGTTTAAATGTGGGTATGAAAATCACATTATGAATTTCAAGTTCAGGAGTAAGGTGTAGACTTTCCACACAGTCCACCTTCACCTTGAAGAAATTGGGCGAAGTAACTAAAATTGGATAAGAAAGAGTTATGACATTGTGCAGTAAAGATTTATCAAATATCATGTGTTGAGATGCCCCAGAATATATGATCCAAATGTGGTTAGTAATTTTAGAAAAGAAAGAGCTAAAAGTAAAGACATGAAAACCATAATGCATACCAACCAAATTTGCACTGGCCTCAGAAGTTGTTGTTGTAGAACCTGTTTGTACTATTCTGAATATTTGAATCAATTTTTAACATTGCTTATTAGTGAATCCTTGATTGGTGACTATTTCATTGATAGTTCCTCCTTTGTTGAAGTCCTATTCGATGGCTGCATCAGCTTGATAACTCCCAAAGTTTTCTTTTCTCTGCCTGTTGAACTTAAAGTGTGCAGGGTAATCAACAAGTTTATAAAAGTTTCTTTGAGATGTCCAGATTTCTTGCAATATTTGCAAAATAGATCTATTCTCAGAACTTGAACTTCCTACTTGTCTCGTTGCCCTGTATTCTCCAGAATTCTTAGTAGTAGAAAATTTTTGTCTAGAAATTATAAATGCAAATGAGTCAGTAGTAAGAGAATTATTAGAATGAACTTCCCTTTGAGATTCATCATGCAAAATTATAGAGTAAGCTTGAGCAGTGTTGGGAAGAGGCTTCATCATGGGAATGTTTCCTCTCACACCAGTAAAAGTATCATAATGTAACACCCCGTACTTAATTACGTGCATTAGCCATGGTTATATGTGTTGGAGTATATGTATTGATCATAAGTTAGGTATATATGAGTTTAAGTATGAGTATTGATTATTTTGAGATGGTTTCAAGGGTATAGTTTGATTATATGTGTATAGGAATCGACTTTATTTATACCGGAATTTGCTCGTCGAAGTTTCTATGCGAAGTTTATCGAGTTACTCTAATGATGTTCTTTGGCATGAAAACACCAATGTTCCATCAAGTAAGATTCCGAGGTTGTCCAAAAAAACATGTATTGTTCTACGTTACCAACGAAGTTGTTTCCATTCTATAAAGTGTCAAAATGTTTCATTGATATACCAAAAGGCTCATATTTCATTGTTGTGATATTGATGATTCTGAAACACATTTTTGATGTACCAATGAGTCTTTATTACATCGTTATTGTATAGAAGGTCTATTACTTGGTTCCTATTGATGTATCATTGTTTCAAAGGTACTATATTGGCATGAACACTAATGTAATAATCTCAAAAGCTTTTGAATTAAGTTATTGGAAAGATCTCTTATGTGTGTTACTTGATATACGTGTGGGTGGTAGCTCAGGGGCTTAAGCCTAGCATGGGCCGATCCCGATACTTGATATGATTACAGTTGATATGTACTG
Organism: Capsicum pubescens; assembly: GCA_030864215.1. Classification (NCBI taxonomy): domain Eukaryota; kingdom Viridiplantae; phylum Streptophyta; class Magnoliopsida; order Solanales; family Solanaceae; genus Capsicum; species Capsicum pubescens. Next base: position 280,610,489 of record CM061543.1, on the reverse strand, counting down.
GGGGCAGCCTAATGGTCACAGTACGGTACAATATTGATTATTGGTAGGTGGTTGGAGGTTCGGGAGGAGGAGGTAATGGCGAATGATAATTGTAAAGAATGAAATGAACGAATGTATACCGTTCCACAAATGTGTTTGAATTCAAGAACCCAATTCAGATTAATGATAATGTACATGATCCTAAAAGTGTTTATGAAGTGTGGTTCACTTCTATTATGATTTATTCACTTGTGTCTGATTTTCTTGATCCCCCATATCACATATGATTATTTACAGCTTTACATACTCAGTACATATTTCGTACTGACGTCCCTCACGGGGGACCTGCATTTCATGCTGCAGGCACAGGTGTTTCAGCTCATACACAGCATAGATAGGAGCCAGGTCATACAGCTATTGTTGGTGAGCTCCAGTTTGCTTAGGAGCTTTCCGAGTCGGTTCCTTATGTTTAGTTATTGTACAGGAGTCATGTGTGGGCGGGAGGTTTGTCCCGACCCTAGTTATGTCATGTATATCCTAGAGGCTTTGTAGACATAAGGAAGGGTAAAGTCATGGAAGTTTATATAGTGATGTTATGTTTGTATATATGGTGGCCCCGACGGCCAAGTATTATATATATATATATATATATATATATTTGTGCGTGTTGTGCTGATACAGGTAATTAGACCCTTCTATATGCAACGAAGTGCTGCCCAAATTTTTGGTGATATGTAAGTGAAAGTACAGGTATTTGAACGGGTTCTCCCGGGCCTTGTCGGCTTCGGGTGCCAATCCAGCCCGATGGGATTTTGGGGCGTGACACATAATGACCCATTAAAAATTATATTAGTTGTTGGTCTTCATTCATTTTAATATTATGAGTCTTTGATCCATAATCACAAGTACATTTGCAATTCATAAAGGTATTTAGGAGTTTTAGATGATCCCAAATTCTTTTCAGTTTGGTAAAATAGCATGTTACATCATTAGTACCTTGACTGACATTATTGAGCTCCCTTTGCAGCTGTCAACTGAAAAAGCCTTGTTATATCGGCTTGACCATATCGATCTTCTAGCTCAATCCAAAGCTCCCTAGCTGTCTGAGAGTAAATTATGCTTTCAGAAATTTCCCTGCTAAGAGAGTTCAAGAACCAAGCAATGACCATATCATTGCATCTCCTCCACTGTTCAAACAGTGGTGAATCCTCAGCAGGGTATTTACAATCTCTAGTAATGAATCCAAGCTTGTTTTTAGCCGAGAGCGAGATAAACACTCCTCTCCTCTAATTTCCATAGCAACTACCATCAAAAGTTATGTTCAGCAACAATATACCTGGATTATCGGAATGAGACAAGAAATAAGGATGGCAATTGTCCACTTGTAGAGATGTTGTTGATCCAGTTTTTTTCGTCGTAACGGGTGTTGATGAACAAGAATCATCAACAGTATTAGACATGATTTGAGAGAAATTCAAAAAGAAGGTGTATGCTTCTGTAGAAGCTCTGATACTATGAAAAACTTCAAAGAATGAAAGAGCAAGAATTAAAAAATTTCTCTTCGTATTATTGTGTGTCATCTCATACAGATTACGATCGTATTTATACACAAAGAAAAAACTAAAAAGGGAAAACCTAAAAGAATATTGTGAGCTGTCATTCTAGAATATCCTACCTAAACCGCCTCTAACTTATTCTAAAGATAAAAAATAAACTAAATATATACATGAAAGGAAAAACTAAAAATAACCCTAAGAAACGTGCAGATGACAAGGCCCAATATGACTGATGACTTTTAGCCTGCATCTACTATCTTTATTTCTCTTCTTTTAGAGGCAGTAGAAACAATGTGATTATTTTCTCCAGCCGTAGAAACAATGCAATTATTTTCTTCGGCAACAAATAGCAATTGACGTTAAATTAAATAATGTTTGACACAATATTTCAAATAAAAGTAAATTGAGTATTTACTAAACCGATAAAGACAATGAATTTAGGTTATTTAGCTAACTATATTGTGGTGTCCCGGGCTAGTATGAAGACTGATAAAACTTATTTCTAGAATCAATTCAAATTGTATAGAAAATTATAAAAAGAACTCTCAAACTTATAGGGAGTTCTTAAAATTATCCGGTTGATATATTATAACAAGAAAAGACTTTTGAACTTAAAAGGAGTTCAACGTGCATAAAGTGTTTCCTAATGCAATTCAAGGGATAGTTCAATATTCATTAAATCAACTCGTCATAATTTGTGTAATGTGCATGATTTTGATATCAAAAAGTGTACTTTTCTTTTACTAATATGTCAATTACATAGTTATAATTAAATTACTACTCTATTATTAAGGAATCAATTAAATAAATATTTTAAAAAATAGAAAAAAAAAGATGTAGTTCCTTTAAGTTATATCAAACTTAATTTTTTATAGCTAATTAATATCATGGAGGTGTTTCTATATTATAAATTTGTCTCACGTTAGATCTATTTTTAAATAATACTACTTGGTCCAGAAATAGTTTTCTTCTAAATCCAAAAAAAAATAAAAAAATCTTTAATCATAAACAAAACAATTCAAAATATTGCGCAAAGAATTTTATTTATAACTAAAGTAAGGAACTCAACCAAAAAATTACAAAGCAATGTATAGTCCACACAATTTGATCAAAAGGTCAATTTTAAAAATAGATTTCATCTCCACAACGCATCACCAATATGAAAATACTCTAGAATGGAGTTAAATCTACATACACGATATCAATTTGATTTAATTATTTGAAAGACACAATTCGAGCAAGTGTTCATTGATGCGTGAGATGGTGATTTTTCTTCTTATAATATGCATAAAGAAACTGATCTTAAACATTAACTCAATCCAAAAGTTATATCATGAGGGAAGGATTGCCTAAGATATATTAAGGAGACCATCCATCATTTTTTATATAGAATTAACCAACTAATCAATTCTATATACGGCCTGACGTCATATCAATATATAAGGTTCTATACAAAAGACATACAATAGTTTCTCATAGAATAAAACAAAATAAAGATCCAAACGTACAAACCTCAAGACCACGAGTGTCGATTTGATGAGAAGAAACCAACTTTGTTTGGTGCTTTAACGGGCAATATCTCATTAAATTGAAACATCTAAAAATATTTCAAATAAGTAATCTCAAGTTCAAATCATTAACTTTAAGAAACACATCAAAAAGAAACTAATAAAACTCAAATCTAAACAGTAAGAACAACAACATCAACAGTTTCGTTCTTAAGCTCTTCTTCTCTGCGTTCTTGGACTATCCTGCAACAACTTTTTATCTAAACCTAAATAAATAGTGTTTGTGTTGGTGGGTTTTGGGAAGATTTAGGATTATTTGATGATTTTGTCCATATATTTAGAAATTTTATTTCTCATATAATTATTTTAGGATTTAATAATGTCTACTTATATATTAGAAGAATAATTAAATAAAAATAGTTCTTAAAAAAAGAATATCCTAAATAAAAAGTAGTTAAAGGATTCCACTCATTTTTTGTTTCAAAAGGATTTACGTCAAATAATGTTATTTTGATTTAGAAATTAATTATATATGGAAACAATAAATATTTCAATTTTAAATTAACTAAACCCCAATAAAATAATTGATTTTTAATCTTTTTTCTCCTTCTTGTTAGCCTATGACTAAATTAATTTTATACTTATTCCTATTGATACCCCTTGTTCCGTGTTGTTTGTTTTTAATAATTGACACAAACCTTTAATTGTTATGAAATATAAAGTAAGAACAACAAGAATTGAAAGAGAAGAGAGAGTAATTCTTATTTCTCTTGAGGGATTCTCTTGATGGGTAAATTACAATGAAGGAAAACCCCTTTATTTATAGGAAAAACTAACCTTGGGGTTTCTAATTTTTTCATAAATAGACATTCACTATATATGGTAAAATAGACATTCACTATATATGGTAAAATAGACATTCACTATATATGGTAATATATTTATAACACTCCCTCTTGAATGTCTAATTGATAGATAATGTGCCTCGTTAAAATCTTACTAAAAAAAACCCAGTGAAAAAAAAATCTAGTGAAGAAAAAAGAGTACACATCTCTAGCAATACGCATATAGACTGCCTCATTAAAAACCTTACAAGAAAAATCCAGTGGGACAAAACCTCGTAAGGAAAAAAGAGTACGACGCGTATTAATTCTCTCTAATGAGAACATTCTTGAACCTTTGCATCCCGATCTTGTACATCATCTTCTTGAAAGTTGCAGTTGGAAGAAACTTGATGAATAAATCAACCACATTATCACTTGAATGAATATGTTGCACGTTAATAGCACTATTCTTTTGTAGCTCATGTATATAGAAAAATTTTGGCGAAACGTACTTCGTTCGACCTCCTTTCGTGAATCCTCCCTTAAGTTGTGCTATGCATGTTGCATTATCTTCATATAAAATTGTAGGTACTTTGTCACATTTCAAACCATATTTTTCTCGAATGAGATGTATCATGGACCTCAACCACACATATTCTCGACTTGCTTCATGAATAGTTATTATCTCAACTTGGTTCGATGAAGTGGTTAGATAGACTGATTTGTATATCTCCAAGATATGACAGTACCTCCCACATATGAACACATATCTTATTTGAGACCGAGCTTTATACGGGTCAGATAAGTACCCAACATCAGCATAACCAACAAGATCGAGACTACAGTCTCTAAAATAAATAAGCTCATATGTTTGATCTCGTTTCGATGTCTCATAGTAGGAGCAAAACTATATCTTGCTAACAAATTGATCGAAAAAGGCTATATTAGGCCTTGTGGTATTAGCAAGATACATGAGTGCACCAATTGCACTAATGGTATATTTTTCATTTCAAAAAATAATCTATTGCTTTTGAAAACTCTCCAAGAGTTCCAATAATTTTCATGCTATAAATTTATGAAATATAAGAATTATAGATAAGTTTCCCAGAAACTTGTATATATAATTATAGATAAGTTTCCCAGAAACTTGTATATACTTCAAATATTTTGAATCCTTAAAGGTTTTCATATAAATTTTGTCAAGTGACAATATTCAACATTTCATGTGTGACATCTTCAAGTGTCTGGACTACAAATCAAATAAGTTTTATGCTTACCAAGATGCATCCTTTCATGTCACTTGATAAATATTTCTACGTCAACATGCTTAAATAAATGTAGAATTCAGATCCTCGTGATCTTTCACAATATTGCGCTAATATTGTATCAAAGATATTGATGATATATCATTTCGTATCGGTTCACAGTGTGACATAATATTTTGAGATCTCATCACTTCATTATTTTCAGGCATCTGAACCTCTCATAGGGTTTCATGAAGTGTTATGTCTTAGGCTCTTCAAGAGAACATTGCCTTCTTATTATGACTATTTTCTCCTTATCCTTGAAACTTTTCGAGGATTATTTCATTTGGAACCAATTAGGCTACCATGCTTCACGTATGTGTATACTTTGTCCTTTAGGGACACAAAATAGGAGCACTTGCAGCTTAAATATGAGATTAAATTTGAGTCAGCAAATACTTTCGGCATTTGACTTGAATTATCTTTTGAATGAAAATCAGATGATAATTCATACCATATTTCATAGCTTCTTATAATCTCCCCCTTATGTTATAAAAACTAACATGCATCTTTCATCCTCTGTGGGGAATCTATCTTTGTGCATTGTAGTATATTCATTAATCGTATACCGTACATTAAAACTATTAGATGGACAATGTGTGGTTCCTGACTCAAAACCAACTTTGAGAGAAAATTAATCATAATTTATTGGTTTGATGCATACATGTACTTTTGTATATAATATTTCAAACTAACACATAAAACTTTTGTTCTCATTAGCAATGGTTCATATATTTATCAAAGACATTTTATGTCGAATCAACATTATCAAGATGAATTGTCTTGATTACACAATCTGAAAATTATATTCTTAACTCAATTTATATTGAGCAAGCAAATCTATGAATGTCAACTGCAGATTGACAATATACATGTGATTATCTTATATTGATTCAGATTTAAGGGATTCAATCCCAAAATTAGTTGGTCCAACCAACTTATCATGAGAACAAGCAACATTAAAAGTAATGAAGAATTTTCGAATTCTTCAATCTATGTTAAATACTCATTATGAACATCTTTGGGATGTGGTTGTTGTTCATGTCAATTTATGAACTTTTATTTGAACTAGCAAACTCCAAGTTTACCATGACATGTGTCTTTTACTTTAGTAAATTTGAAATTTACTATTGCATGAATAAAGTTCAGATTTACTACTTCAAAAGTAGATTTCAAAATAACTCTTCTCAGTTATTCAACCTCTTTCGGAGGTGAGTTGTGATACCATCACAATCAAGTGCATGTTTGCATTAATAAGCTTCTTATTCCCTAGAAATAGAATATAATCATGTCTCACGCCTATTAAATTGTGATAGCTTATAGCCTCTTTTGAGATATTGTTAATTCAGGAGCAAATTAAGGCATACATATGGTTGTAGAAAATTTTCTCTAACATATCTTATAATCATAATAAGATATTTCTTTCAAGAATAGAGCGAGTTGTCAACTTTCAGATTCATCATATATTGCTACTATATTCACTTCATGGAATAGAGCATATCAATGGGATATGTTTAATAACTTTTTACCAAACACCCATTATTTTGCCTTAGCCATCATAATATCATCAATATAGTGTATTGAGATTCAAACTCAATATCTTATCCATATAAAGTCGTCTTAGGCTATGACTCGATGGGAATTGAACCCAACATCTTATCATTATGGTGCATTGGAACTTTTAACCCAATGTCTTACCCTCTTAATAAGATGAAGCTTAAATTCATCATTATATCTTTTAACAATATTGTTGTTCATGAACAAATTTAAAACATAAGTAGTTCCAAATCAATTATTTTTTCTCAAATCCAACAATAGTTTTATCATTAGTAGCAAAAGACAAAGAACATAATGAATTACTAACCTTGAAATTACATTACCTTTAGATCTATAATCTCACCTTTTTTGGCAGAGTCTCGTGTTGATAACGTGTTATGAAATATAAAGTAAGAACAACAAAAATAGAGAGAGAAGATAGAGTAATTCTTATTTCTCTTGAGGGATTCTCTTGATGGGTAAATTAAATGAAGAAAAATCCATTTATTTATAGGGAAAACTAACCCCTTTATTTATAGGGAAAACTAACCTTGAGGTTTCTAACTTTTTCATAAATAGACATTCACTATATATGGTAAAATAGACATTCACTATATATGGTAAAGTAAACATTCACTATATATGATAATATATTTATAACATTAATCAAAAAGAAAAAAATTATTCTTCTTTTTTCCTTTTTCGGGCGAAGAAAACCCTTCCCAATGTTAAGGAAAACTCTTACTAAGTATTTTCCTTCTATTTTTAGATTTTTTTTTAAATATATCTTTTTCTTACCACATATTTTAGGACTCTTGATTCTCCTAATTGTACTTACCATATATTTGATTCTTACTAAATATTTTAGGACTCTTAATTAGTTTTTAAAATACTAGTTTAACTGCACATGTCTCGCACGTGTAACATTTAATTATTTAAAATTAAATAATTTTGTCTATTGCGAAGATTTTTAGTAAAGTGTAAAAGTTCAAATCACTTTTCAAAAATCTTCCACACTTTAATATAATAATGTAAATATAAACATATACACATATATGTTTTCCACCAGAAGTTCCAAGTGGTTGATGAATCATCACTTTTGCGTTTGTCATATAGTACCTCTTTCCCTTGTTGCCACAGGCTAAAAGAGACGCATCAATTTGAATCACATTTTTGCTATGATTATTTCAATTTTTTTGGATATTTAAAATCTTTCTTTATTTTTAAAGTCAAAATTTTACAAAATCGTTGATTATATTCTTATTACGTACTTAAAACTTTTAAAAATTTGGTACTTCTTAAACTTTTCTTATTCTAATAGTTTTATATCTATTTCTAGATTTTTTAAATCTTATTAAAACCAAATTTAATTGATTTAGAATTCTTAAACTAATGAAAAAAGTATCAGTTGTCATTAAATTTTGATGACTTCTAATATTGAAAGGTTTTACCATAAATATATTTAATAAATTTTCAATTCTTAAATTAGAAAAAAATATTGAAATTCTAATGACTTCTAATAAGGAAAGATTTTATCATAAATATATTTAATTAATTTTCAGCTCTTAAATATTAGAAAATAATAATGAAAAGACGATTTTATTTAAAGTAAGGACTTTTAATGAAGAGCAAAAAGTTCAAACAACATTCATAAGGCCCTTCACAATTTTAATATATTATAGATTATAGATATAGATATATATATTATAGATATATTTTCTTATCATATATTTTAGGACTCTTTAATTTTAAATATTATAATGATATAATAATTAGAGAAAATAAGTAAAAAGACAATCTTATCTAAAGTGGAGACTTTTAATGAAGGACAAAAAGTTCAATTCACTTTTCTAAGGATATTTACACTTTTAATATATTATAGATTATAGATTATAGATATAAGTATTGATTATACAAATTGCCTTCATTTTCTTTCTTGATAGGTACCCTTTTGTAATGATATCCACTCGAAAATGAAGCGTATTTGAGGAAATCCATTTTTTGAACTTTGAAACTTCAATTTTCAACAATAACCACCTATGAAGTTTTTGCTTTCTGTTCACATTCCCCGTCTTAAATTAATGGATAACCATATTTTTCAATTGAGATAATATATAAATATGACCCTAAACTTCACACCAAATTATAACTTTGACCTTAAACTTTGATAGTGCACAAATAGGATCTTTAACTATTCAAAACCTGAACAAATATGACCTCCGATTTTGCAATCCCATGCGTGAGTCTCACTCACGCCTACGTGGAAAGGTAATTCAATCACACGGTGCCACGTCGTTAAAAGGGCTGACTTGGAGAGAGGTCATATTTGTGCAATTTTGAATAGTTAAAGGTCATATTTGTGCACTGTCAAAGTTTATTTTTGTGTTAAAATGACATCGTTTTTATTATTATTATTATCATTTTATTTATTTCTATAGCAGCAGCACCTAACTTTTTTTTAATTAAAAAAAGTTTTTTTTTTTTTTTTATTATTATTATTATTATTATATTTCTATAACAACAACACCTAGCTTTTTTTTAATTAAAAAAAAAACAACCACTAGCAGGGATCGAACCCGCGCAGTAGGCTGAAGAAAGCGCCCAAGAAGAGCAAATAACACCACTGGGCTATCTAAGTGTCTTGTTTCATGTGGTTCAACATTAATATACGTATATAAATATACATTTTCTACCTTATATGTATACAACGTAATTTTTTTTACTGAGGGGGTTCGGGTGAACCCCATGCAACCACGTAAGCCCGCCCCTTGCGTTAATTTAATAACGTTAATTTAATAACATTTTAATTACGTTAATTTGATAACGTTAATTTAATATACTACTATTACTATCCTTAATGACATTAATTTAATAACGTTTTATTAAAACTATAATTTTTTATTATTAGTATAATTTCATCTTTAATTTAATAATTAAATAAATAATATTTAGATATATTATATAACTTAAATTCACCCTCTGCTTTATAATATATATACATATTCGCGCGATTTTTTCCTATGAGGCTGACCCACCTAATTAATAAATCTTCAATATTACTCTTTTTCCGCAATGACAAAAGAAATTAGATGTCATTTTCATCTTTGAGCCGAAAATAATGAAAAAAATAATAGTGAAAAGTCATTTAAAGGTCATATTTGTACAGTTTTAAATAGTTAAAGGTTATATTTGTGTACTGTCAAAGTTTAGGGTCATATTTATGTATTATGCCCTTAGATTTTAAGCTGGACGCGCCCAGTTTTGCGTGTTGAACACGCATTTTGCCACGTAGGATCGGGGGTCATATTTGTGCAGTTTTGAATAGTTAAAGATCATATTTGTGCACTGTCAAAGTTTAAGGTCAAAGTTATAATTTGGTGTCAAGTTTAGGGTCATATTTATGTATTAACTCTTTTCAATTTCAAACAACATTCTTCAGTAGATTTAATCAGTAAATTCAAATTCATCAAATCAAAGCAACTATATATATATATATATATATATATATATATATTTTTTATTTTTTTTTTATTTTTTTTCAGATTTATTCTTCAAAAGGAATCTGTTAAGAAAGCTAATTCTAAAACAAAAAGACAATATATCCGAAAATTTCAGATGGGACAAAGGACTAAATTTTGTTCTCTTTTCTTCTAACACATTACATTAAATAAGGAAACAATTTGCATAAGATAATTTTGTAAAATATGAATTAATTTTAGTAGCATTGTAATTTTCGTTGTATTGACAACTGAAGTTTTTCATCCCTGCATGCTTCGTGATTTTACTATATCACCTCTAATTAATTATTATATATCATTTATGGATTAGAAAATTAAGAATATTTAATAAAAAAGTAAAATAGACATGTCTACTTCAACTGCTTCAACTGTAATTTTATTATATCACCCTTAGTTAATTATTATAAGTCATCCAACTATTAAAAAATTAATAATATTTAATAAAAAGGGTAAAATAGACATAAAATGATAAATTAACTCTTGACGTTTTAAATTAATTTGATATCTTATATGAGGTCCAGTTAAAAAAAAATCACAAATATTTTTTATAGCAATTTTGCTATATCATTTCTAATTAGTTATTATGAGTTATTTAAAACTTGTCTGCTCCGCTACTTCAATCGTGATATTTGGTTGACTCTCGAGATTATATCACTATCGCTCAAGTTGAAATAAAAGAAATAGTATTATAAATCACAATAATTAAAAACTTTAATTATTTTTAAAATATAATTGAATATCATTGCCACAAAAGTTTGAATAAGGAGCGTGAAATAAATTACAATAGCTAACAACTTAAAATAGTAAATTACAATGCCAAAAAAATATTATAAATTACAATTGCTAATAATTTTAAAAATCTAAAAATATATTAAAAATATAATTGATTATCTAAATTTTAATCTAATTATTTTATTTTTAGTTTTAACTTGTTATATGTTTGAAAATTGTGTAAAAAATATTATAAATTAGAATAATTAATAATTTATTTGATATAAATTGGGATAGAGGGATATTACTTGAAAATTACGTAAAAAGTCATATAAATCATAATATAATTCATAATTTATAATATCTAAAATATATAACAAATTTGATTGACTTTTCAAATATTTCATCAGTGTCACATAAATTGGGACAAAAAAGAGCAGCATATAATAGCTGAAAATTATGTAAAGGTACTGTAAATCAATAATTAATAACGTAAAATATTTAAAAATATAAAATGGATTATTGAATTTTTAAATTTTATCTGTATTACATAAATTGAGATAAAAACATAATATATATTGGATCCATACTGGCACAGGATTCGATATCTAGTCTGCATATAATTATATATTCAAGATTACCTCCTCAATTGAAAGAGCCTCACTTTTTCTTAAAATGAAACACATTATTCACAAGGAAAATAGGGGTGTCACTGTTAAGAGTGTGCAAAATCAATTTGACCAAAACTCAAATTAATTTTTTTTATTGATTTATTGGTATTGGATTAATGGATTTATAAATTTCAAATAATTTTGTATTTTTTTACTAAGCTATAAGTTCTGAATAAGATTAGACTAAAAATAATCTTTTTATCCCTAATTCTAAGAGTGACCTCACTGGCTTGTTGGAGTTTTAACTGACCTTGTTTTTTATTTTGATAGATTGCCACACTACATAACATCTAAGTTTGCTACTTAATAAAAAAAGAAAATAACTTTGTTTTTAGCAATAATTTATTTGAATTTATTTTTGCTTGTAATTCGTATAGATTTTATGCGTGGAGTGTATATATAACAACAAGTAAAAAAATAAATAAAAATAGAGGAATATTTTCTTAGCGATTATATCGAAAATCAAATCATTTAAAGTAAAAATCAACAACAAACATCTTATTGGTTTAGGGTGTTCACAAACTAAAAACGAAATCAATTTGTAATTTAAAATAAGTTATAGATATTTGTAGCTATAAATCATTTCATCAAAAATAAACATAGCCATTTTAAAATTAAATTATTTCTAAATATAAAAATATGCCAAAGTAGTATAAATTGAGACGAAAGCAGTACTTAACTAAAGATCTAGGACTTCATAAAGAAACTCCTGAAGGTCCGTTTGATGTGAGATATAAGGGATATATAATTCCCTATTGAAACCGGGATAATAAAATCTTTAGTTGCTTAAATTGAATATTATCAAATTGTTAGAATGCATATAATAAAGATATTAAAGACTCAACATAGAACTTGCTTGGATTAGAGGCGCGTCAAGACACTTCTTGAAGATAGTTGCAGTCTCTCTCACGAGCAAACGAAAGAACAAATGACAACTTTATCTTCGGAATTCAATTAAGCCACTCAACAAGTAGCATTAAAAAACGTTGCTCTTCTATTCTTGAATCTTTGATTTCATTTTTTGATCAATGTTTCTCAAATATTTTCAAGGAAATATTATTTTGAAGTACCTTTTTTTACAAGACAACAAGAACTATTTATAGGATAAAAGTTCTTGTAAGATAAGAGTTTTATTTCATTGATTATTGTTTAATAGGTTCATAAATTTTGTAAGATAAATATATCTTTCCAAAGGAACCTAAAGCACATAAGTAAATGAAGAGAATCCTGTGAATTCACTTCCATTGAATTTGAAAACAAAACTCTTATCAAATTTATTGTTCCAAAATTAATTGAAATATTTGTTCTAACAATCCGGGATAAAATGAAACACTATTTTATTTCATATTTGATAATAGATATTAATTAATATAGAAATTATTTATCTCACCATTTATACAATAATGATGATATAAGTACTATACATAAATACTACTTAACTGAAGATCTAGAACTCCCCCGTTTAATGAGTTCTACTTTGAGATTTATAAGAAGTAGTTAGACAGGGGAGTTTCTACTAATATTCAAAATTACGAGGAGCTTTAAGCAATATTATAAAAATATGAAGGAGTCCCCATTCCCAAAATGAGACTAAAAATAGAGAAATAACAATTGTCAATTTTCTTCATCAAGAGCTATGGCGGAAGAGGCTGCAGCAGAAGTGATATGGAACAAAGAAACAGTACCAAAAGTGATGAAAATAGTGAGCAGCACGCTCCCTCAAAGAGACCTCATCACTCTTCTACTTGTCAGCCCTTCCATTCACCGTACTCTCCTTTCCCACCCCTCTCTGTGGCTGGTTAGTTCACTTTTATAGTATTTACATTAATGCATATTTATTTCCAGTTTTACTGTTTAATTTTTTTAGCGGTATACATAGATTATATGCAATCATACACACATTATGTATAAATTATGAAGTTAAGTTTTGTGCAATTAGGGATGGCAATGGGGCGGTGCGGGTGCGGTGTGGTGTGGGTTTTAAGCTATGCGGGGCGGTGCGGGTGCGGGTGCGGGGCGGGTTAAACTAAGTTTTTTTTTAAATGGTGCGTGCGGTTGCGGGTATATGCGGGTTTAAATTAAAAAAAACTACAAATTAGTATTGTTTTCGTGAATATACGTAAAATTATATGTATTCTTTACTTAAAGTTTTATGATACTTAAAACGACATGTATAACACTACAAATAAATAATTTTATAGTAGCTTTTTTAACATCTCTATTTATTTTAGTAAAAATATGATATTTGATCATTACTTGTACACGTTATACTTTTTGACAATTTTTTAGTGAAAAGTGATATAATAGAAATTAGTTATTATTTCCTAGTTGTAGATTTGAAAATATTATGATTTTCAATGGAGTTACAGATTTTTCAAAAAAAAAGGAAAAAATAAAAATATGGGGCGGTGCGGTGCGGTTATGCGCGGGTATGAATGTGGGGCGGGTTTGTGCGGGTTTAAAGGTGATGCGGTGTGGTTTTAAAACTTGTGGACCAGCTATTGCAGGTTATCCAATTTTTGTTACAGTTTTAATGATACCTTTTTTTAGCGGTATACATAGATTATATGCAATCATACACACATTATGTATAAATTATGAATTTAAGTTTTGTGTACTGCTAGTGTACAAAGTATTCTACACTATCAAGTAAACTTAACCAGCTATCTCAAGTTATCCAATGTTTAACATAAAAATTGGATAACCTTCAATAGCAGCAAGTCATTTTTACCTAATAGTGTAGAATATTTTGTACATTGACAGTATAAATTATACATATATTATATATCGCACGCTATTTTTAGTTTAATCAGTTGGTTGAAGACTATTTAAGTTAATTCTTAGGGGCCATTTGGTTGGGAAACTAGTTATCCGGGGATAACTAATCCCGGGATGAGTTTATCCCATGCATTTTATTAGAAACAAACATGGGATAAGCTAACAAACATGGGATAAGCTCATTCTAAATTTAATCCCAAGATTAGTTATCCCTTTAACCTCCCACCAACAGACTCCTTAGTAAAATAAAGTACCTTTTCCCTTTTTCATTTATGTGGTGTTTTGTTTTTATTTTACAGGTTCTTGATTTTCATGAGATGAGTAATGCTGGAGATCGCCTTGTTTCAGCTCTTTCTTTGGTTTGTTTCTTTTTCTTTCCTAATTGTTTGTTGCGTTATTTGCTAAGCTGATGGATTTTTCTGAGTAACCAGTTTTGGTTCTTGGAAAAGTATAAGATGGAAAAGTTACTATACGCTTCACTTCAATTTGTTTATCTTACTTTGCTTTTCTCTCTGTTTAAAAAGAATGTCTGTTTTTCGGCAATTCTTTAATTTCAACTTTCCACACTGACATGGTTATGACCACAAGATTAAAAGATATTTTAGTTCATTCTACATATGTTTAGTTTAAGATCATGAGATTCAAAAGTCCGTTATTTTCCTAAACTCCATGCCAAGTCAAAACTAGACAAACAAAGTTAAATGGAGGGAGTTCTTTAGTTTGTGAATAGAGAAAGGCTGGAATTTGGGACCAAAGGAAAGAGGCTGAAAGATAAAGCTAGTCATATTTTGGTTTAAGTACATTTTGCATATTGTATAACTGTAAGCCTGCAACTCTTTGGTGCTGCTATTTTTTGCGTTTTTTGGGTTGTTTTCCAAATCAATAGAAGGTCTGGCAGTACCTTGTACTAAAAATAATACTAGAGAGAGAACCAATATCTAAGTTGGACATAAACCTATGTATTGGCACGACAAGAACCGGATCACTTGGTCTCAATGCCTTCATCTTAAATACGCACCACTAGCCAGGCTAATGATTTTTTAATAGATAACCACTAAGCCAGACTTCATTGGCTTCTTTGTGTTTTTTTGTTAAGCAGCAGGAATACTAGTAGGAACTAACGCCCTCTGGCACAGATGCTAGTAAGAAAAATACTGATGTTTGCTTTGGACATAAAACCATACCTTGACAAAAGCCACAGGTCTTTGTCGTAGCCTCCTCCATTTAACTGATAACCACTAGGCCATGCTTTTTTGGATTTTGTGCTTTTCTATTGAGTTGGTGATGAAAAGAAGCAATATTGAAGAATGTGTTTCTTTAACTTATGTATGCTGGTTATTTGTCTTATGTTTTCTTGTTGCAGCCTAGATATCACAGTGTGAAGCATGTCAACCTTGAGTTTGCGCAGGATATTGAAGACAAGCAATTGGAAAACGTAAAAAGCAAGGTGAGACTCAGAAATTTGGGAAGTCACAAAAATTAGCATGTTTTCAAAGCCTTCTGGAGGTTTTGAAAATGTAAATATATATTTCCATTCAGTACAATTTCCAATGTGGAGGATGCCTCGTTTAATTAGCACCTCTGACTTATTTTTGACTAAGTATTTACATGATTACATCTACCTGGAGCCATTTCATAATCCTCAGAAGGCTGGAAGTGAGTCTTTCCTTGTTGTCTCAACAACTTGGGTGACCTCTGTATAGGGGTGTTAAAAAATGAGTAAACTATTCATATCTTACCATCTAATGAAAGTAAAGAAAGATTTGCCTAATCCTTGGTAATTTGAGGTTACAAATTACTTTTAGTATGTCCTGCATGGTACTATTTTTGCCACAGAAATTTGATTTTTACGTGGTATCATAAATCTGCAGTGTGGAGATTCCCTTTTAGATTTGGAGATTCTAAATCTAAATGGTTGTCAAAGGATCTCTGACAAGGGAATCGAAGTAGTGACAAATACTTGTCCCAAACTGAAGGTGTTTTCCATTTATTGGAATGTAAGGTATCTCAAGCTTCATCAATGCTCATTCCGAATTATTATATAGCTGATGCATGTCCAAATAGATTTAACTTTGTCACCTGCAATTTTTGGATAAATTTTTAGGGTAACAGATGTTGGCATTACTCATTTAGTGAAGAACTGCAAATCTGTGGTAGATTTGAACTTAAGTGGATGCAAGGTACATGAACCTCTAATGTGCTGTACATATGTTTAGTGATTACTTTATGAGCTTGTCTTACATTGACCTCCAGATGCACCGATTCATAGGTGTGAGACCATGGTGATTCAGTCTGTTAAAAGAGAGACGAGACAGACCTAAAATCTAATGGAAAGAATTTGTCTTGAAAGACCTACCATCTCTTTGAATTCATGCAGAGTTAGTGAAAAATAGGGTACAACGGAAGAAAAGAGATCCATATAAGTGAGCTTAAGGCTTAGTCACGGTAGTGCACTCACTTTTGATCCACAAGGAGTCTTTTAGTTTTATCCAATGTTTGTATGCTAGAGTAAACATAGAGAACTTCTAGTGTTAGAGAACCTAACCTTCTTATTTTTGATTGAGAACGGTCTAAATGGAGTGACATAGATAGCAATGATTGATATAGTTGATCCTAACTAGGCCGGGTCTGAGACATAATATGCTGTTATTGTTGTTGTATAAATTGGCTTCATCATCCTTCATAAATTATTATTCTTTTCTACAATTGCTCCAACATCCGTTTAGATATCAGGATATAAAAGACCCTATAAGCAAGCAGTATCCAAAAAGTGAAGAACGTAAACCGAAATATTAGAGCCTGTTTGGATCGACTTATTTTAAGTGCTTTTCAACTAAAATAGCTTTTAAGCATTTTTGTTGTGTTTAGGTAAATTAAAGAAGTGCTTTTAGGCATTTATGTCTACTATATGTTATCCTTTTACTATTCCTTGTCTAGATTGTTTTATCTTGAGCCGGGGGCCTATTAGAAACAACCTCTCTATCTCACCTCTGAGGTAGTGGTATGTTGTTGTTGCTTTTTGGCACTTATTTTTAAGTTAAAAAGGTAAAAATAAGCAAAGGTCATAAATTCTAACTTATGACTTTTGGTTTACAAGTCAAAAGCCATAAGCCCATCCAACAGGGTCTTAGTCTCTAAACAAAAGCCGCTAATCATCTACACAAGTAAGGGCATGGTGGATCTACCAAAAAGAAACCAAGACCATGGGGCTATTCCTCAAGTATACAGTGTCATTCTCGTCGCTTTTTGATGTTCAATTCCTCTCTGTTCAAACAACCCACATAACGGCTGAAGAAGCTACGTCCCATGACCAGAGTCCTCTCTTCCTTTTCCTAAAAGCCCAACTGTAAAACACTTCACTCTGCTTGGCACAACCCATTGTACTAAAAACCAGTTCCGGACCGTTAACCACGAAACTGTAGCCACATGACAATGCAGAAGGAGGTGATATGTCTTCTCTCGAATGCCTACACATGACACTACCTGACAAGTGTAATCTTTTGTTTCTTGGGTTGTCGTATGTCAAGATCACCTCCGTAGTTGCTAGCCACACAAAATATCACACTTTCTTACTCCTTCAGGATACCAATACCGATGAATGTTATATTTACTAAGTAAAAAGCAGATGATAGAAAGTGAACAGAGACGGAATCTCTGCTTAATCAGAAATATATTCTTGATCCTTGATAGGTTTAAAATTAGCCAAATACCTAGATAGCCCCTTAAACATGGCATCATTTGTCAAGTAGATACCTTAGCTTTCCAGTGACCATTAAGACACTTCTTTGTCTTATAAACACCCCGTTCGTGCGTACTGTGCATGACTAACAATCGTCATTGACGTGTCAAATAAACTATGAGACGATGAATCATGTAAAAGAAGTACGATAATGGAAAAAATTTCCCATCTCCCTACATCAGAACCCTCCCTTCTCCTTTGCATTTTTATTTTAGAACCATTTCTTCAAAAATATTTCTGAGCTCCAATAGTTAGAAATAGAGGAAAGATGGGAACTGGGAAGGACAGTGAACAGGGGAGCCGTTGTTTGTTGTTAATAGGTTTTCCAGCCAACAAACTTGTTGGGTTCCTCAATGGCAAGAGCCCATAAGTTGCCTTATAGAGGGACTTCAAGTGGATTGCCGGAGTTTGGTGTTTTGGACGACGATTCTGGCCAAAGGTCCTGATATTCTTCGTGGTACAGTTTGTGGTAAAAACTTAGGAAATGCGGTGAGTTTAAGAGCGTGAAAGGAAGTGAGAATTTACTGTCGGAAAACATGGATGGTCTGCGATCATTTTTCCGGCAGACCATGACTAAATTCGAGATTTCCGACTTTTCTTCTAAAAAATATAGAAGAATAGATGTGTTGCTTCTTGAAACCCCCCCCCCCCCCCCCCCCCCCCCCCCCCCTTCTTCTTTCAGTTTCCTGCCCTATTTTTATTTTAAATCGCCTGTCGTCGGCTTCTTTTGCATTGTTCACAGTTACTTCTTCTAGTAGCAGAAGTTTTTTGCCATGACAGCACTTAACCATAAGCTTATAAATGGTCTGGTCTACAAGTTCTTTCATTACTTATTTTGAAAATTTGAATGTTTATCAGCTAGGATTGGATAGGAGTGCAAGAGTTGGTAAATAATCTAAGAAATGTGAGGAAGAAAGATGTGGGTGAAAAGGACCAAAAAGACGCAGAGAAAAGCATTTTGCACGCTTAAATGTACGTGAAAAAAAACCCAGTATAGTTTCTGAGTCAGCCTGAGGTGTTTAAGAGACACAGTGCTGCCAGGAACAAGTGTCTAAATGGTGGCTAGCAAAGTTAGAGTGACTAACTGACAATTCGTTCAAAGTTTAAGGGTCTATCTAAGTATTTATCCTTCGAAACTTGAAAAGTATTATAGTAAAGTATTACTTGATACTTGATACTCTTGAAACACAAGTAAAACAAGCTCTTACTCTATCTAATGATAATATGATTTGACTAGAGCTCCATGCATCTAGGGCTTGATACTTATTGCAACATAACATGCGCTCAGAAGCTTTTTCTCCCTAAATCCAATATGATGCACAATATGCGCTACATTGACTAGAATTGTAATGTGCCCCTATTTACCATACATCAAGCTAATCAAATTTGCTCTTCAGATATACAAGTCAAATATGCTGAGATGTTTTTGTGAAGTTCACCTCAAAATGTTTCAATTTCTTCCTTTGCTTTTTTTCCCTTTCAACTGATAAGTATAACTATCCAATTCTTATTTTGCCTGACTGCTATCTCAGTCTGTGACTTCCACCTCCTTCATTCATTCTCTTTGTGCTGATACGCAGCCAGCAGGTGTTTTTCAACAGTTTAAGTTTGCAATGTGAAAACAAGTTGCACTTCTCATTATGGAAATCCTCTTACTTCCGTTTGATCCATACTCTTTCTGCTGAAGATTTTTCTCATTGTATTGATATGTTATGCAGAATATTACAGATAAAAGTTTGCATCTGGTTGCTGACAATTATCAAGAATTGGAATCGTTGAACATCACTAGGTTGGATATTTTCTCTCAGTCTGCACGAGATTATGTTGAGAGAGAAAAGAAAAAAGAAATAAAAGTCAAAGGAAACGTTGTTTCTAAATTTTCTGAATAACACATAGCATCTCTTGGGCATAAGGGTGCCCTTTTGTCACGACCCGGGACTACCCCTAGTCGTAACACAGTGCTTAGAGTCACAAGTGCCCCAACCTAACCCATGGCCTGGCATAAACACTACAAATACTATATAAACTGAATAACACTGTGTGGAAGCTAAAGTCCGAATGATATATGAATAATCAAAACCAATGTCAATGATAAAATCAAAAAGAAAATCCCTTAACATAACATAAAACTGAACGTCTACTGCCTGTCTGTAAGCCTCTATTAAGGTGAGTTGCTGGGACAAGCCCCTAGCTAACTCTAACTGTCAGAAACTGAAATAGAGAAAACAAATGAATTACTGATAACTAGTCCTCGAATGATGAGGACTCACCAACACAACTACTGAAGTGATGCTGGATCAAGCTAACCGCGATCGGGGTGCTGAATGTCCGAACCTGTATTATAAGACAATATAGTGCAAAAGAAAGTATGTTGTCACTACTTTGAATGTACTGCGCATGTGAGATATTTACTATGCTATATAAGATAGATATGCTGAAAGTGACATGATGACCTGAACATGGGACTGAAATCTATAAACTGATGCTATGACCAAGTAATAAACATGTAACACACTATAAGATGCTGAATAGACTGAATACAAGGTCAAACGGGATCTGGGACTAAACTGTGTGAGGTTTCTGTAATTGACATAGACCATGTGAGCAACATGGAATCCAATCTGTAACCCAAGTTGGGATGGTGTTCTATACCTTGCCATTGGTACAAACCATGATTGGCGTGAAGTCACTCATGCGTCCATTAGGGGCAAGGGATACACTCTCAACTGGCGAGGACCACGTAGTTTGGGACTTGGGTTATCTGAACCCTTGTCCCCTCGGTGCTAAGTACTACTCCCAACTGAAAGTAAACCGACATACTGAAATGCTCAACAATAATGGTATTCTCAAATTGAAAGATAAGTGTTTTATCTGAAAGCATTCTAAATCATGAAAACTGAAGAACTAAATATTCAACTAATAATGCATGGTATCCTAGGTTATCAGCTGTTCATAATCCGCCATCTCCGAAGAGTGCAACTACAACAACAAACCTAATGTATTCCCACAAATGGGGTCTGGGGAGGGTAAAATGTACGCAGTCCATACCACTACCTCCGAAGAAGTAGAGAGTGTTTCCGATAGGCCCCCGGTTCAAGATAAAGGACAATAAACAAAGTCGTAATAAAACATGAAACAGGATGGAATAACAGAAATAAGACACCCACAAAGTAATACTATACACTAACAAACCAAAGTCACCTACCACACCCAAACCTTCCTAACTAAAAGCTCCAACCTATGTACACAACCCTAAGACTACTAGCCCGGCTACAATAAAACACTCCTAACTATTGGCTACGATTCACCCACACGCACCAGCCTCCTAACTTAATTCGCATCCTCCATACCTTCCTATTTAGGGTCATATCCTTAGTAAGCTGTAACTGCTTCATGTCACGTCTAATCACCTCCCTCCAGTATTTCTTCGGCCTACCTCTACTCCGCCTGAAACCATCCAAAGCTAACCTCTCATACCTACGAACTAGGGCATCTGTGCCCCTCCTCATCACATGCCCAAACCATTTCAACCTCACTTCTTGCATCTTGTCCTCTACTGAAGCCACTCTCACCTTCTCCCGGATAGTCTCATTCCTAACCCTATCTCCCCTAGTAAGTCCACACATCCAACACAATGTCCTCATTTCCGCCACCGTCAACTTTTGAATGTGAGAGTTCTTGATTGACCAACACTCTGCTGCATACAGTATGGCCGGATGGACTGCCACTCTATAGAATTTGCCTTTAAGCTTGGGAGGCACCTTCTTATTACATAAAATTCCCGAGGCGAGCCTCCATTTCATCCATCCTGCCCCAATACGATGAGAGACATCCTCATCAATCTCTTCATTCCCATGAATCATAGACCCAATATGCTTAAAACTATACCTCTTACAAACAACCTAGGAATCCATCTTCACTACCACCCCGTTCTCCTACCTCAAGGCATTAAACTTGCATTTCATGTACTCCGTCTTGGTCCTATTCAACTTGAATCCTTTAGACTCCAGGGTTTGTCTCCAAACCTCCAATTTATCATTCCCCCCTCCCTCCTCGTACATCTTAGCAATCAAAACTACATCATCCGCAAATAGCATACACCAAGGCACCTCTTCTTGAATACGCCGCGTCAACATATCCTTCACCAAGGCAAATAAAAACGGGCTAAGAGTCGATTCCTGGTGCAACCCTATCAAGCTAGGGAAATGCTCTGACTCTCCTCCCGCCGTCCTCACTCAAGTCTTCGCTCCATTATACATGTCCCTAATCGATCTGATGTATGCTACTGGGACCCCTCTCACCCCCAAGCATCTCCAAAGAACCTCCCTAGGGACTTTGTCGTACGCCTTCTCCAGGTCAATGACATCATGTGTAAGTCCCTCTTCCTCTCCATATCTGCTCCACCAGTCTCAGCACCAGGTAAATTGCCTCTGTCGTCGAGCGACCGGGCATAAATTCAAACTTATTCTTAGAAATAAACACGATCCTCCTCAACCTCCGCTTGACCACCCTCTACTAAATCTTCATAGTGTGACTCAACAACTTAATACCCCTATAGTTGTTGCAGCTCTGGATGTCACCCTTGTTCTTATATAAAGGAATCATAGTACTCCATCTCCATGCCTCGAGCATTTTCACAATCTTGAAAATGCCATTAAACAATTTGGTCAACCACCTTAAACCTGCCCTACCAGTATATTTCCAAAAATCCACCGGTATCTCGTCAGGCCCCATTGCCCTACCCTTTCGCATCCTACGAATAGCCTCCCTGACCTCCTCAACCTTAAAACGTCTACAATAACTGAAATCACAACACTCCTCTGAGTGTTCCAACTCCCCTAACACAATGTCTCTGTCCCGCTCGTCATTCAAGAGTCTATGAAAATACAACTGTCATCTTCTCTTAATGTGAAGTCCTTCACCAGTACTCTGCCATCCTCCCCTTAATGCACTTCACTTGGTCGAGGTCACGATCCTTCCGCTCCCTAGCCTTAGCAAGCCTATACAATTTTTTTTCCCCGCTTCTCTCCTCTAATCCCGCATACAAGCTTTCAAACGCTGCTGTTTTAGCAACCGTAACTGCTAACTTAGCCTCCTTCCTAGCTAACTTGTACTCCTCCCTATTCACCCGCGTCTCTTTTTCATCCTTACTCTCAACCAACTTAGCATAAGCCCCCTTCTTAATCTCCACTTTTTTCTTAACTTCTTCATTCCACCACCAGTCCCCTCGATGCTGTCCAACCCGGCTCCTCGAGACACCCAACACCTCTCTAGCTGTCTCCTTGATGCAACTGGTAGCCCTATCCCACATACTATCCATGTCCCCTCTATATTCCCACACCCCCATTCCCGCCACCTTCTCCCCTATCTCCAACGCACTAATCGGCGTTAAGCCACCCCCACTTAATTCTGGGTCGACCCTCCCCGCCCCTTTTCTTCTTGCCATTCTTGATAACCAAGTCCATTACAAAAAGCCGATGTTGGGTCGAAAGATTCTCACTCGGAATTACCTTAAAATCCTTACACAACGCCCTATTCCTCTTCATAAGCAACAAAAAGTCAATTTGAGTTTTGGCTATCGAGCTTTGGAAGACAATCAGGTGATCCTCCTTCGAAAAGCTCAAATTCACTACCACCTACCCAAAGGCCCTTGCAAAATCCAAAAGAGCAACCCCCTCTTCATTTCTTTCCCCAAAACCAAAGCCTCCATGCACATCGCCACAACCTCTTAATAATACCCCGATGTGCCCATTGAAATCCCCTCCTATGACAATCTTCTCAAAGCTAGGCACGCCTCTTACCACTTCGTCCTAAACCTCCTAAAATCTCTTCTCCCCGTCCAAGCCCACTTGTGGCGCATAAACGCTACACACGTTCAGAGTAAACCCTTCAATGACCAACTTAATTGTCATCAACCTATCGCCGACCCTTTTAACCTCCACTACTTGCCCTCTAAGATCTTCGTCTACTAAGATGCCTACTTCATTCCTACGCCTCTCACTTCCTGAGTACCACAACTTGTACCCATCCATATCCCTAGCCTTAGACCCTACGCATTTGGTCTCGTGGACACATGCAATATTGATCCTCCTCTATCTAAGAATCTTCACAAGCTCTATAGACTTACCCTGAAGGGTTCCTATGTTCCACGACCTTACTCTCAACCTATCATCTCTTGCATCACGCCTACCTCTACCACCTCTTCCTCATTACCCCAAACCTGCCCTAACACCAGACCCTGCTCCCACTCCCAACCCTGCCCTCCCTTTTCCCCCACCCCTGAAACAGCCCCCAGCCCCAGCCCCAACCCCCTCGGACATGTCCCTATCCTACCATCAATCCCCAAAGCTACTACTCAAAAACAATAATAGAAAACAGAAGGCATAAACTAAGCACACTATGTGACCAAATACCTAAAACAACAAACAATAGCCACCAATACAAGAAAACAGACAGTCCCAACAAATTAAAAAAAAGTCAAGAGACAAGAAATAATGAGAGAAAATAAAGATCAAAGGTTAGAAGTCACCGGGATACGCTTATAGACAAGGTGCTCTTCTCTTGCATGCTTTGTTGGATTCCGGCAAATTGATGTAGAAATTGGTCGCTGAAATATTGTCGTTGGAGCTTCACCGGAATGTCGCCGGATCAAATTTGGTCAAGCAAAACCTGCTACTCTGGACACGCCGGAGTGATCATCGGCTGTTGTTAGATCAACCGACTCTCGCCTGTGGCCAGTGTGGCTCACTGACTATCGTCGTCGGAGTCAAGACGGCAGAAGCCTGATCTCCCCGACGAGAGCAATGGAAAGGGAGAAAAGGGGAAGAGAAAGAAAAAAGGGGAAAGAGAGAGACCAAATGGGAAGAGAGAGAGGGCGTACACTTACCTTTCGTCGACGCTTCTAAGCCGCCGCTGGCGTCGGAGTAGACACGGTCACGTCAAAGAAGACGTTAAAAGACGTTAGAGAGGAGGGCTCGAGAGAGAGACGTTTCAAGAGAGGGGAAATTATACTATCAAGAATGTAACAAGGAATTTTATAACTCAGGCCCCTAATAAAGAATTTATCAATATGATAGAGTTCTTGGTCATGGGGATGAAAAGATGCTCAAATTTATGGAAAAACATATATTCATGGATTAGTCAAAGCAAGAAACTGAAAACTAAAGGAATCCACACTTTTCATAGAAACCCTAAGCTTGAAGGGTGAATTAAACGTGAGAAATTAACTTTGGGACTCAATGGGTGAAAGGAAACCCATTGATGAAATCCCACATACCCGGAGAAGAAAACTTTAGTGAAGCCCTTGAATTTGGAGCTTGAAGAAGATGAACCCTAGTTATGCCTTGGAGAAGAGAAATCGCCTCTTTTCTTGTTTTCTCTCTATGTATCGGATGTTTTTGAGTGAGTGAGAGACTTAGGGTAATATTAAACTTAATAATCAACTTTGGAATAGCTTAAATGACGTAGTTTTAGTGTTAAAGGAGTGGAAAAAGACCAAAGAACTCTTTTAAAATCGTCTGAAAAGTTGTTGGAATTGGTCCCGACGACTCACGTGACAGCTCGTAAGGTCTGGCTACGAGTTGTGGCCCGAGTCGTCGCCCAAGCCTTGATTTTTGTTATCCTCTGCGTTGACCACGAGTCTCCCTACGACTCATTGGGTGACCTGACGACTCGTATTTGAATCGTCGTCACTGACAGCTTTGACAGTGCTTCCGATATCGGATTAACGAGCAATCGGATGTGTTGGAAAGATAATTCAAATATCTATCATTTGGTGGGTCTTGAGTTCAAAAACACTTCAGAACCTAGGAGTTATGCTCGTTTGAAGTTGACTATAGCAAGATTATTCATAGGAAATCAATCGGTCAGGGAGGTTTCAACTTGGCTATGAGCTAGGAGTTACTTGAGGCCTTAATACATGTTTAAATCACTTCTCATACTATCAAAACATAATGTTTGATTCTACATGTACTTGGAGCATGGATCTAATCTTAGCTTAAATTTTTGGGGTGTTACACTCTCTTCCCCTTGGGGTCATTCGTCCTTGAATGAAAACTAAGTAAGCTGAAGAGTTAGGAAAGAGCTGTAATCGCAACACTAAATTTCTAAGAGTTGAATATTGATATGACAACTAAGTTTATAGCTGAAACATAGATTGAACCGAACTCATGAATGCATGCTACGCCATGAGAATATCTGGGTAGCATGAGATGGAAAGAATTAATTAAGGTAAAACTATTACCTTACGTTGTAACTGAGTTTGAAGGGAAAAGATGGGAGTACTTGGTTATCGTATCTGTTTCTGCATCCCAAGTAGCTCCCTCAACTAGCTGATTCCGCCAAAGAACTTTTACTGAAGCAACCTCCTTATTCCTCAACTTACGAACCTGACGATCAAGAATCTCAATTAGGACCTCCTCATAAGAAAGACTATCTTTCACACCCATGTTATCTAAAGGCACAATCGATGTGGGATCACCAATGCAAATTTTTAACAAAGAAACATGGAAAATCTGATGTACTGATGCTAAGTCTGTAGGCAAATCCAACTCATAGGCTACATTGCCAAAACGACCCACAATCTTATAAGGACCTACATAGCAGGGATTGAGTTTCCCTTTCTTACCAAACCTCTTCATCCCTTTCACGGGTGAAACTTTCAATTAGACAAAATCACCAATAGCAAACTTAAGTTCCCTTTTCCTCACATCTGCATAGGAGTTTGGATGGCTCTGAGCTATTTTCAGCCCTTCTCTAATTAGTTGAACTTTCTCCATAGCCTCGTGAATTGAATCTGCCCCTATCAATGTAGCTTCACCAACTTCAAACCAACCAATAGGAGATTTACACCTCCTACCATAAAGTGCTTCGAATAAGGCCATTTGAATACTGGAGTGATAACTGTTATTATAAGCAGACTTGATCAAAGGCAAATGGTCATCCCAACTACCCTTGAAGTCTATCACGCATGCTCTCAACATATCCTCTAGTCTGAATGGTCCTCTCTGCCTAAGGCTGGCAACGAACCGGAACCGGTACTGCCGGATCGGTTTGACCAGAACCGGAACCAGTACCGGAACTGCCTTACCGAATTTGTTGCCGGAACCGGTGTTACCGGAACCGGAATACCGGATTTTTTGCTTCCAACGCACCGGTCCGTTGGTTACCGGCGTGGAACCGGTTTAGACCGGAATGATACCGGAATTGCCGGAGCTGGTAACGTTATGTACAGTTCTTGACAGTTTTTTTACCTTTTAATTTAAATTATATATATATTAACTTATATAATTTATATAATAAGTTAATATAATATTAATAAGTTTAAGTTCTTATATTTAAGTTAAGTTATATTTATATAATAAGCTAATATAATATTAATAAGTTTAAGTTATTATATTAACTTAAGTTTAAGTTAATATAATATTTTTAATAATTTAAAAGAGCCGTTGCTGCCAAGTGCCAACCAGTCCAGTTCCAAAATCTAAAATTCCAAATGACAAAAAAAAAAATAGTAACGGTCTTCAGTCTTCACGTCGCCGAACCGAAACCGGTCAACCGGAACCGGAATTACCAAAATTTTGGATGGTTCGCACCGGTACCGTATTTCGGACCATTGGGTACCGGTATACCGGTACCGTTGTGTTACCGGTACCGGAACGTCACCGGAAACGGGGTAAACGGACCGGAACGGAATTTTTCAGTTCCGTTGCCAGCCTTATCTCTACCTGACCATCTGTCTGCGGATGAAAAGCCATACTAAAATGAACTTGGGTACCAAGACCCTTTTGAAAAGTCTTCCAGAACTGGGAGGTAAACTATGAACCCCTATTTGAAATGATGGTCAAAGGAACTCCATGCAATTTCACCAACTCCCTAAGATAGATTCTAGCATAATCCTCGGCTGAATTTGTAGTGTTTACCGACAAGAAATGGGTTGACTTAGTCATTCGGTCCACGATAACCCAAATAGAATCATGATGTCAACGAGTACAAGGCAACTCTGTAATGAAATCCATATTCACCATTTCCCACTTCCAAGTAGGAATACTGATATCTTGAAGCATACCACCAAATCTCTGGTGCTCGACCTTAATCTGCTGGCAATTTGAACACATAGCCACAAATTCTGTGATATCCTTCTTCATTCCATTTCACCAATAGACTGCCCATAGATCACGGTACATCTTAGTAGGTCCTGGATGAATAGAATACTGAGAACTGTGAGCTGTGAGCTTCTGTTAGCATCCGCTATCTCGTATCATCCACATTTGGAACACATAGTCTGCCCTGACAACGAAGAACACCATCTCCCCTTGAGAGAAAACCTCAACCTTCTGACTCTGGACTGCTTCTTTCAACTTGCGCAAAATAGGATTACTATCTTTCTTTTTTATCACCTCAGCTATTAACGGAGATTCTGATCCATTCTGAATTAGGATATTACCTCCGACAGAATCAACCAAGCGAACTCCCAGCCTAGCAAGCTGGTGAACCTCGCAAACTAATTCTTTCGTCTCATCCTCTATATGAGCAACACTTCTCATAGACAACCTACTAAGAGCGTCAACCACAACATTGGCTTTACCCGAGTGGTACAAGACACTCATATCATAATCCTTCAACAACTCTAGCCATCTCCTCTGACGAAGATTTAGATCTTTCTGACTGAACACATACTGAAGACTCTTGTGATCCGTGAATACATCAACATGAACCCTATAAAGATAATGTTTCCAAATCTTTAAGGCGAAAACCACTGCTGCCAACTCAAGATCATGAGTCGGGTAATTTTCTAATAAGGCTTAAGCTGTCTAGGGGCATATGTTATAACATTGCCATGTTGCATCAACACACAACCAAGGCCAACTCTGGAAGCATCACAGTAAACCATAAACCCATCTGAATCGAGTTAAAACTGGAGCGGAGGTGAGTCGAGTCTTCAACTCTTGAAAACTCTTCTCGCAAGAATCGAACCACTGAAACTTGACATTCTTCCGAGTCTATCTGGACATATGGAAGCAAGAGAGGAAAATCCCTTAACAAACTACCTATAATAACCATCTAAACCCAAGAAACTCTTGATGTCTGATGGAGAGACGGGTCTAGGCCAATTCCTAACTGCTTCAGTTTTTTGAAGATCAACTTGAATGCTCTCATCGGAAATAATATGACCAAGAAATGCTACCGATTTCAATCAGAATTCACACTTGCTGAACTTAGAGAAAAACTGACGATCTTTGAGAGTCTGCAAGACCATCCTCGGATGGTCTGCATGTTCATCCTCAGGAGAATAAACGAGGATGTCATCAATAAAGACAATGACAAACATGTCCAAGTACTGCTTGAACACCCTGTTCATCAAGTCCGTAAAAGTTGCCGGAGCATTCGTTAATCCAAAAAACATAACAACAAATTCAAAGTGACCTTACTGAATTCTGAAGGCTATCTTCGAAATGTCTCGTTCTCCGACTCCGAGCTGATGATAGCTGGATCTGAGGTCTATCTGAGAGAAGCATTGGCACCCTGAAGTTGGTCGAACAAGTCATCAATCTTTTGAATGAAATACTTATTCTTGATTGTGACTAGGGGTGGCAATTTCAGCCCATATTTGTGAAAAGAGTCCATTTAACCCATATCTAGTGAATTGGATCACTCATATTTCAAATGGTTAAATATGGACTTCAATTCATTTTAAAAGCTTATACAAATATGGACAAAATGGGTAAAATATGGGGTACCCATTTAAACACAGAGATCACCCACCTATGCTTAAAGTTTCAGTTTTTTTTCTTTTCTAGTTTCTTTTCTTCTTCTTTTTTTCTTTCTTTTTTCCTTTAATTTGCTTTTTTTCTTTTTCATTTTTTTATTTTTTTACTCATTCCTTATAAATTTTTTTTTTCTCATTTTTCATCTATTTTTTTATTTTTATTTCTTTTTTCTTTGTATTCTTTTTTTTTTCGCTTTCCCCTTTCTCATTCTTATTTCATTATTCGCATTCGCTTGAGACCTACATGAGTTAATAAATATAAGCTTCTAATTATCCCATTTAGCCTATATAATTCATAACATCTCTTATCAATTAAATATAATCCATAGTCTCACTCATTTATTATTATTTTTTTCTATCTTTTATTTCTCTTTTTTTTTTCTTTCTTTTTTCTTTAATTTACTATTTTTTTCTTTCTTTTTTCTTTAATTTACTTTTTTTTCTTTTTCATTTTTTCCACTTATTTTTTACTCGTTTCTTACACTTTTTTTCTTTCTTCTTTTTCATCATTTTTTCCTTTTCAATTTTATTTCTTTGCATTCTTTTTTTTTTGTATTTTCGTTTCCCCCTTTTTCATTCTTGGTTCGTCATTTGTCATTTTTCTTATTTTTTTATATTCTTTTCCTCATTTTTTTGTCATTGCATTTTATATTTTTTTACTTTAAATTTATTTGTATCATACTATATATTTCAAATAAATTTATTATTTGTATTTGAATAGTTTAGTTGTCAATATGTGCAATTTATCATTTGTATTTATATACAAATAAGTATATGAATTAAAATCAACATGGGTTGTGGTGCAGTGGATGGGGCTGCTCCACCCTTAACCAGAAGTCAAGGGTACGACCCTGGTTATGGAGAAAACTCTGTTGGGAGCGCTGCCACCTTAATGGGCCCTGCAACGCCTGATCCGGATTAGTCGGGGCTCCAATGCAGGCACCGAACACCGGATGAAAAATAAAAAAAAAGTATATGAATTAATTGTATTTTCTTGAGATTAAAATATATATGGCTGAGGATCCACATAGCCCTCAAATTATAAATGTTGGGCGAATATAAATCAATATGTGCTTATGGTATTTTCCTTTTCATAAAAAAAGAAGGAAACCAAAAATAGAAAAAAAAAAGTAGAAAGAGAGGTAGAAGTTGGAGATAGAAGAGAGAAAAAAGCGTAAAGAAAGAATTGAAGAAAAAAAATACAAAAAAAAATCAAAAAGAAAAAATAATGAAAAAGGAGAAAAGGAAAAAGAAAAAAGATGATGGTGAAAACAAATATACTGAGTGGTTACGATATTTTAGTCACCATCCATAATTTGTACTCGACTTAACCATGTTCTTCGAAAATAAAAAAAATATAAAACATAAAATACAACCAAAAAAGAAAAAAATGAGAAAGAAGTAAAAACAAAAAAATAAAAAATAGAAAAAAAGGAGACTAAAAACGACAAGGAAAAAAAAGAAAAAAGAAAGAGAAACAAAGGGTAGAGGGTAGAGAGAGAAAAAAGAAATGACAAAAAAATGAAAAAAGAAAAAAGAAAACTAGAGGCTACATATAGAAGAGAGACAAAAAAAACTAAAAAGAAAAAAGTAAAAAAAAAAGAAATGGAAAAAAAGTCAAGTTGATATGATATAGAAGTTTTAAGTTTTTGACTTAGGAGTTAAAGTGGGTTGAAATCATTTTTACCCAATCCATATTTGACCAAATCCATATTTATCCATATTTATATGGGCGGATTGCAATCCAAACCATTTTTGCTCGATCTATATTTAACCCGTCCAAATCCAATCCAATCCAATCCGCCCGTTTGCCACCCCTAATTGTGACTTTGTTCAATTGAATAGTCGATGCATATTTTGAGAGAATCATTTTTCTGGCATATGAAAAAAGCTGAACCACCCCATGGAGAGATGCTAGGCTTGATAAAACCCTTGTCTCAAAGGTCTTTTAACTACTCTTTCAATTCCTTAACCTCGGCTGGAGCTATTTTGTAGGGCAGAATTGAGATAGGCTAGGTATCTGGATTGAGATCTATTCCGAAATCAATTTCCTGTTCGGGAGGAACTCTGGGCAGATATTCAAGAAATACTTTTGAAAATTCATTTATCACAGGAACTGACTCAAGAGTTGGGGTCTCGGACTTTGAATCCTTAATCCGAACAAGATGATAGATGCACCCTTTTGAAATCATTTTTCTAGTCTTAAGGTAAGAGACAAACCGGCCTATAGGCGTTGAGGTACTACCCTTCCAATCTATGAGTCTTATTTGGAAATTGAAACTGGACTACTCTCTTTCTACAATCAAGTAAGACATAGCAAGACTGTAGCCAATTCATGCCAAACATGATATTGAAATCGGTCATGCCTAACTCTACAATATTTATTGAGGTGACTTTCTGAGAAACTGTGATAGGACAGTTTCTGTATACCCGTCTAGCTATGACTGAATCATTAGCTGGAGTAGAGATTGAGAAAGCATTTGAGAGGATTTCAGGACTGACGTTGAAGTCTACTGCTATATAGGGAGTCACGAAAGAAAGTGTGGCTCTGGGATCTAACAATGCATAGACATGAATATGAAAGATCTGTAATGTACTAGTGACAGATCTAGAGGGTTCTCTTGATCCTGTCGAGTCTGAAAGGCATAGAACCTATTCTGATGCTGTTCGCTAGCCGCACTAAATGAGGCACCCTATTGAGTCGGGTGACCTACTGGAGCTGCTGAAGATGTAGCCTGAGTGCGCCCACTGATATCACCTCTCTTAGTTGATGGATAATCTTGAAGCCTGTGATCCATCTTTCCATAACCAAAGCACCCATCCTTACTATCAAACATTCTTCGGATGTTTTTTCCCACACTTCTTACAAGTTGGGAAAGTACGACCACCGGAAGCACTAAAATGAGACTTAGAGCTTAGTGCTCTACCTTTCTGATCCTGGGTTTGGGAGACGGAACACTGGCAGAGGATGCTGTTGGGGCTGAAGATCTTTAATGAAACTCAGAGCTATTACCACCACCCGACTTCTGTTGATAATAATCAAAGTTTCCTGTTCTAACTCCTTTATTCATATTCTCTCTCTCTCTTTTTCCTTATGTCCATCTCCTTGACCAACATTACAGTCCTACACTCCTTGACTACATCTCAGAAACACCCCATACAAACTTACCCATATGGGTCCTGGAATCAACAATCATTGTCGGAGCATACTTAGAAAGTTGAGTATGCTTTGAGAGAATACTCTTTGACACTCATGTTGCCTTGCTTCAAGTTAATGAACTCTTGAACCTTGGCTTCTCAACTCTAGTAGGAAGAACCTATCTAGAAAGGCGGCAACAAACTCGACCCATTTCACTGAACCTGCATCTGCACCTCTATCCTCCTTCCACTACTTAAACCAAGTATGAGCTACTTCGTTCAATTGATAAACGGCTAAGTCAACACTTTCGACCGGAGTGACACCCATGATCTCAATAACCTTCTGGATATGAACTCGTGCATATCCTCCTCAAACTTAAAATCGTGGAACTCGGGAGGATTCATTCGAGTGAAGTCCCGGACTTTAGCTGCTGCTATGGTACCAATAGGATTGACCGGGGCAACAACCTACTGATTAGCCTGAGTAGTCATGGCCGAAGCTAGCACCGTGAAGGAAGCCTTAAACTCAGCATGAGACTTGCTCATTCAAAGGGTCTGAGGGGACGGGTGGTGCTTGTTGGTTTCTGTTTTTGTTTTCATTTCTTCTTCTGTTGCTCTTCTAGGAGGCATTTTCTGTAAACGCATAGAGTACGAGTTAGAAGAAAGTTTTAATAGAGTTCACACTCTATTGCACGATATGAGCATGAAAAAGGTGAAACTTTTCCTAAAACGTTTCATAGTCACTCGCTCATAAGTGTGGCACGCTTCACACCCATAAGTAAGACTCTACTTAACGCGCCTTTCAGACACCCTGGGACACTTTAAACCTTGTGCTCTGATATCAAGTTTGTCACAATTTGAGACTACCCCTAGTCATAACACGGTGCTTAGAGTCACAAGTGACCCCAAGCTAACCCATGGCCTTGCATAACACTATGAATACTGTATAAACTAAATAACAGTGTGCGGAAGCTAAAGTCTGAATAATATATAAATAATCAAACTAAATGTCAGTGATAAAATCAAAACGAAAATCCCTTAACATAACATAAAGCTGAACATCTACTGCCAGTCTGAAAGCCTCTAGTAAGCTGAGCTGCTGGGACAAGCCCCCAACTAGTTCTAACTGTTTGAAACTGAAATTGAGAAAACAAATAAATACTGATAACTAGTACTCAAAACCAAACACAACTGTTGAAGTGATGCTGGATCAAGCTAATCGTGATCGGGGTGCTGAACGTTCATTATAAGACCATATAGCGCAAAGGAAAGTATGCAGTCAGTACTTTGAATGTATTGAGCATGTGAGATATTTACTACGCTATATAAGATGAACATGCTGAAAGTGACATGATGACCTGAACATGAGATTGAAATTTGTAAACTGATGCTATGACCAAGTAATAAACATGTAACGCTATAAGACAAGGTCAAACGAGATCTGAGACTAAATTGTGGGAGGTTTTTGTAACCGACAGAGACCATGTGAGTAACATGGAATCCAACCTGTAACCCAAATTGGGAGGACGTTCTATACCTTGCCAAGGGAACGAACCATGATTGAGGTGAATTCGCTCATGAGCCCATTGGGAGCAAGAGAGACATTCCCGACTGGCGAGGACCTCTTTTAACTTACGGTGACACGTAATTTGGGACTTGAATTATTTGGACCCTTGTCTCTTGGTGCTAAGTATTACTCCCAACTGAAAGTAAACTGATATACTGAAATGCTCAGCAATAATGATATTCTCAAACTGAAAGATAAGTGCTTTATCTGAAAGTATTCTAAATGATGAAAACTGAAGAACTGAATATTCAATTGAAAATGCATGGTATCCTAGGTGATTGGGTGTTCATAATCCGCCATCTCTGAAGAATGCAACTAATCATGGCAATTTTATAATCTGAACGTAATAAGAAATTTCATAACTCAAGTCCAAAATCAAGAATGTACCAATATGATGAGAGTTCATAGTCATGAGTATGGAAAGATGCTCAAATTTATGGGAAAACATATATTCATGGTTTAGTCAAAGCAAGAAACTGAAAGCTAAAAGAATTCACACTTTTCATGGAAACCCTAAGCTTGAAGGGTGAATTAAACTTGAGGAATTGAGTTAACTTTGGGACTCAATGGGTGAAAGAAAACTCATTGATGAAATCCCACATACCTGGAGATGAAAACCGAGGTGAAACCCTTGAATTTGGAGCTTGAAGAAGATGAACCCCGGTTATGCCTTGGAGAAGAGAAATTGCGTCTTTTCTGTTCTTCTCTATAAGTGTCAGATGTTTTTGAGTGAGTGAGAGGCTCAGGGTAGTATTAAACTTAATGACCAGCCTTGGAATAGCTTAAACGACATAGTTTTGGTGTTAAAAGAGTGGGAAAAGGCCAAACAACCCTTTTAAAATCATTTGAAAAGTTGCTAGAATCAATCCCGTCGACTCACGTGACGTCTCGTAGCGTCTGGCTACGAGTTGTGGCTTTAGTTGTCGCCTAGGACTTGAATTTTGCTATCCTCTGTGTTGACCACGAGTCACCCTACTACTCATAGGGTGACCTGACGACTTGTTATGTCTGATTTGTTGTCACTGACAACTTTGATAGTGCTTCAGTAGAATGACCATAATTTTTTTCTCCAATACCGTATTAACGCACAATTGGATGCGTTGGAAAGATAACTCAAATATCTATCATTTGGTGGGTCTTGAGCTAAAAAAAATACTTCAGAACTTAGGAGTTATGCTCGTTTGATGTTGACTATAGCAAGATTCTTCACAAGAAATCAATTGGTAAGGGAGGTTTCAACTTGGCTATGAGCTAGAAGTTACTTGAGGCCTTAATACATGTCTAAATCATTTCTCATACTACCAAAACATGATGTTTGATTCTACATGTACTTGAAGCATTGTTCTACTCTTAATTTGGGTTTTCAGGGTGTTGCACCTTTCTTGGCTTTAGGCCTTTGTCTGTGGGACTTTGAATTAAAAGGGACAAATAAGTTTGTCAATTAAGTGGGGGTTCCTTCAAGTTTTAAAAATTAGGTAAAAAGACAAAAAATTTAGTTTTTCTTTTAACATTTTTGCTCAACAACTCGGAACCAAATAAATCAAGTTAATAAAGTGACCAAAATAGGTCATCTATTTAATAAGTTACCAAAATAGGCTAAACATAATAAATTATTACGTTTTTCACTTTTTTTTTAACGGCCAACTAACAGAGTTGACTTTTTGATAAAACGTAATAAATTATTACGTTTTACAATTTTTTTTTGTAAAATGTAATAATTTATTTCGTTTTATTAAAAAAATATGAAACGTAACAAATTGTTATGACTTATACGAAAATTTAAAAAAAATTAATCAGTGTTTTGTCACATCACCGCTTTTATGTCTACTTTTTCTGAAAACTGATAAATCGTAATAAAACCTACGATTTACAGTTTATACCCTCCACCAACTAACATGGCATTATATTAAGCCATTTGTTTCTTTTTTTTACTGGTAAGTTTGATTAGTGTTATCGATTACATTTTTATACCTGCAGTAGGAAATGTTTTCGTGCAACAATTCTTCAAAAGATCATTGATTTGAAGAACTTTCCATTTCAATTACAGTAAATCATGCCTTGTCCACAATGGCCAACACAAATGATCGGATAAATTATTGAAATTTTCACGGTGCATTACTAATAAAATTGAGAAAGAGAAGGAATTCGAGGCCATCAAATAACATCAACAACATGATTTGATTCCGAATCGTAAAGGGGCTGTTGCTCATCGGACATACGCCTACAGTTGTTCATGGTGGCCAAGAGCTGATACGGTGAACGATCGGTGCTAAGCCACTGATCCACATTGAACAGTTGTTGGCTGCATCGTTTGTGGGCTCCTGTAGAAGTAACTTCCACATAGTTACAAAACCATGGTATAAAGTGTAAATCGTAAATTTTTATTACGATTCGTCAGTTTTCAGGAAAAGTAGACATAAAAGTGGTGATGTGACAAAACACTGATTAATTTTTTTTGGAGTTTCGTGTAAGTCATAACAATTTGTTACGTTTTATATTTTTTTTGATAAAACGAAATAAATTATTACGTTTTATAAAAAAAATTGTAAAACATAATAATTTATTACGTTTTACAAAAAGTCAACTCCATTAGTTGACCGTTAAGGAAAAAGTGAAAAACGTAATAATTTATTACGTTTAGCCTATTTTGGTAACTTATTAAATAGGTGGCCTATTTTGGTCACTTTATTCATAACTTGGCTTATTTTGGTTCCGAGTTCCTAAAAAGGTTGTCTCAACAACTATCAAAGTTGTTCGACAACTTTGCAAAGTTATTTGACAACTGTGCAAAGTTGTTGGACAACTTTGATAATTGTTGGGACAACTAATGCAGTACAACTGTCCCAGTTGTTTAAACGACTTTATCTTTTTTAACTTAATAATATTGTGGGACCCACTTGTCACATTTATTTAATTAAAGACTTGAGAGGGTCTTTCAGCTCATTTTTCTGTATGTTGTAGGGGTGATGATCTAATATAAGTCTCCCTTTATCTAAGAAAGATACTTATTATTGAGTATTTGAGAGTGTTTCTATAATCGTTCAGTTTCCAAAAAAAGAGTATTTTCTGATTGTTTGGTCTTTACAACCCTTTTGACTTTTGAGAAGTAATAGCTACGATTATGTGTTCTTTATTGTACTGATTTTGTTAGATGTGATTAGGTGCATCAAGATTACGGATTCTGGTTTGCAGCGGATATTGCTGAACTGCTCTTCTCTTCAGAATTTGAACCTTTACGCCCTTTCCACGTAACCACTTGTTTCATTATAATATAACTGTCAAAAAATATGTTCCATTTATTTCATATTGTGTGCGAATGCACCTTTTCTACCACTCAAATGAATACCATAAATTTGCTTATGTTTGAAACTCAGGCAAGCTGCTTCCTTTCTTGCAGCTTAACGGATGAAGCTTATAAGATGATATCTCGTTTGCCTCATCTTAGATTCCTGGATCTCTGTGGTGCTCAGGTATAATCTTCAGCATTTTCTTGAACTTTTTTTCATAGGTTATGCTATTGCTTTGTGCAATAGCGAAACTGTTAAAAGTGACATTGCTATTAACCCAAGTTCTTCTTCAGAATCTGACGGATGATGGACTTTCTTGTATAGCGATGTGCAAAAACCTGGTCTCTCTCAATTTGACATGGTATGTAACTAAGTATGTTTTCATTTTCTCCGGGAACAAAAGGAGATACAATTGCATGTTATTGGGCTGATATATATATATTCACATTGACAGGTGTGTACAAGTCAGTGATGTTGGGGTCATAGCAATTGCTCAAGGCTGCAGGTCTCTTGCCTTACTAAGGTGAATTTGGACCCAGTATTATCACTAAAATAGGAAGACCAAAGTAACCTTTGCTAATTTACTTCAACATCTCCACAAAATTGACAAGTATCCTATTCTATGAACTAATTGAGACAGATATATTTGGATATTCCCAAGGTTTGTTGTAGTCATTGGGCCTCCAGCTTAAGCAGTTATAAAACATAGTATAGCTGATTCCTATTGACTGCAGATTTATTTGCAATTTCATTAATGAACTGGTGGACTATTTTTGTAATGACTTAATACGTGACCTTCCAGTGAACTGACTGCTCTATTTTATTTAATTTCTTTATATGTTGTTACTGCAGTTTGTTTGGGATACTTGGGGTCTCTGACAGGTGCTTGGAGGTGCTTTCTAGCTTCTGCTCAAATACACTTAAAACCCTTGATGTAAATGGGTGCATCAATATAAAGGTACATAATATCTTTAGAATCTACAGCCATGCTATCACCTTTGTTTCCTAGAATACAACAACAACAATAACATACCCTGTATAATCCCACAAGGTGGGGTTGGATGTACGTACCCTAGTCTCAAAATAAGAGTAATCAAAGAAGGAACAAATAAAGCACATGTACTAGTAAAATCGGAGAATAAGATCCTATATTAAATACTAACTAATACTACAAAATGGGGAGATGAGGAGAGGAGACTAGCCCCCCTGCCTCTACCACAAAAGGTCCTACTACACTCGGCTACCTATGCCCTAATCCTCAGCCTCCATACTTTCCTATCTTGGATCATGTCCTAAGTAAGCTGAAGATGTGTCATATCCTGTCTAATCACTTTGTCTAATCACTTCCCCTGTTCTTCGTCAGCCTTAGCCATCTGTTATAGCTAGCCTCACTCCTTACTGGTGCATCCGAGCACCTCCTCTTGTTCGATGCGGAGGCCACTCCCACCTTGCCATGTACTACTTCATTCCTTATCCTATCTCTCATAGTATTCCCATACATCCATCTGAGCATCCTCATCTTTGCTACCTTCATCTTTTGAACGTGTGTGTTCTTGATTGGCCAACACTGATCCATATGATTATGTAGGTCTAACCACCACTATGTAGAACTTGCCTTTAAGCTTTGGTGACACATTCTTATCACACGGTACCACGGTACCAGGCTAGCGACAACATCGTTAATCTCTGTGCGTCCTTTGTTTCCTTGAGCCGGGGGTCTATCGGAAACAGTCTCTCTACTTCTTTAGAGGTAGTGGTATGGACTGCGTACACTCTACCCTCCCCAGACCCATGATGTGGGAATATATTGGGTTTTTTGTTGTTGTTGTTGTTGTAAAATCACATGTGATAAAGTAGGAAAACTGCTGGATCATGCTATTTAGCGATTAAAAGCCAAGCCTTTAAATATGGTTTGCCCAGTAGGTTTTCTAAGTTTATTACTTGGTCAGCTGGAAGTCCTGCTCTTCCCTTATGCCCTTGCACATTTTCTCATATTTCTCCTAGATTCATATGATTTTCTTGATTTTCTTACTGTTGGTCCATCTTGGTATATTATTCTATATCTTGAGTTGGGGGTCTACGGAAACAACCTCTCTACTTCCTCGGAGGTAGCGGTATGGACTGCATACATTTTACCCTCCCCAGACCTCACTTTGTGGGAATACACTGGGACTGTTGTTGTTGTCTTACTGTTGGTCCATTACTATGTAGAATCGCAACCGTGATCAGCTGCTTAAGTTATTCCCGAACCTGGTGTGCTTCAAAGTGCACAGCTAAGATGTGACTTGTCAAGGATTTCATCTACTCTTCCTTGGTGAGTATCTCAGCTAGCACAACGTGATTGAACGAAACTGATCCCAAAGTTCTAATGGATTGCGATGAGCCCTTGATTTATTGTCAACAGGAGAGAATGAATCAATGGTGGAATTGGTTTACCTGCTTCTTACGAAAGATAAAACAGGGCAATTCAGCATAGTTTTTGTGCTACTTAGTTTCCTCTTTCACTGGCAAAGATTTATTTATTCCTTATACGCTCATTGTTATGGTCATCTCTTATGCGATCCAGGTTGCTGTATTTTCTGCAAATCTATTTGCTTAGCATGGGTCCGTGGCTTTACTAATTTCTGAACTTTAAGCGCTTCATTAGCTACATGTTTTATGTAGATTAATGTAAATCTTTATTGGAGAGGATGTATATTGTTACAATGATATTGGTAATTCCTTTTTTTTTTTTTCTTGTTTGGGGTTGTGTGTGGGGTTTGGGGTGGGTGGGTGGGTTAAGGAGTCTGAAATTAGTAGTGGAAAGGTGTCATTTACTCACCATTTATCTGTAAGAAGTTGGGCAAACACGAAAGAGTTGACATCTTTTACTTCTACCAAACAATAAGAGTGGAAACCTAATCAACAAATACCTATTGGAATAAATTCCTCCCCTTGAACCAACTATTGTGTCATTATAGTGTATGAGTATTTGTGCGTGTATTTTATGTGTTCTTTTTTCTTTTTTGCTCGTTTCTCTTTATTGATGAATACATACATGTCTTTTCCCCCCGTCTTTATTGATCTGTTGTGGTTCATATCTGAAGCTGAAAGATTAAGGTCTTTTTGTTCTTTGTTTAGTGAATGTATTAATCTTCTCTCATCTGAAGCTGAATTTCTCTGGGTATTTTAGTGTGAACAAGTACCATTTCTTCTTCCTGGGAATTGAGAAATTCATCCCACCTCCCTCACGATGTGTTCACTTGCCAGTGGCAGGACAATTGTGTTTCTCTTCAAATTGGTGTTAGTACTGTTTGAGTGGCCATTGTAATCGAATATTTCCTGAAAGACAATAGTGAGAAAACATGACAAGCTTGAATGTGGATTGTCATACTATTATTCATAATATAAAAGACTTGAAGTTCAGAAAATAAAAAAACACAAGTATCTTTTACCAAATCATGCTCATCACAACACATATCTGGAGTGAATGTAGGTAGCAACACCAGATTGTCCATAGCAATTGTAAATGACAGCAAGTCATAGAAAACACAGAACTGGATTGGTGTTAAAGATAGCAGAGCTATGCTGTGAAGAGAGTTTTTCTACTTAGATTTCTATTTTACTTGTCACTTTTGACATATCAAACAAAGTTAGATTTGTTATAAATGTATTTACATTATAGTGAATGTCTATCAAGATTTAGTTGATATCTATCAAGATTTGAAGTATCTGTCTTTTAGTGAGAAACTAGGAATAAATTTCCCCATAAATAGAAGGGCTACCTTCATTGTAAATCACTCCTCAAGGATCCTCTATCTCTCAAGAGAAATAAGAATTACTCTCTTTATACTCTCTATTCTTCTTTGTTCTTAGTTATTTTATAACACATTATCAGCACAAGTCTCTAACCAATTGAGATTATTTGCTATCAAACTCAGGTATGTGTAATACCACGATAAGTTCTTGTTAGAAAAAATTGAATGGGTCGAATGAAATATGCGATATGTGCCTTTTTGCCTTTCAGATTTACTTAAACATGAGTCATGTTACATAATATTCTGTTCACGAGACTCTGCCACTGCCAAACAAGATGAGATTATAAATCTAAAGGTAATTTCAAAGTTAGATTATTACGTAAACATTTATACAACATTAAATACTATATACACATGAAAATATAAAGTATGTGTTGTTTAGTTCTTTAATGTGAGACGCTTTTGTAGTTGTGTACAAATATCCTTCATCTCTTTTAATTCAACTGCTTTTTGTAATAATAACAATGTACCATATCGTATATTTGCGTATTACGTGCAAAATAATTTTGAACGTTTAAGTGGTATCAATGTACATTTTTTTGTCTACTTAATGAATTGATAAAAAAAAATGAAAGTTAAATTATTGGTAGATACATTTACATTAAATTGAGCACTTAATTATTACATCACACATCATAGTACATGACTATATGACTGCCTTGTTAGAAGCTTGTTTTTAAACAAAAGCAACTGCAAAAATGACCACATAGTGATTAAAGAATCACACAGGGATACTAGTACAACTTACAAGCAGAACAAAGATTATAACTCTCTTAAAAAAACAGTATTACATATAAGATTATATGTTTGTCTTATGTTATTTGTCTTTTACTACTAATGATATAATTATTGTTGGATTTGAGAAAAAATAATTGGTTTGAAACCATTTATGTTTTAAATTTATTCCTCAAGAATAATATTATCAAAAAGGATTATAATATGTTGGGTTCAAGTTCCATCGATTTATGCCTGAGATGTCTTTATATGGATAAGATATTGAGTTTGAATTGACTCAATACACCATATTGATTATATTATGATGACTAAGGCAATATTTGATGAAAAATCACGATATCCCATTGATATGCTCCATGAAGTGAATATGGTAGTAATATATGATGAATCTGAAAGTTGACAACTTGCTCCATTCTTAAAGTGAATGTAGTAGCAGTGCATGTCTTAAAGAAGACAAGTGATGATATTTTCACATACTTGTGATTATAATTAAAGATATGTAAGAGAAAATTTCTCTAAAACCATATGTATGCCTCGATTTGCTCCTGAAGTAGCAATATCACGAAAGAGATTATAAGCTATCAAAATTTGATAGATTTAAGGAACGATTATATTCCACTCCTGGGGAATGAGAATATCGATTGTTTCAATACAAACGTGCACTTGATTGTGGTGATATCATAACTCACTTCCGAAAGAGGCAAAATAATTGAGAAGAGTTATTTTGAAATCTACTTCTGAAGTAGTAAATTCAAAAATTTATTCATGTTTACTAAAAGTAAAAAGACACATGTCATGGTAAATTTGGAGTTTACTAGTATAAAAGTTCATAAATTGACATGAACGATTGCTACATTCCAAAAATGCACATATTGAGTATTAGACATATGTTGAAGAAATAGAAGATTCTTCAAGAATTGTTTATGTTGCTTGTTCTCATGACAAGTTGGTTGGACCAACTAATGTTGGGATTTGATCCCTCAAAATCTGAAAAATATAAAAGGTGAATATGGGTTCGTTCACCTATCATGTGATATGTTGAAGAGATGCATCAATAAGATGATCACATGTACATTCATTGTCAACCTGCAGTTTGACATTCATAAAGTTGTTTGCTCAATAAAATTGAGTTAAGAACATAATTTTCAGATTGTATAATCAAGACAATTCATCTTGATGATGGTGGTTTGACATTGAATGCCTTTGATAAATAGCTAAACCATTACTAATGAGAACAAAGCTTCATGTGTTGGTCTGAAATATGATATGTTGCATACAATGACACTTGTATGCATTAGATCAATAAATTATGATTATTTTTTCCCTCTCAATTGGTTCAAGGTAAGGAACCAACTATTCCATCTAATAATTCTGATGTGCGGCATACGATTTATGAATATACCATGATGCATAAAGATAGATTCCTCAAAGAATATGAAGGATGTATGTTAGTTTTTCTAACATAAGGGGGAGATTATAAGCAGCTATGAAGTATGTTAGGAATTATCATAAGATCCTCATTCAAAAGATAATTCTAGTCAAATGCCGAACGCATCTCATATTTAAGCTGCAAGTGTGCTCCTATTTTGTGTCTATAAAGGACAAAATCTATGCATGCATGAAGCATGATAGACCAATCGATTTCAAATGAAATAATCCTTGAAAAGGATAAGGAGCAAATAATCATAATAAGAAGGCAATGTGATCTTGAAGAACCTACAATATAACACTTCATGAAACTTATGAGAGGTTCATGTACTTGAAAATAATGAAGTGATGAGATCTCAAAATGTTATGTCACATTGTGAATCGATACGAAATGATATATCATCAATATCATTGATGCAATATTGGTGCAATATTGTGAAAAATTATGAGGATTCGAATTCTACGTTTATTTAAGCATGCTGACGTAGAAACATTTATCAAGTGATATGAAAGGATGCATCTTGGTAAGTGTAAAACTTATTTGATTTGCAGTCCAAACACTTGAAGATGTCATACATGAAGTGTTGAATATTGTCACTTGACAAAATTTATATGAAAACATTTTTAAGGATTCAAAATGTTTGAAGCATATAAAAGTTTCTGGGAAACTTATTTATAATCCTTATATTGTATAAGCTTATAGCTTGAAAATTATTGAAACTCTTGGAGAGTTTTAAAAAACAA
The DNA here is from genome assembly GCA_030864215.1 of Capsicum pubescens. NCBI lineage: Eukaryota > Viridiplantae > Streptophyta > Magnoliopsida > Solanales > Solanaceae > Capsicum > Capsicum pubescens. The sequence goes on along the minus strand of CM061543.1, from coordinate 280,565,902 downwards.
TAGATTATTTGCTGAATGAGAAATATAAAAAATTGAATTGGTCAGGAAGTACCATATCTTAGTGCAAGTGGTGCACTAAATGGGATAAACGACATGAGTTTATTTTATTCTAAAGCTTGCAGTCCCGATCTTATTGGTTATGCTGATGCTGTGTACTTATCTGACCCGCATAAAGCTCGGTCTCAAACATGCAATGCGTTCACATGTGGAGAGACTGTCATATCTTGGAGATATACAAAGCAGTCTATCTAGTCACTTCACCGAATCATGCTGAGATAATCGCTAGAGAATGTGTATGGTTGAGGTCCATGATGCATCTCATTCGAGAATAATGGTTTGAAATATGACAATGTTCCCACAATTTTATACGGAGATAATGCAACATGCATAGCACATCTTAAGAGAGGATTCATAAAAAGGAGATAGAACGAAGCACACTTCATCAAAGCTTTTCTGCATACACGAGCTCCAGAAGAATGGTGATATTAACGTGCAACAGATTTGCTTAAGTGATAATGTGCCTAACTTATTCACCAAGTTTCCTCCTGCTGCAACTTTCAAGAAGATGGTGCACAAGATCGGGATGCAAAGGCTCAAGGATGTTCTCATTAGGGGGAGTTAATACGCGCTGTACTCTTTTTTCCTTATGAGGTTTTGTTCCACTGGGTTTTCCTTGTAAGATTTTTAATGAGGCAGCCTATATGCGTATTGTTAGAGATGTGTACTCTTTTTTCCTTCACTGAATTTTTTTCCACTGATTTTTTCTAGTAAGATTGTAATGAGGCGCATTATCTATCTAGACATTTAAGGGGAGTGTTATAAATGTATTTACATTATAGTGAATGTCTATCAAGATCTAATAAAATCTATCAAAATCTAGTTGATATCTATCAGGATTTGAAGTATCTGTCTTGTAGTCAAAAATTAGAATATTTCCCCCTATAAATAGAGGAGTTTTGTTCATTGTATAATCAATAATCTTATAATCTCTCATCCTCAAGAGAAATAACAATTATTCTCTCTATTCTCTCTACTCTTCTTCTTTATTCTTAGTTATTTCATAACAAGATTTATTTTTTGTCGATTTTATCCTTAATATTAATTACTTATTTTCCAAATCATTTTCAAGATATATTACTATAAAAATCAATTAATAGAGGTAGTATGATAAAATAGTTATGTTAATAATTATTTTCTTAATGAGTGTGTCATGTAAAAAAGTGACAAGTAAAAAAGAACGGAGTGAGTATATGCTAAGGTACAATCAAACCTCTCTATAGTAGCACCGTTTGTCTGAAAATTTCATGATTGTTATAGAGAAGTTTTATATATGTATATTATCATTTGATATTCAAATTTCATTTAGCTATTATATACAAAAATATGCAAAATTAGAAAGAGCGTGAATATAAAAAAGACAAACATTAGTAGCCTTTTTTTCGTGAAGTTGTGAAATAATTGATGTGCACTATTTAAATATAAAATTTTTCTTTTAAATTAGACATTCATACTTAAAATTTATTGTGTGCATGATATTAATGATGATTGTTACAAATATTTTGATATTTTATTTTATGCATAATATATTTCTTATAAATATTATTTTGTAATATCTGAGTATGTTGTCATAGAGAGGTAATTTTATAAAGAATATATCGCTATAACAAATGTCATTTTTGTTATATGTAAAATATTATTATACAGAAGTAAAATATAACATTAAAAGCAATTTCAAAGAAACTTAAATTATTATAATAAAATAACGTTATAACGAGCTGATGTTATAGAGAGGATCGTATTATTAAACATTAGCCGAATCACCGCAGATGCAGGGCTTATCGCAGGTGGAATTCAAAAGTAGCATTGACTTTGAAGACTATCTAGTTTTGTGTACATCTTTACTTTGTTGCACAAAATATAAATGTCGTTCGATAAAATATCCTTCAAATATTGAATTGACTTTCTCCTACAAAAGAAGTGGGAGTGAAGCTGCTCAACCAAATTTCATTTTGTCATATCTGCTTGTCGTTATTTCACCTATTTGCTTCGTAATTTTATTATATTATTTTTAATTAATTATTATATAATATTTATGTATTAAAAAAATAATAATATTTAATTAAAAAATAAAATAAATATTTATGACATGTCTACTTTAGTTGTTTCAATCACAATTTTACTATATCACTCCTAATTTATTATTATAAGTCATTTAAGTATTAAAAAATTAATAATATTTAATATTAAATTAACTTGACGTCTTATATGAGACCTACTTAATTTTTGTTACACAAGTACTTTTATAGTAATTTTGTTGTATAACTTTTAATTAATTATTATAAGTCATTTAAGACATGTCTGTTCTGCTGTTTCAATCATGAATTTATTATATCATCGCTAATTAATTATTATGACCATCTAAGCATTGTGTCACTTAAATTGGAATACAACAAAAAATATTATAAATCACAATAATTAAAAAATTAAATTATTTTAAAAAAATATAATATACTACCAATGCCACAAAAGTTTGGATAAGGAAAGTAACTTGAGAAAATTGAAGGAAAGGGGTCTTTTAAGTCTTGAATGAAGGATTGGTGACATTGACCAACTTAAAGGGTCAAACATCATTAGAAAACTTGATTAAGTTAATTGTGGACTTAATTAATATTTTCCAAAACTTTCTAATCTTTTCAAAAATACAAATCAACCCAACCTACACCTCTCTTCAATCCAAATCAACCACCCCCAGTCTCTCTCTTCTCTCTCAACAACTTCTCTCAACTCTCTTCCAACCAACAGTTCTGTAAATTTCTTCTTTCAATCCTCGGCGACTTCAACCTCCGACAACAAATAGTTGGGCTTCGAGTTCCTTTTCGACTTCAACCTTCAATTGACGTGACGACCTTACTCTCCGGCCACAACAACTTTGAATTCTTCAACCTTCAATTGACGTGACAGCCTTGCTCTCCGGCCACAACAACTTCGAATTCATCATAATTCCTTTTCTCCTTTCACAGGTAAAAATTTATGGCCTTTTTAGTTTTGAAAAAAACGAGGATCTTGAGTCAACTTCTCTTATAGTATTGGTTAACAATTTCAATATTTGTTGCTTTAATTTGAAATATGGTCTGAACAAAACCCTAATTTCTGGTATTTCTTCTCTTCTCTTTTCGAAGTGAATTATGATTTTTTGTTGTTTGTTGCATTTTTTTGAAGTTTGATTTTTGTTGTTTGTGTTTATAAAAACAAAACAACGATTTGGGTTGATTGTTCTGTTATTGTTCTTGGTAAAAATGGTAATATTGCTGTTTTTCTGTTGAACAAAATCGTGCTACTATTTTTTATTTTATCCAACAGATTATTCATCTGGTGCAACATATTAACCTTCTGATATAATAGATTTATCAGATGATGCAACAGATCAACCATCTAATCACCAGATGAACCATCAGATTACAATTCTGATGCAACAGATTAGTCATCTGATGCAACAAATTTAGCATATGATGCAACAGTTTAACTATCTGATGCAACAGATTAACCATATGTTGCAACAGATTAAGCATCAAATAAAGATGCAACTAATTAACCATCTGATGCAACGAAAGAACCATCAGATTAATGATCTGATGCAACAGATGAAGCTCCTGTTGGATCAAATCCTATCAACTCTTCCAATAGAACATGTCTAAGAAATGATTTTTCCAACTGATCATTCATCTACCGCGATAGACGACCCAATATTGGAAGAAATCTAAACAATATTGACCGTTGATAAATGTTCCAACAGATCACTCATGTGTTGCAACAGATGTGTGACCTGTCGCACAAACCATTTATCTTTCTCAATGGATGAGTAATATGTTTTGATTGTCGCAACAGATTACTTAGTCGTTGCTGCAGGTTAGTTAACTGTTCCGACAAATCACTCATATATTGCAACAGATGTGTGATCTATTGCACAAACCATTCATCTTTCTCAATAGATGAGTAATATATGTTGTATTATCGCAACAGATTACTCAGCTATTGCTACAAGTTATTTAACTGTTCTAATAGATCACTCATATGTTAAAACAGATGATGTTGCAACAGATGTGTGATCTGCTGCACAGACCATTCATTTTTCTCAACAGATGAGTGATATATTTTGTATTGTTGCAACAGATTACTCATCCGTTGCAATAAGTTTTTTAACTGTTCCAACAGATCACTCATGTTGCAACAATGTGTGATCTATTACACAGATCATTCATCTGTCTTAAAAGATGAGTGATACATTTTGTATTATTGCAACAGATTGCTCATCCGCTGCAACAGGTTTGTTATATGCTGCAATAGATATACTACCTGGTGCAACAGATAAGTGATCTGTTGAAACTGTTATTTTACTATTTTACTTGTTAGATTTACTGTTATCCCTTTTTAACGATGGATTAATCAACTATAATATATTTTTTTATGTTCCTGTTAATTTTAGATAATATGGCTCCCAAAAGAACAGAAGCCGAATCAAGTCCAAGTAAAGGAACAAGTGAAGCAGCTAGGATACATCCACCACTCTATGAGCTTGCTTTACAAGCGTTATCTCAATCAGGAGCAGAATATGATGAACACGGGGAGGGGAAATGTTTCAAAAGAGACGATCCAAATGCTAATAGCCCTTCCGCTGAAGAGTTGGTCAAAACCTTCAGCATTGATCGTTATCCTGTGAGAATGCAGTACGATGGTGCCACAGATTTAATGGGTGATTTCGTGGTTAAGTCAGCCATGGGAAAATCTTTCGATGCCTTCAGAAAAATACTTATACTTCGAGAACAAAAATTGGATGCTTATTTCAGGGACAGCTGCTTTGGGAAATATCTTGATTTGTAGGAGGACAACAATGCTCGTTTCCAAATAAAAATGGTATATGAACTTCTCAAGCGTAGGTTTATGTATGAAAACAAAGATAAGATGGATGAGGCGTGGATAAATTACTGTGGCAAGCCTGTTCGTTTTTGGTTGGAAGGAGTTTGCCATAGTTACTGAACTAAAATGTTATCCTCCTTCTTAAGTTATACCTATTCTAATCCAAAAAAAGCACCCCGCACACCCCAAAAAGGCAAAGGCAAGTCGTGTGATCGTGATGACCTGGTGTCCATTATTGGTCCAAGCTTCAAAAATAAAAATTTGATAGAAACGTTGAAAGGTAAAGAACTTTCAAAGAAGCACAAATAGTCATTGTGCTTGGTTTGGTTTGTATATAATATTCTTTGGGCGAGAGACGTTAACAACAACATAAGCGTTGGTTTAATAAAGCTCTCCGAGGATCTTGAGGCGTTTAATAGCTATTCTTGGGGTTATGAAAGCTTCAAAATGACTGTCCAATATTTGTTGACTCCGTTAGCGCCAAAGACAGTCAACTTATATTGCTTTCCATGGGCTTTCATGGTAAATGTTTCGTTTCTTTCTTTTATTATGATATCATTCATTTTTTTTACTCAATAATGGTTTTAATTTATTGGCGTTATTTTATAGGCTTGGACGTTTGAAGCCATTCCTCATTTGAGACAACAAGTGAACTACCAGGAAGAAGTTTTCTGTTCAAGAATGTTGAGATGGTTGTCGGCCAAAACTGATAAAAATGCAAAATTTCTTGATCTCTTCAACCCCCTGAAGGATGCAGTAAGTATAATTATAATTAAGTTTTTATTTTAATTAATAATTTTTTTGAATGATCTAATCATCATTCTAATATATGTAATGATTTATGTTAGATTGTGCATCCGTCGCTAGTTTCGACCAATCGAGAGTTGAAGATGTCGTTTTTTCTTACTTTAAGGTCTGTGCAAACTTTATCGAACCCTAAGGTCAACGACAGAATAAAAATAGAATTGTTTGGAGTAACAACCATTATAAGAAAAATAATTTTGGAGGGTCGGCTTGTTGTTGTTGATGGTCTTAGTGGTGATGGAGCTGTTGGTGGTGGTAGTGGTGCTGCTGTTGGTGCTAATGATACTCCTCTTACAGTATTTAAAACAAACCATTATGAGTATGATCATATTGGTTATATAGATTTTGCCTCTCCTAGCGAATGTTCTGCATACAAATGTCAAGACTACAGGGCAAAACATGATGTAGTGATTAATGCTATTAATGCATTAACTGCTTCTGTAAAGAAATTGACATCTAAAATGGGTGTCATTACATCAAAGAGAATTTTATTTCCATCCACTCCATAGAGATTAAGGCTAAGAGAAGAAGAAATGTGATTTTCAAGGCATTATCAAGCATCCAAAAGAGCAAAATTGCAACTCATCTGTCCGTGTGTTGCACTGAGCAATGTACAATGTCCAAAGCAGAGCAGCTCAAGCTGAACAAGGTGAATCTATATGTCTTCCAACTAACAAACAGACACATTTCTATTTCAATAGATGACACATCTGCTGAAAATTATCAAACAGATGTATACATCTGTTGCAACAGTTGACTAACTTGTTGCACTAGATAAAGTACCTATTGCGACATATGTTTCATCTATTTTAGCAAATCAAACAGCTCTTCGTACTATTTTTATTTATACCAACAGATGATCTATCTGCTGTAATAGATGAGTCATATGTTGCCACAGATGGTTCATCCGTTGGAAATTATCATACAGGTCTTCCTCAAGTAGAAATTTGACCCAACAGTTGATTCTTTGTTGCAACAGAAATATAATCTGTTTGGGACAATTTAAAACAGGAGGAAGACCTGTTTGATTTGCTAGAACAAATGAGTTATCCTTTTCCATTTTGTTGTATCTCCGTGATTAGCATTGACCAATTCTGGCTTTCCAGGTGGATGTAGAAGCTACTGCTGAACAACATTGACAATATGCTACTCTACTCTTTTTATGGAAATACGGAGAATATAAAGCGCAGAAACCGTACGTAAGCGACAATAAAGATCCACGACGAGCAAAGCCGAATTTCATAGCACCGGATGAAGAACAACTTGTCCATATTGAGTAGATCTCTATAGCTTGAGTTGAGTCTATCAAAGTAATAACCTCACCCCTCCTTAGGAATCCTTGGCATCAATACATAAATTGTTGATGTATTTGTTGAGATTTGTACCCATAACAATTTTTTTTACATTTTATTTATTCGTTGATTTTATTTCAGCTAATTTCTTAAGGCTTCAATTTATTTTATTTTGTCTATGAATTTTATTTTTTCCTTAGATTTGAACTTACTAATTGAAATGGAATACTAGATTCAAATATTGCAACTGATAATGTATCTATTGCAACAGACGAAACATCTGTTGTAAAATATCAAACAGATTTGACATATGTTGCAACAGGTAGGTAATCTGTTGAAATTTATCAAACAGGTCTTCCCACTGCTGCAACAGATAGACTTAGATAGTAACACCGACATAATGCAGCAGATGACCAACCTATTGCAACAGATAAACTATATGTTAGAACAGGTAGAATATCTATTACAACGGATGGAGAATCTGTTGCATTATAAAAATTCTACTTTCATTGGACATAAAAAAATTGCCACTACATGTAAAAAAGCAAAAGTGAATTGAAATAAAAAAAGTAGAACCCATCGACAATGTTCAGTTCAAACACCTAAAATAAAATAGGCATCAAGTAGACATTGTTCATTTTAAACACGTAAAATAAAATAGTCACAAATGGGTTAGGTTGACACTTTTTGCTGAAGTGGCGTCTGATTTTGCCCCCAACGGTCATTTTTTCTTTAATGTCTTATATATTCATCTTCTTCCTAAAATTTAACCCTAAATTCCCAAATCTTCTTCTTCATCGTTATTTTTTTTATCTATACAAATTCTTTAAATTATTTACATTTGGTCTTTCTTTTGTTCATTTTTTTCCAACTGAGCTTGACAATGTCGAGCACATCTTTCACTGTTTTTTGTGATAACGATTTTTGATATTGTAAGTGCGATCATGAAGCTCTATTGAAGACTTTTTGGACTCAACGAAATTCAGATCGTAGGTTTTTTACTTGTAAGATTTCAAAGGTAATATTTTTTTATTTAATTGGTTGATTAATTATTGACTTATAATTATTTTATAATTGTGTTCTTATTTTTATAAAATTGGGTGGATGCGATTACTTTGATTGGTATGAAGAACGACACTCTTCACAAGCAAATCGTGTAATCTGGGGTTTGTTGAAGAAAGTCAAGGCTTCTGAAAAGAAACAAAATCGAGCAAGAAGATACTACATTGTTGCCATTATTGCTATTGGTTTGGTCGTGTTGGGCACATGAATTTTCAAGCCTAATTGCTGAAATTTTTATGGTGGTGTATTTGCTATTGGTTTGGTCTTGTCGAGCACATGGATATTCAAGCGTAATTGTTGCAAAATATCTAAGAGATTTAGGCATATGTTGTAAAATTTAGGTCATCTGTTGGAAATTATCAAACAGGTCTTCCCACTGTTGCAATAGATTAGACTTATATTAGATAGATCGGCATAATGCAACAGATGACCAACCTATTGCAGTAGATAAACTATCTGCCAGAACAGATAGAATATATTTTTACAACATATTGACAATCTATTGCATTATAAAAAACTCAACTTTCATTCACCAGAAAAAAATTATTGCCACTACATGTACATGTAATTTAAAGTAAAGTGAAGTGTGACTTGAAATAAAGTTTTTTTATTTCACAGGCTCTTCTATATACACAGGCTCCAAGCGTCCAGTTATTACCCCATAAGCCCAGACCTCTTGTAGGTTTCCACAGCGTTGTCGCACAGGAAGGTCGCTGTCTCATCCATTTCTATGCCGGTCAGCAAACATTTGATGTGTGCAAGAGCGTGTGAGCCACTCGCTTAACCGGTATTATATTTTGGAAGGGTCATGCCCTTGTTTGGACCTTCGAAATCCCATGATTTCTTCATCAACACTTCCTTTGACAAATGATTCATCAGCTTACTCTCCCTCAACAAGATGGGCAACAACTCCATCAGTGGCTGCATGAGGAGAAAAATATCGACATTATCGACGGCTAGTTGGTTGCAGTCATAAACTTTGATCTTTCCTTCATCGAGTAGTATCTCAAAAACCCTATAATGTATGCTGTTTAAGCTAATGACATCGAGTAGTATCTCGACAACCCTATAATGTATTCTATTCACGCTAATGACTGCAAGAATCCTCTTTGCCTTGGTCCAGCTCTTGCCGTGTGGATTTGGCCTCTCCCCTCTAACATATTTTATCATTTCTTCTTCCTCCATGTCCAACGTAGAAACTAAGAAATTAAGTCCCGCACCACACGCTTTAGAATTGAGTTGATCGTACTTATCCTTGAGCTTCCTGCAGAAGTTGAGGTCCATTATCCTATCGGCAGCGTCATAAGCTTCTGGGTACGTTAATTGCCTTTTCCCCATGAGGCAGAGAATTTTATCAACATGCTGTGATATAAAAAGACAATTTTTAAATAGGTTAGTAATTGTAAAGATGGTACATCTATTGCATAGGGTTCTCTGAATCAATAATCCAACACAACTTATGGAACAGATGGATAGTAAGTTGCAACAGAACCACTATCAGTTGCACCAGAATACCCAGCTGTTGCAACAGATTTCACATCTGTTGCGTAGCTTCTTCTTCATGGGGTAGATTAGATTAGAAGGCTAGGTTAGGAAAAGTAAACTTGCCTTGTCCTCATAACACATACGCATATCTGTCATAGTCTGGAAGTCTTGGGGGGAAAGAGAGGCCTGGGGTAATCTGGTGCGCTTAGCTTGACATTCTTTCCTGTCGCAGATCCCTCTTCTCTTTGGCTCCAAGTTTCGCATATATGTCCACCTTATTGAATGGCCCCTGAACTTCAATAACTTTTTGAGAGGGAGGAATTGCAATTATTTTTTATTTTCGATAGGAGAGTACGTTGGTTATTGCTCTATTTTTCCTCCTAACCAACACTGTAGGAGTGTATCATTCCTTCAATTTCTTGGATGGTATGACACCCCTCTTGGATTTGAATTCCTCGACAGCTTTAGAGATAGCCTTTACTTTTTTAAGGAGTTTATCCTGACTGTCCTTGTACTCTTCGCATTCGCAACGAGAACACGAGGGTGAAGAGGGGTGAGAGGGACCTGTGTAAGGGTAAAAAAGGGTGTTTTCAAACATATTTATTTTTTCTTGAGCATCAACATGCTCATCATTATGAGTGGTAGCAGCATCAGCATGCCTGCCACCAACACCAACAACTCCACCAGAAGAAGCACCCAAATGCCTTAGTAGGTTGGTCATGAAGAGCCTCAACATTAGGCTGACCTTGTCTAACTGCTCTTCTTATGGCTGTTGCTCCAACCAATTCCTTCCTTATTAACTCTACCGTTGGGTCTTCTATAGTATCAACATGACCTAGAGTAATATAAGAAGTCATCAACAACTCCTTCCCAGTAGGCACGATCCATGAAAGCACAACCTAGAAGAAAAAAGATAGATACATTTAAATCATATTATATAATAATTTTCACAGTTAGGTTAATATTTTAACAGTCAACTTATGCAACAGATTAATAGTATGTTGCATCAGATTACCCATCTGTTGCATAGTTTGCAGTATATGGTTAAAATCTATTTTAGTCGGGTTCAGAGAACTAGAGCAACACATAGATAATCTGATGCAAAATATCAATCATTTATTGTAACAGATTACCAATCTGTTGCACCAGTTGCACAAAACGGGTAATTTGTTGGGTTACATGTTATGCAACAGATGATCTGTATGTGTATTAACAATATGTTACATTAGATTACACATCTGTTACATAATTTGCAGTAGATGGTTAATCTATTAGGAGTCGAGTTCAGAGAACCAAAGTAATAGATGGGTAATCTGATGCAAGATATCAATCGTTTGTCGTAATAGATTATCCATCTGTTGCACCGATTGGCACATGACAAATAATCTATCGTAATAAATGTCCCATCTGGTGCATCAGATATAACATCTGTTGCACCAGATATAACATCTATTCAATATCTTTTATTGAGTAAAATTATTTTACTTGAAGAAGACGTACTGCATCATCCGGAGGGTTAAAGAGATCAGCCTCCTTAATTTTAGTGTTGCTCTTTGCAGCCAACCACCTAAACATCCTTGGATGAAAAACCTCATCTGGGTAATCCATTACCTACTTTCGGAGAGGAGGAATAACATCAAAGGCCTAAGCCTAAAAAATGTAAACAGGAAACAAGCAAAAAAAAGTCATAATAACTAACTATATTCAATATAACTTAATGGATGAGTTAAAATAGTGATTAATTTTACCATGAAAGCTCAAGGAAAGCCGTATAATGTGGTCATCCCTGAGGATAGCTTTGTCAGTAAATATTGGACAGTCAAGTAGGAGCTGTCATATCCCCAGGGATAATTGTTGAATTTATCAAAATTCTCAGTACGCGCCAACAAATCATCTTCTATGACCTTGTTGACGTCTCTTGCCAATATAACTGAATGGGCAAACCAAACTAAGAGCAATTGCTCCCTGGAATGCTTTGGTATGGTTTTATCCATGAGATCTGTCAACAAATTCGATGCTTTCTAGCCACATCGAGCAATGTCAAACAACCCAACTATTTTTTCCTTGATTTTCTTGCCTTGGATCTTTTACAGGGTGTTCCCTTGGTGATAGGTGTTTCTTTTAGATGATGGCATCTCAAACCCGTCACTATGGCAAACTCTTGCAAGCTAAAACAAACTGGCATGCCACAGTAGTTGATCCAGATTTCATCCATCTTTTTACTGCCCCCCTCCTTCAGATCTTCATTATCCCCCATATACTTGATCCTGCGCTTGAGAAGACCATATACCATCCTCATTGGGAAACGGGCAGGGGCGTCCTCAGCCAGCTTAAGAAAGCATCCAAAGAAGCTCTTCTTAAAAAGTCCGTCTATGTTTTCGTCCTTCATAATTTTCCTAAAACAAATAAATTTACTCCCCATATGACATTTAAGTACAATTTCACCAGTTAGTTCTTCTTCTGTATTTTTGTCATTTATCGGCATCACAACTTGAAACTTGTTAATACTAAAAGTTTTGACAGGATCATGCTGGAATGTCGATATTAATTCACGCCCCATTGGTGATCCATTATCATCATGTTGATGATCATCCTCTTTCTCTTTCTCACTCTCTAATTCCTTCTCTTTCTCACTTTTATTTTCTTCATCACCATCTACAGACCCTTGTCCACCTCCCTCAACATTGTTTTTATATCTCTCCTCAGCTTCACTTTGTTTCCCTGACTGAGATTGTTCAGGAAGCTCCTTCGAATCCCTTTGTACTGTAGTTTTTTTTTGGGGGTGGTCAGACGTTGATCCACTTTCACTTTCTTTTCTTTTGGGAGACATGTTTTACCTACAAACAACAGAAAACAAAAATTACATTACAATTGATGTATGTATAAATTTTAAAAAATACATTACAAATATCACTAATAACGACACACCAACAGGTACTACCACCACAAAACCACCAACCAATGCCACAAATACCACGAATACCGACACCACCAATAACCACCATAAACCAATGCCACCATAAATACCACCAACCAATGCCATCAACAGCCACCACCAGTGCCACGACGACGACCACCACAACCAAAAACACCACAAACACCATCCAATAATACCACGACAGTCAACGAAATACTGCGATAGAAACTAGGGTTTTCTTGAGTTCTTCCTACGATTTTACTATCAAAACTCAAAATTGTAAACCCATTCTCGAAGATAATACAACTAAAAGTTTTCTTTTTTATTATTAAATTAAAAGCCCTTATTTTTTAGAAAAAAATAACAAATATAGAACTCTTCTCGAACTCTGTTACCTACGAAGACTGAGAAAACAACTGATACAAGCAAGAATAAAGTCGAAAATAACACCTATATGGTTGGAAATGAGAAGAAAATCAATCTATTGTGAAGGGTAGAGCAATTTGATGAGTAGTTGTAGTTATTGTCTATACTGTATAATTGAGTGAGAAAGAGAAAAGAGCGAGAACTCGAGATTTGAAATGATGAAATGTTTTTCTCGCATATGGATATGGGTTGATTTGTATTTTGGAAAAGAATGACAAGTTTTGAAAATGTTAATTTGATCTGAATTGATCTTAATTATTTTTTAAAATTATAAAAGATATGCGTAATTTTTAACCCTCTCATCATGCAATTGCAAATAGACTCAATTGAAGTTGTAGTTGACCCTATGAACTCACCCACCCCTGGTCCTAGATTAATCAATATAGGTATATGAACTCAATTGAAATTGTATAAAAATAAATGTTCAACCTATTGCATCAGATACTCATCTATTGTAAATTATCAAACAAATTAAGTAATCTATTGTGACAAATTACCCATTTGTTGTAAATTATCAAATGGATTGTCACATGTCACAATAGATTACCCATCTGTTGTAAATTATCAAATAAGGGCTGCCATCTGTTGTAGTTGACCCTATGAGAACTCACCCCTGGTCTAAAATTAATCAATTAAGGTATTAGTCTAACATATAAGGTGGTAAGAATCAGTTCAACTCAGAGTAATCGATCGACGACTCTGGTCGGGAGGAATACAATACTGTCTCATCATTCAATTGCCAAAAGACTCAATTGAAGTTGTAGTTGACCTTATGAGAACTCACCCCTGGTCCTAGATTAATCAATTAGGGTATTGGTCTAATATATGAGGTAGTAAGACTTGGTTTAGTTCAGAGTGATCGATCGACGACTCTGGTCGGGAGGAATGCAATACCATCTCATCATTCAATTTCCAAAAGACTCAATTAAAGTTGTAGTTGACCCTATGAGAACTCACCCCTGGTCCTAGATTAATTAATTAGGGTATTGGTCTAACGTATGAGGTGGTAAGAATCGGTTTAGCTCAGAGTGCTCGATCGACGACTCTGGTCGGGAGGAACACAATACCATCTCATCATTCAATTGCCAAAAGACTCAATTGAAGTTGTAGTTGACCCTATGAGAACTCACCCCTGGTCCTAGATTAATCAATTTAAGGTATTGGTCTAACATATAAGGTAATAAGAATTAGTTCAGTTCAGAGTGATCAATCGACGACTCTGGTCGGGAGGAACGCAATACCGCATCATCATTCAATTGCCAAAAGTCTCAATTGAAGTTGTAGTTGACCCTATGAGAACTCACCCCTGATCCTAGATTAATCAATTAGGGTATTGGTTTAACATATGAGGTGGTAAGACTTGGTTTAGTTCAGAGTGATCGATCGACGACTCTGGTCGGGAGGAATACAATACCATCTCATCATTCAATTTCCAAAAGACTCAATTAAAGTTGTAGTTGACCCTATGAGAACTCACCCCTGGTCCTAGATTAATTAATTAGGGTATTGGTCTAACGTATGAGGTGGTAAGAATCGGTTTAGCTCAGAGTGATCGATCGATGACTCTGGTCGGGAGGAACGCAATACTGTCTCATCATTCAATTATCAAAAAACTTAATTGAAGTTGTAGTTGACCCTATGAGAACTCACCCCTGGTCCTAGATTAATAAATTTAAGGTATTGGTCTAACATATAAGGTAATAAGAATTAGTTCAGTTCAGAGTGATCAATCGACGACTCTGGTCGGGAGGAACGCAATACTGCATCATCATTCAATTGCCAAAAGTCTCAATTGAAGTTGTAGTTGACCCTATGAGAACTCACCCCTGATCCTAGATTAATCAATTAGGGGTAGTTTGGTAGAGTGTATAAGAACAATGCAAAATATAGTGTATTAGTAATGCTTGCATTAGTTATACTTGTATTATTTATGCTTGTATTAGTTATGTATGTATTATTTCTTATACATTGTTTGGTTTGATGTATTGAAATAATACATCTTACATAATTTCTATAAAAGAAATTTTTATTTACAAAAATACCCTTCTTTGATTTTGTACATTTTTTTGCAACAAAGTTCTTTTGTTATTTCAAACATAATTAATATTGTTCAACTATTATATAGAGGTTTAGGATTAATTGCAAGACCTTCGTCTGGGCAAAATGTTATGCCGATGGATTAACATAGTCGAAACAAAAATAAAATACAAGACGTAAAATTATGAAATAGTCTTAATTTTTTTAAAAATCTTTTTAAAGACTCTCGAAGCAAAACAAAAATATTTTATAGTTATTTAAATCAACCATTCATTGTTGTAAATTCAAATAGTGGAAAAAAAATTGAGAAATATTTTGAAAAGATTCACTAGTGGAAATTAAAATGACGGGAAAAGGAATGGTGAAATATTTTGAAAGAAAAATTGAGGGGTATTAAGGTCATTTGATAAGTTAGTGCATGTGTTTAAAGTCTTTGTATTACTAATACATAGAAAATAGAGTGTATTTACTAATACACACTTCAATACACAATAGAGTGTATAACTAATGCTTGCATTAGTTATACATAGGCAAAAAGTCGTACCAAACAAGGTACTAGCAATACACATTAACTAATGCATGCATTATATTTTACAAAACACTCTACTAAACGACCCCTAACGGTATTAGTCTAATATGTGAAATCAATTGAAATTGTATAAAAGTAAATGTTCAACCTGTTGTAACAGATGTATTTTCTGTTGGAATTAATCAAACAGATTAAGTCATCTATTGCAACATATTATGCATCTGTTGCGATGGATGACCGAGCTTTGGAAATTTTCAAATAGAAATTGTTATCTATTGCACTTAGATGTTTTAAGACCCTTTTTTTTAAAAGCAATTTAGGTATTTCCTGCCCGAGATAAAAAAAGTTAAAATACTAAGGCGGTAAAAAATATTACTTGGATAACTTAAAAATCTCCTGAGCGAGTAGTCTTATCTGGTCTTTTCAATGTCACCGTCTCCTTGTGCCCCTTAAAAGTCAAAAGTTATTAATGAATATTTAAAACCCATATCTAGAAGAATACTCTCTTGTTCAGCCATAACATAAGTAAGACTCAAGACAACTAAACTCATCTATCACTCTTTCTTCTTTCTTCTCAATTCTCTTTCTGTCCTTTTTGCCTCTTTTTTTCTCTCTTCTTTCGGATGAGGATCCTTTCGAATCTGAACCGATCAATATCTTTTCTCGACTGAACTGGATGTTCTGATACCTTTGCTTTTTACACATTGTAGGTATGGTTCACTATTGCTCTTCCTATCCCGTCTTCTTCTTTGTATGTCATTTAAATTATATATTTACATTTATTGCTATTGATGATTTACCCATTACCAGTTTCCTATTTATTGATAAAATTGAAGGAAAGGTGACTTTTAAGTCTTGAATAAATGAACCATTATTTTTATATCTGTTGCAAAATGCCTCATCGGTTGAACAGATGGGTAATCTATTGCATCAGATTGGTCATCTATTGATTCACTCAATTTTGTGTTACCCTTTTGTACAAACGTAGCAACTATTTGAAGAAATCAAACCAGTAGCAAGGCTGGTTTGATTTATTATAACAGATGACCATATGTCATCTATCTGTTGCAACAGATGCCTCATCGGCTGAGCAGATGGGCAATCTGTTGCATCAGATTGGTCATCTATTAATTTTCTCAATTTTGTGTTACCCTTTTGTAATGTTCTTTTTCTTCTTCTATTGTTTGACATCAAATGTATTTCTATTATTTGTAGATAAAAGAAAGTGAAACTGGATCTATTTTTGCCCGACCAACATTAAAGGCTAGAGTAAAAATGAGTTTGGAGGAATAAGCTGCTGCAGATGGAACCACTTCATATGTGGGAGGTATGTATTACTGATCAACCTATCGTGAAAACACACATCTAGTACAATGATTTTGTGAATGTTTGTTCTTTACCTGTTAGGCATTAATTCTTCAAACAAGATATGGCATTTTATAGTTAAGATTGTTAGGTTCAAATTGGTAAGGCTGAGAGACCAAGTAGGTGGTATCGATACCCTGTTATAATTTAATGACCATTTATGCTCATGTTTTTGTGTCAAGTTTGGGAAAAGTTTCAAGTTTTTGGCGGCAGTGTAAATATCCAATAGTGATTGGACCGGTTTTAATGGCTAAATGGACTTTTTGAAAGGCGTCTGAAGCCTCGCACTGCAGCAAACATCAATGGAACCAATAGAAATTCCCCTGATCCAAATTTATATGGATAGGTTGCTGGAGGAGACTATTATACAACAGTAGGTGCTTGGGAGAATACCTGTGCGGGAAGGGAGAGATTGAGAAGGCCATATATTATCTCAGACCTTGTTTAAAAAAACACAGTGTAGAAAGGAAAGTGTAACGAAATTGGATGATGAAATTGGCATGAAAAATGAAAAAACTGGATGAGCTGCAAATGTGAAAGCGTATCCAAAAATGAAAATCCATCAGTCGTTGAAGTAAAAAAAGAATGGTCAACAGGACTGAAGCTGGACACTTTGCTAGAGATTGCAACTAGTGAGCGTGGCCTCAATGGAGACTTTCACAAAGTGCAGGACCAAAACTCTAAGGAAGAAGTTTTGCAAGCATTAGAAATTGATACGATTGTCGGTCAGTTAATACCTGAACCAACTACTCCTAAATTTAAAATACGGGATCAAGTCAAGGTGGTAATTTCACAAGTTAAACTTGCATCCCATGCCTCCTGTTTATGGCTCTGTTCAGGTCAAAGGCAGTGGAAACAACAAGGCATGTGATTTCTACCCAACTTCAGACCTTTTTGTTTCTGCTGCCATCGACCTGAATAGAGCTATAAATAGAAGGCATGGGATGCAAGTTTAACTTGAGAAATTGCCACCTTGGCTTGATCCCATATTTTTAATTTAGGAGTAGTTGGTTCAGGTTTCAACTGACCGACAATCGTACCAATTTCCTATTCTCGCAAAACTTCTTCCTTAGAGTTCTAGTCCTGTGCTTTGTGAGAGTATTCATTGAGGCCACGCTCACTAGTTGCATTCTCTAGCAACGTGTCCAGCTCCAATCCTATTGAACATTGTTTTTTTCAATGATTGATGGATTTTTATATTTGGATACACTTCCACATTTGAAGCTCATTCAGTTTTTTCATTTCTCATGTCAATTTTATTGGCCAGATTTGCTAGAATTTCCTTGCTCACTTCCCTGTGTTTCCTCTTAAAACAAGGTCTGAGATGATGTATGTCCTTCTCCACCTACCCCTTCCCACATAGGTATTCTCCCAAGCACCTACTGCTTTATAATAGTCTCCTCCAGCAATCCATCTATATAAATTTGGAATAGGGGAATTTCTATTGGTTCCATAGTTATTTGCTGCAATGCGAGGCTTCGGAGGCCTTTCAAGAAGTCCATTGCGCCATTAAAACCAGTCCAATCACTATTGGATATTTACACTGCCACTAAAAACTTGAACCCTTCCCTAATCTTGACACAAAAACATGAGCATAGACCATCATTAAATTATAGCAGAGTATCGACACCACTATCTTGGAACCCTTCGTACTTGTCAGTTCGCACCTATCAAACTAAACTGTATAATGCAGGATCTTATTTGAAGGATCAGTATCTAATTAATAAAAAACTGCATTCACAAAATCATTGCACTTTATGTGTGTCTGTCACGATAGACTGATAAATAATACATAACTCCCACGCATGAAAGTGGATCCATTGCGCACACCTTATTCTTCCTACCTCATCAAAAACACTACAGTGTTGTTTATTCATCTCTACGCATGTGATGACTATTAAAAAAGAGGTGTGAAGAGTTGTGACTTTTTTATTTTAACACATTCAAAATAGCTGATGAATCAAAATCTCCATCTTTTGTAACTGATGAATCAGTTGTTGGAAGAAATCAAAACATCTCCTCCAACATATGGTCCATCTGTTGCAACAGATAATCTATATTTTGCAACAGATTGTAAATCTGTTGTGACAGACCAGATATTGTTTATTCATCTGCACGCATGTGATAACTATTAAAAAAGAAGTGGAGTCGTGACTTTTTATCTAACACATTCAAAATAGCTGATGAATCGAATTCTCCACCTGTTGCAACTGATGAATCAACTGTTAGAAGAAATCAAAATATCTTCAACATATGGTCCATCTGTCACAAAAGATAATCTATATGTTACAATAGATGATAAATCTGTTATGGCAGATGGACGATCTGCCGCAACAGCTCAATAATAACGGCTATTATTAAGTCTTCTCCAAACCATTTTGAAAAAGTGAGAAGTATTAATGTAAATGAAAAAGTCATGACTTTTCACAGAAATAAAATATCACCAGTTTAAATGTAATTAATACAATGGAGGTTAACAGACGTGTCTTTTGTCCTTAGACATCCAGATTCAATTCTCTATAAATAGGTACCTCCTTAATCTTCATTCTGCTAAACTTTATTTATTTCTTGTATTTTTTCTTTTCGTGTGACATCTTCAACAACTTCTCTTCAAAGAGCGTATTCCTTTATCGTTGAGGTAAGTTTTTTTGGTGTAAATCTACCAGTTTGTAGTATATGTTGTATTACATTTGGACTCTTTTCTTTACATTTGTCAATTCATGCGTGTTCTAGATATGGCTGATCCTATTTAGGACATTGCTATTCTGTGCGACACAGTGCGGGAACTTCAGAGGCAGTTTAATGACCTACAGAGGGAGTTGGTCGCCGTGAGAGCGACGATGTTCAGAGAGATGCAGAGGCTGATGAGGACCCTGCTGCTGTGAGTTGATTGGTCGACTGTCATTAATGATGATGATGATAATAATAATAATAATTAGAATGTGTTTTTTCTTTTAGCGTATGTATTTTAAATTTTCTATATTAGATCTATACCTAATGTATATTATTTTTCGTTTAATGAAAAATTTATCTTTAGTCGACTTTGGCTTTTTAATTCTTATTCAATTTTCATTTTGTCTATTTCTTCTTCTAAATATTTTACATGTTAACTTGTTGACGGTTGGAGGTAAGAAGCAATTTTGAATCCAGTAGCAATAGCAATTTTGGCTTTTGAGTTCTTTCAACAGATGGACCATGTGTTGAAACAGATTGGTCATCAGTTGGGTTTCTTTCAATAGATTATCCATCTGTTACGACAGATTTATCATCTGTTGGAGGAAAATATTTCAGTTTTATGAAACTGTATTGTGTTCTTCCAGCTAATGTCTATCTGTTGCCATAGATGGTTAATCTGTTGCCACAGATGGGTAATCTGTTGAAAATACTTATGGTCTGCTGTATTGTTTAACAGTTTATGTTTTGCCTTTTTTTTTATTGATGCACAAGTTATTAAAAAGATATTTTATGTATAATAAATGATAATATTACGTTCACAACAATGAGTTAAATATATAAAAGTCCATAACAAACAACTATACAAGTTTCTGCAATTACAATGATCATGGTGGATTACGATCCGGGCATGTAGTTCTTTTGTGGCCAGTGCGCTTACATATGGAGCACTTGTTTCTTCTTGATGAAAATGATTCTCCGACTCCAAGCCTCCTCTTATATGGCTTTCTTTCCTATTTGATAGTGCTTGGGTCAATATATGGAGGAGGTATTAATCTCCCCATAATCTCTGCAGGAACAACCCCAAGATTCTTTGGGAGGCACCGGAGTAATATGCCCACTATATGCCATTTTATATTTTTCCACCGAATAATATTGAGAGGAGTGCTCATAAACTTCAGCTCCATATTTATGACCGTATTGAGCTTGAAGCGCTGCCATAGCATATGGACAGGGTATTTTGTCCAAGTTAAAAACTCTGCACATACAAGACCTTATTTGAAAATTGACCGTGGCAACATCACCATGACCGGTGATACTGAATTTGTAATCTGCTATTTTATGAGGTAATAACCTATTCCCCAAACTGACGTTCGTTGATATTATTTTTTCAATTTCAAGAACAAATCGGGCTTTTTTTGGGCACTTGAACTGCACACGCCTTTCGTTAAATTTTTTTCCATACTTCTGGCTTAGTTTTTCAAACATAGCCTTGATGGGAAATTCTCTTTCATCGCCAAATAATGAATTCACCGATTCAACTATGTTTGATGTCATAATATTGTACTTATACAAAAGAATCACTTAGTACGACATCATACTAAACTTGTAACTCAAACAAGACATTAAAATCGATAAGAATGTACCTATTTGCCAGACAGAATGCCCGGGTCCATCTCTTAAAATCGACACGTACGAGAAATTCTGCTACTTTGGGATTCTCATCCGTTATTTAATTGAAATGGTCTAAAAACTCCTCTCTACGATATACTTTAGCTGCTCTATAAAAAAGGGTCACGACCCTTTCATTGTGATAGTTGGTCTGAATGTTCTCTCCAAGATGCGTGATGCAACAACCAAAGTAAGCTGAAGTGAAGAAACGTGAACCCATCTTTGGAATACTTGGATGCCTATCCGATACAAAACACAACTCTTCGGTATCTTCGATGCAGCTTCGCAGTTGTCAAAAAAAATCCATAAGAGGCATCACATTCCTTATTCGCTGCACAAAAAAACGACAGGAAAGATATGATTCTCCGCATCCTGTGCCACCTCCACTAGAAGAACTCCATTATGCCTGCTCCTGAAGAAGGTACCGTCGACGGCTATGCCTTTTCTCAAATGTCGAAAACCTTGAATCCAAGCACCATAGGATAAAAAAAAGTACTTGAACCTTTCATTTTCATCAAGATACAATGTTGTCTTACTTTCAGAATTTATGGACTCAATCATATAACGGTAGGCATCCAGGACTGCATACCCATGCTCGAGTGTCCCCTTAACCAAGTTCTCAGCAATCCCCATGGCCATATATATCTTCTAATAATTGACCAAGACACCCAATTCCGTGAGGAGATAATTGGCCATAACCCTTGTTGAAGGGCCTTTGCCATCGGGGAAACTATTCCTGAAATATTCACCGAGGACCTTTGCCGTGGCATGAGGATTTTGGCACGAGATGTGCTCCGAACCACATGTGTGATGCTTTTCATGTTTATGAATGATGAATCTATCAGAACTTACGTACTTCACTACTCTCAACCACCACTTGCAGTTCGAATTAGAACATTTGAAGCAAAAGACACTGCTCGAATTAATCACCTTCTTTATTCTGAAATTTTTTTTCAAGCAAGAAATAAATAAAGTGGTAGATAGTTCATTCTTGTACTTGAATGACATTCTAATAAAAAGCCGGTCCCATCGTCTTGAAGATTTCCAGATTGTGTCGATTGAGAAGAACTGCACATCGTATTGGTCGCATCAATGGGTGTAGGTGTTTGTTCATCATATGGACTATTCATGTCTAGATCATCCAATCTATCATCAAATATGTCTTGTTGTTTTTCTTCTTCTTCTTCTTCTATGTTCTGGTTCTCATTTTCTTTCGTCTTTTCAACCACGTACACCCTTAACACCATCCTGGATGAATCTCTAAGATAAGCATGCAACTGAACCTGATCGGTTATTTTGAAAGGCAGTACCCTCTGATTTTCAAAGGACCAGTGCATGTAGCTGATGATGAGTTCTTCTGATTGACAATTCAGTCCAAAATAATTGATGATTAATTTCACAAAATCATCATACGAAATATCACTTTGGACTATCATATCTATCGTCTCTAGCATTTCACCCTCGTTCCAATGCCATACATATCGATTGCTCTTCTCAATTCATTGACCACGATAATCCACCCTCATTTTTATTGATCCCTCTATTAGTGGTACCTAAATAAAGTCATTTGTTCAAAAAACTTAATAGTGATTTCATAGTTCCGTAAATAAATCACAATAGATGTGTAATCAGTCACAACAAATTACTTACTTGTTGGGATTCATGTTACGCTTCTGAAGTTGATTTCAACAAATGAGTCATCTGTTGTAACGGGTGAATCATATGTTGCAACAGACTATATATCTGTTGTGATTGATGTTACAGTACTGAGGCACCTTTGAAGTTGATTCCAAAAGATGAGTGACATGTTCCAACAAATAATTATCTTGTTACGACAGATGACTTACCTGTTGTAATAAACTATGATCTATTGGAATTGAGGTCAGGTTCTATCATAACAGGTTACTAATGTGTTGCAACAGATATTTACCGTCTATTGGAATCGAGTTTACATTCTTTTGCAATAGGTTTATAGTCTGTTGCAACAGATATTACCCTGTTGCAACAGACAACATATCTGTTGGAATTGAGTTCAGGTTCAGTTGCAATAGGTTAATAATCTGTTGCAACAGATATTTATTATGTTGCACCAGATGACTAATTTATTTAAACAGATAACTCACCTGTTGCAATAGATGACCCATCTGTTCAATTCATTTTATAGCCTATAGAACCATAAACATGAATCCAACATATCAGTCTTCCATTGAAACAAATATCTCATTGTAACTCCCCGAATCTGGTACCCGGAATGCTACACGGTGCTCATGACCCCGAAGGACCACAAGATAACCCATGACTGATATTTGTATCTTATACTGCATAAAATATTGAATAATGTGAAAACATGAATTAAAAGGCCATAAGGTTCAAAAACTATAACATGAGATCTGATAAATTGTAACATATCGATGGGGTATGAAATACCCAAAACAAAACTGAAATAAGCTATCTGAACATACTGTAGTCTGAAAAGCCTTTAACATGACTGTTTGAATAAGGACTTGATGGGACATGTCTGGAACTAACTCCAACTAATAACTAATTAATGAGATAAGTAAGAAATGATCATGTCCTCGAAGGATGAGGACTCACTGCTAACTCTGTCTGCGGATATCTGGGGTCTACTGATGCTCTGGAGATCGTGTCTCTGAATCTATGGTATAAGACACCATAGCGCAAATGCGTCAGTACTTTGAATGTACTGGTATGCATGTGAGGTAGGCTAAATGCATGGGGTTCATATGCATGAACAATAATAATAATAATAAACTGACTATCATGAGCGTGAGAGTACATGGATGAGACATAGAAACTGACACTGATACCGTGATAACATGATTACTGAATTTGAATACTGATTACATGAAATACTGATACTGATATAACTGATAACATGAGTGACTATATCTGACAGTCCTGAATATAATGGAACTAGCTGAGTTTCGTACTATATCTGAGTTGACTATATCTGACAGTCCTAAAATCTGAAGAACTATCTGAGTTCTTTACTGAGACTGATACTGAAACTATGGAAAGTAGTCACATAACCGATATGCCCCAAATGTTCTAAAATAGCTAAGCGGAGTCCAATCTGTGCCCTGATTGGAAGGGTGTCAATACTGCGCCACTGGTAAGGACAATATGAGAGTGACCCTCTACTAGCAAGTTACTCTAATGAGAACGGTGGGAACCCTCAACTAGTAGGTTAAGACACCTCATCTACCCTCAACTAGCAGGTATGATGTCTCAACCTACGTTGGCTACGTACTTTTAGAATGCAAGAATTGTTTCTAAGAATTGCATCCTCAACTAGCAGGTGAGTTTCCATCCTTGGGTTCACTCAGTGCTAATTTCTAATCCCATCTGAATAGACACTGAACATGATTTACTGAACTAAACATAGACTGAGTTACTGAATCCCGTTGACTGACAGAATACTACTGATATCTGACAACTGACTGAGTTCGTGAGATTATTGAGATTTCCTGAGTCATAAGATTGTATGAAGTCTAAGGATCATGGCTTGACTGAGAATATCGTGAAACAAGACATGGCTCTAGGCACACAACTAATATTTCGGGTACAAGTACCCCCAGGACTGGATAGAAGGAAACTGACAAAGCATGACTTAATTGAACACATGACTAACATCATAATCCATAATACATTTATTGAAGCATTTCATCAAACATGTGACATGCAAAAACTTGTACACACATGGGGATTTCATGATATCATGCTAGTTGGGCATTTTGCTTCACCTAGGCATTTAATCATACACATGGTAGGCATAGAGTGTGTAAACAACATTATACAATAATTAAACATCATGATTCCATTCTAGTTTCATCATTTAAGGGTTTAGTCATAGTTTTTCATGAATCTATATCTATACTAATAAAACCCACATAAAATTTGTCACCCAACATGGAATAGAATTCTATTACTCCTTATTAACATGAACAAGAGCAGCCGAAATCATGAAATTCATAAAGGAAATCCAAAATCTTGAATTTAGAAAAGATATTATTGGGCTTTATGGACGAAAGGATTCCATGAATGAACACTATGCATACCTTGGTTGAGTTTCTTGAAGTTCTTGAACTTGAGGAATTTGAATCTCTTAGTTTTTGGAGAAGATTTGGATTTTGTTCTTAGGGATTAATCTTAGAGAGAAACCCTAATATTTGTTGTTGTGAAATAATAATGAATAAATGGGCTGAGGTTGGGTATAACTAGGTATATATAAGTGGGTGGTAAAAGACCAAAATACCTC
Organism: Capsicum pubescens; assembly: GCA_030864215.1. NCBI lineage: Eukaryota > Viridiplantae > Streptophyta > Magnoliopsida > Solanales > Solanaceae > Capsicum > Capsicum pubescens. The sequence continues at coordinate 280,540,448 of CM061543.1, read as the reverse complement.
TGCTAAAAATGATTTAAAATAACTAAATGAGAGGTGGGACGGTGGGTGCGATGGTCTGTCACTTGTTCGACGGTCCATCGGACCTCTCTGTTGGAAAAGACCAGAACTGGGACATACTGTCTTGGTGCGATGGTGGGGTGTGATGGTTCATCGCTAGTCCGACGTTTCATCGTACTCTTCTAGAGAGCTGGCTCACTGCCTCAATACGACAGTCGTGGTCGACGGTCCATCGCTTGTTCGATAGTCTGTCGGCCTGCACTGTCGAACCGAGGTGGTTTTACTGCCCTCTATATTTCAGCCATAACTTCTCCGTCAGATACCAGATTTTAATGAAATTGGTACCGATGGAAAGCTTATTCAATTTTCCACGTGACAAAAAATAAAAATCATAAAAATACCACGTGTACATAAATGTATTCATATTTTAATGCAAGTTCTAACATCCTTGAGATGATTTCAAACTAGGAAAAAGGTACGGTATTACAATATCTCCCTCTTGAGAACATTCGTCCTCGAATGAGACTAAGATTGAGGGAAAGAACTTAAACTGATGTACATACTGAACATGAATAACTGGAACACGATCTCATGACTGACATGACTGACAAGCTGAACATAACATACTAAATATGTATATCTGATGCATGTGTAACTGATTCATGAATGCATGACTGAGTGTTCTGAGGAACTAAGTTGTCTCATAATGAGAATGTATGTCTGAGCATAATTATATAACTGAACTGATACGTGAATGAATGACTGAATATGCAATGGTACTTGATACCAAGTTTGTGATAAAACTGAACATCAAACTAAGTAAGCTTTAGGAGAATTGTTACCTTGAGCTTGATCTAAGTTGGCGGAGAAGAGGTGAGGGTACTTGGTGTACATGTCTTCTTCTTTTTCCCAAGTAGCTCCGTCAATGGACTAATTTCTCCAAAGAATTTTAACTAGAGGGACTTCTTTGTTGCTCAACCTATGAGTTTGATAGTCTAGGATTTCGACTGGAATCTCTTCATAAGAGAGGCTGTTCTGAACATCTATGCTCTGAATAGGGACTACAATTGGTGGGTCACCTATGAACTTCTTGAGCAAAAAGACATGAAAGACTGGATGAACTGAGGCTAGATCTGAAGAAAATTTGAACTCATAAGATACCTTGCTGAAGCGACTGAGAATTTTGAAGGGACCAACATATCAGGGACTGAGCTTTCCCTTCTTGCCGAATCTCTTCACTTCATTTATGGGAGAGATATTTAGATAGACATAGTCACCAATATCAAACTCAATATCCTTTCTATGAACATCTGCATAAGACTTCTGTCGGCTCTGAGCAGCCCAGAGTCTTTCTCTAATCAACTGGACTTTTTCTAATGTGTCGAATACCAAGTCAGGCCCGATGACTGAGGCCTTACTAACTACGAACCAATGAATCGGAGATCTATATCTCCTACCATAGAGATCTTAGAATGGAGCCATATGAATACTGGAATGATAGCTGTTGTTATATGCAAACTCAATCAAAGTCAAGTGGTCATCCCAACTCCCCTTGAAATAAATTGTACACGCTCTTAGCATATCTTCTAAAGTCTGAATGGTCCTTTCTACTTGACCATCTATTTGAGGATGGAAGGCTGTACTAAGATGAACTTGGGTACTAAGACCCTTTTGGAATGCTTTCAAGAAATAAGAGGTAAATTGGGTACCTCTATCTGAGATAATAGATAATGGGACACCGTACAATCTGACCAACGGTATGAACTGGAAGAAAATAGGCTGAGTTGGTCATTCTATCTACGATGACCCAAACTGAATCATGCTGATGACGAGTACGAGGCAAACCTATCATGAAGTCGATGTTCACTTCTTCCCACTTCCAAGTAGGGATACTGAGCTCCTACATGGACCCACTAGGCTTCTGATGCTCTATCTTAACCTACTGACATGTAGAGCACTTAGCCATAAACTCTACAGTATCTCTCTTCATCCCACTTCACTAATAGATTCTCACAAGTTGCGATACATCTTTGTGGCCCCTGGATGAATGGAGTAGCGTGTACCATGCACTTCTGCAAGAATTTGCTGCCTTAAGTCATCTACACCTGGAATACAGGGACGACCCTGACAACGAAGAACACCATCTCCCCTTAGGAGAAAACCTCTACTTTCTGATCCTGAACTGACTATTTCAACTTGACAAGGCTGGGATCTCTATCTTGATTTTCTTTCACCTCGGAAACTAGAGATGATTCTGAACTACTCTAACCCATATATCACCTTCTTTTGTATCGACTAAGCGGATGCCTAGTCTGGCAAGCTGATGGACTTTCTGAGCTAACTTCTTCTTACTATCCTCGACATGAGAAATACTACCCATGGACAATATACTGAGAGCGTCGTCCACTACATTGGCCTTGCTGGGATGATAAAGGACACTCATGTCATAATCTTTCAAGAGCTCTAACCACCTTCTCTGACGAAGATTGAGATCTTTCTGAGAAAAGACATACTGAAGACTCTTATGATCTGTGAAGACATCTACATGAACACTTTATAGATAGTGTCTCCAAATCTTCAAGGCAAAGACTACGACTGCTAACTCGAGATCATGAGTAGGATAATTTTTCTCATGGGGTTTAAGCTGTCTGGAGGCGTAGGCTATGACCTTACCATGCTGCATGAGGACACAACCTAAACCCACTCTGGATGTATCACAATACACCACGAACCCATCTGAACCATCTGGTAATGCTAGAACTGGAGCTGAGGTGAGTCGAGTCTTCAACTCCTGAAAACTCTTTTCGCATGGATCTGACCACTGAAACTTGACTTTCTTCTGAGTCAATCTGGACATAGGGGATGCAATAGAAGAAAATCCCTCAACAAACCATCTTTAATAGCTATCCAAACCCAAGAAACTCCTGATATCTGATGGAGAGACAGGGCGAGGCCAGTTTCTTACTACTTTGGTCTTTTGAGGATCTACTATAATGCCATCACCAAAAATAATATGACCAAGGAATGCTACTTATCTTAGCCAAAATTCGCACTTACTGAATTTGGCGAATAGCTGATGATCTCTGAGAGTTTGAAGTACTATTCTGAGATTATCTGCATGATCTCGCTCACTGCAGGAATAGAGCAGAATAACATCTATGAAGACTACGGCGAATATGTCCAAGTACTGCTTGAACATATGATTCATCAAGTCTATGAAACCGACTGGGGTATTGGTAAGACCAAAGGACATAACTAAGAATTCAAAGTGACCATACCGAGTATGAAAAACTATTTTTGGAATGTCACATTCACTGACTCTGAGCTGAAGATAGCTGGATCTGAGGTATATCTTAGAGAAGTAGATGCACCCACCGGGTTATGAAGTGACTTTCTGAAATATCATAACCGGGCAGTTCCTGTATACCCGCCGGGCTATGATGGTTTTACCCACTGTGGTAGATACTGAAAAGGGCTCTTCTAGAATTTCGGGACTGATTCCGAAATCAACTGCTATATAAGGAGTAACAAAAGACAAAAAAACTCCTGGATCTAACAAATCATAAACATGAACATGAAAGATCTGTAACGTACCAGTAACCACATCAGGAGAATTTTTCTGATCTTGTCGAGACTAGAGAACATAAAGTCAGTTTGGGTGCTGCCCACTAGTAGCACTGGAGGTGGCACCCTACTGATTTGGGCGACTAGACTGAGCTGAGGAACGGTTCTGCTGACCTTGAGGACCTGGATGAGGACAGTCTCTGATTCTGTGGCCTGGCTTTCCACATTCAAAACAAATACCACTACCAGCTCTGCAAATATCCTGGCGGTGCTTGCCACAAGTCTGGCAAAGAAGATAGGTGTGGGCACTGCTAACACTGCCCTGGGACTTAGAGCCTGGCGCTCTATCTTTGTTACCCTCTCTGAACTTAGGAACCGGAGAACTGGCTGGAGAAGGAGCTGGAACTGATGACTTAGGATGAAACTGAGAACGGTTTCCTCTTTCTGACTTAGGCTAAGCAAAGTTGAAACAACTGTCCTTGCTCTCTTATTCTGTTTCTCCCTCATCTTAATCTTTAGCTCCTCGATATGCTGATCATGAGTCATGAGCCTGGATAAAGTCATGTCACTATTCAGCATGGCGGATCAGCATTCATTAAACACACTATCATTCACCCCTGAAACAAACTTACTCATCCTTGCCCTATTATCTGCAACCACATGAGGGGCATATCTGGCTAATTGAGTAAAACTTAAGAGAATACTCTTTCACTGTCATATTGCCCTGCCTGAGGTTGATGAATTCTATCACCTTAGCTTCTCTAATCTCTAGGTGAAAGAATCTATCAAGGAAAACCGAAGCAAACTTCTCCCACACAACTGACCCTGCATCAGCTGCCCTTTCTGACTTCCACTGCTTGAACCAAGTATGAGCAACATTCTGCAACTGATATGCATCTAGATCAACACTCTCAATAGTAGTCACCCCATGATGTCTGTCACCTTTTGCACCTGATCTAGGAATTCCCGAGGGTCCTCATCTTCCTTAGACCCTAGAAAGGATGAAGGATTCATTTGGCTGAAGTCCCGAATTTTGGCTGCAGCTGAATTGGCCACTGGGTTGGCCAGAACGACAACTGGTCAATCATTCTTAGTAGAAACTGACTGAGCAAGAGTAGTGAATGTGGCCCTAAACTCCGCATGAGAAACATGTTCGTCCAAGGGATCTTCTTGGACATAATGGGTTCTTCTCTTGGGAGGCATGTTCTGAAATAAAGATAAGAGACGGATTAGACTGAGAGATTGACTTGAGATTATTCTCACTGGCTCGACATGAATACTGAATAAGGGAAACTGTTCCTAAAACATCTTATAGCCTCTTGCACATAAATGTGGCATGCAACACACCCATGTACAAGACTTTACTAGATGCGACTTTTAGACTTCCTAGGACACTATTAAACCTTAGTCTCTGATACTAAGTTTGTAACACCCCGAATTTTATACCCGGAATGCTACACGGTGCTCATGACCCCGAAGGACCACAAGCTAACCCATGACTGATATCTGTATCTGTATACTGCATAAAATATTGAATAATATGGAAACATGAATTGAAAGGCCATAAGGTTCAAAACTGTAACATGAGATCTGATAAATCGTAACATATGGATGGGGTATGAAATACCCAAAACAAAACTAAAATAAGCTATCTGAACATACTGTAGTCTGAAAAGCCTCTAAACATGACTGTCTGAATAAGGACTTAATTGGACATGTCCCTAACTAACTCCAAATAATAACTAATTAATGATATAACTAAGAAATGATCATGTCCTCGAAGAATGAGGACTCACTGCTATCTCTGTCTGCGGATATCTGGGGTCTACTGATGATCTGAAGCTCGTGTCTCTGAACCTATGGTATAAGACACCATAGCGTAAATGCGTCAGTACTTTGAATGTACTGGTATGCATGTGAGGTAGGCTAAATGCATGGGGTTCATATGCACGAACAATAATAATAATAATAAACTGACTATCATGAGTGTGAGAGTACATGCATGAGACATAAAAACTGACACTGATACCGTGATAACATGATTACTGAATTTGAATACTGATAACATGACATACTGATACTGATATAACTGATAACATGAGTGACTGTATCTGACAGTCCTGAATCTGATGGAACTAGCTGAGTTCCGTACTGTATATGAGTTGACTGTATTTAACAGTCCTAAAATCTAAAGAACTATCTAAGTTCTTTTACTGAGATTGATACTGAAACTGTGGGAAGTAGTCACATAACCGACATGCCCCAAATATGCTAAAATAGCTAAACGAGGTCCAATCTACGCCCTGATTGGAAGGGTGTCAATACCGCACCACTGGTAAGGACATGAAAGTGACCCTCTACTAGTAGGCTACTCTAATGAGAATGGTGGGAACCCTCAACTAGCAGGTTAAGCCACCTTATCTACCCTCAACTAGCAGGTATGATGTTTCAACCTACGCTGTCTTTGTAGTCTTAGAAGCAAGAATTTCTTCTAAGAATCGCACCCTCAACTAGTAGGTGAGTTTCTATCCTTGGGTTCACTCGGTGCTAATTTCTACACCCATATGAATAGACACTGAACATGATTTACTAAACTAAACATAGACTGAGTTACTGAATCCCGTTGACTGACGGAATACTACTGATATCTGACAACTGACTGAGTTCATAAGATTATTGAGATTTCCTGAGTCATAAGACTGTTTGAAGTCTAAAGATCATGGATTGACTAGGAATATCGTGAAACATGACATGGCTCTAGGCATACAGACTAAGAATTTTGGGACTTACTGCCTTGGTGCGATGGTGGGGTGCGACGGTCCGTCGGACCTCTCCATCATACTTTTCCAGAGAGCTGGCTCACTGCCTCGATGCGACGGTCATGGTCGATGGTCCGTCGCTTGTCCGAAGGTCTGTCGGCCTGCACCATCGAACCTGGGCGATTTTGCTGCCCTCTATATTTCGGCCACAACTTCCCCGTCCGATACCGGATTTTGATGAAATTGGTACCGATGGAAAGCTTATTCAATTTTCCACGTGAAAAAAAGTGAAAATTTTAAAAATACCACATGTACATAAATAGATTTGTATTTCAAAGAAAGTTCTAACATCCTTGAGATGATTTTAAGCTAGAAAAAAGGCATGGGTATTACACTTATTTATCACAACAATTGATTTATCTGTTTAAACAGATGGATCTTCTGTTGGATTCATAATTGGGTTCTATCCATTATTAGAAAAATAGCACAATAGCAGTTACCTAGATGAAAAATTCAACTAAAAATCATAATTTGACTTACCAAAGTCTCCTGTAAAGTAATGCCAAAGTGGTAAGTGATGTACGAAACAAAATTTGACCTAAGAAATTGGTCAAATAGCAACAGTAGCGGTAACAACAACAACAACAACAATGGTCAACAAGAAGAAGATGAAGATGATAATGAAGTAGAAGATTATGATAATGAAGCAGAAGATGATGAATAACGGAGCAGCAATAATGAACAACAAAAATCGCTAAGAGAGAGAAAACAACAATGGATGAGAAGAGAGAGAAAGATATTTTTTTCCCTCTATTTTCCGTTTTATTAGGTAAATATATGGATCAAAGTGTAAATTTTAAAACTTATGGGTTATTCTCAAACTTACCAAACTTTCTTAATCCATAATAAAGTAATTGTCACCTCCACTCAATTATTAAGACTTGTGTCACCTACACCTCATTTTAATACTCTTTTGTCACCTACAGCCCAAAGCCCCGAGTAACTTATATTATTTGAAAATTATATAAAGAGTATTATAAATTATAATAGTTAACAACTTATAATATTTAAAAAGTAATTAATCTGTTATATATTTCAAAAATTACATAAAAAACATATTAATCACAATAATTAACAACTTTAAATATTTAAAAGATATTCAATATTTGATTGATTCTCGAAATTATATCAGTGTCACTTAAATTGAAATAAAAAAAGGAATTATAAATCTGAATAATTAAAAACGTAAATTATTTTTAAAATATAATTGACTATCAATGCCTCAAAAATTTGGACAAGGACAGTAACATGTATTATTTAAAAATTACATAAAAGGTATTTTAAATTACAACAGTTAACTAACTTAAAATATTTCATTATATATTTGATAATTACTATTTGAAAAGTAATATAAATCACAGTAATTAACAACTGTAAATATTTAAAAAAAAACATAAAAAAAATTAATTGTCTCTCGAAATTATATGGGTGTAATATTAACAACTTAAAATATTCTTATACAAATTTCATTAATCTAAATATAATAATATATGCCTAACTAAGAATTTATCAACCAAACAAATGAAAGTTTTAATTAAATGATAAAATTATACATAACGTAGAATTAGAATTTTTAAAAATCAACATTGAACCTGTGCGTCATGACTTAGTCAACTAGTTTATACTAAGAAGCATCTAATTCTATTTCTTTTTTAATAAACCTAAAAAGCTAAAAGAATGTGAATTTTATAAAATTATGGATGAAAATAACAAGGAACAAATAAATAAATTATATTTTATTTATATTAGTATTAGTATTAGTATTAGTATTAGTATTAGTATTAGTATTAGTATTAGTATTAGTATTAGTATTAGTATTAGTATTAGTATTAGTATTAGTATTAGTATTAGTATTAGTATTAGTATTAGTATTAGTATTAGTACTATATAGAAAAGGCAATGAAGGGACAACCAAAGTCGAAGAAGTAATTTCACACCAATAAAAATCACCCTTTCAATGCTCTAGAACCGGATTCTTCAGACATTTCATAGATGACCCAACACTACTCTCAAACAAACACCCAAAAAACTCTCTGTGTTTCTCCTGCTGCTACCCCACCACCGCCACCACCACCGCCCTGCTCTGCTTTCTCCGTCGCAACCAACGCCGTCGTCCTCCTTCGATGATAACTCCGACAAGTGGCGTAGCATCTTTAGTTTTCTTAACGGTAACGATAACGGGAATATACATAGACGGCATTCTTCAGCGGACTTTCGTTATGATCCATTGAGTTAAGATGAAACGAACTTCACCAACTTCTCTTCTAGACTTTCTCTGTCGCCGGTGATGGTGAAGGAGCCAGCGACGGTGAAGGTGAAACATGTGGGTATTGCTGATGTAGTTGGTTTATGAGTTGTAATGGTGGGTGGTTTTGTTTGTTTTTGTTTTTGGTTATTTTCGATTATTACCTCTTTATGTTATTTTTTATCGTTTTTTACTTTTATACAGATATGTCGTTTTTTACTTGTGCCTATGTTATCATCTAAAATAGGAACTATAGAATTGCCAATGAAAATTATTTTGATCTGATGGAGAAATTTTGCTTGAACTTTAAGACTATCAACAGAAGAGAGTAAGAGACATAGAACTTCTCATTTCCTTTGATTTGACATGCTCTTAAATTTGAAGTATCTGCAACCTTTACCTAAGCTTTTATTTTTGCATCTGTGGTAACTCCAAGTAGTTCAACCAGTGCAATCATTTGGAGCTTCTTGTCCGGTAAGCTAATAAGAAAGGGACCATGAGGTTCTTCATTATTTATTCACTCAGTTTCACATAAGGAATTGTAATTGGAGTTTAGACTCGACTTAATTGTGTGTATGCTCCTAAATTGGATACTTGTGGATTGGTATTCGTACATGCTTGAAATTGTTGATGTTTGGATTGTTGATTCGTGTATAAATGTTTATTGAAAGTTGACTTGATGGAATTGTCTTATGACTTTAAGTGTACTTGTAAACTTGGTATATTGTGTTGTATGCTGGGAGATTGTGTAAATTGATATTGATAATACTTGTTTATATTTATGTTGTATCGGGTACCACGCCGGTACGTTTATATTTATGTTGGATTGGGTACCACGCCAGTATATTTATATTTATGTTGGATCGGGTACCACGCCGGTACATTTGTATTTATGTTGGATCGGGTACCACACCCGTACGTTTATAGTTATGTTGGATTGGGTACCACGCCGGTACGTTTATATTTATGTTGAATCGGGTACCACGCCGGTACGGTACATGAACATAGATTGTTCCCTACAGGTCATGACTATTTGGGCAAAAATAAGTCCCATAGCATGTGTGTACATAACTGTGTTGATTCTGTGGATGGTTATAGTATGGTTGATATTCTTGATGGTTATGTGACTTGTTTGTGAGCGTTGTTTGACCTGTTATTGTTGTATTGTCTATTCATTGAGTATTTGTTATGTGATGAAGCCTATCTATTTGTTATTTGATTTATGTTGTGTATATGTTATTAAGTTGAGTTGGCCTATGATACCTACCAGTACATAGTGGTTTGTACTGATACTACCCTGTACTCTTCTTTTGTTGAGTGCAGAAAGTGTTCTAGGCTCAGACATAACCTTACCTCTCGAATTTGATAGCAGATCTTGATCCAAGGGTGAGCACTTTGTCTCCAGGCTGCCATGTTAAATTTTTATAATTACATCATATCACAATAATTTTTAATCGATATATTTTTTTAATAATTTAAATAATTCAATAATTATATTTAACATAATATATTTATCTTTAAATATTTTAATTATCAGTCAAATAATTATTTTGTTGTTTAAGTTAGAAAAGAACAGAACCCTTGGCCTAAGTATTACAATTTATTACTTAACCGATGCTTTACGACATTTCTTATATGTCCAAAATATAAAATACTACAAAAATAAGTCATATTAGAAAACCTAAAAAAGGTCTCGGACAAAGATGCAAGTTATTTGTTCATTGTCTTGTGCACCACAATACTTTTGAGTCTGGTTTACAAGAAAACAAAATTTGGGGAAGTGGCAAGGATTCTTGTGAACTCAGAGCATTCAGCGTGGCTCTGCCACTATGGCTGTTACTTGTTAGTCCAGCCACACCAGCCATGATATAAACTTGTGTTAACTTGATTTGAAAATTTATTTTCTTCCACGTTTTGTATACAGGTGATATCACTGACATGGCATGGTCGGCTTCTCCGATTCCAATGGGTAAGTCTCTCTCCCATCCCAAATGAAGTTCTGTATTTTGTGTTTCTGTTTTATTTTATTTTCTTGTCTATATTTACGTCATAAAGATAATCAGCTTTTTCCTTTTTTTTTCGAAGTCTTCCGTCACTAAGTCAAACAATAGTTAGCCTCTTTTGGCTTGTATCTTGCTTTCAATGCCTTTTCCTCTTAGTTTTAATGGCTTTTCTGAAGTCTTACATTTTTTTCCTATATATTTTAGCAAGTATGGAGATGAGTCTCTCTTTCTCTCATTAAAGCTATGATGGAGAAAAGTATGAAAAATTGGAGCAAAAAGGAAAAATTGAATGAATAGTAGGACCAAATCCTCGGGGTTGAGGAGGAAGCTATCAATTTACACTTCCTCCCATAAAAGAAAGTAAGACAAACAAATTGAAATAGAGGGAGTAGTAACTTAATAAGCATTAGGATTTAAATTCATTTAGCAAGGATTTCCAATGACAACAAAACAACAACAACAAACCCAGTGTATTCCCACCTAGTGGGGTCTGGGGGGTAAGATGTACGCAGTCCATACCACTACTTCAGGAGAAATAGAAAGGCTATTTTCGATAGACCCCATCTCAAGACAAGGAGTAATAAAAAAATACTTAATAAAGCCTGGAACAAGATGTCAAGACATAAATACTCCACCCACAAGGAATAATAAACAAAGAATAGTAACCAGATTCGTAATAAGGCATGAAACAAAGTGTCCTAGAAAGAATAATACATCTACCTAGTAATGTCCTACCCCACGACTCAAACTGGCACTAGCCTTCTATCCTAATCCGCGTCCTCTAGATCTTCCTATCTAGGGTCATGTCCTCAGTGAGCTGTAACTGCTCCATGTCCCGCCTGATTACCTCTCTCTAATATTTCTTTGGCCTACCCCTACCCCGCCTGAAACCATCCAACGCAAGCTTCTCACACCTACGAACCGAGGCATCTGTGCCTCTCCTCATCACATGCCTAAACCATCTCAATCGGACTTCCCGCATCTTGTACTCTACCGAAGCCACTACAACCTTCTCCCGAATAGTCTCATTTCGAACTCTATCACCCCTATTAAGCCCACACATCCAACGCAACATCCGCATTTCTGCCACCTTCAATTTTTGAATGTGAGAGTTCTTGACTGGCCAGTATTCCTCTCCATACATCATGGCTGGACGGACTGCCACCCTGTAGAATTTGCCTTTAAGCTTGGGCGGCACCTTCCTATCACACAACACCCCCGAGGCGAGCTTCCACTTGATCTATCCCGCCTCAATACGGTGGGAGACATCCTCGTCAATCTCACTATTCCCCTAAATTATGGACCCCAGATACTTGAAACTATCTCTCTTACACAACGTCTGGGAATCCAGCCTTACTACCACCTCGTCTTTCTGCCTCACGTCATTAAACTTGCATTCCAAATATTCTGTCTTGCTCCTGCTCAACCTGAACCCTTTAGACTTAAAGGGTCTGTCTTCATAGCTCTAATTTATCATTCACACACCTCCGCGTCTCATCAATAAAAACTACATCATATGCCAAAAGCATACACCAAGGCACCTCCCCTTGAATACGTCGTGTCAACACATCCATCACCAGAGCAAACACAAATGGGCTAAGAGTGAAACCCTGGTGCAACCCCGTCAAAATAGGGAAATTCTCTGAGTCTCCTCCCACAGTCCTCACCTGAGTCTTAGCTCCATTATACATGTCCTAGATTGCTCTAATATATGCCATCGGTACCCCACTTACCTCCAAGCATCTCCAAAGCACCTCCCTAGGGACTTTGTCGTACACCTTCTCTAAGTCGATAAACACCATGTGCAGATCTCTCTTCCTTTCCCTATACTGTTCCACCAGTCTCCTCACCAGGTGAATTGCCTCCGTCGTTGAGCGCCCGGGCATAAATCCAAACTGATTTTTTGAGATAGACACTATCCTCCTCAACCTCAACTCGACCACTCTCTCCTAAATCATCATAGTGTGTCTCAATAACTTAATACCTCTATAGTTATTGCAACTCTAAATAGTGTTCCTTTTGTGAGAGAGTTATTGCAACTCTGAATACTGTTATTCCAATGACAGCAGAAGAAAATTAATAGTGTTTCTTTTGTGAGAGAGTTCCAATAAATGTTGCTTTCTGGAAATTATTTAACATTGTTAAGCTACTTTTCTTTTTGTTGTATTAGATGACAAACGAATTCTGGTGTTGGCCACAACCAGTGTGGATAAGAAAGTGAAGTTGTGGGCAGCTCCATCCCTGAATGCATCATGAATGAACGAGAGCCTTTTCCATGGATGACAAGCTTTTGTTTTTTTGACCAGTTTTTTGATGTAATAGACCCTAGGGGAACTTACATCAGAAGCTCAGAATACAGGCGAAGTTAATGGATTGAATGCTTACATCTTTTGAGGGCTTTATGAAAAGAGAGAGATAACCAAAATGTTGTAAAGCTAGAGGAAAATTTTGATGCTATACACATGGGTGGTGGTTCTTAGTGTCAAGATTTTGAGGAATGCTGAATTTGTTACTGATCTATTTTAGATCTTAGAACTGGAAAAGGTACTTTTTTTTCTGTTTCAATTTAAAAGAAGAATACATAATCTGAAGTTTCATTTTCTTGCAGAAGAGGGTAGACAGTAATGTGCTTGTTCACGTTTGTTGGCAACTTAATAGAAAAAAGTTCTCTTTACCATTCACTCAAAGGTAACTACTCCAATAAATAAATAGGAAGTTTTATTTTACTTGCTGTAAAAAGTAATAACTGGTCCGTTTGTTCATGTTAATCCCTCAAATTTGCTAGATTACTGTTTCCCGTCCACAGCAGCAAAAAGAACACACAAAAAATGCGAAGTTTGCTTTTGCTTGCGGTAGAAGGTAGACATTTCTGCTAATCAGCTTTGTCATCAACTTATATAGTGATATTTTTTAAAGGGAGAATACTCACAAAAATACGTGAAGTTTGACCGAATTTTCAGTTGAGCATACTGAACTTTGCGGGGGTCTTATTACCCCCTAGACTTTTTTAAAGTGGAATTATTACCCCCGAAACTCTATACCCAGATTTGGCTGCCGGAGGTGTGACACATGCGCCCTTTCTTCACCATTTTCATTATTTTCACCATTACAGCCATATTACTCCTACAAACAACATTGGTAATACTACAATATAAATTTTCACCATTTTTCCACCAAATTCTTGATTCTTCATTCTTGAAATTTGACTTTTGTTTAGTTCATTAAGAAGGTCTTTTCCCAAATTTTAAATTCAAATTGAAAATTCTCTTCAATCATTTTATTCAAATCACAAACAGAGGGTCCCAAAATAACTGAGCATTATGCCTATCAAAGCTCCACATCTCCAATATTTTCTTGGTCCTCTGCTTCGTTGCATAAACATGTTCCCTAAGCTTCCAATTCCTTTCTTGCGGATCCTCCATTAATCTCAATATCAAGTTCTCCGCAAATTTTATTATGAATCCCATCCTTTCTCTTTTTCCCGATTGATTACAAATCCCAAGTCAAACACTAATCATATGTATATAAGTTAAAATACAAATAGATATAATACCTAATAAATCACAATTGATACAGTAAAAGCTCAATTTTCCTGAGGTGGTGGTGGTGGCTGGTGGCGGCAATGGTGGGTTAATTTTGCTATTTTTGATGGAATTGAAGAATACCCATTTGGTGTGTATGTGTTGAAATTGGGTAACATTGATGTAATTGAATTGAGTGTGTTGAAGATGACTCATTTGGTGTGTGTGTATGTGTAATGAAATTATTTTCAATTCAACAGTGGAGCACCAATTTAACTCCATTGAAGAGAAGAAAGAAAGAGAAGAGAAAGAATGAAAAATAAATAAAAAATATAAAAATTTTAAAAGTCTGCAAATTGAGGGGTTATTTGACAAAAAAAAAGTTTTTAACATTTTTAATCACTCTCACGCGCTCAAGAGGCGGGATTACACACACTTGTCAAAGTGGGCTGATATATGCCATTAATATACAAAAAAAAAAGTCTAGGGGTAATAGGACCCCGCAAAGTTCAGTATACTCAACTGAAAATCTGATGGACGAGAGTTCAAGTATTATCGGATGCAAAGAACGTGGTGGATATGATATAAAAAAGAAGTGTTGCATCTTGGGAGATAGAAACAACCTGCGAGGATATTTGAAAGTTGATGGATTTCTTTGAAACTGTAGACGTAGTGCATATCCTTAGATCTTGGAACAAAATAGCACATAGTTTAGCAAAGTTCTCTATTTCATTGTTACAAAATTCTGTTTAGTTTGCTAAGTATCCTAGTTGGATTGTAAAAGATGCTATAGCATCTTTTAACACTCTGAAACTTACTATGAATTAATATAAATAGTATGTTGGTTGTTAAAAAAAAAAATTACAAGGTAGGAAATCAAATTCTCACCCATAAGAGAGAGTTCAGGTAACCAACCAGCGGAGCTATTATATTGGAACATTTGAAATGTCGAGAAGGGAAAAAAGACTGTAGGGTAGAGTAGTGATCTTGAAGAGGACATGTATTAAATAATATTCCCTCCGTCTTAATTTGTGTGGCCATGTGTGACATTGTTAATGAACACAACTAAGAAACCTGTAATCTAAAAAATATTTTCAAAAATCTCATTGAGTTCGTGTCGGATCCTTCAAAAATAGTGCATTTTTGGAGGATCCGACACAGGTGCGGCAATATTTTTCAAGAGTCCGAGCAACTTAGGACTGATTTCTTAGATTAATACTCTCCTTTTGTTTCTTATGAGAGGATATACAAGTACATAGTTTCTGAAGGAGCGGTTAATGAAAAATGTGAGTAAAGTAGTTGGGAGGATGTACTTTTTTGTTATTTTAAATTGCTATTTTTAGATATTTTGATTTGATCATACACACCATTTGGTCAATTTTGATCTGCAGTGGGAGGATCGTCAGCAGAAAAGCCTCTTTTGCTATGATGTCACCGCTTGCGAAACCAAGGTTGATTATCCTTACTCTTTTTTTTTTTTTTTTGGTTATTGTAATTGATAAGTTTTTTTTTTCAGTTTTAGTTGTTGCGTACACATTCTGCTTTAGTTATTGCCAGTTAGATAGACTTGTTTTTAGAAAAGCTGTCTTGATAAAATCTATCTACGGGACTATTCAATGTATTACTACTAATTGTTCAGAAGATAATACTTCTTCCGTTCATGTTTACTTGTTCATATTTCACTTGACACACCTTACGAAGAAATAAATACAGTGGTATGGGAAATAAATAGTACATAATTGTAAGGAGAAAAATAGGTATATTATCTCTTGTTTTTCCAAACTAGACAAGTAAAAGAAAAAATATATTTTTAGTATAGTGACAAGTAAACATGGATGGAGGGAATACTAACTACTATGATAACAGGAAATGAGTGGGGTAATATTGAAATGGTGGAAGATCATGTAATTCTGGTAATTTGGATCACGTCTTTGGGGGTTAACATGGTTATTGATCAAAAACTTCAAATGATACACAAAGGTTTGAATCAATTCTCAGGTTTATAAACCAAGGTTAAGGAATATGTACCCATTTATGTTAATATTATAACATAGTGAGTGGTTAATATGAAGTGTTGAAAATTGGACTAGCATTTGTTGTCGGTGTGTGGAAGTGTGTGTTGTGATATTTCTCAGGACTTGCTTTTCAAGTTGTTTCTTCGGAGTCTTGCTGATTCTTACTGGGAAGAAAGGATGCTTCATTTGAGAATCGACAATTTAATTTTAAAATAAATAGTTGTAGGTGATTCCTGGAGAATATGGTTTCGTTGCTCAACTGAATAAGGGAAGGCACCTCAAGAAGAGGCCAACTGAGTTTCTTAGCATGTTTTACACATATTCTGTAACTATTTAAGTAAGTAGAAACTGGTTAATGAGTATATTGGTTATTAATGCAACAGGTGAGTCCCATCGAGTATGGACACGTGCTTTTGATCGGCCTTCTGGTAACGCATTGCGAGTATGATTTCCAAGTCTTATTTGGTTTTTACTCTTCAATTTTCCACCATTAATAGCAAAGTACTATTGCAGCGCCTTTTACTTTGAAAAAAAATTGGTGCATTCTTGATTTGTGTGTGTCATACATTCTTCCACAGAAATCGTGTTGATCTTCTCTACGTCGTTCTAATTTTATTGGATGTCCTCGAAAGGACACCTTTTACTTTGTGAAATGTAGGAATGGTTTAAACGTTTAATAAGTTCTTGGCAATTGGTGGAAGGTTAAATACACTTTCTTTGATAGCTCATTCTTAATTACAATATGGTGCATATAGAAGATTATTATAGAATAGAACTAGCCATTAAACTACAAGTGTTACAGTTTTAGAGTACATTAAGAGAAAAAACACAAACTATACAAGCACTCCATTATATATAGTGCTTGATAGAGCAACAACACGTACATTCACCACTTAATCCAACATTCTACTAAATCAACTTGTCTTATAACACAAACAGAACTGGATTACACATTTAATATAACAACAACAAAAAGAGATTTTAGGAAAAAAATTATTGCATTTATTCAGATTTGAAGGGAGTTGTAGATCCATCAAATTTGTCTTCCATTCTCAATTTCTCCCTTCTCTGTCATCATTCACAAAACAAGACACAAGTTAGATAATTCAACATGCTGTCTATTTTTAGATAGACCACTCTATAACATTCAAATTTTTTTTTACGTTTTGTTATATTATATGTTCTCTATGATAACATTTTGTTATAGCAATCAACCAATCACAAAGTATTTGAACAAACGACGTTTGTATAAAGAGATTTTATTGTATTTTTTTCTACCTTAGGAAAAAAAAATCAGAATCCTTCTATATTGATTCTTTGTTTGATTTAAAGGATTACTCAGGCACAAGCCAATTAATGTGACGTTTCTTTGACATTAAGTTCATCAATTTGTATTTGTCTTAGAAATCAAGATGTTATGAAGATGTTTTCGGACAAAGGCATTCTCACAGAAGACTCCTTTAAAAATTACAGAGACAAGTGATGTGGTTATTACAATGTTACCATCATGAAACCATGTGAGAGTTGCATACCATTTTTATAGCTCTTATTATATCACACACACTCATATTTCTAAGGATGATTAATTATCCTGAATCCTTCATCATTGATGTCAATGTATCCCTGACACTGTTATAGTTGTTGTTGATGATAATGGGTTAGATATGTTGGAGTATTTGTCTGATGAATCAATATATCTTTAATCATACAAGTTTTGGATGTCTATATTGGACAAAATGATTTCATTAGCGGTGTCAATCTACTTAGACCATGGCTATTTATTTATTCTTCTATAATTTATGCTCAGACATCAAGAAAGGTCTCTGCAGCTGTGTCTAATTGTTTGTATTGTCAACAAAAGCTTCCGACTTGAAAACATTTGTTATGGCCTTGTTAGACCAAAAACTGAGAAAATCACTTTGTTCCAAATTATAACTACATTGTCTTTTCTTGTCTTCAGAAAGTTTAGCATTTTTTGTCCATGTGACCACCACACCACAGAGGGGTCATTTTTTCAACTTCCTAAAGACTGAAACTCAGTATTGAATTAAGTCAACAAATACATACAAACTTATTCTAGAAAACATAGGTCAGGCCACTTCAAAGTGCAGAAATAGGTGACTGGTTGATCTCTTAATTCACTTGCAATAAATAAATAAGATACATTGACCAACTGAAAGCCTCTTCAAATGGGTTTGAATTAATTTGAATTGGCTTTTGTGGTTGGGTTAAAGAAAAGTCATTCCAAAACAGCCTCTTTACCTCCTATTTCAGAACTCATTTGTGAAATTATGCTGATTATATTGTTGTTGATTTGTTATTACAACTTATTACAATAACGTTAAATCAAATTATTAGAATATTAACATTTGATCAATAAACCTAATTTAAAACATGTGTTTGATCGTAACTGTTCAGGAGATTGATCACAGCATGAAAAATGCATCTTTTATTTTAGAATTTACAAATAGTATATGTAACAATATAAATAGGCAATAATTATGATATGTGAATGTCATGTGAGCATCCAGTAGTATGATATTCATTATATTAGGTTCATAGCAAAATTACACGTTGGGCCCGTGCAAAGCACGGGCATACCTATCTAGTTTATTATAAAAGAGTGAGTTATCGGACGATCAAGGGCATTATAGTCATTTCATAACACAAAAATTCATATCTTTTTGTGGGTCCATCTTTTCTCTCTTCTTTATAATGCACTACTTCTCACTTTTCACCTTAACTATATAATACAAAATAAAATTCTCAAAATAATCTATAATTTAATGTTTTATACTATTTTAAATTAATATAATTTAAATAAGTTTTGAATTTCAATTGTTGCATTTAGTTGGTAATTATCCCATCAAAAAGATTATAAAAATTTTTTATAAGTTAGTTTTTGGTAATAAAATGTTAAAATAATCTCAAATTGTATACGAAAAGACCTCCCTCTTTAATACACTACTTGAAAATAATTTGAAAGAAAATTTGAAAAATATATAGTCATTTCATATATGTAGCATAAGTATCATTATGTAGGAGTATACTACTTTATCTATGATCAGACTTAGTTTGATGCTTTTTCTGATTTGTTAAAAATTTAATGTTACATAAATTCAAAATACATAAATATATAATTAAGATCTTTCAATAAACAAAGAAACGAAATGAGAGAAGCGTATGAAAGATAAATAATTTCTATACAAAAGAACTAAATTTTTTAAAATAATTGAAAATACTAAAGAAGTATAGCTACATTTTTTTTTAATTTAATAGGAAATTATGATACAAATAATATTTTTAAGACAATTTGATCAATTTGTAAATTTAGTGACATATAACTTTTTTAAAAATATAATAAAAAGTTTAAAACCTATATAATAATACCATAAATCGGGTTAAAAATATTAATATACTGTAAATTATCATGTAAAGTATCAAATTTGATAAGTATTATTACAAAGTGATTGAGAATTCAGAGATATTACCAAAATCTCAAAAATAAAAAAATATAATGAAAAAGAAAAATAATACTATATGAAAATTTGTCTCTTTTTTTTCATAACACAAAAATGCATATTTATATTTTTTCAGTTTAAAAGATTTATAAGATATTTAATGGACAATAAATTATGAAATATTATTAAATAAAAAAATATTAGGCCTGTGCATAGCACGAGATACATCATCTACTTTATATATAAGAGTTGATATCAAAATTTGGTAGTTCTCATAATGATATTATGATAATTTTAATATTCTTAAAATCTTCTAAAATTAAGACATGTGAATTGTAAATAACTTTTTAGAGAATTCTCTAAAATTGTGACATGTGGTTGATAATTTACTTTTTTTCTCTAAAATTATGACATATAATTGATAAAATTATTTTTTTCCTTCTAAAATTGTGATGTGTTGATAAAATTAATTTTTCTCCTCTAAAATTGAATTTTAATGAGATTTATTTCATCAACATAAACAGTGAGTCTAACAAATCTTGAGGTTGTTTTCTTAATTAAAATACAAGAACAAATGACATTATTTATGTAACTTTTATTTATCAAGTACTCACTAATGCAATTATACCGCATATGTCCTGATTCTTTTAGATCGTATAACGATCTTTGTAATATGATTAAATACATTTTTTAGGCTTTAAAGTATATGCTTCAGGCATTTTCAATGCTTCTGGAATTTTCATATTAATTTCACAATCAAGTGAACTATAGAGATAAGTTGTTACCATACCCATTAAATATATCTCAAGGTTTTCATGTACAGCTAAATCAATGAGATATCGAAATGTTATTGCATTCATAACAGATGAATATATTTCTTCATAGTCAACACTGGATCTTTGAGAGAATCCTTGTGCATCAAGGTATGTTTTGTATCTTATAATTTTATTTCTCTCACTTTTTTACGCACGAAGACCCATTTATAATCAACTGATTTTACATCATCAGGGATTTGGACTACAGAATTTGACTTTTAACAAGTGAGTTTATTTCTGATTGAATGTCTCTTGCCATTTTAGTCAATAATTTCTACGTCGACATTATTTGTCGGATAGAGGTTCAAGGTCCTCACTGTCTGACATAATATTTAGTGCAATATTATATGCAAAAACATTATTCATTGTAATTTCTAATCGATCTAAATGTATCTCATCACCGGTAGAACTCATGGAAAGTTCTTCATTCACTTGAGTTTTGGATTCATTAATTTCTTCAGAAATATCAGGACTAATTAGATCCTGAGTCTCTTTATGAGATTCTTTTATAGTGTCACTCTTATCATTTTTTGTGCTTTTCTTTTTAGGATTTTTATCCCTCAAATTCAATGGTCTACCACGTTTTAGGTGGATTTAGGATCTAGAAGCTATGACACTAGTGAATGGTCCTTTTAGGACATCAATTAGAACTAGGGGTGGCAGCGGACCGGAGTTAATCAGGTTTCGGTAACGTTTCGGTCCGGTAACGCAATGGTACCGGTTGGTACCGATATACCGGTACCCAAAGACCCAAAATCTAGTGCCGGTGAGGAGCTTCATTTTTTTTGGTAGTTTCGATTCCGGTGCTGGTTGGCCGGTTTTGGTCTGGCGCCGACCGGTGCAGTTAATTTTTTTTTTTTAATTTTTTGGTATTTGGCCATTGTTGACCGTTTGATTATAGCCGTTGGAGGGTGCAAACAACTATTTTGTGCCTCCCCCTCCCAATTACTCCACTACCCCTTTAAGTTCTACTATAAATACTCTTTTAAATTAATTTTTTTTCTCACAAATTTCTCAAATTCTCACATTCTCTCTTAAATCTTAATATTCTCATACTCTCAATATTTATAGTTATTGTATTAATTGGAGTTGAAGACTTTTTTGAAGATATTACAAGCTTAAATTATCATCTTTCAATTCCGACATTTGATATACATCTGCTTTTACACAGACGTTTGGTATATTCGTTCCAACCTTAATCTCTATATTTTTTATTTTTAGTATCTATATTTATTTACTTACATTAATTTTTTGATTTATAATATTTATATTGCTTGTTTTAATATTTTAATTATATTTAAATTTAATTATGGATGCTAATAAGAGTAGTGGTAAAAGATCAATCTTTGATAATTTTTTTTGTAGAAATAAAAAAAAATAGTGCTATTACTAGTTCATTACCGTCTAGATTTAGTGAAACTTCTTTATCACAACCTAATGATTTCGATGTTGGTGACGGTATGAATTAGACCAAGAGACACTAAGTAAGTATTATGATAATTTTGAGGAAGACTTACCGGAAGAAGATGATATAGAAGAACAAGAGTTAGGTGAAACCCCTACCCGTACTAGTCCGATTACGAAATTATCAAAATACGATGATGTACTTCCCCCTTTACCAGAATTTAGTAGCGCCAAAGGTATTGAACGTCCTAAAAGGTCTTTAGTTTGACAATTTATGAGTCAAGATAAGGTAAATAATACTGCTACTTGCAATAAATATCAGAGAGTTATGAAACAGTTGACCGGGAAAAAAATGGTGGGATAGGATTGCTTACTACGCATTTGAGGAAATGTAATAAAGAATTTATTCGTCTAGAAAATGAGGTTAAGGAAAAAAAAGGTGGTACACCATTGACGGAAGAATCTATAGGAGGTAATATGGTTCAAACGCGTTTAGATAGGTTTAACCCAGTTGTCCCAAGTTCTTCATTGACATATAATGAAGATGTAGATAGAGAAGAACTAGCAAAAATGGTTGTTGTTATGGGTTTGTCTTTTAGTTTTTCTTTGCATTTCGGTTTTATTCATTATATTCAACGAGTATATAATCCTTCTTTCAAAGGTTTTTCACTAAATACAATTAAAAATAATATTTTTAAATTTCAAGCTGAATATTGTCATTTTCTTTATTGCTTATTTAGTAAATTTTGATGGTATAGTATCTATTACTTCTGATATGGGCCGTAGTGTTCTCGGTAATGATTATTTTATTATCACGGTTCATTGGATTGATCATCATTGGAACATGCAAAAAAAAATTATTTCTTATAAATATGTTGACAAGACTAAAATCGATAAATATATATCTACTACAGTAGCGGATTGCTTAAAATATTTTAAACTTATTGATAAAACTATGACATGTACATTAGATAATGCTTCTAATAATTTGAAAGCCATTGATTTTTTAAATGCTAGACTATGTCCTATGGATGATGATTATTTTCATGTTAGATGTACTGCACATATTTTAAATTTGATAGTACATTATGATGTTGAGTTGTTTGGAAATGGTTGTTTTAAGGTTCGAATTGCTTGTAGTTTTATTTTTAAAAATAAAAGAAGGCAATAATAGATGATTTTAAATATCAATGCACAAAATGTGATCTTCCATATAGAAAAGTTCCAAGAGAAGTTCCTACTAGATGAAATTCTTTGTATCAAATGCTTGAAGTTGCTAAAGTATATTGTGAACCTATACAATTAGTTTTTAACTCGCTTAATACGAATAATGATTTAAGGCTAGGTTCTAATGATTGGATTGAAGTAGAAGAACTTTGTAAATTTTTGAAAACTTTTTATCAAGCTACGAACACAGTATCTGTACAATATACTCCAACTATTTCTTTTGTTTTAGTAAATATTACTGCTATTTCTAAAGTACTTGTTAAATATAAAAAAAAATTATCCTTACTAAGAGGCAATTGAAGCTATGTTTGACAAATTAAAAAAAATATTTTTTTCCTATTCCACAAATTTATTTAACAACTACTGTATTCAACCCATTTTACAAAGAACATGGTGTAATGATGATGGTTCAAAAAATTTACACCAATTTAGAAATTGAACCTCATAAAAAGCAATCAGTTGAAACTTGCTGTGCTAGCATAGTACCTAAAGCCAGGAGTTTATATAACATGTATCAAGTTATGGAATAAAATAATGCATCGGTCGAACCTCCTGCTTCTAGACATAGAATGATGATTTAGATGACGAGATGGGTGAAGAACTTGGTCTTCAATGTTGTAACAGTAATGATTTTGATTCGTATATTTCTCAGGATCAAAAAAATATTAGAGATGCAACTGGACAACAACAACTTTTAGCATGGTGGAGGACCCGTATCAGATAATTTTCAAAATTATCAAGGGTGGTTCGAGATTTGCTAGCAAGTCAAGCTTCTTCAGTTGCTTTGGAGCAAGCTTTTAGCACAGGAAAATTTATGATTGGAGATCATCGATATTTGTTGGCGAAGGATAATTTAAAGATTTCGGTATTATTTAGAGATTGGATCAATGCCGAACGAAGAAATTTTGGGCTCCCAAAATTACCGTCCCCAAATTGAAGACGAAATAGATGAAATATTTGAGGAGAATAGTGATGATGGAATGAAAGCAATGGAAAAAGAAGGAAAAAGACCAATTTCGAAAAATATAGAAATAGATAACTTACGTCTAGAATATTATGGACGTTATAGATATTGATAAGATTCTAGAGTAGAGATCTAATTCAAACAGAACTCTTCCTAGAAGGTGGCTGTGTAGATTAGATTCTATTTTTATATTTATGATAAATGTACAACGTACTAAATTTGAATAAATATAAAGGCTATTCGCCTTAATTTTATTTTAAAATTTGTTTTGTTTGATGCAATTATAGTTTACATTTATAATTTTAAAGTTATGAAAAAAAAAGTTTAATACTTTAACTTTATAAAGTTAGAAATTTTTCTAAGTTTATGTTATAAAAGTTAATGTTATGAGTTAAACTTATAACTATTTTTAAAATTAGATATTATAATCTATTATAACTTAAAATTATAACTATTTAAGTTAATGTTAATTGTTTTTATAGTATAAGTTTTTAACTTAAACTTATATAAATATAATTTAAATTAACTCATAACATTAACTTTAAAAGAATATTAGATTAATATATCTTTAACTTAATTATATTAATAAAATAATTTAAATTATTAAAATAATTATATTCTTTTAATTTTATTAAAGTTAAAGTTAATATAAAATTCATAACATTAATTTTATTACATTAACTCATAACGTTAACATTAAACAACTGTTTAAAAAAAATAAAAAACATAAAAAACATGCCGGAACTCCGGTTTCCGTACCGGTCCGCACCGGTACCTTACCGGTGATAACCGTACCGGGTTGGAAGGCCCATATTTTCTGGTGGTACCGGTTCTAGAGTTTCAAAAGGCAATTGAATATCTAAATAAAGAATTTGAGATGAAAGATCTTGAAAAGACAAAACTCTGTCTTGGTCATTAAATTAAACACTTAACAGATGGGGTTTTCATCCACAAATTTTTCTATACTAAAAAGATGTTGAAACGATTTTATATGGACAAAGCACATTCATTAAATTTTTCAATGATTGTTCGATCACTTGAAGTGAGTAAAGACTCATTCCAATCTCCAGAAAAAGATGAAGAGATTCTTGATTCTAAAGTGTCATATCTCAATGCTATTGGTGCACTTATGTATCTTGCTAGCACTACAAGGCCTGATCTAACATTTTCTGTTAATTTAATAGCAAGGTATAGTTCTTCTCCTATACGAAGATACTAGAATGGAGTTAAGCATATATTCCATTATCTAAAGAAAAATTTTGATATGGGTTTGTTTTATACTAACAAGGATAGTGTAGATCTTGTTAATCATGCAAATGCATGTTGTGTATCTGACTCATATAGCTCAATCGCAAATAGGCTATATACGAAGGTAATGTTATATCATGGCGATCTACAAAATAGTCTATTATTACTACTTCTTCAAATCATGTTGAGATAATAGTTGTTCATGAAGCAAGTAAAGAATGTGTATGGTTGAGATCGATGATACATTCTTCAAAGAAAGATGTGGCCTGAAGTGTGATATCAAAGTACCCACAATTCTATTTGAAGACAATGTTGCATGCATATTTCAATTAAAAAGAGACTTCATAAAAGGAGATAGGATAAAACACATCTCACCAAAGTTATTCCTCACACATAATCTCTAGATGAAGGGTGATATTGATATACAACAAATCCATTCAAGTGATAATCCGTCAGATTTGTTCACTGAATCTTTGTCAACTTCAACTCTTGAGAAGATGATACACAAGATTGAAATGCGAAGACTTAACTATTTGAATATTGATCTTCATCCTTAATCAAGGTAGTTCGGGTCGTGACAGTATCTAAGGTATAGTTAACCTCATAGTCACCCTTATTTCTAAGATAGCAAAAATTAGCCAACTTTGCCATTAATTGTTTATTATTGTCTTGGTTCCCACATTCCTCTTTTAAGGATGATGTAGGTTCCTAAAATTCATCCAAACCCCTCTTTCAAGGATAGTTTGAGCTTTCAAGAGTTTGGAATTTTCATCCATTAAATAAAGTTATTTTTTTTCAATATTTCATTTCTTATCACTGGGGTGTTTGCATTTGGTATATCATAATATGATAAATTACTCTATTTAATGAGTTTGTCTTTGTATTTTTAATTGTTTAACTAATCGGTAAAATTTTCTGAGATCTCTCTTGATAATATTCTGTTTTAGATAAATTAGATATTGTTTAATTAAGTCAATTGAGAAGTATAAAAATTAAATATCTAATAATTTATTTTATTGATTAAATTACATATATTTCATGACTTTATTAATGCATCTACCAATAATATTATTTGCACAAAATTTTGACAATACTTATTAGATGACAAAACTTAAAAGTTTTTTTTTTTTTTTTTTAAAATAACTCTAGCATGTTGATATATCTTTAAATTAATAAATAACCTTTAACAAAATTAATATTATACACATATTTCTAATTTACGTGT
The DNA here is from genome assembly GCA_030864215.1 of Capsicum pubescens. Lineage (NCBI taxonomy): Eukaryota > Viridiplantae > Streptophyta > Magnoliopsida > Solanales > Solanaceae > Capsicum > Capsicum pubescens. The sequence continues at coordinate 280,513,940 of CM061543.1, read as the reverse complement.
TTTCAAGAATTTATCTTATTTATTACTATTTTTTTATGCACTTTACTTTATGTTCTTTTAATATATATTATTAAAACCTACTCTTTTACGAGTTTAGTAAAAAATGTATTAAATATAAAAAAAAGAGGATCTTTTATATCATAATCGGTCTTTACAAAAAGAAACATATTATGATTGTGGATAACTTGCTTCCGTTGCATGAACAATTCATAACTCTTCTTTTTTTTTCTTACTATTTATATTAAATAATATTCTATTAAAGAAGTTTGTACAAATACTTTGAGGATGTAGAATAGGAAAAAACCCAGATAAAATTATTTTAAACTTTTATGTTTATATAAGTTTATATTTTATTTCGGATGAACTAATTATGATTTTCATATAATTTTTTTTTTCTGTTTACTTTTTATGAATTGCATATAATTTTTTATGAACAATTTATTCATTGCTTATGAAATACTAATGACATATTTCAAATAGTGACATTTAAAATTATTAATAATGTTAAAATAAAGGTAGTAGTATTGGTTATTATCAAGTTATTTTTAAAATATTTTTTTTAATTAAAAATTAATATTCTTAAGCATAAGTTTTGTAAGAAGAACTAATTGATTCTTGAGGTTCATTTTTTTTTTTAATTTTGCATAAAACTAAATTTAAATCATCATATTTAGTTAGCATAAATTCATGTCTTTTTATCAATCTGTAATTATTTAATATATTTTAAATCATGTTATTAGAAAATATCAAATTTCTTGAGTTTGAATTCGTGCTAGACACGGACCTTAAAAAATTAGTAGAGGATATGATATAATGAAGTAGTAGTATATTTCATTCACTATTATTTTTATATCTATCAATGCAAAGGGTGAGGCTATATTTATAGGCCTAGTTACAAGTGGTGAATGACAAGTTATAGGTCATTATCCTTAGCCACACATTTCACGACACTATCCCTTCGATAGCCACGTAAAGAAAATCTACCAGATACATATTTGTGTGCTGCCTTATTAAAAAGCTTATCAGAAAAATTTATTGGGATCCCGGTTCCGGTAAATACATCGGAGAAACTGTCCGGTACCGATTTCAGTAAAACCGTTTCGGCGGTACCATTTTGGTCCGTTGCCAGGCTTAATTCAAATAGACACATCATTACAGAAAGATGAGACTTAATTATTCTTTTCAAATCAATAGACACATCTGGTATTTGATTTGTTATTTTCTATAATTGGATGATTTTCTGGATTTCGTGTTCACATATGGGGTATGTGGATCAAAATGAGATAATGATGAAGCTTTTTAAGCAATTTATTTTTGAGATCATGTTTCTCTCCCCCTATGATTTCATCTAAATTGACAACATGCAAATTGAATAGTAAATAAATATCCTGTCAATAGTTCAAGGTAGAGAATGATAGAAGGTGACTCAAATCCAACATATATTCCTAACCTTCTCTGGGAGCCCATATTAGTACGCTGTGGTGGTGATATTAACACATATACAACACATTCAAAAATTCATGGATGAGCAATATTTGATTCATAATTGAAGATCAATTGTGATAGAGTGTGTTTATTATAATGAATCAGTTTGAGACAAACAAGTCATATTGCATGTAAGGTAGCATGACCTCAAACAATAGTGGGCGATTTTATTTTCATAAGTAATGATCTTGATATCAATTGTAGACGCTTAATAAATGACTCAACAAGATCAATTTGAGTATGTGAGCGACGGAATGTTTAACTCTCATCCCAATTAATGTACCGTGATCATCAAAAACTTTAGATGTATGTTGGAAATATTTTTGATAGATATTTTACATTATATGTGGACCTCACTTTATCCACTTGGCCAATTAGTAATCAAGTATGTGTTCACTTGGGGACCAAATAAAATGTGTACTTCTCCCCAAGTAAAACACTTCATATTTTTTTTAATTATAGCTTCCACCAACTTGGAATGGCTATAAATAGCCAGTATCATTTCCATTTCTGCACATACAACTTAACATCTATATTTCTCATTTCCTTTCTGGCTAATATTTCTTACTTTGCTTTACTTTGTTTTTAATTATTTTTCTAAGTTAAAACTTGTTGGATTATAATTAATTTTGCTGATTCCTCTATTTTTTGATTAATTAGAGAAGAATTATTGATTCTGAATATCCTCTACTACTATTACTACTACTGTTGCTGCTGTTACAATTAATATTAAAATTTATTATTATTTTCCAACAATCTAAGAAATTATGACAAGTAATACTAGTAACTCTGAATCTAATGAAAATAAAAAAAACTTTGAAGCTAATACCGATATTATCCCTACTACTCTTATTTCACTTGTTTTACCATATGCTAAATCAATTTCTGACATATCAAATATTGAAATTTTTGCTAATGAAAATTTTAAAAGATGGAAAGAACGTGTTTTCTCACTACTCGATGTTTATGATATGGTACATGCTTTGCTACATCCACAACCTCATGCAGACGTTAACAACAAAATTTAGGAATCATGCCAATAAGCCAATAACGTATGGCGTCATACTATATTACAAACTATTTCTAATGAACTGTTTGATGTATACAGTAGTTGCAAGGAAGCAAAAGTTATTTGAGAAGCCTTAATTAAAAAACTCACTGCTGAAGATGCTACCAAACAAAAATTTGTAGTCGGAAGATATTATTATTTGCAGGTGAGTGACTTGAAGGAGATGACAATTCAAATCAATGAATATCAAAAATTGCTTGATGATCTGAAGGTCGAGGGAATTGCTCAATCAGAATTTTTTTTTGTTGGATTATTGATCGAAAAATTATTCGATTTGTGAAAAAATAGCCTAAAGCATAAGTAAATAAATGTTACTATTAAAAAAATAGTGACTCACATTTTAATTGAAGACATCAACCAGAAGGAGTCATTTAAAGCAAAAGAGCTTGTGCTCAAGGTAAATTTAGTGCAAGGCCAAAACAACAATAAAAGGTATGGTAATAAGTCTCAAAATTACAAGCCTAATAATCTCAATTTTAAAAAAAAAGAAAGGTTCTTGTTTTACTTGTGGAAAATTAGGTCATTATGCCGCGCAATGCAGAAGAAGAATAAAAAATGACAAAGAAAACGATTACTCTCCTAAAGCTAACTTAGCTGAAGGGGATGATATTATTGCTTCTGTCATTTCTCAACTAAATATTGTAGCACATGAAAAAGAATGGGTAATCGACTCTGAGGCTACTCGATATATCTGTGCGAATCGAGAAGCAGTTGCCTCCTATACACCAATAGAGGATGACAGTAAAGTAGTCTACCTTATAAACTCAAGAACTACTACAGTCTTGGGTAAGGATAAAGTGCTCCTGAAACTCACTTAAAAAAATCTTTAGCCCTTGTGGATGTGTTACATGTTCCTACAACGCAGACAAATTTGATTTCTGTAGCTTTGTTAAACAAAACTGGAGTAAAAGTGTCATTTGAATTTGATAAGATGATATTGGCAAAAGATAATATATTTGTGAAAAAAATCTATTGTAATCAGGATCTTTTTGTACTCAATCTGTTTAATGTTATTAAGGAAAAATTATCTACCTCTGCTTATATGATTGACTCATTTTTTTAATGGCATGTTGGATTAGGACATGTTAATTTTTCTTATATAAAAAATATGCAATTACTTAGTTTAATAGCTGGCGTAGATTCTAATAATATCGATAAGTGTGAAATATCTGTTCAAGCTAAAATTATTAAAAAATTACATTTTTCAGTGGATAGAAAAACTGAATTATTATCTTGATTCACACTGATTTAGGTGATTTAAAACAAACTATGACTAGAGGTCGAAAAAGATATTATGTGATTTTTATTGATGATTTTTCTAGATTTATCACATTTTATTTACTTAGAAATAAAGATGATACATTTGATGCTTTTGTGTCTTATAAAACTGAAGTTGAAAATCAACTTAGTAGAAAGATCAAAAAAATTAGATCTGATAGAGGTGGAGAATATGTATCTTTAAATATTTTTTGTTAAAAAAGAAGAAATAATTCATGAAGTAACTTCGTCTTATTCACCTGAGTCTACTAGTGTAGCTAAAAGAAAAAATAGGATATTGAAAAAAATAATGAACTCCATGTTAATTAGCTCTGATGCACTTAATAATTTGTGAGGTAAAACTATTTTATCTACATGTCACTTGCAAAATAGAATTCCTCATAAAAGAACTAGTAGAATCCTTTATAAATTGTGGAAAGGTTATAAACCTAATTTGAAATATTTAAAAGTATGGAGGTGCCTTGATAAAGTTCTTTTGTCTGAACCTAAAAAAAGAAAAATAGTCCCTAAAACTAATGATTGCATGCTTATTGAATATGCTGAACATAGTGCCGCATATAGATTTCTTGTTTTGAAAAGTGATGTTCTTGATAGCAACACTATTATTGAGACAAAGAATGTTGAATTCTTTGAACATATTTTTCACTGTGTGATAAAATATCTTATGCAACTGTTGAAAGAGAAAATGAATCTACCTCTAATACTGAGGAACTGGGAAAGAGTAAAAGACCTACAAAAGAATAATTTTCTTATGAAAATGATTTTCAAACTTTTCTTGTTGATAATGAATCAATAAATTATTCTGATGCTAAATTTAAAAAGAGGCAACAAAAATTGAAAAAAAAAAATTCATGAAAAATAATACATGGATTTTAACTGATTCACCTCATGGTGCAAAGCCTATTGGTTGTAAAAGAATTTAAAAAAAGAAACTTAATTCAAATGGATCTATTGATAAATATAAAGATCGATTAGTAGTTAAAGGATTTTCTCAAAAGCAAAATATTAATTATTTTGATACATTTGCATCAGTAACAAGAATTTTCTCCATCAAATTGATGTAAAACCAGCTTTCTTAAATAGTGATTTAGAAGAAGAAATTTATATGGTTCAACCGAAATGATGTGTAGTTTCTGGACAAGAAAATAAAATTTGTAAATTAGTTGAACCTCTTTATGGCCTTAAATAAGATCCTAAACAGTGGCATGAGAAATTTGATCAAGTCTCAATAAAAGTGACCTTTTTTATTGAAGTGGATTAATGTGTTTATACAAAAGTAGCAGATGATGATTGTGCGGTAATTTGCTTTTGTGTTAAGGACATGCTCATATTTGATAAAATTTAAATATTGTGCAAAGTACCAAATTATTTTTATTTACTAACTTTGATATGAAAAGATCTGGGTGAAGTAAATATGATACTGAAGTTAAAGTTATAAGGAGTGATGATGGTATAATATTTTCACAAAAATATTATGTTGAAAGACTTCTTAAAAAGTTTGAATATTGGGAGGTAACTCCTGTAGCCACTCCTTATGATACTAACTCTAAATTGAAAAAGAATAATGGTGACACAGTTGCTCAGTCTAAATATGCACAGATTATTAAGAGTCTGATGCATTTGATGAATTTAATCAGGCCTAATATAGATTATGTTGTGTGTAAAGTGAGTAGATATACTCATAATCCCAATAAAGAACCTTGATATACACTAATGGGACTAGTGAAATATTTGAAAGGAATCATGAATTATATTATCCTATATCATTAATCTTTGTTTAGGTGGTTTAAGATTCATCTGGATTAATTCAAGAGTGAAAACAACAACGGCAAGACTAGACAAGTTAATTAGCTTATTCTCGAGTGTTTTTTATGAGCTTAAATCATTGTATCTCTAATGGCTGTTATGAGCATGTGCAGTAGCTTAAAAGAGGTGAATTTGATGACATTTGAAGCTGCAAATGAGCTACAATAGATGATGGAACAAGAAATAAGTTTGACGGGCGACAAAAGACAAAATCAGGCAAAATTGTGGCCAACTATTGTTCCTTCTACGCCGCGCAGTTAAGCCCAAGCTCCCAGCAATGCGTCACCCTCCAACATAGATTGAGAAACTAGAATTTCAATCCTAGTAGCCCTGCTCCACACCCTTAATCAATACAATAAGGCCCGCGCCGCGGAGCTCCTATAAGCGGGAAAAAAGTCGATTCTAAAGTTTTAGTTTGAGTAGAAAATATGTGGTACTTGTACCCAATCCTTATAGGACTTGGATTTGACGAATTGGAGGCTATATAAACATATTAAAATGCTGCAAAGGAGTGGAATTAGTACACAACATGAAATTAACACCCATACACTCTTAAATCGATTAGGATTTGGCACTCTACTTATTTTAAGTGAGAACAAAGGGGTCAATGTATATATTTTCGTGTGGAGTTGCAGATGAACGAAATTTTAGGATATAAAATGAGTACTTAGCCAAATTTATACACATATTTGGAGGCTATATGAATTGAAAAGGAGAAGCAGACATCAAGGAGTTCAAACTAGGATTTCTTCTTCTTTTACTTTTCTTTCTTGCAGTTTGAAGTTATGAATTCATTTATGGAGATTCCTTGTATGAATATGAGTATCTAAACACCCTTTTCTGGGGTTGAGGCTACAACATGATTGCTTAATTATGATTTAAAATTTGGTTTATATGTTTATCAAGTCATGTGATTGTTCTTGCATTCTTGTTTTACTATTCTAAAGAATTGAAAACTCTAGGATAAATTGTAGTCTCAAAACAAATTGACCATAAGAGTGGGGGGACAGAATGAAGAATGTAGGAAGTATGGATCATGCCTTTAATTGATTAGGGGTAATTGTTAAAGGATGATTTGCAGTTAGGATAAGGATATACCTAAACATCCCAATTGGTTAATGAAATCGGATGATAGCTTAATACATTCAAATTAACGACTCACATCTCCACTCAACGATGTAGTTATGAGATTAATTTGGATAGATGACTGAGAGGATGGTCATTCCTAAGTTATAATATCAGCCTATAGATCAACAATCACGAAAAACCCAAATACTGGTTAGAAACTATAGTTATGCATGAATGTGAAGTAAATGCCTCAACATTGAAATTCTCCATATAGTATTTACAATCTAAGTTTCACATTGTTGTTATTTTGATTATTTAATTTATAAAATCAAAATTCAAAACTCTTGTTGGTTACAAATCACATTTGTTTAATCTTCTACAATAATGCTTGAATTGGATAGTTTGTTAATCACCAAGTCCCTATGGGATCGATAATCGGCTCGCAAGAGTCACTTTACTACTTGTTTTACCACGTACACTTGCGTGTGCGTTTGGACGAAACATACCCCCAAACTATACCCAAAATTTCAGTGACACACCTAAACTATACTTGGGTCCTATTACCCCTTAAACTCTAAACTTATTTTGTCAATATTTTTGTATTCCTTTTATGCTGATGCGACCTCCAAGAAGTAGAATATTTTGTGTTCCTTTTGTGCTAACTTGACAATCACGTCAGGACAAAAGAAGCACAAAAAAATAGAAAAAATGAGTTGAGGGGGTAATAGGATCCTCATAAAGTTTACATGTACGACTGATATTGATTATAGTTTGGAGGGTACTTGTGCCTTATCTCTTAAAAGAACTAACTAAATTGATTTAGTTTTGATTGTGATAAGAATATGAATCAAAACGACTTATTGTATATGGTTATATACAATTATGTACATACACAAACACAATACATTGACTTTTTATACACAATTTTGATATATCAAAATTATATTGCTACTAATAATTTTATCTTTAATAGTTATAAAGTCTTAAGTTTGTTTCTTAAAAAAAATACCTAATTCAAGGATATTTTGATTCCTTAAGTTGATATATTTTGAAATCAATTATCATATATAAATATTTGAATAATTACTTTAAACCCTCTATAAATTGGGATTTTTTGTTTGCTAAGATAGATTATCAATTGTTCCCCCTCGGGGTCATGTGTTGTGAGATAGATTGTCAATAATTTTTAATATAATTTTATAGTTGACTTTTATTTTTTGACAATATTTTATTATAGAACTTAGTCTGTTATGAATGTATTTACATTATAGTGAATGTCTATAAAAAAATATAGATAAGATTTACCAAGATCTAGTTTATATCTATCAGGATTTGAAGTATCTGTCTTTTAGTCAGAAACTAGGAGTATTTTCTCATATAAATAGAGGGGTTTTGTTCATTATATCCTCGATCTTATGATCCTTCATCGCTCAAGAGAAATAAAGAAGTCTTTCCTCTTCTCTCTGTTTATTCTTCTTATTCTTGCTTTTATATTTTATAACACGTTATCAGCACGAGACTCTGCCGTCTCAAATTTGAAGGCTAAGGTGTTATTTTATTTCTTTTCATATGACTAATAATCTTACAAAACTTGAGTTCATTGTATCGAGCAAGAACTACATCTCATGGGTGTTGGATGCTAAATTCCACTTAGATGCTATGGGATCTTGGAGACGCCATAAAGAAAGAAAATATAGCATCTAATCAAAATCGTGCTAAGGCTAGAATTTTCTAGCGTCATCATCTTGACGAAATTCTGAAAATTGAATACCTTACTATTAAGGATCCACTTATTTTGTGGAATAGCCTAAAAGAAATCATCCTCCCAAAAGCACGATATGAATGTATACACTATGAAAATAAGATGTTAGGTTCAAACCCCATCAATTTGTTGCCTAAGACGCCTTTATATGGATAAGACATCGAGTTTGAATCTCAATACACCATATTGTTGATATAATGATGGCTAAGGCAAAGGCAAAATAATGTGTTTTTGTGAAAAGTCTTGAAAGGAACATGTCTTATTGAATATGCTTCATTCCCTGAAGTGAATGTGGTAGCAATGCTTAATATGTCTGAAAGAAAACAAGCGATTCAACGTACGAATATAATCGCGGAGGGACAACATGATAACAATTATCAAAAGTGATAATATTTTCACACGCTTATTATGATTATAATATATGTTAGAGAAAATTTCTCTACAACCATATGTATGCCTTGATTTGCTCCTAAATTAGCAATATCTTAAAAAGGCTATAAGTTATCATAATTTGATAAGCTTAAGTCACGATTATATTTCATTCCTGAGGAATGAGAAGCTTATTAATGCAAACGTGCACTTGATTGTGATGGTATCACAACTCACCCCTGAAAGAGGCAGAATAACTGAGAAGAGTTATTTTGAAATCTACTTCTAAAGTAGTAAATCTGAAATTTATTCATGTAATAATAAATCTGAAATTTTCTAAAGTAAAAGTTTACATGTCATGGTAAACTTGGAGTTTGCTAGAACAAAAGTTCATAAATTGACATGAACGATTGTCACATCTTAAAGATGTGCATGCTGAGTATTGAGCATATATTGAAGTATTAGAAAATTCTTCATTACTTTTAATATTGGTTGTTCTCATGATAAGTTGGTTGGACCAACTAATGTTGGGATTTGATCCCTCAATCTGAAAAATATAAAAGGTGAATAAGGGCCCATTCACCTTTCATGTGATATGTTGAAAAGATACATCAATAAGATAATCACGTGTACATTTATTGTCAATCTGTAGTTTGACATTCATAAAGTTGCTTGCTCAATGAAATTGAGTTAAGAGCATAACTTTCAGATTGTGTAATCAAGATAATTTATCTTGTATAAGATCTCAAAATGTTATGTCACACTGTGAACCGACACGAAATGATATATCATGAATATGTTTGATACAATATTGGCGCAATATTGCAAAAGATTATGAGGATCTGAATTCTACGTTTATTTAAGCATGCTGACGTAGAAACATTTATCAAGTGACATGAAAGGATGCATCTTGGTAAGCATAATACTTCTTTGATTTGCAGTCTAGACACTTGAAGATGTCACACATATTGATATTGTCACTTGACAAAAATTCATACGAAAATTCCTAAAGTATTCAAAATGCCCGAAACATATAAAGCTTCTAGGAAACTTGTTTATTATCCTTATGAGGGATAAATTGATGGTTTGAAAATCATTGAAACTCTTGAAGAGATTTCAAAAGTAATAAGATTATTTGCTGAAATGCAAAACATATCGAATTGGATTGGTCCTGAAGTACCATATCTTAGTCCAATTGGTGTACTAATATATCTTGCAAATACTACAAGGCCTGATATAGCCTTTTCAGTTAATTTGTTAGCAAGATATAGTTCTTCTCCTATTAGAAGACATCGAAATGAGATCAAACACATGATATTATTTTATTCTAAAGCTTGCAGTCTCGATCTTGTTGGTTATGTTGATACTGGGTACTTATCTGACCCGTATAAATCTAGATCTCAAATAAGTTATGTGTTCACATGTGGGGATACTGTTATATCTTGGAAATATACAAAGCTGTCTATCGTAGACACTTCATCGAATCATGCTGAGATAATAGCTATTCATGAAGCAAACCAAGAGTATGTGTGGTTGAGGTCCACGATACATCTTATTCACGAAAAATGTGGTTTGAAATGTGACAAAGTACCCATGATTTTTTATGAGGATAATGCAGCATGCACAACACAACTTAAGGGAGGATTCAAGGAAATAGAACGAAGCACATTTCGCCAAAGTTTTTTTATATACATGAGCTACAAAAGAAAGACGATATTAATGTGCAACAGATTTATTTAAGTGATAATGTGACTGATTTATTCACCAAGTCTCCTCAAATTGCAACTTTCAAGAAGATGGTGCACAAGATCAGGATGTCAAAGTTCATTGATATTCTCATCAGGGGGAGCAAATACGCGGTGTACTCTTTTTCCCTTTCAAGATTTTGTCCCACTGGATTTTCCTTGTAAGGTTTTTAATGAGGCAACCTATATTAGAGATGTGTATCTTTTCTCATTTTTTTTCTGCTGTTTTTTTTTAGTAAGGTTTTAACGATACACATTATCTATCAAATAAACATTCAAGAGAGAGTGTTATGAATGTATTTACATTATAGTGAATGCCTATCAAGAATATAGATAAGATTTATCAAAATCTAGTTGATATCTATTAGGATTTAAAGTATCTGTCTTTTAGTCAGAAACTAGGAGTATTTTCTCCTATAAATAGAAGGGTTTTGTTCATTATATCCTCAATCTTATGATCCCTCATCCTCAAGAGAAATAAAAAAGTCTCTCCCCTTCTCTCTGTTTATTCTTCTTGTTCTTGCTTTTATATTTCATAACATAATCAAAGTTATTTGCCTTTTTTTTTCTGCGAAAAGTATTGTTAGTTCAGTTATAGTAGGTATCCTTTGTTATTATTATGCTCAACATTCTAGCAAACAAATTTGGGAAATCTTTTGAAAAGGTATTATTAGTAGATATCCTTTCTCATAATTAGTCTCATAATTCTAGCAAATAAGATTTGTAACACAATAGAAACATTACAACTACAGTCTACACCCTACACATAGGACTGTTCTTTAGTAAATTGTTATTTTCATTAAATTACTAAATGTGAATAAGACTTTTAAGCTAGTAAATATACATAAAATAAAAATGAAAAATCAAACTAAATTCACAAAACAAAATTGATAACCTTGTGTTACTGTTAAACTATTGGCTAAATTAATCTAATTTCGTCTTAAACCAAAAATCTAATAACAAACATCCCTAACAACAAGTATGCCTCATTAAGTAAGAATAAATAAAAATTCGCCGTCTGTGGGGATCGAACCCACGACCACGTGGTTAAAAGCCACGCGCTCTACCACTGAGCTAAGACGGCTACTGTGCCATATATTCTCGACGATGTATTAAATGAACTATTAGAATCTGCATAAGCAGATATAGTAAGCCCTAGGATCTGCATCAGTAATGCTCAAGATCGGTCGTACCTTATGGCAGGGGTGTCACCCGACACCGCTTCCTCAAAAATTTAGTGTGTGTATATATATATAAAGTGTGAAGAGTCTTAAAAATTTTATTTGAACTTTTTGCATTTTATTAAAAGTCTCTGTTTTAGACAAAATCATCTTTTCACTTTATTCCTATATATATATAGTACATTAAATGTATGAAGGGTCTTATAAATGTTGTTTAAACTTTTTGTCTTTCATTAAAACTTTTTTCAATAGACAAAATCATCATTTCACTATTTTCCTTTAAATTATTATTTATTTTTATAAAATTATAAGTCCTTTTTTACCACACCAAAATTGCACTTTTTTTTGGCGTAAAAAGAAATGCCGTGATATTTGATTTTATTTTAGTTGTCTTTCATAATTTTTCTTTATTTGAATTAGGTTTAGGGTTAGGTTTGCAATATAAACAGTTTTGTTGTATTAATTTTCCCTACAATGTACAGTATAAAACGATACCTTATGGCTCCCGTGGAAGAAAGGAAGGACTCCTCTCGATAGAGAGGACATTTCTGATCAATAGTGAATTGGACCAACTTCCTCTTGCGGTGATTATCTAATGACTTCGTATGTATATTTGTATAGACACGGAAGCATTTCAAGTGAACTAATGCGAGTTACAGATCATATGGGGTGAAACTATATGTCGATTTTTAAAATTAGAAGAATTAATGTCGGTAAAATCATACTTTTGAATATTATAACGAACAAGTTATAAAATATGATTATCTTTTTCATATATTCAATGATTTTGTTCCCGAAAATTCAAAGTTTCTGTACTTATTTTATTGTGAATTGAAATTCATGATAGGTTGAGTTGAAAAATTATTCCTTCGAAGTCCAAGCTATGAGTGTCGAAAAACTCTATTTTGTTCTCTCTGTTAATTTCACAAATGAGACTCAAACAGCGAGAACCTGATCAAGATTGCGCACCTTGTATCCAATCATGACAAGGAGGTCCAATTCAAATCATGTTAAAGAACTTTTCAAGGAAATTATTCAAGGTGAAACTCATGCTCTTGCTGCTTCCACGACTATGGAACAGATCTTTAAGGGAATCAAAGAGTTTAAGAAAGAAATATTTGAGAAAGTCCAATTTGAACTAAATTAATTTGGGCTTTATATCTATAATGCTAATGTTAAGCTAAATTGTTGATGTCTGGCCATGAGTATTTGTTTTATCTTAGCCAAAAAAACTCTAATGGAAGTTGCCAACCAAGCCAAGGTACGTACCATACTTTAATAAGAATGAATTTGCACATTATATGCATCAAAGAGTTAATATTGCACAAAATATTAAGTAAATCTTGTTTGGTAATGAAAAAATTAAATGAAAATAAAATTCACTGATTTTATTTTCAAAAATTCGATGTGTATTATTTTTTTATCTTTCCTTCTATAAGATCAAATGATAGTGCATGTATTAAAGTTAATATAGAACTCTACAAAATAGGAGGATAAGCATCATTACACCAAAAAATCTATGCTTTTGTACTTATTTTATCGTGAATTGTAATTTATGGTAGGCTGAGTGGAAGGTAAATGAAAGGACACAAAAGAAAATTGCAAATTTGTACATATTTATGATGCATGCACATTGTGATTTTTCTTGACTGAAGTTGCTTTTTGATTGACTTTTGAATTTTGAGCATTTGATAGATGGCGGCAACCACAATAGCATCAGAAGGAAATCATTTGACATCTGAAGAGCTAGAGAAGAAAAAGAAAAAGAAAGAAAAGGTTGCAATACTTTTTTATTGGTTCAATTGTGATAGATGATTCCTTTCAATGGAATATTACAATTCGAGAATATTTTTGGTATGAATTTTAGAAAATTTAAAAACTTCAATTTTTTTTTTAATCATTAACTCTAATATGATATTATAAAATTTATTGTTGCTCTTACGGTAATATATGTGTTTTCTGAGCTTCTCTGACTTGAAATGCTTAAGCTAGAAGAAAAGCTCAAAAAGAAATGGTGGAGAGGTGAACCTTGAGGATTTTGCTATTCCATAAATACCTCTAGGACGGAAGAAGAAACTCTTCTGTGAAATGACAAAGACTTTTAATCTCAGTGTTGTAGAGAACAGTGAGTTTGACTTAGTTTGATTTTCAATTTTATTTGATTTATATTTACTAATTTAAAAGTCTTATCAATAATTAGTAATAAAAATTTTGATGTGATGATTAATTTTTATGTTTATTTTTGTACTAGTTTAGGTGTATGTGCCTTGCGCTTGTACCTCACTTAATGAGTTTAAATGTTATATTAAATAAGATATTTATTTAAATAATAAAAATTAATACAATAATTATATTCTACGTCTTTCTAACATGTGAAGATGAATAATTTATTTAATTAATTATATAATAATTATAAATATCTAAAATTCAAATAAGGTAGGTGAAACACATTAGCAACTCCTTAAAGTATGATTATATTCTAATGGTTAAAAGTGAATAATGTGATTGAATCTTCGATGTGATATTTAGGTATTTTCTCATTTACAAAAAATTTACTGCTTCTTATGGTAACAAATATATTTATTTACAATGATTTGTACTTCAACTCTGAAATAGCATATTCACTGAGAATCTAACAACCTATTCTACTGCTTTTATGGTGCAACAAAATCTATCTTGGCATCATGAAAGATTTATTTTTGTATGTTCAAATGCTAATCATATTGTCTAAAGTTAAGCATACCTGCAATATAACATTTATTCCTTCAAATTCTGCATTTTTGCGAAGTATCACCTTTACTGCCTCAAACAGCTCCACATCGTGTTTTCAATATAAGTTTTCTCTTGCATTCCAATCAATTCCATCATTCAATATCTTGACATTCTCTAATTTACATCTCACATACCTAAAAGATTTTATCATTAAATGTACATCTTCAAATCTGATGAATCCAAGAAAAGTAAATCATATTTAATTATTAAATACAATATCTGATACTCGATTTTAAACACGAAATATTTTATACACTAATTAAAATTATTAAACTAAAATAACTATAAGTAATTCTTCATAATAAATAATGACCGTCGGAGAGTATATCACTTATAACAACACTTGTGATAATAATAATCACCATTGCTAATTTGATTATGAACTTTTAATTATGAAACAAAAAAATTATAATTAACATAGGTTTCTTGTATTAATACTACAAAAGGTGGCTTGTATGAAGTCAGTTTCTAAATAGTCCTATCACTTTTGCCTCGGGATGAGGTGCTATGGATTGAACTATCTTCTTATATTTAAAAGATAGTTCTATCGTTTCAAATTTTATTTTTGATGTTAGTTTTCATAATGACATTAATTTCTTTGAACATGCATATAGTACATTAATCATTAAATATTTTCATAAAAAAAGAAAAAAATATTGTAATAATTTGCATAATAACTAACTACTTGATCCTTACAATCACATAAATGCGATTTCTCTAGCACTCATTCAACTTTTAGCATAAAAATTAAATGTGTCCAAAAAAAAATATTAGACGAGTTAAAATAATAATTATCATGACTCCAATATTCATTTTTCTCATGTCTTCTTTCCCTTCAAATTTTTCTTGAAAATTAACCTAAATTAATATAAAACACATCACAATTAACTACAAACAAAAAAACAAACATAAACAAATAAAGAAGAAAATAGATTGTGAAGAAAAAATCATTCGAAAACGTAATATATTAATTTTTTTTTCTTTTGGTTAATTGACCTACATACGGTTGATATAAAGAAAAAAATATACAAAAAATTATTTTCTGCCAAAAGTCTATAACATATTCATCTACCTGTAGAAAAAAAGTTTACATTATCTGTGTGTAGAAAAGAAATTGAGTTAGTTCCTCATATTTTTCATTGAACTATTAACAATATCTCACAAAAATCACTTTTATTTTTCTTATGACAAAAATGTCACTGAGCTATTACTTTGCCTCTTATATAATCATTCTAACATATTAAGCTACTAAACTCACTTGACTTTCTTAAGTGATGAGTTCAATTTTAATGACATAATCATAAATATAGTTCCATCCAATACATTACAAAAATGATTTTAGTATAAAAGCAATAAAACCCACCAAAATAAAATAGATTTTAAATAAAAATAAATTATACATGGCGAAAATAATTTTAAACATTAAAAAAAGGAGATTTTATAGGACTATATTTTTTTAATTTTTAAGGGGCCACTCTATGCGTTTCATATTATTTATCCACTTTTTTCTACTCTTCCCAACAAAAATATAAATAAGAAGGATAATTTACTAATTTACTTTGTAATTTCTTAATACATTCTATTAGTCTCTTAATAAATACTAAAATTAAAAATATAATTTTTTTTGAAACTTTATTATATTTATACTTTCAAAAAAATTAATATAAAGATAATTAATAATTTAATTTTAGTCTTATAAATTGACAAATAACTTAAAATATATGAAACAAAAGGATTAGTTAATACTCCCTTCGTTCTTAAATAAGTGAACAAAAGCAAAATATAAACTAAAATAATTTAATATATATGTTTTAAAATTTTGAGAAAATACCCAATTACCTCTGAACTATACCCAAAAAGATTATGACACACTTCAACTTAAAGGGGGTCCTATTACCCCCCCTGAACTAATTAAAACTACAATTTTGACACCCTTAGTGCCTACGTGGCACATACGTGGCACACTCGTGTGCCTACTTCAGTGTGTTGTGCCACGTATGTGCCATTTAGGCACTAAAGGTGTCAAAATTATATTTTTAATTAGTTCAGGGAGGTAATAGGATCCGCTTTAAGTTGAGGTATGTCATAGCCTTTTTGGGTATAGTTCAGGGAGGTAATTGAGTATTATCTCTAAAAATTTTATATCTGTTTTAAAATTTTATTGAATGTATACATATTAATAATATAGAACTCATTAATATAAAAAAATATTGAAATTCAAATTTATGAACTTCGAATTCTTACTTCATAAGTGAAACATGTAAAGAGAAAAGTCTATACATAAACGAAATGGAGAGAGTGTCCACTTTTCTTTTAAATGGTCCTATAAAATCTTATGTTCTTTTAATTTTTTTTAAAACATCTCAGTATGTCTAAATGTTTTTATTTAAAATACACACTTCATTTTGATGGATTTCAATGCTTTTTTATTGGACCCATTTTTTGTTATGTATTTGAGGGTATAATTTAATGAATTTGTCATTATATTTAAACTTAATTAAAGAAGTTTAGTAGCTTAAAATGTTAGGATGACAATATAAGAGATAAACTAATAGTTCAATGACAATATGAGGAATTAACTCAAAGAAATTTACATTCTACTGGACATAAGGAAAGATACCAAAGGACAATAGAAAGCAAACCTTTTCGGTTCAGGCACTAAGTAACTACGGCCATGATCACTACATGATATCCTTTGTCTCGAGGGAAAAAATCATCATCTATATAAACATGAATTAAGATGTGATATTAAGAGAAGATGTATATTTGTGTAGTTTAGATTTTCCCAATTAAGAGGTTTGAAAAAGTAAAACATAGGATAAAACTAACATGAAGCTTTCTTGGGTGTCTATGGTCCAATGCTTCAATCACTTTGAATAAATCTCCCCTAGAAGAACTGTAAATTCATGTCGTCGACAATATATTTAGTAAAATTCCATAAGTAAAATTTGCGGAGGATAAAGTGTACGCAAATCTTATCACTACCTTGAATGAGGTAGAGAACCTATTTTTAAAATCGTAACAAAACAAACTATCACATCCAAAAGCTCTTAGCCTTTTAACAGTATTATAAATCTTAATGAGAATAAAGCTCAGTGAATCATCTAAAATTGTTGGAGCTGGTGGTTGATTAAAACTATCAAATGATGAAAAACGTACTCGCAAAAAACGTTGACCTTGCACGTCCGTTATTGAAGGACTGTGGCTACTACCTACATCACACTATCTGCTGCAGGAAAGATAAGAGACTAAGGCAAAGTAAAAGATTAAAATATTTTTTTTAATCAAGAGATCTGTAAAAAAAGGTGATACCCCCACCGTTCGTACTATCAAGATAAATAAAAAAGAGAAAAGTCTAGAAAATAAAAGAGATAATAATTTTAAAAGTATCCACAGTCCAAAAACATCCACAGATATGCCGTTAAAAAGAAAAGGAAGAAATAGCATTAAGGAATAAACACCGAAGGATCCACCGATTTATTTGAACACTAAAACATGAAGAGCAAACAATGAATTTGACACATACTGCTTTTCAAACCCTCTGAAAAATTGAAGGATCCACCGGTTGATTGTTAGGAATGCAAATTCAGTGCTACTAATCTCACTATCTAGAGATTCCCTTGATAAGTTCACATACCAACCCGATGAGGTCCTTTGTTTTCGCCGGAAAAAGTAAAAAATTACGTGAGTGGATTTGCCTTTTAGATGATTTTTTCCATCTATTTATTTTTCTTGTCTAGGTAGAAGAGGTAAACGTACGTAGAATATTTCCATGTTTTAGTAGAACTCATCCAAAGTTTAACATTGATTCCATATATTTTATCTTTACCATATATTTTTAAAATTTTTATATTTTTTAATAATTAATTAATAATTTGAGAAAATAAGTGAAAGACTATTTTATCTAAAGTAGAGATGTAACGACCTAAAAAATTAAAGAAATATGTAAAATTTATAATTTTATGTGATTTGACTGTTTTACCCCTTTTCGTAGTTACATTATGATATTTCTGGAGTGTGGGAGTGATTGACAGGATTTTCGATGTATTTTGATATCATTTATGCGATATTGTAGTTTTTGATGGATTCGAGAGCCTTATTTTAGACTTATATGGATATCTTTTGATCCGTGCGACGGATGGCCAAACGGATTGCGCTGGAATATCGATTTTGGGCTATGTAGACCTTTGGTCCGGGTCCCAGTGCGCCCGGTCTCATTTTGACCTATTGATCGGAAAGTTGAAAATTTGAAAATATGGGTGTGGGATCCATATTTGGTCGAAACGACCTCGGATGGAAAATCCGACTTCGCCAACAGATCCAGGATATCAATTTTAGGGTGTTAGCGTATTTGATTTAATTTTACAACTTTTAAATCTCATTTCGATCCTCGATTTGGAAAGTTGTAATTTCGGGGGTCAACTTTTTGAAAATGATATTTTTTCGACAATTCAACTTCGCCAACGTGTTTGGAACATCGAATTTAGCGTGGTTACATAGTTCGTTTGCATATATCGGACTCCAAACGAATCTCAGGCACCCCATGAAGTCCGAATTGGACTTAAAATAAGAAAAACAACAACTTTTTGCTTACAGTGCAGATTTTCTGCACTATTAAAATAGTTTTTGGGTCGATTTTGCTCATTTTCCATCTTGCCTCTTGAGATTTAAACCCTAAAATAGTATGGGAGCATAAAAGTGAAGTTTGTGGGAGCTTGGAAAGCTAGATTAACACCTATTTCTTGATTTTATCAAGGATTTAAGGTAAGAATTTACCATTTTCTTTGTAATTTCTTGATAAATTTCTCAAACCTCCAAAAATCTTAGGCTTGATTTTAAACTCCAATTTCACTTGAATAATGTTTTTATCTTATAATTACTAGTTTTTCATCAATTTAACCTTCAAAACAACTCTGATTCTTGATTTTAACCTGGATTTCAAAGATTTTACCCGGTAAAGCTCAAAATTAATTTTTCTTCAATTTGAACCTCATTTTTTACTTGATTAAACTTGGATTTTAAACTGTAGGTTCCTAAAAATAGGGGGAACATATTTTTGAACTAAAGTTCTGATTTTGTCCTTCTTTTTTGAAAACACGTTCTGGGGGTCCGTTTTGACCTCGAACAAAAATAATGAGTGGATATTGTCTTATGTGATTGTAGAAATATATCATTGTGGTTAATTGTGGAAATATATCATATGGTTGGTTGTGTAAATACTCATTGTGATTGGTTTATGAGCATTACATCTTTATATTATACTCATTCATAAAATATTGGTACCACCATGACAACATCTGAGAAACACTGGAAACACCTAATAACACCTTTCTGAGGGATGTACCGGAAAGATGATATGATATATGTGGATTGTATATGGGTTGATGAACCCCTCGTGGGTCCTGCGTTAGGAGGCTTTCCTCCGTAGGTGTATACTAGAATTGTGCGATGATCCCGGAGGTTGTCTGATGACCTCGTCCATCATCATCATCATATACATTGCACTTACGTTATTGTATTTATATTGTGTTGTATTGCCCTATTAACTTGTCATTTATGTAATTGTCTTATCTTCTTTCACTTGTATTTGATGATCTTGTATATACATGTTTCCTCTTGTTCTACTTATATGTGATATAATGCATAATTGTGTTCTATCTTGTTGTGATATTGCAATATATGTGATATATTAGAACTATTAGTGTAGGCGGTGTGGGCTACCGTTATGGAATATTTCTGATTGCAGGTGGCGTGCCCTAAGTGTATATTTTGTATGCTTTATTTACTACTTTGCTTGATCGGCCTATGATACCTACTGAGTACAAGTGGACCGTACTCATGCCTACTGCTCCCTTTCGGTGCAGGTCCTAGCTCGAGTGCGCCTCAGCTTGCTTGACTCGGGCGATTGTTAGAGCTTCCAAGGTAGCGGTTGGACATTCATGCATCCAAAGTTCACCTCTATCTTTCTATAGTAGTTATGTCTTTATTAGTATTTGAAGATAGATATTATTCCTTTGTGGTTATTTTTCTGATGTATTTGAC
Organism: Capsicum pubescens; assembly: GCA_030864215.1. NCBI lineage: Eukaryota > Viridiplantae > Streptophyta > Magnoliopsida > Solanales > Solanaceae > Capsicum > Capsicum pubescens. Next base: position 280,493,363 of record CM061543.1, on the reverse strand, counting down.
TCTTGGATTGTATTAGTAGTTCTTACACTATTGACGCTTGGTTTTGGACATGATTGGTATTTTGGAGAAGTTATTTCCACATTGTTATGATAACTATCATGGTTCGGCTTTATTCCAGAAGCCTTAACTTGAGATATTTTTGTCTTTTTCTCTTTTTGTATCAGTTTGGGTGATAGACTTACTTGTCAAGTTACGCCATGAAAAATGCCATCATGACCCTCATTTTTGGGTTGTGAGAAATTGGTATCAGAGCAGTCAGGTTTTATTAGTCTCAACGGTGTAAGAAATAGATGTCTAATAGTTTTGCGGATCAGTACGCAGATACCCGTATCTATTTCGAGAGGCTATAGGATGTCTTTAGGATACTTTACTTATTTTATTCTTTATCCTGCGAAGTTCTTTCATACCTTATATTCTGAGTTGTATTTCATTCTTTCTATGTGAATAGTATGGCTTATACTACATCTTATCAGTTGAGAGATGCATAAAGAGATTAGTGGAGGTCGCTTGTTAGTTGTAGACCCCGTGATTCTCCTAAGATGACTTGGAATCATTTTGTCGAGGCTTTTTCTAGAGAGATTTATGCTTTTAAGTTTGAAAGATCATATGCGAAACGAGTTTGATCAATTAGAGCAGGGCTTCATGATAGTTATTGAGTATGAGGCATGCTTCCATGCCTTGTCTAGATATTTCTATGATAGCATTTCCACAAAGTCTGAGTAGATACAAAAGTTGGTAATAGGTTTGGATATCTCTCGTCAGTTGGCTACGTCTCAAATGGTTTTGTTTAGGGCTTCTTTTTAGAGTATTGTGGATCATGCTAAGATGACAAATGGTATTCTTAGTACATCTCAAGGAGGCACCAAGAAGGCACAGTGTTTAAGGTGAGTTCAGTAGTCAGGCCTCTCAAGGCAGAGATTTTAAAGGTTCTCATGGATACCATAGTAGGCCAGTGCAGGTGGCTTTATAGGGTTCAGGTGTGGATCTTCTAGTTTAGCAGTTTAGGGTGGTTGTTCGGGCCTGGTTATACCTTCTCCTGTTGCGGTTGGTCATAGAGGTTATAATGTGTGTGATAAGATTTGCCATATGGCCAGGGACTGTCTCTGTCAGGTGATTCAGGCTACTCCTATTTTAGTTGTGAGGGGTAGGGGTAATACCAGAGGAGTGAGAGGTAGAGGTGATGGACCTTGCGGTGGTAGTCGTGGGGCTACTCAGGCATTTGGTGGTCGTGGATAATGTTATTCTATACCATCCAGATCTGAGGCAGAGGCTTCAGATGCTGTGATATCAGGTACCTTCCCCGTTTGTTTCAGACCTGCATTTGTATTATTTGATCCCGGATCGACTTTATCTTATGTGTCTGTATATTTTGCTTTGGGTTTTGTTTCTGTTAGTGAGCCTCTTGCCATGCCTATTTGTCTATCTACCCAATAGGTGATTCTTTAGTGGTGGATCGAGTGTACCGATATTGTGTTGTGACTTTTGCTGGGCATGAGACTTTGGTAGACTTTCTTGTGTTAGATATGGTTGATTTTGATATTACTTTGGGTATGGATTGGTTGGCTCCTTATTATGTTATTTTAGATTATTTTGCTAAGACTGTGACTTTAGCTTCCCCGGGTATGCCAAAGATAGCTTGAAAGGGTGCACTTCATTCTGGTCCTAAAAGGATTATATCTTATGTTCAGGCTCATAAATTAATTGAGAGGAGATTTTTATCATTCTTGACTCATATTCGCAACACCAGTGTTGTATCGCCTCCTTCCTTAGATTCTGTTCGTGTTGTCTGTGAGTTTATGGATGTGTTTCCTATGGACTTGCCTGGTATGCCTCCAGATCGAGATATTGATTTTGCTATTGATGTTGATCTAGGCACCAAGCCCATTTCTATTCCTCTTTATAGGATGGCCACAGTAGATTTGAAGAAACTAAATAATCAGTTGCAGGAGTTATTGGATAAGGGATTTATCCGACCTAGTGTTTTACCTTGGGGTGCGCCTGTCTAGTTTGTGAAGAAAAAGAATGGGTCTATGCAGATGTATATTAATTATCGACAGTTCAATTAGGTGAAGGTTAAGAATAAGTATCCTCTTCCTCGCATAGATGATTTATTTGATCAGTGTCAGGGTGCGGCAGTGTTTTCAAAGATTGATTTGAGATTCGGTTATCACCAGTTGAGGATTAGAGCTTCGGATATTCCAAAAATAGCTTTTCAAACTCGATATGATCAATATGTGTTATTGGTCATATCCTTTGGGTTGACTAATGCCCTTACCGCATTCATGAAGTTGATGAACCGGGTGTTTTGATCGTATTTTGACTCTTTTGTTATTGTATTTATAGATTATATCTTAGTGTATTCCAAGAATGAGGTTGAGCATGACGAGAATTTGTAAATTATGCTTCAGAGATTGAGGGATGAGAAGTTGTATGCTAAGTTCTCTAAGTGCGAGTCTTGGTTGGAGTCTGTTTCTTTCTTGGGTCAAGTGGTGACTAAGGAAGGTATTATGGTTGATCCAACCAAGGTTGCAACAGTTCGTGATTGGGCTAGACCTACTTCGCCCCTCGAGATTTAAAGTTTTGTTGTCTTGGCTGGGTATTATCGGCGTTTTGTTGAGGGTTTTTCATCCATTGCAGCCCCATTGACCAAGTTGATTCAGAAGAAGATTTCTTTTCAGTGGTCCGATGCTTATGAGGCGATATTTTAAAAGCTCAAAGATTTGTTAACTTCATCTCCTATATTGGCTTTGCCTAAGAAGGGTGTGGGCTTTACTGTCTTTTGTGATGCTTCAGGTATTGGGTTGGGTGCTGTGTTGATGCAGGAGGGCAAGGTGATTGCGTATGCGTCTCGTCAGTTGAAGCCTCATGATAGAAATTGTCCTACCCATGATTTGGAGTTGTGCATAGTTGTGTTTTCCTTGAAGTTGTAGAGGTACTACTTATGTGGAGTTCGTTGTGATATCTTCTCAAATCATCGTAGCCACCAATACTTCTTCACCCAGCGAGATCTTAATATGAGGCAGCGCTGTTGGCTTGAGTTGCTTAAGAATTATAAGTTGACTATTCTCTACCATCCGGGCAAGGCTAAAGTGGTTGCAGATGCCTTGAGCCAAAAGTCGACTAGCATGGGTAGGCTAGGGAAGCCTCACTTGATTCAAATAGAGTTTTGCGGATTGGAGGCTGAGTTTGTATGCCGAGAGTGGGTGATTGGATTAGATTGATCTTGGAGGAGGCCCATTGTTCCAGATATTCTATCCATCCAGGTGTGACTAAGATGTATCGTGATTTGAGGTAGCATTACTGGTGGGGTGGTATGAGGCGAGATGTAGAAGATTTTATGGCTCATTGCCTATGTTGTCAGCAAGTGAAGGTCTAGCATCTAAGACCTTGTAGGTTGCTTCAGAGGTTACCTATTCCCAAGTGGAAGTAGGAACAAATCACTATGGACTTCGTGATTGGGTTTCCTCGTATATCTCATAGTTCTTACAGTGTTTGGGTTATCATGGATCAATTGACCAAGTCAGCTCATTTTATTGCGGTTAAGGTCTCATTCAATGCTGAAAGGTTGCCTCTATCTTCATTCGTGAGATTATGCGTTGCATGGTACGTCCGTGTCGATTATTTCAGATCGAGCTTTTGTGTTCACATCTCACTTTTTGAAGAATTTTCAGGATGAGTTGGGTACTTGGGTTGATCTTAGCATAGCATTTCACCCCAGACTGATGGCCAGTCAGAGCGGACTATCCAGGTTTTGGAGGATGCTTCACGCATGCGTGATGGATTTTGGTGGCCAGTGGGAGCAGCTTTTGGCTTTATCAGAGTTTGCATATAATAATAGCTACCATTCCAGTATTGATATGGCTTCTTTTGAGGAGTTGTATGGTAGGCGTTGTCTCTCCCCAGTAGGTTGGTTTGATGTTTCAGAAGTGAGACCTCGAGGTACGAACTTGCTTCGTGAGTTTTTGGATAAAGTTCGGGTCATTCAGGGTAGACTTAGAGCGGCTCAGAGTAGGAAAAAGTGTTATGTTGATTGTAGACTTCGTGCCTTGAGATTTAGTATTGGTGATCGTGTCTTCCTTTGAGTTTCACCCATGAAGGGTGTGATGAGGTTTGGGAAGAGGGGCAAGCTTAGCCCCAAGTATATTGGTCCATTTGAAATTCTTTGAACTGTTGGTGATGTGGCTTATGAGTTGGCTTTGCCCCCTGATCTATCAGTTGCTCATCCAGTTTTTCATGTTTGTATACTTCATCGTTACATTCCGGATGAGTCTCATATTATTCGTTGGGAGTTAGTTTAGTTAGATTAGCGGATGTCATTTGAGGAGCCGATCTCCATTTTGGCTAGGGATGTTAGGCGGTTGCGCTCTGGAGCGATCCCTGTGGTTAAGGTCCTATGGCGACATCAACCTGTAGATGAAGCTACTTGGGAGGTCGAGTCTTATATGTGTAGTTCTTATCCTCAGAACTTCATTGATTCAAGTATTTCTTTGCCCTTAGTTCGAGGACGAACTAGATTTTTAGTGGTGGATGATGTAACGACCTAAATATTTAATAAAATATGTGAAATTTGTGATTTTGTGTGATTTGACTATTTTACCCCTCTCCATAGTTGTATTATGGTATTTCTGGGGTGTGGGAGTGATTGACATTATTTTCGATGCATTTTGGCATCATTTATGCGATATTATAGTTTTTGATGACTTCGAGAGCCTTATTTTAGACTTATGTGGATATCTTTTGATCTGTGTGACGAATGACCGAACAGACTGTGGCAAAAGCTCCGAAATATCGATTTTAGACTAGGTAGACCTTTGGTTCTGGTCCCGGTGCACCTGAGCTCATTTTGACCTATTCGTCGGAAAGTTGAAAATTTGAAAATATGGGTGTGGGACCCACATTTGGTCGAAACGACCTCAGATGGAAAATCCGACTTCGTCAGCAGATCCGAACGTTGATTTTAGGGTGTTAGCGTATTTGGTGTAATTTTAAGGCTTTTAAATATCATTTTGATCCTTGGTTTGGAAAGTTGCAATTTTGGATTTCGGGGGTCAACTTTTGGAAAATAATAGTTTTTTGAAAATCCGACTTCACCAACGCGCTTGGAACGTCGAATTTAGTGTGGTTGCATAGTTCTTTTGCATATATTGGACTCCGAATGAATCTCTGGCACCCCATCGAAGTCCGGATTGGACTTAAAATAAGAAAAACAACAACTTTTTGCTCACCAGTGCAGATTTTCTGCACTATTAAAACAGTTTTTGGGTCCATTTTGCTCATTTTTCATCTTGTCTCTTGAGAGTTAAACCCTGAAATAGTATGCGATCTTAAAAGTGAAGCTTGTGGGAGCTTGGAAATCTAGATTAACACATATTTCTTGATTTTATTATGGATTAAAGGTAAGAAGTCACCATTTTCTTAGTAATTTCTTGATAAATTTCTCAAAACTCCGAAAATCTTAAGCATGATTTTAAACTCCAATTTCACTTCTTTTTACTTCAATAATATTTTTATCTTATAATTACTAGTTTTTCATCAATTTAACCTTCAAAACAACTCCGATTCTTGATTTTAACTCGGATTTCAAAAATTTTACCCGGTAAAGCTCAAAAATATTTTTTGTTCAATTTGAACCTCATTTTTTACTCGATTTGACTTGGACTTTCAACTGTAGGTTCCTGAAAATAGGAGAACATGTTTTTGAACTCAAGTTCCAAATTTGTCCTTTTTCGAAAATCCATTCCTGGGATCCGTTTTGACCCCAAATCAAAAGTAGTCAATATGGGTGTCGTTGATTTTGTTTTGATGTGTAGATTTTATATTTGATATTTTTAGTGGAGTTCGAGATTGTTCATGAAAAGTAAGATCGTGGGTTCGAAGTGTAGCGGATCGGTTTCGATTTTTGACGTAGGTTATGTCTTAACTCTTTCAGATTGGACTGAGTAGTAAATGTTGATACAAAATGCATGCTAAGGGTGAAAACTAATCATGAAAAATAAATATTTATGTGTTGTGCCCTTGTGGGGTCCTATATGTGATATAATTATCAAAATTGAGATATTATGTGATATGTGTGACGGTGTGAGGTCCTATGTGATATTGATAGCCTTGAATACATATGAATAATGGTATTGTGTTGTTAAAAGGCTTAATGTGGTACCATTGGTGTATTGTGATTATATTCATACTTTATTGGCATATGAGACATGTGAAAATTCATAGATGAAACGAAAATAATGAGTGGATATTGGCTTATGCGGTTGTGGAAATATATTATTGTGGTTGATTGTGGAAATATATCATGTGGTTGGTTTTGGAAATATATCATGTGGTTAGTTGTGGAAATACTCACTGTGATTGGTTTATGAGCATTATATCTTCATATCATACTAATTCATAAAACATTGGTACCACCGTGGAAACATCTAAGAAACACCTGATAACACCTTTCTGAGGGATGTGCCGAAAAAAAAATATGATATATGTGGATTGTGTACGGGTTGACGAACCCCCAATGGGTCCTACGTTGGGAGGATTGCCTCTGTAGGTGTATACGGAGATTGTGCGATGATCCCGGAGGTTGTGTGATGACCTCGTGCATCATCATCATCATCATCATCATCATATACATTGCACTTACTTTATTGTGTTTATATTGTGTTGTATTTCCATATTAACTTGCTATTTATGTAATTGTCTTATCTTATTTCACTTGTATTTGATGATCTTGTATATGCATGTTTTCTCTTGTTCTATTTATATGCGATATAATGCATACTTGTGTTCTATCTTGTTGTGATGTTACAATATATGTGATATATTAGAACTGTTAGTGTAAGTGGTATGGGCTACCGTTGTGGGACATTTTCTGATTGCAAGTGACGTGTCCTTAGTCTATATTTTGTATGCTTTATTTACTACTTTGCTTAGTCGGTCTATGATATCTACTGAGTACAAGTGGACCATACTCATGCCTACTGCTCCCTTTTGGTGTAGGTCCTAGCTCGAGTGCGCCTCAGCTTGCTTGACTCGGGCGATTGTTGGAGCTTTCAAGGTAGCGGTTGAACATTCATGCGTCCGAAGTTCACCTCTATCTCTCTATAGTAGTTATGTCTTTATTAGTATTCGGAGACAGATTATTCCTTTGTTGTTATTTTTCTGATGTATTTGACTCTTGGATCATATTAGTAGTTCTTACACTATTGACACCTGGTTTTGGGCATGATTGGTATTTTGAATAAGTTCTTTCCGTATTGTTATGATTTCTACTATGGTTCGGCTTTATTCGGCTTTATATAAGTTTGGATGATAAACTTACTTGTCAAGGTACGCCGTGACAAGTGTCATCATGACCCCCATTTTTGGGTCGTGACAAGAGACTTTCAATAAAGGACAAAAAGTTTAAATCATCTTTTTAGCTCAAAGAAAGTTGATAACTTATATGGATCATTTAAAATTTATTATTTCCTCTATCTATTTTTAATTGTTGATGTTACTAAAGATATATGTTCAATAATACTTGTTCAGTTTAAAAAATCAATTCATCTTTTAACTTTGATGTTAAATAATACTCATATTCATTATCCAAAACATTTCTAAATGTATTAATCTATATCTATAATCTATAATAAATTAAAAGTGTGAAGACTCTTAGAAAGTGATTCGAACTTTTTGTCCTTCATTAAAATACTTCGCAATAGACAAAATTGTCTTTTCACCTATTTTCCTCTAAATATTATTTAATTTTCTTTATAATATTGAAGACATTGAAATCAATTAAAATTGAAAGTATTATTTTTTTCCTTATTTAAATTATGTAAGAAGTCCTGAAATAAAAAGAATTTATACATGGAAATGAAATTTTCTACTGACCGAAACTTTGTGGAAACTTACGATAGAATACGTTCCAATTTAAATAGGAGTCAATTGCATATTATAATTTATAAATTATATATATCTATAATCTATAATCTATATCTATATCTATAATCTATATCTATAATCTATATAATATATTAAAAGTGCGAAGGGACTTACAAAAAGTGATTTGAATTTTTTACCCTTCATTAAAAAACTCTGCTTTAGAAAAAAAACGTCTTTTCACTATTTTTCATTTATGAATTTAAAATTAAATAAAAAATCTCCCTATTTGATAAGGATTTAAATAGCCCAATGATACACAAATCCTTGTAATAACACCTACGTGATATTTTTCCTATGAAATTCTAAAAACAAATTTCATAAAATCAATTTGATGTTAATCAGAAGAAGACTAATACCATTAAACAAAATGATATACAAATTCTAATAATAACCAAATACATGAGCAATTTAGCTAAAAGTGACAAAAAAGTTTGAAAATGAGGTGTAGGTGACTCAAGTTTTAATAATTGAATGTAGGTGACTTTATTAGTGATTAAGAAAGTTGAGAAAGTTTGAGAATAGCCCACAAGTTTTGTAATTTATACTTTGATCCAAATATTGACCTAATATACCTGGAAATGGAGGGAATAAAAATGTGTGTTTTCTCTCTCTTCTCATTATTTTTGTTTTCTCTCTCTTCGCCATTTTTATTGTTCATTATTGTTGCTGCTTTATTCATCATCTTGTGCTTCATTATCATCATATTCTTCTTTATTATCATCATTATTTTCTTCTTGTTTACCATTGTTGTTGTTACCGCTACTGTTACTACTTGACCAATTTTTTAGGTTAAATTTAGTTTCGTACATCACTTTGGCATTACTTCATAGGCGATGTTGGTAAGTAATATTTTGATTATTAATTGAATTTCTCATCTGGCTACACTACTACTGTTGTTTTTAAAATAATGGATAGAACCATAAATATGAACCCAATAAAAGATTCATTTGTTTTAACAGATGACTCATCTGTTGCGACAGATGAGTCATCTATCGCAACGGAAGACTCATATGTTGGATTCATGTTAATGGTTCTATATGTTGTAACATGAATTGAAAATATGGGTCATCTGTTGCAACAAACAATTTATCTATTACAACAGAGGAATCATCTGTTGACACAAATTACTCACCTATTGCAATAGAACCTGAACTCGGTTCTAACAAATGAGTCATCTGCTGCAACAAGTAGCTAATCTATTGCAACAGGTTATTTATCTGTTGCAACATGTCACTCATCTATTGAAATTAGCTTGAAAGGTTCTGTAGTATATCCCAATAGGTGATTCATCTGTTGCAACAGATGTATAAGCTGTTGCAACATATGAGTCAACTGTTCCAACAGATGGCTCATCTGTTGGAATCAACTTCAGGTTTTATAGTACTGTAACATGAATTACCAATTGGTGAGTCATCTGTTGCAACATATAACTCACCTTTTGCAACATATTATTCACCTGTTGCAACAAATTACTCATCTATTGGGGTTTATGTTATGGCACTATAAAATCACTATTAATTCTAGAGAAATACCCTATTACCCTCTGAACTATACCCAAAATGGTCGTGACACACCTCAACTTAAAGGGGATCCTATTACCCCCTTGAACTAATTAAAAGTGTAATTTTGACACCCTTAGTGCCTACGTGGCTCATACGTGGCACACACGTGTGCCTACGTGGACACTTCAGTGTGTTGTTCCATATATGTGCCACGTAGGCACTAAGGGTGTCACAATTACACTTTTAATCAGTTCAGGAGGGTAATAGGACCCCCTTTAAGTTAAAGTGTATCTCTGCCATTTTGGGTATAGTTCAGGAGGGTAATAGGGTATTATCTCTTAATTTTATTATGATGTCATTATTAACTTTTTTTAACAAATGTATTTATTTAGGTATCACTAATGGAGGGATTAATAACAATATGGGTGGATTGTCATGGTGAATGGATCAAAAAGAGCAATTGATATGTATGGCGTTGGAAGGAGGGTGAAATGCTAGAGACGATAGATATGATAGTCTGAAGTGATATTTTATATGATGATTTTGTAAACTTAATCATCAGCTATTGTGTACTGAATTGTCAACCGTAAGAACTCGTCATCAGCTACATGCACAACTTCTTTGAAAATCAGAGGGTACTACCTTTCAAGATAACTGATCAAGTTTGGTTGCATGCTTATCTTAGTGATTCATCTAGGCCAATGTTAAGGGTGTACTTGGTTGAAAAACCGAGAGAGAATGAGAATCAGAATGTAGAAGAACAACAACAAGAAGATATTTTTGATGATAAGATGGATGATCTAGGCATGAATATTCCATATGATGATCAAACACCTATGCCTATTGTTGTGACCAATACGGAGGGCAGTTCTTCTCAATCAACACAGTCGAGAAATCATCAAGATGACGAGACTGTCTTTTACAAGGGAATGTCATTCAAGGATAAGAAAGAACTATCTACATCTCTGTTTATTGCTTGCTTGAAAAAAATATTTCAGAGTAAAAAAAGTGATTAATTCGAGTAAACTCTTTTCCTTCAGATGTACTAATCCAACATGTAAGTGGTGGTTGAGGGTTGTGAAATACTTAAGATTTGAAAGATTTGTCATCAATGTTTATCAAAAGTATCACACATGTGGTTTGGAGCATACTACGGGCCAAAATCCTCACGCCACAACAGAGGTCCTTGGTCAATATTTCCAAAATAAATTCCCCAATGGCAAAGGCTCTTCTGCAAGGGATATGGTCAATCAACTCCTTACAGAATTAGGTGTTACGGTCAGTTATTAGAAGATATATACGGCCATGGGGATTTCTAACGACTTGGTTAGAGGGACACACGAGTATGTAGTCCTCGATGCCTATCATTATATGCTTGAATCCACAAATGCCGGAAGTAAGACGGCGCTTCATGTTGATGAAGATTAAAGGTTTAAGTAATTTTTTATATCCTATGGTGCTTGGATTATTGGTTTTCAACATTTAAGAAACGTCATAGCCATCAACGGGACCTTCTTGAGGAGCAAGTATAATGGAGTTTTGCTAGCAGCGGTGGCACAAGATGCGGAGAGGCACACCTTTCCTGTCGCTTTTTGTGTAGCGAACAAGGAATGTGATGCCTCGTATGGATATTTTTTTGAACAAATGAGAAGTTGTATCAAAGATACCAAAGAGTTGTGCTTTATTTTTGATAGGCATCTAAGTATCCCAAAGATGGGTTTAATTTTCTATACTTCATCTCACTTTGGTTGTTGCATGAGGCATCTTGGAGATAATATTCGAAATAACTTTCACAATAAAAGGGTTGTAACCCTTTTTATAGAGCAGCTAAAGCATATAATAGAGATGAGTTTTTGACCATTTCAATCAAATAATGGATATGCATCCCAAGGCAGCAGAACATCTCATACGTGTCAGTTTCGAGAGATGGATCCGGGCATTTTGTACAACAAATAGGTACATTCTTATGAAATTAATGTATTGTTTGAGTTACAAATTTAGTATGATGCCACGCTAAGTGATTCTTTTGTATAGGTATAATATTATGACATCAAACATAGTTGAGTCAATGAATTTATTGTTTGGCACTGAAAAAGATTTTCCCAACGTGACGCTATTTGATGAAATAAACAAAAACTATGGCAAATTATTTCACGAAAGGCTTGTGCAGTTCGCGAATGGAGGAACTAAATTTGTTCTAAAAGCAGAAAAACAGATATCAACGAACATTAGTTTGGGGAATAGGTTATTTTCTCATCAAATAGCAGATTAGAAGTTCAATATTGACGGTCATTGTGATATTGCCATGGTCAATCTTCAAATAAGATCTTGTACGTGCAGAGTTTTTGACTTGGACAAAATACCCTATCCATATGCTATGGCAGCGCTTTGAGCCCAATACAGTTCATAATATGGAACTAAACTTTATGAGTGCTCGTCTTCATATTATTCGATGAAAAGATATCTAATGGCATATAGTGAGAATATTAATCCGGTGCCTCCTAAAGAATCTTGGATTATTCCTGTAGAGCTTCTGGGGAGATTAATACCTCCTCCATATATTGACCCAAGCACTATCAAACAGGGAAAAAGGCGATATAAGAGGATTCATGGTGTCTGAGAATCATTCCTATCAAGAAAAAATAAGTACTCTATATATAAGAATGTTGGCTACAAAATAACTACATGCCCGAATCGTAATCCACCATGATCGTTGTAATAGTAAAATTTGTATTGTTGATTGTTATGGACTTTGATATTTTTAACTCATTGTTGTGAATGTAAATTTCATTATTTATTATATAAAATATCTTTTTTATTAACTTGTGCATCACTAAAAAGAGGTAAAATAGGAACCAAATACAACAGATCAAAAAATTATTTTCAGCAGACTACCCATCTGTTGCAACAGATGGACATTTGCTGGAGAAACACAATACAGTTCACCAAACTGGAATGTGTTCCTCTAATAGATGAAAAATCTGTTGCAACAGATGGGTAATCTGTTAAAGCAACACAATATAGTTCTTGCCACTGGTTTGTGTTGTTCCAATAGATGACCAATCTGTTTCAATAGATAGTCCATACATTGAAAGAACTCAAAAATCTTGCTATTTCTACTAGATTCAAAATTATGCCAAACTCTTAATCCCTACCTCCAACCATCAACATATTGAGAATAAGAAATAGACAAAATGAAAATTAAATAAGAATTAAAAAGTCAAAGTCGACCAAACATAAATTCCTTCATTAAACAAAAATAAAATACATTAGGTAGGTAGATCGGATATAAATTAAAAAAATACATACTCTAAAAGAAAAAATATAACCTGATTATTATTATTATTATTATTATTATTATTATTATTGTCAGATAGCCAATTGTCATCCGACAGCAGCAAGGCCCTTCTCAGCCTGCGAATCTCTCGGAGCATCCTTGCTCACTCGGTGCGCAACTTCCACTGTAGGTCATTAACCTGCTTCTGAAGGTCCCGCACGGTGTCGCGTAGAATAGAAATATCCTAAATAGGATTAGTCATATCTAGAGCACGCACGAATTGACAAAAAACATAAACAGAAAAGTAGGAAAAAGAGCCTGAGTGTAATACGACGTATACTACAAACTGGGTAGATTTGCACCAAATTTTGTTTTACTTGAGTCAGGATAAGGAATCTGGTTTTTGAAGAGAAGTGGTTACAGATGTAATATGAAAGAAAAAATACAAAAAATAAATAAAGTATAATAGAATGAACGAGTAAGGAGGGACCTATTTATAGAGGGTTGAATTTTAATGTGTTAGACAAAAAGGCATGAAGTTTTACCTCCATTTTATTAATTACATTCAAGTTGGTGAATTTTTTAGTACAGTGAAAAGTCACGACTTAATTAAATCTAACTGGTGATTTTTTTATTATTATAACAAGTAGTGACTCTTCGGCTTCTTAATATTAATTAGTTCTTAAAATTAAATTATCATTTTTTCAATTAAATAATCAAAGACTTCTCACCTTTTCAATAACCATTTCTTTTAATAATATTTGTTTTTATTGAGTTGTGGCAGCAGATGGTCCATCTGTTGCATCAGATAAGCTATCTATTGCAATAGATTTTCCATCTATTGCAACAGATGATCCATTTATGCAATAGATGGATCATCTGTTTCAATAAACGGATTATTTAATACAATAGATGGATCATCTATTGGGGTCCATCTGTTAATTAAAATTAAATAACTATTTTTTTATGATTTTAAATTATGTTTATAATTTATTTTCTTATTATTTTTTTATGAATCATTTTTCTTTATTAAATAATTGAAAAGTCATGACTTTTCACCCTTTTAATAACCGTTTTTATTAATAACCATTGTAGTCAGTTTTTCCAATAGATGGACCATCTGTTGAAACAGATTTGTCATCTGTTCAAAGAACACAAACCAATAGCCAGAATTGTATTGTGTTCTTCCAGCAGATCTATGAAACAAATGTTCCATATGTTGCAACATATTGGTCATGTGTTGGTTGAATGCAATGCAGTCCGATGAAGTGTATTGTGTTTTTCCAGCCAATGTCCATTTGTTGCAACACATGGATAATCTGCTGATTATATTTTTTGTAGTCAGTCGTGCATTTAGTTCCTGTTTGGTTACCTCTTTTTATTGATGCAAAAGTTATTAAAAACATATTTTATATAATAAATAACAATATTTACATCCCCAATAATGATTTAAAATTATCAAAGCCCATAATTAAACAGCAACACAAGTTTACTATTACAACGATTATGGTGCATTACATACATATCACTTGTTTTTTCTTGATGGGCATGTAGTCCTTTGACGTTCAAGATGGTTACCCGTTGAGCCTTCGTAGTTTTGTACACTACTTCACGATAGGAACTGATGATTAAAAACTATTTGACATTGATGGGGTAGGAAGAATAAGGTGTGTACAGATAGATGGATCCACTTTCATGCGTGAGAGTTATGTAATACTGATCAGGTTATCGTGACAACACATAGAAAGTACAATGATTTTATGAATGTAGTTTTTTACCGCTTAGGCACTGATCCTTCAAATAATATCATACATTTTATAGTTAAGTTTGATAGGTACGAACTGATAAGGCCGAAGGGTTCCAAGAAGGGTGCGTCGATCCCCTATTACAATTTAATAACGGTTTTGCTCATGTTTATGCGTCAAGTTCTGAAAAGGGATCGATATTTGATGGAATTATAGACATTTAATAGTGATTGTACCAGTTTTAATGGTGCAATAGACTTTGAGAAGGCCTTTGAAGCCTTCCACTACAACAAACAAGAATGAAAAACCAATAGAAATTATCCTGGTCTAAATTTTTATGGATGGGTTGCTCGAGGAGACTATTATACAGCAGAAGGTGCTTGGGAGAACACCTGTGTGGGAAAGGAGAGGTGTTGAAGATGATATATCATCTCAGACCTTATCTTAGAGGAAATGCAGGGCAGCAAGTAAGGGACTTCTAGACAATTTGTCCAATAAAATTAACTTGAAAGATAAAAAAGCTAAATAAGTTGCAAATGTGAAAGTGTGTCCTAAAATTAAAATCCATTAGTCGTTGTTGAAAATAAAAATGGTAAAGTAGACTGGAGCTGGACGCTTTGCTAGGGAACTGCGACT
Organism: Capsicum pubescens; assembly: GCA_030864215.1. Taxonomy (NCBI): domain Eukaryota; kingdom Viridiplantae; phylum Streptophyta; class Magnoliopsida; order Solanales; family Solanaceae; genus Capsicum; species Capsicum pubescens. Next base: position 280,478,283 of record CM061543.1, on the reverse strand, counting down.
AGATAGCGTGGCCTGAATGAAGACCCACAAAGTACGGGATCAGAACTCTAAGGAAATAGCTTGGCGAGCACCAAGGATTGGTAAGATTTTCCGTCAAGAATGAAACTTAAACCAACAACTCCTGAAGAAAAAATAAGGAAAGCCAAGGCGTCAATTTCTGAAGTCTAACTTGCATCCCCTGCCTTCTGTTTGTGGTTCTAATCAGGTTAATGGAAGTAGAAATAAAAAGTTCTGAAGTCGGGTAGAAATCATCTGCCTTATTATTTCTACTGCATTTAACCTAACCAGAAAAACAAGTAGAAGGCTTGGGATGCAAGTTAACTTTAGAAATTTTCACCTTGGCATGATCCCTTATTTTTACTTCAGGAGTTGTTGGTTCAAGTTTTGTTCCCGACTGACCATCTTACTACCCTTGGTGCTCGTAAAGCTACAACCTTAGAGTTCTGATCCTGAGCTTTAAGGGTCATCACTCAGTCCATGATAGCTAGTCGTAGTTCCCCAACAAAGTGCATAGCTCTAGTCCACTTCACCATTTTTCTTTTCAAATTGATGGATGGATTTTCATTTTTGGATACACTTTTATTTTTCAGCTCATGCATTATTTTTATTTTTCATGTCAATTTCATCGACCAGATTTATTACATGTTCCTTGCTATCCTGTGTTTTTTCTTTAATAAGGTCTGAGTTGATATATGGTTTTCAGCACCTCCTTTTTTCCTCGCAGATATTCTCCTAAGAACCTTCTATTGTATATCACCCTGAGCAACCCATCCATATAAATTTGGACCAGGGCAATAACTAAACTGATTTCCATTCTTGGTTGCAGCAGTGCAAGGCTTTGGAGTCCTTTCAAAAGTCTATTAAACCCTTAAAATTAGTCCAACCACTACTGAATCCTTACACTGCGACCAAAAACTTGATCCCTTCTCCTAAACTGACACATAAATATTAGCAAAATCATCATTAAAATATAACAGGGTATTGACATAACCTACTTGGTCCCTCGGTCTTATCAGTTCAAATCTATCAATCTTAACTGTAAAATACAATATCTTCTTTAAATGATTAATGCCTAATCGGTAAAAAACTATATTCACAAAATTGGTATACTCTATATGTGTTTTCACAATAACATGATCAGTAATACATACCTCCCATATATGAAGTAGTTCCATCTACAAGCTGTTTATTTTCCTAAACCCATCTTTACTCTAGCCTTTTATATTGGTCGGGCAAAAGCTGATCCACTTTCACTTCCTTTTATCAGCAAACAAGAGAAAAACAATTGATGTCAAACAAGAGAAGAACAAAAATAACATTACAATTGAAGTCTTCATAATTTTTAAAAAGGGTAATACAATATAGAATAAATACAACACATTACAATAAGTATTCCAAAAGATGACTCATATGTTGCAATAGATTCTCTATCTGTTCAACAAATGAGTCATCTGTTATAATAGGCGATGCATATGTGGTAACATATGGCTGACATGTTGCAAAAGATGGGTCATATGTCGAAATAATCAAACCAACCTTGATACTGGTTTGATTTCTTCCAACAGTTGCTCTGGATGTTCCAATAGTTGATTCACCAGTTGCAACAGATGGGGAATCTGTTGCAACACCACCAACAACACCAATAACAACATCAACAATAAAGAAACAACACCATATATTCCAACACTATGAACACAAACATTACATGTTCCTACACCATCAACAACACAAACACCACATGTTCTAATAACACCAACACCACTAACAATATCAACAACAAAGAAATAAACAAAAGACATATACAAAATGATACTGCCAACAAGGCTTTTTAAGTTCTCCCAACAGATGACTTTTTTCTCATAATTTAATAAAAACAACGGTTCGTTCATTCAAGACTTAAAAGTCACCTTTCCTTCAATTTTCTCAATAAATAGGATATGGGTAATGGATAAATAAATAAAAACAACAGATGTAAATATCTAATTTAAATAACATATAAAGAAAAAAATGAGATGAAAAGGTCTATAGTGAACCATACCTGCAATGTCAAAAAAGCAAAGGGATCAAAACACCCATTTTAAAAGCTATAGATCGATTGAGATTCAAAAGTATCCTTATGCAAAAGAGGAGATAAATGAGTAAAAAGAGAGAAAAAAAGAAGACAGTTGTGATTACCCTAAAGAGGAGAGAAAGAGAAAGAAGAGAGATGAATTAATTTATGGATGAAAGAGATATAATTCTAGAGATGGGTTTTAAATATTCATTAATAACTTTGAGGGGCACAGGAGACGGTGACATTAAAACGACAAGATAAGACTACTCAAGGAGGAGATTTTTGAGTTATCCAAGAAATATTTTCTACCGCCTTAGTATTTTAGCTTTTTTATCTCAAACAAAAAATAGCTATAAAATAAAAAAAAAGATCTTAAAACATATAATTCATCTGTTGAAATAGATGTCAATTCTATTTGAAAATTTACAATAACTCAGGCATCTGTCGCAACAGATGGCAAAGTCTATTTGATAATTTACAACAAATAGGTAATCTATCGCAACAGTTTTATTTATCGATTTGATAATTTCCAATAGATAAGTCATCTATTGCAATAGGTTGAAAATATGTTTTAATACAATTTTAATTGAGTTCATAGGTTCAACTACAATTTCAATCTGAGTTGAAATGATTCATATTTGGTCATTATTTGAAATAGCAAAATTGATTTAGCTAGAGATGGGGATGAGTTCATAGGGTCAACTATAGTTTTAATTAAGTCATTGCAATTGCATGATATTGGTATTGTGTTTCTCTTAACCTGAGTCGACAACCGATCAATCTGAGTTGAAACGATTCATATTAGGTCATTATTTGAAATACCTAAATTGATTTAGATAGAACTAGGGATGAGTTCACAGGGTCAACTACAGTTTTAATTGAGTCATTACAATTGCATGATGTTGTGCATTCTTCTTGACCTGAGTCGTTAACCGATAAATTTGAGTTGAAAAAATTCATATTAGCTCATTATTTGAAATACCTAAATTGATTTAGATATAACTAGGGATGAGTTCACAGTTTCAACTATAATTTTAATTGAGTTGTTGCAATTGCATGATGTTGGTATTGCGTTCCTCCTAACCTAAGTCGTCAACCGATCAATCTGAGTTGAACCGATTCATATTATCGCATTATTTAAAATACTTTAATTGATTTCTCTAGAACTAGAGATGAATTCATAGGGTCAACTATAGTTTCAATTGAGTTATTGGAATTACATGATGTTGGTATTGCATTTCTCCTGACCTGAGTCATCAACCGATCAATTTGAGTAGAAACGATTCATATTAGCTCATTATTTGAAATACCTAAATTGATTTATATAGAACTAGTGATGAGTTCACAGGTTCAACTACAGTTTCAATTGAGTTATTGCAATTGCATAATGTTGGTAGTGCATTCCTCTTGACCTGAGTTATCAATCGATCAATCTGAGTTGAAATGATTACTATTAGCTCATTATTTGAAATACCTAAATTGATTTATCTAGAACTAGGGATGAGTTCATAGGGTCAACTACAATTTCAATTATCTCATTGCAATTGCATGATGTTGGTATTGCATTCCTCCTGACGTAAGTCGTCAACCGATCAATTTGAGTTGAAATGATTCATATTAGCTCATTATTTGAAATACCTAAATTGACTTATCTAGAATTAGGGATGAGTTCAAAGGGTTAACTACAGTTTCAATTGAGTCATTGCAAGTGCATGATGTTGGTATTGCATTCCTCCTGACTTGAGTCATCATCTGATCAATCTGAGTTGAACTTAATACAATTTATTATAATAAAAAGATTAAAATTTATCTCTTTTAAAAAATTAATTAAGAACAATTCAGACCAAATTAACATTTTCAAAACTTGTCATTCTTTTCCAAAATACAAATCAACCTATGCAAATCATCTATTTGCAGGGAAAATGCTTTATCATTTCAAATATAGTGTTCTTTCTCTTTTATTTCTCTCTCAACAATACAAAAAATAACTACTCAACATATTGCTCAACCTTTCACAACAGATTAATTTTCTTCTCATTTTCGACCACATAGTTGTTATTTTTTACTTTATTCTTGCTTGTATCCATCATTTTCTCTGTCTTTGCAGGTAACAGAGTTCGAGAAGAGTTCTACCTTTGTTTTTTTTCTAAATATTAGGGCTTTTTAGTTAATAATGAAAAATAAGATTCTTAGTTGTATTATCTTCAAGAATGGGTTAACAATTTTGAGTTTTGATGATAAAATCATAGGAAGAACCTGAGAAGACCCTAGTTTTTATTACAGTGTTCTGTTGACTATCGTGGTATTATTGGATAGTGTTTGTGGTATTATTTTTATGGTGGTGGGGGGAGGAGGAGGGATATAGGTGGTGTGGTCTTTGTGGTGCATTGGTGGTCTTAGTGGTGGTGGTAGTCGTGGTGGCATTGGTGGTGGTTTTGGTGGTCTTGGTGGCATTGATAGTAGTGTTAGTGGTCTTGGTGGTCTTGGTGTTGGCATTGGTGGCATTGATAGTGGTGTTGGTATTGGTGGTTTGGTGGTGGTGGTGGTGGCCTTGGTGGTGGTGGTATTAGTGGTGTTTGTGGTGGTTGCTGGTGGTGGTATTGGTATTGGTGGTGTTTATGATGGTTGGTGGTGGCAATGTTTGTATTGGTGGTGTTGATGGTGTTGGTGGTGGTCCATCTGTTGCAACAGGTGGAACAATTGTTGGAAGATATTAAAATAGGTCTTCAAATAGATTCCCCATCTGTTGCAACAAATGTTTTAGATGTTGGCATAAAACAAACCAGTAGCAAGACTGCTTTGATCTCATCCATCAGGTTGTTCATCAGTTGCAATAGGTTATTAATCTATCGTAACCGATGATTCATCTATTCCAACTGATAGGTTATCTGTTGGAATATTTTTTTTGTAATATGGCGTATAAAAATTTATTCAAATGTGTCTTACCTTTTTAAAAAAATTATGCAAACATCAATTGTAATGTATTTTATGTTTTTCTATTGTTTGTAGGTAAAACATGTCTCCCAAAAGAAAAGAAAGTGAAAATGGATCTACTTTTGACCACCTAACAAAAAAGGCTAGAGTAAAGATGGATTCGGGAGATTTTCCTGAACAATCTTAGTCAGGGAAAAGTGAAGCTGAAGAAAGATATGAAAATGATGTTGAGGGAGGTAGAGAAGGGTCTGTAGAGGGTGATTAGGAAAATAAAATTGAGGAGTAAGAATAAGAAGATAAAGAAGAAGAGGAAGAAGTAGAAAGTGAGAAAGAGGATGATGATAATGCATCATCAATGGGACGTGAATTAAGAACGAAATTCCAGCATGATCCTGTCAAAACTATTAGTATTAGTGGGTTTCAAGTTGAGATGCCGATAGATAACTCTGCAGATTTAACTGGTGATTTTGTACTTAAATAATAGTTGGGGAAATATTTTGATGATTTTAGGAAAACAATGGAGGAAAAAATAGATGAACTTTTTAAGAAGAGCTGCTTTGGACACTTTTTTGAGCTGCCTGAGGACAATAATGCCCATTTCCAAATGAGCATGGTATATAGTATTCTCAAGTGCAGGATCAAGTACGTGGGGGATGATAAAGATTTGAAGGAGGGAGAAAAAAGATGGATGAAATCTGGATCAACTACTGTGGCATGCCAATTTATTTTGGCATGAAAGAGTTTGCCATAGTGACAGGCTTGAGATGCGATCATTCAAATGAAACTCTCATCAAGGAAGCACCCTGCAAAAAGTCCAAGGTAAGCAGGACAGCCAAACCACTACCATCAAATAAAGAAAAGGCATTGTCCAAGCGACCACCAACCAAAACCAACAAATGCAAGGAAAAAATGGATGTGTTGTTGGACATTGCTGGACGTGGCTACAGAGCCACGATGTTGTTAGAAAATCTCAAGGATAAAACCATACCAAAGAAGTACAAGGAGCAATTGTGCTTAGTTTGGTTTTCCCATTCCGTTTTATTGACAATACACGTCAACAAAGTCATAGAAGATAATTTGTTGAAGCTTGCTGAGGATTTTGAAAAATTCAACAATTATACCTAGGGATATGACAGCTACAAGTTGACTGTCAAATATTTATTGACAAAGCTATCCCCAAAGAAGATCACAAGATACGACTTTCCTTAGGCTTTCATGGTAAATTTAATCACTATTTGTTTACTCTTCCATTAATTTATATTGAATAGTTATTATGACTTTTTTTGCTTTCTTCTTGTTTATATTTTTTAGGCTTGGGAATTTGAATCCATTCCCCCCTTCGAAAGCAGGTCAAGAATTACTTGGATGGAGTTTTTCATCCAAAGATCCTTAGGTGATTGGATACAAAGAGCAACACAAGAATTAAGGAGGTTTATCTCTTTAACCCTTCGGATGATGCAGTAAGTCTTCTTTTAAGTAAAATAATTTGACTCAAAGAAAGATATTGAAATAGATGGGCCATCTATTTTAAAAGATGGTTCATCTGTTTCAACAGATTACACGTCTACTGCAACTGGTGCAATAGATGGGTAATTTGTTGCGACAGACAATTCATATTTTGCAACAGATTACCCATCTATTGCTTTGGTTCTCTGAACCCAACTCAACAGATTACCCATCTACTGCAAATTATGCAACAGATGGGTAATCTGATACAACATATGGTTAATCTGTTGCAGCAGAAAGATCATCTATTGCATAAATTATCTATGTTAACATGTAACCCAACTGGCTGCAAATTATTATATGATTTAAATGTATCTGTCTTTTTTATAGGTTGTGCATCCATGGATCGTGCCTACTGGGCAGGAGTTGGGGATGACTTCTTTTATTACTCTAGGTCTTGTTGATACAATAGTAGACCTAATGGTGGAGTTAATAAAGAAGGAATTGGCTGGACCAACAGCCATAAGAAGAGCAGTTAGGAAAGGTGAACCTAATGTTGAGGCTCTTCATGACCAACCTTCTGCAATAGATCCGAGTGCTGCTTCTGGGGTGTTGCTGGTAGAGTTGTTGATGTTGGTGGAATCCATGTTGATGCTGATGTTGATGCCAGTCATGATGATGAGCATGTTGAAGCTCAAGAAAAAATAAATATATTTGAAAACACCCCTTACATATGTCCCTCTCATGCTTGTTGACACCCAATTTTGACCTCCCGATATTACTTTAGGTTGCTATTTTATCAAAATTATTTAATTTTAATTATTAATATTTTTTATACATTATTCTTACATTGAATACTTACTGACGTGTCACATTCATAATTTAGAAAAATGCATAAATTATTTTATTATCTTTTAGTATGATTTTTATAATATTTAAACTCACCTATGACATTTTATGTAATTTTATTAATATTTATTAAATTATTTTTCACATAATTGTGCACACTCGCATTTTGCAAATACATTGTCTAGTGTTGCATTATTATTATTTTTATTATTATTATTATTTATTAGTATTATATATTATCAATATTTTTTATTATTTACTATTATTGTTAATATTATTATTATTATTATTATTTATCCCTACTAGAATTTAATAACAGCCTAATTTGAAATCACTTTGTCTAAGTTCATTTTATTTTGCTCCACTCACAATTGATTTAGCTCCCACGGAAATAACTGTTGATTGACTTGGTTGAATATTTATTTTACTTTTGGGTGAATTATTTTACATGATTCCCTTACTTAATTGACGCCAAATCATATGACAATTCCCTTATTTTTATTTATGGACAATTTTGGTATCTTCAATGACTTTTTTTTACTCATTAAAACCCGAACAGATCTCTTGGTTTATTTACTCAATTATTTATAGTAAATTGAACAAAGATCGCAAGAGTCGCCGCAACATTTAATATAGATTGTATCAGTCATATTTAGTTTTATTTGCTTGTCATTTGGTTTGTAATATCATTGTAAAGACATTATTATTATTGTAATAATAAAATTTGGGGGACTGTTTCGGGGGACGGAGAATTACGTGCTCTATGAATAGTATAGGTAGGCACGACTTAGGCCTTTACATGTATTACGTTCTATGTGAATCATTAGGACACTCAAATTATCATTGATTAACCTGTCATTGCATGTTATCACGTCAACCCAATTTAGGCATAATAAAACAAAGTTAGACATGATAATGTTTTTATAGCATGTTAACATTAATGTTAATTTTGTTGCCGCATACATAAACACAAGTCTGAACACGTTAATACACCTTTAGCAAAATTAACATAAAATTACTGTGCATTAATATGGTTTCAGCATGTCAAGTTTAAGTATTTCAGCATGTAAATTAGGTATACCATCGCATATTTTTAGCATATCCATATAAATCGCAGCATGTTAACATAAAGTTTCTGCACAGTACAATAATTTTCAACATGCTAACATCATTAGAACATTAAGTTTCTGCACATTTAAACAAATTTCAGCATTTATTACAGAATGTTTTTGCTCATTAAAATGAGTTTCAACATTATTACAGCATGTTTCTGCATATTAGCGAGTTTCAGCATTTTTCTGCACATTAAAATAATTTCAGCATTACTAGAACCTAATCCTTCACATTCAAACGATTTTCAGCATGTTTAATAATGTTTTCAGCATGTTTGATTGAATTTTCAGCATGTGTAAATATAATTTTACCATGTTATTACTATATTTTCCATCATATTAATATGAATTTCTGCGCCAATAACGCAGTTTTTAGCATGATTAAAATACCAAATTATAAGCATTTCAGCATGTTAATTTGTAGATCAAGAATGTCATTTTTTTACATATTAATTCAATTTCAACTTGTTAATAAGCAATTTTTGCGCTGTTTGCATAATTTTCAGCATGTTAAAATATTAGATTTTAGGCATTCTCAACATGTTAAACACTAGGTTAAGTACACCATTGCATCCTTAGCATGTTATTGTATTTTTGATATTTTTGTTAATTTCTTATGTTCTCATTAGTTTATAACACTTAATTCATGAGCGCAATTCCTTGACACATTTGCCACACTTTTGACACCCTCTTTTAACAACTTGACAATACATTGTTACACACACGACTCACAGTTATCTTTGTCACCAATTGTTGAATACTTAGATACCATGCCTAGAGGTTAATGACACAAAATAAATAATTATTTGTATTGGCATGTTGATCACATTATTAAACGTTAATTAACCAAGAGGCTAATTTGGGAAAATTATGTGCTACGTGATGTCCTACTTGTTACGCGTTTCGAGTCCTAGGAAACATAGCTTTATTTCGTCTAGATCACAAAACCAAAATAGCAAAGTCCAGTGCCTCTTGGACGATAGGTGGGATGATAAATATTACTAAAGACGGTAGTTTTATCCTTGTCGTAGAATGCCCTTAGACTTGACATCCAGCCTAGGTGGGGTGGGATGGGTAGTCATTCGGAAGTGATGATCCCAACGGATATTGACGGCAAGACTAATTACATTGTCACTTGTCTAAGAGTTCGGTCGATGGGTAGAATGATGATTAAACAAGTTGGGGTTCTGATTCGAATAAGACCAAAATAATTTCTTTGTTTGATTTGATGAATTCTTTTTATTCTTTTAGTTACTTTAATGCTTATTTATTTGGGGTAGTTAGTTTACTATATAAGCAGTCCCCTTTTGTTATAAATTACGTCATTTTTGTCTCCTCGCTTGTCTTATGATATGTGTTTACTGTTTTTATCACTAGCCAATTAATAATTAGAAATAATAAAATAACGTGTTTTGTTCATTAATTGTTTTATCACTTAGTTAAACATTGAATTAATAATAAAACAAAGACCTTTATTTGATCACATAGAATCTCCGCGTAAAATACGAATTCGGTCGAAAATCATCTTTATGGACCTCAAAAGGTGCCTAACACCTTCCTTTCGAGGTAATTTGAACCCTTGCTCGAACTCTGGTGAACTAAGATAAAACAACAAAATAGGTTCGTAGTTGGCCTAGACCGGTGCCCTAACACACCTTAATTCGTTAGGTGGCGACTCTTCATACTCTCACTTCTTCAAACAATCCCAAAAAGAGTGGTCACGTTAAATCCCATTTTCCTCGAGGAAAATAGAGCGCGACAGAATGGCGACCTTGTTGGGGATCTTATGTTCTAACCAATACGAGTTTGTGTTTTATGGGGATTCTATTGTTTGTCTGAATTTTATTTTGATTATTATTGATTGTTTTGATACCTTGATTTATTTTTTGCATGTTAGCCCTTCTCCTTCCCCTTTTATGTATTTTTCATATTTGTTCATGCCTAACCATTCTCTCTTCTCCCTTTTGTTGGCTATATATTTTGATGATTATTTATTTTTACATTGCTAAAGCATGCTATTGTATGTCTCTATGTCTTATATGTTACTACTTTATATAATTGGCATTCCGCTCATACTTTCCTCCAATTGGAACCTCATGTATTTTCTTTTTACGAACGGTTGTGTGGTTGCACAGACGTTCTTTCTTAAAACACCCTTTGAGAAATGCCTTGTGGATCATTCAATCAGCGGTGCGTCGATAGTCATAAGATTTCCTGCTCTCGAGTTGTCCACTTGAGGGAACCATGTCACAAAACCTCTCTTGTTCTTTAGGTCTTTCTCCATATTTCTTTCACTAATGAATATGCGTCTCATTCAACGCAGGATGCTTTGGCATCCTTGACGCATTGAATGTTAGTCTCATTCAAAGTCCAAAGAGGTTCATGACCTCAAAGGGACTCACAATTATTTGTTATGTGTTGAATTTCTATGTATGTATTAACATCCTGCCTATCTTGTCGTTTCCGTTATTGCCTTAGTCACTTCTTACATTTAGTGTTCCTCACGTTAGAGTTCATTACTCTTAAAATTCCTTTCATGCTAGGTCTCTACAATACACTCTTAGGGCCTATTTTTTTTTAAAAAAAAAACTTCCCTTCAAATTATCCCATTATCTCATCTGTTAGCATATTAATCATCTCTAGGTACAACTTTTGCTTTAGTCTCATTCACAATCTTTTAGTACAACTTACCATTTTAGGATTTTCTCTTCCTAATTCTTCCAACGCTTACGTACAATGTCCTACATGATCCTTTTGATACTATCGTACTCATGTTGTACTCTAGCTTTCACAACCTCTAAGTCACATTGAGCTCTCATTATAGAATATTTATTCTAGACTCCCACATGTGCTCTTTGTTCCTAATTATAAATCCTTTCTTCTAAGGTTGACTTAAGTTGAACATCAGAAATGGCCAGTTAAGCGATGCTTATCAATCTTGCCAAAAGCGAAGCTAAGCACGAGAGTTTGGGGTTGCATCAAAATAGAACTATTTTGAGCATCAGAAGGTTAGAAAGAATAATAGAGCTAATTAGGGTAATAATGACTGATATTCGAGGCACGATTGAGATGCCATTAGGTTTTCCAGAGCTGCTACCTGAAGCAGACTCCAACCCTTCCATCCACACCATAAAGTTCCCTATACTGACAATTTCACCTATGTCTGTTTGTGATAAACATGTCCCCAAGTCAATTTTCAATTGCATTTCTAAAAGCACTTATTGAGTTGACAAATACGAGTGAGGACAAGGAGATGAAAGGATCGGTTCCTAACAATAAGGCAGGATCGTCTCAACAGCCCAAAATGAATAAGTCATCCAAATCAAGGAAAGAAGACAAGGAGAGAATCGAGGGTTGGAACTTTCCATTATGTGATGGGTTAGGAAACCCTCATTCCCATTTGAAGGAGTACCTCGATGAGCTATCGGTTATAGGACAAAGTGATAGCCTGAAGACGAAACTCTTTGTTAGTTCACTTAAGGATCCAGCATTGATGTAGTATGCCGAAAATGATACTATTAAATAGGTTTCTTGGGATCATTTGGCAACTGACTTTGTTAGGCAGTTCGGTAATAAGCTAAAAAGGAAGCTCATGATTGAGGCAAATTTGGTTAAGCTACAATCCAAGAATAAGGGGAAGATGATCATCGACGAGACATCCAAACCTCTAAATCCTGAAGTAAGTATACCCCAACCTCAACTGATATGGTACCCAGCTCCAGAAATCATTCCAACATCCAATTATGTCCAAGCCTATTATCCATAATTCTTTACAAAACCTCTTTCATAGACTGTTTGGTACCTACTTCCATTTATTGCTCCAATATACGATCCACCCGATTCACCAGACTTTGTCATAAGCTTCAAAAAAATCCACGAAGACAATACACTTCCTTGGTTGAGCCTATAACTCAACTTTATGAGAGATTGAGGATGGCTGGCTATATCACTCCTATTTCCGCAATTGTCATGAACACACGTTCACCATGGCTTAATCGTTCTAAAACTTGTGCTTATCATTCAGGGATGAAAGGGCACACCACAGAAGAGTGTCGAACTTTGAAACACCAAATTCAAGCACTGATTAACAACAAAGTGATAAGTGTGACGAAGATGAATCGTAATGATGATTGATTTACTAGGCTTGACTTGCAAGGGTTCTACATTGGTATAGAGTATATCATGTTGATTCTCCACTCCAGACTCTAAACATTTGAAATTCCTTTATGTTTTACATTCTGCAGTTTTCTTTTTTTTATGTGTTCCTTGCTTATGTAATTTGAACTACGATCGACTTGATTCCCTTGTGGATACGTAGGAGCTCATTTAATGAGTCCAGTCTCACCATAATAAAACTTTTTTTCCCCTGCTTTATTATTTTTCTATGTGGAGTTGGATGAATCAACAATATGATATGAATCAACAAATTTGATGTTCAACAAAAGTCAACCTTGTTCATTTCTTATCTCTCTTACCTTCTTTACAATCATAATCACAAATTCGATATCACGTTCTATCACTATCCTGTTTCGTGCGTTAGGAGCTCAAATTTTCACGCTTGGAATGCTTATTAAGGCTTAGTCTTCCTCCTAGAATGAATTTTGTTTGTATTTACTATGTTTTGAACTTATGCGTTATGTGGTAATTTTTGTTTGCCTTATTTTATTTTAAGGTTGTCTAGTATTTGAACATCAAACTCAAGTGACAATCTTCAATATGATAAATATGCTCAATATCAGAAAAGTTATCAGTCTTCCTTCTCATCACCCAAGGTAAAACACTATGACTCCTTATCCTCGCCTTACCCACACCCCTTCTCGACAATTTTGTCTCGCACATAACACTTTTGAAAGTAAAAGGATCAATTTAGATGAACGCTGACAAATGATTTATTACTTTACGAACTACGTTTGACCTGACTTCCATTTAGATACGTAGGCAGCCCACTCTAGGTCCGATCATAATCTAACAAAACACTTCTTTCCCCCTCTTTCACATTCCTACACTTCCAAATCGCCAAACTAATTAATCCAATTCTTGAGCATATAAAGGCAGATTACAATTGAGGTTACGATATTCAAATATAGGAAAACCATTTCTCTTAGACTAATGTTTTTTTTGAGTGGTACAGGGATATAAGACTCCAAAGACAAAACTAGGGCAGAATTTTTGAGGTTTCAAGAAAACCTCAAAAATTTCACGATTAAACAATATATCAATTCACAATGACGTGCAAAAGGCATCTTTCATTCTAAAATGGGGCAGAAATTTTTTAGAATTCCTCAAAAAATTTCACGAGTAAATAAACAAATGACGTCCGAAATACGCTTTACAAACTGGGGCAGAAATTTTTAAGAATTCTTCAAAAATTTCATCACGACGGAGTACAAATTTCAACGGTTCATGGAGTAAAAAACGACGATCGGGGACTCGAGCATGGTACAAATCCACATTTCTTTTTGACTGACGACTTTTCTTTGAGTACAGGATTAACAGGTACAGATGACAACAATCACTCTATCATGAGAGGCCCAACAGGCAGTCCAACATCATAACGAAAAGACCTAACGGGTGATCCAACAGTACAACAGATACGATTTTTTGTCTCTTCTTATCATTATTGTTATGGTTGTTTTCACTACATTGTTCAATCTTCTATACATACACGTATATTCGCACTAATCATTTCTACTGAGTCAAGCTAAAAATGGAAGTTATAGATCACGATTCCATAATGCATCGAGAAGCCCAAAAACTGATCCCATAATGAGAAGCTATAAAGCTGATCATACGATTCCACAATGCATCGAAAAGCCCCAAAGTTGATCCCATGATGAGATGCCCAGCAAATGATCCCACGATGAGAAGCCAAGCAGTTGATCACACGATTCAACAATGCATCGAGAATCCAAAAGTTGATCCCACGATGAGACGTCAAGCAGTCGATCACATGATTCCACAATTCATCGAAAAGCCCAAAAGCCGATCCCACAATGAGAATCCAAACAACTGATCACACGATTCCACAATGCATTGAGAAGCCCGAAAGTTAATCTCACGATGAGAAGCCAAACAGCTGATCCCGCGATTCCACGATACAACAGATACACTTTCTTTATTTCCACATTCACTTTATGCTTATCAATTATTTGTTTCTTACATGTCTAACCTTTGTTATTTAGTACAATGTAAAGCACGCAGGTGATGGAGAAGGAACAACAAACAGAGACAATTTTTATTTCTATTTTCGGAGTATTACCCCATCTATTCATCCATCACCTCGCCTACCTCAACATTTCCAAACTTCTCCATACGTCACTATTCCAAATCTCATTCAATTCCGTCTCATTGACCGACCCACAACACCTTTGTCGAATGCCCGTCCTTTATCATTGACATTTTTTAGGAATATTGTTCATTCCTAAATCTAGAACTACAAACGGTCTGATTCTCATAAAAACAGAGTTATGTAGGCGACTTGAAATCGAAGTCTCGGCCACATTATTTTTTAAAACCACCTCCTGTCATTTTAACTCCAACGAATCTTTCTCGGTCGAACAAAATTGGCTACTACGTCAACTTTCGTTACTTGACAATTCTTTTATCATTCCCAAGCAACGAAGGGGCAGCTGTTGACACCCAATTTTGACCTCCCGATATTACTTTAGGCTGTTGTTTTATCAAAATTATCTAATTTTAATTATTAATATTTTTTATACATTATTCTTACATTGAATACATACTGACGTGTCACATTCATTATTTTAAAAAATGCATAAATTATTTTATTATCTCTTAGTATCATTTTTATAATTTTTAAACTCACCTACAACATTTTATGTAATTTTATTAATATTTATTAAATTATTTTTTCACATAATTATGCACACTCGCATTTTGCAAATACATTGTCTAGTGTTGCATTATTATTATTATTATTATTATTATTATTATTATTATTATTATTATTATTATTATTTATTAGTATTATATATTATCAATATTTTTTATTATTATTTTTTTATTATTATTATTATTTATTATTATTATTATTATTTATCCCTACTAGAATTTAATAACAGTCTAATTTGAAATCACTTTGCCTAATTTAACACCTATTTTTTACGTCAAAAATCTGTATTTATTTTGAATATTAGTATATGGTTGATTGACTGAAATAATGGTGCAATTTTATCACTCACTTATTTTGACTAATTTCGTGATGTGGTGATTTTCCTGTTAGTTGTCTCATCCTGAAGATTTCTTTACTTGATAAATTATGGTGTATTGATTTTTCGTAATCTTACATGTTTATAGTGATTTGAACTGACATTGATTTCCTCTAATTAAATTATATACTATGATTTGATTAACATTATATCTTTCTAAGTTAACATGTTATGTGCTCATTTGTGCAAATGGAAGTTTTACTATTATTTTGCTCCACTCACAGTTTTACTTTTGGGTGAATTATTTTTCATGATTCCCTTACTTAATTGATGCCAAATCATATGACAATTCTCTTATTTTTATTTATGGACAATTTTGGTATCTTCAATGACTTTTTTTTACTCATTAAAACCCGAACAGATCTCTTGGTTTATTTACTCAATTATTTATAGTAAATTGAACAAAGATCGCAAGAGTCGCCGTAACATTTAATATAGATTGTACCAGTCCTATTTAGTTTTATTTCCTTGTCATTTGGTTTGTAATATCATTGTAAAGACATTATTATTATTGTAATAATAAAATTTGGGGGACTGTTTCGGGGGGCGGAGAATTACGTGCTCTATGAATAGTATAGGTAGGCACGACTTAGGCCTTTACATGTATTACATGCTATGTGAATCATTAGGACACTCAAATTATCACTGATTAACATGTCATTGCATGTTAGCACGTCAACCCAATTTAGCAATAATAAAACAAAGCTAGGCATGATAATGTTTTTTAGCACGTTAACATTAAGAGTTAATACATAAAAATGACCCTAAACTTGACACCAAATTATAACTTTGATAGTGCACAAATATGACCTTTAACTATTCAAAACTACACAAATATGACCTCCAATCCTACGTGAAAAAACGCATGTTCAACATGCAAAACTGGGCGCGTCCAGCTTAAAATCTAAGGGCATAATACATAAATATGACCTTAAACTTTGACAGTGCACAAATATGACCTTTAACTATTCAAAACTGCACAAATATGACCTTTAAATGACTCTTCACTATTATTTTTTCATTATTTTTGGCTCAAAGATGAAAATGACATCTAATTTTTTTTGTCATTGCGGAAAAGGAGAAATATTGAAGATTTATTAATTAGGCGGGTCAGCCTCATATGAAAAATCGAGCGGGTATGTATATATATTATAAAGCAGTGGACGAATTTAAGTTATATAATATATCTAAATATTATTTATTTAAATATTAAATTAAAGAAGAAATTATACTAATAATAAAAAAATTATAGTTTTAATAAAACATTATTAAATTAATGTTATTAAGGATAGTAGTAGTATATTAAATTAACGTTATTAAATTAACGTAATTAAAATGTTATTAAATTAACGTTATTAAAACATTATTAAATTAACAAGGGGCGGACCTACATGGTTGCCATGGGGTTCACCCAAACCCCCTCGATGAAAAAATTACGTTGTACGTATATTAATGTTGAACCACATGAAAAAAGGCACTTAGATAGCCCAGTGGTGTTATTTGCTCTTCTTGGGCGCTTCCTTCAGCCTACTGTGTGGGTTCGATCCCTGCTAGTGACTGTTTTTTTTAATTAAAAAAAACTAGGTGTTGCTGCTATAGAAATAAATAAAATAATAATAATAATTTTTTAAAATTAAAAAAAAGTTAAGTGCTGCTACTATAGAAATAAATAAAAAAATTATAATAATAATAATAATAACAACAACAACAACAACAACAATAATATTAATAATAATAATAAAAACGTCGTCGTTTTAACACAAAATGCAAAACTTGGACAGTGCACAAATATGACCTTTAACTATTCAAAGTTGCACAACTATGACCTCTCTCCAAGTCAGCCTTTTTAACGACGTGGCACCGTGTGACTGAATTACCTTTCCACGTAGGCACGAGTGAGACTCACGCATGGGGCTGCAAAATCGGAGGTCATATTTGTTCAAGTTTTGAATAGTTAAAGGTCCTATTTGTGCACTATCAAAGTTTAAGGTCAAAGTTATAATTTGGTGTCAAGTTTAGGGTCATTTTTATGTATTAACTCTAACATTAATGTTAATTTTGTTGTTGCATACATAAACACAAGTCTGAACACGTTAATACACCTTTAGCAAGATTAACATAAAATTACTGTGTATTAATATGGTTTCAACATATCAAGTTTAAGTATTTCAGCAAGTAAATTAGGTATACCATCGCATATTTTTAGCATATCCATATAGATTGCAGCATGTTAACATAAAGTTTTTGCACAGTACAACAATTTTCAGCATGCTAATATCATTACAACATTAAGTTTCTGCACATTTAAACAAATTTCAA
Organism: Capsicum pubescens; assembly: GCA_030864215.1. NCBI lineage: Eukaryota > Viridiplantae > Streptophyta > Magnoliopsida > Solanales > Solanaceae > Capsicum > Capsicum pubescens. Next base: position 280,460,341 of record CM061543.1, on the reverse strand, counting down.
CATTTATTACAGCATATTTTTTGGACATTAAAACAAGTTTCAACATTATTACAGCATGTTTCTGCGTATTAAGCGAGTTTCAGCATTTTTCTGCACGTTAAAATAATTTCAGCATTACTAGAACCTGATCCTTCAAATTCAAACGATTTTCAGCATGTTTAATAATATTTTCAGCATGTTTAATAATGTTTTCAGCATGTTTAAATATAATTTAGCATGTTATTACTATATTTTCCATCATATTAATATGAATTTCTGCGCCAATAACGTAGTTTTTAGCATGATTAAAATATCAAATTGTAAGCATTTCAGCATGTTAATTTGTAGATCAAGAATGTCATTTTTTTACATTTTAATGCAATTTCAACTTGTTAATAAGCAATTTCTGTGCTGTTTGCATAATTTTCAGCATGTTAAAATATTAGATTTTAGGCATTCTCAACATGTTAAACACTAGGTTAAGTACACCATTGCATCCTTAGCATGTTATGGTATTTTTGATATTTTTGTTAATTTCTTATGTTCTCATTAGTTTATAACACTTAATTCATGAGCGCAATTCCTTGACACATTTGCCACACTTTTGACACCCTCTTTTAACAACTTTACAACACATTGTTACACACACGAGTCACAATTGTCTTTTGTCACCAATTGTTGAATATTTAGATACCATGCATATAGGTCAATGACACAATAAATAATTATTTGTATTTGCATGTTGATCACATTAATAAATGTTAATTAACCAAGAGGCTAATTTGGGAAAATTATGTGCTACGTGATGTCCTACTTGTTACGCGTTTCGAGTTCTAGGCAAAATAGCTTTATTTCGTCTAGATTACAAAATCAAAATAGCGAAGTCCAATGCCTCTTAGACGATAGGTGGGATGATAAATATTACTAAAGACAGTAGTTTTATCCTTATCGCACAACGCCTTTAGACTTGACATCCAGCCTAGGAGGGGTGGGACGGGTAGTCACTCGGAAGTGATGATCCCAACGGATATTGACGGTAAGACTAATGACATTGTCACTTGTCGAAGAGTTCAGTCGGTGGGTAGAAAGATGATTAAATAAGTTGGGGTTCTGATCCGAATAAGACCAAAAACATTTCTTTATTTGATTTGACGAATTCTTTTTATTCTTTTAGTTACTTTACATGCTGATTTATTTGGGTTAGTTAGTTTACTATATAAGTAGTTCCCTTTTGTTATAAATTACGTCATTTCTTTCTCCTCGCTTGTCTTATGATATGTGTCAACTGTTTTTATCACTTAGCCAATCAACAATTAGAAATAACAAAATAACGTGTTTTGTTCATTAATTGTTTTATCACTTAGTTAAACATTGAATTAATAATAAAATAAGAGACCTTTATTTGATCATATAGAATCCCCACGTAAAATACGAGTTTGGCTGTGAACCACCTTTGTCGACCTTGAAAGGTGCCTAACACCTTCCTTTCGAGGTAATTTGAACCCTTACCCAAACTCTGGTGAACTAAGATAAAACAACAAAATAGGTTCGTAGTTGGCCTAGACCAGTGCCCTAACGCACCTTAATTCGTTAGGTGGCGACTCTTCACACTCTCCCTTCTTCAAACAATTCCAAAAAGAGTGGTCACGTCGAATCCCTCTTTCCGCGAGGAAAATGGGAGGCGACAATGCTTACACTAACAAACCCCAAAATTAGGCCATGTCGCAAGGGCACCTCAAGCCCACCTGAACTGGAGGTCGCCCCGATAACCCATCGCAATCATCACATCCATCACATAGGTCATGTGAATCCCGACCATATAATGAGATAGCAGAAAACATACTACAAGTCATAACTTAAACATGTCTAAACACTTCATTAGATTCATCAACTAACCAATATACCCAAGTCCAAAATCATCCACAATACCTCGATACAAACCGAAGTTTAGAAATGTATATGTTGGGAAAAACCTCCGACAATATCCACGACAAGTCAAAATGAGACTAAGTCTAAAGATAGGAGACCAAGAATGAATGTCTTATTAAGTAAGGCAGCTCACCTCTCCATAGTCAATGCACGAATCATTTCGTTCACCTAATCACTGTGCAAGAATAGAAGATGATGCTCTGACCCCTATGTCGCGTCGGGACATAGCATTTGGAGACGGTTAGCGATTGGAATGCTAGCATGTAACTCTGGGATAAGGATAAAATAGCATCATCAATTAACAACAAGTCAATATATATTGTATACAATCGCATTCGTAACCTTATCCACACATACATATCACATGCTAACTAAGGGGGCAAGTCTTATCAACACTTTGGAAGCACACATTCATCATACATACAATGGAGGACTCCAACCTTCCAAACTTATAGATTTAAGAATTTCTCATTAGGAATAGGACTTTAACCATATTCATATATCATCAAGTAAGCGACTCTAACCACATGCACAAATATTTAAGTGGGGGACTCTAACCACTCACACACATTCATTTAAGTGAGGGACTCTAACCACTCATACACATTCATTCAAGAAAAAGACTCTAACCACATGCTCACACAATAGGCAAGGGACTCTAATCCCATGCCATATTAGATAGGGGACTCTAACCCCAAGCCAATTCATTTGGCAAGGTACTTCAACCTCATGAGATCTCATTATGCAAGGGACTTTAACCACAAGCGATATCATTAGGCTAGGGACTTTAACCTCAAGTCATCACGACTATCATTAGTCAACATTGGGACTCTAACCCTTTGTCCATGCATCCATATACATTCAATTCCACACATAAGGACTTTAACCCATTTAACCAATTCAACACCATACATAACCACATTGTCCTCATGGGACCCTTCATTGCTGAACCATTTTAATAGGACAATTCCTTAATTCAACTCATCATATAATTAAAACTATGGTCCTCAAGACCCTTACAAATCATTCACACTTCATTAGCAATTCTATACCACAATTTAGTTCAACATAATTCAAGTTAATTTTCATGTTAGGGACTCATTTTACCTTCACAGTATCATTTATCAAGCATTCAGACATATTGGGCCATCACCCTAGTTCAAAGCATCATCATCATGTAACTAAACATCTCACTTAGACATTTTTACAAACACCTTGTATACATGCCTTTACCAAGGCCAATTTCATGGTAGAAATCATCAAGACAAGGGTTGCTCAAGACCCATATGTTAGACCACATACAAAAAGCATTCACATGTGCAACTACCATCAATAAAATGTATAAACATAAGTCTAAGAAAGAATCATCATTATTCATCATTAGGCAACAAACCCCTTTTTCATTTAATTTCAAAACCACCATGTACACTTACTAATCCAAGTGTGAAATACATGGGTTTAGAGTTATTTAGAAAGGGAAAGAGTTACATGCCTTAGACAACTTCAATTACCAAGAATATTGACTTCACTTTGCCTCTTGAAGATCACTCTTGAAACTCTAGCCTCCAATCTTTCAAAGATGAGCTTGAGAGAGTATTAAGGGTGTTTGATCCATCAAAATAGATGTTTAGGAGGCTACACACACTTATATAGTGAGAGGGATTAGGGTTTTAGACATGGAAATGACCACAAGTCCCTTAGTTAAAAGCTGAAAATTAAACCCGTCCAGGGGTATGACTCACTTAACTAGTCGTATACTAGGGTACGAGTGGTACCCTAACTCGTACCCTAGACTTCTCCTAGGTCACACACACTATTAAGGTTCTTACAACTTTGAGTTGTATCTAAAGGGTACGACTCAACCCTAACTCATATCCATCAACCACCAAAAATAGTCAACTTTTGATCGAGGCATCACTCTATATGATTAGTCTTGGTATGACTTGTACCTTAAGGTACGATTGGTTGGAGCCTCACTCGCACCTAGGACAGTGAGTGACCCTTACCACAGCGTCTAAGGTATGATAGGGGGTCACCAACTCGTATCCAAAGGGTACGAGTGGTACCCTTAGTTGTACCAAGTCCAAAGACATCAAATGAGGGAATTTTTCAATAGTTCAAAGTCTAGGTGTTTCAATTCTCCCCCACTTGGATCATTCGTCCATGAATCATGGATAAGGCAAGCATAAACACAAGTTATCACACTATCACACATCAAACCAACCTTTAAATAAGTTAGAATAAAGCATATAACAAGGATACAACACACATCATGATCATCATCGATCGACTATTCATTTCATTGGTTTCGTGACTCAAACCCATTATTTATCAAAGACACTATTCATTTCAAAGCTTGGGGACTTAAACCCCTTACTTATCAATACACACTTATTTCATAACTTAGGGACTTTAACCCATCAACTTATCAAGGATACTTACTCAATTCAAAGATTAGGGACTCGAACCCATCATTTACCAAAGATAGGAATCAACTCAAGATACTAGAGACCCTTCACAACAAAACACGAATAATTTCAAAACATTAGGGACTTGAACCCATGGTCTAACACAACACAAATCACTCAACACATTGGGGACTTTGACCCATTGTCCATTAAAGACATAAATCAAAGCGAGGAGATCAACATATACCTCCATCCCAAGTTTTCGTAATGGGAAACAAATGTAGATACTTAGACTTCATGTCCTCTTCCGCCTCCCATGTAGCTTCCTCAAACTTTTGGTTCCTCCATAGAACCTTCACCGAAGCCACTTCTTCAGTTCGAAACCAACGAACTTGCCGATCCAAGATTCTCACCAAGGTCTCCTCATAGGATAAAGAGTCTGAGATACCAACATCCCTCAAGGGAACAACCAACGAAGGATCACCCAAACACTTGCGCAACATAGAGACATGGAAAACCGGGTGAATGGTGTTCATACTAGAAGGCAACTCTAACTCATAGGCAACATTGACAACCCTTATCATAATCACGTAGGGGAAAACATATCAGAGACTAAGCTTTCCCTTTTTACCAAATCGTATTACTCCCTTCATGGGATACACTTTCAAGAATACCCAATTGCCAACACTAAACTATATGTCCCTACGCCTCACATTCGTATAGGATTTTTGGTGACTTTGAGCGGTTTTCAATCTATCACGAATCACTTTCACCTTCTCTAAGGCTTGGTGGACTAAATTAGGGCCAAGAAATTTACCCTTGCCAACTTTATATCACCCAATAAGAGATCGACACCTCCTACCATACAATGCCTCAAAAGGGGCCATGTCAATTCTAGAGTGGTAACTATTATTATAGGCGAACTCAATCAAAGGAAAGTTGTCATACCAACTACCACCATAATCAATCACACAAGCACGCAATATGTCCTCCAATATTTGGATGGACCTTTTCACTTGCCCATTCATTTACGGGTGGAAAGCGGTACTAAGTCACACTCTAGTACCTAAACCCTTTTGGAACGACTTCTAAAAGTGAGATAAAAAAAAGGACCGTGATCCAAAATAATAGAAACCAGAGCACCGTGCAAATTCATGATCTCCATAAGTTATAACTTAGCATAATCTTCCGCCGAGAAATTAGTCCTGACAGGAAAAAAGTGAGCGGACTTGATCATTCTATCAACAATGACCCAAATAGAATCACATTGATTTCGGGACCTAGGAAGACAGGTAACAAAATCCATATTAATTGTCTCCCACTTCCATTCAGGTAATGGGATCTCTAGATACAAGGCCTCGAGCCTCATGTGCTCAAACTTCACTTGTTGACACACCATAAATTTGGCCACATAACTAGCTACATCACGCTTCATATTACCCCACCAATAGAACTCTCTAAGATCATGATACATCTTGGTGGAACCAAAATGTATAGCATACCGAGATTCATAAGCCTCGGTCATAACCCTTTCCCTCAATCCATCAATGTTGGGAACACATAGCCTACTTTGGTACCTCAAGATACCATCACCACCAATCAAAAAGTCTGCAACTTTGTGTTGACCCTCATTACTCTTTATCTTCATCAATTCGATGTCCAATACTTCTCCTTTATCTCAACAACAAGATACGATTGAGATATCGAATGCACAAACACAACACCAAACTTAGAGTCCGCAAGTCAAACTTCAAGATTATCCAAATGGTGAATGTCCTTCACCAATTCCCATTTAACCTCATCTACATGGGACAAACTACCCATGACAATCTACTAAGAGCATCGGCGATTACATTTGCCTTATGGGATGGTAATGAAGACTCATCTCATAGTCTTTCACCAACTCGAGCCACCTGTTTTGCCGGAGATTTAACTTCTTTTGAGTAAACACATATTGGAAGCTCTTATGATTAGAAAAGATATTAACATGAACCCCATATAAATAATGTCTCTAAATCTTTAACGCAAAGACCACAGCTAACAAGTCTAAGTCATAGGTAGGGTAGTTCTTCTCATGAACTTTCAATTGTCTAGAAGCATAGGCCACCACCCTACTATGTTGCATCAACACGTATCCAAGACCGACACAAGAAGCATCACAATAAACCACAAAACTATCACTACCTTTGGGCAAGTTTAAAATTGAAGTCGAGGTTAGTTTACCTTTCAAATTCTCAAAACTACCCTCACACGCATTGGACCACAAGAACTTGACCTTTTTTTAGGTCAACTTGGACAATGGGGTAGCTATAGTTGAAAAACTCTCCATAAATCTTCTATAGTAATCGGCTAGACCCAAGAAGCTTTGAATATCGGATGGAGTCCCAGGTCTAGGCCACTTCTTAACCATCACAACCTTTTGTGGATCTACCATGATCCTTTTACAAGAGATAACATGATCAAGAAAATCTACGACTTTCAACCAAAACTCACACATGAAGAACTTGGAATACAAATGATAATCCTTCAAAGTTTGTAATATGGCATGGAGGTTATCGACATGATCCACCTCACTCTTATAATAGACTAAGATATCATCAATGAAGACAATGACAAACATGTCCAAGAACGGACGAAGGACCCTATTCATCAAGTCCATGAATGTCGCCGGGGCATTGGTCAACCCAAAAGACATAACAAGAAACCCATAGTGACCATAACAGGTTCTAAAGGTCATCTTAGGGATATCTGTATCTCTAATCTTAAGATGATGATAGCCCGATCTAAGATCAATCTTAGAAAAACACTTCGCACCCTGAAGTTGATAAAATAAATCATCTATCCTAGGAAGAGAAGATTTATTCTTTACGGTCACTTTGTTCAACTAACGATAATCAATGCATATACGAAGGGAACCATCCTTCTTAGGCATGAATAACACGGGAGAATCCCATGGAGACACACTAGGGCTAATAAAACCTTTATCTAAGAGGTCTTTTGATTGCTCCTTAAGCTCTTTCAGCTCCACCGGAGCCATTCTATAAGAAGCGATAGAAATTGAACGAGTGTTCAGAACAAGATCAATCCCAAAATTAATTTCTCTATCGGGAGAAACACTAGGAAGATCATCGGTAAATACCTCGGGAAACACATTAACCACGGGAATGAATTCTAGAGAAGGCTCTTCCGAGTAAGCTTCCTTAACTCGGACCAAATTATACAAATACCCCTTTGAAATTAACTTTTGGTCCTTTAGATAAGAAATGAACCTTTTCTTAGACACTAGGGAACCACATTCCCAAATAATGAATGACTCATTAGGGAATTTGAACATGACCATAAGGGTCCGACAATCTAAAGAAGCATAGCAAGAGTGCAACTAATCCATCCCCAGAGTGGCATCGAAATCAACCATGTCCAACTCTATCAAGTCTACAAGAGTATCCTTACCACCAAATGATATCACACACCACTTATAAACCATTTTAACAACCACAGGGTTTTTTACCAAGGTAGAAACAGAAAAAGGAACCGACAGACTCTCGGGACTATAATCAAGATGCACAGCCACAGATGGGGTCACATAAGAAACACTAAACCATGGATTAAGTAAATAATACACATCACGGGAGAAAATTCTCAACATACCTGTGACAACATCAGGAGACGCCTTAGAATCCTAGTAAGTAGCAAGTGCATACAAGCGGTTCCATCCAGCATAGGTGCTAGAAATAGAAGCAGAGACAGACATAAAACCCTTCGGTGTGAAAGTAGATGGAGAAGAAATAAGGGCCCTGTTGGACAAAGAAGCTACTAGGTAGGGGCACTCACGCTACATGTGCCTAACCTGACCACAATGGAAACATCTGTTTCTCCCCTTCTCACACTGACCACGATGACCCTAACCATAAAATCTACAAGAAGGGCGAGGATGAGCCGACTGGGCACTACGAGTCTAGAATTAGACACCCTGATCCCAGGACCCACCACTAAACTGAGTCTGATGATCACCCAATAACTTTAGGTAAGGAGAGAAAACACTAGCTGAGGAGAAAGAACTCTAACTCCCCCACCTTTTTCGTGGCCACTTACCACCATCACCACCACTATGCTCAGAAGGACTAAGTTTCTTTCCTTATCTCTCACTAAGATCAACTAGATTCTTTTTCTCTTCTTCAATTTATTGCAAATACACAATCAACCTAGAAATATCCATATTCTCAATCAACAAGGTCGCCTTGCTATCGAGGACTTACTCACGGGACAATCCTAAGACAAACTTACTCATTATAGCCCTCATGCTAAAAACCATCTCAGAAGCATACCTTGAGAATAAATGGAATTTTAAGGCAAACTCTTGAATGGACATCCTCCCTTACTTCAAGTTCACAAACTCTTTTGCATTTGCCTCCCTCAACTCTTAAGGAAAGAAGCGGTCTAAGAAAGCCCCAGATAATTCCTCCCACATGGAAGGACTAGCATCAACACCTCTAGACAACTCTCACCCCTGTACATTGATACACTACATCTTTTAATTAATAGAAAGAAAACCCAACGACCTCAATCTCCTTAACATTCATAATTTAAAAGATCTTATCCATTTTATCAATGAAGCCTTAAGGATCTTCTTCAACCCTCATACCGGAGAACATAGGAGGGCTCAACCTCATAAATTGGCCAAACTTTGTGGGCTCAGAAAAATGGTAGCTGGAGCACCACGCTCCACTTGAGAAGCTATCAATTGAGTCAAGAGGTTGATAGAGCAACGAAACTAGGAATTAGTAGCATCCCTCTGAGGTGACATAATAGGAGGGTCACTCTCATAGTTGGTTGTAAAACCCCGTAAAGTTCCCTTGTAGTTTGAGCCTTGAGCATGTCAAGAGTATGGCGCTCTTTTCCAATGTGGAGTCTCTTCCTTAGGAGGACAAAACGTGGGACTCCATGTAGCTCTCATGGTTTATGTAGGTTAAGAGAACCTCCCTTGATATAAGTATTTTCCCTAAATCTTAAGATGAGATATTTTCTAAAGCAAATAAATTGATTTGAGTATTTTCCAAAGAAGAAAGTAGTTTCTCCCTACTAATAAGAGTTGATCACTAGTTTTTGAACCAAAGTTAAACGATCCCGATTTCCAAGTATTTGAGTTCAAAGAAGTTATGAGTTCTTCAGAATTAAAGAAGTTTTACTCTCCATGGGATATATGCATGAGTAGAAAGTATTGATTAGAGTTTCCTTTAGCCTTGAGTAGTGAGAATAAAAAAAGAGTGCAGATTTCAAAGTTAAAGTATAAATACTCATGAGACTTTTGTTACATGTTCCATTCTACATGATTCATGAGCTTTACATTTTATACTTATTCAAGCCATGTGAGTCATTAATTATTGCATGCATGATTTGATTAAAGAGTATTGATGTTTTTTTATATAAATGCATGCACCCCTACATACTCAGTATATTCCCAAGTGTTAATCCACATATACATCTATGTGCTACATTGTCTTATAATGTAGGTTTAGGTGCTCAGTCCCAGCCTCGTCAGTGATTTCTAAGTACCTCTATTTACATTCCTACAGTGGTGAGTCCTCATGGTTTGAGGACCTATCTTCAGACATTTCAGCATTTGATAGACTATGTTATTACTTTCAGTTCATTTTGAGTCAGTTGGGGACCTATCCCAACGGCTCTCTAGTTCATGGATTAGTAGAGGCTTTGTTAGACTAGTTATCAGATTGTGGTTGTGTTGAGGTTTCCAGTATTGTGGTCATTTGGATCGGGTATTTTTTCCGTATTTCCTTTTATATGATATGACTATGCTAGTGTTTGAATTATTTCATCTTGAAATGAGTATTATAAGTAGAAACAGGCTCAAAGGGTTAGCTTGGGACTACTTGTAGCCCTAAGCACCGTGTGACATCTCAGGAGGTAATTTTGGGTCGTTACAAACTTGGTATCAAAGCCTAAGATTTTTAAGGATTTGTAGGGAGTCTAACAAGCTGCGTTGGGTTGATTCTTGATCATCGGTGTGTAGAGCGCCATATCTATGAGCAAGAGGCTACAAGACATTTTAGGAAAAAGTTATTTCTTCTTTCATATTCTATCGTGCCTATAGTTATCCATCTTATATAATAATTCGTGCTTTTCTATTTTTAGAAAACTCCCCTCCAAAGAGAGAATACCCACGAAAATAATAACGAGAAACCCTCACCTGTTGATCCTTTAAATGAAACGGTGTCTCATGCTGAGTTTCCGGCAGCCTTTCAGGCGTTAGCCCAAGTAGTCACCGCTAATGTTCAGGCCAATAACCAGGCCACAGTTGCTAATCAGTAGGGAGGTGATATATCTATGGCTAGGATTCATGACTTTATACGGATGAATCCGCCTGATTTCTATGGGTCTAAGGCAGATGAGGACCCATAGTTGTACGTTAAAGAAATGATAAAGATAACACAGGTTATGCATGTTTCTGAGAAGGAAAGTGTTGAGTTGGCGTCCTACAGACTGAAGGACATTGCTTATGACTGGGTTGTATCATGAAGGAAGGGTAGAGGTGAGAATGTCACTCCAATGACTTGGCAAGTGTTTCAAGATGCATTCTTGGAAAATTTCTTTCTGCTTGAGATAAGGGAGGAAAAGATTGAGGAGTTTATAAACTTGAGAAAGGGCTCCATGACTGTTAAGGAGTACTGCTTGAAGTTCAATCATTTGGACAAGTATGCTCCTGATTTGATCTCTGACACCTGGTCTAGTATGAGCAAGTTTGTGACCGGTGTTTCGAGGTTGGTACTGAAAGAATGTAGGACTGTGATGCTGCATAGAGATATGGATTTGTCTAAGATAGTGACATATGCCCAGAAGATAGAGGTGGATAAGATTAAAGAGACAGATAGGGTGAGAGATAACAAGAGGGCTAGATATGAGCAGCATGTGTATAGACAGCCTAGGTTCCATGAAGGGAACCACCCTTAGTTTCAAAGACGTCAGTCTATACCAGCGCCTTCATCAGCTAGTGCTCCCATGTCTAGAGTCAGGCAGAAGCAAGGAGGCAGGTATTTTATGTCTAGGTCACAGAACAGTGTTGGTAATAGGCCCCGGTATCCTTCTTGTGAATTTGAGGTGTTGTTTTGGTTGTAGCAAGTAGGGCCATAGACTTAGAGATTGTCCTCATGCTAGATCGGGGAACCGATATGCCCGACCTCAGGCACAATCTACTAGTGTACCAGCTCCTGTACCCCATCTCATCCCTACTTAGGGTGCTTCATCTAGCACTGCTGGCATTCAGCGCCAGAATAAATTTTATGCCTTACCATCCCATCACGAGCAGGAGGACTCTCCCGATGTTTTTACTGGTATGCTCCGTGTGTTTTTCCTTGATGTTTATGTGTTGTTGGACCCCGGGTCAAGTCTCTCTTATGTGACCCCACTTGTAGCGATGAATTTCAAAATGAATCCCAAAAAGATTTCTGAGCCTTTCCTAGTTTCTACACCAGTAGGGGAGTCTTTTGTTGCTAAAAAATTATATAGAGATTGTCCTGTTACTGTTCTTCATAGATTCATACTTGCGGATTTGATAGAGTTAGACATGGTAGATTTTTACCTTATTCTAGGTATGGATTAGCTTCATTCTTGTTATGCATCTATACACTGTCGTACCCGTGTGGTCAAGTTTCAGTTTCTCAATGAACCAGCTTTTGAGTAGTCCTGGAGTTCGGTATCTCCCAAGAGTCATTTTATCTCCTATCTCAAAGCCAGAAATCTAATATCCAAAGGTTGCATCTATCACCTAGTTAGAGTCAAAGACACTAAGTTCAAGGCTCTAACTATTCAATCTGTCGATATTGTAAATGATTTTTCAGATGTCTTTCTAGAAGATCTCCCAGGGGTACCTCCCGATAGAGAGATAGAATTTAGGATTGACCTTCTTCTCGACACTTAGCCTATTTCTATTCTGCTATATCGTATGGCACCTGCAGAGCTTAAGGAGTTGAAAGAGAAACTCAAAGATCTTTCAGATAAAGGTTTCATAAGGCTCAGTATTTCTCCTTGGGGGGCACCTATTTTATTAGTGCGAAAGAAAGATGGTTCTTTGCGTATGTGCATGACTATCGTCAACTTAACAAGGTCACAGTAATAAATAAGTATCCTCTTCCAAGAATTGATAAACTATTTGATCAGTTGCAAGGTGCAAGTTATTTCTCCAAGATAGACCTTAGATCCAGCTATCATCAACATAAAGTGAGGGAATGTGATATTCCAAAGACAGCCTTCCGAACCCGCTATGGTCACTTTGAGTTTCTAGTCATGTCTTTCGATCTAACCAATGCCCCAGCCACCTTCATGGACCTCATGAATCAAGTGTTCAAGCAATATCTTGATATGATTGTCATTGTTTTCATAGATGATATCCTTGTGTACTCCGGTGATGAGAATGACCATACAAATCACCTTAGAACTGTCTTCCAAACTCTTAGAGATCGCCAATTGTTCCACAAATTCAGTAAGTGTGAATTTTGGCTAAGGTCTATAGCCTTTCTAGGTTATATCGTTTCAGCCAAAGGTATTAGAGTCGATCCCCAAAAGACAGAAGCTATGAGAAATGGGCCTAGACCAATCTCCCCATCTAACATTAGAAGTTTCTTGGGTCTAGTGAATATTATCACCATTTTGTTGAGGGCGTGTGCTCTTGATTTCAAAGGTAGTTGGGATGAGCATTTGCCATTGATAGAGTTTGCCTATAACAATAGTTATCATGCTAGCATCGAGTTGGCACCATTTGAGGCCCTGTATGGTAGGAGATGTATGTCACCCATAGGTTGGTTTAAAGTGGGTGAAGCTACCTTGATTGGGCTTGATGCAGTATTTGAAGCTATGGAGAAAGTTAAGTTGATTAGAGAGAGATTGAAGACCGTACAGAGTCATCAAAAGTCTTATACCGATGTAAGGAGAAGGGATCTTGAGTTTGAGGTGGGTGATTTGGTATACTTGAAGATTTCACCCATGAAAGGAGTGAAGAGGTTTGGTAAGAAGGGAAAGCTAAGAACCCGTTATGTTGGCCCGTATAGAGTCTTGAGCCGTGTTGGTAAAGTAGACTACGAGGTTGAGTTTCCCTCAGAGTTGTAATTCGTTCATCCTATTTTTCATGTCTTTATGCTTAAAAAGCATATTGGTGATTCCGTTGTAGTAGATCCTTTAGAGAGTGCTGATATTCAGAAAAGTCTTTCATTCGATGAGATTTCCATTGAGATTCTCAGATTTGTAGACTAAGGAACAAAGAGGTTTCCTTGGTCAAAGTTTTGTGGAGGAACCAGTCAGTGGAGGGTGCTACTTGGGAGACAGAAGCAGACATGCGAGCCAAGTACCCGCACCTCTTTTTCGCGAGTTCAGATCGATCCGAAGGTATCATTTTTTTTCCTTAAATTCAGCCCTTCTAATCTAAAGTTCATCTATATATCTATTCTTGTATGAGTTCTTGCAACCTACGAGTATTCAAGAGTTTAGAAAGATTTTGAGTCATTTAGCAATTGCTGCATCTATGTGTACTCTATTTTTCCTGTGTTCCTAGTCAAACTAGCGACATTCGAGGACAAATATTCCTAAGAGGGAGATATTGTAATACCCCGCAAAGTTCTCTTGTAGTTAGAGCCTTGAGCATCTCAAGTGAACTGTAATTCTGGACCTAAAAGATTAAGAAAAAACTTCCCAAGTGGTTAGTGTCTTTAATCTTGTTGAATTTCCTTGAAAATGACTTCCTAGAGTGTGGGAATTTGAGTTATCTTTCCAAAGATACCCTGTTTATCAAAATCTGATGTTGGAGCAGAAAGATATGGACTTTTCCAGAAAACAGTGGAGTCGCCCAGGTGCGACGGAGGGATCCGACGGACGGGCGATGGGCCATCGTATACCACTATCGCAGGGAGGCATAGAATCGATTCACTGGCCAGGTGCGACGGCCTTCGGTCCTCCGATGGACCGTCACACTCCACCGTCGTAGGGAGGGAGAGAATGAGTTCACTAGCGAGATGCGACGATGAGGTCCGATGGACCGTCGCACCCCATCATCGCAGTCGAGGCAGAAACTCAATTTCTAGACGATATTCGATGTTTTGGACCAACGGATAGTCGTACCCCACCATCGCATTCCCGTGCAGTATTTTTAACTTATTTTAAAAAGGGGTTTTCGGTATTTTCCACCCTTTTAAACCATCAGATCTATTCTAGATGAACCAGCTGGCTTCATTACTCATCTCTAACATAAGAAAGCTAGGGTTTCCCTCTCTAGATCAAATCAAAAACCCTTCTCTAAGTAATCCAAGAACTTACCATAGATTCTACAAATTGAGTTGAGATTTGAGTTCCCAAGTTTAAGGGTTCCAAGAACCCTCTCTCTCTAGGGTAATAAGAAGAGTTTAGAGCAAGTTTGTTCATCCAATTTCTTAATCTAAGGTATGTGGGGTTTTAAACAAGGGTAATCCTTTCATCCTTGAGCCCAAAGGCTTATGTAAACTATGATTTTCTGCAATCTATGAGATTTTACATGAACTAGAATTAGGGTTTTTACCCATTGTGATTGATTTCAATATTTTGATGTTTTCCCATGAATTGAGAGTCTAATGGCATGATTTTCACATGATTTCTTGATTAATTGCAGATGGGTTTATACCCTGTGATTTTAATCCTTGAGAAATTAATAGTTGAGATGTTTGAGATATTGAAGTATGTAAGTATGTTGAGATTTTGAGACAAATTGCTGAAATTTCCAGATTTTTACATGAGTTATGAATCTATATGTTATCTATTATGCTTTTGATGAGTTTTAACTTGAGATTGAATTATGGGTTATTGAGCCCTACTTAAGATTTGCAATTTTATGAACTCTTGTACTATAAGCACCCATGATTTGAGTATTCTGAGATTATTGAGAAATGTTTTGACCTAATGGTCATAGAGTTTTGAAATCCACTTCACTACATGAGATTACAGATTTGATTATTGGGTTCTTTATAACCCATGAGATTATTCTAAAGTGGAATTTCATAAGATGAGCGGAATAAACTAAAGGGAGTAGTATTTAGCACCGAGTTAGGTAAGTCACTACAATTTCTTATTCCAGAACTACGTGCCATCGTAGGTTTGAGGTTTTGAGCCTAAGGTAGAGATATTGGGCCCAAGGCTGAGATAAGTGATCACTGAATTGAGGTTATACTCCCTAGAAAGAGTATGACGCTCCTCCCCAACGTTGGGACTCTTCGTTAGAAGGAAAAAACGTTGGACTCCATGTAGCTCGCATGGTTTATGTAGGTTAAGAGAACCTCCCTTGATATAAGTATTTTCCCTAAAGCTTGAGATGAGATATTTTCTAAAGTAAACAAATTGTTTTGAGTATTTTCCAAAGAAGAAAGTAGTTTCTCCCTACTAATAAGAGTTGATCACTAGTTTTTGAACCAAAGTTATACGATCCCGATTTCCAAGTATTTGAGTTCAAAAGAGTTATGAGTTCTTGAGCATTAAATAAGTTTTACTCTCCATGAGACATATGCATGATTTGAAAGTATTGCTTAAAGTTTCCTTTAGCCTTGAGTAGTGAGAATAAGAGAAGAGTGCAGATTTCAAAGTTAAAGTATAATGACTCATGAGATTTGTGTTACATGTTCCATTCTACATGATTCATGAGCTTTACATTTTATACTTATTCAAGCCATGTGAGTCATTACTTATTGCATGCATGATTTGATTAAAGAGTATTAATGTTGTTTTATATAAATGCATGCACCTCCACATACTCAGTACATTCCCAAGTATTGATCCACATATACGTCTATGTGCTACATTGTCTTATAATGTTGGTTCAGGTGCTCATTCCCAGCCTCGTCAGTGATTTCCGAGTACCTCCATCTACAGTCTTACAGTGGTGAGTCCTAATGGTTCGAGGACCTATCTTCAGACATTTCAGTATTTGATAGACAATGTTATTACTTTCAGTTCATTTTGAGTCAGTTGGGGACCTGTCCCAATGGCTCTTTAGTTCATGGATTAGTAGGGGCTTTGTCAGACTAATTATCAGACTGTGGTTTTGTTGAGGTTTCCAGTATTGTGGTCATTTGGACCGAGTATTTTCTCCGTATTTCCTTTCATATGATATGACTATGCTAGTGTTTGAATTATTTCATCTTGAAATGAGTATTACAAGTAGAAACAGTCTCAAAGGGTTAGCTTGGGGCTACTTGTATCCCTAAGCATCATGTGACATCTCGGGAGGTGATTTTGGGTCGTTACAAACTTGGTATCAAAGCCTAAGGTTTTTAAGGAGTCCTAGGGAGTCTTACAAGTCGCATTGAGTAGAGTCTTGATTATTGGTGTGTAGCGCGCCACATCTATGAGCAAGAGGCTACAAGACGTTTTAGTAAAAAAAAATTCTTCTTTCAGATTCTATCGTGCCTACAGTTGTCCCTATCATCTAATAATTTGTGCTCTTCTATTTTCAGAAAATTCCCCTCCGAAGAGAAAATGCCTGCGGAAATGATAACGAGCAACCCCCACCAGTTGATCCTTTGAATGAGATGGTGTCTCATGCTGAGTTTCGGGTGGCCTTTCAGGCGTTAGCCAAAGTAGTCACTGCTAATGTTCGGGCTAATAACTAGGTCGTAGTTGCTAATCAGCATGGAGGTGATTTAGCCACGGCTAGGATTCGTGACTTTATGCGGATGAATCCGCCTGAGTTCTATGGGTCTAAGGCAGATGAGGACCCACAGTTGTACCTTGAGAAGGTGACAAAGATCACTCAGGTGATGCATATTTCTGAGGAGAAAAGTGTTGAGTTGGCATCCTACAAACTGAAGGACATTGCTTAAGACTAGGTTGTATCACGGAGGAAGGGTAGAGGTGAGAATGTCACTCCTATGGCTTGGCAAGTGTTCTAAGATGCATTCTTGGACAAGTTCTTTCCATTTGAGATGAGGGAGGCAAAGATTGAGGAGTTTATGAACTTAAGGCAGGGCTCTATGACTGTTAAGGAGTACTGCTTGAAGTTCAATCATTTGGCCAAGTATGCTCCTGATTTGATCTCTGACAGCCAGGCTAGTATGAGGAAGTTCGTAACCGGCGTTTCGGGGTTGGTACTGAAGGAGTGTAAGACTGCGATATTGCATAGGGATATGGATCTGTCTAGGTTGATGACTCATGCCCAGCAGAGAGAGGCGGATAAGATTAAAAAGAGAGATATAGTGAGAGGTAACAAGAGGGCTAGATCTAAGCAGCATGAGTATAGCCAGCCTAGGTTCCATGGAGGGAACCGCACTCAATTTCAAAGACGTCCGTCTAAGCCATCGCATTCATCAGCTAGTGCATCTGCACCTAGAGTTAGGCATGAGCAAGGGGGCAGGTCTTTTATGTCTAGGTCACAAAAACGTGTTGGTAATAGGCTCGGTTATCCTCCTTGTGCTAAGTGTGATAGAGATCATCCCGGTGAGTGTTTCACAGATTTGAGGGGTTGTTTTGTTTATGGAAAATAGGGCCACAAACTTAGATATTGTCCTCATGCTAGACAGGGGAATCGAGATGCCCGACCTCAGACACAGAATACTAGTGCACCAGCTTCTGTACCCCATCCCGGCCCTGCTCAGGGCGTTTCATCTAGCACTATTGGCGGTCAGCGCCAAAACAGATTCTATGCCTTACCATACTATCAGGAGTAGGAGGACTCTCTTGATGTTGTTACTGGTATGCTCCGTGTGTTTTTCCTTGATGTTTATGTGTTGTTGGACACCGGGTCAAGTCTCTCTTATGTGACCCCGCTTGTAGCAGTGAATTTCAAAATGAGTCCTGAAAGGATTTCTAAGCCTTTCCTAGTTTCTACACTAGTAGGGGAGTCTATTATTTCTAAACAAGTGTATAGAGATTGTCTAGTTACTGTACTTCATAGTCATACTTGCGGATTTGATAGAGTTAGACATGGTGGATTTTGACCTTATTCTGGGCATGGATTGGCTTCATTGTTGTTATGTATCTATACACTATCGTACCCGTGTAGCCAAGTTTCAGTTTCCTGATGAACCAGCTTTTGAGTGGTCCGGGAGTTCAGTATATCCCAAGAGTCATTTTATCTCCTATCTCAAAGCCAGAAAGCTAATATCCAAAGGTTGCATCTATCATCTAGTTAGAGTCAAAGACACTAAGTTCGAGGCTCCCGCTATTTAATCAGTCAATATTGTTAATGAGTTTTCATATGTCTTTCCGGAAGATCTCCCAGGGGTTATTCCCAATAGAGAGATAGAATTTGGAATTGACCTTCTTCCCGACACTTGGCCTATTTTTATTCTTCCATACCATATGGAACCTACTGAGCTTAAGGAGTTGATAGAGCAATGAAAAAATCTCTTAGACAAAGGTTTCATAAGGCCCAGTATTTCTTCTTAGGGCGCACCTATTTTATTCGTACGAAAGAAAGATGGTTATTTGCGTATGTGCATTTACTATCGTCAACTTAACAAGTTCACAGTCAAAAATAAGTATCCTCTTCTGAGAATTGATGACATGTTTGATGAGTTGAAAGGTGCAAGTTATTTCTCCAAGATAGACCTTAGATCTGGCTATCATCAACTTAAAGTGAGGGAATGTGATATTCAAAAGACAGTCTTCCGAACCCGCTATGGTCACTTTGAGTTTCTAGTTATTTCTTTCGGGCAAACCAATGCCCCAGCCACCTTCATGGACCTCATGAATCGAGTGTTCAAGTAATATCTTAATATGTTTGTCATTGTTTTCATAGATGATATCCTTGTGTACTCCCATGATGATAATGACCATGCGAATCACCTTAGAACTGTCTTGCAAACTCTTAGAGATCACCAGTTGTTCACCAAATTTAGTAAGTGTGAATTTTGGCTAAGGTCTGTAGCCTTTCTGGGTTATATCATTTTAACCGAAGGTATTAGAGTTGATCCCTAAAAGATAGAAGCTGTGAGAAATTGGCCTAGACTAATCTCCCCGTCTGACATTAGAAATTTCTTGGGTCTAGTGGGCTATTATCGCCGTTTTGTTGAAAGCGTGTGCTCTTGATTTCAAAGGTAGTTGGGATGAGCATTTGCTATTGATAGAGTTTGCCTATAACAATATTTATCATGCTAGCATCGAGATGGCACCATTTGAGGCCTTGTGTAGGAGATATAGGTCACCCATAGGTTGATTTAAAGTGGGTGAAGTAGCCGTGATTGGGCCTAATGCAATATTTGAAGCTATGGAGAAAGTTAAGTTGATTAGAGAGAGATTAAAGACCGCACAGAGTCGTCAAAAGTCTTATACCGATGTAAGGAGAAGGGATCTTGAGTTTGAGGTGGGTGATTTGATATACTTGAAGATTTCACCCATGAAAGGGGTAAAAAGGTTTGGTAGGAAGGGAAAGTTGATTCCCCGTTATGTTGGCCCTTATAGAGTCTTGAGCCGTGTTGGTAAAGTAGTCGACGAGGTTGAGTTCCCACAGAGTTGTCAGTCGTTCATCCTATTTTTCATGTCAGTAGGCTTAAAAAGCATATTGGTGATTCCATTGTAGTAGATCCTTCAGAGAGTACTAATATTCAGAATAGTCTTTCATTCGATGAGATTCCCGTTGAGATTCTAGATTCTCAGATTCGTAGACTAAGGAACAAAGAGGTTCCCTTCGTCAAAGTTTTGTGGCGGAACCCGTCAGTTGAGGGCGCTACTTGGGAGACAGAAGTAGACATGCAAGCCAAGTACCCACACCTCTTTTCCGCGAGTTCATATCGATCCGAAGGTATTATTTTTTTTCCTTAAATTCAGCCCTTCTAATCTAAAGTTCAGCTATGTATCTATTCTTGCATGAGTTCTTGCAACCTCCGAGTATTCAAGAGCTTAGAAAGATTTTGAGTCATTTAGCAATTGCTTCAGCTATGTGTACTCTATTTTTCCTGTATTCCTTGTCTAACTAGCGACATTCGAGGACGAATGTTCCCAAGGGGGAGATATTGTAAGACCCCGCAAAGTTCCCTTGTAGTTTGAGCCTTGAGCATGTCAAGTGAAGTGTAATTCCAGCACTAAAATATTGAGAAAAGACGTCCAAGAGATTAGTGTTTTTAATCTTGTTGAATTTCCCTGAAAATGACTTCCTAGAGTATGGGAAATTGAGTTATCTTTCCAACAATACCCTTTTTTTCAAAATCTGATGTCAAAGCAGAAAGATATGGCCTTTTCCAGAAAATAGTGGACTCGCCCAGGTGCGACGGAGGGATCCGACGGACCGTCAGATGGGCGACGGGCCGTCGCACCCCAACGCCACAGGGAGACAGAGAATCAATTCACTGGCCAGGTGCGACGGAGAGGGCCAACGGCCATCGGGCCTCCGATGGACCATTCCACTCCACCGTCGCAGGGAGACAAAGGATGAGTTCACTGAAGAGATGCGATGATGAGGTCTGATGGACCTTTGGGACTTCGATGGACCATCGCACCCCACCATCGCACTCAAGTCAGAAACTCACTTTCTGGACGATATCCGACGGTCTGGACCGACGGACCGACGAAACTCCGACGGACCATCGCACCCCGCCGTCGCATGTCCCATGCAGTATTTTTAACTCATTTTAAAAAGGGATTTTTGGTATTTTCCACCCTTTTAAACCTTCGGGTATATTTTAAATAAAGAAGCTGGCTTCATTACTTATCTCTAACATAAGAAAGCTAGGGTTTCCCTCTCTAGATCAAATCAAAAACCCTTCTCCAAGTAATCCAAGAACTCACCATAGATTCTACAAATTGAGTTGAGATTTGAGTTCCCAAGTTCAAGGATTGCCAGAACCCTCTCTCTCAAGGGTAAGAAGAAGAGTTTAGAGCAAGCTTGTTCATCCAATTTCTTAATCTAAGGTATGTGGGGTTTTGAACAAGGGTAATCCTTTCATTCTTGTGCTCAAAGGCTTATGTAAATTATGATTTTCGGAAATCTATGAGATTTTACATGAACTTGAATTAGGGTTTTTACCCATTGTGATTGATTGCAATAGTTTGATGTTTTCCCATGAATTGAGAGTCTAATGGCATGATATTCACATGATTTCTTGATAAATTGCAGCTGGGTCTATACCCCATGATTTTAATCCTTGAGAAATTAATAGTTGAGATGTTTGAGATATTGAAGTATGTAAGTATGTTGAGATTTTGAGATAAATTGCTGAAATTTCTAGATTTTCTACATGAGTTATGAATCTATATGCTATCTATTATGCTTTTTATGAGTTTTAACTTGAGATTGAATTATGGGTTATTGAGCCATACTTGAGATTTGTAATTTTATGAACACTTGTGCTATAAGCACCCATGATTTGAGTATTCTGAGATTATTGAGAAATGTTTTAACCTAATGGTCATAAAGTTTTGAAATCCACTTCACTACATGAGATTACAGATTTGATTGTTGGGTTCTTTATGACCCATGAGATTATTCTAAAGTGGAATTTCATTAGATGAGCGAGATAAACTAAAGGAAGTAGTATTTAGCACCGAGTTGGGTAAGTCACTACGGTGTCTTATCCCATAACTACGTCCCACTGTAGGTTTGAGATTTTAGGCCTAAGGACGAGATATCAGACTCAAGGACGAGATAAGTGATCACTGAATTAAGGTTATACTCGCTGGAAAGAGTATGACACTCCTCCCCAACGTGGGGTCTCTTTCTTAGGAGGACAAAATATTGGAATCCATGTAGCTCGCATGGTTTATGTCGGTTAAGAGAACCTCCCTTGATATAACTATTTTCCCTAAAGCTTGAGATGAGATATTTTCTAAAGTGAATAAATTGCTTTGAGTATTTTCCAAAGAAGAAAGTAGTTTCTCCCTACTAATAAGAGTTGATTACTAGTTTTTGGACCAAAGTTATACGATCCCGATTTCCAAGTATTTGAGTTCAAAGGAATTCTGAGTTCTTGAGCATTAAATAAGTTTTACTCTCCATGAGACATATGCATGAGTTGAAAGTATTTCTTAAAGTTTCCTTTAGCCTTGAGTAGTGAGAATAAGAGAAGAGTGCAGATTTCAAAGTTAAAGTATAATGACTCACGAGATTTGTGTTACATGTTCCATTCTACATGATTCATGAGCTTTACATTTTATACTTATTCAAGCCATGTGAGTCATTACTTATTGCATGCATGATTTGATTAAAGATTATTGATGTTGTTTTATATAAATGCATGCACCCTTACATACTCAGTACATTCTTAAGTGTTGATCCATATATACGTCTATGTGCTACATTGTCTTATAATATAGGTTCAGGTGCTCAGTCCCAGCCTCGGTAGTGATTTTTTAGTACCTCCGTCTATATTACTAAAGTAGTGAGTCCTCATGATTTGAGGACCTATCTTCAGACATTTCAGCATTTGATAGACCATATTATTACTTTCAGCTCATTTTGAGTCAGTTGGGGACCTATCCCAACGGATCTTTAGTTCATGGATTAGTAGAGGCTTTGTCAGACTAGTCATCAGATTGTGGTTGTGTTGAGGTTTCTAGTATTGTGGTCATTTGGACCGGGTATTTTCTCTTTATTTCCTTTCATATGATATGACTATGCTAGTGTTTGAATTATTTCATCTTGAAATGAGTATTATAAGTAGAAACAGGCTCAAAGGGTTAGCTTGGGGCTACTTGTATTCCTAAGCACTGTGTGACGTTCTGGGAGGTAATTTCGGGTTGTTACATCGGTGTTGGTAGGGACAGGTGGAACCCTATGAAAATGGTCGGATACCACAGCCTTATCCCGGGTTCGAACTCCAGAAGTTGGACGAGCTTTGTCCATAGGGCCCTCAAAAGGGTTTGCCTAAGTCTCAGATTTCATTGGAGGCATGATCTGAAAGATAGCCAATAAAAATCAGAGGAATCCAAGACCTTAGACTTTATAGCTTGAGATAGAAAGACAAGAAAGGGAAACATTACCTAAAATGCCTCATAGATCCTCTTTATAAGTATGGCACGTTTCACACCCATAAAAGAGACTCTACCCGACATGATATTATGGACACCTAACTTCCCATGAACCTAGGCTATGATACCAACATGATATGCCCCAAAAACGGGCAATGTCGTAGGGGTACATCAAGCCCACATAAACCGTAGATCGTCCCGATAATCCATTGCAATCATCACATCCATCACATGGGTCGGGTGAATTCGGACCATCTAATGAAATAGCCAAAAACATACTACAAGTCATAACTTAAACATGTCTAAACACTTTATTAGATTCAACAACTAACCAATATACCCAAATCCACAGTCATCCACAATACCTCTATACAAATCGGAGTTTAGAAATGTATATGTCGGGATAAGCCCCCGTCAATAGCCAAGACAAGTAAAAATTAGACTAAGTCTACAGATAGGAGACCAAGAATGAATATCTTCCAAATTAAGGAAGCTCACCACTCCGTAGTCAATGCACAAACTTCTTCGATCACCTAATCACTACACAAGAAGAGAAGATGATGCTTCGTCCCCCTATGTCGCATGGGGACATAGCGTCTGAATACGGTTAGCGGTTGAAACGCTAACATGTAACTCAGGGATATGGATAAAATAGCATCTTCAATAAACAACAAGTTAATATATATCATATACAATCATATTCATAACCTTATCCATAAATATAGACATATCACATGCTAACCAAGAGGGCAAGTCTTATCAACAATTTGGAAGTACACATTCATCATACATGCAATGAAGGACTCCAACCTTCCACACTTATAGATTCAAGCATTTCTCATTAGGCATAGGACTTTAACCATATTCACATATCATCAAGTAAGGGACTCTAACCACACATATAACCATTTAAGTGAGGGACTCTAACCACTCACACGTATTCATTTAAGTGAGGGACTCTAACCACTCACACATATTCATTCAAATAAGGGACTCTAACCATAGGCTCACACATTAGTCAAGGGACTCTAACCTCATGCCATATTAGATAGGGGACTCTAACCCCTAGCCAATTCATTTGGCGAGGCACTTCGACCTCATGAAATCTCATTATGCAAGGGACTTTAACCATAAGAGATTTTATTAGTCAAGGGACTTTAACCTCAAGACATCACAACTATTATTAGTCGACATTGGGACTCTAACCCTTTGTCCATGCATCCACATACATTCAATTCCACACATAAGGACTTTAACCCATTCAGCCAAGTCAACACCATACATGGCCACATGGTCCTCATGGAAGCCTTCATTGCTCAACCATTTCAATAGCCCATTGCCTTAATTGAACACATCATACAATTCAAAATATGGTCCTCAAGACATTTACAAGCCATTCACACTTCATTAGCAATTCTATACCACAATTTAGTTCAACACACAATTCAAGTTCATTTTTTTGTTAGGGACTTTAACCCTCTTCTTATTCATCAAACCATCAAGTTCATCAAGTACACAATGGGTCATTTTACCTTCACAGTATCATTTATCAAGCATTCAGAAATATTGGGCCATCACCCTAGTTCAAAGCATCATCATCATGTAACCAGACATCTCACTAAGATATTTTCACAAATATCTTATGTACATGCCTTTACCAAGGATTTCATGGTAAAAATCATCAAGACTAGGGTTAATCAGGACCCACGTGTTAGACCACATACAACAAGCATTCATGTGTGCAACTAACATCAATAACATGTATAAACATAAGTCTAAGCAAGAATTATCACTATTCATCATTAGGCAATTAAACCTTTTTTTTCATTTGATTTAAAAACCACCATGCACTTACTAATCCAAGTGTGAAATACATGGGTTTAGAGTCATTTAGTAAGGGAAAGAGTTACATGCCTTAGACAACTTCAATCACCAAGAATATTGACTTCACTTTGCCTCTTGAAGATCACCCTTGAAACCCTAGCCTCCAATCCTTCAAAGATGAGCTTGAGAGAGTATTTAGGGTGTTTGATCCATCAAAATAGATGTTTAGGAGGATACACACTCTTATATAGTGAGAGGTCTTAGTATTTTATACATAGTAAATAACCACAAGGCCCTTAGTTAAAAACTAAAAATTAAACTCGTTCAGGGGTACGACTCACTTAAGTAGACGTACCCTAGGGTACGAGTGGTACATTGACTCATGTACAGGCTTTTTCTAGGTCACGCACACTGTTAAGGATACGACCATACACCTTTGAGTTATATCCAAAGGGTACGACTCATCCCTAATTCGTATCCATCAACCGTACCCAAAACATTCTACTTTTGATCGAGGCATCACTTTATACCATTGGTCTTGGTATGATTAATACCTTAAGGTATGATTGGTTGGAGCCTCACTCATACCTAGGACAGTGAGTGACCCTCACCACACTGCTTAGGGTACGATATGGGGTCATCAACTTATATTCAAAGGGTACGAGTGGCACCCTTAGTCGTACCAAGTCCAGACATCAAATAAGGGAATTTTCTCAATGGTTAATAGTCCAGGTGTTTCATACATTGGTCCCTCTCACCCTTACATGGGTCTCTCCCACCCTTACAATGGTCCTGTCACCCCTCTTCACCCTCGTGTTCTTATTACAAATGCAAAGAGTACATGGACAGACAGATAAACTTATTTAAAAAGTAGAGGCTATCGCTAAAGCTGTCGAGGAATTGAAATCCAAAAGGGGTATCATACTATCCAAGAAGGTGAGAGAGTCATACACTCCTACAGTGGCGGTTAGAAAGAAGAAAAAATCAATTAGACATATACACTCCAATATGAAACCAAAAAAATTACAGCTTCTCCCTCTCCAAAAGTTGTTGAAGTTCAAGGGCCATTAAAAAATGTGGACATATACGCAGAACATGAGAACAAACAAAAGGTTGTTCTATCAAAGACCATGAATTCCAAGCAATACGCAAAAGATTACACCATGCATACTCCCCTCCCCCAATACTTTAAGAATATGATAGATATACATAAGTGGTACGTGGACAAGGTAAGTTTACTTTTCCTAACCTAGCCTTCTAATCTACTCCATGAAGAAGAAATTACGCAACAGATGTGTCATCTGTTGCAACAGCTAGGTATTCTGGTGCAACTGGCGATGGTTTTGTTACAACAAATTACCCATCTGTTATATAAGTTGCGTTAGATGGGTAATCTGTGAACAAAATCAGAGAACCCTCTGCAGCAGATGGACCATCCATTGCATTTTTACACTTTATTTTTCTTTTTTACAATTACTAACCTATTTAAAAATTATCTTCTTGTATCACAGTATGTTGATGAAATTCTCTGTCTCATGAAGGTCAGGAAATTAGCGTACCCAGATGTTTATGATGTTGCCGATAGGATAATAGACCTCAACTTCTACAAGAATTTCAAGGATAGGTACGATGAGCTCATTAATCTAGCGTCAACTCCCAGTAGCCCAAGATTTGATTCGTTAGTTTCTGGGTTACAACGGGATGAAGATATGAATAAATATGTTAGAGGAAAGAGGCCATATCCACACGGCAAGAGCTGGCCCAAGGCAAAGAGAATTCTTGCAGTCATGAACATAAACGTCAAATATTTTCTAGCTCTTGAGATACTACTTGGGGAGGTAAATATAAAGGTTTATGACTGCAACTTACCTGTCTTTGATGAGGCTATTTTTTTTACCCATATGCAGCCACTGTTGGAGTTGTTCCCCAACTTATTGAGGTAGAGTAAACTGATGGATCATTTGCCAGCGGAAGTATTGATAAAGCAAACATAGGATTTTAAAGGTTGAAACAAGGACATAAACCTTCCAAAAAATGAAACTGTTGCCGCGTGCGGGTCATACACGCTTGCACCCATCGAATGTTTGCTGACCGATACAGAAATGGCCGAGCCAATGACCTTTCTATGCACCAACATTGTGGAAAACATGCAAGAGGTCTGATCTTATGGGATACTAACTAGACGCTTGGAGCTTGTGTATAAAGAAGAAGATGTAGAAACACAAACACCATAAAAAAAATTATTTCAAGTCACTACACATTACATGTAGTGACAATTTTTTATATTTGATGAAAATTAAATTTTTTATAATGCAACAGATTGTCTAACTATTGTAACAGATAGTCTATCTTTTCTAACAGATAGTTTACCTATTCCAATAGGTTGGTCATCTGTTGCATTATGCATATCTTTATATCTAAGTCTATCTGTTGCAATAGTGGAAAGACCTGTTCGATAATTTCCCATAGATGACCTACATGTTGCAACATATGTCTAAATTTGTTTGATATTTTCCAACAAATATGTCGTCTGTTGCAACAAATACCTTATCTATTGCAACATTTGAATGTAGTATTTCATTTCAATTAATAAGTGCAAATCCAAGGATAAAATAAAATTCATAGACAAAATAAAATAAATCAAAGCCTTCAGAAATTACATGAAATAAATCAACAAATAAATGAAATGTAAAATATTATTGTGGGTATAGATCTCAATAAATAAATTAATAATTTAAGTTTGATGTCAACAATTCCTAAGGAGAGGTGAATTTATTACTTTGACAGACTCAAGCTATAAAGATCTACTCAATATGGACAAGTTGTTCTTCATCCGGTGCTATGAAATTCGGCTTTGGTTGCCGTGAATCTTTAATGTCGCCTGCGTACGATTTCTGCGCTTTTGCTTCTTCATATTTCTATAAAAGAGTAACATATTTTAAATATTGTGCAACAGTAGCTTCTACTGTGACATCCACCTAGAACGCCAGAATTTTTAATGCTAATCACAAAAATGGAAAAGGATAACTCATCTGTTTTAGCAAATCAAACAGGTTTTCCTCTTATTTTAAATTATTCCAAACAGATTATCTATTTATTGCAACAGATGGATCATCTGTTGGGAAAAATTAAAATATGAGGAAGACTTGTATGATAATTTCCAACGGATGACCCATCTGTTGCAACATATGACTCATCTATTGGGAAAAATTAAAATATGAGGAAGACTTGTATGATAATTTCCAACGGATGACCCATCTGTTGCAACATATGACTCATCTGTTTGAAAAAATTAAAATAGTAGGAAGTCTTGATTTAATTTGTCCCAATAGATGACCCATCTATTGCAGCAGATAGCTCATATGTTGGTATAAATAAAATAGTACAAAGAGTTATTTGATTTGTTAAAACAAATGAGACATATGTTACAACAGATACTGCATATGATGCAACAGGTTAGTTAACTATTGCAATAAATGTATATATCTGTTTGATAATTTTTAACAGATGTGTCATTTGTTGAAATAGATATGTATTTGTTTGTTAGTTGGAACAGATGATATATATTCACCTTCATCAGCTCATGTTGATTTCATGTAGCCCTTGTACATTGCTCAATAGTGCAACACAAAGATAAAAGAGTTGCAATTTTGCTTTTTTAGATGCTTGATAATGCCTTGGAAATTACTTTCCTTCTCCTCTTAGCCTTAATCTCTACTGGAGTGGATGGATATGAAATCCTTTTTGATGGAATGATACCCCTCTTAGATGTCAATTCCTTTATAGAAATAGTTAATGCATTAATAGAATTAATCACTCCATCATGTTTCGTCTTCCAGTCTTGACATTTGTATGCAGAACATTCGCTATGAGAGGCAAAATCTGTATAACCAGTATGATCATACTCATAATGGTTTGTTATTTCAAAAACTGTAAGAGAAACATCATTAGCCCCAATAGAAGCACCACTACCACCACAACAGCTCCATCACCACTAACACCATCAACAATAACAAGCCCACCCACCAAAATTATTTTTCTTGTGATGGTTGTTGCTGCAAACAATTCTTTTTTTATTCTTTCAATGAACTTAGGATCCGATAAAGTTTGCACATATCGTAAAGTTAGAAAAATGGCACCTTTAACTCTCAATTGGTCAAAACAAGCGACGGATGCACAATCTAAAATAAACCAGTACATATATTAGAATGATGATTAGATCATTCAAAAAAATCATTAATTAAAATAAAAACTTAATTAGACTTGCGGCATCATTCGGGGGTTGAAGAGATCAAGAAATTTTGCATTTTATCAGTTTTGGCCGACAACCATCTCAAGATTCTTGGACATGAAACTTCTTCCTAGTAGTTCACTTGTTGTCTCAAATAAGGAATTGACTCAAATGCCCAAGCTTATAAAATAACACCAATAAATCAAAAGCATTATTCAATAAAATACAAATGAATCATAATAAAGGAAATATTTACCATGAAAAGCCATATAAGTTGACTATCTTTGGCGTTAATGGAGTCAACAAATATTTGACAGTTATTTTAAAGCTTTCATAACCCCAAGGATAGTTGTTAAATGCCTTAAGACCTCCAGAGAGCTTTATTAAACCAAGTGGTATATTGTTGTTAACGTCTCTTGCCCAAAGAATATTATGTACAAACCAAACCAAGCACAATGGTTGTTTATGCTTCCTTAAAAATCTTTTACCTTTCAACATTTGTATCAAATTTTTATTTTTGAAGCCTGGACCAACAAGAAACACCAAGTCATTACCATCACTTGACTTGCCTTTGCCTTTTTTGGGTGTGCGGGGTGCTTTTTGGAGTTAGAATAGTATAACTTGATAAGGAGAAGGGGGATAATATTTTAGTCCAGTAACTATGGCAAACTCCTTCCATCCAAAACAAACAGGCATGCCACAGTAATTTATCCACACCTCATCTATCTTATCTTTATTTTCATATATAAACCTATGCTTGAGAAGATCATATACTATTTTTATTAGAAAACAAGCATTGTTGTCCTCCGGCAAATCAAGATATTGCCCAAAGCAGATTTTCCTGAAATAAGCATCTAATTTTTATTCTCGAAGTATTTCGAAAGGCTTTGAAAGATTTTCCCATCGCTGACTTAACCATAAAATCACCAGTTAAATCGGTGGCACCATCGCACTGCATTCTCACAAGATAACTATTAATGCTGAAGGTTTTAACCACCTTTTCAGTGAAAGGTCTATTAGCATTTGGATCATCTCTTTTGAAATATTCCTCATCCCCATGTTCATTATTTTCTTCTTCTGATTGAGATATCACTTGTAAAGCAAGCTCATAGAGTGGTGGATGTAGCCTAGCTGCTTCACTTGTTCCTTTACTTGGACGTGATTCAATTTCTTTTCTTTTGGGAGCCATATTTTCTAAAAAAATAGGAAAATAAAAAATAATTATAATTGATTAATGTATCGATAAAAATGGACAACAATTTATCTAACATGTACAATAGTAAACCAACAGTTCCAACAGATCACACATCTATTGAACCAAGTAGATTATTTGTTGCAACATATAAATAACTTGTTCGACCAGATTAGAAATCTGTTGGAAATAATAAAAACAAACCACTCATCTATTGAAACAGATGACTGGTCTGTGCAACAGATCAAACATCTATTGTAACATATGAGTGATCTATTGAAACTGTTATCAACTATCAATATTATTTTGATTTCTTCCAATAAAAGGATCGTCTATCACAACAGATGAATGATCTATTGGGAAAAATCAAGCCTTGGACTTGTCGACTTGTTGGAATAGTTGATAGGATTTTATTCAACAGATGGTTCATCTGTTGCATCAGATGGTTAATTCGATGGTAAATTTGTTGCATCAAATAGTAAATTTATTGCATCAGATGATTAGTCTGTTGTATCAAATTTTTAATCGAATGGTTTTTCTGTTGCATCATATGGTTAATATGTTACATCAAATAGTTAATCTATTGCATCATGTTTTTAATCTGATGGTTCCTCTATTGTATCAGATGGTTAATTTGTTGCATCAGATTTTTAATTCGATGGTTTTTTTGTTGCATCAGATGGTTAATCTGTTGCATCAGATGGTTAATTTGATGGTTCCTCTGCTGTATTAGATGGTAAATCTATTGTATTAGATTTTTAATATGATGGTTCCTCTGTTGCATCATATGGTTAATTTGTTACATCATATGGTTAATCTGTTGCATCAGATAGTTAATCTATTGCAGAAAAAAATAGTAGCAAGATTTTGTTCAGTAGAACAGTAGCAAGACTATGTTCAATAGAATAACAGCACTATTAAATACACCATTTTTATCAAGAACAAGAACAAATCAACCCAGCAATGGGCACAACACCAAAAACACCAACACTGTTGTTTTGTTTGTACAAAAATAAATAACAAAAATCAAACTTCAAAAAATACAACAAACAACAAAAAATTAAATTTCACTCCGAAAAGAGAAGAGAAAAAATACCAAAAATTAGAGTTTTCTTCAGACCGCAATTCAAATTAAAGCAACAAATATTGGAATTGTTAACCAATACTAGAAGAGAAATTGGCTCAAGTTCCTCTTTTTCTTCAAAACTAAAAAGCCCTAATTTTTTACCTGTGAAAGAAGAAAAGGGACGATGAAGAACTTAAAATTATTGTGGCCGGAGAGCAAGGCTGTCACGTCGATTGACGGTTAAAAGTCGAAAAGAAACTCAGAGCCCAACTATTTGTCACTGGAGATTGAAGTCTTTGGAGATTGAAGGGAGAAATTTGCAGAACTGTTGGTTGGAAGAAGTTGAGAGAAACTGTCAAGAAAGATGGGAGAGACGATTGATTTGGAGAGGAGAGGGGTATGGGTTGATTTGTATTTTTGAAAATATTAGAAAATATTAAACAAGTTCACAATTAACTTGATCAAGTTTCTTAATTATGTTTGACCCTTTAAGTTGGTCAATGTCACTAATCCTTCATTCAATACTTAAATGACACATTTTCTTCAATTTTCTCCACATACACATGATGTTTTTCTTGTAAAAATTGATATGTCAGTGTTAAACTAGGAAACTAACATTGTTTTACTTTGCCAAAAATAAAACAGCAGGAAAAAATTATGAAAAAAAAATTATAAATATGTACACGTAAAATTTTATACATAATTGTGACCAAATACAACAAGGAATTAATGGTTGTTGTTCCTATATAGATATATGATCATAAAGTAAAGTCAGATACCTGCAATTCCAAACCGCTTAAATTTATGGCGAAAATAGTTGATGGTGATCAACTTGATTTCAATTGTTGGAATTAACATGTCTTTTTCGCAATTTTATTGAGTGTTGAGGTTTTAGTAAAATTCATTATTGCATGGACCAAACTTAATTCTCAATTCACTTTTGATCTTGTCTTTACTGTGCAAAATAGCAAATCTATGTCTCTGCCCAAACAATGGCAATGAATTGAATCTTTTACTTGCTTTCTCAAAGTAGTTTACTTTGCCCTATAAATCGTGCATGTATCATCTTTTTTTTCCTTTTTTAAATTTTCTTGTTACTATCGTTAGTAAAAAAAAACTCCTAAAATATATGAGAAGGAGAATTTAAAAAAAAAAATTGAAAATATATGTGAAGAAAAATTAACGTTTCTATATGTTTTCACCAACTCTTATGCGACATTAATTCTTTCACCATCATTGATCTCTTTCTTATTTCTTTATCATTGTGAAGGTGCAATTGAATTGAAGTTAAAGAAGAGACATAAGAATTTGACATGATGGAAATTTAATTACATAGGAGACAAAGTTACTATAGGTGTGTCCTCATGGCTGAGGTTTTGCATTTTAATTTTTTTTTTTTTTTTGTGATTTGTCAAATTTAAACATCTATTAGACTTGGTGAATTTAATTAATAACAAAATTTCATTCTTGATGAAAAGTAAAGAAATCTACAAAAAAGAAAATTGAATCTAATTAGGTATTAAATTTTACGTTTTCTTTTAGTTAATGACTTTAAAGATTATATATGAATAACGATGGATTCTCCCCTTTTGATTATCTCTGTAATGCAATATCGATTTAAAGATTAAGTTATATACACTTAGACGTCTAAATTTGCTTTACCCTTTTAGTTTTGCATTGCATTGACGTTTCTATATTCTTTCGTCAACTCTTATGCGACATTCTTCACTATCACTGATTTTTTTCTTATTTCTTTATTGTTATGAAGGTACAATTGAATTGAAGTAAAAGAAGAGACATGAGAATTTGATAAGAATGAAAATTTGATTACGTTGGGGACAAAGTTACTCTAGGTGTGTCCTTATGGCTGAGGTTTTGCATTTTTTTTGTGATTTTTCAAAATTAAACATCTATTAAAAATTAAGAATTAAGAGACTTAGTGAATTTAATTAGTACCAAAAACTTCACTATTGACGAAAAGTAAAAAAATCTACAAAAAAAGAAATTGAATCTAATTAGGTATTAAATTTTACGTTTTTCTTTAGTTAAGAGCTTTAAAGATTATATATGAATGATAATGGATTCTCCCCTTTTGATTATCTCTATAATGCAATATCGTTTTAAGAATTAAGTTATATACACTTAGACGTCCAATTTTTTTTAACCCTATTAATTCTGCAGTATGAAAAATGATGATTGATTAGTTACTTGTGATTACTTTATGAATACTTATCTGTATGTTAATATTTTTTATAATGTCAATTTATAAAATTTTAAATGCATTTTGTATTTACATGATAGGTCGTCTATACTTCTTTCATATAATAAAGTACTGAGAATAACAAATTAATAATAATGGTCAAATTTGTGGTCTTTTTCATTTGTAATTTAAATTTCATCAACTCTAAACAAAATATGTTAGGTGAAATAAGAATTAAAATGTGAGAGGAAATGACTTTGAAGAGAATAAAAAGTTAAAAAAAGTTGATCACAATTCTTTGTTGAGTTTAAACGATACTTGTGGTGCAAAAAAATACATAATATAATAATAATAATATTTTCTTATTAAGAAAAAACAAGGACCAACAAATTCTCAATGCCAGATTGTATTGGTTCAATAATGATCTGAATCACTTTGTTCACCTATTTTTATAAAAATACTTAACAAGAGGAAAAGGGTATAGTTTCACACACACACACACACACACATACATACATACATACATACATACATACATTCATACATACATACATACATACATACATACGTACGTATTTAGAATGAGTCAAGTGTCTCTAGAAGACAAAAGAAATGTGGTGAATTATCATGTATATATGTATCCGGTATGCTATTTTTTAGTGTTGTATTCAATAATATAATATATTACGATAATTTATCTATTTTTATATATATTTATTAATTAATTAACACTATATACACGTGCAAAGCACGTACTCTAAATTAGTTTATTATATTCAAAGGGTGATAAAGTGAAACTATTCTTGTTGTTTATTATTTCTTGAGGTGTGTATCAAGTCAATAGTGGAAAAGTATTGTTGGATGGATGAGTATTTAGAAAATAAATTTTATACTAAATATTGAAGGATAAACGTGTAACGCACGTTCTCATAGACTAGTATATATTAAAAGTGTGAAGGATCTTAGAAATTTTGTTTGAACTTTCTTTCCTTTATTAAAAATCTTTGCCTTAGACAAAATCATCTTTTTCACTTTATTCCTATTATTTTTATGATACTAAATATTGAAACTGACTGTAATAAATATATTAAAAATTAAATAGAGAAAATTTTCTTATTATGATTAAATTTCTAAATTAGGTCAAAAAAACTAAGGAAAAGGACAAAAACGGCACTTCAAATTAAACTATTTCCACGAAAATGTTCATGAAATTTAAATTTCATTTTCTAGCCATTTCAATTTGTTGGCTTGTCCTAGACCATTTCTACACACCTTCTATACAGTTTCTATACATATAAATATTCTACATGAAAATTACAATTTTGATACACAATTTATACAATAATTGTACATTTTTTCACATTTTATACAATAATTATATAATTTTTACACTCTCTATATATTTTTTATATATATTTTATGCATATACATATTTGATAGAACTATACAATTTCTATAAATATATCTTATATAGATACATATTCTATATAACAATTATACCGTTTTTATATAATTATATTTAATTCTTATTTCTAAACAATAAAAAAACAGAATAGTTTTCTGTTAAAAAAATTATACCAAAAAAAAAGTATAAATAAAATAAATATCAACCTTTTGAAAGTAATTACACTCTCTCCCACTTTTTTAATTACTTTACTCTCTCTCCCTATTAATATGCATAACATAGCCGACATATACATAGCATTTTGTGTATATGTTGAGATTTTTGTAATATGTTTAGGGAGTTGGGATTTTTTATAAAATTAGAAAAATAAGTTGTGTATTCGTGTAATTTTTAGAAAAAGAAAACTAAAATATTTTTAAAAGGGTCGGATGGCCCAAGTTGAAAACTGTATCAGTATTGTATATGGATTGTATCTGAACTACATGGGTCAAAATGACTCAAATTAGGAATGGCTACAAAGTGGAAATAGTATACCCGACTGGACACTTTTTGGCAAAATTTCAAACTTGGACTATTTATTTTAAAAAGTGTTACACAGTGTCCTTTTCCCTCCCAAAAAAATAGAAAAAAGGACTATATAGCACTTTTTAAAACAAATAGCCCTAATTTGATATCTTTCCAAAAAGTGATCAGTCGGGTATACTTTTTTTACTTTATAGTCATTTTCTAATTTGAGTCATTTTGACCCACGTAGTTCAGATACAGTCCAGATACAATACTGATAAAGTCCATATACAATATTGATACAGTTTTCAACTTGGTTTATTCGGTCCTTTTAAAAATGTCTCAGCTTTTTTTTTTTTTGCTATAAATTTTTTAACTAAAAAAATATTGTTTTTTTATTATTATTTAGAAATAATAATGAAATATAATTATATAAAAACGATATAATTGTTATATAGAATATGTATCTATATAAGATATATGTATCAAATATGTATATGTATAAAATATATATAAAAAATATATAGAAAGTGTATAAAAATTATATAATTGTTGTATAAAATGTGTATAAAAAAATACAATTATTGTATAAATTGTGTATCAAAATTATATAATTTTCGTATGTAATATTTATGTGTAAGATATGTATAGAAACTGTATAGAAGGTGTGTAGAAATAGTATAGAACGGGCCAATAAATTAAAATGACTAGAAAGTAAAATTTAAATTTCATGATCATTTTCATGAAAATAGTTTAATTTGAAATATTATTTCCGTCCTTTACCAAAAAAAAATAAGCAACAAACCTATGACCAACTAAATTTGGGGCCCCTAAAAGAAAAAACTCTTACAGCAAACGTCCACAAAAGGGGGCAAAAGAATATTATATTAAAAGTTTAGTGTCCTAAAAAATTTACTCCTATAAAAACTACTACAATTTCAGATTTTCTTCTTCCATCGTTTCTCCCATTTCCCCCCTTTCATTATAACCAAGCAACTCATATTATCCTTACGAAAATCACTTAAAAGATTACAAACTTTTGCTGGGATCTTGAAAATTTTGATAAGGTCTAGAATTACTTAATTTATTGTTATATATTACCTTTAAATTATTTGACTTGATTGTCCTCTTCTAAATTCTCTCTCCCTCTATTGTCACTTTTTGTGTAGGGGAGGGTGCGTGCTAACCTTGTCCTCTCTTCTTATTCTTTTAGTAGTATTTTTCTTTTAATCACTTAGTTTTGTATTCTTCAATGTGTATTATCATCTATTGCTACATTTTGTTTATAATAATTTACCGTCTCTTTTCTTAAATCACGTGTCGCACACTTCACCTTTGAGTCGAAAATCTATCGGAAACAACATCCCTAACAAACATAGAGGTAAAATCTACGTCCTACTATTTTCAGACCCCAATATTTTGTTATTGTTATTATTGTTGTATTTAAAAAGGTAATCACCTGTTTAACCAACAATAACAACATACCCATAAAATCACACAAATGAGGTTTGGGAAGGATAAAGTGTGCGCAGACCTTATCACTACCTCGGAGAGATAGAGAGACTTTTTTCGAAAAACTTTTCTGTAATATTAATATGTATGAACTTCTAAAACTGATCAACTTGCTTACCTCTTGTTTTAAGTTATAAACTCGTACAGATTCTATGTATAATGGAGCATCACATTGATCCACTTCCTATCTCTATATAAAGGGTACAATGTATTTTTAAGAGCCTACTAGATGGCTAATGTCCCCAGGGAGGTGCTTTGGAGATGCTTGGAGGTGAGTGGAGTCCCGCTGGCATATATCAGAGCAATTAAGGACATGTATGATGGAGTGAAAACTCAGGTGAGGACGGCGGGAGGAGACTCAGAGCATTTCACTGTCTTGACAGGATTGCATCAGGGATCTACTCTTAGTCCCTTTTTGTTTGCTTTGGTGATGGATGTGTTGACGCGGCGTATTCAAGGGGAGGTGCCTTGGTGTATGCTTTTCTCTGTTTTTATTACTTGTGGGTGCCGTATTTATGTTATGAAATCTTATTTTGTGCTTTACTATGTATTTGTGTGGTATCTCGTGTCTTGAGCCGGGGGTTTATCGGAAACAGTCTTTCTACTTCTTTAGAGGTAGAGGTATGGACTGCGTACATCTTACCCCCCAGACCCCACTAGGTGGAAATACACTGGATTTGTTGTTGTTGTACTAGATGGCTAATGTCTAGCTTTCTATAGTTGAAATTTGATAATTGGCACCTCGGCTTCTTATGCTTAATCGAAAACTGTATATGTGCGTGAAAACATATTTAGCTCTTCAGATAACTATATAATCATTTTAGTGATTAATTCAGAATGACTTGATTGGAATAAATAGCAGATCATTCTCAAGGACGAAATTGAAAATCTATGTACATTTCATATTCGTATAAGTTTCTTCTCTTTATGTTATTATCTGGTCCACTGTGGGTGTGTTTGGTATGGACTCATATTTGGTTGGCATAAAGGTTTTAGAAAATGTTTTTCAAATCAACTTATTTTTTTCAAAATGTAAGGAAAATGACTTTCCTTCAAAAAGTAAGGAAAATATTTTTCACATCCCATTTATTTTCTGATAAACAGTTGTATCTACGTAAGTTTGCTTCTACTCCTGTATCTATCAACCCCCTCTCTTCCCCTCCCTCTCAATTTTTTATTTTTTATTTTGAAAAATTTGAAATTTTTCCTTACCCCACCCTCACTCCCCTACCCCGACCTCTACCCCCTACCATCCCCATTCAAAAACTTTTCCAAATTTTTTTTCTTATCTCATCCCCTAACCGACCAAAAACTAGAAAAAAAAATTCAAAAAATATTTTCCATCCACTAACCAAATATAAGAAAACAAGTAAGAAATTAACTTGTTTCCCAGGAAAATATTTTTCAGGAAAATATTTTCCGTGAAAAACATTTTGCTTCGTACCAAACACACCCTATATCTTCGTCTTTATTTTACGTTATAGGTTTAATTAAGTCCTAAGGAAATTTGAGTCTTTTGAGTCAACATATGCTTTAGTTAAGCTTATGTTTGTGGTCGTGTGCATTAAGGATGAGAGATTTCATCAGTGTTTGGCTAAATAACCTAAATCTTACTGAGCCCGCTTAGATAGGATTAAAAAAAATAGCTTTTTAGCTTAAGTGATTAAAAACTTAAAATAAATGTTTATAAATTAAGCAGTTAAATGTTTGGATAGAAGTGCTGAAATTGAAAAAAAGTTGTTGATATGTTTGGTAAACAAGTGATGTTAAATACTTTTATTTTGTCAAAATGATTTAAATGACCTTAAAGCTTTTAACACCATAAATAAGGTGAATTATTTATAATTTTAATTCTAATAATTCAAAAATAATTTCAATTTAAATGCCCTTCAACGTAATGTGATTATGTGAGGTCATTTTATAAATATAAGTTACTTTTTATTTTTAAATGTTAAAAAATAAAATTTTAGGACATTTTTATATAAATATAGTATTACATTGTAATATTACAATCAGAAAGCCGAATGTCATGAAAATTGGATCCATTCAACATTCACCGATTTACTTTAAAAAAAAAAAAAAGATTTTATATGAATGGATGGAGAAGAACTTACCACAAACTCGATTTGACAGTAAAATTTTTGAGCAAACCTCCGATGTAATGACGGATTTGCTGAAAACAAATGAGAAAGATGAAGAGAAAATTGGAGAGAAGAGACAGAGAGAAGCGGTAAAGAGAAAAAAAAAAGAAAAACATATATTTAAGGACTACAAGTTCAAGGTATTGTTGGAATTGGAGGAAAATATAAAAGATAAAAAATAAATGTTTCGTCAAAATTAAAAGAATTTTAATCTAAAAAGTAAAAAGTTGAGGTACTCAACTTCTCACTTATTTTTAATCATTTTTTAGCTCTTTTTAAATATTTTTCAATTGTACCAAACACCTAAAAAGATTAAAAAGGAAATTAA
Organism: Capsicum pubescens; assembly: GCA_030864215.1. Lineage (NCBI taxonomy): Eukaryota > Viridiplantae > Streptophyta > Magnoliopsida > Solanales > Solanaceae > Capsicum > Capsicum pubescens. The sequence goes on along the minus strand of CM061543.1, from coordinate 280,420,698 downwards.
AATTCGATTTGACCAGATTTTAATCCTATCCGAACAGACTCTTAATGTATGTTGGCTAAACTCAAATCTTAATCTCTTAATGCATGTTGGGTTTCCATGTAGACATAGCCAAATAAGTAAGAAGAAATAATATCACTTCGTTGGCTTTCAGATAGGTAAAGCTAAGTAAGAAGAAATATATAAGATCACTTGATTATGAAATATATGTTGGACTTCCATGTAAGTATAGCCAAAAAAAACAAGAAAAAATTACAGTTTATAGGTAAAAATCTTTTAGAATTACATGATATGGATAATGTTTTAAATAATTACAATTCATAGATAATTGTTAGTTAAAATTTAGTTTTATGTGGACCCATTTATACAAATATAATTTGTAGTGTATATAACTAAGGCAAATCAAATTTTCTCGGATATGCAACAAAGGTTACTCCTTCAATCTTGTTGGATGTTATAGGCGGCAAAAGATATTTAATTCAAATTCTAACTTTTTTCTCAAATTTTTTTTGCTCAAGATTATGAAAATCTCAAACTTTTTTCAATTGAAATATCAAAAAATATATCTCTTCCTATTTCTTCTCCCAATTTTTCTATAATTTTGTATTTTCAACTAAACATTATTTGTATTTTGTCCATTGAAGATTATCTTGAAGCTTTTTTCGTCCCTAAAAACTCGCAGAGATTTGATTTGAAGATTTTGATGATAAATTTTATATATTTGTGGATATACATATTTGTTCTTTTTTACTTTTTTAAGTAAATTGATCAAGTGTATAAGGACAAAGCCACTTTAAAGTCAGTGATGACCCAATATGCAATCCGAAACAGATTTCAATTCAATACAAAAAAATCAACTGGGAACGGGTAAGTAGCTTTATTTTATGATTATATATGTTTTTGTATTTGTATATTTTTTTTAGTATTTGTATATTTGTATGTAGTTGCAGTTGATTATTTGTTTTTTAGTTGTATTTATATATCTGTATATAATTTTATTTGTATATATGTTTTTAAATTGTATCTGTATAGTTGTATGTAGTTGTATTTGATTATTTGTTTTTTAGTTGTATATGTACACCTAATGTAATTGTAATTGTGTATATGTTTTATAATTGTATCTGTATATTTGTATGTAATAGTATTTGATTATTTATTTTTTAGTTGTATATGTATATCTGTATGTAATTGTATTTGTATATATATTTATTAATTGTATTTGTATATCTGTATGTAGTTGTATTTGATTATTTGTCTTTTAGTTTTGTATGTATATCTGTATGTAGTTGTATCTGTATATATAATTTTTAATTGTATTTGTATATCAGTATGTAGTTGTATTTGTATATATGTTTTTAAATTGATTTTGTATATCTGTATGTAGTTCTATTTGTATATCTGTTACATGTATATCTGTGTTTTTTTTATGTATAGCGTTGGGTTTCAAAAAAATCGTATTTCAAGAATTTGTAATAAAAAATTGAATTTGGAACATACCTGGTAAAAATGGTTGTTGAATTATTCCTCTTCTTTCTCTCTAATCTTTCCAAAATATTTTTTTTTAGATTTAATACATGCCTTAAATCAAAGATAATAAGCTTTAATGCTTAGTAATGGAAGAGTAATTAGTGGAAAGTTGGAGTAATTTAAGGGGATTTACTGTTTTTAAATTTATTTTTTTATCTCTTGTTCAGTTAAGTTATTTTTCTACTGATTTGTATAATTCTGTTATATATACAAATAACTATTACCTACTTTTGCCTATAATTTATAATTATTGAAACTTTCACTAGGAAGTTAGTTATAGATCTTATATTTTGCCTATTTGTGAATTTTTGCCAAAAAACAAATCTTACTAATAGCTAATTGGGATAGAGGTAAGATTAGGAAGTAATAAGAGCCATGATTCAAAACACACAATGAATTAATGATATTCATTTGAGCTTTTCTCAGCATCATTAAGAAAAAAAAATTATGATTTTATGTTGTTAGTTCAGTTGGCTACTAATTTTTCAAAAATATATTATAATAACTAGTGTTCAGTATAAAATAAATAAAATTTTATACGAAATATTTTGGGATAAACTTTCTACGCACATTTTCATACACTAGTAATCTGAAAAACCACAATGCATATACATATAAGTAGGGGTGTACATAGGTCGGGTTGGTTTGATTTTTATTAAAAAAAAATAAAAAAAATCATGTCGGTTTATTAAAACTATAAACCAAATCAAACCAACATAAAATTGATTTTTACAATTTAGGTTTTAGTCGGTTTTTCATTTTTTTTTTATTTTTTTAATAATCTTTAATTTTTACAATTATATTGTGATCGAAGACTAGATCAAATAAGTTTTCACTCATGTGCTAATGAAAAACCACAATTATGAAAAAATGAGGAGCGAAAAACTCTCTTGAAAGTAAAAAGTAAGATGAAGAGTGAAAAAATTAGGATTTAAGTTTATATTGAATTTTGGATCATTTAATTAACAATTGATGGACAAATATTACAACTTAAAGGCCTAAATCTAAATATATATCTACATCTATTTTCAAATTATTGAAAATTACTAAAACTAGTTAAAAAAGTATTTAAAAAGTAGATTATAATTAATATTTTATGTATAAAAAGTTAGGATTTTATATAATATCGGGTTGATTCGGGTTCAGGTTGACTTTTATTTTTATTAACACCAAACCAAATCAAGAATGGTCGGGTTTTTTCTAACGCCAAACCAATCAAACCAAATCATGAATCGATTTTTTTTCTCGATTTGATTTGATTTGTCGATTTGATTTAACGGTTTAATTTGTACACCACTGCATATAAGCGAATTTTTTTGTTTGTTTTTCTTTAAAAATAATTTTAAGCATTTACTTGGTAAAACAACCTCTTAGCTAGACACGAACCCCACGCAACTTGCCCCTAAAGGATGAACCAAAATCAATCATCCAAGTTTCGATTTTTCACCAATCTTATATTTTATAAGTATTATTTAATTAGCTATATTTAAAATTTCAACTTTAAAAAATTGTTTATTATTCCTTCTAATTTGTTTTGTTCTTTTTTTTTTTGGAATATCGACATCGCTTACAAAATTTTTTACATATGTCACTGATAAAATTAATATTAATTATATTTGCATTAATTATATTGAGATTTTTTTATGCAATATTTGATTTGTGTATTAAAATTAACATGCATTGCATATTCTTTTTTAAAAAAATATTTATTTACAAAAATATTCTTCACAAATATGGTGAATATGATGTCACAAAGGTTTGAGGGGCAATTGTGTCTTTAATCATATAAATACATGCATTAGTACCCCTTGCATTACTAATACCATAGATTTTCATGTATTGGCATGTCATTATTAGTTATACATACCTTAATATCAGACAAAGTATATAATAATGCTTGCATTAGATATATACATAGATTAAAAAAGTGTACCAAACAAGTTACTAGTAATACAAAAAACTAATGCATGCATTATTTTACTAATGCATTTTACCAAGTAACCCCTACGATACATCATATTCACTTGTCCTCGGATATAAAATCAGTCAATGATACTAAAATTAGTTACATAATTCGACATAAACTTCATTGTACATTGTATAAAAAGAACGATACGTTATATTCACTTATCTCTAGTTACAAAATGAGCCAATGATACTGAAACTAATTATATTATTGAGTGTAAACACCATGTATACTGTATTAAAAGAACAATTCATCATATTCAATTATTTCAATTATAAAATAAGTCAACTATACTGAAATTAATTATATAATAATTAGGCGTAAGCTTCATTATATATTGTATAAAAAGAACGATATACACTTATCCCTCGTTACAAAATGAGTCAATGAAACAGATGTCACACCCCTTTTTTTCGCTCGAGGAATCGAGGTCTAAGGATTTTTCCAATTAAAGTGACGGTATTGAATAGGGATTAGTTTAATTTATAGAGTCGCCACTTGGAATTGAGTTATGGTGTTCCAAGTCACCTTTATGAATCTCTAATCAAAAGGAAATGACTCTTTATTTTGATCTGCGAAAACAGAAGACGGGTAAGAAATTCTGTTGACCGAGGGGAAGGTGTGAGGCACCCCTCGAGTCCCGTGGTTCTAGCACGGTCGCTTTTATTGACTTATCTTGTTTTAAACTATTTTGATAAAATATGTTAAGGCATAAAATCGCTCATTTTATTATACTAAAACTTGTATATTATCTTATATTAAATAAATCGTGTGAAAGATAATTTTAGAAAGAGAGAAAAAAAAATATTTTTTTAGGTGCATTATTGCATCCTTGAATTTTTAAATGTCTCAGAAAGATGCGTACGCCGCATTCTTAATCGAGACAAATATATCAAACGTGCCTAAAGCTTGTCTAGCATTAAAAGGCCATTTATTTCATCTCTTGTAAACTCAAGACAATTTTTCTTATGCATTTTGTATTATTTTTTCACTCTTTCTTTTAAAATTTTTTGTGACAAGTCTTGAATTAATCCGCAACTCGCTCGCTACCTTACAAATGTTTTTTCCTCTCTTTTCTTTTATCAGTAACAACGGGTTTTAAATAAAATCGCGACTTATCTCAGTCATTCTCACCCTAGTTAATTTGATTAAAGAGATCGAGAAAAATTGTCTATGCCAGGAGAATATAAATAGATATATATTTTTATTACCCTTTTTTATATTTAGAACGACAAGGATTGATCCTACAATTGACGAACAAATTAATATATAAGCTTGACAAAATTACTTGAAAATCAAAATAACATAATCAATATCACATACCAAAATTAATTAATAATAAAGTTACATTTAACAAAAATTATCATAATGAAGTTAAAAAAATAAAATATATAGATATATATAATCACGTAACAAACTTGTTTTCGGTAAAATCTTTGTTTTTTTTATTTTTTTTAATCTTTTCCTTTTAAACTTTTTTATTTAAAACCTTCTCACATTTTATTGTTCATGCTAGTAATGGTATCTATGCGGTACTCAATTAATTACTTAACTTTTAAAACTTCAATTCTTTGGTTCATATACCCATGTTACTTACCTATAGTACTTCAAAGTTTTTTATATTCGACAATATAATGCCAGAACTTATTTTTTTCAGGCACTACTTAGTGCTTATTACTACATGTTAATAAATGACTTGACCACAATCCAATATACTTGCAAACAGAATATTAAGGAGAAGAAAAGAAAATCCTAAAGTTATTATTTTAATTATAAAATGTGATACGTCTTTAGACATGCTCAAAATTAAAATTTGTTATGTAAATTAAGCATAGTGAAAATAACTTTGTTTATTATAAATAAGATTAATAGGCAGTTAGCAATGTTGTCAAATTAAAATACACCTACTACAGGATTTCAACAAAACAAATTATAAACATTACTATTTTGAGAACACAAGTATTAATGGCACCCTTTAAATGGCAAGTTCTTGATACACGAAAAGCGATTATTCTACCAAAATATTCATACTTCGTTTCACAACGAAACTAAAATAATAATAGTACAAGATTGGATATGAACCTGTGTGAAGAACTAAATTGACTATAAACTCTCACTCTTTTTCTCACTTTCTTTTGATGTGATTTTGAGTGTTTCTCTTGTTTTTTCTTTCTTCTGTGTGTGTTTTTTCTTTCTTCTGTGTGTGTTTTTTTCTCTTTTTTTTTACGTATGTGTGTGTTGTTATATATATATTAGTGTTGTGTGCATGTATAGTTTTGATGTGGTAGAAACGTGGGGAGGGAAATAAGGGTAATGGGGTTGAGGGAAATTAGGGATGGGTTGAGGTAGTTTTTTAGGGATAAGATAAGAGAAATTTAATTATTTTTTTTTATTTTTTTTTTTAAATAAAATAATAATAATAATAATAGAAAATAATACTTGTAAAAATAATAATAATAATAATAATAATAATAATAATAAATAAAAAAATAAAAAATAAATTTAGAAAAATAAAAAAAAATAAAAAATAAAAAATAAAATAATAATAAATATATAAATATAACAATAATTGATTTATATTTTAGAAAATATAATAAAATTCATAAATAGCTTTAAATAACTATAACTAAATAATACTAAAACTTGCTAGCTTATTTATTTAAAATTCAAAAAGGAAAATATTTTTGAATTTTTGTATTATTATTTTTTATTGGAATAAAACAAAATAATATCCTAAAATTAAATTTATTTAATTGTTTACATTATATTAAAAATAAAATAATAGTCAAAATAATATATGATTAAATATAAATATAAATATTTAATATGGATAAACAAGTTAAAATTTAGGGAGAATCAAAAATCACGTGTCTACATTTTTGCCCCTCTTTGTGTGAAATATCGAAGAGTTTTCATACAAAGAAGTAGACAAGATATTATTTTTGACCCTCTAATTATTTGAAAGGTAAAAATAAAATAAAATAAAAATAAAAATAAAAAGACAAATATGACCGAGTCCTGTTTTTGGACATCCTACCTATCCCGGGTTATAAGGGAATCAGGTCATGAGTAGTTCAAAAGGTAATTTGGTTAGAGAAAAAGTTAAAGTCGAGTGAGATTCCGTCGAGTTTTCGGTTGACGACTTCTGCTTTTACATTCAACTAACTAATAAAAATCAAAAATGGAAAAATACAAGTGAAAATTATAATCTCTTGATTCAAATCTTCTTGACTTGAACTTGAAAATTTACCCTATTCTTCAGGCGGGCTCCTGAACTTTCTTTTTCTTCACCCTGTTCTTCAGGCGGGCTCCTGGATTTATAATTTCTTCACCCTGTTCTTCAGGCGGGCTCCTGGATTTATAATTTCTTCACCCTGTTCTTCAGGCGGGCTCCTGAACTTTCTTTTTCTTCACCCTGTTCTTCAGGTGGGCTCCTGGACTTACAATTCTTCACCCTGTTCTTCAGGCGGGCTCCTGACTTGCAACTTTTTCACCCTGTTCTTCAGGCGGGCTCCTGGACTTACAATTCTTCACCCTGTTCTTCAGGCGGGCTCCTGACTTGCAACTTTTTCACCCTGTTCTTCAGGCGGGCTCCTGACTTGCAATTTTTTCACCCTATTCTTCAGGCGGGTTCCTGAACTCAAAGCAAATAGTGAAACAGAAAAATAACATCCTATTCTTCAAGAGGGTTCTGTATATAAAATAAATTTCCATTCTTTAGGGGGGTCTTGAGCATAAAAATAAATTTCCATTCTTCAGGAGAGTCCTGAGCATAAAATAAATTCCCATTATTCAGGAGGGTCCTGAGCATAAAATAGATTCCCATTATTCAGGAGGGTCCTGAGCATAAAATAGATTCACATGCTTCAGGAGGGTCCTGAGCATAAAACAGATTCCCATTCTTCAGGAGGGTCCTGTGCATAAAATAAATTCCCATTTTTTAGGAGGGTCCTGAGCATAAAAATAAATTCCCATTCTTCAGGAGGGTCCTGAGCATAAAATAAATTCCCATTATTCAGGAGGGTCCTGAGCATAAAATAAATTCCATATAACACACATAAAATTTTGCCCCAGTTTGTACTGAAAAAATTTATGTGTCACTGGATCTTAATATATCTCGCAAAGAATAAAGTTTATCATGACCGAGATCCAGTATCGGATGTTGTAATCGTGCTTCTTGCATTGAATGAAGTGTCAAAATTGCATCCTTTAGCTGAAAACATTATTTCATCTCTGTTCCAAACAAAGAAAAATTGTGAGTTTTAAAACATGTGGTGGTTAGTTTGTGGCATTTGTCTTTTGAAGTGGCCGCTCTCGCACTTACCATGCTCGACTCCTTTCCAATCCATGATAATCTTCTTTGAATTGTCATATTTCTGAATCAGGATTCTGACTACTGAAATCCTCGACTCAAATCATATTTCTTACTTTTACTTTGAAATGTTGTCTCTGTAGATCGACCCTTTGTCTTGCTTTGTACCCTTAAAGGAGTTGGTAGCGAGTTTGAAATCTTTTCTGACTCGACCTGATGTGAATTTGACTCAAAAGACAACAAAGATTTTTGTTTGATGACAAAGACACAACAATCAAAAATAAAAATAAAATAAAATAAAAAGACAATAGATATCTCTTTTCCAAAACAAAGAGAAAACTTATCTGAATGTAGAAGTCGATTCTGGTGATTATGACATGCATTTTGAATAAAACAACCAGATCTACCCACATCAATTATTACAACTTTTGTCCACATATTGAGCTTTAAATTAAGCCAATCTTGAATTTGTTCCTTCTTGATAACAATCTTTCTTAAACTAGTGGCACCTCAATAGGTTTTGCCAACGAGTCTATCTCCTTTTATTCCTGCCTTAGCTTACAGTCGTCTTACGGTGCCCGAAAGGGTTTTCACCAATAAGACTCTCTCATTTTTATTTTTTTCATCACTTTTTTTTTATTTAATAAACATCCAAAATATGAAATATCATGCACTCATAATATGTCTAGCCTTGACATTCTCAAAGATTAATCCGAAGGTCTTTCTTTGGTTGTAACTTGGCTTTTGGATAGGGTTAGAAAGAAAGGTAGGCATGAGTCTCAACAAATTTATAACATTGGGTGAAACATACAACTTTTGGAATCTATCCTTTTAAGAAAATAAATTTTGTCCCAGTTTCATTTCATTCTGGGTAATTTAAATTTTCTTCTGGTTAGACCGAACCCCGGAGTAGGGCTGCCTACGTATCTTGTCATAGCAAGAATCAGGTCAAACGTAGTTCATGAAACATCATTCTTTTCTTTTCTTTTTTTTTATTTTGAATTTTTGACTGATTTGATTTTTTTTTATTTTTTTTTTTAACACACCTTTTATTTTGATTCCGAAAGAGGGGTTCGAAGAAAAATAAAGGCTCAAAGGGGTAAGCAAAGGTTTATATATTATTCAGATAGCAGAACAAAATGCCTTCATCCTTTCAATCTTTAAAAATATAAGTACAAAACATACATAACATAATTGTACATGAATATCATACATAATATCTTTTAACTGCATCAGCATTGACCGGCATTCCTTCCATTTTTTCTTCTACATCAGTCATATATAACGCGCCATTAGGTAACACTTTCTTTACTATGAATGGCCCATGCCAATTAGGAGAAAATTTGCCTTTGGCCTCAATCTGATGAGGAAGGATGCGTCTTAGTACTAACTGACCAACTTCAAAATGTCTGTGGCGCACCTTTTTATTATATGCTCGTGCCATTCTCTTCTGATATAGTTGTCCGTGACATACTGACGCCAATCTTTTTTCATCAATCAAGCTTAATTGCTCCAAACGAGTCTTGACCCATTGGTCTTCATCAATTTCAGCTTCCACAACTACTCGAAGAGATGGAATCTCAATTTCTGCAGGTATAACTGCTTCAGTTCCATACACTAACAAGTAAGGAGTTGCACCAATTGAAGTCCGAACTGTAGTACGATAACCCAACAAAGAAAACGATAACTTTTCATGCCATTGTCGGGAACCTTGTACCATCTTACGGAGTATTTTCTTTAAGTTCTTGTTGGCAGCTTCTACAGCTCCATTCGCCTTTGCACGATAAGGAGTTGAATTTCGATGCATAATCTTAAATTGCTGGCACACTTCTTGCATCAGATGGCTATTGAGATTCGCGGCATTATCCGTGACAATTATCTTTGGAATGCCGAAACGACAAATGATGTTGGAGTGAATAAAATCAACCACAACTTTCTTGGTCACTGACTTGAAAGTCACTGCTTCTACCCATTTCATGAAATAATCAATGGCTACCAAGATGAACCTATGTCCATTCGAGGCCTTTGGTTTAATTGGTCCAATTGCGTCCATTCCCCAAGCCATAAAAGGCCATGGAGCAGTCATTGTATGCAACTCGGATGGAGGGGAATGTATCAAGTCTCCATGTACCTGGCATTTATGACATTTACGAACGAAGTTTATGGAATCTCGCTCCATGGTGAGCCAATAATAACCGGCTCGGAGTATTTTCTTTGCCAAAACATATCCACTCATGTGTGGTCCACAAATACCAGAATGTACTTCAGTCATGATTTTTGAAGCTTCTTTAGCATTTACACATCTCAAAAGTCCCAAATCAGGAGTCCTCTTATACAAGATTCCTCCACTTAAGAAAAATCCACTAGACAAACGTCGAATGGTTCTCTTTTGATTACCATCAGCATGTACAGGATACTTCCCAGTCTGAATATATTCTTTGATATCATAGAACCAAGGCTCCCCATCAAATTCTTCTTCAACCACATTACAATATGCATGTTGATCATGAATCTGTATATGCAAAGGGTCAATATAAGTTTTATCGGGATGTTGAAGCATCGAAGATAAGGTTGCCAAAGCATCAGCAATCTCATTATGAGCTCTGGGAATGTGTTTGAACTTCACTAATACAAATCGTTGACAAAGATCTTGCAAACAACTTTTATACGGTAGGAGTTTCGAATCACGAGTCTCCCAATCTCCTTGGATTTGGTGGACTAATAAATCTGAATCTCCTAATACCAACAATTCTTGGACCCCCATGTCAATGGCTAATCTCAATCCCAGAATACAAGCTTCGTATTCTGCCATATTATTGGTACAGTAGAGTCGAAGTTGGGCTGTTATGGGATAATATTGTCCTAATTCAGAAATAAGAACTGCCCCTATCCCCACTCCTTTTATATTAGCAGCTCCATCAAAGAACAACTTCCAGCCTGAATGGCAATCTTCTGAAACAAACTCATCATCATACAATACCTCTTCATCTGGAAAATAAGTCTTCAATGGCTCATACTCCTCATCAATAGGATTTTCAGCCAAATGATCCGCCAAGGCTTGAGCTTTCATTGCAGTTCGTGTCACATAAACAATATCAAACTCTGTGAGCAACATCTGCCATTTCGCGAGTCTGCTTGTGGGCATAGGCTTCTGAAAGATGTACTTTAAAGGATCCATACGAGAGATGAGGTAAGTAGTATAAGATGACAAGTAATGTTTGAGCTTTTGAGCTACCCAAGTTAACGCGCAACATGTTTTCTCAAGAAGAGTGTACTTAGCCTCATAAGTGGTAAACTTTTTGCTGAGGTAGTAGATGGCTTGTTCTTTTCTTCCTGTGACATCATGTTGACCCAATACACAGCCAAAAGAATTACCTAAAACAGACATGTACAATATCAAGGGTCGGCCTGACTCTGGAGGAACCAAAATAGGCGGATTCGACAAGTGTTTCTTAATTCTGTCAAATGCCTCTTGACATTCTTCAGTCCATTCAACTTTAACATTCTTCTTCAACAACTTGAATATTGGCTCGCAAGTTGTTGTAAGCTGAGCAATAAATCTACTAATATAATTCAACTTTCCAAGTAAACTCATCACCTCCGTTTTATTTTTCGGTGGAGGTAAATCTTGGATAGCTTTTATTTTTTAAGGATATAACTCAATACCACGTCAACTGACTATAAAACCCAAAAGTTTTCCTGACGGAACTCCAAATACATATTTTGCTGGATTAAGTTTGAGATCATACCTCCGAATCCTTTCAAAGAATTTTCTCAAATCTTTGATATGATCAGATTGCTCTCTCGACTTAATGATCACGTCATCCACATAAACTTCAATTTCTTTGTGCATCATGTCATGAAACATTGTGGTCATTGCCCTCATGTAAGTTTCCCCAGCATTCTTTAATCCAAAAGGCATAACTCTATAACAATATGTCCCTCATGGAGTAATAAATGATGTCTTTTCCGCATCTTCTGGATCCATAATGATCTGGTGATACCCCGCATAACAATCCACAAAAGAAGCAAGATCATGTTTGGCACAATTGTCCAATAAAATATGAATATTGGGAAGTGGAAAATTATCTTTCGGACTTGCTTTATTTAAGTCGCGATAATCGACACACATCCGAACTTTGCCATCCTTCTTTGGAACAGGGACAATATTTGCCAACCAAGTAGAATACTGGGCCACTTGAATGACTTTACCCTCAAGTTGCTTTGTGATTTCCTCTTTAATTCTTACACTCATATCAGTTTTGAATTTTCTTAACTTTTGCTTGACAGGAGGAAAAGCAGGATCAATTGGCAACTTGTGAACTACCAAATCAGTGCTTAAACCGGGCATATCATCATAAGACCACGCAAAGATGTCTTTATACTCATGCAAAGCTTCAATTATAGCTTTCTTTTGTTGCGGTTGAACATGTACACTTATCTTAGTCTCCCTAATATTTTCAAGATCTCCTAAATTGATCGTTTCAGTTTCTTCCAAATTGGGATTTGTCTTATTCTCAAAATGTTTGAAATCTTTGCTTATATCCTCAAATGTTTCCTCTTCATTGCATTCCACCTCCTTATTCATTATTTCAAAATTAGATTGGTTTTTTAACTCTGGTGAACAATTCTTCATGCATGTCATATCATTAGAATCGGCATAGAAAGAACTGTATGATAGAAAATAAATAAAAATCAGACTTAAAATAAAACAAAGGGAAATTGCGCTTAATTAGAAACATAGATAGAAAGGTTTTAACCTAACATAAAAGTTCTGAATTATAATCCTAGAATAATTTAAATTACAGAAGTAAAAACAAACAAACTACTAATACTGTAAGAAAACAAACAAACTACTAAGACTGTAAGAAAACAAACAAACTACCAAGACTCTTTTATAATAGGGAGAGGAGTGGCCTCCCAATTGTTAAGCTGAACATCAGGGCCAACAAACTGCACATCTGCATTACTGGTACCTTCCCCAATTTCAACCATATCTGCTTCAATGAACATATTCTGAAAAAGGTCAATCAACTCTGTATCATCATCATTCATTGATTTTGCATCAGGTAACTTGGAGGATCCAACAACACTGAATTTGATGAAAGATTCATAAAGTGGCGGTATAGGCTTGGCAAGTGACCACGACTCTTTCTTATGCTTTTTAGCCTTCTTTATATCTTCAGCAGTAGGCTCGTATCCCAGACCAAAAGTACCAAAGTTCTCATAGAGGTTTACCGGATGAACTATGCCTTGCAAAAACATCCCTAGACATTTTCCTGGTTCAAAACCATGCTTCAACATTTCATTCACTACCATAACAGATGCAGAGGACAATTATGGTCTTGCGATGAGATTCCCCTCGAGGATATGCTCAACAGCCACTACCTCAGAAGCTTGATGAATTAACACATTGGCAGTATTTGCTTCGATGGAAGAAACAGAGTAGTCTTTGTACATTGATAAGTCTCCTTCACCATGAACCACTATCTCTTGCCTGTCATATTCGAATTTGACCATTTGATGCAACGTTGATGCGACTGCTTTAGCCCTATGAATCCATGGCCTTCCCAATAACATATTATATGAAGCATCAAGGTTCGGTACTTTAAAATTCATAGCAAAATCCACAGGCCCAATTGTCAATATAAGTTCTATTTCACCAATGGCATCAGTTTTTGATCCGTCAAAACCTTTGACATACATGTTGTTAGGTCGGATTCTTTCCACATTAACATTCAACTTTTGTAAAGTTGACATAGGACAAATATTAGCGCCTGATCCTCCATCAATTAACACTCGAGTGATGATGGAATGTTCGTATTTCACAGAAATGTACAGACCTTTGTTATGCTTCGTACCTTCTATAGGCAGTTCATCATCTGAAAAAGCAATTTTATTTGCTTCAACGATCCTTCCAACAACTTTTTCCAGCTGATTTACTCTAATCTCACTAGGAACACATGCTTCATTAAGAATCTTCATTACAGCCTTGCGGTGTTCCTCTGAATGTATCAATAAAGACAACAAAGAAATCTGTGCTGGTGTCTTCTTCAACTGTTCTATAACAGAATATTCTGGCAATTTTATTTTCTTTAAGAATTCTTCAGCTTCTTCATCAGTGACAGGCTTCTTGACTGTCATTCGTTCTTCACCGCCTTGTTTATTCTTTCTTAACTCTACGGAAACATAACATCTTCCAGATCGAGTTAATCCTCCTACTTCATCTACATCTTCAATCACCTCTTTCCCCTTGTGCATCACCACAACGCGATCATAATTCCAAGGGACTACCTTAGTCTCAACTATAGGCAGCTGTGACACTGGTTTAATAACAATAGGAGATACAGGAGCTCCTTTTATGATTAAAAGAGACTTATTGGATCTTCCGGGAATAATGAGTTTCGGCTTTATTTGACTTGACCCAATATTTTCAGAAATCTCTTTCCCCATCACCAAGGGATTATTCGATGATTCGGGTTTTGTTATCGCCACCTCCGCTTCTGCAGGCTTTTCTTTCATTAAATCTACAACATTTTCTGATTTTTCCGAATCAATTTTAATTTTAATGATTGGATTAAAGGGAATCGTAGCATCTTCACCACTGAGTATCACATCGAGCATGTTTGTTTCATTATGATCTGGCAGCGGATTTTGATTGACATTTGGAGTGCCTGGACTTTCTACCATAATCTGTTGGGTATCAATCAACTCTTGAATGGCTCTTTTCAGATACCAACATTTCTCTGTGTCGTGCCCTGGGGCATCAGAACAGTATTCACATCTTCTAGAATAGTCCAAATTCTTCGGAGGAGGATTCGGGATCCTTCTCTCAATTGGGTTTAGAACATTCATTTTTCTAAGTCTATGAAATAAACTGGTGTAAGATATTCCAATAGGAGTGAAATTATCTTTTACCATGTTATCCCTTTTGAATTCCGCTCTAGGCCGAAAATTAGACCTCGGAGGGCCTCTTTGAACTTGCGGGGCTATTGGATGATTTTGGATTGCTGGTGTACGCCACTGCGGGTAAGAAGGACCTCGAGCATATAGTTGTGTATTGTAAATAGGATATTGGGGAGATGGAACAAAATATAATGGATTCTGCTCGTATGGTTGACGCGCACCTCTCCAATTTTATCGTGGACCTGCCATGACAGTTGCTACATCCTCTTTTCTTTTCTTTCCCCCAAAACTTCCTGTACCACTTTGAATTGCCTGTGTTGTTGCTTTCAAAGCGACCTGGCTGATGATCTTTCCTGATTTGATTCCGTTTTCTACCATCTCTCCAACTTTGATAACTTCTGTAAATGTGCTTCCGATAGTAGAAAGCAAATGATGAAAATAATCAGGTTCTTGTGCTTTCAGGAAAATATCAATCATTTCAGATTCTTTTATCGATGGTCTAACTCTTGAAGCCTGCTCTCTCCATCTGACGGCATATTCTCGAAAACTTTCAGTCATCTTTTTTCGCATGTTGGCAAGCGTAGTGCGATCTGGAACTATCTCAATGTTATACTAAAATTGTTGAATGAAATCTCGAGCCATGTCGTCCCACACGTGCCAACGGGAAATGTCTTGGTCAATGAACCATTCAGAAGCTATCCCTGTAAGGCTTTCTCCAAAGTACGCCATCAATAATTCTTTTTTTCCTCCTGCTCCCCTTAATTGATTGCAGAACTTTTTCAAATGAGCTACAGGATCGTCGTGTCCTTCATATTTGTCAAATTTTGGCATTTTGAACCCTATCGGTAAATGGACATCAGGAAACATACATAAATCCTTGTACGAAACACTTTTTGGTCCACCTACTCCTTGCATATTTCTCATACTTTGTTCCAGGCTTCTAACTTTTCTAGCCATCTCCTCCTGTTCCTCATTCTTAGCAATCTTCTCAATCACGATAGGAGTATCGCGTTGATGAACATGATAATGTGGATTTTGTGACTTAAAAGTCACTTCAAGAGGATATAACATATCATGATTTGGTTTTCCCATATCTTTTGGTATTGTCGGTTGAACACCCGCAGTAGCTGGCGCTGCAGAAGTAAAGAGTGGGTTATTTGCAACCGATGGATTTGGTGGGTGCACGGTAGAAGTACCAGCAACTCCAGACATATTAGAAAATGGGCCAAATCCTGGTGGGTAAAAGGGATCACTAGTTTGAGCTGGGTCAGAATTTGGATCATTCGAAGTTGAAAGTCCGGGGATTGAAGAAGGCGGGGCTTGTCCATTCAACCAAGCTTGGTACATCTCCGCCATCTGTTGTTTTAATGCCTTTATTTCTTCCATTGATGTTACTTTCTGCGAAATCAACTGATTCTGCTCTTCTTCACTATCAGACCCTATATCTTCTCTGCGTATCATTCTTCTTTTACCCTTGTATCTGGTGTTATACGGATGCGTTGCCAGTTTAAACCACAAACCAACAACCAATTATTTTATCTTTCTGTTAACAAGTAGCAAACGGTGAGTGTTATATATTTAACACATTATAATGCCACGTTATATGTCATGTTTCTATATGCATTTCTCAACCTATCATGGAAGCTTTGTGTTTCATCCCGGCTTTTCTAGGCATATTTTCAAAAGTTATGATCGAACCCTTTGGAGGGTTGCCTACGTATCATGTTAGGACATGAATCAGATCTTGCGTAGTTCGGGTGTAATTTAACAAAATTGTTTTTTTTAATATTATTATTGAAGAAAATAAATAAAGTGAAGTAAAACATATGTAATATATATAGAAATAAACGTTCAACTTCATTACATTCTACGATAAAATAACTGACCCAACTCCTAAAATAAAACCTACTAACTGACATCTGAAAACTAAAAGAGATAATATCTCAACAAGAAAAATTTTTAAAACTGAAAATGAAAAAACTATGACAAAGAAAACAACGATCCTTTCAAGGAGATTTCGATTTAATATGTCCTCCCAAACTCAGATATATGTCCTCCAATGAAGTAGTGAGTCGCTGTGTGAAAGCAGGTACTTGTGCCAAAAAATCCTCACAATCCAGCTGCTGATAATCTAAGCCCATTTTGGCAGTATCCTGTGCTACACGGTGGACCTTCCCTCGAAGAGAACTGAAAGCCTGATCCCATTCCTGAGCCTGTCGATCTCGGAAATCAACCATCTCTCTTGCACGTTGTTCACGAGCGGAAACAACCTCCAACTGTTCTCGCAATATTCCCCTTTCACAAATCCATTGAGATCTCTCTCGATCAAATTCTTCTTGCATATTCTTTTCAACTTCTTGAAGTTGTTGTCGGCGAGATGCGACAAGTTCTGCAACGTGTGACCCTCTAGTGGTAGCAAACTTGATTTGTCCCCGAAGTACAACCTCAATAGCTGCTGATTTAGCTTTATCTTCAGAGAATTCCCTTTGTTGTTCGTCTATTTTTGCCCTGGCATGCTCTAATTCTTCTCTCAAAATTTGGTTGGCTTCATGATGTTCTCGCATGGCTCTTTCAATTCCTATCCTGATTGCAGCTTCCTGGTCTATAGATCCTTTAACCGATTTTTCTGGTCTGACTGGAGGACTCGACTGTTCTTCAAACCATTCCCGATAATCTGGGTGCACTTCTCCTTTCTCACGCTTTATGACCATCGTTTCGATTCCCATAATACGACGACCCTCCCAAATCTGTTGGGCCAAATTTTCTGGAAGTGAAATCTCTGGTCTGACCTCAAATACGAACTCAGCCATGTCTTCCGTTACGGGAATTATTTAACGTCTGCCTAGCTGACGTAGAACTCTCAATGGAACATACGGTTGAACACCTCTAATACCCATTAATAACAAGAACGGACGGATGACAGAACTATATATGACTTGCCTCCAAGGGAACCAATGGAGATTCCAAGTGATTTTATCTGTTGTCAAAGAACGAAAAAGTTTAACCCAATCTCCAATTTCTTTTGGACATTTATATTTCTCCATCCTTTCCTCGTAATCGTTGATTCGATTGAATCTCTCGGGATTGAACCTTGTCAATGTAGGACGTTGATAAAGATGCTCTACAATCCACATCTGTAACAAGATATTACATCCCTCGAAAAAACTTTTTCCTTTCTGACAAACAGTCAGAGCACGGTAATTATCAGCTAGGATCATTGATATCATGGTGTAATCTTTCTTAATCAGTATCTGTACCACTCCCGCTAAACGAATATTAATTTTTTCTTCTCTTCTTGGGAAGACCATAGTGCCCAAAAAGGCTACCATGAATGCAAATCGTCTGTGAACTTTCCAAGTCTCAAAACTACCCTTATTACAAAGTTCTTTACCGTACTTCTGAAACCCCTCTTGCCTTCCGTATCTGTCATACAAAAACTGCAAGGAAACCCAACCTTTTTTCATTGATTCTTCTTTTGTGTTTCTTAGGTTCATGAGCTTGCAAAATTTATTTATTGAAATAAGTCTTGGGGCTATAAGTTTCTTCCGATGCATTTCACCATATCCAACATAGCCTGCTATCTCTTCTAAAGTAGGTGTCAACTCAAAATCTGAAAAACGGAATACATTATTCTTTGGGTCCCAAAAATTCAGTAATGCATCAATCACCTCCCTATTAGGGTTGATTCTCATGATACTCGTTAAAAAACCCAAGTACTTATGTATTTCGTCATAATCAAATGTATCCATTGCATTCCACCATAACCAGAGTTGCAGAGGGGTACAATCCACAACCTGAACCGGTATATTCCCATCTCTCTTTCTCTTTGGACGCTCTCCACGAACAGGGGGGGACATTTTATACCTATTGAAAGGGACATAAAATTAATAAATATCTAGACTTAGACAAAACTTAATTTATTAATTTTGAAAAGAATTTATAACTTAACTTGTAAAACTTAGTGCGACCATTATTTAAACTTAGTTACAAAGAACAATTTTATCAAAAATTGAAGCGAGAGAAACAAGATTGGTAATTTTTTTTAATTTAAATTGACCCTATCAAAAATTTTGTTATAACAGACTTCTAGACAATTTTATCTATATGTTTGAAGACAATATTCCCTAAGTAAAAATAAAAGGACTCAGAAATAAAGAAGAATAGAATGACCGTTTTATGTATGAAGTTGTATAAAATTTTCAGTCTCATGACCCTAAAGGTTTAGGACTTGTTAAAATTAATATATATATATATATATATATATATATATATATATATATTTTGTAAAAACTTAGCCTCATGATCCCTAAAGATTCTGGGCTTTTGAAATATATTTTTATTTTATTGTTATTATTATTATTTATTATTATTGTTTTTCTATATATTTTTTTTCTTAGCCTCATGATCCCTAAAGATTCCGGGCTGTTGAAATATATGAAAATTGGACTTGAAAATTAGAAAAATAATTATGAAAAATAATCATATTTTCAAAATATTTTCCAATAAATCTATGAACAAAATTTTTCTTTAAAAGATAAGGTCGTATCCTGGGAGGGACTTCCTACGTATCTCATAAATATGTGAGAATCAGACCCTCGTAGTTCATAAAAACCGTAAAACTATGTTACTAAAAAATTTCTTATTTTTTTTAAAAAAAAAAAAAAAAAAAATTCTTTCAAAAATGATTCACTAAATGTGACGATAATTTAATCTCTTGCATTTCAATGTTGCCTAAAAGCCGGTCAACACACAAATAGCCTTCTAAACAAATATCAAAGAGCACATAAGATGCACATGTTGGTCTTTATTAAGTAGGTGACCTGTCCTAAACAGACCCGGCCCCTGTGCCGAGTCCCGCTAAGTCGAATGCATATGATGCAAATAAAGCGGTACCTAATAGGGATAACCAGATTCTGAGTTTTCAGTTCTTCTAAGTTAAATCCTAATAGGGATAAGTGTCTAGACTGGCTTACTCGAGCGGACACTCGAGCCGGGGAGGGACAACTTGGTCGGTAGCAGGGCAACACCGCCTTTGTTGTCGATCCGAACTCCGCCTAACATGTGTGACTATATCCTTCACCAGGTGCCTTGACACTCCGGTTATCTCAAAAAGAAGGTGGGATGCATATGCTGCATTCCCTCTATCCTATTTCAGAGACTCAGAGGGGGTACGCGAGAGAAGATAATTTATAATACAATTCAAATAATATCAAAGCAGTAAATGAGCGACAAGTAGCACATAAGACCAATAAACACAATATCAACAATAATTAAAGCAAGTATAAGTCAATATAACAAGCTCGAATTCTTATCAGTCCCCAGCAGAGTCGCCAGAGATGTCACACCCCTTTTTTTCGCTCGAGGAATCGATGTCTAAGGGTTTTTCCAATTAAAGTGACGGTATTAAATAGGGATTAGTTTAATTTATAGAGTCGCCACTTGGAATTGAGTTATGGTGTTCCAAGTCACCTTTTTGAATCCCTAATCAAAAGGAAATGACTCTTTATTTTGGTCTGCGAAAACAGAAGACGGGTAAGAAATTCTGTTGACCGAAGGGAAGGTGTGAGGCACCCCTCGAGTCCCGTGGTTCTAGCACGGTCGCTTTTATTGACTTATCTTGTTTTAAACTATTTTGATAAAATATGTTAAGGCATAAAATCGCTCATTTTATTATACTAAAACTTGTATATTATCTTATATTAAATAAATCGTGTGAAAGATAATTTTAGAAAGAGAGAAAAAAAAATATTTTTTTAGGTGCATTATTGCATCCTTGAATTTTTAAATGTCTCAGAAAGATGCGTACGCCGCATTCTTAATCGAGACAAATATATCAAACGTGCCTAAAGCTTGTCTAGCATTAAAAGGCCATTTATTTCATCTCTTGTAAACTCAAGATAATTTTTCTTATGCATTTTGTATTATTTTTTCACTCTTTCTTTTAAAATTTTTTGTGACAAGTCTTGAATTAATCCGCAACTCGCTCGCTACCTTACAAATGTTTTTTCCTCTCTTTTCTTTTATCAGTAACAACGGGTTTTAAATAAAACCGCGACTTATCTCAGTCATTCTCACCCTAGTTAATTTGATTAAAGAGATCGAGAAAAATTGTCTATGCCAGGAGAATATAAATAGATATATATTTTTATTACCCTTTTTTATATTTAGAACGACAAGGATTGATCCTACAATTGACGAACAAATTAATATATAAGCTTGACAAAATTACTTGAAAATCAAAATAACATAATCAATATCACATACCAAAATTAATTAATAATAAAGTTACATTTAACAAAAATTATCATAATGAAGTTAAAAAAATAAAATATATAGATATATATAATCACGTAACAAACTTGTTTTCGGAAAAATCTTTGTTTTTTTTGTTTTTTTTAATCTTTTCCTTTTAAACTTTTTTATTTAAAACCTTCTCACATTTTATTGTTCATGTAAGTAATGGTATCTATGCGGTACTCAATTAATTACTTAACTTTTAAAACTTCAATTCTTTGGTTCATATACCCATGTTACTTACCTATAGTACTTCAAAGTTTTTTATATTCGACAATATAATGCCAGAACTTATTTTTTTCAGGCACTGCTTAGTGCTTATTACTACATGTTAATAAATGACTTGACCACAATCCAATATACTTGCAAACAGAATATTAAGGAGAAGAAAAGAAAATCCTAAAGTTATTATTTTAATTATAAAATGTGATACGTCTTTAGACATGCTCAAAATTAAAATTTGTTATGTAAATTAAGCATATTGAAAATAACTTTGTTTATTATAAATAAGATTAATAGGCAGTTAGCAATGTTGTCAAATTAAAATACACCTACTACAGGATTTCAACAAAACAAATTATAAACATTACTATTTTGAGAACACAAGTATTAATGGCACCCTTTAAATGGCAAGTTATTGATACACGAAAAGTGATTATTCTACCAAAATATTCATACTTCGTTTCACAACGAAACTAAAATAATAATAGTACAAGATTGGATATGAACCTGTGTGAAGAACTAAATTGACTATAAAAGAAAGAAAGCCTTCACCGAAAACTCTAAACGAAGACCCGACCGCAAACTCTCACTCTTTTTCTCACTTTCTTTTGATGTGGTTTTGAGTGTTTCTCTTGTTTTTTCTTTCTTCTGTGTGTGTTTTTTCTTTCTTCTGTGTGTGTTTTTTTCTCTTTTTTTTACGTATGTGTGTGTTGTTATATATATATTAGTGTTGTGTGCATGTATAGTTTTGATGTGGTAGAAACGTGGGGAGGGAAATAAGGGTAATGGAGTTGAGGGAAATTAGGGATGGGTTGAGGTAGTTTTTTAGGGATAAGATAAGAGAAATTTAATTATTTTTTTTTAATTTTTTTTTAAAATAAAATAATAATAATAATAATAATAATAGAAAATAATACTTGTAATAATAATAATAATAATAATAATAAATAAAAAAATAATAAATAAATTTAGAAAAAAAAAATAATAATAAATATATAAATATAACAATAATTGATTTATATTTTAGAAAATATAATAAAATTCATAAATAGCTTTAAATAACTATAACTAAATAATACTAAAACTTGCTAGCTTATTTATTTAAAATTCAAAAAGGAAAATATTTTTGAATTTTTGTATTATTATTTTTTATTGGAATAAAACAAAATAATATCCTAAAATTAAATTTATTTAATTGTTTACATTATATTAAAAATAAAATAATAGTCAAAATAATATATGATTAAATATATATATAAATATTTAATATGGATAAACAAGTTAAAATTTAGGGAGAATCAAAAATCACGTGTCTACAACAGAATCTAATTACATTATTGAGTGTAAATTTAATGTACACTGTATAAAAAGAATTATACATCATATTCGCTTATTCAATTATAAAATAAGTTAAAAATACTGAAAATAATTACATAATTGGACGTAAATTCTATCATACATTGACTAGAAAGAATGATACATCATAGTATTTGTTATTTTATGTAGTGTTTCGAGTACAAGAATCTGTATAAAATGCAACACCAACTTCAATATAAAATGCAATACCAACTTCAATACTAGTTCAAGTCTAAGACAATAACACTTTTGAAGTTTCCTAACACCTTCAACACTAGATTATGAATAATCTATCTAAGAAGTGTGTTAATTTATTTATTTTTTCAGAAAAGAGATGAAATAGAATTTTTAGGCCAAGTGCCCCGACTTCACGGAGTGTCCTTAAAGAATAATTCCCCTCACTGTACCCGAGGTTATGGAATCTTCCTCCCAGGATAAAATGGCCTTCAATTCGAACAATAGTGGTACCTCAAATTGTTGGATTCAACGAACTCACTCAACGATTTGATTGGTCACAAGGAATGTTTTGAAGTCAAGAAGAGTTTTTATTTCAGAAAATTTTTCCATTCATATCTAAACCTGTGGATGAAAACAGGTTTATATAGCCATCAGATGCCTCTTCTGAAAGGTGGTAATGGTTCACTTAAAAGGTGTATTCTTTGGAAGAGTCATGTCTATTCATTCGAAACATTGTATCTTTTTCTGAACAGACACAACTATCTGAACAGCCACACCTTTTCCAAAACAATATGTCTTTTGCTCAAAGGTTGTATCCCTCCATTTCCATTCACACTAATTAAACCCAACAATCCCCCACATGAATGGGCAATGGCTATTCTTTGTAAAACTTTACGAACAAGTATGTGATCATCAAGCAAAGATTGATTGCATCTGGATAAGTGGGTTTCCCTTTGAACTTTCCATAGTAAACATGCATCGGATGCACTCGGTCAATCGGTAGATTTGATATCTTTGAACCGTCGAGCTTTAATGTACACCTAGACAACACATGTCACACAACCAGCCTTTTACTGTTTATGGTTCTCACGATTTTGTTCTTTTCAGCCATGAACACATCCTGATTTCATGAGAGCTTAGAGAATAGACCTTTACTAACATTCTCCTTGAAGTGGCTTCCACTTCGCCCTCACATAGGTGATTTCTATACGTTCAATCTTATAGATTAAACTATTTGATCAAATCTGCCAAATTTAGATAATCATTAAAAGACTTTTCACCTTAAGTCTTATCCTTGTTTACTAAACATTGTCTACATCATGAGAATGGGTTTGGTAATTGACAATGTTGAACCTGTCAGAAACAACTTTATTTGATCTCCTTGAACCTAGCTCTTGGGATCTCCCGTCTACTAGGTAGAGTTACCACCATGCGAACTTGTCCTAGGCCTTAAACCCATTCCCTTGGATGTACTTTCCACTCCATCTATAGATAGGCCTTTTGTAAGTGGATCCAACACATTATCCTTTGACTTTACATAGTCAACAATGATAATTTCACTAGAGAGAAGTTCCCTAACGGTATTATGTCTCCGTCGTATGTGACGAGATTTACCGTTGTACATCATTCTCCCTGCCCTACCTATTGCCGTTTGGCTATCACAGTGTATACATACTGGTGCCACTGGTTTGGGCCAATAAGGAATATCTTCCAAGAAATTTTGGAGCCATTCTGCTTCTTCACCGGCTTTATCCAATGCGATAAATTCAGATTCCATTGTAGAGCGAGCAATATAAGTCTGTTTGGATGATTTCCAAGAGACTTCTCCTCCACCGATAGTAAATACATATCCACTTGTGTATTTTACTTCGTTCGATCCGGTGATTTAATTTGCATCACTATATCCTTCAAGTACCGCAAGATATTTATTATAATGCAAGGCATTGTCTTGAGTGTATTTAAGAGACCCCAAAACTCTTTTCATTTCCATCCAATGAGTTTTGTTGGGATTACTTATGTACCAACTCAATTTACTAATAGTGCATGTTATATCTGGTCGTGTACAGTTCATTATATACATTAAACATCCCAATACTCTTGCGTACTTCAATTGTGAGTCAATTTCACCTTCATTCTTTCGAAGTGCAAAGCTCACATCTAAAGGAGTCTTGGCAATACTGAATTCCATATACTTGAATTTTTCAAGTACCTTCTCGATATAATGAGACTGTGACAATGCCAACCCTTGTGGAGTTCTATGGATT
The DNA here is from genome assembly GCA_030864215.1 of Capsicum pubescens. Taxonomy (NCBI): domain Eukaryota; kingdom Viridiplantae; phylum Streptophyta; class Magnoliopsida; order Solanales; family Solanaceae; genus Capsicum; species Capsicum pubescens. Next base: position 280,395,896 of record CM061543.1, on the reverse strand, counting down.
CTTATACCTAAGATCATATCTGCAACTCCAAGTTCTTTTATATCAAACTTGCTTTCGAGCATTCATTTCGTTGCATTTATGTCTGAAATGTCTCTACTGATGATCAACATATCATCCACATATAAAAAAATAATGACTTGATAATTTGGAGTGTCTTTAATGTAAACATATTTATCACATTCATTTATCTTGAACCCGTTTTCCAAGATGGTTTGGTCAAACTTCGCATGCCATTGTTTAGGTGCTTGCTTTAGTCCATACAACAACTTAATAAGTTTACACACCTTATTCTCCTTTCCTGGAACCACAAAACCCTCAGGTTGTTCCATGTAAATTTCTTTCTCCATTTAGGAATGCAGTTTTCAGATCCATTTGATGGATTTCAAAACTATATACCGCCGCCAAGACAATTAACATTCGAATCAATGTTATCCTTGTTACTGGCGAGTACGTATCAAAGTAATCAAGACCTTCTTTTTGTTCGAAGCTTTTTACTACAAGTCTTGCCTTGTATTTATCAATAGTACCATCTGCTTTCATTTTCCTTTTTGAAGATCCATTTAGAACCTAAAGGTTTATTTTCTGGAGAAATATCAACCAATTCTCACGTATGGTTGCTCAAGATTGAATCAATCTCACTATTGACTGCCTCTTTCCAAAAGGATGAGTCTGACGACTACATCGCTTCTTTAAACGTTTGAGGCTCATTTTCTAAGAGAAATGTTACAAAATCTGATCCAAACGTAGTAGAAGTTCTTTGACGTGTACTAAGTCTTGGATTCTCTTCATTATGTACATTCTCACTTGGTTCATCTCGATGTCATTTAGATCCTCCACTAGACTGTTCATGTCTAGTTTTATACGGGTAAATATTTTCCAAGAATTCAACATTATCTGATTCAATTACCGTATTTTCATTTATATCCGGATGTTCAGATTTATGAACCAAAAATTGGCATGCTTCACTGTTTTTAGCATATCCTATGAATACGCAGTCCACAGTCTTAGGTCCTATCTTAACCCTCTTAGGCATCGGAACTTGAACCTTTGCTAGACACTCCCACACTTTGAAATATTTCAAGTTGGGTTTCCTTTCTTTTCATTTTTCATAAGAAATTGATTGTGTCTTACTATGAAAAACTCTATTGAGTATACGATTGGCTGGAAGGATAGCCTCCCCCCACAAGTTTTGCAGTAAACCGAAATTTATAAGCAAGGCATTCATAATTTCCTTCAAAGTTCAATTTTTTCTTTGCTAATTACAAGGACAGCCTTTTCCTACATACATTTCTCCTTTGCTAATTACAATTTTTCCAGAAATGGTTACACATTTGAATCCATTCTTTTCTAGAAGTGAAACAGAAATCAAGTTCCTACGTAATTCCAGAACATACAAGACATTGTTAAGTGTCAAGACCTTTCCTGAAGTCATTTTCAAGCCCACTTGTCATGTTCCTTCTACCTTAGCCGTAGCGGAGTTAGCCATGAGCCAGAGCGAATGACGAAAATAACTCTTTGTTGGCACAAACATGGCGGGTGACACCAGAATCCATCCACCACTCGCGAGGATTCCCCACCAAGTTGCATTCTGAAAACATAACACACAGATCATCACATTCTTTGTTGGACTCAATCATATTTGCTTGGGTTTGTTTCTTGCCTTTCTTAGGGGCACGACAATCTGTGGACTTATGGCCAATATTGCCATAGTTGAAGCACTTTTCCTTGAATTTCTTCTTGGGTTGATGGCTTTCTTGTTCAACTTTCTTCATTTTCTTAGAATTGTTTTGGTCATCTTCTACATTATGTGTTCCATTAATTGTAGAATTCCCTTTTGTCCTTTCCTCGGCAACCTTATTATCCTCTTCAATACGTAGTCGGACAATAAAATCTTCGACAGTCATCTCTCTGCGTTTGTACTTCAAGTAGTTTTTGAAGTCTTTCCACATAGGTGGTAGCTTCTCAATGATCGCTGCTACTTGAAATGCATCATTCACAATCAAACCTACAAAATAATTTATGTGAGTACTAAGAACATTTTCAATTTATTCAACTAAGGTATTTTTCAAAGATATACCTTCTGCTAGGAGATCGTGAATGATTATTTGCAATTCCTGCACTTGAGAGACAACCGATTTTCTATTTATAATTTTAAAGTCCGAGAACCTTGCAACAAAGAATTTCTTAATTTTCGCATCCTCTATCGTTCTAGTGCCCCCCACAATTCCTTCGATGCTTTAGTTCCACTGTAAACATTGTAGAGGTCGTCTTGGAGACCACTCAATATATAATTCCTGCAAAGGAAGTCCGAGTGTTTCCAAGCTTCTACAATCACGAAATGCTCTTTGTCTGAGGTTCCCTCGGGCACCTCAGGAGCATCCTCACTAGTGAACCTTTGAAGGCATAGAGTGGTGAGGTAAAAGAATATCTTTTGCTGTCACCGCTTAAAGTCAACGCCCGTAAATTTTCCGGGCTTCTCCGCAGGTGCCATTGGTTGCGGAGCATTTGCTCGACTTGTTGAGGCAATACTAATTGCCCCCACAGTCATAGCCGCATCTTGCATTTGACTTTCATTAGTCATTTTTTCTGCTACCACAAGACAATAAAATTTAGTACTTTCAGAATACTACTTATAAAGTTAAGCAACTTTAAACTCTTCTTCTTATTTCTAGTTAATGATGAAGTTTTTATGACTTTCAATCGTCAACCGAATGATCTTTAACTTGTGATGAAGATTTTATGTCTTCGAATCACTAGTTAAGTTCAAACAGAGTAGAAAGCTTAAAGCTTTAATCTCCAAAAATAAGCAATACAGATTCTGCCAAAAAAAGTTATTTCTTAAGATTGTTATTTTATGTAGTGTTTCGGGTACAAGAATCTGTATAAAATGCAACATCAACTTCAATATAAAATGCAACACCAACTTCAATACTAGTTCAAGTCTAAGACAAGAACACTTTTGAAGTTCCTTGACACCTTCAACACTAGATTATGAATAATTTATCTAACAAGTGTGTTAAAAAAAAAATCAGAAAAGAGATGAAATAGAATTTTAAGGCCAAGTCCCCTGACTTCACGGAGTGTCCTTAAGGAATAATTTTCCTCACTGTACCCGAGGTTATGGAATCTTCCTCCCAGGATAAAATGGCCTTCAATCCGAACAATAGTGGTACCTCAAATTTTTGGATTCAACGAACTCACCCAATGATTTGATTGATCACAAGGAATGTTTTGAAGACAAGAAGAGTTTTTATTTCAGAAAATTTTTCCATTCGTATCTAAACCTGTGGATGAAAGCAGGTTTATATAGCCATCAGATGCCTCTTCTGAAAGGTGGCAATGGTTCACTTAAAAGGTGTATCCTTTGGAAGAGTTATGTCTGTTCATTCGAAACATTGTGTCTTTTTCTGAACAGACACAACTATCTGAACAGTCACACTTTTTTCAAAACAATGTCTTTTGCTCAAAGGTTGCGTCCCTCCATTTTCCATTCACACCAATTAAACCCAACAGTATTCACTTATCCCCAGTTACAAAATGAGTCAATGATATTAAAATTAGTTACATCAGTCGATGTAAAATCCATCACATATTATAGAAAGAAGAAACTTCTTTTCCTTCAAAATTTTTATCTCTACACAAAGAATTAATCATTAGTCAATGTGCATTAAATTAGAGATTTTCCCAGCTAATGTGAAGGATTGATCATTTGTCAATGCATTGCATATAAGTAATAAATTAGGGATCTTCCCAACTTTATTTTAAATTGTGCTTTGGCATTAATTTGGCAGGCTTATATAATCCCAATAAGATGGTGCGTGTACTAGTATTAACAGGATTATTTGAACTAATTTATACATAATTTTAGATTAGTTTATATTATAAGCAAATAGTAAATGAATTTTGAGAGTAGTATTTAATATCGAGCATATACGGATAATTCAAGTCCCAAAACAACGCGGTTAGCATAGGTCATGTTTAGCCCTTTGAAGCTCAGTTTAGTGAATCCATCCCAGTTTATGATTTTGTACTCATGAAAAGGTACGGAGAAGTCTTCCTTAACGTGAGTCACACGTTGGACTTTATGTTTACTTACATGATTTATGTCGATTAAAAGAAACTCTCTCAAAAAAATAATTTAAGCCTAATAAGTTTACATGGTTCACTCATTTTAAGTTCATATATAATTAGTTTCTATATTATTTAAATGATGCAGTTTTTTCGTCTTTGTTAATGAGACATATGAGTCATTATACTTCAGTTTATACATAATTTACTTGACTTTAGTTTTACAAAATAAATTATATATTTATTCATGATTTGGATTTCTCGCTTATTCTGTACATCATATAGTACTGATCACATACTTTTTTCTTGATGTTATATTTTATTATGATGTAAATTTGCATGTTCATTCGTAGTCGTGCAGTTAAAATACGCTTTCAATACTCAGTTCGGGACACTTGGTGAGTCATCATGTTTTGAAGACAGTTGAAGTTTATTTCAGTCTTTCAATTTTTAGTATTTGAGTTATTTGGGGACTTATCCCAATAACTCGTCTTCAGTTATTAGACGTTTTCAGATAGAGTTATCAATTAGGTTAGGTGTTCATGATTTTCCATTTCAGTATGTTTTGAGATCTTTAAATTTTATCAAATTTTTCTTGTTCTTTTCATGATTTATGCTTTCGCTCAGTATTGTAGTACTTCCATTGTAGTATTATTTCAATACTAAGAGTTAACTTGGGATCATTTGTGGTTCTAAATATTGTGTCTAGTCCAGGGTGACAAGGATGTAACTCATATGATCATTTTATTTTTTAAACTTTTTTTCCTAGTTCTAACCTTTTTGTAACATCATTATATTGTTTGTGACATGTGAGAAAGTTTGATAAATCAGGATTATCAAGGTGAATGACTTAATTACGTAGTATGAAAATCACGCTACTTTATATTAATCAAACAATTTTGTGAATGTCCAACTTCAGGGTGATAATAAACGCATATGTAATCATTTTATAGATGCATCTTGTTTAAGATCCATCACATTGCTAGTGCATGAGCCCATATTCACCTTTCATACTTTTCAGAATTTATGAAATCTTGTTTTAATATGAACTGGTATAATCAACTTATCACAAGAACAAGCAATATAACATTTGTTGAAGAATCTTCTAAATCTTCAATCTGTGTCGACTACTCAATATGACCATCTTCGAGATATCAAAATTATTCATATATAAATTGATAAAATTATTTATACTAGTAAGCTTTAAGTTTACCATGACATGTGCTATTTGTTTAAGTAAATTTGAAGTTCAACTATTTTAGGAGTAAATTACAAGATTTACTATTGCATAACCTTATTACTTCGAAAATAAGTTTTAGAGTATTTAATATTATAGGAGTAAATGTAGATCTACTATTTCAAGAATACAAAATCTTAGATTTACTATTTCAGGAGTACATTTCAGAATAATTCTTCTCAATAATTTTTTTTTTTTTGAAGGTAAGTCATGATATCTTCACAATCAAGTGACGTCTACGTTTATACGAGCGATTGATGTTTAATTTTAGCCCAACCGTAGGTGGTTGCCGAGGAGTCGTATAATTATCTTTTTGCACAGGTTCAACACATGCATTTACCTGTCGGTGAAAGAATTTCATAGCCCTCTCGCAGGGAGTATTCTTAAGTATATCTAACTTAGTGGCATTGAATAGATTTGTGTTTTTGATAATCTAAATACACCAAAGATAGTAAGGAGAGGCTTTACCCCATTCAAGATTTTTGCCTATTTTGATGTTTTTCATTTGCCTACAATTATCCAGCCATTTGTTGCTCGTGTCCTGGTAGACAGTATCGATATGAGTCAAAAAAAAAAAAAAATCCTGTCAAAATTTTCTGACTTTGGGGACATTCTAAAAAAAAGTGTCTGATAGTTTCTGCACACTCACATATACTACAAAAAGGTTAAACATTGATGCCAATGTGGTAAAGGTACGAGTTTGTAGGAAGACAGTGGCGGTAGAAAAGTTAGATAAAAAATCTCAACTTGTTAGGGCAACAAAGTGCCTAAATTCATTTATAATTCTTTATTTCAGTTATTTTTTTCCAAATCTAAAGTCACAATGTGATTGGAGGCTGATTTTGTAATGAATATTTCATTGGGTGTTAACGATCAGTTTATTCTATCCGGTAGGAACTGGTTGTTGGGGATGAACATCGTCGATATTCTATATACTATATTCTTGGGCAGATTGTAACTAATGGCTTCTAAGTTTCAGCTCCCATTACTTATGATATCACTGCCAGTCATCTTTTCATCATTTTGATTCAGAGGAGCATTTAGGATGACAACCAGTAGATTACTATTGACCTTTAATTAAATTAAGTATGCTAAATTTGTCCTTAAATCTAATTATCTGTCAATTTTTTCAATTGCATATATTTCTGCATTTTCTTGTGACACAAACTCCAGTTTAGTATTTCTCTTAAGAAAAAATACAAGTGAGAAGAAAAAAAGTCACGAAAAGATAAATTCACTATTCAAGCCAACTCCACGAACCCGATTTTCGACAGCCTTACCATTCAATACTGAACGATAATTTTTTATCTATCATTGTTAAAAAATTAATCTGTTTGTTATTATAAAATCTATCCATTGAACTAATCGAGTTGATTTCACTACATGCATCTTCTATCCTTTTATAGACATAGTTATTGCTCAAAGCGAATTACTAGTAGATAGAATGTTTAAAATTTTAACTGCTGTGCAAATGGTTGTGTTTAAATTTAATCTACTTTATTTATATATATATATATATATATATATATATTAGTTAAATCCTTGTTTGAAGTAGTAGTAACTTTATAGTAGTTCAATGTGTTAGAGAGTCAAACCCATTTAGGGCTCATTTGTTTGCACTGAATGGTTTAGACTTCCGATCATTAAGTGCATTTGTTTTTATTAAAATTTTAGCTTAGAATAGGTCTGAATAGGTGTTAATCATTTAGATCTAGAATTAAGTCTTAATAGGTCTGAAGAGGTATTCTGGTGTTGGATACTATTCAACGCCACTCTATTCATAATTATCAGTCACCACCTCTGCCACTGCCATCATTGTCAACCACCACCAACCACCTCCACCATCGACAACAAATATCGTTACCAACAACTATTGTCAACCGCTACCACACCTACTACCTCTATTATTTTAATTATATTTACCGCCACCACCCCCGTCAACAGCACCACCATCATCAACCACTACCGACCAATCCCTACCATCGGTCAACTCATCTATCAAAACTAGCACCACCGCTAACTACCACTAATACATCACAACCTCTACACATTCTTCGGCGGCCACCACCATTGTTACTAGTAACGCTACCTCTACCATCACTTCAATCACTATCATCGCTACAATTTATCTCTTCTAACAACCGTCTCCACCATCACAACTAACAACATCTCCAACTAGCATCAACATATCATCAACCATCATGCATTTATTTTTCAGTTATCACAATCAACACCTCCAACTACTAACATGGGAAAGTATGCCAAAACAACTTTTTTTCAAAACTATTTTGCCAAATACCCAAAAGTTTTAAAAAATTGGCCAAATACCCACATAATTCCACCTCACCACCAACTTTTTCAACTTAACAATTTCAGCCCCAACTTTTATAATAATTCACTTTAACCCAATACTTCCAACTTAATAAATTCACCCACAAGTTTCTAATAATACACTTCAACCCACTCCATCATCCACCATTATATATACAAAAATATTTAGGTTTTCCAAAAATATTAAAAAAAAAATCCAAAAGCTAAAAATAGAAGGTGGTTATTTTTCCCTCCAAAAAGCTTCGACTTTCGGCCACTTTTCCGGCGTTATTTTTCGACGATCAGTTGTAAATCAGTCCACAAACATCATAAGCTTTTCCATTACATCCATTGTTATCCCATTTGTTTTCTATCTTCTCAAACACACTTTCCACCATTGTTAAAAAGCGTTAAATCACTCACATTACTCAAAACCACTTTAGAAAGTGCATTACAGCAACTCAGGTGACTCCAAGATCATTTCTCTATTCCATAAACCCAACAATCATTGATTAGAAGAAACATTTGTAATTTCAAGTTTTTGTACGGATATCTGCGCAGCCATCGACCCGTCATCGTCAGTCATCGACCGTGCATACAAAACTTAATTCTAGGATGTCTATTGCAGAATTTATTCTGGCTTCTGGTGACTTCATGGGAGAATGGGTGGAGACTCCCAAATGTTGAAAATGGAGATCATTTACCAAGGTGACAATTCCCATTCTTGTTCACTGCAACAGTTCATACGACGAATTCGCTGCAAGCGTAATGCAGAGCGAGGATCTAGATTGCGCGTCGAGCGAAGTGGTGATTTATTATCTAATGCATTCGAGGGAAAAGGTGAATCCTACGATCATAAATAGCGATGTACATGTGTTGACGTACATAATGGATGCTGATGCAGATGGCTTTAGGCCTATTTTGAGGATAAATGTGGTTGAGAGGTCCTTTGAAGGACCGCTGAATTCATCAGCACTCCCACCGCGGCGCCCAGCAGTCGACGATGATTTGATCGACAATGATTTGAATGATTACGAGAACGATGGCGATAATACAATTAATATGGAAGATGATTCTATGCATATGGAAGACTTTTCATCGAATTCGTAAGATGATGAAAAAGACCGTGAAAAGGGATCACAACCAGGACACTCTTTCACCGACGGAATCAATTTCTGTTGTGGTCAAACATTCGCCGATAAAAAAGAGCTAAAAATGCTACTAGACGCAGCAGCGGCGAGGCAGTCTTTTGATTATTATATGAAGAAGAGCTGCACGAAATTGATTAAGGAAAAATGTTTATCTCGTGGTTGTGGTTGGTTGTTGCGGGCGAAAAAGCACGACACCTCGGACAGATTTTGCATATACAAGTATGTCGTGTTGCACACGTGTGGTGTTAAACACGCCACCCGCAGGCACAAGAAAGTCTCATCCAAATTGATTGCTTCAGTATGCGTAAATCATTTTCGGGATGGTAAGGGTCCAAGCATAAGAGAAATTCAAAGTATTGTGTTTAAGGAGTTGCATTGCAATGCAAGATATTGGATGTGTTGGAAAAGAAGTGTAATTACGAAAAACATCATTTGCGGGACACCGGAGCACGGATATGCTTGTTTGTCGGCTTTTTCCCACATGATGGAGTTATTGAATCCCGGGTCTTCTTACTCTATCATGGTAAATCGGATGGATGGATCGTTCGTTTACTACTTCTTAGCATTCGAAGCTTGCATACGGGGATATGCCCACATAAAAAAGGTAATTGTCGTCGATAGCATACATTTGTATGGCAAGTATGAGGGCATTCTGTTGAGTGTCGTTGCACAGGACACTAAAAATCATATTTTTTTTATCGTCTTTTGTGTCATCGATAAAGAGAACGATGCTTCTTGGACCTTCTTCTTCCAGAAGTTGAAGTCTATCGTAGAAGATGAACCAGATCTACATGTTATCTCCGACAGGCACATTAGCATCGCCAATACCTTCTCCCGTGTATATAGTTGTGCACATCATGGACTTTGCATGAGGCACCTCGCTGAAAATCTTTGCTTAAATCAACACTGCGGAGAACATCTTTATCTATTCTACGTCGCGGCAAAGGCTTATTCCTTTGATGAGTTTCACGATAATTTTGCGGAATTGAAGAGTAATTGCCTCGAGGTAGCACATGTCCTTAAAAATGTGATTGATTTTGAAAAATGGAGTAGAGCATACTTTTCGGGAAATAGGTACGACGTGATGACCACAAACATCGCTGAGTCGCTCAACTCGATTTTGATGGATGAACGGGAGTACCCCGTGTTGTACATATTCAATTCAATTGTTAAAAAATTTGGTGAAAAGTTTAGGGAGCGGTATGCTTTTGTCGATGGTAAAGAGAACAAATTTGTGCCTTATGCGGAAAGGATCCTAAGGGATAATAAGAGCGCGAGCGATTCCTTGTATGTGAGTAATCCAAACGGGGTTCTCGACCAATACACGGTGCTCGTCAATGGCATCACTGCCAAGGTCAATCTCTTGGAGAATAATTTTTCTTGTCGGAAATTTGACAAGGTGAAAATGTCGTGCGAACATGCGATGGCAGCTTTGAGAGCAAAGTATGGCGATGGCGAAGGCAAAGGTTATGGTAACTCCATCTACGACTACTCTTCGCCAATTTATAAAGTTGAAAGTTACCTCCTCGCATACTCGAAAGCAATTAACGTTGTCCCTCCGGAGGCTGAATGGACTGTGCCACAGGAATTGCTAGACACTAAAATTTCTCCACTCCCCTACAATCCCAAACTCGAAAGGAAGAAATTCAAACACACTAAGGGCGTCGGTGAGACACTCAAGTCCAAAAGGAGGAATAGGTGTTCAATATGCAAAAAATTCGGGCACAAAAGAACCACGTGTAGAATGACCATCAAATCATATATAGGCTTTTTTTTTTAGCTTCAGTTGTAAAGCTACTGTTTTGGTGGCTAAATATACATTTCTGTAGATTTTAACCTTCAGTTGTAATTGACTTAAATCGTTGTCTACGATAGACTACGTAAAGTCTATGGTGTATATTTCCCAAGGTCTACAAAATATTATGTATTGGCTATATTATTGCTTATCTAACACGCTATCTTGGTCATTTTCCTGCCTTATCTGTCCAATCGATGTAATGAATTATTGTTTCCCTTGTTTTCCATTCCTATTTAATAAAAAGTTGCACAAAACGTCTGTTCACGAGAAAAACCGTTGGTATACGCAAACCAAGCGTTTTCTCTTCTCACACACGTCGACCTACCATTGGGTGGATATTTGAACGGACGCCATCTATAGGTCTATAAGTAAGGTCCCTCTTTCTACATAACCCTTCACTTGTTCCTAAACCGAAAATATCAGAAACTCTCTTCTTCTTCTTCACCAAAAACTGAAATCATGCCTGGTCACAGAATTCCCCTTCGCCCAATCAGACGAGTTCCACCTCGTACCTATGATCTACTACTGCTTCGAAACGACTTTGACCGTCTTTTCTACGGCCTGGGAGAAGATCGACGGTACTTAGAGCGTGAGCTCCGACGAATTGCTCGTTTCCTCCGAGAAATTCTGGAGCGTTTTGGAATGGACGGCAACGACTACATCACACCACCCCCCCCACCATCCCCATAATTTAGTTTACTTTTTTATTTTAGTTTATGTTTTTAAGTTTTTTGGGTTTGTTCATTGCTGAAGAAGCTTTCTTTGTAGGATTTTGTTAGAAGAAAGCTTCTTCTATTTTCTCCTTTTTGCTATAAATATTATTATGTAATGCAATGAGCAAGTTTAATATAAGTAGATTTCAGTTTGTTTTAACATTATGTTTACCATCTTTGTTCTGATCCCTTGTCTTTTGTATGTGACGGTTATTCTTCTGTACAGACAAAAACTCGAATCAAATATGTATGCCTTGTTCAATTTACAATACTGTAGCTTGACTAATTTCATGAAGAGTAAAAAGTAATATATAGTCCATCTTCAATTGTATACTCAGTATTTCCTCGACTGTACATATTAGTCAATCGTAGACTATGTGAATCAATGGCACTACTAAAAAAAAGAGGAAAACCGACCATACAACCGACCAAAATTTGTGGTCGGAAAAGTAGAGGTGGCTTTTTAAAAACCGACCACATATGGTCGGTTTTCTAAAAAATATATATTGATTTTTAAAATTCATTATTATTTTATTAAAATTGAAAAAATAATTTTAGGGAAAAAAAAATGATCACAAGTGGTCGGTTTTTTATTAAATTAATTTAATAATTTTAATTAAAAATCGACCACATGTAGTCGGTTTTTAATTAAATTAATTTATTAATGTAAGTTAAAACCGACCACATGTGGTAGGTTTTTTGTAAAAAAATTCAGAAAAACCTACCACATGTGGTAGGTTTTTTGTTAAAAAATTCAAAAAAAAACTACCACATGTGGTCAATTTTTTGTAAAAATTTTCAAAAAAACCTACCACATGTGGTCGGTTTTTTTGATAATTTTATAAAAAAAAATATTGAAATTTTTTAAAATACAAATGTTAAAAATCAAACTATTTACAATACAACCCACCCATCATTTACAAACATTAAAAATCAAATCAAATTATTTACAATACAACCCACCAATAATTTAATATACAATCAACCAACCACCATAAGAATACTAACATTAAAACTCAAATTATTTACAAAATTTATTGAGGTTACAAATCCAAACTATAAAACATACAAAAGACTAAAAACAAAAACTTATCATCCGCATCTTCATTCTCAGCCTCACTCATTCTATTATCAATATTTCGTGTTGATATATCCAGTTGTAATCAGGTTTCATCTACATAATCAATCACATTCAAATAATTAGTTCCAAGTCACAAAAGTTCACATTTTAAATACCTACACCTTTCAAGTCACTAATTCACTTCACAAGTTATCAAACTAAACTAAATTCAAAAGGAAAAAATCACGTTTAAAGTACCTACACTTAAACATTTTGAAGTAACTAATTCACTTGTCAAGTGACCACAGTTTACTAAAATCAAAACGCAAGTTCACATTTCAAGTACCTAAATTCAAAACAAAAGTCACTAATCCATAATTCAAGTACCTAAACATTTTCAAGTTACCAACGTAAACTAAATTCAAAATGAAAAGTTCACATTTCAAGTACCTACACCTAAACATTTCAAGTCACTAATTCACTTCATAAGTTATCAAACTAAACAAAATTAAAAATGAAAAGTTCACATTTCAAGTACCTACACCTAAACATTTTCAAGTCACTTCCCAAGTTACCAAACTAAACTAAATTCAAAATGAAAAGTTCACATTTCAAATACCTACACCTAAATATTTTCAAGTCACTTCACAAGTTACCAAACTAAACTAAATTCAAAATGAAAAGTTCACATTTCAAGTACCTACACCTAAACATTTCAAGTCACTAATTCACTTCACAAGTTACCAAACTAAACTTAATTCAAAATGAAAAGTTCACATTTCAAGTACCTACACCTAAACATTATCAAGTCACTTCACAAGTTACCAAACTAAACTAAATTCAAAATGAAAAGTTCATATTTCTAAGTCACTAATTCACTTCACAAGTTACCTACACTTAAACATTTTGAAGTCACTCACTCACTTCTCAAGTGACCACACTTAACTATATTCAAAACACAAGTCCACCTTTCAAGTAACTACACTTAAACATTTTCGACTCACTAATGCACTTCTCAAGTGACCACAATTAATTAAATTCAAAATACAAGTTCACATTTCAAGTACCTACACTAAAATATTTTTAAGTCACTAATTCATTTCTTAAGTGACCACACTTAACTATATTCAAAACACAAGTCCAACTTTCAAGTAACTATACTTAAACATTTTGAAGTCACTAACTCACTTCTCAAGTGACCACACTTAACTATATTGAAAACACAAGTCCACATTTCAAGTACTTACACTTGCACATTTTCGACTCACTAACTCACTTCTCAAGTGACCACACTTAACTATATTCAAAACACAAGTCCACCTTTCAAATAACTACACTTAAAATATTTTCGACTCACTAACTCACTTCACTTTTTCAATTAAACCATAACCTACCTCAACCGAAGAATCCAAGATAAGCAAGCTAATTCGCAAAAGCCTTTCCTTTCTTCCATGCCCCAGAACTTTCACGATCTATCAAATGTATATTATTTATAAGTAAAGGAATCCAACTCTATAATCAACTTTCTACCTTAAACGCAATTTATAGGTCAAAACTCATGTATTCTTTTAAATTTCAAGTCTAAGTCTAAGGCTTAATCTTCTTCCAGTTTCTTAAATCTCACAATATTTGTACCATATAATGTATTTAACATTTAAGTGCATATTTAAGTGCATATACCATGTACCAGTTTCTTTTGAAATTTATATATCCTCCTTATTTCCCCTTCTATTTAAAAAAGTGAACAACTTTTTTAAGTCAAAACCATAATGAAACTTGAAACTAGCATGGCACAATCACCTATTGGAAATTCAAGAAAGCAAGATGATAGAGATTTTAACCTTAGAGAATGGGTCTTAAGGCTAAAATTAGCAGAGAAAACACAAATTCAAGAAGATTTTCAGCTTCTTATATTAGAAGTTTTAGAGAAGATGCAAAATCTTTTAGATCAAATATTCCTATTTCTAGTACTGTTTCTTCCCCTGGGTACACCTTAAGAGGTAATAAAGCTACTTCTCTCATTGCCCCGCCTCATCATTGTTTCATTACTATTTTATAATAAAGTTTTATTCCTTTTTACAGATGAAATTAACCCATATACTTATTGTTTTACCACTGCACTTAAAGGTAAGCCTTCAGATTCTCTTTTATACTTCCGAATTCAAGATCTAGTCAGTAGGTTCAAAATGCTTGAAATCTTACTATATGTACAAATATTTTTCACATATTTTGTTTTGCATATGTATATGTAGTATAAGTAAAAAGTAACGGATTCAGTTGAACTCATAGAACCTGACGGAGAGGGAGAGGGGTTGACGATGGGGCTAGTCCGGTGGGGGTCTTGGATCTGTTTTGCCTGCTTGGGGCTGGCTGTTGGTGGTGGATGGTGAAGATGACGACGCGGCAGCTGGAGGGGTGGCTTCGCCAATGGCTGGCAGTGGAGGTGAGGTCGGCGGCCATGGCTGGTGAAGCGGCGGTGCTGGCAAGGGGAGGGCGACGGAGGAGGCGCTAACGGAGGAGAGGGACGACCGGCGATGGGAAAGGCAGCGTTGATGATTTTGTCGTAGGGTTTTTGAGAGAGGAGGGAGATAGAGAGAGAAAGAGAAGAGATAAGAGAAGGGGGGTGGAGGCTGTTGTGAAGAGATTAGGATTTGGGGGTTGATTTTTGTCTTTAAAAGGGAAGAGAAAGGCTTTTGATCTCAGCCGTTAGATCAATTTTGATCAACGGTTGAGATTTAAAAGTCTAAGAATTGAGTTAGAATTGAGAATAAAAAATAGATTGAGTCTGATTTAGGCTATAATTGTAATGGAGTAAATATAATTAGGCCAAAATCGTAAGAAATTGAATAAATTGGATTAAAAAGAAATAAATTATGCAAAGTATCTTAATTTAGGCTGTTATTTAGATAATTGTAGGAATAATAATAATAAATAATATATAATAATAATAATAATAATAATAGTAAACCATAAATAATTATAAATAATAAATAATAATAATAATAATAATAAATAATAATAATAATAATAATATATATGATAACGGTACATTACATATCTATTTAATCACTACACGAGATATACGTATATATATATAAATATATTCAATTGGCTATCACCATTCAAATACATATTATATACATTACATACCCGATTTTACTACCCCATAATAATATACAACGTAACATAATTCACAAATACTCAGTTGAATTATCGGTTGGTTTATCTTATTTCATTAATATACGTTCACTATATTATATGTATATACTATATATATATATACCTATACATACACACACATATATGACATGTCTGCTTCAACTGTTTCAATCGTAATTTTACTAAATATCATCCTAATTAATTATTATAAGTCATCTAAATATTACAAAAATAAACATTTAATAATAAAATAAAATAAAATAGATATAAAATGATAAGTTAACTTTTGATGTTTTAAATTAACTTCACGTCTCATATAAGGCCCATTTTAAAAAAAAATAAAAAATCACACGTACTTTTTGTAGTAATTTTGTTATATCACTTCTTATTAGTTATTGTGAATAATTTAAGACATATGTTTGTTTCTTTGCTTCAATTGTAATTTTACTATATCACCTCTAATTAAATATTATAGTCTAAGCATTGTGCCACTTAAATTGGAATATAAGGAAAAGTTTTATAAACCACAATAATTAAAAACTTAGATTATTTAAAATATGCAATTGACTATCAATGCCACAAAATTTTGAACAAGGGGAGTAACATATATTATTTGAAAATTACATAAAAAGCATTATAAATTACAATAGTTAACAACTTAAAATATCTAAAAGTAAAAATAATGTGTTATATATTTCAAAAAGTACGTAAAAAATATTATAAATCACAATAATTAACAACTTGAAAAATTTTAAAAGATATGAAATATTTGATTGACTCTCAAAATTATATTAATGGCATTTAAATTGGAATAGAAGAATAGTATAATAAATCACAATAATTAAAAACTTAAATTATTTTTAAAATATAATTCACTATCAACGCCACAAAAGTTTGGACAAGGAGAGTAACATATATTATTTGAAAACAAAAAAAATATTATAAACTACAATAGTTAACAACTTAAAATATCTAAAAACTTATTAAAATTATGATTGATTATCTAAATTCTATTTGGATCACATTGTTTGAGATAAAAAAATAACATATACTGAGCCCGTGTTATCTGAAAAACTGTAATATAGGCCCATCGAATTTGATTTTTCAGGCTCTTTATTAATTTATATATTTGTAGAGTTTAATTTTGATCATGAATTAAATTTTTGAAATAAAATTATATATTTGAATAATAAATCATAATAATTGATAATTTAATATATTTTAAGAATATATGCAAAAATTACTTAACAAAATAAATTTATTTAATTTTTAAAATTCAAAAAATGTCACATTAATTGATATGATTATTATTATAATATTAATTTATAATAGATGTTGGGCCCGTGCTTTGCATGTGCTTCTTCTCACTAGTTTAAAATATAAAATCGACCATTTGTGGTCGCTTTTTAAAAACAAAAAATAAAAAAAATAAAAAACTGACCACAAGTAGTCGGTTTTGTATTATTTTTTAAATTTTTATTTGAAAAATTAATAATAATTAATAATAAAATTATTTAATTAATTATTATAATTTTTTAAAATATTAAAGCGACCACTTGTGGTCGTTTTTTTTTTTTAAATAAAAAAATCGACCACAAGTGGTCGGTTGGTCGGTTTTAAAAAATATAAAAAAAAACGACCACAAGTAGTCGGTTTTTTTATATATTTTTTAATTTTTTTTTTCAAAAAACCGACCACCAGTGGTCGATTTTTTTATTTTTTAATTTGCAAAATAAATAATAATTAATTCTAAAATTATTTTAATAATTATTTTAATTTTTTAAAATAAAAAAGCTACCACTTTTGGTCGCTTTTAAAAAAAAAAAAAAAAAAAATCTGACCACTAGTGGTCGGTTTTTTTCCGACCACAATTTGTGGTCAATTTTCTGTAGTCGATTTTTGGCTTTTTTTAGTATGTGGGTCATCGATTAAATTAAAACAAATAATAACAGATTATTAAAAATAATTTAATTAAAAAAAAGTAAATAAATTATCACGTGTTTTGTGGCTGGTGGAAGAAAATAATTAAATTAAAAATGATTTAAATAGATATTCACACGTTTTGAGACATGTGAGAGAAAATAATTAAATTAAAAATAAATTGAAATAGATAATCACATGTTTTGAGGTTGGTGGAAGAAAATAATTAAATATAAGATGATTTAAATGGATAATCGCATGTTTTGGGGCTGGTGGAAGAAAATAATTAAATTAAAAATGATTTAAATAGATAATCACATGTGTTGGGGCTGGTGGAAGAAAGTAATTTTATTTAAAAAGATTTAAATAGATAATATTGGAGTGGTGGTCACTTAATAGACCGTCATAGATCATGACCTATATCAGTCATCTATTTGTCTGGTCTACCGTAGACTTACACCTTTAGTAGTACATCGATTGATATCATGATTATGGGTAGACCACGGTGATCTATGTACACTGTTATAGACCATCACTTGGATGTAGTTAAAAAATAAATTAATTAATTAAAAATAAATGTAGTGTGGATTTATACACAGGTGAAGGAGTGTAAACAAGTCACATAATCATATTAGAGCTTAAACAAATTAGGGGGGAGGAATTAAGGAGTGTGTGGATGGGTAGTGGTTGAATGTTCAATATCCTAAGCATAATATTTGTCAAAGCACAAGTATGTTTTGAGGATATGTATTGTATTTTATGACTACACATTTCATATACTCCTTCCATCACCACCCCTAAATCAAAAGAGTGTATGAAATTGATAGTGGTAGAACAATCATCATCCTAAATACATACTTTTGCTTTGACAAATATTACTCTTGGGATATTGAACATTCAACCACTACCCATCCACACACTCCTTAATTCACCCCCCTTAATTTGTTTAAGCTCTAATATGATTATGTGACTTGTTTACACACCTTCACATGTGTAGAAATCCACACTATATTTATTTTTAATTTATTTATTCATTTTTAACTACATCCAAGTGATGGTCTATAACAGTGTACATAGATCACCGTGGTGTACGCATAATCATGATATCAATCGATGCACTACTAAAGGTGTAAGTCTACGGTAGACCAGATTAATCGATGGCTGACATAGGTCTACGACGGCCTATTAAGTGTCACCACCACTCCAAGATTATCTATTTAAATCTTTTTAAATTAAATTACTTTCTTCCACCAGCCCCAAAACATGTGATTATCTATTTAAATCATTTTTAATTTATTTATTCATTTTTTAACTACATCCAAGTGATGGTCTATAGAAGTGTGCATAGATCACCATAGTCTACACATAATCAGGATATCAATTGATGCACTACTAAAGGTGTAGGTCTACAGTAGACCAGACTAATCGATGGCTGACATAGGTCATGATCTACGACGGTCTATTAAGTGTCACCACCAGTTCAAAAAATAAAAATTACTTTTCCAACGGTAATAAACGGTTACTTTTGTAAGCCATCAGTGTTAACACTTTGTTTTTACTTCATATATAAGGTGTCCATCCCTCATTATTTTATTTCATTCACTTTATTTTGTTTTTTAAAATTCTACAATGTCGCAAACATCTTAAACATCCAATTCTAAAAATACTCTAATTTGTCATTGTGGGAATGCGACTGTCTTGAGGACGTCACGCACAGATTCAAATTTAGGTCGGAAATTTTATAATTGTGCAACTGCGAAAGTGAGCTATGTGTTTTTTTTTTAAGTTAAGTTAATCGTTATGTAATTATTATTTTTTTCCTAGGATAATGACGCATGCTCTTTTTTTAAATGGCTTGATAAGCTATCACCTCCAATCAGCCCGTCAAAGTTGAGTCCGGGACTCAAGACATCAAATTTTCAAGGCTTGACAAAATTTAATCTACTACAAAGGCACCAACAATACGAAAAAAATAAAAATTTTATCATGACTTTGTTCAAAGAAACCGAAGAACAGAGGGATCACTTTAAACTATTGCTACATGACACCCAAATAGAGAGGGATCAACTAAAACAAAAATTAATTTTGGCCAAAAAAAGGGAGAATGTCCTAAAAATGATGTTGTGTTATAATGCTAGTATTCGTTCTTTGGAAAAGTATAACATGGATGTAGTGAGATTGAACAAATAATAATACGTCTATTTTTATGTAATGTTAATACTATTTTTGATAAAATCATAGTCGATTAAACAACACGTCAACTTAAATTCGACCAACAGGGTAATGATAGACTATGCATATGGTATATGAAATATTAAGTATGCATTCTATGATATCAAGCATACAATGTACCAACTATGACCACACCATGCATATTCAATTCCATGCCACAAATCAGTTTAACAGAAACAGATTCAGTGCAGAATCATAACAAGTTTCATAAAATAAAAAAATAATTGTCATATCCTACCACCAGATCCTTCAACCTTTATATTTGTGAAATAAAAAAATTATCATATCATAACAACTCATCATTCAACAACACATTAAACGGCTTAGGATTCAAATGTCTTTTTCCCTAAGTTCCTCATCAACACAAGTGTTACTGTTGATTTCATCAACAATGTCCATGACCACATCTTTTTGGTCAGCTTCAACTCTTTTTTTCTCAACAGTTGCAACGGTTTCTTCATTCTCACCTTCTTCTCCTTCTTTTTCAGCATGTGCAACAGCTGGTGCTTCTTCAGTTTCCTTTTATTCCACACCTTTTTCTCTTTCTTCACCTGCAACAGTTTTTTCTTCCCCAACTTCTTCTTTTCGTTCACCATCTGTTTCTTTCTCAACTTTTTCTTTGTTAGCTTTGTCAGCTTCTTCTTCAACAGTTTTTTCTTTTTCCTCGCATTCTTGTTCATTTGTTGCCGCTTCTTCTTCTGCTTTTGCAGCTGCTACTTTTCCACTTTCTTCTTGGCTCTTATCTTCTTTCATTTCTTCTTCATCATCCTTCTTTTTTTCTTCTTTTTCCTCTTCTACCACAACAGAGGCCAACTCATCCATTTTGCTCCCTTTTTCTCCTTCTTTATTTCTCTCCAATTCACGAAGGTCCACATGCACTATATCATCATATTACAAAGTATTACTGATATTTAAAGCTGAAAATTCATTAACAACATCAATTATTAAATAAAGTTATCTCGCTCGTGTTGTCGCTCATCTTTTTCCTTTTTTGTCATTCTTTTCTTTCTAATATAGGCATCAATATCCAACACCGCTTCCTCGAGTGCAACAACATGCTTATGAAGATCTCCGGGGGATGAGGTTCCCGCTGCATCTTTGGAGGTGGTCGAAAAATTATCATCACCAACGTGTACTCCAATGGGGTTACCACCCAAATCCTCATCATCATCACTGTCCTCATTTGAAGTAAGGACAGTCACCCCTTCCAACTCTTTCTTCAAGCCATTGAGGACGTTATTTTTCACCTCATCTGTATATGGCTCAAACTTAATCATGTAATTCATCTTCGTCTCACGAACAATAGGGATGATGTACGGGTGTACGTTCTACAAAATATCAATTAATAATTACATAACATTCAATATAATGGTATTATTGTTGCATAATAGAAAATAAGTTCATACCTTGATAACTTTTTCTTTATACTTGAATGGGTCGCCTTCGATTATCTTATCACTTTTTGTAGTGTGCCATCTGAGGATACGGGGAATGGGAAATGGCTCATCCATTGATTTTCCAGCAAATTCTCCAAGATGAGGAAAGGCCTCATAGATCCAAATCTGTAAGCAGTACAACAGTGAAAAAAATAACTCAGTCTATGATAGAGTATAAATAAAATGAGAATCTACGATAAACTCACTAAAGGGTTTTTGGTAGATACCATGAATGCCCAAGAAAATCCAAATAGAACATAGGATGCCTTCTGATTCTCATCAAATACTTCCTTCTGCTTCTTCAGGTCACTTTTGTTCTTTAGATAATCCATGGTTAGTTGAAATGTCTCTTTCTCCCACGGATACTTCTTAAAGAAACTCAAAGAATCGACCATTCGAATCAGTTTTGTGTCGACAACCTTTGTCAAATCCTTTGCAAGCAACATGGTGTGCAAGAACCACAGTAGACAACACTTGAACTTCTGGTCCTCGTTCAGCTTATTCCCTCTGATCAGGTGTAATAAGTTGGACGCCGTGATGTTTTTTTTTTTCATCACCTTAAAACAAAACTTGTCCTCCTATGCTAACACCTTTTTCATTTTTAATTCACTGGGGTATGACGAGCAGTTCAACCTCGTGATCAAACAAAACTCTTTCAAGCCAAAACAGGCAGGCTTGTTGTTAACGCAGAACCGCATCTCATGACGCATCTTATTGTTCTTGACACATCACAACAGCAAATAATGGACCAACTGCCCATTGAACTTGAGATGTTCCGGCAGGTTTCTCAGGTGTCCAAAACAGGACCGCTTGAATCTTTTCTTCAATTCTTGGTCGACAAGAACTTGCTAAAATTCTCGATAAGCATTCATTCTTGATCTGACCGATATCTTTGCTGAAAAAGATCCGACCTCGTCAATTATCGTTCGAAGGTCATACCACTCCAAGAATATGCACCTTGAAAGATACGGCACGGACAAGGAATCATTATCCCCATCATCACTATTCCTCCCACTTTTCTCACTCTCTTCACTGTCACCACTGACACTCCGCTTGACAACATCTTCACTAGAATCGACGTAGTCGCTTATCTCCTTTAACTTCGAATCTGATTCGGACACCAACTTTTTAATCTTCTTCCTTTTTGAGACATTTCCAACTGTCTCAGCTCTTCTTTTTCTACTGCTACCAGTGGTACCGGCTGTCACACACCTTTTTTAACTCCCAAAAAGAATTATCGATTTTAAGGTTCGAAAGGGTTTTCATTATTAAAGTGACAAAAAATTAAAAATTTATTTCGAAAAAGGATTATTTACATTTTTATTCAAAACTCAGAGTCATCACTTGACATAAATCGGGTGTACCAAGTCACCTTTGGAAATCCTTTACAAAACGGTTCGACTCTAAAACTGATCCGCGAATAGAGATTCCAGTTAAGAAATTCTGTTGACCGCGGGGAAGGTGTTAGATATCCCTCGATCTCGTCGTTTGATCACGGTCGCTTGGTGGAGCGTATCGGATAATTTGATATTATAAAATGTATAAACCACATAAAATAATCAATCAAACACACGAAACAAAATAAATCCAAAATATAGTGTTCAGTCCAATTATACAATCCAAAAATAAAAAATGCAAAAAAATAAATCTTATTCTGACCTACACTAATCCCGAACTACGTTTCCGTGCTTTACCCGATGCCTCGGGCCTTGATCACGAACCTTCTTCGAAGACATCATACGTCGGGGCATTCTCCGGCGAGTAAATACATGAAACATCGAGGCATTCCCCGGCCAAATGAATACATCTTTTCAATGCGAGAAAACCAAACCATTCAATAAAATTTCAAACATTCAACAAAAACACAAATTCTAAATTTGCCTACCCGAGCCTACTATTGCCTACCCATTTCGACCTAAACACGATACTATCGGATTCGTCCAAATTGACATCCGTTTCCAATCAACAACAATCAATGGGTAAAACTAACCAACGTTCAACTTTATTAATTTTTTATTCCCACCCCTATTTCATGTTTAATACAATCTCAAACTCAAATTGTCATCATATTTAACATCGAGAGCAATTATTCAAAAGCAAACAACATCCAAAGTCACCCAAATCGTCCAAACAAATAGAATAAAGATATTGAATCATATCCACAATCACACCGAAATTAAAATAAAGGGAGAGAGAGGAGAGAATTAGACCTTAAATGAAGCTTTCGAATTCAAATATTATTTGAATAAACAGAAGAAATTTGCATTTCGAATCCGCGAATTGAACCTCGACCAACGAGCAGGACCCCGACAACACCAAACTCGACCAACTCGATATCAAAAACCGCAATTGAAAAATTTAGTTCGAACCCAGACTCAACAACGAAACAAAACAAACTCGAATTGTGAGAAATCCTAACCCAAAACTGAAATCGAACTTAAATCCCAAAACCAGTATCGAGCTCGATGAACCAAAATGGAAATCGCAACAATAGAGTCAGTGAGTTTGAAAATTCGGTGGACCCATCGGAACAGTAATAAGACAGCGACTAGGTATCTTCCGATGGATTTTGAACTGAAAAATGAGGACCCTTTGCTACGCCTGAGCTTCGGTAAGCTCGGAAGCAACCGGAAATGGAGATGCGATCTGCAGCGATGAAGTTTTCGGTGAAAAACTTGTCCAAATTTCTCTCTCGACTTTTTCTCTCTATTTTTATCTCTTAACCTCGAATCTCACTCTTTCCGCTTCGATCCCATCTTTCTCTCATTTTTTCTCTCGACCTCACTTCACCCTCACTCTATTTTTGTGTGTTTGTGCATCTGTCGTTAATTGGGTGCGTTAATGGCTGTCTTTTGGTGGAATTGAGAGTGTGTAGTGTATATCGGTATGTGGGATTTTTGAGTGAAAGTCAGATGGGTGTGTTCCCTTTCTTCCTCCCTCTTTAATGAATATGGTGGTTCCCTTTTTATTTTTTGTTCTGTTATGGGATAACCCAAGAAAAAACATGAAGAGGGGGTACGTGGGTAGGTGGGTAGGGGTATGGGGTGGGGTAGGTTGTTAGGATGAAGTGTAAAGTTGGTTAGGATAGGGTTGTTATTTTTTGTATTTTTATGGCATATAATCACATAGGTGAAGGTACACGGTAGGATAAGGTAAAAAATGAAAAAAATGCTTTCGGGGAGGGACAAAATTACGTGTCTACATCATGCCCCTCTTTGCATGTAAACACAAAGTTTTTTCATACACAGAAGTAGACGACGAGATAGAATTTTGACCCGACCATTATTCAAAGGGAAGAAACAAAAGGAAGAAGCACAACCAAGTTGGAGAGTCGAGTGAGGTTCCGTCGAGGTTCCGGTCTGCGGCTCTGTTACTACATCAAAAATGAAAATTATAAGTTAAAAACATAAATAAAATTACAAAAATCCTATCTATGCAGTTTCTTTTGGACTCTTGACTTGACTATCATCACCCTATTCTTCAGGCGGGCTCCTGACTTGCAATTTCTTCGCCTTGTTGCTTGACTTTCAACTTCTTCACCTTGTTGTTTGAATTTCAACTTATTCTCCCTGTTACTTGACTTTAAACTTTTCACTATTTTGCTTGACTTTTCATTTATTCACCTTGTTCTTCAGGCGGGCTCCTGAAATCGCATCAAAACTAAAAAGAAAATTATCCCAAACAAAGATTACTATAAAGAGATTTTTATCAGAAAAGTGAAGTTCCAAACACAAGAATTAAATTTTGCCCCAGTTTATCATTAAAGGACTTTTGTGAAAGTCACATCATTAGGAATCAAGGAGAATGACTCGACTAAAAGGTACTTCTTATAGGAATCAGAGGGGATGACTCGAATAAAAGGTACGTCTTATAGGAATTAAAGGGAATGACTCGACTAAAATATATGTCTTCTAGGAATCAAGGGGAATGACTAGACTAAAAGGTACGTCTTATAGGAATTAAAGGGAATGACTCGACTAAAAGGTACACCTTATAGTAATCAAGGGGAATGACTCGACTAAAAGGTACGTCTTATAGGAATCAAGGGGAACGACTCGACTAAAAGGTACGTCTTATAGGAATCAAAGGAAATGACTCGACTAAAAGGTACGTCTTCTAGGGGTCAAGGGGAATAACTTGACTAAAAGGTACATCTTATAGGAATCAAAGAGAATGACTCGACTAAAAGGTATGTCTTCTAGGGGTCAAGGGGAATGACTAGACTAAAAGGTACGTCTTATAAGAATCAAGGGGGAATGACTCGACTAAAAAGTATGTCTTATAGGAATCAAAGGGGATGACTCGACTAAAGGGTATGTCTTCTAGGGGTCAAGGGGAATGACTCGACTAAAAGGTACGTCTTATAGGAATCAAAGGAAATAACTCGACTAAAAGATATGTCTTCTAGGGGTTAAAGGGAATGACTCAGCTAAAAGGTATGTCTTATAGGAATTAAAGGGAATGACTCGACTAAAAGGTATGTCTTCTAGGAGTAAAGGTTTAATTTAAGAAGTGTACCACCTAACAAATGAAAACTGAAATCCCTGGACAAGAAAGTGTGTATCCGAGGGATATAGAATGGTGAATTTTACCATGATTTGACTATTAAACCTAAGCAGCCACATTGCTTCCTGCATTTGTGAAAGTGAGGCATTGCATCCCTTGATATTTACGCTTTGAAGTCCTTGCTTTGATTGTAATATGTTACCTGTTTCATCAAAGAAAACTTATGAGTTTAAAACATGGTGGCTGGTTTGTGGCTTTATCTTTCGCGGCGATCGTTCTTGCCCTCGTCACATTTAACCTTGTTTGCAACCCTTAGAATATACCATTGACTTGCTGCTTCATTGACTCAAACTCAGATAATTAAGAGTGACTCTGAAACAAACACAGTATCTCTGCTTTTCCATGCTCCTCAGATAAACCCTTTGAACCTTGGTATTTTCATGAGTTCCCAGACTTGTCTGCTGACAAAATTTTTTGCATGCCTTACTTCGGCTCGCAATCATGTCTCTTTCATATGTTGGCCTTTTGTCTTGCTTTGTGCAATTAAAGAAGCTGGTAGCCAATTTTGAAATCTTTTCTCACTTGTTTTGACATGGACTTGACTCAAAGACAAGAAAAAAATGACAATGATTTTTATTTGGAAAACTGACTCAAGAAAAAAAAAATAATAAAGAGAAGACAAAAAAGACAATTAATGTCCCCTTTTGAAACAAAGAAACAAAAATTTATATAAAAGTGACAGTCAACTCTAATGATTATGCCATGCATTTTGGATTAAGTTGTCTGATCTTTCCATCCAAACTTTCTACCAAATGATGTTGAGTTAATGACCCTGAAACTGAGTTACTTTCTTAGGTCAATTGCATTCGGAGACCTCATTCGGCTAGTGGCGCCTTTAAAGGTTTTCTCCAACAAGCTTCTCTTATTTTCTTTTCCTCAGCTCACCATTGTCTTATGGTGTCTGTAAGGGTTTTTCAGTAATGGGACTCTGTCATTTTCATTACTCTTAGCTCACCATTGCCATATGGTGCCCGTGAGGGTTTTCACCAATAAGACTCTCTCATTTTTATTTCTTTCAACCTACCATCGCCTTATGGTGCCTGTGAGGATTTTCACCAATAAGACTTTCTCCTTTTTTATTTCTCTCTTGATTCCTTACGATGAGGAAGACAAGTAGTTCCCAAATGCATCATCATATCCATTGCATACTTAGCCATAACATCCTCGAAGATTAATCTGAAGGTCTTTCTTTGGTTGTAACTCAGTTTTTGGATAAGGTTAGAAAGAAAGGATGGCATGAGGCTCAATCGACACTTGAAGTGTGGTAGAACGTACAACTTTTGGAATCGACTCAAGCAATGAGGATTAACTCATGCCCCAATTTTTTTTCCTGGGATATACTAAATTATTTATTTGGTTGGACCGATCCCTGAGTAGGGCAACCTACGTATCTCACCCTCAAGAATGGAGAATCAGGTCATGAGTAGTTCTGGTAGCTTATTCTTTTTTTGCTTGATTCTGACTTGTTCTTTTTTTTACTCTTTTTTCTTTGGACCTTTTCTGACTCTAATTTCTTGACACTCTTTTCTTCCTTCGTGGACACATTTTTCTCCTTTTTCCTTTTTTTTAAAACTTTCTGACTCTATTCTCTTTCTTGATACTTTTCTTTTGAGCTTTGCTGGCTTTATCTTGATTCCAAAAGAGGGGTATGAAAGAAAATAACACTAAGGCTCAAATGTGATAAACAAAGGATGACACAATGTTTGGATAGAAGAATAAAATGTCTTCGTCATATCAATCCTTGAAAATACTAGTTCATAGCATGCAATGTGAAAGTGCACGATCAACATCACTTATGACATGTTTTACAACACTAATTTGCCCCGAGCATGTGTGTCACCTCTTTTTCTATACTTTTCAAACATACAACTCCATATTTGTTGTACATCCCTCACTTTGAATGACTCATGCTTTTGTGGAGTTGATTTTCTTTCTGTTCTTCTTGATAGGATCATGCAGACACTATTTGACCTAATTGAGATATGTCTTTCAATTGATGACCAAGTTATTCTTGTGATTCTCAAAATAAATGGCCTTAATTTTCAAAGAAGGCTTGAACTTATCACCAAATGTCTCAGCACTCTACTATTTTCTCAAATGTTTCTCCTAACTTTAGTGCTCTGATCCAATGTTTCATGGTTAAATTGGATTTTAAGATCTGGCTAAAAATTTCGCAAGCATGTCATATCACTAGAGTTAACATAAAATGTACTGTATAAAGAAAACAAATAAACAACAAATAATTAAAACACAAAGAAAAAGGGACAATTCATTTAGTTGGAATAAAAGATAGAAGGGTTTGAACCTAAACGACAAAAGGATAAAACAAGATAGATCCCGAACTACAACCCTGAAATAATTCGAAAAACAGAAAAGAAAATAAAACAAACTACCAGACCTGTTCCTAGTAGGGAGGGGGTGACTTCTCAATTGCTCAGCCTGACAACTTAGCCACTGGTTTGCATATCAACCTGACTAGAGCTTCTCTCACTGTCAATGTTCTGCACCATAATTGATCCATCTTGAATCATCTTTTTAATTTGTCTTTTCAAATCTCAACAATCTTCAATACTATGACCCTGAGCATCAGAATGATACGCACATCGTACATTAGGATCAAAATTTCTTGAACGTCGATTAAGAGTGCACCTAAGGAGAGGAGTGATCATGCTCTATTGTACCAATCTCTGAAATAAACTGGCATACGACTCTCCTATTGGTGTAAAGCTATCTCTCGACTTCTGTCTTGTATCATTATTTAACTTGGACCAAAAATCTGGCCTAGAAGGGCTTTGGTATGTTTGTGGAGTTTGAGGATGACTCTGAGGAGTTGATGCACGCCATTGTGGGTAAGAAGGGGATTAAATAAATGGTTGTGCATTGTATACTGGATATGGTGGCGGAGGAATGGAGTATAATGGATTTTGGGAATGATTCTGTGGAGCTTGGGCATAAGCTTGGGTTTGATCCTGTGGGTAACGATGGTGTGGTCCTCTTGCCCGTTCTTGTTGTCCAACTACACTGGAAGATGCATCTTCCTCATACTTCTTCCCTCCGACACTTCCTGAACCTTTTTGAATTGCTTGAGTAGTCGCTTTCAATGTTGTAAAACTCATAATGTGGCTGGTCTTAATTCCATCCTCTATCATTTCCCCCATTTTGAGGACCTCAATAAATGGCTTGCCTAATGCAGGTAACAAGTGTTGATAATATGTTTCATCCTGTGCTTGAATAAATACCTCTACTATCTTACTTTCTTTCATTGACGGTTCACCCTAGCAACATGTTTACGCCATCTAATCGCATACTCTCTAAAAGTCTCAGTACTCTTTTTCTTCATGTTAGTTAGGGATTTCTCATCAGGAATCAACTCCACATTGTATTGGAATTATTGCACAAATTCATTAGCTAGGTCATCCCAACTAATCCACTTGTCGATGTCTTAGTCAACGAACCATTCTGAAGCTAGGCCTGAAAGACTCTCACCGAAATATGCCATGAGTAATTCTTCCTTCCCCCCAGCACCCCTTAGTTGGTTGCAATAACATCTCAAATATTCTACAGGATCGCCATGTCTATCATAGTTCTTAAACTTCGGCATTTTAAAACCAAAAGGAAGATGAACCCCTGGAAACATGCACAGATCTTTATATGAGACACTTTTGTACCCTCTCAAGTCCCTGGAGGTCTTTCATAGCCAGTTCCAAACTTCTCAATTTTCTGGTCATTTTTTTTGTTCTTCTGTTATAATAGGCTTGTCAGTGTTAAGAGAAAATTCAGGCGGGTGAGTATAGCCATAAGGATTAGTTGACTTAAATGTGGGCTCAATAGCATGATATTGATCAGCAAAAATATTCAATACAGGCTCTCTCACAGAGTGGGGAGGCACAACTTGTGGATAAACCTCAAAAGTAGGAGCTTCGAGTGGGGGTGGTGCTGCAAAAACATGAACAGTGGGTGGAGCCGAGCATGTGGTAGCTTTATGTTGAGGAGTGAGGAAATGAATATTGGAAGTGTTGGGATAGTGTTGCCCCGGAGCAGGTCTTGATGCATGTTGTGGTGTGTCAACAAAAATAGGAAACTGTGTATGTGACACTGGAGGTAAGCTAGAAAGATATTCCAGATTATCAGCGGAAAGTGAAGGAGGTGGCAACCCATTAGCCCAAGCTCGATGCATTTCTATCATTTGTTGCCTTAATTTTCTAATCTCTTCATTAGATCCTAAATTCTCATTACCCGATCTCCCTATATGATCAGTGATAACAAACTCGATATCCTTGTTGGCCATAACTTTCTCTGTGACTTGGTGCAATATGGAGGACCAGCCAAAATGCCACAAACCAACCACCTTAAACTAACTGAACAAGAGATAGCAAATGCGTTAGAATTCAATACTTTTTTTTTTCAATTTTTTTTTTTCTTTTTTAAAAGGTCACCTAACCCAAGAGGGGCGCCTACTTATCTCACCCCCGAAAGAGGAGAATCAAGTGTGCGTAGTTCCTGAAGTCTTGCCAAAATGGCTAATTAATTCTTTTTCCTTTTTTTTTCAGAAACTTCAAAAATAACAAATTGTCAAAAGAATTGACGAAAATCTTTTTGCATTTTTCAGGTTTAAACTCCCTATACAAAACGAAACCTATGATTACCAAAGAATTTTTTTTTTGGGTTTTTAATTTTTTAATTTCATACGAAAATGAGACTTGAAACTATTAACAATTTTTTTTTTGTGATTTTCTTTTAAAGATGTATAGGAAACACCTACTTTAAAGGAAAAGTGAAGAATTTTTTTTTTTAGATTTTCAAATAAGATTCCCGAACCAACAATAGGTTGCCTACGTATCTTACATCTTGAAAGAGGAGAATCAGGGGTGCGTAGTTCGTCCAGATTCGACAATTAATGATTAAATAACAAGCTAGACCCTGACTTAAAAGATACGACCAAAGACAGACGATGAACCACGTTAATAAAATCTTTTGAGTTTTCATTTTGACACTTCACAGAAAAATGACATCAACAACTATGAAAGAAAAATTTATTTGGTATTTTCGTTATATGAAATGTACAAAATTTCTACCATCTTTTTTTGCATTTTTCTTTTATAAAAACTCCTATGAAAGAAAAATATTTTTTAAAGTTTTCGAATTGTGAATGCATGCTAAACGAGACAAAGAAAAATCTTTTTGATATTTTTTTTTTTGAGAAATGAGTGCAAAAGGTAAAAATCTTTTTGAATTTTTGGATTGTGAGGAACAAAAGTCATTAAAAAAACTCCGAAACTCTTTTTTTTTCGATTCGCCTTTTCTCTTTCTTTCTTTTTTTCGATTTTTCATGCCCACACACTTTACTTCTAACACATGTTCCCCCCCACATCAGTCTGTTAAATGATCACGTTACCCTCAGAGATGCAACATTTAGCACATAGGGATGCTTTAGAGGTGAGTCTCCTACAAAGGATCAAGTGGATCCCACTAGGTCTCAATATGATGCAGATAAGCATGACCTAAAGGCTGACCTACGCTGGGGTTCACTAACAAGACTGTTCGGGGGAGCGTATAGTCGATACTGGCTGCTTTGGCTGTCCACCTACTCCATACCAGCCGACGGCTCCCCCTCCTAAAATAAGGGTGACTCAACTATAGGTCTTGTACACAACGTGTACTACAAAACTCGGGTTATACACATGATGTCAGATATAAAGCGATAACACATAAGATAAAAACTGTAAACAAAGAGCACGTAGACACTCAACAATGATAAACAATAACACAAAACAACACAAACAAAATGTTTATACACCTATAGTGCCAAACTAAGCCGATATAACTCTAAAATAAGCTCGAATTCTAAAAAAAATCCCCAGCAAAGTCGTCAGAGCTGTCACACCCCTTTTTTAACTCCCAAAAGGAATTATCGATTTTAAGGTTCGAAAGGGTTTTCATTATTAAAGTGACAAAATATTGAAAATTTATTTTGAAAAAGGATTATTTACATTTTTATTCAAAACACAGAGTCGTCACTTGGCATAAATCGGGTGTGCCAAGTGACCTTTGGAAATCCTTTTCAAAACGGTTTGACTCTAAAACTGATCCGCGAACAGAGATTCCAGTTAAGAAATTCTGTTGACTGAGGAGAAGGTGTTAGACATCCCTCGATCCCATGGTTCGACCACGGTCGCTTGGTGGATCGTATCGGCTAATTTAATATTATAAAATGTATAAACCACATAAAACAATCAATCAAACACACGAAATAAAACAAATCCAAAATATAGTGTTCAGTCCAATTATACAATCCAAAAATAAAAAATACAAAAAAATAAATCTTATTCTAACCTACACTAATCCCGAACTACGTTCCCGTGCTTTACCCGATGCCTCAGGCCTTGATCACGAACCTTCTTTGAAGACATAATACGTCGGGGCATTCTCCGGTGAGTAAATACATGAAACCTCGGGGCATTCCCTGACCAAATGAATTCATTTTTTCAATGCGAGAAAACCAAACCATTCAATAAAATTTCAAACATTAAACAAAAACAAAAATTCTAAATTTGCCTACCCGAACCTACTATTGCCTACCCGTTTCGACCTAAACATGATAATATCGAATTCGTTCAAATTAACATCCGTTTCCAATCAACAACAATCAATGGGTTAAACTAACCAATGTTCAACTTTATTAATTTTTTATTCCCACCCCTATTTCATGTTTAATATAATCTAAAACTCAAATTGTCATCACATTTAACATTGAAAGCAATTATTCAAAAGCAAAAAACATCCAAAGTCACCCAAATCATCCAAACAAATAGAATAAAGATATCGAATAAAATCCAAAATCACACCGAAATTAAAATAAAGGGAGAGAGGAGAGAATTGAACCTCAAATGAAGCTTTTGATTTCAAATATTATTTGAATGAATAGAAGAAATTTGCATTTCGAATCCGCGAATTGAACCTCGACCAACGAGCAGGAACCCGACAACACCAAACTCGACCAACTCGATATCGAAAACCGCAATCGAAAAATTTAGTTCGAACCCAGACTCAACAACGAAACAAAATCAACTCGAATTGTGAGAAATCCTAACCCGAAACTAAAATCAAACTTAAATCCCAAAACCAGTACTGAGCTCGATGAACCAAAACGAAAATCGGAACAATAGAGTCAGCGAGTTCGAAAATTCGGTGGACCTGTCGAAACAATAACAGAACAGCGACTGGGTGTCTTCCGGTGGATTTTGAACTGAAAAATGAGGACCCTTTGCTACGCCTGAGCTTCGGTAAGCTCGGCAGCAACCGGAAACGGAGATGCGATCTGTAGCGACGAAGTTTTTGGTGAAAAACTTGTCCAAATTTCTCTCTCGACTTTTTCTCTCTGTTTTTATCTCTCAACCTCGAATCTCACTCTTTCCGCTTCGATCCCCTTTCTCTCTCGTTTTTTCTCTCGACCTCACTTCACCCTCACTCCATTTTTGTGTGTTTGTGCATCTATCGTTAATTGGGTGCGTTAATGGCTGTCTTTCGGTGGAATTGAGAGTGTGTAGTGTATATCGGTGTGTGGGATTTTTTAGTGAAAGTCAGATGGGTGTGTTCCCTTTCTTCCTCCCTCTTTAATGAATGTAGTGGTCCCCTTTTTATTTTTTGTTTTGTTATAGGATAATCCAAGGAAAAACGTAAAGGGGAGGGGTACGTGGGTAGGGGTATGGGGTGGGGTAAGTTGTTAGGATGAGGTGTAAAGTTGGTTAGGATAGGGTTGTTATTTTTTGTATTTTTATGGGATATAATCACATGGGTGAGGGTACACGGTAGGATAAGGTAAAAAATAAAAAAAAATACTTTTGGGGAGGGACAAAATTACGTGTCTACACCGGCTTTGCATTTAGGAATGATATGTTTTTTTACCTATTTTCAACACAATCTACACCTGAAGAACAAATCTTCCATTTTCAGTTCACAGACCACAAGTCTATCAACAGAAATAACTCAATGCTCAAATGAAACCCCTCCCACCCCCCCAAAAAAAAAAATTAACAAACACCCCACCATTAAACAGTTCATTACACAAACATACAATAACTGAACCAAAATCTAACATGCAATATCAAAATACAACAATTGCTAAAAATCAAACTAGTGCACCTAATCAAACTAATTAACTATTAATATTTTAATTTTCACTATTTCAGCAATCATGTTTTAAAAGAATTTCATACGTCTGAAAATTGATTTCAATCTAGGGCATTCTCATTTCATAGACCACGGGTCTACGGACAGAAACAGGTCGTTGTTCAAATCAAAATGCCAAAATAACTCTTCAAACAATAATTATCCCACTATTCAACACTTCGTTGCTAAAAAAAATCACGACTAAACTAAACTACCAAATTCAAAAATAAAATAAAATCCTACATCACTACTAATCTATTAGCAAAAAAAATCGTTTAAATGGATCTAGAAATAGTTGAAATTTAATTTTAACTAACCTTGCGAAGAAACAACGACCCCTTAGCAGCTGGAGAAGAAGACGAAATGAAAATGACATTTTTGGGAGAAGTAGTTTCAAAAGCGGGAGTTGAGAATTGAACAGGAGAGAGAGAGGTTTTTTTTTTATATTGAAATAAGTGGAGAATGTTAGGTGTATTATATTAAATTTGTTAAGTTGTAAAAATAATGAATTGGTCCCTTAGCCCATGTGTGGGCTCCACTTTTCCCACTTTTTACATCCTAAACCTAAAAAAAAAAAAAAAAAATTAAGTCGGTATTTGACAAATTAGTTTTGAAAGGTGCCTTCTTTGCCAATTATTCTCTATTAACATCAAGCAACATAACGACACATCACAACCACCACCACCACCACTATCAACCGTCACCATCATAACAGTCACTACAATATCAACCATCAAAACTATCACCACTAACATTACTGATCACTAACATCAATCATTGTCACCGCAACTACCATTATAAACCATCTCCACTATTACTAACAAACATAAATATTTTTTTCAATCAAATAATAATTTTGTTGTATTAAATTACATACTTTTATGATATATAATTAGTTTTTTATTTGAATTTTATTTTTTATTTTATTATATATACAAATAAATTTTTTTTGCACATTCAGATGTTGAAAAACAAACAATCTTAATCATTCAATTTTCAGATCTCGAGACAACATTTTAATCATTCAGATTCAGACGTTTGAATCTTAAAAAAAACGAATGCAGCCTTTGTCATGTAGCACGAAGGAAAGTACTTCCTCCGTTTAATTTTACTCTTCACAAATTTTCTAATTTAATTTTTACTTTTACTAGTCATTTTTCACTAATCAAGACAATAATTTTTTTCTAGTATACCCTTAATTGATTACTCCTACTAGCATTAAATTAATTTGGTGTGGTAACTTTAGTGTTAGAGAGTCAAACCCATTTTAGTCATGCAGCAACTTCGTCTGTTCAATTTTACTCTTCACATATTTTCTAATTTAATTTTTACTTTTACTTATCATTTTTCACTAATTAAGACAAGATATTTTTTTTTTTTACTATACCCTTATTTGATTACTCCTACTAGCATTGAATTAATTAACTTTGAAAAATGTTTCAATATATTTTGAAGTCCTTAATAGTCAATTCAGTTGGCTGGAGATTGACATAGGAGTAAATCATTCATTAACCCATAAAAACCTACTCCAATTACATGGAGTATTTTAATTTGAAATACTGTTCCTAAAAAGTTTTATGTACATTTTTTATGCTCTAAAAAATGAATAAAGCTACGAAAAATATATTGATGGAAACATTTGAAGATGTAGAGGTCTCACTTAAATTGATTGAAGATTAAAAATTTATTGAAGTCAAAGTTTAAAAAGGAAAATGAAGATCAAATAGAAGCAATTGAGGCTTCAAAAGGCAAAACGCATGTTGCAGAAAATGGAATTGATTTGAACAAATTTTTGAAGGAGTAGTAACATTTGACGATTCAGGATTTAAACAAATAATTGGTAAAATGTTGAAAATATTACTTTCAAAATTTTACTAAGAGAAATTGAATTTTATTTCATTTGTCTCATATTTGTCAATGTTGTTCCATTAAGTGAAAACTCCTCTCCGTGAAAAATTCATCAAATGATTCTTGAGTTATTTAATTTTCTTGTATAACATAACAATATTTTTCTCAATGAGACGTACCAATTCAGAAGGAATTTTTATACACGATTATAACATGATATTTTTAATCACAAGTAAAGCTGCAATTTTAGAATACAAGGGCTTGTCTAGTAGGCAAAAGTACATGAAAGCAGTGTTAAGAAGTTCAGAAAACTCATCTCAAATGATTGGTCAATGTTGAGGCTAAAGCCTCATTTATTTGCATTTAATCAAGGTCTGAATCTGAATGGTTTAGACTAAGACCATTAGTATTTATTTTTTATTAAAATTTTAGCTCTTAATAGGTCTAAATAAGTCTTAAACATTCAGATCTGGAACCAAGTCTTAATATTATTTAAAAAGTATTTTTGTGTTTGATAATATTCATCACCACTCTATCTACAATAACCTGTCACCACCTCTACCACCACTACCATTTTCAACGATCACCCACCACCATCAACCACCACCAATCACCACCATCAACCACCAACACCAACACCAACATCAACACCAGCCACTTCTACCATTTCAACCATCATTGACAATCAATATTGCTATCAACTACTATTATCAGCCGCTACAAAGCCTACCACCTCTATTTGTCTAATTATATTCATTGCCACTGCTAACGCTAACACCAATTCCAATGCCACCATCATCATCAATCACTACCGATCAATTCTTCCAACTCATCTATCATAACTAGCACCACCTCTAACTATCACTAACACGTCATCAATCTCCACACATTCTTAAACCATCACTATCACCATTATCACCGTTATCGCCATCTCTGCCACCACTTCAACCAATACCATTACTACAATCTATCTCTACTAACAATAACGTCCCCAACTACCACCAACATATCATTAAACATCATGCATTTATTTTCCAGCCGTTACAATTAACACCTCCAATAACTAACATCAACCAACTTCACATCACAACCACCATCAACACTATCAATCACCACCATCATAACCGTCACTACAATACCAACCATATCTACATGACAACTATCACCACCAACATTACTAGTCACTAATATCAATCATTACCACCACCACGATCATTAGTACAAACCAACTCCACTATCACTAATAAATATAATTTTTTTATTCAATCAAAACATAATTTTGTTGTATTAAATTAGATATTTTTTAATATGTAACTAATTTTTTATTTGAATTATATTTTTTATTATATGTACAAAAGAATAAATTTTGTACATTTAGATGTTGAAAAACAAACAGTCTTAATCATTCAGTTTTCAGATATAAAGACAACATCTTAATCATTCCGATACATTCAGATTCAGACGTCTGAATCTTAATAAAAACAAATGCAGCCTAAATACCCTCTCCTAATTCAAACCAATATAGTATTCCATAGTTTTAAAAGTTGTGCACTTGTAGGTTCATAAACACTGGACAATACAACGGAGAAATTTATTCAAGAACTCATATGAAGATCAGATATCTCTCTGGACTAGAAAACTTTGAGCAGCACCCGAGTAGATTTATTCAACTTGCTTTCAACACTTACAGGTTTATTCATCTTGCTTTCAACAGCACCCGAGTAGAAGCTAATTGATTGCTTTGCCCATTCCTTGTTTCAAACTACACATGCAACATAATTAATTCATAAATTTTTGGAGGAACCAAGTCTAAAGGAAAAGTGTTTAAGCAAAATTTTTTTAGGAATACTTCCTATCAGATGGAACTATAATTTTAATGTAACAAATTAAAAAGACGATTCATTACATCATTTACTAATTCAGAATCATACTTTATATTAATAAGTAGTTGGCCAGTTATTTCTAATTTAATTTTACTATTTAAAACATTGAAAACAACAGAAAAGAAAATATTGTATACATATTGATGCTTATATTAGATTCCTCATGTGTCGTTTTGTG
Organism: Capsicum pubescens; assembly: GCA_030864215.1. NCBI lineage: Eukaryota > Viridiplantae > Streptophyta > Magnoliopsida > Solanales > Solanaceae > Capsicum > Capsicum pubescens. The sequence continues at coordinate 280,358,168 of CM061543.1, read as the reverse complement.
GTCCTGATTTCATTGGTATACATTTTCACAGGTGATTCAGTATCTTGATCAAACAAAACGCAATTGACTGACGAAGACTCATGTATTAAACCACCAGAATTAGACTTATGATCAGATAATGAGTTTACAACAACATTGAGATCAAGCATATATATTGTGCACCACCATATTATCCAACTCAACGAGAGTATTTAAATCGATTTGATTCAGTACACTTTATTGATTTTGTCTTGTATCTATTAGTGTTTGAACTCTCATTTCATTGAAGCATTTTTATAATGAAATATTTGGTGGAAAAGTTGAAGTTTTTATAAAAATAATGTAAAAGTTTAAATTGTTTTCCTCCAATTTTTTTTACTTGAATTCAACTAAAGAAATGATTTTTTTTTAAAAACTAAACTAAAGTATAATTTACCTCTAAAATTGAACGGAAGAACTATTTCATTAATAAAAGAGTGAACTACACATTTACTCAATAAAATGTTCTGGCATCATTGAAATAATTACTCCATCAATATTGAAATTTGATTTTACTTAATGCATGACACAATCATTAATTAGGAGCAATTTTGTAAAGTCACTCTATCAATGATTGTTTTATTGATGGGTGAGCTTTTCAAATTATGACAAGCAATAGCGAACGAAGAAGTACATAAATTAATTGAAACATCAATAATGGCTCGATATTGTGGACTTCACTTCATTTCTCTAAATTTTAATGCTCAAAATGAAAATTGGAGGTCTGAAATGAGCATTTTGATAATTGAAAATGTACAAATGCATGATAAACTCCAAAACTAGCAGACAGTTAGCTTCAAGGAGTAATTTAGCACATTTAGTAGTCGTTTGGTCATGAGTATTTTTTTCACTTTTTTCGAAAAATTATTTCACTTTACTGAAAAAAGTAAAAACTACAGTGTTTGGCCATGAAAATTTCAAATACAATTTAAAATTGTATTTTGGAAAAGTGAAAACAAGAAAAACTTGTTTTCACTTTTTTTCACTCCTACTTCCTTACAAAATTTCAAAAACAACTTTAATTTATATTCTTGGCCAAACACAATTCTAATTCCATTTTCTACTCCGAAAAATTATTATTTTATGGCCAAACGGGGCCTAATATAATTAAAGATTAAATATGTTTGATCGAATAATGAAAGGATGAAAATCACAATATTGCAATTACTCAGAACTAGTATTATTTTTCCTAATTACTCCCGACGAAGTCATGGGTTAGATAGAGAAATCCTCTCCCTTCTCTCTACTACTTCTCCATTTCCTACTGTAACTCTACCTTTCCTTTCAGCTTCAATTATTAACTCTAGCATGCAGATAGCTTCTACCAATCCCGCTGAACCTCAAGCAGGTGGAAACTTGTCCTACTTGGAAAAATTAATGGCCTCTCCCCATCTACAAACTGTAAATATCTCTATCCATAGGCTTCTAATAGACATGGAAGATGAAACCTCTCCAGAAAATGATGATCAAAACTTAATACCCCTTACGTCTGAGGATAAGAATCACATTTACAAGAGATGGCAGTTCTCTATAATAATCAAGCTTATTGGTCGAAAAATGAGGCATCAAATCCTTAAACAAAAGCTAACTAGTATCTGGAAATCATTAGAAGAACTCAATCTTGTTGACCTAAGAGAAGACTACTTCCTAATAAAATTCACAAAGGAACAAAACATGCTCTATGTGTTGCATGATAGACCATGGCTCGTCCTAAATAGCTATCTATCGGCACAGTGATGGAAACCAAAGTTTGTTGCCTTAAGGGAAAACGTCTCTTACACGACAATCTGGATTCGTCTTTCAAAATTGCTAGGTGAATTTTATGATTTAGATATCCTGCATAAGGTTGGACAAAAAGTGGCTCATTGTTGAAAATAGATACCTGTACATCTACCACATCTAGGGGGAGATATGCCCGACTGTGTGTCCAAGTACCGATGGAGCAACCCCTAGTTCATCATGTGTTTATTAGAACACATAAACAAGTTATACATTATAAGGGCTTCAAACTCTTGTGCATTACTTGTGGCAGGCTTGGACATCAACACAGGTTCTGTCCTCATGCCCAATTAATCCAGAAAGTATGCCAAACAAAGAAGGCAAATACACCCGCTCTAAATACAGATTCAGAATGGAAATTAGTGGAATTCAGGCAACAAACACGACGTCGTTCACCTAAATGGACAGAATCAAATACAACTACAAAGAGAGACACATGAAACAAAGGTAAGTCAACTGCTCACCCAACTGATCTACCAACGGTGGCTATTGGAACCCTAGGTAAGTTATACCTATCAAATTCTAATTCACATCCTTGCAAAAATCCTCCAATAGTATCTCAAGGTTGGCAGGTGGGCCCCTCAAATACTATAAATTCCTTATAACCTAATATTTCTAATAGCCCTTCACTAAAAAAAATATACTGATAACTCTTTGCAAAATAATAAAATAAAAAATATACATCACAATAATCTTATAAATGCTCAAAACTCTTTTAATGCCTTAATTAATGCAGATGAGAGTAAAATAGAGACTTTTGTACCCACTCACACACAGTTACTCTCAACTTTTTCTACCCCTCCATCACGTGTGGCTATTATGCAAGAGTTTCTTTACTCTTCTAGTAGTAGTATTAATGGTAAACCCAATTTCCAACCCTCTGACTTTCCAGCCGATGTCTCCTCTTTAATGCTTCAAAATCATGCTAATGATTACCCTTATAGGGTAAGTCCAACGACATCAATTGTGCAGCTAAATAGTGTACAAAATACTCTACCAGGTGTCATTCCTACTCCAAATATAAACTTCACTGCCTCCATAAATAACCATGGCTTAAATACCACTGATACATTATATAATGCCACTCCACAAAAACTTTTGCCCTTACACGAGGCTTCACATCCACCATACCCCTCTAGGTCCCTTTCACTAACTAATACGTCTTGTTTTCATGGAGAACTCTGCAGCGATGAAAAACTCTCTCCAGAATTGAGCAGTTTACCCATCCATGAACCCACAACCACCTCAACCACCCATCTCCTAGATAGAGATGGGCTTGATGGGTCATGCTCTAACCTTCAATCTCCACATCAACGGGGAACATGTTCTGATAATAATACAACACCCGACAGATTTAACGCAAATTATCATGGAAGGAATAAGGCTTGGTCTGGATGTATTCATGAGGCACCATTGGTCTGTGGTCCATCCTCTACTCCCTCGGCCTTTGAACACTCAGATGAAGTTCCCGTTTTACCCACAGCTACAACAAGGTCTGTCACCTTGGATTCAGTAGCACACAACTACACTGTCAATGAACCCCATGCATGTACCCTCATCTCCTCTAAATGCTACTTTCTAGGATCCACCACCACAGGGAAACCAAGAAGAGGAGCTAACTGTGGTGGAAGGGATGCATGCAACCAAAGCAGAATCAGTTCTACTGGGGCAGGTACGAATCTTTCTCCTAAAAGAATGGTCCGAAAAAAGATTCGTATAAATTATCCCCTAAATATGCATAAATGCTCTCTCCATATTTGACCAACACTGGACCCAGTAGTGGGGAGGTATGCGTTAGTCCTAAACCCTTCGTTGAGGGAGGCAGCTGAAACAGTTTTAACAACAATATTTTAAGTCACCATGAACTTCATAATTTGGAACTGTCGGGGATCTAGAAGACCTGACTTTAGAAGAAACTTTAGGGACCTACTAGACTACCATAGACCAGCCCTTGTAGTTTTGCTTGAAACTCACCGGGAAAACCACCAGATCATTCCTCAGGAGTTTCAATTCTCAAATGTTATAGCGATACCTAGAACAACTCGTGCAAGTGGAATTCTCATACTTTGGCATGAGCACATCCTCAGCATCACTGTTGTGGCACTGATACCATAAGAAATTCACTGTAAAATCTAGGTAATCCCTTCTACTATTGAATGACTTTTCTCAACAATTTATTAAATAATAATTTTACTGATCGGCAATGCTTATGGAACAATCTTAAAAGAGTAAATGGTTGTTATAAGGGACCTTAGGTCATAAGAGGCGACTTTAATAAAGTTTTATTCAGCTCTGCAAAATTTGGTGGGAATAATTTGAATAATAATAGAGCAAATAGGTTCTTACGTTGTACTAATTATTGAAAAATATTAGATTTGGGTTATGTGGAAGTAAATATACTTGGACAAACAAGCGTAAGGGAAGCCATACTATCCTGGAACGGCTAGATAGAATAACTTGTAATTATAAATGGTAAAATTTATTTTCAGAAGCCACAATCCACCATCTCCCAAGAATACAATCAGACCACACTCTTCTTTTATTCAAATTAAATAATGTACATCGCATTCCTAATAAACCTTTTCATTTTGAAAATATTTGAGCCTCACATCCAGATTTCCCTCAGGTCATTTCTTCTGCATGAGAGGCCTCCAATAATCTTCTTCTCCCTGCAATTGATTTGTTTAAATGAAACGTACAATTGTGGAACAGACATGTTGTTGGTAATATATTTACCAAAAAATGAAAGTTGTTAGCCTGAATCTAAGGCCTCCAAAGGACACCTCATTATCCGACTAGTGTTTTCCTCATAATTTAGAGAAAACCTTGCAAACCGACTATCAAAGTGTACTAGTTATGAAAGAAGACTTTTGGAAACTAAAATTTAGAATCCTATGGCTAAAAAATGGAGCTGCAAATATAATTTTTTTCCACATGTCTACTCTCCAACGGAGGAGTAGTAACCGTATCACTAGTCTTAGAGATGGTGTGGGAAATTGGTTAACTAATAAAGAGTTCACTAAAAGCCATATCATAGATTTCAACCACTCACTATACTCTACAGAATTAAGTTTATCGAAACCCAGTTTCTTAATAAGAAACCACCCCGTTGTCCCAGCTGAGACTGCATGCACCTTAGTAGCTCCCTTAAATCGTAAAAAAGTGGTGGATGCAATCTTCTTCTTCAACCCCTAAAAGCCCCAGGCTCGGATGACATACACCTTTTCTTCTATCAACAATACTTTAACTTAGTGAGCGATTTAGTTATAAATCTTTGCAATCAAATATTCACTAACTTCTCTATCCTTGAAGAAATAAATGAGACCTATTTTTGCCTAATCCCAAAGGTTTCCAGAGCTTTCTCTAGCTCAGTTTTTTGACCTATAAGTTTTTGTAACACTATTTATAAAATAATGACTAAAATCATAGTGAACAGAGTTAAGCCTTTACTACCTCAAATAATAGGTCCTACGCAGTCTAGCTTTTTCACCAGTAAACGCACTGCTGATAATGCTATTGTTGTCCAGGAACTCTTGCAGCACTTTAAACGAACTAAAGGTACGTCGGCTTACGCCCTCATGAAAATAGATCTAGAGAAAGCTTTTGACCTTTTAGAATAGTCTTCATTCATGAAACTTTACTGTACTTTAGATTCCCGGATAAACTAATACATTTAATTATGTCATGTGTTACTACAACTACTGTCTCAATTATTCTTAACGGGAATGCTTTGCCCTTCTTCAATCCAACCAGAGGAATCCGGCAAGGACATCCTTTGTCTCCATATATTTTTTATCCTTTGTATGGAAAGATTATCCGGAGTAATAGATGCACAAGTGAATACGGGCTTATGGTCACCTACAAAAACTTACCCATATGGTCCGCCAATATCCCATCAATTATTCGTAGATGATATTATCTTAACTAGTAAAATTACTGAAAACTCATGTCAAAACATAGCCTAAACTCTCTCCCAATTTAGCATCGCATCGGGAAAAAAAATAAATCTTGCCAAATCACGATTATTCTTTTCTTCAAACACTTCTGTTAGAAGCAAGGAATATGTTTTTTTCCCTATTTAGAATTGCTGAAGAAAGTACTTTTAGTCGATATCTAGGTTTTCCTATAACTACAACCAAGCCTGTCCTACGAGACTATCAATTCCTTCTAGAAAATTTCAAGCGTCATTTGGCGGACTGGAAAGGAAAGTTCTTAAATATTGCAGGTTGAGTGACACTTATCAAATCTGTCCTCAATAGCTTACCAAATCATATAATGTAAATTAATAAACTGCCTGCACAAGTCATTCAAAAATTAGAAAAAAGTGAACGAGACTTCTTGTGGGGAACGATAGAGTCCATTAAAAAAGTGAATCCTGTAAAATGGACTACTGTGACCATGCCCAAAAGATATGGGGGTCTAGGTATTCAAAACTTACTAAAGGATAATTACGCCTTACTAGCCTCTTTGTCTTGGAGGTTATTTCACTCCAAAGATTCCATCTGGGCATCCCTGTTAAGAAATAAATATTTCAAACTAACTCCCACCTCAACTTCCATATCAACAACCTGGAAAAACCTCTAAATAAGATGGAAACATTGCAAAAAAGGGCTTATATGGCACTCAATTAATGGGAATCATATTAATTTCTGGTATCTACCTTGGTTAGGACTGGGATCACCTCTAAGATCCTTCAAATATGGGACTTTACCTCAGTTCGAGGAATCCAAAGTTCTTTCTGACTACTGACCAAATAATACTTGGAAACTATCCACCATCTCTTTTAAAATTCCTGCTCCAATTTTTAACAAAATACAATCCCCTTATTTTCCTATATACACGAATACCTATGATCGAATTAAGTGGGGTCTCACTAACACCAAAAAGTTTGCGGTTTGTAGTTGTTATAACCAAATAACTATAGAGAATGTGCATACTATGGCTTCATGGGATTTTACTTGCATTTGAAAGCAAAATGTCGTTCCAAAAATCAAGCATTTTCTATGGTTGTTACTTCTTAATCGTCTTCCAACATCGGCACATGTACACTATATATCGTGTATGGAGTCACCAAATTGCAAGCGTTGTAACAACTCTGTGCCTAAAACTATATCACATATTTTCTCCTTCTGCCCGAAACTTGAGCACTTTTGGGAAAAATTATCATCAAATACTGGCTCTTTTCGCAGGCCCCTATTTCTGTTGGTTTTTTTATTATTTGGCTAAAACATGCCATTCAAAGGCACGACTACTGATCCCCCATGATACCTTTTAACACTCTAATTCCCTTCAGAGACACGACTACTGCTCTCTCATGATACCTTTTAACGCCCTAATTCCCTACTGCCTATGGGTTATTTGGACCAACCATAATAAATATATATTCGCAGGCCATCTTGAACCTCCATCACCAGCTCTCATACAAAACTTGGCTACCGAGTATTGGTTTTTAGTAGGTGGACCGAGGGACAATTGCAATCCTTTTACTCTGTATGTAAAATAAAATCCTCCAAAGAGCGGATGCCTAATGCTAAACACCGATGAATCCTTATCTTTCAACCAATAAATAGCTGGTTTGGGGGGTGTTTTTTAAAATAGTAGCAGGAAATGGGTAATGGGGTTCACTGCATACGCAATAGCGAAGGATATATTTCATCATGAACTACAGGCTTTTTTTAGGCTTGCAGTTGGCAGTAGAGTATAACCTTGGGCCACTAGAAATAAACATTGACGCGGAGCACCTAATTAATTTGCTTAGTAATGCAGAATATAATTCTAACAACTTTGTTTTATTGGTTGATTGCAGGTCCCTCTTCCGACGTCTGGCTAGTTTACCTCTTATCCATATCTACAGAGAGCAGAACAGACTTATGGATAGCTTAGCAAAAAGGGCCATTATTACTGCACTACTGTCCAGTTTTGATGTTATTTCTCCGGTTATGTTTAATACTAATTTTTGGATGCCTCCTCAACAATCTGTAAAATTTTGTGGGCTGATGAACGGGGAGACATTACTACTAGACGTGTTAAGGCCTGTGGAGTCTTGCTGCCTAGTGTCACTGTTAATATACCTACTGTTAACACTAGTTTGCCTACTACTACTATTAGTTTGCCTACTACTATTGTTGGATGGTCTGTAACTATTGCACAATGTGCAAATACTATGGTGGCAACGCCACCAAACTCCTCTATGTAGTGTTTTTGTAAGACCCCACAAAATCTAAGCTTAACTCAGTCCGTTAAAGCTTGAAAAGAAGTCCCAAACTTAGAAATTTCAGCTAAGTGTTTACACTTAGAATTTATTTTAGCTTTCGTAGGTTGGCGACTCTATTTCACGACCCTTATGACCTTAAAGTAATGATTTTTAGGTTGAATCATGATCAGAAATGTCAGTGTGTGTTCTCGGACAAGTTTTGAATTTTTTAAACTTTATTTGGATCACATTCGAAAGCTCAAACCAGTGGATCAACGCGATCTCGACGTGCTGCGTCGTCCATCGCGTCGATGAGTATTTTTCCCTAGCTCTCAGTGTGAATTCTAATGAACCGACACAGACTCGATGTGGCGCGTTAGCCATCGCATCGATGCCAACGATACGATGAGTCGATCTGCGCATCGCTAAACCAGTTTTCAGTAATTAAAAACAGCGTCCAGAGGGGTATTTGAGACATTTTCCCCACTTCGACCCAGCCCCTAAAACACAAAATTCAGCCCCCACAAAGTAAGTTACACTCTTTTCTCTCAAGTAGCTCTCAAGAACAAACCCTAGGAGATTTAATTTCAAGGCCAAGGCTCAAGATTTCCACCATCGTTCTTCAGGAATTTAGCAACCAAGGTATGTTAAGTATTCATCCAAGCGTTTTCTTCCACCCTTGGAGTTCAAGAAACCTTTTTGAAACTACAAGTTAAAGGGTTTAATGAAATTCATGATTTGATTTGACTATGTTCATGATTATTATGTTGATGGGGTTTTCTAATCCATGATTAGTTGCAAGATTCATGTGAAATCATTTATTATATGTGTAGTGTCATGTGAATTCATGCTAAAGCCTTGAGATTGTGAATTTGGTGTTGAAATTGTGATGCTCTCATGTTGTCTAGTGTTATGTGCATGTATTATGCCCTCCAAGTGTTTGATGAATTGTTCATATGAGTTGAATAATGAAATTATAACATGCTAACATGCATTCCCCGTTCATGTACAAGTTAATGCATTACAAGTGTTTGAGTAAATGTCTCTATGAATGAACTATGGACTAGTATATATTGTTATGACTTTTACGACTATGTTTTGCTCTACTTAATATGCTATCGAGTCCTGGGGGTATTTAGACCCGGCAATTTAGCTGTTTACCTAGAGCCAGTGTCAGTTACAGAATAATCTCAGTTATGTCACGATCAGTAGTACTCTCAGTCAGTTACAAGACTTAAGAAAAATTTAGTAGTACTCAGCAATCAGTCTCAGTTCAATATTTAGTTTAGAACATAGTAGTATTCAGTTCAGAACTCAGTAAACTCAGTCAGTTCACATAATTCAATCAGTAATCAGTTCAGTACTCAGAGAACTCAGAATCAGTCCAGCCCAGTTCAGTATGCAGTTCCAACCTCAGTAAACTCAGTCAGCTAACAGAACTCAGTAATATTCAGTTAGTTAATAAAATTCAGTAGTATTCTGTCAGTCAACGGAACTCAGCGAACTCAGTTCAGTTCAGTTAAACAGTACGATCAGTAATAGTTCAGTCATTCCTAGTACAGTCTAGAAATCAATTCAGTGTCTTTCGGTTAGAAGTAGGATTCAGCACCGAGTGAGCCTAGGGATGAGGGCTCACCCGTCAGCTAGGACTAGGTCCCTAGAAGCAATCCCTAAGTTTCAGAACTATGTAGCCAGCGTAGGTTATGAGATGTCACTCGTTAGATAGGACTGACATACTCAGGGATCACCTGCTAGTTTAGGACTGATCTCAGGGGTCACCCACTAGACTAGGACTGACCCCACAGCCAGTTGTCTTTACCCGTGACACGGTACTGACACCCTTTCAGCTGGGCTTACAGGTTGGACCCCCAATCTATTAAGAAAGGGGCATGTCGGTTAGATGATTAACTCTCACAGTCTCAGTTTCAGATTCAGTATCAGTATAAAACTCAGTTCAGTTCTACAAATTCAGGACTGTCAGACACAGTCACTCAGCTCAGTACGGAACTCAACATAGTTCCACAGAATTAAGACTGTCAGATACAGTCATTTAGTTATCAGTAATACAGTATTAGTAAACTCAAATATCAGTAAATCAGTAATTCAGAACTCAGTATCCAGTGTTATCACGTTCTCAGATTACAGTATACGTATTCATACATGTACTCTCATTCAGTTATATTCATGTCATTCAGTCAGTATTGCTCATGCGTATGAACCCATGCATTTCAGCCTACCTCATTTAGCATACCAGTACATTCAGAGTACTGACGCATACTTTTCTCTTGCACTATGATGTTTTATATCATAGGTTCAGATGCACGGGCTTCCGAGCACCCTTAGTCGTTCAGATCCTCAGCAGTCAGAGTTAGTGATGAGTTCTCATAGTTTGAGGACATGATTATTTTCTTCAGTATTTCGGTTTATCAGTACAAATTCAGTTGTTGGAGTTAGTTGGGGGCTTGTCCCTTCAACTCCATCTTTCAGGCAGTTTAGAGGCTTTTTCAGACTAGAGTATTTTCAGGCAGATGTTTCAGTTTTGGTATTGTTATACCGTATTAGTTTTATTTCAATATTGAACCTTATGGCATGTTTTCCGCCTAATTTCCGCATACTACAATATTATTATTCAGTTATTGCAGCAGGTACCAGTCATGGATTAGCTTGTTGTCTTTCGGGATTATGAGCACCATGTAGCGTCCGGGGTACAAACTCGGGGCGTTACAGTTTTTGGATATAATGCTAAATATAAGGGAAAAGAGTTAAATATGTCCCTAAACTTTGCAAAAATATTCAGATATACTCTCTGTTAAAAGTTTAGCTCACCAATGTCCTTGCCGTCTAAGTTTTGATCCATATATACCCAGTAGTCAAGTTTTGGGTCATATATACCCCTATTACCAAGTTTTGGGTCATATATACCTCTGTCGTCGTTAATTGCTTTGCTGGGATTTCTCAACTCCTTTTTCCTTTTTTTATCTTAAGAAATTATATTTGTCACATCACTTTTTATTTTCACATCACATATAATTAAATCCACCCCCTCTTCTACACATTAAACGTCTATCAAATGCTCTCATCTACCTCGCAATCTCTTTGGATTTTCTCTAATTTTTCGAAATTCCTTTGTTGTATTTTTCAGATTCTTGCATAACCCCAAAAATCATCAACTTAAAAATGAAAAAGGTCAAGAATACCCCATAAAAATTCAATGCACGATTGCGATAAAAAGCAAGAATTAAAGTACTTACCAACTGCAAATTATTTTAGTATTATATCAGTCAACTCTATTTTTTGCACTACTGTCAATTCCAACATCAAGTATAAGAAGAATAAGAAAAACCCAAGTAAAAAATTGAGATGTAGAAGTGTAAAAGAGACAGTCCATATAGAGACAGCAAAAGCAAGTTGTCAATTAAGAAGATATCTTTTATACGTATATATGTGTGTATTAGAGGAGCGGTTACAGAAGAATCTGAAAATACAACAAAGAAATTTCAAAAAATTAGAGAAAATTCAAAAAGATTGTGAGGTAGATGAGAGCATGTGACAGACGTTTAATGTGTAGAAGAAGGGGTGAATTTAATTATATATGATGTGACAATAAAAAAATGATGTGACAAATATAAATTCTTAAGAAAAAAAGGAAAAAATGGTTGAGAAATTCCTGCAAAGCAATTAACAACGACAGAGGTATATATGATCAAAAACTTGGCAATAGGGGTATATATGACCCAAAACTTGACTACAGGGATATATATGAACCAAAACTTGGACGACAAGGGCATTAATGAGCTAAACTTTTAACGAAGGATATATCTAAACATTTTTGCAAAGTTTAGGGGCATATTTGACCCTTTTCCCATAACTATCCTATATTACCAAAAAAATAATAATTATATTTCCTTTATTATTTTTTCCAATGCGGAAAGAACTTTAAACCAAATTTTTAGATAGTAACAACCTAACAAACGAGAAAACTAGTGTTGTTTTTACTCATTCCTCCCCCTCATTTGACGCCATTATTTCCGAAACAAATGATCTACACGTGCACAGCTCAACTAACCTCTTATGGCCGTCGATCTTCCTCCAACCTCTAACCAAATCAACGCTTATAATCAGTCCACGTCATCGATCCGCGCCAATCTCCTTCTCCAATCAGAACAAATCTCAATTGCCTATAAATACCAAACCCACACCCATACTTTTCCATCAATAGAAAAATTTCCCTTTCCATCTTTCTCGAATCTTCGCTTAATTTCTACACTATTCATGGCTCCAAAGGCAGAAAAGAAGCCCGCCGAGAAGACTCCGGCATCGGAAAAACCATCCGATGACAAACCTCCGGCGGAGAAGAAGCCAAAAGCTGGAAAGAAGCTTCCGCCGAAGGATGTCGGCCCCGGCATCGGAGAAAAGAAAAAGAGGAAGGTGAAGAAGAGTTCCGAAACGTACAAGATATATATATTCAAAGTGCTGAAACAAGTGCATCCTGATATTGGTATTTCAAGCAAAGCGATGGGGATAATGAACAGTTTTATTAATGATATATTTGAGAAATTGGCGCAGGAATCATCTAAACTTGCGAGGTATAATAAGAAACCTACGATTACATCTAGGGAAATTCAGACTGCTGTTAGATTGGTCTTGCCTGGTGAATTGGCTAAACATGCTGTTTCTGAAGGGACTAAAGCTGTTACCAAGTTTACAAGCTCTTAAATTTGGTTTGTTGGGTTATTTTGAGAATTGGTTATTAGGGTTTGGTGGTGTTAGAATTGATAATTTTTTTTTTTGATGGGATAATGTAAAATAGAATGTTGTTCCTAATCAATGAATCAACTTTTACCATATTGTAATTTGGTCTCTCCTTGTTGATTGCTGACAGTATACATTGAAATATTATTTAATTTCATGGGTGTTTTGGTATTGCTATATACTATGGTTATGTTTTCTTTTTGTTGCAAAACTGATGTGTATGTGTGGAGTATTGACACCTTGTTGAATTATAGTTCAACTGATTGGGCATTTGTTCCACAATTACGTACAACCTGTGTATATGATGTGCGCTTATTCCAATAACCATTTTATTGCATTCTTTGGGTAAAATTCTCTGATAAATTCTTTTGAATATATTGAAAGGATTTGTATAGATTGCCTCATCTTTTTTTTTTTTTGTATGGAAGTATAGTTGATTTCTTGATTTGGTGAAGTAATCCATGTATGGTGTTACTATGCTTCAACTTGAGCATGATTTTAGCTTGCTGATGGATGGGATGGTGTTCATTTCACATACTATTTACCTTGTGTGCAATTAAGTCGGTCACTTTATTGCAACATCATCCTCTTGACTTGTGATGCAATTATTCTTTACTTACAAAGCAATTTCTCAATTTGCATTCATTCTTTGTGCACCAATTGTTCCAATTATTTTACTTGGTTATAAACAGTCTGGGTTATAAACAGTCTTTCAATTTGAGAGTACTGGTCTTACCATCATCAAGTTATTACTATTAGTATAATCATTTTGAAGTATGTGTCAAATTAAGGCTTGAGAAACAAAGACCTGGTAGTATTGTTGGGTGATCTCATGAGTTTCTCCTAGTCTCGGTGAGTGCGTGGCAGAAGTGGCAACGATAGCCGCAGGGACAGGGACCACCATTGAGGACCATGCGGCATACGTCAGTATTGTAGACTGAGGACTGGAAGAAGATCCTCAATGCCATGAGCAAATTGGCATTTGTCTCTATATCGGTGGGGGTTTCTATAGGGGTGTGCCCCGGTTTCTTGCCATTTGTTGCATAGCTCCATCTTGAACATGTGCTGATTGTACACCTCTAATTCAAGTGGTTTCTCTTACTTCCTAGAATCTCCTTTCACATACACCCTTTGCTGCATCAATGGAAAAACATTTGTTAGGCAGTGAACAAATTTGTGTTTGGTGGGTGCTCTGCTCTCTGCACTTTCTTCCGGTGTGTCTAGTTGTTGTAATAACATTGAAGGAAAAGGAAAAAACACACATCTTAAGGTAAGCTCTTGTTTGAATTCACTTTGATAATAAACTTGAACTAGCCAGGATCAAGTTATAGACTAGCTTTGTAAGTTAACAATGCTTTATATTTCGTGATGGTCATGGTGCTTTAGTAAATTGTTATTTGTACATGTCCACTTGCTCTTGTTCTATGAAATAAAATCTGATTTGTCATGCTGTTATGTGGTAAATTTATGATCTTCTCTCTCTCTCTAGTTGTCAAAGATGGATATTTCCTTGATTGCAAATGCTATCTAATCAACTTACTTATTGTTAGTCTCAATGCATGGGTTAACATTTACATAGTAGATGTGGAATTAATAGCGGTGAGGGTTTTGTTCTGGTAGTTTGCTGAATTAAGGCAAAAGAGTTGCAATTCATGCTTTTGATTTTTAATAGACCTTTTTAAAGAAGTTTTTATATATCTATCCAAAAGATGTTTTTATATATCTATCAACCCTTGAAAACAGCCTCTTGTATAAATGCAAGGCAAGGCTGCGTTCAATTGACCCTTGTGGTTGGGCCCTTCCCCGACCCACATAGGCCCTTTCCCGACCCACATAGCGGGAGCCTTAGTGCACCGGGCTGCCTATTTTTTCTAGAAAATCCAAATACAATTTGATTAACTGAATTTCTAGCTCTATGTTGAACCAAGACTGGTCGAACTTGAATTGTACAAATTTCAATCAAGCATTAAAACAAGTAACTTGCGGAACCAAGCCTGCAATATGGAGCACAAAATCATTGAAGTGGAGAAACTTAACTAATTTATCTTAAGAGTGATCAATTATCTTTTCCTTGTTGTTTTGCGGAGTAGTGTCTCCAATAATCATTGATGCTTGCATAAATGTGTTGGTGAATTTTTGAGACAAAAACACTTGTTGGTTTCCTTACATCTGTCCTAGTCTTGGACACTAGGACACAGTTACTTGGTACTTGTTGCTAGTGGGAGGTGGCAGGAATCACGTAGAATTAGTCGAGGTGCGTGTAAGCTGATCAAGACACAACAATTATTAAAAAAAAGTTGGTGAAATTTGGAGTACCGAGTAGTCTGGCTGTGGAAAAAAGATTTGAGGAATCTAGATTGGAAGTGTATGTTAGTGTATTCATATATGGAGATGCTTGGTGCCCGTGTCTATTAGACTTTGTCATCTGCAATATAGTGCATGGTTGCTCTTTCTTGAGCTCTGTGATTGTGTATTACTTACAAAATCATATCATCCTGTGAAAATTACTGGGTATGGTTGTCATCAGATTTGTATCCAGAGTGCTTACTTAGAGCCTGTGGTCTTCTTTGTAAGAAGAGGAGCTGACTTTTTCTTGAAGCTTCATTTACAGTAGGAATTTTATGTGCTAACTTCTGAAATTCTCTTCTGCTACAATCCAAGCTTTGCTCTACTTTTCTTCTGTCTCCTCTTTTGATTGGAAAAGGTGCCTTGAGGAAACTGTTTTAAAGGTACTTATGAATCATGACCGTTATATATGCTCTCGTGAGTCCTATTGCTCCTAGTATGCTAACTCTGGCTGTTATGGACTATAACTATTTCATGTGTTCCAACAGTTTAACCTTATGAAAGCTATAAGGTGAACAATCATGTAGACATCTGACCTCTGAACTTAAATGAGTCTAGCTTTTGTATTTTGGCATGACTATTGCATATTGGCTATTGCCAGACTAAAGGGTGGGGTTTCTAGTTTTCGTTTTTGGTGTTGTATCAGCATCATAGTTATTCAAAGACATTGGTATTGCAGATTCGTGTCTGTAGTCTTAGGTGGATATTTTTTTTGGGAGTGCAAGAATCCTTTCTGATCCATCTCAATTTCTTACGAGACTGGTGCATTTGTTGATAGGACTTCCATCTTGCGCCCAATTTTAGTTTCTTCATTAACTTATGTGGTGGAAGATTCCTTTTGTTACTAGGAATTCGCCAGATTTCGCTTGTATTATAATTGCATTCTTGGTCTAAACTTTTATATTCTAAATTTTCTAATTTAACATCAGTGCCGTATCAACTCCAGTTGTGATGCAAGTTCTTTCTTATTTAGGGAACTTTGCAGAAGTATTTCCTTTATGTTTCCTTGTTATGTTGGTTATCCTATGTATGCTATTGTCATCCTTTCCATTCTCACATTAATTTGTTCAATCATATATATACACAATATTAATTTCTGTTCTCTTATCTATATATGCTTTCTTCTTTTGAAGTAACCGACATTATTGTTCGGATTATGACTGGATAAAGATGAATTCCTGAAAAGGAAATTGGTTTCTGCCAAGGCCGATTTGCTACACGTATCCAGTTCTGTTGACAATGATTTATAGACTAAAAAATAAACTGCTGTCAGTGTGCGCCCTCGTCTCTGCTGCATATTCTGCTTATTTTCAACCTCTTGGTGTTCCTTTTGGTTTCTTTCAAGAGTCATCCATTTGTCTCTTCGAGAATTTTCTTATCTTTGACTTCCAAATTGAGATATAGTTTTGGCCGTTCAGTACAAGCTTCATCCCTCTTCAGCTTGATTGTTACAATGAGACAGCTCAAGTTTCGTCATCTTATAATCCCAGAACTGTATTTGTTACATCCTCCAACATTTATAACTATACCGATCAAATCCAATTCATTGGATATCTTATTTCTAAATACAACTTCCCTTTTGTTTTGCATTCTGCAATTTTTTTGTACCTGCATCAATCTTATGCTGATGTGCATCCGGCTTTTATTACCATAGCTAACCAGAGAAATTTTGAATGGCCTCTCCCATGATCATACTGCAGTGTTTTCAGAATCTTATTTTGACCCTCCAACCATGGAAAGAGGAGAACGATATTGTGCAGTGTCCGGAAGCTGGAGTTTCCTAATTTTCGAGTAATAGAAATATCTAATTGGGCCTGTAGGAAAGAAGCTTTAAAAGGTATTATTATCAGATTTAGTTAGGGGTATTGAATAATTATAAATATGTAAGAAATAGCTGCACTTCTTTCTTTTGTCTCCCTCTTGTGGAAGAGAAAAAACTTGTGAAAGGACTAATAAGAGATGGAGAGGTTGCGGAGGCGGTAAAGGTGGAGGCTCTGATAAAGTACTGGTAAGCTTCCTGGGTTGGGATTTGACTTGTAGCTTTTGCTTCTCTCCTTTCAATCTTTTTTTTTTTTTTTGCTCTAGCTGTGGGTAAGGATGAATCGGTGCATGTTTGCCATGGTCCAAAATTTGGGATCATGATGACACCTACCCTAATCTATTCTGATAGTTTACTTTTACACATGATTAGAAATTTAAGTAAAGCAGAAAATAAGGTAATTAAGACAACGAATAATCTAGAACCAGTATTTATATTCACAAAATGAAACAGTATATATCTCAAGTCATCCTACAATTCAGTGTCAGTACAAGAGCTTTCTAATGCAAGAAATGTCAAAACTGAAATATAAAACTGTTTGTGAAATAAATAGGACAAATAAAGATTGAAGAAATTGGATCAAGTCTCTGGACTCCGAATGCAATGAACTCACTACAGCTTCGAATAAAGCACTACTCTGCGAGATCAGGAGCCACATCAGAGACTGGTACCGGGATCTGCATCGGAAAAGATACAGAAGAGTAGAGTGAGTATAAACCACTAGTGCTTAGTAGACAAGCTTCGAATAAAGCAATACTCTACGAGATCACAACTCTGCGAGATCAAGAACCGCACTGGAGACTGGTATCAGGATCTGCATCTGAAAAAATGCACAAGAGTAGAGTGAGTACGAACCACTAGTATTCAGAGAAAAGATGCAGAAGAGTAGAGTGAGTACGAACCACTAGTACTTAGTAGGTATCATAGGCAGACTGAGCTTAAGAAGTTATTATATTGTAGAAACAATGTTAAAGTAACCCTATACGCAGAAAAAAATCAGTAGTTCAACATCAATATAATAACAAAGTGAAATATGGGACAATAGAATATGAGATGCAATACATTGCAATGACCAATGATTCTACACCCTCTCCATAGTTGCATATTGTGAGGTGGACCCATGGTAGACTTTCAGGTCTATAGACCTGCCTGGAATAATTTCTCATTGGGCATGCAAGTGAATCCGTCCAGAACAATTTCCCTCAGACGTTATCATTCTATGGGCTAGAGTTAACAATATTTTTTGTTTTTGATTTCTTATGTTCTGTTTTGATGGGATGATGTAAAATACAATGATGTTCCTAAATCCTGATCAATGAATCATCTTTTACCATATTGTAAGTTGGTCTCTCCTTGTTGATTGTTGGCAGTACACCTTGAGATATTGCTTTAGTTTATCTGCTTATGTGGATCTCTTAATTGCATCTTTTTGAAAAAAATATTTCAAGGCTGTTTTGGGATTGTTATATACTATGGTCATGTATTCTATCTGTTGCAAGACAGAGATGCAAGTTTAGAGTATTGGCACCTTATTTGTGTTAAACT
The DNA here is from genome assembly GCA_030864215.1 of Capsicum pubescens. Classification (NCBI taxonomy): domain Eukaryota; kingdom Viridiplantae; phylum Streptophyta; class Magnoliopsida; order Solanales; family Solanaceae; genus Capsicum; species Capsicum pubescens. Next base: position 280,339,716 of record CM061543.1, on the reverse strand, counting down.
ACAGTTCAACTGGTTGGGCGTTTGTCTTGTAATTCTGTACTGTTACCTGTGTATTACTACATATGCTAATATAGAACCATTTTATTCCTTTTTGGTTAGGAATTATCTGATAAGTTCGTTTGAATAAGGATTCATATGGTTTGCCGAAACTAATTTCGTATTGAAGTGGAGTTGATTTCTTGATTCGGTGAAGTAATCTGTTTATGGTGTTACTATGCTTCAACTTGAGCATGATTTTAACTTGTGACATCGCTGATATAGGGTTTTTTGATGACAGTACTGACTGGCTAACTATTGTTGTATTATCTTGCATTATGGATTTTGAGTTAAAGGAGCAGCCAGTTCTCTCTTAGCGTTAGCCAGAAGTCAAATATGTTAGATTCTCTGTATTTCTGGAGCAATGAAGTGAGAAAATGAAATGGAAGGAATTTCCAAAACAAGAACGTATAAGAAAAGAAATATGGTTGGAACAAATCATCACTAAAGAAAAGAAATTTGTTTGGTACTTAGGAATCATGACTGTCATAAGGTGAACAATCATGTAAGACATTTGACCTTTGAATGTGAATGCGTCTAGCTTTTGTTTTTTTGGCATGACTCTTGAATATTGGCTATTGCCATACTGAAGGGTTGAGTTTCCAGTGTTTCTCGTTGGTGTTCTATCATCATAGTTATTCAATGACATTGGTATTGCTGATTTGTGTCTCTAGTCTTAGGTGGATATTTTCTTAAGAGTGCAAGGTTCCTCTTTCTGCTTCATCTCAATTTCTTATGAGACTCGGTGCATTTACTGATAGGACTTTTATCTTGCATCCAGTATTAGTTCTCTTCATCAACTTATGTCGTGGAATATTCCTTTTGTTACTAAGAATTTGTCATATTCTTAGTAACAATATAAAGAACTTGGTTTAAAGTTCTTTCCACTTGTCATCTGCAATATTATGGAGCATAGTTACACTTGGGCTCTGGGATTGTTTATTACTTACTACAAAAAATCATATCATCCTGTGAACTACTGCATAGCATTGTCATGAGATTTGTATCCAGAGTGCTTACTTAGAGTCCGCGGTCTTCTTTGTAAGAAGAGCATCTGACTTTTTTTTGAAGCTGCATCTACATTAGGCATTTTATCTGAAAACTTCTGGAATTCTCTTCTGCTACAATCCAACCTTCGCTCTACTTGTCTTCTGTTTCCTCATTGGAAAAGGTGCCTTGAGGAAACTGGTTTTAGGCGCTTGTGAATCACGACTGACTGTCATATATGCCCGTGTGAGTTCCACTTCTCCTAATATGCTAACTTTGGGTGTTCAATAACAACATACCCAGTGTATTCCCACAAAAAGGGGTCTGGGGAATGCTAACTCTGGGTGTTCTGGAGTTTTAATTATTTTATGTGTTCCAATGTTATAACCTTCTGAAAGCTATAAGGTGAACAATCATGTAGTTGTTTGACCTCTGAATGTGAATCATCATCATCAACAATAACAACAACATACCCAATGTATTATCACAAAGAGGGGTCTGGGGAATGTAAAGTGTACGCAATTCATATCACTAACTTAGATGAAGTAGAGATGCCTTTCGTTAGATCCCCGGCTCAGGACAAATAACAATATAGCAAAAAAAATCCATAAAAACTAACAACAAAATGAGATAACACACTAGTAGATAGTAAACAAAAAAAGACACCTACAAAGTAATACTATAAACTATCTATCCGCAATCACAAACATCTCAAAACACCACGAAGAAGAAACTATAAGACACATGCATAACACTATGACTATAGGCACAACAACAAACAAAGCACACACACTCCTACCCGCTAACCTTCTGCCCTAATTCGCGTCCTCCACACCTTCCTATCAGGGGTCATGTCCTCCTTAAGCTATAACTGCTCCATGTCATGCCTAATCACCTCCCTCCAATATCTCTTCGGCCTAGCTCTACCCTACCATTCATAGCCAACCTCTCACACCTTCGTACTGGGGCATCCGCGCACCTCCTCATCACATGCCCAAACTCTCTCAGCTTCACTTTTTGCATCTTGTCTTCCAGCGAATCTACTCCAATCTTATTTCGAGTAGTCTCATTTTTAACCCTATCTCTTCTAGCAAGTCCACACATCCATCTCAATATCCTCATCTCCGTCACCTTCAAGTTTTGGATGTGACAGTTCTCAACTGGCCAATACTCCGATCTATACAACATAGCTGGTTGGACCTCCACTCTGTAGAACTCACCTTTAAGTTTAGGAGGCACCTTCTTATCACACAAATGTGGGAGATGTGGGACCTCTGAATGTGAATGTGTCTAGCTTTTGTTTTTTTGGCATAACTGTTGAATATTGGCTATTGCCCAACTGAAGGGTGTAGTTTCCAGTGTTCTTCATGGTTGTTGTATCGTCATTATAGTTATTCAATGACATTGGTATTGCTGATTTGTGTCTCTAGTCTTAGGTGGATATTTTATTAAGAGTGCAAGGTTCCTCTTTCTGCTTCATCTCAATTTCTTATGAGACTCGGTGCATTTACTGATAGGACTTTTATCTTGCATCCAGTATTAGTTCTCTTCATCAACTTATGTCGTGGAAATTCCTTTTTGTTACTGGGAATTTATCACATTCCCCTTGAATTGTCGGTCTAAAAATATATATTCTAAATTTTCTGACTTCTTGTCAGAGCGGACAGTGCCTTATCAACTCGTCATGGTGTAAGTACTTTCTTAGTTGGGAAACTCGTATTTCCTGTATGTTTCTTTGTTATGTTGGTTATTCTGCGTATTCTATTGTCATCCATTCCATTCTCACATCAACTTGTTCAATCATATATATACACAATGATAATTTCTGTTTTCTTCTTCTTTTTAAGTACTGAGGTTATTGTTCAAAACATAACTGGATAATGATGACTATTGCCACACAAATCCAGTTCTGTTGGCAATGATTTATAGACTAAAATAAACTGTTGCTACTGATGCAGTTTTGTTTGCTGCATATTCTGCTTATTTTCAACCTCTTGAGGTTCCTTTTGTTTCTTTCAAGAGTCGTTTCTCTGAGAATTTTCTATTTTTTGACTTCCAATATGTGTAGTATTTGACCTTTCGGTACAAGCTTCGTTCTTCTTCAGCTTGATCGTTGCAACTTGCAACGAGTCAGCTCAAGTTTCATCCTAGTAACTGTGTTTGTTACCTCCTCCGATCAGTGGCGGAGCCAGCATCTTAATTGAGGGGTTCAAAATCGAAAAATGTGAACGAAATAATTAGTCGAAGGGGTTCAGCGTTAACTATATATACATGAAAAATAATTTTAAGCTTGTATACATAGTATAATTTTTCGCCGAAGGGGGTTCGGATGAACCCCTCACTATGAGCTGGATCCGCCACTGCCTCCAACATCCATAAATATACCAATCAAATTCAATTCATTGGATTATCTTACTTTGAAATACAATTACTTTCCTTTTGTTTTGAGTTCTGCAGTTTTTATTCCCTGCAACAAACTTATGCTGATGTGCATTGGGGCTTTTCAGAATAACCAGAGTTCTAGATGACGTCTCCCATGACTATATTGCAGTGTTTACAGAATTTTATTTTCACCCTCCAACCATAGAAAGAAGAGAGATATTATGCGGTGTTTTCTGCTGTAAATGCAAGCAACCCTGGAGCTGGAGTTCCTAATTTCGAGTCATAGAAATATCTAATTCGGGCTTGTAGGAAAGAAGTTTAAAAAGGTGGTGGAGATGAAAATCCTGCAATGGATGTGTGAGTTTACTAGGAAAGATAGGATTAGAAATGAGGTTATTCGATATAAGGTATGAGTGATTTGGATGAAAGTCAAGATGTGGAAAGCGAGGTTGAGATGGTTCGGCATTTGATGAGGAGGTGCACGGATGTCCCAGTATAGAGGTGTGAGAGGTTGACTAGGGATGGTTTCAAGCGAGGTCGAGGTAGATTGAAGAAATATTGAAGGGAGGTGATTAGACATGATATGAAGCAACTTCAGCTTATAGATATGAAGGTGTGGATAATGTGAATAAGGGTAGAAAGATTGTAGGGAGGATTGCGTCTTTACTAGTAAGCAGGAAGACTTTGTTTTGTTATCCGTGCTAGTGGCCATAGTGCTAGTCTTATTTCAGAGTGTGGTATCGTTTATCGTATTACTTAGTGACAGTCTTGTTTATGTTATTATTTGATATGTTAAATACCTATTGTTTCTTGTTCCTTTACTATATTTTTTAGATTGTTTTTGCTTTGAGCCGTGGGTCTATAAAAAATAATCTCTTTATCTCACCTCTGAGATAGTGATATGGATTGTGTATATTTATCCTTTTCAGATCTTAATTTGTGTGAATATGCTGGGTATGCTGTTGTTTTGAATAATTAATATATAATAATAAAAGAGTGTGTATTTATCTTTTTTTTCCCCCTCAAATTATTGATATCTTTTTTTAAGTTTTTCCTATTTTGAGACTTATTAGAAAATCTAAAAATTATTTTAATTACATTCTCTTATTCTCAATTAATTTTTTAACTTAGATAATCAAAAGTCATTATCATTAATTTAGTAATCATTAATCATTTATAATATAATAAAATAATATTATATAAATATATAAGAAATAGTTGCGCTTCTTTTTTCTTTTGTCTCCCTCTTGTGGAAGAGAAACAACTTGGGAGAGGACTAATAAGAGACGGAGAAGTTACGAAGGAGGTGAATGTGAAGGTTTTGATAAATATATAATTTCAATGAAAAATAGTTGCATGTTTTAGCAAAATTTATGAAAGAAAAAGATAAATATTTTTAAAGTAAAATAATAAATTTGTGACAAAAAAATTACTAAATTTCAGTTAATAAAAAGTTAAATGTGTTTTGATGTAAAAATAGATAGTTATTTATTGAACTTAGGTAAGAAAACAAAATATACAAAGTGAAATTAGTAGTAAATTTAGCTGCTAGCACTTGTATTCCAATTCTTTGGGGTTTTTCCAGTAGGATAGACCAACAGTGAATTTTAATAACTAGTTGAATGGAACAAAGAATATACAAAGAATGCTATGTATATGTTGACTATGTTATTTATATTAATAAGGAGAGAGAGGAAAACAATTTAAAAAGTGGGAGAGAGTATAATTACTTTCAAAAGAATTGATATTTATGTTATTTATACTTAATACTAATTAGTCAAAAACAGCCAAGCTTAGTGCAAAATGCTAACATGAAGGTTTGGACTTTGAACCCACGAACTAGAACATTCATTTGAACCTCCTTATCGCTACTCCATAGCATCTACTTGTTTAATGTAAGTTTGATTTATTTATTATAGCAAATTTTATAATATTTTGTTTATATAAACAATAAATTTTTGAATGAAGTGAGTTCATATGAACCTACTTCGTACCACGTGGGTCCGCCTCTATTAATAAGCCTCTTTGGCTGGCATGATTTGTAGCTGGTGTTTTTCTCCTTTCAATTTTTTTTTCTGCTCTAGCTGTGGGTAATGAAGAGCCGGTGCGTATTTATCACGATCCAAAATTTAGGATCATGATGACATCCATCATAATCCATTCTGATAGGTAAGTGAACTCTTACACATAATTATAAATTTTAATAAAATAGAAAATAAAGTAATTAAGACAACGAATGATCCAAACTCAGCATTTACATTCACAAAATGAAACAAGTATATATGTCAAGTTATCCTACAAGTCCGTGTTATGTGTAAAGGTACTTTCTAATGTAAGAAATGTCAAAAATGAAATACAAAATTATTTATGAATTAAATAGGACAAATAAGGATTGAAGAAATTGGATCGTCTCTACACTCCGAATGTAATGAACTCATGTTAAGTACTTAGTTTTGATGATTGACAAATTCATAGTTTGGGACCTGTTTCCTGAAGTTTTTGTTGTGATGACAAAGGCTTCTGCGCATTAGGAAACAAGTTGGGCTCACCTATTGCTGCCACAGTCAACAGTCAAGCTGACACAAGGTACAAAAGCTAGTGAAAAGCTGTTTGCCATCTTTTTGCCTCAACCAGATTGCTCTTAGGTTTTCTTATGTCTCAATATATAATGCTCATCTTCCTCACCAAGAAAATCAACACTTCTGTATACTCACAATTAAATATCTTTTCGATGTGCTTCAGTGCTGCATCAAAGGATGAAACTGTAATATGAACCTGTTATTCATCGAGTTGTATCTTTACTTCCTTGTTATAGCTGAGTCTTTGTAATATTGTTCTTAAATGATTGTCTACAGTAGCTTATGATTGTAGTAGGTGTTGTGGTGTAAGCATCTTTGTAATCATCTAGAGTTAGGTGATTGTGTCAAGCTAGAGTTAGCTTGTGAAATCCAGTTAGAGTTAGCTGGAGGTGAAAGCAGTAGAGTTACTGCTTGGGTTTTCTTGTAATAGAGTTATTGCTAAGAAACAAAGGATCAGGAGGTTAATCCTTAGAGTCTGTATTTAAGAAGTTGCTTGAATATATTGGAGCTTAGAAATCCTAGAAGTGTGTAGTGATTTTTCTCCCTTGAGTAAGGAGTTTTCACGTAAAAATCCTATGTCTTTATTTTACTGTATTCCTGCAGTTCTTACTTTATTTATCTCCTAGTTCTTGTTGCGTGAGTGAATCTGGGAGCAGTTTCCTGAGTCCAGGAGGAACCCACCCCAACCCTTCATTTGGTATCAGAGCAGGCCTTCCTTACAAAGGCTAACAACTTTGGAAGGATCTTGAGCAAAAGAAATGGCAGCTCCTGCTAATTTAGAAGAAGGTCAGTCTACCACCAGACCCCCAAGGTTTAATGGTGAATATTATGGTTGGTAGAAAACAAGAATGCACGACTTCATCATGATGGAGGATTGTGAGCTTTGGGACGTTATAGAAGATAGTCCTTTTGTTCCCACCACATCAGAGAAAGTTGGAGATGTGATCACACAAGTTTCTAAGACTAAAAATAAGATGGATGATGCAAACAGAAAGAAGATAGAAACGAATTAGGGAAAAGGCATCATTTCCACCCCATACTATACAAAAAAAGTCTAAGCCACACCTAAATTATATAAGTGACCTATTACACACCTTAACTATATAAAAGTGATATTATTACCTCCCCGCGACCCCCATTCTAAGGCGCGTGTGTTACACTTATTTTAGGCCCGTCCAGCCTATTAAATAACAAAAGTAAACGGCTAAAAACATTAAGGGAAAAGGCATCGTTTCCACCCCAAACTATAGTCGAAAAATTGAATCCACACCTAAACTATATAAGTGACCTATTACACACCTTAACTATAAAAAAGTGATACTTTTTACTGACATGGCAACGCGTGTAAAATACTACACCACATGCAAGTGGTGGTAGCCTGACAGGGTGTAAATAGTTTCACTTTTTTATAATTTAGGTGTGTAATAGGTCACTAGTATAGTTTAGGTGTGGCTTCGACTTTTCAGGTATAGTTTGGGGTGGAAACGATGTCTTTTTCCAAAGAATTATAAAGAAAAGAAGATACTAGTGTGTGACATTGGTCTTGATGAGTATAATAGGATCTCAGCCGGCCAAACTGCAAACGAAATCAAGGACTGTCTTCAGACAACTCATAAAGAAACCACTTAGGTGAAGCAGTCCAAGGTAGACATATTGACTCATCAATACCAGACCTTCACAACGCAGGAAGGAGAATCCATTCAAGAAATGCACTCAAGGTTCACTGCACTCACCAATGAGCTTTACTGTCTTGGTAAAGTTGTCCCTGCAAACAAACAAGTGAGGCAATTCTTAAGCATTCTGCCAAATAAGTGGAAAGCAATGTTGATGCTATAACTGAAGCCATAGATCTGAACAAGATGGCCATGGATGAGCTCATAGGTAATCTGAATGAGATGTTAAAAAAGTTTGGGAAATTAGGGACTGAGCCCAAGGCTGAGAAGAACCTAGTTCTCAATGCTGCTAAAAAGACTACTTGTGATGAATATGAGAAGACAACATATATTGCAAAAAGAGTTCTCAAAGCTTTGGAAAAATCAAGGGCTATTTCTAGGAGAGAAGAGCCTAGCAAGCGTGTTGAAGAGGGTAATACAAGTGACACATATTATAAATGTGGCAAGTTTGGTCACTATATCAAGGATTTACCAATGAATAAGATTGACTACAAGGTTTATACTAGGCAAACAGATGGAAAGGGAAAAGGCAAAGATAAGATTTCGATGAAGCATAGCAAGAAGGTTAAAGCTGATAAAATTGTCAATCAAGTGTTGTCATCCTGTTGGGGTGACTTTTCTAGTGATTCAGATGATTCTGAACAACAAGGAGATGCTTCCACAGTTGTAATAAAAGATGAAGTATCAGTATTTGACTCACTTTTTGCCCTGACGGCAGACACTGAGACTAATGAAGATAACCTAGTGACTCTACATGACATCAAGGAAAACCTGAAGGACTAATCTCGCAGTAAACTAAAATCTCTTGCGTTGGTACTGATTAATTCACTGGATGATCTTGCTAAAGGCAAAGAATATCTGAGGGAAGCCTTAGAGAATTGTAAAGAAGAAGTGGTAGAATTGAGTGTCCAAATAGCTGAACTCAAAAAGAAGAAGGTAAAGCTAAGAAAAAATCTATCAAAATGTGAAGAAGAAATAGTGGAGCTAGGTGTGCAAGTGGATGAGCATCAAGCATCAAGCATCGTGTAATACTCTCTTCTGTGAGAATAATATTCTGAACAAAAGATTAGATGAACTTACCAAGAGGAATCGCAAGGGAAAAGGTGAAGGAAACATGTTACAATTTTAGCTGGAGGAAAAATTAACTAAAGCCAATGCCATCATGACTTCCTTACTTGAAAGAAGCTTATTTCTTGAAGGGGAAATAGTTTGGGCAAGGACAGAGCTTGATAAATCTCTTGCATGGACTACTCTACTCCAGGGATAAACTAGCAACAAATAAGTCTCAGAACACCACTGTTAAGTTGACAAGGCTCAGAATTTTCCTTCTCTTGCTAAGACTGCAAAGAAAAGGAATAATCCTCTATGCCTCAATTGTGGAAGGAATGGTCACAAAAGAGAAAAATGTCCCTCCAGGGCTCTAACTCAAAAAGGAGTAAGGGAGTCTATTTCTTTAAACAGAAAGAAGGGAAACCTACCTAGTTGGAAAAAAAAAGCTGATCTTTCTTTTGTCCTTATATTAAGAACCAATATTGAAATGGGTTCCCATGATCACTAACTAACCTTGTCATAGGGCAAGGCAAGAAAAAATAGTCAATGAAGACGATGATGATAATGGCTGTTCAGAGAACTCACTTGAAGACTTAAAAATCATCTCTTACTGAAGGCCCTTAAAGGAGGAAATGACTCCTTGGTGATGAGATAAGCTTGGTGTCCATCTTCAACCACTTGCAGACCTGAAATATCCATCTCTAATAGATCCTTGAAGAAAGTTAGTAGGAAACTAGTTGAATGGAACAAAGAAGAACATAAGTAATGTAATCTGATTGATGAACGATTATTCTCTCAATTCTCCAAACATGGCTATCAATTGGTGAGAAGGTATCCGGATTAGATGATGTGTTATGTGTCTAATTCAGTCTCATATCTGCGCAGATATACATCCATGGCTGGGAAGGAAAAGATTTGAAAAGAGTAGTGAGACAACACAAGTTCCTTGAAAGTCTATCATTACTTAGGGACCAGGTTCCTAATCAGGTCAGTACTACTTATTATTCCTAAGTAATAACCATTATTTATTTTTAATGATTGTGCCATGTCACTTTCCTGCTATTTTCAAAAAGCGATCATCTGTATTTTGAATTTAACAGTCGCGTCCATATATTCGGACACATGCTTTCAGACTTTTCATAATCTTAAATCTCATTCGTTCTCTCATGTCTTATATAAAGCCCAAAATCAAATTAATTTCTCTCTCACCTTGAAAAACTTCTCACATCAGATTTCATTGTTTCCTTAACCATTCAAAGTTCTTATTCCTCTTATTTTGATATCCCACCTAAAAAAAGACCTTTATTTAAGCTATGAGTAAAAAAGGAAGTTTAAGCCTATCCTTTAGGAGGAAAAGTGACCCACTTGAAAATACTGATGATGAAGATGTGGGACTTCCACTCATTCTTGAAGAATGAATAGACAATATTAAGAGTATGACCAATTTAGCGACGATAGTGAGAATAAGCACATGTTTGAAGGATTGAGTAACCTTGAGGGTAAGTTAATTGATTATGATTACGAGGATTACATTATTGGTATAAAGGAAAACAAGATAAGAAGATACGGGGCATTTCAAATGAAAGGAAAGAGAAAAATATTAGAACAGGCTGATGACAAGGGACCAGGGTCCAATTCTATCAAGTCTAGATTAAGTGGGAAAGTGAAAGCTGACTTAGTAAAGGGAATATTTGACATCTCACCTTGTAAGGAAAATAAATGCATTCTCAGGATAAGTGATAAAGAACTCAGGGATTTGTCTCTAAGGGATACTGAAACAGCTGCGTCTATGGAGGAAAGGTGATGAAGGAACAATCTCAGAAAAGGATGTGTGCACTGAAATTGCTACACTGCAGGAAAAAGTGGAGGAACCTAAAATTAAGAATGTTTGTCTAAGATCTCCTTCCTAGAATCTAATCCTACCTAATCTTCTCTTTTTCTCTTCCCAGGACATTTCTTCAAGTCCTATTAACCTTTGTTCTCTTTAAGCTTTGTATTTTTTTCCTGGAATATTTTGGCATAATTATTTTAATATTTTATGGTTATTACTTTTATGAATGATTTTTGGTACTGCTTGATGCATGAATCAATGAAATGTTGCTTGTGTTGTCATCTCTCTTTACTATCTAATCCTCTCTTGCTCATGTAAGTGTTGTCTCAATGGCCATGAATTAATATATATGACTTATCTATGTCTGGTTTACTGCCTAACCTTTTCGATGATGTCAAAAGAGGGAAAGGTATAGTCTGCATGTGTAGATATATTATATGTGTAGATATGTTGCATGGGTGTATGATGTAGGTCATGTGTTGATGTTGCATGAGTGTGTGTAAATATGTAGTTTTGACAGGTATTGTTGTGTTGTCTGGTTGGTGCTGATGAAGATAGGAGTTCTCTCATTTTGGGGAAACTCCATGTTTTTTTATAGGGGGAATAAGGTGGAGAATGCCTATATTCTTATATGCCTATATTCTTATAGGCATCAGTGATAGAGGGAATTGGTTGGGCAAATTGGTCTGGCATATGGTCTTGTGGTTTATGTTATATTGCTGAGGTATAGGTTGTGCTGTGTAGAAGTTGATTGAAGATGCTGAGTATGCTGATCTGATTGTATGGGTTTGTCATCATCAAAAAAGGGAAATTGTTAAGTCCTTAGTTTTGATGATTGACAAATTCATACTTTGGGGCCTATTCCTTGAAGTTTTTATTGTGATGACAAAGGCTTCTATGGATTAGGAAAGTAGTTGGGCTCACCTATCGCTATCACAGTCAATAGTCCAGCTGGCACAAGGTACAAAAGTTGGTGAAAAGTTGCCTGCCACTTTTTTGCCTCAACTAATGAGATTACTCCTAGGTTTTCTCGTGTCACAATATATAATGCTCATCTTCCTCAACAAGAAAACCAACACTTCAATATACTCATAGTTAAATATCTTTCTGAAGTACTGTAGTGCTGCATCAAAGGCTAGAACTGTAGCAGGGAACCTGTTGTTTATCGAGTTGTATCTTTACTTCCTTATTATAGTTAAGTCTTTGTAATATTGTTCTTAAACAATTGTCTACAGTATCTTATAATTATAGTAGGTATTTTGGTGTACGTGTCTTTGTAATTATCTAGAGTTAGGTGATTGTGTCAAGCTAGAGTTAGCTTGCAAAGTCCAATTAGAGTTAGCTGGAGGTAGAAGCAGTAGAGTTACTGCTTGGGTTTCCTTGTAATAGAGTTATTGCTAGGAAACAAAGGATTAGGAGGTTAATCCTTGGAGTTTGTATTCAAGAAGTTTCTTGAATATATTGGAGCTTATAAATCCTGGAGGCAGGTCGTGGTTTTTCTCCCTTAAGCAAGAAGTTTCCACGTAAAATTTTGTGTCTTTATTTTACTGTATTCTTGTAATTTTTACTTTATTTATCTCCTAGTTTTTGTTACGTGAGTGAATTTGGAAATAGTTCCATGAGTCCAGGAGGAAGCCACCCCAACCCTTCAACTCAGCACAACTTTGAATAAAGCACTACTCTGCGAGATTAGGAGCCATAATAAAGACTGGTATAAGAATTTGCAAATAAAAAGATATAGAAAAGTAGAGCGAGTAGAAACTACTAGTGCTCAATATAAAGGATTTGAATAAAACATTACTCTATGAGATAAAGATCCGAACTGTATACTAGTATCAGGATCTATATCAGAAAAGATGCAGAATATTAGAGTGAGTACAAACCCCAGTACTCAGTAGACATCATAGCTGGCTAATCTTAAATAGTTACTATATCGTATAAACAATATTAAAGTGATCCTACACGCAAAAACATTTCAGTAGTTCAATATCAATATAATAACAAAGTGAAATATGCGACAATAGATTATGAGATGCAATGTATTGTAATGACCAATAATTCTACGATATACACCCTCTCCAACTCCAATTCCTTGGGCACTCCGCTCCTTTCCTTCTTCTAGTGCACTCGTGAACTCCTATGAGCAGCAAACATCACTATAAGGGGTATTCCCTTCCACAACAGTTCCACAGGTACCATCGGATCTGAAAAGAAATTATATGGTCGAGGCGCTACAGCAGCTTAGAACTGACGTCAGGCCCTTAATGAGGCCGCCGTCTAGGAAACCATACCTGTTTGGAATAATTTCTCATTAAGCATGTTAGTGAATCCATCCAGAATAATTTTCCTCAAACATGAAAGTAAATTCTCCTAGAGCTATTTTCCTCGGGTATGCAAGTAAATCATCCTGGAATAATTTCCCTCAGACATGCAACTCTGTTACAAAAAATTATTTCAACAGTATGAAATAGAGATCCTTGAGGATTACTAATTTGCATGATTACATTAATAAAGTAAATTAGTGCAACAGGTATATATATATATATATATATATATATGATATATTTCTCAACTCATAAGTTGTGTACATGCTTCAATATCAATAAATTTATCAATATTTCTCGAAACCTCAAGGTATAGTGTAACACATTAAATTGAATGATGCAACAATAAACAATCAAATTAAGTGATATAATGTCTATCAGGTAGATTCAACCTAGGTAACACATAAATAAGTCATTCTTCTGAATCATCGAATCCATCAATTCTCCCAACCCATAATACACTTGATATAATAAAAAATCACTCTAGCATAATTAAAAGAGACAACTATAACCTACATCACAATTTAATATGTCATGAACCATACCAAGGTTGTCTTCTCTTTTCGAACAGCCTTGGAATGCTCCCAATTAATTAAATTCATACTTTACATGAGTTCACAGGTTTATACACAACCATAATAACATAATAGCATAACAACAAAATACATAGATTGTTTTTGTTTTGAGCTGTGGGTCAATAAAAAATAGTCTCTTTATCTCACCTCTAAGGTAGTAGTATGAATTATATACATTTACCCTCAGACCCTATTTTTTGGGAATATACTGATATGTTGTTGTATTGAATAATCAATATATAATAATAAAGTAGTATGTAGAAATGTAATGCCCTGAGAGTACACCGTGAACGCCATACGATGCTTATAGCCCCGAAGGACCACAAGCTAACCCATGAGCTGGTACCTGCTGTGAGCACTGAATAAATAATGAAGACATGTGCGGAACTTAGCTGAAAACGCCATAAGGTTTTAATAACTAAAATAAATAAATACCGAATTATAGTTTTAAAACATCTGAAACATACTGTCAATACTGATAAAAAAACTGATAATAATGAATGAAAACTAACTATTTGTCTATACTAGTCTGAAAGCCTATAAATTGACTGACCGTGGAGTGATGGGACAAGTCCCCAACTAACTCTGATTGACTATTGAACTAAATTGAAATAAACATAAATGGTCCTCAAAATATGAGGACTCACCTCTTCTGCTGGTGCTGGTGCACTAGGATATCTAGGTGTGGCCGGGAACCTGAGCATTCGAACCTATGATATGAGACATCATAATGTAAGAAACGAGTATGCAGTTAGTACTTTGAATGTAATGGTATGCTAAATGAGGTTAGACTGATATTCATGGATCATAAGCATGAATAATAACTGACTGAATAAAAAGCATGAGATAACTGATGTGTAGTATGCGAGGAAGCGGTAAAATGGAGAATGCATGACCAACATATGACATGATACTGGGGTAGTCTGTAAACTGAAATACTGATACTGAGCAACTAATAACTGTATGCCATGGTAAAGAAAAGCCTGAAAACTAAACTCTAAACTGAATACTGGACTGAGACTGTGCGAGCTATCATCTAACCGACATGCCCCAATATGAGCTAATTGAGGTCCAACCCATGACCCTAGTTCGAAGGGTGTCAATACTGTGCCATGGCTACTAAAACTGGCCGCATGGATTCACTAAAGTGTTATCCCAAAGTACCAAGGGTTACCCTCAACTAGAAGGTACCCTTATGAGGTAGGTGTCAACCCTCAACTGGCGGGTTAACATCTCAACTTATGCTGGCTACGTAGTTATGGAACACAGGGATTGCTACTAAGGGTCACACTCTCTACTGGCAGGTGAGCCCCTATCCCTGAGTTTGCTCGGTGCTAAATTCTACTCTCAACTGAACGACACTAGATACTAGACTGAACTATGTTTACTGCTTATGGTAACTGACTGAAATGATAGGGCTCGTAACTATTCTGAAATTATTCTGCAGTTATTGAAAACTAGGTAAGCAGCTAAATTTTGTGTATTCAAACCCCCAGATTTCGATAACAATAATAGCAAGATCATACTAAAACTGTAAGGACATGATATGTAAGCATTTATTCAAAACTCCTACATGTAGGCATTTCATCAAACACTTGCAATTCATCTTTTAAGCTAAGCCTGAGAATTGTTTTATGACTTGTAGTAGTAGCATGATTTTACTACTAAAATCACCAATTAAGGTTTAACTCAGTGGACAACACCATTCAAACGTGTGGGGTTTAGTAACAACAACAATTATATGCAAACATGGTATAAAATCAAAATTCATGGGGATTCATGGTTAAAATCACAATAACTTGTAAAAATCATAACTTAGAAATTTGAAATAAGATCCTTGGACTCCATGGGTGAAAAGGGCCCATGGATGAACATCTAACATAACTCAATTGATGAATTCTTGGGAGTTACTGAGGGATTTCTTGAGAATTGAACTTGAAGCTTGAAGAGGCTAGGGTTTGTTCTTGAGAGGGAATGAATTCAATTTGAGGGAAAATATGAGTTGTGAGTCAAAAGTGCTGTTTTGGGACCTAAATCCCGTGTTTTGGCTGAATTAAAGTAAAGAAAAAGACCCAAATGGCCTTGGAAAAATGTGACTGAAAGCTGAAACTTTTGGGAGTGTGCTATGGAGCGTGTGTCGCATGCTCTGGAGCTCCAGAATGGAGCATGCGTCGTATGCTAATTGTGCGCAGCTACTACCTCTCTCACGAAAATGGCTATAAATTTTCATTCGGGTATCAGATTAAGGCCAAATTGGTATCGTTGGAAAGCTGACTCAATTATCTACAATTTAGTGGGTCTTGAGATTAAAAATTCTATGCATATAAAAAGTTATACATGTTAAAAGTAGACCCTTGTAGAATCAAATACCAAACTTTGGACGAATCAAAGGATCTTATCTCAACTTTGTTCTAAGTGATTTTTATGAATATTTTTCACCTAGAAATCACTTCACACACTAGGATAAATATCATGACATATATATTCAAAAGAAATTCATGGGATTAGAGTACACACATAAGAATGATTCTTCAAAGTTTAGCCTATGAAATATTGGGTATTACATTATCTCTCCCTTGGAATCATTCGTCCTCGAATAAGACTGATTAAACTGAGAATACTGAAGATACTGAGAATGCTGAGACTACATGATGATTATGCATAGTTTAAACATGATTATGTGACTGAATTGATTTTTGAATGCATGAAATGGCGTAAGAATGATTATATAGCTGAACTAAAAACCAAAAAGAGTCAATTCTGGGAAAAATCATTACCTTAGGATTAGTTTGAGTTTGCAGTGAAAAGGTGAGGGTACTTGGTTCACATATCTACTTCTGCTTCCCAAGTGGCCACCTCAACTGATTGATTTCGTCAAAGAACTTTGACCAAGGGAACTTCTTTGTTCCTCAGTCTACGAATCTGACGATGAAGGATCTCGACTGGAATTTCTTTGTAAGAAAGATTGTTTTGAACATCTACACTTTCTAAGGGAACTACAATAGCCGGGTCACCAATACACTTCTTCAACAAGGAGACATAGAACACTGGGTACATCGATGCTAAGTCTGCAGGCAACTTAACTCATAAGCTACCTTTCCGAAGCGGCGTAAAATTCTAAAAGGGCCAACATATCGGGGACTAAGCTTCCCCTTTCGGCCAAACCTCTGTACTCCTTTCATGGGGGAAATTTTCAGAGAATTTCAAACTCAAGGTCTCTCCTCCTCACATCTACATAGGATTTATGTTGGCTTTGGGCTATCTAAAGCCTTTCCCTGATCAACTGAGCTTTCTCTAAAACATCTAACACCAAATCAAGACCTATCAAGGCGACCTCACCTACCTCATACCAACCAATTAGAGATCTACATATCCTACTTTATAGAGCCTCAAACTAAGCTATTTGAATACTAGAGTGATAACTGTTATTATACGCAAACTCAATCAAATGCAAGTGATCATCCCAAATACCTTTAAAAATGATAACACACTCTCTCAATATATCCTTTAGGGTCTAAATAGTCCTATCTGCCTGACCATCTGTATGAGGGTAAAAGGCTATACTGAGATAGACCTGGGTGCCAAGATCCTTCTGAAAAGACTTCCAAAAGTGAGAGGTAAACTGAGTACCTCTATCTGAAATGATAGATAACAAAACACCGTGCAACCTAATCAACTCTCTGATATAGAGATAAGCATAGTCCTTGGCTGAATAAGAAGTATGGACTGGCAAGAAATGGGCTGATTTGGTCATCTTGTCCACAATGACCCAAATTGAAGCTTGTTGTCATGAGTACGAGGCAAACCTATCACAAAGTCCATGTTCACCTCTTCCCACTTCCATGTGGGAGTGCTGAACTCTTGCATGGTGCCATTAGGCTTTTGGTGCTCGACTTTAACCTGCTGACAATTAGAGCACCTTGCTACAAACTCTGTAATATCCCTCTTCATACCACTCCACCAATAGATTTCCCACAGATCGCAATACATCTTCGTGGCCCTTGGATGAATAGAGTAACGCGCACTATGTGCTTCTGCAAGAATTTGCTGTCTCAACTCATCTACACACGGCACATACAGTCTACCCTGGAAATGCAACACACCATCTTCCCCTTGGGAGCAAACTTCCACTTTCTGATCTCTAACTGACTCCTTCAACTTAACTAGACTAGGATCCCTATCTTTCTTTTCTTTTACTTCGGCAACCAAAGAAGATTCCAAACTATTCCGCATCCAAACATTACCCTTAGCATAATCAACCAAATGGACACCTAATCTAGCAAGCTGATGAACTTCCCTAACTAGATCATTCTTTATCATCCTCAACATGAGCAATACTACCCATAGAAAGTCTATTAAGGGCATATTCACTACATTGGCCTTGCCCGGGTGGTACAGAACCCTCATGTCATAATCTTTCAACAATTCTAACCATCTTCTCTAATGCAGATTCAAAACCTTCTACAAAAACACATACTGCAAGCTTCTTTGATCCGTGAACATATCAACATGCACACCATACAAATAGTTCCTTTAAATCTTGAAGGCAAACACAACGACTGCTAGTTTAAGATTATGGGTAAGGTAATTCCTTTCATGGGGCTTAAGCTGTCTAGAGGCATTGGATATGAACTTACTTTTTTGCATCAAAAAATAACCCAAACCAACTCTAGAGGCATCAAAGTACATAACAAACCCATTTGAACCATCGATCAATGTCAAAACTCGGTCTGAGGTGAGTTAAGCTTCAACTCCTGAAAACTCTTCTCACAGGAATCTGAGCACTGAATCTCGACTTTCTTCTGAGTCAATATGGACATGGGGGATAAAATAGATAAAAACCCTTCAACAAACCGCCTGTAATAGCCAGCCAAACCCAAGAAACTCCTAATGTCTGACGGAGAAATGAGTTTGAGCCAGTTTATCATTGCTTAGGTCTTTTGAGGGTCAACTTTAATGCCATCATCGGAAATAATATGGCCAAGAAAAGCTACTGATCTTACCCAAAATTTGCAATTACTGAATTTAGCGAACAACTGATGGGCTCTAAGAGTCTAAAATACTATCCTGAGATGGTCTGCATGATCATTTTTATTACGGGAATAGACAAGGATGTCATCTATGAATACTATGACGAACATGTCTAAGTACTGCTTGAACACTCTGTTTATCAAGTCCATGAAAGCTACTGGGGCATTTGTAAGACCGAAAGACATAACAAGGAATTGAAAGTGACCATACCGAGTTATGAAAGTTATTCTTAGAATGTTATATTCTATTACTCTGAGCTGATGATAGCCGGATCTGAGGTCTATCTTAGAGAACTAACTGGCGCCCTAAAATTGGTCGAACAAGTCATTGATTCTGGGAAGTGGGTGCTTACTCTTAATTGTGACTTTGTTAAGCTGATGGTAATTAATACATATTCTAAGAGAACCATCTTTCTCTCACACGAAAAGGACTGGAGCACCTCATAGGAAAACACTGGTCCTAATGAATCCCTTATCTAGGAGGTATTTTACTGTTCTTTTAACTCTTTGAGTTTAGATAGAGCCATTATGTATGGAAAAATAGAGATTGGCTGGGTATCTGGAACAAGGTCTATTCCGAAGTCAATTTCCCTTTCGGGAGAAACTACGGGAAGATCTTCACAGAACATATCTGGAAATTCCTTCACTACTGAAACTAACTCAAGAATGAGAGTATCAGAATTAGAGTCTTTGACTCAAACAAGATGATAAATACACCCCTTAGCTATCATTTTTATCGCTCTAAGGTATGAAACAAGATGACCCCTAAGTGCTGAAGTACTGCCTCTCCATTCTAGGACTGGTTCATTTGGAAACTGAAAATGAACAGCTCTGTTTCTATAATCAATTGAATCATAACATGAGTGGAGCCAATCCATGCGGAGAATGACGTCAAAATCCATCACCTATAACTCCACAAGATCAACTGAAGTGACTTTCTGGGATATTGTGACCGGACAGTTCCTATATACCTGCCTGTCTATAATAGAGACACCTACTAGGGTAGATACTAAAAAGGGTTCTGCTAAAGTCTTAGGACTGATACCGAAATCAACAACTATGTAAGGGGTTACAAAAGAAATAGAAGCTCCGGGATCTAACAAAACATAAATATATAAATGAAATACCTGCAACGTACTAGTAACTACATCAGGAGAATTTTCCTGATCCTGTCAGGACTGAAGTGCAGCAATCTGTTTGCACGCTGACCACTGGTGGCACTGGAAGCGGCACCCTGCAGAGTCGGGCGACCGGATGGAACTGGGGGATGACTGGACTGACCTTGCTGACCTCTCTTTAGATAATCCCTGACTCGGTAGTCTGGATTGCCATACTTAAAACATATATCAATGCAAGCTCTACAAACACCCTGATGGTTTCTACCATATTTTTGCCAAAGAAGATTTAAAACATGATTCTTGAGCTCCATGGATGAAAGGGATCCATGGATGAACACTACGCATACCTTAGTGATTGAATCTTGAAAGAGAATTGTCCTTTCTTGAATGTCCTTGAATTGGGAATCTTAAATCTTGAATATCTTATGGAGAGTGTGATGGGATCTTGAAGTTAATTGAGAAGAAACCCTAAGTTTGTTCTTGTGAACAAAGAGAATTAAGAGCTTTTGGAACTAAATACCAATAGCTAAATACATGTTTTTGGTGTTTTATATCATGGGGGTAAGGTTTAGGGTGAGGGAAAAAGACCAAAATACCCCTACGAAATTGCTTTCCAGTTGCTGAAATTATCAGCTGATGACCAAGGATGATAAGTCGTCAAATCTGTGATAGCCTGTCAGCACAGGTCGTCACCTGGGAGCTAGAATTTTTGGGTTTTTGTCTAAGCCTGACCACATGGGCTGATAAGCCGTTAGACTTGTGATAAGTCATCAGCTCATGTCGTCACTCATTTTCCAGGCTGACATGCTGGAGTAAAATGGGTATAACTTTTTGCTCCGATATCGGATTTAGGTGAAATTAGTATCGTTGGAAATCTAATTAAAATAGATTTGATTTGACATATAGTAGGTCCTATAATTAGATATATAAAAGGAGTTATGGTTGATTGAAGTTAACCCAAGTTTTGACTCTCACTAAAACTTGAACGATAGGAAAGCTTTCAACTTGTCCTTGCGTTAGGGGACCTCTATGATATAAATTCATGCTCAAATAGATTCCCACACTACCTAATTGATTAACACACTAAATTTACATAGAATTCGAGTCTTTTGTAATATCTACGCATATGAATGACGGATTTTCATTCTAGTCCGAAATGTGGGGCGTTACACACTCTTACTAGAAGTCACACCCATAATATCAGTTACCTTCTAAGACATGTCAAAGAACTCTTGCAGATCCTCATTAAACTTGGATCCAAAAAATAAAAGAGGATTCATTCGAGTGAAGTCTCAAATCTAAGCTGTGGCAGTATTATCCATTGGGTTGGCTGGAATAGACACTAGCCGAGTGTTCTGAGCTGCTACAGAGTGATCCAGAGTAGTGAATGCGACTCTGAACTCGACAATCAAAATATGCTTATTCAAGGGATCTTTCTGAATGGGCGGAGGTACTGGATGGTTTCCGTTTCTCCTTCCGTTAGTCTATTTGGGAGGCATGTTCTGTAAACAGAAAGAAGATTTAATTACAAAGAGAGTTTATTGAGCTCATGCTTATTTGCATGACATAAATACCAAAAAAAGGAAAACTTTTCCTAAAACATCTTGAAGCCTCATGTCCATAAGTGTGGCGCACTTAAAACATATGCATAAGACTCTACCCAACACGACTTTCAGACTCCCTAGGGCACTGTAAAACCTTAGGCTCTGATACCAAGTTTCTAACGTCCCAAAAGTACACCCTGGATGCCACACGGTGCTTACAACCCTGAAGGTACGCAAGCTAACCCATGAGCTGGTACCTGTTGTGAGCACTGAATAAAATAATGAAGACATGCGCGGAACTTAGGTGAAAATGCCATAAGGTTTTAACAACTGAAAAAAACCAATACTGAATCATAGTTTTAAAACATCTGAAACATAGTGCCAATACTGATAATAATGATTGAAAATTGACTATCTGTCTGTACTAATCTGAAAGCCTCTAAATTGACTGATTGTGGAGTTGATGGGACAAGTCCCCAACTAACTCCGACTGACTACTAAATTGAACTAAAATAAACATAAATGATCTTTAAAATATGAGGACTCACCACTGCTGGTGGTGGTGGTATATCTAGGTGCGTTCGGGAATCTGAGCATCCGAACCTATGATATGAGACATCATAGCACAAGAAATGAGTATGCGGTCAGTATTCTGAAGTTACTGGTATGCTAAATAAAGTTAGGCTGATATGAATGGATCATAAGCATAAATAATACATGAATGAATAAAAAACATAAGATAACTGATGTGTAGTATGCGAGGAAGCTGTAAAATCGGAGAATGTATGACCAAGCACATGACATGATACTGGGGTAGTTTGTAAAGTGAAATACTGATACTGAGCAACTAATAACTATATGCCATGGTCAAGAAAAGACTAAAAACTGAACTCTAAACTGAATATTAGGCTGAGACTATGGGAGCTATCATCTAACCGACATGCCCTAATATTAGCTAATTGGGGTCCTACCTGTGACCCCAGTTGGAAGGGTGTAAGTACGGTGCCACAGGTACTAATAATGGATACGTGGATCCACTAAAGTGTTATCTCGAAGGACTAAGGGTTACCCTCAACTGGAAAGTACCCTTATGGGATAGGTGTCAACCCTCAACTGGCAGGTTAACGTCTCAACCTACACTAGCTACGTAGTTATGGATTATAGGGATTGCTACTAAGGGTCACACCCTCTACTGACAGGTGAGCCCCCATCCCTAGGTTTGCTCGGTGCCAAATCCTACTCCCTAATGAATGACACTAGATACTGGACTGAATTGTGTTTACTACTTATGGTAACTGAATGAAATGATAGGGCTCGTAACTATTCTGAAATCATTCTACAGATATTGAAAACTAGGTAAACAACTAAGTTTTGGGTATTCAAACCCCATGACTCAATAACAATAATAGCAAGATCATACTAAAACTTTAAGGACATGATATGTAAGAATTTATTCAAAACTCATACATGTAGGCATTTTATCCAACACTTGCAATTCATGTTTTAAGCTAAGCATGGGAATAGTTTTATAACTTATAGTAATAGCATAATTTCACTACTAAAATCATCAATTAAGGTTTAACTCAGCGAACAACACCATTCAAATTCACTACTAAAATCATCAATTAAGGTTTAACTCAGCGAACAACACCATTCAAACATGTGGGGTTTAATAATAACAACAATTATATTAAAACATGGTATAGAATAAAAATTCATAGGGATTCATGGTTAAAATCACAATAACTTGTAAAAATCATAACTTTGAAATTTGAAATAGTATTCTTGGACTCCATGGGTGAAAAGGGCCCATGGATGAACATCTAACATACTTCAATTGACGATTTTTGGGAGTGATTAAGGGATTTCTTGAGAACTGAACTTGCAGCTTGATGGATCTTGGGTTTATTCTTGAGAAGGAATGAATTTAATTTGAGGGAAAATATGAGTTGTGAGTCAAAAGTTCTGTTTTTGGACCTAAACCCCGTGTTTTGGCTGAATTAAAGTGAAGGAAAAGACCCAAATGCCCTTAAAAAAATGTGACTGAAAGATGAAACTTTTGGGAGCATGCTATGAAGTGTGCTTCGCATGCTATGGAGCTCCGTAATGGAGCGTGCATCGCATGCTCATTGCGCACAGCTACTGCCTCTCTCACAAAAATGGCTATAACTTTTCGTTCGGGTATCAAATTAAGTCGAAATTGGTATCATTGAAAAACTGACTCAATTATCTATAATTTAGTGGGTCTTGAGTTTCAAAATTCTATGCATATAAAAATTTATACATGTTCAAAGTAGACCCTTGTAGAATCGAATACCAAACTTTGGACGAATCAAAGGATCTTAGCTCAAGTTTGTTTTAACTGATTCTTATGAATATTTTTCACCTAGAAATTACTTCACACACTAGGATAAATATAATGACATTTTTATTCAAAAGAAATTCATGAGATTAGAGTCAACACACGTAAGAACGATGCTTCAAAGTTTAGCCCATGAAATATGGGGTATTACAAGAAAGGTGATATGACACTCCTCTAAAGCCAAGGATAATATTTATCTTTAATCTCAAACTAGTGTACTTGTTCGCGCTTCGAGCAGTCATAAAAATATAAAATATGAATAAATATTAATGTTATAATTTTGTGAAAAGAAACTATAATTATAATCAAATATTTTTTTCATGATTTTGCCACTTTCTGTTATTTTGATGAAAAAGATGTGCATTAACGAAGAATTGAGAAACAAGGTACATGAGCCTAGTCTGGCTCAATTACAAAAACTGTTGGGACTTGCCCATTTGAGGCTACATTTGAAGGTACATCCCTGTGATAACAAGTTCCTACACTATCCGCTCAAATTTTGTGGGCTACAAAAAGAGGGAGGGGGGCATCTAAAAAGATACAATTAACATATTGGTCATGCCTTACTCTTTCCTTTTCCAAAGCATCCACTACCCTATTTTGTTCTCTATATCTATGGTGAATTGTTGGACCTCCCATTCTTCTTATCAGAGATCTACATTCATCAAGTATAGGGTTATATAATAAGTGACCTTATTGCAATATTTGAATAATCATTTGAGAATGGCAATTTCCACTGGATAAAGATGGTTCTCCAAGGAACTCACAAGGCCCTTGTGTAACGCCAAGAGTTCCATAAGGGTATTTGTAGTATGATGGAAGCTTTGAAAGAAACCCAGGATCCAATTCCCATTCGAATCCCTAATAACTCCCCTAATACCTCCTTTTCAAGAATTACCCTGGCTAGCTCCATCAATATTAAGTTTGAACGAGTTATTAGGAAGAGGGGTCCAGCTAACAGAGATAGGTAAGTGAAGGGCAATAGAGGGGGAGCGCTCAGATGAAAAAATTCCACTACCTCAAAATAGACATTCTTAAAATAGGGGTGACAACTGAGATTATTGTAGAGATTGTTGTTTCTATTCTTCCAGATATGCCAAAGGCAGAAGGGAAGAAGGGTGGACCAGGGAACCATATTTTCAAAAGAGGAATGAAAAAGATACTTCCAGGTGTTCTCCTGGTGAGAAGAGGAGAAGTGATGGTTAGGCTACTCCTATAATAGTGAATAAGATTATTCCAAAAGGATGTAGCATAGTCACAGTGAAAAAAAATATAAGAGATATCTTCAGAGGGGTGGTTGCAAGTCAGACATAAGGGGTTAATAACTATACCTCTATGAGCTAGAATATCTTTAGTAGGGAGGCTATTGCGGTGTATCATCCATAGTAAAATTGAAGCTTGGTAGGGATGTGAGTGTGATAGATCTAATTCCAAGATGAGCTAGAGTGATTGGTATTAGATTTTATCTTGCAGATATGAAAGTAAGCACTCTTACAGGAGAAGAAATGCTTGTCGTTCAGAATCTAAAGACGGGAACCAAATTCTAGACTGGAATTAAGAAAGAAAGTATGGAGGATGGTATACTTAATGGCAAGGGGAATGTCAAAGTGGAGAGAATCAAGATTCTACTCTCCATTGTTCCAAATTGGGAGAGAAGGAGGGAAAGGCAAGGATTTGGGAGAGCGCCCTGGATAAGTTGGCCTTGAGAGACTCTGAGGTCTATATACCTGCTTGGAATAATTTCTCATGACGCATGCTAGTGAATCCATCTAGAATAATTTCTGTCAGATATGCAAGTAATTCTCCTAGAACAATGTTCCTTGGTTATGCAAGTAAATCCTCCCGGAATAATTTCCTCAGACATGCAACTTTGTTTCAAAGCATTATTTCTATAGTACGAAATAAAGATCCTTGAGGATTAATGATTTGCATGATTAAATTAATAAAGTAAATTAGTGCAATAGATATATCTATATATACTACCTTAAAAGCATGAAATCCCTAATTTTTAAAGTGAAATTATCAAAATACCCTTCACCTATTTTTTTTTTTTAAAATAAAAAATCCTACAGATACATCTATGCCGCCTGTTTAAATAGACCCTTCCCTTAACTTCCCCCGCTAAAGTCTATCGACACTTCTTATAGAAGATTGTCTTCCATATATTCATCTTCAATAAAATCAAGCATTATTTCAAGATGTACAATGACATTTTTCCAGCCAACCAACCTTCTCAGAATATCATAAGGCTAATGCTTGTGATGCTTATGCACGTCAACAAATGCTTCATAGTGACAAGGACTTGGAGGGTGCACCATTAATTGATATTAACTTCATCACTGTCCCTTCTTAATGAATAATCTAGATCGCCACACCATTTACAGAAGCAATGTGTATTGACACGAGATGAAAGGTGCGAATTTGTGTATTCCGTATTCACTAAAAGTTCTGATTTGTTTTGCTATCTCAACCACTTAATGTTGCAACAACATTCCTGGTCATGGAAACACAATAGAGACAGATAAAATAAACATACAAAAAGAATATCATCTGTAAAGAAGTATCAGATGATATATGTTTCATTACATTTTGTACTTTACAATAAATTAAATGTGATCTAATTAAATTTTTAATGTTCATCTTCATAGATTTTAATGACATTCAATCATTTTGACCACGACAAATAAGTTGTTATACATCGATCAACATTAATTATTCAAAGAAACTTGCAACTATGTACTATATGGCCTCACATTCAAATACGTGCAACGCACGTGTCGAGAAACTAGTATATGATATATTTCTCAACTCATAAGTTGTGTACATGCTTCAACATCAATGAATTTATCAATATTTTCCATAAGCCA
Source organism: Capsicum pubescens (assembly GCA_030864215.1). Taxonomy (NCBI): domain Eukaryota; kingdom Viridiplantae; phylum Streptophyta; class Magnoliopsida; order Solanales; family Solanaceae; genus Capsicum; species Capsicum pubescens. The sequence continues at coordinate 280,313,358 of CM061543.1, read as the reverse complement.
CATTTTTTTTCGTTAAGTATATTGATTTTGCCACTTTAATGATTCGTTAGATAATTTGTATATAATTTTTTGACTAAATGAATTTGTGTGATATTAATTAAGTCCACATATGACACTATTCATTTAAAACAATCTCTATATATAAATAAAGCAGAAACACAAACATGCTGACATGGCGCTCTCTAGGTCAGGAATTCCATTTATCTTTTTTTGTAGTTAATTTGGTCTTTTTTTTCTAATTTCAAAAGAATGAAAATTACATCTTAAAATTTACTTAATATTAATTATTAATTCATTTCATCTTATATATAATAATAAAGTAGTATGTAGAAAGGTGACATGGCACTCCTCTAAAGTCAAGGATAATATTTATCTTTATTCTTAAACTAGTGTACTTGTTCGCACTTCGCGCAGTCATAAAAAATATAAAATATGAATAAATATTAATGTTATAATTTTATGAAAAGAAACAATAATTATAATAAAATATTTTTTCATGATTTTGCCACTTTCATGATTCATTAGATAATTTGTATATAATTTTTTGACTAAATGAATATGTGTGTGGTATTAATTAAGGCCATATATGACACTACTCATTTAAAACAATCTCTATATATAAATAGAGCAGAAACACAATATACTGATGTGGCGCTCTCTAAGGCCAGAAATTTCATTTATCTTTTTTGTAGTTAATTTAGCCTTTTTTCTAATTTTAAAAAATTAAAAATTATATCTTAAAATTTATATAATATTAAAGATTTAATTCATTTCATCATCAATGCTATTTATTTATTTTTCTAAAACTTTCTCTATTTTTTCCTTAATGGTTGTACGGTTTTTCCTTCATCCATTTATTTCAATGAATTTTAATGTGCCTTAAGTTTTTTATATTAACCACCTATAATTATGGTCAATTTATTTCTGTGCCTCTTGGTATTCATTTTTTTGCCCTATATATAAGTTTTTCTTTCTCAATTTGTTGTTTCATTGTGTATTTATTTACAAATAAAGATATCTTGTATGATTTTATTTTTAATTATTTTTATTCAATCAATTAGATTTTGACATTGTATATTGATTCTAAGGCAAACGAATCTTACCTGTTTAGTTTTACTTTGTTTACTTATGATTTTCATTTACAGTGCATTAACTTTTGTGATGTCTTTTTTCTTCTAGGGACAATGAGATGATCAACACACGGTGGATTAGATAAAAGAAGTCCGGAAGATGAGGAGAGATTTGAGGACAAGGACAAATACATCATCATTGTTGACCACTTGATATGAAAATCTTTTTTTTTGATTCATCTAAATAACTTTAATTAGTGTTCCTTATATTTAACTTTGTGAAAAAAAAAGTATTTGATGACCTATATTTAACCATATGCAAGATATCTAATTTTCTATTAATCAAAATATTTAAATTGATGACCTTCTCGTTATATTCCCTTCGTGTTTTAGCAACCAACCTGGTGATTTTTCTTCCTTAATTTCTTTCACAGGAACATGAGGCCCATCAAGGATCACATCCCATAGCTCACTTTCTTCAGCCATAATAAAATCATGTATTTTTATCTTCCACCAACCACAGTATTATACCATTGGATCGAGGTGGTCTGGTGGTTGCCTGTCCTTCCTCCAGATTTAGTGGTGCATCCATAATCAAGGATCCACTTTAGGTGTTAGCGGTTTAGAGTGCACCACTTTAATATCTATTGATAAATTATAATGATTCACCACCACTAAGAGACCAAGTACCTAATAAGTAATAAGTAACAGTAAAACAAGAATACAAAGTAAATACTCTAAGTAAATCGAGACATACAATTTTTATGTGAAAACCTTCTTGCTCAAGAAAGAAAAACCACGACCTGTCCTCACAGATTTTCTCAAGCTACACTATAATAAATTAACTCTGATTACAGACTCCGACTGAATTTAACTCTAAATCCTAAGGCTTGCAATACTTCTATTACAAACCTACTCCAGACGACTTTGTCTCACCTCTCACTCAGTCGACTAAGTCTTGCCAATCAACCTTAGGTAACTCTACCTAAACAAGATCAAATAAAATAAAGAAAAATCTTTACTCACAACACTGGAGTAAATCAGTTTCTAGAACATGACTCAAGAAAAGCAAAACTAAAGAACACTGGAATTTTAAGATCTTGAGCCCAAGGGTTTTTGCTGCCTTCACAAAAATATCAGATTCAAGAACTAAATTCCAAGGTTGCTTCTTTTTTTTATATAGGATTTTAGTAATCTTGGTTGGAATTTGATTAGACCAGGTTTCTATTATTGTACGCTATGCACAGTAATTATGCTACAAAACAAAACTGTGCAGAGTGCAATAATGTATAGCTGTCCTTCAACAAAGCATATAATGGACCTGGTCCCTGAGTATTTTTATTAGTCATCTTCAGAACCTGAAACAACAATTTTCTCCTTTTTGATTAAGACAAATTTTATTCTTAAATAGAATTAAAATGACCCCTCACTTTAGCATATCCACAAGAGCATTCACACGAATTCAAGTTCTACTTCAAATTTCCCCTATCAACAACATCACTTATCTTTCTTCCTTCTATCATCAACACTTATTCACCCTATCAATTAATATCACTAATATTTCTTCCCCCTATTATCAACACTCCTTTCATGATAATTACATTAGAGGCCATTAGAGATTAGGTCCCCACTAATACCTACCAGTAGTGAAATTATTTTCCCTTTTTTGATATTATAAAAAAAGTAAAGATAGTAAATTAAGTTAATTAATTAGCATAAATAGGTTAACTCATGGCCACTGGGGCAACACTAACTTGAATGAGCAACTATAAGTGAGAGATATATGATAGACACAAATACAATTTCTATTCATAATATGATCAGGATAAGTACCATACAATTTAATTCCCCCCAAAACATACAAAATTAAACTAAATAACCACGGGGAACACCAAGTGAAACTTACTCAAGGGAGTATCTGTAGTACCCCAGATTTATACCTTTGAGAATTTTCTTGACTTTGAGATGACTGCCCAAATTATGGTGCACCTTGTGAGTCGTAAGTTTTCTATACGGGTCGTAGGACCCTAATTATCGGGGGACCAGTGAGGGTTGCCTTTTTTTCTTTCTTGGTATGACTTGAGCTTAATGGGTTGTCAAGACTCTACATGAGTCGTATAGTGTAAATCGCAGCCAAACCACTATAGTGGTCTAATGTTTCTGTTGATGTGAAGACTGGGAATTACGATTCGTCAAGTGTGGTCACGAGTCATAGGGTATGAATCATGACTAAACCAGTGGTGTTGCCCAGGGATACTGCGTAGACTATGACTGAATTTTATGAGTCGTAAGGTTACCCGTGATGATAGGGCATTTTGTTTTTGCACTTTTAAGTGAGGGCATTCTTGTCCTTTCCTTTTTTGCCCACTTAAGACCTATGACCACAAAACCTTATCGGGTCCTCATTCTCATCCAAAAACACTCTAATAACTCTTCTCTCTTCTCTCAAATTTTCCATTAAAGATAAAGCTAGGGTTTCAAGAGTAGGTCATCTAAGGGCTCAAGTATGGTTTCTCATTCTAATATCTTTGTGACTAAGGCATGTTACTCTTTCCTTAAACTTGTTTTACTTAAAACATATGATTTAAATGGTTATTTATGTGGAATTGAATGTGGGTTTTGACATGGGTTGAGGGTTTTGGAATGAATGCTTCTTGAATTGGATTCCAATTATTTTATATACATTATTTATGCTTTATCAATGATTTTTGAACTAATTGGGTGCATGGGTATGGAAATTTAAAATAGAGGTCAAGGCATTCCCCCAAATTGATGATTTTTATTGGAATGTGGCTTTGGAAATTGTGTTCCCTCAATCCACTTGTGTAATTAGTTTTGAAATATGTATTGTCACATGGTTTGATTTACTCACGTATACTATTGAATTGCATAAATGGTTAAACAGATAAACATGGATTTTGAAGGCCTTGTTGGCCGTGTTTGATTTGAAAAATGAAAGCTCGGGGGTCGAGGATTCCCTCGGGTTGATTTGATAAATTATAGGATGTTGAGGCATTCCCCCAACCTTCTTTAATGAATAAAGGGGGTCTAGACATTCTCCCAAATTAATGGAATTGTAATGACATAATTATGAGATTGCAAGCATAACGGTATGACGATACTTATGGTATGGATTAATTTATAATTTCTTAGTTTAATTAATGAGTTATGTGGAACTTATTTTAATTAGGATTAATGGGCGTTATGTAGCTAAGCCTTGAAGGTGTGAGTCCCGAAGGAATGATATTGGAAACTCACGTTTTCCAATATGAGGGTTGGTCTTGCTAATTTTGTACATGGTTCACACTATTTATATATTTGTATCCTGGATTTACGTGGGGTTGGGGCATTCCCTGGTCTTTCTTGATACCTTCGGTTCATGAGGCTAACACACACTAGGGCCCTTTTAGTAGGAAGAGTTGAACCCATATAGCCCGTGGTTGCCTTTTTATGATGGTTGAGCTACATAGTCCAGGCTAACTTCTTACTTTATGCTAAGCCTTGTTCCCTATCCCAGCATGATATATTGTAACACCTTGGGTTTTTGGTCCTTGAAGATTTCTAAAATTTAATTCTCACTGCCATGACTACGACTTACCCAATGAGTCATAGGATTTCTTGACAAGTCAATGGATTCAAATTGTAACCTAAACAATAAATTTGTGACTAAGTTCTACTTTGAGTATGAGTGACTCACTAAGAGTCTTAAGGACTCATTACGTGTCGTTGGGTGCAAAACATAGGATGTCTACTATTTACCCTAAATGGGTTTTGTATTAACTACAACTGGTACCTACGAGTCGTAGGATCCTATTACGATTTGTATTAGTTGAGTCGTAGGGTCAACATATTATGATTGCCCTGGATACTGTATTAGTTACGACTCATGGTGATGAGTCGTAATGAGTCCCTACGAGTCATATAGTAACCCGTAGTTGATGACGACTAAATTTTAGCTTTTAATTTGAGGGCACTTTGGACAATTCCCATCTTACCTAATTAAAACCCCATGTTCATAAAGCACTTGATAGGTCTTATCTCTCATCCATAATGTAATCAAACACTTCCAAAACTCTCTGAAGTTTCTTAAGTAGCCCTACTTAGGTTTTCCAAGAAGTAGGTTATCCAAGGGCCCAAGCGTTGAATTCTTTCCATATAACTTGATATTTCAGGTATGTTACTCTTCCACCATTAATATTTTGTAAATGCATATGTTTCAATGTGTTTCATGGGCTATTGATGTTGGTGTTGAAACAAGGGTTGAGGGTTTTGAATGCTTATTGATTGAATAATGTTTCTCATGATTTACATATGATTATTCATACTTTAATTATGGTTTTGAATTTGTGGGGTCCTTGAGTATGGTGAATGATCTAGGGGATTATAATTTTCCTAAACTTGTGACTTTTGAAGTGGTTATAACCTTAGCCCCATGTGGTGAAATTGGTTTTGAATATAAAAGTTATGTACATTGAACTACTCTTGAATTATTGCATAATGTAAAAGGTTAATGAAGCAGGATGATTTTGAATTGAACGTTATGGGGTTGTGAAATTCCCCAAGCTAATTTATAATTAAACCAAGGGGGTTGTGAATTCTCCCAAGTAATGAAATTATTTTGGCATGTTGATGATACCTTGCAAGTGTAGTTGGTATGATGATACCAACAAAGTATGCCTAAATGTGTATCATAGTTCAATGAATAAGAATGTGTGATAATTATTTTAATTAGAATTTAATGAGGGTTGTGTAGCTAAGTCTTGAAAGTGTAGGTCTCGAGGTACCAATACTGGAAATTGCATTTGCCGATGTGAGGGTCTATATGCCGAGTGGTTTGAGTCCCCCTTATTATTATCATATGATTGGGACGTTTGAGTCCCCCATATTATTCTATCTAGTTGGATGCTTGTATTACCGTGATATGTGGGGAGTTTTGAGTCTCCCATAGTGCATATTTATACCCTCTGGTTCAAGCAACCACACGCACTAGGGCCCTACTAGCTGGGGGAGAGCTGTCCCTATATAGCCCATGGGTTCCTTCTTATGTTATAATGATTAAGCTACACAATCAAGGATAAAGTTTTAAATTGCATGTTAAGTCTTGTTCTCTATCCTGGCATGTGATATATATATGTATATGCATTTGATTATGTGCATTGGATTAGAATGATTTTGAATTGTTGATCATGGCACTATGTTATCCTTATCCCTAAGTTTTATGCTAGTTTTATACCCACTAATCATCTCTAAACACTGTATCCCCACGTGATGCAGGGTGATAAGGCAAGTCTACTTTTTCTGTGTAGAGTTAGGTGGATCGGCTTGGTTCATCGGTTCATTATGGTGAAGTGGTGAACTTTCATGCTTCAGAAGACTTAGACATTTCATCATTTCTTATCATAGATTAGAATTGAGAGTTTACATTATCATCAACATTATTATTATCATAGTCATATGCCAGAGTCGGAGGCATGTCCCAACCAAAAATGATTTTCGGTTCTTTTATTAAAAGGGTTTGTTGGATTACTGTGGACTTGGGTGATGTTGGTCAGTTGTTTTGGACAGTTTTTGGTTATTGGTCATTGACGTATCTTTCATTCTTTGAACTTATCTTTTTATATGTCCAAAATTCATCCGACATTGGGATATCGTGTTGTTTGGTTAGGTGCAGGTGGGTGGTCTACGATCTCCTGTGGACTTGAGATACCCATCACGGATAAGCCCTGGTTTGGGTCGTGATATATATATATGTATGTAAGATGTGTGCATGAGGATTTTACTGTGGTTTTGACTTGGCATTATTTTATCTCTTTCCTTAGTTACATGCTAGTGCTCACCCCACTAACCATCTCTAGACGCTGTATCGCCATATGATGTAGAGAATGAAGACACTTCTACTTTTTCTACACAGTATTAGGTGATCCTTTGGATTGTTCATGAGTCAACTTGAAGAGGTTAACCTCCTTCTCCCGAAAGGTCCCTTACTTCTTGGTTTAGTTTGTGTCATAGACTGCTCAATTGTGTTTTTCTTTTGGGTATCATCGGGGGAATGTCCCGACTTAGGTGGATCTTGGTTTTGTTAGAGAATTTGTGGATTACTGTGGATTGAGGGTATTATTATTGACATTCTTAGATTCTCTTGAGCTATTGATTATCAATCTTGTTATGTGTTTGGAATTCTTCCGCTCTTTTAGACATTGTGTTCTGTTAACTAGGAGAAGGGGGTGGTCTCCGGTCCTCGTTGAACTTGAGATACCCATCACGGTCAGGCCCTGGTTTAGGTTGTAATAGTATCCATGAGACAACGGGAGGGGGGGCTTAAGAAGGTGAAGGTTTAGGGGCAAGGGATATGAGAAACATCTCCATTCTGATACACTCAGTAGAATAAGTGTTTAAAACTACTTGGTAAGGTCTTTGACTTTAACATTTAGCTGTTTGACATCCCTTGACAGTGTAGTGACCCGTGCCTTCAATTTCATATTTTTAATTTTCAATTTCTTTGAAACACCTGGTCCTTCTGATGAAATTTATTGATTCCTCAACTTAAGTTGTGTAATCTCTGCTTTCTTTGCAACCAGTTCCATTCTTAACTCATCCACCTCTATACTCTATTTTTGTTGGGCAATAATAAACTCTAAACATGGGATATGGTCCCTGCCTTTCCTTCAACACACATATTTTCAATTAGAGTGTTTAGAGTGAACATTTGCTTTATAGTTCTAGGTGTGCCCTTCTCACCAATAATTTTAAAGTGATTGAACACTCTATTTAGAAAATACCCATTGGGCATTCCATATTTTCCTTCTTTAACATGTACGACTTTGTATATGTGTTCAATCATTAAAGCTGACAGACTCACAAGTTCAAACTTTCTTAAACATTTTATCACTAAAAGATCAACTGTAGAGGCTACACTCCTCTTTTTTAACCTAGGTAGTACCACTTTATTCACAAACTCATACACCAACTTAAACTCACCCGTTAAGAACTTCTTTCCAACACCTGATGTAGAAGTCTCACCTACCTAGAAAGTAACCTTTATGAATTCCACTAAATGTTGTTGATTCTTTATAGTTCTGACTCTAATGGTGGGAATGATTAGAATCTTCCCTAGGATCTCCTCACTCAACTTCACCTTTTCCCTTGCACTAAAATAGACAAACTCAACCAACTTTTTGCAAACTTTATGGTGTAAAAGAAATCCCTAACCTCCTTCTCAAACACAGAGGGGACTGGTTCCTTAAAGAGGTGCAACCAACGTTGATGTCTCACATACTCTAGCAATTCTACCATCCTTGGTTGTTTAAATATTCTAAGGTTAAATAGCTTTCCTAACAAAGTTTTTTGAGACTTTAGAATCTCATTTCTCTCTTTTCTTGACAGGACTTGCTCTTATTTTTTGCATTTTTCTCCTTTTAGAGCCATTTTGACTCTTCTTCTGGTAAACTCTCCTTCCTAGTACCAGTTGCCTCAGGCCCTTTCCTCTTTACTGTAATATATTTTTTTTGCAGTGACAATTTTTGTTTTATTTGGAAGGATATGGTCGGCCTCCCATTTTGAACTTCCTTCCTCCTTTTTTTATTATAGTATCAACACAACATCAATATCTTCCTTTACTTATCTCACATCAACTACCTCAATATGTTCTTCATCAACTGTACTACCTTTTTCCAGCTTTCTCCTCTTAGTTGTGGCTGACTTGCTAGCTTTCATGGCATCTTCCAATAATTTCTTCTCCACACTCCTAGTGGTATATAACTTAACCTCTTTAACTAGTTCATCAATTTTTTTTCCCTTTACTACCTTTTTTTGTTTGCATTTTCCATCTCAAAGGTATATCTTCTTCTTCCTCCTCCTCCTCCTCCATAGGAGGCTTCACAACAGTATCAACTTGCTTAGTAAATGCAGGGGTTGTTCCAAGTAGGGAGTGAGGAGTCATCAAACATATTTTCCTTATCCCAAGATCACTCTCTTTGAGCACTAGCCAATAATGTCAGGATTTCATCCTCCAATCTTCTCCTACCAAGACACTACTAGAAGGGCTTGATTTTTAATTGGAAGTCCTCCTCGAACAACTGAGTAGGATTGAATCTAGAGAGAGTAGGGGAACCTAGTTCTTTGGAATTTTCTGAGGGAGAATCTATTTTTGGGGTTTCTGAGGGAGTAGTATTTGTTGGAAATTTAGTATCTATGGGTTACCCTAAAGGCTTCACTAATATCAATAAAAATAAATCTTTTTAGGTTTGGTTCTGAGATATCAGAGGCTTATTCCATGGTAGGTTCTATCATGGACATAGATATAAGAGAAATGATGAGGAAGGGATTTTCTGTAGTGGGTATAGGGGAGTAAGTGGTTTTTGAGTCTTTATATGGGTTTGAAGAGGAAGCTTTGTTAAAGTTCGAAGACAACAAAAGAAATTTGAAGAAGATGAAGATAGTCGTTGAGAAAGAGAAAGTTTAGTGAGAATTTAGGATTAAGTGAGAGAAGAGAAATGATTTAATTTGATTTTAAAGGGAGAAAAGGGTACTACATTTGGAATTAAAGGGAAAGAGACGTGTCTGGTCCCAACTAGTACACCTTTTCATATTTAAATAATTTGACAACTTTCAGACAACCTGGAAAAGACATGTGCCTTTTCAGAATAGAGTTAGGATGAAATCTAGACTGTAATCAGGAGTGTTGATTATATTGGATTTCTTTGGTGTCTGTGAGGGAAAGCTGTGGGTTTTACCTTTCTAGGTTTCCAAGTAAAAATCTTGTGTATTTTACTCTTCCTGCACTATTTTTAATTTTCTTGCACTCTATTATTTGTTTGTTTGTGATTGACTTTGAGGGACCTAGTCCCTCACTATGTAGTACAACCCCCAGGGTTTCAATAATTGTTATCAGAGAAAGGCCACTCTAAAAGGTTCATACCTAGAGTGTCTTGGTCAGCATGTCTTCTCCACCTAACTTAGAAGAAGAACAATCAACCAATAAACTACCTAGATTCAATGGACAATACTATGGGTTTTAGAAAACAAGGATGTTTGACTTCATTATAGCTGAGGATAATGATCTTATGGATATTATTATTGATGGTCCTTATGTACCTGTAAGAGAAGTCAAAAAAGAGATGTTGCAAGAATGGTTATCAAAAGCAGGATGGAGTTCAATAATGAAGACAAAAAAAGAATTGGAAAAAACTACAAAGCAAAAAAATTGCTTGTCTGTGGCATATGACTAGATTAATACAACAGGGTTTCATATTGTGAAATATCTAAGGAAATTTGGGACTATTTGAAGATAACTCATGAAGGAACTGCTGATATGAAGGATTCAAAAGTTGATATGTTGACAATGTAGTATAAAACCTTCATAATAAAAGAAGGAGAAACTATTCAAGAGATGCATACCAGGTTTACTTCTATCACTAATGAGTTATACTACTTAGGTGAAGTGATTCCCTTGTACAAACAGGTGATAAAAATTCTTGGGATCCTTCCTGAATCCTGGGAAAACAAAGTGGATACTATCACTAAGGCTAGGAACTTAAAAATTCTCACCATGGATGAACTCATTAGGAACTTGAAAACTCATAAACTTAAAAAGCAGCAAGGGCATGAGAAGATAGAGGTAATAAGAGAGAAATCTCTATCTTTATATTCTTCAAGATAAGGGCTAAATAAAGATGACACTGATGTTGCCTACTTGGCAAAAAGAATTGTTAAAGCTATGAGGAAAAATGGGCAGTTCTAGAGAAGTAGAAGCAGCGACAAAAAAAAGCCACTATGGAAGTTTGTCACAGATGTGGAAGTCCTGAACACTTTATTAAGGATTGTACAATGCAAAAAATAGACCATCAGGATTATCACAATACTAGAGGTGACAATGGAAGATAAAGGGACCAGGTCCCTATGAAATAAAGAAGACAGGTTGCAACTGATCTGCAGTTAAACAAGCCTTAGATGGTTGGGGTGACTCCTCCAGTAAATTTAATGAAGATGAGAAGTCTACAGATGTTTCCATGCTTTTAGTGGATGATGAGAAAGTGACCTTTGATTCCTTGTTTGCCTTTATAGGAGACATTGAAAATGAAGAAGAGAATGAGGTAGCTATCTCTGACATTAAGAAGCTTGAAAATTATTTTGATTGGAAGATAAAAAAGCCGTCAAATGTATTGATTGATATTGTATGCATGCTGAGTACTGAGAAAAATGGTCTAGAAAAAAAGATAGAGAATTAGGAGCTTGAATTAGATGCCTTAACTCACCAGATTTCTAAAATAGAAGAACAGTGTGCTAAGTTAAAATTTAACAATCTGAGTTTGGTGAGCCAATTGAAAAAAGTAGATGCTTCTAATATAAAAGGGGAGAAAGAGGCCCTACAACTTCAAATTAAGCTTGAAGAGAAGCTGAAGATATTTCAAAACCATCTCATGATTGTGCTCCAGAAGAATGAGAATTTAAAAAGGGACCTAGTCCATTTGAGGGAATAACTAAAAAATTCTCTTTAGTGGACTTCATCCTTACAAATCCTCTCTTATTTCATTGATTAGGGAGTCTATAATAGTAAGGGGCTTGGGTATCTGTACAAAACTCAATCTTCTAGGTCACAAGACAAGGTTTTTCAAGATGTCAAAAACAAAGTCCATAAACCCTTGTGCACTCACTGTGGAAGAGATGGACACCTGAAGAAAAATTATCAAAGTTGGATTAGAGCAAAAATGAATGGTATCAAATATATCCAGGAGAAGAATTCACATTCTAAGGATTTCAAGCCCTTGATAACTGTAAAATAGAATTTTCTACCTAGATGGACTAAGAAGGATCTGATTACACCATTATCTTTCTACTGGGAACTCAAGCTTAAGTGGGTTCCCAAATCTAACAATTGATCATCGGTACAGGTTTTGAGAAAAGGGATTGTAGTCATGAGTTGTTCTATTATAATGTATGAGAAAGGCTTAATTTTTGAAAGTCTGACTGTGTTCTCTCTCAAGGAACTTCAGGTGAAGGTGTCTTACTATGAGAAATTGCTCTCAGGGACCTGATCCTTGGTTTATATGAGTGAGAAAGCTCTGAAAAATATAAAAAAAAGGTAGGAAAAAAGTGGAATCTTATGGATTGAAGAAAGAAGGGCGATGTTGCTGAAGATGAAGAGGAAAAAGGCTGAAGAATTTAGATAAGAATGATGATGATTCAAAGTGCCAATCATTAATCTCAGCTTAAGTTGAAGATCAATAATAAAGGGGTCATGTTAAAATCCCCAGGGACCTGGTACCTAGGAAACTCATCTCAGAAGAAGAAGCTTCAGTAGTGTGAACAAAGTCAAGTTTGGTACTTGATCCTTAATCATACATTAAGAACAAACTGTGGAATAAGAAGGGTGTGTAGAGGCAAAAGGCTAAAGCAGGATTGATCTAATCAACCTGACCTATCTTGTGATTCAGTGTTTTGACTCAAAATTGTCTATGCTTAGGAGACAGGTATCCTTGTTAAAATAAGTGCCTGTGAGTCTAACTCAGTACTATACCCTTGCAGGTATGCACCCATGGGAACAACTTAGGAAGTGGACAAATGTGAAAAGCACAAACTTAAAGATTCACTCAAAGGAGAGGGACCTGGTCCCATATCTCATATTAGTACCTATAAAAGATGCTCTAATAATAATCATAAAATGCTATCTAAATAGGGCATATGTATTTCTCCTCTACAAAAGCAGTCAGTTTCTTTTTACAAAATTAAGGGTCACACTTAGTAAGTTCAGACATGTCATTTCAAAAGTCACCTTTTTTATTGACAACTGACACTTCACTAAACTACTATATTAGATCTTCACTCATCCTTCTTCAACAAATTTGAATTATTGTCCAAAATTGACTTTTCTCTCCAAACTCAACTGTTCCCATTTAATCTCTATCCCCCTCAGAATCAAATGGATAATAATTCTACTTCCTTTAACTAAGATAAAAGTTCTAAGGTCGACAACACTCTACAAAATCAAGCAAAACATTCCTAATACTCTAATCCTTCAATACCAAAAGTCATAGAAAGCATCATCATGAGTCTCCAACCAGAAACTGAGTCAACTTTACCCATCAAGTCATCTTTACAAAATTTGAAACCACTAAATGAGTCAGTTCCAAGTGAACCTTCCTCAACCCTAGAAATTTATGTTCACCCAATCATGATAGAGTATTCCAATCGAGGTTTTGGGTCACCATCAAACATGAAATCTCTCAAACTAAAATTTCCCACTCCTCAAAATACTCAAAAGTACTTGAAAACTCTCAGATCCCTAGGTTGTCTAAAAAACTTAAAATGCCTGATACTTTTAAAAATTTATAAAAATTAGGATCTCCTACACTCATTCAAACCTTATTTTTGCTCAGCTATTTGGTAAATAAATTCCAATGAAAAAGGGTTGATCTTTCCTCAAATAAGAATTAGGTAGCTGAAAACTTACTCCTGCTTGCATATGACACCAAAGAAAGCTCAGTTGATGGAGTGGAATAAGTTGTAGGTGTTAATGATAAAGTAAATGGGGGAAAAGATATATTATTACCACCAAATGAGGAGAATGAGGATGAAGTGCCTCTGAGATAGACTATGAAGAAACTAAGGGGAAGTAGAGAAAATGAGAAAATGATGGACACTGAGGTGAAAGTGACCAGAACCTATTCTATAATATGTTCTAAAAAAAATTATGGAAGATGCCTTGAAGGCTAATAAGACTTTAACCATGAAAAGAAGAAGGCTCATGAAAACTATTGCAGTAAAGGAGAAAGAAAATATTGAAGTTATAGAGGTTGAAGGAGGGAAGGACATGAATTCAGGAGATGCTGCGGTTGTAGAGGAAAAAAGAAAGGAAGTACATATTACTGAGAGGACCAGGTCCTCTAAGTCAAAGTCTGGTACCCATACTGGAATGAGGAAGAACACATAATTGTCAAGAAAAGAAAAGACTCTGAGGGACCTAGTCCCAAGAAGAGCACAACTATGGTTGAAAAAAATGAGTAGTACTCCCAAGAGAAGCAGAAAATATAGAGCTCAAAATGAAAGTGGTAGAGATGATTGGTGAAATTCAAAGACTTAATACTGAAGTGAAGGTCCTCACCAAATAGTTGTTGGATGCCCATACTGCTGAAAGTGCAAGCATGAAGATGCTAATTAAATTCCTTTCCCCTAAGCCTTTCTCTACCTGAACTCTATTATCCCCTTTCCCCCATCAACCCCATGTCAGTTTCATGTCCTTATTCTCTTATTGGCTTTTAAAGACAATTTCTTTATGTTGATTATTTTAGTTTACTACACTGGTATTGACTTTTATGAATGAGTGAATCTTGTTTTGTGTGCCTAATTTGCTCTGTTATTTTAAAGCTATTCTTCATGCCAGTGTTGCCTCATCGGCCATGAGTTAATTAGCCTGTACTTATCCTTACTCTTGGTTTATTGTTATTCCTTTTCAATAATGCCAAAAGAGGGAACACTAACTTCATATGTAAGGTGATCATGTGTTCATATATAAGGTACTCATATGTGGTGCATGCTAATAGGGGGAAGTAAGTGATTTTCTAAAGTGATGTGCTAAGTGAATGATAAGGCACAATAATAAGGGAAAGTTTTTATGCTCAGAAGTTTTTACTACAAATGAAAACAAGGGACCCGGACCTTGTGTTGAATTATGTTGATGGAGAAATCATGATGATAGGGGGTAATTTATCTTCAGGTGATAATCACACTGATTAAATGTGATGAATGTGTATTGACGCTCAAAACTGTATAGTTGGTTTGTCATCATCAAAAATAGGAAAAATTGCTATATGTAGTTTTGATGATGAGCATCTAAACTGCAAGGGACCAGGTCCTTGAATGTGCTAGGTACAGTACAGCTGGCACGCGTGGCCTGCACAATTTTATCCTCTTGTGTAACAAACTTGTAGGTGCTATTTTATATTGATTAGCACAACTGGTCCAATGACCTTTCAGCCCTAATCATGACTGAACTATAAAAGGAAAGAGATGCCTATTTATTAAGTGTTTTTTCACAAATACAAAGAGTGAAGAGAGGCAGTAAAAAACCCATTTCAACACTGCTCAAGTTCTTAACATTATGAGTGTTTAAATAGAAATTGTTCTTGACTGTGTTTTGATTTGTAAATGAATTAATCATGTTATAAGAGTAATAATTTTTTCTCTTTGAGTAGAGAGTTCTTACATAGAGTTTCCTAAGTATGAGACTGATTAGAGTTAATAAGTAATGAGAATCCTTGGTAGAGTTACCAAGATGAGCTTGTAGTAGAGTTGCTACTAGCGAAAAGAGCCTAGAGTTAGGCTGAAATCTAGATTGTAATAAAGAGGTTTATTATAGTGATTTCTTTGGTGCTTGTGAGGACAAGTTGTGGTTTTTCCCTTTCTGGGTTTCCATATAAAAATCTTGTGTTTTTACTCTTCCTGCACTATCTTCAGTTTTTCTGCACTTTATTATTTGTTTGCACGTGATTGACTCTGATGGACCTGGTCCCTCATTGTGTGGTACAACCCTCAGGGTTTCAATGATCAAGCCTAGCCTTAGCTTGTTCTTTACAAATTAATTCCTATGGATAGACTTTGTGAAGATATCAACCACTTAATATTCAGTCTTACAAAACTTCATCAAGATTGCTTCTTTTTTCAATATTGTCCCCTCAGGAAATAATTCCTTACATTAATGTGCTTTGTACTCTTATGATACACAGGGTTCTTTGGTATAT
This sequence comes from Capsicum pubescens, assembly GCA_030864215.1. Taxonomy (NCBI): domain Eukaryota; kingdom Viridiplantae; phylum Streptophyta; class Magnoliopsida; order Solanales; family Solanaceae; genus Capsicum; species Capsicum pubescens. The sequence goes on along the minus strand of CM061543.1, from coordinate 280,297,553 downwards.
TTAGAGCACTTGTATTATCACACATCAGTGAAATAGGGTCATAACAATTCAAAAATCCTTCAGCTACTATTTTATCCAATGTAATTGAGCATAACATAAAGCTACGATATTTAGCTTTTGTAGTAGATAGAGCAACTGAATTTTGCTTTTTGAAACCCCATTAAATGAGAGATGAACTAAGGAAATAAACCATTCCAGAGTTACTTTTTCTATCCACCAAGTACCCATCTTAGTCAGCTTCAACATACCTAATTAAATTGAAAATATCTCAAAAAGATAGAACAGGACTAGATCCTCTGTTCCTTTTAGATATGTGAGAATTATTTTCGTAGCTCTTAAGTGAGCTTCTTTGGAAAAACCTGAAATCTGGTACACATACCCACACAGAACACAATATCAGGCTTTTTAGCAGTAAGGTATAGTAAGGATCCAACGGTCCCTCTATGTATGGTCTTATTTATTGAGGGACCAGGTTCATCAGTATCCATTTTGGAGCTAGTTCCAATTGGGGTATCGATAGTATTGAAATCCCCATGTTGGATTTCTTTAGCAACTCCTTGATTTATTTTTCTTGACAAATCATGGTGTCCTATTTGTAGCCCATGAAAGAAGCTTAACTCTCCCATCATACTCATCTCAAACTCGCTTCCCATTAGTTTAGCAAATTCTTGACGTAGGGACTTAGGAGTTGCTCCAAAAATAATGTCATCAACATAAATTCGTATAATCAACAAGCTATTTCCTATAGACTTCAGAAATAGGGTGTTTTAATTTTCCCCCTCTTAAAACCATTTTTCAGAAGAAACTTTGATTGTTTTTCATACCAAGCACTAGAAACCTGCTTTGACCCATAATGAACTTTATCTAGTTTCAACATATGACGTGAAAGATTAATATCTTCAAAACCTAGAGGTTGCTTGACATATACTTCTTCTTTCAGATTTTCATTTAAAAATGCACTCTTCACATTCATTTAAAAAAGCTTGAAACCTATATAAGTAGCAAAATCAATAAGAATTCTAATTGCTTCCATTCTTGCAAAAAGAGAAGGTCTCATCATAATCAATTCCTTATTCTTGATTATATACTCATCTAACAAGCCTTGATTTTTTTATTATGATAATGCCATGCTCTTCTTGCTTGTTTATGTACACACTTTTTGTCTCATAATAGTTCTGTCAGCATGTCTAGGGACTAGGTTCCAGACTTTGCTTCTTTCAAATTAATGAAGTTCCTCCTGCATAGAATTTACCCATCCAACATCTTTGAGGGATTCCTTCACATCTTTTGGGTTTAATTTAGGATATAAAAGATGAGAAAGCCACAAAGTTTCTTTTCTGTGCCCTAGTTTGCATCTTTGATTCCAATGGAGAAGTCAGATTCTCAAGAGGGTGAGACAACTTATGCTTCCAATTTGACCTATTTGAGATTGACAAGGGTCTGTTGGGACCAGGTCCTTGAGGGATTTGATCTTGTGTTCCTTGTTGTGACTCGTCTATGTCAGGATTTTACAACCGAGGACTTTATTCTTCTCCTTCGTCTTTATCTGCAACTATATGATCCTGAACATTTTGTTCTTGAAATTTAGCTTCTGCTGAATTATTCCTTTGAGTGGGAATTAGTCCACCCATATCCGTATAATTACTTTCTGCAGGATTCTTCATATTTCCTGATTCATCAAAGATGACATGCATATTTCTTCCACATATAGGTTCCTTTTGTTGTATATTTTGTAGGCTTTACTAGTTAGGGAATAGCCTACAAATACAACTTCATCACATTTGGTTTCAAATTTCCCAATTCATCCTTGACAATGTTTAGAACACAACACTTACAACCAAAAGGCTTGAAGTAGTCAAATTTGGGCCTTTTATAGAATGTGAGTTCATAAGGAGTCTTGTTGAGAATAGATCTAATAAGATATATGTTGGTAACTTAGCATGCAGTGTTGACAACTTTTGCCCAAAATTTCTTAGGAAGACCACCATCTATCAACATAGTTCTGGGAATATCAATCAGAGTTTTGTTATTTCTTTCAAACATTCTATATTGTTGTGGAGTTCTTATAGCTGAAAAGTTGTGACTAATACTATTTTCATCACAAAACTCCTCAACTTTAGCATTCTCAAATACTGTTTCATGATCAGACTTGATTCCTACTATTTTGTTGTTCAGCTTTACTTGAATTTTTTTGGCAAAAATCACTAAGACTTTATAATTTTCATCCTTAGTCCTCAGGAACATAATCCAAGTGAATCTGGAGTAGTCATCCACAATAACAAAAATATATCTCGTCCATCTCTACTTTGAACCTTGGTAGGTCCACATAAGTCCATGTGCAATACTCAAGTGTATTGTGGTACTAACCTGATTCTTCCATTTGAATGATAACCTAGTTTGTTTTCCTTTGACATAAGCATCACAAATCTCGGTGTTTGAAAACTGCAACTTTGGAATACAATGGACTAGGTCCATTGGAACTTGTTTATTAAGAATAGAAAAGCTTATATGACCTAATCTTCTATGCCATAAATTAGCATTTCACTTTCAACACTTAAGCAGGTCAATTCACATCCAGAAACTGAGTCTAAATCTGCCACATATATGTTCTTGCATCTTTTGGCCCTGAGAATAACATTTCTAGTTTTCAAACCAGTTACAATACACCAATCATACAAGAACTTCACTTTATTTTTTTCCTTTATCACAAGTTTGGGACACATTTAGTAAGCTGTACTTCAAACTACTCACATAACATATATTTTTAATAGCATGATTAAGGATTTTCCAATCTTTTCAACACCAAGAATATAATCCTTTTTTCCATTACTAAAAGAGACACCTCTACCTTGAAGTGCCTTGAGTGAGAGAAAACAATCAGTACTTCCAGTCATATGCTTAGAGCATCCGATATCAATGAACCATCTTTGACAACTTTCCTTTATTCCCATCTGTAAACAGAGATCATTTGTTAGATTGGGGAATCCACTTGAGTTTGAGTTACTAATATGGTATAGGAGAGTGATCACAACTTTCTTGGTCCAGCTAGATAGTCCATTTTTCTTAAAGTTTGTCAAGGCTTCGTAAGAGTGTGCATCTGCTGAACATGCTTAACAAAATTTATTTTATCTCTAAGCCTTGCCTGATAGTCATCCTTCTTATGACCATTTCTTCCATAATAGGTGAATAAAATTTTTTTATCTACAGAAATATACTTGCAACGAGGCTTGAAAGAAGGACAGTTGTGTTAGTAATCAATATCTCTACCGTTATCCAGTCCTTGATTTGTCAGATTTACAAGAATTTATGAGGAGTTAGTCCATTTTATAGACTTGTTAAGATATTCTCTTAGGTGAAATAGGTCCCTTTATAACTCATCATTCTTCTCTAACGCAATCATGAGAAGCTTTTAAGAGTTCATCAACTTCTCCTCAAGTTCAAGTTGCAAACTGCTAGCCTCTTTTTTCCCTTTACAATTAGATTCAATTAATTTCCTCAGTTTTTCCAACATTTTCTTATTTTCAAAATTTAATTTTAGAGAATATTCTATTACCTCAAATAGCTGAATGGTTAGCGCTAATTTTTCATATTCTATATTTTCTACATTTTATTCAAGAAGATCCTTCTCAGCTGTATGCTCACATACAGTGACATTTTCAAGTTTTCTTAACTTCTTAGGAGTGTAGTCATTCAAATTCTACTTAATGTTAAAAGGAGTTACCTTATCATCTTCTTTATCATCTGATCTAGCCATGAGAGCAAACATCGAATTGTAGGTAGTTTTACCATCTTCCATAACCAGCATAGAGACATATTCAGGCTTCTCTGATTCATCTTACTTACTTTATGAGTCTCCCCAGATAGCTAAGTCTTGCTTTACTGTATATTCAACTAGAGCTTTCCCTATATAATTTTCAGGTATTCGATGCCTCTTCTTTGCTTTGTCTCCTTCTAACTTCAAATATTGTTGATAGTTTATCTGTGCAAGGGACATTACTTAATGAAATGTCATGGTTTGACATATTTTTGACATACCTCATTTTCATCTACTGGCCTGCTGCTGCTGCCTTCTTTTAAATTTTTTCACTCCTCTTCATAGCCCTGATGAACTTTCTGGTTAAGTAGGCAACATCTTCATTTTCCTCACTAGACTTAGATTTTGAAGCTTTTAAATCTAAAGATTTCTCTTTTTCAGGTTCCTTTTTCTCTTGATCCTAATGATTCTTCAGTTCATAAGTTTTTAGGTTTTCAATTAACTTATCCATGGTAAGAGTTTTTAGATCTCTAGCTTTAGAAATGACATTAACTTTACTCTCGCATGACTTAGGAAAAAATCGCAATATCCTCCTCACCTATTTGCTAGATGGAATAACCTCACCAAAATAGTGTAATTCATTGGCGATAGAGGTAAATCTAGTGTGCATTTCCTAAATGGTTTCACTTTCCTTCATAGAGAAGGCTTCATATTGAGTGGCCAACATATTCACCTTTGATTATATGGCCTAACTAGTTCCCTCATGAGTGTTCCTTAGACATTCCCAAATCTCCTTTGCACTCTCACAAGTAGAAATACAATTGTACTCATCAGATCCTGTCCCACAGACCAAAAGATTCTTAGCCTTAAAATTCTTTTCAATCTTTTTATGATCCTTCTTATTATATTCCCTTCATGTTTTAGCTACCATCATAGTGATTTATCCTTCCTTAACTTTTTTCATAGGAACATGAGGCCCATCAAGGATCACATCCCATAGCTCACTATCTTTAGTCATAATAAAATCATTCATTCTTTTCTTCTACCAATCATAGTATAACTATTGAATCGAGGTGGTCGGGTGGTTGGTTGTCCCTCTTTCAAATTTGGTGGTGCAACCATAATCAAGGATCCACTCTAGGTGTTAAAAATTTTAAGTGAACCACACCGAGGCCAATTGATGAATCATAAGGGTTCACCAACACTAAAGGACTAGGTCCTTAAGAATTAATAAGTAACAGTAAAACAAGAAAGCAAAGTAAATTCTCCAAGTAAATCGAAATATAATTTTTACATGAAAATCTCCTTGCTTAAGTGAGGAAAATCATGCCCTATCCTTATAGGCTTTCTCATGCTCCACTATAATCAATCATCTCTAATTACAGATTTCAACTAGATTTAACTCTAAATCCTAAGGCTTGCAATACTTCTATTACAAATCTACTCTAAACAACTCTGTCTCACCTCTCACTCAGTTGACTAACTCTATCCAACCAACCTTAGGTAACTCTACCAAATCAATATCAAACAAAATAAAGAGAAATCTTTACTCACAATGCTGGAGTAAATCAGTTTCTAGAACATGACTCAAGAAAAGCAAAACTAAAGAACACTGAAATTCTAAGATCTTGAGCCCAAGGATTGAATGATGATTATCATAAATATTTTAATATTTTAGTTCATATTGTGAATGAAATATATATTTATAAAATATTAATATTACATAATTGGAATGACATACCATTGTTATAACAAGAGCTGATATTAACAGGAAGTCAAAATGTCAAAATGTGATACAAATTTTCCAGTCTATTAATAATGATGATTTCCCCTATAGGTCTCTATTATGGAGTCCCATTATATTTATGCTCTCCTCTCCATAAAAGGCACTATAGTTGTGGAAAACATCAGAGGCATTCCTAGATAGATTAAAACACCAAAGTTGAAAGGAGTTGATGCCATCTTGGTGTTTCTTCATAAAAAATATAGGTCAATGGAGAAATCAGGACACCACTCCCTCTAATATGTAGTAGATATTCAATAAGAAATAAGTTATTACCGAGACCTTTAACTTGGATGTTTTGCTCATTTGAAAGAACAAAAGTACAAAGTAAGATATGGGCTTATCGAGAGTTAAGATTCAATCTGGTGGAAATCATAGGCTGAACTAAAATGAAAAATGCCACTCAAGTATGTTAAAGCTAGAGAATTGGTGACAAAAACTATCAAATGGTAGGAATCAGAAAGTAAAGTTTGCAACTGGTTTAACATCACTATTCCTACCCCACCCACACATCCCAAAGCAAACACCCAGAAATAGATCACCACATCATAATAAAACAAAGTAATATGCTTCATCATGTTGTTTGTTGAACAACAAAAGAAAGTAAATACAACATAACAAAATATCCAGAGTCTAATTTTTTAGATTTGATCAGCAAGAGTTTGAAAGATATATTGAAAAACCATTACAATTTATAAATCTTTCGTAAAGTTGTCAAAATATTATGAAGAAGAATATTATGAGGAAGAATTGGCATCTCACCGCCTTAAGCTGCTGAATTGACTTATAAAGTACTTTCTTAGGTACACAAATTACAATGAAAAAGTATTCAGCTATAACTTGTCCATCCCACTTGCAAACAACTGGACTCACAATGCATCTTTGTGTAGATAGAAGATTAAAAAATTTATGATCTATCAAAATATTTACCAACAGTATTAGCTGTTGAGTTATAGTTGAATTTTTGGTGAAATTGGTTCGAGATCCACTTCCATCCAAGCCATTGATCTTGTGAAATAATAATGAGATCAATGGTTGGATGGAATAATTTTAAAATCTGGTCCACCCAAGAAGTGTTTAACAATAAGAACATTCGCTTGGAATCAGTACATAAGTAAACTATGTTCTCATATAAATTTTAATTTTCAATCATATTTCTTAATACCTATAAGATCGATAAAATTCTTATATTTTTCTTTAAACTACTAATATTTCTCTGTAAGTCAAAGACTTAGGTAACCTGAAATTCAGATAGTGATGTTTGGCTCAATATTTTTTCAGCGACTTTCTCCGCACTACTTCCTCTCATATTAGCAGTTACCTGCTATAAAATATGTCGAATAACAAATATAGGTATAACAAAAATCTCAACATAAAAGAATTAGACACACCATAAATTGACCAGCACCTCTCAGATGTGTCTCTAGTCTCTCTAGCATTTCATAGATTATATCAAGTACACCTTTTTGCTGCATAAAGGACTTTCTGCCAGTGGCAAGAACCACTTGAAAGGGAAAAATAAGATCAAAGAATAGTCAAGAATACTACTCAAAATGTATACTAAAATAATGTCAATGATACTGATACATCACAATTAAAAAGAATGATCACCTGCTTTGCATGATGACTCCATCTTTTATTTTCTTCAGATTATTTTCTCTAAGCATAGTTCCACTCATCATCATCGTCGTCGTCATCATTGTTGTCTTCGTCTTTGTCATCATCATTGTTATTATTATTATGATCATCAGACTTATTATTTATTGTAACTGTTATTGTTATTGCTATTGTTGTTGTTATTATTATTATTATTATTATTGTTATAGTTGTTTTGATTATTATTATTATTATTATTATTATTATTACTATTATTGTTGTTGTTGATGATATTTTATATTCTTTTTCTTCTTCTTCCTATTATTATTATTTTTGTTGTTATTGTTATTATAGTTGATGTTGCTTATTCTTATTCTTATTATTGTTGTTGTTGTTTTTGTCATCGTCGTTGTTGTTGTCTTCGTCTTTGTCGTTATTATTGTTATTGTTATAATCATCAGGATTATTAGTTATTGTCATTGTTGTGATTTTTATTATTATTATTTTTATTTTTACTGTTATTATTTTTATTATTGTTATTATTACTACTATTATTATTATTATTTGTTGTTGTTGTTGTTGTTGTTGTTGTTTCTGCTGCTGCTGCTATTGCTGTTGACTAGTGTTGTTGGTGCTCTTGCTATTGCTGGTGTTGTTTTTGTTATTGTCGTCACGTCTTTGTCTTTTAGGATAATTAGTTATTGTTATTGTTGTTGTTATTATTATTATTTTAATTGTTATTGTATTATTATTGTTATTATTACTATTATTGTTATTAGTATTATTATTTGTTGTTGTTTACTCTTGTTGTTGTTTACTTTTGTTGTCATCATTATTATTGTTATTATTATGATCGTTAGAATTATTCGTTGTTATTGTTATTGTTTTTGTTGTTGTTGTTGCTATTTGTTCTTTTTCTTCTTCTTCTTCTTCTTCTTCTTCTTATTATTATTATTATTACTATTATTATTATTATTATTATTGTCGCTGTTATTATTGTTGTTGTTGTTGTTTATTCTTCTTCTTCTTCTTCTTCTTCTTCTTATTTTTATTATTATTATTATTATTATTATTATTATTGTTATTGTTGTTGTTGTTGTTCTTTGTTTGTTTGTTTATTTTTATTGTTGTTGTTATTTCTTCTTCTTCTTCTTCTTCTTCTTCTTCTTCTTCTTCTTCTTCTTCTTCTTCTTCTTCTTCTTCTTCTTCTTTTTCTTCTTCTTCTTCTTCTTCTTCTTATTATTATTATTATTATTGTTGTTGTTGTTTTTGTTGTTGTTGTTGTTGTTGTTGTTGTTGTTGTTGTTGTTGTTGTTTCTTCTTCTTCTTCTTCTTATTATTATTATTATTGTTGTTGTTGTTATTGTTGTTTATTCTTCTTCTTATTGTTGTAGTTATTGTTGTTGTTGTTGTTGTTTATTCTTATTATTTTTCTTGTTGTTGTTATTTTTGAGAAATAAAGAATAAAAATACAAGAGGAGTGTTGCTGTTTATTTTTTTTTTTTTTCTTCTTCTTCTTCTTCTTCTTCTTCTTCTTCTTATTTTTGTTGTTGAAAAACAAAGAATAAGAATACAAGAGGAGTGTTGTTGTTGTTGTTGTTTATTCTTCTTATTGTTGTTGTTGTTGTTGTTGTTATTTGGTTTTATTATTGTTATTATTGTTATTATTATTGTCATTGTTGTTGTTGTTATTGTTGTTGTTGTTGTCGTCGTCGTTGTTGTTATTTTTTATTTGTTGTTTATTATTCTTATTATTATTGTTGTTGTTGTTGTTTATTCTTATTCTTCTTTTTATTGTTTTTGTTGTTGTTGTTGAGAAACAAAGAACACAAGAGGAGCATGCATAAAGGCAAAACATGGTAAAATAACAAAGGATAACACTACAACAGGAGCTGCTTCCATTAGTAGTTAAAAAATGATAAGCTTCAACCCATTTTCTTTAATAAATTTAGGACCCAACTAAAAATGATAATTACTAATGAGCACATCAAAATCGAAAAAAGGACAAAATTAAAACTACAAGTAGAAAGAAAACATAAGTAAAATTAATAGCATTACATATGTGAATTCTGTCGTAGCTCTCAGTGGCCTCTCAGGTGTGCACTGTGCATCTCTACTAACTCCTTCATTGAGTTCATATTCTCAAAAATCTCACATTTTAGTATCTGAAAAATATAGATCTTACTAACAAGAAAATAATATCCACAACAACAAAAATGATACAGTAATCGTGTTATAGTTTCCCGATAAAGTACGATGACTTACAACCAGAGATAAGCGACAATCACTATACTCAAAGGCATCATAGACAATGATGAGATCTCCACCCCCCTGCCTAAGAGAAAATACTGAGCATCTATTCTAAGGACTTTGCTTGTAAATTATTAGTGACTAATAGAATTAGTTTTGGTTTGGACAATAAAATGAATCCATGGACTTCCTAGATCAAGAAGAAACAAAAGCATAGAAGTATAATATTAAAAAAAGATATGCTGTGCTACCTATTTAGCAATTTTATATTATGTGATCCAAAAAAAAGGGCAGTCCGGTGCACTAAAGCTACCGTTATGCGCGGTGTCCGAAGAAGGGCCCCACCACAAGGGTGTATCATACGCAGTCTTACCTTACATTTCTATCAGAGGCTGTTTCCAAGGCCTGAACCCGTGACCTCTTGGTCACATGGCAGCAACTTTACCAGTTACTCCAAGGCTCCCATTCTATTATGTGATCCAACATGAATAAAAATATCTAAATCACGAACATACATATCGTGAAGCCTTAAAACCAAAGAATATCGTATAATAAAAAATTGTATAAGATTTTCTCCAGCAAATAATCTTTACCTGGCAGAATAACACTATTAGTACATGCCAATATGTGGTTCAATTATGAGAAATGAAATTACATTATCATCTTATAAAAAAAACATAACAGTCATCTTAATCTGTATGAAAAATAAATAATCGAAGTATGACAATAACAATAACCTTGCCAAAGAGGAAGAAAATTCATCACAAAGAGCCGATATAATGACACAAAAGGCAAAAGATGCAACAAAGATCGGTTCATAGTGAAGCAGTAACTTAGAATATGTAAATTAGGAAAAAGACCTTCAAAGCATGCATCAGTGTGAGATAATCGTCGATGAAGATAGAATCAAGACCATGGAAAACTAAGATTAAATCCACTAGAGATAGAAACACCAAGTAATTTTTCGTTATTAGCCTAAACCTTGATGGTCAGAGTTATCATTGGCCATAATAGTGGAGGTCATAGGTACTCAGGCAGATAATTAAGATGAACACAAGTTAGCATGCACATTGCAAACATAAAAGAGACCCTCAAGACAAGGAAATGCGAGGAAACTAATATCTGCAATTAAAACTTAGGGAAATCAATATATTCTAGATGGATATGTGAATAACATGTCGTTTGGGGTTATTTTGATTTCTCTATCCAAAAACGTCTACAAAAGATGTTCTTTTGTTCCTAAAGATTCATCTGAGATTCTTCACACATCCATGAAGTTGTATTCTATTCCCATACCCGAGGGAAGAGACATTGTCTTCAGAAGCTACAACTAATATCAATAATTTTACTCCTCCTTTGTTATATTCAAATGAGACTTCCACCAGAAATCCCAAGATTTAAATTATATCTTGAGAATGTGAGACACTGACACTCCTGCCATACACACGGTCTTCCCCCATAAGTTAGATCGTTGGACTCAATCCAACATCCTCAAGTCCCTGCTAAATGTTTTCTTTGAAAATGAAGTCCTTGCTAAACCTCTTTAACACTCATTTTTGAAAAAGAAACATCTCCCCATAATAATTGCCTCTTGCATTTCCCCTTTGCAGGATGCTCCTCCAAAGTCCAATAATGATGTATGCCACCCGCACGATTGACACCGTATAACTCATCTAGGGCCTACAATATTATAGGCGCCTAGAGTCAACAAAGGCAGGGATATAATTATTTTATAATAATAGTAATGTCAAACCAACTTTCAGGCAACTCGACTATCACATTGGACATGCATCCTCTATCTATCAAAGATCAGGGAAATAAGAAGAAATTAATTAGTTTTTTCACTACTATTCGAATTCGACCCCTGATCTCCCATGGTCACACTCTACCTTCACCAACTGTTAGGCCAGACTATAGATGCCTTTTTAAGATGATAAAAATATAATTCATAAATAGAAAAATACTTCGTAAGGTCCCAAGTTCTATACCTCGTGTTATTTCACTTATGATATAACAATCTAGAATACAATAATTATTTAACATTAGAATTTTTACATAAGTTTAAATGCATTAACCAAGAAAACTAGATTAATCTCATATTATCTTCTTCCATAACATTAAGTTCTTTAAACGGTAATTCAAATAATGAATATTTTGACTCTTATTTATCTTTCATATGAACAAACATCTGAAACACCCAGTTCATACCTGCCCATATTCACAAACAGTGTCAAGACCAATGATGTCAAAGTCTAAGTCTCCTGATACCAACTTTTGCATAATGTCTTTTAACCGTTCAAACCAAACTTTCAGATTGGATATCTGGAATAGAGATAGAAATTTTCCTATATTAAAAAAGTATTTTTTTTTTAATTTTTTGAGATGTAAAATTACTTGTAGTATTTTTTTATAGTCAGTATTTTCTAATAAATATTTTTCAATTGATAATATAACTTATCCATTCAATCTCTCTTTGGGACATTTTTGATCTTTGGTAAGATTTATCAATTTTAGTTTTGAAAAACTTCTTACAACTGAGGCAACCATAAAAGGAACTATCATCATTATTCTATAAGCATAAGAAAGGAACTATCATATATATATATATATATATATATATGAGTTCTTTTAAATAGAGTATATATAACTACTTTTATATGAAATATGTCGGGATGACTTAAGGGTAATACTAGTAAAGTGTTTGTTTTGGTCCCAACAAATTTAATATGAATTTTATAATTTTAATTTTACTTAAAATAATATTAAAGATTGGAGATGTAAAAAATAAAAAATTTAAATTAATAAAAAAAGAAAGAAGAACTATCTACTTTTTAATTAAAATATTTTAGAACTTTTTATCAAATCTTAATATTAATAAATAAAGTTTTCACAATAACAATATACAAGGTAATGCATTGCAAATAAATAATTAACATCTTATTAGTTAAAATTAGTCCTTACTTTAGTAAATAATAATTTTACCATGTGAAGTTAAATGTTTAATGTCTTCTATGAATACTACCTAAAAAAAGTAGCACGTAAGAATTAGAAAAACTCTAAATTATTGATAATATTTTTGTTATACGCATATTTAAGGTCTCATATTAAAATTTGGCTTTAGACCACTAATTTTTTTGAGACGGCCTTGAAAATACAGGGCCTCCATACTTATGGCGGCCTGGGCAATTGCGGCCTAATGGGTGAAACACTCCTGAATATAACAACCCCAGAAGATAATAACTATTTATGTTTTGGAATTCGTGACATTAGGGGATAAGGATTATTTATTTGGAGATGAAGCAATGTGATATTGGATGACAGTTGTCACGATCTGAACTAGGTCTTGGTCGTGACGGGCATCCCAAGCCAACCAAGGCTGGAGATGACCCCCTTAATCTTACCTCAAGAGCACAATAAAATAAACAGCGGAATTTAACCAAGATAACAAAAGTATTATGTAAGTTAAAGGAAAGTTTGAGAACTAAAAATAAAATAACAATGAGATCCCAATACTTTCTACAAAAGCCTCTAATCTAAGAACACCAACTAAGTCGGGACATGCTCCTGACTATGAAAAAATATATTTCGAAAGTTATAGTCTAATAAATAAAAACTTAGAGAGAGATAGAGCTTCCAAAGATGGAGGGCCCACCACTTCATAGTTGATCAAAAGGAGTATAAAACCACCTAACGCTACATAGGGTCACAAAAAAGACCTCGGAACCTACATTATAAAATGATGTAGCATTCTGGGACTGTAAGTACGACAAGTACTGGCATACAACCCAAGAAAAGGGATAAACATATGCATTTACCAAAAACCAGTCAAAAATCTAATGCACCATAATTATATATATATATATATATATATAAAGAGAGAGAGAGAGAGAGGATGCCGGGATAGGGGCAAGGGACATGAAACAGGTTGTTGAAAGATTTAGTATTGAATTATGTAGCTCATACCGACCTAAAGGCACTCACAAGCTATATGAGTCCGACTCCCCCTGTCGGAAGGGTCCCAGTCCATGTAAGTCGCATGTACTGGGGAATAGGATAAAGCCACCAATAGTTAATTAGCCTCCCAAAATATATTGTGCGAATCTGACACAGTGGTCACAAACCCCCAATGTTGGTAAATGCGATTTTCAGTGTTGGTCTCCTTGAAACTACACCTTCTCGGTGAGCTACACAATTTCCTTTAAGCCAAAATTAAAATAGTTTTGCACATAACATCAATACCAACCAAGGAGTATTTATTTAAGGCATTTACCGAATTAGTGTCGTCATACCAATAGACTTGCAAGCTATTCCAATTATGCCAAACCATAATCATTTATCCAATTTGACTTCAAATTCCATTTAAAATCCAAAACCATAGCCCCTAAGGGCATTCCAAAACCTTTTATCCTCTTTCATTTAATGTAGTGCAATATTTCAAAAGTAGTTATATTATGTAGAATCATTATTCAAAGCCAAGATTATAATGTGGGTTGAGGTTCATGTCATTACCTTATCAAAATTCATCAACTTTGTGAAACCTAAATTGCTAAACTCCACCATAATCACAATGCACAAATTCAATTCACAATTCATCATTTGAAACATGAATAAACCATTTAAAACAAGAAATAAACAGTGCAAGATTATAATACAAAAAACCTCCAACCCTAGTTTGAGTTAAACCACCAAGAAAAATGTAAATGCCAAGTAATTTGATGCACTATTGTGAAAATTAAAATAGAGAGTGTACAACATGCCTGAAAAATAGAAGAATTTGGAGAGGAATTAAAGTTTAGAGCCCAAGGAATGAAATCCTTAAGAAACCCCTAGTATTTCTTGACTTGAAAGTTGAAGAGGAGAAAAACAATGTAAAGTATTGATAACTGATGGGTAATATGGGTTAAAGATGTTTTAAAGTCATTTAGTAGGGTTAAGGACCGAAAATCCCTTGCCTTAATTGAAAAAAATAAAGCTAGGTGAATTTTTTCCAGCAGCGTGGAACGCTGCTATCGCAGTACCTAGTAAACATGCCATGCTGCTATTGCGGGGCCTAGGTGGCATGGCACGCTGCTATAGCAGACCCTTACTAGTTTGAGGTCCCCAAATGACCCTGAACGCTTTTTAAAAATTTCAAAACTTACTCAAATCACTCCTTTAACATCCTTTATCACGATTCAAGTCGAAAATCATCATAGTATGCGTGGGAGAGTCCAAAATAAATTAGTCAAAATTTCCAAGATATTACATTATTCCTTCCTTCGAATTATTCGTCCTCGAATAAGAAGTTAAGACATTCTTAGCACGGTAACAGATAGAGAACAACGGGATTCAAGGACAAATTTGAAATGTGATAAGAAAAGGAGTAAAAATTCATACCTTAAGAACAATCATTCAACTTAGGGAAAAATGGGTACTTGGCTTTCATATCCTCTTTCGAATCCTATGTAGCCTCTTTACATTTTGATTCCTCCAGAGAACCTTCATCAAAGCTATTTCCTTAGTCCTCAATTTTCGTACTTGCCAATCTAATATCTTAACTGGGACTTCCTCAAAGGGCAGTGAATCCTTAACACCAATATCTTTAATAGACGCTATCAAAGAGGGATCACCCACACACTTCTTAAGCATAGACACAAGGAAAATGGGATGACTGAAGCCAAACTCACTGGTAGTTCCAATTTATTAGCAATGTCGTACCTCTTTTTCGTACTCCAAAAGATTAGATTTTAAGTTCGAAAGGGTTTTTATTATTAAAGTGACAAAATAAAGATAATTCATTTCGAAAAAGACTTTTTACATTCAAAACTCAAAGTCGCCACTTGGCATAATCCGGTGTGACAAGTCACCTTTGGAAAAGCCTTTTCAAAATGATTTGACTCTAAAACTGATCCGCAAACAGAGATTCCGGCTAAGAAATTCTGTTGACCGAGGGGAAGGTGTTAGGCACCCCTCGATCCCGTGGTTCGACCACGGTCGCTTGGTGGAGCATATTGGCTAATTTAAACACTACGAATGTATAAACCATACAAAGCATGCAAAACAATCAATCAAGCAAAGAAAAATAAAATAATCCAAAATTTAGTGTTTAGTTCAATTATACAGTCCCGAAAAAAATACTGAAATAACCTACACTAATCCTTAACTATGGTTTATGCAATGACTCGGTCCTTGATCACGAGCATCCTCCGCGTACAAAATTCTTCGGGGCATTCCCCGATGAGTAAATACAAATGACCTCGGGGCATTTCCCGATTAAATGAATACACTTTTCAAATACGATAACAAAACATTCAACAAATATTTCAAGCATTCCAACAATTCTAAATTTGCCTACCCGAGCCTACTGTTTGCCTACCCGCTCGATGATATATCACGTTCAACATCAACAATGAATAAAAAACAACAATATTCATTTTTATCAACTTTCAATTCCCGTCTTCCCCAATTCCATTGTCAAACTAATTAACCAATTCTTCGACTATCAAATCCAACATCAAACACGTACACACAACAAAGATTCAAATACGCTAAACAAACAAGTTATTCACACCCATAACAAACAACTAAAATTCCAAAAAATAGAATAGAGAAAGAGATGAGAAATGGATCTCAATGCTTTATTGATTAACTGATCTTTCCGAATAGAACCGCGTCCAACGAAACCTCAACATCAAACCTCAATCAAGAACCACACCAACTCAATAATGAGAAATAATGATCCAAAAAAATTTGATAACCAATGAAAAATCTCAAAATGAAAGACTCCATCCCGGTATCAAAAACCAACGACAAAATCTAGTCCAAATGGAATAAAAACCAATGGGCGAACCGCAAAATCGAAGACCCAATTGATCCAAGAATAGAATCGCAAAAGAAAACGCATTCGAACCCAATTCTAGGCAGAACCGACCCCATTTCATTCGCTTCTGGAGGATTTCACCGGAATCAGACCGTAATGGGTCGATTTCAATAAATTTGGGGCTGTTTTTTTGTAAATACCGTTGAACTTGGCTGGAATAAAACCTGAGATGGGGTCTCCGCTACTAGCCATCGGACGATCGATCTAGCTAGAGCTGGGAGGCAGAGACTGGTAGCGTTCACCGGTGGAGAGGGTGTTTTTCTATGAATGACCGATGACTAGAACGGTGTTCTGTGGCCTCTCTCGATCACTTCTCTCTCCCTCAGCTCCTATCTTTATCTAGTGTATGTGAGTGCAATTTTTGTGTGTGGTAAGTAAGGATCCGTGAGATGCTCAATATGGTGTCCCTGTGTGTGTCGTGAGGGTGAGTCCCAAAAAAAGAAAGAAGAAATGTCGATGATGGTGACCTCTCCTAAGCTAATTTTCTTTTCCGTCTACTGTGCGTGTATATAAAATATGGAGAAGAAGATGGTGACCCCCCAGGAAAAGAACCCCTGAATGTGTATATATTCCCTAAAAAAGTGGAAATGGACAGTGTATATGGTGAGTACCTCTATTCTGTGGGTGAAGTGTTGTTAAATAGAATGCCCTCCTAGTATCTTCTCTATGGGTCCTCCTATGTCTATGTTTATTTTTTTGAAAATCGTGTGTAGTATGTGTGATTTCTATATATGAAAAATGGAATTTCTGTATGTGGACAGATGTGGGTGTATTTTAGTGGGTCCCTTTTTGTGCAATTTTGTTGTTTTTTAATTGGAGGGGTAAGGGTTAGGTGTCTATTTTTGATTGGGTGGGTTGTTGGAATATTTGAATGAGACAAAGTTTGTTATTTTTGTATTTTTGTGGGGTATGATTAGATGGTTGAGGATACAAGGTAGGATAAGGTAAAAAATAGAAAAAATTCTTTCGGGGAGGGACAAAATTACGTGTCTACATCATGACCCTCTTTGCATGTAAACACAAAGTGTTTTCATACAAAGAAGTAGACAACGAGACAGAATTTTGACCCGACCATTATTCACAGGGAAGAAACAAAAGGAAGAAGGACGACTGAGTTGGAGAGTCGAGTGAGGTCCCATCGAGGCTCCGGTCTGCGACTCTGTCATCACATCAAAATAAAAAATTACAAGTTAAAACATAAATAAAATTACAAAATCCTATCTATACAGCTTCTGTTGGACTCTTGACTTAAGTTTCATCACCCTATTCTTCTGACGGGCTCCTGACTTGCAATTTCATCACTTGTTGCTCGGTCTTCAATTGATTACCTTGTTTCTTAACTTTTCATTTATTCGCCCTGTGCTTCGGGCGGGCTCCTGACTTGCCATTTCATCACCCTGTTCTTCAGGCGGGCTCATGTCTTGTAATTTCATCACCCTGTTCTTCAAGCTGACTCCTGACTTGCAGTTTTATCACCCTGTTCTTCAGGCGGGCTCCTGACTTGCTATTTCATCAATCTGTTAACTTTCAAATTTTCACCTTGTTGCTTGACTTTCAAATTCTTCACTTTGTTGCTTGACTTTTCATTTCTTCACCCTGTTCTCCAGGTGGGCTCCTGATGATGTGCTAGATTTTTATAGCACATTTAAGACTTTTTAACTTGAAATAATTATAAGTTCGTAAGTAATTATTGGTGTTTTTGATGTTATTTCTTAAGGTTTTGTAGGAAAGTCAAGATGCATGGAAATAAATAACAATGGAGCAAAAGAGTAAAATCTGGTACAAGTGAGCTGATATGAGTCTGACGGTATTTCTTGCAAGCCGTCAGAGATGTGGTAAGCTACCCGAAAAAGTTGTCAGGAAGAATAGTAAAGAAGACTTGCTGGATGAAGGTGACGACATTCTCAATATGTCGTCACAAGTGTGGTAATCCATCAGAAGATGTCATCAAGTGGGATAGAACATGGTGAAATAAGCTGAAGGTCTGACAACATTTGCTACACGCCGTCACCCCTCTGGTAAGCCGTCGGAGGACATCGTCAGAGTGAGGCAGAACAGGTTAAGAAGGCATAACTTCTGACGACATAGCAGAGACGCCGTCAGAAGCCTGACGATCAACACCAATATGCCGTCACCTAAATCCGAGCCCAGCTGTGATTTTGTTATTTTATTATCTTAATTAGGATTTAGTATAAACAACATCTTTTAGAGTTTTTGATTAACTAATAATTCATCTATCAGACAATTAACCTAGGAAAGAGAAGAATGTAACATTGCTCTCTTACATCAATTCTTCTTCTTATTTTTATCAACTATTTTTGGGTTTCTACCTTGTGATTCAATCGAAGAAACTACTTGTTGTTTTCCATCTAATCGTAAGTTATCTTTATCATCATGAATTTAACTTGTTATTTCTTTTATCAAATCATTAGCGGCTAATTCCATTAGCTGGGGTTATGGGATCCAAGGATTAGGGTTTGATATGATGCTAGGTGTTTAACGGATTCAAGGAGTAGTAGAACATCTTGAAATTCTGTGGTTTTAACTGAAATCTAGTGGTTACAAACATTAGGTTATGCCTTAGGTTTATTTGCTTCTAACGAAGAAATAGACTAGAAGAGGTGAATTATCAACAGGGACTCGGAAGCTACCAACCTTTTGTTTAATGATTAATGCCGTAACTGGATTAATCTACCTGAGATAACATCCTATTGGAAATAGATAAGTTATCTAAGTTCGAGAGAATTAGATAATAAATTATCTGGTGAGGTCGAGAGATAAGTCAGATAGTATAATCGTCAGGGATATTCTGTTGTTCTAATCATTCTGAGAATCTCTGGCATTACCTAGTATCTGTCAATTCCCGAAACCCTTGGTGAACATAGCTCTGGTTTCCCATTTATATTGATTACAAACATTAATATTGAAGTGACAACATTACTTGATACTTTCAAAACCCCCATCTTAATTTTATATTTTCGTACCATTTGTTCTAATTGAACTTGTAGCTATAGCTTCAAATTAGCTTAATCGCCACTCACATTGTTCCCTGTGGATTCGACCCTAACTCCAAAGTTGGGTAAATATATTGACGACGACCGTCTTACAATAATTTGAGGTGTAAGTTTAGCGTTATCACCTGACTTGCTATTTTTCAATCTGTTGACTTTCAACTTATTTGCCCTGCTCTTCAGGCGGGATCCTGACTTTCGATTTCATCAACTTTCGATTTCATCATCCTGTTCTTCAGGCGGACTCCTGACCTTCAATTTTATCACCCTATTCTTCTGACGGGCTCCTGACTTTCAATTTCATCACCCTATTCTTCAGGCGGGCTCCTGAAACCAAAATCAAAACTAGAACGAAAATTAATCAAAATCAAAACTAGAACTAAAACTATCCCACACAAAGATTATCATAAGACAATATTTCATTTTTGGAAGCGTGGTCCCATTTTTCAGGAGGGACCCGAACATAAAGTAAAATCCTATTTTTTAGGAGGGTCCTGAACAGAAAGTAAAATTTCATTTTTCGGGAGGGTCCTGAACAGAAAGTAAAATCCCATTTTTCAGGAGGGTCCTGAATAGAAAGTAAAATCCCATTTTTTAGGAAGATCCTGAACAGAAAGTAAAATCCCATTTTTCAGGAGGGTCCTGAACAGAAAGTAAAATCCCATTTTTCAGGAGGGTCCTGAACAGAAAGTAAAATCCCATTTTTCAGGAGGGTCCTGAACAGAAAGTAAAATCCGATTTTTCAGGAGAGTCCTGAACATAAAGTGAAATCCCATTTTCAAGGAGGGTCCTGAACAAAAAGTAAAATCCCATTTTTCAGGAGGGTCCTAAACAGAAAGTAAAATCCCATTTTTCAGGAGGGTCTTGAACATAAAGTAAAATCTCATTTTTCAGAAGGGTCCTGAACATAAAGTGAAATCCCATTTTTCAGGAGGGTCCTGAACAGAAAGTAAAATCCCATTTTTCAGGAGGGTCCTGAACAGAAAGTAAAATCTCATTTTTCAGGAGGGTCCTGAACAGAAAGTAAAATCCCATTTTTCAGGAGGGTCCTGAACATAAAGTAAAATCCTATTTTTCAGGAGGGTCCTGAACATAAAGTGAAATCTCATTTTTCAGGAGGGTCCTGAACAGAAAGTAAAATCCCATTTTTCAGGAGGGTCCTAAACAGAAAGTAAAATCCCATTTTTCAGGAGGGTCCTGAACAGAAAGCAAAATCCAATTTTTCAAGAGGGTCCTGAACATAAAGTGAAATCCCATTTTCTAGGAGGGTCCTGAACAAAAAGTAAAATCCCATTTTTCAGGAGGGTCCTGAACAGAAAGTAAAATCCCATTTTTCAGGAGGGTCCTGAACATAAAGTGAAATCCTATTTTTCAGGAGGGTCCTGAATAGAAAGTAAAATCCTCACGGATGTGCATTTCCAATGGTAGCTGAATTAAGTGAGGCAAATTTGCCCCTATTTCAACAAAGAAAATTTGTCTGTTAAAAACTTAGTGGTGGCTTGCAGCACTTCGCTTTCCACGCATTTGCTCCAGTGTTCATTCCCTTTATTTTGTTTCAGATTGCTGGCATTTTCCCCTGCTTTGTTGTGTCATTGACCCAAACTCAGATTATTAAGAGTGACTCCGAAATAAACACAATATCTCTGCTTTGTCATGCTTCTTAGATAAACCCTTTAAACCTTGGTATTTTCATGAGTTCCCCAGCTTGTCTGTTGACAAAACTTTCTGCATGCCTTATTCAGCTCACAATCATGTCTTTTTCATATGCTGACTTTGTCTTGCTTTGTGCAATTGAAGAAGCTGGTAGCCAATTTTAAATCTTTTCTCATTTTTTTTTTATATGGTCTAAACTCAAAGACAAGAGAAAAATGACAATGACTTTTATTTGGACCACTGACTCAAGAAAACAAAATAAAAATAAAGAGAAGAAAGAAAAGACAATGAATGTCCCCGTTTGAAACAAAGAAATGAAAAATTTATCTAGAAATGACAATCAACTCTAATGATTATGCCATGCATATCGGATTAAACTGCCCGATCTTTCCATCCAAAACCTTCTACTAATTGTTGTTGAGTTAATGACCTCGAAATTGAGTTTCTTCCCTAGGTCAATTGCATTTAAGACCTCATTCGGCTAGTGGCGCCTTGAAAGGTTATTGCCAACAAGCCTCTCTCATTTTTTTCCCAGCTCATCATTACCCTATGGTGTCCGTGAGGGTTTTTCACCAATGAGACTCTCTTATTTTCATTGGTCTCAACTCACCGTCGTTTTACAGTGCCCGTGAGGGTTTTCACTGATAAGACTCTCTCATTGTTATCTCTCTCAGCTTACCATCATCTTACGGCACCCGTGAGGGTTTTCACCGATAAGACTCTCTCATTTTTATTTCTCTCAGCTAACCATCATCTTACGGCTCCCGTGAGGGTTTTCACCGATAACACTCTCATTTTTATTTCTCTCCTGATTCCTTATGCCGAGGAAGAAAAACAGTTACCAAAATGCATCATCACATCCATTGCATGCTTAGTCTTAACATTCTTAAAGATTGATCTGAATGTCTTTCTTTGGTTGTAACTTGTCTTTTGGATAGGGTTAAAAAGAAAGGATGACATGGGGCCCAAATGACACTTGAAGTGGATGACTCAAAATTATTTATTGGGCGGGACTTAAAACTTTTGGAATTGACTCAAACAATGAGGATTACCTCATTCCTTCATTTTTTTGACTGGGTGACTCTAAATTGTTTATTTGGTTGGACGAGCCCCGGGTAGGGCAACCTACGTATCTCACCCCCGAGAGAGGAGAATCAGGTCGCACGTAGTTTCGGCAGCTTATTTTGCATGATTTAGACTTTTGATTCCTTTTCTTTTATTGACACTCTTTCTCTTTGGATTTTTCTGACTCTATTTTCCTTGACACTTTTCTTTTCTCTTTTCTTTTTGGACATTTTTTTTTGTTCGACACTTCCTTTTCGAGTTTTGTTAACTCTATCTTGATTCCAAAAGAGGGATATGAAAGAAATAGAACTAAAGCTCAAATGGGGTAAACAAAGGATGACACAATAATTGGATAGAAAAATGAAATGCCTTCGACGAATCAATCCTTGAAGATGCTAGTACATAGCAGCAATGTGAAAGTGAAAGATAAAGATCATTTGTGACACTTTAACAACACAAACTTTAACTGAGCATGTGTGTCACTTCTTCCACACTTGTCAAACATACAACTCCACCTTTGTTGTACATCCCTCACATTGAATGACTTATGCTTTCATGGAGTTGATTTTTGTTCTGATCCTCGGGAGCACACCTCCGCTATTTGACCTAATTGAGATATATTTTTCAATTGATGACCAAGTTATTCTTGTGATTCTCAAAATAATTGCCTTAATTTTCAAAGAAGGCTTGAACTTGTCACCAAATGTCTCAGCACTCTACGTATTTTCTCAGATGCTCTCTTTTCCTAACTTTAACTCTCTGATTCAAAGTTCATGCTTAAAACAGGATTTTAAGATCTGGCTGAAATTGCGCTGGCACGTCATATCACTAAAGCCAACATAAAATGTACTATGTAAAGGAAACAAACAAACAAACAACACATATTTAAAACACAAATGAAAATGGGACATTCTCTTTAGTTGAAATAAAAGAGAAAAGGGTTTGAACATAAACGACAAAGGGACAAAACAAGATAGATCCCGAACTACAACCCTGAAGTAATTCAAAAAATAGAAAAGAAAACAAAACAAACTACCAGACCTCTTCCTAGTAGGGAGAGGGGTAACTTCTCAATTGATCAGCCTAACAACTTAGCCACTGGTTTGCATATCAGCGTGACTAGAGCATTCCTTACTGTCGACGTTCTGCACCATAATTGATCTATCTTGAATCATCTTTTCAATTTCCCTTTTCAAAGTCCGACAATCTTTAATACTATGACCTTGAACATCAGAATGATATGCACATCATACACTAGGGTCAAAACTTCTTGAATGCGGGTCAGGAGTATACCCAAGGAGAGAAGTGATCATACCCCACTGTACCAATTTCTAAAATAAGCTGGCATACGACTCTCCAATTGGTGTGAAGCTATCCCTCAATTTCTGCCTCATTTAATTATTTGGATTGGATCCAAAATTGGGCCTAGAAAGGCTTTGATAGATTTGTGGAGTCGGAGGGTAACTCTGAGGAGTTGGTGCGCGCCATTGTGAGTAAAAAGGGAGTTGAACATATGGCTATGCATAGTATACTAGATATGGAGGTGGGGAAATGGAGTATAATGGATTTTGGGATGGATTATAGAGAGCTTGGGTATGAACTTGGGCCTGAGATTGATGGCAACGACGACGTCGTCTTCTTGGATGTGCCCGTTCTCCAACTACAATAGCAACTGTATCTTTCTCATTCTTATTCCCTCCAGTTTCCTTTAATTGATTGCAATATTGTCTCAAATGTTTCACAGATTCCTCCTATCCATCTTGCTCCTCAAATTTTGATATCTCGAAGATTGGAGAAAGTTTAGCACTTGAAGGCATGCCCCAGTCTTTGTATGATGTTGTATGAAACATCTTCTTTACCCGCAGGTCCTAGAGAATTTTTCATAGCATTTTCTGCACTCTTCATTTTTCCAACCATTTTCTTCGACTCTTCTGGCACACTGGACTTCTTGTTAAGAAATTTTGGTGGTCCATTTAACTTAAAAGCAGGCTCAGGAGTATAACAATGATCACCAAGAGTATTGAATATAGGTTCACTAGAAGCATGGGGACGCACAATCGTTGGGAGAGCCAGTGTGGAAGTCCCAGTAGAGGATTGACCAATAAGATCACAGACGACATGTGGTGCTGTGAATGTAGCAGGCTTATGCTGAGGAGCTACAGGAAAGGTGGTGGAAGTATTGAGATGCTTTTGGCTTGGAATGAATTTTGAGTCATGTTGTGGTGCATCAACAACAGTAGAAAACTGACTTTGAGATTTTGGTGGGAAACTCGAGATATTTGTAGGATCAATAAAGGGAAATGGAGGAGGAGGCAACCCACTGACCCAAGCTCGATACATTTCTGTCATTTGTTGACTTAGCCTCCTAATATCTTGCTTCAAACTCTCATTTTCCTGATTCTTTGTTTGATCCATAATGTCACTCTCTATATCTTGGTTGGACACAACTAACCCTTTGGATTTGGTGTGATGTGAAGGACCAGCCAGAGTGCCACAAACCAACCACCTTAAACTGACTCAACAAAAAAAACAAATGTGTTAGAGTTTAACACTTTTTCAAAACCTCTTTTTCCTTCTCTTTGTTTTTAAAATATCACCGAACCCAAGAAGGGCTCCTACGTATCTCACTCCCGAGAGAGGAGAATCAGGTGTGCGTAGTTCGTGAAGTCTTGCCAAAATGGCCAATCAAACTCTTTTCTTTTTCTTGAAACAAAGTGTCAAAAGAATTGACGTAAATCTTTTTTGCATTTTTAGGTTTAAATCCCTATACAAAATGAAACCTATGATTAGCAAAGAAAAATCTTTTAGATTTTTAATTTTGCATTCATATGTAAATAAAACTTGAAACTATTAAAGGAAAATCTTTTTGTAGTTTTCTCTTGAAGATGTATATGAAACACCTACTCTAAACGAAGAGTGAATAAAATATTTTTTGGATTTTCAAAATAAGATCCCCGAACCCATAATAGGCTGCCTACGTATCTCACTCCCGAGAGAGGAGAATCAGGGGTGCGTAGTTCATCCAGATTGGACAATTAATGATTAAATAACAAGCTAGACCCTGCTTTAAGAGATACAACCAAAGACGGATGACGAACCACGTTAATAAAATCTTTTGAGTTTTTATTTTGATACTTCACAGAAAAATGACATCAACAACTATGAAAGAAAAATCTTTTTGGTATTTTCGTTATACGAAATGTAAAAAATTTCTAATATCTTTTTTTGCATTTCACTTTTATAAAAACTCCTATGAATGAAAAATCTTTTTGAAGTTTTCGAATTGTGAATGCATGCTAAACGAGACAAAGGAAAATCTTTTTGATGTTTTTGAGAAAATGAGTGCGAAAGGTAAAAAAATCTTTTTGAATTTTTGAACTGTGAAAAACAAAAGCCATAAAAAACTCTAAAAACTACAAAACTCTTCTTCTTTTTTTTCTTTTCGACTCACTTTTTCTTTCTTTTTCCTCTCTTTTTTTTTTCCAATTTTTCCTTGCCTACACACTCTATTTGAATCTAGAACATGGTTTCCCCCAAATCAATCCGTCAAATGACCCCATTACCCTCAAAGATGCAATATTTAGCACGTAGGGATGCATTAGAGGTGAGTCTTCTACAAAGGACAGAATGGGCCCCACTAGGTCTCAATATGATGCACATAAGTATGACCTAAAGGCTGACCTACGCTGGAATTTACTAACAAGGCTGTTTGGGGGAGCGTATGGTCGATAGTGGCTTGCTTTAGCTGGCCACCTACTCCATACAACCCAACGGCTCCCCTCCTAAAATAAAGGTGACTCAACTATAGGTCGTGTACACACGTGTACTACGGACTTGTTGCAGAAAGAATGACTCGGGTCATGCACATGATGTCAGATATAAAACGGTAACACATAAATAAAAGCTATAAACAAAGAGCACGAAAACGCACAACAGTGATAACAATAACACAAACAATAATCACAAATAATGTTTATACACTCGTAATGTCAAACAAAGCCAATACGACTCCAAAAAAGATCAAATTCTGAAAAATTCCCCAGCAGAGTCACCAGAGCTGTCATACCCCTTTTTCGTACTCCAAAAGATTAGATTTTAAGTTTGAAAGGATTTTTATTATTAAAGTGACAAAATAAAGATAATTTGTTTCGGAAAGAACTTTTTACATTCAAAACTCAGAATCGCCACTTGGTATAATCCGGTGTGCCAAGTCACCTTTGGAAAATCCTTTTTAAAATGATTTGACTCTAAAACTGATCCACGAACAGAGATTCCGGCTAGGGAATTCTGTTGACCGAGGGGAAGGTGTTAGGCACCCCTCGATCCCGTGGTTCGACCACGGTCGCTTGCTGGAGCATATCGGCTAATTTAAACACTACGAATGTATAAACCACACAAAGCATGCAAAACAATCAATCAAGCAAAGCAAAACAAAACAAAATAATCCATAATTTAGTGTTTAGTTCAATTATACAGTCCCAAAAAAAAATACTGAAATAACCTACACTAATCCTACACTATGCTTTACCCCATGCCTCGGGCCTTGATCACGAGCATCCTTCGCCTACAAAATTCTTTGGGGCATTCTCCGGTTAGTAAATACAAATGACCTCGGGGCATTCCCCGGTTAAATGAATACACTTTTCAAATACGATAATAAAACATTCAACAAATATTCCAAGCATTCCAACAATCCAATAATTCTAAATTTGTCTACCCGAGCCTACTGTTTACCTACCCGCTCGATGATATATCACGTTCAACATCAACAATGAATAAAAAACAATAATATTCATTTTTATCAACTTTCAATTCCCGTCTTCCCCAATTCCATTGTCAAACTAATTAACCAATTCTTCGACTATCAAATCCAACATCAAACACGTACACACAACAAAGATTCAAATACGCTAAACAAATAAGTTATTCACACCCATAACAAACAACTAAAATTCCAAAAATAGAATAGAGAATGAGATGAGAAATGGACCTCAATGCTTTATTGATTAACTGATCTTTCCGAATAGAATCACGTCCAACGGAACCTCAACGTCGAACCTCAATCACGAACCACACCAACTCAATAATGAGAAATAATGATCCAAACAGATTTGATAACCAATGAAAAATCTTAAAATGAAAGACTCCATCCCGGTATAAAAAACCAACGACAAAATCTAGTCCAAATGGAATAAAAACCAATGGGCGAACTGCAAAATCGAAGACCCAATTGATCTAAGAATAGAATCGCAAAAGAAAACACGTCCGAACCTAATTTCAGGAAGAACCGACCCCGTTTCATTCACTTCCGGCGGATTTCACCGGAATCAGACCGCAATGGGTCGATTTCAATAAATTTAGGGCTGTTTTTTTGCAAATCCCGTTGAACTTGGCTAGAATAGAACCTGAGATGAGGTCTCCACTACTAGCCTTTGGACGATCGATCTAGCTGGAGATGGGAGGGGGAGGCTGGTAGCGTTCACCGGTGGAGAGGTTGTTTTTCTACGAACGATCGGTCACCGGAACGGTGTTCTCCGACCTCTCTCGATCACTTCTCTCTCCTTCAGATCCTATCTCTATCTAGCATACGTGAGTGCAATTTTTGTGTGTGGAAAGTGAGGATCCATGATATGCTCAATATGGTGTCCCTGTGTGTGTCGGAAGGGTGAGTCCCGAAAAAAAGAAGAAATGGTGATGATGATGACCTCTCCTAAGCAGTTTTTCTTTTCCATCGCCTGTGCATGTA
This sequence comes from Capsicum pubescens, assembly GCA_030864215.1. Lineage (NCBI taxonomy): Eukaryota > Viridiplantae > Streptophyta > Magnoliopsida > Solanales > Solanaceae > Capsicum > Capsicum pubescens. The sequence goes on along the minus strand of CM061543.1, from coordinate 280,269,836 downwards.
TATAAAATATGGAGAAGAAGATGGTGACCCCCTCTCTCCCCGGAAAAGAACCCCTGAATGTGTATATATTCCCTAAAAAAATGGAAATGGACAGTGTATATGGTGAGTTCCTCTATTCTATGGGTGAAGTGTTGTTAAATGGAATGCCTTCCTAGTGTCTTCTCTATGGGCCCCCTATGTCTATGTGTATTTTTTTTGAAATTCATGTGTAGTATGTGTGATTTCTATATATGAAAAATGGAATTTTTGTATGTGGAAAGATGTGGGTGTATGTTTAGTGGGTCCCTATTTTTGTGCAATTTTGTTGTTTTTTAATTGGAGGGGTAAGAGTTAGGTGTCCATTTTTGATTGGGTGGGTTGTTGAAATATTAGAATGTGACAAAGTTTGTTATTTTTGTATTTTTGTGGGGTATGATTAGATGGTTGAAGGTACACGGCAGGATAAGGTAAAAAATAGAAAAAATGCTTTTGGGGAGGGACAAAATTACGTGTCTACAAGCAACATTACCAACCCTTCTTAGATTATGATAGTACCAATGTAACAAGGAATGAAATTTCCTTTCTTCCTGAATATCATGACTCCATCCATATGAGAAACTTATAGGAAAAAATAATCGTTCACCTCAAACTCCAACTTCTTCTTCCTCATATTCACGTAATACTTTTGGTGACTTTGAGCAGTCTTAAGTCTCTATCGAATAACCTTTACCTTCTCTATATCTTGGTGAACCAATCTAAGGCCAAACAATCTAGTCTTACCCACCTTAAACCACCCTATCGGAAATCTGCACCTTCTACCATAAAGGGCTTCAAAAAGGGCCATTTGGATGCTGGAACGATAACTGTTGTTATAAGCAAACTCAATAAGAGGAAAATGGTCAACCCAACTACCTTTAAAATCAATCACACAGGACCTTAGCATATCCTTCAAAGCCTGAATAGTGTGCTTTGCTTGTCCATCCATTTGAGGGTGGAAAGCGGTGCTAAGGTTCACCTAAGTACCCAAACCTTTCTGAAAAGAGCACAAAAAATGAGAAGAAAAATGTGTACCTCAATTAGAAATAATGGACACTAGGGATCCATGCAATTTAACTATATCCTAAATCAATAACCTGGCATAATCCTCTTCTTAGTAATTAGTCCTCACAGACAAGAAGTGAGCAGACTTTGTCAATTTGTCTACAATGACCCAAATAGAATCATACTGATTTTGAGAACCTGGAAGACCCGTAACAAAATTCATATTAATCATCAATAATTTCTACATGGTCAATTTTATCTCTTGCGAAGTACCACCTAACCTTAAATGCTCAACCTTAACTTGTTGACATACCATATATTTGGAAACAAAATTTGTCACATCCTTCTTCATATTATTACATCAATAGATCTCCTTCAAGTCATGTTACATCTTGGTTGAACTCGGATGAAATGTATATCTGGACTTATGAGCTTAAGTCAAGATCCTTTCCCGCAACCCATCTACTTCAGGAACACACAACCTGCCTTGATATCTCAAGATACCATCTCCCCTAATCTCGAAAGCCATAATCTTTTAGTGACCAACATTATCTTTGATATGCATGAGTATGGGATCTAGAACCTGCTTCTCTTTGACTTCAGTCCCAAGGGATGATTTAACCACTTCCTGAACAATTGACCTTTCATCCTTGGAGTCTTGAAGGCGAACTCTAAAATTTGCCAGCTAGTGAATATCCTTTACTAATCCTCTTTTCTCATCTTCAATGTGATATATACTCCCCATGTACAACCTACTAAGAGAATCAATAAAACAACATTAACTTTACCTGGATGGTAATGCAGAATCATGTCGTAATCCTTACGCAATTCAAGCCATAACCTCTTCCTGAGATTTAATTCATTTTGTGTAAACACATACTTTAAACTCTTATGATCAGAATAAATATCCACTTGCACCCCATACAAATAGTGACGCTAAATCTTCAAGGAAAAAAACACATCTGCCAACTCTAAATCGTGATTCGGGTAATTTCTCTCATGAACCTTGAGTTTTCTGGAAGCCTAGTCTACAACCTTACCATATTACATCAAAACACAACCCAACCCTACATTGGATGCATCAAAATACACAACAAACCCCTCAGTACCCTCGGGTAGGGTCAAAATAGGAGCAGAAGTCAACTTATTCTTTAACTTCTCAAAACTGTCTTCACAAGCATCGGACCATAAAAAATTTATCTTCTTATGAGTCAACCTCATAAGCGGAGGATCAATAGACCAACAAATCTCTATAAAGCTCTAATAATACTTGGCCAAACCCAATAAGCTCCTAATGTTGATTGGAGTCGTGGGTCTAAGCCACTTCTTAACCACCTCAATCTTTTGTGGATCCACTTTAATTCTTTAACTAGAAACAACATGCCCAAGAAAAATCACAACACTTAGCCAGAATTCACACTTAGAAATTTGACATACAATTCTTGGTCCTTAAGGGTCTGCAACACAATTCAGAGGTGATTCTCGTGATCCTCCTCACTTTTAGAGTACACCAAAATATCATCAATGAAGACTGTAATGAACAAATCAAAAAACTATCTGAACACCCAATTCATAAGGTCCATGAAAGCATTTGGAGCATTAGTCAACCCGAAAGACATAACCAAGAACTCGTAGTGGCCATACCGAGTTCAAAAATTAGTCTTGAGAATATCAACATCCCTAATTTTCAATTGATAGTAGCCTGAATGAAGATCTATCTTAGAGAAACACAAAGCACACTGAAGCTGATCAAGTAGGCCATCAATCCTAGGAAGAGGGTACTTGTTTTTCACTGTGACCTTATTCAACTGACAATAGTCTATACATATTTGAAAGGACCCATTCTTATTTTGCACAAACAACTCAAGAAACCCTTATCAAGAAGATCCTTTAATTGCTTCTTTAGTTCTTTCAGCTCTGCTAGAGCTATCCTATAAAGAGAAATAGAAATAGGATGAGTATCTAGTAGGAGATCAATCCCAAAATCTATTTCCTTTTCGGGAGGAATCCTAGAAAGATCATTGAGAAAAACTTTGGGAAATTCATTTACCACAGGGACAGACTGTAAGAAGAGACTTTAGACTGAACTAGATGATACAAAATATCTATTTTCAACCCTAAGGTATCCCATTCTAACACTGGTTCATTAGGAAAATGAAAAGTGACCTCTCGGGTCCTACAATCCAGGGAAGCATAGCACGGATGAAGCCAATCCATCCCCAGGATCATATCAAAATTCACCATCTCAAGCTCTATTAGATCTACCAAGGTCTCTCTATGAAACATGGACATAACACAACCCCTATTAACTTTTTTAGCAACAACAGACTCACACAACAGGTTAGAAATGGGAAAAGGCCGAAAATACTTTTAATGCCAAAACCAAAGTGTACTGATACATAAAGAGTCACATAAGATAGGGTAGAACCCGGATCAAGTAGACAATAAACATCATGAGAGAAAAGAAATAACATACCAATGACAATATTTAGGGATGCCTTAGATTCTTGGTGGGTGAAAAGAGCATAATGATGATTCTAACTAGTTCTGATTCTTAAAGAAGCACCCTTAGCTATAAGAAGTGATGAAGTGGTGACCAAAGCCTTATTATCCCTAGTGGTAACTTAGCTAATGGATAATCTCACTGCATATGACCAAGATGACCATAATTGAAACACCAATTCCTTCCCTCATCATAATAACATGGTAAAGCTTCCCACAACCATGATAAGGTAGATAGGATGGGGTTGACTGAGCTCCACTAACCTGAGATTGAGCACCCTATTCCCTAGGAACCATTGTTATACTAAAAATACCGATCACCTTAAAGCTTGGGATAAGGAGCACTAATTGATGAATAAGAGTTTCCCTAGTTCTTCTTCTTAGGCTATTGCCTGCCATCTTTCCCACTATTATGCTAATTTGCACCCTTCTATGCATACTTAAACTTCTTGCCCTACCTTTTCCCATTTCTACCTACTTTTTTTCTTCCTTTTCACCTACTGCGTGTAAACCACTATTCTGGATATGTCCATATCATTATTCAGTATAGCATCCTTATATTCTAACACCAATTCAAGAGACATACCCAAAATAAACTTCCTCATCCTGGACCTCATATTAGACACAAACCCAGAAGCATAATGGCACAATTACGTAAACTTCAATGCATACTCCTTAACACTCATCTTACCCTACTTCTAATTAACAAACTCTTCAGCCTTAGGTTTTCTTAACTTCTAAGGAAATAAATAATCAAGAAAAGCACCCGATAAATCATCCCATATAGTCGACTCAGCATCTTTACCCCTCAACTCCTCCCACTCCTCACTCAAATGATAAGCTACAAACTCAACTTCTTCTAAATCACTTTCATGAATCACCATGAAGATTTTCTCCATCTCATTAACAAATCTTTAAGGATCCTTCTCAACACTAGAGCCTGTAAAGGTTGGGGGATTTATCCTCATAAACTATCCAACTCGAGTAACCTCAAATAAACTAGCAACAAAACTAACATGATCATAATGATGAGACTATGAGGCCACAACTGAGCAAACATATGGATAGACTGATCGAATTCAGCATTCGAGATATCTCCCTGAGAAGACTGAGTATCACAATCTAGAGAGCTCGAGGAAGACTAGTAGGGACCTGTGTAACCCCAGGTGGAGTAGTGAAGTCAGGAGTATGGTCCCTATAACTAGTTTATATTTCATAAGTAGGAAAAACTTTCTCTGCAGTTGCCTCAGTTGGGATAGAGGTTCCAGCAATGTTTTAATGATTGTTAAATCTTTGTGGAGGCATGATCTGAAGTGCGAGTAAACTAGGAGTTAGAGAAAACTCAAAGTAACTAGGCTCTCTAGCATAAAATAGACCACAAAGAAGGAAAAATATTTCTAAATGCCTTGTAGCCTCCCCCTTATAAGCGTGGCATGCTACATGCCCATAAAATAGACTTTACCAGCATAACTTATAGACACCCAGCGGTACTGAACTGTGCTTTAATACCAAACTTGTCACAATCCGAATCAGGGCCTGTCTATGATGGGCATCCCAAGCTAACCAAGGCTGAAGATGACCCTATTTACCTGTAATGCCCCGAGTCTATACCCTGGATGCTACACGGTGCTCACAATTTTGAAGGACCACAAGCTAACCCATAACTGGTACCTGCTGCAATAATTGTGTAATAAATACTGTAATGATTTCAAAAATAGGCGAAACATATGTTGTAAGGTTCAAATCTGCAAGTAATTTTGAATGCGGTATCAAAATACCCAAAACTAAATATAAGTTCTGAAAAACTGAACAACTATCAAAAAAACCTCTAACTGTCTGAACCATGGAGTTAATGGGACAAACCCCCAACTAACTTCATCTACTGAAATAAAACTTAAGTACTGTAAATAATAAGCATGTCCTCAAACTATGAGGACTCACCACTACTATGAAAGCTGAGAATATGAACTGCTAAGGGTGCTTTGGAGCTCGTGCATCTGAACCTATGACATAAGACATCATAGCGCAAAGAAAAGCATACGTTAGTACTTTGAATGTACTGGTACACTCAGTGAGGTAGGCTGAAATACATAGGTTCATATGCATGCACAATAATAACTAAATAACATAAGTATGACTGAGTAAGAGTAAATGTATGAATACATAGACTGTAACTAAGATCATGCTAATACTGAGTACTGAATCTGAATACTGATAACCGATATCTGAGTTTATGAATACTGTATTACTGATTATCCAAATATGTGTATCTGATAGATCTGAATACTGTGGAACCATACTGAGTTCTGTACTGAGCTGAGTGACTATGTCTGATAGTCCTAAATCTGTAGAACTGAACTGAGTTCTATTTTGAGACTGAGACTAGAACTGAGACTGTGGGAGGTAATTATCTAATCGACATTTATCTTTTTTGAATAGATTTGGGGTCCAACCAGTAACCCCAATTAGAAGGGTGTAGTATCGTGCCACGGGTAAAGACACTGAATAGGTACCCTCATCTGGTAGGTACTCTAATGAGAATGGTGGAACCATCAAATGACAGGTTATAACACCTCATAAACCCTCAACTGGCAAGTTTCATATCTTAACCTACGCTGGCTATCTAGTTCTGGAATGAAAGGATGATTCTAAGAATCACACCCCTACTGGCAGGTGAGTCCCCATCCTTGGGTTCACTCGGTGCTGCATCCTACTCCCAACTGAATAAACACTGGACTGATTTCTGAACTATACTAGGCTGGACTGAATTATTACTAATCATACTGTTTAATTAAACTAAATTGAGTTTATTGAGTTCAGTGAACTGACAAAAACTATTGAATTATTGTTAGCTGACTGAGTTTACTGAGATCTAAACTGAATACTGAGTTAGATTGGACTAATACTGAACCTACTAAGTTTTGTTGAGTTCTAAAACTGACTGAGAGTACTACTGATTGTACGTGACTGATACTATCTTATGACTGACCATGACTCTAAGTAAACAGCTAAATTGTCGGGTACAAGTACCCCCAGAACTTGAAAGCATAACTTAAGAGACATGGCATAAACTTGAAATATGTAAACTGAGTACTTGATCATTATTTATTCATTTGGGGCATTTTAACAAACACTTGCATGATACACGTGCACATAGGCTAACTTGACATGATTTCTTTCTCTTACTAGTTCACATGAACAATTTATCAAGCACTTGGTGAGCATAACAAATGCACATAACTTAGAACAACTAGTGAGCATTATGATTGAATTCCAAATTTCACAATTCAAGAGTTTAACATGGATTTACACATATGACAATCAATTCCACATGAAACATATAATAAAACATGAATTAGGAGCCAAATCCAAACAAAAATCATGAATGCACTTTAATTCCAACCATGGAACCATAAAATTCACTACTTGAAGTTTCAAAAGATATTCTTGGACTCCAAGGGTAGAAGGAACCCTTGGATGAAAACTTCACATACCTTAGTTAAAGAATTTCCAAAAGTTAATGGTGGAACCTTGAGTTCTTGATTTGAAATTGAAGCTTCTAGGGTTTTGTACTTGAGCAAATTTGAGAAAGAATATGTTTATTTGCTCCCTAAAGTGATTAATTTTGTGTTTTAGGGGCTGAAGGTTAAGTAAAAAAGACCTAAACACCCCCAAGGATACGATCTTTTAATGACTTAAAAACTGTACCATCGACACGAAGACCGACGTGCCGCATTATTGGCATTGATGTGATAGCCAATACATCACGTCGAGTCTACGTCGACTTACTGGAATTTGATGTTGGGAGCTGGAAAAACATTTATCAATGCAATAGTCAATGCGACGCACCAAGATTGAGTTGATCCACTATTTTAGGATTCCAAAGGAGCTTCAAACGAAGTTTGACAAATCTAAAACTTGTCCGGAAATACATACGGACATTCCTAATTATGAATCAACCTAAATATCAATATTTAAGGGATACAGAGGCCATGAAATAAGATCGCAAACTCTCAAAGGCTAGAATAACACTAAGTTTGGAACACAAGGACTGCTTCTAAGAATCACACCCTAAACTAGCAGGTGAGTTCCCATCATTGGGTTCGCTCGGTGCTAATTTCTACTCCCATCTGAATAAACAGTGAACATGATTTACTGAACTAAAGCATGGACTGAGTTACTGAATTCCGTTGACTAACGAAATACTACTGACATCTGACAACGGACTGAGTTCATGAGATCATGGAGATTTCCTGAGTCATACGACTGTCTGAAGTCTAAGGATTCATAGCTGGACTGAGAGTATCATGAAAACATAACATGGATCTAGGCACACAACTAATGTTTTGGGTACAAGTACCCCCAGGACTAGAAAGAAGAAAACTGACAAAGCATGATTTACTTGAACACATGACTAACATTATAAGCCATAATACATTTATTGAATCATTCCATCAAACATGTGATAGGCATAATCTTGTACATATATGGGGATTTCATGATATCATGCTAGTTAGGAACTTTTCCTTCATCTAGCCATTTAATCAAACATAGTTTAGGCATGGTACATGTAAACATCATTATACAACAATCAAACATCATGATTCAATTCTAATTTCATTATTCAAGGGTTTAGTCATAGGGTTGCGTGAATCTATATCAATAATAATTAAATCCACATAGAAATTATCACCCAACATGGAGTAAAGTTCAATTTATCATTTATAAACATGAACAAGAACAGTCCAATAATGAAATCATAAAGAAAACTCATAACTTTAAGTTGGAAAAGGGATTCTTGGAAGGGGTCCATGAATGAACACTATGCATACCTGGGTTGTGATTCTTGATGTTCTTGAACTTAAAGAATTGGAATCTCTTAATTCTTGAAGAATATTGGATTTTTTTCTTGGAGATTAATGTTAGAGAGAAACCCTAATATTTGTTATGAGATAATAATAAATCAAATGGCTGAAATCGGGTATAACTGGGTATATATATAAGTGGGTGGTAAATAACTAAAATACCCCTACTAAAATGACCTGGAAACACTGAACGTAGGGTGCGACGGTGGATTCTGATGATCCGTCAAAACTGTGATGGTCCATCGGTCCCTACCGTCGGACCTGGGCAGAAACTAGTTCCACTAGCTTAGTGCAACGATGGCTTCCGACGATCTGTCAAAACTACGATGGTCCATTGACTACTACTTTCGTACTTGGGTAGAAAGATGTCCACTTAATCAGTGCGACAGCAGGCTCCGACGGTCCATCGAGCTAGCGACAGTCCGTTGACCTAACCGTCGGTTCTGGGCAGTCCGATCTTCTTCCGTAAATTATCCATAACTCCTTCCCCCGATACTGGATTTTGATAAAATTGGTATCGATGGAAAGCTTATTCAAATTCACACGTGATAGAAGGTAAAAATCTTGAAAATACCATGTGTACAAAGATATATTTGTATTTCAAAGCAAGTTCTAACATCTTTGAGATGATTTTAAACAAAAAAAAGGCATGGGTATTACAATAGTTCTCCTATTGGGTGGTTTGAGGTTGGTGAGAATAGGTTGTGTGGTCCTGACTTGGTTCATTAATACATAGAGAAGGTGATTTGGGATAGACTTAAGACCGCCTAAAGTCACTAAAAATCCTATGTGGTTATGAGGCAAATGGACTTGGAGTTTGATGTGGATGATGTGGTGTTATTGAAGGTGTCTCCCATAAAGAGAGTGATGCAGTTTGCAAAGAAACAGAAACTCGGTCCCCGTTATGTTAGTCCATATCATATTTTGAGGTGAGTGGGCAATGTGACTTATGAGTTAGAATTTCCTTCGAGTTTGGGTTTTATCCATCCAGTGTTTCATGTTTCAATATTGAAAAAGTGAGTGAGTGATCTTTCCTTGATTGTTCCTTTAGAGAGTGTTGGTGTTTCGAATTTCTTATCTTATGAGAATGTACCAGTTGAGATTTTGGATAGGCAAGTCCATTATTTGAGGACTAAGAATATGTCTTTGGTGAAGGTTTTATGGAGAAATCATAAGTTTGAAGAAGCTACTTGGATAGCCAAATAGGACATGAAGTCCAAGCATCCATTCTTGTTTTCTTCTTCGGATAATCATGCTTAAGGTATATATATTATTTAATATCTTTTTTTTCTGTCTTCGTTAAAAATTCTGGTTGTGTTTTGTGACAAATCATGCTAATAGATGCCTTGCTTCATCATTCATCAATGAATGATCCTGGGGGAGAATGCAACACCCCAGATTTTTGGTACCTAAAAATTTCTTAACCTTTGAGCTTACTATCATGACTATGAGTCATCATACGAGTCATAGGGTTTCCTTATGGGTCGTAGGACCCTAATCGTAGCTTGAAAATTATGTTTGGTTGAGTTTTTATTCTGATCATGATTGGCACTCAACGAGTCATCAAGACTCATTACGAGTTGTATAGTAATTTTCATAGCCTAACCAGTGTGGTGCCTAAACGTTTTTGCTTTGACAACCCCTAGACCATACAAGTCATAAGGTTTGAGTACGAGTCATAGGATTTGACTCGTAGTCAGATCAGTTTGTATGCCCTATGACACTATACAGACTACGAGTCTAAGGGACGACTCATACCCAGTTGTTATGAGTCGTCATGTTAACCATAACGACTGGGCGACCAATTTTCAGTCTTTTATGAAGGGCATTTTGGTCATTTTCCCCTTTCTCCTACTTAGACCCCACGTCCATAAAACACCAAGAAGGGGTTATTTCTCATTCTTATCATATCAAATACACTCCTAAACTCTCTCAATTCCCTAAAGCAAGAACAATCTAGGGTTTCTCAAGGTTGGTCAATTAGAGCTCTCAGGGGTGATTTCTCTCCATAGTTGTGATACTTTCAGACATGTTACTCTTCCCCAAATCCTATTTTATGAAAACCATCTATTTTAAATGGTTTATTTATATGGATTTGAATGTGGGTCTTGATATGGGCTGAGGGTTTTGGAATGGTTCATCCTTGAATTATTTTCCCATGGCTTTTATGAGTTGTCCATACTTTAAATTGAATACTTTTGAAACTAATAGGGTGCATGGGTATGGGAATTGGAGTGAGGGTCTAGGCATTCCCTCAAATTGATGTTTTAAAATTGAAATTAGTTTTGAATAATTGTGTTCCCTCAGCCCACTTATGTAAATGGCTTTGAATTGTGGAATTGTCACTTGGTTTGACTTACTCATCTATACTATTGCTTTTAATAAATGGTTAAACAATGAACATAGATTTTAAAGGCCTTGTTGGCTATGTTTTGATTTGATGAATAAAAGAGGCCGAGGAATTTCTCCAACTTGATTTAATGAACAAAGGGATTTAGGTATTCCCCTAAGTTAATGGAATTGCAATGGCATAATTATAAGCTTTCAAGTGAAATAGAATGACGATACCTGTGGTGTGCCTTAATGTATAATTCCTTTGTTAATGAATGGGTTATGTGAAACTTGTTTTAATTGGTCTTAATGGGGGTTATGTAGTTAAGTCGTGAAGGTATGAGTCTCAAATGACTGATACTAGAAACTCATATTGGCCAACGTCAAGGTTGGGTCTTAATGACCGTGTGCATGGTTCACACTATTGATATACTTGTATCTAGGATTGACGTGGGGTTAGGAAATTCCCTGGTTTTCCTGATAAATTTGGTTTGTGCTGCTAACATGGTTTGAGTCTCTTTTAGTAGGTATATAGCCCGTGGGTGCCGATTTATGACGGTTCATCTGCATAGCCAGGATAATGTTTTACTATCATGCTAAACCTTGTTTTCTATCCTGACATGTTATTTATATATGTATATTATGATGTGTACATTGTTTTGAGTTGGATTTGACTTGGCATTATTTTAATCCTTATCCTTGAGTTACATGCTAGTGCTCACTCCATTAACCGTCTTGGGATGTTGTACCTCCACGCGATGCAAGATCCGAAGGCACTTCTACTTTTCCTGCGTAGTGATAGATGATCTCCGAACTGTTCGTGAGTTAACTTGAAGTGGTGAACCTCCTTCTTTTGGAAGACCTGTTACTTCTTGGTCTAGTTATTTCATAGATAGTTCGATTGTTTTTTCTTTTTATGGCTATCGTCGGGGACATGTCTCGACTTAAATGGACATTAATTTTAGATAGAGGTTTTGTGGATTACTGTGGATTGAGATATTGTGGTTAACATTCTCAGATTCTCTTGAGTTACTGATTATTTTATCTTGTTATATGTTCAAAATTTATCCAGTGCTAGATGTGTTGTATTCTGTTGACTAGGCAAAGGGGCTGGTCTTTAGTCCTCGATGGACTTGAGATACCCGTCATGCCCGGGCCCTGGTCTGGGTCATGACAAATAGACTTGCAAGCTATTCCAATTATGTCAAACCATAACCATTTATCCAATTTGACTCCAAATTTTGTTTAAAATCCAAAAACATAGCCCCTAAAGGAATTTCAAAACCTTTTATCCTTGTTTCATTTAATGAAGTACAATATTTCAAAGATTGTTAAATTATGTAGAATCATTATTCAAAGACAAGATTATAATGTGGGTTGAGGTTCATGTCATTATCTTATCAAAATTCATCAACTTTGTGAAACTCAAATTGCCAAACTCCACCGTTATCACAATGAACAAAATTCGGTTCACAATTCATCATTTAAAACATGAATAAACCATTTAAAACAAGAAATAAATAATGCAAGAGTATTATACCAAAAACCCTCAACCCTAGTTTTAGTTAACCATCAAGAAATATGTAAATGCCAAGTAATTTGATGCACTATAATGATAAGTAAAATAGGGAGTGTACAACATGCCTGAAAAATAAAAAAATTTGGAGAGAATTTAAAATTTAGAGCCCGAAAAATGGAATTCTTGAGAAACCCCCTGTATTTATTGACTTGGGAGTTGAAGAGGATAAGAACAATGTAAAGTATTGATAACTGATGGGTAATATGGGTTAAAGGTGTTTTGAAGTCGTTTGGTGGGTTAAGGACCAAAAAGCCCTTGCCCCAATTGAAAAAAATGAAGGTGGGTGAATTTTTTCCAGCAGCATCGCACACTACTATCACAGTTCCTAGCCAGTGTGCCACGTCCTATCGCGGAGCCTAGGTGGCGTGGCACGTTGCTAGCAGACCCTCACTGGTTCGAGATCCCCAAATGACTCCGAACGCTTTCCAAAAATTCCGAAACTTACCCAAATCACTCCTTTAACATCCTTATCATGATTCAAGTAAAAAAAATAATCATAACATGCGCGAGAGGGTTCAAAATAAGTTAGTCAAATTTTTTTGAGATATTGCAACAATGAAATTGGAGAAAATGACAAGTGAAGCTTTCATCAAATCTGTATGTCCAAACTATATGAAAGGTGGGAACAAAATTACTAAGATTCTGTCACACAATTTGTGTGTGTGTTTGTCATACTACTTTTAGACGCATTGTGTAAGTGCATATTGTGTGGGTTTAGATGCAATGTGTATGTGCGGATTGTGTATTCAAATACAATTGTTTAAACGCATTGTGTATGTTCTTGTTTTGTTAATAGAGGTGTTAGCTCATGCTATATATTATGTACTCGAACAAATAAAAAAGTTTGACTATTGAAATTTCAACTATACCACACAAATTAAAATGACGGGAGTGACTTAATTGTTGTCCTTTGTTGCAGTAAATTAAAAAGTAATGTTACAGATTGCATATTTAATCTTCTCCATTAAAAAATTACTATGAAATACGTCAAATTTAACTATGTTACTTTTTAGTAGTTGAATACAAATAAGGAAATAAGTATTATAAGAAAATTTGGACTCTAAATTTACTCTACCAAAATGTACTTAGAATTATGACCTGTGTTACCAATTATAAGAATGTCGTGTCTTTTATCATCTTCATTTATTTTACCCTAACACTAGTAAATATAGTCGCTCTTCACGCAGTCATAAAAACTAGTGAATAGATAAATATTTTTTGTAAACTTAGTTGCAATAAAAGACATAAAATTATTATTATTATTATTATTATTATTATTATTATTATTAAGTAAATTGATAAATTACACATATAAATCTCTGGATAACCATGCAACACTAATCCAAAGAGGAAAGTTTCAAATCAAGGAGGCATATAAACTACTAAGAGGGAAGGGTGTAAGTAGAGAAAATTGAAGGAAAGGTGTCTTTTAAGTCTTGAATGAAGGATTGGTGACATTGACTAGCTTAAAGGGTCAAACATCATTTGAAAACTTGATTAAGTTAATTGTGGAGTTGATTAATATTTTCAAAACTTTCTAATCTTTTTAAAAATATAAATCAACCCAACCTACACCCCTCTTCAATCCAAATCAACCAGTCTCTCTCCTCTCTCTCTCGACATCTTCTCTCAACTCTCTCCCAACCAACAGTTCTACAAAATTCTCCCTTCAATCTCCAGCGAAAAATAGTCGGGCGAGTTCTCTTTCGACTTTCAACCATCAATTGACATGAAGACTTCTCCGACGACAACAACTTCAGTTCTTCGTTGTCTTATTTCCTTTTTCACAGGTAAAAAATTATGAAGAAACAAAGGAACTTGAGCCAACTACTCTTCTAGTATTGAAATATGGACTAAATAAAATCCTAATTTTTGGCATTTCTTCTTCTTGTTATTGTACTGTTGATATGTTGGTGATTTTTGTTCACAGTTGATATTCTTAGTGTGTATGTGTAATGTGTTGGTGTTGCTGGGTTGATTTGTTGTTTGTCTTGGAAAAAATAGTGTAGAAACAGATGAAACATATGATGCAACAGATGAAGATATCTAATGAAATAGATGAAGACATCTGATGCAGAAGATGTTAATATCTGATGCAACAGATTAGGATCTGATGCAACTATAAAATCTATGCAACAGATGAACAATCTAACAGATCATTCATCTGTTGCGACAAATGACTCTTCTATTTGGAAGAAATCTAAACAATATTGATCCAACAGATAACTCATTTTCCAACAGATGAGTGATATGTTTCAACAGTTCAGTGATTTGTTTTTATTCTCTCCAAAGGTTTACTCATCCATTGCAATAGGTCAGTTATATGTTGCAACAGATAGAGTACCTGGTGCAACAGATCAATGATCTATTTTTATCATTTTCAATGGATTACTCATCTGTTACAATAGGTCATTTATATATTACAACAGATAACAAACCTCTTGCAACAAATTAGTGATCTATTTTTATGGTCCTGTTTGGAAGAAATCTAAACAATATTGATCCAAAAGATAACTCATTTTCCAACTGATGAGTGACATGTTTCAACAATTCAGTGATCTATTTTTATTCTCTCCAATGGTTTACTCATCGTTGAAATAGGTCAGTTATATGTTGCAATAGATAAAATACCTAGTGCAACAGATCAGTGATCTATTTTTATTATTTCCAACAGATTACTCATCCGTTGCAACAAGTCATTTATATGTTGCAATAGATAACAAACCTGGTCCAATAGATTAGTGATATATTTTTATGGTTTCCAATAGATTACTCATTCGTTGTAACAGGTTGGTTAGATGTTGCATCAGATAAAGTACCTGGTGCAATAGATTAATGATCTGTTTTATGGTTTCCAATGATTTACTTATCTATTGCAACGGTTGGTTATATGTTGCATCAGATAACATACCTGGTGCAACAGATTAGTGTTCTGTTTTTATTCTTTCCAACGGTTTACTTATCTGTTGCATCCGGGTTGGACAGATTAGAGATCTATTTTTATTATTCCTAATGGTTTACTTATCCATTGCAACAGGTCAGTTATATGTTGCAACAGATAACATACTTGATGCAACAGATTTGTTGTCTGTTGGAACTTTTTTTACCGTTGTGCATGTTAGATTTACTGTTATCCTTTTTTAATGATGAATTAATCAATTATAATCTATTTTATGTTCCTATTAATTTAAGATAATATGGCTCCAAAAAGAAAAAAAACGAATCAAGTCCAAGTAAAGGAATAAGTGCAACAACTCGGCTACATCCACCAATCTATGAGTTTGCTTTACAAACATTATCTCAATCAGGAGCAGAAGATAATGAACACGGGGAGGAGGAATGTCTCAAAAGAGATGATCCAAATGCTAATAGCCCTTTCGCTGAAGAGTTGGTCAACACCTTCAGCATTGATTGTCATCCTGTGAGAATACAGTGCGATGGTTCCACAGATTTAACGGGTGATTTTGTGGTTAAGTCATCCATGGAAAATTCTTTCGACGCCTTCAGAAAAATATTCCAAGAACAAAAATTGGATGTTTATTTCAAGAAAAGTTGCTTTGGGCAATATCTTGATTTGCCGTAGGACAACAATGCTCGTTTCCAGATGAAACTGGTATACGATCTTCTCAAGCATAGGTTTATGTATGAAAACAAAGACAAGATGGATGAGGTGTGAATAAATTATTGTGGCATGCCTGTTTGTTTTGGTTGGAAGGAGTTTTCCATAGTTACCAGACTAAAATGTTGTCCTCCTTCTCCTTCTCAAGTTATACCTACTCTGACCCAAAAGAAAGTACCCCGCATACCCTAAAAAGAAAAAGGCAAGTCAAATGATTGTGAGAAACTAGTGTCCATTATTGGTCCAACCTTCAAAAATAAAAATTTGATAGAAGCATTGAAAGGTAAAGGACGCTCAAAGAAGCACAAACAATCATTGTGCTTGGTTTGGTTTGTACATAATATTCTTTGGGCGAGAGATGTTAACAACCACATAAGCCCCGATTTAATAAATCTCTTCGAGGATCTTGAGGCATTTAACAACTATCCTTGGGGTTATGAAAGCTTTAAAATAACTGTCCAATATTTGTTGACTCCGTTGACGCCAAAGACAGTCAACTTCTATGGCTTTTCATGGGCCTTCATGGTACATATTTCTTTTATCATGATATGATTCATCATTTTTTTATTCAATTGTGCTTTTGATTCAATCGTGTTATGTCATAGGCTTGGTCATTTGAAGCCATTCCTTATTTGAGACAACAAGTGAACTACCAGGAAGAAGTTTTCTGTCCAAGAATCCTGAGATGGTTGTCGGCCAAAACCGATAAAAATGCAAAATTTCTTGATCTTTTCAATCCCCCCAAGGAAGTAGTGAGTCCAATTCTAATGAAGTTTTTATTTTAATTAATGATTATTTTAAATTATTTCATCATCATTCTAATATATGTACTAATTTATTTTAGATTGTCCATCCATGGCTTGTTCCGACCAATCGAGAGTTGAAGATGCCATTTTTTCTTACTTTACGGTCTGTACAAACTTTACCGGACCCTAAGGTCGTTGATGAAATAAAAATAGAATTGTTTGGAGCAACAACCATCACAAGAAAAATAATTTTGGAGGGTGGGCTTGTTGTTGTTGACGATGGTAGTCGTAGTGGTAGTGGTAGTGGTGCTGCTATTGGGGATAATGATGCTCCTCTTACCATTTTTGAAACAACAAGCCATTATGATTATGATCATACTGGTTGTTCAGATTTTGCCACATCTAGTGAATGTTCTGCATGGAAATGTCAAGACTGCAAGGCGAAATACGATGGAGTAATTAATGCTATTAATGCACTAACTACTTCTGTAAAGAAAATGGAATCTAAGAGGGGTATCATTCCATCAAAGAGGATTTCATATCCATACACTCCACTAGGGATCAATGCGGCTAAGAGGAGAAGAAAAGATACTTCCAAGGCATTATCAAGCATCGAAAAAAGCAAAATTACAATGCCTCTATCTTTGTCTTACACCAATGTACAGTGTGCAAGGGCCACAGGAGAGCAGCATGAGCCAAAGAAGGTGAATGTACATCACCTTTTCCAACAAATAAACAGGCACATATCTATTTTAAAAAGATGATACATCTGCTGAAAATTATCAAATGAATATATACATTTGTTGCAACTGTTGTCTAACCTGTTGCATCAGATACGTTATCTGTTGCAACAAATGAGTCTTATGTTGTAACAGATGGTCATCTATTCAAAATTATCATACTGCTCTAATTTACCTGTTCGAATTTATCCCAACAGATGATCCATCTGTTGCAACATAAGAATCATTTGTTGCCACAGAGGGACAATCTGTTGTATATCTATAATAAGCATTGACAATTCTAGTTTTCTAGGTAGATGTTATGGTAGAAGCCACTGCTGAAGAGCATAATATCACAGTTTATAATCCATCAACTACTTCCAAAGAAGAAAAAAAGGTGGAGCCTGTCAGTTCGGGAGAACGGAAGAATTACCCATTTGAAGGGTTCAATATCTCGGATGGGGATTTAAAAAATTAACGCAGTTGATCAACGACTGTTCAGAATGGATTGCCGATAGGCTGTTTAAGCATCATGCTGGTAGGTACATAAATTGATTTTAAAAGATATTGGTTTATACGATTCTTGTTGTAAGAACATGACATTAACATATATAAATCATCATGTAGAAAACAAAATGATGAACGCTACAAAGTGAACAAATCAAGTCTTAGTTTTGATATGTTCGACTTTGTTGTTTCACATCCCGGAACGAAGAGTTGATTCTATTTGATGTCACAGCCCCAAACTTGCTTGAATGATAATGTTTAAATTCCATACATATTACTATTAATTAATATTTTGTTTAATTGTATTTGCATATTAATTTTTTATCACGTAATTCAAAATGTTTGATAATATGCGCAACACATTGATGTCATTTTTTACTACCTCCGAAAGAAGGCCAAGTTGCAAACACAAGAACAATACAGATACATAACAGGCAATTATTTGTAAAAAGTTTACATCAATAATGCCTACGATAGGTATTGTCAACAACAATCGGAAGTTTCCTGAAATAAGGAATGGTTAATTAACATTATCAAAGGTTTTAGCATTCCGGCTGGCTTACCTTGACATTTGGTCAACGAAGTGTACATCCTAATCAATTATGGTGATGAATTCTATTGGGTTTTGGCTGTCGTCGTTCTAAAAGAGAGGCGCATCCGAGTTTATGACTCGATGTCGCAAAGGAGAAATTTCGGGCCTTCGTCTGAGATACAAAAGCTGGCCAAAATATTGCCTACTTACCTTGATATGAGTGGCTTTTTGGACCAAAAGGTTCGTACTGATTGGTCGACGATTGAAGCATACCAGGATAAAATGGGTAATCCATTTGATGTACAAAATGTTGAAGGAATTTCTCAACAAACCATTGGTTGCCTGTAAGTATAAGTGTCATGATTTGATTTCATTTCATAAATTTCACAATGCTTGCATGAACTGCAAGATATGGATTATCTATTTTTTTAAAACGCAGGAATTACGGTCTTTTTGTTGCTGCTTACGTCGAGTATTTGAGAGATGGATTACAAGTACCAAATGATGGAATTGATGCCAGATTACTCCGCAAAAGATATGCTACTCTTTTATGGAAATACGGAGAAGCAAAATCTTAGAAGCCGTACGCAAGCGACACTAAAGATCCACGGTGACCAAAGACGAATTCTGTAATACCGGATGAAGAACAACTTGTACATATTGATTATATCTTTATAGATTGAGTCCATCAATGTAATAACCTATCCTCCTTGGTTTAACTTGTTGATTTATTTGTAGTATGGATCATTTGTGCCCATAATAATTTTTTTACATTTCATTTATTTCATGTAATTTCTGAATGCTTCAATTTATTTTATCCTGTTTATGAATATAATTTAATCCTTAGTTTTGAACATGATAATTGAAATGGAATACTATATCAAATATCACAATAGATAATACATCTGCTGCAACAGACGACATATCTTATCAAACAGATTTAGACATATGTTGCAACATGAGATGCAACACGTAGGTCATCTGCTGGAAATTATATAACAGGTATTTCTAATTTTTTTATTTTCTCCAATAGATTACCGATCAGTTTCAACAGATAGTTTATATGTTGTAACAGATTATATATTTGTTGCGACAGACAAACTGAGAACATCTGCATAATGCAACAGAAGACCAACCTATTCCAACTGATAATCAATCTGTCATAATAGGTACTATATCTGACACAACAAATATACTATCTATTACAACAGATATATAATCTGTTGCATAATAAAAATTCAACTTTCGCTAGACAGAAATTATTGCCACTACATGTAAAGTGAGGTGGCTTGAAATAAAAAATTGTTATCGTGTTCATTTTCATCTTTGTACATATTCTTCTTTATACACTGTCTCCAACTATTTAGTTAGGTCATCTGCTAGAAATTATATAACAGGTCTTCCTACTTTCTTGATTTATTACAACAGATTATCTATCATTGCAACAGATAGATCATATGTTGCAAAAGAGTGGATAGCTGTTGCGACAGACAGACTGGGAAACATCTATTAATGCAAAAGATAACCAACCTACTCTAATAGATAATCAATCTATCACAACAGGTATTATATATGTTACAACAGATATACTATCTATTGCATTATAAAAATTTAACTATCCACAGACATAAAAATTATTGCCACTACAAGTAAAGTGAGGTGGCTTGAAATAAAAAATTATTATCATGTTTGTCTCTGTCTTTGTATATTTTGTTCTTTATTCATGGGCTCCAACCATTTAGTTAGTACCCTATAATCCCAGACCCATTGCATTTTTCCCACAACAGTGTTGCACATACCAGTTATTTTTGTGCTGGTCAGCAAATACTCGATGTATGCAAATGAGTAAGGCCCGCACGCTGCACCGGTTCTATTTCTATGGATCTCGATGTTCTTATTTCAACCTTCAAAATCCTATGATTCCTTCATCAAGACTTCAGCCGATAAATGATCCATCAGCTTACTCTTGGGCAACAATTTCAAGAGTGGCTGCATGTGGGCTAAAAACTTATCCTCACTGAAGACAGTTAAGTTGTAGTCATAAACCTAATCTTTTCCTCGTAGAGTAATATCTCAACAGCGAGAAAATGTTTGACTTCCACATTTATGACTATAAGGATTCTCTTTTCCTTGGTCTAGCTCTTGTCGTGTGGATATGGCGCCTCTTCTCTCTAACATATTTAATCGCTTCTTGATCCCATTGGAATGGAGAAACTAACTGATCAAGTCTTGGTCCATCGGAATCATCTTGCTTACGGAGATCTGTGTACCTATCCTTAAAATTGTTGTAGAAGTTGAGGTCCATTATCCTATCGGCAACATCATAAGCATTCGGGTACGCTAATTGCCTGCCCCTCATGAGGCAGAGAATTTCATCAACATACCATGGTATAAGAAGCCAATTAATTTAAATAGGTTAGTACTTGTAACGAATAAAAACACAGTAGAAAGAATTTGATGCAGAGGGTTCTTTAAATCAGTTCACAGATTACCCAGCCAACACAACTCAAACAACAGATGTGTATTATGTTGCATCAGAATACCAATCTGTTGTAATAGATTACACATCTGCTGCATAGCTTCTTCTTCATGGAGTAGATTGGAAGGCTAGGTTATCAAAAGTAAACTTACATTATCCTCCTACCACACGCACATATTTGTCATATTCTTGAAGTCTTTGGCGACAAATGAATAAATAGTGTATTCTTTTTTAACCTTTCTCCTGCCATTCATGATTTTTTGCAGTTCCTTCCCCTTCTCTTTGCCAAGCGCCGCAAATATGTCCACCTTCTTCAGCGGCCCCAAAACTTCAACAACTCTTGGAGTAGGAGGAGTTGTAGTTTTTGGTGTTTTCATAATGGAGAGAATTTGTCTAATTTTTCCTCTCTTCCCCCTAACCGCCACTGTAGGAGTGCATGGCGCTCTCACCTCGTTGGATGGTATGACACCCCTCCTGGATTTCACCTCGATAGCTTCAGTAATAGCCTCTATCTTTTCAAGGAGTTTATCCTCTCTGTCCTTGTACACTTTGCATTTGCAATGAGAATATGACGGTGAGAGGGACCACTATAAGGGTGGGAGGGATCGGTGTAGCGGTGAGAGGGACCTGTGCAAGGGGCCTTTTCAAAAGTATTTATTTTTTATTGAGCATACTCATAATCACGACCAGCAGCAACAAGATGGCTGACACCATCACAAACAACTCCACCAGCAACACCCCCAGAAAAAGTACTCGGATCTGTCGCAGTTTGAGGTTGGTCGTGAAGAGCTTCAACATTAGGCAGACTTTGCCTAACTGCTCTTCTTATGGATATTGCTCTAGCCAATTTCTTCTTTATTAACTCCACCGTTGGGTCTTATTTTGTATCAACAAGACCCAGAGTAAGTAAAAAATCCATCCCCAGCTCATCATCGGTAGGCACGATCCAAGGATGCACAACCTATAAAAAAAGATAGGAGGCATTTAAATCATATAACAATAATTTGCAGCCAGTTGGGTTACATGGATGTTAACACAGACAACTTATGCAAAAGATGATCTAGCTGCCACAATAGTTGATCTGTATGTCGTAATAGATTGACAATATATTGCATCAGATCATACATCTATTGTATAATTTGCATCAGATGGGTAATCCATTGAGTCGGGTTCAGAGAACCAGAGCAACAGATAGTTAATTTATTGCGAAATATGGATCGTCTGTTGTAACAAATTACCCATCTATTGAACTAGATGCAGTTGACGGACAATCTATTCCAACAGACGAACCACTGTCGCAACAGATGGAACATTTGTTTCAATATCTTTCTTTGAGGCAAATTATTTTAGCTGAAAGAAGACGTACTGCATCATTCGGAGGGTTAAATATATCAGCGTCCTTCTCCTTAATATTTTTTTTGCCTCCCTTTGTAGCCACCAACCACCTAAGGATCCTTGGATGAGAAACCTCATTCGGGTAATCCTTGAACTACTTTTGGAGGGGAGGAATGACTTTACATGCCTAAGCCTGAAAAATGTAAACATGAAGCAAGAAAAACAAAAGTCATAATAAGTATATAGTCATTGTAAATTAATAGATGAGTAAAAATAGTGATCAATTTTACCATGAAAGCCCAGGGAAAGCCGTATAATGTGATCGTCCCTGTGGATATCTTTGTTAGTAAATATTTGACAGTCAAGTAGTAGCTGTTATATTCCCAAGGATAGTCGTTAAATTTGTCAAAATCATCAGCAAGCTCCAACAAATCATCTTCTATGACTTTCCTGACGTATCTTGCCAATAAAACGGAATGGACAAACTAAACTAAGCATAATTTCTCCCTGCAGTTCTTTGGTATGTCTTTATCCTCAAGATCTGCCATCAAATCCGCTGCTTTGTAGCTACTACGTCCAACAATGCCCAACAAACCAACTTTTTTTCCCTTGTATTTGTTAGACCCTTTGTGGGGGGTTTCCTTGATGAGAGGTTCTTCTAGACAATCGCATCTCAAACCCGTCACTATGGCACACTCTTTCAACCCAAAACAAATTGGCATGTCATAGTAGTTGATCCAGATTTCATCCATCTTTTTTTTGCCCTCCTTTGGATCTTTATCGTCCCCCGCGTACTTGATCCTGTACTTGAGAAGACCATATACCATGCTCATTGGGAAACGAAGAGTGCGGTCCTTAGGCAGCTCGAGAAAGTATGCAAAGCATCTTTTGTTAAAAAGTCCATCTATGTTTTCATTCTTTATAATTCTCCTTAATTCATTAAAATATTTCCCCAGCTGACATTTAAGTACAAGATCACCAGTTACTTTGTCAGGGTTATCCATCGGCATCGCAACTCGAAACCTGACGATACTAATGGTTTTGACAAAATCATGCTGGGATTTTAATATTATTTCACGCCCCATTGGTGAGGAGGAGTTATCACTTTTCTCGGCTTCATTTTGCCTCGATTGAGATTGTTCAGGAAGTTCCTCCGAATCTATCTGTACTCTAACCATTTTTGTTGGGTGATCAGATATTGATCCACTTTCAATTTCGTTTCTTTTGGGAGATATCTTTTAACTACAAACAATAGAAAAACAAAAAAATACATTACGTTTTACATCTGCATAATTTTTTTAAAAAAAAAAGCTAAGACGAATTTCAAAAAATTATTCTATGCCACATTACAAAAAAAAAATACTCCAACGGATAAGCCATCAGTTGGAACAGATGGAGAATCTATTTAAAGACCTATTTAATATCTCCCAACAGATATTCCACCTGTTGCAATAGATGGACCACCAACACCACAACCAATGCCACCAAGACCACTACCAATGCCACCAATACCAACACCAAGACCACCGATACCACCACCGAAAATACAAATACCGACACCAACAACAACATACACCAACAACACTATCCAACAATACCATGATAATCAACAAAAAACTGAGATAAAAACTAGGGTTTTCTCGGGTGATTCCTATTTTTTTAGCATCAATACACAATTGTTAATCCATTCTCGCAGATAATACAACTAAAAGTCTTCCTTTTCATCATAAACTAAAAAGCCCTAATTTTTAGAATAAAGAACAAATATAGAACTCTTCTCAAACTCTGTTACCTGTGAAGACAGAGAAAACGATGGATACAAGCGAGAATAAAGTCGAAAATAACAACTATCTGGTCGAAAATGGGAAGAAAATCAATCGGTTTTGAAGGGTTGAGCAATATGTTGAGTAGTTGTTGTCTGTATTGTTTAGAGAGAGAGAGAGGGAGGAGTGAGAACTTGATATTTGAAATATGGAAAAGTTTTTTCCACAAATGGATGATTTGTATGGGTTGATTTGTAATTTTTGAAAAGAATGACAAATTTTGAAATTGTTAATTTGGTCCGAATTGATCTTAATTATTTTTTAAAATTTCAAAAGATATACTCCCTCCATTTCATTTTAGTTGACCCTTATTGACTTGGCACACCCCTTAAGAAATTATTTAATAGAGGCTTATTTTACTAAAATAACCCTATTAATTATGCAATGAAAATATGAATTTGAGTAAATACACTTTGTTTAATCATTTAATGTTGAGGGTAATATTGGAAGAACATAATAAAATCCTCTTGATTACATCAAAGGGAAAACTAAATTGAAACAAATATTTTTAGAAAGAGGGCCAACTAAAATAAAATAGAGAGAGTACTAGTTTTTAAAACATTAAGTTAATGAGAGCGATTTTCAACTCAGTGTGATCGATTGAAGACCCGGGTCGGGATGAACGCAATACCAACGCCAATTGTAAAGACTCAGTTGAAGTTGTAGTTGACCCTATGAGCTCATTCATTCATACCTAGTTCCACCTAAATCAATATAGGTATTATTAATCCCAACATTAAGTTAATGAGATCGATCGACGACCTGGGTCAGGATAACACAATACCAACTCCAATTGTAAGGACTCAATTGAAGTTGTAGTTGACCCTATGAGCTCATTCATTCATCCCTACTTCCACCTAAATCAATGTAGGTAATATTAATCCCAACATTAAGTTAATGAGATCTATCGACGACCCGGGTCGGGATGAACGTAATAACAACGCCAATTGCAAAGACTCAGTTGAAGTTGTAGTTGAACCTATGGGGTCATTCATTCATCCCTACTTACACCTAAATAAATGTAGGTAATATTAATCCCAACATTAAGTTAATGAAATCGATCAACGACCCGGGTCGGGATGAACGTAATACTAACACCAATTGCAAAGACTTAGTTGAAGTTGTAGTTAACCCTATGAGCTCATTCATTCATCCCTAGTTCCACCTAAATCAATGTAGGTAATATTAATCCTAATATTAAGTTAATGATATCGATCGACGACTTGGGTCGAGATGAACGCAATACCAACGCCAATTGCAAAGAATTAGTTGAAGTTGTAGTTCACCCTATGAGTTCATTCATTCATCCCTACTTCCACATTAATCAATATAGGTAATGTTAATCCCAACATTAAGTTAATGAGATCGATCGACGACCCGGGTCGGGATGAACGCAATACCAATGAAAATTGCAAAGACTCAGTTGAAGTTGTAGTTGACCCTATGAGCTCATTTATTCATCCCTACTTCTACCTAAATAAATGTTGGTAATATTAATCCCAATATTAAGTTAATGAGATCGATCAATGACCCGAGTTGGGATGAATACAATACCAACGCCAACTGCAAAGACTCAGTTGAAGTTGTAGTTAACCCTATGAGCTCATTCATTCATCCCTACTTCCACCTAAATTAATGTAGGTAATATTAATCCCAATATTAAGTTAATGGGATCGATCGATGACCCGAGTCGGGATGAACGCAATACCAAAGCCAATTGCAAAGACTCAGTTGAAGTTGTAGTTGACCCTATGAGCTCATTCATTCATCCCTACTTCCACCTAAATCAATGTAGGTAATGTTAATCCCAAAATTAAGTTAATGAGAGCTCATTTCAACTCAAAGTGATTGATCGATGACCTGCGTCGGGATGAATACAATTTCTAACAGATATTCACATCTGTTGCAACAAATGACATATTTGATTTAATTATCAAATAGGCATTTAAATATGTTGTGACAGATGACTGAGCTATTGAAAAATTTTAAACAAATATTGGTATCTGTTGTAACAGATGATATATCTGTTTGAAAATCTTTTTTTTCTTTCAATTTTAAAGCAAGCTTCTGTCCGAGTAAGAGTCACTAGTAAGAGTAAGTACTACAAAATGCGGTAAAAATTAAAGAGTTTTTTTTCTTGGATAACTCAAAAATATGTTCATTGAGTAGTCTTATCTTGTCTTTTCAATGTCACTAGTCATCTGTTAGAACAGATACCAACAGATATTTAATTATCAAATAGACATTTGTATCTGTCATCACAGATGACTGAGCTGTTGGGATATTTAAAAAGATATTGATATTTGTTGTAATAGTTGACATATTTAATTATCAAATGGAAAGGGTTTTTTAAACAGATATTTGTATCTGTTGTAACAAATGATTGTGCTATTGGGATTTTTAAACAGATATTGCTATCTGTTGCAACAGATAACATATCTGTTTGAAATTTTTTTTTTCTTTCAATTTTAAAGCAAGCTTCTCTCCGAGTAGAAAAAGTAGTAAGTACTACATACAAAATGCGGTAAAAAATAAAGAGTTTATTTTTCTTGAATAACTCAAAAATGTGTTCATTAAGTAGTTTTATCTTGTCTTTTCAATGTAACTAAACTAAGTCTTCCTCGTGCCCCTCAAATTATTAATGAATATTAATTATATTAATTAATGAATATTGAAACCCACGTCTACGTACACGATACATCTAGAATTATCTCATCTCCTCAGCTTCAGTGCTAAATTTATTTTATTCATCTCTCATTTTTTTCTTTTTCTTCTCTTTTGCTTAGGGTTTCACAGCCTTTTTTCTCTCTTCTCTCTTTTCTCTTCTCTTTGTCATAAAGATCCTTTCGAATCTAAACTGATCCATATCTTTCCTCAACTGAAATTGTTGTTTTGATCCCCTTTTGATACTAAGGTATGGTTCACTATTGCTCTTTTATTCTCGTTTTCTTCTTTGCAAGTTATTTAGATCTATTTTTTTTATTTAATTACCATTTACCCATATGATATTTATTTTAAAAATTTGAAGGAACTTTTAAGTGTTGATAAATGAATCGAGAATTTTTATTACAATATGCAAAAAAAGTATTCTATTGGGAGAAGTTTAAAATCCTTGTTGACAGTATTATTATTTTAGTATGTATTTTGTTTGTTTCTTTATTGTTTATGCTGTTATTGATGTTGTTTGTGGGGTTGGTATTGTTGAAAGTTGTGGTGTGTTGTTGTTGATGGTGTTGGAACAAAGGATATTGCTTCTTTGTTGTTGATGATGTTGGAACAAATGTTATTGTTTCTTTGTTGTTGATATTTTTTATTTGTTGTTTCTTTGTAGTTTATGTTGTTGTTGATGTTGCAATAGACGGAGCAACTGTTGGAACAAATAAAACCACCAACAAGGCTGGTTTGATGTATTCCAACAGACTCCAAATTTGTTGCAACAGACTCCACATCTGATGCAACAGACTCTACGTCTATTGAACAGATGAATAATGTTGTAGATATAAGGAACTGACAGCTGATTAACTTTTGCCCGACCATCACAAGAGGCTGCAGTAAATATGGGTTCGAAGGAATAAGTTGCATGCAGATGGAATTTTATAGTTAAGTTTGGTAGGTTCGAACTGATAAGGCTGAGGGACCATGAATATGATTCTGATACCCTGTTAAGATTTAATATCGGTTGTTGCTTATGTTTATTTGTCAATCATTGTAAAGGGATCTAGTTTTGGTGTCGTTGTAAAGAGATTCAATAGCGATTGAACTAACTTTTAGGGTGCATTAGACTCTGAGAAGGCCATTGAAGCCTAGAACTGTATCTAACAAGAACGGAAAACCAATATAGTTATTTCCCTAGCCCAAATTTATATGGTTGGGTTACTCGAGGTGATGATTATACGCCAGTAGGTGCGGTAGAAGAATGTCTTCGAGGGAAAATGGGTGGTTGATGAAAGACTATATCATCTGAGAGTTAATTAAAGAGGAGTCATGGGGTAGAAAGTAACTTCTAAAGACTCTGGACGATGAAATTATCTTAAAACAACATGAGAAATCTGAATCAAGTGCAAATATAAAAGTGTAATCGGCAATGTAAATTCGTCTGTTGTCTCTCTGAAAGAACAATAGTGTAGATGGACACTTTGCTATGGAGTTGCGACTAGGTTGCGTGGTCGGGATTATCACCTAGATAGAAAATAGTAGAAGTCCAAGAAAGAAGCCTTACGGGCATCGAGGGTTGAAATGATGTATAGTAAGTCTAGAAAACTTTCGCCAATAGAAACTGTAGTTAAAGTAAGAAATCTAAGCGAAGGCCACAATTTTTGAATTTTTAATTTCATCCCATGCCTTCCTATTTGTGGTTTCGATTAGGTCCACTTTTGTTGACCTGATGGGAACCACAAATGTGATTGAAAGGCAAATTGAGTATCATTCCTTCCATAGCAATATGGTTATAATTGATTGTGTTTTATAGCTTTAGCATGCTTTCAATATTTCTTGGAGAAGATCAGAGGCTTGCTGTAGTACGTGAATCCCGATAATTTTCAAGCTTGCCTCCAGCTTGCTTATTCTGTATTCAAACTGGTCGTTGCCATCTTTGAAGTTGGTCAAGAATTCTTGGTATCTTGTGAGCTCGATCAGGAACAACACCTTCAAAGTTGTGGCATTTTAGAAGGCCTTTAGAACACTCTCTTCAGAAGCCTTAAAGGATACATGGAGGGTCGCTATGTTTATTTTAGGTCAAAATGTGTTGATGCACACTCAAGATGTGGTCTCAACCATTGAACATCACACTTTTATTGAGCATTGCTCAATGCATCCTACTCAACCAATTTGATCAATTAATAAGCGAGGAGTTACATAGCGTGTGATCTAAACCGACTCTACCAAGCCTATAAAATGTTACGTAACTCCAAGCTCATTACCCTATCAAAAAAATTGGCTCGAGGTAGTGCACAAATCAAATGAGTTTAATCCCTCAACCTTTCTGTTGATCGCTCTTCTCCAATTGTAGATGATAAGATATCTATTATGCAAAAGTCTACACCGTCGCCAAAAATGCTTGCCAGGGCGCAAGTCTTCAGATGGAATCATCAGTAATCTCTCAGTATATAGTGATATTGAGAGATTACTAGTCAAGCCTTTTCAAGACGTTCGCTACGGTAAGAATTACTGTTGATGACAAGATATATGCCATGCGAAAGTCCACACCATCAGTAAAAATTCTTGACAGAGCAAAAGTCTTGGGAAGGCATTATTAATAATCTCTCAACATCAAGGAAGTCTTGTAAGAAAGTTTTCAGAAGACATTCAAAAATAAGAAAGTTTTCAGCAATGACTACACATAATTATCATCAACAACCTTACCAGGTTCACTCCTCGTACAAAATAAAAGGCAAAAATATTTCCATTTGCATTCATATATTTTTTATTTAACAAACCAAACAAAGATGAATTAAATGCTAGATTTAGTTCATCTTTGTTTGATTTGTTAAATAAATAACATGCGAATGCAAATAAAAATATTTCTGTCATTTTTTTGTATGAGGAGTGAATCTGGTGAGGTAGTTGATGCCGTAATTATGTGTAGTCATTGCTGAAAACTTTTTTATTTTCAATTTTCTTCTAAAGAATTTCGTACAAGACTTTCTTGATGTTAAGAGATTACTATTAATGCCTTCCCAAAACTTTTGCTCTGGCAAGAATTTCTGCTGACGGTGTAGACTTTTGCATGGAAGATATCTTGTCATCAATAGAAATTCTTACCGTAGCAAATGTCTTGAGAAGTCATGACTAGTAATCTCTCAATATCACTCGATACTAAGAGATTACTGATGATGCCATCTGAAGACTTGCGCCCTGGCAAGCATTTCTGGCGATGGTGTAACTTTTGCATAGCAGATATCTTGTCATCTATAATTGGAGAAGAGCGATCAGCAGAAAGCCTGAGGGAATGAACTTGTTTGATTTGTGCACTACCTCGGTCAATTTTTTTTATAGGGTAATGAGCCTGGAGTTACATAACGTTTGATAGTCTTGGTAGAGTCGATTTAGATCACACGCTACGTAACTCCTCACTTATTAATTTATCAAATTGGTTGAGTAAGCTGCATTGAGTAACGCTCGATAAAAGTGTGTTGTTCAACTGGTTGGACCACATCCTGAGTGTTCATCAACAAATTTTGACCTAAAATAAACACAGCGACCCTCCATGTATCCTTTAAGGCTTCTGAAGAAAGTGTTCTGAAGGATTTCTTCAATGCCACAACTTTGAATGTAGTGCTCCTGATCGAGCTTACAATATATCAGGAACTCTTGACCAACTTCGAAGATGGAAACGACAAGCTTGAATACAAAATCAGCAAACTGGATGCAAGCTTGAAAATTATCTAAATTCATAAACTAGAGAAAGCTCCTGATCTTCTCCAAGAAAATGTTGAAAGCATGCTAAGGCTATAAAACACAATCAATTATAACCATATTTCTATGGAAGTGATGATACTCAATTTGCCTTTCAATCACGTTTGTGGTTCCCATCAGGTCAACAACAGTGGACCTAATCGTAACCACAAATAAGAAGGCGTGAGATGCAATTTAAAATTTAAAAATTGTCGTCTTCGCTTAGATTCCTTACTTTAAATACAGTTGCTATTGGCACATGTTTTCTAGACTTACTGTACATCATTTCAACCCTCAATGCCCGTAAGGCTGCTTTCTTGGACTTCTACTATTTTCTATTTAGGTGATAATCCCGACCACACTACCTAGTCGTAGCTCCCTAGAAAAGTGTCCATCTGCATTATTTTTCTTTCAAAGAGACAACAGATGAATTTACATTATCGGATACACTTTCATATTTGTACTTGATTCAGATTTCTCATGTTGTTTTTAGATAATTTCATCATCCAGATTCGCTAGAAGTCTTACTTTATACCCTATGTATCCTCCTCAATTAGCTCTCAGATGATATAGTCTTTCATCAACTCCCCTTTTTCTCACGGGCATTCTCCTTCGGCTCTTTCTGGTGTATAATCATCTTTTCGATCAACCCTTCCATATAAATTTGGCCAGGGGAATTTCTATTAGTTTTCCATTCTTGTTTGATGCAGTGCGAGGCTTCAAAGGTGTTCTCAGAGTCCAATGCACACTTAAAGTTAAGTCCAATCGCTATTGGTTCTCTGCAATAACACCAAATATTGATCCCTTTTCAAAACTTGAGATGCATAAACACGTGCAACAACCGTCAGTAATTCATAATAGGGTATCTGCACCATCTTCATGAGAGATCGACCCTCAACCTTGTCAATTTGAACCCATCAAACTTTACAATGCAGGATCTTGTTTGAATGATTAGTGCTTAATCTGTTAAAAACTGCATTCATAAAAATATGGTACTTTATGTGTGTTGTCCCGGTGACCTTATTAGTAATACTTCTTAACTCACACACATATGATAATGGATCCATCTGCATGCACCTTATTCTTCCTAGCCCATGTATGGCTTAAATTGAATAAATAGATGACTAGCAA
Source organism: Capsicum pubescens (assembly GCA_030864215.1). Lineage (NCBI taxonomy): Eukaryota > Viridiplantae > Streptophyta > Magnoliopsida > Solanales > Solanaceae > Capsicum > Capsicum pubescens. The sequence goes on along the minus strand of CM061543.1, from coordinate 280,238,255 downwards.
GTTGCAACAGACGCCACATGTAACGCCCTAATTTTCTAAATCAGAACGCTACACAGTGCTCATGACCCTGAAGGGCCACAAGCTAATCCATAACTGATATCTTTACCTGTACACTGTATAATATATGTATATAAATGTAGAAACATGAACTGAAGGCCATAAGGTTCAATACTGAACAAAATTTGAATAATAACAATGTCTGAATAAAGTGGTACCACAATACCAAAACAAAACTGAAATACTGAAGTCTAAAATTTAATAATATTGTAGTCTCCTGAAAGCCTCTAAATGAATGAATACTCTAAGTAAGGAATTGATAGGACATATCCCCAACTAACTTCATCAACTGAAAAATAAACAGAAATGATAAAATAAGATCACGTCCTCGGAGAATGAGGACTCACTGCTAAAACTCTGAGTACTGAATGCTACTGCTGCTGCTGATCTGGAATGCATGTCTCTGAACCTATTGTGTAAAATAAAAATAAACACCATAGCAAAAATACGTCAGTACATTTGAATGTACTGAGTATGCAAGTGAGGTAGGCTGAATGCATGGGGTTTATATGCATGGACAATAATAACTGATATGAACGTGAGAATACATGCATAAATACATAGTAACTAAAATCATGAGAACGTAATAACTGAATTTATATACTGGTAACGTGTGTGTACTAATAGATAACATGCTGATATAATGGCTAACTTAGGTGACTGTATCTGACAGTCCTAAATCAGATGGAACTTTCTGAGTTCCGTACTGTAACTGAGTTGACTGTATCTGACAGTCCTGATATTCTGAAGAACTATCTGAGTTCTTTTACTGAGACAGATTCTAAAACTGTGGGAAGTAGTTATTTAATCGACATGCCCCAAATATGCTATAATAGCTGAGCTGGGGTCCAATCTGTACCCTGATTGGAAGGGTGTCAATATCGCGCCACTGGTAAAGACAAGCTGTGGGTAACCTTCATCTGATAGTTTCCCCAAAAGAGAACAGTGGGTCCTTCATCTAACAGTGCTTATCCACCTCATCAACCCTCATATGACAGTGTTAATAGCTCAACCTATGCTGGCTACATAGTTCTGAAATACAAGGATGACTGCTAAGAATCAAACCCTCATCTGACAGTGTGTGTTCCCATCCCTGGGTTCACTCGGTGCTAATTTCTACTCCCATCTGAAAAGACTGAACATTATTAACTAACTGTACATGGACTGAGTTTTACTGCATTCCATTGACTGATGGAATACTACTTCTATATGATAATTGACTGCGATCATAAGATTTTTGAGATTTCCTGAGTCACATGACTCACTGAATTCTATGGAACATGACTTGACTGAGGATATCGTGAAAATATGACATCAGCTCTAGGCACACAACTATAGTTTTTGGGTACAAGTACCCCCAGGACTCGATGGAAGGAAACTGACACCACATGACACTTCTTGATCATAGAAATAGAGTTCACAATTCATAAGGCCATAAATAAGGGATTTCATACTAAACATAGTTCTCCACATCTTGTACATGGAAGGGAACGCATATAACATGTAAATACTTGCATGATTTAGATATCATTAACATTTCATAGCACAACAATCAACACCCAACAATAGCGTGGAAATTGTGTTGAATCATAAGGGGTAGCATGGACTTGTCATTTAAGTACTATTGAGTCATAAGAAACATGATTTTATCATTCTAGGCATTTCATCAAACACCTTACATGCAAACTTTATGGCATAGGTGAAATAATTAATTTAACTATCTTAAACCACCCCCAAAACTCATGGGTTTCAACTAACATGCTCACATACTTCATAGAAAAACATTAAGATACCATCTTGAATCACCAATAACAACCATCAACATGAACATAATCATACCACACATAAAAATCATAATTTTTTATTTAAAACATGGTTCTTGATCTCCACGGATGAAAGGGATCCGTGGATGAACACTACGCATGCCTTTATTGGAATATTCGTGAAAGTTAATGGTGAAAGCTCTTGGGTTTGGGTCTTCAAATTAAAACCCTTGTTCTTGAGAGAAATTGATGAAAAAAAGTATATTTTGGTGTTTTTGATATTTAATCCCGTGTTTGGGAGCTTATATATGGGTGAAAAAGGACCAAAATGCCCTTTAAAACACGGAGGTGGAATGCTGAAAAATTGGGCACCCACCGGAGTTATAGGGCGGCGCCTAGTTATGCCCCCGCTCTAGCCAGGGCGGCGCCTTGCTTAGAGCGGTGCTCTAGGTTGGGTGGCGCGGGCAGATCTCCCTGAGCTACTAGTTTGGGCACCCAAACGTGCCCTTACGCTACTCCAAAAATTCCAAAACTCACCCGAGATGTACTACGACCTTGTCCCATCGCAACACAACTTGAAAATTGGAAAACAGAGTTCGGGAAGGTCGTCAAATAAATCCCCAAAGTTCAGAGGTCTAAAATGAGACTAAGTGTTGAACACTTAGCTATAATTTTCTAAGTGTTGGACCTTATATTGAGCTTCAAGAAGCTAAACGAACTGAATTTGAACGCAAAGTTTTTGCGGGGTCTTACACCATATCTGTTGGAAAACCAAATTGATATATCCATCTGTTGCAATAAATTGTCAATAAGTTGTAAGTTATCTGACAGATGGATTAAATTTTTCAACAGATTACCCATCTGTTAATTTTAAAGCAATTTTTTTCTTTTCAAAATGCAATAAAAAGATAAAATGTTGTATTTAGATCTATTTTTTTAATTTATATATTCAAAAAGTTACCAGTTTTATTTAATTAAGGGATATATGAACAGTCGTGACTTCTTATTTGACTATTAGTCAACCCTTCCAATTCAATCATTTATAAATAGGTCCCTCCGCCCTCCTTTCCTTACTCTCTCTCACTCCTTCATTCTACTACACTTACAGTACAAATATGGCTGATCCAGATTCGTAAAAGAAGATTCATATGGAGTCTTTGCGGGAACTTCAAAGGCAGTTTAATGACCTCCAGAGGGATTTGGACGACTTCGGAGCAAGGCTGAGGAGGGCGGCCCTGCTGCTGCCGGATGAAAATATCCGGTTGACAATAATAATAGTAATTATAATAATAATAATAATAATAATAGTACTAATAATAATTAGGTTATGTTTTTTCTTTCTTTTAGCGTATGTATTGGTTTGGTTGACTTTGAATTTTTAATTCTTATTTAATATTTAATTATCATTCTATTTATTTCTTATTCTCAATATTTCAACGGTTGGAGGTAGGGATTGAGCACTCGTGGCAACAGAGGGTGGGTGGTGAAAAGTCATGATTCTCCTAAAAATGATTCATTAATAAATGATAAGGAATTAAATGATATACACAATTTATAACTGTAAAAGAAAGATTATTTAATTTTAAAAGAAGTCGCATCATTGGATTATATGATGATTGTTAAGGAAAAGGTGAATAGTCGTGACTGTGAATTTTTGTCTAAACACATTCAACAACCAAAAACAAACAACGCTGCTGATGTATCAAATTCCTCATCTGTTGCGACTGATGAATGAGTTGTTAGAAGAAATCAAAAAAGCTCCTAACGCAGATGGTCGATTTGTTGCAACAGATGGTATATCTGTTGCAACATATGGGTTATCTAATGCAACAGATTTACAATATGTTGCCATAACTCAATAAAAATAATGGTTATTATTTTATTAAAGAAACGGTTATTGAAAACCAGATGTCTTCGATTTTTAAATTGAGAAAAGGGTTATTTAAATTTAAGAACTAATTATTATAATAAAAATAAGCTGAAAAGTCATGACTTTTCACAATAATAAAAAAACTCACCAGCTTGATTTAATTAAATCATTTCTTTTCACAGAAAACAATAAGAAAATAAATGATAAAACACAATTTAAACCGCAAAAATCTCACCAAAAAAATTCTTGTTTTTAATCTATTTTATTAATTTATATAATAAAAAGGTCAGCAAATTTGGATTAATGATATGATGATAATGTTTTTTGAAAATAAGATAGATTATATGTTGCAACAAATATATTATCTGATGCAACAGGTTATCTATCGTTGCAACGGATGATATATTTGTTGTCACAGATGAGTTATCTGATGCAACAGATATATAACTTGTTGTCACAACTCAGTATAAAAAGGGTTCCTGGAAAGAACTAATTATTAATAATAAGCTGAAAAGTCATGACTTATCGCAATATTGCTTAATTTAATTAAGTCATAACTTTTTACAATAATCAAGAATGTCATTAATAAATGGAGGTGAACAATTGCGCCTTTAAATTTGTTTTATTAATTTATATAATTAAAAAGTCAAAAAATTTGGATGTCATAATGATAATTTTTTTTAAAAAAAGATATATAAATTATATGTTGCAACAGATATATTATCTGATGCAACAGGTTATCTATTTGTTGCAACAGATGATATATCTATTGTCACAGGTGAGTTATCTGATGCAACAAATATATAATCTGTTGTCACAACTAAGTATAAAAATGGTTCTTGGAAAGTCATAACTTATCGCAATATTGTTTAATTTAATTAAGTCATAACTTTTTACAGTAATCAAGAATGTCATTAATAAATGGAGGTGAACAGTTAATTAAAAAGTCAGAAAATTTGGATGTCATGATGATAATTTTTTTTTAAAAAAAGATATATAGATTATATGTTGCGACAGATATATTATCTGATGCAACAGGTTATCTATTTGTTGTAAATCTTTATTGTCACGGATGAGTTATCTGATGCAACAGATATATAATTTGTTGTCACAACTCAATATAAAAATGGTTCCTAGAAAGAACTAGTTATTACTAATAATAAGCTAAAAGTCATGACTTATCACAATATTTCTTAATTTAATCAAGTCATAAATTTTCATAGTAAGCAAGAAATGTCATTAATAAATCCTCTATAAATAGGTCCTTCCTTACTCAATCGTTCATTCTACTGCACTCTATTTATTCCTTGCTCTTGTTACATCTTCAACTATTTTTTCTTCAAGGACTTGATAGCTTTTTCCTGTCTCTGGTAAGTTTTTTATATGTCCCTCTTCCTGTCATTTAGCCATTCAATTTGAAATACTTGAACGATCTATTCTTGTTTTTTATCTTCATTTTTTCCTGAAAGCGGAGGAATGTCTCATTAATTATAACTAACCATTCCATTAAACAATTTTGAAATAAATATAGAATGAGAGATATATATGATATAGAATCAAATATAGAACTGTAATAAAAAATATTTTAATTCTTGTGTAAATATACGTTGTATTACGTTCGAATTCTTTTTTTTCTTTACTTTTGTTTTGTTTTTGCGTGTGTGTTTTGTCAACTTATGCATTTTCTCTAGATATGGATGATACAGTGTGAGATGTCACTATTTTACAAGACGCCATGCGGGAACTGCAGAAGGAGGTTCATAACCTGCAGTGGGAGTTGGCCGTCGTCAGGGTAAGGATGCTACGGGAGATCCGTAGGTTGAGGAGGGTGCTGCTGCTGGCCATACAAATAATAATGTTGATAATGATGATAATAATAATTAAGCATTTTCTTTTCTTTTACCTATGTATTTTTATTTTATTTTTTTTAGTAAAAAATTTATGTTCGATGCATTTGACGTTTTAATTCTTATTTAATTTTCATGCTGTCTATTTTTTTTCTCAACAAATGACATGTCTACAATTAAGAAATAATTTGAATCCAGTATCAATAACAAGAGATCAACATATGAGTTATCTATTGGGTTTGTGACAAGAGCTGTATTTTGTTGTTCGAAACAGATTATTCATGTGTTGCAACAGAATAATTATCTATTGCAACAGATTACTTGTCTGTTGCAACAGACAACTAATCTGGTGCAACAGATTAGTAATTTGGTACAACAGATTATTAATCTGTTAAAACAGATAATTAATCTGGTGAAACAAATTATTAATCTGTTGCAACAGAATACCCATCTAGGCAATTCATATTACGTGCACCTAGAACCATAATCATAAATCCAACATGAGTCTACTTTTGCAACAAAACATTTATCTGGTGCCACAGATGATGGATCTGTTTAAACAGATTGCTCTTATGTTGCATTCATGTTCGCGTGCTAGCTATTGTTGCAAAAATAGCACACTAGAAGTTACCCAAATGATAAATTCAACTAAAAAGCATAATTTGACTTATCAAAGTCTCCTCTCAAAGTAAATACCAAAGCTGAAAGTAATGTATGAAACAAAATTTAACCTAAGAAATTGGTCAAAGAGCAGTAGTTGCGGTAACAACAATAACAATGATCAACAAGAAGAATATGAAGATGATAATGAAGTATAAGATGATGATAATGAATCAGAAGATGATGAAAAAGCAGCAGCAATAATGAGCAACAAATATCGCGAAGAGGGAAAAAATAATAACGGATGAGGAGAGAGAAAAATGTGTCTTTTTCTCTTCATTTTTCATTATATTAACCAACATTTGAATCAAAGTATAATTTAAAAACTTGTGGGTTATTTTAAAATTTTTCAAACTTTCTTAATTCATAATTAAGTAATTGTCACCTCCACTCAATTATTAAGACTTGTGTCACCTACACCTTATTTTAAAACTTTTTTATCACTTGTAGCCCAAAACTCCGTGTAAGTATACCATGGAGGGGTACGTCTGCCACAATGTTGCTTGTCCTAAACACGTCTTTATTCCATGGTTAGCTCTCCATGGAAAGCTACGAACTAAGGAAAAGTTAGTGAATTGGGGGCTAGATATTAATAGCATATGTGCATTGTGTGATACTCAAGTGGAAACCTTGTCTCATCTGTTCTTTGAATGTGAATTATCTAAGGAAATCTGGACTGAAATTTTGGCGTGGCTACACTTGCAGAGACAAGTGCTACCATAGGACCAGGAATGGTAATGGATTTCAAAGTCCAGCAGAGGCAAAAACACGAAAGAAACACTTCTGAAGGCATGTTTTGTGAATGTGATGTATGCAATCTGGGAGGAGGGGAATATGCGTATTTTTAGCAACAGGAACAGCACCAAGGAAGTACTCATCCATTCTATACAAACAGAGATATGTACTAGAGTGAGGATGAACAACAAACTTTTTGATGCTATCTTGGAACTATAGAGCTTATTCTAGTTGTAGTGGTGAACTGTGTGGTTTTGGTTTCTGTTAGATGAGCTGCTAGGTTTGTTGAGTTCTGGTTTTGTAATTTCTCTAATTTTGGTAATAAATGTTAATTTAATTGCCAAAAAAAAAAACTTTTCATCAAAATTTTGTTGGTTTATTGATTGCTCTCCTTAGAATATTTAAATGTCATTTTTTCTTTTTATGTTCTTATATTGAGAATAAAACCTTGATTTCAACTTTTTCTCTAATAATGATGATTACTTGTGTCAATAAAAGTTTTTTCATCTTAAATTGCTTTTTATAACATGTAACTTGTAAGTTTTTCAATTCTTGAATTTTTGTATTTGTTGTTAAGATCCTTACTGGAGTATTCAAAGGTTTTGATGACAAAACACATAAAAAAGTTTTGCTCTACATTAAAAAATTAGGTAATAAATTAAGTAATATTATATAAAGAATTGAGAGGTAATAAACATAAGAAATTTGGGAGTTATGAATTTTACTATTACTAAGAGCGGGAGTATGAAGATGAAGAGGTGTGAGTTACAAAAATATTTTTTTACAATAAAGTAAATGAAAAATAAGAGAAAAAGGAATAAAATCCTTGACAAAAAAAAGATGTCACATCATTTTCTTTTAGCTCGCTTTAATGAATCATTAACAAAAATCAAGAAATAGTTGAATTGAATGTCATAATTAATGTCCCATTTAAATCATTGTGTGTGAATCTAAATAGAAGAAAGAGAAAATTAAATAGAGGAGAAATAGTAGACCATTCTTCTCTTCTTGTTTAAAGCTTCTTCTCTAAGGTCTTTTAGTTAGTAAGAAAATGATTTTTTTATGTTTCATGTTATGATTTTGTTCTTCTCCATCCATCACTATTACTGTTTTCCTGGACATGGGCCTTTCAAATGTTAACTAAGAAAGACGATATTTAAATTAAAAATTGACTACAATTTCTTGTATTGCTTTTTAATTAGTACTATGTGAAACCCTATAATTTTGAAACAATACAATATATAGAAATAGTTTTTAAAAGCTTAATATTTCAAATTCACATTCTTCGAAAAAAAAAAAATCTAATAATAAGTATCATTCAAATTATCGTAATGACAAAAATACAAAAAAAAAAAAATTACTATTCAATGTTGGATATTAGCTATACAAAGGATTGTATCTATTGAAGAATCGATATTAGCAAAACATATATCTACTAAAAAAGTCGAGAAAATTCCTTCAACTAATTACCAAAACTAAATGTTTACAATTTTTCAGAGTGAAAAGATATGATATGGCTATCACTCAAAATTGACGTGACAGAAAAAAATACAATATCTTAATAAAAAATATGTTTAAGATTACGAAGAAACCCATAATTAATTGATAACCTCACCTTAGTGGAAAACCTGAACCTTCATCGCCGCTAACCTGACACGACCATCGCCGGCATGGCCGGACTGGTAGCTGACCAATCCCATGGGCTTGGTCAACAAACCTCTATTATATCAGCTATTACCTCACCAATTAATTTTTCTGAATTTTATCACCCATATGCTCCTAAGAATTCTGTTTCCCATGCACGTACTAATGATTCTAATGTTGATAACATCCCACAAAGTCCTAAGTTGTTCCAATAACCTACTGGTTCGCCTAGTGAGAAGATTGAGGAAGTAAATAAAGTGAAGTTTGTTGATCTGTTGAAATAAAAAAATCCATCAATGCAAGGTACAAATGATGATCGTGTGGCTTTAGAGATGAAACCTGTAGTATATAATGATGGAGTTCCACGAGTAACTTGGACAGAAGAGGAAGTATAAAAGATGAGAGTCTTGGAGAATTTACAATTAACAATTATTGGGAATATGTTTAAGATATTATCCAAATTTTCTAATTCATATCAATCGGAAAAAGAAAAATATACTAAATAGGTATTACTTAAAAGTTAAAACTCTTTATTTTAACCCCCCCCCCCCCACCCCACAAAAAAAAAAAAAAAGAACATGTATTCCGATCCAATGATTGTACTTACATATCAATTAAATACTTAAACATTCCAGCAAAAGTAGCAAAATTCAATTGATACAAAAATGAAACATTATGTAAGAATGAATAAAAGAAAAAATTAATGAGAATAATATCTTCGATATAGAGATTGATATTCTACAATCAATATTAGTCTTCATTTCTTTTTTTTTGGCAAAATCAATATATAAAATTGTTAGAAGTAAAATTCGTTAAAGAGATGTTACATTACCTTGTCAGTGTTTCAAACACAAACTGAAAAAGAAAAAAAAAAAAAAACTTTACACTTGTCAAATTGTTATATGTTAGCTGATAATTGAAGAGCCAATTACTATTATTTCAGAAAGAAAACCCAATCTGTAGCAATTATGAAGCAATCTTGTATAATATTTTTGAACTTTGTGCTAATTATTTTAACGCTTTGTTGTCTCACAAATGCAAGTACTCATGATAACTCAAATGATCCTATGCTGAAAAGGTACAAAAATTGGCCCAATGACACAGACGAAAATATCACAACTAAGATGAATGGAATATTGAATAAGAAAGCAGAATAAAAAGAGTCGCGGTGAAGAGGGAAAAAAAAGACAGTAAAAAATCTAATAATATCAACCTAAGAGGTAATCTAATTTTATTTATTTCTTTATATAAATGTTTTAATATGATTTGAAGATGTACAAAATATTAAAATATAGATCGACCCTAGTTACTTATTAGCATGTAGACTGTAGCATCTCAATTACGCTTTAAACTTGAGCTTTTTATACAGGCAATTTTTTTTAATAGAGAATTGTTATTTCAATTATATAAAATACTAACAAAAATTAAAAAGGTTTTTAGTTGGTATTATATATATATATATACTAAAAAAAAATAGAAAAAGAAAAGAGTTCAAAATTTAAAATCTTTCCCTATCTGATAAAGTAACTGTTGCCCCCAAGACTTCCCCTATTTAAGGACTCTTCCTATCTAACGTACATTACACATCTACACCTACACTGAACCAGATAAAAAAATTAGAGAGAAAATATCAGTAAAAAGAGCAATATTAGAGTGAAAAACACAGGAAAAAAAACATCAGAAAAAAGAGAAGAACACTTAGAAATTTTAGAGAAGAAAAGAGTTCTGAATCGAGTTTCGGAGTTTCGTTTTGAAGTTTTCGGTGATGATATTTTAATCTTCATCTTCAATTAACTTATCACACAGGTTCTAATTTAGATTCTTTCTATTTATTTGTGTAAATTTTGTTGTGAATCAAATCACGATCAAAGGTATTTTTATGGTTACATAATTTAGCATGTAATGTCATTTATTTACCGTATTAAGTCAAAGAAAAGTGTAAGTTTGATTAGTTTTTGTTAGAAATTTTTAATTGTTATGGCGTGGTTATCTTATTTTTGTCCCATCAAAAATGTAAAATCTAAGTCAAATTTCCACCACTAGACTAAAACATTTTTCTTTCCAAGTTTAGCAGTAAATGATATTCAATAGAAAATACCTTTTGTTATTCTTTGTATAAGCCATGAATGGACGAGAAAAAAAAATATAATAAAGGGACCATACCCCAATCCGGATGGTTAATGACTTTATGTCATGCAAATAGTGTTTATAGTCATAAAGATGTCTTTATTCTCTCATCTTAATAAAATATCTGAACTTTAACCTTATTCTTAGGTTGCTTTTTCGTATGATGAAAAATATTTTTATGGTGAAATCAGTAGTTGGTTATCAATGTATCCTAATAAGGAGATTTAAAAAAAAAAAAAAAGTAAATAAGTAAGTAAAATAAAGAGAAAAAGCAGAAAGCAAAAATTGGGAGTTGAACGCAAAGAAAATTTTCTGTTTGGTAATTTTTGACTTTGCGGTGAGAAATTCGATTGAAACCTGTCAATTAACGTAAGGTAAATTTTAGGCACATTCAAAATATTCGTCTCGGACTCTCGATTAAGAATGCGGCGTACGCATCTTTCGAGACAGTTAAAAATTCAAGGATGTCATAATGCACCTGACAAATATTTTTCTAAATTAATTTTTCACCAATTAAATACTAGAGTTTTAAATAATTTTGAGTATATTAAAAATGAGTGAGTCTAGGCCCCTAACATGATTTATTAAAATAATTTAAGTTAAGATAAGTCAATAAAAGCGATCGTGCTTGTACCATGGGACTCGAGGGGTGCCTCACACCTTCCCCTCGGTCAACAGAATTCCTTACCCGGTCTTCTGTTTTCGCAGACCGAATAAGAGTCATTTCCTTTTTATTAGAGATTCAAAAAGGTGACTTGGAACACCATAACTCAATTCCAAATGACGACTCTGTTAATAAACTAATCCCTATTCAATACCGTCACTTTAATTGGAAAACCCCTTCGATTCAATCCCTTCGAGCGAAAAAGGGGTGTGACAGTTAGCATATTGATAAAACTATGAAATGATTGTTAGTTTCCATTAAACAATTTATATATTTTTCTTTTCTTTTCTTTTTTTTTAATAAAAATTGTGTAAGAATGTTGTTAGGAGCACTATATATAAAGATAAATTTAAAATCAAAATTCTGTAACTTTCATCTTATAGCTATATTAATAACTATATATATATATGAGTTTTATTTTATAAATAGAAAAAAGATCAAAAAGGAGAACTAGTTTAAGATTTGTAGTTTTTTTCCCTGCAAAAAAAAATGATGACAGAGAAAAAAAAGAAGAAATTTTGCAAAATTTAATAAGATGAAATGCATGAGATGAAGATAGAGTAATGATTGAGGTGTCAGAGAATTAAAAAGTAAATTGAAGAAATAAAGTCAAAGAGAGTCGTTGATATGGTCTAAGTTATGTTCTTATAATTGAAAAAAAAAAAAACTCAACGAAATGCAGATAAGTGGCAAAAAATGAAAGTAGAGGAATAAATGTGAGAAGTAAACAAATCATAATCGAAAGAATAGATATCAAAAGAATTTTTTTGATAATATCAATAATTACTTAAATAAATTTATCGAATTTTGTTCTTATTTTAGAAAAGCAAAGATTCACTTTTAATAATTAATAACTAACAATTATGAAATTGTAAATGCCTAAAATAATATGGTAACCGATTTTATATTTGTTTTTGATTCATCTGCTCATATAAATATTTTTAAGAGTAGGGTGCTTGAAGTAGCGAAATTAGATTTATTAATATTATCAAACTATTTAAATTTAAACTTGATTAAATTTATAAAACTAATTTTTATATACAATTATAGTATATTTAGTGTATATTTTCTATTTCCATAAATCTTTTTTAATTTCAAGATTTTTACATAACGTCATATCGTAAATTTATTATTATTTTTATAATTGCGCAAAGCGCGAATTAGTTCACTAGTTATACATATATAAACATTCAACTCAATTTCTTAATTGCATATTGAGATATAGAATATAAATTCACTGAAATTTACTTTAAATTAAAATCAAACAAAACCTTCTAAAATACAAAATTAATGGCAATGAAAATATACTTTTAGCTAATTTTCATTGACATTTTTCTTGCTATACTTATTCTTTGATATAGTATATTACATCTCCAATAACAACTCTACCCAAACAATGAGAAAAACAAAGACAAGAAAAAGATTATTAAAGAATGAAAAGGAAATCAAGCCATAAAAAAAATCTATAAGGAGCAAATAAATAATTATTATTATTAGCAAAATTAAGTCATTTAAATATTTTTATAAATAGAAAATTAGATATCTGGCATACGGTTAAACAGAGGTCATCAAATACTAACTTTTTTCACGAAGTTAAATATAAAGAACACAAATTTTAAGTTATTTAGATGAAGGAAAAAAAAATTAAAAAAAAATATATCAAGTGGTCAATGATGATGGTGTCTTTGTCCTTGTCCTCAAATCTCTTCTCCTCATATGTCGATCTTCTTTTATCTAATCCACCATGTATTGATCATCTCATATACACACACACATTAAATAATTCATTGAAATAAACATTATCATCGTACAACCCTAAAGGAAAGAATAACTAAGTTTTAGGAAAAGAAATTAATAGCATTGATGATGAAATGAATTAAATATGACTATTTTTAATATTATGCAAATTTTAAGATGTCATTTTTAATCTTTTAAAATTAGGAAAAAGGTCAAATTAACAACAAAAAAAATAAATGGAATTCCTGGCCTTAGAGACGTGGAGTTCATGCTTCCTTAAAGCACTGTGAATCATCTTAGAAAAAATGTAGAGAGAGAAGCTCTCATCCCTTCCTACTATTATCCTTACCCCGAATTCCTCCACCGCTTATGTACCACCTACCAGTTTTCTCTCAATTCCTCATTCTCCAAGGAAATTAAACCCACCTACAAGGATGTTATCACCAATCTTCTTATTCCTTCCACCGATCACCCAATGGAAACTATCGACCCTGAAATAGAAACCAACATTGTCACGCCCCAAATCCCATTGGAGCGGACTGGCATCCGTAGCCGAGGAGGCCCGGGAGAATCCGTTCATAACCTATACTTTCACATTTACATTACTTATGAAAATTAGAAATTTGGGCAGCACTTCGTTGTAAATAGAAGATAACAGTACCTGTATCAGCCCAGCAGACACGCATATATATATATATAAACAGTAATTGACCGTCAGAGCCATCACGTCTATCAACCAAACACTCCTATGGCTGTACAATATGTCTACAAAAGCCTCTACATAGATACACAACTGAGTTAGGGTCGGGAAAAACTCCCGCCCACAAAAGACTTTTATACAAATACCAAAAATACATATAGAAACGACTTGGGATGCCCCGAAACAACTGGAGCTCACCACTATCAACAGAATGTCCTGGCTCTTACTACGGAGGTGTACGACCTGAAGTACCTGTTCCTGCAGGCATGAATACAGGTCCCCCGTGAGGGACGTCAGTACGGAAATATGTACTGAGTATGTAAGGCAGTGAGTATCAAGATGAGATACAAAAGATCAACAGAACCCAGATACCAGTGAATAAACAGTATGAGTAGACCACACTTAAAAGAGCTGATGGGATACCTGCACATTACTTTCATATCATTACTTCTCGTATTCCTTATCAATACATAACATATGTCATACAATGGCCAACTGATCAGTGGTACTAATACAATACATCAGGGACCACCCCTGGAATAGCATATATACATAATCTTTATAATACAATGGCCAACTGATCAGTGGTACTAATACAATACATCATATCATCAATTTAAAATAAAGACATTCCATTTCTTAATTCAATTAATCTTTGAGATTGGTTACTTTGTGGTCACACCTTATGGAACTTGAAACCATGATACCTCAATAGGAAAAACATGTAAATAGGTAATCAATATCATGAAAATGAAGTAGAGAATCATGGATACCTCATTAAACCATTTCGGAGTCAACAATAGTATATGGACATTTTTTTGACTAGCCGGACATCTTAAAAGTGAAAACAAGTTCAATTGGTAGTGTCGAAGATCATATGATGTTGTTATGTGTCATGTGTCGTAGGACAATGTTGGAAGCTTACTTGAGAGTGCCATGGGTCATTATTCATGCCAAAGATTAGATAGAGTATGTCTTACATACCTTGATATAACCACTTCAATACAAGTCCAACTTGACTTCCCGTACTCTTCGAACACTTATCTACAATAAGTCATTTGTGGCAAACTAGTATTAGCAACCAAACCTTACCATTTAGGTATTAACTTCACCAAATAATGTCTAGGAAGTAATCCTTTAACTCATCAATAAGAGTGCTACATACATCCTCTTATACTCTTATTACATTCACATATCATGCATTTTCATGCAATATCCCTCAACATCACTCTTAGCCTTTATTTCCCCTCTTAATCACCATCCAATACCAACATGATCACTAGGCATACATAGCCACTAATATAATGATATATCACCACAATTCATCCTCCATAATCCAATACAACAACTTCCATAATTTACTACTAACAATTTATACAAAACAATTCATAACTATGTTTCTAGTTATCTTCCAACATCAAGACAATACTCATAATCCCTTATCAATACTTATTCATGGATAAGAATCAAGAGTAAACAATATTCATACCTTAACAATGAACTCTTGTATTTAGAATCCTCCTTACATAACCATGTGGTGCTTCTCGAAGCTTTCGAGATGGTGAACACAACTACGAAACCAATTCGAATTTTCTACGGTTGAATCACAAAATATTTGAAGTTGAAATTAGGCTAGGGTTTCACCTTATCTTAATAATTGGATGATATATGATATATATGAGGCTAAGTGTATGTTTATAAAGACCAATTTTCGTCCAAGAGGTAATAGAAAATGACCATTTTGCCCTAAAAATTTAAATAAATCCGAATCTGTCCCCAGTGGACAGTTTTGACAGGCTGAAGTAAATCGATCATAACTCTTTGCTCCGGTATCGGATTTGGGTGAAACCAATTGCATTGGAAATATAATTCAAAGGGATTTCATTTTCATATAAAGTATACTACCCAGTTCTTCCTGTACAAGGAGTTATGGTCGTTTAAAGTTGACCCAAAATTCTGTTTTTTTTTTTTGATAGGCTGTAGTAAAACGGGTATAGCTCCTTACTCAGACATTGGATTTGGATGAAACCAATTTCATCGGAAATAAGACTCTCGGAGATTTTCGTCGATATATAGCAGCTCACACAGTTCTTTTTGTACAAGGAGTTATGATCGTCTAAAGTTGATCCAAAAAAAATTTGTCTAGCTGCAGTAATTTTCCTGCAGATTTACTGTTCACAGGCTTCCCGGCCACCGTTTTGAAATTTCGAATGTGCTCGCTTATATGAAATACTCCTCTGTTTTGGGAAAACTTTATATCGTTGGAAAGCTTATTCCAATACCTACACATATAACTATTGACGGGATACTTCCGAACACCATAAACTTAATTTAACCCATACGCAAGCCTTTAGGACTCCATATAATCGCGATAAGTGTACGAAAAAATTTACGGGGTGTTACAAACATGATGGAAGATGACCTTATAAATATCTCTCTCTCGAAGAACAACAACGTATCTATGCTCCTTGGCGTCTTTCTGTTATTCTCAAAGCTTTTGAGGAGAATCTCTCCCACCAATATCTTAAAAACAAACTTGAATCGTCTTGTAAATTGTCTGAACCCCTCTGTCTAATTGACCTAGGTCATGGATTCTTCACCGAAAAATTCTACTCAAAACTCAGCTAATTAAGACACTGCCATTCAGGGTATGCCTTGGTTTGTGGCGGGTAAATTCATCTCTGTCTAGAAATGGGAGCCCAATCTTGTCCCTAGAACTACTAGACTCAACTCCACGGTAATTTGGGTTCTCCTCCCCCAATTACCCATGGAATTTTACTATTTGGGCATCTTGGAACAAATTGGCAGAAGAATCAGCAAATTACTCAAAGTGGATGTTTGCACATCATCCATGATCCGGGGTTGATAAACCTGGATATGTATCCAAGTTAAATTAGGATCACCCATTAAAACCTTGATCACCATTGGTACTCATAAACAACCTCTGGTATACGAGGGGGGAAGATTCTATGCAAGATATGGGGGTGTCTGGGCCACACCTCAGATTCATGCTCGGAGCAGATTGACGGGACACTATCAGAGGCCTTTCCGTCCTACCCCCTCCACTCTACTAAGGTTGAACTCTAAGAGGAATGGCAGACCGTCAACTTTCTCAGGAAAAGGATCGGCAAACAAACCACAGCGTTGAATACTACAGTGGTAAGGTGGAACAGAGGTAACAGGTTACCCACTGCTACTCCAGGTAAGTTCCCTGGCTCATCTCCTCCCCAGGTTGCGGCGCCCAAGGCTGGCGGCACATCAACTATGCTAGGGAAATCCTCTTCACTTGGACCAAACCGGATCAGTTTGACCCCTGCATTATTTCAGGCCCAATTGGAACAACCCAACTTAATTGCTCGTACTCGTTCTTCTTTTTCTACCCCTTCTGATACTGGCCAGGGCATTCTTAAGTCCACAAAAATCATTCTAATAAAGCCTACCCTTGCTCTTTTGGGATCAACTTAAAGCCCATATTAACACTCAGTCTTAAATCCCCCTCCGGCTCTCATCTAGAGGCCTAACCTTTTCAGTCCACTAGTGTTAATTAATTCCTCTCCTCCCTTTTCTTAATAATAAAAAATATAAAGAGAAGAAAGTCCTTAACAGAGGGACCCCCTTCAATCAGTTAATGATT
Organism: Capsicum pubescens; assembly: GCA_030864215.1. NCBI lineage: Eukaryota > Viridiplantae > Streptophyta > Magnoliopsida > Solanales > Solanaceae > Capsicum > Capsicum pubescens. The sequence continues at coordinate 280,220,817 of CM061543.1, read as the reverse complement.
AACCCCCTAGAGCCTCGTAAATCCCCCCCACACCGTCACAAGGATTTTCCACTTTCTAGGGGGATTTTTGTGATAATATTCCTAATCAGGACAAGTCATTAAACGCTAATGAGTTGCCCAACACTGAGACTCTTCACATTCCCTTTCAGTTTACTTATACTAATAGTACTTTGGATGACATGTAATGCTCATTTGCTTATCAAAATGAATCCCTTAATACCTCCAAACATGACCACTCTCACGACAGTTCCTCTTCCACCCTCCCACTTTCCCACATCTTGGTTGGAAGAATGACTAGCCGGCCTATTGATTCCACTCCATATCCGGTAGAGGGAGAATCAAATCACCATTCACATTCAGGACCCGAGCTACCTAGATCTTCTAGTCATGGAGGGGGTCAACCGGGGTCTCCAAAACTTTGAACCCAATGTTTGGATGATCACCCTCATGCAGATTTTTAGTCCGACCTTCCAAGGAGACCTCACATTAATGAATATCTCAGAAATGATGAGCCTCACCAGCTCCATCCTACCCTTCTTTTCACCAAACCTCCTCCTATTAGAACTAGGGCCACTTTTTGTCAATCTCAGTAGGGACACCCCACCCGAACTGTATGTGAAACCCCTGTTCTTACCAGCTCAAACTCTAACTCTTACTCTAGAAGCTCTAGAGAGGGAAAAAACTTTAGAAGCTCTCAGAGTAAGCAATAGGGATATGGAAGCCCTTTTAGCCCAATTCAGAATTTCGAGAACCGATGTTCTCTCCCTGGAAAAAGCTGCAAACCTAGTCTTCGACAGTCCAACACAAGAAATAGTTATTGTGTTCATACCTCAGGACATCTCAAGGGTAGAAATAGAACTAGGACTACCAAGCCTTATGATAGGGGGATCCTACAAACCAAGAATCTCCCCCTATCAAGGAAAAAGAAGACCATAGATCAGGCCAGCCCATCCCAGACACTAGGGAAAGGGAAGGTAGTTCTAGCAGAGACCATTTATCCCCCCAAGACAATCATGAAGAAATTCCTAATATGGAATTCTAGGGATGCCAACAATGCTGAGTTCAGGCGCTATTGTAAATCCCTGGTTAGTATCCATCAGCCTTCAACGCTGACTCTTCTTAAGACTAGGATGTCAGATCATAGTGGTTTAGCTGATGAACTAGGTTTTCCCTGCTTCTTGCAATCCTTAGCTTCTGGTTCCTCTGGTGAGATTGTTCTCTTCTGGAATAAAGATACTATAACCATCAAGGATATCTCCATCTCTTCTCAAGCCATCCATGCCACTGTTAAGGTTAGTTCCCCCCTGCTTGCTGGATCCTTAGTCTTATTTATGCTAGCCTTTTTTTCCACTAGAAGAATCTTTTGGGAATAATTAATGTGTATTGCTGACTCCCTCTCTACTTTTGAAAGTACTAGATGGCTTGTAGGGGGTGATTTTAATAAACTGTTAAGAGCTTTTGAGAAGTTTGGGGGACATAGTATCAATAATGCTAGAACTTCTATTTTTAGAGACTGCTTGAACCACTGTAACCTTGTAGACCTAGGCTTTAGAGGAAGAAAGTTTTCTTGGTCGAACATGAGGTATAGGCATAGGCAAAATCTTACTCTAGAAAGGCTTGACAGATGTCTTGCTAATGACCACGACATTCACCAATTCCCTGAATCCTCTGTTCTTCACCTGCCTAGAATCCATTCTGACCATTGTCCTCTTCTTCTGACCTTTGCCAGACCCCCTCCTACTACACCCAAGCCTTTTATGGTAGAATCTATGTGGTGCAATCATTTGTTTTTTCCTTCACTTGTTTCTCAATCCTTTTCCGCCCATGACAATCTTACCAATGCCACTCTTGACTTTGATGACATTGCTAAGTCCTGGAATAAAAACATCTTTAGAAATATTTTCCAAAAGAAAAAGATTCTTCTAACCAGACTAGATGGGATCCAACAATCTCTAAGCTATTCCACTAGCTCCTTCTTCCAAAATTTGGAGGTACGACTCACTAAAGACTATAGCTCTATCTTAATGAATAAGCAAAACTTTTGGATGCTTAAAGCCAGGATTAACTGGCTTATGGAAGATGATAGAAACACCATATTCTTCCACTCCTCAACCCTAATCAGAAGGAGAAGGAATAGAATTACTTTCCTCCATGAACATGATGTCTGGATAAATGATCAAGTAGGCATTAGGGAAGCCATCACCTCCTTCTACACCTCTCTTTTCAGAACTGATCACCTATCTAGCCATTTTTTATGTCAAATCAACCCTTCCCACTCTGGTAAAATCCACCCCAGTGCTCACCCCCTTTTGTATTCCACTCCTACCATTGAAGAGATCTACAAGGTAGTTTTTTCCTTTCAACCTCACAAAGCTCCTGAGAGATGATATGCATCCTTTTATGTATCAAAAGTATTGGACTACCTTTGCCCCTCTCTTGTTAGCTTTTTGTACCATTACCTTCACTCAGGGTACAATGGATACCAAGGTCAATTCAACATACCTCTACCTTATTTCAAAATGCAGAAATGCCACCACCCTTAAGAACTTCAGACCTATTAGCCTCTACAATACCCAATATAAGGTCATCACCAAAATTATTGCTAATAGGATTAGGCTTTTTCTCCAGTCCCTAATTGGTGATACTCAATCCAGCTTCCTGTTCAAAAGGAGGGCTTGTGACAATGCCATTATTGTCCAAGAATATTTGGACCACTTTAAGAGAATAAAAGGAAAAAACTACATGATCCTGAAAATTGACCTTGAGAAGGCCTTTGATAGGCTAGAATGGTCCTTCATTAGGCAAGCCTTAGCTTTCTTCAAATTTTATCTTGGCTTGTCTAAACTCATAATGTCACATGTCTCCTCTTCCATAATCTCCATCCTTGTCAATAGAGGCTACACTCCTAGCTTCCAACCCTCCAGAGAAATTAGACAGGGGTCCCACTCTCTCTATATATCTTCATCCTCTGTATAGAACTTCTTTCAAGAAGAATCCACCATGAAGTGGACATTCTTTAGTGGAATCCCATTCAAATCAATAATAGAGGGCCTAAAATCTCCCACCTCTTCTTTGCTGATAATTTGACTCTCTTTCCTAAGGCTGACCAACTTAATTGTGATACCATTTCCAGAACCCTCCACAACTTTAGTACCTACTCAGGAAAAAAGGTCAACTTGGCCAAATACAAGGTCCTCTTCTCCTCTAACTGCTATAGTTCTACTAAAGAACTCCTTTATACCTCTCTTGGATTCAAAATTGGCCATTCCTTTAGGAAATACTTGGGTTTCCCAATTTTCCATGGCAAGCCAAAAAACTCTAATTTTTAGTTTATTCTGGACAATATCAGTAACAAGTTTGCTGGTTGGAAGGTCAATTTCCTTAATATAGCTGGTAGGACTACTCTAGCCAAGGCCTTCCTGGGAAGCATCCCCAACCACATCATGCAGTACATTCTTCTCCCTAGGAAAATTCATAACCTTATTGAAGGGCTCAAAGAAACTTCATCTGGGGCACTACTACTGAAAAAAGAGGATGCACATGGTTAACTGGTTAACTATCACCCAACCAAAACAATTGGGTGGGCTAGGAATGCAACAAACTAGTATCAAGAATGATACCTTGCTTTGCACCCTTTCTTGGAGGCTTTACTCCAATCCTACTACTCTTTGGGAAAAAATTCTTATCCAGAAGAAAAATCATAACAATGAGAGGCCCTTTCCCACTCACTCTAGAACTTGGAAGTACATTCTCAAATTCTGGAATATATGCAAGGATCTTGTCCAGTGGTCTGTCCATAATGGTCACAATGTCTATATCTGAAAAGATAGATGGGCTCTCAGCCACCCCTTTCTATGTTACCTTATTCATGGACCCCTCTCTAAACTTGCCCTTCTCCCCAGCTCTCCTCTTACTAGCAGAATGGTACTTGGAACCTTGATGCCCTTCCCTTTGACATTCCCAAGCCTCTACAGATCAACCTTCGACATTTCTTCAAGCATAATCCTAAGATCAAGGCTGACACTCCTCCTTGGCTTTATACTGGCAATGGAACCTTCTCTGCTAAATCTTCTTATCAATACCTTGTATCTCAGAATCCCCACCCTTCTAAGAACTCCATTCCTTTGGGATGGATTAGAAAACTCAAAGTTCCTAATAAAATTAAATTTTTTCTATGGATTCTCCACCACAATAGTCTCCTCACCAATACCACTCTTGCTTGTAGAGGTCTCTCCATTCAACCTACCTATAACCACTACAATTTCCACTTAGAGGATATCTCTCACCTTTTTTTTAGCTGCCCTCAAGCCAACTCTCTCTGGCAAGAGCTTATTAGCCACTATAGAGGTGACTGCATCCTCTCCGTTAGTATGTTTCATCCCTCCAACTGGAACACAACTTGGAATCATGTTAAACACTCCAATTATGGCAGCCTCCTTAATTGGGCAACTCTTTTTCCCTTTTGTCTCAGGAATATTTGAAAGGTAAGGAACTTCAATACCTTCAATGACAACTTTGCTACTCCCTCTTTCGAAGCCTGCCACTCGAAAATTATGGAGTTTTTCCAACTTAATCCTATCCCAACTCCTAACCTACCCACTCCAATTTCTATCCATTGGACCCCCTAGACATCACTTTAAGATGAACACTAATGGATCTTGATTGTCTAGGCATGGTCGAGGTGGTATAAGAGGTGTTTTTCGAAACACTAGTGGTAGCTAGGTTCTGACTACTCTCAAGGTTTCTTACACTTTACTAATAATTTTATAGAGATCTTAGCACTTTATAAAGGCTTCAACTTGCTATTGAACACAATCTTGTGCCTCTCATCATCAACACCGATTCTGAGGATGTTATTAAAATGCTAAAGGCTGGCAATGCATTGTATAACCCTTTTCTTTGTGATTATAGGTTGATGCTCAGAAGACTAGGAAATCTCCCTGTCCAGCATAGCTATCGTGAGCAGAACAAAGTAGCAGATGCACAAGCAAATGAAAGTGCTAAAAATAATTTTTGGTCCAGTTGTAAAATCTATGCCACCCCGCCCCCTTTTGTAGTCCACTCTGTATGGGATGATATGGAAGGCAAGTCCTTTCCTAGGTTAGTTTCAAATGCTAGGATGCCAGTTATGCATCAGAAAAGTTTTGTACTAGAGCCAGACTGAGCTCTTAACTATTTTTGTCCTTGTTTTACTAATGCATCTCTACTTACCAAAAAAAATGCTTCCTTAAAGCATTTTGTGTAACGTAATGAATAAAGAAGTACGTTTCAAATAAACAGAACCTACGTATCTGTTTCAAATGACAAACAAGTATCGATAACATTTGGTTTAATTGTACTTTGAATTAATTGTTATAGCTTTTTCAATTCTATATAAACCATGTCTTTGGTGAATACAACACACACCAAAAAGAAGAAACATACCAACAAAGTGAAAAAAAACATCTTCCTCCTTTTCTATTCCTTTTGAATTATTTTGGGTAATTGGTTTGAGCAATCTCCAAACTTCCATCCATGAGTGCACGTGTTTGAAAGTAGTGTGGAACCTTGGGGAGCGATCGTCTAGAAGAATTTGTATCGGAGTTGGGCCGAAATCACTTTCAAGGTAGTGGTTTGCCACGATACAGTATTTATGACTATTTTATTACAATTATTAATTCCAGTTCCATATCAATATTATAGTAATTTTTTTAATAATTTAAAAGCGATTTTCTTACATACAATATTGATAAATGGGTATTTATTTGAATAAAACTTTTCTTGATTTGTCAAAATTTGAGCCATTAGACGAAAAGAATTTTAAACGTTGGTCACAAAAACTTCTAATTTTCTTTGGACAATTACAAGTTGATTATGTTTTGTTTAAACGACCTCCTACTGATAGTTCTAACATTACTACTAAATCTAAAAAATGTTGTGGTGGATGATATTGCTAAAATGAAATTTGAAAAAGACAACAAAACAGCTAGAGGACATTTGTTGAACCATATGACTAATCATTTATTTGATTTATTTGTTACTTATAAATCTACTAAGGAATTATGGAACCATTTAGAAAAGAAATATGGTGCTAATGATGCAGGAAAGAAAAAATATGTTGTCAGACAATGGACTAAATTTCAAATGATTGACAATAAATCAACCATGGAACAAGTTCACGAATATGAAAATTTATTGTTAATATTCTCAATGAGGGAATGAAGATGTGTGAGATTCTTCAGGCTAATGTTCTTCTTGAAAAATTCCACCATCCTGGAGTGATTACAGAAATCAATTGAAACATAAGAAAAAAAATTTAACTCTCCAAGAACTTATCAGTCACATGAGGACTGAGAAGGCAAATCGTCTGAGAGATAAGATAGAAGCTCTTTCTCTTAATTCTTCTAAAGCTAATCTTGTGGAATCTTCTGGTATTATTGCAAAATACAGGTATAAAGGCAAATACAAGAATGTTCAGAATAAGAAATAAGTGAAGAAGAAAAATTATTTCAACAAACCAGAGAGTCAAATTAAAAAAACAAAGGGGCCTTGTTTTGTCTGCAGCATACTTGGACATAAGGCTGTCCAATGTTATCTAAAAAATAAAAAAAAGCCAAAACAGCGAGGACAAGATGATGCCCAAGTTCATCTTACTGAGGGTAATGAAGTAATTGTTGCAGTAATCGTCGAGGCAAATCTGATAGCTAACAAGACTAATTAAGTGTTGGACACAAGCGCTTTAAGATATTTCTGCGCCAACAAAGAGTTATTTCATGACTTTGAGGAATCCACTACTATTGGAGTTATGGATAAAGGAAGAACTTTACTTAAATTAACTTTTGAAAATATATTAGCCTTGAACAATATTTTGTATGTTCCCCCACTCCGTAAAAACTTAATTTCTGAAGCACTTCTCAACAAAGTATGCCTTAAACTTATTTTTGAAGATGATAAAATAGTTATTTATAGTGGAAGAGACTTTTTTAGGAAGGATACCCTAGTGGGAGATTGTTTGTACTAAACATTGATCAAGAGATTGCTAAAAATGTAACTATTTCTAATTTTACTTATATTACTGAGTCTATTAATTTATGACATGGTAGACTAGGTCATGATAATATTATTTCTATTAAATGACTTAGAAAAATAGAATTAATTCCTGCAGTAAATATTGATAATATTTCTAAATGTCCTGTGTGTATAGAAGCCAAGCATGCCAAGAAACCTTTTAAATATGTTACTAGTAGAAAGACCAAGTTACTTGAACAAGTACACTAAGATTTAGCAGATTTCAAGAACACTGTTAGCAAAGGTGAAAACAAGTATTACGTGACTTTTGTTGATGAATTTTCTAGGTACACTAAGGTATACCTCCTTAAATCTAAAGATGAGGCATAAAATATGTTCTTAAAATTCAAAGTAGAAGTAGAAAATCAATTGGACAGAAAAATCAAGAGATTTAGATCTGATAGATGAGGTGAATATAGTACTAAAACTCTAGAAGATTTTTTCGAGAAAAATGATACTATCCTCGGGTTTATTGCTCCATATACTCCCCCAAAAAATGGTGTAGCCGAACGAAATAATTAATCCTTAAGAAAATGATGAATTCTATGCTTTTAAGCTCGGGTATATCTGACTATACGTGGGGGAAAGCTACCTTATCTACACATTATATTATTAATAGAATCTCTCATAAAAAGTTAGACAAGACCTCATATGAATTTTGGAAAGGGTTTGCTCCTAACTTAAAATTTTTAAAAGTGTGGGGGTGTTTGGATAAGGTTGATTTACCTGATTTTAAATGGATAAATGTAGACTCTAAGACTTTTGACACTGTTTTTATTGATTATGCTCAAAATAGTGCATCATATAGATTTATGTCATTAGATGATTATTCTATTTGTGAATCTAGAGAAGTAGAATTCTTTGAGCATGTTTTTCCTTTGAAAAATGATATGTCTAGTGATGTTCAAAAGAATACTTCTATATCTATGTCTATTAACTCTCATGTTATGCCTGTATATGATGTTATTGCTAATGTGCCTGAAAATGAACTGAGAAGAAGTAAAAGACGTAGAATTGAGACTAGTTTTGGTCCTAATTTTATCACCACCTTCTTAACTGAAAATTTTGATATCGATGCTTTAAATGATGTATTAGTGTCTATCTACTTAATATAAGAAGACCCTAAGACTTATGATGAAGCAATGAGTTCAATAAATGCATTGTTTTGAAAAAAAAGGCTATTAAAAGTGAATAAGACTATATAGTCTCGAATCACACCTGGAATTTGTATGATTTGCCTACAGATTGTAAACCCATAAGTAGAAAATGGATATTTAAGAAGAAATTGAGGTCTGATGGTACAATTGATAAATATAAGGCTAGACTTTTGATTAGAGATTTTAACCAAAAGAAAGGTGTTGATTATTTTGATACTTATTCTCCTGGGACTAAAATAGCGATCATTAGGACTCTTATTACTCTAGCCACAATTCATAGTTTAGTGGTACACCAAATGAATGTTAAAATTGTATTTTTAAATGGTGATTTAGAGGAAGAGATCTGTATAAATCAACCTGAGGATTTTTTGGTCCTAGGACAAGAGGATAAATATGCAAATTGAGAAAGTCCGTATATGGACTAATGCAGAAACCTAAGCAGTGGTATGAAAAATTTAATTTTACATTAATGAATAATGACTTTGTTGTTAATTCATCTGATACCTGTATTTATTCTAAACTGATAGGATCAAATTTTGTTATTATATATTTATATATGGACGACATATTAATATTTGGACCTAATGTGAATGTTGTAAATGAGACCAAAACTTTTTTATTTTCTAAATTTGAAATAAAAGATCTTGGAGAAGCTGATTTGATTTTTGGGATAAAAATCAAAAGAACTTTTAATGGTTTCTGTTTGTTTCAGTCTCATTATATTGAAAAGGTTTGATATTTTTGATGTAGTGTTAGTGAGAACTCCTTATAATCCTAGCACACACTTGAAAAAGAATAAAGATTTCAGTATTTCTCAAACTGAATATGCTAAAATAATTGAGAGTGTAATATTTCTCATAAACTATACTCGATCTGATATAGCTTAACAGCATAGACTGAGTAGATATATTCATAATCCCAATATTGAATATCGAAATGCTCTTCATCGCTTGTTAAGATATTTGAGAGGTACTATGGATTGATGTTTGCATTTTAATAAATTTCCTGTTGTTTTATAAGGTTTTTGTGATTCAAACTGGGTGACTGACAATAATGAAGTTAGCTCAACCAGTGGCTATGTATTTACTTTGGGAGCAGGTGCTATTTCATGGAAGTCTTCAAAGTAGACTTATATAGCATGTTCTACCGTGAAATCTGAATTCATTGCTCTCGAGTTGGGCAAGAAGTTGAGTGCCTGAGAAATTTTTTGGCAGATGTACCTTTATGGGAAAGACAAGTGTCACCAGTCTCTTTATATTATGACTCACAAACGGCAATTGAGATTGCTAAAAAAAGTGTATACAATAATAAAAATAGACATATTCGCATCAGACATGGTGCAGTTAAATAATTATTGAAACATGGTGTTATTTTATTGAAATATGTAAGGTCCAAAAGAAATTTGGCGCATCCTATGACCAAGAATTTGACAAAAAAAATGATTTTTGAATCGTAGAGGGGGCTGGGGCTAAATCCCATTTATTAAGGTAATATGGTGGATACTCATTTGTGGTCAAATAAAGTCATATAGGCCTTCAATAAATACAACATATCCTATCCTTATGATGTGAGGTAGTGTATTATAAGGTTGAGCTTAAATTTTGCTCTTAATGATCCATAGCCTTAAGGTGGTCTATGAGATAGACTTGATGGATCACCTACGTGAGTATAAAGGATTGGTCTCCTTTTATGAAAGACTTGGATCATCTTTCTAGAGCACTCATGAGACCCAAAGTTTGGGTGCATGACCATAAAAATATTTTATAGTATCACAGATGTTACTTAAAATCAAGGATATGGTATGCATTGGGGGGTCTCAACTTATGTCCATATATTTTAAGAGTACTTCACTTTTTGGATATTTGTTGTTGCCTCATATCACTACGTGTCAATTTAAATCGAAAGATATTGGCACTTAAGTACATGTTCCTTCCTTCTGTCCAGAATTTATTCATATTCTTTATCTTTGCATCAGTGGGGGATTGTGGAGTTAATGCTTCCTTAAAGCATTTTGTTTAATGCAATTAATAAAGAAGTATGTTTCAAATAAAATGAACCTACGTATCCGTTCAAAATAAAAAATAAGTATTGATAACATTTGATTTAATTCTACTTTCAATCAATGGTGCTTTAATACCATTAACTCTATTCTTGTTATAGTTTTTTGCATCCTATATAAATCATGTCTTTGATAAACACAAGACACACCAAAAAAAAAAAAAAAAATAGCCAACAAAGTGAAGGAAAAACATCTTTCTCCTTTCCTCTTCCTCTTGAATTATTTTATTGGTTTAAGCAACCTCCAAACTTTCATCCACTAGTGCACGTATTTAGATGTAGCTGTAGAACTTTGGGGAGCGACCGACTAGAAAGATTTGCACCGGAGTCGGATTGAAATCTCTTTCAAGGCAGTGACTTGCCACGACACAGTATTTGTGACTATTTTATTATAATTATTAATTTCAGTTTCATATCAATATTATACTAATTTTTTCAACAAGAGATCGCTACGTCAGCATGTTATATATAAATATATTAGAAAATCTAAAAATTATTTCTTAATCACATTCTCTTATTGTCAATCAAATTTTCAGTTTAGATAATCAAACGTCATTATCATTAATTTAGTAATCATTAATCATGAAATAGTTTCACTTCTTCTTTCTTTTGTCATCCTCTTGTGGAAGAGAAAAAAATTGTGAGAGGACTAATAAGAGATAGAGAAGTTACGAAGGAGCGAGGTGAATGTAGAGGCTCTGATAAAATACTGACAAACAGTGGCGGACTCAGACACCAAAGATTATTAATTAACAGGGATCGATGGTATAACCAGCGTGTAAGTAACGTCGAACACAAGAAATGATTTATTAAGTCTTTTCTTTTTCATTTTTGTTAACTGTAACCTCAAAATAGATTTTTACTAAAAAAAAAAAACAACACTTTTTGTTTAATTAATTGAGAAAAAAATAAAAATTTACAAAGATCCTATTTACTTTTTTCGCCTAAATTAAAGTAAACTGACAAACTATATATAATTTCAATGAAAAATAGTTGCATGCTTTAGAAAAAAAAAATGATGGAAGAAAAAGTTAAATGTTTTCTTGAGTGAAATAGATAAATTTATGAAAGAGAATACTAAAATTTAATTAATAAAAAGTTAAATGAGTGTTTGAAGTAAAAATAGATGGACATTTGTTTGAAGTAAAAATAAATGGACATTTGTTGGATTTAGATAAGAAAACAAAATATACAAAGTGAAATTAGTAGTAAATTAGTTGCTAGCACTGACATTCCAATTCTTTGAGGTTTTTCTCGAAGGACAGACCAGCCATGAATATTAATAATTAGTCAAAAATTATTCTAAATTGTTGACATTTTTCTTAAGTTTTTCTTATTTATGAGATTTATTAGGAAATCTAAAAATTATTTCTTAATTACATTCTCTTATTCACAATCAATTTTTCAGTTTAGATAATCAAAAGTCATTATCATTAATTTAGTTTCATTAATCATTTATAATATAATAAAATCATATCATATATATATTGCACTTCGTCTTTCTTTTGTCTCCCTCTTGTGGAAGAGAAAAAACTTGTGAGAAGACTAATAAGAGATAGAGAAGTTACGAAGGAGGTAAATGTGGAGGCTCTGATAAAGTACCGGCAGACAGTGGCAGTCCCAGCCACCCAGGATTATCAATTAACAGGGATCGATGGTATAACTAGTGTAAGTAGCATCGAACACAAGAAATGATTTATTCAGTCTTTTTCTTTTTTGTTAAATGTAAGAATTTTTCAAAAGAAAAACGCCACTTTTAATTTAATTAATTGAGAAAAAAATAAAAATTTACAAAGAGCCTATTTACATTTTTTTTTTGTGTCTAAATTAAAGTAAATTAACAAGCTATATATAATTTCAAAGAAAATTTGTTGCATGCTTTAGCAAATATTTATGAAAGAAAAAGCTAAATGTTTTCTTAAGTAAAATAGATAAATTTTGGAAAGAGAATACTAAAATTCAATTAATAAAAAGTTAAATGTGCTTTCAAGTAAAAGTAGATAGATATTTATTGAATTTAGGCAAGAAAAACAAAATATACAAATTGAAATTAGTAGTAACTTTAGTTGCCAGCACTTGCATTCCAATTCCTTGAGGTTTTTCTCGTAGGATAGACCAACAGTGAATATTAATAATTAGTCAAAAACAGTCAAACAGGTGCAAAATCCTAATATGGAGGTTTGAACCCACGCACTAGAACATTCATTTGAACTTCCTTGGTTGCTGCTTTATAGCATCTACTTGTTTAACGTGAGTTCAATTCATTTATTATAGCAAATTTCATAATACTTTTTTCTTTATATAAATAGTAAATTTTCAGACGAAATGAGTTCATATGAACCTACTTCATACTGCGTGGATCCGTCCCTGTTGATAAGCCTCTTTGTTTGGCATGACTTGTACTGATGTTTTTCTCCTTTCAATTTTTATCTATTCGATTTGTGGGTAAGGAGTGTCGGTGCATATTTATCACGATTCAAAATCTTGAGTCATGGTGACATCCATCATAATTCATCTGATAGACAGGTCAACTCTTATACATTGGATATTTTAATAAAATAAAAAATAAGGTAATTAAGACAATGAATGATCCAAACTCAGCATTTACATTCACAAAAATGAAACAAGTATATATGTCAAGTTATCCTACAAGTCAGTGTTAAAGTACAAGTACTTTTTAATGTAAGAAATGTCAAAATTGAAATATAAAACTATTTCTGAATTAAATAGGATAAATAAGGATTAGAAAAATTGGATCAAATATCTGAACTCCGAATGTAATGAACTCACTACAACTTCGAATAAAGCACTACTCTAAGAGATCAGGGGCCACACTAGAGACTGGTATAAAAATCTGCATCAGAAAAGAAGCAGAGAAGTAGAGCGCATACAAACTATTAGGGCTCAGGATGCAATCTTTGAATAAAGCATTACTTTGCGAGATCAAGAGCCGCACTGGATATTGATATGAGGATCAGCATAAAAAAAGATGCAAAAGATTAGAGTGAGTACAAATCACTAGTACTCAGTAGGCATTATAGTTGGCTGAGCTTAAGCAGTTACTATATCGTGTAAACAATATTAAAGTAACCCTACACGCAGAAATATTTAGTAGTTCAATATCAATATAATAGAAAGCAAAATATGCGACAATAGATTATGAGATGCAACGCATTGTAATGACCAATGATTCTATCGATATACCCCCTCTCCAACATTGCATATTGTGAGGTGGGATCCATGAGAACCTCTGAGGTTTATATACCTGCTTGAAATAATTTCTCTTCGGGAATGCTAGTGAATCCATCCAGAATAATTTTTCTCAGACATGCAAGTAAGTTCTCCTAGAACAATGTTCCTCGGGTGTGCAAGTAAATCCTCCCGGAATAATTTTCCTCAGACATGAAACTTTGTTTCAAAGCATTATTTCTATAGTACGAAATAAAGATCCTCGAGGATTAATAATTTGCATGATTACACTAATAAAGTAAATTAGTGCAATAGGTATATATACAGTATATTTCTCAACTCATAAGTTGTGTACACGCTTCAACATCAATGAATATATCAATACTTTTCATAAGCCACACTTTCTTTGTTAAGTATATTTATGTTTCATATCATGTCCATCATATCAAAGTAACTCCTCATATGAGTAACGATGTAAGGAAACAATGAGTAACACAATGTATGACAATTTTTTCAACTCTCAATCTATTTATAAGCAAAAATCCCAATTTGGATGTCGCAATGTCAAATCATGAGAATAATTACTTTAACTCAATATTTTGCCCAACCCAGTACATGCTTTACACATTAATATTACCGCCAATTAAAGTGAAAAAAAGTGTCACGATCCGAACTAGGGCCTGACCGTGACAGGTATCCTAAGCCCATCATGGATCGGAGATCACCCCCATTGCCTAACCTTATGAGCACACAAAAATAACAATAAATATGATGTGGAAGCCAATTAAGATAGTAATAAAAGAAGAGTAGATAACTCTATGAAAACTATGAGTCAAATCAATAACCAACCAACCACATTTATCCACAATAGCCTCTAAAATTAGAATACCAAATAGGCCGGGACATGTCTCCAACCATGACCAAAAAGAATTCGTAAGTACTAAATCAATAATAAAAGAATAATGAAATTATAAGGCCTTCCGAAGGATGGAGACTCACCACTTCACAGTTATTCGATGAACGTGCTAATCCACCTAGCGTTGCACAGGGGTAACAGAAGTGTCTTCCGACCCTATATCATGAAATGATGTAGTGTCCTAGGAAGGTCAATGGGATAAACAGTGACATGTAACTTAGGAAAGTGATAAAATAATGTCATGTTCAAAATTAGTCAAAACCACATGCACACATTCATATATACATATATAATATGCCGGGATAGGGTAAGGGTCGTTAAGATTAAGAGTTTTAAAACCATTAACCTGGACTGTGTATCTTTATCCGTCTTAAGAGCACCACGAGCTATATGGGTTCAGATCTCCCTACTGAAAGGGACCCAGTGTGTGTTGGTTATTTGAATCAAAGAAATCCGAGGAAGGGCCAAAGATGTCGAGGCTCCAACCATTCTAAATATATATATATAATGTGAACCACGCATATGGTCAAATAGACCTCCACCCTCACTTCGATAAACGTGGTTTCCAATATCGGTCCCCCCGGTACCTCTACCTTGGAGACGAGCTACACAACCCCCTTTAAGCCGAAATTTAAATCATTTACACACATTCTCATCCATTTACTAAGGATTCTTTTAATTAGGCATTTACCGTTGATATCGTCATACAAAATAAAGTTTTAACTTGCAAGCCAATTCTATTATGCATTCCAAATTCAATTAGACAAATTGACTCTAAAGTTTCCAATTTAAACCTATCCAGGGTCACCAAGGCCTTTCAAAACCAATTTATGTTCCATTAATCTTTTATGCAATGCAAGGTTTCAAAGGTGAAGTAGATTATGTATATATTCATGTTTAAAGCCTATTTCACAAGTTGGATTGATGTTAAAGTCAATTCCAAACCATTAAACCATAAAATTTGGGGAAATCCATGTTTCTCATTACAATTTTCACACCTAGGCATTTATTTAGTTCGAAATCATGAGAGTAAAGCATGAACAACTAATTCAAAACCATGAGAATTCAATTCATGTAACAACTATTCCAAATCTCTTAACCCATATTCAAAACCCATAAATGAAATCACATGAAAATCTATTCAATTCATGCCATAATGTAAAATTAAAGTTTAGAAAAGAGAAACATGCCTGAAACACACAAGAATTTAAAGTTAATTTGAAGTTTGGAGCACGGATAATGAATGAACAGTGAAACCCTTAAGCTTTCTCGGTTTAGGTGTTAGAGAAGAGAATAAGAGTCTTTGATCTTTTTAATTAAAGGGGGAATGGCCAATTTTGTATTTATAAGTCGTGAAAGAGGTGAAAAGACCAAAAACCCCTCACACCTAAGTGAAAAAACTGCATGAAATTTATACCTTGGTGTGGCACACTGTTATCGCGTAGGTTATCCTCCATGCCATGCTGTTATTATAAAGGTTAACCTTCATGATATAGTGATATCGCGGACCCTTATAGCCTCGGGGTCCCAACATGACCCCTAATATGCCCAAATTACACCTCTCTTACAAGAGAGTAAGCGGTCGTTTTTAACTATATAAACCAACTGGGTTGGGGTAAAATCCCACAGGGAATATGGTGCTAATTAAGTTTTATGCAGATTAGTTGACTTTTAATCGTTTGATTCCGTAAAATAAATAGGGAAGATTTTATTCAGTTCACAAATTAATGGTTTCAGTTTAACAAGATGAAATATGTGTAGAAGTATTCAAATTCAGAGAAATAGCAAGCTAGGGTTATGTCCACCTTGTAGTTTTCAATACTTTATAACTATGGGCTTTACGAATTCATACATGCATCGTGCTTACAGAGAAACATATTGTATTTAATAACATAAGCCTAGTGTTTCTCAACCATCAAGGACTAATTCACTTTAGTTCTCTCGAATCAAAAGCGTTCACCAAAAACAATACCAAATCTCCAAGTAGTTAATCCTGCTAAGGCATTAACTTATGAAATAGGGGTTGGTGATCCTATTTTCTTGTCACTACTCTCTTTTCCGAACATCAACCTTTCTTTCGAACAAGTTACGTTTTAAGACATATCCTTTATGTTTGCAACCACAAGAATTCAAGATAAGCGAAGAGAGTATGATGTAAACAAATCAATGCATAATGAATTCAAAACCCAAAGTGATAGATTGTATGCTATGAGGCTTCCATAACCCTAACTAATGAACTAGCTACTCGTGAATAAAACAAAAATCATCATAAGTATATTCATCATACCAAAAACTAGAAGAAGATCTTGGTGTGCGAATAGGGAAAACAAGAGAAAAACGTTTCTCTCTCTCCTCAAGCTAAGCTGCCTTTTTTTTCTCCCCAAAAAAAAATACAGAATAATGAATTATGAATAAAAGTTCAGCATTAAGCCTTTTAATAATCTTTTCTCTCATAATTTCCTTCTAAGTCCCTGAACTAATTATAAATGACAAACTAGTCTTGGACATAGTTTCTAGGCGCCACATTCGGTCCAGACCGCTACTCTCTCTTGTGTCATATGCCATCCACATTCCATAGTCCCATTATGTCTTCATCTACTTCATTAATACCTGAAATCATGCTAATCACATCGGTTAGCTCAATTATATAGAAGTAGAGTAAAAACATAAGAAACTAGGCACTTTGTTCTCTAAACTTAGCTAAAATATGGATAAGTTATGGTGCTTAGGCGTATAAATACACCCAAGATCACCACCCCACACTTAAAGATTTGTTCTTCCTCAAACAACATATCCATTTATGCACACTACACAAGCCTTAACACCCACAAAGGAAAACATGATGCTTAATAGGCTCACACAACAATTATGAACAAGAAGTAGATTCAGGAATCATTACTAGAGACAACCTACCCTCAAGAATAAACTCATTAAGTTGGCAATTTCATGCATATCGTTTAAGCATAGAAATCATATAAATTACCCAACCTTCATCAACCATGTGCCCTCACAACAAAAATGTTACCCATAATCACTCATAATCATGCAATTTCTAACAAAATGGGTACAAGAATCAAGTTGCGCTTACTCTCACAAAGAATTCTCAAATTACAACTGATGACCATATGCTTTCCCTTAGTGTAATACTCCACTAATATCAGAATGCTAAGATTAGGATCAAATAGGTCTTTTACGAGTTGTAATGCAGGCTAAAAGATGGGTAGGAACTATTTTGGCCAGAAATAGTGACTATATTCCCTAAGCGCTTTAATACACTACATTATGCAATTAAGACCAATTTCTAACAACCAATTTCCACTTCTGCTATCTTCACAGGTTTGTTTTTCACCCCAACTCGTTAAGCTCAATTAATAACGTTATGGTGGGAATATGAAACCCTTTCAAATATTTGTTTTTACACCTTTTTCACGTTATGCACCCCTATAATAGCCACCCTCAACTTAAGTGACTTGCCTTAGTTGAGGTGCACAATGTCCAAGAAGGACCAGGGCCAAAACAGGTTCATTGTAACATGTCCGGGATAAAATTTGGAACTTTTTCAACAATTTTCACTACTCCCAACTACATCAATTGCTCACGCCAATAACTAGACTTTGGGGCATCAATTTTACTTTTTTCCTCTTATTGTCAAACTCCTAACTCACAATGATTTTATATTAAAGCGCTTAGGAGCTTTTGGATCAAATTATGGTCTATTAAAGAACGAATTAGGCTACATATGAGGCTAACAAAAGAACAAGTTAAAGGCTCAATGGGGCTAGCTAAGATAATGTACAAAGGTAGGTCAAAAGAAGGTATGAACAATGGCTATCAAAGAAATGCCTAAATCATCTCCTAAACTCACAATCCTTATTTCGCTTTGCATACACACCAGGCAAGTTCTAGCATCAGTTGAAAAAAGGAATATATAACATTCTTACACACTCATGGCACATGGTCAACTCAATTAGGAGAATTATAGATTCTCGACCCAACAATTACATGAATTCAAATAAAACCAACAATCACAACAAGAGTCACAACTAAAGCCTAGGTGTTTCAAACGTAATGATCCATCACATACTTATGTTATAATGTCATGTAATCCACAAAAACAGTTACATGCAATTAAATGACTAATTTTCTCTTAAGACGGTCGTCATCCATCCATCATCGAGAAAAGCACCTAATTATGACTAAAGAGAATAAACATCTAACAAGAAATAAAATAAACAAAATAACTAATCCTATCACAGAAGAATGCTAAGGAGAAGGTACTATTTTCTTATAAAACAAGTAGCAAAGTAAGCAGCCACCCCACACTCAATCTCAGCACTGTCCCCAGTGCAAATAACAAGATAAAGAACCTGGCTAGTAGTACTCCTCATCCACATTAGGAGTCATGCCACCTGCATTGAGATCATCATCAGAGCCATTTTTCCTGTGTTCATCATATCATCCACGTCAGCCACACATAATGAAATTAACTACAATTAAGATAAAGGTGGTGAAGTCACACCCCACACTTAATTTGTTAGATAAACCAATTAAGTGTTATTATCGGGTACTCAGACTTCGCCGACATACACTTTGGTATGGTGCACCTATATTATTCGCAATACAATTCACTCACTTCAATTCCCCCAATTCTATTTCAATGAAGCACTTTTTAAACAGAATCATGCTCTACACTTTCAACCATACCAAAATATACAAAACACCATCACTTTCACAACATTGCCATGACAATAATTTAATTCGTAATCCTTCAGAAATCAATTAATTATAACATAGAGTCACAATAACTAAGGATTAAGAAAGTAAAACTTACCTTGAAGATGGAAGATTAGTGAAGGACAAAGTGAATGGTGAGAGCTCAATATTGTACAGCTTAAGGGTGAAATAAGGATGAATTTGGGCATTTAGGGTGTGAAGTATATTTAAAGAATGAAAATCTAGGCCGAATTGACCCAAGTTAAAGTTGGATATTAAGATGACATTGGAGAGATGTGCGGCACACAACTTATCGCACAACATTAAGTGTGCGTCGCATTAGGCATCGTACACTTTAGACAGTGAACATATGTGTTATGGTGTGCAACACATATGTTATCGCACAAGTGAAGGTATGCAACGCACAAGTTATCGCACAAGTTGCATTGTGCGGCTCATATGGTATCGCACAGTTGAGGCAGTGAGCATGTGCGGAGTATTGGGCGGTGCACATATTATCACACATCTTAAAGTATGCGGCGTACATGCTGTCGCATAGTTGAGATAGTGAACATGTGGGGAGACTTATGCGATGCACAAGTTATCACACACTTTGAGGTGTGAAGCGTACATGTTATTGCACAACTTAAGGTGTGCGACGCACATCATGCCACCCATTTTTGCCTATGTGAAGCAATGTATTTAGGCAAACTTGTGAAGCATGTTTAGGTGATGCCTTTACCATGGTCTATGCAAACTTAGACGTCATGTACCCCATTCTCCGTATAAAGCCTTGAGAAAGGTCCGTACCGCGGGGGGTTCGCCCCCGCACCCCCACCGAGGTCAGTGGTGGGCTTCGGGATCCGGCCGATGCTACCACCACAGACCTCATTGAAAGTCACAAAATAAAGTTGCATCACAAAATTTTTTAGGTCGGATTAACATAATTTGGGGCATGACTCTAACACGAATCATACTTGACCCTTGCACATTTGACCACTCCAACTTATCTGTAATGTTCCCATCACTCCTAAACTTACCACTGTTGACATGGCTCAATTCTTAACTAAATTTGGTACTAATCACCTCCTTAGTACTTCATACACCTACACTTAATCAAAAACAACAAAAATGATTAGAAGAATGGGTTGCCTCCCACCAAGCGTCGTAGTTTTGGTCGTGGCTCGACTCTTATTTTTGAATTTTTGTTTAACATGATAAAATCAAAATAAAATCATGGGTTGCCTCCCATGTAGCGCCTAATTTAATATTGTGGCATGACTCGATTATCTTGACTACTAAGACTTCGTCAAGATTCATCGATGATATTATTTGTACCTCATTTGTTGGATCAAGACAATGCTTTATTCCTAGTCCAACCACTTTGAAGTCACTCACATCCTTGCTTGCAAGTTCAACCAAACCAGTTATGGTCTCCACAGCAGACCTATCCTTAACTGGTGCATCTCGCTCATTTTCGTAGAATACATCAACAATCGAGAAAACACTCATCTCTTTTTGTTATTTCATAGACCGACATACTTTAAAACTAACTTCTTTCTCGTTGAGCCTAAATTTTAGCTCATTCAGCTCCATTTCAACTAACACTCTCCCAGTTGCTAAGAACAGCCTACCCAAAATTATGGGTACTTCAAAGTCCACTTCGCAATCAAGAATTACAAAGTTGGCAGGAAATATAAAGTCCGCAACTTTTACAAGTACATCATGTAGAATTCCAATTGGCCTTTTTATCGATCTATCAGCCATTAGAATCCGCATATTGGTGGGCGTAGGATCTGCCAAACCTAATTTCTTGAAAACCATCAATGGAATAAGATTTATACTTGCCCCAAGATCACAAAAGGGCTTTTTCAAACTTTAGCAATCCAATCGTACATGGAACAGTAAATGCTCCAGGATTAGCTTTCTTCTGGACAATAGATCTTGTAGAAATAGCACTACAATGATGAAGATTGTCTACCGTTTCATAGCTCATAGTCCTTTTCTTTGTCAACAGATCTTTCATAAACTTAGCATATCTGGGCATTTGTTCCAGTGCTTCAACTAAGGGCACATTCACTGTCAACTTCTTCAACATAGACATGAATTTGCTAAACTTTCCATCATCTTTTTTCTTCTTTAACCATTATAGAAATGGGGGTGGTGGCCTTGGCATTTCAGTTGGAGCAACTTTTACCTCCTTTCTTATGACTTGCTCCACATCACTAACATGCTTCAGATTAGGTGGTTGTTCCACTTCCGCACTCTTCTTTTTTGAACCTCCCAACTCCACAGGCACCACTGAAGATTCATCAACCATCTCCCAATCCATTTCGACCGCATCAGTATGAGAGGATGCTCCCAATCCTGGACTAGATAACAACTTACCGCTCCTAGTGGTAATGGCCATACACGATCCATCAGTCCTCGAATTCTGAACTGTATCACTAAGTAAAGTCCCATTCTGTCTTTGGTTGAATTCTGTGGATAATTGGCTCATCTGCTGCTCCAGTTGTTTAATAGCAATTGAGTACGAATTTACTAGTTGACTCATGAAAGATATGTCACTCTTCATAGTAGTCACCCTAGAATTGTTTGCCTCAACTCTCTTTAATAGTTTCTCTAGCATGTCCTCAATGGACATTTTTCCTGAACTGGTGGCAGCATTATCATGGTTTCCAGGAGGTACATACAGTCCACTCCTATCACTTTTATTCTTCCAGTCTCCTTGATGGTTCCAACCTTGGTTTCCTTGACCACCGGTCCATAAACCCCTTGGTTATGCAAGTAGTTAGCCTCTTCCTCGGTGTTTGATTCATCTTTCTTCCCGTGGGACCCCATAGCTTTTACCTTTTCTACATTCCCTGATAGCAAATGTTTTGTGAGCAAATCCATCTGGGTTTTCATGTGAGCCATATCCTGATCACGCTCCTCTTCTCTCCTACACTGCTCTACTGATATTACACTAGACCCAGTATTGCGTGCTACCACAGAATCTCTGGTATTCCAAGCTCTACTTGTCTTAGTCATTCTTTCTAACATGTCCGCAACCTCAGTAAAGGTGAGCTCCATAAAATCTCCTCCTGCAGCATTATCCACTATTGGCTTTGTAAGGGAGTTCAAAGCTCTGTAGAATATTTCCATCAAGTGTTCATCAGTCATCTTATGGTTTGGGCATTGAGTCAACTTCTTTTTAAATCTCGCCCAAGTCTTATGCAAAGCTTCATTATCCAATTTCCTAAAGTTGCTGATCTCATCCCTCAACTATAACATTCTGGAGGGCGGAAAGAACCTTTCTAGGAAAGCTTCTTTCAATTGCCTCCAGTTTATTATAGAATCAGGAGTCAGCTCATTCAACAACATAGTTTCTTCTCCAAAAAGAGACAGTGGGAACAATCTTAAACGAATAGCATTTTGTCCCACTCCAGGATTATCAAATGACTTATAAATACTGATGAAATTCACCAAATGTAGATTTGGATCATCACCAGGTAATCCACCAATGAGTCCTTTCAGATTCAGTAACTGGATCATAGTACTGGTGATGTTGAATTTCACCCCAGGAGCTAGTGGTGGTTGAATGATTTCCCCTATAGATGCAGTTCCATCTAAATCATCCTCATCGTTGTCAACATCAAACTATGCATCTTGGCGGCTGGTCTTCCTCTGAATGGATGATTTCGATTTACAGGTGCAACTACCTCTGTTGTGCGCCTCCTATTAGCCGGGTCAATTAAATCATCATATCCCAGGTCCTCTTCATCTAGATTAGGTACCCGACCTGGGTTATCTACATTTTGTAGATTTAATTGAGCATTATCCAAGGCGGCTAATCTTTTAACTTCCTATTGGTTAGCCATTCTTCCAATGAGATGAGGTTCAGGATTGAAGGGTAATAATGGTTCTCCTGAACTTCTGGTTCGTGGCATAAACAAAAAATAAATGTAAAATCAGGAAGCTTGACTAATAGTCAATTAACACACATAAACTCAATCGACAACCGTATTCCCCGGCAACAACGCCAAAATTTGATACTCCCAAATTACACCTCTCTTACGAGAGAGTAAGCGGTCGTTGTCAACTATATAAACCAACTAGGTTGGGGTCGAATCCCATAGGGAATATAGTGCTAATTAAGTTTTATGCAGATTAGTTGACTTTTAATCGTTTGTTCCGTAAAATAAATAGGGGGGATTTTATTCAGTTCACAAATTAATGGTTTCAGTTTAACAAGATGAAATATGTGTAGAAGTATTCAAATTCAGAGAAATAGCAAGCTAGGGTTATGTCCACCTTGTAGTTTTCAATACTTTCTAACATAGGCTTTACGAATTCATACATGCATCGTGCTTACAGAGAAACGTATTGTATTTAATAACATAAGCCTAGTGTTTCTCAACCATCAAGGACTAATTCACTTTAGTTCTCTCGAATCAAAAGCGTTCACCAAAAACAATACGAAATCTCCAAGTAGTTAATCCTGCTAAGGCATTAACTTAGGAAATAGGGGTTGGTGATCCTATTTTCTTGTCACTACTCTCTTTTCCGAACATCAACCTTTCTTTCGAACAAGTTACGTTTTAAGGCATATCCTCTATGTTTGCAACCACGAGAATTCAAGATAAGCGAAGAGAGTATGATGTAAACAAATCAATGCATAATGAATTCAAAACTCAAAGTGATAGATTGTATGCTACAAGGCTTCCATAACCCTAACTAATGAACTAGCTACTCATGAATAAAACGAAAATCATCATAAGTATATTCATCATACCAAAAACTAGAAGAAGATCTTGGTGTGCGAATAGGGAAAACAAGAGAAAAACGTTTCTCTCTCTCTCTTCAAGCTAAGCTGCCTTTTTTTTTCTCCCCCAAAAAATACAGAATAATGAATTATGAATAAAAATTCAGCATTAAGCCTTTTAATAATCTTTTCTCTCATAATTGTCTTCTAAGTCCCTGAACTAATTATAAATGACAAACTAGTCTTGGACATAGTTTCTAGGCGCCACATTTGGTCCAGACTGCTACTCTCTCTTGTGTCATATGCCATCCATAGTCCCATTATGTCTTCATCTACTTCATTAATACCTGAAATCATGCTAATCACATCGGTTAGCTCAATTACATAGAAGTAGAGTAAAAACATAAGAAACTAGGCACTTTGATCTCTAAACTTAGATAACTTATGGATAAGTTATGGTGCTTAGGCGTATAAATACACCCAAGATCAACCCCGAACCCCTTCCAAAAATTTTAAATTTTTGTCAAACACACTTTTAACATCCCTAAACATAATTCAAGTCAAAAATTAACATTATGAACACGGAGGGTCAAAATTAAAATGATCAAAATTTTAAGGTCTTAAATTATCCCCCTCTTAGGACCATTCGTCCCTGAATAATGAGCTAGGACACCTTTAGCACGTGAATATAAAAAATACACCAGAATCAAATGAAAAACTTGGATTGTGACAAGAGGGAAATGAGATTCATACCTTACACACTTTCATCAAACACGAGGAATAAGAATTGATACTTGGCCTTTATATCTTCCTCAGCTTCCCATGTAGCCTCTTCTACTTTTTGGTTTTTCCAAAGAACCTTCACTGAAGATACGTCCTTGGTTCTTACCCTACGAACCTGCCTATCCAATATCTCAACCGAGACTTCCTCATAAGACAAAAAATTCGAAATACCAACATCCTCCACAAGAACAATCAAAGAAAGGTCACCCACACACTTCTTCAACATCGACACATGGAACACAGGATGAATAGAACCCAAACTCGCAGGAAAATTCAATTCATATTTAACATTATCAATTCTCCTCAAAATCTGGTATGGACCAACATAACGAAGACTGAGTGTTCCATTCTTCCCAAACCTCATGACTCTTTTCATGGGAGACACCTTCAAGAATACCCAATCATTTACTTCAAAGTTCAATTTTCTTTGCCTCACATCCACATAGGACTTTTGGCAACTTTGAGCAATCTTAAGTCTTTCTATAATCACTTTCACCTTCTCTATGGCTTTGTGAACCAAGTCAGGACAAAATAACCTAGTCTCACCAACCTCAAACTATCCAATAGGAGACCTACACCTCCTACCATAAAGAGCCTCAAAAGGTGCAATCTGAATGCTAGAATAATAACTATTATTGTACGTGAACTCAATAAGATAAAAATGATCAACCCAACTAACCTTAAAATCAATCACACAGGACCTTAGCATATCCATCAAAGTTTGAATAGTATGTTCTGCTTGTCCATCTATTTGAGGGTGGAAGGTGGTGCTAAGGGTCACCTGTGTACCCAAACATTTTTTAAATGAATGCCTAAAGTGAGATAAAAATTGCATACCTCAATCTTAAATGATGGACACTGGCGCACCATGCAACCTCACAATCTCCTGAATGACTAACTTAGCATAATTCTCTCCTGAGTAGTTAGTCCTCATAGGTATGAAGTGAGCGGACTTAGTCATCCTAACCATAATAATCCAAATCCAATCATACTGATTGCGAGACCATAGAAGAACCATGATGAAATCCATATTAATCATCTCCCTCTTCCATATGGGAAACTCTATCTCTTGAGACATACCACTTGGCCTCAAGTGCTCAATCTTACTTGCTGATAAACCATTTACTTAACAACAAAATTTGCCACATCTCCCTTCATGTTATTCCACCAATATATTTATTTCAAGTCATTATACATCTTAGTTGAGCCCGGATGGACTGTATATCTAGACTGGTGGGCCTCAGTTAAAATTCTTTCTTACAGTCAATCAATATCAGGAACACACAACCTACCTTGATACTTCAGAATACCATCTTTCCCAATCTCAAAAACCATAACTTTTTCCTGACCTACATCATCTTTAATCTGCATAAGTATGGGATCCAAAGCCTGCTTCTCCTTCACCTCTGCACCAAGATATAATTTAACCACTTCATGAACAATAACTAACCCTTCCCTAGAGTCCAAAAGATTAACTTCCAAGTTAACCAACCTGTGAATATCCTTCATTAATCCTCTTTTCTTTTTATCAACATGGGATAAGCTCCCCATGGACAACCTTGTAAGAGCATTGTCAACCGCATTAGCTTTACTTGGATGGTAGTAAAGACTCATGTCGTAATCCTTGAGTAATTCAAGCCACTGCCTTCGATTGAGATTCAACTCCTTCTGTGTGAACACATATTGCAAGTTCTTATGATTTGAATAGATATCCACATGCACCCCATACAAATAACGACGTCATATTTTTAAAGAAAACACCATAACTGCCATATCCAAGTCATGAGTCGGATAATTCCTCTCCTGACACTTAACCTGCCTAGAAGTATAGGCCACAACCTTACCATGCTGCATCAAAACACAACCCAGTCCCACATAGGACGTATCACAAAACATAACAAAACCATCAGTATCCTCAGGCAGGGTCAAAACTGACACAAAAGTCAGCCTACCCTTCAACTTCTTAAAACTACCCTCACAAGCATCGGACTACAAAAACAGACCTTCTTCTAAGTCAATCTAGTCAGCGGAGCAGCAATAGCGAGAAACATTCTAAGAATTTTTTATAATACTCATCCAAACCCAAAAAACTCCTAATATCGGTTGGAGTCATGGGTCTAGGACACCTTTTAACTACCTCAACTTTCTGTTGATCCACCTTATTCCCCTCACTAGAAACCATATGCCCAAGAAAATTCACAACACTAAGACAAATTAACACTTGGAAAATTTTGCATATAATTTCTGATCCTTAAGATTCTGCAATATAATTCGGAAGTGATTGACATGATCCTTCCCACTTTTAGAGTACACCAATATATCATCAAATGAAAACTATCACAAACGAGTCCAAAAACAGTCTGAACATCCAATTCATAAGATCCATAAACATAGTTGGAGGATTAGTCAACCCAAATGACATCACCAAAAACTCATTGCGACCATATCAGGTTCGAAAATAAGTCACGGGAATATCAACCTCCCTAATATTCAACTGATCATAACCCGAACAAAGATCAATCTTAGAGAAATATCTAGCACCTTGAAGATGATAAAGAAAGGTCATCAATCCTAGGAATAGGATACTTATTCTTTACTGTCACCTTATTCAGCTGAAGATAATCTATATACATCCGAAGAGACCCATCTTTCTTTCGCACGAATGGCACCGGAGCACCCCATGGAGAAACACTAGAACGAATGAAACCTTTATCAAGAAAGATCTCTTAACTGCTCATTTATATACTTTAATTTAGTTAGAGCCATTCTATAAGGTGGATGGAAATAAGATAAGTATTCGGTAGTAGATCAATCCCAAAATCTATTTCCCTATCGGGAGGAATTTCAGGAAGATCATTAAGAAACACTTTAGGAAATTTATTAACCACAGAGATAAATTTCAACGAAGGACTTTCAGAGTCAGAATCCTTAATTCAAACTAGATGATATAGACTTTCTTTTGAGATCAATTTCTGGTCTCTAAGATAAGTAATAAACTTCCTTTGGATACTAAGGAACTTCCCTTCCATTCAATTATCGATTTATTAGGGAATTGGAAACTGACCTCTTGAGTCCTACAATCCAAAGAAGTATATCACGAATGAAGCCAATCTATCCCCATGATAACATCAAAATCCACCCTATCCAACTCTATTAAATCCACCAATGTCTCCCTATTAAAGATAGACACCATACAACCCCTGTATATTTTTCTAGACATAATAGAATACCCATCAAAGTAGACACTGAAAAGGGGTCAAAAATATTTTTGGCATCAAAACCAAAATGCACAGCCATATAAAGAGTCTTATAAGAAAGAGTAAACCCAAATCAAGCAAACAGTAAACATCACGTAAAAAGAGTTGTAATATTCAAGTAATAATAGTTGGAGATGCCTCAGATTTTTGGTGAGTAGTAAGTGCATAGAGACGATTCCTGCCAATGCCGGTACCAGAAGTAGCGCCTTTTGATGCAGAAGTTGAAGTTGTTGAAATCTTCACTTTATTAACTTTAGTGGCAACCTTGGCTAAAGGACAATATCTCTGTATATGACCAATTTGACCAGAATTATAACACTGATTCCTCCGCTCCTTACAATAACCACGATGAAGCTTCCCACAAAAATAACATAGAGGATAAGGTGTGGCTGACTGAGATCCGCTAGCCTGAGACTGGGATCCTGTGCCTTAGTACCACTTCTAGCTTGAGAAAAATGATCTCTAGAAGTCTTAGGATAGGTAGCATTAGCAGACGAATACAAATTTCCCAGTTCTTCTTCTTGGTCCATTATCTACCATCTCTCCTACTATTCTGTTGACCCCCACCCTACTCTAAATACCTAAAATTCTTATTCTGTCTCTCTCCAATCTCTGCTTATTTCCTTTTTTTATCCTCTACTTGTTGTATATAAGTCAGAAGTCTGGAGATATCCATATCATTGTTCAACATTGCAACCTTACATTTAATACCAAGTCATGAGGCAACCCAAAAGAAAGTTTCCTCATCTTAGATCTCATAGAAGACACCAACTCTGGAGCATATCGAGCCAACTGCTAAAATTTTAGTGCATACTCCTTCACACCCATCTTACCCTGCTTCAGATTAACAAACTCCTCAGCCTTATCCCCTCTCAACTCCTAAGAAAAGAAGTGATTATGAAAGGCACTCGAAAACTCATCCTACATAGCCTGCTCAACATCATCACCCCTCGTAGATTCCCACTCCTTATACCGCTGATAAGTTACATCTTTTAACTGATACATGGCAAACTCCACACCCCTTACATCAGTAGCATGCATTACCCTAGAATTTTCTTCATTTTATTCATAAACCCATGTAGATACTTCTCAACCTTAGAGCTTGTAAAGGTAGGGGATTCCACCTCATGAATTAGCCAACTCGAGTGACCTTAGATGAAGGAGCAACAAAACTAACACGATTTGACTAATGAGAATGAGATGTCACCAACTGAGCAAGCAAATAAATAGACCGATGGAACTCCAGATTAGATATGTCCTCCTGAGGAGGTTGATCACAAGCATCACCACCACGATAAGCTTAAGGAGGACTAGTGAGGACAGGTGGAACTCCACGTCGAGTGGTACAATCAGGATCAAGGACCCTACATCGGGTCTGAACTCCGTAAATAGGGCGAGTCCCCTCCAGATTATCCTCAGGTAGAATAGAGTTCCCAAAAGAGTTTCTATGAACGTCAGATCTTCGAAGAGGCATGATCTGAAATGCGTGGAAGCCATGAGTGTAGCCCAAAATAAAACACAAGAAAAGAAAATATTCCTAAATTCATCATAACCCCCTCCTTATAAGTGTGGTGTTCTGCACACTTATTAAAAAGTCTCTACTCTACAAGTATTTGTGGACACCCAATGACTCTAAACCATGCTCTGATACCAAGCTTATCACGATCCGAACTAGGTTCTGGCCATAATAGGTATCTCAAGACCGCTATAGACTGGAGACCACCCCCATCGGCTAACATCATGAGCACACAAAAATAACCATAAAGATAATATGGAAGCCAATTAAGATAGTAATAAAATAAGAGTAGATAACTCTATGAAAACTAAGAGTCAAAAAAATAACCAACCAATTCACATCTATCCACAATAGCCTCTAAAACCAGGATACCAAATAGGCTGGGATATGCCCCCGACCATGACCAAAAAGAATTTGTAAGTAGTAAATCAATTAGAAAAGAATAATGAAATAATAAGTCCTTCCAAAGAATGGAGGTTCACCACTTCACAACTATTCAACGAACGTGCTAATCCACCTAACAATGCACAGGGGTAACAAAAGTATCTTCGGACCCTATATAATGAAATAATGTAGTATCCTAGGACGGTCAGTGGGATAAGCGTTGGCATGTAACTCAGGAAAATTGATAAAATAATATCATGTCCAAAATCAATCAAAACTATATGCACACATTCATATATACATATATAAGATGTCAGGATAGGGTAAAGGTCATGAAGCATGAGATTTTTAAAACCATTAACCTAAACTGTGTAGGTCTATCCATCCTAAGGACACCCATGGGCTATATGGGTTCAGCTCTCTCAGCTAAAAGAGTCCTAGTGCGTGTTAGACGCATTAACCAAAGAAATTTAAGGAAAAGCCAAAGCCACCGAGGTCATAAAGACCGACACTCCGGCAAACGTGGTTTCTAGTATTGGTCCGCTCGAAATCTCCACCTTTATGGTGAGCTACATAGTCCCCTTTAAGCCCAAATTAAAACTATTTATACACATTCCCATCAATTAACCAAGAAGTCTTTTAATTAGGCATTTACCGTTGGTATCGTCATACCAAAGAAAGTTTAAACTTGCAATCCAATTTCATTATGCCATTCTGAATCCAATTAGACAAATTGACTCCAAAGTTTCTAATTTAAAACCAATCCATGGCCATTAAGACCTTTGAAAACCAATTTATGTTCTATTAATCTTTGATGAAATGCAAGGTTTCAGAAGTGAAGTAGATTATATATATATCCATGTTTAAAAATCAATTTCACAAGTTGGATTGAGGTTAAAGCCAATTTCAAACCATTAAACCATAAAATTTGGGAAACTCACATTCTTTATTACAATTTCCACACCCATGCATTCGTTTAGTTCGAAATCATGAGAGAAATACATGAACAACCAATTCAAAACCATGGGATTTCAATTCATGTAACAACCATACAAAATCCCTCAACCCACAATTAAAATCACATAAAAATCCATTCAATTCAAGCTATAATATAAAACTAAAGTTTGGGGAAGAGAAACATGCATAAAACACACAAGAATTTGAAGTTAATTTAAAGTTTGGAGCCTGGATGATGAATGCATAGTGAAACCTTTAAACTTTCTTGGTTTAGGAGTTCGAGAAGAGAATGAGAGTGTTTGATCTTTTTAACTGAAGGGAAAAAGGTCAATTTTGTGTTTATAAGTCGTGGAAAGAGTGAAAAGACCAAAAATCCCTCACCCCTAAGTAGAAAAAAAACTGCACTAAATTTATACCTTGGCCTGGAATACCGTTATCGTGGAGTTTATCCTCCATGCCACATTGTTATAGCTGAGGTTAACCTCTATGACATAGTAATATCACGGACCCTCACCGCCTCGGGGTCCCAAAATGCCTCGAACCCTTCCAAAAATTTCAAAACTTTTCCCAAACACCCTTTTAACATCCCTAAACACAATTCAAGTCAAAAATTGACATTACGAATACAGGAGGAACAAAAATAAAATTATCAACATTTTAAGGGTCTTATAAAAAGTAAGTCATAATCTACCTCAAAATTGAACTGCAAGCCACCAACTATCACAATACAACTTTTCACTTCTAAAACACCTCAGAATGTTTTCAATATATCAAAGCAAATTCTATATGTGAGGAGGAGTCCATTGAAACTCATACATTAATATAATAATTTAGGTCAATTTTAGATCAAAAAATCAACCTGCGATCCCCTGTAATGAAAACAAAAAATTCTTTCAAAATTATTTTACCTATAAAATAAAGAACTCAAATATGAAATTTAGTAAAAATTAGAGCTCTATCCAGACCTCAAATCTATCAAAAATATATTGAAGAACTTTGGGGTGAAAACCTCAAATTCCAAACACAAATTTAAGCCCCATTTCCAAGATAAAATAATGGTGAATCGTCAAATTAGAGATAGGAAACTTACCCCCTTTGTAATAACAAGGAAATCACACAAAAGTTCTTTCAATAGGAGCTCTAAAAGTTCAAAAATGGGGAAACAAATTGACGGATCGATAAAAACACAGTTTGAGCTACTGTGGCACATTTGGTGTGATCGTATTCCACAAGCGCAATTTAGTAAAATATGGACCAACAACTTAGTGTTACTGTCCTCCTAGCGCATTGAACTAATCCCTACCCTCTTAGGCGATTGCGTGCGCAAGACGCTGATAATGTTGACTACCTACCAGGCTCTCCTGTGTGATCGCACACCTTATGAGCTGATAGCATTAATCATAAAACTTCTTTCAGCTCTATTCCACTCCAAGTGCGTGATAGCACTCACACTAGTGAAAGCAACTTAGTCATGTCAACACTTGGTTTCAACACCCAAAATTCATCCGAGATCCTCTAGACTTAAATCAATAATGTAAATCGATCATAACACATATTCCGGACCTATTGGATTACCAATCCAAGGCCTTCTTGGCCAGATGTTAAACGTGGTCAAATCAAAACTTAAAAAACTTAATATTTCCAACCAAAGATCCAAATCACTCTCGAGTGCCTCAGATCCTTTGCAAATCATCGAGCAACTTTTTTAACCTCAAATATTGACTTTGGTCAACAAAAGTCAATATTTTTAAATATCAAAACATGCAAACTCACTCAAACACTTGCGACCACCTTCCAAATTGTACCACCCATCCACACAAGTGTTATAAGGCTACTAAACCCCAAGGTATAGTATAACACATGAAATTGAGTGATGCAACAATAACCAATCAAAGTAAGTGATATAATGTCTATCAGTTAGATTCAACCTAGATAATGAATATATAAGTCATTCTTTCGAATCATCGTATCTACCAATACTCCCAACCCATAATACACTTATGCAAGATTGCTCCAGCATAATCTAAGAGAGTAAGTTATAACCTACTCCAAAATTTAATATGTCATGAATCATTATTGCCTTCTCTTTTCGAACAACCTTGTAATGCTCACAATTAATTAAATTCATACTTTACATGAGTACGCAAGTTTATACACACCCATAATAACATAATAATATACTTTCATCCCAAGCCCAAAATTCTACACCAAGCCTTGATGTCAAAACTGTAATGTTATATCTTAATTAGTTTATCAATAACACAAGGATCTCAAACAGTATCAAATTTTATTAAAATCGAGTCTGAATCAAACTTCAAATGATCAAAAAGTGACTTCTCAATTTTAGGTACAAAAATCCAAATTTCCAACATCCAAACACAAATTATATTATTAAATAAATACTAATATTTAAGGAAATAATCAATTATATGTCTAGATTCTTATGCTAAGATCAAATCAAGCAAATCCCCTAAAATCGACAAACTGGGAGCTCCTAAACACCAAAATTGAAATATAAACAATGAGGTCAAATTAGGGTATTTTATCTACTATTCATGCGTAGCTATTGTTGCAAAAGTGAAAAGCCATCGCACCTGTTGTAATGATATTTCTAGTCGTTATGTGAATTTTATCTATTTTTCCATTTTAACACCTACTTATACAAGAAAACCAAGGAACACACGGAATTGGCTCAAACCATTCCAAACACACTCCAAAAAACAGTCCACTAATTCAAAGAATTGAGGACCCTTTTGAAGATCACTCTTGGGTTCAAGAATAAAATAAAAGAAGGACAATATAACGAGGTATGTGACACCTTTTGCAGCCAATAACAAACTAAGTTAACAACACAAGATGAAACAACAATGAGAAGAACAATAACAATAACAAAACGGCTTCACAATACAAGATACAAAATGGATACAAGATTACAAAAGAAAAAGGATAGATAGATAGACCACATGAAGGTATAATGTTAAGAACCCAAGAATGGTAACTCTTGGACTCTTAACAATACACACAACAATAAACCTATCTCTTACAAAGATACAAGATCATAATCCACCTCCCAAGCATCAATGTTTCCAAGTAAATGCAAACACAAGTGATTCTACACTTGTCTAAGCCCTATTCGGTTTTAGGTGCCTCAAGGAAAGAGGATTTGTGTTTCTTTGTCTTGTAAGACTTACAACTTCATTCATGAACTAAGTAAATAAAACCCTACATTTTTATTTATATAGCTATTACAAGATATTAGTTAAAATGACCAAAAGGGCCTTCAAAGAGTGGGCTTCCCATCAAGTGTAAGTTATGGGCTGATTTTGGTGTGTTTTGAGTCTATTCTACACTTCAATTGCACATACCAAGTCTCGGGACCAACGTGCACCATATTCTTGATTATTCTTGTATCATTCTCTCCATCTTGAGAGGAATTTACCCACAAATTCATGGATTTATCTCGTTCAATTGGCCACTTCAAAAGAAACCACTCAAAACAGTCCGCAAAACATGAAGAGCCCGATAGATCAATAATAACAAGGTACGTATCAAATACGATCTAAAAACATCCCACAAGATATGCACAAAAAACAGTCCATAAGCTAGCCAAACCCAAGAGCATAATGTCAAAAAGTCTCAGATCCAACATCTTCATTTTGACCCTCGGCTTCCTCTCCCTCTTGAGATTAGACTTCAATATCATCTAACTCAAGTCTCCTTCTATCATATAAGCATCGTCTTAGACTCCATATCCTTCGTGTCTCTCTCTACCATGTTCCTCTTCTTGGATGTGTCAATTTTAGGAAAGGGAAGTTTTGGTTGAGAGGCTCGATTTGGTAACGTGGAGCTTTGGTTGTGGAGCTTGGATGGGAGAAAATTGGCTTCCAAGTCCTCCTTGCTGGAATTGATCAACTTGAGGGGGAAGTGATCTATCTTGTTCTCGGTTTTAAGGGTTATTTGGAGCTTGGCTTGTGGCATTATGTTGTGGTCTTGAAGGATTGGTCATTGGAAGTAATGTTTTGGGAGTAAAAGCATGGGAGTTCCTTCGACTCTCTATTTGATCTAACCTCTCACTCATAGTTACCACATCCGAGTCAATTTTTTCAAGACCCACATTTGCCCTAGCAAGGTCTTAGGACAAAGCATCAAGGAGGGCCAATATGGTTTCCATTATGCCCAAGAAGTTACCTAAAAAACAACAAACAAGTTAGATGTACAAGAATGGTCCTCTATTGTTTTGTCTCTCGGATTTTTTTTTTTTACTTTGGTCTCACAAGTGTCATAACCTTGCTTGTACTCCGTGTGGCATTGAGAGGTGGAACAAGTATTACAATGACTCAAAAGAATAAGACACACAAAGGAACATATACACGAATGATGGTTTCAAAACTAACTTACAATTACAATCTAGTACTAGCTTGTAAGCTAGTAATGGAATCAACAAATGAAACTAATGGAACGACACAATGAAACTAAAAGATCAAAATTTGAGCCAAAATTGTTGCATGAACAGTGTATATGGTGAAGTGGCGATCCACGTGGCAGTCTACTAGTGGTTCGGTTCTTGACAAATTTTAATTTCATAATTTGGACTTTGGTGGAAATTGTTCAATGTAGGGAAATACAAACTAGTCTTTGGAGCTCTTTTTTAAATTCAAATTTCAAGACTTAAGAGTCTTTGAATAAACTTGTACTTCTCCTTAAAACATGGACCCTTGTTTTATGGAAAAAGGTTGAGATGTGATGTAAAGTCTTTTTGGTGGTTGGGGGTCTTTCAAGATTCAAAAAATACTACACCTTGTCTTTCACCTTTTTAAGATCTAAGTTCACTTTAATATTAACAAGGTGATGAATATGGTGAAGAACTTTAAGAACACAACAAGAACAACCAACAACAATCTCCTAAGAACAACAAGTCCACCACAATAAGGTCAACAATCTCACGGCCAAGATCACAAGGATAGCAACAACAATCGGCTAAGTCCCCTTAGTGTTGTGTTTTCGGTTTTACAAAAGGTGAAGGTTATGATGAACAAAAAGAACACAACAACAATCTTTCAAGATATACAACAACACCACAACACAAGGCCTTCAACTCGGTCAAGGCTAGAACAACAACAACATCCAATCGGCCACACTTTGTTCACAACAACAATATTAACAATTCAAGTTCAAGTTTGGACAGACTCAAAGTGTTAGTGAAGAACAAAACTAACACTACAAACACACAATACAAGTAAAATACTCGTAGACCTAGACTCAATAACAAATATCGGCCAAGAACACAATTTCGGCCAAGATAACAACAATAGACAGATTGCAATTTTTTTGAAATTTTAAGCTTTTCAATAATTTTTTTTTTATTTTCTAACAAGTAAGCCCAAGATTGATCTTGTAGGAACAAGATCAAGCTATACTTTAATACCAAATGATACAATAAAACCAAGGAACACACGGAATTAGCTCAAAATAGTCCAAACACACTCCAAAAAACAGTCCACTAATTCAAAGAATCGAGGACCCTTTTGAAGACCACTCTCGGATTCAAGAATAAAATAAAAGAAGGACAATATAAATAGGTGTTTGACACCTTTTGCAGCCAACAACAAACTAAGTTAACAACGCAAGATGAAATAACAATGAGAAGAACAACAACAACAACCAAACGGCTTCACAATACAAGATACAAAATGGATACAAGATTACAAAAGAAAAAGGATAGATAGATAGACCACATGAAGGTATAATGTTAAGAACCCAAGAATGGTAACTCTTGAACCCTTAACACTACACACAACAATAAACCTATCTCTTAGAAAGACACAAGATCGGAATTCACCTCCCAAGCATCAATGTTTCCAAGCAAATGCAAACACAAGTGATTCTACACTTGTCTAAGCCCTAATTTCGGTTTTGGGTGCCTCAAGAAAAGAGGACTTGTGTTTCTTTGTCTTGTAAGACTTACAACTTCATTCATGAACTAAGTAAATAAAACCCTACATTTTTCTTTATATAGCTATTACAAGATATTAGTTAAAATGATCAAAAGGGCCTTCAAAGAGTGGGCTGCCCATCAAGTGTAAGTTATGGGCTGATTTTGCTGTGTTTTGGGCTTCTTCTACACTTAAATTGCACACACCAAGTCTCGGGACCAACGCGCACCATATTTGTGATTATTCTTGTATCACCTACTCCCCGTAGATTTTATATGGACGAGTTGTCTTTAGTAACGATGGAACAGGTGGTTGCACAAATCCAACACAAACTGTTTTGACAGGTCCGAAATAATGAAACTTTAAAGAACCATTACTTGTTGCCTGAAGAAACACTTAATGGCTATAAATATCTTTTTTCCCTTAAATATTGGAAAGAAATTTTGAATTTAAATCTTTTTTTCCCTTTTTACAAAACCTCAAGTATGATTTGTTGTCGTTGAATGAGTTTGAAGTTCAGTGGAATTTAAGGTACCACTATTCTGCATAAGTGAATCATTCTATCCTAGGAGGATATATTCCATTAACTTCGGGTATTTTGAACTTCATTTGTTGTTCGTATGTTGGTTTGAACTTATTATTAAAGTTCATAATATTGAATACAAATTTTATTTAACGAAAATAAAAATATAAATACAAAATAATAAAATTAACTTTAAAGAGGAGAATTAATTAATTCGTGTAAATATTAAAATTAAATAAAAACAATTACCTACAGACCTTCTAATCCACAATTTTATTTTCTTATTTCCTTGTACCAGGAGTATGTTTCAATGTATACACTGAAACCACATTATCAATTTAATCGATCACATTTGCTGATCTTCAATATATCATCTTTAATCAAAATTTGATTATCATCTTTAACCAAAATCAGAAAATTATGAGTAGCTGATTAATTAATTCAGTAGCTTAGGATAGTATTTGTGGGATCCATGCTGAGCATCATGATGACGTTAATTCATGCAGAAAAAAAATCATCAATAAAATTATCTAGTAAAGAAAATTTAATTACCTAGAGGAATTTAAGGTTATGTACGTAGCTGGGAAAATTGTTAGGATCCTTGTGTCTAAAGCCTTTAGGATTTTATTGAGTGCAAGAATTTTAAGTAGTGCAACATTAATAACTATTAATAACCATTAATTACATGAAAGGAATAATCTCTGCGTTCTCCTTTTCTTTTTACCCCTCTTTTACTTTCTTGGCGACTCAAACTCACAAGCTTTGACTTGTAGTAAGGGGTGCTTACCATTCGAGCAACTTCTTCTTGTCTCTCCGTTCTTTTTTAGTTGTGATGATAAGATTTTACACAATCCTTACAAAAAAGTAATTAGGAGTGAATTTGACAAATATATCCGTATTAATTTCTTTAATCCTGGTCTATCTATGAGCCTCTTAATTATATAATAATTGATTCTAAGGGAAAATTGAAAAAAATAATTAGTACTCTTCTGATCTTTTAAAAACTATTAACAAGCATTTAGGAACAACTTATAATAATAACCCTCCAGGTTGTTTTCTTCTTTTTCATGCATTTTCTGTTGTTTTCAATGTTTTCGGGTACAAGAATCTGTATTTAGGTACAACAACTTCAACACAAGTTCAAGTCTAAAAATAAGAACACCTATGAAGTTATATAACACCTTCAACATAAGATCAAAAAAACCTTTCAAAGAAGTGTGTTTTTTGTTTTTTTCAGAAATTTAGATGAAACGGAAAAGGCCAAGTCCTTTGACTTCACGAAGTGTCCTTAAGGAAATAATTCCCCTCAAGTAACCGAGGTTGCGGAATTTTTCTCCCAGGATAAAATGGCCTAACAATCTGACTGTAGTGGTACCTCAAACGATCGGATTCTCTTCGAACTCACTCAACGATTAGATGATCACACAGAGTATATTTTCAGAAAACAAGAAGAGTTTTATTGCAGAAAAATTTTCGTACCTAAACCTGTGGATAAATGCAGGTTTATATAGCCATTAAGTGCCCCTTCCAAAAGGTGGCAATGGTTCACCGGAAAGGTGTATCTTTTCTGAACAATCATTTCTGTCCATTCAAAAGAGTGTGTCTTTTTCAAACAGACACAACTATCCAAATAGCCATAACTTTTCCCGAAATAGTGTGTATTTTACTCGAAGAGTTGTGTCCCTTTCAAGCAACTTTTCATTTTTCATTCACACAAATTGAACCCAACAATCCCCCACATGAATGTGGAATGACTACTCTTTGTAAAACTTTACAGACAAGTATGTGATCATCAAGCAAAGACCGTTTGCATCTGGATAAGTAGGTTTCCCTTTGAACTTTTCATAGTGAACATGCATCGTATGCACTCGATCAATTGTTAGATTTGATAACTTTGAACTGTCGAGCTTTAATATACACCTAGACAACACATGTCACATAACCAACTTTTTACCGTTTATGGTTCTCATGGTTTTAGTTGTTTCAGCCATGAACACATCCCGGTCTCATGAGAGCTTAGAGAATAGTCCTTTACTAACATTCTCCTTGAAGCGACTTTGAATTCTCCCTCACATAGGTGACTTCTAAACATTCAATCCTGTAGATCAAACTATTTGGTCAAATCTACCAAATTTAGATAATCACTAAAAGACTTCACACCATATATCTTATTCCCGTTTACTAAATATTTTCTACATCATGAGAATGGGTTGGGTAAATTGACAATGTTGAGCGTATTAGACACAACTTTGTTTGATCTCCTTGAACCTAGCTCTTGGGATCTCCAGTCTGCTAGGTAGAGTTACCGCTATGCTGACTTGTCCTAGGCCTTAAACTTATTCCCTTGGATGTCATCTCAACTCCTTCTTTAGACAAGACTTTTGTAAGTGGATCCAACACATTACCCTTTGACTTTACATAGTCAACAGTGATAATTCCACTAGAGAGAAGTTCTCTAACGGTATTATGTCTTCATCTTATGTGATGAGATTTACCATTGTACATC
This sequence comes from Capsicum pubescens, assembly GCA_030864215.1. Lineage (NCBI taxonomy): Eukaryota > Viridiplantae > Streptophyta > Magnoliopsida > Solanales > Solanaceae > Capsicum > Capsicum pubescens. Next base: position 280,181,134 of record CM061543.1, on the reverse strand, counting down.
ATGCTCCCTGCCCTACCTATTGCCGCTTGGCTATCACAGTGTATACATACTGGTGCCACTGGTTTGGGCCAATAAGGAATATCTTCCAAGAAATTCTGGAGCCATTCCGCTTCTTTACCGGCTTTATCTAATGCGATAAATTCAGGTTTCATTGTAGAGCGAGCAATATATGTCTATTTGGATGATTTCCAAGATACCGCCCCTCTACCAATAATAAATACATATCCACTCGTAGATTTTACTTCGTTCGATCCGGTGATCCAATTTGCATCACTATTTCCTTCAAGTACTGCAGGATATTTATTATAATGCAAAACATAGTCTTGAGTGTATTTAAGATACCCTAAAACTCTTTTCATTGCCATCCAATGAGTTTTATTAGGATTACTCATGTACCGACTAAACTTACTAATAGCACATGTTATGTCTGGTTGTGTACAATTCATTATATACATTAAACATCCCAACACTCTTGCATACTCCAACTGTGAGTCATTTTCACCCTCATTGTTTTGAAGTGCAAAACTCACGTTCAGTGGAGTCTTGGCAATACTAAGTTCCAAATACTTGAATTTGTCAAGTACCTTTTCAATGTAATGAAACTGTGACAATGCCAACCCTTGTGGAGTTCTATGGATTCTTATTCCTAAGATCACATCCACAATTTCGAGGTGTTTCTCCGCCCCTATTTCTTCTTATCATTTGGATCTTTTTCTCTAACTAATTTTCAACTTAACGCATCTACTGCTTCATACTTACTATTTAGCAAATAGACATAATAATATCTAGTGCAATCGTCAGTAAAAGGTATAAAATACTTTTTTCCACCATGAGATGGTGTTGACTTCATATCAAAAATATCAGTGTGGATTAAGTCTAAGGTATTGAAATTCTTTTCAACGAACTTATACGGATGCTTAGCATACTTTGATTCCACACACATTTGACATTTTGATTTATTGCACTCAAAGATTGGCAAAACTTCTAAGTTAATCAGTTTTTGCAATGTTTTGCAATTGATATGGCCCAATCATTCATGCCACAAATAATAAGACTCAAGCAAGTAAGAAGAAACTGAACTTTTATTGATTTCAACATTCATTATATTCATTTTGAATAGGCTCTCAGTGAGGTGGCCTTTTCCTACATACACTTCTCCTTTACTAAGTACAATTTTTCTAAAAACAAATACATATTTGAATTCATCCTTGTCAAGAAGTGATATATAAATCAATTTCTTTCGTAACTCCGGTACATACAGGACATTTTTCAAAGTCAACACTTTGCCTGATGTCATTTTCAGGTAAACTTTTCCTATTTCTTTAACTTTAGCAGTAGCGGAGTTGGCCATATAAATCTTCTCCTCTCCTTGAGCCGAAGCAAAATTAGCAAAGAACTCCTTATTAACAAAAACGTGGTGGGTGACACCTGAATCCATCCACTATTCTCGAGGATTTCCCACCAAGTTGCATTTGAATAGCATGGCACACAGATCGTCTATTTCTTTCTTGGACTTAGACATATTTGCCTGGTCCTTTTTCTTCCCTTTCTTTGGGGCATGACAATCCATAGACTTGTGGTCAATCTTGCCACAGTTAAAGCATTTTTTATTGGTTTGATTGCTTTCATGTCCAGCTTTTTTTTTGCTTTTTGGAGTTATTTTGGTCGTCTTCTACAATATTTGCTCCATTTATTGCAGAATTTTCATTCGACCTTCTTTTCACGGCTTTATTATCTTCTTCAATGCGCAGTCTTGTTATAAGATCTTCAACTGACATCTCATTTCGCTTGTGTTTCAAGTAGTTCTTGAAGTCCTTCCACATAGCTGGTAACTTCTCAATAATTACCGCGACTTAAAATGCCTCATTAACGATCAAACCTTCCGCGAGGAGATCATGGATGATTACTTGTAGTTCTTGTACTTGCGAAATAATAAATTTACTGTCAATTATTTTAAACTCTAGGAATATTGCAATGAAGAACTTTTTGGTTCCCGCATCCTCAATCTTATACTTTCTTTCCAACGCCCCCAGAACTCTTTAGTCGTTTTCATCCCACTATACACATTGTATAGTTCATCTTGGAAGCCATTAAGAATATAATTCCTGCTTAGGAAATCTGAGTGTTTCCAAGCTCCCACAATGACAAATTACTCTTGGTCAGAGGTTTCCTCGGGAACCTCTGGAGCTTCTTTAAATGTGAACCTTTGAAGACAAAGAGTTGTAAGGTAAAAGAACATTTTCTGCTGCCACCTTTTAAAGTTAATACCCGTAAATTCTTTGGGTTTCTCCGCTGGTGGCATTGCCGGTGGAGTATTCGTATGACTCATTGTGGCAATACTAGTTGCTGCCACAATCGTTGTAGCATTATGCACTTGACTATCAGTAGTCATTTTCCTGTCACAACAAGACAGTAACTTTAGTATATCAAAATACTATTAATATAGTTGCAGCAATTTTAAACATCCCTTGTTTCTAGTTTAACAATGAAGTTTTTATGACTTTCAATCGTCAACCGAGAGATCTTTAACTTGTGATGAAGATTTTATTTCTTCAAATCACTAGTTAAGTTCAAACGGAGTAGAAATCTAAAAGCTTTAATCACCAGAAACCAAGCAATACAGATTCCAAAAAAAAACTTTAGTGAAATGAAAATTTCACCTATTGTTTTCAATATTTTTGGGTACAAGAATCTGTATTTAGGCACAACAACTTTAACACAAGTTCAAGTCTAAAAACAAGAACACCTATGAAGTTATATAACACCCTCAACACAAGATCAAAAAGACCTTTCAAAGAAGTGTGTTTTTACTTTTTTAGAAATTTATATGAAACAGAAAAGGCCAAGTCCTTTGACTTCATGAAGTATCCTTAAGAAAATAATTTCCCTTAAGTACCCGAAGTTGCGGAATTTTTCTCCCAGGATAAAATGGCCTAACAATCTAACTGTAGTTGTACCTCAAACGATCGGATTCTCTTCGAACTCACTCAACGATTAGATGATCACACAGAGTATATTTTCAGAAAACAAGAAGAGTTTTATTGCAGAAAAATTTTTGTACCTAAACCTGTGGATAAATGCAGGTTTATATAGACATTAAGTGCCCCTTCTGAAAGGTGGCAATGGTTTACCAAAAAGGTGTATCTTTTCTGAACAGTCGTGTATGTCCATTCGAAAGAGTGTGTCTTTTTCGAACAACCATCCAAACAATCATACCTTTTTCCAAAATATTATGTCTTTTATTCGAAGAGTTGTGTCCCTTTCAAGCAACTTTTTATTTTCCATTCATACAAATTGAACCCAATATTTTTGGCATTTAGATTTTTTTTTATAGTTGCTCCAAGTCATTTATGGCTTATTGGAACTGGTAGTTCGATTTTCAGATTGTTCATTTACACGAGTTTTTCTTTTTTGGAGTTGTTGAAGTTAATGAATTGGTTTTCATCAAAAACTTTTAGTAAAAAGCTTTGAATGAGAATTTTGACTGTTTTGTTAGCTTTGAAATGAATTTTGGTCTACAAAAATCTTTTATTTAGATTTCGAGGCTTCAGACTTATTTTAGACCATTGGTTGGCTTTCACTTAAAATAGAATGGTGGGTGTGGAGCTCATAGTTCATCAAAACGACCTCTATTGGAAATTTTATGAATTTTGTTGAGTCTAGATTATCGTTTTCAATAGGGTAGCATATTTATTTTGCATTCATACGGTTTTGAATGAATCTCGACGGCCCATATGGAGAATTTCAAACTTTGCTAAATTTTTAGGTGTTTTTGTGTTGGTGTTGTGGCTTTTGCAGCCCTTTAGTCACTTAAGCGGAGCTGTCGCTTTTGCAGAACCGCTTAAACAGACAAAGCTTCACTCAAGCGGAGGCACATGAGCATAGTGACCTTACTTAAGTGAAGGGTCTATCGCTTAAGTGACTACTGCTTTTAAGGCTATACCATTGCTTAAGTGGTGGTATCAGATTATATACAACCTTCTCCACTTTATTTTAAATCATTCTCCAAGTTATTTCCTTTCATTATTCAGAGCTCCAAGCTTAAGAATTGTTGTGGGATCATCCATTAAAGTTTAGGGTCATTGGTTCTTGTCCTTTGATCGATTTTTCTTCTTTGATTGGTACATTTTTGGCCTCTTTGGTTAATTATCTAATTTAAATTCTTGATTTTTATTCTCTTTGGGGACTGATTTGAGCTCGATTTTGAGGATTCAAATTGTTGAATGAATTCCACAAGGAACCCAATTGTTGATTTGATTTCTGAATTCCATAAGCAGGTCCTACGAATAATTTTTAACTCAATTTTAATTCAGAGTGTAAATTTATAATATGAGTATTATTCTTCTCATATTAATGTGTAAATTATTATTTTGATAGTGTATCAATAGTTGGAGGCTTTTCAGAAGGAAAAAGCTCCCGTTCAAGTATTTATGAGTGCATTATTCGGCATCTAGATATATTACTACTTATCTATTTTTAGTCTTGGCTCAGTTAAGATATTTTTATGATTACTTGATAATTATTGGTGAGATATTTTGGCTTGAATACACTTTAAGTAGGTATATATATAATCCTTATCACTTTCTTAGTGGCCTTAAGAGTAGCGTTGCTCCTTTAATATTTAATACTCTAGGAAGCCGTTTCCCCATAGATATAGCCTGGTATGCTTGGTAGCCTCAAGGATTATCATTGGATGCCTTATTTTAGGATTGGGAGTTTCTCGGCTTAATAGAGTTTCTCAAGGCTTTATAATTAGCATATTGCTTCTTTAAGATGATTACCCTAGGGTATGGGTGTCAAGTGGGCCGGCCCGACCCGGCCCTCGTAACTAACCCGGCCCGATTTGACCTGGCCCGGTAAGCCCTAGGGCTTTAGGGTTTCGGGTCCCGGGCCGGTTATTTTTTTAAAATGGGTCCGGCTAACCAGGCCCGAACCAAGCCCGGTCCAGGCCCGCCGGTTAACCGGCCCGGTCCGGATAACTTTTTTTTAAAAAAAATAAAGATTTTGGCTTTTGGGCCAAACTAGTCGTTGGCCCAACGGCTATATAGCCGTTTTTGGGTCCAAACGGCTAGTTTGGGCCCATTTATTAAAAAAAAAAAAAACTTTAAAAAATATTTTTTAATCCCAAAAAAAAATCTATAAATACCCTACAACTTCAAATCATTTTTCACACAATTTTTCACTCTCTCAAATCTCAATTCTCAATTCTCAAATATTCAATATATTTAATTTCTTAAAGTGTTCACTTTAATTTTTTAATTTTTCGTTTACAAAGTACGAGCGAAAGTTTCTAAAGTCGCAACCTTCGGATACTTCCAAAATTTGTTATTGTCGTTCCATCTCTTACGTTTAATTTTTATTTATTGTATTAATTGTTTAATAATTAATTTTATTATATTTGTGTATTTTGAATATTTTTAGTTTAATTTAATTTATATTATGGATAAATTAAGAAACCTCGCTACTAAAGGTGTTAAAATTTTTTGTCCCGGAAGCGGTAGTGGTAGTAAAAAGCGAATTACTAGCGGTAGAGGTAGTTCAAGTAGTAGATATACCCGTGTGCCTTCGCCTCCGGTACCGCTTGGTACACCTTTTGAGGAAGAAATAGGTGTAGGTGCTCACGATATGGATTATGTAGAAGCTCAGGAAAATTACGGTATAGAAGAAGAAAATGAAGTAGATGCGATTAATTTTGACGAAGATAATGAAAATATTGCTGAGACACCCGCAGTAGGAGATGCTAACGTTATATCTGAATCAGTTAATCTCTCTTCCCGTCCTCCCAGTGCCCCAAAACCTTGTAAAAAAACTAGTATTGCATGATAATTTTTTGAACGTATATCAGATATTGAGGTGCAATGCAATATTTGTCAACAAATATATAAGCATAGAAGTGGAGGCAAGCAAAGGGGTACGGGTACGTTAATGAGACATGTAGCTGAAGATCACAAAAGAGATTTAAATATTGCAAAAGGTGGTGGGGATGTTGGTGGGCCAACGCAAACTAGAATGGACCCAGCAACCGGTCACGTAGCAAAGAAGTATAATAAATTGAGGGACCGGGAAGAAATAGCTAAAACGGTAGTTGTGGGTTGTTTGCCTTTTAATTTTCCTTCTTCTGATGCCTTTATTCGTTATATACAAGCAATTTATAATCCTATGTTTAACGGTATTCCTAGAACTACTTGTCGGTCTGATATTTTTAGACTTCATTCACAATATTATTTTTATTTATCAACATTGTTAAAAAATATTCAATGTAGATTGTCCCTAACTTCTGATCTTGATCGTGCTGTAAATAAAAATGATTATTTAACCGTTACTTGTCATTGGATGGATAGTAATTTCGTGATGCAAAAACGTATTCTTGCTTTTTTATATGATGAAGATCGTAAACATACTGGACAATTTATTGCTGATTCTATTGTTAAAATTGTCGGATATTATGGTATCGAAAATAAAATTTTATGTATTGCTTTTGATAATGCTTCTAACAACAACACTGCTATAAAAAAAAATTAAAATCTACGCTATCTCCGCCCTTGCCTGAAATTTTTCATATTAAGTGTGCATGTCATATATATAATTTAATTGTAAAAGATGGTCTTGAGTTTTTTGAGTTTTATATTGAAAAAATTTGCCTTGCTGTTGGTTTTATTCTAGGAAATAATCGTAGATCGAGAATTAGAGAATTTAAAGTTAAATGTCAAGAAAATGGACTTACACCGATTTTGATGCCTGAGGAAATTGATACTAGATGGAATTCTACATATGAATTTTTAAAAACTTGTTATAAATATAGAATTTCTATTACACTAGCTTTTAACCAACATTGAGGTTCATTTGCTGATTCTGCTGATTGCATGCTACATAATTCTGATTGGGTTGTAATTAATGATCTTGTTAAGTTTTTAAAAAAAAATTTATGTAGCTACGGTTGAATTTTCCGGTGCTTATTATCCTACTGTTTGTAATATTTTGGCATATATAGCCGATATTTCTGGTTTGCTCAAAGAATATAAAAATAAAGAAGGTTATAAAGAAGCTGTTGGCGCCATGTTTACGAAATTTAAAAAATATTTTTTCCCGATTCCCCTTATTTACTTGGTTGGTGCTATGCTAAATCCGTGCATGAAATATAATAATATGTGTCACTTTATTACTCTTATTTATACTAACTTAGAAATAAATACTAACCATGATTCTGAACAAGTACAACCTGATTTGTGGACGGCTACGACTGATGCAAAGGAGTACATAGAAAAATTATATAATCATTATGCTGATTTATTTGATTTAGCCGTACCTACAAATATCACTTCAACTGTCGCTCCTCATCCTCCCGAGGAGCCATCATCTTCTAAAAGGCCGACACATAGTGGTTTTTCTGATTCGTTTTATGATTTAAATTGTTGGAACAGTGTTGATGAGAGAAATTACACATCAACTTATCGGGAAGAGCTGAAATATTATGTTCGGACGGCACCAGAGGATCGCAGACGACTGATCAACACGTTGGATTGGTGGAGGAGTAATGAAACACAATATCCTGTGCTTTCAAGATTAGCTTGAGATATCTTGAATGTTCCAATGTCAACCGTTGCATCAGAGAGCGCCTTTAGTCAGGGACGACAGCAGCTTGGAAACAACCGACACTCATTGGGAAGCAATGCAATGAATGTTCTAGTTTGCCTCAGAGATTGGATTAGAGAGGAAAGAAGAAACCAAGGAATGAAACCGGAGCCGAGCGACGAGCTGAAACTTGAAGAAATTATGACTTCACGGGAGAACTCAGCATAATCAAGTCCAATGCATGGTTTTGCCCCCGTTGACTTCGACTATCCTATGCAAGTTCCCATTAATATTAACATGAATGAGTTGGAAAAAATGATGCATAATTTATAGATTTTTCATTCATGTAAATTATAAATTTTGGATCATTTTGCAATCAATAAAATTCCCCAAATTCATTCACTCCTTAGTCCTTGCTTTTTATATTTTTTCATTTAACGATTTAAAATTTTAAATTGAATTTCTAATTTTCTACTTTAAATTAAAAACTTACTTCTAATATGTTATTAATTTACTACCAAATATTATTAATTTATTATATTAAGTAGCATATGTTTTGTATATTTATGTATATATCTTCTATATAAGTGTATATTTAATGTATACATGTGTATATGTTTTATAAATTAGTATATAAGTATATCTATATATATTGTAATGTATATATAATGTAGTATATTTTATAAGTAGCAGTATATATACATTGAATGGTGCGTATACACGTGTATATATCTTCTATAGAAGTGTATATTTAACGTATACATGTGTATATGTTTTATAAATTAGTATATAAGTATATCTATATATATTGTAATGTATATATAATGTAGTATATTTTATAAGTAGTAGTATATATACATTGAATGGTGCGTATACACGTGTATATATCTTCTATAGAAGTGTATATTTAACGTATACATGTGTATATGTTTTATAAATTGGATATCTTCTATAGAAGTGTATATATGTGTATATATCTTCTATAGATGTATATATTTAATGTATACAAGTGTATATGTTTTACAAATTAGTATATAACTATATATATATATATACATATTGTAGTATATATATATATGTATATTGTAGTAGATATTTTATTTAAAATAGTACATATATATTGAATGGTGTGTATATATGTGTATATATCTTCATATACAAGTGTATATGTTTTACAAATTAGTATATAACTATATATATATATATACATATTGTAGTATATATATATGTATATTGTAGTATATATTTTATTTAAAGTAGTACATATATATTGAATGGTGTGTATATATGTGTATATATCTTCTCTAGACGTATATATTTAACGTATACAAGTGTATATGTTTTACAAATTAGCATATAACTATATATATATATATGCATATTGTAGTATATATATATGTATATTGTAGTATATATTTTATTTGAAGTAGTACATATATTTTGAAAGGTGTGTATATATGTGTATATATCTTCTACAGATGTATATATTTAATGTATCCAAGTGTATATGTTTTACAAATAAGTATATAACTCTATATATATACATATTGTAGTATATATATATATGTATATTGTAGTATATATTTTATTTAAAATAGTACATATATATTGAATGGTGTGTATATATGTGTATATATCTTCTATAGACGTATATCTTTAACATATACATGTGTATATGTTCTATAAATTAGTATGTAACTATATATATATATATATATATATATATATATATATATATTGTTGTATATATATATGTATATTGTAGTATATATTTTATTTAAAGCAGTACATATATATTGAATGGTGCGTATATATGTGTAGATATCTTCTAAAGTAGTATACATTTAACGTATACAAGTGTATATGTTTTATAAATTAGTATGTAAGTATATATATATATATATATATATATATATATATATATATTGTAGTATATACTTTATTTAAAGTAGTACATATATATTGAATGGTGCGTATATATGTGTATATATCTTCTATAGACGTATATCTTTAATGTATACAAGTGTATATGTTTTATAAATTAGTATGTAACTATATATATATACATATTGTTGTATATATATATATGTATATTGTAGTATATATTTTATTTAAAGTAGTACATATATATTGAATGGTGCATAGATATGTGTATATATCTTCCAAAGTAGTATATATTTAACGTATACATGTGTATATGTTTTATAAATTAGTATATAAATATAAATATATAAATATATATATATAAATATATATTTTGTAGTGTATATATATATATTATACTATTATAGCATACGTTTTATTTAAAGTAGTACGTATAGTCATATATAATTATATATTGAATGGTACGTATATATGTGTAATTGTTTATATATTTTTTAAAAAATATATATTGTATATTGGAATGTATATAGTGTATATTGGAGTGTATATAGTGTATATTGGATTTTTTATTTATTTTTTAAACTGGTTTGACCGGTTTTTAACCGGGTTTTGGTGGGTTTGACCGGGTTGGGTTAAGTGGGCCGGGTTAGGGTGGGTTTTAATTTTTTTATTGTTTGGCCCGGCCCGGACCGGATAGCGTCCAAACCGGCCCTTAACCGGCCCTCAACCCGGTTAAAAAGGAAGGGTCGGTTCCGGGTTGGCCTGGCCCGGCCCGTTTAACACCCATACCCTAGGGTAAGACCAACCCTTTCTCGGTATGATTGTGGATACTTTGGTTGTGTAATGATGGAGTAACTATTGATTATCTGGTTGATGTGATCATCTTATTGTGTGTGTCTTTTGATTACATATCCATGACAATTTGATAAATTGGCCTAAACATTGCCTTGGTTTAAAAATGGGATTTGAGAAATATCTTACTGAATTTAAAATTTTAAAGAAGAAAAATAGACCGTCTCAGTCCCAATTTGATTTTGGGCATTTGATATTAATGAGTATTACCTATTTTAGCCTCGGTTAGATTTCAAGCATTTGATATTACTGATTCTTATTTTGAAAGTCTACTTCGATTTTGGGCAAGATATACGGATATCTCGAGTCCTTCATGGGTTTTGTCTTTGCGAGCTACAGGTGCTGGAGGAGGAATATATAGTATTGTTGAATATGACATTCATTTTATACTGCATTTCTTGGCATCCATTTGCATTTATTTACCCTTACGCATTGTTTGTAATTATTATTGTTTGTTGGTTGTATCTACCGTGCTTATGGGGTCCAATTGGATTTTATTCCTATTATTTGTATCGTTCATGCTTATGGAGATCCTATTAGGTTGTAGTTAGATTATTATCCTTATGTCTTTCGAGATATTTACTTCCTCTATTTATCTCTAGCTTTGACCTTTTACTCTCATTCCGACCCTTCTCTATTTACCTATGTTATATTCACATTTTTTGTTCCTTTATCTTATTTAAGTTCAGGCAACCAATGATGTCTGTTGAGTATCATGCGTTTTACTACTCATATTACATTTCTACATCTTTTTTTCCTGATGCAGATCGTAGTATGAGTCATCGTTGTTGATGTCTTCCTTGTGCAGAGCTTTTGAAACTCGAAGACTTAGGGTGAGCTTTTGGCGATAACAGTTGACCCGTCTCCTTCTACTTTTTAGTCTAGTCTTATTATGTTTATTCGAAGACAGTCCTGTATATACTATATCTATCTTATATTCCCTGTATTTGTAGTATCTCTTACACCAACTGATACCAAGTCTTGGGGAATCTTTTTGTACATTTTTTCCATCTCTCCCTACTTTCATATATGTGTTCGAGTATTATATCTTGTGTTGGTGGCTTTATTTAGTTGTTTTACCTTTCATACCTCCTTCGCTTATTAGCCCATTACTTTTTGTTTTGGAATATGAGTATGACTTAATTACTGATAGGTTATGGTAAATGTCATTATGATCTGAATATTTGGATCATAACACAACAATTTCTAAAATATATGACAATTAAAAAAACAAAAGAAGTACTAATTTAAATAAGTTTTCTGCCAAAATCATATCACGTTTTGTGATAATACATATTAATAAAGAAGCACAATTATTGTGGAAGATGAAAGTTGATTAATTGAATTTAAAATTCCGTAGAAAAAATGCATTGCTTATAAAGTTACAATTACTAATTCATTGGATAAATAAAAGAATACAAAAGGGTAAAAAAAAATATCTCTATTTTTTAAAATTTATTAATTTTACCTTTTGTTATACTATGTGATCAAACATACTGAGATCAAACTAAGACATTTTTCAAATCAATTCACCAAAGTAATATGTTTTCTAAAAACTTTACAAAATGAATATAAACGTTGTTGGCAGTAACGTATTAGGTTTCAAAAAAAATTAACGGACCAAAATACTGTCGAAGTAGGAATCGTTATTGACAATAACGTTTTTAACTTAAATATTACCAATGGTAACGAGACTCTGCAGCTCTGCCATATCCGACTTTACAGAGTTGATTTAAAAGAGTAGCAGGGTAGGATGTGGCAGAATTGCAGATTCTCGTTATTGTTGGTAACGTTTTAAGTATCACGATTTGAAAATCTAAGGAACATGATGGCACTCATCGCAGTAAACCTTGACGAGTAAGCCTATCACCCAAACTGATGCACAAATAGGAAAAGACAAAAATATCCCCAAGGTAAGGCTTCTATATCTAAGCCGAACCATATAAATAATTATAACAATTGCGGAAAGAACATATCCAAAACATCATACATTCCCAAAACCAGGTGTCAGTAGTGTAAGAATTACTAGTAAAATTCATGAGTCAAATACATCAAAAAATAATCACAAAGGAATAATATCTGTCTCCGAATACTAATAAAGACATAACTAATACAGAAAGATAGAGGTGAACTCCAGATACATGAATGTCCAACCGCTACCTTGAGTAATTAGAAGGCACCCGAAAACAACCAATCTAAGGTGCATCCGAACCTGAATCTGCACCGAAAGGATGAGGTAGGAATGAGTATGGTTCACTAATACTTAGTAGGTATCATAGGCCGATCGATCAAAGTAGAAAATAAAACATACAAAATACATACTAAGGGCACGTCACATGAAATCAGAAAATGCCCCACAACGGTAGTCCACACAGCTTGTACTAACAGTTCTAATATAGCACATATATTGCAATAACGTACCAAGAAAGAACACAAGATACATTATATCACATATAAAAGAACAATCAAGACATATTTATACAACCTCATCAAATACACATAAAGGAAGGTAGGACAATTAGATAGATAGAAAGTCAATACGACATACAAACACAACATAAACATATCAAAGAAAGTACAATGTATATGATGATGATGATGCACGAGGTCATCGCATAACCTCCGTATACACCCACGGAGGCAAGCCTCCCAACGTGGAACTCATGGGGGCTTCTTCTACCTGTATAAAATCCATACGCCCATATATCCTCACCGGTACATCCCTCGGGGAGGGTTTTATAAGGTGTCACAATATCTCCTTCCCGGTATATCCCTCGAAAAGAATTTTATAAAAGGTGTTGCCAATGTTTCTCGGATGCTTCCAAGGTGGTACCATTTGTTTCATTAATGAGTATGATATGAGGATGTAATGCTCACAACTAGAATCAACGAGTATTTCTACAACCAGCCATAATGATATATTTCCACAATCAATCACAATGTTATATTTTCACAACTACGTGAGCCAATATCCACTCATTATTTTTGTCCATCCATGAATTTTCATATGCTAACAAGTATAAATATATCACAATAAACCAACGGTACCTCAAAAAGACGTTTTCAACAACACAATACAATTACTCACATGTATTTTACACTATAAACATTACATAGGATCCCACACAGTCATACATATCGCATAATATCTCAATTTCAATATTTGCATCACATATAGGCCCCACACGGGAACAACAGATAGATAGTCATTTATCATGATTAGTTCCCACCCTTAACATACATATTGTACCAACATTTACTACCCATTCCAGTCTGAAAGAGTTAAACCATAACCTACCTCGAAGGTCAAAATCGATCCGCAACACTTCAACCATAAAGCCCTACTTCTCACGGGCAATCTCAAAATCAACTAAAATCAAGAAATATAAAATCTATGCATCAAAACAAGGCTAACGATATCCATATTTCCCACTTTTGGTTCGGGATCAAAAGGGATCTCCGAAAAAGGTTTTCAAAAAAAGGACAAAATCATAACTTTATTTCTACAACATGTTCCCCATACTTTTAGAAATCTACATCTGAAAACTCAAGTCAAATCGAGTAAAAATGATGTTCAAATAAAAAAAAAACATTTTTGACCTTTATCAAGTAAAATCTTTGAAATCCATTTAAAAAATCAAAAATTGAAGTCGTTTTGAAGGTTAAATTGGAAAAAAACTAGTAATTATAGAATTAAGAACATTATTCAAGTGAAAAAGTTAGAATTTGTGGATAAATCAAGTACTAAGGTTTTGGGGGTTTTGAACAATTAATCAAGAAATTTAATAAAGAAAAGGGAGAATTCTCACCTTAAATTCATAAGAAAATCAAGAAATAGATGTTAGTGTAGCTTCCCAAGCACCCACAAGCTTCACTTTTAAGCTCTCACACTATTTTAGGGTTTAGCTCTCAAGAGACAAAATGAAAAATGAGCAAACATTGGGCAAAAAGGGACTATTTATACTCATAGTAGGTTACCAGGTGCATAAGACATAAACACATTCCTTAAATGAGTTTTACCTTTTGTGATCCATGTTGCACTAGCAACTTGGTGCACCTGATTTTCTAAGTCCAAAATGGACTTCGACGGGGTGCCCAAGATCCGTTCAAAATCCAATATACGCAAACAAACTATGTAACCACACTAAATTTGATGCTCCAAAACTCAATGGCGATATCAGAATTTAAAAAAAAAGTTGTTTTCACAAAGTCAAGCCCCAAAATTCAAAATCACAATCTTCCAAATCGAGGGTCGAAATGAGATTTAGAAGCCATAAAATCACATCAACCATTTTAGCATCCTAAAATTGATGTTTTGGATTTGCTGGCATAGTCCGTTCAGCCACCCAACGCACGAATCAACAGATAACTACATAAGTCCAAAATAAGACTCTCGAAGCCACCAAAAATCACAATATCGCATAAATAGTACCAAAATTCATAGGAAATCGTGTCCATGCCAATCACCCCCACACTCCAAAATACCACAATTCAACTATGGAATGGGTGAAATAGTCAAATCACACAAAATTATAAATTTTATATATTTCATCAAATTTAGGTTGTTATATCATTCACCACCAAAAATCTAGTTCGTCCTCGAACTTAAGGCAAAATAAATACCTAAATCCACAAGGTGATGGGGATAAGAACTACGTATATCAGACTCTACCTCCCAAGTATCCTTATTTACAGGTTGATGTCACCGTTGAACCTTAACAACAGGGATAACTCTAGAACACAACCGTCTAACATCCCTAGCCAATATGGAGATCGACTCCTAAAAGAAAGACAACCATTCATCTAACTGAACTGACTCCCAATGAATGACTTGATAACTCATCCGAAATATAACGGCAAAGCATCAAACATGAAAAACTAGATAAACAACCGATAAATCTGGATGTAAAGCTAACTCATAAGCCACATTACCAATAGTCTGAAGAATCTCAAATAGACCAATATAACTAGGGATAAGCTTGCCCTTCTTCCCAAACCTCATCATACCTTTCATGGGTGAAACTCAAAGGAAAACACAACCACCGACCCAAAATCTCAGGGCATAAATCCTATAATTTGCATAACATATATTCCTACTCTGAGCCACTTTAAGTTTATACTAAATGATTCAGACTCTGTTCAAAGACTCACGAAGCAAGTTTTTACCTCGAGGTCTTGCCTATGAAACATCAAACCAACCTATTGGAGAGCGGAAATGCCTACCATAAAATGCCTCAAAAAAAGCCATATCGATACTGGAATGGTAGTTATTATTATACGCAAACTCCACTAAGGCCAAATGCTGCTCCCACTAGCCACCAAAATCCATCACACAAGCATGGAGCATATTCTCTAAAACCTGAATAGTTTGCTCCGACTGGCCATCAGTCTAAGGGTGAAACACTATGCTAAGATCAACCCGAGTACCTATATCATCCTGAAAAGTCTTCCAAAAGTGAGACATAATCACCGAACCTCAATAAAAAATCATATACACTGGCATACCATGTAGTCTCACAATATCATGAATGTAGATACAAGCCAATCTCTCAGCACTAAAGGGGACCTGAACCAGAATGAAATAAGCCAACTTGGTCAATCTATCCACAATGACCCAAACCTTATCAAAACCAAGATATGTATGAGGCAAACCAATCATGAAGTCCATAGTAATCCATTCCCACTTTTATTCGGCAATGGATAACCGCTGAAGCAATCCACCAGGCTTCGATTACTTGGCTTTTACCTGCCGACAACATAGGCAATGATCTATGAAATCTACTACATCTCAACTCATACCACCTTTCCAGTAATGTTGTCTTAAGTCATGATACATTTTAGTCACACTTGGATGGATGGAGTATCTGGAATAATGGGCCTCCTCCAAGATCAACTTGATCCAGTCACCTATTGTCGGCACACAAACTCGACCCCATTCTTCACAATACCATTCGAATAAAGTGAGGCTACCTTAGCCTCACCATTCAACACCTTATCTCAAATTGATCTTAAGCCCATATCATCAAACTGATGAGCTCAAATCTACTCTATCAAAGAAGATTTAGCCTTCATAAATGCCAAAACATACCCAGGTGTCAAAATGTCAAGTCTAACTATCTGGTTAGCTAAAGACTGAACCTATAAGGCTAAAGGCCTCTCCTGGATCAAAATATATGCCAAGCTACCCATGCTAGTCGACTTTCAGCTTAAGGCATCCACAACTATATTAGTCTTTCCTGAATGATAGAGAATAGTCAAGTCATAATCCATAAGAAACTCAATCCAATAATTCTGCCTCATATTAAGATCTCACTAGGTGAAGAAATATTGAAGGCTATGATGATCTGAGAACATCTCACAATGGAATCCATACAAGTAGTGCCTCCACAACTTGCAAACATAACTACGTACAACTTTAAATCATGGGTAGGGTAATTTATCCCATAAAGCTTCAACTAACGAGATGCATAAGCAATCACCTTGCTCTACTGCATAAACACAACACCAAATTCAACACCGAAGCATAAAAAAATATAATAAAGCCCACGCCTTCTTGGATAAAGTCAATATAGGATCTGAAGTTAACAAATCCTTGAGCTGTTGAAAGCTCACCTCACAAGCATCGAGTCACTAAAAGAAAATCTTCTTCTAAGTCAACTAAGTCAAAGGAGCTATAATAGAAGAGAAACCCTCAACAAAATATTGATAATACCTAGCCAAGCTAACAAAACTTTGAATCTCAGTGGGCAAAGTTGAAACACCCCAGGTGTTGGTTCCTAAAAATTTCTAAAATTTTATCCTCACTGTCCTGACTACAACTTACACTATGAGTCATAGGGTTTCTTGACAGGTCATATAACCCTAGCTGTAAGGTGTCCACTAAATGGTGCTTGAGTTGCTGTCCTGATTACGACTTGAGGTCACGAGTCGTAAAGGCTTATGATGATTTGTTATATCCACTCGTAGTGTAACAAGT
Source organism: Capsicum pubescens (assembly GCA_030864215.1). Taxonomy (NCBI): domain Eukaryota; kingdom Viridiplantae; phylum Streptophyta; class Magnoliopsida; order Solanales; family Solanaceae; genus Capsicum; species Capsicum pubescens. Next base: position 280,163,850 of record CM061543.1, on the reverse strand, counting down.
GTACTACCCTAAGTTTTCTGATGTGACTTTGACTACTATGTTATAAGTTGTAAGGTCTCTAAATAACTCTTATAGTCTTTTTAGTAAAAAAACCAGTGTGATGCCTAAAGTATTCTGCCCTGAGTACGACTAGGACATAATGAGTCGTATGGAATCATTACGAGTCGGTTCCTTCCATAACTAGAATAGTGTTGGTGATCTTGGTCATTTCCTATACTACAACTGAGATAAATGAGTTGTAGGGTGACCCTATAAGTCGTAAGGTCACCCGTAATGACTGATGGTTTATTTTTTTGCTTTTCATTGAGGGTATTTTAGATATTTTCCTCTTATCCCAATAATAACCCATAACCTATAAACATACATGGGACCCTATTTTCATCGATACTACTCTCAAAACATTCTTTATTATCTCTCAAGTCTTTCAAGCATCCATACTTAGGGTTTCCAAGAAGTGGGTCAAGTAGAGCTTTAAGGGTTGAATTCTCTCCATAATCTTGGATATTTTAGGCATATGACTCTACCCTTAACTTATTTTTGTTATATTCACGAATGTACATGCTTAATTTGTGGATTTGAACAAGGGGTTTTGATATGGTTTAGGGCTTTTGACATGATTGGTCATATAATTGATTCCCCATGATTTCTTATGCATTATTCATGCTTTATTTAATGATTTTAAAATTGTGGGTGCATGGGAATGGTTAATAAACTAGGGGGGTCATATTTATCCCCAATTTTATATTTTTGCTTTGATATGCGATTTTGGAAATTGTGTTCCCTCGACCCAAATTGTGAGATAGATAATGGATATGGTTCTGTCACATGGTTTGACTTGTTCACTTATACTAATGCATTGGTATAAAAGGGTTAATGAACTATGGATTAATTTTATTGAACTTTGGGGTACATGGATTTCTCGTGCGAATAAATAATTGAACCTGAGGGGTCATGAATTTTCTCGTGTGATGGTTACTGGATATGGCATGATAATGAACTTGCAAGTGATGTTGGTATGACAATACCAATGGGATGCCTTATTTCATAATTTATTTAATAAATTGGGAATGTGTGTTAAATATTGGGCTTAAAAAAAGATTGTGTGGTTGTGTTGTGAAAGTGGAGGTCTCGAAAGACCAATACTGTCAATCGTGTTTACCAATGCGGTGGTCTAAATGGTTGGGTGGTTAGAGTCCCCCTTATTATATGATTGGGAGGTTAGATTCCCCCGTTTTAAATAACATAGTGGTTAGATTCCTCCTTTATATATGCCCGGGATGTTAGAGTTCTCCATAGTATATATGACACACGAAGGCCCTTTCAGCTGAGGAAGAGCTGGACCCATATAGCCCGTGGGTGCCTTCTTATGATGGTTGAACTATACAGTCCAAGTTAATGATTTAAAGTGCATGATAAGCCTTGTTCCCTAGCCCAACATTCGATATATATATGTATATACATATGAATGTGCACAATGGATTTTGATAGATTTTGAACTGTTGATCATGGAATTATTTTATCCCCTATTCTTGATTTACATACTAGCGCTTCAACCGCTAACCATCTTCGGATGTTGTATCTCCATGCGATGCAAGCGCTGAAATTTCATCTACTTTTCCTACATAATAATCAGGTACTCGTGGTTAGTTCATGAGTTGAAGTTGAAGTGGTGAGATTTCATACTTCGGAAGCTTTATTTTATGGTTCTTGTTTCCTTTTTCTTAGTCTTTATTTCAGACTTATTTCTGGATACTGTTGGGGGCATGTCCCAATAATTTATTGGTATTCTACTTTGTTAGAGGCTTTGTGGATGACCGTAGACTTGGGTGTTGGTTGTTAGTATTGATTGCTGATTTTGGACATATTATCCATGTCTGGAGTTTATCCTTACTACCTTTATTATATGTTTGAAATTCAGTCACTATTAGTATGAATGTTTTATTTGGCTAGGTTTAAGAGGATGGTCTCTGGTCCTCGGTGGACTTGAGATACCCATCATAGCTAGACCCTGGTTGGGGTTGTGACAAAGTTGGTATCAGAGCCTAGGTTCATGGATAATTGGGTTTCCACAAAGTCGTGTCATGTAGAGTCTCTTTTATAGGTTTTTAGTATGCCACACTTATAAGGGAGAGGCTATGAGGCATTTAGGAATGTTTTTCTTTCTTGTTTTCTTTTTATGGGCTATAGATTCTAAGGTCTTGAATTTCTCTAATCCCCATTTGCTCGCCTTTCAAATCATGTGTAATGACCTTTCCGTTCATTTTTAATATTTTGACTTATCTTTTCCATTTGAGCTTATCCATAGCTGCCCTAAGTCATTTATGACTTGTTGGGACTGATGGTTTGGTTACCCGACAGTTCGTTTGATTTTTAGAGCCACTTTTCTATTTTGAAGTCTTCGCTAGTTCCAAATGGCCACTAGGAGAAAACTTCAGCAAAATAATTTTGGATGCAAATTTTGACCGTGGCAGCAGATTCAAAATATCAATTTTAGGCTAGGTATGCCTTTGGTCCGAGTCCCAATGCACCCAAGCTCATTTCAACCTATTGATCGATAAGTTGGAAAATCGAGAATATGGGTGTGGGAGCCACATTTGTTCGAAGAGATCTCAGATTGAAAATCCAAATTTTCCAACATATCCAAAATGTTCTAGAATGGTAACATGTTTGGTGTGATTTTACGGATTTTAAATCTCATTTTGACCCTCGGTTTGAAAAATTGTAATCTTAGATTCCGGGGGTCAACTATGTGAAAATGATATTTTATCAAAAATATATATTTCCATTGAGTCCCAAGCATCAAATTTAGTGCGGTTACATAGTTTGTTTGTATATATCTTACTCTAAATGAATCCTGGGCACCCCGTCAGTCCGTCCGGACTGAAAAAAAACTGGTACAAAATTTTCAGCCCTATTTGAAGTAGTTTTTGGGTCATTTTGCTCATTTTTTTTCTTTTCTCTTGAGAGTAAACCCAAAAATAGTGTGGAAACTTAAAAGTGAAGTTTACGGGAGCTTGAAAAGCTCGACTAAAATTTATTTCTTTATTCTATTATGGATTTAAGGTATGAATTCACCCTTTTCTTAGTAATTTCTTAATTAATTTATCAAAACCTAAAAAATCTTAGGGCTTGATTTAAAACCCCAATTTGACTGTTTTTCACTTGAATAATATTTTTATCTTAGAATTACTAGTTTTTCATCAATTTAACCTTCAAAACAACTTTGATTCTTGATTTTAACCCGAATTTCAAAGATTTTACCCTGTAAAGCTCAAAAATAGTTTTTCTTCAATTTGAACCTCTTTATTTACTCGATTTGGCTTGATTTTTTATCTGTAGATTCCTAAAAATATGGGGAACACCTTTTTGAAGTGAAGTTATGATTTTGCCCTTTGTTTTTTCAAAAACCCATTTTGGGGGTCCGTTTTGACCACGAACTACAAATAGTCAATATGGGTATCGTTAGACTCATATTGATGATTAGATTACTATTTTTATAGTTTAATGATATTTTGGGATTTTGAAGTGAAGATGGGCGCTTGGAGAATGATTTGAGGTTTTGCGATTCGGCCTTGAGGTAGGCTTTTACCTACTCTTCTTCGAAGATGATGTGTGTTCTATATGGAATGTGAATGTGAATGTTAAGTTTGATTATGAGTAGAATGACTTAGTCTTGATTATTACATTTTGGGGATTAGATGAGGGTTTTGGACCCGTAAGGTGGAATGCTTATGACCTTTTAGAATCCTTTTGCCTTCTCCCTAGATTGAATTAATTTATAGCATGAATATGATGTGATGCTAGGTTTGGGATGTGGATTAAGTTTTGAAATCGTGATTAGTATGATTAACCTTAGTTGGTCTAGTCTAGTGGCCTTGAAACCATAATTTGGATAAAGTTGACTTAAATGCCCATGTTTATAGGCAAAGTTCCTATCTTAGGATTCGTTATGGCTTTCTTGACATCTAAAAGTGGAGTATACACCTTAGCCTAGTTTGGGGAGGTAGATTTCCTAAATATGAAAATTAAGGATTAGATACAGGTTCGTCCGGCCCACTTAGGCCAAGACTTGTATTAGCCCTTGTGGACTTAGTTGCAGATGTTAGGCCTAGATGAGACTAATGAGCCTTATTCATGAGATTTGCTTGGTGAATTGATATATTATATGACTTTCATCGAATTACGATATATGGATAATAGAGTTAATATTCCTTCTAGATATGATAATTGGCCCAGAGATGTGACATTTCTCATAGTCATAACGTATGACCTATAGATTTGAGATGTCTTATAGATATGATATGCTTATTGATATTATGCCTCCTAAGATATGAATTACCTTCTAGATGTGAGATGCCTTATATATGTGAGATGATTATAGATATGCTACAGCTTATAAATATGATTATCGATATGAGTTTCGGATATGTATATGGGATTAAGGACGTGATTATAATGTTGTGATAATTCCAGACATATTATTGGTCCAAGGGACGTGTTATGATATTAGTTTGATATCCAGAAAGTATTTATCATTGTAAAGGATACGGCTGTAGAATATGGATACATATATGTTTATATTTCTTGCGATTTCATTGTATGAATACTAGTGATGACATGCATATATTTGGTACATTCACGATTTTTATATCAATATTAATGTGGTCCTAGCTGAAATACGACCTTATCAATATTTTTCCTAAATAAGGGTTAAAACCTACTTTTCACCTTAAAAATGGATTTCTTTACTATAATAAGTGCCTAAATAAATGGAATATTTATACATATAAAAGACGTTAAAAATATTGTTTTAAAGATTTGATCGAGTCAAATTTGGGTCCATGAATTGACAGTATTATTTACTCTAGTTGTGAGATGTTCTGACCCTTTCTATATTCTTTACAATGATTTAGTCCCAAAGACCATTCTGGTCAGCAAACTTACAAATTTATGCTTTTTTAGCCACAACTTGAGTTCGTGTACCTATTATATGTATTGATGGTTATGATGATATCAATACCCGACGAGGTCAAAGAAAGTTGTTATGATGATATTGACACCCGACAAGATCGGAGGATACTGTTATGATGATATTAATACTCGACAAAAATGAAAGATACTGTTATGATGATATTGATACCTGGCAAGGATAGAGGATACTGTTATGATTATACTAATACCCATCAAGGCTAAAGGACACTATAATAATGATACCCGCAAGGCCAGAGGATACTGTTATGATGATACTACAAAATGGATATAGCTGAGCTTAAAGAGTTAAAAGATCTCTTAGACAAGGGTTTCATCAGGCCAGTGTTTCTCCATAAGGTGCTCCAGTCTTGTTCATGCATAAGAAAAATGGTCCACTCAGACTGTGCATCAATTACTATTAGTCGAACAATGTCACTATCAAAAATAAGTATTCGCTTCCCAGAATCGATGACTTGTTTGACCAACTTCAGGGTGCTAGTTATTTCTCTAAGATATACCTAAGATCCGTCTATCATCAGCTTAGAGTAAGAGAATATGACATTCTGAAGACAACTTTTTGAACCCGATATAGTCTATTGAAATTCCTAGTTATGTCTTTTGGACAAACGAATGCCCCTGCAACTTTCATGGACTTGATGAACAGAGTGTTCAAACAGTGCTTGGATATATTTTTCATAATCTTCATTGATGATATCCTTTTCTATTCCCATAGTGAAAATGATCATGCAAACCATCTGAGAATTGTATTGTAGACCCTTGGAGCTCATCGGTTATTCGCCAAGTTCAGTAAGTGCAAATTTTGGCTAAGATCAGTAGCTTTCCTTGTCCATATTATTTCTAGCGATGACATTAGAGTTGACTCTCAAAAGACTAAAGCAATGAGAAACTGGACTAGACCCATCTCTCCATCAGATATTTAGAGTTTCTTGGGTTTGGTTGGCTATTACAGATGATTTTTTGAAGGGTTTTCTTCTATTGCTTCCCCCATGTCTCGATTGACTTAGAAGAAAGTCAAATTTTGATGGTCAGATTCTTGCGAGAAGATTTTTTATGATTTGAAGACTCGACTCACTTCCGCCCCAGTCTTGACATTAGCAGATGGTTCAGATGGGTTTGTAGTTTATTATGATGCTTCCAGAGTTGGTCTTGGTTGTGTCTTGATGCAGAGAGGCAAGGTCATAGCCTACGCCTCTAGACAACTTAAACCTCATGAGAAAAATTACCCTACCTATGATCTTGAGTTGGCAGCAGTTGTTTTTACCTTAAAAATTTAGAGGCACTATCTTTATGGGGTTTATATTGATGTGTTCACTGACCATAATAGTTTACAGTACGTGTTCACGCAGAAATATCTAAATTTTTATTAGAGAAAGTGGCTTGAGTTGTTAAATATTACGATATGAGTGTATTGTATCATACGAGCAAGGCCAATGTAGTGGAAGATGCTCTTAGCACGTTGTCTATGTGTAATATTGCTTATGTTGAGAAGGATAAGAAGAAGTTAGTTTATGAGGTTCATCAGTTTACTAGATTAGATGCTTGGTTGGTTGATTTAGTTGAAGGTAGTACATGAGTTCAAAATGATTTGGAATCTTTATTGGTAGCCGAAGTGAAAGAAAAGCAAGATAGGGATCCTAGTTTGGTTAAGTTGAAGGAGGCAGTTAGAGATTAGAAAGTGGAGGTTTTCTCCCAAGGCGAAAATGGTGTACTTCATTGTCAGGGAAGGTTATGTGTTCAATGCGTTGATGGTTTAAGATAGTGAATACTTGCAGAATCTCATGGTGCGCAGCATTCTATTCACCCAAGAGCCACTAAGTTGTACCACGATTTGCAAGAAATCTATTGGTGGAGTGGTATGAAGAGGGATATTGTAGAGTTTATGTCTAGGTGCCTAAATTGTCAGTAGGTTAAGGTTGATCACCAAAGAACTAGTGGTTTATTGTAGGGTTTATCATCCCCACTTAGAAGTGGAAAGTGGTGAACATGAATTTTGTGATAGAGTTTCCTCGTACACATCGTCAGCATAATTTGATTTGGGTGATTGTTGATAGAATGACCAAGTCAGCCCATTTCTTGTCGTTCATATGTTGTATTCAGCCAAGGATTATGCTAGACTATATCTAAGAGAGTTAGTTAAATTGGTCGGGATTCCGTTGTCTATCATTTCAGATAGAGGTACTCAGTTTACCTCTCATTTTTGGAAGGCTTTTCAGAAGGTTCTTGGTACCCAAGTTTATCTCTGTATAACTTTTCATCCTCAGATAGATGGTCAGGCAGAGAGGACCATTCAGACCTTAGAGGACATGTTGAGATCATGTGCTATTGACTTTAAAGGTTGTTGGGATGACCACTTACCTTTGATTGAGTTTTCTTAACAGCCGTTATCACTACAATATTCAAATGGCTCAGTTTGAGGCTCTCTATGATAGTAGATGTAGATCTTTAATTAGTTGGGTTGAAGCAGGTGAGGCTATAGTGATAGGGCCAGATTTAGTATTTGAGGCGATAGAGACGGTTCAGTTAATTCAAGAGAGGCTGAAGATAGCCCAAAGCCGTCAGAAATTGTATATAGATGTGAGGAGAAGAGATCTTGAGTTTGAGATTGGTGATTCGCTCTATTTGAAAAATTTTCCTATGAAATGAGTGAAGATATTTGGAAAGAAGGGGAAACTCAGTCCCGATATGTTGGCCCTTATAGAATCTTAAACCATTTTGGAAAAGTAGCTTATGAGCTAGAGTTTCCTGCAGATTTGACATCAGTGCATCTGGTGTTTCATGTTTCTTTGTTAAAGAAGTGTATTGGTGATTCGGCTATAGTTTTCCCTTTAGAATATATGGACGTTAATGATAGACTTTCCTACGAGAAAGTCCCAGTTGAGATCCTTAATTGTCAGGTTTTTAGGATAAGGAATAAAAAAGTTCCATTTGTTAAGGTCATTTGGAGGATTCAGTCTGTTGAAGGATCTACTTGGGAAGAAGAAGAATATATGTGAACCAAGTACCCTAATTTTTTATCTGGAAACTCAGATTCATCTTGAGGTAATGACTCTTCCTTAGATTGTCTCTTTTTCGTCCTCATTTCAAAGAGTTACATACATTCACAAAATCAGTTCAATCCATGTATCATGTTTCAGACTCAGTTGTGTAATCATGATCCAAGTCATACATGTTCAATATGTGATCTCAATTACCTTAGTATAGTACTCTCAGTCTAACCAGTCTCATTCGAGGACGAAGGTTCCCAAGGGGGCGATATTGTAATACCCCATATTAATCTTAGCTCGATTCAGCTTCTAGTTGCATGCATAAGGGGCTTAAGGCTTGAAATTTTCACTAAGTGTTGGGGACTTAGTAATTTTCAAGACCCTCTAACTTTGAGGATTTTTATTTTGGTCTTTCCGACCCAGAGATGTTGGTTTTTGAGTTGATATATGTTCAGGGATGTAAAAGGTATGTCTTAGAGGATTTTCAGATTTTTTGGACAAGTTTTGGGTCATGTTTGGGTAATTAAACCAATGGGTCACTGTGATAATCCTGTGACGCGACATAAGTCCCAATGTCATGCAGACCGCGCCGTAGTGAGGGAAATCAACGACCGCGATAAAACCATATCAAGGTGATCCTATTGCATCCAGTTCTAAATTTAAATGACTGAGGGGGAATTAGGTCTTTTCCCTCTCAACCCAATCGTTCATATCACGACTTGGGGCATCAGTTAGGGCATTATTTCCCCTTCTTCTACAAATTTTCTCTCAAGAAAACCCTCCCATTTTCCCCAAGAACAAAATTGAGTTTCTTTTTCCCCATGAAATCAAGAATTCAAGTTTCCCAAGTTCAAGAACCTCCAAGAAAGCATCAATATTAGTGTTTTCCTTTCAATTTAAGGAGCTTAAGGTATGTGGGGTGTTCATCCATGGGTCTCTTTCACCCATGGAGCCCAAAACCCTCTTTTAAATTAAAGAATGGATTTTTCTATTATTTTGGTATTTTACATGTTCAAGATGAGTTTAATTCATGTTTTCCTTGGCAATTTAATTCAATTCAGCCCATGTATGAGCCCATGAAATAATTGATTTACTCATGGTTTATATCTCAGTTTCCTATGTCTTATTCAAGTGAATTTCATGTTGTTGATTTCTCATGTTTAGAATATCCTCATGTTCAAGTCCATGTTTTCCACATGTTTGGTAAAATATCTATGTCTTGGGTTGAACCATGGTTCCATACTACAGTTTAAAGTTTAAATGTCATATTTTATGATCATTCAGTGCTGGTGGGTTATGAACACCCAATACCTACATGTTTTACATGATTTTAGATTTTCAAGTAATGATTCAGTTGAATCATGAATATTCCTATATATTCAATTGATATGATCATGATGAGCACTATCTGAAATACTGTTCAGTTAACCTTAGTTCAGTTTAGTACCAGTGTTAATTCAGTTGGAAGTAGGATTTAGCACCGAGCGAATGCAGGGATGGCGGCTTCCCCATCTGTTAGGAATGGTCGCAAGTAGCAGTCCCTGTATCTTAGAACTAAGTAGACAGCGTAGGATATGAGGGGTCACCCATCAGTTTAGGCTTGACTTCCTTTTAGGGGTCACCTGTCAATTTAGGCTTGACACCTTGGTCCTTCGGGATATCAAATTAGTGGATCCACACAGCCAGTGTTAATACCTGTGGCATGGTACCGACACCCTTCCAACTGGGGTTAATGGTTGGACCCCAATTAGCTCAGATTGGGGCATTTTTGTTATATTATACCTCCCACAGTTTCCATCAGTATTTCAGTATATCTCAATTTAGATTTTCTTGACCAAGTGTACAGATCAGATTTACAGTTATTCAGTTATATAGATTTTAGTCTCTCAATTTACAAATTAGTTCAGAAATATGTTTATGCTTGGTCTTGCATTCTCAGATATTACATGTTGATGCATTTATGCAGAGCTATCTCATGCATTTCAGTCAGTCCTTATCTCACGTACCGGCATATTCAAAGTACTAATCACATACTTTTCTTTGTGCTATGTTGTCTTATAACATAGGTTTGGACACTCAGTTTCTCGACCATTCTTAGACAACTCAACGTAACTCAGCAGTAGCAGTGGTGAGTCCTCATCCATCGAAGACATAATTTATTTATCTCAGTTATTTCAGTATTTTCTTATGTTCAGATAGTCAGAGTTAGTTGGGGGCTTGTCCCATCAACTCCTCAGTCAGTTTAGAGGCTTTCAGACAATCAGTTAGATACTTAGATAGTCAGTCCAGTATTATCAGTTGTTACAGACATTTCAGACTTGTTATTTACATCTATTCATTATTCAAATTTTTAGTATTTTATCAAATTATCTTCCACATATGTTATATCAGTACCATTTTATTCAGTACTCATAGTAAGTACGATCTCATGGGTTAGCTTATGGTGACTTATGACCGTAAGCACCGTTGTGCGACTAGGGGGAAGCCTCGAGGTTTGACACCTTCTAAGCAGTCCTTGGCACACCCAATGAAGCTAAGGTTACGGTCTTAGCAAAATAATCTAGGATAGCATGATAAGGATCCAACCAATCCATACCTAAAATAACATCGAAATCAACCATATCTAACAGAAGCAAATCTACCAAGGTCTCATGCCCGGCAAAAGTCACAACACAAGATTGGTACACCCGATCCACCACTAAAGAATCACCTACCGAGGTAGATACACAAATAGGCATGGCTAGAGGATCACTAATAGAATCAAAACCCAAAGAAAAATACACAAACACATAGAAGAAAGTCGATTCGAGATCAAATAACACAGATGCATGTTTGAAACAAACAGGGATGATACTTGTGATCACAGCATATGAAGCCTTTTCCTGAGGTCTAGTTGGTATAGCATAACACTTCCTACGACCGCCAACTGCTTGAATGGCCCCACGGCTACCACTATAAGCTCCACTACCTCTGCCCCTCGCACCTTTGGTAACACCCCTACCTTTCACAGATAAAATAAGAGTGGCTCTAATCACACGACAGGGGCATTCCTTGGGCATATGGATAATCTCATCACACACAAAGAAACCTTTAAGGCCCGACTCAATAAAAGAATGTACAACTGGGCTCAGACGAACACCCTGAACTGTTGAACCAGAAGATCCACCACCCAAACTCTGCAAAGCACCTACACCGGCCCACCTTGATATCTAAGAGAACCTCTGAAATCTCTACCATAAGAAACCTAACCTCTGAACTTACCAAAATGATGCACCTTTTTGGCACCTCTCTGAGATACTCGATGAATACCCTTAGTCATCTTAGCATAATCTACTATACTACGAATAGATGCACCAAATATAACAATCTGTGATGTAGCCAACTAAAGGGAAATATCCAAACCCTTCACAAACTTCTGAATCTTCTCAGAATCCATGGAAATACTAGCATAAGAATATTTGTACAAGGCATGAAATTATGCCTCATACTCTGCTACAGTTATGGAGACCTAATCCAGGAGGTCAAACTCATTACGCATACGACTATAAGGCATAAACCTCTCTAGATATACATCATCAAACGAATCCCAAGTCATATTGGGAGAATCAAGAGGTCTGTAACTAATCAGTGACCTCCGCCAATCTCTAGCAACATCTCTGAACTAATAGGTAGTATTAGCAACCCCATGCAACTCAAGCATCCCAGAATATGCAACTTCTATTGGAAATCAACTAGGAACTCATAGGCATCTTCATCCATAACACCACTGAATCTAGGAGGAACCAAATGAGTAAACCTCTCAAACCTCTTCTGATCCTCAGAAGACATAACAATACTCTCAGTAAAAGGAGGCATAGTAAATCTAGCAGGCTGAAATCCTATTTGAGGAGGTAACATAGACAAAGATTGAACTCCCAATCTAGAAACACCATGCTCAGATGTCGGTGCTAAAATAGGAATAGGATTTGGGGTCTAAGGAGTACCCAAAATAGAAGCAGGTATAACAGGAGGATCCACACTCTGAACTGGAGGAAAACTCAAAATAACCAAAGGAGGACCCTCTAAATGTGTCAGCAAAAGCACCAATAACCCCTCCAAAACTAGGGAAGACAAACTATAAGGAGATGGAGTAGAACCCACATTTTCAACTTACTCAGCTCGAGGATTAGGGGAGAGTCCCCGAGCACTCCTCCTAGACGGGGTTGATCCAGGGGCCTGTACACTTCCTCAAGTCTGTCTATGACTTGAGCTCGCCCTCTGGGTGAAGGATCTACCTCGCTGACCTTAAGATACCTAGTCAACACCATCTGCACAGAAATATTGAAAGACAAATCTGAACACAAGTTATGAAATAACTTCGTATGATAAGGAATAAAATGAGGGAAGTTTCCTAAAGACATCCTATAGCCTCTCGATGATAGATACGAACATCTATGTACTAATCCATGAGACTCTATTTGACATCCCATTCTTACACTGTTGAGACTAATGAAAATCTGGCTGCTCTGATACCAATTTGTCACGACCCAAAAATCCAAGGGTCGTGATCGCACTCGTCGCGGTGAGCCTTGACGAGTAAGTCTATCACCCAATTAATAAACAAAGGCGAAAATAGAAATACCCTAAGGTAAGGCTTCTAGAACAAAGCTGAACCACTACTAATTATAACAATCGCAGAAAGAACATATCCAAAATACCATACATTCCAAAACCAGGTGTCAATAGTGTAAGAACTACTAATACAATCCATGAGTCAAATACATAAAAAAATAACCACAAAGGAACAATATCTATCTCTGAATACTAATAAAAACATAGCTAATACAGAAAGATAAAGGTGAACTCCGGACGCATGAATGTCCAACCGCTACCTTGTGTAATCAGAATGAGCCTGAAATCAACTAATCTAAGGCGCACCCAAACCTGAATCTACACCGAAAGGGTGAAGTAGGAATGAGTATGGTCCACTTGTACTCAGTAGGTATTATAGGTCGAACAAACAAAGTAAAAAATAAAAAATACAAAATACACACTAAGGGTACGTCACCTGGAATTAGAAAATGTCCCACAATGGTAGCCCACACCACTCGTACTAACAGTTCTAATATAGCACATATATTACAACAACATACCAAGATAGAACACAAGTATACATTATATCACATATAAGAGAACAAGGGAGACATATTTATACAAGCTCATAAGATAAACATAAAAGAAGGTAGGATAATTAGATAGATAGCAAGTCAATACGGAAATACAAACACAGCATAAACACATTAAGGAAAGTGCAATGTATATGATGATGATGATGCATAAGGTCATCGTAAAACCTCTATATACAACCACGGAGGCAAGTCTCCCAACGTGGGACTCATCGAGTGTTCATTATCCCATATACAATCCATATATCTCTATATCCTCCCCAAAACATCCCTCAGAGAGTGTTTTATAAGGTATCACAATATCTCCTTGCCGACACAACCCTCAGGAAGAGTTTTATAAAAGGTGTAGCCAGTGTTTCTCAGATATTGACATAGCGGTACCATTTTCTTTATGAATGAGTATGATATAAGGATGTAATGCTTACAGCCAGTCAAAATAAGTATTTCTGCAACCAACCACAATGATATATTTTCACAACCAATCACAATGTTATATTTTCATAACTACGTGAGCCAATTTACTCATTATTTTCGTTCATCCATGAATTTTCATATGTTTAATATGCTAACTAATATGAATATATCATAATACGCCAACGGTACTATTAAAAGGAATTTTCAACAACACAATACAATTACTCATATCTATTTTAGGCTATCAACATCACATTGGACCTCACACAGTCATACATATTTCACAATATCTTAATTTCAATAATTACATCATATATAGGACCCCACATGGGCACAACAAATAGATTGCCATTTATCATGATTGGTTCTAACCCTTAATATACATTTTGTACCAATATTTACTATCCAACCCAGTCTGAAAGAGTCAACCCGTAACTTACCTAGAAGGCCAAAACTGATCCACATTACTTCAACCACAAATTCCTACTTCTTAGAACGGTCCCAAAATCAACTAAAACCAAGAAATATAGCATCTATGTGTCAAAACAAAACTAATGATACCCATATTGCCCACTTTTAATTTGGGATCAAAACGAACCCCCGAAATGAATTTTCGAAAAGGAAGGGCAAAATTGTAACTTTATTTCAAAAATATGTTTTCCATATTTTTAAAAATCTATAGATGAAAACCCAAATCAAATCGATTCAAAAACGAGATTCAAATTGAAGAAAATAATTTTTGAGCTTTACCGGGTAAAATCTTTTAAATTCATTTTAAAAATCAAGAATCAAATTTATTTTGAAGGTTAAATTGGAGAAAAACTAGTAATTATAGGATTAAAAACACTATTCAAGTGAAAAAGTTTAAAATTTGGGGCTAAATCAAGTACTAAGGTTGGATTTTTGAACAATTAATCAAGAAATTTGATAAAGAAAAGGGTGAATTCTCACCTTAAATCCATAAGAGAATCAGGAAATAGATGTTAATCTAACTTCTAAAGCACCCACAAGCTTCATTTTTAAGCTCTCATACTACTTTAGGGTTTAACTCTCAAGAAGTAAGATGAAAAATGAGAAAAAGTCGGGCAAAGGGCTATTTATAGTCATACTAGGTTACTAGGTGCATAAGGCATAAAATGCATTCCTCAAATGAGTTTTACCCTTTATGATCCAGGTTGCACCAGTAACCTGGTGCACCAGATTATCTTAGTCCAAAACGGACTTCGACGGGGTGCCCAGATTCATTCGAAATTCGATATACGCAAATGAACTATGTAATCACACAAAATTCGATGCTCTGAACTCAATGGCGATATTAGAATTTCAAAAAAAATATTATTTTCACAAAGTTAAACCCTGAAATACAAAATTATAATTTTCCTAACCGAGGATTGAAATGAGATTAAAAGCCATAAAACCACACCAATAATGTTAACACCCTAAAATCGATGTTCCAGGTCTGCTGGCACAGTCCGTTCAGTCATCCACTGCATGGATTAAAAGATAACCACAAAAGTCCTATATAAGGCTCTCAAAGCCACCAAAAATCACAATATTGCATAAATAGTACCATAATGCATAGAAAATCATGCCAATCACTCCCATATCCCAAAATACTACAATGCAACTACAAGGAGGGGTAAAATAGTTAAATCACATAAAATCACAAATTTCACATATTTCATCAAATTTCAGGTCATTACATTAAGCTAAAAACATTACTATCAGTAATGATTCCTATTTTAACGTTATCTACTATTAATTTTGGTCTGCTAATTAGTTTAAAACATAATACATTAATACCAATAACATTTATATTAGTTTTGTAAATTTTTTTAAAAAATATATTACTTTGATAAATTGATTTTAAAAATGGCTTATTTTGGCCAAAACCCATCATCAACAAAGTGTTCCCTTATTCCCCTAATATATGGAAATATGTATACCCAAATTGACTCAAATTACCTGTATATATAAAATAAAACCCACTATCCTATCTAATAGCCCGCCCCCACCCATCTTAATTAAAAAATAATGCAAACAAATATTCTCTCATAAGTCATTTCTCTGTTGGCTTTTGAGAGACAAGAGAGGTTCGTTAGTGGATATTTGAGAGAGAAGAGATAATTCTACTAGTAAACTGAAAATTGAACTTTTTGTCTCGTAATTAAAAGGACCAACAAATATAAGAGATTATGATAATAAAATTGCTATCAAATTAATCAAAAACGGGATCGAGGAACAGTAGATCAAATTTTTTCTCTAACAAATGAAAAGGACTAGTAAATTGAAGGTATTGTGATGGTCAAAATTGATTAATGTTGCATTGTCTTCGGTCCCTCATTGATTTCACCTTTTGGCAATTCAATTGTGTTGGCTATAGTGCGGTAATGCAGAAAACCTTTTGAAATTATGAAAGATTGAAGGTTCACCTAGATCTGCATACCCAGTAGAACACCTCACTATAGACGACACAACTGAATCGACAAAAGGTGAAATAAATGAGGTACCAAAACCAATGCAACATTAATCATCAATGGGGATTGAAGACCAGTAGACCGATTTTTCCTCTAACAAATGGAAAGGATAGTAAATTGAAGTTATTATGATGATCAAAATTGATGACTAATGTTGCATTGGTTTCGGTCCCTTGTTTATTTCACCTTTTGCTGGGTATGCAGGTCTAGGTGAACCTTCGATCTTTCATAATTTCAAAAGATGTGCTACGTTCGAATAGAGAAGAGAGTTTAGAATAGATTTTAGTGAACTAATGAACCCTCTCTTCTCTCTCAAAACTCTATTAACAAACCTCCATTCTCTCTCAAATAAGTCAAATCAATGGAAAAACTGCCTATGACAAAGGATATTTCTTGGGGGTTGCTTTTGGTTAATATGGGTTGGGGAGGACAAGTTAGATAGGATAGTGCGTTTTATTTTTCTAAAAGATAGGTAATTTAAGTTGATTTGGGTATTTACATTCATTGAGGGGTATAAGTGAAAAACTTTGTTTATGGTGAGGATATAGGCCACATAGTAAAATGAAGGATAAAATTGACTAATTTTCTAAAGCAGAGAGGTACTTTTGATCCCTTTTCTATAAAAGAAAGTACTAAAAAGAACAACAAAAAAAAGGAGTGATTTAAGGAAATGATAGTACATAGCACTAATGATGAGATTATGGGGAAGGAAAAAACATAACAAATGTAAAAGGATAATTAGAGAAAGTTTTAGGAAGAATATTTAATACAAATGACGATGAAATGAATTAAATATGATAATCTATAATATTTTATTAAATTTTAAGAAGAAATTTTCAGTCTGTTAAGGGAAAAGGGTCAAATATGCCCCTAAACTTTGTAAAAAGATCCAAATATATCTTCCGTTACAAGTTTGGTATAAATATACCTTGTTGTTAAAGTTTAGGAGCAAATATGCCCCTTTAAACATTAAGTGATTTACTGAAAATTTGCAAGTTCCTTTTTTCTTTCTTTTTTAAAATTTTTAATGGTCACATAAGCAAATGATTGCCACATAAGTAAAATCTTCTTTAGAACACCGATGCTTGTGGGAAAAACCAGGATTTTTAGTTCATTTTCAACCAAGAATAACCACCTTCCAAAAGTTAAAACAATTCAAATTAGACTTGCCATTTTATCCTTAATGACAAGTTTCATCCTTATTTCAAATTAGACTTTCCATTAAATGTCGTGAAAGATTCATAGTTAAATGTGTTATCTAGAAATGGCATAATAAACTAAAGTGAGAAATTAAACACTACTTACTAGGTTCCAGCAAATACAGTGTTGAGATATGCTTGATCTTCAGAGAAAACCCCAGCTAGGCCAAAATCACCAATTCTTGGTTGAAATTTGTCATCTAGCAGAATATTTCTGGCTTTGATGTCCCTGTGGACAATCCTAATGTGTGAATCCTCATGAAGATATTATAATCCCATGTAATCCCTACCATTATCTGGTACCCGAGTTTTCCAATTAAGGAATATGTCACTCTTTTCTGTGAAAAAACAAAACATTACAACCGGTTAGCCCAGAAAATTAAGAACATTCTCGATAAGTCATTACCCTAGAGATACAGGAGAAACAATCCCCTGTATCTGTTGCCATGTCAATTTTAATCTTATTTCTTCTACCATCAAACCAAATCCACCAAAATTCCTAAGTTCCATTCTTTCACTTTCCTTATCCTCCCCAATCACCCTCGTAGAACAATCAGGCGAAAACCCAACAGACATTAACGGATTCGAAAACCTCATCGAATGTGTAACCTTAAACCTCCCATAAGAAAAAACCTTCATAATACCCATCCAAAATAGGGCAAAAAAAAACAAAAAATTTGTATAAAAAAGCAAAAAAAAACTAGACAAAAATAGTAAAAAAAAACAACAAAAAATAGGATAAAACGACACAAAACAGCAACAATACCATCCATTCATTCATTCAACTAACAAAAAGATAGTGCCATCAATACCATTTAAATACACTATTTGCTCATCAATACCAAAAGATAAACTGTGACGAGATTATCATGGTTTCTTCATTTCCTGAAGTTGGTAAGAGTTTTGAGAACCAAAATGCTTTTGATATTCCTGGGAGAAGCCTGGTTTCCCTCACAAGAATCAGTGTTCTAAAGAAAATTTTGTTTACATGGCAATTATTTGTTTATGTGACCATTAAATTTTTTTTTTAAAAAAAAGGGACTTGCAAATTTCCAGCAAATCACTTAATGTTTAAAGGGGTATATTTGCTCCTAAACTTTAATAGCGAGTGTATATTTGGACCAAACTGTTATGTCCCACAATATATTCGGGTACGCAGAAATCTGTATAGTAAAACAACAACTTCAACTCGAGTTCAAGTATAAACAAGAACACAATGAAGTATCAAATACCCTCAACACAAGATCAAAATGACCTTTCCAAGAGGTGAATTATTTTTTTTCAAAAAAATAAAGATGAAACAGAAATGATTAAGGCCAAGTCGTCTGAATTCACAGACTTTCCTTAAGGAATAATTCCCCTCACTGTACCCGAGGTTATGGAATCTTCCTCCCAGGATAAAATGAACTTCAATCCAACTATAGCGGCACCTCAAATAGGTGGATTCTTCAAACGCACTCAACGGGTTGAATGATCACACACAGAGTTTTTGTTAAGACAAGAAGAAGTTTGTAATCTGGAATTTTTTCTGTTCTAAAACCTATGGATGAAATCATATTTTTTATAGCCAAGAGATGCCTCTTCTGAAAAGAGACAGTGGTCCATCTTAGAGGTGTGATGTTTCTGAAAATGTATGTCTGTTTACCCAAAACAGTACAGTATTTTGCTGAAACAGTGCACCAGTTCGAAACAATGCATCACTTCATTGAAGAGTTGCATCTGTTCGAACCAACGTATTAGTTCAGGAAACATTGTTTCAAAAATATGCACCAGTTCAGAAATAGAAACACAGAAACAGTGCATCAGTTCGCAAAATAGTGCAACGATTCGTTGAAACAGTGGCACAAGTTCACTTTCAATATTGCATCTGTTATTACTGCATGCATGTATATTTAAATGAAGTTTCAAAACACTTTTTTGATTGAATTTATTTATTTTATTTCTGTTAAATAAAATTTGTCCAAAAAGATAGATCTCATCTATCGATCATTTGACAAATCTAAATCCAAATCCGAATCTGAAGTCGAGCCGAGCGAGCGACGACGGCGCGAGGCATCTATTATATCTTGTCTCAATTTCCATATGGAGTAAGTATTCATCAATATAAACACTCTCAAGTTCTCTTCTTCCATCAATGTGGGAGAAAGAGTAAACTTACCAATTTGGGAGTACACTTTCCATTTTAGTGTCTCCTTCCCTCCACCCTTTTACTCTTTATTTTTCCATTCACACTTCTTTCATCTACTATGAACCCAACAATCCCCCACATGAATGGGAAATGGCTAATTTTCATAAAACATTTATGAACAAGTATGTGATCACCAAGCAAAGACTGATTTCATCTGGATAAGTGGGTTTCTCTTTGAACTTTCCATAATGAACATGCATCGGATGCACTCGGTCAATCGATAGATTTGATATCTTTGAACCATCGAGATTTAATGTACACCTAGATAACACATGTCACACAACCAGCCTTTTACCGTTTATGGTTCTTACGATTTTGTTCTTTTCAGCCATGAACACATCCCGGTTTCATGAGAGCTTAGAGAATAGGTCTTTACTAACATTCTCTTTGAAGCGGCTTCCACTTCGCCCTCACATAGGTGATTTCTAAACGTTCAATCCTATAGATTAAACTGTTTGGTCAAATCTACCAAATTTAGATAATCATTAAAAGACTTTTTACCTTAAGTCTTATCCTTGTTTACTATACATTGTCTACATTAGGAGAATGGGTTGGGTAATTGAAAATGTTGAACCTGTCATACACAAATTTGTTTGATCTCCTTGAACCTAGCTCTTGGGATCTCCAGTCTGCTAGGTAGAGTTACCGTCATGCTGACTCGTCCTAGGCCTTAAACCCATTCCCTTGAATGTTTTTTCCACTCCTTCTCTAGATAGGCCTTTTGTAAGTGGATCTAACACATTATCCTTTGACTTTACATAATCAATAGTGATAATTCCACTAGAGGTTCCTTAACGGTATTATGCCTCTGTCGTATGTGATGAGATTTACCAGTGTACATCATGCTCCCTGCCCTACCTATTGCCGCTTGGCTGTCACAGTGTATACATACTGGTGACACTGGATTGGTCCAATACGAAATATCTTCCAAGAAATTTCAGAGCCATTCTTCTTCTTCACCAGCTTTATCTAATGCGATAAATTCAGATTCCATTGTAGAGAGAGCGATACAAGTCTGTTTGGATAATTTCCAAGAAACTGCTCCTTCACCGATAGTAAATATATATCCACTTGTGGATTTTACTTCGTTCGATCCGGTGATCCAATTTGCATCACTATATCCTTCAATTACCGCAGGATATTTATTATAATACAAAGCATAGTTTTGAGTGTATTTAAAATACCCCAAAACTCTTTTCATTTCCATCCAATGAGTTTTGTTGGGATTACTCATGTACCGACATAATTTACTAATAGTATAGGCTATGTCTGGTCATGTACAGTTCATTATATATATTAAACATCGCAATACTCTTGCGTACTCCAATTGTGAGTCACTTTCACCTTCATTCTTTCGAAGTGCAAAGTTCACATGCAATGGAGTCTTGGCAATACCGAATTTGATATACTTGAACTTGTCAAGTACTTTTTTGATATAATAAGACTGTGACAATGCTAACCCTTATGGAGTTCGATGGATTCTTATACCTAAGATCACATCTGCAACTCCAAGGTCTTTCATATCAAACTTTCTCTCTAGCATTCGTTGTGTTGCATTTATGTCAGAAATGTCTCTACTGATGATTAACATATCATCCACATATAAACAAACAATGACTTGGTGATTTGGAGTGTCTTTAATGTAAATACATTTATCACATTCATTTATCTTGAATCTGTTTGCCAACATGGTTTGGTCAAACTTTGCATGTCATTGCTTAGGTGCTTGTTTTAGTCCATAAAGTGACTTAACAAGTTTACACACCTTATTTTCTTTTCCTGGAACCACAAAACCCTCAGGTTGTTCCATGTATATTTTTTTCTCTAAGTCTCCATTTAGGAATGTGGTCTTTACATCCATTTGATGGATTTGAAGATCATATACCACCACCAAGACAATTAACATTCGAATCGAGGTTATACTTGTGACTGGCGAGTATGTATCAAAGTAATCAAGGCCTTCCTTATGTTTGAAGCCATTTACTACAAGTCTTGCCTTGTATTTGTCAATAGTACCATCCGCCTTCATTTTCCTTTTGAAGATCCATTTAGAACCTAAAGGTTTATTTTCGGGAGGAAGGTCAACCAATTCCCATGTATGGTTGCTTAAGATTGAATCTATCTCACTATTGACTGCCTCTTTCTAAAAGGATGAGTCTGACGATGACATCACTTCTTTAAATGTGTGAGGCTCATTTTCTAAGAAAAATGTTACAAAATCCGATCCAAACGAAGTTGACGTTCTTTGATGTGTACCACATCTTGGATTTTCTTCATTACGTACATTCTCACTTGGTTCATCTCGAGGTTGTTTAGATCCTCCACTATACTGTTCATATCTAGTTTTATACAGGTAAATGTTTTCAAGGAATTCAGCATTGTCTGATTCAATTATCGTATTTTCATTAATATCCAGATGTTCAGATTTATGAACTAAAAATCGACATGCTTTACTACTTTTTGCATATCCTATAAACACGCAGTCCACTGTTTTAGGTCCTATCTTAACCCTTTTAGGTCTAGGAACTTGAACCTTCGCTAGACACCACCACACATTGAAATATTTCAAGTTGGGTTTCCTTTTTTTCCATTTTTTGTAAGGAATTGATTGTGTCTTACTATGGGGAACTCTGTTGAGTATACGATTGGCCGTAAGGATAGCCTCCCCCCAAAAGTTTTGCGGTAAACCAGAACTTATAAGTAAGACATTCATCATTTCCTTCAAAGTTTGGTTTTTCCTTTCCGCAATTCCATTAGATTGAGGTGAATATGGGGATGTAGTTTGATGGATTATTCCATTCTCTACACATATTTGCACAAAGGGAGATTCATATTCTCCGCCCCTATCACTTCTTATCATTTTGATCTTTTTGTCTAACTGATTTTCAACTTCAGTTTTATATTGCCTAAACGCATCTATTGCTTCATCCTTACTATTTAGCAAGTAGACATAACAATATCTAGTGCAATCATCAATAAAAGTTATGAAATACTTTTTCCCACCACGTGATGGTGTTGACTTTATATCACAAATGTCAGTGTGTATTAAGTCTAAGGGATTGGAATTCCTTTCAACGGACTTTTAAGGATGCTTTGCATACTTCGATTCCACACATGTTTGACACTTTGATTTATTACACTCAAAGTTTGGCAAAACTTCAAAGTTAATCAGTTTTCGTAATGTTTTGTAATTACCATGGCCTAAACGTTCATGCCACAAATCATAAGACTCAAGCAAATAAGAAGAATTTAAACTTTTATTTATTTCAATAGTCATTACATTCATTTTATAAAGGTCTTCGTTTAGATAGCATTTCCCTACATACATTTCTCCTTTGCTAATTACAATTTTTTCAGAAACGGTTACACATTTGAATATGTTCTTATCTAGGAGTGAAATAGAAATTAAGTTCCTACGTAACTCCGAAACATATAACACATTGTTCAGTGTCAAGACCTTGCCGGAAGTCATCTTTAAACAAATTTTTCCTGTTCCCTCCACCTTATCAGTAGTGGAGTTAGCCATGTAGATCATTTCTTCTGCTTGAGCCAGAGTAAATAACGAAAACAACTCCTTATTGGAACATACATGGCGGGTGGCACTAGAATCCATTCACCATTCGCGAGGATTCCCCACCAAGTTGCATTCTGAGAACATAGCACACGAATTATCGTATTCTTTGTTGGATTCAATCATATTTGCTTGATCCTATTTCTTGCCTTTCTTCGAGGCTCGACAATCTGTGAACTTGTGGCCAATTTTTCCAAAATTGAAGCATTTTCCCTTGAACTTTTTCTTGGGTTGATTGCTTCCATGTTCAACTTTCTTTCTTTTCTTCGAATTGTTTTGCTCATCTTCTACAATATGTGCTCCATTAATTGTAGAATTCCCCTTTGACCTTCTTTCGGCAGGTTTATTGTCCTCTTTAATATGAAGTCAGACAATAAGATCTTCAACAGTCATCTCCTTGCGCTTATGCTTTAAGTAGTTTTTGAAGTCTTTTCACAAAAGTTTTGGCTTCTCAACTATCGTTGCTACTTGGAAAGCATCATTCACAATTAAACCTACAAAACAGTTTATGTGAGTATTAAGAACATTTTTAATTTGTTCAACTAAGGTATTTTTCAAAGATATACCTTCTGCTAGGAGATCATGTATAATGACTTGCAACTCCTGTACTTGAGAGACAACAGATTTTCTATCTATCATTTTGAAGTCCAGGAACCGTGCAACAAAGAATTTCTTAATTCCTGCATCCTCCGTCTTATATTTCCGTTCAAGTGCCCCCCACAGTTCCGTTGATGTCTTGGTTCCACTATAAACATTGCAGAGGTCGTCTTGGAGACCACTCAGAATACAATTCCTGCAAAGGAAGTCCGAATGTTTCCAAGCTTCTAAAATAACGAAACGATCTTTGTCCGAGGTTCCCTCGGGCACCTCAGGAGCGTCTTCGCTAGTGAACCATTGCAAACATAAAGTGGTGAGGTAAAAGAACATCTTTTGCTGCCACAACTTGAAGTCAATACCCGAAAAATTTTCGGGCTTCTCCGCCGGTGCCATTGTTGGCGGAGCATTTGTGCGGCTTGATGAAGAAATATTGTTTTCCCCCACAGTCGTAGCCACATTATGCATTTGACTTTCAGTTGTCATTTTTCCTGTCACCCCAAGATAGAAAACGTAGTATTTTTTCAGAATACTATTTATAAAGTTAAATAACTTGAAACTCTTTTTCTTGTTTCTAGTTAACGATGAAGTTTTTATTACTTCGAATCGTCAACCGAGTGAACCTTAACTTGTGATGAATATTTTATGTCTTCTAACCACTAGTTAAATTCAAACGGAATAGAAAGCTTAAGCTTTAATCTCCAAAAACAAGCAATACAGATTCTGTAGCTTATTTCTTAAGATTGTTATGTCCCACAATATATTTGGGTATGCAGAAATCTGTATAGTAAAACAACAACTTCAACTCGAGTTCAAGTATAAACAAGAACACAATGAAGTATCAAATACCCTCAACACAAGATCAAAATGACCTTTCCAAGAGGTGAATTATTTTTTTTCAGAAAAATAAAGATGAAACAGAAATGATTAAGGCCAAGTCGTCCGAATTCACGGACTTTCCTTAAGGAATAATTCCCCTTACTGTACCCGAGGTTACGGAATCTTTCTCCCAGGATAAAATGGCCTTCAATCCGACTATAGCGGTACCTCAAATAGGCGGATTCTTCGAACGTACTCAACGGGTTGAATGATCACACACAAAGTTTTTGTTAAGACAAGAAGAAGTTTGTAATCTGAAATTTTTTCTGTTCCAAAACTTGTGGATGAAATCAGGTTTTTTATAGCCAAGAAATGCCTCTTCTGAAAAGAGACAATGGTCCATCTTAGAGGTGTGATGTTTCTGAAAATACATGTCTGTTTACCCAAAATAGTGCAGTATTTTGCTGAAACAGTGCACCAGTTCGAAATAGTGCATCACTTTATTGAAGAGTTACATCTGTTCGAACCAACGTATTAGTTCAGGAAACATTGTTTCAAAAATATGCACCAGTTCAGAAATAGAAACACAGAAGCAGTGCATCAGTTCGCAAAACAGTGCAACAATTCGTTGAAACAGTGGCACCAGTTCACTTCGAATATTGCATCTGTTATTACTGCATGCATGTATATTTAAATGGAGTTTCAAAATACTTTTTGGATTGAATTTATTTATTTTATTTCTGTCAAATAAAATTTATCCAAAAAGATAGATCTCATCGATCGATCATTTTCCAAATCCAAATCCAAATCCAAATTCGAATCCGAGCCGAGCGAGCGACGACGACGACGACGCGAGGCATCTATTATTTCTTGCCTCACTTGCCATGTGGAGTAAGTATTCATCAATATAAACATTCTCAGGTTCTCTTCTTCCACCAATGTGGGAGAAAGAGTAAACTTGCCAATTTGGGAGTACACTTTCCATTTTAGTATCTCCTTCTCTCTACCCTTTTACTCTCCATTTTTCCATTCACAGTTCTTTTATCTACTACGAACCCAACATAAACTTATAACAGAGGATATATTTAGACCTTTTTGCAAAGTTTAAGGGCATATTTGACCCTTTTCCCATCTTTTAAAATTAGGAAAAAGACAAAAAAAAACTATATAAGAAAAAAGATGGATCAGATTCTAGACTTTAGAGAGGGTCAGATCACTGGATCTATATTTTTAATTATCCTCGTAGCATTTTTAAAATTTTATGTATTCTCCCCATAGTTATTTTATGATAATTTTTAGTTGGAGGAGTAGGTGGCACAGTCCCCGGGTGATTGGTTGAATTTTATGCTAGTTTTTCATTTTGGCAGATTCTTAAGTTAGTAGGATTGACTTTAGTCAACATTATCTAATGTTTTAGCCGTCGAATGGGAATTTCATCAGTTTCAACAGCACGAAACATCATTTTTGAATTAGTAGCTTAATTGATTTGAATTTTGGGACTTTTGATGGGATTTGAAGCATTTAGACGAGATGTTGGAAAGTTAAGCCTATAGTTGACTTCAGTCAATATTGGTTGAAAACAACCTTTAGTAGAAACTTTGTTCTATTGAGTCGGAAACATCGACATTAGTTTAGTAGCATAGTTGATTTATTTCTATGGGGTCTTGAAAAAATATAGAGAGTCCATTATGACATTTTTTATATTGGAACTCATCTGGTGGGCAGCTAGCAGTGCAACGGGGTTTTCTTCTTTGTGTTCATGATGAACCTATCGTGATCGCAAAGAAGGAGTGTCTTGACCTTTACGGTCATGACAGATGGTTTGCGCGTGTTAGAGAAAGCTTATTAGATTTGGTCAGGCAATTGTTTATAACTTTCGCGATGAAGATTTCAAGACTGCGATGAATCAGACCGGTTCAATGTCGCGATTGCGATGATAACCTCCACAATCATGATAAAGAATTTTACACGTGGACAGTCTAAAATATCTTTCCGTCATTAATCTCCATAACCCGATTTTTAAGTTTTGGAATTCAATTTTGGGAGATTCAAAAGGAAAATTTCAAGGTTTTGGCGTTAGGTTCTTCTATATCACCATAAACTTAACATTCCCCAATAATTATTTCATAATTTCATCCTCAAATCTTAGTTTTCAACTTGAATTTTTGAAATTTCTTGGTAAAGTTAAAGTGTGATTTTTTCGTGATTTTAAAATCAATTTTAATCCTATTTTGATGAAATTTTAATACTCAAACTCCTTAAGTTATGGATAAATTATTTTTCTGATAAAATTTCAGTTTTATCCTCCCGTTTTTGAAGTTAACTTTTGATTGTGACTTTTTGAACCCGAATTAAAACCTTGACAATATTGGTATTTTAGACTCGTGGTTGTGTATAATTTTATTTTTTGATAGATTGGGAGAGCTCTGATGTTGCTCGAAAAGAAAATGCTAATTTATGATTTTTTTAAGACTTATGATGTTGGGTTCGAAATCGAGAGGGCGTCATGCGAAAGCTATTAGTTGCAAATTATGAGACGATAAATAAGATGACAACGAAAAACAATACTAAAAACATAATTTTATTATATGATTTGGCCAATTGGCCTATATATAAAACCTAATATTAAAAAACATAAATACTAATGAGAGAGAAAATCTCCCCCTAAATAAAGACTCTTTAAAGACTACATTGTGGATGCTACTGTGTTATTGTATGAGAAGAGGGTCTTCTATTTATAGATGTCCAAAACCATTCCTCCAAGAAAGAGGTTAGCCAAATATGGAAAAGAATTATATTTTTTTCTTTCAGGAAAAGTAAAAGTAAAAGTAATTATCGTACCTTTTATTTTCCTTCTAAGAAAAAATAAAACTTAAATATAGTAAGAAAATTAGGACAAAAATACTAACAAATCTCCCCTTTTTGGCTTGATTTTCTTCTCTTGGTCCGTCTTCTCTTCATATCACGTGCATGAACTTCGTTCTTGATATAATCTTCATAACTGCTGCTTGCCATGGTTAAAAATAAGGTTTAAAATATCATGGTTAAAAATTGGTTTAAAAGTAATATTTTATTTTTATTTTTAAAGATGCAGCAGCAGGAGTGTTGAAAATATGATTGAAACTTGTTCTCCACATGTAGTTCGATAAAAATCTTCATTATCATCCAAATTGTTGCTGCTTGATTTTGAAACCGCTTTAAAACCTGTTTAATCTCGTCTCACCACACCATTGGACCATTGAACCGTAAGCTCTGATACCACTTGTTGGGTTCGAAATCGAGAGAACGTCATGCGGAAGCTATTAGTTGCAAACTATGAGACGATAAATAAGATGACAACGAAAGACAATACTAAAAACATAATTTTATTATATGATTTGGCCAATTGGCCTACATATAAAACCTAATATTAAAAAACATAAAAACTAATGAGAGAGAAAATCTCCCCCTAAACAAAGACTCTTTAAAGACTACACTGTGGATGCTACTGTGTTATTGTATGAGAAGAGGGTCTTCTATTTATAGATGTCCAAAACCTTTCCTCCAAGAAAGAGGTTAGCCAAATATGGAAAAGATACATATAAAATCTAATATTAAAAAACATAAAAACTAATGAGAGAGAAAATCTTCCCCTAAACAAAGACTCTTTAAATACTACATTGTGGATGCTACTGCGTTATTGTATGAGAAGAGGATCTTCTATTTATATTTATAGATGTCCAAAACCTTTCCTCCAAAAAAGAGGTTAGCCAAATATGGAAAAGAATTATATTTTTTTTCTTTCAGAAAAAATAAAAGTAATTATGATAACTTTTATTTTCCTTCTAAAAAAAAATAAAACTTAAATATAGTAAGAAAATCAGTGCAAAAACCCTAACATACGATTCAACTTCGAGATAGGTCATGTCTTAATTTTGTTCAAACTTTGCTTGGGTGGAACTTATCGTTCAAAACATGTTATTGATTGGATGGATTTGTGAATCTCAGTACAAAACAAATTTGATTATTATTGTGATTTCGATTTTGGGGTTTGTGTTGATTAGTATAATGTCCATGTGGGGACTTGTGTTGATTATTGTGATGCTTGTTACAGGGCTTATATTGTTTTAATGACATGGGACTTGAATTCCAGATTTGATAGGTGTATAATTAAAGGCAAAATGACCTTCTGGACCCCTGTATTATGTCTGTTTTGTAAGTAGGACACTTCTACTTACATGTTTGTTATCTGGAAAACTTGAACTCATTAAAAAGCAATATTTTGCACCCTTTGACCATTGACCTCGCCTATGTGGCATTGAAATAGTGACTAGGATAAGGAGAGTGTAGTCACTCGCCTGGGGGTGCGAGTGGGGGTCAATTTTTGGCCAATTTTACATTAAAATAATTTAAAAAATATTAAAATTAAAAAAAAATAAAAAAAGGGATCTTTTTTTCCTCCAACTTTTAAATTTTTTTTTTAAAATATAAAAATAATAATTTTTTTCTTTTTTAAAACCCTTCTACACTCCACCCCAGCCCGTCCTCACCCCCACCCAGCCCCATCGCACCCCACCCCCAGCCCCTTCCGTCAAATAATTTTAAAAAAAATATTAAAATTAAAAAAAGACTCTTTTTTTTCCTCCATCTTTTTAAATATAAAAATATTTTTAAAAATTTAAAAATAATATTTTTTTTAAAAAAAAAAACTTTCCCCACTCCACCCCAGCCCGTCCCCAGCCCCTTCCATCCCCTCCACCCCACCCCAACACCCATCCAATCCTTCCCCACCCCATCCCCAACCCCCACACCCCACCAGCCCCGTCCAGCCCTTCCCCACCTTCACCCCAGCCCATCCCCAACCCCCACACCCCACCAGCCCCATCCAGCCCCTCCCCACCCCACCCTCAGCCCCCACACCCCTTCCAGCCCCAACACCTCACCCCCCACACACGTTCACTTTTTATTTTTTATTTTAATTTTTCCTCTCAATTCAATTCTTTTTATTTTTTTAATTAAAATTTAAATTTGAAATCTTTTTATTTTTTGGGGGATTAAAATTTAAATTTATATTGAAAGTGAGTGATAGTGAATATTGAAAAAAAATAGTGAATTTCGCTTGAAAAAAATTAAACTTTTTGTGAATTTGGTAAAAATATTCAAATTTAAAAATAAAAATTTTATTATGTTTGTATATATGAATTTATAGTTAAAAATTTAAATTAGTTGAAGAAGAATTTTAATTATTTGGAATGGATTTGATGTTTAATTTGTGAGCAAAAATAAAAACATGATTATTTAAATTTTCTACAATTTATAAATTTTTCTTATTTAATTAAATTAATTTTAATATTTAATTTGTTATGTAGCATTTTAAAAATGACTTGGAATTTAATGTAATACTTTTTTAAAAATAAATAAATAATAATAATGTGGCAGATGACGTGGCAGCTGACATGGGGGAGAGTGTGTTACACCCACCAAAAAAAGGGCTTAAAATGTTGCTTTTTAGTGAGTTCAGGGGTACAAATGACAAACATGTAAGTAAAAGTGTCCAACTTACAAATCCGACACAGTACAGAGTTTCAAAAGGTCATTTTGTCATAATTGAAATCAAATTTGAAAAGTTAATGACTGTTTGGTCCAGCCGGGGCAAACCATTCATGTTTTAGTTTTTTTCTTCTTTTATCATCTTGATGCCAAGAAAGTAATTATATTAATGGTAAAAATCTCTTAATATTTTTTTCCAATCTTGTTTGACCAAATATCTGTCTTTGTACAGCTTTAGACAAAACATTAATCTGCGAAATTGATATGGTAAATGTTCAGTGTCTATTCGTCTCTTTATTTAGAAAGTAATATCAAAAGTTGCCAAACATAACCTCCCTTTCAATAGTTTACCTAAATTACCCATGAATTATATCTATAAATTTAAAATTACTAGGCAGAAATAACATAATTCGAAAGCAATCTCTCACTTAAGCTGTTGCTAACACAAAATTTTCAATGGCAACCTTCACCAAAGTTGTTTGCTTGGTTCTTTGTCTTGCTCTCATGTGTGGAGGTACTAATTTATAACCTCACCTTTTTTCTTCTTTTTCTTTTTCTTTTATTTATTCACTTTATACCTCAAATACTCAAAGCAAAAAATTATTTTTCTCATTTTCTTATCCTGTTGTGATGCTAATCTCCTCCCCTTCCCCCTCTCTCTCTATATATGAATTATATTTGACTTCAGTTCACCTTAATTCCATGATTTACAAGAAACGATACTAATATAAAATCTTGTTACCAACATGGGTTGTGTGGGATGGTTGGGGATCACTCCATCTCAAACTAAAGATATCGGGTTTGAGCTTTGGATATGAAAAAAAATTATATTGAAGGAGTTGTATTTAAAATGGACCCTACCACACGCGATTCGATTGTAGTCTGGCTCCAATGCGTTTACGGTATGTAGAGTGGATAGCAAAATAATATATGTTTATAAAAAATCTTTTTTTTTCTTTTCAGGCATTGAGAGTGCCATATGTAATCCTATAAATATCAGCCAAGCAAAATCAGGAGTCACTCAAGGACAACAAGTATGGAATGCAACTCTGACAAATCCATGTGCATGTACTCTACTTCAAGTGAAATTGAACATTCCCAATTTCGACTCTGTTACTAAAATTAACACTGCTATCATCTCCAAGGACCATGATGATATCTACGATGTTAATGGAGGTCTTCCAATCCATGCACAAACTAGTGTATTTTTCACATATGCTGGACAAATTCTCGACATTACATTAAATAACCAATTCGAGGCTTGTTCATGAACATGTGTGAAAGAGGAATATGAATAATTTCTACAGTTTATACTGTAAAAGAACTACGATTAATTCAAGAATTACAAAATTATGCTTCATTTTTGTTTTGTACTTTTTATGTTTGAAATGGGGTAAACGTGTTGAATTTGGTGTTTCAAATGGTTCATTTTAACATGAAGTTGCTATAATATACTCCTCCTTCAACCCCCAAAGTAGATATGAGAGTGAAATCATGTAGTACATATAGGTTTAAATACACTTTCTCTTAAAAGTGAAATCATGATAATTGAAAGCAGACTAACAATCGGTGTTTTAATCTCTCATTGAACGAACCATTTATCATGTTATTCTCAGAAATTACTCGCACATACAATGTTATTTTTAAATTCAAATTACATTTACAAAAGGATTTTAAGATAATATCTTGTCAACCCAAAATATTACATCCACGTCCTCATAGTCTAAGTTTACACCCGCGTTGACAATTTTTAATACCAGTGCTTATGCACACGTTATACAAATTATACAAAATTTTGCACTTACTGTAAAAAGCTATAACCTTGTATAAAAGTTTATAATAAATTTATATTGTATAATAGGTGTTTGTATACACTTTTCTACTGTTATACAAAACCTTACAAACTTATATTAAAAGTAATTATACTTTTGTATAATTATCAAATTATGAAATTAATTGCAAGTTGTAGTAAATTTGTTAAAATATAGTAATAATTTATTTTATTTTATTGGTAATTAAGTAGCTTTATTAATCACCAAAACGTGCAGTCATTACATAACCAGTAGTTGGTTATACACAACCATCTCTCAACTGAAAATCAAAACTAATCTACCAAGAGCAACTAAAGCAACATTCAATACACTAGCATTTGGATAATGTGCTGCATTTTTTTTTGTGGGTGGGTAGGGGTTGGGGGAAAGGGGGGACGCTCGCACACAAATAACATAAACAATCTCCTTCTCTACTCTCTCCCATGTGTGACTCCTTTTTTTTCAAATATCTGCAAATTTCTCTCAATCCATATACCATATAGAACTTCTGTATAACTTGATTTTAGTAGGATGGCTTGCTGTGACTTTCCTTTTGTTTCCTGGAGCATCCACTGTTGGTGTTGAGACCATGAGTTTGGTGTATAATGTTGCCTTTGTAACCAGCTAAGTACTCTCTTCCACACCTTCCTTGCAAATTCACATTGAACAAATAGATGGTCCTTTGTTTCTTTTTGATTATGACAAATGCCACACTGAGTATCCACTTCAATCTTCTATTTGTGTAGCCTGTCTGTAGTAGGTAACCTGTCTAGTACATTTAGCCAAAGGCTAAAGATTGCTTTAGGTCGCGCAATATGCTGAAGCAAGAGATTTTTCCATGGAATTGCAGGTTTGCGGTCAAGCTGATGCAAGTATATTTTTCTGATAATGTCCTTATTTAATTGTTGTAAGTTTACTGCAGCCGACACTGTTCTATCTTCAAATATTTTTCGAGCCATCCAGCTAGATTGTTTAGGAACTATGGCATTCTCCACAGACTGATTTTTAATATAGTATGTATGAATCCATTTGATCCACATTTTGTCCTTCTTATGCTCTATATCCCACAAGTGTTTTGCCACTGCAACTCTATTCCATAAGTACATATTTGTAATGTTGAGACTATTTACTCATAGGAGTACATACTCTTTCCCAGGCAACAAGGGCCTTCTTGGTGATGGATCCACTTCCCGACTATAGGTAACTTCGACAGTGTGCTTCAATCAGTTGAATTACTTTTGTTGGAATAATAAACAATTGTGCCCAAAAGGCTTGCATTCCAAACAACACTGACTGTATTAGCTGGACTCTTCCTGCATATGAGAGTTTTTTTTGCTGTCTAGAAGGAGTTTTTGATGGTGATCTTTTTAATTAAGGGCTGCCACTGCATTAAAGAGAGCTTCTGGTTGGTTAGAGGAACCCTGAGATACTTAGCCAATATTTCTCCTACTGTGAACCCCAAGTGATCAATGATACTGGTCCTTACTCTTTGCTCCACTCCTCCAAAATAGACACAGCTTTTGTTTAAGTTTTCTTGCAAGCCTGGTGCCTCAGAGAAAGTACTGAAGCAGTTGAACAACTTTGTAATAGATTCTAAATCTTCTCTGGTGAAGAAAAGTAGATCATCTGCAAAACATAAATGGTTAATTCCAAACTTGCCACATGTGGGGTGATATGTAAACCCATGATCTTTCTTGAGTTGATATAATAGCCTGCTCAAATATTTTATTCCAATAGTAAATAATAAAGGGGATATTGGGTCCCCTTGTCTTAACCCTTTTGCAGTAGAAAAAGGGTTGATGCGCTTA
The DNA here is from genome assembly GCA_030864215.1 of Capsicum pubescens. Lineage (NCBI taxonomy): Eukaryota > Viridiplantae > Streptophyta > Magnoliopsida > Solanales > Solanaceae > Capsicum > Capsicum pubescens. The sequence continues at coordinate 280,130,299 of CM061543.1, read as the reverse complement.
CCGTTAATCAGGATGCTATAGCTCACGCTGCTAACACATTCCATTACCTACTGTAAGTAGGTCTCAGGAAATCCAAATTCATGCATCACTTGCTCTAGGTAACTCCATTCTAAAGAATCATAAGCATTTTGCAAATCAATTTTTATCATGGTTCTAGGTGAGATATGCTTTCTATTGTAACCTTTAACAATCTCCTGGGCTAATATAATGTTATCACCTAGCTAGCCTCCTACCACGAATGAACCCAGATTGGGCTTGAGAGATTATTGTGGCAATCACCTACAATTGGTATCAGAGCCTTGTTATTTAAAAAATACGGAAGTCGTATATATATGGATTTACTTGATTAATTTATTAATTATGATTTACTTGATAAAACTAGATTTAGATATTCCCCAAAATATTATTTAAATGAATAACATACAAAAACATAAAGAATTAAAGCAAATAATATCTGAAAAACGTAAAGAATTAAAAATAAGGATAGAAAGACTACAATATAACATAATTGTCGGAGTTAGTAAAAACTCAATAAATGCACAAAAAGAAGAAATATCAAATTTAGAATCAACAATAGATAGTCTAGAATATACATACCAACATAATCTATTAACAATTAAATAAAAAATGAACAAAGAAGAATTTATAATAGACGAAAAAACATATGAAAATCACGAAGAATTAAAAATAAAAATAGTATTTTCTAATTTAGGTAGAAGGTATAAGAAAATAGGTGAACATTTATATTTAATGTTAGAAAAAAAAGAATTAAAATTAGAAGATAAATTGACAGCTATGGTGAGAATAGAAAAAAAAAATAAAGAAATAGATAGAAAAAAAGGAAATAGAAAAAATAAAACAACAAACTACAGAAGAAATACGAAAAATAGAAAAAAGTAAAAATAGTAGGATTGCTGAATTAGAAAAAGAACTACAAATGTTAAAAGATCTGTATGAAAAAAGACAGAAAGAAAAAAAAGAAAAAGATAAAGAACAAAAATTATTAAATGAGATAAATCAATTTAAAGAAAAATTAGAAATAAACAAGAAAGAAATAGAAACAAAGGAATTAGAAATTAATACAATAGATGTTGAAGAAACAGATAATTATGATTCGGAAGATAGTGAAATATATACAGAAATCTTAACAAATACAAAAAATTTAGGAATCAATGGAAAACAAGAAGTAATTAATGAAGAAAACTTAGAAAATATAAACACGGAAATAAACACTCTTGATAAAAAAGAAGATGAAAATACAATACCTAGAACATCAGAAATAAGAAAACCTACATATTATAAGAATAAGTTTAAAAGATATAATCTAAAGAATGAATATGACAAATGGACACCAAAACAAATAGTTAATAAAAATTATAACTTTTTAGACTTAGATTGTGTAATAGATACAGAAAAAATAATACAATTATGGATAGGATATATGACAAAATAATTATTAGATAATAATATAAATGTAATAGATGCACCAGAATATAAAGAAAGAACACTAATAGGAACAGTGAAATTATGATTTTTAAATCTAACTGAAAATAGTAAAAGAGTATTAAGAACTGACAAACCCACAGAAGGAACATCATCAACAACTACAACTAAATTAACACCTATAGAATTATTAAAAAAATATGAAACAGCTATAAAAGACGAATTTAGTAGCATGACAACAACAGAAGAAGAACAAAATGAAGAGAAAGATACAAATAGGAATTTAATGTTAAAATTAGCAATATGTAATATGTGCTATATAGATGAATATACTTGCGCATTTAAAGAATATTATTATAAAGGAGCATATAATACAGAAGAAAGTAAAGAAATAAGAAAATTATATTTTAGTAAATTACCTGAACCATTTAGTTCAAAAATAATAAAGAGTTGGGATGAAGCAAAAATAGTAGATATTTTAGGAGCAAGAACAAAATTTTTACAACAATGGTATAGAAATCTATGTGAAAAATATAGAGAAGAAATAAAAATGAAAAAAACATTAATAAAAAATTTAGCATGTTGCAAAGATAAAATAACACCTCAATTTGGATGCGAAGAAAGATATTATAAGAAAAGGAAAAGGCATAAGAAATATAAGAAATACAAAAAATCAAAATATAAGTATAACAAACCAAGAAAAAAATATTATGTAAGAAATTATAAACATAAATGACCATATAGGAAAAAGAAATCTATAAAGGAATGTACTTGTTCTAATTGCGGAAAATTAGGACATTTAGCTAGAGATTGTAAATTACCTAAAACCCCAAAAAATAAACAAATATCAGAAATAAAAATAGAAAATACAGAATATATGCAGATAGATTATATAGATTACGAATTAGAAAGTGAAGACAGTATATATGAAATTTCAGAGAATGAAACAGATAATGAAATAGAAGATAATGAAATAGATAGTGAATTAGACGAATTAAATGACTGAAGAAGATATACAAATAAACCAAATGACTGAAGAAGATATAAAAATAATAACAAAAGAAGAATATTTAAATGACGAAGGAACAGATCAAAAAATAATATTTGATAACAATGTATTTGATGAAATAAAAGGAAAAGAGTTAGACTTAAGTGTAGAAAAAATATTTAAAATACCAACAATAAAAAATATATTTACTAGGAAAAAGGAAGAATATTATGTAGTAAGCCAAAAAGAACATGTAATAGACTGCAGATATACAAAAGGTAAAGCTAGTATACCACTAGTAACAAAAAGGATAATAAATAAAGAAATAAACGATATAAAAAGTAGAGACCCAATAAAATATGTACACCCTGGAGGTACAGAGATATTGATAAAAGCATGTTTTAAAGAAGGAATAGATACACCAATAGAACTATATTTAGCAGATGATATAATTATAAGACCTATAGAAAGAAGTATAATAACTGCCATAAAAGGAAATTTAATATACCAAAAATTTAAATTTATAATAAGTGCAAATTATTCAGTAGCAATAACAAATAAAAATATAGATAAATCATTGGTATTATATTGAAAAATATCAGGAATAGAACTAACCCCAGGAAGTAAAATATTTACAGCAAGATGTAAAAATCTATATGTATTAACTATAAAACACAAAATAACAGGAAAAAATAAAATTAATAAAATACAAATAGAAAGTCCTTTTGAACAATTCGTAAAAACAATTGATAATAATGATTATAGTTACAAAAATATAGACATAGAAGAAGATTTAGAAATAATAAATGATAGAATAAGTACAACAAAAAGAATAGCTTATGAAAAAACAGAATCATCAAGTTCATCAAAAAGAACAAGTTATGAAACAAGTTCAATAGTTAATTTAAATCAATATTACATAATAGGAACAATAAATGAAAAGGAATATTTAATACTCTTAAATACAGGACAAGAAGAAAATTATATAGCAAAATATCTAGTAAAAAATGAGGAAATAAAATCTGATAATAATATATGCCCAGATCTACCAAGAAGCTTAATAAACACTTAAAATATAGCAGAAAAAAAAATAACAATAGGAGTTAGAAAAATGAAAATAGAATTTGAAATAAAGGAAGAAATGCAAAAAACAGACATAATATTAGGAATTAAGTGGCTAGAACAAGTAAAATCATACAATATAGAACATACACAATTATCTATAACATATAATAAAGGAAAATTATTCCTAAGAAGAGCTTTGACATGATATGAAAATATATGTATTAATGAAGATAGTAGTAGAAGGATATTACAGTAGATATTATACGCCTATGATAGATACAGGAGCAGAAGTTAATTTATGTAGATATAATTGTTTACCAGAAAGTAAATGAGATAAATTAAAAATACCAATAATAGTTAAAGGATTTAATAACGAAGGAAGCTTAATTACTTATAAAGCTAAGAATGTAAAAACACAAGTATGGGATAAAATATTAACAATAGAAGAAATCTATAATTATGAGCTAACATCAAAAGATATACTTTTAGGAATGCCGTTTTTAGATAAATTATACCCACATATAATAACTAAAACAGATTGGTGGTTTACTACACCATGTAAACAGAAAGTAAGAGCAAAAAGAGTTATTAATAAAATAAGAAAGAAAATTGATTGGATAAAAGAAAGTAAAAAAATTACACAAAAATTAGAAAATATAAAAAATACTAAAGATATAATAGAACTGGTCGTATTTTCAATAAATAAAAAGGAAATAACTATATTTTCAATAAATAAGATAGAAATAATTAAGAAAAAATTAGAACAATTATATAGTGAAGATCCATTAAAAGGATGGGAAAAACATAAAACCACTATAAAAATTGAATTAATAGATAAAAATAGCATAATAACCCAAAAACCATTAACATATAATTTTGATGATTTAAAAGAATTTAAAATGCATATAGAAGAATTATTAGAAAAACAATATATACAAAAAAGTAATAGTAAACATAATAGCCCAACATTTATAGTAAATAAACATAGTGAACAAAAAAAAGGAAAAAGTAGGATGATTATTGATTATAGAAATTTAAATGCAAAAACAATGACTTATAATTACCCAATACCAAACAAGATATTAAAAATAAGGCAAATACAAGGATATAATTATTTTAGTAAATTTGATTGTAAATCAGGATTTTACCATTTAAAGTTAGAAGAAGAATCTAAGGAATTAACCGCATTTACGGTACCACAAGGATTTTATGAATGGAATGTACTACCATTTGGATATAAAAATGCACCAGGTAGATATCAACATTTTATGTATAGTTATTTTAAACAATTACCTAATTGTATAGTATACATAGATGATATACTATTATATACAATAACTAAAGAAGAACATTTAAAATTATTAGAACAATTTACAGATATAATAGAAAAATCAGGAATAAGTTTAGGTGAGAAGAAAGCAGAAATTATGAAAAATCAGATAGAATTTTTAGGAATACAAATAGATAAAAGTGGAGTCAAAATGCAACAACATATAGTCCAAAAAATAATAAATTCAGAAGAAGAATTAGATACAAAAAAGAAATTACAATCATTTTTAGGATTAGTAAACCAAGTAAGAGAATATATTCCAAAATTAGCAGAAAACTTAAAACCATTACAGAAAAAATTAAAAAAGAATGTAGAATATAAATATAATGAAGAAGACAAAAAACAGGTACAAAAAATAAAATTACTTTGTAAAGAGTTACCAAAATTATAATTTCCAGATGAAAATAAAAAAATTACATATATTGTAGAAGCTGATGCAAGTGAATATAGTTATGGAGGAGTACTCAAATATAGGTATGAAGAAGAAAAATTAGAACATCATTGTAGATATTATTTAGGAACGTTTAACGAAATAGAAATAAAATGAGAAATAAATAGAAAAGAATTATGTTCTTTATATAAATGTCTAATAGCATTTGAACCATATATCGTGTATAACAAATTTATTGTTAGAACAGATAATACACAGGTACGATGGTGGCTAACAAGAAAAATACAAAATTTAGTTACGACAAAGGAAATTCGAAGAGTAGTATTAAATATACTGAATTTTACATTTACAATTGAAGTAATCAATACTAACAAAAATATCATTGCAGATTACTTATCAAGACAAAACTACTCAAACTGATTTACCAATGGAAGAGGCTGATGCCAAAGATACTCAGACTGATTTATTGCTCCAAATGTTTAAACAAATGGAGTTATTACAAGAACGAGTTATTACACTAACTACTGAAGTTACAAATGTAAAAGTGCAAGTCGAGCACTATAAAAAACAAGATACTGTACAGAAAGAGCACATTAAAAAATTAGACCTAGAAGGTGACGATGAAAAACACCTTAAAACTCAAATTACTGCCGAAACTTCAATTACAGCTGCAGGAACATCTAAAGGGGAAAATATAGTCACTCAAAATAGACCTGAAATACCAAAGAAAAAGAATTATAACCTCAGCCAAATATTTTCAAACCCATATACACCAAATATACAAAATTTAGAAGCATTTGCACCTCCCCAGATACATACCTATTCTGAATCACTTAATCAAGAAAAACAAACATACAATTATTCTTCTCGTAAATACATTGACAACATACACACCTTACAAACCTTATTAAATACCAAACCTATTCAAAGTGAAGAGCTAGCCGCACAACAAAAAGGATATATTACCCAGAAATGCCAAAATTATAATAAACTTATTGCCTTACCAGGTACAAGCCTAAATTTTATTAAATCATGTTACTATTATGGATTATTATCTACGGTTTACACAATCAATGGAGAAGAGTTAGCAGGAATCCCAGAAATTCACAAAGAATTTATGACTTACAAGAGAATTACCAACGGACAATTATTCTATGTTCGATTTTATTCCGCACCAGTAGAAATATTATTTGACAAAATTAAACAGACTATTAATGTGGTCAAAATGGGTATGACCAGAGATTATATTATTCCGAAAGAAATATGTGAACAGACCGAGATACCAAAAACGCAGATACCAGCATTTTACCGCAACAAAAGATTTATTGGATTAAGCAATATATTATCAGAGTTACTTAATAATTATTCAAATAAAAAGCCAGTTTGGATATATAATTCAAGGAATCAAGCATTAATTTATTCAACTTGCAAAGAAGTTAGAGACCATGACATGGAAGAACTTAGAAAATGGGGATTAACACTCTTCAGACCAGAAGAACAACCATTAACGAGATCTATTAGTAAGGGAATTATTTCAGAAGAAGCTATGGATCAATTTTGTGAAAAAGTTGGCCAAAAATACAAAGACCACAGATGCAGCAGATGTAGTGGCAAGCACGACTTTATTCCAGATGTGATGCTACACTGACAAAAAATAGAGAAGATAACCAAAGCAGATACGGAAGAAAGAGATAAAAACAAAAGACATGTGAATAAAATAACATAACTTTACTTTACGTAAATTGTATAAAGTTTGTAAAGTCTCTAGATAAAATAGGTTTTTTTGACTTTTCAAGCCAAAAACATTTATAAATGTTTGTCTTATAGTTAGATATTAAAGTCTTTGTAAAGACTTTCATGTAAATATGTCAGAACTTCAATTAGGTTAGGTAGAAAAAGACTTTTCAAGTCCTTAGATTCTTTTTAGAAACGTGTAAAATCATGTAAAGTTTTCCATTATAAATAAAAGGCATCAGAGGCATAAGAGAAGCAAGCCTTCATGCGTTGAAGCAAAAACTCTCTCTCTTGTTCACAACAAATATTTTGCTTATTTATTTAAAAAGAGGTATATTTCAATGAAAAAATCTGTGGAGGAACAAAACTTAGGATTATCAATCTTACCAGAACAGGTATATTTATTCAGTATTATGAATAGCTAAATTCATAATTCCTAACAATCATGACATAATAAGATAAATTCATGTTAGTTACTTTATAGTAGAATTATTCGAAGAATAGCATGTTAAGAAGTTTATTAGCAAAGTGGAAACGAAAAAAAATCCCTAAGAACTATGCCATCCTAAAGGTGAACCAATAAGGCAAGAAGTCGTGGTGGGGAGTAGTCAGAGTTGAGGAGCTGTTTAAGGGAAAAGTATCTGAATTACCATGCTAATAGTGACCGAAGAACATGATATTTAAGAATGATCTAGTATATAGTAATCTAATATGATCATATTTTGTTATGTGTATGATTGAAGGAAATATTTTGAAAATAGTAATTTTATGAAAAATGAATAATTATTTATCTGACAAAATGGTAGATAAATTTAGAATACTTATTTTGTATGCACTTAAGGATATAAAAGTAGTAGATATAAGAAAAATCATATTAGAAAAAACATTTGGTAAATATTATATGACTAGAATAAATTGCATACCATACCTACCTAACTACTCTTACAAATACTTATGTACACACCAACCATGATAAATTACATATATCTAGAATTTTGGGAAAAAGATATGAGAAACATACAATTAATAGAAAAACAGATGAAAGTAAATTTAGACAAATACATGGAAACTAAAGATATAAAATATATAAAATTTCTTAATGAAAATATGCAAGAACTACTTAGACTAAAACAAACAACTGAAAAATATTATGAAAAAACATTTAATCAAGCTTAAATGACAGATGATATTAAAATACTTGTTTTATATATACTTAGAGATCTAGAAATCATAGACATAAAGAAAATAATATGAAAAAAATTACAAGATTATGAAGAGGAAGAATTATTAAACAGTATAGAAAACTTACGCATATATTATGAACATCAATACTATTTAGATTCAGATGGATATTATACAGACTAAAAATGTCAGAATACATTAAGAAAATTAGAGAAAACCAAGAAGACCTACATAAAGAAATTGATTATAGAAAACAAATTAGAGAAATAATGGAAAATCTAATAGAAAAATTAAAATGGATAGACGAAACCTTGAAAAATTTAGAAAAAAGCAAAGATAAAAGTTTAGATAGTTTAAAAAATTCATTAAGAAGAGAACAAGAAAAAATAGTTAGTAGTATTAATAACCTCAAACAAGATATTAAATATAGTACAAGTAGAATAAATTATTATACATTTACTTTAGAAGAATAAAATGATAAACTACGAATGTCTAAAATACTGGGAACAAGAAATGGAAGAAATAAGATTAACATAAAATCTTATAAAAACGAATTTAATTGAATATTTTAAAACAAAAGATATAGAATATTTAGAATATCTTAAAAATAATATAGAAAACTTACAAAAACTAAGAGAAAAAGCTAAAGAATATTATAGCAAAACATTTAATCAACTACCATTTAATTACCCCTCAAAATATGAATATCAGTAAAATTGAATATATTAATAAAATATCTGAAAATAAAAAATACAAGAACGAAGAAAAACAGTTAATGAATATTACCACAAAACATTTAACAATTACATAAATTAATGGATACATCTTACGAAAAGAATAAATCATTAAAAGAAATCGAAACCCAACTATATAGTTTATACCAAGAATACAAAAGATTACATAGTACTAACGAGGATCCTAGAACACTAGATAATTTAATTACGATAATATCTAATTTAAAATATGAATTAATAAAACATCTTAAGTCAAGAAGATAAAAATGAAAAATATTTCAATCGATAATATTCACAAAATATATTATATAAAAATAAATACTTATTATCCAATAACTATTTATTTTCTAGTAAAATTACCGCGCCTAATCCGCAGCCTCCTACAATTGATATCAGAGCCTTGTTATTTAAAAAATACGAAAGTCGTATTTTATAGATAACAGTGCAACAAGCTATAGGTCTATACTCCTTGACTGTGACAGAATTGGCGTTCTTAGGGACTAAAGTAATGGAGGTGCAGTTATAGGTTTGTACATCTTACCTGTATGGAAAAATTCTGGAATTGCCTCAATGATGTCTTGTTGAACAATCCCCCAAGTTTTCTTGAAGAAGACAACATTGTACCCATCGACTCCCAGGGCTTTATCATCTCCACTTGACTTAAGGATGGAAAGTACCTCAGCAGCTGTGACATGTGACAGGAGCATTAAGCAACAACTTTTGTTGATGAGTTAGCACAGGACCTTTCTGCATAGTCACTTTGCTGACTGCTGGTTAGCTAGTTGCTGCTGTTCCCATTAGGCCTTTATAGAATTGAAAAATTTCCTCTTCGATCTGATCTTTCTCTGTCAAAATTTCCCCATCTAAAGTAGTAAGAGAATTGATATTTTTCTTCTGAGTTCATTTTTTGAAGATTGCAATAAAATATTTAGAATTACAATCTCCCAACTTAATTAACTTAGCTCTTGCTTTTCGCTGAATTGCACTTTATTCTGAGAGTGATCATTTTTCAATTTGGTGTATGCCATTTTTCTCCTTCTCTTGCAATGAGTCGGTCCACTTTACCCTTATCTGCATTTGTATGGAAGCTAACTCAGCTATAGCCAACTCTATTTTCTGCACCACATTTTTAAACTCTTCATTATTCAACTTTTTGAGCCTGGGCTTGAGTTTCTGCAGTTTGATACAAACATTATTCATAGCTCCCACATCCTGTCTACTTATCCATTGATTAGTCACTATATTTAAGAAATCTTTGTGCTCAACCCAACTATAAAAGAACCTAAAAGGCACCTTAATATTCCTTGTCATGCTTGATAGAGTTAGGATCATATGTGAGTGATCAGATATATTGCTCAACTCATGTTCTTCTACTACGCAGCCCCAAGTCATCATCCAATCATGGTTCCCTAAAGCTCTGTCATTTCTACTACACACTCTAGCATCTCCAAATTGTTTGTTAGATCAGGTGTAGTAGTCACATTTCTAATTTATTTCACTCAAATGTAAATTCTAGACAGATTCTGCAAAATGTTTAATCTCAGCAAACTGAACTGGATACCCGCTCAATCTATCTTTAGCATCTAATAAAGCATTAAAGTCTACACATATCAGCCAAGGTCCATTGACAGTAAGAGCTATTTGCATTAGATACTCCCATAAGCTTCTTCTTCGTTCTATGGTATTGAATCCATAGACAATGGTAAGAAAACATTTCGTATTAGCATTTTGATGGACTTTACAATGAATAACCTGATCTTCTTGTTTCAAAAAGTCACAACACAGTGATTCTTATCCCACACTACCCAAATACGACTATTTTTAACAGCATTATAGTTATTTATGGAGCCCCAACCAGGTACTATTAGATTCAGAATGCTAGAAGATTTTTGTTGCTTTACTCTTATTTCTATCAAACCAACTAATTTAATATACTTATTACTATAAAACTTTTTAACCTTCTTTTGCTTGTATCTCTTATTTACACCATGAATATTCCAATAAAGCCAGCTTATGCAGAGTGGGACTTCCCTTTATCGGGGGTAGGCCGGCTTCTATGTCTCCAAATCTCTGTTTACAACCAGTACCTTTCTTAGTAGTTATAACTGCACTTACCCAAGGGAAACTGATCATGTTCAATTCTATATCTTCTTTGTAGGGTAAGGTAATTTCAACTCCTCCACTTTTACTTGTATCTCTGTTTATGTTGAAGCTTTGAGCTGGCAGACTCTGCACACAATGACATCAGTGGGTTGATTACTAGTTTCAGCCTGTATAGTTTTTTGCTCCAGCTATTGAGCTTCATCTTTTTGGTTGTTGTTACTAATCATAGGAGGTGGTAATGGACCCTTGTAGACCCATTAATTCCTTTACTACTCGAGGTCCACTATACCCTTCTCTCTGTCCAGGCTTAGGTTGAGCTTTAGGTGCTGGGGCAAGGCTGCATTTGTGACCAATCTTCTAACATTGTTCATAATAGGTTGGCCACTATTCGTAGATTATTGATTGTGTGAACACTTTACCATTCGGGTCAGCTATTGTAACTTCATCCGACAATATTTTAGTCACATTCACTTCAATGATCATACGAGCATAGGATACTCTTGTCGGTTTTGCTATGCATTCATCAGCAAATATAGGTTTCCCAATCGAGCTAGCAATTCTACTGAGTGAGTTCACTCACCAACAGTTCATAGGTAGCTTCGAAATTTTAACCCAGAGTGGAATATCAGTGTGAAATTCCTCATTAAAATTAAACTCTGTTGTCCATGGTTTCAAAATCAGAGGCCGATAGTTTAATGTATATGGACCAGCATATAGAATCTCCCGTAAATCCTCTAATGAGTTAAATTTAATAATAAAATACCCATCTTCATGAAGGTGTACCTCTGGAGTAGCCACAGTATTCCAAGTTTGAGTAACAAACCTATTCATCATGTTGTATTTAGGACATTCTCCAATAGAGTACACTATCATTGCATACTTTCATTTCTCTGTCTCACGTTCTACTTCCTCTTTGTCTAATTGAACCACTGTCACACCTTCTACTATCTGAGGAGCTATATATTGCAGTGATAAACCATTTTCTGCCGCATGATTTTGCTGAAATAGGTTCACCCAGGGTTCCTTCATTTGTGGTTTCTACTCTTGGTTATTGTTCAACATTTCGTTCTCAGATCTGTCAGCTTGGGTTTTCTCACCAGCTCCAGATCTAGGGCTTTCTACCAGAGTGTAATCCCGCACTACTCACTTGTAGTTTTTGATTAACCCCTTAAATTATCAACGTAGATCCTAGCTCGTGTATTCCTTGTTGAATTTTCGTAATATGTGTTAAACTTCGGATCTCCACCATTAGTCTCAGTCGGCGTAACGTTAGTTGCTTCCCCTGACCGTTCCTCAACAATATTAATTCTTCCGCATCCACACTCTCATCCTCTTCCACGAACTCATCCCCTTCCTCTTACCATGGTTCTCATCGGTGTACGTTAGCTAAGGAATCTTGTTATTCCTTTTAATTTATTTTTAAATTATAGTGTAAATAATATATATGCTTAATAGCTTTGTAAATTCATTCTCTCTCATCTTAATAGCTGTGTAGGAGTAAATTATGATAAAAAAAATTCCACTTATGCTCCTTTTTTATTCGAAATTGACTTTATCTTCTTTGATCAGAAAATAAAATTAACATAGTGAATCAACATCGATATCAACTGTGGCTAATGCTGATTACTTATTCCAAAAAAAGTTATTTGATATCAAATAATTATCAATCAGTTTAATTTTAGTATGTATAGTGATATTCCATTCAATATCCATTACATACACTAAAAGGATTATGTAACATACAACACCATTTTTATCAATTGTCACATTCATAAAACGATTTCATACAAATGTGACATATACAACACTTCATCAATATCAATTTCATACATTGAGAACTCAAAAAATATATACTACTTAAGTATGAAATGAGTATATAAACTATCTTCAATGAAATTTATTAAATTACTAAATGAATATCATATTATGTATCATTTTTATACACTAAAAATAATTATAAGAATACATTATTTGTATCTAGAATCTTATATATCAATTTCATAAATTAAAATCCCCAAAATTAAAAATCATTTAAATATGACTTTGTTATATATATTTCAAATTAATCATTTAAAATAATACATGAGTACTCGATTGTATACAATTTTCACATATTAAAAATAACTTATTAATATATAATATTTATTGGAATCAGTTTCCACACCAATATTATTGCATATTCAAAATTCATGAATTAGAAATTAAAGATATTGTATTATAATCCAAAATTAGAAATTAAAGATATTATGCTATAATCCGTAATTATAGAGAGATTAGAAAAAAAGGAATTGTGGAGAGAGATTAAAGATATTATACTATAATCCGTAATTATAGAGAGATTGGAAAAGAAGGAACTGTGGAGAGAGGAGAATATTTGTTGTTCTTTTACAAAATTAAATATAAATATAATTGAAGAAATAGAAAAAATACATGCTCATTAATAGGTTCCATAATTTTAGCCCACATAATAAATAATTCTTATTAAAATGAAAGATCTTTTTTCTTAATATTTTTGTTTTAAATCTGCTATTAATTTACTTTTTATTTTTTTTGTTTTAAAACTTGCAATCTAAGAAGTATTGATATGAATTGCAATATATAATCTAAGAATATATATATTTTGATTTTTTTTCTTATTAAAATTGAATTTCCTGTTGTACGAATTTCACATAAGAAACTCCATTCAAAATAAGTCAAATCTTCATCAAATAACTTCAAATTAACCCCAATTTCAAAATAACACCTCAAATATATCACAATTATCAATTTATTAAAAAATCTCAACGAATCATAAAAGTCATTTTATGAGTTTTCAAGCTTTTTGAAATCACATCACCAATTTGACTTGTCTAGCTTTTGTTATTTATCTTCTACTGAATAGAGAACAAAAATATGAATGCTTGAATTTTTTTTTAGAATAAAAAGGAATGGGTTGGGTTAGATTTGGTTTGGTTGGTTCTATATTGGTCTATATTTTTTATTAATATTTTAGCTATTTTTTAAAAAAATAATTTTATCACGCCAATAAATTCCACCGTAAAAATATAAGTTTTGGTGAAATGACCATAGGAACTAGCTAGTTACATAAAGTAAGGTGACTTTTAATAGTATTAACAATAACTAGTATACGTACCCGTGCGATGCGCGGATGATATTAAACTATTTTTTCTAAACTTTTCATTATGGAATGTCATGTTCCAATTTTACGATTGTCTGAGATAAAATCAGACAATCATAAATTGCATACAATTGAATTAAATATAAAAAAATTGTGAAATAAAACAATATTTAAAAGAAAGAAGAAGAAGAAGAAGATCAAACAGAAATTTTGAAAATTTAAGGTTGCCAACTATACCAACAAAACTGAAAACTCTACTCTGCACTTATCTTTTATTTTCTTCCTTTCGGTCTTTTTTGTCTCTTCTGCAAGTCAACAACAACAACAAAATTATCATTAAAAATTAGAATAAACTCTCAAGAAGACTTCTTCATAAATTAAACAATAAAAATTGTATTAATTCAAAGTCCGTTTACCTGTAAATCCTTTGCTTACCAAAGTTTCAATTATTATTGATTTTTTTTCTCCTTATCTTCTTGAAATGTGTTACCATTTGAAGTAAGGGGCGAATGGATGTGAACTTGTTCCTTTTCGTTTACAATAACAGAGAAAGTTGAAGATGAAGAAATCATATCCTTCCTGCATATAAAAAAGAAGAATGTTAAATCAAAAATATTTTTTAAAATAAATTTTTTAAAGAATGTCGTAAACAAATTCACCAATAAAACTTATGATGTAGGAGTATATATAAAAGAGGCTAAGAACGTAGAATTCAATTCCAATTCCAATTTCAAATATCATATTAATTTGTTAAAAAAGGGTTAGTTTGTTATTATTCTATTTTATCCTTATTTTTTTAAATGTGATATATATTTACCTAATAATGTATATATTTGAACTGAGATAATAATGTGAAACCAATGGGATTATTATTATTATTATTATTATTATTATTATTATTATTATTATTATTATTATTATTATTATTATTATTATTATATTTTATCTTTCATTTAAAGTTCGATCAAATGTATTAAAATATAATATATAACTACTACCACTTTTACTACTATTAGTGTATATATATACATACTACTATTTTATTATTATTATTATTATTATTATTATTATTATTATTATTATTATTATTATTATTATTATTATTATTCTATTATACTATTGTTATTATTATGCTATGAATTCAAAAATAATCTACTGCTAACAACTACTATTATATATGTATTACTACTACTACTATATTATTATTATTATTATTATTATTATTATTATTATTATTATTATTATTATTATTATTATTATTATTATTATTATTATTAAATAGTTAGAGTTTATTTAGGACTCTTTAACTATAGATTTCTAGTTTAAAGTTAATGAGAATTTTTTTTTTTTAATTTAAAAAGCATAATATTTTCAAATTTAAATATTCTTTATCATTTAAATTCAAATTTATCTTTTAGTTAGTTCAAATTCAACTTTATCTGGTATAGAGTTTGTTTTCAATATTTAACGGAATCTGTAACTTCTATTTAAAATTCAAAATTTAACACCAATTCAACAATCTAATATTCAGCAAATTTTATCTTTATCTTAATTTGTTAAAAAAGATTTAGTTTTTTATTATTCTTGTTTATCCTTTATTTTTTAATGTGATGTATATTTACCTAATAATGTATATATATTTGAACTGAGATAATAATTTGAAACCAATGAGATTATTATTATTATTATTATTATTGTTATTATTATTATTATTATTATATTTTATGTTTCATTTAAAATTTGATCAAATGTATTAAAATATAATATATAACTACTGCCGCTTTTACTACTATTAGTGTATATATATACGTACTACTATTTAATTATTATTATTATTATTATTATATTATACTATTGTTATTATTATGATATGAATTCAAAAATAATCTACTGCTAACAACTACTATTATATAAGTATTACTACTACTACTATATTATTATTATTATTATTATTATTATTATTATTATTATTATTATTAAATAGTTAGAGTTTATTTAGGACTCTTTAACTATAGATTTCTAGTTTAAAGTTAATGAGATTTTTTTTTTTTTATTTAAAAGCCTAATATTTTCAAATTTAAATATTTTTTATCATTTAAATTCAAATTTATCCTTTAGTTAGTTCAAATTCAACTTTATCTAGTATAGAGTTTGTTTTCAATATTTAACGGAATCTGTAACTTATATTTAAAATTCAAAATTTAACACCAATTCAACAATCTAATATTCAATAAATTTTATTTTTATCTTAGATTTAGTTTGTTATTGTTCTGGTTTATCCTTTTTTTTTTAAAATGTGATGTATATCTACCTAATAATGTATATATTTGAATTGAGATAATAATTTGAAACCAATGAGATTATTATTATTATTATTATTATTATTATTATTATTATTATTATTATTATTATTATTGTTATTATATTATACTATTGTTATTATTATGCTATTGATTCAAAAATAATCTACTGCTAACAACTGCTATTATATATTTATTACTACTATATTATTATTATTATTATTATTATTATTATTAAATAGTTAGAGTTTATTTAGGACTCTTTAACTATAGATTTCTAGTTTAAAGTTAATGAGAATTTTTTTTTTTATTTAAAAAGCCTAATATTTTAAAATTTTAATATTTTTTATCATTTAAATTCAAATTCAAATTTATCTTTTAGTTAGTTCAAAGTCAACTTTATCTAGTATAGAGTTTGTTTTCAATATTTAACAGAATCTGTAACTTCGATTTGAAATTCAAAATTTAACACCAATTCAACAATCTAAAATGTGATGTATATTTACCTAATAATTTATATATTTGAACTGAGATAATATTTTAAAACCAATGAGATTATTATTATTATTATTATTGTAATTTCTGGGACAAATTGCTTCGGAAAGATCCAGATACTAAACTCACCTATGGTCATGATCAGCGGGAGGAAATAGTCAAGAAAATTACTGAATATGAAAAAGCTCCTAAAATATCAATTTTAGTTGAAGAAAAAAGTCTTAACTATGTTTCTAGAAGAATTTCTGTACATGAGGGAAATAAAATGCAGATGATAGAGCAATATTTATTAGAAGTAAGAGATAAATTACTTCAAACTATGGAACAAAATTCAGACATATCAATGAACAGTACTGAAGGAAACACTGAAGATATCATAGATTCTCAACCTCCGGAAGTTCTGCTAGAAAATGAGGAAATTATTGAAAACGCTGAAACATTCATTAAGAAGTGGAAAGCTAAAGACAAGATTTGATTAGACCTCGACGTCTGGTCCCTCTATTTTCTTGATAAAGACTTATGGAATAGTAAAAGCACTATGCACAAGGACCCATCTAATACTGTGCAAGATTCCTTTTCTTATTATTTATAGACGCCTCATTCTTGTTAGAGAGACAGAAGTTTTTAAATTCTCTTCTTATGTTTCTTTCTCTCTAAGCTCTCCCTTCTCTCTATATCTCTCTTTGTAATAAATTTTGAAGAAGAAATAAGAAGCCACCGTTTACTACTATTCCGGCCTTGCTTCAGGCTATTAAGGTACATACTACTTCCTTATTTGTGTGCATTTAATACCTCTTCTTCCCTCGTCCAGCCGTGACTATGTCCGGCTAAAGGACTTCTTATATCTATGTTGAAGTTCTAACTTCGTTTACATAGTAACTATGAAAGATCCAGACTCTATCAAAATATAAAGAAATTTTTTTATAGTTTCTTGACTTGGTTCCGAAATAGTGGTACAGTCTAGTTTAATGAACTTATGTTAGCTTTGTCTCTGTGACTACGTCTAGTAAGTTGTGCCTCTTTAGCCCGTTGTACTGATACGAAAAGGGCGACTTCTGCACAATTAGAACTTCTAGACATATGAGTTTAACATAAGATTATTAAATCTCTAACAGGCCCCTTGTTTGGATAAAAGATCCCATACAGTCATTAAACTATTTGAAATTCTTTTATATTTCGGTTGGTGCTTTGGTTCGATTTTCCGACTTTGGCATAATCCGATGTTGTTATACGGTCTGGCAGGCTGAGCGGCATACCCCAGCCGAGTGAGATCCTGTTAATGGTATCAGAGCCTAGAAACTTTCATAGTAATTATGCTAAGTGCGGTGAAGTTTTCAGCATAGATATAAGGTTTTTACTATCATGGATATGGGCGAAGTTAGTACTAAAAGTACAAAACTCGAAAAGGTAGATTTACCTCAAGATATGGATTTATTAAATAAATGGACAATCCCTAAAGTAGAATTAAAAACTATTTATGAATATGGATTTTTTAATAAAATAAAACACAAACAAATTATTAAAATCACTGAGCAATCTCTTGCTTTAAACGCTGATGAACAGACTATTCAACTTCTTAATAAACATGATATTGATATTTTAAAAAAATATTATAATTATATGCATATTGGTCTGGTACAAATTGCATTTAGACCTTTAACATTAAAGAGTCTTCCTGAAACATTTTTAGCTGCTCTGCGTGATGCTAGAAATTTAGATTTTCGAAAATCCTTAATGGGATCTATCGAATCTACTCTTGCATATGACCCTGTATATTTTAATACTCAGCCAAATTTACAATTATCTCTGACTGATGTGAATATTCTTCATGCTCTAACCTTAAATGTAAAAACTCATGGTTATAATTATGCACCTGATTCTGAGCTTATTGGACTATCTTATCGTATTTATTATCGATTGTTATCAACCCTTAATCCTCGCTGTAAACTAATCGATGATTCTTCTGATTATACAATGCTTATTGAAACTAATTTTATAAAATCTAGAGTCACTACCCGTAGACCTATTAGGTGGGATGGAATTGATTTTCCAAAAACTTGGATTTTAAATTCAGTCACTTCTCCAAAACAATTGGCAGAGGAAGTGACTAATTCAGAGTTAACTCATGTATCTCAAAACTCTGACGGTAGAATTTGCTTACAATTTAATGATACTCCTCCAGTATATAGAAATTCTTTTTCAATACCAAGAAGGTTACCTCCCATACATCATATTTCTCCTATAGATCCAGAATATGGTCCAGCTAGGAATCGTGCTGCATCTTTGCATACTATTAATTCTGCAGATTCGCATGTTACCCCTAAGAATGTAGAAAGAATAAAAATTAATTCCAAAACTAATATAGTTCAAGATTTTGATAATGAAAATCCTACCTCATCTGGGATGGATTTTGATATAAATTCTGTTTAATTATGATGACACAATTTATTGATTTTAGTCCTGGTTCTCAGGCAAGAAAATATATTCAAAAGGAATTTTTTGATAAAAAATGGAATATCTTTAGGACTTGGTTTTTTGAGGCCTATAGTCCGGATAAGTTAAAAAACTTCTCTGAAGAATTTTATAAAAGATGCGCATTGCATAATCAAATTGTTTACTTTGTGCCATGGTTCATGTTTGCATATTTGTCTTTGTATGTCAAGGTTATTGAAAGATCTTACCAAAGTTCTAATGGTACTATAACACAAGCAATTTGTCCCAGAAATTACAATAGAATATTCGATATACAGCGGAAATTTGTTGGGTATCATAGCCTATTTCTACTGACCATCGATGGATCCAAGGGATGGAGAATTCTATGTAGAAATACATTTGGCCAATAGTATCGATTTTACAAATATGCTCTGAAAGATATAATTCAGTTAAGAAAGACAAAGATTTCTTCCATGAATGATAAAGAGAGGAATGTTCGGGAGGTAATATTTTGGTTGTGGGTCCATGCTGAGTCCACCATTGGATAAATCAATTTGGAATAGGCTTTTCAAATACTTTGGCACAAATTTTTATAAACCAAGTATGTTTGTGTTTATAATTATTATAATATAATACTTGAGAAAAGACTTTAATGTAATCCCAATAGGTAAAATTTGCGAGTGTTTGTCCCATTGGCCCCATTGTCATGGATTTTTGAGTCATTGATGAAATGCCCCATTCTTCAATAAGTTTTTTAATCACCATTTTAGAGTATCCATGTACTCCTGGGGTAGATTCTCCGAGGGGACTATGATCAAAAGTTGCACTGAATGTTTGGACTAATATATGTTCATAATAAGTACGAGTTTTATAAGATTCGCCAGTGAAATAAACATTGGCAGTGAGATAATTTCTAAGTATCCTCCATGCTTCTTCAGTATTTTCTTGATCAGGAATATGCTGATTTTCAATTATAGTATGAGTTCTCTAGCATCCAATTTCTCATATGAAGGTTTATCTTCAGAATTTTTCTGAACTATAGATGCAAAAGAATCTGCAGTTTTTTGTTGATTAGATATATAGGATTTCAGCTGTTTATATAGTGGATGATCTTCAGGAATATCTTCCAGATGTACGAAAGAACCAATATTCAGAGTTTTTGATGATGATAATTCATCTTGAAGAATTTTGGAATTAATTAGAGTCTTATTTCCTTGTTGTAACACAGGAAAATTAGAACTTGCAGAGCTATATGCAGGATTTCTTCGATCGAAATATGAAGGGTTTGTTCGTCCTCCTTGATATGAAGAGTTTTGAGGTCGTCCACCTCTGCTACGTCCTCTGGCTGTTTGCCAGGGTGGTTCCATGCTACATCAATAATTAGGAATTTGATCAGCATACCATGACATATACTCACATAGATCTTCATATAATGTGTCCTTTGTGATAAGATCATTAATGACCTTCCGTAATATAAGCATGTGCATATCCGCATTTAAAGGAGTTGCCTTTATAAAAGTGATTAAGAATTTTTGAGAAAAGAAGTGGAGAAAGAGCTTCATTATTCCTTTTAATCCTGTAAATATTAGTCACTTATGTCAATATCAAACCAATAAATATCATTATCAAGAAATTCATCGTGATTAAAGAATAATTCTTCTTCTATTATACTACGAACCAGATTTTCTAAGATAAGAAAATGAATATCCTCGTTTAACGGAATGCATTTGATAATAGTAATTATAGTTTTTTCAGAGAGGAAGTATGAGTAAAAATTCATGTTAATCGATCAAACATTCTCGAGATAAAAAATCAGGCAAAGAATTTTCACTACCCTTCTTATAATGAATTTCGAAATCAAAAGGGGCTAAATGAGCTTGCCATCTTGCAAATATTAATTTAGAGACATCATGTTTAAAATCTTTGTCGAACATATACTTCACCGATTGAGCATCAGTCCTAACAATACTTCACCGATTGAGCATCAGTCCTAACAATAACAATAAGACTTATGACTTAGAATACATAAGTCATCTTGGAATTTTAGAATACATTTTACAATAGTAAGCATTTCATGAGCTACAGTGACGTATTTTTTCTGGCTTTCGGTCCACTTACCAGAATAAAATCTAATCAAACATTCTGTTTTTGTATGAGGATTAACTTGTTTAAGTATTCCTCCATACCCAATATTTGAAGCATCAGTTTCAACAATTTTTAACCAGTTAGAATTTGCAAGAGAAGTAGAAGGAAGAGATTGAACTCGTGTTTTAATTAATTTTACCAAATTCGTGTGGACTTGAGTCCAAGGCATTTTCTAATCCCTTTTTAGTCTATCATATAGATGAGCTAAATCTCTAGACAAATTTTCATAAAAAGGAGAAATGTAATTAAGACTACTAAGAAATCTTTGTAGCTGTTTTTTGTCAGTAATAATATCGGAAAATTTTTTAGCAAATTCTAGAGCTCTTTGTATAGGTTCAATAGTACCTTGACGAATGTTGTGTCCTAAAAATCTAATGTTTGTCTGGAATAAACTTATTTTTGGTTTAGAGATGACCAAACCATTTTGTATAACAATTTGTTTGAACATATTCAGGTGTTTAATATGTAATTCAAGGTTTTTAGAAAATACTAAAATATCATCAATATAGACAATGATAAAAGCCATATAAGGGTTGAAAATGTCCTTCATAATTTTTTGAAATTCAGAAGGAGCATTTTTTAAATTGAATGGCATAACATTCCATTCATATTGTCCAAAGGGGACATTAAAAGCAGTCCTATAAGTATGTTTTTTTTATCAATTTGAATTTGCCAATAACCAGATTTTAAATCAAATTTAGAAAATATGTTAGCATCATATAATCTAGAAAGTAAGTCTTTTTTATTTGGTACAGGATACCTAATCCATTTTAAAACTTTATTCAGAGGTTTATAATTGATGACTAACCATTAAACCATTTATTTCATGCATTAGTTTCAAGAAATAAGTCAAACCAAATAATTTAGGGATTCCATTATACCCCTAATTCAAATTTCCATCTTTCTCATAACTACTAACCAATTTTATAATATAGGGTTGGGGTCATAACTACCTCAAAAGTCACAAGTTTAGAGAAAATTACCATTCTCAAGTTCAACCACAATACCCATGCACTCACATGTTCAAAACCATATTTAAAACATAGAAAACCATAATTAAACTATGGAAAAACATTATTCAACAATAAGCATTAAAAACCCCCAACCTTTATTTCAAAACCATAACAATACCATGAAAATCATACATCAAAAAATGTACTCTTGATAAAATAACAATGAGTGAGGATTAATGTAACACCCCGTAAATTTTTTCGTACACTTATCGCGATTATATGGAGTCCTAAAGGCTTGCGTATGGGTTAAATTAAGTTTATGGTGTTCGGAAGTATCCCGTCAATAGTTGTATGTGTAGGTATTGGAATAAGCTTTCCAACGATATAAAGTTTGCCAAAAACAGAGGAGTATTTCTTATAAGCGAGCACATTCGAAATTTCAAAACGGTGGTCGGGAAGCCTGTGAACAGTAAATCTGCAGGAAAATTACTGCAGCTAGACAATTTTTTTTGGATCAACTTTAGACGATCATAACTCCTTGTACAAAAAGAACTGTGTGAGATGCTATATATCGACGAAAATATCCGAGAGTCTTCTTTCCGATGAAATTGGTTTCATCCAAATCCAATGTCTGAGTAAGGAGCTATACCCGTTTTACTACAGCCTATAAAAAAAAACCAGAATTTTGGGACAGATTTTTGGGTCAACTTTAAACGACCATAACTCCTTGTACAGGAAGAACTGGGTGCTATACTTTATATGAAAATGAAATCCCTTTGAATTATATTTCCAATTCAATTGGTTTCACCCAAATCCGATACCGGAGAAAAGAGTTATGATCGATTTACTTCAGCCTGTCAAAACTGTCCACTGGGGACAGATTCGGATTTTATTTAAATTTTTAGGGCAAAATGGTCATTTTCTATTACCTCTTGGACGAAAATTGGTCTTTATAAACATACACTTAGCCTCATATATATCATATATCATCCAATTATTAAGAGAAGGTGAAACCCTAGCCTAATTTCAACTTCAAATATTTTGTGATTCAACCGTAGAAAATTCGAATTGGTTTCGTAGTTGTGTTCACCATCTCAAAAGCTTCGAGAAGCACCCCATGGTTATGTAAGGAGGATTCTAAATACAAGATTTCATTGTTAAGGTATGAATATTGTTTATTCTTGATTCCTATCCATGAATAAGTATTGATAAGGGATTATGAGTATTGTCTTGATGTTGGAAGATAACTAGAAACATAGTTATGAATTGTTTTGTATAAATTGTTAGTAGTAAATTATGGAAGTTGTTGTATTGGATTATGGAGGATGAATTGTGGTGATATATCATTATATTAGTGGTTATGTATGCCTAGTGATCATGTTGGTATTGGATGGTGATTAAGAGGGGAAATAAAGGCTAAGAGTGATGTTGAAGGATATTGCATGAAAATGCATGATATGTGAATGTAATAAGAGTATAAGAGGATGTATGTAGCACTCTTATTGATGAGTTAAAGTATTACTTCCTAGACATTATTTGGTGAAGTTAATACCTAAATGGTAAGGTTTGGTTGCTAATACTAGTTTGCCACAAATGACTTATTGTAGATAAGTGTTTGAAGAGTACGAGAAGTCAAGTTGGACTTGTATTGAAGTGGTTATATCAAGGTATGTAAGACATACTCTATCTAATCTTTGGCATGAATAATGACCCATGGCACTCTCAAGTAAGCTTCCAACATTGTCCTACGACACATGACACATAATAACATCATATGATCTTCGACACTACCAATTGAACTTGTTTTCACTTTTAAGATGTCCGGCTAGTCAAAAAAATGTCCATATACTATTGTTGACTCCGAAATGGTTTAATGAGGTATCCATGATTCTCTACTTCATTTTCATGATATTGATTACCTATTTACATGTTTTTCCTATTGAGGTATCATGGTTTCAAGTTCCATAAGGTGTGACCACAAAGTAACCAATCTCAAAGATTAATTGAATTAAGAAATGAAATGTCTTTATTTTAAATTGATGATATGATGTATTGTATTAGTACCACTGATCAGTTGGCCATTGTATTATAAAGATTATGTATATATGCTATTCCAGGGGTGGTCCCTGATGTATTGTATTAGTACCACTGATCAGTTGGCCATTGTATGACATATGTTATGTATTGATAAGGAATACAGGAAGTAATGATATGAAAGTAATGTGCAGGTATCCCATCAACTCTTTTAAGTGTGGTCTACTCATACTGTTTATTCACTGGTATCTGGGTTCTGTTGATCTTTTGTATCTCATCTTGATACTCACTGCCTTACATACTCAGTACATATTTTCGTACTGACGTCCCTCACGGGGGACCTGTATTCATGCCTGCAGGAACAGGTACTTCAGGTCGTACACCTCCGCAGTAAGAGCCAGGACATTCTGTTGATAGTGGTGAGCTCCAGTTGTTTCGGGGCATCCCAAGTCGTTTCTATATGTACTTTTGGTATTTGTATAAAAGTCTTTTGTGGGCGAAAGTTTGTCCCGACCCTAACTCAGTTGTGTATCTATGTAGAGGCTTTTGTAGACATGTTGTACAGCCATAGGAGTGTTTGGTTGATAGACGTGATGGCTATGACGGCCAATTACTGTTTATATATATATGCGTGTCTGCTGGGCTGATACAGGTACTGTTTTTCTTCTATTTACAACGAAGTGCTGCCCAAATTTCTAATTTTCATAAGTAATGTAAATGTGAAAGTATAGGTTATGAACGGGTTCTCCCGGGCCTCCTCGGCTACGGGTGCCAGTCCGCTCCAATGGGATTTGGGGCGTGACAGAAGTGGTATCAAAGAAGTTCATCCTAGTGAGTCTACAAAGCCGTGTCTACGTAAAATCTCGTTTATCGGTGTGTTGTGCACCACATCTATAAACAGGAGGCTATTGGACATTTAGGGATTGTTTCCATTCTCCATTTCTTAGATCGTGCAATAGAGCCCATATTAGAGATAAAGTCATAATCGATCGCTTAATCCAATTTTTTTTTTTTATTTATTATAGTAACGATGCCTTTTGTAGATCTACCATGATCCCTTCACTAGATTTGACATGACCCAGAAAAGTGACAACGTTCAACCAGAATTCACAGTTCAAAAATTTGGTGCACAACTGCTAATTTTTCAGGGGCTGCAGTACAATGTAGAGGTGATCGACATGATCCACCTCTCTCTTAGATTATACCAAAATATCATCTTTGAATACAATGACGAACAAATCTAGAAAATGATGAAAGACTCAATTCATAAAGTACAAGAATGTTGTCAGGGAATTAGTCAACCAAAAAGACATGACTAAGAACTCATAGTGACCATATAGCGTATGGAAAGCAGTCTTAGGGATATCCACCTCAATAATATTTAACTGATGATACCCTAATCGAAGATCGATCTTAGAGAAAGACTTATCACCCTAAAGCTAATCAAATAAATTATCTATCCTTGGGAGAGGGTACTTATTCTTTATTTTCAACTTATTCAATTACCAGTAATCAATACACATACGAAGGGAACCATCTTTTTTATGCATGAATAATACCAGTCCACCTACGGGCATACACCAGGACGGATGAAACTCTTGTATAAAAGATCCTTTAATTGCTCCTTAATATCCTTTAAACCAGATGAAGCCATTCTGTACCGGGGAATAGAGATAGGACAAGTGTCCAGAAAAATATCAATCCCAAAATCAATCACCCTAGCGGAAGGGACACCAGAAAAGTCATCAGAGAAGACCTCAGGAAATTCATTCACCACCGTGATGGAATGTAACAAAGGACACTCTGAGTTAGAATCTTTAACCTGGACCAAATGATAAATACATCCCTTGGAAATTACATTTTGGGCTCTAAGATAAGATATGAACCTTCTCCTTGGCAATAGAGAGCCTCCTTCCCACTTAATAACTGGCTCATTAGTGAATTTATAGATGACCTTACAGGTATGACAATCAAGAGAAGCATAGCAAAAGTGCAACCAATCCATCCCAAATATGACATTGAAATCAACCATGTCTTATTCAAACATATCCACCAAAGTCTCTCGACCACCCACTGATACCACAAAACCCCTATAGACTCTCCTGGCAATCACAGAGTCACCTGTTAGGGTAGAAATAAAAAAGGGGTGCACAATACACACGGGATCGAAACCAAAATGCATGACCACAAATGTGGTCACATAAGAAAAAGTAGACATAGGAACAAGTAAACAATACACATCATGGGAAAAGAGTTTCAATATACTAGTAATGACATCTGGTGATGGATCAGACTCATGACGGGTAGTGAGAGAATAAAGTCAGTTTTGACAAGTGCCGAAGCAAAATTGTGCACCCTTTGGTGCCAGAGCTAATAAAGAGGCAACCAAAACCTTGTTTTCCCTAGAAGCAACCTTACCAGTGGGATAATTTCTAAGTATATGCCCTATCTAACCATAGTTGAAGCACTTATCTCTTTTCTCATCACAAAAACCTTGATGCAATCGAACACAAAATCTATATAGAGGATATCATGGAGCTAATTAGGCTCCACTAGCCTGAGATTGGGCACCCTGTGCCCTAGAACCATTGCCACCTTGAAAACGCTTGTCACTAAACGACTTTGGGTAGGTAGCACTAGCCGTAGAGTAGGACCCAAAGTTGCCCTACTTCTTTTTGGACCATTTTACACCATTTTGGCTACTCTGCTGTTGACTTCTCCCTTGATCTAAATGCCAAAATTTCTTGCTCTACCTTTCCCTATTCTTAACCTACTTTATTTTCTGTTCCTCCACTTGTCACATATACATAATCAGTCTGGAAATATCCATGTCCTTATTTAACAAGGCATCCTTACTCTCTAAAATCAAGTCTCGAGACAACCCAAAATCAAACTTCATCATTCTAGCCCTCATGCTAGATACCAATTATGGAGAATATCGAGATAACTGGTGAAACTTGAAGGCATAATCCTTGACTGACATATTGCCATACTTCAGGTTAACAAACTTTTTTGTCTCCGTGTTTCTCCGCTTTTGAGGAAAGAAATAATAAAAAAAAGCTCTAGAAAAGTCCTTCCACGAGGAGTACTCAACATCTACACCTCTGAGATAATCCCACTCTTCATACCACTGATAAGATACATCCTTGTACTAATTGGCTACAACTCCACACTTTCTACCTCAGTAACATGTATCACCTGGAAAATCTTTTTTATTTCATCTATAAAGCCATGAGGATCCTCCTCAACTTTTGTAACTGCAAAAATAAAAGGATTCAATATCATAAATTTTCCAACTCTAGTGGTCTTAGATGATGGAGAAACAGTCTCCACACACTCAATCTGAGAGAAGACCTACTAAGGGATCAAATAGATCGACTCACAAAACTCGGCATTAGATGCATCAACTTGAGGTGTCTGAGGAGGGATAGAAGGAACAAATGGAGCTCCATTAGGACCATTAAAGATAGTTGACCTAGAACTAGTCTGAACCTCTAGGGTTGGATGGGTTCCATTTCCATTGTCCTCAGTTAGGACAGAAGGGTTTCTATGAACATCAGATCTTCTCGGAGGCATGATCTGAAATATGAACAAACAGGAATTAGAGAGATCCAAGACTTTAGACTCTACAATGCAAAAACATTGCACAAGAAAGAGAAACATTCCTAAATATATCGTAGCATCTCCCTAATAAATGTGGAGTTCTACACACCCTTAAAAGAGACTCTACTCAACACAGTGTTGTGGAGACCAAATTAATCGTAAACCTAGGGCTCTGATACTAATCTGACATGACTCAAACTAGGGATTGGCTGTGTCTAGTATATCAAGTCCAATTAGGACTGGAGAACACCCCCAGTAACCAAACCATTTACCACCCTTCACCCCATGACAGATGAATTCCGAACATATAATAAGATAAAATAGTATTAATTTGAAACATCATAACAAGTCCATAATCATAACCAATTAACCATCTAATACCAATTCCAATGCCAATACCAATACCTATGCTAACACTAATACCGACACTTTCTATAGCTATAGTTTTCCTACTAAGCCTCTAGTTAGATCTAAAGATTATCCATTCGGGAAATGGGCCCCACCATTGACAAAAACCAAAACCAAAGGAAATAATAAGGACATAAAGAAATCTATAGCATGAAATAGTGCCTTCTGGAGTATGAAAGCTCACCACTTTAGTCTAACTCGAAAGTGGTCCTTGAATCATCAAGTCACTTAGAAAGAAGAGGGCAGTATGGCCAATTCTTACATCGCATGGATATACAATGCCCAAAGACGGTTAGCAGGGTGAACGTTAGCATGTAACTCAGGGATAAAGATAAAATAATACTATTCATTGAAAGAAAATCAAACCAATACAAATAACCATATGTAATTACATATATAAATATATATATATATACTTATATATGTGTATATATACATATATATTCGTATATATACATATATATACGTATATATACATATATATATATAAATATCGTACAGGGATAGGGAAAAAGGTTTAGCATGCATTTTAAAACCTTAACTTAGGTCGTGTAGCTTTACCATCATAAATCCACTAATGGGCTATATGGGTCCAGTGTTACCCCCTGAACGACCCCCAGTATGCGTAGCCGCACTAATCGAAGATATCATAGATAGTTGGGGATTCCCTTGTACCCTTCGTCCTCCATGATACATATATACAAGTATAGACTTGGGTATTACCTTGTACCCCACAAACTCAAGGTCATTAAGACCACTTCTTATGTTAGAAAACATGAGTTTCTAGTGTCTGTCCTTAAGACTCACACCTTCACGGCTAGATATCATAACCCATATTATTGCCCAATTAAAAACATTTAACACATAACCAACCACTAATACTAGGAGTCAACTATTAAAGCATTATTAAGTGGTATTGTTATACTTTCTATTGCTTTCAAGAATTGTAATTAAGCCAAGACTTAGGGGATTCTCGTGTACCCCACAGACTCTATTATTAAAAGCACTTAGGGGATTCTCGTGTACCCCCAAGGTTTCATTGTAAATTCACTTGGATGATTCCCGTGTACCCCACAAGGTTTTCAAAACCATCCTTAACCATTTAACCATTTATTCCATGCATTAGTTTTAAGAAATAAGTCAAACCAAATACCTTGGGGATTCTATTATACCCCTAATTCAAATTCCTGCCTTTCTCATAACTACTAACCTATTTTACAATATAGGATTGGGGTCATAACCACTTCAAAAGTCACATCTTTAGAGAAAATTACAATTCTTAAGTTCAACCACCACACCCATGCACCCACATGTTCAAATCTATATTTAAAATATAGAAAGCCATAATTAAACCATGGGAAATATTATTCAACAATAAGCATTCAAAACCACAACATTTAATTCAAAATCATAACAATACCATGAAAATCATGCATTAAAACATATGCTCTTAATAAAATAACAATGAGGGAGAAGTAACATGCTAGAAATACCACGAAATTCGAAAGAGATAGCACCATTAGAACCCTACATGATCACTTTCTTTGAAACAACCTTAGTTTGAACAGAGAGTTGGAGAGTAAATTTTGGGAGTTTTTGTTGGGAATGATGTAATAATGAATTCCAAAGGAAGGTTTTATGTCATAGGGTGAAATAGGTTAAAGTGAGAAATATCTAAAGTTCCCCCAACTTAAAAGCTGAAAAAGTGTCGCCTTGGCTACTAGTCAATCATCGACTTATAACCACAACATATTACTTGTGACCTCGAGTCGTAACCAAGATAGTGACCAAGACCCAAATACACTGTCAACCTTTTGACTCAACCCCTCAACTCATGACTAGATCATACGGCTGGTGAGGTTTAGTCATATACACACAGATATCAAATGGGTTAGAAATATGACTTCCTACAACTCCATCCAATGACTCATAACATATCCCTATGACTCTCAGTGAGCCACTCATACTCAGAGTAAAGTCAACCCACTAAGTTACTTATTTTGTTAAGGTTCGTCCTAATGACTTATCACCACCCTTAGCGACTCGTATCCCCCCAACTTGTAACCATGACAGAAACCCAAACACCCTTTGCTGGACACCTTACAACTAGGGTCACCTAACCCGTCAAGACACCATATGACTTGTATGGTCAAGTCATAATCAAGGTAGTGAGCTCCGAGCTCAAGAAATTTTCAAGAGAAAAAATTTAGGGTATTTCACACAAGATTGGGTTGAGGTTATCACCAATTCGATATTTAATACCACCGATTTGGGAGAATCTCTGACCCCCATTCCAATTAACCACACACATGAACCCTAAATATTTCAAAAATATCAATTCAAATCATGAATCATCCTCAAAATCCATGGAAAAACAATTCATTCATTAAGGCTCAAAATCCCTCAACCAGCATTCATAAACCATAATTTAATCACATGAATAATGATTATAAATACATGTTTTTAACAAAATAAACTTTGGAGAAGAGTAACATGCCCAAAATATTAAGAATTACGAAAAGAAATCACCCCTTGGAAGATCTAATTGTTAATCCCTTGGAAACCCTAGTGTTCTTGGCTTAGGGATTTGAGAGACAAGAGCATATGTATTTGATTATTAAAATATGAGAATAAACCTTTTTTTTGTGTTTTATATACGTGAGGTCTAAGTGGAAAAGAGGGACATGTCCAAAGTTCCCTTAATGAAAAGCTGAAAAATGGTCGCCAGTGACTACGAGTCACCTTATGACTCGTGAGGACATGTCACGAGTCATCACCATGACTCGTGGTCAAGACAGTAGCTTAGGGACCCCTTACTGGTGACCCTACGATTCATACCATAATACTCGTCATCGGACCTTATGACTCGTAGAGTCCTAGTCTTAGTCACATCCATAACTAGGACAACTACACTCATCACCTTATGATTTTGGGTCCTATAAACCGCAATGACACCTTACGACTCATAAGGTGTAAGTTATAGTCTGAGCAAAAAACATCCACTATCCTTACTGGTCACCCTATGACTCAAACCCTGCGAGTAGTAAGATGACCTTACGAATCATGAGGTGAGTCATAGCTTGAGCAGTGAGCTTAACCAAGAAATTTTCAAACCCTAAAATATGGTATGTTACAAAAGCTATGTATTCATCTTCGTGGTTGATAATGCAATTAATGTTTGTTTCTTGTTTTACCATGATATTTGGGCATCTCTAAGAATTTGACAGGATCTGCAAGTACTTTTGCGGTCATTTTATCACTTACAAAGTCAACATCTGAATAGCTAATCAAATCAAAGTTAGAGAAGTGGGGGTACCATATTCCAATATCCATAGTTCCAATGAGACATTAAATTATCCATTTGACGATAGCCAAGTGAGACTCCCCAAGAGCCAACTGAAATCTCGCACATTTACAGACACTGAATATAATGTGTAATCAACTTGTGGTAAAGTTGAGTAGAGACCAAATAATTCCTCCATAGGTCTTTTCATCAATATTTTCCTCAAATGTATCTGAGTCAAGATTTGTTGAAGGAATCATAGGAGTTCTGAAAGATTTTCCCCTATCTATTCCAAATTTCTTAATGAGCTTTTTTGTGTATTTAGTTTGACTGACGAAGGTCCCTTTTTGTTTTTTTTCTTGATTTTTTCTCTAAGAAGAATGTGAGTTCTCCCATGAGACTCATTTAAAAATTTTCTTTCATAAAATTTGTAAAATTCTCACACAAAGGTTTTAGGGCTACAAAAAATAATATCATCCACATAGATTAGAACATAAGAAAGCTAGAGTTTATTTTTTGAATAAATAGAGTTTTATCTATTTTTTCTATCTGAAAGTTATTATTTAATAGAAAAGTACTCAATCTCTCATACCAAGCCTTTAGAGCTTATTTGAGAATATAGAGTGCTTTTGAGAGTTTGAAAATGTGATTCGGACATGAGGCATTTTTGAAACCAAGAGGTTGTTTAACAAAGACTTCTTCATTAATAAAATCGTTTAGAAAAACACTCTTAACATTCATTTGATATAACTTAAAACATTTAAAGACATCAAAAGCATAAAGAATATGAATTGATTCCAACCTTGCTACAGGGGCATCGATTTCATCATAATCAATACCTTCCTGCTGAGAATAACCTTCAGCCACAAACCTGGGTTTATTTCTTATGACTTTGCCTTCTTAAGTCATCTTGTTTTTATAGACTCACCTAGTTTCTATGACAGATTTTTTTTTATCTTTTAATTAGTTCTATATTTGATTTCATTCAAATTGATCTAGCTCTTCTCTCATGGCTTTAACCCATGATTCAACTTTAAGGTCCACATCAACCTTTTTAGGTTCAAGTTGATACACAAATTACACTGATGTTTGTTTTCTTAGATAAGGATGAACATATTTTGGTTCAAATTGAGAAAATAAAAAAACCAAACTGATATTAAATATTAGTTTTGTTTTTTTGATTTGTTGGATCAGTTTTGATTACAAATTTTAGAAATTTGGTTAAACAGTTTGCTTTTAAATTTTTTCAAAAAAAAAATTCAATTAAACCGAATAACTAAAATTATATAAATAATATATATATTATTTAATATATATATATATATATATATATATATATATATTCTTCAGTATATATATTCAGTATTAATATGATATATCATAAGTAACTCAAACTGCAAAATGTCATACGAATTATGTCCCTCACCCTAACTTACTTCAAAACTGATTAATGATTGTTGAGTTATTTTACGGACTGTTTATGCAAACTTATTCATAATGAAGTTATGTATTATGTTAAACCTATGGTTATTTTATTTTATTTTATTTCATTTTATTTCATCCATATTGAGTTATTTATATTTGGGAATGAAAATTAGGTTAAAAAAATTATTTTTCTAAAAAAATCACAAATTTTAAGTGCCCATTCATGACAAAAAAAAGGCACACTACTTTAAATTTCAAAACCTTAATCGAACCAAGTTTGTAAAAATTGAACAAAATCAAGTTTATTTTGGTTTGGTTACTGTTGTCATTTTCGGTAATTAAAAAATCAAAAACTCAAACCAATATTAAACAACCAAATTTTAAAAATTGAACAAACCGAATACCTACCTCCATTCTCAGGTAAGCTCTTATCTACATCTTATCATTTGAATTTCCAATGATGAATTCATTTGGGAACCCTGCACTATGTCTCCATTTTCTTAGAACATTTGATTTTGATGGTTCAACAACTAGAGCCTACCCAGGTTGAGCAGTAGTTGACTCAGAGTCGGCTAGTTTCGGTGTTATTTCAACTCAGAGTCAGCTAGTTCCAGTGTTCTTTCAAGAGAGGCTTTATGTTGAGCGTCATTCACCTGTTCCTCATTAAAACTCAAGCTCACAATGGGATTAGATTCATCAAAAACTACATGCATAGATTCTTTAACATAAATATTATTTATTAAAAGATTTATAGTCATGACCAGTGGGAGAGTAACCAAGAAACTAGCTTCGTTACTTCGTGGATCAAATTTTCTCAAATTATTCTTACCACTATTATGGATGAAGCATTTATATCCAAAAGAACAAAAATAGCTTATGTTTGACTTCTTTCCCCTCGACAACTTCTAGGGGGTCTTCTTAAGGATAGTCTTGATGAGACATCTATTGAGACTGTGATATGTCGTGCTCATTTTCTTTGCCCATAAGTGGTCATGTAAGTTTTGTTCGAGTAGCATGGTTTATGCAGTGTCTTAGAGGAATGTATTTTTCTATTTTATATGTTATTTTATTGAGGATATCGGGGTGAGAAGAAGTTCTGAGAATAATCATTTTGAGCTCAATAATCTTCAAAGACTTTATTTCAAATTTTCTTCCATGATTGCTATAAACATAAGTGATGAAATACCATTCTTCTCTTTGTAATCTTCTACAAAGATCTCAAAATTAGTAAAATATTTATGTTTATGAACAATAAACATTACCCAAGTAAATCAAGAAAAATCATCAGCTATAACACACACATATCTTTTCCCACTGATGCTAGCAGTTTTGGTGGGGCCAAATAAATCCATATGGATCATTTGAAGGGGTTTGGTAGTACTAACAATGTATTTGACTTTAAAGGATGCCCAAGTCAATTTACCAAGTAGACAAGCCTCACAAATAAGATCTTTTCCAAACTTCAGCTTTGGCAGATCGTTCACCAATTCAAGTCTAGAAAGCTTTTCAATGGCATTCATTCTAGCATGCCTAAGTTTTCTATGCCACAACCAGGTGTCACTGTTTTGAGCAGTGAGATATGTCAAAGTAGTAAAATAAATATTATTCAAAATGTAAATATTATCGACACCATCACCAAGAAGAGTGATTTTCCTTTTTTTCATGCTTGATAGAACAATTTTCATCATTGAAAGATGCAACGAATCCTGCATCACATAGTTGACCGATGCTCAATTGATTATGTTTGAGTTTATCTATGAGATAAACTTCAATGAGCTCATAAGAAAATATGAGTTTTACAGATCCGACTCCTATGACTTCTCCTTTGACATTATCGTCAAATCTGATAGATCCACCTTTAAATTTCTTTAGGGTGCAACAATTCTCTTTCTTTCTAGTCATATGTCTGGAACATTTGTTGTTTATTACCCATATTTTTGCGGATATGTTCCTGCAAAATAAGAGAATTATTTTTTTTAGGTACCCAAGTGCTCTTGGGTCCTTGAGGGTTAGATATGCTTCTTTTAAGCCTCCGAATCTACATTCTATTAAACCATTATCTGCGTGATTTGTGCCACTTTATTTCACAGGTGTAGCAGATAGATCCCTAGATAGATAAAGAAGTTTTAGGATAACTGAAACAATCCAATAAAGAATTTGATATAGTTTTAAAAACATTTGACTTCATAGACTGTGACTTGATGATTTTATAATGCTATTTAATTTTATTTTCACATCATCACATTATTCCTAAGGCAATTCTATTTCTATTTGGCTTGCTTTAGGTTGAATTTGTCAGTTCCCTCTTTCTTCTTCAATCTTTATTTTTAATTGTACTTGCCAATCTTTTTCTTGAGCAATTTTGTTGTTTTCATCAATACCATTTTGAAGTTCATTGGTAATATTATCAAGATTTAATTGAAGAAGGTTGCAATTTTTACAATTAAAAGGTTTTTATTCATTGGATTCGCCTATTGCGATAAATCACGTATGTGTTGTTTCTGCATCGTCTTCAATTTTGTCTTCATCACTCCAAGCTCAAAATTTCTCTTTTTCTTAAACGATCTACTCCTTAATTCTAGATAATTTTTTCCTGATATAGCCCGATTTGCAACAATGATAACATCGATTATCATTTCTTATGAATTTGTTGTTCTTGAAAGCTTGAGATC
Organism: Capsicum pubescens; assembly: GCA_030864215.1. NCBI lineage: Eukaryota > Viridiplantae > Streptophyta > Magnoliopsida > Solanales > Solanaceae > Capsicum > Capsicum pubescens. The sequence goes on along the minus strand of CM061543.1, from coordinate 280,094,460 downwards.
TCTGTTGTATTTGTCTTAGAATTTGAATGACCCTATGATTTATAAACCCCATTACTTCACTATTATCTTCATCTATGTTCTCACCTTCTCTTGGGCTTATGGCATTGAACGATGTAGGGTTATTCTTCTTCTTCTTGCTATACCTATTTATATGACTTTGTTCATAAGCAAGAAGACTATATCGCAGTTTGTCATATGTCATAATATGGAGATGTATATCTTCTTGAATGGCTTCCTTGGTTTTTCATGCTTTTGGAAGACTCCACAATAGTTTTTTGACCTAATAAACTATTCGGGTAGATCATCCCAGAGATTTTAGTTCACAGGTCCCTGAACTTATCGCATTGGTACCCTCGATGCACCGCGTCGGCTGTAGCATCGCTGGGCATATTTTTCTATCTTTTAAACCCGCATCCTTAAGGGTAATTAGGTCTTTTTTCCCCGACCTTCAGCCCTCATAACATAAAATTTATCCCTCTTTTGGCTAATTATAGTTATTCTTGCACAATTTCTCAAGAACAATAAAACCCTAGGTGATTAATTTAAATCAAGAACTCAAGATTTCTCCATTTACTCTTAAGAAATTTCCATCCAAGGTATGTAAAGTGTTCATCCAAGGATCCCTTTGATCCTTGGAGCTCAAAAAACAAATATTTAAATCATGAATTGTGATTTCCATGTTGTGGATTGTATTTCATCTATGTTAATGTTAAGGTATGGTTTCCAAGTTGAAAACTTTAATGTATCCCATGATATTATGATAACATGTATGTTGAAATTGAATTCTCTTATGCTGATCTCTTGAATTATGAACTAAATATGATAGTCATGATGCTATACCATGTTGTCCATGCCCAAGTACAAGATTATGCCCTCTAGGTGTTTGACAAAATACTTAAATGAATTGTGCAATTGTGACTCAATTGTGATCTAAATAATGATCCCATGCTATATTCATGTGTTTAAGTTGACTCCCATGCTAAGGTTATGCCTTGTAATTGATTGATGGAATGCTCATGAGATTTGATTTGTAAACTTATGATATGTTAGAATGCATTCCTACTCATGTGCAAGATTATGATTATCAAGTGCCTCATGAAATCCCTTAATGATTGTATCATGAATTGTTGATTATGGTCGTGTGTTCAAGAAGTGTCATGTCCTATTTATGTTCATGCTATCGAGTCCTGGGGGTATTTCATACCCGATAATTTAGTTCTGTGCCTAAAGCCAGTGTCAGTTTTAAAGATACTCTCAGTCAATCCATAATCAGTAGAATTCAGTCAGTTACATGCCTCAGGAAAACTCATTAAATTCAGTATCAGTCCAGTCCCATTCAGTACTCAAAAATCACAGTAAACTCAATCAGTTAATAAAATTTAGTAGTATTCTGTCAGTCAATGAAAATTTAGTAAACTTAGTCTAGCATAGTCCAGTATACTCAGTTCAGTGTCTATTCAGTTGGGAGTAGGGTTCAGCACCGAGTGAGCCCAAGGATGGGAACTCACCTGCTAGCTGAGGGTGTGATTCTTAGAAGTAATTCTTGCATTCCAGAACTACGTAGCCAGCGTAGGTTCAGACATCAAACCTGCTAGATGAGGGTTGAAGAAGTGGCTTAACCAGTCAGATAAGGGTCCTACCATTCTCGTTAGAGTACCTGATAGATAAGGGTCACTCACAACTTATCCTTACCAGTGTCGCGGTATTGACACCCTTCCAATTGGGGTTAAAGATTGGACCCCAACTAAGCTACATTATTGTATTTGGGGCATGTCGGTTAGATGACTACCTCCCACAGTCTCAGTCTCAGTCTTCAGTAAAGAACTTATCTAGTTCTACAAATTTTAGGACTGTCATATACAGTCACTTAGCTCAGTACGAAACTCAGCTAGTTTCGTTAGAATCAGTATTGTCAGAAACAGTCACTGAGTAATCAGTATATCAGTTATTAGTAATCTATGTTGTTAGTAATCCATGTTATCAGTATCTCAGAATCCATAATCCATATGATTTCAGTTACCGTTATGTATTTATACATGTATCCTCATGTAGTCATGTTCATGTTCTTCAGTCATTTATAGTTCATGCATATGAACTCTTACATTCAGCCTTACCTCACTTTGCGTACCAGTACATTCACACGTACTAATCATGAGAAGAACTATCCGACTCATGATCTTGAGTTAGCATCTGTAGTATTTTCCTTGAAGATTTGGAGGCATTACTTGTATGGGGTGCATGTGGATGTGTTCACAGATCACAAAAGCCTTCAGTACGTATTCTCTTAGAAAGACTTAAACCTCCATCAGAGAAGGTGGTTAGAGCTCTTAAAAGATTATGACATGAGTGTCCTTTATTATTCGATCAAGGCCAACGTAGTGGATGATGCTCTCAGTAGACTGTCTATGGGTAGTGTTGCCCATGTTGAGGACAGTAAGAAGAGTTAATCAACTTGCCCGACTAGGTGTCCGCTTAGTCGATTCAGCACAAGGCAGTGTGTAGGTTCAGAATAATTTTGAACCATCTCTAGTTTCCGAGGTGAAGGAAAGTTAGGATAGAGATCCCAACATAGTTAAGCTAAAAGAATCAGTCAGAGATTAGAAGGAATAAGTTTTCTCCCAAGGGGGAGATGGTGTGTTGCGTTGTCAGGGTCGTCTGTGCGTTCCAGGTGTAGATGACTTGAGGCAATGAATTCTTGCAAAAGAGCATAGTTCACGTTACTTTATTCATTCAGGGTCCACTAAGATATACCGCAACTTGCGGGAGATCTATTGGTGGAGTGGGATGAAGAGAGACATTGCCGAGTTTGTGGCTAAGTTCTCAACATATTAGCAGGTTAAGATCGAGCATAAAAAACCTAGTGGGTCCATACAGGAGTTCAGTATTCCTACTTAAAAGTGAGAATAAGTGAACATGGAATTCGTGATGGGTTTGCCTCATACTCGTAGTCAGCATGATTCAGTTTGGGTCGTTGTAGATAGAATGACCAAATCAACTCATTTTCTTTCAGTCCATGCCTCTTATTCAGCAGAGTTTTACGCCAAACTCTATATCAGGGAGTTGGTCAGATTGCACGGTGTTCTATTGTCCATCATTTCAGATAGAGATACCCAGTTCACCTCTTATTTCTGGAAAGCCTTCCAAAAGGGTCTTGGTAACCGAGTTCATCTCAGTACAACCTTTCATCCTCTGACATATGGTCAAGCAGAAAGGACCATTCAGACCTTGGAAGATATGCTAAGGGCGTGGACAATTGATTTCAAGGGTATTTAGGATGACCACTTGCCTTTGATTAAGTTCACATACAACAACAACTATCATTCCAGCATTCAGATGGCTCCGTTTGAAGCCTTCTACGATAGGAGATGCAGATCTCTAATAGGGTGGTTTGAAGTCGGTGATACCGCAGTAGTAGGGCCTGACTTGGTTTTTGATACCTTAGAGAAAGTTTAGTTGATCAGAGAAAAGCTTAAAACAGCTCTGAGCCAACAGAAATCGTACGAAGACGTACACAGAAAGGACCTCGAGTTTGAGATTAGTGACTAAGTGTACTTGAAAATCTCTCCTATGAAGGGAGTGAAGAGGTTCGGCAAGAAGGGAAAGCTCAGTCTACGTTATGCCGGTCCCTTCAAAATTCTCAGTCGTTTTGGCAAGGTAGCTTATGAGCTCGAATTGCTTTCAGATCTAGCCTCAGTGCATCCAGTATTCCATGTCTCCTTGCTTAAGAAGTGCATAGGTGACCCAACAGTTGTAACCCCTATAGAGGGACTAGATATTCAGAATAACCTCTCTTATGAAGAAATTTCAGTAGAAATCCTTGACTACGAGACTCGCAGATTGAGGAACAAAGAAGTCCCTTTAGTCAAAGTTCTTTGGCGGAATCAGCCAGTTGAGGGAGATAATTGGGAAGAAGAAGTAGATATGCAAACTAAGTATCCTCACGTTTTGTCTGCAAACTCAGTCTTAGCCCAAGGTAATAGGTTTTCATAAGCTTATTCAGTTTCATGTCCAGATTTCAGTTATAAATTTGATATCAGTTACTATTGCATGTCTAGTGATATGTTCAGGAGTCAGTTCATTCATGTATTCATTCATCAGATATGCATGATCAGCTTGTCAGTACTCCATTCATACATTCATGCATCAGCTTAGTCATGTATTCATGCATCAAATATGCATGTTCAGTATGAAATTCAGCATGCCAGTAATATCAATCCTATAGTCATGTCCTAATGTTCATAATTCAGTAAGTGGATTCAGTCTTTTAGCACTCCCCATTCAGCCAGTCTCATTCGAGGACGAATGTTCCCAAGGGGAAGATATTGTAAGACCTTGTAAATTTTTTTAGATTAATTCAGTCCTTTAGGCTTGTTAAGGGGTCTCAGACTTAGAAAATTCTAGCTAAGTTTCCAGACTTAGTTTATTTTAGCCTTAAAAAATTAGCGATCTCATTTCGAGATCTTAAAGTCCGTTAAAGGCCTATATTTTTGTTAATTCATGATCAGGGAGGTCAATAGGTATCCCCGAACAAGTTTTGAATTTTTCGGACCTCGTTTAGACCTTATTTGGAATCCCAAAATATTAAGTCAACGCGATGTTGACGCATCGCATTGCCATTCGCATTGACGGATAAAATTATCCTCAGCTCAAGCCAAATTCCAGTGAATTGATGCGATGTCGGCGCGTCACATCGGTTATCGCGTTGGTACCCTCGACGCACCACGTTGGCTGTAGCATCGTTGGACATGCTTTTCTGTCTTTTAAACCCACGTTCTTAAGGGTAATTAGTTTTTTTTCCCAGACCTTCAGTCCTCATAACATGAAATTTAGCACTCTTTTGGCTAATTATAGTCATTCTTTCACAATTGCTCAAGAACAAGAAAACCCTAGGTGATTAATTTCAAATCAAGAACTCAAGATTTCTCTATTTACTCTCAAGATATTTCCATCCAAGGTATGTAAAGTGTTCATCCAAGGATCTCTTTCATCCTTGTAGCTCAAGAAACAAATCTTTAAATCATTAATGGTGATTTCCATGTTGTGGATTGTATTTCATCCATGTTAATGTATGGTTTCCAAGTTGAAAACTTTATTTTATCCCATGATATTATGATAGCATGTATGTTGAAATTGAATTCACTTATGATGATCTATTGAATTATGAACTAAATATAATAGTCATGATGCTATACCATGTTGTCTATGCCTAAGTACAAGATTATGCCCTCTAGGTGTTTGAAAAAATGCTTAAATGAATGAATTGTGCAATTGTGACTCAATTGTGATGTAAATGATGATCCCATGCTATATTCATGTGTTTAAGTTGACTCCCATGCTAAGGCTATACCTTGTAATTGATTGATGGAATGCTTATGAGATTTGATTTGTGAACTTATGATATCTTAAAATGCATTCCTACTCCTGTGCAAGATTATGATTAACAAGTGATAGAATTCAGTCAGTTATATGCCTCAGAAAAACTCATTAAATTCAGTACCAATCCAGTCCCATTCAGTACTTAGAAATCACAGTAAACTAAGTCAGTTAATAGAATTCAGTAGTATTTTGTCAGTCAATGAAAATTCAATGAACTTAGTCCAGTACAGTCCAGTATACGCAGTTTAGTATCTATTCAGTTGGGAGTAGGATTTAGCACCGAGTGAACCCAAGGATGGGAACTTACCTGCTAGCTGAAGGTGTGATTCTTAGAAGCAATCCTTGCATTCCAGAACTACGTAGCCAGCGTAGGTTGAGACATCAAACCTGCTAGATGAGGGTTGATAAGGTGGCTTAACCTATCATATGGGGGTCCTACCATTCTCGTTAGAGTACCTGATAGATGAGGGTCACTCATAGCTTGTCCTTACCAGTGGAGCGGTATTGACACCTTTCCAATTGGGGTTACAGATTGGACCCCAACTCAGCTACATTATTCTATTTGGGATATGTCGGTTAGATGACTACCTTCCACAGTCTGAGTCTCAGTCTTCAGTAAAGAATACAGCTAGTTCTACAGATTTTAGGACTGTCAGATACAGTCACTCAGCTCAGTACAGAACTCATCTAGTTCCATCAGAATTAGGACTGTCAGACACAATCACTCAGTAATTAGTATATCAGTTATCAGTAATCCATGTTGTCAGTAATCCATGTTATCAGTAACTCAGAATCCATAATCCATATGATTTCAGTTACAGTTATGTATTCATTTATGTATCCTCATGTAGTCATGTTCATGTTATTCAGTAAGTTATAGTTCATGCATATGAACCCTTGCATTCAGCCTTACCTCACTTTGCGTACTAGTACATTCGCACGTACTGACGCATACTTTTCTTTTGCGCTATGGTGTTTTATACCATAGGTTCAGACGCTCAGGTTCCCGACTGTGCATAGACTGCTTCAGGTTCAGTCTGCAGCAGTACACTAGACGTGAGTCCTCATCATTTGAGGATGTTCTATTATTTTATTATTTCAATACTTAGTCATTTCAACAGTCGGAGTTAGTTAGGAACATGTCCCATCAACTCCTTATTTAGAAAGTTTAGAGGCTTTCAGACTAGATATTGAGACTTCAGTATTTATGTTCAGTTTTGGTATTCTTATACCTTATTCAGACATTATTCAGTTTTGAACCTTATGGCAGATTTTCGCATTTATCTCAGTTTTATTGTTATTACAGTATTACTATATATAGTGCTCACAACAGGTACCAGTCATGGGTTAGCTAGTGGTCCTTCGGGATCGTTAGCACTGTGTAGCGTCCGGGGTACCAGACTCGGGGCGTTACAGTAAATGATCGAATTGAGGTGCCAATATAGAAAAAGTCAAAAAATTCAGGGGTCTGTCTATGTATTTTGCTAATTAGTCACTGCTGCTATTGATTTATTAGTCCATTGAATCTTTATAATTATGTTTATTTGAAAGTTTGTAACAACATCTAAATGAACTTATTTATAAAACAAATATGGAGATGTGTGATTTATCAATGCGACATCATATGATATTTTGGTGCCTTGTTTGTAAACTATGATTTGCTAATTTGATAAGATTGTATAAGCATTAGACAAATTTTGATAATTTTCACAAATCGTGGTGCTTTTATTTTATGTTTATGAGCAAAAATACAACTTTTGAGATCAATATTGTACGACCAAACAAAACGCTACCAGAAAATAAAGAATTAGCTACGTAATTTGTCGTCCCTAGTTATTTCGTTGCCAATATAGCTTTTAGCTGAGTGAATTTTCTTACAATTCGTCGTTAATCTGCAGCTAAATGAAATTACCATGAGATTTTTGTTGTTTAGCAACAAAATTTAGTATGTCGTTAATTTCTTATTTTCTTATAGGTTAGTGAAATTTCAACATCAAATCAATATAATTTTAAATCATGGTCAATCACATACTTAAAATATAAATTGTATTATATTTACTTTTAATATATTTCAAACACTACTAAATAATTAAATTACCAGATGGCGAAAAAAAATACCATCAGCACTATACTTTAACCTTATATTCTACTCCCTTTAATTTTCTCATTGACTTGATACTCTACTTTAGAAAATACTTATTAGTGGTTCATTTTATTAAATCTAATCTTATTAATTATGTGTTGAATATCTAGAGTTTGACTGCTAATAGGAGTACTTTATTATGTTATTTAACTATAAGAATAATATTAAAAAAAAATAAAATGAATTAATTAAATTGAAATAACTACTTTTATTAAAATTATACTGATTGACCGTGTAAAATGAAATGGATAGTATTAACGTACCCCATATGTTTAAGCCATTATTAGAATTAACGGATATTGTCTCTTCCTCTTTTTATGTTTGTCATTTTGAGTACTTAATTATTTGTTCACCAGCTTATGTTGTTTAAATAAAGGGCGTCCATTTCATCAGCAGAATAAATAGATAGATGCTTTATAGATGCTCACTCACTTTTTTTTATTTCTCCCATTATTGTAATAAAGAAATGCAAAAGTAACATCCCTCTACGGGGAACTTGATAGTTATCCAGAAACCCAACCATAAATCAGGAGTTATAATTTTAAATTATCCTTTTTACTTTAATCTTCTTAAACAACTTCATCTCCAGCATTTGCCTGATTCGAAGTGTTTGACGTTGCAGGTATTTCTTTTCCTACTAGTTCTGATTGATGGGCCTCTTCACTACTGATCGATTTCGACAATTGTTCGTCCTTGCTCTTGCCCCATATTACTAAATATAATCCGATTGCTATGATTGCCCCTCCCAAAACCCTACATTCAACCGGCACCGGATTAATTAGAAAATTTCTTTTGCAATTATATATATATATATATATACTTCTTGAAGAAAAAGTCATAGATAATATCGTGATAATCCTTTATTATTTCAAAAAAAGGATAAAATAAATAAATACTTACATACCTTCCAAAGTTTAGCTGCTCGGATAAAATGAATGAACCCAAAATTGCGACGATAATCATATTTAAAGGATTAAATGCAGTTACAAAAACCGGTCCTTTTTCCTTCATTATCAATCCAGAGACATAATAGCCAACTCCAGAAGTGACCATTCCCTGTTTTCATAAAAAAAATTACTCTTCCTACTAAGTATGAATAAGGACGCATACTAGAGAATGCTCAGGCTTACACTATAAACGTAAGATAACAATTTAGTATCCCACTGGATGGCCCAAATTGAAGTATTGCCCCTTTCAGCCACAAGGGTCAGAACAGCGCCTTGCAGCGCTCCGGACGAGCATATGAAACAAGTGAGTGATAATGCCGCAGGGTATGCCTTCAATGTAATTGCCTTTTTGTCACACATAAATAAGGATTATGTTAACCGTGGAGGAAAAACATTGTAGAATATCCATCTTAACATTGACAACTGAGGTTATTTAATTCTCTCTCAATTCAATTATTTGGCTATTTTGACTCGGCCCGGAATTTAGAAAAAAAATATTAAAATGTATATGGTATATTAATATCCATGCCATAAAATATATATGTGTGACTGAAAATTTGTTACTCCCTCTCGTTCAAATAAATGAAATTTTACTTCAATTCACACTTATTAAGGAAAAGAAACTAGGAAATAAATTGTTCTTTCATTTCTATTTTTTACTTTTTTAGATAATATCAAACTACTCTTGAAATTTTAGTAACATTAAAATAAAATCAATTAAGTCTCTTGAACTCATAACCTAAAAAGTATAAATGAAGGTAAAACTTGAAGAAATTTCTAACATGATTTTTGAAGAATGAACAATTCACTTATTTTCGACGTTGAAAAATAACTCAAAAATTTCACTTATTTTAAATTAGAGGTTGTATTAAATTGTTTTTAAATTTAGAAAGGTACATCATTCTTTGACTAGGAATCATAAGTAAATGATTGATTAAGTTATACATAATCAAATTAATTACTATATTATAACTTGTACGTACACATGTATTGTTTAGGTTATTGTATCAAGATTATTACGAAAATTTACCTATTATTGTAACCTTAACCCGACAGTATAAGAAAAATATAATGAGATTGTAAATACCATAAACTGAAAAGAGCAAAAAAGTTAAAAAGATCTTTTAGTTGAAATAATTTAGTGTATGCGAGGTACCTGAAGGTTGTAAAAGCCGGCCCAACAGATGCAACCTGCGGCGATGAAGAGGGCACCTTTAATGGGTTGTAGCTCGTGAGTAGAAGCACTACTAGTAGAAGTAGAAGATGGAATATTGACGTGGTGTCTTGTCCAAGGCAATCCAATTGTAGGTCCTCCAATCAGTGTCATAATCATGGCACCGCCAAATGTCGCTGTTGTTCCCACTATTTTGGCCTGGCTTGCTATTCTCTTAATGTTCACCCTCTCAAGCCTACATGTTCTCATTTCGTTTTTTTTATGGTAAAAAAAAGGAATATTGTACGGCTCAAAAATACCACGGACTCTTTTGGTACACGACACCCTTATTGGTTTTATTGTTTTTCAAGATCCAATACTAGTTCAGTTAATAAATTTATAGAGTGTGGTCATCTATTTATCTTTGTCCTTTAAAAACATTTAATATGAACGTGCATGTCAATAAATAAGTTTCTAAAAAGATGGACAGTTACAAACCTTAATATCCAAGCCAACAAAAAGGTGAGGGCTGGAAGCACATTACACATTGCGGTTGCAAAAGTTGCAGTAGTGTATCTCAATCCTGTGTAATACAAGTTCTGATCGATGACAGGCCTGCAAAAAAGACAGCTTTTGTTTTCAGTGAAATATCAGACCACCTGGTATATTATAAAAAATTTGCTAAAGTATTGTCTGATATGTATACTCCACTAAGCCCAGCAGCATAATCTTCATGAAAATGGATAGAGTCATTCTTGGCCTTATTTTCCTGTTTGTGAAATAGTCAGAGAGAAACGTTATTAGTGTTTAACCCAGTTAATAACTCCATCTAAGCAAAAAGAGTGTTGCAGTGCATGAATATACTGACTGTACCTTTTAATTTGTATGGTTTTGACTTGACACAGAGTTTTAAGAAAGTAAAAACTTTTGAATCTTGTGATTTTAAATTAAAGATAAATAAAATATACCATAATGCCTTTTAATTTATGTTCTTAAATATGTTAGGTGAATTAAAGAGTCGCGAAAAAAAAAAAAAAAAACTAAAACATGGGGAATTGACCTCTCCAAAAGCAAGGCAAAAGGAGTGAAGACAATAGTGGCAAAGGCATTTCTGTAGACAGCAAAGGTGAAATGGCTCATGCCATGATTTAAAGCAAACTTAGCTATTATGGCTGATCCTGCATATCCAAACTGCAACAACATCGCTGCCAAATATGGTTGTCCTTCCTTCACAAACTTTAATAACCATGACATGCTTCTTTTTCTATATACTAACTACTCCGCTCACTAGTTTTCGCTTCTTTCTTTAATTGGTTCTGTACTTCCATCTCAAACCCTGTCTTGCGGTGCTATATATAGGCGACACACAAAGCTATCTTAGCACGTCTCCACATCTAAACTCTATGGATTCCACTATCGCCCGTCTTATAATGGAATCATTCAATCAAACACTTCTGTTCTTCTCCATAATGACTAACTAATTTTTAAAAAATTTCTCATTATTATATATTAAACTGAGAATTCATCTTTCTCGAACAATTAATTAAATATCTCCCTTTCAATACGTTTGACTACTTTTAACTTAGCACGTAGATTAAGAAAGTACAAGAATTTCGTGGTCTTACACTAAAGATATATAGTATGTAGCAAATGTGAAATTCAGGGGGGTTGAATTGAAATCTTTTTCTGAGTCGACTGATCGGCTCCGTCACAACTCACCAGCAAGTTTGTATACTTAATAAAACAAAATTAAACTGAAAGCATAAACTGAAATGTGATGAAGAATACAAAATTTTATACCGGTTCAGATCACCGGTGTGCTGCCTATTTCAATCAGCTTAGGTTGAAAGGGTTTCCTTTAGGTCATGACGTTAAGAATAAGTTAAAGTGTGATTGAACAAGTTCTGAATCTCAATATGTAGTTATCCAAATCTTGTGTCACAACCTCGACTTGTATATCTAAGGGAGTGACTCAATATTTTTCTTTTTGTAACTATTGTAAACTGAGAGAATTACAAAGCTCTATGAAGACTAAAAGATGAGATGGAGTGATAGTTTCCTGTGAAGTTGCGAGATGATTCTTCTGTCTCCAATGCCTTTATATAGTCTTCTTCTTCTGTTGCTTCTTTGCTCTAAAAGGAAAACCTAACGGATTTTCCATCAATCAAGAATTTGTATGGATTCCTTGATTGAACACTCATATCTTTAGCGCGTCCATATCAAATTTGTCCGTGCGTGCGATATGCTTTTTCCTTTGCTGGATTGAAGTATCATATTCATACATGTCCATATAAGATATGCCCATGTAGAGAATATTATCCTTTTTCATATTTGGTCTTCATACAATATTGCATCGTACTGATTTTCTCCTTTGATTGTTCGCTGAAATCTATTCCTTGTGTGGGTATCTTTTGGTTCCATATTTGTGAGATCTTCCAAGGTCGCCTAGTTGTCTGAATTGATTCTTTCTATATTAATCCATGATCTCTATGTATTTCTTCCCATCACGAGAGCTTCCAAATTATTTGATCCTGCATGTTTATTGTGTTAGCTTGTCATTATCAAAATATTAGGTAATTATAGAATGCTAACAAAATATTTTTTAATCTTACGATTTTAAACATGTTATGCGAAAAGTTAGAAGTAAAGAGTTGAAAAAATTTAAAGAGATATAATTTTTTAAGTAAATTAATCCAGAAAGTAGGACAAGCAAATTGAAACGAAAGAACTAATTTATCGGTGAAGAAAAGGTTTCCAAACATTTCTAAGAGTTGTGCCATTAATCAAACTATGTTTACGCTATTGAATATTTTTAGGCTAACTATTTGGGAAATGAAACATAAGCAATTTAAATTTTAAGCGAAGTGGACACAATATTTTTTTTTTTTTAGGTAAGATAGATAATTAATGCCCAGGAGTGATTTAAACATAAAATATGATATAAGGCCTTGATGCTGACAGGGAAAGCATTAAATCAAACATGTCGTCTTAGTGGACACTCAGCTTGGAGCTTGAATTATTACAAAAATAATTACAGAAAAGTAGTGCACTGCTTAATGAGTTTTACTTATGTGGAAGAAGATAGGATTATAAAAATCCGAAGCTGTACAGTTATTGGAGGACTAATTGCCTGAGGTTTAGTTTAATATTTGTTGGCTATTCCTTTCCTCGCATGTATCTTCGCATGTGTGGAGAAAAAACTGCATTGAGGTTGAACGTTGCCTTCTTCGCAAAATTTATGGGAAAATATTTAAAGAACATCCTAAATTTGACATAGATTTTTTAGATGTCTCATAAAATTAGTAGTCTTAGAGCCTGTTTGGATTGACTTATTTCAAGTGTTTTTAACAAAAAATAGTTTAAAACGATTTTTTACTATTTGGATGAATTTAAAAAGAGCATGTAAACACTTGATTTAAGATAAAATGATAAAAATAAGTCAAAAACTACTATAATTTAGGATTTCTAGCTTATAACTTTTGGCTAATATAATAAATCACAACCCTAAATTCGCCTACTTTATCTGGTGACTATGGCCTTTAAGGCCGCTGGACAACCTCCATTAGCTATTCAGTAGCGCCAGATACACACAATACAACAACACGATTGATTCGACAACCATCAACATACACAGCCTCATTATAACTATCAACAAAATTGACAACAATAACCTCGTAGTCTCTTATGATAAAACCAATTACCTATATGTATGGTGAACAATGATAATATTGGAACAAAATGAGGCAAATCAGATATACTTCGCAAAAATCTTCCAACAAAAATCTCCAATATGCAGTGGTTGGAAGATTTTTGTATGACTGATCGGATATTAAGGAGCTACACAAGCTTATTAAAAAACCGTGCGAGCAAAAGGGGGACTACAATATAGAATTGTTATGCAACAGAAATATTTTCTTTCATGCAACTCTATCGGAAGATTATGTTAACCGGCCATCAAACCAGCATTTTGCATCACATATAAGAACTCGTCATCTCCAATGAGGATCCTAAAATGAGATCCATTTTTTCATCCCGATGGAGAAACAATTGTCATATCCTAAATCCTGATATCTTTTCCCTATCTACCGCCAAATTATTTTGATAAGAATGTTGTATTTTCGTTAGCATCAGTCATTGGGAAACCTTTGCAAGTTGAAAACTTGAAATGGCCACCTACAACCAAACCAGGGCAAGTTGTGCAAGGATCAGGGTTAAAGTCGACCTACTATGTTGTCACGATCCAAGTCATGGATCATGCGGGCACCTACCCAACTCTACCCTAGATAGGAGAACCCTTGCCCCCTAATTTTCAACACAACATAAAATATTGCTAAAACTTCAAGAATTAGTAAATAATAAACCTTTTATTTAAAACAAATGCTTATTATTAAGTACATTGCGAAATAAATAAAACAAACCTCCCAGAACCTAGTCTAATCAAGTACAAGAGCACTAAACAAATGAAGGATGATTCAAGATATATCATCCATTTCAGAGTAGACGACAGGTGCTGAAGAAAATCATCGTTGTACCTATAGAAACTCCAACTGACATGCAAAATAGCTATATCCTTAAAAGGAGATATAGTAACTGTAGTGCCAGTAAAACCACAAGTACCGGTAGGTATATCATCTAATAAGGATTAGAAACATATAACAATATATAGCAAAAAAAAAGAGATCATGACAAACATACATGCCTAATACCTGATCATACTTAACTTACTTCAACTTCCAACCTTATCGCCTTTTCATTATTAAGTACTATTAATTTAACCTCAACGCGTGACTAACTGACAATTTCTTGAATCAACCTAACACACATCGTGTATGCACTCATCTTTTTACAATAACTCTACACCCCTCTCTCTCTTTCACATAATATTATTTCGTGATAACCCTCGCTTCCTATTATACAACCATAAACTATTAGGATTCCAACAACCAAGATAGTTAATAACATCATAAAATTTCATGAAGGAACTACAATATACATAACATATATAACTATATACAAGGGAAAATGATATTTATACATAATGTAGGACGTACCTTATATTCACATTTGCTACAATGCACAATCACAACCATCAACAAAACTGATCCACTCAAGGAACTATATTATCTCTTCAAATAATTGGTTCAAACAAAAAAACATAATATATCACCAACATAACTCGCTCTACTCAAGGAACAGTTAAACTCTCCAAATCATGATATAAATACACAATAGGGTCAGCAAAGACCCTTAATTATGACATGTAGGGGATGAGCTCAGTCCATGTATTAGTACCAGTGTAGTACCATATCTAATTATCATTGTCTATGTGACACCCAATCCTAGATAATTAGTGCCTACCATCCTTATTCCAAACCAATTGTTATACTACCTTTATTTCAACCTCTCCACTTTTTCCTCCTTTAAATCCACCAACTTAATGATGATCTACCTTTATCGATTCATCTAACCACAACAAACAATATCATACACAAGTACAATCACAAATGAGATAAATCAACCATATCGGTAATTTTCTGACTTGTATTTAATAATTAAAAAGTTTATCTTCTAGGTAAGCAATGAATATCTACTAACACATGAAATCACAAGTATATTTGAAGGTCCATTCACTACTTAGTCAATGAGCATTATCAAACCTAATAATCAATAAAAAATATGTTTGAAGATCAATCAGTTAAGTATTTAATTTAGGAGTTCACATACTACCAAGATCAATATCTACTCTAATTCAGTGATCTATTTTAGTAATCAATCTAACCCTCTTTTATTCCTATCAAAACTAATAAATTTAGTTACAAAAAAGTAACCCTTACACTCAAGTCTTAACTAAGTTCATGGCACGATTTCATTAGTTGATTATTCAATTACTCGACTATATTTAATTTATAATTCTAGCTTGAGTTATACATCTGTTCACATTTTACTTCTAACACTTAATCAAACTTAACTGTAGGTTCTTAAGTAAATGATGGGTTCCCACCTTGTTCTAATTTTGTTCCTTCTACTTACATTTTAATGATTAACAAACTCTATTTATGTTTGCTTATTATTCATGTTTCAATATTGCCTTGACCTGATGAAAGCATCAGTTTAAATTATATTTAGATAGTTTTATAATATTTATTTGAATTTTTAAAGAGATAAAATGAAAGAGTAAAAGTTCATTCAAAATTCTTCAACCATGAATTTCTATTTTTAAGCTAATGAAATCTTTTTTAATTAAAGAATAATATATTTTTAAATTCAAATATTTTAAATTTTTTAATACATTATTATTACAACATTATTAAGTTATGTTCTAAAAATTGCCACGTGGCTATTTTAATAGCTTGACACGTGTCATCTTGTCTTGATATTATTTTGCTTTTATATATATATAGATATCTACTCATATTTACAAATAATTAAGAAATAAAATTAAAACACAACAGAAGAGAAGTATTTTACAACTATATAGCAGTGTGAGTGAACACCTCATGATTATATTCATGTGGTGCTTCATGGAATTCTGAGTGAAGGTGAGGGTATTGAGGTATGTTTCATTTTTGGGTGCTTCAAGTTGTTGTATTTAAATGCTTTAAGCATGTGTACATTTTGGGTCTTGGACAAAAAAACTAGCCTAAGTGGTCATCTATTTATCTTTGTCCTTTAAAAACATTTAATATGAACGTGCATGTCAATAAATAAGTTTCTAAAAAGATGGGCAGTTACAAACCTTAATATCCAAGCCAACAAAAAGGTGAGGGCTGGAAGCACATTACACATTGTGGTTGCAAAAGTTGCAGTAGTGTATCTCAATCCTGTGTAATACAAGTTCTGGTCAATGACAGGCCTGCAAAAAAGACAGCTTTTGTTTTCAGTGAAATATCAGACCATCTGGTATATTATAAAAAATGTGCTAAAGTATTGTCTGATATGTATACTCCACTAAGCCCAGCAGCATAATCTTCATGAAAATGGATAGAGTCATTCTTGGCCTTATTTTCCTGTTTGTTAAATAGTCAGAGAGAAACGTTATTAGTTTTTAACCAAGTTAATAACTCCATCTAAGCAAAAAAGAGTGTTGCAGTGCATAAATATACTGAATGTACCTTTTAATTTGTATGATTTTGACTTGACACAGAGTTTTAAGAAAGTAAAAACTTTTGAATCTTGTGATTTTAAATTAAAGATAAATAAAATATACCATACTACCTTTTAATTTATGTTCTTAAATATGATAGGTGAATTAAAGAGTCGTAAAAAAAAAAAAACTAAAACATGGGGAATTGACCTCTCCAAGAGCAAGGCAAAAGGAGCGAAGACAATAGTGGCGAAGGCATTTCTGTAGACAGCAAAGGTGAAATGGCTCATGCCATGATTTAAAGCAAACTTAGCTATTATGGATGATCCTGCATATCCAAACTGCAACAACGTCGCTGCCAAATATGGTTGTCCTTCCTTCACAAACTTTAATAACCATGACCTGCTTCTTTTTCTATATACTAACTACTCCGCTCACTAGTTTTTGCTTCTTTCTTTAATTGGTTCTGTACTTCCATCTCAAACCCTGTCTTGTGGTGCTATGTATAGGCGACACACAAAGCTATCTTAGCACGTCTCCACATCTAAACTCTATGGATTCCACTATCGCCCGTCTTATAATGGAATCATTCAATCAAACACTTCTGTTCTTCTCCATAATGACTAACTAATTTTTAAAAAATTTCTCATTATTATATATTAAATTGATAATTCATCTTTCTCGAATAATTAATTAAATATCTCCCTTTCAATACGTTTCACTACTTTTAACTTTGCACGTAGATTAAGAAAGTACAAGAATTTTGTGGTCTTACACTAAAGATATATAGAATGTAGAAAACGTGAAATTTGGGGGGGTGAGGGGAGGGTTGAATTGAATTTTTTTTTTGAGTCGTCTGATCGGATCCGTCACGACTCACCAGCAAGTTTGTATACTTAATAAAACAAAATTAAACTGAAAGCATAAACTGAAATGTGATGAAGAATACAAAATTTTATACTGGTTCGGATCACCGGTGTGGTGCCTATTTCAATCACCTTAGGTTGCAAGGGTTTCCTTTAGGTCATGACGTTAAGAATGAGTCAAAGTGTGATTGAACAAGTTCTGAATCTCAATATGTAGTTATCCAGATCTAGTGACAGCCTTGACTGGTATAACTAATAGACAGACTCAATCTTTTTCTTTTTGGAATGATTGTAAAATGAGAAAATTACAAAGCTTTATGAAGACTTAAAGATGAGACAGAGTGATAGTTTCCCGTGAAGTTGCGCGATGATTCTTCTTTCTCCAATGCCTTTATATAGTCTTATTCTTCTGTTGCTTCTTTTCTCTAAAAGGAAAATCCAGGGGATTTCTTTTGATTCAAGGATTGGTATGGATTCCTTAATTGAGTATCCATATCTTTAGCGCGTCCATATCATATATTTCCTCTTGTGAGATATGTTTTTTCCTTTGCTAGATTTGTTGGGAATTGAAGAATGAAAGAGCAATGTATAATAGAAAGAATATAGTTGCAGAGAACTTCACACCTATTTTTCATTCATTCAACGAATAAATGTTACATAGGACTATTTAAATAAAAATTAGAAAATCTCAACTACTTACTGAAAAACATACCTACTAACTTAATGACTAATTATCCACTAACCTAAATATTAGCAACTAATAAAGGTTTGCAATGACTAAAATAGGACTCCAAACAAAAAAGTTACTCTGCCAACTAAATAGGAAGCACTAACAACATTTGAATCAATCTTTAACACTCCCCCTTGAGTCAAAATAACAAACTCTAAGTTTCTGTCGTAAATGATCATGCTTGGCTTGTGGGAGTGCCTTGGTAAGGACATCTGTAATTTGATCCCTTGTATCGCAGAACTTCAAATCTATATCACCTTTTGTTGTCAGGTCATGAATGAAATGATGACAGACGTCAATATGCTTTGTTCTGCTGTGAAAAGACGGATTCCTTGTAATTGAAATTGTTGCCTTGTTATCCCAAAATATTTTTGTTGCATCCTTCTATCTATAGAGAGAATCAACCAACAATCTTCTTAACCATATGCCCTGACATGCTACTGAAGTTAGAGTAACATACTTTGCTTATGATGATGATAATGCAATCATATCTTATTTCTTTGAACTACAAAAAATCACTCCAGATCCTACACTGAAAATATTTTTTGAAGTACTCTTTCTGTTATCTATATTTCCTGCCCAATCACTATCACTGTACCCTATCTAGCTGAAATCTGCAACTTTTGTGTACAAAATACCGAAGTCAACAGTCCCAGCAATATAACACAAAACTCTTTTGGCAGCATCAAGATATTGCTTGGTAGGACCATACTCACAGAAAATATGATATCAAGATGAGTATGTGTTAGATAGTTCAAACCTCCAATCAAGCTTCTGTAGTGACTAGGATCATTAAGATCTTTGCCATCTTCAAGATGAAAATTTTCATTTGCATTCATTGGTGAGGCAACAACTTTACAATTATGCATACCAAACTTGAACAAGAGGTCTTTTGCATACTTCTTTTGAGAAATAAAAATCCCATTTTCCACCTATTTCACTTGAAGATAAAAAAAGTATTGCAAAATACCTAATTGTGACATAATTTCAAACTCCTTCATCATGCAAGATTCAAATTCAGAAACTATCATTTTACATGATCCCATATAAATCATGTCATCCATATAGAGATAAAATACCCAAAATATCACTCGTGCTTTGTTTTTGTAGTTGCAACGTAGGTTCATTCTTACTCCTTTCAAATTCATACCTCAGGAAGTACGAGTCAATTTTGTTGTACTATACCCTCGACACTTATTTTAGCCTGTAAAATGCCTTCTTGAGTTTGTAAAGTTCTCTCTCATTAACACTAATAACAAAACCCTCAAGTTGGGAAACATAAAATTCCTCTTCTAAATCCCCACATAAGAATGTAGATTAAATATCAAATTTATAAATGGGTCAGCTTAATTTAGCAGCCAAAGATAAGAGTATTCTAACCGTTTCAAAATGAGAAATAGGTAAACATGTTTTATCGTAATCAATACCTTGGTGTTGTGCATATCCCAAAGCTACGATCTTGAATTTATATCTCTGTATACTCCCATCTGCATGACGCTTGATTTTGAACACCCATTTTAGTCTAATGGGTTCCTTTCCATTTGGTAGACTCATTAACTCCTATGTTTGGTTCTACTCAATTGCTAACATCTCTTCTATCATTGCATTTTCCACACTTAACTCTCTGCAGCTTCTTTAAAACAAATGGGTTCTGCACCATATAAAGCAAAAGAATAATTCTCATAGATCTCCCTCAACGATATAAATTTTATTGGTGGAGTTTCGCTGGAAAAGTCTGTTGAAGAGGAACTACTGCAAATTCTTTAGGTCATTAAGTCTTGATTACTTTCTGGAGTATAGGTGCTTGATTAGGGATTAGAAAGGCTGCTACTTGTTGGAGAAGAACATGATGGGCTCCCTGGAATGGAAACTGTTGCAGGTTCTTGGTAAAAAATTTCATCAGTAGGCGACAATTTAATATTTGAACTAACATTCCCAGAATCAAAGTTCTAGATAGCATCTTCATTAAACATAACATTTATAATGATCATAATTTTTCCACTCACTGGATTAGATATATTATAATCTTTAGATTGTGTGCTATATCCAACAAAGATACACTTTTTTGTTTTTTCATCAAGCTTTTGCCTAGCCAGTGAATTCACTAATGTATACGCTGTAAGTGGCTTACCTTAGGCTTGTTACCTCTCTATAATTCATATGGTGTTTGATTAAGATCAAATTTGTTGGGTGAAATGTTCACTATGTAGACAGCAGTAGAAACAGTTTCATCCAAAAAATACTTTGGTATACCACTAGCTTGCATCATACTTCTACCAATTTCAACATTCGTCCGGTTCTTTTATTTGGCTACACCATTCTGTTCCTGTGTATATGGTGTTGTGAACTCTCTGTGAATGCCATTTTCCTTAAAAAAAGTGTTGAATTCATTTAAAATAAATTCACCACCTCTATCTGTTTGAAGAGTCTTGATTCTATTATAACTTTGCCTCATAACAAAAGACTTATATTTCTTAAAATTTTCAAATGTTTTAGATTTGGATTTCAAGAAATATACCCAAACCATTCGACTATAATCGTACATAAAGAGTATAAAATATCGACTTCCACCTATGGACTCAACAGTCATAGGACCACATAGGTCATCATGCACTAGTTCAAGACAAACGAAAGCTCTCCAAGACTTGCCTACAGGAAATGGATTTCTATTTTGTTACCCATACACACATTCTTCATAGTATTCAAGAGCATCAATTCTAGGCAAACCAAGAACAATATTTCTAAGACCTAATAATTAAAACCCCTTTACATTCAAATGACCATACCACAAATGCCATAAATTAGCTTCGGTACTACTTTTAGTAACTAATGCAAAACTTTTAACATTAGAAAAATCAAGAGGAAGCATTTTGTTTTGAGTTATTTGAATGTCAACAATTTTGTATCCTGTTTTTTTTAATCTTGAATTCTACAAGAATTGTCATAAAAAAATAAAGTATCCACAAGTTATCAGTTGCCCAACACTCAACAAGTTATGGGCCAGACAAGGAATATACTGCAAATCATGTAGAAGTTTTACATTATCATGAGATTTTTTTAGAGAAATTGTACCTTTTCCTTCGACTTTCATTGCCTTTTCATTTCCAAGACGAACTTCTTACTTCTCCAATTCTTCAAGTTCTTTGAACAACGACATTCTGCTAGACATGTGGTTGGAGAAATTACTATCAATGATCCAAACATTATCTAAACCATCATTTACTAAGAAGTGAGCAATGAACAGATTACCCTCCTCTTGTTGTTTCTCTATGAAATTTGCATGTTATTGTTCATCCTTCTGTTTAATCCAGAAATTAACTTCATTGTGCACCATTTCTCTACAATAGCGACACTAAATATTTTTCTTGAACTGTTGGTGCTCACCTCTAAATCGAGCTCATCCCCTGTCACTACCTCGACCACGAAAACTACCTCTTCCTCTGCATTCTCTTGTATTTGAGACTTTTGATTTTCCTTTTAAAGAAAACTCCCCCTTGATCTAAAATGCCTTCAATTCACTCTTTTCTTGAGACGCATTTAATCTATCCTCACAAACTTGTAAGGAACTCATCAACTCATCAAAACAATAATTAGATAAATTATAGAACTCCTCAATGGAAGCTACGACATGCTCAAATCTTTTATTAAGTCTTCTCAAAACTTTAGAAACTACAGTTTCATCAGTAATTTTTTCACAATATGCCTTCTTATGATTAACAATTTCACTAACCCTAGATAAGTAGTCTTGCACAGATTCACTACTTTTCATGAATGAATTTTAGAAATCACGTCGGAGTGACCGGAGTTTGATAGTCATTACCTTTGTCGAGCCGTGGAATTCTTTCTACATAATATCCCATGCCTACATTGAGGTTTCTTCAGTAGCAATTCTAGAAAAAAACTGAGACATGCATCACTTACTGGATATAGAACAAAGCCTTAGGGTCCTTCTTTTTGTTCTCCTGCAACCTTTGTGCTTCATTTTCCTCAGCATAACCATTCTCCACCAAATCCCACAATTCTTGAGACTTGAACAATATCTTCATATTTATGCTCCAAAATTCATATTTATCTCCATTAATGATAGAAATTAGTTATTAGGATGTGGAAGATGTGCCATTGGTAGACATTTTTTGCCCTTAATTTTGATTTTCTTCTTCCTCTTGCCTTACCTCTCAGTTTGACCTAACCTGGAAAGAGAGAAAAAATTAAGAAAAGGCTACTGAGTTTTATTAGGTTTCACTCTCTCTTAGCTATAATACCATAAACTGTTGAAATTAAAGAAAGAAAGAGAAATGTATAATAGAAAGAATATAACTGCAGAGAACCTGACAGAACCCTTGCCCCCTAATTTTCAATGCAACAAAAAATATTGCTAAAACTTTAAGAATTAGTAAATAATAAACCTTTTATTTAAAATAAATGCTTATTATAAAGTACATTGCGAAATAAATAAAACAAACCTCCCATAACCTAGTCTAATCAAGTACAAGAGCACTAAACAAATGAAGGATGATTTAAGATATATTATCCATTTCAGAGTAGACGACAGGTGCTGAAAAAAATCATCGTTGTACCTATAGAAACTCCAACTGACATGCAAAATAGCTATATCCTTAAAAGGAGATATAGTAACTGTAGTGCCAGTAAAACCACAAGTACCGGTAGGTATATTATCTAATAAGGATTAGAAACATATAACAATATATAGCAAACAAAAAGAGATCATGACAAGCATACATGCCTAATACCTGATCATACTTAACTTACTTCAACTTCCAACCTTATCGCCTTTTCATTATTAAGTACTATTAATTTAACCTCAACGCGTGACTAACTGACACAATTTCTTGAATCAACCTAACACACATCGTGTATGCACTCATCTTTTTACAATAACTCTACACCCCTCTCTCTCTTTCACATAATCTTATTTCGTGATAACCCTCGCTTTCTATTATACAACCATAAACTATTAAGATTCCAACAACCAAGATAGTTAATAACATCATAAAATTTAATGAAGGAACTACAATATACATAACATATATAACTATATACAAGGGAAAATGATATTTATACATAATGTAGGACGTACCTTATATTCACATTTGCAACAATGCACAATCACAACCATCAACAAAAATGATCCACTCAAGGAACTATATTATCTCTTCAAATAATTGGTTCAAACAAAAAAACCATAATATATCACCAACATAACTCGCTCTACTCAAGGAACAGTTAAACTCTCCAAATCATGATATAAATACACAATAGGGTCAGTAAAGACCCTTAATTATGATATGTAGGGGATAAGCTCAGTCCATGTATTAGTAATAGTGTGGTACCATATCTAAATATCATTGTCTATGTGACTCCCAATCCTAGATAACTAGTGCCTACCATCCTTATTCCAAACCAATTGTTATACTACCTTTATTTCAACCTCTCCACTTTTTCCTCCTTTAAATCCACCAACTTAATGATGATCTACCTTTATCGATTCATCTAACCACAACAAACAATATCATACACAAGTACAATCACAAAATGAGATAAATCAACCATATCGTTAATTTTCTGACTTGTATTTAATAATTAAAAAGTTTATCTTCTAGGTACTAACACATGAAATCACAAGTATATTTGAAGGTCAATTCACTACTTATTCAATGAGCATTATCAAACCCAATAATCAATAAAAAATATGTTTGAAGATCAATCAATCAAGTATTCAATTTAGGAGTTCACATACTACCAAGATCAATATCTACTCTAATTCAGTGATCTATTTTAGTAGTCAATCTAACCCTCTTTTATTCCTGTCAAAACTAATAAATTTAGTTACAAAAAAGTACCCCCTACACTCAAGTCTTAACTAAGTTCATGGCACGATTTCATTAGTTGATTATTCAATTACTCGACTATATTTAATTTATAATTCTAGCTTGAGTTATACATCTGTTTGCATTTTACTTCTAACAATTAATCAAACTTAACTGTAGGTTCTTAAGTAAATGATGGGTTCCCACCTTGTTCTAATTTTGTTCCTTCTACTTACATTTTAATGATTAACAAACTCTATCTCTGAAACTTGATCCTTGTATGTTTGCTTATTATTCATGTTTCAATATTTCCTTGACCTGATGAAAGCACTAGTTATGACAACTGGTTTCTAGTGTGTAGTCTTGCAACTATCTGTATTTTGTCTTATATGTCTGTTGTCTCGTACTTTTCTTGACAAGTATGTTAGTGGAATAAATTTCTGGTGGTCCTTCTATGAAATCCAATGAGGGAAGCTTCTCTCCAAATGTTCAAGATATATATACATCATCCATCAAGAGAGAAGGAAAGATTTTGCACAAAATTAAAAGAAATTTTATCAAGCAAAAGTTTCACGTAATATTACAAGACACAATATTTTAGAAACTCTTTTTCTCATAGTGGTATATTGTAATACCATGAATTTCGAAGCTCTAGACCCCTTAAAATATAGGACACTAAATTAGCTTTTCAAATGTTTCAAGTCTCTTCTTAATCCGAGGTCATGAAAAAAAGTTGCAGAAAATTTCCCCTAAGGGCCTGACACACTGTCGTGACAATGACTCAGGTAATGAGTCGTTACCACACATGACTAGTCTTCATGAGTGAGTCATAGTCACTCCTATGAAGGACCTAATTTATGAGCCTAGTGACTATAACTTGGCCTTATTTTTGTAATCGTGACTACGAGTTGTAAGGAGGGACCCGTGGTAACAAAAGTGTCCCACCAGGAACCTAGTCCTTTGGTTACGAGTCCAGTATGCGACTAGTAGTCAGGACTTACAAGTCGTAATATGTACTTATAGCCTGAATAGTGAATGAACCAAGACTTTAGACCATAATTCTACCTAACGACTCGTAATCAATCATAACGAGTCCAAGAAGTAATTAAGGTTATTCAATTCAAGCCCAATTCCAAAAAGTTCATCCAAGATTTTACATTTAGGTTTGTGGAATTTCATCAATGGGTTACCTCCACCCATTGTGCCCTAAGAATTCCCTAAATTTACTAATGTAAATTATTTTTCTCTTTTTATGACTTTTCATGTCAATTTTATCAACTCTTTCTCAATTATTTTTGGTATGTGTCCTGAAAATATATTCCCTAATGAGAATTGTATTTCTGTATGTTTGATAATGCAAATGTCTATATCA
Source organism: Capsicum pubescens (assembly GCA_030864215.1). Classification (NCBI taxonomy): domain Eukaryota; kingdom Viridiplantae; phylum Streptophyta; class Magnoliopsida; order Solanales; family Solanaceae; genus Capsicum; species Capsicum pubescens. The sequence continues at coordinate 280,068,961 of CM061543.1, read as the reverse complement.
TGATCAGTTAATGAAATATTAAATGTTATTCATGATTTATTTTGTACCATAGCCAGTTCTATAATTACCATGATCAGTTAGTTTGCATTAGTCTATGCTGGTGGGTTATGAACACCCGATACCAAGGTTTTGAACATGCATTGATTTACAAGTTCATGATTCCTTCAATTACGTATATATTATTATTTTCAGAACCTCATGACTTGAGCATATCAATTATCAGTTTATGTTTAAAATATTCTTCAGAGTCATTCAGTTGGGAGTAATACTTAGCACCGAGTGAATGCAGGGATGGCCCCATCAGTTAGGCTGAGTCGTTAGTAGCAGTCCCTAAGTTCTAGAACTATATTGCCAATGTTGGTTATGAGGGGTGAACGGGAATTTTAGGCTTTACACCTTCTTAGGGGTCACCCATCAGTTTAGACTCGATACCCTAGTGCTTCAGGACATCAGATTAGTGTATCTATACAGCCAGTGTCGGTACCCTTAGCAAGGTATTGATACCCTTCCAATTGGGGTTACAGGTTGGACCTCAATTAGCTCAGATTAGGCCATGTCGGTTGTAGTTATCTCCCGCTGTCCTCAGTACGATATTTATGTTATAATTAGTTTAGGTTTGTATGACCAAGTTCCTATATACCAATTATTCAGATTATTTCAGTACATGTTTATACTTTGTATTGTATTTATTTTACATGTTCGTGTATTCATGCTCAGTACATTTATATATATTAGCTATTTCCCATCTCACATACCAGTACATTCAAAGTACTGATCGCATATTTTCTCTTGTGCTATGTTATCTTATAACATAAGTTTGGATGTTCATTTCCAAGTTCGCATGTAGTCCATCCCTGTATCACTCAACTACAACATTGATAAATCCTCATTAGTTGAGGACTAGTTACATTGTTTATCATGCTTTCATGTATTTCAATTCATGGTATTTCAGTAGTCAAAGTTAGTTGGGGAATTGTCCCAATAACTCACCATGTTTAGAGTCTTTCAAAAAGTCAGACGGTTAGTTATATTTATCAGTGATGTATTTCAGACCCCATTGTTATTGATTTTATTATTCATATGTTTCACTAAATAAATTCTTCACCGTATTTTATTATATTTCTTTCAGTATTTATAGCTTGTGCCAGTTTATGGGTACGCTTGGGATCTCTTGTAACCTTATGCACCATGTTACGACTAGGGGCTAGTCTTGGGTTGTGACAAACTTTATATCAGAGCACAAGGTTTAAAGTGTCATAGGGTGTCTGAAAGCTGCATTAAATAGAGTTTTGTTTATTGGTGTAAAGTGCACTACACTTATGGATAAGAGGCTACAAAACAATTTAGGAAATTCTCTATTCTTTCAGTATTTATGTCGTTCAATGAAGCATGAGATCCTTCAAACTGCTTCTTCAAATTTGTTCTCTATCATTTACAAAAATGCCTCCAAGAAGGGCTAATAGAAGAAGAAACGGGGACCAACTTGCATCACTACCTATTCTTGAGGACCATCTGAATGAGCAAGTCTCTCACGGTGAATATAGGGTCGCTTTCACCACCTTAGCCTAATCTGTGACTACTTAGAACAATCAATAGGTTGTTTTCCTAGCCAATCCTGTGGTACGCACGGAAGTAGCCAAAATCTAGGATTTTACTCAGATGAATCCCCAGTGTTATCTCGATCTAAGTCTGAGGTGGATCAATAAGAGTTTTTAGATTATGCGCAGAAGGTGACTGATATTATGGATGTTACCCCAAGTGAGAGTGATGATTTAGCTATTTACCAATTGGAAGGGGTGACTCACACCTGGGTTAAGTAGTATAAGGAAGATAGAGGGTCCAATGCAGGGCCTGTGAAGTAGGATGAGTTTGCTACTTCTTTCTTAGATAGGTTCTTCCCAATCTAACCATGGGAGGCCAAGGTTCTAGTGTTCATTAATTTGAATAAAGGTAGAATAAGTGTGAAAGAGTATTCACTCAAGTTCACCCAGTTAGAAAGATACGCTCCGACTATGGTGGTTGATTCTAGGGCTAGGACGAGTAAGTTCATATCTAGTATTTTAGAAGATATTGTCAAGGAGTGTAGGACAACTATGCTTATTAAGGAGATGGACCTTTCTAGATTGATGATTCATGCTTAGAAGATTGAGGAGGAGAAGCTCAAAGAAAGAGAAAGGGAGAATAAAAGGTCTAGAACTGGTAGTTTTAACTTTTCTCAACAAAAGTCAAAAGGTAGTAATCATCCTCAATTCTACCAAAAATCCTCATTTTCATCCCCTTCTTCTGCTAGTATTCCAGTGTCTAAGTTTTTAAAGGACAATCGGTATAGAGCACTGGGCTCCAAATCTAGGGTAGCATAAATAGTGGTCACACAAGACCTGTTTGCAAAAGATGTGGTAAGAACTGCAAGGGTGAGTGTTTGGCTGGCAGTGATATGTGTTTTGGGTGTGGTAATTCAGGACATCGAATAAGGGAATGTCCTGTAGTTTCCCAATGAGAAAGAAATGATCGCTAGTAAGGTCCGACTAAATCTTCAGTAGTCCTAGATGGATGCCCCACTCAGTAGGGTGCCATCTCTAGTGCTACTAGTGGACATTGTTAGAATTGAAGTTATGCCCTTCAGACTCGATAGGAATAGAAAGGTTCTCCTGATGTGGTTACTGGTATGTTACAAGTCTTTCACCTTCATGTGTATGAATTGTTAGACCCCGGAGCCAGACTTTCTTTTGTGAATACCTATACAGTCATGAATTTTGATATCGGTCCCAAAATATTAGTAGAATCCTTCTCAGTTTCTACTCGAGTGGGTAGTTCCACTATAGCCAGTTAGGTAAATGGAAATTGCCCAGTCATAGTGTCCCAGAATGTTACCTCAGTAGAACTTACAGGGAAAATATGATATGCTAAGATAAGATAAGAAAGGCGTGTGTAAGGTTGTTAAATAATGTGCTTAAGAGACAAGAGATATGCTTGATAATAAAGTTGAATTGCCTAGTCGGTAGAATCCTAAGAGAAATTAGGAAAATGGGGGTATAAAAAGAGATTAAAAATAGGAAATCTCTTTAAAAAGGCCAAATAAGCGAAGAAAGAAAATGATGGGTTGGATTTGTTTTGTAAATGCTAAGCTAAAGGCTAAGAGAAGCAGGGGAAATGATTTGAAGGTGGGTAAAGTGGATAATTTGAAAATTTTGGGTAGATAGGGATGAGTGATTGTGTTAAAGGAGGTTATAGTCACTTGTCCATATATTCCTTCCCGCACCTTAAACTTTCATCTTGACCTACAAAACCTTGGCGATTCCAAGCTAGGTAATCCTACATTAGTGGTGAAAACCACAAAAGTCAAGCCCATTGTTCTACTTATTGTAATTGAATTTTTGTGAGAGAGTGAGTCTGAATTCTTTCATTATTTTTGCTCCTTTAAGCATTGAAATGTCTTGTGTGTATGGTGCTAACTCTTGCATATGAGCTATATCGATTCTTAGGGTTAGAGGGTGATGTCTTACTCCCAATTTGGGTTAATAGGCAAGGTAAGTTGAATTATGAAGGTTGAGATGATCTTTGAAGATTTTGTGTGACCTCTCGAGATGCTTTGTTGATTTGAAAGGTTTATTTGACAAAAACTTTCATCCTTGTTTCATAGATTTGTGCTTATTGAAAATTTTTGGTTTACTTGGTTCCATGATATGTTTGAGAAGTCTTTGTTAAGATTTGTTAGCCTATATCTTTCGTATATCTTTCTTTTGGGTGGTTTTGAGTTGTAAATACCTTATCTCATTGGATTTTTCTCGGTTGCTTGAGGAACAACAATAGTTTATGTTTGGAGGTTGATAAGTCATCAATTTGATGACTTGTTAGAACCTTTTAAGCTTAAATTATCATGCTTTTCCATGAATTTGGTGTTAATCTCATGTATAAAGCTCATTTGTGTAGGTAAAGGTTAATAATGAAGATGAGTGAGCCATTCAAGTCAATGGAAGGTCAAATATGAAAGAAAAAGTATAATAACCTGAATTTTGGTAATTTATGTGCATTAATTATTTTTGTGGTATTTGACTATTTTACCCCTCCTCCTAGTTGTTTGTGGTATTTATGGGTTGTGGTAATGATTGGCATGGTTCCCAATGCATTTCTGTGTGATTTGTGCAAAATTGTGGTTTTTAGTGGTTATAAAGGCTTTATAGTTGACTTCGATCAATATTTATTAATCTGTGCATCTGATGTCAAAATGACTTGCATCAATAGATGTGAGATGTCCATTTTAGGTTTGTAACATAGATGGTGCAATTTTATGACTTTTATATCTCATTTCAACCCTCAATTCAGAAAGTTGTGAATGACACGACCCGAACCAGTACCTGGCCGTGTCGGGTATCTCATGTCCAACCTGGACCGGAGAGCACCCCCAATACCCAAATCATTGACCACCATTCACCCCATGTCGGATGAAATTCCTTACATATAAATCAAGATAAAATAATATTAATTTGAAGACATGATAACAAGTCTATATTCAAAACCGAAATCCACAACCAATTAACCATCCAATACCAATCCCAATACCAATACCAATACCCATGCTAATACTAATACCGACACTGCCCATGACCATAGTAGACCAATAAACCCTGTAATAAAAACTAGAGAATATCTAATTGGGACATGCCCCCAACCATAGCAAAAACAAAGAAAAAAAGAAATAATAAGGACATGAAGAAATCCATTGCATGAAATGGGGTCTTCCGGAGTTTGGAAGCTCACCACTTCGGTCTGGCGCAAAAGATGTCCCCGAATCACCAAGTCACTAAGCAGGAGGAGTGGCAGTATGGCTGGTTCCTATATCGCATGGGGATAAAAAACCTGAAGACAGTTAGTGAGGTGAACACTATCATGTAACTCAAGAATAAAGACAAAGTTATGCTATTAATCCAAAACCAAATTTACCAACACAAATAACCATGTGTAATTACACATATACATATATATACCATGCCGGGATGGGGAACAAGGTTTAATAGGAATTTTAAAACCTTATCCTGGATTGTGTAGCTTTACCATGATAAGTCCATCCATGGTCTATACGGGTCCAGTATTACCTCTTGACTGGGCCCCAGTACGTGTAACCGCACGAACTAGAGATACCATAGATAGCCGGGGATTCTGGTGTACCTTTCTCCCTCCATGATACATATGTACGTGTATATACTTGGGTTATTCCCTTGTACCCCACAAGATCAAGGTCATCAAGACCACCCCTTATGTCTACAAACATGAGTTTTCAGCGTTAGTCCTTCAGACTCACACCTTCAAGGCTAGCTATCACAACCCCCATTATTTCCCAATAAAAGTATTTAACACATAACCAACCACCAATATAAGGAGTCAATTATTAAGGCATTATTAAGTGTATTGTCATACCTACTATTGCTTGTAAGCATTGTCATTAAGTCAAGACTTAGGGGATTCCCATGTATCCCGCAGACACCATTATTAAAATCTCTTAGGGGATTCCAGTGTACCCTACAAGGTTTTCATTGTAAATTCATTTGAGGGATTCCACTGCATCCCACAAGTTTTTCAAAACCATCCTTAACTATTTAACCATTTATTCCATGCAATAGTTTCAAGAAATAAGTCTAACCAAACACTTTGGGGATTCCATTATACCCCTAATTCAAATTCCCACCTTTCTCAAAACTAGAAACCTATTTTAAAATACAGGGTTAGGGTTATAACCACTTCAAAAGTCATAGATTTAGAGAAAATTACCATTCTTAAGTTCAACCACCATACCCATGCACCCAAATGTTCAAAACCGTATTTGAAACATAGAAAACTATAATTAAAACATGGAAAAACATTATTCAACAATAAGAATTCAAACCCCCAACCTTTATTCCAAAACTATAATAATACCATGAAAGCCATGCATTAAAACTTGTTATTTTAATAAAGTAACAATGAGGGAAGAGTAACATGCCTGAAATACCAAAAAAATTTGGAAGAGATAACACCTTTAGAACCCTAGATGATCACTTTCTTCGAAACCCTAGCCTTCGCTTAAACAGGGAGTTTGAGAGAGAATTTTGGGAGTGTTTTATTGGGAATGATGAGATGATATAGTCCCAAGGATGTTTTAAATCCATGGGGGTCCAAAAGGTTAAAATGGTAAATGTCCAAAGTTTCCCCAACCTAAAAGCTTAAAAAGTGTCGCATTTGGCTACGAGTCAACCATTGACTCATAACCACAACATACGACTCGTGACATCGAGTCATAACCAAGATAGTGACCAAGACCCCATACACTATCAACCTTTTGACTTACCCCCCAACTCGTGACCATACCATACGGCTTGTGAGGTCCAATCATATACAACACAAAACTCAAATGGGTCAGAAACTAGACTCTCTATGACTCCATCCAATGACTCATAACATATCCCTATGGCTTTCAGTGAGCCACTCATACTCAGAGCAGTGTCAAGCCACTAAGTTACTGATTTCGTTAAGGTTTGTCCTAATGACTTATCACCACTCTTAACGACTTGAATTCCTAAGTTCTAACCAAGGAATAATCCTAACCACTATCCACTAGATACCTTATAACTAGGGTCACCTGACTCATCAAGATACCATACGACTCATATGGTTAAGTCGTAACTAAGATAGTGAGCTCAAAGCTCTAGAAATTTAAAAGAGCCAAAAATCTGGGGTGTTTCAATTATCCTCCACTTCGATCATTCATCCTCGAATGATAGGACAAGGCATTGACTAGTACGATTTAACCCCAAATATCTCTACTCTTACCTTTAAGCCCGAAAATAGACTAACAAGGAATTCACAATATTCCTTTAATAAAGACAGAAAACAAGGATGTTAAGACATACCTAAAGCACGATATTTAAGAATAAGGAATAGGAATGGATACTTTGACTTCATCTTCTCTTCAACTTTCCATGTAGCCTATTCAACCTTGTGGTTACTTCATAGAACCTTTAATGATGGTACGACCATAGTCCGCAATCAATGAACTTGTCGATCCAAGATTTTAATCGAGATTTTCTCATAAGATAAGAAATCAAAAATACCAATGTCCTTGATAGGCACAATTAGTGATAGATCACCCACTTACTTCCTCAACATAGGGACATGAAACATAGGGTGAACGGAGCTCAAACTAGAGGTGAAATACAATTCATATGAAATATTACCAAACCTCTTCAAGACCATATAATGACAAACATATCGGGGACTGAGCTTCCCTTTCTTCCTAGATAACATTACCCCCTTCATGGGAGATACCCTCAAGAACACCGTATCTTTAACCTCAAATTCTAACTTCTTACACCTCAAATCTATATAGGACTTTTGGCGACTTTGGGAAGCTTTTAGTCTATCCCAAATCACCTTCACATTCTCCATGGCTTGGTGAACAAAATCCGAGTCAAATATCTTTACCTCATAGACCTCAAACCACCCAATAAAAGACCTACACCTCCTACCATACAAGGCTTCAAACGGAGCCATCCCAATTCTAGAGTGGTAGCTATTGTTATACGCGAACTCTATAAGAGGTAAATTTTAAACCCAATTATCACCATAGTCAATGAAGTAAGACCAAAGAATATCTTCTAATGTCTGAATAGTCCTTTTTTCTTGCCTATCTAACTGCGGGTGAAAATCCGTACTAAGACTCACTTTAGTCCCTATACCTCTCTAAAACTAATAACAAAAGTGTGATGAGAACTGAGCACCACAATCTGACATGATAGAAATATGTTCCCAATGCAACTTCTGAACTTCCTAAATAAATAGTTTGGCATTGTCCTCTATTGAGTAATTTGTCCTCACTGGTAAAAAGTGAGAAAAAATTGTTATCCTATCCACGATGACCCTAATCAAAACAAACTGATTTCGGGGCCAAGGAATACCGGTAACAAAATATATGTTATTCACTTACCACTTCCACATATGCAACTCAATTTCTTTATACAGCCCTCAAGGCTGCAAATGTTCAACCTTCACCTATTGACACACCATGCATTTAGCCACCAAACTAGCCATGTCTCACTTCATATTGTTCCAATAATAAATTTCATTAAGATTATTATATATCTCCGTCAAACCAGGATAAATGGTGTAACGCGACTCATGAGATTCGACCAAGATCCTTTCTCACAACCTATCCACGTCATGAATGCACAATCTCCCCTAGTATTGCAAGGTACCATCGCCACTAACCTCAAAGGCCATCACTTTCTACACACTTACGATCTAACACTTGCTTCTCTTTTACCTCAGCACCAAGAGATGACTTTGCCAACTCTTGAACAAATATACTACCATCTTTTGAGTCCAAGAGACAAACTCAAAGGTTAGAAAAATGGTGAATGTATTTCACTAATTCCCACTTATTCTCATCCACATGAGTTAGAATCCCCATGGATAACCTTCTAAGAGCATTAGCAACCATGTTAGCTTTACCTGGTTGGTAGTGAAGTTTCATGTCATAATCTTTGAGTAGCTTAAGCTACCTCCTTTGCCTAAGATTTAGCTCTTTCTGAGAGAACACATATTGCAAGCTCTTACGATCAGAAAATATATCCACATGCAATCCATACAAATAGTGATGCTAGATTTTCAGTGCAAACACCACGACAAATAATTCCAAGTCATGAGCCAGATAATTATTATCATGCACCTTTGATTGCCTAGAAACATAAGCTACCACCTTGTCATGCTACATAAAAATGTAACCAAGCCCTATGTAAGAAGCATCATAATAGACCACAAATCTGTTAGTGCCTTCAGAAAAATTCAAGACCGAAGCCGAAGTCAGCTTATCAAAACTACCCTCATAGCATCAGACAATAAGAAATTTATATTCTTCTAAGTCAACTTAGTCAATAGGGTAGCTATGAAATAGACCACAAATCGGTAAGTACCTTCAGACAAATTCAAGATCAAAGTCAAAGTCGGCTTATCCTTCATCTTCTCAAAACTACCCTCACAAGCATAGAACCAGAAGAACTTTATTTTATTTTGAGTAAACTTAGTCAATGGGGAAGCTCTGAAAGAGAAACTTTCCATAAATCTCTTGTAGTAATCGGCTAAACCCAGGAATCTCTAATGACAGTTGGAGTCGTGGGTTTAGGGTACTTCTTAACTATTGCAACCTTCTAATATCTAAACTTTGGAGGAATATAGGTTGTGAGATGGAAAGATGTGTACTTGAGCTAAAAAGGATCAAAAGTGAGAAAAGAAGTATAGTTGGAAGACCTGGAGCAGAAATAGGCCTCAGTTACTATGATCGTGGTCTGAGGGAGGCGATTGAGGCCATTCAAGAAGGTCAACAACCTCAATAATGTGGATCCACCAATGGTCATGGTAGCTGCGATCGCAGCAAATCCAGTGTGATCCAAGCAACACGAGATTAGGATTAGGGGAAATTTTATAATTTTCAGCAGCCGACTCAAATCCTTTAAAAGCTTAAAACCCTTTCCCATTTTGGGCACTAAAGAGACTAGCAATACTTTGAATTTGAAATTGAAACCCTAAATTAGTTAAGCCTTGGATTTTGGTAATTGTAAAGAATGGATGCCTTGAATAATCCCTTCGGTATATGTTTCTTTCTTTCTTTCTTTTCTTCATGAGTAGCTAAATCTTTTAGTCTTGTGATTATGTTAAACTAAGGTGAAATTAATTATGGGTTGTGATTTATTTTTGTATATGCTAGTTAGTTGTTAAATGGTTCTACTATTTCTTGATTAGATAGGTTGAGATTTGTGGGTGAAAACCTCAATACTCAAAATAGGTTTGTGGGTGAAAACCCCAAACTCTTGAAATCTCAAACCATCATTGAAATAAGGTTTTGGATAAACTTTTGGAACCCACATCATCCTTGATGGGATGTGGGAACCAAGGAAATTGTAGATAATTAATGGATTTAGTTTACTAAATCTCACTATCTTAGACATAAGATTGAGTATGATGTTGACTACATTTTGGGTATCTTCTTAGAAATCAGGATACCCAATTGAGATATTCGGTTAATATAGTTAAAACATGTATTAGGTATCCAAAAGGTTCAATAGGTTAAATTTTTGAGGTTTTGTTGGAAAGCTAGCCTCAAGGACCCTAGACCTAACCTACCCTATTGTTAACAACTAGCATATATACCAAATATACATATACCCATACCTAATTTTCCTTTATGAAGAGATAATCCCAATATTTTCTTTATATTGAAGTTAAATTACAATTATTGTGCAGTTGTGGAATTGAGTTACAATTGACACACAAACTCTCCCAAAACCAAAACCCCATATTTTAAATTATTTTTTTTACTTTATTTTCACTTCGGGTATTTTCTTAGTAAGTGTTAAGACCCATAAGACTAGAATTCTACTTTTCACACCTTATGGATTTGACTTAAAAAAATTAAGACATTGAAAATGACTATCCTCTACTAAATTGGACAGTGTAGGTGAGCGTTATAAAAATGGTGCCATTGCAGGGGAGTGAAATTTAGTTTTCACTTGTGCGGTGTTGATTCTTACTTAGGGAATACCCATAGTGGTGTATATTTATTTTGGTTGTTTTTTGTTTCCTTCTAGGTAATCTCCGTAGCATTAACGGAAACATGAGTTACAATGCTAGTCAAGCCGGGTCTTTTGACGTCCCTCTTGATGATAAGGGGAAACTCAATGAGATTGGTCATTTAAGTGCCATCCGTATCCCACCTATTCATGGGAACGGTGTCTTTCATGTCAAAAGTATCATGTTGCACATATTGCAAATGAAGGGACTCTTTGGGAGGGAAAGCCTATGAGGATCCCAACCTTCATTTTAAGAATTTTATAGAGGTGTGTGCACCCTTTGATATTGCACAAATAACCCCAGAGTCCATCCAACTTTGTATCTTTTTGTTTTCTCTAATGTGAGAGGTGGTATAATGGCTTTGATATCTTCCATCTAGGTCTATCACTTCATGGGATAAACTCACCACAACCTTCCTTGACCGGTATTTCCCACCGTAAAAAATGCTCTAATTGAGGGATGAGATCATCAACTTTAGTCAATTTAATGCAGAGACTTTGTATGAAGTGTGGGAAACATTCAATGAAAAACTAATGCAATGTCCAAACCATGAGGTCCCGGAGAATATGCTTCTCCAAATCTTCTATCGTGCTCTTGATCCGCTCAATAAAATCCTAGTATATAATGTGGTGAGGAGATCTCTTGTGAAGTTGCATTATCATATGGCAATGAATTTTCTTGAGGATGTTACCAAGTGTAACCAGGGATGGCATACTCGAGATGATGAGGTTTCTAAGTGGTCTCCCACTACATCCTTGGTTGACAAGTAACAAAGAAAATGAGATGAAGAAAGAGATGACAATATCGCTAAGATGATGACGCAATTAGAGATTTTGACAAAAGATGTGATGGGTACACCCACAAAGGTGGTAAATGTAGTGGCATCAAAAGCCTATGGGGATGATGAAGAGGCTAAAAATCTTGATGAAGAGATTCGGTACATAGATAACTATTTGTGGGGTCCCCGCCTCGCCTATCGAAGGCAAGGTGGGAATAAAGGTTGGACAGACTGTAAATGTGATCGTGATTAGAGGGATAGAGATCGCAAGTACGATCGATATATGCCCCCTCATGGCTGGGCGAAGAACAAAGATGGTAGCACTATTGACCCTGACAAATACAAAGTCAAAGATGTCTTGGCAAGGATTTTGATGAAAGTGGAAGGAACAGACAAAATGGTCTGTAAAATTAAAGGTGATTTCTTGCAACTTAGTGAAACCGTAGTGTCGTATACAACCTTCATTAAGAAATTGGAGACCCAAATCGAGCTAATTTCCACCAAATTGAATTCTATGCCAAAGGGTGGTCTTCCTAGTGACACTATTATGAACCTAAAAAATAAGGATCAAGTTTATCAATAGTCACTAGGAGTGGGAAGACCCTTGGTGATCACTTAAAAGAAGATTTGGATGAAAATATTCCTAAGGATAAGCCAAAAGGAGCACCACCGAAATCTCAAGAAGAAGAAAATGAAAAGAAACCAGTGGAAATTGATAAAGAGGCTGTGGGAATGAGAAACCACAAAGTGATGTGATGCCTACAATACAAGTCCCTCCCCGCTTCCCCAAGGACTTCAAAGAAAAAAAGAGGGTGATAAACTCAAGAAATTTATGGTCAAGCTTAGAAACCTCTCTCTCTAATATTCCAATGCTTAAATCAATCTAAGAGATCCAAGGATATGCTAAGATCATGAAGAAATTGATGTCAAAAAATAATCTCATTGAAGGTGGAACGATCAAAGTCACCCATGGTTGTAGTGCTATCATGAGTAGCAAAATTGCGGAAAAGAAAGAAGACCCTAGAGTTTTTACCATCCCTTGTATCATTAGAACTCATATTTTTGGGAAAGATCTATGCGACCTCGGTGAGAGTATAAACCTCATGTTTTTTGTCATTTACAAAAAAACTCGGATTGGACACCCTAACTCCAACATCTATGAGACTTTTAACTATGGATTAGTTTATCAAGAGGCCGGTCTAAATTTTGTTTGACCTTCTAGTCAATGTGGACAAATTTATACTTCTGGAAAACTTCATGGTTTTAGATTATGAAATGGACAAAGTGGTGCCCATCATTCTTGGTCGACCTTTATTAGCCACTAGACTAGCCATTGTTGACTTAGAGTTGGGAGAAATGAGATTTAGAGTTCATGACGATGAGGTCTTTTTTTTAGTATGCAAAACAAAGAAACAACCCATGGAACTTCAAGTAATATCAGTGATCGATGTTGAAATCGAAGGAGTTAATGAGGGGGCCATAGAGGACCCAACATGACAAAGAAGGAAGACATCATGCCATAACATAAACTAAGTCTCTATGTTGGAGACAACTCACAAATTCCAAAAAAGTGGCTCGTATCATTTATTTCTACTTTTGTAGTGTAGACTTTAGTTTTGGCAATTGAATAACCCATGCATTTGTGGAAATTTAGAGTACGTTGGATGAGATTAAAAAAGGGAAAGTGTGAAATTTTTGCACTATGAACTGAACAAGAGAAAATTTGCCCAAATGTGAAATGAGATAAATAGGGGAAAATAGGGGTGCAAAAATGCCCTCATTTACCGCGATAGAAAGCCCTTGTCCATGATCATGGTTACCCACGTGTCCATGATTGCATACACCTAACTGCGATCATGAAAACTTGACCGCGATCATGGACACTTCAGCTATATGACTATCTACCTCCCATATTTCCCTCACACTCCTTTTTTCAACTTTTTTTCTCTAATTGGACCCATTTTTGACCAAGTTTGTGAATGCTTCAATAGAATCACTGCATCCCCCTTTACATGACTTATTCAGTAGGTGCCTTGAATATATGTTTTGATTATTGAAAATAGGCCATTAGATGCATTTTGTAGAGAAGGCCTAAAATTATGATTTTCATTCTTAAATGTTTATTCAATTGTGCTTGTGTGGTGTTTCATTGCTAGAATATGGTGCGCACATAGGTGGGGAAGTCTTTTGTACCCAAATGTATGTCAAATTGATACAAATAAAAAGTACACACCAAGTTCTCGATATATTTCCCAAATGAGTGTTCATTAATGGGTCTTGCATCGTAAGGGCTTAATCGAGTACCTCGTAGTCTTGTTCAAGGGTTCTAATGAGAATTCCTGTTGTGGAACATGCTTTTGGTTTCATAATTTGAATTTTTGGACATTAAAAATTGGGGTTGAAATTGGTATCGAATACCTTGATCGCGGTCATCAGGATCGCAATTGCAGTGACGCGATCACGGTAACCAAGACTAATTTTTTTGCCTATACCAAAATTTCTGCACTTTTAATTTTTGTCCAAATACCACGAAGTAATCATACAATGAGCTTTACTGGACAACATAGAATAGCTTGTGCAATAATAAACCAATGATTGATGAGGTTGTGTCATTTGTTATTTTTCAGGATAATCTCATTGAGAAATACGACCACATCTAATTCATGGAACCCAAATACCATAATCACTACTTTGGTGATCTTTCAAGGAAAAAGCTACTCCGAGAGAGTGGAATATTCTTAGAGAATATATCGGAAAAGATTTTTGCATTTCATGACAAGATTGTGGCCACAGGGTGGCGGTGTTTCGACCCGGATCTTTTTAGGCTGATTTGCAAGGGGTCCATAAATTCTACACAAATCTTAGCATAGTGTCTTTCTTGGATCCATCCTACATGACTATCAAGTTCTGGGGGAAAATGATGGACTTAGGCGCAGAGCAAATCAACGACATCTATGGGATCCCTAATGAATACATGGGTAAGTTTGAAGAAAAAGGGTGCAAATCGAGGAGTTGGTTGGCTGAAAGACTTTGCCCGAAAAAGGAAGTTTCATGGGCAGAAACTAAGAGTAACATCCACAAAAATGACTTCATTGCCGAGGCTCGGCTTTGGTTGAACATAATATACAGTCGAGTGTCCCCTTGTACCCATATGACAATAGACCCAGATCTATGAGTTCGGATGGTTCCTTGCATTTTAGATGGCATCCTTTTAAATATTTGTCAACTCACAGTTTATAATATGAAATTCTTCAAGAAATAGGATGGTAGACATCTCTTCTTCCACTATTTAATTACTGAGATTTGCAGGAGTGCTGGGGTTGAGGAGTACTCTGGAGATACTTGGGCACACCCTAGTACCTCCATCTACCCTTTGAGAATTAGAGGAGGGGTGGACCAGGCAAAAATAAAACCCCGTGATTGACTTTCTTCCTCCCGAGTGGAGAGTGATGATGAGGCCCCAAATGAGTGATCTAGTACTAAGGAGGTTGATGATGATGCAGAGTTTGAGAGTGACAACAAATCTTAATGCGGTTTCAGGGAGTACCCTTATCTCTCTTTATGCTAGATTATTTATGTGGTAAAGATACTACTACCTTTTTAGTTGGGGGATCCTGTCTCAGTATTCATTTGTTTTGGGCCTATATCATTGATATTTATGGATATTTTATTATTTTTTTGATGATTTTTATTTTTATTTTTATTTGGGTTGTAATATTCTGGCACTCTGATGGTGCCTACATTTGCATGGATTAGTTATTTTGTCCTTAGATTTCTACTTTATTTTTATTATACTTATGGAAATATCGGATGAGCTTTACCCTATGATATTTTGAGTGGCGACATTCTAAAGGGAAAAGCATTGTGATTGGGTTTTGAGCCATGTATGCAGGGGATGTAAGAGTACTCGTGGCATCAAGGTCACAAATGTAAGGAAAGTCTGAGTACCTATGGCATTTCATATTTGGATTCACGTTCATACTTATGGAAAAAATTGAGTAACCATATGGTTGGTTGGACCAACGAAAATCGCAATGTGAGACAAAGGCTTAGGTTGGCGTCATAATTAGTGAATTAAGAATAGTGGAAATTCAAAGCAAACACCCCCTCCATAAAAAATTATTCAAAAATCAAGGGCATGGATGTGAGCAACCTTGTAACAACTCTTTTTCTCTTGTTGTAGCTCTGAAATTTTGGCTTTTGAAAATTGGTAGATACTCTATTTTTGTTTCGAGCGGAAGGGGAAATTGAGACTCCTCGACTAGTTTGCATGCCATGTGTGGTGAGATTATTTGTCCAAATCTCATGTGTACTTATATCATCTAGGAATTTCCCTATTAGTCTCTCAACAATAATTTTGAGTGTACTTGGTTGGTGAGATGATCTTAGGTCATCTCTTATGACATTGGAAGTCCACTTTAGCCTAAAAAGCATACCCTTGCATCGATTTTATCCTAGTCATCCACTTTGAGCCTTTGGACCATTTTTTGGAAAATGCATTTCATGCCATGATCCATTCAATTTTTACCCCTCTTTTAAACCCTACCCTCCTTGGACTTAAAATTACAACTTATGGCTAAAAGCCTAAGTTGGGGGTGGTGACGATTGGAAGAGGTAACTTTGGGCCACAAAGTTGTAAGTGAGTGCCTATGAGCTTAAACATTGTGAAAAAATGAATAACAAAAAGAAAGGGTACAACAAAGGAAAAAAAACACAAAGGATACAAGAAAAAGAAATGAAATGAAAATGGTTGGACCAAGGAAATAATAGTAGGCACATGTAAAGAAAAAGTGAAAACAAAAAGTAATGGCCCAGGATAAAAAATTGGATATAATAATGTAATGTAGATGTTAAAGGAGGGTATATCCATGTTATTCCTAAATAATATCCTACCCTACCCCAAACCTATGTTACAAGCTCAAAAAGTCCTTCATTATTTCCAACCAAGTATTTTCATTGTAGTGGTGATTGAAAATAAGGGCAAGCCTATGGCATGTTACTTGTTAGCATCAAGAATTCTTAAGAGAGATAAAGTGTTTCACACTTAAATTCCTTGTTGCGTATTTGATAACTTGGTGTGTGAAATTTTCTTTCTTTTAAGGAGGCATGTGAACAATTTGAGGTGGGCAATTTTGTCATCTCCCAAAAAATGAGGAAAAATGGAGTATAATGTAGTTGAGGCCAAAAGTGAGTCATTTCTAGAGTATTAGTGATTGTTGCATGGTTGCTCTTTGAAGTCTTTTGCATCCTTGATAAATCATATTTTATGTTTAGAGGTGTCGTGAATATAGTTTTGCCCATGCTTGAAGGGATAAATTGTGGTATTAACTAAGCTTGAAGTCATTATGATCATTGTGTCATTCAATGTGTGTTGCTTGAGGACAAGCAAAACTTCAAGTTGGGGGTGCTGATGAGTGGTGAATTTACCACTCATTTTCACGTAACATTCGTGCACATTACCTCATGATTTAAATGTATAAATGGGACATATGCATCATTAAATACACTAATATCCACACTTTGTAGGCATACATGTTATGGGATGGAAAGATGTGGAATTGAGCTCAAAAGGATCAAAAGGGAGAAAAGAAGAGCAGCTAGAAGACCTGGAGTAGAAATAGGCCTCAGTTACTTTAATCGCAGTCTGAGGGCTGCGATCGCGGACAGTCAAGAAGGTAATCAACCACAATCGCGTGGATCCACCTACAGTTGCAATAGCCATAATCATATCAAATCTAGTCTGATCACGGCAACACAGGATTAGTCCCATGGGATGTTTTGTAATTTTCAGTAGTCGACCCAAATCCTTTGAACTTTTAAAATCCTTTCCCACTTTTTAAACCCTTCCCCATTTTGGACATTCTATAGACTAGAAATACTTTGAATTCTAAATTGAAAACCTATATTGGGCAAGTTTTGTAATTTGATTTGGAGATTTAGATTTTGGCATTTGCAAAGAATGGATTCCTTGAACAATACCTTTGGTATATGTTTCTTTCTTTATTTTATTCATGAGTGGCTGAATCTTTTAGTCTTGGAATTATGTTAAACTAAGGTTCAATTAGTTGTGGGTTGTGATGTATTTGTGTATATGCTAGTTAATTGATAATGGGTTCTACTATTGCTTGATTAAATTAGTTAGGATTTGTGGGTGAAAGCCTCAAATACTCAAAATGTGTTTGTGGATGAAAATTGCAAACTCTTAAAAGCTCAAACCATCCTAGAAAAAGGGGTTTGGGTGAATTTTTGGAACTCATATCATCCTTAAAAAATGGATGTGGGAACCAAGGCAATAGTAGATAATTAATGATTTAGATTGCTAATTCTCACTATCTTAGACATAAGAGTGAATTTGAAGTTGACTACATTTTGGGTATCTTCCTAGAAATAGGGATACCCAATTGAGGTATTAGGTGAATATAGTTAAAACACTTATTAGCTATCTAAAAGGATCAATAGGTGAAATTCTTGAGGTTTTGTTGGCAAGCTAGCCTCAAGTATCCTAGATCTAGCGTACCCTATTGTTAACAACTAGCATGTATACCAAATCTATACATACCCATACTATTGACACACACACTCTCCCAAAACCACACCCCCCATTTTAAATTGTGTTTTTTTACTTTATTTACACTTTTGGTGCTTTCTTAGTAAGTGTACTTTTCACTCATTCTATATTCTACCTCAACAAAAGTTGAGATATTAACAACGACCATCCTCTACCAAATCACATAGTATAGGTGAGCGTTATCACATGTAAAGTCGACAAGATATGTATTATCAACCGTCTTGTGAACACGTTGATAAATCTCACCATTTACCTTATGAGTCTCAGGGCGCCACCTTAGTTCTCCTTGCCTATAACCTTAGTTCAACTTTCACCTTGTGGATCTCAAGTTAATTATATGAGATAGCAAAATTATAAGATGGACGTGAATCTCAAATTACTATCTTAATTCCTTTTTCCTAATCTCAAACTCCCTTGTGAGGACGTTATTGAATACAAGAAATCCCCAAGCTTCTGCAGTAACTCTAAGGTTAATAATATGAAAAATATTAATATACATGTAAACGTAATAGAATTGATGAACCTTTCTCTTCTGCTACATAGTTAATCCACTAGGGTTCCCACAACCCTAGTCAAGGAAATTAGATGCTCATATTCATACAAAAATCCATGATAATCAATAAACAACACATATAAATAATTGCACAACAATGAGAGAAATAAAACCCAAAGTATTAAATTGAATAAAAACCCAAAGATCTCAAGAACAAAATCTCAATGATCAAAGTATGCTAAAAGTAGTAAAAGTAATGTAAAAGTGAGTAATAGTGTGTAATCTAATAAAGAAATACCCCTAAGGTATTTATAGTGTCTCAAAAAAGTAAGGAAATCCTAAAAAAATAGAATAGGAAAAGTATGTCGGCATAAGGTATGACTCGTGTAGTTCACTCGTAAGGTCTTCTTACGAGTTGTAAGTTCTAGTCATAATTACTCCATTAAATGATCTTCGAGGATTCAAGATTCTATTTTCTTTATGATTCATTAACACAAGTCATATACAGTCCTTACAACTCGTGGCCTTCAATCGTCATCACTTTAGTCTTAGACTTTCAGGTATATGGACATTGGTTTCCTTGCATCTTCTCATTATGAGTCATAATCAGATATTACAACTCATATTCTTTTGTGACTTCAACTCTAAACTTTAGCTATGGATTCTTCTCTCTTTATTACTGCTCCTCATGACTCGTAGACACATCATATAATTTGTATTCTCCAGTCGTAGCCATTCTTTACTTGTTTTTAATCTTGACTCTTTTTACTGTCCTACTTGCGAGTAAGGCTACGAGTAGTATGATTATTTGATGACTCACAATCCAGACTCATAAGATGGTAAGTTTTATCCATTTTCAGCACTTCTTCTATTTTTCATTCCAAAAAAAAAGTTGACCCGTTTCACCTGCACAACACCCAAAACCACATCAAATATACCAAAATAACCTAAGTCAAAACATAAATTCCTTGATTTAAGAATCTAATGTGCCTTTTTTACACGTTGCATCAACACCCTCAACTTAGACTTTTTCTGTCCTTAGGCAAAAAACAATTTACACCCACAGAGACACCATGCTTAACTTAGGACACGATGCAATTCATTCGGCAGTTAGTTACTTAATCAACTCAAAAATTATCCTTTTTACCTCCCCTATCTTATTGATCAAAAAATTACTATGTATACTGACTTAGTGTAATAGTGGAACAAACAAGATTCTAATGATGGCATTATATTAGCAATGAACAACTAGGCCCAATTAATACATACTACCTAGATAGATAAGTGACTTGACATTGTAACCCGTGTATCCTTACAGTTAAAGAAGTACATATCATTTAGCCTAATTTATTTTGATTATCTCAGGGACGTTCTAAAGACACTCTCACTCTCAAAGAAATTTTGACCAATACACACAGAATGACATATGCTTGTCCTTATGCTCTTTACCTAAATTTTCAGACAATTAGACTAGGATCCATAAAGGAGACTTTGTTAGTCTTTTAACGTAGGCTTGGGGATGGTTAAGGTATATCAAGGATCGTTTAAGTGACTTAACCTCTTTGGCACTATGTTTTCTTTGGGGTACACTTTTTTAACCATCTTTTTAATGATTTTACCCTCATTCTCTATTTCATTCTTGCTTATTTGTGAGCCAGACATGGTTTTATTTTCTCATTTTTTTTCTTTTCTTTTCCTCTTTTTTTTTTTTTTTTTTTTTTTTTTTAATTTTCGTAGTGCCTTCCCTTAATCATTGTTATTTCTATACTTCCTTTTTTACACTTATTTTTCCCTATGGACCGCTATAATAGGCACAGTTAACTTAGGCAATTTTCCTGAGTTGTGGTGCATAGTGTCTAAGGAGGACCAAGGCCAAAATAGGTTCATTGTACTTGAAATGAGAAGGTGAAATTGGTGTAAACAAAATGGGTCAATTAGGCTTAAATTTGGGATCAAAGGACTCATATTTCATTTGGTTAGGCATTTAGGCTTGAGTGAACTAATCATAAAGAATGACCTATGATCATCTCCTAACTAACCACCCTACAGTCTAGGAAAAAGTAACCAAGTAAGTTCTAGATTATGGGCACACTTGGAATTGAGTAAGGACTCACACTCATATTGTACAAGGTCATGTTGTCAGTCATTACCTATACATTTAATACATCTACATGCCATAGTTATTTCATTCCTAATTTAAATTCCACTAAGGGATTCTTAGCAGTCACATGTACACAAAATCACACAACATGTCAAAAATTGAAAAGAGGTATAAATTTTTCAACAAAATGGAATCATTTACCACAAACACTGCAAACTGCCTTTACACATCATTCTCCTATGTTAAATGTTTTATACAAACCCATGTTGGTTTAATTTATCAAATTGTGGCATACGAGTTTGGAAACACGACAAACAACTCTTGTGGTGATTGTGGTACAACCCCACCCATCTAAATCCTATGCACTATCCTCAATATATCTAGCAATGCACATCAGGGATAGAGGATAGACCTCAGTTCCTAGGCACCAACTCAAACTGCATAGGTATGGGGAACCTCAAACTTGGCCCTACTCTCCCCAATATTAGTCTCTTCAACTGTTAGGACTGCATCTACAATAGTGACAATTGTTTTAGCCGGTGAAATCAAAGGTCTATCTGGAGTAGGCGTGACATCACTGCCCCTCTGAGAATCATCACTTGTTGGATTCAAGCTATCGTCACCAGCTGCTATCTCTTGGAACCTTATCTATTGGTCCTTCTCACTCTAGATACGTGCTTTCTTCACCTTCTTCATAGTTTTTTTTATAGTGCTTCCGTGATTTATTTTCTTTCTCTTACTGCTTTCTTTAACCACTAGAACACTCCATATATTTTAAACTTCTATCTCAAGCTTAATCTCTATTATCACAGGTGCTGGGAAAAATGGCCTCTCATACAACTCATCAACAAGCTTCCATATCTTGACCACCTCAGCTTTAACATCTGCAATGTTAGGGGTTTTGCCACTTCCCAACTGAAGTGTGATTCTCTACTTGAAAGCATCAAGTCTACCGTGGATTCTTTTGCTTTGATCTTCCAGCTTATTTATAACCCAGGGTTTCATACCATCTTTCATCAACTTTACCTTTGCTTTGATAGTTTCCAAACTTTTCATAATATCATTTAAATTGTCTTGGGAAAGAATCACATACTTTGGTGGTGCATATCTGGCTGATAATGGTCGTGGGGCTACAACAGTGGAGAAATATGAGTTTTTGTTGGGCCTGCTGTGTCAGAATGTTGTGGCTCAGATTGGCCACCCTTAACTAGGACCTCATAAACTCCAGCATTCTCTACACTTTTTCCTCTGCTCTGTATCGCTTAACCTAGGAAAATTGCACCTTGCTTTGCTGCCTGGTCATGGGATTAGTTGCATCCCGAATAAGCCCCAAGTCCATGGTATTTTTAGTATCAATGAACTGGTAGATCTCAGAAAGCTCCGGTACCCCTGCATCCAAGAAAATATGAGTGATCATACATGGGAATGGTAGAACTAACTTCTCTCCACCCACTGATCAATCCTATATCTCTGTGGATAAAAATTGACCTACATCAAACTCATACCCCACCATGATTCCTGCTATCTGTGCTGCGTAGATGGGGCTGAGAACATTGTCTCCAGTAGTGGGACACAATCTTTGTCCAGCCAACATCCACCATGCCTTGTTCTCAAAACTCAAAGTCTGCTTTGTAATCTGTTGTGATGTCACTCTTGGGCCACAAACTACCCAACTAATTTTTTCCCCATTTATAGCAATAAAACCTGCTCTCCACCGAAAGTGCCTCATTTTATCTTCTGACCCCATCTACTTCTTTGTAACCATTCTGCATTTCCCTCATGCGGTACTTTATCTCAAAGGTATTTACAAGTAGCTAGAACTCTGGTCCATTCAAGAACCTTAAAATGGTTAGGGAAAGATGTTCACCCACACTCCCTGAATCATCAATGATGTGATTAGGTCCCAAACTTTACATAAATTTCCCTGTGGATATTTTCTCTTCAATTCTCCTTTTTAGGCCACGTAAAATTCCTGTATAAAAGTAGGACTAAAATTTCTCAGTTGTGAGGTCATCCACTGAAATCTATACTACTAAATTCTATCCTCAAACGCAGGTATCTCAGATATGTCTTTTATGGTTAACCTTCATTTAATATAGATACTTCTCTTTATTCTTCGAGTAGCAAAGTTTATGCTTATCCTATAATTGTAAGTATGTTGCATACTGGGGTACTCCCATTATTTAATCATGGGTACCGGAGTAGGTTCAATGGATAGAGGGATTTGGGATGGAATCTGCATGTCAATAGGGGTTACATACTCCTCGATCTCACTATCATTTTATTATTCTACCTCATAGAACTTAAGACTTCAGCACCTTCATCACCATTAGATTCAACTTCTTCTCTTCATTGTCATCCTTAGAAGATGATGGTGAGTGTGGATGGGAAGTTCTTTGATTTTTCATTCTGGGTCCCCTTGGAGGTGTGTCCTCTAGTGTGGCAACTTTATTTCCTCGAGATAGTTTTTCCCTTGGTCCTACTTTCCCTTTCAGTGGGTATTGTACGAGGTCATCACATGACTTATCGATTTCCTTGTTTATCAGTAGATAATCAGACTTCGAGGCTAGTTTTTTCTTAGTGTGCTTCTTCAATGAGTCAAACTTAGGATCCATTTGTACCTGTGTGCTTATACTTGTTAGTGATTACTAAGGAAAAGAAATAAAAATAAGAAAGTTTGGTGTCATTGTGCTTGTTTTGGTCATGTTACAATCAGGGGGTTGCGTTGTTTACAATAATTATGAATCATATGACTAAGTCATAAGATAGACAGAAAGTAGATCAATGTTTACTAGTTAGATTACGAGACCTCCTAGTGAGTCGTAAGGTTATTTAATGACACATTACCAACATTCGTAAGCTAACTTGAAATATATTGTTCTGTGCATGTCTCGCCAGTCATTACGACTTCTAGTTACAAGCCATAGAGATTGTTTATGACTCACATAGGTGAGTCGTAATGATACTAGAAACTACACCCTTCTACTACTCTATGTTATCAGTGGTTATGAGTCTTATAACAACGTGTTACATGTAGTTCCGAGTCATTAGAAGCCTCGTATCCATTGTAACATAGTGGTTTAGATTGAATAGGTTCCAATATACAAAGCCCATATTTTCTTCCCTAAATGCACTTCATTACCGCCCCACATTTATCAAAACACACACAATAAAAGTACCAAATTTGAGTTCACTCCTATCAGTACATTTTGAAGTTAAATTTCAAGTAATAGGGTTCAATTTTTTCACATACACACATATTTACTTTAAGAAATTCTAAAACCTCAAATTATTTTCAGATTTAACTTCAAACATAAAGCTTTTAGGCTAAAAAAAACTTACTTGGTTTGTTGACGTTTTAGGTTTCTTGAGTTCAACAAATTTTTAACCCCAATGCTTGATAAATTTTCTATGTTTTGAAGGAAAAAATTGATCATTTAATGTTTTGGAGTGATTTTAGAGATTTTAGAGCTTGAAATCTGATTAATAATAGATGGAGTTCTTGTTTGGAATGTCGGGTGCCCAATTTGGGTGCCCTATTTTGTTTAAGAAACTTATCTGGGCCGGGTAAACTCCCGACCCTTGACCTAGTAAGTCTGGTTATGATTCATGTGTAGGATTCATAACCAATGCTTACGGGTCTCTTATCCCCTCTGTAAAGACTTTGAATCTTACTTGGGTTTTGGAGTCATTAGATCAAAGGTGATGAGTCATAACAAGAGGTTACGACTTGTTTTGAGAATCATAAAGACTCGAGAGACCATTTACCTAGATTTTCATTAAGTTCCAGGTCATTATGACTCCTTCTCACGAGTCGTTATGTTAAGTTACGACTAGTGAAGAGTCCTATGACCTGAATTCTGAAATTTTTGGCTCTTTTTTTGCAATCTTTAATCTTGCACACCAAATAGACATATTATCCTATAAATTATTAAGTACAAAACATGGTTTTCCTACCACATAGATCTTGATTTAACGTCGTAGAAAGACGGGGCTAAGTTGGATACTCAGACTTCTCCAACTAGCCTCATGGGTTGCCTCCCATGTAGCACTAGATTTAACGTTGCAATATGATGCAATTGCCTTGGTTATTTAGACTTCACCAATGTCCACCACGAAAGTCAACTTAATTTCCTTTGTGTTACCCATATAGTGCTTTACTCTTTGCCAATCCACTTTGAACATGTCCTCTCCATCACGTTTCGATTCCAAAGCACCATATAGATACACTCTTATCACAGTAAATAGACCATACCACCTAGACTTCAACGTACCTGGAAACAAGAAAAGTCTTGAGTTATATATCAATATCTAGTCGCCTTTCTCGAGTATTCTTTTCTCAATATTCCAATCTTTATATAGCTTCATCTTCTCTTTTAAAGTGCAGAACTCTCATAAGCCCGGAGTTGAAATTCTTCCAACTCATTCATCTTATTCATCCTTGACTTTGTTGCATCTTTCCACTCAAAGATCAGTTTCATCACCTATAGTGTTTTGTTCTCAAGTTCAACAGGCAAGTAAAATGCCTTGCCATACACCAACTAATATGGGGAAGCACCTATGGGGGTCTTGAAAGCTATTTGATAGGCCCTTAATGCATCATATAACTTTCTCGACCAATCAATCCTATTCGCATTTACAGTCTTAGCAAAAATAAACTTTATCTCACGGTTGGACTCTTCAACCTGTCCACTAGTCTGTGGATGGGACTATTACAGAAATGTGACCCATCATCACTAATGATTACACGTGGTGTGGCTAATTGAGAAAATATATACTTCCTCAAAAAGGTTGTGACACTTTTTTCTTCATTATTGGGGAGATAAACCGCTTCCACCTACTTTGACACATAATACACTGTCACAAGAATGTATTAATACGAAAGGATCTTACAAAAGGTCCCATGAAATCCATAACCCATAGATCAAACAACTCAAATTCTAAAATTGGGGTCATAGAAAGTCATGGATCCTGTAAATATTACCTGGCTGCTGGCATTAGTCATAGGCTGAAGCAAAGTCATGAGCTTCCTTGTATAATGTAGGCCAATAGTACCCACATTGCAAGATCTTGTGGGCTATGGGGGTTCCTCCATGGCGAACCCCAACTGGTGAAGCATGACAATCCTCAAGGATACTCATCATCTTCACTCCAGGGATACATCAATTAATAAGCCCATCCATATAGATTCGGAATAAATAAGGATCATTATAGAAAAATTTCCTTACCTCATGCATAAATTTCTTCCTCTGCTGGAAGGAAAGGTCTTCTGGGACTAGATCACGTGCTAGATATTTTGCATAGTCAATAAATCATGGAATTAGATCTTGAGAAGTGGGCAATATCTTCTTGTCTAGAAAAGTATCATCAATCTAATGTTCAGTTTTAACTTTCTGCATAGCTTCTTCCTCAAGTCTATACAAATGATCTTCAACTTTATTCTCAATGCCGTTTCTGTCATTGACCTCTAAATCAAACTCTTGTAGCAAGAGAACCCACCTAATCAGTCTAGGCTTTGTTTCTTTTTTCACTATTAAGTACCTCAATGCTACATGATCAGTGAGTACAAATGCCTTTGTCCTAATTAAAATAGACTGAAACTTCTCAAAGGCAAAAACCACTTCTA
The DNA here is from genome assembly GCA_030864215.1 of Capsicum pubescens. Classification (NCBI taxonomy): domain Eukaryota; kingdom Viridiplantae; phylum Streptophyta; class Magnoliopsida; order Solanales; family Solanaceae; genus Capsicum; species Capsicum pubescens. The sequence continues at coordinate 280,042,799 of CM061543.1, read as the reverse complement.
ACAACTCTTGTTCAGTAACTATGTAGTTCTTTTGAGAAGGTTTAGTGTCTTGTAGGGATAGTAGATAGGATGGAGGATATTTTTTTTGGCTTAGTATAGAACTAAGGACCCTCCACTTGCATCGCACATACTCTCAAATGGAAAGGACCAATCAGGGGACGTGATGATAGGAAATTTCATCAACTTCTCTTTTAGGCATTCAAAAGCCTTCCAACATGCTCCATTCAAATCAAACATCACCTCTTTCTCAAAAATCTTGCAAAAAGGATTGGTAATCTTTGAGAAATCCTTGATGAATTGCCTATAGAAACCTGCATAACCTAAAAAACTCCAAATACCCTTCATAGAAATTGGTAGAGGTAATTTCTTGATCACTTTATTTTTAGATCTATCTACTTCTTTACATATTTTTTAAATCTTGAGCCCAAGAACAATGCCTTTTTTAACCATGAAATGACATTTTTCTCAATTAAGTACACAGTTGCATTACTCACAACTATGAAGAGTATTTGCCAAGTGAACCAGACAGTCTTAAAAAGAATCACCAACTACCGAAAAATCATCCATCAATACTTCGATGATGTCTTCTACTATGTTAGAGAAGATTGATATCTTACACCTCTGAAATATGGTGGGAGCATTACACAACCAAATCACATACGTCAGAATGTAAAGTTCCCATAAGGACACATGAAGGTTGTATTATCTTGGTCTTTGAGTACAATAGTGATTTGGTTGTAGCCTAAATATCCATACAAAAAACAATACCACTCTCTTCCCGAAAGTCTATCAAGTATCTGGTCCCTAAAAGGCATGGGAAAGTGGTTCTTCTGAGTCCATGCATTAAGTTTCCTATAATCCATACACACTCACCATCCTGTGACTGGTCTGATTACCACTAGCTCATTAATCTCATTAGGCACAATAGTAATACCACCTTCTTCAGAACACATTGTACCGGACTAACCCAATTGCTATCAGCAATGGGAAATACTACACCAACATCTAGCCATTTGATTATCTTTCTTCACCACCTCCTTCATATGAGGATTAATCCGACACTGATGTTCTATACTTGAAACATAATCTAGTTCAAGTTTGATCTTACGAGTACAAAGACCGGGAGGAATACCCATAAATCTATAATGGAATAACCGATGGCCCTCTTGAAACTCTATAGCACTGATAATAAGGCTTCCACTTCTATCTATATTATGTCCACTGCAATGAGTATCGGCAAAGTGTTATTGGCCCCCCTAAAATGCATAACATAAATGAGAAGATAGGGCCTTTAACTCTTAGACTGGTGGCTCCTCAATAGATAGGCGAGAGGGTGGAATGGTTCTTTTTTCCAGATCCAAATCAAGTTTCTTATGTGAAACACTATAAGAACCACTCCCATAATTTTCACATACCATCTCATTATAGTCGTCAATACCATCACCGTTGAAGTTTATAATCACTGTTGCTAAGGCTTCAACACCCAACCTTTCTTTATTAGGAACAACTTTAGAAGTATCATCCCAGTTAGTTACCGCATAAAGATCATGGAATGGGATCATCTCCTCCTCAAAAACATCAATCAAAGATACTACACTTAACTCATCTAGCTATCACATGGATTAGCATACATTGAATATAACTTTCTTATCATTGATCTTGAACATCAGATGTCCAAACTCCATATCACTCAAATTTCTTTCTGTATCTAGGAATGGACTGCCTAAGATAATTGGAACATGGATTTCTACTTCACAATCTAGTATCACAAAATTTGTAGGAAAGATGCAAGAAGCCACCTTCACTAATACATCACATATAATACCAATTGGCTATTTCACAGTCCGATTTGTCGTTACTAGTCTCATAGATATGGGTTTTAGTGCTCCCAACCCTAATTACTTAAACAACACTAGTGGCATAATATTAATACTAGATCCCAGATCATATTATGCCCGGGTAAATTTAAAAGATCCAACGGTGCAATGAATGATGAAAGAACTCAAATTCTCCTTCTTATCTACCAATGATCTAGTAGCAACAAAACTGCAGTGATGATTATTGTTAGTTGGTTCACAACTGACTGTCCTCTTCTTGGTGACTAAATCTTTCATGAACTTTCATAGCCAGTCATTTGTTCCAATGCCTCTACAAGTGGAATATTAATAGAAATCCCCTTTAACATAGACAAAAACTTCTGATATTTACCTTCCTTTTGCTTCTTTTTCATTCTCTGAGAAAAAGGAGGGTGAGGTCTTGGAATACTCTTCAAAATAGGTTCCTCAACCTTATCCTTTCCTTTATTTTGATTGTTGCTATTCTCGATATCAACATGCTCATATTCATTCTTTGAATCAATAAATGTGGGTACAGGAAGATCCGTGGTGGTTTTTCCACTACAAGTGGTAACGGCATGGCAATGACTATTATTTTTTGGTTTCTGCACCGTATTACTATGAAGAGTGTCTGGCTATCTTTGATTTAACATGGACAACATCTGGCCATACTACTACTCCAGTTATTTGATTGTAGTAGCATATGGCTCAACCTTCTGATTCAGCCCTTATAGGTCTACCTTAATCTCTTTAAGACAACTCTCTTAACTTTCTTGGCCTTTGACTAGTTTCAACAATATTTCTTACATTCTAGACTCTATATCACAGCTACTTGGTGGGACGTATCTATCGCTCTTCTCTTTGTAGTCTTCCTTGTGGCTCTAATCACCATCTCAATCTCTGCTCTTGTCTTGGTATATATTATTGTAATTGTTTCGACCTTTATTTATTACCCTTGGGCTCATAAATCCACAAACTAATGATCAATATACTTTTCTTCCTCTTCAAACTTAGTCTTCCAGAAGTAGAACTCTGTGCCCCACCCGCACTCACTTTCTCATCACTAACTATTGCAAATTGTTTTATCTGAAGCACAATGTTGGTTTGAAGCTGGACAACCTTTTGTGCTACCAAATCATGACCAAATACATGATCATTAGCTACTCTGATAGCATAAGTACCTGCACCCCTCTCAGCATCACTAGTGTGCCAACCTCGATTAGTCACAAAAATATCATCTAGCATCTTGTACGTAATGTCCCACCGGAGACGCATAAATGCACCTTCCAAAATTGTATCTGTCATTGCTCTCGAATTGACATTCAAGGATTTATAGAATATTTTCAACAAATTAGACCTTGTAATTCTGTGATTAGGTACCATGCTCCACTTTCTTTTAAACCTAAACCAAGCCTCATACAAGGATTCTGCAGGTAGTTGTCTAAAATTATAAATTTCATCCTTCAACTGTATCATCATTGTAGGAGGGAAGAATCTATTAACAAATTGCCTACGCAACTCATGCCATGTAGTGATTGACCCTCTCATAAGATCCCCTAACCAAAATAATGCTTCTCTAGTCAGCAAAAATGGGAACAACCTCAACCTCAAAGCTTCTTGGTTCACTCTTGGAATAGTATATGACATAAAGATCCCAGTAAAATTAGCTAGATGCATGTTCGCATCATCTGTTGTTGATTCCAAAAACACACCCTTCAAGTTTAGCAATTGGATCATTGCACTGGTAATGTAAAATTTAACATTAGGGGGGTAGAGCAGGAAGAATGATGACTCCTATGTCAGTAGGCTAAACATATCCCATCTCCTCATCTTTATCATATGGTTTAAGATTCTATGTGTTAAAATCATTGGAGATCTACCTCTTTGAACTCTATCTCAATGCTCGACGACCTGTATTGGCCTGGATAGTTCTTCTTGCTGATATAGCCTAACCTCTTCAGCTAACCGGGACTCCTCGACTAATCTAGCCTCTTCAACTACCTCTACTAAAAATTGTTCAGTCTATCTGTTTGCAATATTCTGTGGATTAGTAGGTGCGGGAGGAGGTAAAACCTAAGGGTCTCAAACCCCAATAGGAACACCATCACAATCTTGCTCTAACATCCATCGTGGTGTTTGAAGAATTCTTTCGAGCTCTTGATCCAATGGGAGTAAGGGATTGCCTTTGCTCCTAGTGTTTGGCATACACCGGAGTATACCAAATCAAAAACAGAAAATAAAACCTACAAACTTCACCAACATTAATCAACAATTCATACCGTCTTCCCCAAAAATAGCACCAAAATTTGATGCAGCCCAAAACTAACCTCCAAAGAAGTATGCTACGGCCGATGTCAAATATAGTAACCCAAACTAGGTTGGGGTCAAACAAAGAGGGAAAATGTTGAACAGTATCTCAAATATTTTGAAATTCACGAGCAGTGCAAAAATAGTAAATGGGGGGATTTTGAAGTCAAAAGTAAGTCGTAACCGAACTTGAGTACTTGAGTTTGTAAACAATAGAAGATGAATACTAGGACAGTATTCCCCCTGGCTTCTCAACTCCATAAATTTCTCGTGTTCAACTCACCTATTCTACTTCTTTGCATGTAAAGTTGACAAGCTATGTATTATCAATTATCTTGTGAATGCTTGGCAAGTCTCACCTTATTTCTCCTCTCCTATAACCTCAGTTAAATTTTCACCTTTTAGGTCTCAAGTTTATTAGATGAGATGACAGAATTATAAGATGGATGTGAATCTCAATTTACTGTCTTAATCCCCTTTTACTATTTTCAACTCCCTTGTGAGGACATTATCAAATGTGGGCAATCCCTAATCTTCTTCAGCAGCTCTAAGGTCAATTAATATGAAGAATATTAAGATACGTGAAACCATAATAGAATAGATAAACCTTCCACTTCCTCTATGTAGTTAATCCACTAGGGTTCCCACAACCCTAATCAAGGAAATTAGATGCTCAAGTTCATGCACCAATCCATGATAATCAATAAAGAACACTTGTAATTAATTGCACAATAATGAGAGAAACAAGACCCAAAGTCTTCAATTGAATAAAAACCCAAAGATCTCAAGAACAAAATATCAATGATCAAAGTATGTTAAAAGTAGTAAAAGTAAATCTCAATGATCAAAGTATGTTAAAAGTAGTAAAAGTAATGTAAAAGTGTGTAATAGTGCGTAACCTAACAAAGGAATAACCCTAAGTTATTTATAGTGTCTCAAAATAGTAAAGAAATCCTAATAAAAATTGAATAGGAAAAGTATGTCGGCACAAGGTATGACTCACATAGTGCACTTGTAAGGTCTTCCTACGAGTCGTATAGTGCTAGTCATAAGTACTCCAGTAACTGATCTCTAAGGCTTCAAAATTCTATTTTACTTATTATTAATTACCACAAGTCATATGCAGTCCTTACAACTCGTTATCTTCACTCGTCATCACTTAAGCCTTATATTTTTATCGATTTGGACACTAATTTCCTTACATCTTCTCATTATGTGTCGTAATCAGATCTTACGACTCATCTTCTTTTGGGACTTCAACTCTGAACTTTAGCTTTGGCTTCTGCTCTCTTTATGATTGCTCGTTATGACTCGTTGACACATCTTATGATTCGTATTCCCCAATCTTAGCCACTCGTTACTAGGTTTTTCATCTTGAATTTTATTACTGTCCTGCTTACGAGTAAGGCTACAAGTTGTATGATGATTTGACGAACTATAAGCTAGACTCATAAGATGGTCAGTTTTCTTTATTTTCAGCACTTTTTCTTTTAGTTTTCATTGCCAAACAAAAGTTAACCTATTTCACCTGCGCAACACCCAAAACCACATCATATCTACCAAAATAACCTAAGTACAAGCAAAAATTCCTTGTTTTAAGCATCGAATGTGTCGTATTTCCACAGTGCATAACCTTTCGTGGATCCACCATGATCCCTTCACTAGATATGACATGACCCAAAAAGGGAAAACATTCAACCATAATTCACATTTCATAAATTTTGCATACAAATCTTACAGGGTCTGCAATACTTTGTGGAGGTTATCGAAATGATCCACCTCACTCTTAGAGTACACCTAAATATTGTCTATGAATACAATGTCAAACAAATCAAGAAACTGATGAAAGACCTTATTCATCAAGTTCATGATTTCCATCGAGGCATTAGTCAACCTAAAAGACATAACCAGAAACTCAAAATACCTATATCAGGTACGAAAGGCAGTCTTAGGCATATCCGCCTCCCTAACCTTTAACCGATGATACTCGGATTGGAGATCGATCTTGGAGAAAAAATTATCACCCTGGAGATGATCAAAAAAATAGTCTATCCTTGGAAAAGGGTACTTATTCTTTACCATCACCTTTTTTCAATTTTTGGTAATCAATATATGCATTAAAGGAACCCTCCTTTTTATGCACGACCAACACTGGAGCACCCCATGGGGATACACTAGGATGGATAAAACACTTGTTTAAAAGATCCTTTAAGTGCTCCTTAAGCTCCTCTAAATAACCTCGAGACATTCTGTACGGAGGAATATAGATAGGACGAGTGTCCTAAAAAAGATCAATCCCAAATCAATCTCTCTATCAGGAGGGACACCTAGAAGGTAATCATGAACGACCTCAGGAAATTCATGTACTATCGGGATGGAATATAAGGAAGGAATCTCTGAGTTAAAATCTTTAGTCTGGATCAAATATAAAGATATTCCTTGGAAATTAGCTTTTTGACTCAAAGATATGATTTGAACCTCCCTGTAGGCACTATAGAATCACCTTCCCACTAAATGACCAGCTCATTAGGGAATTGAAAAATGACCTTACGGGTCCGACCATCTAAAGAGGTATAGAACGAGTGCAACTAATTCATCTCTAATATGACATCAAAATCAACCATTTCTAATTCAAATAGATCCACCAAAGTATCCCGACCACCCACAGACACCATACTACCCATATAGACATTTCTAGCAACCATAGATTCTCCCACCAAGGTAAAAACAGAAAGGGGTACGAAACACACTCGGGACCAAAACCAAAATGCACAGCCACAAATAGGTTCACATAAAAAAGAGTGAAACCTGAGTCAAGTAAATAGTACATATCATGGGAAATGAGTTTCAACATACTAGTAACGAAATCAGGCGATGCCTCAAACTCGTGATAGGTTGTGATAGCATAGAATCAGTTCCAGCCAGTAATGAATTTAGATGATGCACCCTTTTGTGCAGGAGCTAATGAAGAGGAAACTGGAACCCTGTTTTCCTCAGAAGCAACCTTACCAACGGGATAGTTTCTAAGCATATGACCTGGCTTACCACAGTTAAAGTACTTATCCCATCTTGTATCAAAGAAACTTTGATGTAATCGACCATAAAATTTATGGGGAGGATATAATGAAGGTAATGGGGCCCCACAAGCCTAAGATTGGGCACCTTATGCCCTAGAACCATCGCTACCCTACAAACGTCTGTCACCAGACGACTTTGGGTAGGGAGAACTAGCCATCGAGTAGGACCCAGAATTGGCCCACTTCTTTTTGGACCACTTTTCACCATCCCTTCCACTCTTCTGTTGACCTCCCCCTTGATCTGAATGCTGAAATTTCTTGCTCTACCTTTTCCTAATTTCAACCTGCTTCCTCTTCTCTTCATCTACTTGTTGCATGTACACAACTAATTTTGAAATATATGTGTCCTTGTTCAACAAGTCATCCTTACTCTCTAAAATCAAGTCTCAAGATAACCCAAAAGCAAACTTTCTCATTCGAGCTCTTATGCTAGATACACACTCTGGAGCATACCATGATAATCAGTGAAACTTCAAGGCATTCTCCTTGGCTGACATCTTGCCTTGCTTCAGGTTAACAAACTCTTCCACCTTCGCCTCACTCAGCTCGTAAGAAAAGAAGCAATCAAGAAAAGATCTAAAAAAGTCCTCCCACAAGGGAGACTCCACATCCACACCTCTAAGGTTCTCCCACACTTCATACCACTGATGAGTTACATCCTTCAACTTATAGGGTGTAAACTTTACACCTTCTACAGTAACATGCATCACTCAAAAAATATTTTCTATTTCAATTATAAAGCCTTGAGGATCCTCCTCAACTTATATACCAGTAAACACATGAGGATTCAACCTCATACATTGGCCAACTCTAGTGGCCTCAGATGATGGATCAACATAATCCACAAGCTCAGTCTTAGAGGTGACCAGCTGAGTGAGAAAATGGATCGACTAGGAAAACTCAACATTAGATATGTTAGCTTGAGGTGTCTAAGAATGGATAGGAGGAACCAGTAGAGCTCCATTAGGACCATCAGAGACGGTTTCACTAGACCTAGTCTGAACCCCTGGGGTAGGACGGGCTCTATTTTTATTGTCCTTATTAGGACAGAAGGTTTCCCACAAACATCAGATATTATCGGAGGCATTATATGAAAGGCGAACAAACAGGAATTGGGGAAATCCAAGACCTTAGACTTTACAACCCAAAAATAGAATTCAAGAAAGAGAAACATTCCTAAATGCCTTATAGCCTCCCCCTTATGAGTGTGGTATGCTACACACCCTTAAAAGAGAATCAACTCGACACGACTTTATGGATACCCAATTGACCATAAACCTGCCTATGATACCAATTTGACATAACCCTAACCAGGGACTAGCCATGTCAGGTTTCTTGAGTCCACCCTAGATCGAAGACCACCCTCAATACCCAAACCATTGGCCACCCTTCACCCCATGTTGGATGAAATTTTAAACATATAACAATATTAAATAGTATTAATTTGAAGATATGATAACAAGTCTATAATTAAGACCAAAATCCACAATCAATTAACCATACAATACCAATCCCAATGCCAATACCAATACCAATGCTAATACCAATACAGACACTGTCCATGCCCATAGTAGTCCAACAAAGCCTCTAATCAAAACCAAAGAATATCAAGTCAAGACATGCCCTTGACCATAGACAAAACAAAGCTAAAAAAATAATAAGGACGTAAACAAATCCATAGCAAAAAATGGGGTCTTTCAGAGTATGAAAGCTTACCACTTTAATCTGACTCAAAAGTTTTCCCTGAATCAACAAGTCATTAAGCAGAAGGAGTAGTAGTATGGACGGTTCCTGCATCACATGGGGATACAACATTCGAACACGATTAGCGGGGTGCACGCCAACATGTAACTAAGGGATAAAGATAAAGTGATGCCATTAATGCAAAACCAAATTTGACCAATATAAATAACCGTATGCAAATACACACATATATATATAACATACTGGGATAGGGAACAAGGTTTAACATGCATTTTTAAACCATAGACTAGATTGTGTAGCTTTACCATCATAAATACACCCACGGGATATATGGATCTAGTGTTACCCCCTAAACGGGACCTAGTGCATATAGCTGTACAAATCAGATATACCATAGATGATAGTAGATTTCCTTGTACTAATACGATCCAAACAGAGACCTTGTTGTAATGGGAATCTTAAGTCCAACTAGGGTCGGGGACCACCATCTATACCAAAACCAACCATTTAAACGTACCCCCTGAGTTGGATATATTCCAAACATATAACAAGATAACATTAATTACAATTTCAGACTTTAGGATAAGTCCATGACCATGACCAACCCAAGCAAGTCCAACCAACCAATGCTCAACCAATAACCAAACCAAACCAAAAAAATAACGAAGAATAATTCCATAACATAAAAGAATGGAACAATCATAAATACAATCCAATCGTATCAACCCCAATACAAATGCCAATACTAAGACTGACACCAAAATTGACACCACTCATATAAACCCATAGTAGTTCCACAAAGCCTTTAATTGAAAGAAAAGCAGTATCAGGTTGGGACATGCCCCCAACCACAACATAAACCAATGTCCAGGAAATAACCAAAGTACATAAAGACATCCATGATATGAAATAGAGTCTTCAAGAGTATGGAAGCTCACCACTTAAATCAAACAGTTGATCCCGAATCTGATAACCAAGCAGGAGGAGTAGAATGGCGAATTCCTGCATCGCGTAGAGATACAACTGCCTAAAGACGGGTTAGAAGGTGAATGCTATCAAGTACTTAGGATAATAATAAAATAATACCAACCTTGAAATCCAAGTAAACCAACCATATACATTCACAACCATACATACATATATATAACCATAATGGAAAAGGGAACCGAACTTAGAATGCCTTTATAACTGTAAAACTGGGTTTGTGTAGCATAACCATCTGAACCATCCACAGCCTATATGGGTCCAGTGTAACCTCCTGAATGGGCCTTGATGCATGTAGCCGCAAGAATCGAAGATACTATAAGAGTAGGGGATTGACATGACCCAAAACCAAGCCATGTCGTATGGGAATCTCAAGCTCAACATGGACAGGAGATCGCGTTGTTAACCCAACCTAACCATCACCCCAATCCATAAGTGTTGGATGAACTCTGATCAAATATCAAGATAGCGATGACAAAACTAATATCATAACTTAGACAATGTCTAAACATTTCATTTTCATCAACATACTAACCAACATACCCAATTCTATAGTCATCCACAATGCCTATATACAAATATGATATCTATATATGTCGGGACAAACACCGGACAATAGCAAAACCAAGTCTAAATAAGTCTACGGCCAAAGATAAAAGACTATGAAATGTATGCCTTCTGAAGTTGGGAAACTCATCACTTCAAAGTCAACACACGAACCGCTCCAATCACCTAATCATTATGCAGGAAGAGAAGAAGAAGCTTTGGCCTCTATGTCACTTGGGGACATAGCGTCCTTACATGGTTAGCGGTTGGAACACTAGCATACAACTCAAGGATAAGGTGAAAATAGATTCATCATTTAAAACCAAGTAAAAACATCATATTCAACCATATTTATATACATAGGCATACATGTAGGTACATAACATGTTCATAACATTCCAAAAGGAAACAAATGTTAGCAAGCATTCTTGATGCACTCAATCATAAGTCATGAAGTGAAGGAATCTAACCTTCCACCCGTCCACTTTGGAAGAATTGAACTTCCCAATCATGTCAAGCAATAGGACTTTTACCTCAAGTCATTTCGTTAGGCTAGGGACTCTAACCTCAAGCAATTTCACTAGGTAAGGGATTTTAACCTAAAGCCGTGTAATTGGAAAAGGGAATTTAACCTCATGTTATTTTATTTGGCAAGGGACTTTATCCACAAGTGAGCTCATTTGGCGTGGGACTCTGACCATAAGCAATTTTATTAAGCAAGTGACTTTAACCACAAGCCACCTTATTAGGCAAGGGACTTTAACCACAAGCCATCACGAATATTATTAGTCGACATTGGGAATCTAACCCTTTGTCCATACATAAAAATCTATTCAATTTAACACTTAGGGACTCTAGCCTATTTAACCAATTCAACACCATAAATGACCACGAGGTCTTCATAGAACCCTTTACCAATCAAAAACTTTAATAAGCCAATTCCTTAACTCAATTCATCTTTCAATTCAATTTATAGTCATCAAGACCCTTACAAAACTATTCATTCTTCATAAGCATCCTTATTCCACACTTTAGTTCAAACACAATTCAAGTTCATGTTTAGGGACTTTAACCCTTTTATCCATCAAACTATCAAAATCATAAATTAACTTATTACATAGATAAAAAGGTCTTTACCATACCATTTACCAACCACTTATACTTATTGGGCCATTGCCCTAGTTGAAAATATTATCAATATGTGACTAGACATTTTTCTTAGATATTTCACAAACACCTTGTGGGAATGCCTTTACCAAGGCCAAAATCAAAGTAGAAATCATCATTATTAGGGTTACTCATGACCCATTTGTTAAACCACAAACAAAAAGAATCCTCATGTGCAAATCATCACCAATATTATGTATAAACATAAGTCTAAGCAAGAGAAAACATTACTCATCACTAGGTGTTGACACTTAATTTTTTCCCTCCATAACTAAGTTTAGTTCGGAGTTTCTTCAATTTTCAAATAAAACTACAACATTTATTTTATCTGAATAAAGGATTTTTAAAGCATTTATTTAGGTAAATTGGTCAGTTTAAGTAGAAATTATATATTATCATGTTTAATTATACGAGATTATATAATGTTGTTACTTAAGTATTTATTTTACGGAATATCAGGTTTTAATCAAGGTTTGTCTTGAAATAAACGGTTGAAGTCTAGATTTTTTTTTAAAAATGATTTGTTCTCAAAATAATTTATTCGGATAAATCTGTGTTTGGTTTTATCAAATCAAGAACTCCGAGATTAAAGAAGGTGTTAATTTGTATCGAATTTCGATTTGATTTAGTCAATTTTTTAAATTTGACTCTAATTGAAATCAAATTGGCCCCAATTGAAATGCAATTGACCAATTGGTATTCAATTTGGCTAGAATTTAAATTTAATTGCCTAAATTAAAACCCAAATATCCTAATTCTAGCCCAATTCCTAAAATTGCCTCCTAATTTAGGCCCAAATGCCTTTTTAAATTAATTTTCTACTTTATTCCCAACTTCAGTAGCCCACTTCATCAAAGCAACACCAATAGGCCCCAAAATCCCTCTGACCCGGCCTACCTTCATACCTTCTTCAACACCAGTTGTTAGCAGCAGCTTCCAACAACCATTCAATCAACGTACAACACCAATAGCCTCGCCATCGACAACAACTCCAAAATACTGCCAAAACCGATCTCAATCCGACCCACAATCCAAGAACCAACCCATTTGCAACCCATATCGTCAACCCATCACCCGACCCAGGACCATTTTGTTTTTACTTTCTTCATGTATTTCACGTGATTCAGTAGGAAAACTGCCTCAAATCTTCAAAAAACATGCTTAGGTGTCTGGTCCAACGTTTAAATCCCTAGAATTGCATATTAAAGGGACAAATTCGTGCCTTTGTGGAGATATTTCATTGGTTCGGGGTACAATTTGGTTTTTCCCTAATGGTATTGGTCCACCTATTTTATTTTCTTAAAAAATGCAAAAATAAGGACTTTTTGCAGATGAAAATGAGGCTGACGGGGGAGGTTTTTGAATTTCAAAATTTCCAAAGAGATCCACTCTTTCAAGTCCTACAAAGACCCCTAATTGGTCTTCTATATAAAGGGCCCTGGGGTCTTTTACTCTTCTTTGGGGGCTTTTCTCTTTCTCTTGTGGTTGAAAATTTTTGGGTCTGGAAAAAGAGGGATTTTCTGTTTTAGGCTCTAAGGTTCTAAAATTGGGGTTGTGGAAAGTTGTGGGTTCAAACATCTTCTGAGAAATTTCTGAGGTTGAAAAACTGAGAGAAAGGGAAGAAGAAGGAAAAAACTTATGAGCAAAGATTCAATTTTCTTTTTCTAGTAGGAATTTTGTTTCCAAAAATAGGTCTGCTAATCGAAGTTTTGAAGCTGACTATGACGGATCTCCAATAGTGGTGAAATCCGATGTTAGCTCGAAAGTCATATTTTACTTCTTTGTAAAAGGTGAACGTCTTTCCTTCTGTTCTTCTTTCATAGTGTGTGTTTCTTTCTTTTGATACTATTCCATGAACGTAGTCCAGTAATCGAGTCAAGGCTTCTGATTGTGATGTTGATTTTGTTGCGTTCTCTCTCGAGTTCACTGTGTTATTATTACTTCTACCCTTAATTCCCTCACTGCTTCCTGTTTTTTGTTCTTTATCTTTTTCATATCTGTGTATGTTTGTTCCATACAAGTGTGTGTATGAATTGCATCGTTGTACATGCTGAGGTAAATCTGGGTGCGTAAATATGTATTCACAGTTGTATATTGTGCTTCAATGAAAAAAAAGAGGTAAAGGGGGGCCCTATCGCCGATTATTATCATTGTCAAAATTATAATTTTGGATGTAATTAGATTTGGTCATTGTTTGTCGTTTCTGATGCTGGAAAATCCTTGTAGTTTGCAAACTCTTTCTGGAACCTGGTTTGCATTGTTTTTTCTTCCATTTAGGTAGTGATTTCAGGGTCTAAAACTCTTAAAGTTTTGCAAGACCATGTTTTGTAGAGTGGCTGCGTTCGATTTTATTTCCCGAAAATTGTTATAGACGATGTGACCAAGATTGATACATCATTATGAGTCATGATAATTAAATTTTTTATTTTTGAATGATGGTTCTTTTTTTTGGGGGGGGGGTGTCTTACCGTCATCATGGTTTCTAGTTGTTTGGGGGTTCTTCAGTTTAAGATGAGAACTTTGAGAATTTTTGTTCTTTTTTTACTTATTGCTGAGGATCTGTTCGTATTAATTTAGTTGTTCCTCGTTTCGAATTGGTATGTAATTTACCTAGTAGTATTACTGTCCTTCTTGGTTCATCTATTTTTAGATCACCATAGGTGCAGTTTTGAGCTTGGTATGTTTGGTTATAGTTGCAGATTCTATTCTGATTTTAGTAAATACATCCTATCCTGCCCATGCTTAACTTGATGTGATGAGTATCAAATTTTCTTTGATTTGTTATTCGGGTTCAATTTCTAAATTCATGTTTAGTTTTGATTAGGAAACCATTTTAGCATTAAAAATCATGTCATGTTTATACTCGAATATTGTGGCTTGATGCCCTGTAGTTTTATCTAGATATTCCGCTTTAGTCTCGATTCTCTATCTAGTATTTGGTGTTCTTGACTTGATTATCTATCTTCCTATTTAGTTTCGCTCTCAACGTAAGGTAATTAGTAGTTAGGTTAATAAGTCTCAGGATGATTTGCCCCTTTTAGGTGATATTTCGTTAGTTAACCCGAGATTCCATCATATCTTGTTGTATTTATAGTATTTATTCATGTTCAAAATTTTAATGTTTTCCCCTATTTTTTTTTGATAAAAGTGGTGAACTGCTTCCAAATGATTCAAGGCACACTTTTATCTCAATTAGCGCGAGTCAAAACTGTAGTCATATGTTTTCCCTATTTTGATAAAGTGTTGATCTCAAATCATTTTCACTTATTATTTTATGTACATGTTATATGTGCTTGACTTCTTTTGAAGTTTCTGATGTGTTCATGCTTTAAGAATTATTTCATATTAGGTTGAAAATCAAGTGATCTATTACACAACAGTTATTTGTATTTGTCTCTTCAGTTATTGTCCAACATTTTTTTCAAATCATCAAAGTTATCAAACCATCTCAAACCTCTATTTAGCTAATGTTGTTTTCCTTTTCATTTCCTCATCTCCTATTTCCTACTTTGGTGATCTATATGACCCTTCTTTATACATGCATGACCCCTTTATAATAATAGCTTTGTTTTCTTTTACTGTCATTGGATCCTAATCCTTACCCTTTTCTTTACATGTACTATTTCCATTGAATCCAAAAAATGGATTCAATTTCTCGTTGCATTTTCTTCACGGTCATTGAGACCCGTCATCTCCATCGAGTCAACTCTTAGAGAAAGCTCAACATTAATCTCATTGGAAAGGGATACAAGGATTCGAAAGGAAAATGGGTCAAAGTCTCATTCTTTAAGCGACGACGAGACCCGAGCCTCACTGTAATTTATTTATTTGTTGTCGTTATTTATCTATTGTTGTCGTATTTATTTATTTATTCCTTTGTTAATTCATTTTAGGCCGCGACACCAAAGTTGTAAATTTAATACAGGTGGAGTGATAATCGAGCCAAAAAGAGCTCGAAAACATAGAATTAGGATAGGTGAAAATGGGTCAAAAACCCAACTAGATTAGGACAGGGTCGACGGTTTGGGCTTAAAGGCCTAAATCACTACTTCTCCCCTTTCCTCTTTTCCTTTTGCCTACTTGTTTTACGTGTTTCTTGAGAACCTAGTTGAATCCCTAACTAAGTCGCTAAAAAACTGATTTTGCAAAAAAAACTTTTCCCTAATCAACTACTTTTTAACAAATTAAATCTTTTTTAAGGTTAATCAAAGACGATTTTCAAAAAGTCCGGATAACCACAAGTTAATGGATGTTTTAGGTGCCTAACATCTTCCTAAAATGTTAATAGGAACCGCTTATCCAGAATCTCTGACTTAAACAATTTTCTGTTTTGAATCGTCGAAGTATTTTATAAAGGTTTCTTAATTCCTTTTCAAAATTAAGTGGTGACTCTTTTAAAAAAAGTCAAAATTTCCGCAAAATAGAAATGACGACTCTCCTAAGGAATTTGAAACTAGGTTCTTACCAAATATTTGATTTCGTCTTTTGATTAACTATTTGTGTGTTCCGATTCTGTAAAGTTTAACTGTCGCATCTCATGACATATTCCTACATTATTTAAACTGTTTTGGGGTTTCGTGGATGTCACGACCCCTATTGTTCAATTCCAATAATGTGTTGGAAATACGAATGGCTTATTAGCACGTGAGTTGTTTGGTGGTTGTTCATATTTTCAAACTCAAGTTGTCCGCTTGAGAACCAGTGTTCAAACCCACTCTAGACGCCTAGGATAGAACAAAACCAAAACCCTATTTTAGGCATGAGCCTAGGATGACCCAATACCCGAGCGGGGTATTGGGCCCATTAGAAAACCTTCCCTGTGTCTATTGACCCCGATTCAATTACAGACGAATCATATTTATGTGTTTAAAAAAATATATGCTTGTCTAATTCAATCCATTACCCTTTGGGGTCGTGGGAAGGCTTATCTTTGTCTACTTTCGTGTAGGACATGGCTCAACTACATCCCATAAAAAGTTCAAGATGGTTACTAAACCCGACGATTTCTTGAAACTATGGTGGGATCACATGAGCGCAGAAGAGAGAAAGATTGTTAGAACACACATTGGGCATCTTCCTTCTTTGATCGAGATGAACGCTTGGCCAGAAATGATACATTGACTAATAATTTTTTGGGATGATCATAATATGGTATTTTTCTTCGGGGATGTTGAATTGACTCCTACCATTGAAGAGGTATTTATTTGTTATGAGAGTACTGAAATGTGTTTCAAGAGAAAAGAAACACCTGATAAGAACATTTTAGTCCCAGTTGTGTGGGATCATCAAAATATCAAGGAGGTATTTTTAATCGATGATGACACCTGGCTAGGGGAACATGATGGAGAAAATATCACTTTTCATGAGTTGTATCATCGGTTCGGAAGATTCAATGCTTTTTACAAATTTGGACATAAATTTGAGTCAGAATCAAAATAGAAGGAGACGAGGGCCTTTGCGTTTGCGGTAGCCCTACTTGGAAGCATGGTGTTCCCACAAGGGGAAAATGGCACAATTCATCCAAGGGTTGTCTCAGTGACCCATGCACTCTTCTTTGGAATGGAGTACAATTCTGAAAAGGTATTTCACAACTTAGCTCCCATGATTTTCTTCGACCTATATCGAGCTTTGGGAAGATGTCAAGTTGAGAATCATTTCTTTCAAGGCTGCAACCTTCTATTACAATGGTGGATGATGATGCATTTGGTGAAAAATCCTAGAACGGTACAACCTGATCACAAAATAAGAAGGAATCTGCTAGAATCACACGACATGTGGTTATTTCTACACAAGTTCAAAAGAAAAGCATCTCATGAATTTTGGTTTAAGACTCTTGGGGAATTATGAGATGACGATGTGCAATGGTCCATTACCTATCTTCGTTTAGGTAAATACACTATTCGAGGGGGCGAATGTCCTTTTCTAGTGCTTTCGGGTCTCAGGGGAACCCGTCCCTACAATCCTGGCAGAGTTCTTAGGCAATTCGAGATCAAGCAGGAACACCTCAAATCGATTCTATGCTCAGATTCTTCACCGAGTATGATGAAAGCGATCCCCCGCTCAAAGACTACATGATAAACGGATGGAGAAGAAGAAGGTGGACAGAAGTTTCTTTCCGTATAGGGTATGAATGTGAAGTCAGCGACACTTACAAGGAGTGGTTAAAAAAGAGCCTCGCTGGAGCATTGATTTCGGGGCCAAACGTGCCCACTCGGGCCTTGGATGTAGAATCCGAGAATCAAATCCAAATCCATAGGCTTCAAGATGAGTTTCAAAAGAGTGAAATCGCACACCAATAGATGCATGTAGAAGATTATTTAACAATACGTATATTAAGGGAAGAGTTGAAAAGAGCTAGGCAAGAGGCTGATGATGCTAGGAAGTGTTTAATCGATTTGGATGATAGCATGGCCTCCTAACTCGATAGTATAGGAAAAATAACTTATGACAAAAAGGTACAATTATGCGGAAGTCATCTGATCATCAATAGGTATCAAATATCGCAGGAGGTGAACAAAGCTAAGAAGGGAAAGACAAACAAATGAGCGTCTAGTAGCTAGTTTTTTTTTATTCTCCTGCGTGGGAACTTATTTTCTTTCATGTTATTTCCTTTTCCCTAAAGATTGTATCTCTCTTTTGTTATCTTTTGTAGGCATCTATGCCCTTTTTAGTGTCTATAAAGTTGGGGGATAATAGATTGACCTTAAGCAAGCATATATTTTTCTTCAAAAAATTGTTAGGACCAAACCCTTGGCTCAAAAGGGTCACCCCAATTAGGATACACATTATTATAATGTTTTTATGTGATATAACTGTCTTATGTGCTTATGTGCATTTGTTTGGATCAAAGGCAAGTTTATCCGCTATGCTCTTATGGATGAATTTCTCTTTGACATAAACAACTCTACGTGGCTATTGCTTATCAAGTATTTTGCATTGCTTATCACATATAGAAACAAACACATTTGCCTTTGAGTTGTTTTACTTTACAGATAATAGAAAACTACTCTGTGTTGAAACAAGATGGCAGAACATCCCTACTTCACCCGGTCAAAAGCGCAAAAAATCCCATCCTCTGACCATCATTCAATAATGACTGAAAATGATGAAGAAAACGTATTGACCATCAGGGACAATGTAATAGAGAAACAGAATGAGATGATTATGGGGCTTAAAAGAAAGTTAGAAATGCTTCAGGAGGAAATATTGCACTTGAGATTTGGTTAACCTGGCCATCACCGTCAATGCCCCCACTCCATAAGGACACATGACTCCACTCCAAATTTCTCCCCTCAGTACACCTATTCTCGGGAATCAGTCAAATAACGTATCATCCATCTCCGTTCCCCCATTTGTCCAAAACACCAATTGTGAAAATAACCCAGATGCCTACCATCTGCAAAATCCATCTCTAACCCCACAGAACCCATCTCCGAATCCATTCCCAAATCCCAGAACACATTTTTAAATCAACAAAGTGCATTCCCAAATCCATAAGATTCACTCCCAAACTCGCAAAATCCATCAAATCTATCCCCGAGTCCACAAAATTCATTTCCAAATCCACAAATTCCTTCTCAGATTCTACCAAACTACTTGCAAATTCAACAGAATCTTTCCAATTTTTGAAACATCCTCCACCTACCGACCAACTTCTTTTCATCCACAAAATCAAACCTCCTTTCCATATCCTCTTCATGCCATCATATCCCCTGATATCCATAATCTCCTTCCTAATCTCGAGATGGACCATTACGAGGAGAAGGAGAAAGAGTAGAGAAACGAGCATGGAATGAAGTTGTTAGCTATGAATGAAGAGATCATAAGGATCAAAGAATCTCATGGAGCGAGGGACCATGACGGTTTAGGGTATGATGATTTATGTGTTCACCCTGGAGTAGATCTGCCAGAAGGGTACAAGGTCCCTAAGTTTGAAGTGTTTGACGGTACCGGAAACCCAATGGCCCATCTAAGAAGGTATTATGATCAGATAGTGGGGGTAGGGAAAGATGAGGCGTTATTCATGTTGCTGTTCAGCCGAAGTTTAAGTGGCGTAACCTTAGAGTGGTTCATGTCTCAGGAGATGAAAAGATGGACTAGTTGGAAAGAATTGGCCAAGAGTTTCCTTGACAGGTTCGCATTTAACATTGAAATAGTCTCTGATCGATATTCACTAGATCGGATCCAACAAAAGAGTGATGAGTGTTTTTGAGACTATGCTTTCTGTTGGAGGAAAAAAGCTGCCAAAGTGCAACCCCCCATGTCGGAGGAAAAATGGTATCTGGGTTCTCTCGCGCTCAAGAAGGAAAATATTATACCAGGATGGTGTACGCTGTCAGAGCGATTTTTGCAGATTTGGTAAAAATAGGAGAATCACTAGAAGAAGGTATTCATAGAGGGAAAATTTCCAAGACCCCAACATCGTCCGGAATTGCTATGTTCTCAAAGAAGAAAAAGGAGGATGTAGGCACGATTTCTGATGGTTCTATTGCAAAAACGAAAAAGAGGTTCAACTCTAGGAATATTTTCTCTTCTCCGCCGTCACCAAACTTTCAGCATGTATTCTACGCCCAACCCCAATACTAAGCTCCACTCTCAAATGTCCAACCTCAGTACCAAAATCCACTCCCAAACTTCCAACCCCAGTACCAAGCTCCACTCCCAAATATCCAATCCCAATACCAAGCTCCACAGCCAAATATTTTTCCCCAATACCAAGTTCCATCGTCGAATTATCAGCCTCATATCCAATCCACTCTTCCAAGCAATTGAACAAACATCCAAGCATCTCCAAATTATTATCAAGTGCCTCCTCCTGTAAATCAGAACCATTATAACCCTCCGTATCCAAACATTGAAAAAAAACCTCCCCAAAACTTCACGCCGCTGGATAAAAGTTGCACCTAACTATTTGAAAGATTGAAGAATGTCGGTCATTTGTAACCGATCCAGTCGAAGCCTGTCAATCCTAACTCCCGATTTTATTATCCTGATCAAAACTGTGCCTATCATTCAGGAGTAGCAGGGAACAACACCGAGGACTGGATTAACTTGAAACATAAGATCCAAGATCTGATTGATCAAAAGGTCATCACGCTTCAGTCATCGACGCCAAATATTAACAGCAACCCATTTCCTAATCATGGGGGACCTATAGTTAACATGATTGAAATAAAAGGAGAATGGGCGTCTGGAAAGACTATTACTAAGGTGAATTCAGAAAAGTGCAAAAGGGCGGAAGAGGTAGAAAAGATAGAGAGAGTTGTGGCTGCCTTAAGTGTTAATGAGAAAGACCCATTTATAGTGATGATGGTCCCAGATCAAGTATACACTCCCTCTCAAAAGAAGGAATTTATTGTACAGACCGCTGATGCTCAAGGGATGACGCGATCGGGACGATGATACATTTCTAAAGAATTGACCAACAAAAGGGATTCACAAAAAAGGCCAATCACTGAAGGAGAGGTTGAGGAATTTTGGAGGCGTATACAAATAAAAGACTATTCAATTGTCAAACATTTAGAGAGGACTCTGGCTTAAATTTCTATTTTGGCACTATTAATGAGTTCGTAACACCACCGACAGGCTTTATCGAGAGTCTTAGATGAAGCGTATGTTCCTACAGGGATGAGTGTTGAGAACCTGTCTACGGTGATAGGAAACATTGTGGTAAGTCATCGCATATCATTTAGCGATAAAGAGTTGCCATTTGAAGGAGCGATGCATAACAAGGCCTTGCACGTCACTCTTATTTGCCGAGACAATATGATTAATCAGGTATTGATAGATGATGGATCTTGTGTGAACATTTGTCCTCTCTCCAAGTTGGTTCAAATGGTCTATGATTTGAGGAAAATTCACCAAAGCCACATAAATGTGACAGCATTTGATGGAGGGCAGAGATACCATAGGTGAAATTGATTTGTACATCAAAATTGGACCTTCTAAATTCAAGACTAAGTTTCATGTTATGGAAATTCATCCTAGTTACAACCTGCTCTTGGGAAGACCATGGATACATGGTGCAAAGGTAGTTTCATCACCTCTTCATCAGTTATTGAAGTTCATTTGGGAGGATCATGAAATAGTCATCCAAGGGGAAGAAAGCCGAGTGAATCATCCCAATGGTTATGTGTCGGTGATTGAAGACACTTCAAAGGGTAGTAGTTTCTATACAGTGGAAATTGTAAATGCTGTGGAAAAGGATCTGACGCCCAAAGCTCCAATGCTTTCAGTCTACAAAATAATTGCGACTGTGATGTTGAGAAATGGGTTTGAGCCTGGTCGAGGTTTGGGTAAGAATCTGCAAGGAATTATTGAGCCCGTTATGATCCCATAGAAAGCCTCTAGGTATGGGTTAGGATATCAGCCTACAGAGGAGGATGAGCCTGAGAATAAACCAGAGGTGAGTCTCTTTAGGCCCTTACCGCTCCTGTACCAGTCATTTCCCATGCGTGAGATACCGAATGATGATGGTCTTGGATATGGGATGGGAAATCTATTCGAGGGATGCAATGTTGTACCAGAAGATTTCCCAAAGTCCAGTGGGGTAAAGAAGATTGCACCAGGGGAGGCCATACAAAATAGGACCTCTACTCCATTCATAACCCATCACCCATTGTGGTAGATGAAAGGGAAATTATTAATAGTTTTTCAAATCAGTGATGATCCGAAGGAGGCCCTGCGATCCACCCTTTACATCTCAAATTTCCTTTTTGTATTTTTACTACTTTTAAAAGGCATGGGCTTGTGTTTGCGCGAGTCATGAGCCATAGTTTGTAATTATCTCTCAAATTTCAATGAAAAGGGCTTCCCTTATTTAAAAAAAATTATATTTTTTGAAACACCACTATTAGTTTATTTTATTATTTTCTTGTTATCATCTAACTTGGTTTGTTTGTTTATTACAGTAATAGTAACTCAAAACCTGCCAATGTCATGTCAGTCAAAGCTTAGATGAATAATATAAGGGGAATGATGATGATTGGAAGGAAGGTGATGAGAAATGATTAGTTGAAGATATAAAGGAGTTTGAGAATCGGGAGAAGTCCAACCTAGAGCAAACTGAAATAGTCAACCTGGGAGATCATGATGAAATCAAAGAAACAAGTGTCAGTGTCCACCTGGAGGAAGCACAAAAGAGAGAGCTTATTCACCTGTTGCAGGAATACATTGACGTGTTTGCTTGGTCCTATGATGATATGCCGGGATTGAGCACCAACATTGTGTCGCATAAGTTGTCGATAAATCCTGAGTTTGATCCAGTCAAGTAAAACATGCAGAAATTCAAGCCAGATTTAAGTATAAAGATCAAGGAAGAAGTGAAAAAACAAATCCAATCTAAGGTTGTGGAAGTCAAAAAATATCCGACATGGCTAGCCAATATTGTCCCAGTGCCGAAGAAGGACGACAAGATTCAAATTTGTGTTGACTATAGAGACTTGGATAAAGCCAGTCCATAATTTTCCACTGCCCAACATCAACATCCTCATTGATAATTGTGCAAAACATAAAATACAGTCTTTCATTGATTGTTTTTCTGGGTATCATCAGATATTAATGGATGGGGAAGACACAGAAAAGACGACTTTTATTAAGCCCTGGGGTGTTTATTATTACAGGGTAATGCCTTTTGGTCTAAAAAATGCGGGTCCAACATATATGAGGGCTATGATGATAATTTTCCATGATATGATTCATAAAGAGATTGAGATGTACGTAGATGATGTAATTATCAAATCCCACGAGAGTTCGGATCATCTGACGCATCTGGAGAAATTCTTCACTAGATTAAGAAATTACAATTTGAAGTTAAATCCTGCTAAGTGTGCTTTTGGTGTGCCATCAGGAAAGTTACTAGGATTCATAGTCAGTAGGAGATGCATCGAGTTAGACCCATCCAAAATCAAGACAATTCAAGATTTGCCACCATCGAGGACCAAGAAGAAGGTTATGAGTTTCATGGGCCATTTGAATTACATTAGCAGGTTCATTGCTCAGTCAACAATCATATACGAGCCAATTCTCAAGATGTTGAAGAAAAATGCATTGAATGAGTGGATGGAAGAATGTTAGAGAGCTTTTGACCGCATCAAGGAATACTTGTTTGCACCACCGATTTTGGTTCTTCCCAGAGAAAGAATTCCACTATTGCTTTACCTATCAGTCTCAGAAAATGCTTTTGGATGTGTCCTTGGGAAACATGATGAGACCGGTAGGAAAGAGAAAGCCATATAATACTTGAGTAAAAAGTTTACGCCATATGATGACCGTTACACTCACGTAAAAAAGACATGTTGTGCTTTGACTTGGGCCACACAAAAGTTGAGGAATTACCTGTCGTCATACACAACATACCTCATCTAGAGAATGGATCCATTGAAGTATATATTCCAGAAAGCCATGCCCACGGGAAAGCTAGCCAAATGGCAGATGTTGCTAAGTGATTTTGACATTATGTATGTAACTCAAAAGGCAATCAAGGGGCAAGCTTTAGCAGATCATTTGGATGAGAATCCGGTTGTGATGAATATGAACCACTTCGAACTTATTTCCCAGATGAGGAAATTTTATTCGTAGGAGAAAACATTATAGAAATTTACCCCGGATGGAGGCTATTCTTTGATAGGGCGGTCAACTTTAAAGGTTCAGGAATCGGAGCAGTTTTAGTGTCAGAAATGGGTCAACACTATCCGGTAACTGCTAAGTTGCGTTTCCCATGCACCAATAACATGGATGAATATGAAGCTTGCATCTTAGGTCTCAAATTGGCACTTGATATGGGTGTTTCTGAATTGCTAGACATCGGGGATTCAAACTTGCTGATCCATCAGGTACGGGGAGAATGGGCGGTAAAAAATTCCAAGATTACTCCTTATGTGGAACTGGTGTCGGAATTATGTGGAAAATTCAAAGAAGTTAATTTTAGACATATCCCAAGGATACAAAGTGAGTTTGCTGACTCTTTGGCCACGTATCGTCCATGATTCATCACCTAGATCAGAGTTACATTGATCCATTGGAAATAAGATTGAAGGAGAAACCCGCACATTATGCACATGTTGAAGAGGAGCTTGATGGAAATCCATGGTATTATGACATCAAAAGGTATTTATAATTTGGAATATATCCTGAAGAGGCCAGTAACAACCAAAAGAAGACAATTCGGCGTTTGGCGAAGAACTATTTTCCAAGTGGGGAAATCCTTTTTAGGAGGACTCCAGATTTGGGATTCTTAAGATGCGTCGACACTGCGGAAGCCAATAAATTGATAAAAGAAGTACAAGCACGAGTTTATGGGCCCCACATGAATAGGTTTTCCCTTGCTAGAAAGATCCTGAGAATCGGTTACTTCTGGATGAGATGGAAAATGATTGTAGTAGGTATGTGCAGAAGTGTCCGAAATGTCAGATACACAGAGATTTTATTCGAATGCCTCCACATGAGCTTCATGCGATTAATTCACCTCCGCCTTTCGTAGCTTGGGTCATGGATGTTATCGGACCAATAGAGCCACCGACATCGAATGGGCATAGATTTATTTTGGTTGCTACTAACTACTTTACTAAGTGGGTCGAAGCTGCTTCATATAGAGTCGTCACTAAGAAATTGGTTGCATATTTCGTTAGGAATAGCTTGATCTACTGATTTGGAGTGCCAGAATGGATCATTACTGATAATGGGGCAAACTTGAATAGTCACTTGATGAATGATATTTGTGATCAATTTAAAATAATGCATCGTAACTCGACCGCATATCGTCCACAGATGAATGGAGCCATGGAAGCTTCCAATAAAAACATCAAGAAGATCTTGAGAAAGATGATCGAAAATGATAGATCATGGCATGAGATGTTTCCTTACGCTTTGCTAGGGTATCGCACGATAGTTCAAACCTCCACCGGGGTGACTCCTTATCTATTCGTTTATAGGAATGAAGCTGTGATACCTGCTGAGGTTGAAATACCTTCCCTAAGGATTATTCAAGAAGCCGGACTAAGTAACAAAAAATGGGTTCGCGCTCGCTATGAACAACTCATGTTGATTGATGAAAAGAGAATGGTTGTTGTATGTCATGGTCAGTTGTATCAGTACAGGATGGTTCGTGCCTTTAATAAAAAAGTAAGAACTCGAACATTCGAAGTTGGACAATAGGTTCTCAAATGCATATTTCCTCACCAAGAAGAGTACATGGGCAAGTTCTCTCCAAATTGGCAAGGGCCATACATAGTTCGCAAGGTACTATCTGGAGGGGCTCTGATTTTGTCTGAGATGGATGGTTAAGAGTGGACCAAACCAATCAATTCTGATGCAGTAAAAAGATATTATGTTTGAACGACGTTCTAGTTTTTGTGTTTCCTTAGTTTACATGTAATTGCCTTTGTAGTAATGTTGTTTTCTAGTTCGCAACTGCCTAAAATCCCTTTCCCTTTATGTACGAACTACATTTGACCTGAATTCCCAAGAGAGGGATACGTAGGCGTCCTATGTCATCTTCGGTCAACCTCTTCGAAAATTTTATCCTTTTTCTTTATGTATGAACTACGTGATGACCTGAATTCTCAAGAATGAGATACGTAGGCGGACTATGTCGGCTTCGGTCAACCCATTAGATTTTTCTATATATCCTTAGCGTAGTTTGGAACTACGTTTAACCTGATTCCTGCTTCAACGGGATACGTAAGCGCCCCAACGGCTCGGTCATATAACCCTAGGAAATGGAAACTGGGGTAGAATTTTCGAGAAGGAATCTCGAAAATTTACAAGAGAAGATCAACATCCAACAAAGAGAATGAATATCAGCAAAGACTTCAGATCCAATCGAGATGATATCATCTCAGACTACTTTAAACTAGGGTAGAAATTTTGAGGGAGGCCTCAAAATTTCCACCAAATACTGGAATATATTTCAAATTCCCCGGCACCAGAGGTTAAAGCCAAACTCTTAAAGTCACCAGCTGCGACAAAGTCTAGGTGGACTCAATTTCTAGCTATGACAGAACTATTTAAAGAACCCTCTAACAATGATCATGAGTTTTCGAAATCATCCGTCGGATATAGTCAAAGCCACGAGGAAGACGTTCATTGAGCTAGTAGATGACATGACTGACAGAGATTTTCTAAAGCTTTTACAGATATTGTCGAAACTATTTTCTAAAATAAGACTACTTTTAAAAAGAAAAATCTTTACAAATCTTCTACTTAGTGATTGCCTGGGCGTCTATGGGAGCAGGGACCCAGGGTGGAGGTACCAATGTGATGGGGCACCTAAAAGATAGTGAGGAGAAAATCAAGGATCGAAGAAGGTCAACACGGAGTAGTTTCATTCAAACTAATCATTTTTTTGTAGATGCAGGGATCAATACACAAAAATGAGAGTCGCTTTCAAAAAATCCCCAAGCAAGTCGGGAGCCATGCCAGAGCATATAATACTTAAGAACGGTATTTTTTGGTAGCCCAAAAATGGGTTAATACCTATTTATCGAGGAACATTTGAATTGTCCATCTTATTTCTTGTGATCATGGAGGACAAACAAAAGTATCTTGTCTTCTTTACAACTATTGTATTTAGAATTTTTGTAAAAAATAGTCGCTAGCAAAAACGACTTTGTGTCTACTAATCGTCTACCTTGAGTACAGGTACATGTAGAAAGAAATACACTGACAAATGAATTCAGGTGAAACTATTTTAAAATTACCAGAAAAACCATTGTATATCATTGCCAAGAAGGTCATTCATATCATTGCCAAGAGGGCCATTTCATATCATTACCAAGAGGTCCATTCATATCATTGCCAAGAGGGCCGTTTTATATCATTGCCAAGAGGGAAATTCATATCATTGCCAAGAAGGACATTTCATATCATTGCCAAGAGGGCCATTCATATCATCACTGAAAGGGCCATTTTATATTATTATCAAGAGGGCCATTCAATATCTGTTGACATACAAGACATAAATGCTAATGTCGAGGATATCATCTCCATTAAATATATGTTGATATGCAAGACATAAATGTTGGCGTCGAGGATATCATCAGTATTTCATATTTGTTGACACGCAACACATAAACACTAGCATCGAGGATATCATCAGTATTTTATATCTTTTGACATGCAAGACATAAATGCTGGCATCGAGGGTGTCATCACCATTCAATATCTATTGACACACAAGACATAAACACTGGCATCAAGGATATCATCAGCATTTCATATCTGTTGACACGCAAGACATAAACGTTAGCGTCGAGAATATCATCAGCATTTTATATCTGTTGACATGCAAGACATAAATGCTGGCGTCAAGGATATCTCATCATTTTATGTATCAGCATTTGAATGCATCAAGAGCACATGATTTGAAGGGACGTCTTTAAGTCGCTATCTAAGGATGAATGATATATAAGATTTCCTAGAAATTGACAATCTGAGGGTCATATACAAGTCATATTATTTGAAATAGGATAATGTGCAAGATCACCTATGAGTTGATAGCCTGTAGGTCATCCATAAGTCACAACAACATCCTAACCGGATAGTGTGCAAGATCGCCCAAAAATTGATAGTCTGAAGGTTATCCATAAGTCGCAACTAAATCCTTACCAAAGAATATGTGAGATTATCAAATTGATACGTCCAAGTGTTCTTTATAAGCCACGTCATATCCAAGATCGATTATGTGCAGGATTACCCAAGGACTAACAATTTGAGAGTTATCTATAAGTTATATTGTATCTAAGGTCGGATGATATGCAGGAACACCTAAAAGCTAGCATTGGAGGGATATTTGTAAGCCATATCTTATCCAAGATTGGATAATGTGCAGGATTACCTAAAAGCTTGCAATTTAAAGGATATCTATAAGTCGCCTCGTATCCAACATCAAATAATGCATAAGATTATCCAAAGATTGACAATTTAAGGGAAATTTATAAATCGATCATCGGCTATAATCGGAGAGGTTATCATTCTACATACAACAAGTGATATAGGTAACCAAAAGGGTTACCACACCAACATAAGATTACATGGTTGTAGGGACCGTTCTGCATAAAATATCGCCGGTGTCCAAAAGGGCCACCTTACTTTGAAGACATATTCAACCGACAAATGTCATAATTATACAACAACCAAAAGGGTTTTTATGTTTTTTTTACCAGTCATTTCATTCCAAACATGTACATGAAGAGATGACTCTGCTTTTTAGGCCACAACTCACGTGGAGATATGGTAAAAGACTATATATATCTTTCGTGAATTATGTTTAACACTAACACTTTTTGCTTGAAGCATTGTCGAGAGCATCCGAGAGGATGAAAATCTCAAATCAAAACCACAAGTGTGGACGACTTCAGATAGGACGCAGTACAATGTGGAACTCTTTCTTATCAGCATAATGGGACATAGTCTAGAGAGGGACGTCAAACTCTCTGGACGCGAGCTAAAAGATGATCACCACCACTATCTAACCACACCCCTATTAGAAGGTATGTGGGTATTTCGGGATATTCTTGTTTCAACTCCACCTTCAAGATACTTCTAAACTTACATCGAGGGTAGTGTTCTCTTTCTTTCAAATTCGAGTGATAGGACACCTAGAGTTTTGGAAATTATATCCAGGTAAGTTCTTGCCTATGGATGTGAAGGATCCCATATTCATGGTTAAGAGGTTACAAGCCTCTTTTCCACAACTCGATCATTAACTTGTCAGTAATCCCGAGCCAAAGATCATTTGAAATAGAAGACTATCTTTTTTATCGATCGAGTTGAACTACAAGCATTCTGATTCCTTGAAGTCTTGGGGATATGTAGGATGGGCTCTATGTATAAAACTCGACTGTATTCTAACCTCCCCCAAATCCCTTTTTTCCCCAGCTTCTCGGTTTAACCAAAAACTCTAAAATCGTGATAGTTGGTGAATTTTCTTGAAAATCATGCTTAAAATCAAGCTTTATGAACTACAAGTCGCCTGAATTCTTATAAACCTGAGATATGTAGGAAACCTGATACTGAGGTTTGGCCATAACTCCATCAAACTTGTGCGAAAGCCAACCTCTTCCAGATTCGAATTTGTAGTCGGACAAAAATTAGGAAGGTCAACCTCCCTTTGCCTAGGGTTACTTGCATCCACCCTACCCAAGGGAGGGGGTATTTGTTGACACCTAATTTTTGTCCTCCATAACTAAGTTTAGTTCAGAGTTTCTTCGATTTTCAAATAAAATTACAATAATTATTTTATCTGAATAAATCATTTTAAAAGCATTTATTTGGGTAAATTGGTCAGTTTAAGTAGCAATTATATATTATCATGTTCAATTATACGAGATTATATAATGTTGTTACTTAAGTATTTATTTTACAGAATATCAGGTTTTAATCAAGGTTCATCTTGAAATAAATGGTTGAAGTCTTGATTTAAAAAAATGATTTATTCTCAAAATAATTTATTCGGATAAATATGTGTTTGGTTTTATCAAATCAAGAACTCCGGGATTAAACAAGGTGTTAATTCGTATCGAATTTTGATTTGATTTAGTCGATTTATTAAATTTGACTCTAATTGAAATCAAATTGGCCCCAATTGAAATGCAATTGACCAATTGGTATTCAATTTGGCTAGAATTTAAATTTAATTGCCTAAATTAAAACCCAAATATCCTAATTCTACCCCAATTCCTAAAATTGCCTCCTAATTTAGGCCCAAATACCTTTTTAAATTAATTTTCTATTTTAATCCCAACTTCGGCAACCCACTTCATCAAAGCAATAACAACAACCCCCAAAATCCCTCCAACCCAGCCCACCTCCTTACCTTCTTCAACACCAATTGTTAGCAGAACCTTCCAACAACCATTCAATCAGCGTACAACACCAATAGCCTCTTCATTGACAATAACTCCAAAACACCGCCAAAACCGTTCTCAATCCGACCAACAGTCCAAGAACCAACCCATTTGCAACCCATATCGTCAACCCGTCACCAGACCCAGGACCATTCCATTTTCACTTTCTTCATGCATTTCACGCAATTCAGTATGAAAACCACCTCAAATCTTCTAGAAACATGCTTAGGTGTCTCGTCCAATATTTAAATCCCTAGAATTGCGGATTAAAGGGACGAATTCATACCTTTGCAGAGAGATTTCATTGGTTTGGAGTACAATTCAGTTTTCCCTTAAGGTATTGGTCCGCTTATTTCATTCTCTCATAAAATCCAAAAATAAGGACTTTTTGCAGATAAAAATGGGGCTGAGGGGGGAGGTTTGAAAATTTCAAAATTTCCAAAGAGATCCTCTCTTTCAAGTCGCAAAAAGGCCCCTAATTGGTCTTCTATATAAATACCCCTGGGATCATTGTTCTGGGGGATTATTTTTCTCTTCTTTGAGGTCTTTTCTCTTTCTCTTGGGGTTGAAAATTTTTGGGTCTGGGAAAAGAAGGATTTTCTCTTTTAGGATCTTAGGTTCTAAAATTGGGGTTGTGGAATGTTGTGGGTTCAAACATCTTCTGAGAAATTTCTGAGGTTGAAAAACTGG
Organism: Capsicum pubescens; assembly: GCA_030864215.1. NCBI lineage: Eukaryota > Viridiplantae > Streptophyta > Magnoliopsida > Solanales > Solanaceae > Capsicum > Capsicum pubescens. The sequence continues at coordinate 280,011,644 of CM061543.1, read as the reverse complement.
GAGAAAGAGAAGAAGAAGGAAAAAACTTATGAGCGAAGATTTAATTTTCTTTTTCTAGTAGGAATTTTGTTTACAAAAATTGGTCTGCTAATCGAAGTGCCGAAGCTGACTATGACGCATGTCCGATGGTGGTGAGTTCCGACGTTAGCTCGAAAGTCTTATTTTGTTGCTCGGTAAAAGGTGAGCGTCTTTTCTTCTGTTCTTCCTTCAGAGTGTGTGTTTCTTTCTTTTGTTACTATTCCATGAATGTAGTCTAGTAATCGAGTCCAAGCTTCTGATTGTGATGTTGGTTTTGCTACGTTCTCTCTCTAGTTCACTGTGTTATTATTACTTCTACCCTTAATTCTCTCACTGCTTCCCATTCTTTATTCTTCATCTTTTTTGTATCTGCGTATGTTTGTTCTGTACAAGTGTGTGTATGAATTACGTCGTTATGCATGCTGAGGTAAAGCTGGGTGCGTAAGTATGTAGTGACAGTTGTATATTATGCTTCAATCAAAAAAAAGGGGTAAAGGGGGGCCCTATCGCCGATTATTGTCGTTGTCAAAATTATAATTTTGGGTGTAATTAGATTTGGTCATTGTTTTCCATTTGTGATGCTGTAAAATCCTTGTAGTTTGCAGACTCTTTCTTAAACTTGGTTTGCATCGTTTCTTCTTCCATTTAGGTAGTGATTTCTGGGTCTAAAACTCTTAAAGTTTTGCAAGACCATATTTTGTAGAGTGGCTGTGTTTGATTTCATTTCCCGAAAATTGTTATAGATAATGTGACCAAGATTGATGCATCATTATGAGTCATGATAGTTAAATTTATTATTTTTGAATGATGGTTCTTTTTTTTTGGGGGGGGGGGTTGTCTTACCGTCATCATGGTTTTCAGTTGTTTGGGGGTTCTTCAGTTTAAGACGAGAACTTTTAGAACTTTTGTTCCTTTTTTACTGATTGCTGAGTATCTGTTCGTATTAATTTAGTTGTTGCTCATTTCGAATTGGCATGTCATCTACCTAGTAGTCTTACTGTCCTTCTTGGTTCATCTATTTTTAGATCACCATAGGTGCAGTTTCGAGCTTGGTATGTTTGGTTATTGTTGCAGATTCTATTCTGATTTTAGTAAATGTATCCTATCTTGCCCATGCTTAACTTGATGTGATGAGTATCAAAGTTACTTTGATTTGTTATTCGGGTTCAATTTCTAAATTCATGTTTAGTTTTGATTAGGAAACCATTTTAGCATAAAAAATCATGTCATGTTTATACTCCAATATTGTGGCTTGATGCTCTGTAGTTTTAGCTAGATATTCTTCTTTAGTCTCGATGCTCTATCTATTATATGGTGTTCTCGACATGATTATCTATCTTCCTATTTAGTTTCGCTCTCAACATAAGGTAATTAGTAGCTAGGTCAATTGGTCTCAGGACGATTTGCCCCTCTTAGGTGATATTTCGTTAGTTAATCTGAGATTCCATCATATCTTGTTGTATTTATACTATTTATTCATGTTTAAAATTTTAATGTTTTCCCCTATTTTTCTTTTATAAAAGTGGTGAACTGCTTCCAAATGATTCAAGGCACACTTTTATCTCAATTAGCGCGAGTCAGAACTGTAGTCATATGTTTTCCTTGTTTTGATAAAGTGTTGATCTCAAATCATTTTCACTTATTGTTTTATGTACATGTTATATGTGCTTTACTGCTTTTGAAGTTTCTGACGTGTTCATGCTTGAAGAATTATTTCATATTAGGTTGAAAATCAAGTGATCTATTACACAACAGTTGTTTGCATTTGTCCCTTCAGTTATTGTCTAACATTTTTTTTCAAATCATCAAAGTTAGCAAACCATGTCAAACCTCTATTTAGCTAATGTTATTTCCTAGTCATTTCCTCATCTCCTATTTCCTACTTTTGTGATCTATATGACGCTTTTTTATCTATGCATGATACCTTTATAACAATAGCTTTGTTTTCTTTTACTGTCATTGGATCCTAATCCTTACCTTTTTCTTTACATGTACTATTTGCATTGAATCTAAAAAATGGATTCAATTTCTCGTTGCATTTTCTTCACGGCCATTGAGACCCGTCATCTCCATCAATTCAACTCTTAGAGAAAGCTCAACATTAATCCGTAGGAAAGGGATACGAGGAATCGAAAGGAAAATGGGTCAAAGTCCAGTTCTTGAAGCAACGACGAGACCCGAGCCTCATTGCTATTTATTCATTTGTTGTCGTTATTTATCTATTGTTGTCGTATTTATTTATTTATTCCTTTGTTCATTCATTTTGGCCCTCGATGCCAAAGTTGTAAATTTAATACAGGTGGAGTGATAATCGAGCCGAAAAGGGCTCGAAAACATAGAATTAGGACAGGTGAAAATGGGTCAAAAACCCAACTAGATTAGGATAGGGTAGATGGTTTGGGCTTAAAAGCCTAAATCACTACTTCTCCCCTTTCCTCTTTCCCTTTTGCTTACTTTTTTTACATGTTTCTTGCGAACCTAGTTGAATCCCTAACTAAGTCTCTAAAAAACTGATTTTGCAAAAAAAAACTTTTCCCTAATCAACTACTTTTCAACAAATTAAATCTTTTTTAAGGTTAATCAAAGATGATTTTCAAACAGTCCGGATAACCGCAAGTTAGCGGACGTTTTAGGTTCCTAACACCTTCCTAAAAATTTAATAGGTACCTCTTATCTAGAATCTCTGACTTAAACGATTTTCTATTTTGAATCGTCTAAGTATTTTATAAAGGTTTATTAGTTTCTTTTCAAAATTAAGTGGCGACTCTTTTCAAAAAAGTCAAAATTTCCGCAAAACACTAGGCATCAAAAACCCATAACAATTGATTTTAAAATCACCATTTTGAAGTCATAATCCATGTTTAAAATACATGATATTTGAGTGAATAATAATGAAAAGAGTGATATGCCTTTAACAAGATGATCCTTCAAATAACTTGATTTCTCCTTTGCCTCTAGAAGAACACCCCATGGAACCCTAGCCTCCAATCTTCAAAAGTATGTTTAAGAAAGTATTTGGGAGGTTTTGATATTGCAATAAGTGTTTAGGAGGCTACAATACATTATATAGTGAGGGGACTTATTGGTTTTGTGGTGGGAAATATCCATAGAGCCCTTGACTTAAGAGATGAAAAGTGACTTCTCAGGTGGTTACGACTCACTTATCTCAACCATACCATTGGGTATGAGTGGTACCCTAACTCATGCCCTAGGCCTCATCAAGGACCCCTACAATGACGAAGGTATGACCACAAACTCATTACTCATAACCAAAAGTATGAATGGCACCTTAAACCATATCCATAAACCGTACCCAAAATAGTTTCACTAGGCAAACTCAACGCTCCATAAGACTAGGTAGTGTACGATATATACCCTAATATACGACCATGGAGAGGCTAAGTCATATCTTGGATAGAGTGTAACCACCACCATATTTCCTAGTATATTATAGAGGGTAGCTAAGTCATATCTAAGGGTACAAATAGTACCCTGGAGTCGTACCTAATCCAGAAACTCCAACTAAGGAAATTTTCTAAGGGTACAAAGCCTAGGTGTTGCAATTCATCCCTACTTAGATCATTAATTCATGAATGATGGGTAAGGAATGAATAAATACTAGTTAATACATTATTACACATCGAATAACCTTCTTCAAATATAGAAATCAAGACATACAACAAGGATAAGGCACATGCCAAGATCATTATCAATCAACCATTCATTTCATTGACTATGGAACTCAAACCCATTATTTATCAAAGACACTTATTCAATTCAAAGTTTAGGTACTTGAAAACTTTGTATACCAAAGAAACAAATCAAATTAAGAAGATTAACATATACCTCAAGCACGGGTTTCCTAAATGGAAAACAAATGCGGATACTTGGACTTCATGTCCTTTTCCGCCTCCTAAGTAGCTTTCTTGGGCTTTTGGTTCCTGTATATAACCTTAACCAAAGCCACCTATTTTATTCACAATCGGATAAATTAAGAATCTAAGATCTTTATGGGACTTCTCATAGGATAAACAGTCTGAAATACCAACATCTTCAAAGGGACAACCAATGAAGGATCGGCCACACATTTATGTAACATAGAGACATGGAAAACCTGGTGGATAGAGTTTAAACTAGAACAAAACTCCAACTCATAGGCAATATTTCCAACTCACTTCAAAATCAAGTAGGGACCAACATACCGGGGGCTAAGCTTCCCCTTCTTGCTAAATCGTATCACTCCATTCATGGGAAACATCTTTAAGAATACTTAATCACCAACCTTAAACTCCAAATCTCTATGCTTCAGGTATGCATAGGAATTTTGATGAATTTGAGAGGTTTTCAACCTATCATGAATAACCTTCACCTTTTCTAAGGCTTGGCAAATCAAATTATGGACAAGCAACTTACCTTTACAAACTTCATACCACCCAATAGGAGAACATCTCCTACCAAAGAACAAATCAATAGGGGCCATTCTAATGCTAGAGTTGTAACTATTATTATAGGAAAATTCAATCAAAAGGAAATGGTCTTACCAACTACCACCATAATACCAACTACCACCATAATTAGTCACACAAGCACATATAATATCTTCCAATATCTGGATGGTCCTCTCCACTTGTCCATCCATCTACTGAGGCACACTATAGTCCCTAAACCATTTTTAAATGACTTTAAAAATTGACACAAAAATAGAGTAACTCAATCTGATAATATATAAATTAAATCACCATGAAATTTCACAATCTCTATGTGATATAACTTAGCGTAATCCTCTGCTAAGTAATTAGTTCTTATGGGGAAAAAGTGAGTGGACTTGGTCATCCTATCCACAACTGTCTAAATAGAATCACATTGATTTTGAGATAGGGGGATGTCAATAACAAAATTCATATTAATCATCTCCCACTTCTATTTGGTCAATGAAATCTCTTGGTACAAACCTCCGATCCTCATGTGTTCAACTTTCACTGGTTGACACGCAATGCACTTAGCCACATAACTAGATATATCTCACTTCATGTTATGAAATACCTAGGTCTTGAAACTTTAGAAAAATAATAACTTTTGGTGTTTCTTAGTTGGGTACGACGTGGAGCATGAGTCGTATCCACTCTTCTCTCCCACTCTCGTACCTTAGATAGATTTTTAGGGTAGCATACTATTTTCTATACGACATGATCTTCCTTTGATCATACCTATGCATATGAGTTATATGCAACTTAATCAAAAAGAGGGCAGTCTCTATTTGGGGTGGACTGTTTGGTATATGATTTGTGCATATGACTAGGGGGTGAGTCATACCCTTTGGTTATGACTCAAGGGTGCCTAATCCTACCCATAATAGTATGGTTGACCTTGAATAAGCCTAGGGTACGAGTTTTAGGGTACCACTAGTACCTTAGGGTACGATTACTAAGGGAATTGTATGTGGGAGTCGTACTACTAGGAAAGTTCACTTTTTAGTTTTTAACTAAGGGCTTTGTGGTCATTTTAGTTCCCAAAATTTCTAAGTACCTTCACTATATAAGTCATTGTATCCTCATAAGACCTTATTTACATGACCCAAACCCTCCAAAATACCCTAAAAACTTCTTGATGCAAGATTGGATGCTAGGGTTTGGAGGGTGCTTATTTAGTGGCAAGAAGGAGTCAAGATTGTTGGTGTGTCTTATTTTTTGAGGCTTTTATATCTTACCCCCTTTTAATATCTCTAAACACATGTATTTCACACTTGGATTAGTAAGTGTACATGGTGGTTTTAAAATCAAATGAAAAGGGTTTTGTTGTAAAATAATGAATAATGGTGATTCTATCTTAGACTTATGTTTGTATGTGTTATTGATGATGATTTGAGTATGTGATTTATTTTTGTGTGTTATTTAATGTGAGGGACTTGAGTAACCCAACCTTGATTATATCTACCATGGAAAATAACCTTATTGAAGGTATGCACCCAAGGTGTATGTGAAAATGTCTAAGTAAATTGTCTAGTCATATGTTGGTGATGTATTGAGCTAGGAAAATGGCTTAATGAGCATGAATGAATGATAAATGATATGTTAAAGGAACTATGAACCATGTGTTATGAAATTGATAACCTTGGTTGTTAACTAGTGAGAGGGTAAAGTCCCTAGATATAAAAATGAGCTTAAATTATGTGTTTAACCTAAGTGAGGTAAGAATGTGTTATAATATTATCATTGAAGTATGAATTGTTGTAAGGGTCTTGATGAACTTAAATTAAATTATGTGTTGAATTAAGTGAAGGAATTGGCCTATTGAAATAGTTGAGAAATAAAGGCTCCCATATGGAGCATGTGGTCATGTATAATATTGAATTAGATATAATGGTTAAAGTCCTTAAATGTTGTATTGAATGTTTGTTGATTCATGGGCAAAAGGTTAAAGTCCTAATTGGTAAATAATGATAGTTGTGATTGCTTGAGGTCAAAGTCTCTTGCCTTATGTGATGGCTTGAGGTTTGAGTCCCTTTCCTTATGAATGGATTGAGGTTGAAGTCCCTTTCCCAATGATATTTCTTAAGATTAAAGTCCCGTAATTACAGATATATCTTGTCGTCAAGGTACCTCATCGAAGGAAACGACATGTGGTTAGAGTCTAAGTAAGACATAAGGTTATAGTACCTTTTCTAATGAGTGGGCGTGAAGTTGGAGTCCCTATGTGTGTGGTTAGAGTCCCTTGTTCGTATAAATGTGTATGTGGTTAAAGTCCTTAACTAATGAATAAATGCGTATGGTTAAAGTCCCACGTCTAATGATGATGTGAATGTTTTTAGGGCCGTTTTCCTATTGCTAATGTTGAAGCTATAAGTATGGGAGGTCGTAGTCCTCTATTTCATGAATGATGAATGAGTGTTTAAAGCATGTTGATAAGACTTGTTTCTTTGATTGGCATGTGGTATCACTATATGTATGGATAAGTGTATGATTACGCTAAAACGTGATATATTGATTTTTTATTGATTGATTATGTTATTTTATCACTTATTCTTGAGTTACATACCAGTGTTCCAATCGTTAACCATCTTCGGGTGCTATGTCCTCACGCGATATAGGGGCCGGAATATCTTCTTCTCTTCTTATACAATGGTTAGGTGATTGAAGCGGTTCATGTATAGACTTAAAGTGGAGAGCTTCACTACTTCAGAATAAATGGACCTCTTGGTATCTTATCTTTAGACTTGGTCTCCTTAAGATTGGTTTAGCTATTGTGGGGGAATTATCTCGACATGTACATTTATTGTCTTCAGTTTTGTATAGATGTATTATGAACAACTGTGAACATGGGTGTGAGTTTGTTATTATGAATCTAATGATAACTTATGATATTATTTCCATAATCTTAACTTGTGAATTTGAGTTCCTTCGACTCCTATTGTAAGATAAGATGTTAGATCAGGTTATTGGGGAGACCTCCAGTTCATGTGAGATTGAGGTTCCCATATGACATGGCCCGGGGCTTGGGTCATATCAATTTAGTATCAGAGAATAGGTTCAGGGTTAGTTAGGTATTCACAATGATGTGTTAAGTAGAGTCTCTTTTATGGGTGTGAAGCGCGCCACACTTATAAAAGAGGGGCTTTCAGACATCTCAGTAATGTTATCCTTTCTTTTGTTTCAATCTCAAGATACAAAGTCTAAGGTTTTTGATCCCACTGATTCTATTTCCTATCTTTCAGATCATGGCTCATAGGATATCTGAGACACAGGCAACACTTCAGCATCGACTGAGAGTCCTATGGATAAAACTGGTCCAACTTTTGGAGTTCATACCCGGGCTAGAGCTGTAGCATCTGTCTATTCTCACAGGGTTCTACCCCTAAACCCTACTTATGAGAGTGATTCACCTCCCTAGTCACCTCAAGGAAATGCTACTAATGCGGAGTTTCATTGCTCCATCAACCTCTTGACTCAATTGGTAGCCTATCAATCAGAGTGTAGTTCTCTGACTATCATTTCTTTTAAGGACACACGAATTGACCAATTTATGAGGTTGACCTTCCTATGTTCATGGGTACGAAGTTTGAGGATAATCCTTAAGGGTTTGTCGATGAAATGGAGAAGATTTTTTGAATAATACATGCATTAGATATTGAGCGTGTTGAGCTTGCTTCCTACCAGTTGAAAGATATAGCGTACCAATGGTATGAAGGCTGGGAATTTTCTAGAGGTGTTGATGCTAGTCCGGCTTCATGGGTGGATTTCTTCGAGGCTTTCTTAGAATACTTCTTTCCTCAAGAGTTGAGGGAAGCAAAGTAGGAAGAGTTTGTGAACTTAAAGCACATAGGACGTCTATTCAAGAGTATGCTTGTGAACTTAAAGGACATAGGACGTCTATTCAAGAGTATGCCTTGAAATTCCATGAATTGTCATGGTATTCTCTCGAGATGGCTACTAGCATAAGGGCTAGGATGCACAAATTTGTCTTGAGATTATCTAGTGAGTTAGTTATCAAGAGAAAGGTAGCTCTGTTGATTCAGAGCATGGATATTTCGAGATTTATTATGTATATTCAACAAGTAGAGGATGAGAAATAGAAAAAAGTTAAGCTTAGTGAGAGGCAAGGAAGGAAATTTTGGCCTTCCAAGAAAAGTGGTGGCAAGTGTCCACAAAATAAGTAGGAGAGTTTGGGTTCGTTCTCCTCGGCTAATGTTCTCTCTCCTTACTCATAGTCATTGGGTGATCATCGACCTTAGCTTAATAGTGGGTTTTGGGAATAGGGTGCCCAATTAAAGGCTAGTGGTGCCCAGTCAGGTCTACACTACCCTCCTTGCAGATTCTATGGTCAAAGTCATCGTGGTAAGTGTGAGAAGAGGTAAAACTGGTGTTTTCATTATGGTCAGGTTGGGAACATGCAACGTGAGTGCCCTTTTCTAGAAGATTCTTGGTCTAAAAGGGCCCTTATTACAACTCCACCTCCTCCCGCACCGAAGGAAGCTATCTTTGCTTCTACTTCTATTTCTGGCACCAGCATTGACTGGAACCTCTTGTATGCACTTGCTACTCACTAGGATTCTGATACATCTCCTGATATTTTCACGGGTATGTTGAGACTTTTCTCATGTGATGTGTATTGTTTGCTTGATCTAGGGTCTTTTCTTTCTTATGTAACCTCGTATGTGGTGGTGCATCTTGGTTGTGGTTTTAGAGTTTGTCAGTTTCTTTTTTTTTCTAGCCCATTGGAAGACTCTATGGCTGTTATAAGAGTCTATCGGGGATGTGTGATATCTATTTAAGGTAGATATACTTTTATAGACTTTATAGAGTTGGACATGGTCGATTTGTATGTCACCCTCGAGATGGATTGGTTGTATTCATGTTATGTTTCTTTATATTGTCGGACCGGTAGAGTTATGTTCAAATTCCCTAATGAGCCAGTCATTGTATGAGAAGGTGGTTCCTTAGTACCTAAGAGAAGGTTCATTTCTTATCTTAAAGCCTGAAATATGACTTCAAAAGGGTGTTTGTATCACATGGTCCAAGTTAATATTCTAACTCAAAAGATCCTTCTCTAGAATCCATTCTTGTGGTGATTAAATTTCCCAAGTATTTCTTGATGATCTTCCCGGTGTTATTTGCAATACAGAAACTGATTTTGGGATTAATCTTGTCCTGGACACTCGTTTGATTTCTGTCCCTCCTTATAGAATGGATCTGGCGGAGCTAAAAGAGCTTAAGAAACAATGGAAAGATCTCTTATATACAGTTTTTATACGCCCTAGTATGTCTCCATAGGGTGCTTTTATGTTGTTCATGCACAGAAAGGATGGCTTCCTTTATATGTACATTGATTATCATCAGTTGAACTAAGTGACCGTAAAGAATAATATCCTCTTTCTAGGTTCACTAATTTTTTTTATCAACTCAGGGTACTAAGTGTTTCTCTAAGATTGATCTTAGATTGTGTTATCATCAACTTAAGATTAGGGATGCAGATATCCTTAAGATGACCTGTAATACCCGGTATGGTAACTATGAATTTTTTGTCATGTCCTTTGGGTTGACCAATACCCCAGAGGCATTCATGGATTTGATGAATAGGGTCTTCCATCCATTCTTGGTCATGTTTGTCAATGTCTTCATTGAAGATATATTAGTGTACTCTAAGAAAGAGGCGGATCATTTAGATCACCACTATGCATGTTGCAAACCATAATGATCATTGTTTGTATTCCATGTTCTCCAAATTTGAGTTTTGGTTGAAATTCGTAGCTTTTCTTGGTCATGTGATCTTTACTAAAGGTAAAATGGTAGATCCCCAATAGGTTACGATGGTTAAGTAGTGTCCTAGACCTATGACTCCAATTGATATTCAGAGCTTTTTGGGTTTAGCCAATTATTATAGAAGGTTTGTGGAGAGTTTTGCCACAATAGCTTCCCTGTTGACCAAGTTGACCCAAAAGAAGGTCAAGTTCTTGTGGTCCAATGCGTGTGAGGGTAGTTTTGATAAGTTTAATGATAAATTAACTTCAGCTCTGGTTTTGACCTTGCCCGATGGTAGTGATGGATTTGTGGTATATTATGATGCTTCTTCTATCGGTCTTGGGGTTGTGTTGATGTAACATATTAGGGTGGTGGATTATGCTTCTAGGAAATTGACAGTTCATGAGAAGAACTACCCTACTCATGAGTTAGAGTTATTAGCCATAGTTTTTGTGTTAAAGATTTGGTGGCATTATCTTTATGGTGTTCATGTTGATATGTTTTCCGACCATAAAAGCCTTTTATATCTGTTTACTCAAAAGCAGTTGAATCTCCATCAAACAAGGTGTCTTAAGCTATTGAAAGACTATCATATGAGTCTTTATTACCATCCTTGTAAGGCAAATATAGTCATCGATGCTCTAAGTAGATTATCTGCAGGAAGTGTGGCCCATGTTGATAATGATAAACAGGAATTGGTGAGAGATATTGACCATTTTGAAAATCTTGGAGTTTGACTTGCGGACTCCAAGGATGGTGGTGTGTTTGTGAATCCGGTATCTCAATCATCTCTTATTGTTGAGATAAAGAAGAAGTAAGTATTGAACCACGACATGATAAAGATCAATAGTAATGTAGGTTAACACAAGGTCGCGGACTTTGTGATTGGTGGTGATGGTATCCTAACATTGGTGGATTAAGGGAAAGAGTCATGGCCGACGTTCATAGATCCTGTTATGTTATTTATCCCGGTTCCACCAAGATGTATCATGAACTTAGGGAGTTTTATTGGTGGAGTAATAGAAAGCGTGATGTAGATAGCTTTGTGGCCAAATATATAGTGTGTCAACTAGTGAAAGATGAGCACATGAGGCCTTGTGGTTTGTACCAAGAAATTGTGCTGCCCGAGTGGACGTGGGAGGCAATTAATAAGGATTTCATTACTGGTCTTTCTAGTTCTCAAAATCAATGTGATTCCATTTGTGTCATCATTGATAAAATGAGCAAGTGCACCCATTTCTTTCCAGTGAGAACAAATTTCTCGGTGAAAGATTATGCTAAGTTGTATCTAGCGGAGATCGTGAAGTTACATGATTCTCCGGTGTCCATTCTCTCGGATCGTGGTCCTCCATTTTTATCCCACTTTTGGAAGTCATTCCAGAGAGCTTTGGGAACTAACATGTGCCTTAGTACTACATTCCACAAGAAAATAGATGGACAAGCGGAGAGGACTATCCAAACATTGAAGGATATATTGTGAGCTTGTGTGATTAATTATGGTGGTAGTCGGTATGACTACAGGCATTTGATTGAGTTTGCCTATAATAATTGTTACCACTCTAGTATTGTCATGGAGCCTTTTAAGGCATTGTATTGTAGTACATGCCTATCTCCTATTGGGTGGTATAAAGTTCATGAGGGTAAGTTGCTTCGCCCCGATTTAGTACACCAAGCCATGGGAAGATGAAGATGATTCGTGATAGATTGAAAACCGCTCAAAGTTTCCAAAAGTCCTATATGAATGTGAGACGTAGGGACTTAGAGTTTTATGTTGGTGATTAGGTATTCTTGAAAGTGTCTCCCATGAAGGGAGCGATGTGGTTTGGCAAAAAAGGGAAGCTTAGTCCCTGGTATGCCGGTCCTTATTTTATTGCGAGGAGGATAGGAGAGTGTATCTTTGTTGAATGCTTCTTTTAACTTTGATTGAAGTGACATGTGATGATATGTTAGCTTGTGTATACTCTTACCTTACCCTTTATTAACAAAAAAAATGATTCAATTAGGGGAGAATTGAAACACCTAGGTCTTGAACCCTGAGAAAAACAACAACTTTTGGTGTCTCCGAGTTGGGTACGACTTCGAGCTTGAGTCATACCCATGGATACGGGTCATATACACTCTCCTATCTCCCTCTTGTACCTTGGACAACATGTTAGGGTAGCATACTATTTTTTATCTGACATGACCTTTCCTTGATTGTACCCATGCATACGAGTCGTATGCAACACAATCGTATAAAGGGAAGTCTCCATTTTGAGTAGACTGTTTGGTATACGATTTATGTATACAACTAGGGGTGAGTCATACCATTTGGTTATGACTCAAGGGTGACCACTCGTACCCAGAATAGTATGGTTGACCTAGGAGAAGCCTAGGGTACGAGTTAGGGTACCACTCGTACCCTAGGGTACGACTACTAAAAGAATCGTATGGGGGAGTCATACCCCTGGGCGAGTTCACTTTTTAGTTTTTAACTAAGGTCTTTGTGGTAATTTTCCTTGCCTAAATGCCTAAGTTCCTTTACTATATAAGGCATTGTAGCCTCATAATCTCTCATTTACAAGACTTAAACACTCCAAAACACTCTAAAAGTTTCTTGAAGCAAGACTGGGTGCTAGGGTTTGGAGGGTTCTCATCTAGTTCCACGAATGAGTCAATATTATTGGTATGTCATCTTGTTTGAGGAATGTATATCTTCCCCTCTTTAAATATCTCTAAACCCATGAATTTCACACTTGTATTAGTAAGTGTACATGGTGGTTTTAAAATCAAATAAAAAAGGTTTTGTTGAATAATAATGGATAATTGTAATTCTAGTTTAAACTTATGATTTTATGTGTTTTTGATGATTATTTAAGTATGTGGGTTCTTTTGATATGTCATTTAATGTGATGGTCTTGAGTAACCCAAACCTTGATAATAACTACCATTGAAAATAGCCTTGTTGAAGTTATCCACCCAAGGTTTTTGTGAAAATATCTAAGTGAATTTTCTAGTCATATGTTGGTGATGTATTGAACTAGGACAATTGGATAATGATCATTAATGATTAATAATGATATGTTAAATGAATTATTATCCTTGTGTGATGAAATTGATAACCTTGGTTGTTGAATAGTGAGAGGGTATAGCCCTAGATATAAAGATGAGCTTGAATTATATGTTGAACCCAAGTGTGGTGAGAATGTGGTATAAGATTTTCATTGAAGTATGAAATATTGTAAGGGTCTTGATGACCATAAATTTAATTGTTTGTTTAATTAAGTGAAAGCATTGGCCTATTGAAATGGTTAAGCAATGAAGTCTCCTATAAGGACGATGTGGTCATGTATATTGTTTAATTGGCTAAAATGGTTAAAGTACTTAAATGTTTTATTGAATGTATATGATGCATGGGAAAATGGTTGAAGTCCCAATTGCCAAGTAATGATAGTTATGATGGCTTGAGGTCAAAGTCCCTTGCCTTATATGATGGATTAAGGTTTGAGTCCCTTACATTATGAATGGATCGATGTTGAAGTCCCGTGCCCAATGGTATTGCTCGAGGTTAAAATCCCGTGCTTAGACAGATTTATTGAGGTCAAGGTACCTCGTCAAAGAAAATGCCATGTGGTTAGAGTCCAAGTGAGATATGAGGTTAGAGTCACTTATTTAATAAATGTGCACGAGGTTGGAGTGCCTTTCCTAGATGATTGTGTGTGTCATTAGAGTCCCTTGTTTGTATAAATGTGTATGTGGTTAATGTCCTTGACTAATTAATGAGTGTGCATGGTTAAAGTCCCACGTCTAATGATTATGTAAATGTGGTTAGAGTCCTTTGCCTATTGAGAATGTTAAAGATATAAGTATGTAAGGTCATAGTCCTGTATTTTATGAATGATGAATGAGTGCTTGAAGCATGTTGATAAGACGTCCCTTTGATTGGCATGTAATATCCCTATATGTATGGATAAGTGTATGATTACGATAAACGTGATATATTGACTTGTTGTTGATTGATGATGTTATTTTATTATTTATACTTAAGTTACACACTTGTGTTCCAACCACTAACTGTCTTCGGGCGATATGTCCCCATGCGACATCGGGGCCAGAGCATCTTCTTCTCTTTCCCCAAAGTTATTAGGCGTTTGAAGTTGTTTGTGCATTGACTTGAAGTGGTGAGCTTTCCTACTTTGAAAGACATTCATCTCTTGGTCTCTTATCTTTATACTTGGTATCTTTAAGACTTGGTTTGGCTATTATCGAGGGCTTGTCCCAACATATACATATATTGACTTCGGTTTTTATAGAGGTATTGTGAACAACTGTGAAATTGGGTGTGAGTTAGTTATTATGAATCTAATGATGACTTATGATATAATATCTATAATCTTAACTTGTGAATTGAAGTTCCTTCGACTCCTATTGTATGATGAGATATTGGGTTGGGTTATTCGGGCGACCTTCAATTTATGTGAGCTTGGGGTGTCCAAACGACATGGTCCGAGGTTCGACTCGTGTCAAGTTGGTGTCAGAGACTAGGTTCATGGTCAGTTGGATGTTCACAATGTTGTGTCAAGTAGAGTCTCTTTTATGGGTTTGAAGTGTGCCACACTTATAAAAGAGGGGATATGAGACATCTTAGTAATGTTTTCCTTTCTTGTCTTTCACTCAAGATATAAATTCTAAGGTTTTGGATCCCTCTGTTTCCATTTGCTATTTTTGATATCATGCCTCAAAGGAGATTTAAGACTCTGGAAAACACTTCAGCTCTGACTGAGGGTCCTATGGATAAAGCTTGTCCAACTTCTAGAGTTCAAACTCGGGTTAAGGTTGTAGAATCTAGCCATCCTCATGGGATTCCACCCCCAACCCTACTTATAAGAGTGACTTTCCTCCCCAGTCCCTTCATGGGAATGCTACTAATGCGGAGTTCCATAGCTCTATTAACCTCTAGACTCAATTAGTAGCCTCTCGATCAGAGCGTGGTGCTACGACTACCATTTCTTTTGAGGCCACAAAAATTGGCCAATTTATAAGGTTGAGCCATCCAATGTTCATAGGTACGAAGGTTGAGGAAGATCCTCAAGGCTTCATCGCTAAAATGGAGAAGATTTTTCAAATCATGCATGCTTCGAAAATTCTGGGGGTTGAGCTTGCTTCCTACTAGTTGAAAGATGTAGCATACCAATGGTATGAAGGGTGGGAATTATATAGAGCTTTTGATGCTAGTATGACTTTATGGGTAGATTTCTTCAAGTATTTCTTTGACCGCTTCTTTCCTCAAGATTTGAGGAAAGCAAAGAAGGAAGAGTTTTTTAACTTAAAGCCATGAAGGATGTCCGTTCAAGAGTATGCCTTTAAATTCCATCAATTGTCAAGGTATGCTCCAAAGATTATTGCTAGCATGAGGGCTAGGATGCGTAAGTTTATCTCAGGATTGTCCCTTGAGTTAGTTCTCAAGAGCAAGGCAGCTCTGTTGATTAATAACATGGATATTTCTATATTGATTATGTATATGCAATAAGTAGAGGATGAGAAAAAGAAGCAAGTTGAGCTTAGTGAGAGGCATGGAAGGAAATTTAGGCCTTTTGAGAAAAGGGGTCGTAAGAGGCCATGAAAGAAGTGGGGGAGTTCAGGTTCCTTCTCCTCGGATAGTGTTCATTCTCCTTACCCAAAGTCATTAGGTGATTGTCAGCCTCAGTTTTGTGGTGAGTTTTGGGCATAGGGTGCCCAATTCTAGGCTAGTGGTGCCCAGTCAGCTCCACCTCTTTTTTCTAGCTTCTATGGTCAGAGTCATTGTGGTCAGTGTGAGAAAGGGAGAAACTAATGTTTTTATTGTGGTCAGGATGGGCACATGCAGTGTGAGTGACCCCTCTAGCTGCTTCTTGGGCTAATCGGGCCCCTATTGCTACTCTACTTCCTCCTGCACTGAAGGGTGCTATGTCTGCTTCTGATTCTGTTTCTGGCACCAGCATTGGCCGAAACCACTAGTATGCACTAGCTACTCACTGGAAAGTTGAGGCATCTCTCGATGTTGTCACGGGTATGTTGAGACTTTTCTCTCCTGATGTGTAATGTATTCTTTATCCAAGGTCTTCTATTTCTTATGTGACCCCGTATGTGGCTATGCATCTTGGTTGTGGTCTCGAGAGTTTGTGGGATTTTTTTTATTTCTACCCCAATGGAACACTCTATGGTTATTACAAGAGTCTATCGGGGATGTGTGATATCTGTTTGAGGTAGAGATACTTTTTTAGACTTGATAGAGTTAGACATGGTCAATTTTGATGTCATCCTCGAGATGGATTGGTTGCATTCGTGTTATGCTTCTTTAGATTGTCAGACCCATAGATTCATGTTCAAATTCACTAATGAGCCGGTCATTGTATGGGAAGGTGGTTCCTAAGTACCTAAGGGAAGGTTCATTTTTTATCTTAAAGCTCGAAAGTTGATTTCAAAGGGGTATTTGTAACACATGGTCCGAGTTAAAGATTATAACTCGGAAGAGACTTCTCTAGAATCATTTCTCATGGTGAATGAGTTTCCCGAGGTGTTTCCCAATGATCTTCTCGGTGTTCTTCCTGATAGGTAAATTAATTTTGGGATTGATCTTGTGTCGGACACTTATCCGATTTCTATCCCTCCATATAGAATGGCTCTGGAGGAGGTAAAAGAGCTTTAGGAGAAATTGAAATACCTCCTAGAGAAAGGTTTTATCTTCCCTAGTGTGTCTCTGTGGGGTGCTCTCGTGTTGTTCGAGCGCAAGAAGGATGGTTGCCCTCATATATGCATTAATTATTGTCAGTTGAATAGAGTGACCGTAAATAATAATTATGCTCTTCCTAGGATCGATGATTTGTTTGATCAACTTTAGGGTGCGAAGTGTTTCTCTAAGATTGAACTTAGATTGAGTTATCACCAGTTTAGGATTAGGGATTCGGATATCCCTATGTAATACACGTACCCTTTTTCCTAGCTTGAAATCATCTCAAGGATGTTAGAACTTGCTTTGGAATATGAATCCATCTTTGTACACGTGGTATTTTTAAGATTTTCCCTTTCTATCATGTGAAAAATTGAATAAGCTTTCCAACGATACCAATTTTGCCCAAATCCGGTATCGGGGGAAGAAGTTATGGACGTTTTATGGAAGCAGTTTGGACTGCCCAGAACAGACGGACAGGTCGATAGACCGTCGCTAGCTTGACGGACCATCGAGTCGTCCATCATAACTGAGGTAGAGGACAGATTTCAGCCTAAGAACAATGGTAGCAGCCGAAGGACTGTCGGTATATCGACGGACCGTTGGAGCCTACCGTCGCATTGAGGCAGTGAGACTCGTTTTTGCATATGTCTGATGGTCAGGACAGACGGACGATCGCAGTAGTGACAGACCATCTCCCTAGACCATCATACCATACGTTTAATATTTTCAAGCCATTTTAAAAAGGGTATTTTGGTCTTTTAGATCCCATTATTATACCTAGTTAAATTCGTCCAGAAAATAGATTCTCACTACCCATTCATAACATCAAGATAGGGTTTCTCTCAAGATTAAAAGCCAAGAACTAGGGTTAAATCCTTCTTCAAGAAATTCAAGAAAATTCAAGAACCAGTCTAGAAATTCTCCAAGAACCTTCAAGGATCTATCATCCCAGGTATGCATAGTGTTCATTCATAGATCCCTTTCATCCATGAAGCCCAAGACTCTCTTTTCTAAGTCAACATTATGGATTTTCTTTATGAATTTTAGGATTGAGCTGCTCTTGTTCATGTTGATAATGAGTAATTGAATTCTATTCCATGATTGGGTGATAAATTCTATGTGGGTTGATTAGTATAGATATAGATTCATGCAAACCTATGACTAAACCCTTGAATGATGAAATTAGAATTTAATCATGATGTTTAGTTATTGTACAATGTTGTTTACATATAATAAGCCTACAATGTGTTTGATTAAATGCCTAGATGAGGGAAAATGCCTAACTAGTATGATATCATGAAATCCCCTTGTATGTAAAAGTTTATGCCTATCACCTGTTTGATGAAATGCTTCAATAAACGAATTATGGATTATGGTGATTAATATGTGTTCAAGTATGTCATGCTTTGTCAGTTTACTTCCATCGAGTCCTAGGGGTACTTGTACACAAAACATTAGTTATGTTCCTAGAGCCATGTCAGGTTTTCACGATACTCTTAATCAATCTATGAATCCTTAGACTTCACACAGTTTATGACTAAGGAAATCTCCACGATCTCATGAACTCAGTCAGTTGTCAGATATTAGTAATATTCCGTCAGTCAACGAAATTCAGTAACTCAACCCATGTTCAGTTCAGTAAATCATGTTCAATGTCTATTCAAATGGGATTAGAAATTAGCACCGAGTGAACCCAAGGATGGGAACTCACCTGTTATATGAGGGTGTGATTCTTAGAAGCAATTCTTGCATTCCAAAACTATGTAGCCAGCATAGGTTGAGACATCATAGCCTGCTATATGAGGGTAGATGAGGTGTCTTAACCTTCT
This sequence comes from Capsicum pubescens, assembly GCA_030864215.1. Classification (NCBI taxonomy): domain Eukaryota; kingdom Viridiplantae; phylum Streptophyta; class Magnoliopsida; order Solanales; family Solanaceae; genus Capsicum; species Capsicum pubescens. The sequence continues at coordinate 279,992,871 of CM061543.1, read as the reverse complement.
ATATGAGGGTTCCCACAGTTCTTTCTAGAGTTACCTGTTATATTAGGGTTACTCACATATTTTCCTTACCAGTGGCGTGGTATTGACACCCTTCCAATCAGGGCACAGGTTGGACTCCAGCTCAGCTAATAAGGCACATTTGGGGCATGTTAGTTAGATGACTACTTCCCACAGTTTCATGTTACAAAATCAGGGCTGTCAGATACAGTCAATCACTCTCAGTGATAGAACTCAAATAGTTCTTCAGATCTCAGGACTGTTAGATACAGTACCAAACTCAGATAGTTCCATCATATTCAAGACTGTAAGATACAGTCACTCATTTTATCAGTTATATCATTTATCAGTATATCATGTATCAGTATACAGATTCAGTAATCTTGTTATCATGGTATTAGTTTTAGTTGTTATGTCTCATGCATGTAATCTCACGCTCATGATAGTTAGTCTGTTATTATTATTGTTCATGCATATGAGCCCTATGTATTCAGCCTACCTCACATGCATACCAGTGCATTCAAAGTACTGATGCATTCGCGCTATAGTTTCTTATACCATAGGTTCAAATACATGAGCTCCAGAGCAACAGTAGATTCCTGATATCAGCAGTCAGAGTTAGCAGTGAGTCCTTATCCTTTGAGGATATGATTATTTCACTATTATATCATTAATTAGTTTATTAGTTGGAGTTAGTTGGGGACATGTCTAATCATCTCCACACTCAGACAATTTTAGTCAGTTAGAGGCTTTCTAAACTATGATGTTCAGTTAGTTTATTCCAGTTGTTTTGGGTATTTCATACCCCATTCAGATATTATAATTTCTATCAGGTATTATGTCACAATTTGAACCTTATGGACTTTTAGTTCATGTTTCCGCATTTTACAGTATATTATGCAGTATATAGGTCCAAATATTAGTCATGGGTTAGCTATTGGTTATTCGGGGTCATGAGCACCATGTAGCATTTTGGGTTCCAGATTTGGGGCGTTACAAACTTGGTATCGGAGACTAAGGTTCAATAGAGTCCTAGGAAATATGAAAGCCGCATCTAGTAGAGTTTTGTACATGGGTGTGTTGTGTGCCATATTTATGTGTAGGAGGCTATAAGATGTTTTACGAGCAGTTTACCTTCTTTCAGTATTCATGTCATGCCAGTGAGCATAGTCTCAAGTCAATCTCTCAGTCTAATCCACTTCTTCTCTTTATTTTAGAATATGCCTCCCAAGAGAAGAACCCAGCCTGTCCAAGAAGATGCCTTGGATGAATATGTTTCTCATACGGAGTTCAGGGCCGCATTTACTACTCTTGCTCAGTCAGTTACTGCTCAGAATGAACGACCAGCTGTAGTTCCGGCCAACCCAGTGGCTAATTCAGCTGCAGCCAGAATTTGGGACTTCACCCGAATGAATCCTCCAACCTTTCTCGGGTTTAAGATAGATGAGGACCCTCAGGAATTCCTAGATCAGGTGCAAAAGATGACAGACATAATAGGGGTCACTACTGTTGAGAGTGCTGAGCTAGCTGCATATCAGTTATAGGATGTTGCTCATACTTGGTTCAAACAATAAAAGTCATAAAGGGAAGATAATGCAGGGTCCGTTGAGTGGGAGGAGTTATCTTCGACTTTCCTTGATCTATTCTTTCCCCTAGAGCTTAGAAAAACCAAAGTTCTAGAATTCATCAACCTTAGGCAGGGCAATATGACAGTGAAAGAGTATTCTCTTAAGTTTACTCAATTAGCCAGAAATGCCCCTCATGTGGTTGCAAATATTAGGGCAAGGATGAGTAAGATCATTTTAGGGGGTGAATGATAGCGTGGTTAATGAATGTAGATCCTCCATGCTGAATTGTGAAATTACTTTAGCCAGGCTTATGACTCATGCTCAGCAGATAGAGGAGCAAAATATTAAGATGACGGAGAAGCAGAATAAGAGAGCAAAGACAGGTAGTTTCAACTTTGCTCAGCCTAAATCAGAAGGAGGAAACCATTCTTAGTTTCGTCCTAAGTCCTCAGTCCCAGCTCCTTCTTCATCCAGTGCTCCAGTTCCTAAGTTCAGAGAGGGTAATAAAGATAGAGCACCAGGCTCTAAGCCTCAGGGTAGTGTTAGTAGTGCCCGCACCTATCCTCTTTGCCAGACTTATGGAAAACACCATCAGGGTATTTACAGAGCTGGCAGTGGTATTTGTTTCAGATGTGGCGAGCCAGGACATAGAGTCAGAGACTGTCCTCAACCAGGTCCTCAAGGTCAGTAAAATCATTCCTTAGCTCAGTCGGTTGCCTAAATCAGTAGGGTGCCACCTCCAGTGCTACTAGTGGGAAGAGCCTAAACAGACTTTATGGTCTCCAGTCCTGATAGGATTAGGAAAATTCTCCTAATATGGTTACTGGTACGTTATAGATTTTTTATATGCATGTTTACGCTATTCTATATCCAGGTGCTTCTTTGTCTTTTGTTACTCCCTACATAGCAGGCGATTTCGGAGTCAGTCCTGAAATTCTAGCAGAGCCCTTTTTTGTCTCTACCCTAGTGGGTAAAACCATCATAGCCTGACGGGTATACAGGAACTGCCCGGTTATGATATCTCAGAAAGTCACTTCAGCAGACTTAGTCGAATTAGAGATGACTAATTTTGATGTCATTCTCGACATGGATTGGCTTCATTCCTTCTATGCCACGGTCGAATGCAAAAATAGAATAGTCCAGTTTCAGTTTCCGAATGAACCCGTCCTAGAGTGAAACGGTAGTGTATCCACTTTCAGAGGTCAGCTTGTTTCCTACCTTTGGGCAAGGAAAATAATATCCAATAGGTGTGTCTATCATATTGTTTATGTTAAGGATTCCAGTTCCAAGACTCCTAGTCTTAAATCAGTTTCAGTTGTAAATGAATATTCAGATGTCTTTCCTAAAGATCTTCCAGAAATTCCTCCCGAAAGGGAAATAGAGTTCGGTATTGATCTTCTACTAGATACTCAGCCCATATCTATTCCTCCATATAGAATGGAACTAATAGAACTTAAAGAATTGAAAGAATAGTTGAAGGATCTCTTAGATAAGGGATTCATCAGACTAAGCATTTCCCTGTGGGATGCACCAGTCTAATTCATAAGAAAGAAAGATAGTTCTCTCAGAATGTGTATAGACTACCATCAACTTAATAAGGTGATAGTCAAGAACAAGTATCCTCTTCCTAGAATCGATGACTTGTTTGACAAACTTTAGGGTGCCAGTTATTTCTCTAAGATAGACCATAGATCCGGTTATCATCAGCTCAGAGTCAGATAATGTGACATTCTTAAGACAGCTTTCCGTACTCGATATTGGCACTTCGAATATCTAGTCATGTCCTTTGGTCTTACCAATGCCCCAGCCATTTTCATGGACTTGATGAACCGGGTGTTCAAGTAGTACTTGGACATATTTTTCATAGTCTTTATAGATGATATTCTGGTCTATTCCCACAGTGAGCGAGTGTAATACCCCGATTTGCTGAACCGAAATGCTACACGGTGCCCATGACTTCAAGGGACCAAAAGCTAACCCATGGTTGATATCTGTACCTGTACACTGCATAATATAGAACATAAATGTGGAATACATAATACAGTAAGGCCATAAGGTTCAAAATGGAATAATCATAACATGAGAGTGGGGTATAGAATATCTAAAACAACTATAATACTATCTGAAGTCTGAACATACTAGTCTGAAAAGCCTCTAACATGACTGTTTGAATATGGAGTTGATGGGACATTTCCCCAACTAACTCCGACTAGCAAAATTAAACTGAAATAAACCATAACATAAGTAATGATCATGCCCTCGAGAGATGAGGACTCACTCTGGAACTCTGACAGCGGAGATGCAATTGCTACTGTTGGTCTAGAAATCATGTATCTAAACCTATGGTGTAACATAAAAGAAAGCACCATAGCACGAATGTGTCAGTACAACTGAGAGTACTGAGTATACGAGTGAGGTAGGCTAAATACAAAGGGTGTGTATGCATGAACAATGCTGACTGATATGAACGTGATAAAACATACATACATAAGTAACTGCTACTGAACTCATGGCGATACTGACTACTGACAACATGAGTTTACCGATTCCGAGATACTAAATGACTGTGTTTACTGATATTGATCTGTGAATCACTAATAAGTGAGGAACTAATACTGTATTATTGAGTACTAGGAGACTGATACTTTATTACTGATAAAGGAATGATTGTTTATGGCAGTCCTGATTATGAAAGACTGGTCTAATTGACTGTATCCGACAGTCCTGAAAATGAGTACTGATAGCATGAGTTTACTGAAATCTAATATGACTGGAAAATGATTTTTGATAGCTGATATAGCTGATAACATGAGTGATTATATCTGATAGTCTTGATATTGGATACTGATAACATGGGTGACTGTAGCTGACAACCCTAAATCTGATGGAACTATCTGAGTTTCGTACTATATCTGAGTTGACTGTATCTGACAGTCCTGATATTCTGAAGAACTATCTGAGTTCTTTTACTAAGACTGAATGACTGAAACTGTGGGAGGTAGTAGTTTAACCGACATGCCCCATGTATTCTAATGTAGCTGAACTAGGGTCCAATCCTTACCCTGATTGGAAGGGTGTCAATACCATGCCACGGGTAAAGACAAGCTATGAGTGACCCTCAAATCTGGCAGTGTCCCTAAAAGAGAACAGCGGATGTCCTCCTCCTCAACCCTTAAGCTGGCAGTGTTGATGTCTCAACCTATGCATGCTACATAGTTCTGGAATGCAAGGATGACTGCTAAGAATCATACTCTCATCTTACAGTGTGTGCTCCCATCCTTGGGTTCACTTGGTGCTAACTTCTACTCCAATCTGAATAGACACTGAGCATGGCTGACTGAACTGATTAACTGAATTGATTAACTGGACTAATAGTGTTTCTTAGGAGAGCTAAGCTAAATTTGATGAGTTTCGTTGACTGATGGAATACTACTGAGATCTGAGGACAGACTAAGAGAACTGAAGTAACTGAGTACTGAGTAGAATTGGAATGGTACTGAGTTTACTGAATTTCCATTGGCTGACTGAATTCTAATGAGCATGTCTTGACTAAGGATATCGTGACAACATGACATGGCTCTAGGCACACAGCTATATTTTTTGGGTACAAGTACCCCCAGGACTTTATGGAAGGAAACTGACACACATGACTGACTTGATCATAAGAATAGAGTCCACAATTCACAATATCATAAGTAGGGGATTTCATACTACACATGGCTATCATATTCTTGATCATGAAAAGGTAATGCATATAACATGTAAATACTAGCATAAATTCAATTTCATGAGCATTCCATATTACAACAACAATGTGTAACAATGGGCATGGAAATCATGTTGAACATAAGCATAGAACATTGACTGGTCATTTAGGACTTATTATGTCATAAAAGCATGATTTCTAGTCTCTTAGGTATTTTCACAAACACCTTACATGCAAATCTTTAGCATAGGTGTATTCATAAAGATTATAAGTATTCAACCACCAATTTCACATGTTTATACATCATATACCACCATAGTTTCATACAAACATACTAAGATCCCATCTTGGGCATCATCAAATTTCAACAACATGATCATCAACCATCAACATCATAAATATCATAATACATAATTTAGAAGGTTATTTTTTTGAGCTATGAATGAAAGGAATCCATAAATCGACACACGCATACCTTAGTTCGTGATTCTTGGAAGATTGATGGAAAGATTCTTGAAATTAAATCCCCAATTGAAAACCATCTTCTTGTTCTTGAGAGAAAATGGAAGAAAAGAGTGTATTTTGGTTGAAAATGGGGTTAATTCCGTGTTTATGGGAATATATGGGGTGGAAGATGACCAAAATGCCCTTAAGAAAAGAGAAAGAGACACAGTTGTCCCTCTATTGAATGTCTGACAGACTAAGTAAATTGATCATAACTTTTTACTTAGATGCCCAAATTGGATGAAACCAATTGTATTGAAAAGAATACTCTCATATATTTAATTTGATATATAGAAGCTCTCACAGTTCATTATATATAGGGAGTTATGATCATTTGAAGTTGACCCTGAAATGCTGAAAAAAACTGGGCAAGCACTGGAGTTAGCAGGCGGCGCGGGCTAATCACCCGAGGATTCTGTTTTGGGCACCCAAACATTCCCTTACGCTACTCCAAAAATTTCGAAACTCACCCGGAATATACTAAGAGCTTTCCTGATCGTATTGCAACTTGAAAATTAAAAAACGGATGTCGGGTAGGTCGCCAAATAAATCCCCGAAGTTTGGAGGTCTAAAATAAGACTAAGTGTTGAATCTTGAACACTTAGCAAAATTTTTCTAAGTCTTGGGATCCTTCATGGAGCTTTACATTTTGTGGGGTATTACAATATCTCCCCTTTGGAAACATTCGTCCTCGAATAACACTGACTGGGAGGGGAAAAATGATAAACTGGAGTACGTGCAAGACATTTAGTACTGTGACATGAGTTCATGACTGACATGACTGAAAATTGAGCACATTATACTATTTTATGAATGAAGGACTGCGTACTCTGATGAACTGAGTTTCTCAAAATGAGAATGTATATCTGATGCATAACTGACAAGCTGAATCCATGCATATCTGATGCATGATTATATGTCTGACATGACATGATACGTGAATGCATGACTGAAAGCACTGATAAGCTGATCACACATATCTGATATATGAATATATGACTGAACTAGCTCGTGAACATACGACTGAACATGCAATGGTAAAAGATACCAAGTTTGAACTAAAAACTGGGCATGGAACTAAATACCAAGTTTGGTACTAAAATCTGAACATGAGAATGAGTAAGTTCAAGAAAGACTGTTACCTTGAACTGAAAATACCGATGAGTCTGAGATTAATTACTTAATATGCAAGAGCGGGAGCATGAGGATGTAACTGAGCCTGAAACATGATACATGAACTAAATTGAGTCTGTAATGCATGACATGGATAGAGTATCGTATCATGGATTAAACTGAGCCATTGAGTACATGGCTTACTGCTGAGTTTTGGACTTAGAAGGTCGGCTCATAAGTAACCCTTTTTCCAAGATAGATTCATTAAAGAAAATGACATGTTTAAATCATGAAAGCTCGGGGGATATAGTGTATCTCCCCTTTGGGACACTATGTCCCTTGAAGAATGCTGACTTGACTGAGGTACTGAGGAAAACTAAGGCGATGCACAAGGAACTTATGAATTGAGTCGTGACTGAATATCTGAGATCTGAAACTGATACATGATGTATGAACTGAGCTGAACACGAGTGCATAAATACACTAACTTATCTAATTAACCGAAGTACTGATAGATAAATACTGGGTATAGAAGACTGAATTATACTTAATCTGAATAGCTAAGCTGAGGCCATAGAGTATCATAGGTATAAGAAGGGACTGATGGAGTAACATAAGGTAACTGAACATAGATTTCTTAAAAGCTATATTGTTTGAAAATATAGGACCAAGCGCATTACATGAGTTGGAAACATTCTATAGACTCAGGTATGGAAATACCTATAACTGAGTAGATGATAACTGTATGCTGTGGTCAAGTAAGTTTGAAACCAAACTGAGTTTCTGAGCTGAGAACTGATCTGAAACTGACATCCTAACTAATGCTATAACTAGAACCCATACTGGTGCTTGGTTCGAATAATTGAATACTGATAACTGAAGTTTAGACTGATACTGAAGTACTAAATCTTGATGGCTGAGTAACTGATTACTGATAGTCATAGTCTTGTAGGACTATTTGAGTCCTTTACTGAATATTAATTACTGATCTGACGTTATATCAAAGGAATGGGGGATGGAACATCGACCCCATAGATTCACCGAGGAATCTAAACTGAGAGTATGCATGACACATTATGAATTTATGTGATCGTTAGGAGCATAACATGGATCACGAGGACTAAGCATTCTATAGACTGAGATATTGAAGCACTGATAGCTGAGTAACTGGTAATAGAATTATTGATAGTTACGTGAGGGGTCCTGACATAAGTCAAGGATCTGAATGTACAATCATAATCTGCACTTTCACAACTTCTAAGTACAACCCCTTGTTAGCCAATTTCTTGCATACTAACATGACGTTCAAGCCTATCTACATAACTACACCCTCGTGTAAAACAAGCATGCAACCTTTTCTTAACATGAAACATTTACTCTCCTTCATCTAAGTAAATTCTCATCACTACACTATTTCACAAGGAGAGGTTTCTGAAGGATTAAATTAGGAGGACCTGAAGTATGAATGGATACTAGCTGATCATGAAACATAACTAAAACTTTGAGAAATAGAATATCAACAACATGTTTTTTTACCAAGAAGGTATGAACTGAGAGTCTACATGACATAATCTAAATTTATCTGATCTATAGGGGCAAAGCATGAGTCATGGAAATTGAGTATACTGTAAAGCGTGACATGTGTACATCAGTCATGAGCTGCATGACCTGTATTTGGATTTTCTGCATTCGTGGGACATGATTCGTAACACTGAGGGAGCTGGAAATGAACCCCTTATGCTGGGAACTAAAGGCGCACATGCTCCTGTGGAAAGTGCATAAAAGTAAGTTATGTTCATGAAACATGATTTGTACGGTGGAGTCAACTGGGACTCCTTATGCTGGGAACGGAAATCATACATGATTTATGGAGAAAAAAATGAATGAGCATGGTTCGTGACCATAGAGTTGACATGCAACTCCAGAGTGGGTTTCATGATAGCTGAGGTGCAAAACTCTGCATTGAGATGAGAATGGGTCGGGAATCGTCTGCCCTTACTTCTTTCTATTCATACTGGCACTGTCACTAGAATTTGAGAGCCTGACTTGGTTACTTGATCTACTATCACATACTTACATTCTGTTCGACACCTTCCTGTCTAACTAAACACATCATCTGCTGCGGTTTCCTCATATACTACTAACATCACATCCACACTTTCATACCTAATTTCAAGTCAATAGACTTACATTCTTGCTTGCACTGTTCAAGCCTACTGATTGGTATAACTATCCCCATGAATACATGATCTGATGAATCTGAATAATACTATCCCAACTCTACTACTTCTAAGCTTCTGAGTTCAAGCTTCTAACTCTAGGTCTATGCTATCATAGAATTCTGAGAAGGGATCTGATGGCATATCTAGATTTAGGTGTGAGAAGGAGTTCTCATGATCATGAAGGAAATCTGTATAACTTTGGAAAAAAACTGGACTGATAGGGCATTGCCGAGTCTGTAACCAATCCCATAACTGACGGTAGGGACTGTCTGAGAAAGCCTTGTCTTTAGGACCTTGATTTTACTATTTCTGTTACCTTAAAAGTAAGGTGGATTTGACATGCGTGGAGCATGATGAAAATCTACATGAGTTTTCTTAAAAAACCTTTCTTTGGCACGATCTAAGACATGAAAGAAGGGAAAATATTTCGTAAGCACCTCATAGCCTCCTGCACATAAGTGTGGTGCACAACACACGCATGTATAAGACTCTACTAGATGCGGCTTTCAGACTTCCTAGGACACTGTTGAACCTTAGGCTCTGATACCAAGTTTGTAACGCCCCAATTTGCTGAACCGGAATGCTACACGGTGCCCATGACCCCGAGGGACCACAAGATAACCCATGGATGATATCTGTACCTGTACATCGCATAATATAGAACATAAATACGGAATACGTAATACTGTAAGGACATAAGGTTTAAAATAGAATAATCATAATGTGAGAGTGGGGTATAGAATACCCAAAACAACTATAATACTATCTAAAGTCTGAACATACTAGTCTAAAAATCCCCTAACATGACTTTTTGAATAGAGAGTTGATGGGACATGTCCCCAACTAACTCCGACTAGCAAAACTGAACTGAAATAAACCATAAAATAAGTAATGATCATTCCCTCGAGAGATGAGGACTCACTGCTGGAACTCTGACAACTGAGATGGTACTACTACTGCTAGTCTAGAAATCATGTATCTGAACCTATGGTGTAACATAAAATAAAGCACCATAGCACGAATGCGTCTGTACAACTGAAAGTATTGAGTATACCAGTGAGGCAGGCTAAATGCAAAGGGTTTGTAAGCATGAACAATGCTAACTGATATGAACGTGAGAACATATACATACATAAGTAACTGCTACTGAACTCGTGATGATACTAACTACTGAGTCTGAATACTGACAACATGATTTTACCGGTTATAAGATACTAAATGACCGTGTTTACTGATATTGATCTATGAATCACTAATAGGTGAGGAACTGATACTGTATTATTGAATACTAGGAGACTGATACTTTATTACTGATAAAGGAATGATTTTTTCTGGCAGTCTTGATTATGAAGGACTAGTCTAAGTGACTGTATCCGACAGTCCTAAAACTGAGTACTGATAGCATGAGTTTACTGAAATCTAATATGACTGGCAAATAATTTTTGATAGCTGATAACATGAGTGACTATATCTGATAGACTTGATACTGGATACTGATAACATCGGTGACTGTAGCTGACAGCCCTAAATCTGATGGAACTATCTGAGTTCCGTACTATATCTGAGTTAACTGTATCTGACAGTCCTGATATTCTGAAGAACTATTTGAGTTCTTTTACTGAGACTAAATAACTGAAACTGTGGGAGGTAGTAGTTTAACCGACATGCCTCATGTATGCTAATGAAGCTGAACTGGGGTCCAATCCTTGCCCTGATTGGAAGGGTTTCAATACCGTGCCATGGGTAAAGACAAGCTGTGAGTGACCCTCAAATCTGGTAGTGTCCCCAAAAGAGAACAGCGGATGTCCGCCTCATCAACCCTTAAGCTGGCAGTGTTGATGTCTCAACCTATGCAGGCTACATAGTTCTGGAATACAAGGATGACTGCTAAGAATCACACTCTCATCTGATAGTGTGTGTTCCCATCCTTGGGTTCACTTGGTGCTAACTTCTACTCCCATCTGAATAGACACTGAGCATGACTAACTGAACTGATTAACTGAACTAATTAACTGGATTGATAGTGTTGCTTAGCTGAGCTAAGTTAAATTTAATGAGTTCTGTTTACTGACGGAATACTATTGAGATCTGAGGACTGACTGAGAGAACTGAAGTTACTGAGTACTGAGTAGAACTGGACAGGTACTGAGTTTACTGAATTTCCATTAACTAACTGAATTCTACTGAGCATGGCTTGACTGAAAATATCATGAAAACATGACATGGCTCTAGGCAGACAACTATATTTTTTGGGTACAAGTACCCCCAGGACTCGATGGAAGGAAACTGATACACATGACTGACTTGATCATAAGAATATAGTCCACAATTCACAATATCATAAGTAGGGGATTTCATACTACACATGGCTATCATATTCTTGATCATGAAAAGGGAATGCATATAAAATGTAAATACTTGGATAAATTCAATTTCATGAGCATTCCGTATTACAACAACAATGCGTAACATTGGGCATGGAAATCATGTTGAACATAAGCATAGAACAACCTATTATGTCATAAAAGCATGATTTCTAGTCTCTTAGGTATTTTCACAAACACCTTACATGCAAATATTTAGCATAGGTGTATTCATAAAGATTATAAGTATTCAACCACCAATTTCACATGTTTATACATCATATACCACCATAGTTTCATACAAACATACAAAGATCCCACCTTGGGCATCATCAAATTTCAACAACATGATCATCAACCATCAACGTCATAAATATCATAATACATAATTTAGAAGATTACTTTTTTGAGCTATGGATGAAAGGAATCCATAAATCGACAAACGCATACCTTAGTTCGTGATTCTTGGAAGATTGATGGAAAGATTCTTGAAATTAAATCCCCAATTGAAAACCATCTTCTTGTTCTTGAGAGAAAATGGAAGAAAAGAGGGTATTTTGGTTGAAAATGGGGTTAATTTCGTGTTTATGGGTATATATGGGGTGGAAGATGACCAAAATGCCCTTAAGAAAAGAGAAAGAGACGCAGTTGTCCCTCTATTGACTGTCTAACAGACTGAAGCAAATTGATCATAACTTTTTACTCAGATGCCCAAATTGGATAAAACCAATTGTATTGAAAAGAATACTCTCATTTATTTCATTTGATATATAGAAGCTCTCACAGTTCATTATATATAGGGAGTTATGATCATTTAAAGTTGACCCTGAAATGCTGAAAAAAACTGGGCAAGCACTGGAGTTAGCAGCCGGCGCGTGCTAATCGCTCGGGGCTTCTGTTTTGGGCACCCAAACATTCCCTTACGCTACTCCAAAAATTTCTAAACTCACCCGCGATATACTAAGAGCTTTCCTAATCGTAAGGCAACTTGAAAATTAAAAAACGGATGTCAGGTAGGTCGCCAAATAAATCCCCAAAGTTTGGAGGTCTAAAATAAGACTTAGTGTTGAATCTTGAACATAGAGAATTTTTTTTATAAGTCTTGGGATCTTTCATACATATTTACGATCTGAATTTGACACACAATTTTGTGGGGTATTACAACGAGATCATACAGACCATCTCATAATAGTACTTCAGACTCTCAGAGATCATTAACTATTCGCTAAATTCAGTAAGTGAGAATTTTGGCTAAGTTCAGCAACATTCCTTGGTTATATTGTTTCTGATGATGGCATTAGATCCTCAAAAGATCGAAACTGTAAAAAACTGGCCTCACCCGATCTCTCCATCAGGTATCAGGAGTTTCTTGGGTTTGGCTGGCTATTACAGAAGGTTTGTGAAGGATTTTCTTCTATTTCATCCCCTATGTACAGATTGACTCAGAATAAAGTCAAGTTTCAGTGGTTAGATCCTTGCAAGAAGAGTTTTCAGGAGTTGAAGACTCGACTCAACTCAACCCCAGTCTTAGCTCTTCCAAATAGTTCAGATGGGTTCATGGTATATTGTGATGCATCCAAAGTGGGTTTGGGTTGTGTTCTCTTGCAGTATGGTAAGGTCATAGACTACGTCTCCAGACAACTTAAACCCCATGAGAATAATTATCCTACTCATGATCTTGAGTTAGCAACCATAGTATTTGCCTAAAAGATTTGGAGGCATTATCTATACGGTGTTCATGTAGATGTCTTCACAGATCATAAGAGCCTTTAGTATGTCTTTTCTTAGAAAGATATCAATCTTTATCAGAGAAGGTGGTTAGAGCTCTTGAAATATTATGACATGAGTATCCTTTATCATCCGGGCAAGGCCAACGTAGTGGCCGATGCTCTCAGTAGACTATCCATGGGTAGTGTTTCTCATGTTGAGTATAGTAAGAAGAATTTAGCTCAGGAAGTCCATCATCTTGCCAGACTAGTCATTCTCTTAGTTGATATAGAGGAGGGTGATATATGAGTTCAGAATTATCTCTAGTTCCTGAGGTGAAAGAAAGGCAAGATAGAGATCCCAACCTTGTTAAGTTAAAAGAGTCAGTCCAAAATCAGAAAGTAGAGGTTTTCTCCCAAGGGGGAGATGGTGTTCTTAGTTGTCAGGGTTGTCTCTGTGTTCCGGGTGTAGATGACTTAAGGCATCGAAATCTTGAAGAAGCACATGGTGTACGTTACTCTATTCATCCAGGGGCCACAAAGATGTACTACGACTTGCGGGAAATCTATTAGTGGAGTGGGATAAAGAGAGATATTGTAGAGTTTGTGGCTAAGTACTCTACATGTCAGCAGGTTAAGATAGAGCATCAGAAGCCTAGTGGTACTATGCAGGAGTTCATCATTCCTACTTGGAAGTGGGAAGAAATGATCATGGACTTCGTGATGGGTTTGCCTCGAACTCTTCATCAACATGATTCAGTCTGGGTCATTGTAGATAGAATGACCAAATCAACTCATTTCCTTCCATTTCATACCTTTTATTCAGCCGAGGATTATGCCAAACTCTACATCAAAGAGTTGGTCAGATTTTATGGTGTTTCATTGTCCATTATCTCAGACAGAGGTACCTAGTTCACCAATCATTTTTCAAAAAGAATTCCAAAAGGGTATTGGTACCCAAGTTCATCTTAGTACAGACTTTCATCCTTAGATAGATGGTCAAGCAGAAAGGACCATTCAGACTTTAAAAGATATGCTAAGGGCGTGTGCAATTGATTTCAAGGGTAGTTGGGATGACCACTTGCCTTTGATTGAGTTTGCATACAACAACAACTATCATTCCAGTATTTAGATGGCTCCATTTGAAGCTCTCTATGGTAGGAGATATAAATATCCAATCGGTTGGTTTGAAGTTAGTGAGGCCTCAGTCATAGGGCCTGACTTGGTATTGACGTCTCTGAAAAATTCTAATTGATTAGAGAAAGACTTCGGGCTGCTCAAAGCCGAAAGAAGTCTTATGCAGATGTTCATATAAAAGATCTCGAGTTTGATATTAGTGATCATAACTATCTAAAGATCTCTCCTATGAAGAGAGTGAAGAGATTCGACAAGAAGGGAAAGCTTAATCCCCGATATGTCGGTCCCTTCAAGATTCTCAGTTGATTCCACAAGGTAGCTTATGAGCTCGAATTACCTTCAGATTTAACCTCAATTTATCTAGTCTTCCATGTCTCTTTGCTCAAGAAGTATATAGGTGACCCAGCTATTGTAGCCCTAATTCAGAGCATAAATGTTCACAATAGCTTCTCTTATGAAGAGATTCAGTTGAAATCCTAGACTATCAAACTCTTAGACTGAGGAACAAAGAAGTCCCTCTAGTTAAAGTTCTTTGGTGAAATCAGTCCATCGAGGGAGCTACTTGGGAAGCAGAAGCATACATGCATACCAATTATCCTCACCTCTTCTCCGCCAACTTAGATCAAGCTCAAGGTAACAGTTCTCCTTAAGCTTACTCAGTTTTATGTTCAGTGTTCATCACAAACTTAGTATCAAGTACCATTGCATATTCAGTCATGCATTCATGTGTTAGTTCAGTTATATAATTATGCATCAGACAAGCATTCTCATTATGAGAAACTTAGTTCCTCATAACACTCAGTCATGCATTCATGAATCAGTTACACATGCATTAGATATGCATGTTCATTCTAATATATTTGATTATTTGTCATGTAAGTCATTCATGTTTTAGTTATTCATGCTCAACATATACATTATTTTATGTTCTTCCCCTTACTCTCAGTCTCATTCGAGGACGAATGTTCTCAAGGGGGAGATATTGTACTACCTGTACCCTTTTTCCTAGCTTGAAATCATCTCAAGGATATTGGAACTTTCTTTAGAATATGAATATTTATTTGTACACATGGTATTTTAAATATTTTTCCTTTCTTTCATGTGGTAAATTGAATAAGCTTTCCAACGATACAAATTTTGCCCAAATCCGGTATCGGGGAAAAAAGTTATGGACATCTTACGGAAGCAGTTTGGACTTCCCAGAACCAACGGACCGTCGCTAGCTCGACAGACCTTCGATCCAGCTGTCGCAACTGAGGCAATGTACCTATTTTCTTCCCAAGAACGAAGGTATCAGCCAATGGAATTTCGGTATATCAACGGACCGTCGGAGCCTGCCGTCGCACTGAGGCAGTGAGACTCATTTCTACCCAGGTTCGACGGTCAGGAATGATGGACCATCGCCCTAGCCCATCGCACCACACGTTCAGTATTTTTTGGCTATTTTAAAAAGGGTATTTTGGTCTTTTACGACCCATTTACATACCTAGTTAAATTTGGCTAGAAATCACATTCTCACTACTCATTCATAAAATCAAGATAGGGTTTCTCTCAAGATTAAAATCCAAGAACTAGGGTTAAATCCTTCTTCAAGAAATCCAAGAAAATACAAGAGCTAGTCTAGAAATTCTCCAAGAACCTTCAAGGATCTATCATCTCAGGTATGCATAGTGTTCATTCATGGATCCATTTCATCCATGAAGACCAAGAATCTCTTTTCTACGTCAACATTATGGATTTTATTTATGAATTTCATCATTAGGATTCTCTTCTTCATGTTGATAATGAGTAATTGAATTCTATTCCATGATTGGGTGATAAATTCTATGTGGGTTGATTAGTATAGATATAGATTCATGCAAACCTATGACTAAACCCTTGAATGATGAAATTAGAATTTAATCATGATGTTTAATTATTGTACAATGTTGTTTACATATACTAAACCTACAATGTGTTTGATTAAATGCCTAGATGAGGGAAAATGCCCAACTAGTATGATATCAAGAAATCCCCATGTATGTACAAGTTTATGCCTATCACCTGTTTGATGAAATGCTTCAATAAATAAATTATGGATTATGGTGATTAATATGTGTTCAAGTAAGTCATGCTTTGTCAGTTTTCTTACATCGAGTCCTGAGGGTACTTGTACAAGAAACATTAGTTGTGTGCCTACAGCCATGTCATGTTTTCATGATACTCTCAGTCAAGCTATGAATCCATAGACTTCAGACAGTCTTATGACTCAAAAAATCTCCATAATCTTATAAACTCAGTCAGTTGTCAGATGTTAGTAGTATTCCTCCAGTCAACAGAATTCAGTAACTCAGCCCATGTTCAATTTAGTAAATCATGTTCAATGTCTATTCAGATGGGAGTAGAAATTAGCACCGAGTGAACCCAAGGATGGGAAATCACCTGTTATATGAGGGTGTGATTCTTAGAAGTAATCCTTGTATTCCAGAACTATGTAGCCAGCATAGGTTCAAATATCATAGCCTGCTATCTGAGGGTAGATGAGGTGTCTTAACTTGCTATATGAGGGCTCCCACCGTTCTTACTAGAGTTACCTATTATATTAGGGTTACTCATATGTTGTCCTTACCAGTGGCGCGGTATTGACACCCTTCTAATCAAGGCATATATTGGACTCCATCTCAGCTAATAAGGCATATTTGAGGTATAATGGTTAGATGACTACTTCCCACAGTTTTATGTTATAGAATCAGGACTGTCAGATATAGTCAATCAGTCTCAGTAATGGAACTCAGACAGTTCTTTAGATCTCAGGACTGTTAGATACAGTCAACTCAGACACAGTAAGGAACTCAGATAGTTCTATCAGATTCAGGACTGTCAGATACAATCACTCATGTTATCAGTTATATAAGTTATCAATATATTATGTATCAATATTTAGATTCAGTAATCCTATTATCACGGTATTAGTGTCAGTTGTTATGTCTCATGTATGTATTCTTATGCTCATGATAGTTAGTCAGTTATTATTGTTGTTCATGCACATGAAAACCATGCATTCATCCTACCTCATATGTATACCAGTACATTTAAAGTACTGACGCATTCACGCTATGATGTCTTATGCCATAGGTTTAGACACACGAGCTCCAGAGCAATAGTAGATTCCAAATCTCAGCAGTCAGAGTTTGCAGTGAGTCCTCATCCTTTGAGGACATTATTATTTTGCTATTATCTCATTAATTAGTTTATTAGTTGGAGTTAGTTAGGGATATGTCCCATCAACTCCTCACTCAAACAGTTTTAGTTAGTTAGAGGCTTTCTAGACTATTATGTTCAGTTATTTTATGCCAGTTGTTTTGGGTATTTCATACCCCAATTAGATGTTATAATTTCTATATGATATTATGTTATAGTTTGAACCTTATGGCCTTTTAGTTCATGTTTCCTCATTTTACAGTATATTATGCAGTATACAGGTATAGATATCTGTCATGGGTTAGCTTATGGTCCTTCGGGGTCATGAGCACTGTGTAGCATTTCGGGTACCATATTCGGGGCGTTACACCCTAAGATGGCCTTTAGAACCCGGTATAGTTTCTATGAGTTTCTTGTCATGTCATTTAGGTTGACCAATGCCCCGATGACATTCATGAATTTGATGAATGGGGTCTTTTGTTCATTCTTGGACATATTTGTGTTTGTCTTCATGGATGATGTCTTAGTGTACTCTAAGAGTGATGCGGATCATGTATATCACCTCCGTGCCATGTTGCAAACCTTAAAGGATCACCGTTTGTATGCCAAGTTCTCCAAGTCTAAGTTTTGGTTGAAAGTCATAGCTTTTCCTCATCATTTCATCTTTAGTGAAGGGATTATGGTAGATAACCAAAAGGTTTCAGCAGTTAAAAAGTGTCCTAGACCTACGACTCCAACCGATATTCGGAGCTTCTTGGGTCTTTCCGGAGGTAGTGGTATGGACTGCATACATTTTACCCTCCCCAGACCCCAGTGTGTGGGAATACACTGGGTTTGTTGTTGTTGTTGTTGTTGTGGAGAGTTTTTCCACTATAGTTGTCCCGTTGACAAAGTTGACCAAAAAGAAGGTTATGTTATTATGGTCCGATGCGTGTGAGGGTAGTTTTGAGAAGTTGAAAGATAAATTGACTTTGGCTCCGATTTTGACCTTGTCCGAGGGTTAGTGATGGTTTTATGGTGTATTGTGATAATTCTCGTATTGGTCTTGGTTGCATGTTAATTCAACATGGTAGGGTGGTGTCCTATGCTTGTAGGCCATTGAATGTTAATAAGAAGAACTACCCTACTCATGACTTAGAGTTATTAGTTATAGTCTTTGCATTAAATATTTGGAGGTATTATCTTTATGGTGTTCATGTTGATATCTTTTGCGACTATAAAAGCCTTTAATATATGTTTACACAAAAGGAGTTGAATGCCGGTAAAGAAGGTGGCTTGAGATATTGAAAGACTATGATATGAGTCTATATTACCATCCTTGTAACGTGAATGTAGTCGTTGATGCTCTTAGTAGTTTTTCAATGGGACTTATGGCCCATATTGATGAAGATAAGTGGGAATTGGTGAGAGAGATTCACCGTTTGGAAAATCATAGAGTTTGACTTGTGGACCCCAAGGATGATGGCGTGTTTGTGCATCTGGTATCTCAATCATCTCTTGTTGTTAAGATAATGGAGAAGAAAGTATTGGACCCCAACTTGATAAAGATCAAGATTAATATGGGTCAACACAAGGTCGCAAACTTTATGATTGGTGGTGATGGTATCTTGAGGTACCAAGGAAGGCTATCCGTTCTCGACGTCGATGGATTGAGGGAAAGAGACATGGCCGAGGCTTATAGAACCCGTTATGCTATTCATCCCTGTTCCACCAAGATGCATTATGACCTTAAGGAATTTTATTAGTGGAGTAATATGAAGCGTTATGTAGCTAGCATATGATCAAATGTATGGTGTGTCAACAAGTGAAAGTTGAGCACACAAGGCCCGGTTGTTTGTACAAATAAATTATGTTGCACGAGTGGAAGTGGGAGGCAATTAATATTGATTTCCTTACCGGTCTTCCTAGATCTCGGAATTAATATGATTCCATTTGGGTCATCGTTGATATAATGACCAAGTCCGTCAATTTCTTGCCCGTGAGAACAAATTTCTCTGTGGAAGATTATGCCAAGTTGTATCTTGCGGAGATCGTGAAGTTGTACGGTGCTTCAGTATCTACTATCTCAGATCGTGGTCCTCCATTTTTATCCCACTTTTGGAAGTCATTCCAAAGAGGTTTGGGAACTAAGGTGTGCCTTAATATTGCATTCCACCTGCAAACGGATGGGCAAGCAGAGAATACTGTTAAAGCATTGGAGGATATATTGCAGTATTGTGTGATTGATTATGGTGGTAGTTGGTATGACCACTTTCCTTTCATTGAGTTCGCCTATAATAATAGTTACCACTCTAGTATTGGCATGACGCCTATAATAATAGTTACCACTAGCTTGGAACTGGGCGCCCTGCCCTGGAACCCACCACCAAACTGAGATCGATGATCTCCCGATAACTTCAGGTAAAGAGCACTATCCGAGGAGAATGAACCCGAACTCCCCCACTTCTTCCTTGGCCACTTGCCACCGTCTCTGTCACTTTGCTTAGAAGGTCTAAATTTCTTCACTTGTCTTTCACTAAACTCAACCTGTTTCTTTTTCTCTTCTTTCACTTATTGCATATACATAACCAACTGACAGATGTCCATGTCTGTAATCAACAAAGCAGCCTTTCTCTTAAGCACAACACCAACTCGCGGGACAATCCTGAAATAAACTTACACATTCTAGCCCTCATGCTAGAAACCATCTCAGTACCATACCTAGACAACTGGTGGAATTTCAAGGCATACTACTTGAGAAACATCCTTCCTTGCTTTAAGTTCACAAACTCTTCTATTTTTGTTTCCCTCAACTCTTGAGGAAAGAAGCGGTCCAAGAAGCCCTCAGAGAAATCCCATACGGAAGAACTAGCATCCACAACTATAGTTAATTCCTACCCTTTGTACCATTGGTATGATACATATTGCAATTGGTAGGAGGAAAAATCAATAGCCTTAGCCTCCGAAGCATGCATTATTCTACATATCTTCTCCATTTCATCAACAAAACTTTGAGGATCCTCTACCACCTTCATACCTGTAAACATAGGAGGGTGCAACCTCATGAATTGGCCAACCTTTGTGGCTTCATAAGATAGAGTAGTCAGACCACCACATTCCGACTGAGTGGCTACCAATTGAGTGAAGAGGTTAATGTAGAAACAAAACTCAATATTAGTAGCATCCCCATGTGGTGACTGAGTAGGAGTTTCACTCTCATAAGTAGGGTTAGTAAGGACAGGTGGAACCCCACTATCATAGTCAGATGCTGCAGCCCTAGCTCAGGTATGGACCCCAAAAGTTGGACGAGCTCAGTCCATAGGTCCCTTAGTTCGGACAGAAGAGTTTGCCTGAGTATCAGATCTCTTTGGAGGTATGATCTGAAAGATAAGCTAACTGAAAACAGAGGAATTCAAGACCTTTCGCTCTATAGCTCGATATTGAAACACAATAAAGAAAAACATTCCTAAATGTCTTGTAGCCCCTCTTTTATAAGAACCTAACTCATTCTTTTACAAATTCACTCCTATACAATTGGTTTTTCCCCTTTTATCAATTTTAAAGGGAGTTGAATAAAGTCATATCTCATTCACTCAATTTCATACTATTAAATTAATAAGGTAATTCATGTATTAAAGCTCTTATTCAAACCGTATCAAAATATGCTCAACATTGATTATTTAACACTAAATCAAAGAAATAATAAAAGAGCACGTATATACTTGGTCAATCAGGTTAATTAGAACTTACTAGTAGTTACTAATTAAAAAAAATGCCGACATAAACAAAATAATAAGCAAAGCGCATGTAAGCCTCCAAAAACCATACAACATTGTAGTATCATTTGTAATGTTTGAATTTTCACATTTTTTTGTAAACCACAAATTAACCATAACCTTTATTTAGTATATACTGGCATACATTGCCAATTATTGTTTCAATATTTCCTCATTAATATCTTAAAGGTTCCAAACCCTTCAATCTCAAGCTACCTTTTTTTATCACTAATAACTAAACTCTACAACAGTTTAAATCAATTGTTGGCCAAATTAAGACACTTGACCAGCAACTAAATTGACATAAAAATATGATATTAACCCTTAAATCACTTCCAAACTGTAACGAAGCATGCATTACCAATTTTATTTTTTTAGAATTTTGGCATTAAAACGTTAAAAGTTCCAAATCTTTAACCTTAAACTAGTATTTTAACATTTAGTATGAGAATTATAACTATGATTATTTGTATGATCTCAAATAGATAATACTCCAACATCAAACAAGAGACCAACTTGAAAAGTAATGGACAGAGATGTTATAAGTGGGCCTTTGATAAAAAAAATTCATTTCCATTTACATAATCTCAGACCAGAAATTGTTCAAATATTACCTCTTGTGAAAATAATTCCCAACAAAAGAAAGAAAAAGCCACGAACTCGAAATCAAAATCCAAACCTCACACTCCAACTTGTTGGTCTATGTTACCGTATCCTTGTTTCTCTTAGTTTTCTCCTATTGTTGTCTGGTGTTGTTTCCACGAGGTAGGAGGGAGTATATTTTTTATCTTCTTTTTTTCTTTTGGTTGGCTGAAAAATGTTCTCCCCTTTATGCGGATGTGCCTGTGTGTGTTATATTGTGTAGTGTATGTCGTGTGTTTCGTGTATGGACATGGGAAAGTTGAGGGAAATATGGGAGTGGTTTTAGGTTAGTGGGGAAAGGGTGATTTTATAGTAATGGGTAAATTAGGATAAGTTTTCATTTTTCTTTTTCTTTTTCTTTTTCTTTTAATTAAAATTTTAAATAAAATAAAATTGATAAAATCTATTTAAAACTAACAAAATACAAAATAAGTTAAATAGATAGTCTTAGAAATATGAATAAGAAATATTAATATCAGTAGATTCTTTATTAAAAAGTTAAAAGAAGAAAAAAAATATAATTTTAAAAAAAAATCCTATAAATAAATAAATAAATAAACAAAAAAATAAAAACTTATTTAATGTGACTAATTTTTATAGTTTTCAAAACTTTTAAAACAAACTTTGTAAAAATAAGATAAAATTGAAATATCTAATTTAGACCTAAAAATAAAATACATACATACATACATATATATACATATACACACACACTAAACATAGCGTAAAACATTAGGTTTGGTCAAAAATCAGGTGTTTAAAATTATCAAGAGGGGTAAAGGTTGGGATTAAATAAATCCCAATAGTCCTAAGAATCTTCATCTTCTTCTTTACTCCTTTATACAAATCCTCCAAACTACACATTAATGCATTCTCCACCCGTGCCGCCTTTCTCAACCCACCTTCTCCAGTCCTAGAACTCCCCACACCAGAAAACAATACTCCACCATTTGTCGTACTCCTATAAAACCTATCCCTACCTTTCTTCCCCTTACCATTACTACTCTCCCCCATCGTTGCCCCCTCCGCCTCCCCTGGTGAGGAGACCTAAATAACTTTAAATAAATATCATCACCATCTCTAGGGTTAAATCAAAATAAAGGATTTGAGTGCAGATTTCACATATTATAGGGTCCACCTCTTGGAGGTGGTGGTAGTTGATCAATTTACATTGCTTTCTCAACATACAAATTATAGATATGATACTTTAAATTTGAGTGATGCTTGTCCAATGCCATCTTCTTCACCTTCTTGGTGTCTCTTCGATCGTCGGAAAAATGAAAGATGAGGAAGTTACAAAGAAAAGGAAAAAAGAAAAGAGAAAGGGGAATGGAAAAGGAAAGAGAAAAAAGGATAAAAAGAAATATTAAAGAAAAAAAATTATGTAAAAATATAATATTATGTGGTATTACGCGGTATTATGTGGCAACACATATTGATCACTCCTCAATATACATCTGGGTATAAGTTTTTAATGGGATAATAATTTACGATTTAAACATGACAGGTGGGTAATAGGAGCCCCATGAAGTTGAGGTGTAAAGTTAGGAATTCGGTAATAGATTTAGGGGGTGTTTGGATATTTTCTCTTTTAAAATTGTTTAGAATCAACGAAGCTCAAGAATTAATTGGAAATATGGAGGGAAAAATTAGGTGTCAACAGGTCTAAGATTTGTATCAAATTTCTAGGTGTCAAGCCTGGTCTGATGGATGACCTCTTAGAAACTATGGTGGCACTGTAGTTCTAGGACTTTTACTAAAGGTCTCAGCCTAACTAACAGGTGAGCCTTCATTGATGCATTCGCTCGGTTCTAAGTACTACTCCCAACTGAATATAAACCGATATACTGAATAGCTCAATAATACTGAAGTTTCAAGGTTGAAATATAAGTTCTTTTTCTAAATGCATTCTAAATCACAAAAACTAAAAGATTGCGTGTTTGACAGAGAATACATGTTATCCTAGGTCATTGGGTGTTTATTTCCCACCATCTTTGAAGAATGCAACTATCATGATAAATTTTATAACCTTAAGAGAAATGTAAAATTTCACAACACAAGTCCAAAATCATGAATTTATCAACATACTGAGGGTTTATAATTTAAGTATGTGAAAATGCTAAATTTCATGGAAAAACATGATATGCCAACAAATATAGACTAAAATCTACAAAATCATGATAAATAATGCTTAATAGTCTTGAAGACTAATACATCATACATAGCTTGATCATATGTTTTAAAACTGAAGTAATATCACATAAATCATGCATGGACATGAGAATACTGTGAATGCTATAATATATTCATAATAAATCATAAATAATTGCTAAAATATGCTCATGAATGTATAATATATCGAGGAGAACTAAATTTATGCTTGAAATTCTATTTGGGTTAAACCCTAGTTCATGGGAATCATAGAAATCGTAATTGAAATTCATATTTTAAAACTAGATTTTTGGGCATAAGGGTTAAATGAGTCCCTTATTGAATACCCACATACCTGGACTGATGAAATCTTAGATTGAAGCCTTCGAAATCTGGCTTTGAGAAAACTCCTAGGCTTAGTCTTGGTTGAGAGTTGAATTGCTTGATTTTCTGACTTAGAATGAGTTTGGGGAATATAGTAAGGGATTTATGTTGTTTAAATAGACTTATACCTATTGTAAAAGCTGAAACAACATAGTTTTAGGGTTAAAAAGAGTGGGAAAGACCAAACAATCCTTTTAAAATCATCTGAAAAGTTATTGGTATCAGTCTCGACGAGTTTGGTGATGACTCGTAGGGTCTGAGGATGAGTCATGGCTTGATTCATTATCTGGGACTCAAATTCCGATCCCAACTTTTGTAACAATGAGTCACCCTATGAGTCATAGTGTCCTGACTACGAGTCGTCATCACTGACAGCTTTGATATTTCTTAAGTAAATTGGCCATAACTTTTTACTCCGATATCAAATTAAGAAAAAACTGAAGGCGTTGGAAATCTAATTCAATTATATATCCTTTGATGGGTCTTGATCTCAAAAAATCTTAGTAATATAAAATTTGTTCTCATTTGAAGTTGACTATAGCAATATTCTTCATATGAATTTAATTGGTAAGAGATATTAAGCTAGGAGCTATTTATCGACCTAATATATGTTTAAATCACTTATCAAACTACCAAAATATGATTTTTGATTTTACATGAACTTGAATCATGGTTCTAATATTGGTTTGAATTTTCAAGGTGTTATAAGTATGCACGATGACTTTTGTGCCAGTAAAATATGATTGAAATTTGTCAAAAGAAAACACCGCGATAAACAACTCTTGTTCAGTCATAATATAATTTTTGGGGTAGCATTAAGAACTTTTCTAGCATATTATATGGGATTTAATATATTCTCTCACATTTGTCCATGATCTTCTCCTAACATTATGCCACTAGCATCACACATCACCACAAAGAGCATAGACTAACCGGGAGATACAATAATATGGGTTGAAATCAACTTCTCTGTTAGACACTCAAACACTTTTAGACATACATCATCAAACACAAATTTTACCTATTTCTTCACCATCTTACATAGCATATTGACAATCTTAGAGAAGTCTTTGATGAATCTTCTATAGAATTTTGCAAGCCCCAAAAATTTATGAATACCTTTCATAGAAATTGATGGAGGCAACTTTTAAATCACCTCAATCTTTGCCTTGTCGACATTAATACCTTTCATCGAAATATTATGACTAAGAATTTTTAATACCCTCAATATTTTAAGCATTTTATTTTGGTCCCTCCCATGTTTGAAACATCGATTTTGACTTAAATTGTGTTTAGGCATATGAATGGGGTGTCTGGGGAGAGTTTCAGAATTTTTGGATGGGGTTTAGGGTGATTTTGGACCATGGAGGTACTGAGACTTCGTGATATCACCATGTCATAGAGGCTACATTCCATGATAGCCATCGTATCACGGAGGTTAGCCTCCACAATAAATTCTGTGTCACGCCGCTATGTAAAATCTATGCAGCTTTTCTTTGTTTACTTAGGAAGAGGGGTATTGGGGTCTTTTCACCTATGTATGACCCTTAATCATAAAATAGCCTATTCTTTTCAGTTTTAAGAAATTCAAATCTCCAATTCCACTCTCAAACTCAAAACCCCAAGAGAGCCTAAGGTTTTTATCATACATTCATCTTTCGGGTTGCAAGTTCCGAATTACTTTCCGATTCTCGTGTGTATAAGGAATGTACCTCTTTCCCTATACTTGTATTTTTTTAATGTCATGAAAATTGATTTATTATTCATGATTTTGATGTTGGGTTTTGAACTATGGGTTGAGGTTTTTAGACATAAATTATTTGAATGTTTTCTCATGATTACTATTGAACTACTATGCTTTACATTATTGATTTATACACTAATTGGGGTATAGAGATATGGTGAATGGAATAGGGGTACAATGGATTCCCCAAATTTTTAAAATATATCATTAGGGGTACAAAGGAATGCCCATATAATTGGTTTTGGTATGGAAATTGGTAATAACCTTAACCTACTTGCATAATTAGTTTTGAACTGTGTATTATCATTTGGTTTGGCAATTCTGTTTGAAACTAGTGCATTTCATAAATGATTAAATGGACAAGAAAGATAAGTGAAAATCTTGAAAGGTACGAAGGAATCCCCCAAGTTATTTTTCTAATAAAAACCTTGTGGGGTACATAGGAATCCCCTAAGTGTTAGCTTAATAACATTGCTTGCAAGCTATAGTCGGTATGACGATACCACTTAGTGATGCCTTAATAATTGACTCCTAGAATTAGTGGATGGGTTGTGTATTAAATATTTTAATTTGGGCTTAATTGGGGTTGTGTTAGCTGGTCGTGAAGGTGTGAGTCTAAGTGACTAATAATGGAAACTTATGTTTGCCGATATGATGGGTGGTCTTGATGACCAGGTTCTTGTGGGGTACACCATAATCCACCAAGTGTATATATAATTGTACCAGGGTTGGCAAAGGATACATCTGAATCCCCGTCCTTCTATGGTACCTTTAGTTCATGTGACTAACACGCACTAGGGCCCTTTTAGCTGGAGGAGCTGAACCCATATAGCCTGTGGGTTCCCTTTTAGGATGGTCAAGCTACACAATCCAGGTTAAGGTTTTAAAGTTCATGCTAATCCCTATTCTTATTCCCTCATGTGATATATATATATATATATGTATGTATATACATATATGATATTGTATATACATATGATGTTGTGCATTAGTTTTAATGGTTTTTGTATTATAGATCATGGAATTATTTTATCCATTATCCCTGAGTTATATGCTAGTGCCCTAATCGCTAATCGTCTTCAGAAATAGTATCCCCATATGACAGGAACTGGAAATACTTCTACTTCTTCTGCACAGTAACTAGGTGATCATGGGATAGCTCATGAGTTAGAATGAAGTGGTGAGCTTTCATTTTTTGAAAGACCTTATTTCATGATTTTGGTTTTCTTATGTTTTAACTCTTTTTTTTAGATTTATTTTTTGCTATGGTTGGGGGCATGTCCCAACCAGACTATCTTTGATTTTGTTAGAGACTTTGTTGGAATTTACTGTGGACTTGTTATTGGTTGTTTAATTCTTAGAACTCTTTTGAGTCATACTTATCTATCTTGTGATATGTTTAAAATTTCTCTACTATGCTTATATTATGTTCTGTTGGATTAGGCTAAGGGGGTGGTTCCGGTCCATGGCAAACTTGAGATACCCGTCATAGCTAGGCCCTAGTTCGGGTCATGAAAAAGTTAGTATCAGATCCTAGGTTTAGGGTCAATTGGGTATCCACAAAGCCGTGTCAAGTAGAGTCTCTTTTATGTGTGTGTATCATGCCACAATTATAAGGGAGAGACTATGAGGCATTTGAGATTTTTTCCCTTTCTCATTGTCTTATTTTTAGGTTATAGAGTCTAAGGTCTTGAATTCCTCGAACTCCTATTTATTCCCCTTTACGATCATGCCTTCCAGATGATCTGAAGCTCATGGAAACTCATATTTCCCGCCTGAGGACAATATCGGAAGATTTCATCTAACTTATTGGGTACAAACTCGGTCAAGGGCCACTACTTTTGATTTCCCCCATGGAGTTCCACCTGTCTCCACTGATCCTTCTTTAGCTAGTGATATTCATACTCGATCACCTCAGGGAGATATTAATAATGTTGAGTTTCGCCAATCTATTCATCTATTGAACCAGTTGGTGGCATCTCAGTCATATCTAACAGGCTCTACTGGTATTGCTGGGAGTTCATCTGAGGCCACTTGAGTGTGCCAGTTTATGAGGTTGAGCCCTTTAACTTTCACTGATAATAAGATTGAGAAGGATCCTAAAGGTTTTATAGATGAGATGGAGAAAATCTATTGGGTTATGCATGCTACTGATGTAGAGGGTATGGATTTCGCTACTATCAGTTAAAGGATGTAGCATACCAATGGTATGAAGAGTGTGAACAACTTGGGTAATGATGCTGAGTCCACTTTGTAGGATGACTTCTCTAGTGCTTTTCTTGATTGCTTTTTTCTTAAGAGTTGAGAGAGGCGAAAGCTGAGAAGTTTATGATCTTAAAGCAAGGTAGGATGACAGTGAAGGAATATGCCTTAAAGTTCCACCAGTTGTCTCGATATGTTCCTGAGCTAGTGTCTAGCATGAGGGATAGAATGTAGAAATCTACTTCTAGTTTGTCTCGTGAATTAACTTTGGAGATCAAGGATACCTTGTTGAATAAGGATATGGATATGTCTCAACTTATGGTGTATATGAAATAGGTTGAAGAGGAAAAATAAGTAAATATAGAGGAGAGGTAGAGTAAGAAGTTTTATTTTTTGGATTAGGGTAGAGGTCAGAAGCAAAGCTGTACGGATGGTAGAAAATGGTCGAAGAAGAGGTTGGGCAACTCTGGTTTCTATTCAATGGTTAGTGCACCTTATTTGAAGTCATCCAAAAATTGTCATTTTTAGAGTGGTGATGGTTAAAGTGCATAGGGTACCCAAGCTTAGGCCAATAGGGACCAGTTAGGTCCATCATATCCTTCTTACAGACTTTATGGTCGGTTGCATTATGGTTTCTGTGATGAGGAGATGAACCAATGTTTCAATTGTGGCTAGCTGAGACATATGTAGAAGGATTGTCCCATGGGTAAGGTGTTTTGGGGGGCAAATAAAGTTTTAATTTCCACATCATCAGATCTTGTACCAAAGAGTGCCACTTCTACTACCAGAACTGCCCAAAATTTCTTATATGCTCTTACTACTCATAAAAAATTTGAGGCATCTCCTGATGTCGTCATCGGTATGTTAAAACTCTTCTCTCATGATGTGTACTGTTTACTTGATCTAGGGTCTACCCTTATTTATGTGACCTCATTTGTGGTTGTGCATTTTTATTTTGGTCTAGAGTGTATTTCAGACTTTTTTTTTGCTTCCAACCCGGTGGGTGACTCGGTGGTTTCTAGAAGGGTCTATAGGAGTTGTATGGTATCTGTTGGTGGTAAAGAAACTTTGGTGGATTTGATTGAATTAGACATTCTAGATTTTGATGTCATCTTGGTGGTGGAATGGTTGCATTTGTGCTATGCCTCTTTAGACTATCAGATTTATAAGGTCATTTTCAAATTCTCTAATAAGCCGATTATTGAGTGGGAAGGGAGTTCCCTAGGACTAAGGGAAGGTTCATATCATATCTTAGAGCTCAAAAATTGATTTCCAAGGGGTGTCTCTATTATTTAGTCTGGGATAAAGATTCTAACTTGGAGGGTCCTTTTGTAAAATCTATTCCCAGGTTAGTAAATTTCTTGAGGTCTTCTCTAATGATCTTTTGAGCATCCCTCCCAATAGGGAAATTGAGTTTGGGATCGATCTTCTTCCAGAATCTTGCCCTATCTCTATCCCTACCTATAGTATGACTCCAGCCGAGTTAAAGAAGCTTAAGGAGCAATTGAAAGATCTTCTTAACAAGGGTTTAATCTGCCCTAGTGTGTCTCCGTAGGGTGCTACCATTTATTTTGTGCATAAGAAGGATGATTCTCTTTGGATATGTATTGATTACCGTTAGTTAAATAAGGTGATAGTGAAGAATAAGTACCCTCTTTCTTGGATTTATGACCTATTTGGAAAACTTCAGGGTTCTAAGTATTTCTCTAAGATTGACCTTCTATATCATTAGTTACAGATTAGGGAGAAGGATATCCCTAAGAATGCCTTCCATACCTGATATGGACATTTTGAGTTCTTGGTCATGTCTTTTAGATTGAACAATGCCTCAATGACATTTATGGATCTCATGAATTGGGTATTCCATTAGTTTTTGGACTTATTTGTTAATGTTTTTATAGATGTTATTCTGGTATATTCAAAAAGTAAGGCGGATCATGCTTATCACCTCCGTATTTTGTTGCAGAACCTAAAACATCTGAGTTTGTATTCTAAGTTTTTGAAATGTGAGTTTTGGTTGAACGTTGTTACTTACTTGGGTTGTGTTATTTCTAGTGAAGGGATCATAGTGGATCCACAGAAAGTTGTGGTGGTTAAGAAGTGGCCTAGAGCCATGACTCCAACTGATATTCAAAGCTTCTTAGGATTAGCTGGTTATTATAGGAGGTTTATAGAGAGATTCTAATCGATTGCCACACCTTTGACTAAGTTGACTCAAAAGAAGTTAAAGTTTCTGTGGTCCGATGCTTGTGAGGGGAGTTTTGAGAAGCTGAAAGATAAATAGACTTCTTCTCCGATTTTAACCTTGCTTGAGGGTACTGATGGCTTCGTGGTTTATTGTGATACGTCCCGTATGGGACTTGGTTGTGTGTTAATGCAGTATGGAAAGGTGTTACCATATGCTTCTAAGCAATTTAAAGTTCATGGGAGAAATTATCTAATTCATTATTTGGAGTTGTTGGTTGTGGTGTTTGCATTGAAGATTTGGTGAAACTATATATATGGGGTCCATGTTGACATTTATTCAGATCATAAGAGCCTTCAAGATGTATTTACCCAGAAGGAGTTGAATCTCAGGCAAAGGAGATGGCTTGAGTTCTCAAAGACTATGACATGAGTCTCCACTATCACCCAGGTAAAGCTAACATGGTTGATGATGCTCTTAGCAGGTTATCTATGGGTAACTTATCTCATGTGTACAAATATAAATGGGACTTGGTAAAGAATACTCACCATTTTGATAATCTTGGAGTTCGTCTCTTAGATTTTGAGGATAGTGGTGTGTTTGTGCAAGAAGAGGTAAAGTCATCTCTTGGTGTTGAGGTAAAGAAGAAGTAGGTATTGGATCTTATCTTGATGCATGTCAAGGATGATGTGGGTAGAAAGAAGGTAATGGCTTTTAAGATTGGTGGTGATGGTATCTTGAGGTACCGAGGGAGGTTATATGTTCCCCATGTGGATAGGCTGCGAGGTAGAATTTTCTCCAAAGCTCATGAGTTGCATTATTCAGTTCATCCTTGTTTGATGATGATGTATCATGACCTAAAGGAGATTTATCAGTGGAATAGCTTGAAGAGGGATGTGGCTGATTTTGTGGCTAAATACATGTGTGTCAATAAGTGAAGGTGGAGCACTTGAGGCCCGATGGGTTGTCTCAAGAAATTAAGTTGCCTCAATGGAAGTGGGAAGTAATTAATATGAATTTCCTTACTGGTCTTATGCGGTCTCTAAACCAGTTTGATTCTATTTGGGTCATCGTGAATAGGATGACTAAGTCTTCTCACTTCTTGTCGGTGGGAACCAATTATTCTGTCAAGGACTATGCAAGGTTATTTATTCAGGAGATAGTGAAGTTGCATGGTGCTCTAGCTTCTATCATTTCTGATCGTGGTACTCAGTTCTCATCTTATTTTTAGCAATCATTCCAGCAAGGTTTAGGGAATAAGGTAACCCTTAGTATCGTTTTCCAGCCGCAGAAGGATAGACCAGCGGAGAGGACCATTAAGACATAGAAGATATGCTTTGAGCCTTTGTAATTGACTTTGGTGGTAGTTGGGTTGACCATTTTCCTCTTATAGAGTTTGCATGTAATAATAGATATTACTTTAATATTGGTATGGCTCCGCTTAAGGAATCGTATGGTAGGAGGTGTATATCTCATATTGGATGGTTTGATGTTGGTGAGACAAGGTTTTCCAGTCCTGATTTAGTTCATCAAGCTATGGAGAAGCTGAAAGTGATTAGGGATAGGCTTAAGACTGCCCAAAGTCGCCAAAAGTCCTATGCGGACCTGAGAAAAAGAGAGTTGAAGTTCGATGCGGGTGATTGGATGTTCTTAAAGATGTCTCCCATGAACGGAGTGATGTGATTTGGAAAAAAGGGGAAGATCATTACTCGTTATGTTAGCCCCTATTTGATTTTTAAGAGAGTGGAGAATGTTGCCTATGAGGTAGAATTGCCTGTAAGTTTGGGTTTTATTCACCTTCTGTTTTATGTTCTATGTTGAAGAACTGTGTGGGTTATCCTTCCTTGGTGGTGCCTATTGAGAGTTTCTATTTTGGATTCCCTATCATAGAGGTCCCGGTGGAGATTTTGGATAGACAAGTTCATAGATTGAGGACTAAAGATATAGATTTAGTAAATGTCCTTTGGAGAAACCATAAGGTGGATGAAGCCACTTGGGAAGCCGAGGAAGATATGAAGGCTAAGTAACCATTCTTGTTTTGTGTGTCAAACGGAGGATCTTATGGTATGAATTTCATTTTTCCCTTGTTACTATCTGGGTTTATCATTTGATTCTGGTGTAATATTTCTATTCTCGTACGAAAAGTGTCCTAGATCATCATTTTGGGGACGAATGATCCTAAGGAGGGGGATAATGTAACACCCTTAAAATTTTGATCATTTTATTTTTTACCTTCCCATGTTCGAAACGTTGATTTTTGACTTAAATTTTGTCTAGGCATGTGAATGGGGTGTCCCATGAGAGTTTTGAAATTTCCAAATAGGGTTCGGGGTGATTTTGGACCACGAAGCCAGTGAGCCTCCGTGATATCCCTGTGTCACATAGGCTACACACCGCAACAGCCAACGTGGAACGGAGGTTAGCTTTCGCGATATGCAGCGTGGTACGAAGGTTAGCCTCTGCGATAAAGTTCATTCCACGTTGCTATGTAAAATTCATCCAGTTTTTGCTTTGTTTACTTAGGATAAAGGGTATTGGGGTCTTTTCACCTATGTACGACCGTTAATCATAAAATAGCCTATCCTTTCAGTTTTAAGAAATTAAAATCCCCAATTCTGCTCTCAAACTCAAACCCTAAGAGAGCCTAAGGATTTTATCATACTTTCATCTTTCAGGTTTCAAGTTCTGAATTACTTTCCAATTCTCGTGTGTCTAAGGCATGTACCTCTTTCCCTATACTTGTATTTTCTTGATGCCATGAAAATTGGTTTATTATTCATGGTTTTGATGTTGGTTTTTGAACTATGGGTTAAAAGTTTGGATATAAATTATTTGAATGTTTTCTCATGATTACTATTGAACTACTATGCTCTACATTGTTGATTTATACATTCATTGGGGTGCATGGGAATGGTTAATGAATAGGGGTATAATGGATTCCCCAAATTTGCAAAACATGGAAATAGGGGTAAAAAGGAATCTCCAAATAATTGGTTTAGGTATAGAAATTGGTAATAACCTCAACCCACTAGCATAATTGCTTTTGGAATGTGAATTATCATTTTGTTTGACTATTCTATTTTAAATTAATGCATTGCATAAATAGTCAAATGGATAAGAAAGATAATGAAAACCTTGCAGGGTATAAAGAAATCCCCCGAGTGATTTTACTAATGAAAAACTTGCAGGGTACGAAGAAATCCCCTAAGTGTTAGCTTAATGACATTACTTACAAGCTATAGTCGGTATAACGATACCACTGAATAATGCCTTAATAATTGACACCTAAAATTGGTGGATGGGTTATGTGTTAAATGTTCTAATTTGGTCTTAATAGAGGTTGTGTTAGCTGACTGTAAAGATGTGAGTCCAAAGGACTGATTCTGAAAACTCATATTTGCCGACATGAGGGGTGTTCTTGATGACCAAGTGCTTGTGGGGTACAATGAAATCCGACAAATGTATACATAATTGTATCATAGTTGGCGAAGGCTACATCGGAATTCCTGGACTTCTGTGGTACCTCCAGTTCGTGCGGCTAACACATACTAGGGACCTTTCAGTAGGGGGAGCTGAACCTATATAACCTATGTCTGCCTTTTTAGGATGGTCAAGCTACACAATCCAGGTTAAGGTTTTAAATTTCATGCCAAGCCCTGTTCCCTTTCCCGGTATGTCATATATATTTGTATGTATTGCATATGATGTTGTGCATTGGTTTTAATGATTTCTGTATTATGGATCATGGCATTATTTTATCCTTTATCCCCAAGTTATATACTAGCGCTCCAACCACTAACCTTCTTCAGATGTTGTATCCCCACATGATGCGGGAACTGGCTATACTTCTACTCCTTCTCACAGTGACTAGGTGATCGTGGGACAGCTCGTGAGTCAGACTGAAGTGGTGAGATTTCATCCTTCGAAAGACCCCATTTCATGCTTTGGGTTTTCTTATGTTTTGACTCTTTCTTTTTGGTTTATTTTTGGGTATAGTTGAGGGAATTTCCTGACCAGACTATCTTTGGTTTTATTAGAGGTTTATTAGACATTACTATGGACTTGGGATTGGTTGTTGAATTCTTAAAGCTCTTTTGAGTCGTACTTATCTATCTTATGATATGTTTGGAATTCCGCTGCTATTCTTATATTATGTTCTATTGGATTAGGCTAAGGGAGTACTCTCCGATCTACAATGTACTTGAGATACCCATTACGGCCAGGCCCTGGTCCGCATTATGGCAGGTCGTTCTTTAACCATGAAGTGACACATATCCTAATTTAAAATCAAGTTTCATTCCCTATATCTCCTCAGAACATTGGTTAGATGTTCCAAACAATCATCAAATGAGTCATCCATAATCCAGATGTCATCCATATATACCTTAATAGTGCCCTCAACCACTTTAGAAAATATAGCCATCATGCAACATTTAAAGGTTGCGGGTGCATTACAAAAACCAAAAGACATTCTCTTAAACGTGAATATCCCATATGGATAAGTGAAAATTGTCTTATTTTGATCCTTAGGGGCAATAGTAATCTGATTATAACTTAAATATCCATCAAGAAAAAAATACCAACCTCTGCCAACAAGTCAGCACACATGAAAACCCATGAATGACATCACTTTTAATAAGCTCATTCTTCTCATTTGGAACCATATTGATTCTACCCTTCTTCAGCTAATATTGGACCTAGCATACCTACTTGCTATCAGAAATTAGATAAACCACACCTGCATCTGACCACTTAGTAGTTTCTTTATTCACTATCTATTGCATAGGCGGACTCAACCTCCATTGATGCTCAAATACTAGGCACACAATTCAGTTAAAGTTGGATTTGTATGTGCAAATTCCTGGCAAAATTCTAATGATATCAGCAGTGGACCACCTAATGTCCCTTTTGAACCTCTACAACATAGAAACTAGACCCTCAACTTGCCAATCAACCAAATCGTTTTTAATATTAATCAACAAAGTGTTGTTGGCTCCCAAGAATGTGTAGCAAAGATGGAATGGAAGATGTTTGTGCTCTTAAATTAGGGTCTCCTCAATTGAAGCTGAGTCGCTAGGGTTTCTCTATTTTTCAAATCTTTATTTAAGTTCTTGGTGCATAAGTATATGAACCCCTATATTTAAGTGTGATCACCATCTCACCAGTCATCAATGCCATGACCCTCAAAATTTATAATGACTACTACAAGGGACTCAACGCAAAGTATTTCATTAATATGAGCTACCTAATCATCCTCACCGACTGTATTTATCACAAAAATTAAATGCATGTCTTTTGGATGCTTCATGGACTAGTATAGATTAAAGGAAACTTGTTCATTATTTAACCAAATCTTTATCTGCCCAGTTTCCATATCGACCAATGCCTTTCTAGTTATAAGGAAATTCCTTCCCAAGATAATGGGAATATCAAAGTCAACCTCATAGCCAAGGATGACAAAATCAATTGGAAATATAAAGGATATGACCCTTACTAAAACATCATACAAGATTCCCACTGGCTTCTTCACAGTGTGGTCTGCCATAAGAAGTCTCATCGAAATTGGTTTGGGTGACCTTAACCCCAGTTATTTTTAAACTGCTAGCGGCATCAAGTTAATTCTAGCAACCAAATTATATAGTCTTTGCAAAGTAGAAACACCCAATAATGTATAAAATCGTGAATGCTCTTGGGTAATATTTTTAATCAACAAGAGATATATAAACTATTGCACTACAATTGTGGACCTTGTCCGCAGGATCAAAACTCACTGTTCATTTTTTAGTTACCAAATCCTTCATAAACTTCACATAACTTGGCATTTTTTCAAGTGCCTCAATTAGAGGGATATTCACCATCAACTCCTTCAGCATAGAAATAAACTTTCAATATTTTCCCTCTTCGACCTTTTTCAATCTTTATAGAAAAGAAAGAGGAGGTCATGGAATAAAATTCAATACTTACGGGACTTTCTTGTCCTCCTCCTTTATTGCCTTGGCCTCATGATCACCAACTCAAAGCTTTTCAGGTGTATTCTCATTAACCATTACTTCTTCAGGTGAAACCACCTTATCATTAATGACAATCACCAGATCTACCACATCATCTACAATTACGGGCATAAATACCACTTCAGGTATTAATCTCCAAGAAATGTCCATCATTATTTAGGTTTTTGATGGTGTTTCTTGGGAGTGTACTTTGTTGACATAGATTCAATGCTGCAAAAATCTTTTGTCTGATTCAGTCATCTTATACATATTCAGTTGGTCAAGCTGCTTGTTGGTGGTAGCATGTGATTTGACTTTTTGATTTATACTCAAAATATACGCCTTACTATTCCTCAGGATATCTTCTGCTTTAATCTCTTTAAGAAAGTCTTCTATTTTTTGTACCCTTTTTGCAATCTTTGCCAACATATCCTCCATCCTCGAATTGCTTGAAAATGTATCACGGTTCTTAAGTTGAATATAAAGGCCACTCCTTTCCTTGTATTAATATTTTCTTCTCCAACCACCATCACGATCCATACTCCTATATCTATACCCAAACTTATTCTAGTTGTTATCTTTGTAGAAGTTCTAACCTTGATTCCATTTCCTTGAGTTCAAATTGTATTGATTAATCCTATAATACCCTAAATTTTCAAGCTCTAGACCCCTTATGAGGTAGGGCACTAAGTTATCTTGCCAACGCTTAAAGTCTCATCTTAATCCGATTTCATGGAAAAAAGTTGAGGAAAATCTCCCCTAAGGGCCTGACACACTGCTGTGACAATGACTCAAGTAACGATTCATCACCACGCTTGACGAGTTATCTCAAGTGAGTCATAATCACTCCACTGAAGGCCTCAAGTTATAATCCCAGTAACTATGACTCGACTTTATGGCTCATAATCAGTGACTATGAGTCATAAGAAGGGACTCATAGTCACAATAGTGTCCCACCAAGAACCCAGTACTTTGGTTATGAGTCCAGCATAAGACTCATAGAAAAACCTTACGAGTTGTAATATAGACTCATAGCCTAACCTGTGAATGAATCAAGACTAAGGATTTAGACTATGACTTTACTTAATGACTCTTAGTCATACTTAACCAAAATCCAAGCCTCAAACTATGACTCCACCTAACGACTCATAGTCAGTCATAATCAGTAGTTAGGGGTAAGTCGTAGTTAGAGTAGTAAGGAACCAAGGTCCCAGGACCCCAGGGAATGACTTATACTATGACTCATAACCAGATGTCACGAGTCGTAGGGTGAGTCATAATGATTGGGAACGCAGATTCCTGCATGATTTTTCAAGGGCTTTTAAGTCTTTTCCCACTCCTTTAAAAGCCTAACCCATATCGTTTAGGCTTCTCAAAGGGGGGTTATTAAAGACCCAATATCACCAATTCTATCATTAATCATAATTTAACTCAGAGAAGCCAAAAATGAGTGATTATTTTCTTCCTCAAGAGCAAATTAGAGTTTCTCAAGAACATGATCAACTTTAAGGACTTCACCAAAGCTTCTACCTTAGGTATGTAGGATATTCATCACCGGGCCCTATTCACTCATTGAGTCCCAAGGACTCTCTTTTTAATTTCCAAGTTAACCCATCTTGCTTAGGGTTCCATGAAAATCATAAATTATTTTAGAATTATCCATGCAATGTATGAAACCAACAATGAACTCATGTTATTCCATAAAGTAAAGGTTTCCCACGTTGAAATCATAAATCCCCTTATTATAATAAGTGTTGTATTTTAGGGTTTTAAATCATGAAATTTCCTATAGTATTTTGATGATGTTATCATAATTAATGTATCATTCAATACTGGTAGGTTAATAACACCTGATACCTAAATATTTATGCATGCTACAGTTCTCAAGTTACAAGTCATCCAAATCATACTTGTATTGTAAAATTCAAAGCATTAAATTATCGAGTGTATTAGTGCATGTATCCATTTGGAATCATGTTGAACTTTTATCATTACATGCTTTAATTATACTTCTAAGTCATTTAGTTGGGAGTAACACTTAGCACCGAGTGAACATAGGGATAGCGGCTCCCCCGTTAGTTAGGCAGAGTCGTTAGTAGTAGACGCTAAGTTCAAAAACTACATTATTAGAGTAGGTTATGAGGGGTCACCCATTAGTTTAGGATTGACACCCTTTCAGGGGTCACCTGTTAGTTTAGGCTTGGCACCCTGATTCTTTGGGAAATCATAATAGTAGATCCACGCCAGCCAGTGTTGGTACCCTTGGCAAGGTATCAACATCCTTCCAACTGGGGTTACAGGTTGGGTCCCTATTAGCTTAGGTTGGGGTATGTCAATTGTAATTATCTCCTATAGTACTCAATTTAACATTCAGATTATGATCAGTTCAGGTTTGCATAACCAAGTATTCAGTATATCAGTGATCCAGTTATTCAAATTATTTCAGTACATGTTATACTTGGTCTTTCATTCGATTTTCTTGTTCATGCATTCATGCTCAGTTTACATGTATATCAGCTAACTTATATTTCACATACCATTACATTCAAAGTACTAATCACACACTCTCTTTTGCGCTATTTTGTCTCATAACATAGGTTCAGACGCTCAGTTCCCAGATCATACTTAGTTCGTTCTTTTGCCATTCAACAGTAGTTGTGGTGAGTCCTATTAATCTAGAACTAGTTACCAATTTTTATTTTTAGTACCTTACTTTATGTCAGTTAGTCAGAGTTAGTTGGGTGTTTTTCCCATCACTTCTCATGTTTTAGAGGTTTTCAGACAATCAAACTGTTAGTCGTGTTTTCAGTGATGTTTTTTAGTTACATTTGATATTGTTTTGACTTTTAGATATATTTTTTTATGAATTCCATATAGTAGTTTCTTACCTTCCTTCAGTGCTCAGCCGGTGCCAGATCATGAGTTAGCTAAGGGTTATTTATGGTCCTAACATCGTGTTACGACTAGGGGTAGTTCCAGATCATGACAAACTTAGTATCAGAGTACACGGTTTAAGGTATCCTAGGGTGTCAGAAAGTCGCGTTATGTAGAGTCTTATTCATAGTGTGAAGCATGCCACACTTATAGACGATACATTTTAGGAAAGTCTCCCTTCTTTAGTATTTATATCATGAGATAAAGCACAAGATCTATTAATGTAATATCCCATACTTTTATTAGCTCAGTTAAACTCCTAGTTGCATGTATAAGAGGCTTAAAGCCTGAAAATTTCTCTAAGTGTAAGGGACTTAGTCTTATTTTTGACCTCTTAACTTTGAGAAATTTTAAATGAGTCTTCCCTACCCGACACGTAGGTTTTTGAGTTAATTTATGTTCAAGTGTGTAAGGAGCTTGTCTCGAGGAAGGTTTGGATTTTTTGGACAAGTATTGGGTCTTGTTTGGATTTTGATTCTAGCAGATCGCCATGATAGCATTGCGTTGCGGTCCATATAGCGATGAACTCCTCATCGCATTGCAGTGACTAATTAAACTGTGTTCTAGAATTTAATCTCTTGAGGGAAAGTTATGTCTTTTCCCGTTAAATCAATTTGTAAATCCACAACTTAAAGCTTCAATTGGGATTTATTTACCCATATTATCCAATCTACTCACAAAGAAACCATAACCATCTCCCAAGAACATCAAATTTCATTCCTTCTTCTCCAAGGAAACCAAGAATTCAAGCTTCCAAAATCCAAGAACCTTTAAGAAAGCTTCAAGATTAGTATTGTTCTTTCAAGATTTAGGGTTTAAGGTATGTGTGATGTTCATCCATAGGCCCTTTTCACCCATGAAGTCCAAGAATCCATTTTTATGTTCTAAATGATGAATTTTACATGTTATGATGAATTATCTCCATGAAGCTCTTATTAATTTCAATTTATGCATTGAGTTTACAAGTGTTTTGATGGAATGATCCTTTACACGTTTAAATGGTAAAATTTTCACGTTAAATTCTTTACTTATAATTTTGTCATGTGATCATGCTACCTCATCATGTTTAAAAGAATCCCTATGTTAAAGTCTTAAACTCCATGTGTTTGATGATATGCCAAAGTGAGGGATTTTGAATAATGATTCCCTATTATGATTTTCAAAGCTTATATATGTTCTTATCATTATTTCCTTTCAGTGTTGGTGGGTTATGAACACCCAATACTTAGATGTATACATAATTTTAGTATTTTCAGAATGATTTCAGATACACCATGAGCATTACTATTTAGTCAGTTATTATGATTAGTTGTTTGTTCAGTTAAGCTTAGTTCAATCTAGTAATCAGTGTCAGTTTAGTTGGGAGTAGGATTTAGAACTGAGCAAACCTAGGGATGGGGGCTTACCCATCAGCTAGGACCAGCTCCTTAGAAGTAGTCCCTAAGTTCCAGAACTACGTGGCTAGTGTAGGATTATGAGATGTCACCCGTCAGTTTAGGACTGATAATCTCTGAGATGTCACCTGCCAGTTTAGGACTGAATCAAATAGTCCCGGGATAAAAAACTTAGTGCACCGTTTGGTTGTCAAGGTCGGGATAACTTATCCCACCAGTTACACCATAGTGATGG
The DNA here is from genome assembly GCA_030864215.1 of Capsicum pubescens. Classification (NCBI taxonomy): domain Eukaryota; kingdom Viridiplantae; phylum Streptophyta; class Magnoliopsida; order Solanales; family Solanaceae; genus Capsicum; species Capsicum pubescens. The sequence goes on along the minus strand of CM061543.1, from coordinate 279,951,759 downwards.
GATAAGTTATCCCCAGTAAATAATGGGATAAATAATCCCGGGATAACTAATCCTTGAATTAATTATCCTAGGATAACCTTTTCCCAACCACATAGTCATGTATTAGTACCCGTTGAATGGTACTGACACCCTTCCAACTGGGGTACAGGTTTGACCCTGATTAGCTTAGATTAGGGGAGTCAGTTAGATGATACCTTCCATAGTATCAATTCAGTATTCAGTACTGAACTCATTTTAAGTTACTTGACCAAAGCATACAGATTATTAGTTATTCTGTTATTAGATTTCAGTATTTCAGTTTATAGAGTATTTCAGAAACATTATATTCTTGGTCTTGTATTCTTAGTATTTCAGTTTTCATGCATTCATTTTCAGTTATCTCATGCTATTCAGACAATAATTATTTTCATGCTCAGTTAACCCATGCATTTCATCCTAACCTCATCTCATATACCAATACATTCAAAGAACTGGTCGCATACTTTTCTCCATGCTATGATGTCTTATATCATAGGTTCAAACGCTCAGTTTCCTGACCGCTCTTAGATAGTTCAGCATTGAAGCAACATTAGTAGTGGTGAGTTGTCATCTTTCGAGGACAAGTTTATCTTTCATTCAGTTATTTTAGTATTTCTCTATTTCAGTCAGTTAGAGTTAGTTCGGGGTTTGTCCCATCAACTCCATAGTCAGTCAGTTAAAGGCTTTTTAGACAATCAGACAGTCATTTAGATGGTTATTCAGTTACCAGACCTTTCAGTATTATCAGTTATTTTAAATTTTACAGTTATACTTTTAGTATTCAAATTGACTTGACTAAGTTTCCCAGTATATCTTCCACATATATTTTTTGTTGCTATTATACTCAATGCTCGCAGCAAGTACTAGCTCATGGGTTAACTTATAGTCACTTGTGACCGTAAGCACTGTTGTTGCGACTAGGTGGTAGCCTCAAGTCTTGAAAAAAATTGGTATCAGAGCCTAAGGTTTTACAGTGTCCTAAGGAGTCTAAAAAGTCATGTTGAGTAGAGTCTTTTACATGGGTGTAAAGCGCTCCACACTTATGGACAAGAGGCTACTAGATGTTTTAGGAAAAGTTTCCCTTTTTTTAGTATTCATGTCATGTGAATAAGCATGAGCTCTATTTAAACTCTCTTACTGACTCATCTTTTATTCCGCTAAAGACCATGCCTCCCAACATAAACAACGAAAGAAAAAATGGAAATCAGTACACATCTTTACCTGTTCAGGAAGATCCGCTGAACGAGCACGTCTTTAATATTGAGTTCAGAGTTGCATTCACTACTTTATCTCATTCATTAGTTTCTCAAAACAATCAGCAGGCTACTGTCCCATCCATTCCAATGGAAAATACCACTGCAACTAGGAATTAGGATTTTACCCTAATGAATCGCCCTTTATTTTTGGGGTCCAATTCTAAGGAGGATCCGCAATGGTTTCTTGATATGGTTCAGAAGGTAACTGACATCATGGGTGTCACATCTAGTGATAGTATAGAATTGTCTACTTACCAGTTACAGGATGTAGCTCACACCTAGTATAAGCAGTGGAAGGAGGATAGGGGCGCAGATGCAAGGCCTGCAGAGTGGGAAAAGTTTTCCACAACTTTTTTAGACATATTCTTACCTTTTGAGTTGAGATAAGATAAGGTTCAAGAGTTTATAAACCTAAAGCATGGTAACATGAGTGTGAGGGAGTACTCACTTAAGTTTACTCAGTTGGCTAGGTATGCTCTTAATGTGGTGTCTAATCATAGGTCTAGAATGAGTAAGTTTATTTCTGGTGTAGCTGATAGTGTGGTTAAAGAGTGTAGGGCTTCTATGTTGATTAAGGAGATGAACCTATCTAGGCTTATGGTTCATGCTCAGCAGATTAAGGAACAGAAGTTTAAGAAGAAAGAGAGAAAGAAACTAAGAGGGCCAGAATACATAGCTTTAATTTTTTGCAGTCGAAGTCAGAGGGTGGTAATTGTTCTCAGTTCTGTTATAAATTTTAAGCTTCATTTTCGTATTCATCTAGTGCACCCATACAAAAGTTCAAGAATGACAATTGTGATAGGGCACCAGTCTCTAAGCCTCAAGGTAATATGAATAGTAGTCGTACTAATTTGCTCTGTGGGAAATATGGTAGGATTTACCAGGGTGAGTGTAAATATGCAGTGATGTACATTCTTTTGGTATGGTAATCCAGGTGACAGGATCAGGGAATGTCGAATAGTTGCTTATAGAGGAATAAAATTGTGCCAACGGGGTCAGTCCAATTAGTTATCAGCTCTAGTGGGTTGCCTAACTTAGCAGGGCACCACATCCAGTGCCGCCAGTGGTTAGCGCCATAATAAATTGTATTCACTCCAATACCATCATGATCAGGAAAGCTCTCGTGATGTGGTTAAGGGTATGTAACAGGTTTTGCATTTTATGTTTATGCCTTGTTAGATCTTGGGGCTTCACTTTCATTTGTGACCCCCTATATAGCTATCAGTTTTGATGTTAGTCTCGAAACCTTAACAAAGCCTTTCTCAGTATCTACCCTAGTAGGTAAGTCTATCATAACCATATGGGTATATAGAAACTGCTTGGTTATAGTATATCAGAAAATCACTTCTGTAGATCTTGTAGAACTAGAAATGGCTAATTTTGATGTCATTCTCAGAATAGATTAGCTCTATTCATGTTATGACTCAGTTGGTAGAAGAAATAAAGTCGTTCAGATTTAGTTTCCTAGTGAACCAGTCATTGAATGAGGGGTAGTACATCAGTTCTTAGGGGTCAGATGTGTTTTCAGAACCCTTCTCAGAATTTTATGATAGTATATGACCTAGAGTTAGAAGCATGAACCCAAAAGTTTAGAAGCAGTAAAGTGGGGATAGTGTTATCTGAATTTGGTAGATTATGTATCCATAGGGTTAATTGTATGATAGGTGAACCAGAAGGCTTAAAATAGTATATGCAAGAATTTATGTTGATTCAAAATTAAGTATGCTGATGTGGGTCTGATTTATAGATGTGATATTAGTAGGAGATAAAGGAAGTTAGTGTGGTTCATTAAAGATTTGGGGATATCCATATTAAGTGTTAGAATCTAAGTTTGAATCTTTGAAGATTGGGCTAATAGAACGTAGTGTTGAAATTCTTGATAGTGTGAACACAGTGTAGGGTGATACTCATGAAGATTCTAAGTTAGGTAGCATTTAAAGCTATTGTTTGATGACCATTTGGGCTATTGAAAGTTAAGAGTTGTATCTCAGAAGGAAGAATTAGCAGTGGGTTTTACCCTTTTAAGTGTAGTCTTTAAGGGTAAATTTGTTACTGATGAGTATTGTCGCATTCTGAACTTTAGAGCAAAGTGGTTGCAGTTCAGTTTAGAGTTTATCAAAAAGGTCCTACAGACTTAGAGTGATAGCTTATAGCTAAGGGGATGATAGAATAAGTAACCAAATCAGGCTCTCAGATTCCAGTAGTGATGCCAGTGTATTGTAGAACATCAATATAAGGAAGATGCTTGACCCATTCTTGTCTCAGTGCAAATGTTGTACTTTAGTCCTCATGATATATACTCATGCCTTACATGCCAGCCCCGTGATCATAACTCATATACATGAACTTTTCATAGAATCATGTACGCTTCCAGCTCCTAGTATAAGGAGTTCAAGTTTTCTCAGCTATACGAAGTATATTCCATGAAATTTATAAACTTCAAACTCAAATCATACAGTTTAGTTACAGTCCAGTACTCATGTTACACTCTTAATGATCAACGAAATTCATATTATGTCATATATATCCTTAGTTTTTATCTCTGTATTGAATCCATTCATGGATACTCTATTTCTCAGGCCTCAGTTAAGCGTCCAAGTTATGCATAGTATTCTTTCATACTTTAGGTCCTCATGCTCTAACCTTTCAGTGACCTCTCCTTATAAAATGGTAGTGGTGATGAACAGTTGTATAGAGGGGAGAGTGTAAATATTTCATATTGGGGAAAGATTGTTGTATTCTTGTTTTATCTAAGGTTGTAAGTGTGAAGTAAGATTGAGGCCAAGTTTTTCATATATGTCTTGGTTAGTTAAAATTTTGTGTGTGATTTTCTAAAGAATAGTGCAAGAGAGTTGTTAATGATAGAAGTACTAGAGAGTATGGAAAATATGCTTTGATGAGTTGTTTGTCTAGAAGTTCATGTGTGGTTATGATGATAGGATTGAACGTCATGTTGGTGAATATAATGGACGGGTGCATTGTGTATTAGTGCATTCCTAGTAAGAGGTTGAATTTAGTCGTTGAAGTGGTAAGAAGAAATACTCATGAGGTGATAAGAAATACTCCAGTTGAGTATAAGATTTCAGTATAAATCAGTCCGTATAGTCAGCAATTCAGTTTAGCAGTCAGACAGACAAATTTCAATGGTTTTTCCATTTTCCGATCTAGTTTTACTATCAGAAGTTTCATGAATATTGCCATTCTAAGAGATAGTTTGTTCGAATCCATGTAAATTATGATTTCAGTTTAGTTCATGCATCATGATTCAGATTCCAGATATTAAGTCATGATTCAGTCCGTATGTGTCCCGTGCATCATCTCAGTCTTTCCTTAGTATTTCAGCCAATTCGATATCAATCGGGGGACGAACTATCCTAAGGTGGATATGCTGTAATGCCCTGAGTTTTCATGTCCTAAACCTCTCAACTTTTCTTCACAAAACTAGATCCAGCCTGAGGTAATGGTTACTCATAAGTTGACTCTCTCATTTCTAATGTAGTCGTATAACCATTCTCATGTCATTGCATGTATTCAAGGAATTTATTCAGTTCATGATATTCAGTTCATGTATCATGTTTCAAACTAAATCATGTAATCATGCCTTAATTTATGCATGTTTAGTATATGATCTCAGTTTCCCCAGTATTCTCAGCTTAATCAATCTCATTTGAGGACGAATATTCCCAAATGGGAGATATTGTAATACCTTGAACTTTTCTTAGCTCAGTTCAACTCCTAGTTGCATGTATAAGAGGCCTAAAGCTTAAAAATTTCTCTAAGTGTTTGGGACTTAGTCTTATTTTTGGCCTCTTAACTTTGACGATTTTTAAATGGTTCTTCCCAGCCCCGAGACATAGGTTTTTGAGTTAATTCATGTTCAGGGGTGTAAGGAGCATGTCTCAAGGAATTTTTGGATTTTTTAGACGAGGATTAGGTCGTGTTTGGATTTGGATTCCAGCAGCTCACCGCGATAGAATCACGTCGTGGTCCATATAGCGATGGACTCCTTATTGCGTCGCAATGACCCATTAAACTGTGTTCTAGTTACTAATTTAATCTCCTGATGGGCAGTTATGTCTTTTCCCATCGAATCAATTCGTCAATCCACAACTTAATGTTTCATATAGGGCCTTATTTTCTCATATTCTCTAATATCCTCTTAAAGAAACCCTAACCATCTCAAAGAATATCTAATTCCATTCCTTCCTCTCAAAGGAAACCAAGAATTCAAGCTTCCAAAATCCAAGAACCTTTAAGAAAGCTTCAAGATTGGTATTCTTCTTTCAAGCTTAAGGGTTTATTGTATGTGTGATGTTCATCCATGGGCCCTTTTCACCCATAAAGTCCAAGAATCTATTTTTATGTTCTAAATTATGAAATTTACATGTTAATATGAATTATCTCCATGAATCTATTATGAATTTTGATTTATATATTAAGTTTACAAGTGTTTTAATGGAATAAGCCTTTACACATTTAAATGGTGAAATTTTCAAGTTAAATCCTTTACTTATGATTTTGTCATGTGATTATGCTACCTCGTAATGTTTAAAAGCATCTCCATGTTAAAGTATTAATCTCCATGTGTTTAAGAAATGCCAAAGTGATGGATTTTGACTAATGATTCCCTATTATGATTTTCAAATCTTGTATATGTCCTTATTGTTATTTTCTTTCGGTGACGGTAGGTTATGAACGCCCTATACTTAGCTATTTACATAATTTTAGTATCTTCATAATGATTTAAAATATACCATGAACATTACTATTCAGTCAGTTATTATGATCAGTTGTTTGTTCAGTTAAGCATAGTTCAGTCCAATAATCAGTGTCAATTCAATTGGGAGTAGGATTTAGCACCTAGCGAACCTAAGGATGGAGGCTCACCCGTAGGACTAGGTCCTTATAAGTGGTCCATAAGTTTCAGAATTACATATCCATCATAGGATTATGAGATATAACCTGCCAATTTAGGACTAATATTCTCTGAGATATCACCCGCCAGTTTAGGAATGACATTTTATTAGGGGTCACCCACCAGTTTATGACTGACTCCCTATTCCTTTGGGATACCAGTTGAGTGGATCCACACATCCATGTGCTAATACCCGTGGCAAGGTACTGACACCCTTCCTACTGGGGTACAGATTGGACCTTGATTAGCTCAGATTGGGGCATGTCAGCTAGATAATACCTCTCACAGTCTCAATTCAGTATTCAGTACAAAATTTATTTTAGGTTGCTTGACCAAAGCATACAGATTATCAGTTATTCTGTTATCAAATTTCAGTATTTTAGTTTATAGATTATTTCAGAAATAGTATATGCTTGGTCTTGCATTCTTAGTATTTCAATTTTTATGCATTCATGTTCAGTTATCTCATGTTATTCAGTTAGTCATTATTTTCATGCTCAGTTAACCCATGCATTTCATCCTAACCTCATCTTATATACCAGAACATTCAAAGTACTAATCGCATACTTTTCTTCGCGCTATGATGTCTTATATCATAGGTTCAGATGCTTAGTTTCCTAACCGTACTTAGATAGTTCAGCATTACAGCAACAACAACAGTGTTAAGTCCTCATCTTTTGAGGACAAGTTTATCTTTCATTCAGTTATTTCAGTATTTCTCTATTCTAGTTAGTTGGAGTTAGTTGGGGTTTGTCCCATCAACTCCATAGTCAGTTAGTTAGAGGCTATTCGGACAGTCAGTTAGATGGTTATTTAGTTACCAGACCTTTTGGTGGTATTAGTTGTTTTGAATTTAATAGTTATACTTTCTGTATTTGGATTGACATGACTATGTTTCTCAGTATATCTTTGTATGTGTTTTGTTGCTATTATACTAAGTGCTCGCAGCAGGTACCAGCTCATGGGCTAGCTTGTAGTCACTTGTGACTGTAAGCACCTTTGTCGCGATTAGGGTATAGCCTCGGTCATGAAAATTAAACTTCTTCTTCTAATTTATTCTCTACTTTGTAAAGAAAATGCCTCCCAAATGGGCCAACAGAAGGTGAAATAGGGACCAAACCGCACATCACCTGTTCTCGAGGACCCTTTGAATGATCACGTCTGTTACACCAAATTTAGTACTTCTTTCATAGTACTTGCCTAATCTATGGTTGCTCATAACAATCAACAGTTTGTTACTCCAGCCAACCCTGTTGTTAATACGACAGTAACCAGAATTCAGGATTTCACTTAGATGAATCCCCCAATATTTTTTGGATCTAAGTCTGAGGAGGATCCATAGGAATTCTTTGATTGTGTCTAGAAGGTGGCTAATATTATGGGTATTACTCCGAGTGAGAGTACTACTTAGATGCTTACCAATTGTAAGGGGTGGCTCACACTTGGTGTAAGCAGTGGAAGGAGGATAGAGGTGCTGATGCAGGGACTTTAGAGTGCGATGAGTTTGCTACTTCTTTCTTAGATAGATTCTTCCTACTTGAGTTGAGGAAGTCCTAGTGAAAGATTTCATCAATCTGAACCAAGGTAATATGAGTTTGAAGGAGTATTCACTCAAGTTCACCTAGTTAGCAAGGTATGCTCCGACTATGGTGGTTGATTCTAGGGCTCGAATAAGAAAGTTTGTATCTGGTGTTTCTGAGGATGTAGTCAAGGAGTGCAGAATAGATATATTAATTAAGGATATAAACCTCTCTATACTGATGGCTTATGCTCAGCATATTAAGGAAGAGAAGCTCAAGAAAAAGGAAAGAGAGAATAAGAGGGTTAAGATTGGTTGCTTTAACTTTTGTTAATAGAGTTCAGAAGGCGGTAGTCATTCTTAGTTCTTCTAGAGATCTTTATGTCCAGCCCCATCTTCGACCAGTGCTTTAGTACCAAAGTTCAGACCGAGCACTCGTGATAAAGTACTAGGTTCTAAGTTCCAGGGTAGTGTGAATAGTGTCACACCAACCTAATATATAGGAGATATGGTAAGAACCACAAGGGTGAGTGCATGACAGGCAGTGGTGCGTGTTTTGGGTATGGAGACTATGTTTCTAAATGGGTGAAACCTATCGCACCTTCCACTAATAAGAGTAAACGTGTTACCTCATTCCTAAAAAAGAATATTTTCATAAGGTTCGGCACCCCTCGATCCATCATTAGTGATGGTGGTTCACATTTTTGCAATCAAATGTTTGGTGCTCTTCTTGACAGGTATGGAGTTAAGCACAAAGTTGCCACCCCATACCACCCCTAAATGAGTGGTCAAGTGGAGGTGTCAAATCATAAAATCAAAGCCATACTCGAAAATATGATAAATGTAGGCCGCATAAATTGGGCAAGGCAACTGGATGAAGCATTTTGGGCCTATAAAACATCCTACAAAACCCCAATAGTTATGTTGCCCTATTAATTAGTGGTTGTTAAGTCATTCCATTTACCCGTTGATCTTGAGCATAAGGCTTTGTGGGCTTTGAAGATATTAAATATGAACTGGGGAGAAGCATCTGGGGCACGGGTGACACAACTCCATGTGATGGAATAGTTTCGACTAAAGGCTTATGAGAGTGCAGCTTTGTATAAGGATAAAATGAAGAAATATTATGATACTAGAATATTACAATGAGAATTCTATGAGTGAGAGAAGGTACTCCTCTACAACTCCCATTTGAAACTCTTCACGGGGAAGCTCCACTCAAAATGGTCAGGACCATTTGTGATTTCTAAAGTCTACTCAAGCGGTGTAGTCAAGTTAGAAAATAATAAAGGGAAGACATTTGTAGTCAATGGTCAAAGGGTGAAGCACTACAATGATAACATCTCCACAGCGACCAAGGTAGAGTGCATGAACTTCAAAGATGCTAAACGCTCTCAAACTCTCTCTTAAGTTAAGGCTAGTGTTTCAAAAGATTGATCAATTAGGGATCTCAGAGGTGGTTTCTCTTCATTCAATTACTATTTTAGGCATGTTACTCTTCCCTTATTATTAATTTGTTAAAAACATATGTTTTAAAGGATTATTAATGAGATATTTATGTTGTTTTTAAAAGAAGGATTGAGGGATTTGAATGTTATGAATTGAACAATGTTTCTCATAGTTCATATATGACTTTCATGCTTTTATTATGGTTTTGAACTTGTGGGTGCATGGGTAAGGTGATTAAACTAGGGAATTTTAATTTCCAAAACTTATGACATTTGAAGTGGTTATGAACCCAACTCCATAATGTAAAATTAGTTCTAGTTATGAGAACTATGGGAATTTGTAAAATTTAACTAGTCTAGAACTATTGCATAATACAAAAAGGTATTTAAAATACAATGGTATGATTTAGTGAACAAAGAAATTCGGTGTTCTCTAATGTTTATTAATGAAAAAAGGGAGTTATTCTCCCCAAGTTGATGGAAATTGCTTTAGCATGATATGTTACCTTACAAGTGTAGTTGGTATGACGATACCAATATTGTATGCCTTAATGTAGAATGTGGTTAAATGAATGGGAATGTGTGATACTTTCTTTAATTGGGATTTAATAAAGGATTGTGTAGCTGAGTCGTGAAAGTGGAGGTCCAAGTGACCGATTCTGTAAACCACATTTACCGATGTGGGGGTCAAAGTGACCAGGGAGATTTGAGTCCCCCTTATTATTATTATTTAATGAATAGGAAAGTTTGAGTCCCCCATAAATCATTATATAATTGGGTTCTTAAGTCACCTTGGTATATATTAGAGTGTTAGAGTCCCCCATGTGCATATATATGAGATTATTCTCTGGTTCATGCGCTACACGCACTGGGACCCGACTAGAGAGTGAGAGATGGGGATCATATAGCCCGTGGGAACTATTATATGATAGATGAGCTACACAATCTAGTCTAAGGTATTGAAAGAAATATTAAGCTTTATTCTCTATCCCGACATATGATCTCTCTCTCTTTCTCACTCTCTCTCTATATATATATATTATGTATATGCATTTGGTTATGTGTACTGGCTTTGATGATTTTAGTTGTTGATCATATTATTATGTTGTCCTTATCCCTGAGTTACATGCTAGCACTCCAACTGCTAACCATCTATGTACATTGTATCCCCATGCGATACAGGAACTGGTCATACTTCTACTTCTTCTACTCAATGACTTAGATTCAGGATCAGCTAGCGAGTTATATTGAATTTCATGATTATGGTTTTCTTTACATTTTAACTATTCCTTTGGATTCAGTTTTTGGCTATGGTCAGGGGTATATCCCGACTGGATACTCTTTATTTTTTACTAGAGGCTTTGTCAGACTACTGTTGGCATAGCCAGTATTGGTATTATAATCGATATTAGTATTAGTATTGGCATTGATACTAGTATCGTTTGGTTTTGGTTATAGACTTATTTTAACATCTTTAAATTAATGAAATATCTTTAAATTAATGATCTCTTATCTTGTTATATGTTCAAAATTCATCCAACCATAGATGTGGTGTGTTTGGTTTTGTTAGGTACAGGGGGTGATCTTCAATCCACGTAGGACTTGAGATACCCATTACGGCCAGGACTTGGTTCGGGTTATGAAAAAGGTAGTATCAAAGCCTAGGTTTGGTGTCATTGGGTGTCTAATAAAGTTGTGTGAAGTAGAGTCTCTTTCATGGGTGTGTAGTATGCCACACTTATAAGGGAGAGGCTACGAGATATTTAGGAATATTTTCCTTTTTTATTGTCCTATTTCAAGCCATAGAGTCTAAGGTTTTGAGTCTCTCTAACTTCTATTTGTTTTCTTTTTAGATCATGCCTCTAAGATGATCTAAAGATCCTCAAACTCCTCTGTCCCACCCAAGGACAATGCCGATGAGATACACCCTATTTATGGGGTACAGACCCAATCTAGGGGTCCAGTTACTAATTGTCATCCCAGAGTTCCACCAGTCCCCTCTAGTCCTCCTTGAGATCCTTAGGATGATGTGTCGAATGTGGAATTTTGCTAGTCCTCCATCTTCTGAGGCTATAAGGGTTGACCAATTGTTGAGGTTGAGCCCTCTTGTGTTCACCGGTGTTAAGATTAAGGAGTATTCTTAAGGTTTTATTGATGAGATAGAGAAGATCTTTCTTATTAAGCATGCTATTAATGTGGAGGGGTATAATTCATTGTCTATCAACTGAAAAATATAGCATACCAATGGTATGAGGAATAGGGATAGACTAGGGGAGATGGTATCGAATTTGCATTATAGGATGATTTCTCTAAGGCTTTTCTGGACTGCCTCTTTCCTCAAGAGTTGAGGGAGGCGAAAGCGGAAGAGTTTGTTAATCTGAAACAAGGTAGGATAACGGTCAAGAAGTATGCCTTAAAATTCCATCAGTTGTCCCGATATGCTCCTGAGTTAGTGTCTAGCATGAGCGCTAGGATAAGAAAATTTACTTTTGGATTATCCCACAACTTGATTTTGGAAAGTAATGTTGCCTTGTTGATAAGGATATGGACATCTCCAGATTGATTGCATTGCATATGCAGCAAGTCAAATAAGAGAAGAAAAAGTAGTCCAAAATTGGAGAGAGACAGAATAAGATGTTCAAATTTTTTTATCAGGGTGGAGGTCAGCAATAGGGTGGTAGAGATGGTGGAAAGTGGTTTAAAAAAAGTGGGACAGTTTTGGTTCCTACTCTTTAACTAGTGCTCCTTATTTTAAGTCGGCAAGAGATCATATTTCTAGCATAATAGTGGATCTAAGGCACTGGGTGCCTAATCTCTGGTTAATGGGGCTCAGTTCGATCCAGCATACCCTCCTTGTAGATTTTACGGGCAGGTGAACTATGGATTTATTGAAGAAGGGTGGAATAGGTATTTTAAATATAGTTAGAGTGGTCACTTACAGAGTTATTGTCCTTCAAAGATTGTTTCATGGGAAAATAAGATTCCTGTTGTTGCTTCATCAGCTCATGCACCAAAAGGTGCTGCTTCTGCTTCTAGTATCGGCACTGACCAAATTTCTTGTATGCTCTTACGACCCACCCAGACTCTGAGGCATCTCCCGATGTTGTCACTGGTATGTTACGACTCTTTTCTTGTGATGTGTATTGCTTTCTTGATTCAGGGTCTACTCTTTCTAATGTGACCCCATTTTTGGTTGTGCATTTTGGTTTTGATCCTGGGTGTATCCCTGATCCCTTTTCAATTTTTGACCTAGTGGGTGACTTTGTGGTTTCTAAAAGAGTCTATAGGGGTTGTGTGGTAAATAAACTCTGGTAAATCTGGTAGAGCTAGCCATGGTTGATTTTGATGTCATATTGGGGATGGATTGCCTGTATTCATATTATGCCTTCTTTGATTGTCGGACCAGTAAGGTCATGTTTAAATTTCCTAATAAGCTTGTCATTGAGTGGGAAGGGGTTCTTTAGTTCCTAAGGAAAGGTTCATATCATATCTTAGAGCCCGAAAGTTGATTTCCAAGGGATGTGTTTATCATTTGGTCTAGGTTAAGGATTCTAACTCAGAGGGTCCTTAATTGATATTTGTTCCGGTGGTTAATGAGTTTCCTAAGGTTTTTCCTGTGATCTTCCTGGTATCCCTCCTGATAGGGAGATTGATTTTAGGATTGACCTTGTTCCAGACACTCGCCCTATCTCTATTCCTCCATATAAAATGTCTCCGCTGAGTTCAAGGAGCTTAAGGAGCTATTGAAAGACCTCCTTAACTAGGGCTTTATCCGTCATAGTGTGTCTCTATGGGGTGCTTCATATGCTAAGTTTTTGGAGTGTGAATTTTGGTTGAAAGTTGTTACTTTTTTAGGTCATGTCATTTCTAGTAAAGGGATCATAGTGGATCCGCAGAAAGTTGGGTTTAGCTGGTTACTAAGGAGATTTATGGAGAGTTTCTCGACTATAGCTTCCCCTTTGACTAAGTTGACTCTGAATAAAGTGATGTTTTTGTGGTCTGACGCCAGTGAGGGTAGTTTTGAGAAGCTAAAATATAAGTTTACTTTAACTCTGGTTTTGACTCTGCCTAAAGGAACTAATGGTTTTATTGTCTATTGTGATGTGTCCCGCGTTTGAATTGGGTGTGTACTGATGCAGCATGGTAGGGTGGTGTCCTATGCTTCTAGGTAGTTAAAGTTGCATGAGAAGAATTACCCGACTCATGACTTAGAGTTGTTGGTTATGGTGTTTGCATTGAAGATTTGGTGTCACTATTTGTATAGAGTCTATGTAGATATATTTTCTGATCATAAGATTCTTCAATATGTGTTCACTCGGAAGGAGTTGAATCTTAGGCAGAGGAAGTGGCTTGAGTTATTGAAAAACAATGACATGAGTCTCTATTATTACCCAGGTAAAGCTAATGTGGTTATTGACGCTGTTAGCAGGTTATCCATTGGTACTCTAGCTCATGTGGATGAGGATAAGCAGGAGTTGGTGAAAGATATTCATTGTTTGGCTAACCTGAGAGTTCGTCTCTTAGACTCTGAGGATGTGGTGTGTTTGTGTAAGAGGTGGAAAAGTCATCCCTTGTTGCTGAAATAAAGGAGAAGTAGGTACTGGATCCTGTCTTAATAAAGATTAAGGGAGATGTGGGTTAGCAAAAGGTTGTAGCTTTTGAGACGGTAGTGATGGTATCTTGAGGTACCAAGGTAGATTATGCATTCCTGATGTAGATGGGTTGAGAGAGAGGATCTTGGCTGAGGCTTATGAGCTGCGTTATGTCATTCATACCTGTTTGATGAAGATGTATCATGATCTTAAGAATATCTATTGGTGGAACAATATGAAGCGAGATATGGACAGTTTGATGGCTAAATGCATGATATGTCAACAAATGAAGGTAAGCACTTGAGGCTCAGTTGGTTGACTCAAGAGATTGAACTGCCGGTGTGGAAATTGGAGGTAATTAATATGGATTTCATTACTATCTTTCTCGGTCTCAGAATTAATTTGACTCAATTTGGGTCATTGTGGACAAGATGACTAAGTCTGTTCACTTCTTGCCAGTGAGGACTAATTTTTCGACAAAGGATTATGCGAGGTTGTTCCTCCAAGAGATTGTAAAATTGCATGGGGCACCTGTTTCTATCGTGTCAGATCATAGTACTCAGTTCTCATTGCATTTTTGGCATTTATTTCAGAGAGGTTTGGGAACTAAGGTGAGCCTTAGTACTTCTTTCCACCCATAGTCAGATGGGCAGGCAAAGAGGACTATTCGGACATTAGAATATATGCTCCGAGCTTGTGCGATTGACTATGGCCGTACTTGGGTTGAACATTTGCCTCTTATATAATTTGCGTATAATAATAGCTACCACTCTAGTATTGGAATGGCTCCATTAGAGGCATTGTATGGTAGGAGGTATAGGTCTCCTATCGGATGGTTCGAGGTTGGTGAGGCGAAGATGTTTGGCCCAAATTTGGTTAACCAAGCAATGAAGAAGGTGAAGGTGATTCAGGATAGACTTAAAGCTGCCCAAAGTCGCCAAAATTCCTATGCGGATTTGAGGTGTAGGGAGTTAGAGTTTGAGGTTGGCGATTGGGTATTCTTGAAGGTATATCTCATGAATGGAGTAATGCGGTTTGGGAAAAAGAGGAAGCTCAGTCCCCGGTATGTTGGCTTATACTTGGTTTTGAAAAGGGTTGGTAATATTGCATATGAATTGGAGTTGCCTCTTGGTTTAAGCTCTATTCATCCGGTGTTCCATGGGTCAATGTTAAGGAAGTGTGTAGGTGATTCGTTGCTAATCGTGCCTATCAAGGATATTAGTATTTTGGATTCCTTATTGTATGAGGAGGTACCGATCGAGATCTTCGATAGACAAGTTTGTCGGTTGCGAATGAAGGACATAGCTTCAATAAAGTTCTATGGAGGAACAACAAGGTTGAAGAGGCTACTTGGGAAGCCAAAAAGGACATACTGTCCCAGTATGCATTCTTATTTTCCATTTTCGATGATTGTGCGTAAGGTATGTGTTGTTCTTAACATCTTTGTTTTATGTCAGTTATAGAAAAGTTATAAATTCCTTGGTATTCTTATTTTTTGTCTTAAAGGTAAGACTAGGGGAATATAGAGTCAAATCATGCTAGCAATTGCCTAGTCCCATCTCGAGGAGGAATGATCCAAGTGGGGGAGAATTGAAACACCCCAGAATTTGCCCTTGAAAATTTCTTGAGCTTTGGGCTCACTACCTTAGTTACAACTAAGCCCCCAGAGTCATAGGGTGTCTTGTCGACTCGTTAGGATGAGTCGTACCCAAACCAGTAAGTTTGAGGCTTGATTATGCTCTGAGTACGAGTGTCTCACTAAGAGCCATAATGAAATGTTACGAGTTGTTAGGTGTAATCGTTGGGTGTCCAGTGTATGGCCCAATTATGTTTTGTGTTGACTACGACTGGACTCTACGAGTCATAGGATCCTTTACGATTGGTGATATTGAGTCATAAGGATAACAGTGTAGGGTTCCTTGGTGGTACTGCCTTGATTACGACTTGTGGTAACGAGTCATATGATATCGATATGAGTCAAGGGGTCGACTCGTAACCAAAGGCGACACTTTTCAGCTTTTAAGTTGAGGGCACTCTGGACATTTCCCACTTTAACCCCTTCGACCAACGACTTAAAACCTTCCTTGGTACTTTATTATCACATCATTCTCAATAAAACACTCCTAAATTCTCTCTCAAATTCTCTATTCAAGTTAAGGCTAGGGTTTTAAAAGGTTGATCAATTAGGGCTCTCAAGGGTGGTTTCTCTCTGTACATCTTACTATTTCAGGCATGTTACTCTTCCCTCATTGTTAATTTGTTATAAATATATTTTTTAAAGTATTGTTCATGAGATGTTTATGTTGGTTTTAAAACAAGGCTTGAGTGTTTTGAATGTTATGAATTGAACAATGTTTCTCGTGGTTCATATATGATTTTCATGTTTTTAATATGGTTTTGAATTTATGGGTGCATGGGTAAGGTGTATGAACTAGGGAATTGTGATTTTTCCAAACTTATGATTTTTGAAGTGGATATGAACCCAACTCAATAATGTGAAATTGGTTCTAGTTATGAGAACTATGGAAATTTATAAAATTGAACTAGTTTTGAACAATTGCATGATAAAAAAAGGTATTTGAAATACAATGGTATGATTTAATGAACAAAAGGAGTCAGTGTTCCCCAATGTGTATTAATGAACAAAGGGAGTTGTTCTCCCCAAGTTGATAGAAATTATTTTGGCATGATGTGTTACCTTGCAAGTGTAGTTGGTATGACGATACCAATATTGTATACCTTATGTAGAATATGGTTAAATGAATGGGAATGCGTGATGCTTTCTTTAATTGGGCTTTAATAAAGGGTTATGTATCTGAGTTGTGAAAGTGAAGGTTCGAGTGACCGATACTGAAAATTGCGTTTGCCGATGCAGGGGTCAAAGTGACCAGAGAGGTTCGAGTTCCCCTTATTATTATTATTTCATGATTAGGGAGGTTCGAGTTCCCCGTAAATAATTATATGATTGGGTGCTTAAGTCATCTTGGCTTATGTTGGAGGGTTCGAGTCCCCCATGTGCATATATATGATATTATTCTCCGATTCGTGCGGCTACATGCACTGCGGCCCAACCAGAGGGTGAGATCTGGGGCCTATAGAGCCCGTGGGTTCAATTATATGATGGTTAAGCTACACAATCTAGGCTAAGGTTTTAAAATGCATGTTAATCCTTATTCTCTATCTCGGCAAATGATTTATATATATATATATATATATATATATATATATTATGTATATGCATTTGGTTATGTGGACTGGCTTTAAATTATTTTAACTATTGATCATATCATTATGTTATCTTTATCCCCAAGTTACATGCTAGTGCTCCTACTGCTAACCGTCTACGCACGTTGTATCCCCACGCGATACAGGAACTGGTCATGCTTCTACTCCTCCTGCTCAGTGACTTGGAGATCATCTAGCAAGTCAGATTGAAGGGGTGGGCTTTCCTACATTGGAAAACCCAATTTCATGATTATGGTTTCCTTTACATTTTGACTATTCCTTTGAATTTAGTTTTTGGTTATGGTCGGGGGCATGTCCTAACTGAATACTCTTTATTTTTTACTAGAGGATTTGTCAGATTACTGTTGGTTGGAAAAAGTGTCGGTATTGGAATTGGTATTCGTATTAGTATTGGCAGTGTATCGGTATTGATTGGTTTTGGTTATAGACTTATTTTAATGTACTTAAATTGATCATCTTTTATCATATTATATGTTCGAAATTCAGCCGACCATGGGTGTGGTGTGTTTGGTTTGGATAGGTACAGGGGGTGATCTTCAATCCACATAGGATATGAGATACCCGTCACGTCCAGGCCTTGGTTCAGGTCGTGACATAGACGTTGTTCACCTGATCCACCATATCTACTACAGTATTCTCCTCCATGGTCAGATTTGATATCCTTAATTTTCTTGTCTAATTGGGTTTCAACTTCATCCTTGAAAATTTTTACAAAAATCAAAGATTGTGACTTCTCATGAATTAAACAGAGATATTTGTAATAGGCGTAGTCATTTATAAAGTTAATAAAATATTGTTGACCATTTCATAAAGTCATAGGGAATGAATCACAAATGTCTGTTACGTAACAACTTAAAAGGTTCTATGCTCCTATAAGTACATTTTTCCTTATATTCGTTTGTTTTTCCGTAATATATTCTATACAAATTGCAAAATCTGATAAATCAAGGGAATTAAGAATTCTTTCTAACATAAGCTTTTGAATTCTCTATTTAGATATATGACCCAGTCGCTTATGACATAACATTGATGAATTTTCATTTGTTAATCTACCTTTAGTACCAAAATTACTTAAATCTAGGTTTTCGTTGTTATATGAAACTTGTCTATTTAATTTGAGTAGCTTATCAATTAGAGTATCAGTACCAATAATATTAGAACTTAGAGAAATACTACAAATTCCATTTTCAATAGAATAATTATATCCAAATATGTTTAAATAGGAAATAGAAATTATATTTTTTCTAAATGATGGTACAATAAATGTTTTCTCTAATTTCAAATAGAAATTGATTTCTAACGGAATTCTAAAGACACTAATAGCCTCCACAACTTATTTATTGGCATTTCCCACATAGATGTATCCTTCAGTATCAATCGGCACTCGGCTCCTTAGACAATCCTGCATAGTAAAACTTATGTGAGTAGTTGTGCCCGTATCTACCCACTATGTATCACTAGGTACCATAGCCAAACAAACTTTTAAACAAACAAAGATGAAAAGTTTACCTTTCTTTTCACACAAGTCAATGTATTTTATATCATTTTTGTTTAGATTTATTTAATATAAGTATCTCTACAAATATTTGTTATGTATCAACTCTCAAAGTTCTTTACTCCTATAAGCACTTTTTTTCCTTATATTCATTTATTTTTCCTTAATACATTTTATACAAATTTCAAAATATGATAAATAAGAAAATTAAGAATTCCTTCAGACACAGACCTTTGAATTATCTGTTTAGAAATATGACCCAATCGCTTATGCCATAACATTGATGAATTTTCATTTGTTAATCTGCGGTTAGTACCAAAATTACTTGAATACAGGTTTTCATTGTTGCATGAAGCTTGTATGTTTAATTCATATAACTTATCAATCAGAGTATTAGTTCCAACAATATTAGAATTTAATGAAATATTGCAAATTTCAACTCCAATAGAATAATTGTATCCAAATATGTCCAAACAGGAAATAGAAACTATGTTTCGGTTAAATGACTGTACAATAAATGTTTTATCTAATTCCATATAGAAATCAGTATCTAATAGAATTTTCATGACACCAATAGCCTCCACAACTGCTTTATTGTTGTATCCCACATAGATGTATTTTTCAGCATCAATCGACACTCAGCTCCTTATGCAATTTTGCATAGTGACCATTACGTGAGTAGTTGTGTTGTATCTATCCACCAAGTGTCGCTAGGTACCGTAGCCAAACTAACTTCTCAATAAATGAAGTTAAGAAGCTTACCTTTCTTTTCACGGAAGGCAACATACTAGATACACTCTTTCTTTATGTGACCAATTTTTTACAAAAGAAACATAACGATATTCCATTGTCTGCAGTTTCTTTAGTCTAATTCTTTTTTTGTTTATGTGCAACAGTTTTTATTCAAGAAGTAGATCCCAGATGATCATATTCCATTGGATCTTCTTTAATTTTATCCTCTTCTTGCACACATTGAGCTATAACTCGTTCACAATCCGGTTCTTAACATTTATGTTATTAGACACGGGAATATTATTCATATTGGCAGATATAGAACTGTAGAAGACACTTTAAGATAAACTAAATAATGCTCACAATTGACCATCAAATAAATCATGTATGTGTGAAGATGGTCAACTTAAACAAAAAATAAAAGAAAATAACAAGTAAACTTAAAATTATATATTTATCAAACACATATACGCAAAAGTGGGCCCATCTCAAGACACCTAGCACAACATTACCATCTAGTCTTTGGATAGAGTTAATAATTTGTAAGTGGTACTCTTATATATAGTTCATAACATTGATTACTAAAACGGCCTAACAATATGTCTTTCTTTGGATCGACACATTATCAGCATGTATTACAAATATATCACATATTCATAACTATCCATAATCTGGCCAAAATAATCTTCCTTTAGAATAATTTTTCTCATAGATAAAACATGCCTATACATTTAAAGTAAATAAAATCTACACAATAGAGATTACTTTGGCAACATATCGATTCAATCTATTCACTTTTAAATAAGAAGCACCAACTAAAATAATAGCACTTGAAAAAAAGGTTGCAATTGGAATAAAGATAATACAAAAACTTGCCCAAAAATTGCAAAAGAAAAAATAATCTGACCAAAAAAAATTACTAATCCATTATTTTAATAATACTATTTAGCATAATAGTGGTTCAGTTGTTCCAAAAATTGAACAAAAATAAATATATGCGTCAAATTTTAGCATTAAGGATTTGAACCCTTTTCTTGAAAGACAAATGTTTTTCATCTTTTGGCTAGTGAGAAAACAATAAAAGGACTTCTTCCACCACTTAAACTAATATGAAAATGCTACTCAATCAAATAGAGCATAATCTTAATAAATAATTCTCTGTTGACGCGATCTTGTTCAGAAACAGTAAACAAATGCAGAAAA
This sequence comes from Capsicum pubescens, assembly GCA_030864215.1. NCBI lineage: Eukaryota > Viridiplantae > Streptophyta > Magnoliopsida > Solanales > Solanaceae > Capsicum > Capsicum pubescens. The sequence goes on along the minus strand of CM061543.1, from coordinate 279,931,335 downwards.
ATAATTTAACAAAACTTTGTTTCTTTTTTCAAGAGAATAGTCTTGTTAGATCATTGAAAACACATCTAATGATCTAACAAGACTATTCTCTTGATACCAATTGTTAGAAAACTTTAAATAATGAATTTACCCAAGATCATATATATAAATCCTTAGACAGAGATTTAAAATTAGAAGAATAGTAGGAATACTAACCTTTATCCGTAGTAATAACTTTTGAAGAAAACAAGATCGCTCTCTGTGGTATTTTTTGTTTGAGATAGAGTGAAAAAGAAAAGACGCGATGTCTTTTGATTTAGAGACCATACCTATTTAAGGCTTTAAAGTGCCTTTTTAGGAAAGATGACTATTTAGAAAAGGTACCTTTTTCATAAGTTTCCATCAAACAAAGAAAAGACCAATGAGTTTCTTTTTCATAAGTTTCCATCAAACAAAGAAAAGACCAATGAGTTTCAACTCATCCAAAATTAACTCCAGTATAACAGATATTTACTTTTAGACCCAAAAATTTAAATACTTTATTAGATCATAAATTGTGATTCTTTATAGATAGCATATCTATATACAATATATGTGAATTTACAAAATAGAAATTACTAACAATTAGTTCCTAGGTAAGCAGGATATTTTTAATAATGCTTCTTCCTTTGAGAAATCCTGATTAATTAGAGAAAACAGTCCTTGAATGAATTTTATTGTCATAATTACTCAACATAATAGGTCTCAGATCAAGAAAGTATGAACAAGAGCTTTCTTAGGAACGATGATCAAATTAGTATGAGTGATTGATTTAGGAAGGAAGTTACCTGCAAAGAAATCATGCATCATTCTCACAGTTTCATGCCCAATTATATCCCAACATTATTTTATAAAATCTTCCTGATAGACTATTAGGACAACAAGAACATCACCTTTGAGACTAAAAACAGCTTTGTTTAACCTCTTCTTGATTTGGAATGTCTCCCAGACCATAATTCTCAATAGCACTAATCATTTTTGGAATATATGACAGAAATGAAAAAATAGTAGCCTCCCTCTTATTCAAATTGATTCTAATAAAAGACAATTGCCGCATCTGATATTTCCATGCAGTCACCCTGATGATCCTGATCATACTTACCTTCATCTTTTGTCTTCTTTCTTTCACTACACTGTGAAAAAAATTTGTATTCTTGTCACCGTTTTCAAACCATTCATACCCAGCCTTCTATTTCCAATAAGACTCCTCCAAAGCTAGATCTCCCATAAGTTTCTCTACTTCACAAAGTTAAAGCCTTTTTAATCTTCTTTATCTTTTTCTTAAATTCTAAGAATTGATTAGAAGAAAAATCAGTATTCCAATTCATTCTACGACTTTCTTAAAGGACTCATGAGAACTCCAGAAATTAAGGAATTTAAGAGGTTTGCTAAAATTATGACAAGATAGTAGAAGAGGTGGGTGGTCAGAACCATTTCTAAGAAGATGTTCCACTTCTATATGATCAAACAGTACCTAGAATCAACATTAAATAAAACTCCGTCAAATCTATCAAAAATACAATCATCCCAGCTCTACCATTCCACAAGGTAAAAAGACTGCCCTTAAAGGAATTGGAGCAAGATCACATAACTCAATACAAGTCATAAATTCATCGGTATCAACATCTATAATAAGAAGACCTCTTATCTTTTATTTCTTACTCAGCACCACATTAAAGACTACACCTATCAACCATGGATGAGTCAATCCATGAGCTATCCTGAAAAAATCATCACCTAGATCTAATCTGAGATTACTATCACATTTAGCATAGATGAGAGTAGTGTAAAAAGAGAATCCTGAAGACTGATCTGGTAACTTCAAAGACAATTGTTTATCAGAATCACTGTAACATCAAATCTATGATCAGTAAATACCCAAATTTGACCATTTTTGTTATGATTGGTTGCTGAGCTTTGTTCCTCCATAGATTTTTCCATTAAAATAAATCTGTTTTTATTAACTGAGCAAAATATTTGTTGTGGACTTGAGAGAATATTTGCTTCAACGCATGAAGGCTTGCTTTGCAATGCCTTCTGCTTTCTCTATTTATAGAATGATTTTTTCAAAAACTTTACATGTTTTTCCATCTTACGTAAAAACTAAAAACTAGAAAACAAAAAAGCCTTAAAAGTCTTAAAGGTTATACATAGGCTACCTAAAAAGTCTGTGTAGCCTTAAATGCTCCTAAAAAGTTTACATAAAAGTCTATGTAAAAATAGTAACTTACAATAATCTAAAGACTTTTACGTAAAGAAAATTTGTACAATAAATATCTTGTCTCCGTTGATTCAAGTAAATACACAAAAGCGAACTTATGAAAATTGTGAAACATTTGCATTCTTTGAAATGTTTTATGTGACCTTACTAACTTTATGTTCCAAGTAAATTCTTTCATCATTTATTATTTTGATGGGATCCCACATTCCTCTTTGGTTGCATCCTTACAGGCTGAGAAGCTTCTCCATTACCTTGTTTTTATCCATTCCTGGTTGATTTAAGCACCTTGACATTGCTTAATCTCTATATGTTTGCTCTTCATTCAATGTATCAATCTACCTTCCATATTTTTTTTTCTCTTTTTGTTTCCCCTTCTATTTTATCCCCTACATTGAGTGACAATATCATGCAAAGCTTTATCTAAAGATTCTATAGAATCCAAAATAACTAGTAATTCATCTGCTTGCATTACTATTGGTATTTGTACTACTTCCTAAGGGCTCTGTACATTTTTTGCATCACATATCTCTATAGAGCCATCTGCTCTTCATGTTTTCTTATGTTCTCTACTAAAGTTGCTTCTATTGTTCATTTATCAACTTACCTTGATATCACTTTGTTTTGCAAGTGAATCTACAAGTGTACTACCATTCCCTTCTCTTGAAGAATCAGTTGATCCAATGTTCAAATCCTTCTTATTAGTTCCTCCTTTGCTCTGATTAATACATCTCTAATTTTGTTTGCAGGAACATTTGGAGATGTCAAATCAGCTTTCCCTTACTCTTTGGGGAATGAATTTGCTATCCACTCTTTTGGGGAAACGTTATACTTTTCCGTGCTCATCTTATTTTCTGGTGAATTTACTTTATGCTCTTTTTTTATATGTTTAGTTGTAATTATTGTATTGTTTGGCTCTCTTTTGATTTCTCCTTATAATGTTCCTGCTATATCTTTTGGGTTTTAACTTTGTGCAAAACTCATTTTTCTTTTATCCATTTCATCCATAGTCATTTAAATTTATATCTTTTACGCAAAAGTAATTTTTCTTTCATTCATTTCATCCATGGCCATTTAACTTTACTCCGGCCATCACAAAAGTCACCATGACCGAATTTTATAATAATTTCAGCGAAAAAATAATGTAGCAACCTTAATTAGTTTTTTATATGTGCACAAACCAATTTTTCTTATGAATTATTTAATGAAAGAATACAAATTTCTTAATAGATTAGATTACGTAATGAAGACTATTTTCATAAAAAAAATTGGTTGATATTTTTAGGAAACATTTCATAATATTGCATTCATCTGTCAAAAAGGTGCATAAAAAAAGAGTGATAAACAAGATAAATTATTCAAAACACATAAAATACAAATACATATATGATATTATTTTTTTTAAAAAAATATTTTTTAAAAAAAATTATTTTAATTATTTGAAGATAAATCAACATGCTAAAGATAATTTTAAAATAAAATCTTTTTAATTGTGTCATTGAATTGAATAAGTATTGTCAAAATTTGTACAAATCATGCTATATTAACGTACAGTTTTGTTAATAAAAGTTATAAAATATAAGTACTTTAATAGATAAATAAATTATAGGATATCTAATTTTTATATTTATCAATTAAATTAATTAAAAAATATGTAATTTATCAGAAATTGAATATTATAATAAAAACTTTTAGGAGAATCAATCGATTAGTCAAACAATTAAAAATATAAAGACAAATTCAATAAATAGAGTAGTTTATCATATTATTATGATATACCGAATGCAAAGACTCAAGTGGCAAGAAAAAGAATGTATGAAAAGAAATAATTTTGTCAACTACATGTCATGATTTTAGAGGGAGAAAAATAATTTTATCAATTATATGCCATAATATTAGAAGAAAAAAATAATTTACCAACACATGTTTCAAGTTTAGAGAATTTTAAGAATATATAAGTATAATTTTATTTCATAAAAATATCAACCAAATTTTTTTATGAAAATAGTCTTCATTAAGTAATCTAATCTATTAAGAAATTGGTATTCTTTCATTAAATAATTCATAAGGAAAATTGGATTGTGCATATATAAAAATAGTCAAGATATGAGTAATATATTATATATTTACTTAAATTAAAATTAAGAACTTATTAAGGTTGCCACATCATTTTTTCGATGAAATTATTATAAAATTGGGTTATAGTGATTTTTGTGATGATCGGAGTAAAGTTAAATGACCATAGATAAAATAAATGAAAGAAAAGTGACTTTTGCGTAATAGATACAAAGTTAAGTGACCATTGATAGAATGAATAAAAGAAAAGTGACTTTTGCGTAATAGATGCAAAGTTAAGTGAACATGGATAAAATTTACCGTATCCTTTTGTATTGAAGATTAAGAATCTTTTTCTTGCACTGACTTTGAATTCATATCATTACACTTATTGTTAGGCTGATCCTCATTCCCAACTGTATAGTTATTTTGTTCTTAAAATTCCCTTCTACCCTTCCCTTCATCTTTTAGATTATCAAAGGGATTAGTCGTAATTAATTCTTTGTTGGAAGGAGTTGCTTCTACACCCGATGCACTCAAAAACCCTTCTGCACTTCATCATCAAGCTTCTCCTTCCTGCACTTGCCTCTTTAATTCTAAATGCAAACTCCTTCATTTAATTTTCTTATGCCCTTGAAACTTGCATGTACGACAGTATTTGGGTAGCATGTCATATTGATTCCTTATAGATTGTACTCTTGTTGTATTTGTCTTGTTGATCACCACCTCTAACTCCATATAGTCAGATAATTTAGAAGCCAAATCCACTTGAACCTTAATCCTCACAGAACTAGGTCGGTTTTTGTTGATGTAGCCATATCAAGATGTAATGTCTTTCCAATAACACAAGCAAGAAAATAGATTCTTTTACAAAAAAGGTGGTTAATAGGTCAGAGAAAGAGATCCAAGCCATTGCTTGGGTGGTCTCCTTATATGGTTTAAACTTGGAATCATTAATGAGAGATCTCATTTGATATTCCACGCCATCCTTTGCATTAATGTAGTAAACCTTCTTTGACATCATATTCACAAAATACTCCATGAAATTGAACCTTTATCAATAGTGCGTATTTCTATGTAAGCAAATCTTGCAGTTTCCTTCTCTAGTTCAGGCCATTCATAATAGAATTGATCAACTACAGCATATTGTAATTTGTATAAAAACTAAGGTAGCTTGTCAAAAACATTTTTAGAAAATGGAGTGAAACCTTTCGGCCAAAGCCAAATCTTATGTGATGAGAAGAAAGGAAAAACTCTTATACCAATAATCAATGTATGTTTTTACCTTCGAAATTGTAACCCAACTGTTGTAAGAACAAAACTATGTTATAAGGAATAAATGTTAACTTCATCATTGCAGGAGCACACAGTGGTGGTGGAAGGAAAAGGGTCACTTTTTTTATAAACTAAGGATTTTGAGGTATAAGTCTTAGACTAAAAGGATCATTTTTTCTATACATTAAGGACTAATCGGTTACGTCGTAAATAGATCTCAACATTTCACCCTCCCCCCCTCCAAACCACCTGAGTGGTGGCTAGTAAATTACTTCTTGTTCCTGTTCTTCTAGTCGTACTGATTTGTTTTTCAACTCCTCATAGCATTAGATTTGTCTTATGATTAGGTGTCCATGAGAATACATAAATAAACATAGCTCAGTGGCATTTGATTCTAGCCTGAAATTTTAGCTTGTGAGACATTTTGGCCAAAAAAAAATGCAAAAACAAAGAGTTTGCAAGAACTTAAAAAACAATTTCTAACTCAATTTTTTCTTTTTTGAAAAATTTCAACCAAAAGCAGCATAAATGAAGAAGAGTAATACTGTGACCAGATGAAGTATCACTATTTGGTTGTGACCAATTAATAGCAAACACTAATAGCCTTTTGCCACCAACTCAGTACATCTAATCTATAAACAGGTCATGCTGATAAAAAAATGTCTTCACCTCAAAGGAAATATTAAAATTGAGGCATACTCAAACATCAAAGTTATATGAGGGACTAAGGAAGGTAACTGACCAGGAGCAGCCACCGTGTTTTGAGGTGCATTCATAGCACCAATGCTAGCACCTGCAAAACTGATCATTCCGTTAAACCAGCCATCATGTTTTAAGGTACATTTATAGCATTGATTCTAGCAACTGCAAAACTGGTCATTCCACTAAGAGAAGCCACTGTGTTATGAGGTGCATTCATAGTAACAATGCTAGCACTTGCAGAACTTGTCATTTCTCTGTGAACAGCCACCATGTTCTCAGGTTAATCCATAGCACTGGTGGTAGCAACTGTAAAACTGGTCATTCCTCTATGAGCAGACACATTTTCTTTAGGTGCATTTATAACTCCAAATCTAGAACCTGTTACCAGAAATTCCACTATGAGTAGCATTGAAGAGCATTGCATGAGAAATTGGTGTTGCCCCAACAAAAATGGAATTGTTATCATTATCTTTATCCATGTGCTCAGTCATTAATGATTCAAGGTCACTCTCAATTCTAGAGATAGGATGACTGTAAGTTCCACTGCTAGTAGCAGCACATGGTCATCCGTTGGGTAATAGGGATCTTGCAGCATCAACACATCCCAGCTTCATTAGTGTCCTCCTGCTCCATAATTATGTCATCAGTGTCAAATAATGAGTTGAATATGAACTCATCATTCACATCAGGTTTATGGCCTAAGGACCCTCCTCCAACAAATGCTATCATCTGCTTTACAGTGGTGCTTTCTCGAGGCAACATGCTCTCATTGTTGGTTCTTGGCACAAATTATGAAGTTCCAACAGCTTCAGCATCCACACTAATCATATCGAGAACAATTGCTCTTCTATTCTCTTTGGGGACAGTGTTGAGGCGCTTGAAATACTTTTTGCCATAGCTAGCCACCTGTGTTGTTGTTATTGTTATCACACAGTGCCTATATATAATTCTCCATCCACCTCTTCCAAATGTATCTAAGCCTTACAGAAATGACCTATAGCAAGAAAGAGAGAAGAATAAGTTATTATCATCTTTGAAGTTAATCCAAAAATAAGATTGTAGGACAACATTTACTTAAAAGTTTAACTTTATTCAATTAGCTAACCATGCACTACATCTTATAAAGCCGATACACAGTGCATGCAGAAGGCAACAAATATGACTATGGAATCATGCCTTTTCTAGCTCTAGGCTTTATAAGATTTTGTGTGTGGTTAACTGATTAAGAGAAAATAAAACTTTTAAGAAATGATATCTTGCAATCTTATTTCCTAGATTAACTTCTGTTGGTTTTAATACAGTTAAAAACTGAAAATCGAGATGAGTTAGAAGAGAAGAGACGCGGAGAAGTTTATTTATTTTTTTTGGTAAAAGCTACATATTATTTATCATCAACTCATCCTTAAATAGTGCTATTACAACCAAAAATAGATTAAACTTATCATAAAAAAAAAAAAATTTGCTACCAAAAATAATAACTAATCAGTTTTCTACCAAAAATAAAGATCCTAATTTGACTAGGTTTTGTATTAGAAAAGTTGGAGAAAAATAAAAAATAAATCACCTGCATTATTTCTTAAAGCAACTTTCAACACTCCTTGCTTTAGGAACTGTAAAATTTTGGTCTCCTATCTTGGGATCTCCGCACTTGATAACCGAAAGTGACCTTGCGAATAAATCTGCAGATTCATCTTTTGGCTTGTAGTGAACTAAATTCACTTCTTGTCTTGAATGCAATCCTTGACTATTAAATCCTTTTGGCATGTTTTTCTTCTTCGTTTGTATCTTGAATTTAAACTTACCTGTTTTTTTTTCTAAAATATAGATAACTACTCCTTATCTTCAATTCCTTTAGGGACATTGAAAGCTCCTTTAAACCTAGCAGGTTCACATATTGCTTGTGGTTTTTCAATTAGAAGATTATCTTCTAATTTTTTCAGCCTGTGATTTTTTTTCATGTTCTACAGAAACATCTTCCATTGGATCAAATAAGAAATGTTTACCTCTTACCTTAATGTTTAAAACTTCTTTTCCAGCACCATCATTGATGAAGCAATGTTTATCCTCAAATGATACTTTGTATTCTTTTTCTACCAACTGATAAATACTCAACAAGTTTTGATCAATATTAGGTACATAAAGAACATCTAAAATTTCTTTATTAACTGAACTTGTTTTGATGACAACAGTTCCTTTTCCTTTAACAAGAATCTTGTCACCATTTCTGATCCTAACTTTGGATATTTCAGTAGACTTTAATTCTTTAAACAAACTCTTGTTATAAGTCATATGGTTGGTGCAACCACTATCAATCAACCAAAAATTTGTTGAAACCTTACTTGAGATACATGTTTCAACAAAAGGATGGTCTTCTTCTTCTTCTTCATTAACCACACGTGCATCTGCTTCATGGTTTTCAAATTTACTTTTGCAAATCACTGCTTCATAGCCATGTTGATTGCACTTGATGCACTTTCCGTCTGGCCTTTTCTAATATCTATATGGTGGATGACCCATTTTTCCACAGTGCTCACAAGGTGGGTAATTTTTAAAATTTTTACCCCTTTTTTGAGTTTTGTGGTTGGGTACTAAGGCTCCTTCAACTATACCATCTTGCCTCATAAGTTTTCTTTGTTCCAGTGCTTGAAAAGAATTTAACAACTCCGCCAAAGTAATCTTGGACAGATCTTGTGTATTTTCCAAGGTAGTTATACATGTTTCATATCTTTCGTGCACTGTAACAAGAATTTTTTCAATAATTTTTGAATCTTTAAATTCAGTGCCTAGTAATCTTACCTTGTTAACAATGACAAGTAATTTGTCTGAGTACTCTTTGACTGTTTCAGAGTCTTTCATTCTCTGCAACGCGAACTCTCTTATTAAATTCGGTACTTGCATTCCTTAGATTCTTTCATCTCCAGCATATTCTTTCTTTAGATAATCCCAAATTTCTTTTGGTGCTGTGAGAGACTTAATTCTTGTAAAATAATTGTTGAAACAGAAGCAAACAGAGTTGCCTTTGCCTTAGATTTCATGGTTTTCTATTCCTTGTGACTCTTAATTTGGGTTGTGGTGGGATTATTTGGTAGCGGATTAATTTCATAATCATCTTCCACAGCTTCCCATAGATCAAGAGCCTCCAACTAAGTTTTCATTCTCCCAGCACATAATTGATAATTTTCACCATAAAAAATGGGTGGAGCCATTCATGAAAAATTATTGTCAGAATTCATCTCTTCATTCACAGGTCCCTCAAGAAAAATAGCTCTAGATACCAATTGTTGGTTTCAATACAGTTAAAAACTGAAAATCAAGATGAGTTAGAAGAGGAGAGATGCAAAGAAGTTAATTTTTGTTTTATGGTAAAAGCTACATATTACTGATATCAACCCCTTAAATAGTGCTATTACAACTAAAAATAGATTAAACTTACCATAAAAGAAAATCTGTTTGCTACCAAAAATAATAACTAATCAGTTTTCTACCAAAAATAAAATTCCTAATTTGACTAGGAGTTGTATGTAAGAAAGTTGGAGAAAAATAAAAAAATAAATCACGTGTCTTATGTTGAGTTCAATGTGTGTGTGAATGGAAAATGGTGGAGGGAAAGAGGGACACCAATTTAGAAAGTGTACTCTCAAAAATGAAAAGTTCACTAATTCTCCCACATTGGTGGGAGAAGGGAATTTTGGAGTGTTTTTAATGAGAAAAACTAACTCCACGTGGATAGTGAGGCAAGAACAAGGTGGTGCCTCATGCCGTTGTCATTGTCACTCGCTCGGCTCGGCTTCAGATTCAAATTTGGAAAATGATCGATCAATGAGATCTAATTTTTTAGACAAATTTTATTTGAAACTTGTTTACAAGTGAAATTTTTTATATTGTTGGTTTTAATACAATTAAAAATTGAAAATTGAGATAAGTTAGAAGAGGAGAGAAGAAGGAAGTTTATTCTTCTTTTATGGTAAAAGCTACATATTACTGATATCAACTCCTTAAATAGTGTTATTACAACCAAAAATAGATTAAACTTACCATAAAAGAAAATTTATTTGCTACCAAAAATAATAACTAATCAGTTTCCTACCAAAAATGAAAATCCTAATTTGACTAGGAGTTGTATGTAAAAAAGTTGGAGAAAAATAAAAAATAAATCACGTGCATTATGTTGAGTTTAATGTGTGTGTGAATGGAAAATGGAGGGGGAAATGGTGGAGCGAAAGAGAGACACCAATTTAGAAAGTGTACTCTAAAAAATGGAAAGTTCACTAATTCTCCCACATTGGTGGGAGAAGGAAAATTTGGAGTGTTTTTAATGAGAAACACTAACTCCACATGGATAGTGAGGCAAGAACAAGGTGGTGCCTCGCGTCGTCGTCGTTGTCGCTCGCTCGGCTTTGAATTTGAATTTGGATTTGAATTTGAATTTGAATTTGTCAAATGATCGATCGATGAGATCTAATTTTTTAGACAAATTTTATTTGAAACTTGTTTACAAGTGAAATTTTTTTATCCAAAATCTAATATAATAATTTTTTCCAAGTACGGGCACAATTTTGACGCCATGCAAACACATACGCAACGCATCACGAAGGGATGCGGCCCTTTGAGGGAAAAGGCACACTGTTTCGTATTGTAGGGTGACCTGCGGGCGCAGACGCAGTGTAGGTACGCGGCCTGCGGGTGTATATGTAGCGCAGAAGCTACTAGAATTTTCCAAACGTCACATGCGGCTACATATGAGGCGCAAGTCCAGCACAGACTGGGCGTAGGGACGTGACTGCTACTGAAAAGGTGTCTTTCTGCTGAACCAATGCATCATTTCTGAAAGGACACATTAAAGGCTATAAATACCTGATATTTTCCTCAGGTATTGGCATAATTTTTTACAGCAAAAATACTTTTCTCTTATACAAAAACTCTGTGTGATCATTAATCTGTTGAGTGAGTTCGTTGAATCCAACAATTTGAGGTACCGCTATTGTTCGGATTGAAGGCCATTTTATCCTGGGAGTAAGATTCCATAACCTCGGGTACAGTGAGGAAAATTATTCCTTAAGGACACTCCGTGAAGTTGGGGGACTTGGCCTTATCATTCTGTTTCATCTCTTTTCTGAAAAAATAACATACTTCTTGGATAAATTACTTATAATCTTGTGTTGAAGGTGTTAAGGAACTTCATAATTGCTCTTGTCTTAGACTTGAACTTGGGTTGAAGTTATTGGTGCATTTATACAGATTCTTGTACCCGAAACATTGTAAATAACAATCTTAAGGAATAATATTTCAGAATCTGTATAGCTTGTTTTTGGAGATTAAAGCTTTAAGCTTTCTACTCCATTTGAACTTAACTAGTGATTTGATGACATAAAATCTTCATCACAAGTTAAAGATCACTCGGTTGACGATTGGAAGTCTTAAAAAATTCATCGTTAAACTAGAAACAAGAGGTGTTTAAAGTTGCTGCGACTTTTTAATAAGTATTTCGATATACTAAAGGTACTGTCTTGTGGTGACAGTGAAATGATGACTGAAAGTCAAATGCATGACGTTGCAATAACTGTGGGGGCAACTAGTATTGCCAAAAAAAGTCACATGAATGCTCTGTCGGCGATGGCACCAGCGGAGAAGCCCGAAAAGTTTGCGGGTATTGATTTTAAGAGATGGCAGCAAAAAATGTTCTTCTACCTCACCACTCTTTATCTTCAAAGGTTCACATTTGAGGAAGCTCCGGAGGTTCCCGAGGGAACCTCTGAACAAGAGCGCTTCATGATTGTGGAGGCTTAGAAACACTCAGATTTTCTTTGAAGGAATTATATCTTGAGTGGTCTTCAAGATGACCTTTACAATGTGTATAGTGGAACCAAGACCGTAAAAGAGTTATGGGGAGCGCTAGAACGGAAGTACAAGACAGAGGATGCCGGAACTAAAAAGTTTTTTGTTGCAAGATTCCTGGAGTACAAAATGATAGACAACAATTCTGTTGTTTCCCAAGTGCAGGAACTATAAGTGATCATCCATGATCTACTAGCAGAAGGTATGATTTTGACAAATACCGTAGTTGAACAACTTAAGAATGTTCTTAGTATTCACATAACCTTCATTGTAGGTTTGATTGTGAATGAGGCATTTCAAGTAGTAGTAATATTAGAGAAGCTATCATCATTGTGGAAAGACTTCAAGAACTATTTGAAACACAAGCGTAAGGAGATATCAGTCGAAGATCTGACTGTACGACTATGCATTAAAGAAGATAATAAGGCTGCGGAAAGAAGGTCAAGAGGGAATTTTATAATGAATGGAGCAAACATTGTAGAAGATGACCAAAAAAACTCTAAAAAAATAAAAGAAAGCTGGAAAAAAAAGCAATCAACCTAAGAAGAAATTCAAGGGAAAGTGCTTTAACTGTGGCAAGATTGGCCATAAGTCTACGGATTATTGTGTCCCAAAGAAAGGAAATAAGAAGTACCAAGCAAATCTGGCTGAGTCTAAGAAATAAATGGATGTTTTTTGTGTTATTCTTTCCAAATGCAACTTGGTGGTAAATCCTTGCGAATGATGGATGGATTCTGGTGCCACCTGCCATGTTTGTGCTAATAAGGAGTTGTATTCAACATTCGCTCCTGCTTAAGTAGAAGAAAAGATCTACCTGACAAACTCCGCTACTGCAAAAGTAGAAGAAATAGGAAAAGTGTGCTTGAAGATAACTTCCGGCAAAGTGTTGACACTTAACAATGTCTTGTAGGTTCCGGAGTTGCAGAAGAACTTGATTTCTGTTTCACTTCTAGACAAAAATGAATTCAAATGTGTATTTGTTTTCGAAAAAATTGTACTTAGTAAAGGAGAAATGTATGTAGAAAAAGGCTACCTCAATGAGGGCCTATTCAAAATGAATGTAATGAATGTTGAAATCAATAAAAATTCAATTTCTTCTTATTTTCTTGAGTCTTATGATTTGTGGCATGAACGTTTAGACCATGTTAATTACAAAACATTATGAAAACTTATTAACTTAGAATTTATGTAAAACTTTGAGTGCAATAAATTAAAGTTTCAAATGTGCGTGGAATCAAAGTATGCAAAGCATCCTGATAAGTCCGTTGAAAGGAATTCCAATCCCTTAGACTTAATACACAAGGACATTTGTGATATAAAGTCAACACCATCACGTGGTAGGAAAAAGTATTTCATAACTTTTATTGATGATTGCACTAGATATTGTTATGTCTATTTGCTAAACAGTAAGGATGAAGCAATAGATTCATTTAGGCAATATAAAACTGAAGTTGAAAATCAGTTAAAAAAAAGATAAAAATGATAAAAAGTGATAGGGGTGGAGAATATGAATCTCCTTTCGCCGAAATATGTTTAGAGAATGGAATTTTCCATCAAACTACAGCCCCATATTTACCTCAATCTAATGGAATTGCGGAAAGGAAAAACCAAACTTTGAAGAAAATGATGAATACCTTACTTATAAGTTTAGGTTTACCACAAAACTTGTGGGGGAGGCTATCCTTACAGCCAACCGTATACTCAATAGATTTCCCATAGTAAGACAAAATCAATTCCTTATGAAAAATGGAAAGGAAGGAAACCCAACTTGAAATATTTCAAAGTGTGGGGGTGTCTAGCGAAGGTCTAAGTTTCTATGCCTAAAAGGGTTAAGATAGAACCTAAGACGGCGGACTGCGTATTCATAATATATGCTAAAAGTAGTAAAGCATGTTGGTTTTTGGTTCATAAATACGAACATCTGGATATTAATAAAAATATGGAAATTAAATCAGAGAACGCATAATTCTTTGAAAACATCTACCCATATAAAACTAGATATGAATAGTCTAGTGAAGGGTCTAAACGACCTTGAGATAAACCAAGTAAGGATGTACATAAAGATGAGAATTTGAGATGTAGTACACGTAAAAAAACGTTAACTTCGTTTGGATCGGACTTTGTAACATTTCTCTTAGAAAATAAGCCTCAAACTTTTAAAGAAGCAATGGCGTCCTTGGACTCATTATTTTGGAAAGAGGCGGTCGATAGTGAGATTGATTCAATATTACGCAACCATACGTGGGATTTAGTTGATCTTCCTCCAGGAAATAAATCTTTAGGTTCCAAATGGATCTTCAAAAGGAAAATGAAAGTTGATGGTACTATTGATAAGTACAAGGCAAGACTTGTTGTAAAAAAGCTTCAAATGAAAGGAAATCCTTGATTACTTTGATACATACTCGCCAGTAACGAGGATAACATCAATTCGGATGTTAATTGCCTTGGCGGCAGTATATGGTCTTGAAATACGTCAAATGGATGTGAAAACAACATTCCTAAATGGAGAATTGGAGGAAAAAATCTACATGGAAAGGGTTTTGTTGTTCCAGGAAAGGAAAATAAGGTGTATAAACTTGTTAAGTCACTTTATGGACTAAAACAAGCACCTAAACAATGGCATGCGAAGTTTGACAAAACCATGTTAGAAAACGGGTTCAAGATAAATGAATGTGATAAATGTATTTATATTAAAGACACTCCAAATCACCAAGTCATTGTTTGTTTTCTTGTGGATGATATGTTAATCATCAGTAGAGACATTTCTGACATAAATGCAACAAAACGAATGCTTGAGAGCAAGTTTGATATGAAAGACCTTGGAGTTGCGGATGTGATCATGGGAATATGAATCCATAGAACTCCACAAGGGTTGGCATTATCACAGTCTTATTATATCGAAAAAAGTACTTGACAAATTTAAGTTTATGGAATTTGGTATTGTCAAGACTCCATTAGACGTGAGTTTTGCACTTCGAAAGAATGAAAGTGAAAGTGACTCACAATTGGAGTACTCAAGAGTATTGGGATATTTAATGTATATAATGAACTGTACATGACCAGACATAGCATGCGCTATTAGTAAGTTGAGTCGGTACAAGATTAATCCTAATAAAACTCATTGGATGGCAATGAAAAGAGTATTGGGGAATCTTAAATACACTCAAGACTATGTTTTGCATTATAATAAGTATCCTGCGGTACTTGAAGGATATAGTGATGCAAATTGGATCACCGGATCGAACGAAGTAAAATCCATGAGTGGATATGTATTTACTATTGGTGGTGGAGCGGTCTCTTGAAAATTATCCAAACAGACTTGTATTGCTCGCTCTACATTGGAATCTGAATTTATGGCATTAGATAAAGCCGGTGAAGAAGCAGAATGGCTCTGAAATTTCTTGGAAGATATTCCTTATTGGCCCAAACCAGTGGCACTAGTATGTATACACTGTGATAGATAAGCGGCAATAGGTAGGGCAGGGAGAATGATGTACAATGATAAATCTCGTCACATAAGATGGAGACATAATACTGTTAGAGAAATTCTCTCTAGTGGAATTATCACTATTGACTATGTAAAGTCAAAGGATAATGTGTCGGATCCACTTATGAAAGGCCTATTAAGAGAATGAGTGAAAAGGACATCCAAGGGAATGGGGTTAAGGCCTAGGACTAGTCAGCATAGTGGTAACTCTACCTAACAGACTGGAGATCCCAAGAGCTAGGTTCAAGAAGATCAAACAAAGTTGTGTCTGATGGGTTCAACATTGTCAATGTACTAACCCATTCTCATGATATAGACAATGTTTAGTAAACAAGGATAAGACTTAAGGTAAAAAATCTTTTAATGATTATCTAAACTCTGTAGATTTGAACAAATAGTTTAGTCTACAGGATTGAACGTTGAGAAATCACCTATGTGAGGGAGAAGTGGAAGCCGCTTCTAGTAGAATGTTAGTAAAGGCCTATTCTCTAAGCTCTCGTGAAATCGGGACGTGTTCATGACTGAAAAAAATAAAACCGTGAGAATCATAAACAGTAAGAGGCTGGTTGTGTGACATGTGTTGTCTAGGTGTACATTAAATCTCGATGGTTCAAAGATATCAAATCTACCAATTGACCGAATGCATCCGATGCATGTTCACTACGGAAAGTTCAAAGAGAAACCTACTTATCCAGATGCAATTAGCCTTTACTAAATGATCACATGCTTGTCCGTAAATTTCTTCAAAAGATAGTCATTCCCTATTCATGTGGGGGATTGTTGAGTTCAATGTATGTGTGTGAATGAAAAATGAAGGGAAAAATGATGGAGGGAAAGAGAGACACCAATTTAGAAATTGTACTCTCAAAAATGGAAAGTTTACTAATGCTCCCACATTGGTGGGAGAAGGAAACTTTGGAGTGTTTTTAATGAGAAACACTAACTACACATGGATAGTGAGGCAAGAACAAGGTATTTCCTCGTGTCGTCGTCGTCGTCGCTCGCTCGGCTCGGATTCAAATTCGAATTTGAAAAATGATCGATCGATGAGATCTAATTTTTTAGACAAATTTTATTTGAAACTTATTTACAAGTGAAATTTTTTGATCCAAAATCTGATATAATTATTTTTTTCCAAGTACGGGCACAATTTTAATGCCATGCAAACACATACACAACGCATCACGAAGAGATGCGACCCTTCGAGGGAAAAGGCACATTGTTTCGCGCTGTAGGGTGACCTGCGGGTGCAGACGCAGCGCAGGTACGCAACCTGTGGGCGCAGATATAGCACAGAAGCTACTGGAATTTGCCAAATGTCACCTGCGGCCGCAAATTAGGCGCAGGTCCAACACAGACTGGGCGCAGGGACGTGACTGCTGGTGAAAAGGTGTCTTTTTGCTGAATCAATGCATCCTTTCTGAAAGGACACATTAAAGGATATAAATACCTGATATATTCCTCAGGTATTGGCATGAATTTTTACAGCAAAAACACTCTTCTTCTATACAAAAACTCTGTGTGGTTATTAAGCTGTTGAGTGAGTTCGTTGAATCCAACAATTTGAGGTACCGCTATTGTTCGGATTGAAGGCCATTTTATTCTGGGAGGAAGATTCCATAACCTCGGGTACAGTGAGGGAAATTATTCCTTAAGGACACTCCGTGAAGTCGGGAGACTTGGCCTTATAATTCTGTTTCATATCTTTTCTGAAAAAAATAACATACTTCTTGGATAGATTACTTATAATCTTGTGTTGAAGGTGTTAAGGAACTTCATAATTGTTCTTGTCTTAGACTTGAACTTGGGTTGAAGTTGTTGGTGCATTTATACAGATTCTTGTACCCGAAATGTTGTAAATAACACATTATTCCTTAAAGCAATTTTTAACAACTTCAAAACTGATAATAACTTATTTCTCTCTCTCTCCTTCTGTAGGTCATTTCTCCTGTGCTTTAGTTATATATGGACGTGATGACTGGAAAAGTATATCTAGGCACTTTGTGATAACAAGAACACCAAAGCAGGTGGCTAGCCATGCCCAAAAGTATTTCAAGTGCCTCAACTCTGTCCCCAAAGAGAATAGAAGAGCAAGTTCTCGATACGGCCGACCCCCTTCAACGGAAAAATACACCATTTATACATGGTTAAAATTATTTTTATGTATTTATAGTAGGTGTTGAACCCCCTTCGGCTACGTTTTCTTTGAATATTGAACCCCCTTAGTTGAAATCATGGCTTCGCCTCTGCTCGATATAACTAGTGTGGATGCTGAAGCCGCTGGAACTTCACAAGCAATGCAAAGCACTAATTATGAGAGTATGTTGCCTCGAGAAAGTACCAATGCGGAGCAGATCATAGCAATTTCTGGAGAAGAGTCCTAGGGCCATAATCCTGGTATGAACGATGAGTTCATATTCAACTCATCATTCGGCACTGATGACATAATTATAGAGCAGGAGAATGCTAATGAAGCTGAGCTTTGTATTGATGCTGCGAGATCCCTATTACCCAGCGATCAACCATGTACTGCTACTAGCAGTGGAACTTACAGTCATCCTATCAGTAAAATTGAAAAGGACCTTGAAGCATAGATCACTGAGCACATGAACGAAGATGATGATATCAATTCCATTTTTGATGCTCGAAAAGAACCCAACATCAAAGAAAAAATCACTGCCTCCGTATCAAATTTGCTAAGGTATTCACTGGAAGCAACCCAAGAGTTCAATATTTATTTTTGTTGCTGCTATGTATGAGTTTGACTTTAACGGACAGCTTGTATGCACCTCTGACTACTCGGCTAACCACAACTTTTTAAATTGTAGGGAATAACATTATGGATCCGTCAAATGACGTAATAAAAATAATATGGGTGCTGATCAGGTGAGTTCTAATTTCAGGGTGGTGCGAGAATTGAGTTCAATTGTTATTGGTTTGACTTGGACATTTTCCCTAATTATTATGGCTAGCTAATTTTTTTTCGTGATTGAAAAGAGTTTGCAAGTGACAGAGACAATAGTGATTTTATGATCAATGATTACTAGAATCCCACACTCATAGAACGTTATGCGGGAAAGTGAGAAACTATTATCTTAGATGTCCAGAATAATGTTATAACTTTACTTTAAAATTCCCCGAGTATTGCTTATTTGGAATAATAATTATTTCAATTGTTGAGCGGTCTTTTCAACCACTTATATATAATTGTGTGCCCAAAAGATTTAGCATATTCAACAAATGAATACTTAAAACAATCTATTTAACCTATATAAGTAATGGGAATTCACTTCCAAGAGGAAATAAAGAGAAATCCTCGGAAGGTTACCTATGCGTTCTCTTCTCTGGTTCAAATGTGTTTCAAATTTTTGAAAGTCATTAGTCACTGATCCTTACTTTAAGATGAAGCATTACATTCATACCCAAATGTGCTTTTGGAAGGATGATATGTTTAACTTCTCTAGTTCTTCTTTATCGATGTTTCAAGTAGTTAAGGATGAACAAAAGTTTGATTGCCCTTCGAGCTGCAAACCAGAGAATTCCAAAATATATTGTTCCTATGATGGATTGGTCATTCTTCTAGGTTTTTAATAAGACTCGATAAACACCTTTTCTTGTGGAACCCCTCCACAAAAGAATCAATAGTACTTCCTCATCATGAATTTCCACTAGTATATTTTGTATATAGAATGGGATATGATACGACTAGTGCTGATTATAAGATCCTTTCAATTACCCGAATGAAGCTCATATTCACAATGTTTTGGTTGAAGTTCAAGTGCTAAAAAGTTTTTCCTGGAGAAAAATCGGTCATCCTACTGGATTTCAGCGTGTAGAGGTATCAGGGATTCTTGTACTGATTATTTGGCATTTATAAATGGAGCATTTCATTGGCTTAGTATGTCACTATCAGGATATTAGACTACCATTTCATTTAATATTTCTAATGAGGTGTATGGAGAGATACCATTATTGGAGAGAATGTTCAATATATGCACCACCTAATTCATCGACCATGGTGTTTCAATATTGAAAAGAATGCTTTGCTTTTATTCTACATATAATAATCTGACGGAAAAATTTAAGTTATGGGTAATGAAATACTATGGTGTCAATGAATCTTGGACTAAATTGATTATAATACGAGATACTAATCTTTTTTATTCCAACAGACCAAAATATATGTTTGCGGATGGTGAAGTGATACTACGCTGAAAACACGTCAGATGGAGTGGTTCTGAACCAATGGCATCTAGAGGACCATTTGAATTATGGCCTCAATGTGTTTCTGTTAAGTAAGGATTTATTTATACGGAGAGCTTAATCTCACCTAAATTACTTACCTAGTATTTTCCTATATATGGTCATGAGGCTTTTTGTTAAAACTCATGAGAATGCATTATGTAAATGACTACTAATCAGTTAGTTGGTACTGTTACATTGATTTGTTAGCTAGTTGATTAGGTGAACAGTTAGTCGATTCAGTTAGCCAACTGTCAATTTGGTTAGTGGGCCAATCAAGTAGTTAGGAGGTTGTTATAAAACTTCTAGAAGACCATGTGTTAATCATGTGAGTCTATAAATAGGAGGTGACGACTATACATTGTATTCATTCTCTTTTACTCAATAAAAAAAACTGCATTCCCAGTAACTTTGTTCCCTTCTCTTATCTCTTGTTGAGCTCAAGCTCAGCTGCAATGGCAGCAATATATGAATGTTGAGAGGTTTGAGAGGTGTTTTAACATGGTATCAGAGCCACGCGATTGTGGGACTGAAGAAACAAGCTATCGAGTATAACTGTATCTGCAATACAGTAAGTTTTGCCTGAGTTTTTTTGTTTGTGTGTTAGCAAGGTCAGAAGAACTTAGATCCCTATTTGTGATCCATAGATCTATAGTTGCAGGACATAGATTTTGAGTTTACTGTGTGATTTTTGATTGAAGCTTAGCTGTAATCTGTAAATTGGTCATGGCACCTAAAATTGATTCTAGTGATCCTCTGTATCTGGGAGCATCAAATGTAGCAGGAGCTGCATTGATTCCCATCAAATTAACTGGTTCAGAGAACTATGGAGTTTGGTGTAGATCTATGAAGATTGCACTATTGGGAAAGAGGAAGAATGGATTTGTAACTAGTACTTGTAGCAAGGAAACATATAGAGAGGAGTTACATAATCAATGGGAGACATGCAATGCAGTAGTACTCTCATGGATGATGAGTTCAGTAAGTGCATAATTACTCAGTGTTATTGTATATACAAAAAATGCTCATGAAGTATGGGGAGATCTTAAGGAGAGATTTGACAAGGTAAATCGCATGAGATTGTACCAATTACACAGGGAAATCAATAATCTTCACCAAGGTACTGATTCAGTTTCAACTTACTTTACTAACTGAAGAACTTATGGAGTGAACATGATGCAGTCATACCAACTCCATCATGTAATTGTCCTAAGTCAAAGGAGTATGCAGAATATTTGTATCAGTTAAGGCTAATACAGTTCTTGAGTGGGTTAAATAATGCATATGATTAGGCAAAAAGACAAATATTGATGAAAGGAACAACACCAACACTTAATCAAGCATATGCAGTGATCAGTGAGGATAAAATTCAACAGCTTGGTTGTGCTACAACTATTGGTGATAAGACTGAACCTATTGCTATGCAATTACACAGAAACATTGCAGAGGTTGGATATGGAAGTAGGAATCAAGCATCAACAAGTTTTGGAGGACAAGGCTATAAATGTAAAAGGTATGACTACTACAATTTTACTGGTCATACAAGGGAAAACTACTACAAGTTGCATGGATATCCAAGTGATTGGAAGAACAAGAAAAAGGGAAACTACAATAATCGAAGGGGAATACCAAACCAACCATTTCACAATGGCCAAGGCAGAGCTTGTCGTGAATATGGACACTCAATTGTTAGTCAGAACAACAGTCAGTCATCAGCTCATAACTTCTCTGGTCCTTAAGTAGAAAACTCATGTTTGGCTGAGCAATCCAGTATGCATGGAGGTAAATACATTAATAATGCTACTCTGGCAAAGGGGTAAGGATTCTCAGAGGAAGAATACAAGCAGATTATAGGACTGATTAACAAGGATACACATGACTCTGAACAGAATAATATGACAGGTACTGTTATTTTTTTTTCTAGTCATGTCATTTCAGATGATTGGATAGTAGATTCTAGATCCACACACCATGTAGAAGCACATAAAGGTATTTTCTCATACTGTCACAAAGTGGATAATACCATATGTGACAAAGTTAATCTGTCTACTGGAGCCAAGATTGAAATAATACATATAGGAGAAACACAGGTGCTAAAGGATGAGGTTGTAGGGTATGTACTGTATGTTTTAGATTTCAAACTAAACTTGTTGTCAGTATCTAAGATGACTAAACAGCTTTCTTTCTTTATTTCATTTTACCCTGACTTCTGTTTGTTTCAGGACCTTCACGGTGGCAAGGTGAAGGGGATTAGTAAGGAGAAAGGAGGACTATACATCCTTAAGAATGTATGGAACTCTTAACAATAAGACTCATCAAAGACAGATTGCAGGAGTAGAAGTAGAAGCGCAGGTGCATGAGTGCAGTCTATGGCATAAAAAGCTTGGACATCCTTCTTCTCAAGCATTAAAGACCCTCAATCTCATAAGGCACAGTAGTGATGTAGATATTCTAAATAAGTGTCTTGTTTGTCCATTAGCAAAACAAATTAGACTAGTTTTTCCTGTCAGTACTTCCAGAGCTACAAGATGTTTTGATGTTGTACATATGGACCTCTGGGGTCCTTATAAGATACCTACTTTTGACAAGAAATACTATTTCTTAACTGTTGTTGATGATCATAGTAGGTATACATGGTTACATTTATTGCAACTAAAGTATGAGTGCATTGTAGCCATAAAAAACTTCTTCACTATGATTCAGAATCAGCTTGGTGTTCAGATAAAGATACTGAGGTTAGATAATGGGACAGATTTTATTAACTCTAAATGCAAAGAGTTGTTTCAATCCTTGGGAATCATTCATCAAAGTAAATGTCCATACACACCACAACAAAATGGTGTGGTTAAGAGAAAGCATAGACAAATACTAAATGTTGTAAGAGCAATCAGGTTCCAGTCACAGATGCCTATCAGATTTTAGGGGTTGAATGTTAAGGCTGTTGTATATCTCATTAACAGACTACCATCTTCATCCATAAAAGGTAAAAGTCCTTATGAGATGTTGTTTTGCAAGGTTACATACTTGACACATCTATGAGTGATTGGATGTAAATATTATGCCTCAATATTGACAAGAGGTGATAAGCTTGCAGAAAGGGCCAAGGTTGCAGTATTGATGGGCGATTATGCAACTCAGAAAGGTTATATACTATTAGACTGGTGTACTAATAAGCTATTTGTTACCAGAGATATAGTGTTCAAGAAAAACTTATTTCCTTTTATAGAGAAGCCAAGTTCAGAATCTTCTGTAGAATTTCTTACACTAAGATCTCCCACACATGATGATGCAGAAGTAGAAGAAGATGCAGACAGTCACACAGGTCCTAGTGAGCCTTTACATAAGTCACAAACTAAATATGCATCAATACATGATCCTAATGGCATTCAAGAAGAAGACACTCATAATCTACAGAATGTAGAAGAGTCACTCTCAGTACCTACAAAATTTGAACTAAGAAGATCATCCAGAGCTACCAAATAACCTCCATGGCTAATGGATTATGCTTCACCAGGGAAGAAGAGAGGAACTAGATACCCACTGGAAAATTACCTGTCTTATGCTAATACTAGTTCAAGATATCAAGATTTTGTGTGCAGCTTGTCAGCAGAAGTTGAACCATAATCTTATAATGAAGCTAGCAGAGATAAAAGGTGGATTGAAGCCATGAAGTAGGAGGTTAAAGCTCTTGAAGATAACCATACATGGAAAGTGGTTGACATGCCCTCGGACAAGAATATTATTGGATCAAAATAGGTGTACAAAATCAAGTATAAGGACAATGGGGAAATAGAGAGGTTTAAGGAAAGGTTGGTAGCCAAAGGTTATAATCAACTAGAAGGGCTAGACTACCATGATACATTTTCTCCAGTAGCCAAAATGGTTACAGTAAGGAGTGTCATTACTTTAGCAGTATCAAAAGGGTGGTCCATAGACCAGATGGATGTATACAATGCTTTCCTACAAGGTGACCTAGATGAGGAGATGTATATGGAAATGCCAGATGGTTTCAAGGAGGGAAGGAAACACAAAGTTTGCAGACTAATTAAGTCTTTATATGGACTTAAGC
This sequence comes from Capsicum pubescens, assembly GCA_030864215.1. NCBI lineage: Eukaryota > Viridiplantae > Streptophyta > Magnoliopsida > Solanales > Solanaceae > Capsicum > Capsicum pubescens. The sequence continues at coordinate 279,907,434 of CM061543.1, read as the reverse complement.
AGGCATCAAAGCAGTGGAATATCAAGTTGACTGCAGCACTGCTTAGTGCAAGTTTTACCCAAAGCAGCTATGATTATTCACTATTTACCCTGAAGAAGTCAGAAGGAATGGTGGTGATTTTAGTCTATGTATATGATCTTCTGATAACTGGTGATAATATAGACATGATTAATGTAGCAAAAGGTACTTTACACAAGCAATTCAAGCTCAAAGATCTAGGTGAACTTAAGTATCATAGGTATTAAAGTGTTAAGATCTGCCAGTGGAGTGATCCTGAACCAGAGAAAATATGTCTTGGAGCTCATATCTGAAACAGGTCTTACTAGTGCTAAACCATCCACTACCCCACTAGAGACTAATGTTAAACTATCTTCAGTTGAAGTAGATAAAGCAGTAGGTGTGAAAGGAGATGCTATTCTAAGAGATACAACATCATATCAAAGGCTTGTTGGAAAGTTGATGTATGCTACAATAACAAGTCTTGACATCAGTTATGCAGTGCAGACACTAAGTCAATTTATGCAGCAACCAAAGAAATCCCACTTGGAGGATGCAAATAGAGAGATAAGATATTTGAAAAAAACTGTAGGACAAGGTATATGGCTTAAGGCACAACCTAATGCAGAATTGATTTGTTGGTGTGACTTAGATTGGGTTGCATGTCCAAACACTAGGAGGTCTATTACAGGTTATGTTGTGAAGTTTGGTAGTTCATTAATATCTTGGAAGTCTAAGAAGCAGCACACTGTCTTTAGAATCTCAGCTGAGGCAGAATATAGGAGCATGGCCTTAACATTAGTAGAAGTGACATGGTTGGAAGGTCTATTCTCAGAACTGAGGGTGTCTATCACTAAGCCTATTATCATCTTCAGTGATAGTAAATCAGCTATCCAACTAGTTGTTAACCCCATATTTCATGAGAGAACCAAACACATTGAATTAGACTGTCATTTTATTAGAGACAAGATCAAACAGGGGTTGGTTCAGCCCATGTATGTGCAGCTAGGACAATAGGTTGCAGACATTCTTACTAAATATCTCAGTCATGATCAATATTCATACCTCCTCAGCAAGCTTGGTATGCTAAATATTTTGCACCCTGCAGCTTGAGGGAGAGTGTTAAAACTCATGAGAATGCATTATGTAAATAACTACTAATCAGTTAGTTGGTACTGTTACATTGATTTGTTAGCTAGTGGATTAGGTGATCAGTTAGTCGATTCAGTTAGCCAACTGTCAAGTTGGTTAGTGGGCTAATCAAGTAGTTAGGAGGTTGTTAGGAGGTGACTGTACATTGTATTCATTCTCTTTTAATCTATAAAAAAAACTGCATTCCCAGTATCTTTGTTCCCTTCTCTTATCTCTTGTTGAGCTCAAGCTCAGCTACAATGGAAGCAATATATGAATGTTGAGAGGTTTGAGAGGTATTTTAACACTTTTTTTCCTTTTTTTTATCAAAAATTATGTAACGACCTCTTATTTTAATAGATTTATCTCTTGCTAAATTTTGGGTTCTGAATGTATTTCTCAAAGTTGTCAGTGTTAAGTCCTTAGTTTTGATGATTGACAAACCATCACATTGAGACATGGTTCGTAAAGTTGAGTTGACACTGAAGATGCAATAACCTAGGGACTAGGTTGATTACATTCATGTCACTATCACTGGTCAATGGTGCATATGGATAAAGTACCATTTTGCAGTAAGTTGGTGGCAGGCTACAATGCATTTTTTCCCCAACCAATCAGAATCATCCTGGGTTTTCTTGTCTCTTATATATGCTAATTTCTACAACAAAAAAAATGTTATGCTTTCATATTCTCAACAATATCAAATCTCTTGAAGCTCTCAAATTCAAAGTCTCGCCTTCAACAAGGGGCCTGTTCAGCCGTTACTTGTGTCTCAAAGTTTTTATTGTATTTACATCTTTGTTTTGTGTCTATAAATATCGTCTACTTCTCTAAGTTCATTATTAGTAGGTACTCTCTTTTCATTTCTCGTTGTCAAAGGGTCATTTAGAGTTAGTTGACAAAAAGCTAGAGTTAGCTTGATTACTGTTTCAGCTAGAGTTAGCTGAATTAGTGAGTGCAATAGAGTTATTGAATTGAAGTTCTTGGTAATAGAGTTATTAAAAATTGAAGAAGGATTAAGAGATTAATCCTTGAAGTCATGGAATCTATATTCAAGGTTTCTTGAATCTAATGGAGCTGTTCGAAATCCTACGTGGTAGGTCATAGTTTTTCTCCCTTGATCAAGGAGTTTTTACGTAAAACGTGTTGTGTTCTTTGTTTATTTACTTTGCAAGTTTGTTCTTTTTAGTTTGCTTGTTTGCATATGTTAGTTGGGACCAAGTCCCAAAGTAGGAGGGCAACTTGCGTATCTCTTCAGTCAGCTTATTTATTTCATGTCCTCAAAGAAGCAACTGGAGCCATTTGTTTGCTAAAAAGTGATTGAGATACCCTATTGTTACCTGTTGTTGCTTGTCTAATCTTACATAGTAATTGCTACTAGCCTACAGCTAGTGCACTATTTATTCTTTAGCTGTAGATCAGAGTAACAATTGCTTGCTTGATTTATGTGAGATGGTCAGATGATCGTACTGCACAATGAGTTATTTCATAGGTTACTTCTACTCTTTGTAATCTTCTTAGCTTAGATTTCCTATACTTGTTGATATGCCTAGATTCCGGAAAGATGACATTACTTCCCGAGAGACCTGATATATTAGTTTGTGTATATGTTGTAAGGAAGTGTGAGGGGTGGATTGCTCAGTGGGGTTGGGGTGATACTTTGAAGGGAAAAAATATAATTCGGAGTTAATTTCTTAAAGGATATTTGGGGGACGGGGTAGGGGTGGGGATGGGGGGAGAGAGATAATTTAATGTGTTGTTATAGATTATAGTCCCAAAAAATTATAATCATCATAAAGTGGTTTTATTGTTCAATGATAGACAATGATGAGAGAGGTATAGGAGATGAGAGGAGAAAATATTTAAAATAGCGATAATTTGTCTTTATTCATACTAATCATGGAGCATCTACAATTTTCACGATCCAAAATCCAAAAGGTTATCATGACACCTATCCACCTCTTCGTGGTAGGTAAAGCTAACTGTAAACTCGATTAATCAAAAGACAAGAGAAAATACAACAAAAAAAAACTAAGACTCAAGGAATCATCAACGACAATCATAATTCAACATAACTCAAATTATAAAAGGAGGAAAGGAACATAACAAAATCTCAAATCATCCCAAGACTCAGTTGTCGTGAATATAAAAAAGAGACTCTAAGTCTGACTACCATAAATATATACAATAACACTGTCTTTGGGAAGTAAAATAGACATAGAATAGAAAGATACATAAAGCTGGGTGGAATCCGAAGTTAAAAGCTCACCAAAACTTTGATACTGCTACCTCACATAATTTCTACATGTGGGTGTAACTCTATCACGATCCGAAACTACCCCCTAGTCGTAACACGGTACTTAGTACCACAAGTGATCCTAAACTAACCCATAAACTGTCATACTATTAAACAACTGATATATAATATATTAAATTGTTGATTCTACTGTGCGAAAATATAATCATGACAAAATATGGTAAAAATATAAGAATGATACAATTTACAGTCTGATAAAACTGAAAAGAGAACTGAAATTATATGACTGACTCTGACTGGCATCTATGAAGCCTCTTCTATACTGACTATAGATAGCTGGGACATGCCTTCATCTATCACTACTCAATACATATGAGTAATAAAGTAAAGTACATAAACAACATCTGACTGAAGTCTCCGAAATAAGAGAACTCATCACCTGCTGGATGGAAACTGCAACTGTCAGGTCATAATGTATGGACTACAACTGGTACCTACATTATGAAACAATGTATCCACAAAGATGTATATGTGGATCAGTACTTCTTGAATATACTTAGTAAGTGGGGGTGAATGTAATAAGTAAAACTGATTATATATGAAATCTTAAAGCATGGATGCTAAGTTTAAGTAGACTCACCAAGAGACTAAAATAGACTGAAAGCTAAATTATCTTAAAACATGAGTACCAACGTAATATGATAAGTTGGTGAATCACTACACTTAGTTTCTTAAAACTATACTTTTATAATATAAGTAGAACTGAAGCTGAAACAGTAAAACATGGGTATTGTTCGAAAACTGGGTCTGAAACTACGCGGTGGAAATTTACATAACTCGAGGATATAAATATACATATATACTGAGCATGAATGCATAACAACTATTATATCTAAGAATGAAAGACCAAGTATATACATATTTCTGAAATAATTTGTAAGCTGAAATACTAAAATCTTATAACTAGATAACTGATAATATGTATGCTTTGGTCAAGAAAACCTAAACTGAAACTGTACTGAACACTTCAATGAGATTGTGGGAGGTATCATCTAACTGACATACCTCTATCTGAGCTAATTGGTGTCCAACCTATAATCCCAGTTGGAAGGGTGTCAGTATCATGCCACGTGTACTAATAATAGCTGTGTGGATCCACTGAATTGCCTTCATTTTATAGGTTCTCTAATGAGATAGGTGTTACCATTAACTGGTAGGTAAACACTATATAAAACCTCATCTAGAAGGTTGATATCTCTAAACTACGCTGGCTACGCAGTTTTAGAACTAAGGGACTACTAAAGCTCACACCCTCTACTGACAGGTGAGCCCCCATCCCTGGGTTCGCTCGGTGCTAAATCCTACTCCCAACTGAATGACACTGGAATACTAACTGGTGTATGCACTGTTAACTAATAACTTATAAACTTAGGTCTTGGTATTCTGAAAATAACAGTGCCTACGGATTCTAGGGTAATTAATAATATATAAACTGATAATGCTCATCATGGATAAGGATATAAGAGTATACTGATAAGATTTATAGATTAACTGTCTGAATACTTGAAAAACTAAATTTATGTAAATCACATAGGTATCAGGTGTTCATAACCCACCAGCACTGAATGACTACAACAATATAGACATATACAATCTTTGAAAACCATAATAGGGAACCATTATTCAAAACCCAACATTTAGACACTTCATCAAACACATGAGAGTCATGAACTTGAACATAGGAATATGGTATACATGTGAAAGCAACATGAATGCATGACTGAATTCACAAGTTGGGTATTTAACATGAAATCAATGGAGTAGGATATGGAAACTTGTAACTCAAAGCATGAATGAATTAATTTACTTGGAAACCCTTGTAGACATAGAAAAGTTCATAATTTGATATTATAACATGAAATTCAATTGGGTACGTCATGGGAATCGAAACTTGAAGCATGAGATAACCTAACTTTTCATGAAAACATCCTTGGACATGAATTTAGTCAAATTAGTAAGGAAATAATGATTTAAATTCATCTTGAATACATGATACTTCATAAACAAAAGGAAAGCTCATATCTTTAATTAAAGAAAATCTTTTCGGGCTTCATTGGTGAAAGGGGACTCATGGATGACTCCCACATACTTTAAACTTCTTAACTTGGGAAAGAAACACCATTCTTGAAGCTTTCTTTAAGATTATTGGACTTGGAAAACTTGAATTCTTGATTTCTTGGGGAAAAAGGAATTGAATTTGTTCTTGGGGAAAGGAGAGGATTTTCATGAGAGAAAAGTTAGAGAAGAAGGCCAATAATGACCTAAAATATACCCCAAATCGTGTTATGAACTATTGGGTTGAGGGTAAAAGACTTAATTGCCCCTCAGGAAATTAATTTCGCAACTGAACCGCGGTTTAAAGGGTCCCCGCGACTCAGTCTTATATAGTGGCTTACTGGTTCTAACGAAAATGATCAAATTTTCTTGCTCGGGTATCGGAATAAGACGAAATTGGTATCGTTGGAAAGCTAATTAAATTATCTAAAATTTAGTAGGTCTTGCACTAAAAAATTCCACATATATCAAAAGTTCTACAAGTTCAAAGTTGACCCTTGTAGAATCAAATACCAAACTTTAGACGAATCAAAGGCTCTTAGCTCAACTTTTTTCTAAGTGATTTCTTTGAAAATTCTTCACCTCATAAGAACTTCACACACTAGGATAAAGATCATGATACATCCATTCAATTATAAATCAAGAAATAGTTGAAAACACCTTCACCGTGATACGATGTACGTGACAAAGGAAATGTTACCGCGATACGGACCTATCGCGGTGACTTGCTAGATTCGTGATCCAACGTGACCCAATCCTCATCCAAAAAATTTAAAACTCCTCCAAGACATACTTTTTACATCCCTGAACATAAATTAACTCAAAAACTAAAGTCTCGAGGTCAGAAAGAGAAAAATTAAAATCCTCGAAGTTTAGGGGTCTTGAAAATGACTAAGTCCCCAACACTTACTGAAAATTTCAAGCCTTAAGCCCCTTAAGCATGCAAGTAAGATCTGAATCAAGCTAGGATTAGTACGGGGTATTACAATATCTCCCCTATGGAAATATTCATCCTCGAATGAGACTGGTTAGACTGAGAGTACTGTACTAAGGTAACTAAGATCATGTACTGAGCATACATGACTTGGAACATGATTGCATAACTAAGTGTAAAACATGATACTTGAGCTGAACTGATTTCGTGAATACATGCAATGATATAAGAATGGTTATAAGGATGAGATAGAAATAAGAGAGTCAACTTATGAGTAAGCATTGCCTCAACTTAGATATGGTTTCATGAAGAAAATTTGAGGGTTTTAGGACATGAAAACTCGAGGTATTACAATATCTCCCCCTTGGGATACTTCGTTCCTACGAATAATATTGACTTGTTTGAAATACTAAGGAAAAACTGAGATGATGCATGGGAAACTTACGATTTGAATCATGACTGAATATCTAGAATCTGAAATTTAAGCATGAACTGAACTGGATTCACAATTTACATGGCTACGAACAAACTATCTCTTGGAATGGCCATATTCATGAAACTTCAGATAGTAAAACTAGATCAGAAGATGGACAATCGAAGGAACTTGTCTGTTTAACTACTAAACTGAACTGCTGGTAAAACGGACTAAATTATACTAAAAGCTTATACTCAACTATACATTCCACTTCAAAACTGTACTTCACTTGAGGTTACTTAAAATATTCACATGGGCACTGATAACACTATCTACTGAAGTCTGAGATGGACTGAATTCTCTCACTATGTTCAAACCTAGACAAATCTACAAAGTACTACACATCATACCATAACACTAGTATGAATCATGAATTCAATACACCCTGCTTGCTTTCACAACTTCTTATCTCATGGATAATTCCTATTACCACTTCAACAACTATATTCAATCCTCACTAGGCATTTACTGACGCGCAATGTATTCATCCACACATATATATAAACATGACTTTCAATCCTATCATCATACCACATATGTACTTCTAAACAAACATCTATAAAAGCATCTTTCTCATATCCTCCAAACCTATATCATCAATAACTTCCATGCACTACCCCAAGAAAACACACAAAATTTTCAACTAACCATGACATATATCAAAAAATTAGCCTCAATCTTACTTCACACTTACATCCTTAGCTAAAGCAAGCATACAACAATTTTTGTCAATAAGAAACGTTTTGTCTCTCCCATCTGACCAATTGTTCATCATCACTATCTTGACCTAAGGAGAGGTTATTGAAAGGTTAGAAACTGAGGATCTGAAGCATAAACGAATACTATGCATAACTGGGATACTTAACTGAGGCTTGTGGAATAGAGTATCCATGACATGGATTCATTACAGAGATCAAAACAGAGGATATACATGACATAATCTGAATTTTGTTGATTATTAAGAGTGTAGCATGAGTACCTGGAACTGAACATACTGTAAAGCATGAGTACATGATTCATGAGCTGCATGACCTGAGTTTGGAGTTCATAAATTCTTGGAATATGATTCTTACTACGGAATGAACTAGAACTCCTCAAACTAGGAACTGGGATAGTACATGATTCTCTATTATGTGTATGAACATGAACTATGATTATGGAACTGACATATAAGGCATGAGTAGATATTGTGATGACTGAAAAACTTTGCATTGGGATGAGAATGGGTTGGGCATCATCCTCCCTTACTTCTTTTCTACACACACTGACATCACTACTAGAATCTAAGAGCCTGACTGCTTACTTCTATCATCTCCCCCTTATCTTTAAGCTATCATTCTAAGTTTATGGAACCCTTTAATATCTCTAAACTGAACTGCAACTGTATTACTCTAGAGTCCGAGATATAACAATACACATAGATAATTTTACCTTGAAAGACTACACCTAAAAGTGTAAAACCCACTGCTCATACTTTTCTATGAGATACAACTCTTAGCTTTCTATATCCCCACAATCATCATATAAAAACTTAATCACTAATTAACTTAGAATCTTCGGGAGCATCACCATCTAGAATTTCAAATATTCTCTCTATTTGATTAATCGTTAAAGATTCAAACTTAGATTCTAACACTTGACATGGATATCTCCAAGCCTTCAATGAACCATACTAACTTTCTTCATAGCCTACTAATATCACATCTAAACCATGAGAATTACCATTACACCAACATACCCAACATCAACAACATATAAATTTAAATCAATAAACTTAAGTTCTTGCATACACTATTTCAGTCCTACTGGTTCACCTTTCATACAACTAGCCCCATGGATACATAATCTACTAAATTCATATAACACTATCCCCATTCTACCGCTACTAAACTTCTAGATTCCTGCTTCTAACTCTAGATCATATACTATAATAAAATTCTGAGGAGGGATCTGAAAGCACATCTGACTTTAGCTCAAAGCATGATTTTTCATGATCATGAATGAAATATTTCAAACTTTAGAATATAAGGTCACTAATGGGATACTTTCGAGCCTGCGTGCAATCCCATAATTGTCTGGGAGACTGCCTGAGAAAGCTCTATCTTTAAGGATTTAAGCTTGACTATTTATGTTGCCTCAAGAATAAGGCAAAAGTTGGCAGGAATGGATTAACATGAAAATATGGATAATCTCCTTATAGAACACTTCTATTGCATGATCTGAGACATGAAAGAAGGGAAACACTTCTTAAATTCCCTGTAGCCTCTTGATGAAAAGTACGGATGTCTTTGTACCATTTTGTAAGACTCTATTAGACACGGCTTCATAGACACCCGAGGACACTTAAACCTTATGCTCTGATACCAAGTTTTTTACGGCCTAAGGAAACCCCCAGTTGTGACACGGTGCTCGAAACCACAAGTGATCCCAAACTAGCCTATGAACTGGCATACTATTAAGCAACTAATTTATAATATATTAAATAGCTGGTTCTGCTGTACGGAAATATAATCATGAAAAAATCTAGGAAATATATAATACTGAAATAATTTACAATCTGATAAAACTGAAAAGAGAACTGAAATTACATGACTAACTCTGACTGACATCTATGAAGCATCTACTATACTGACTATAAATAGCTGGGACATGCCTCCAGCTACGACTAATCAATACATGTGAGTAATAAAGTAAAGTACATGAACAACATCTGACTGAAGTCCCCAAAATAGGAAAACTCATCACCGGCTAGATGGAAACTACAATTGTTTGGTCACTATGTATGGACTACAACTGGTACCTACATTATGAAACAATGTAGCCACAAAGATATATATGTGGATCAGTACTTCTAGAATGTGTTGAGTAAGCGGAGGTGAATGCAATAAGTAAAACTGATTTTATATGAAATATTAAAGCATATATGCTAAGTGTAAGTAGACTCACCAAGAAACTAAAATTGAATGAAAGTTAAAATATCTTAAAATATGAGTACCAACATAATCTGATAAGTTGGTGAATCACTACACTTAGTTTCTTAAAACTTTACTTTTATAATATAAGTAGACTGAAGCTGGAAGACAGTAAAACATGGGTACTGTATGAATATTGGATCTGAAACTATAGGATGGAAACTGACATAACTCAAGGATCTGAATATACAAATATATTGAGCATGAATGCAAGAAAACTATGATATCTGAGAATGCAAGACCAAGCATATACATATTTCTGAAATAATCAGTAAACAAGAATACTAAAATCTAATAATTGGATAACTAATAATCTGTATGCTTTGGTCAAGAAAACCTAAACTGAATCTGCACTGAATGTTGTACTGAGACTGTGAGGGGTATCATCTAACCTATATGCCCCAATCTGAGCTAATTGGATTCCAACCTATAACCTAGTTGAAAGGGGTAGTACCATGCCACGGGTACTAACAATGGCTATATGAATCCACTAAGTCACCCTCATCTGGCAGGTTCTCTAATGAGATGGGTGTTACCATCATCTAGCAGGTAAACACTGTATAAACCCTCATGTGGTAGGTTGATATCTCTAACCTACGTTGGCTATGTAGTTCTGGAACTAAGGGACTGCTACTAAAGGTCACACCCTCTACTGGCAGGTGAGCCCCTATCCCTGGGTTCGCTCGGTGCTAAATCCTACTCCTAACTGAATAACACTGGAATACTAACTGATGCATGTACTGTTAACTAATAATTGATAAGCTCAGGTCATGGTATTCTAAAAATAACAGTGCATACGGATTCTAGGATAATTTATAACATATAAACTGATAATGCTCATCATGAATATGGATATCTAAGTTTACTAATAAGATTCATAGATTAACTGTCTGAATACTTGAAAAGCTGAATTTATGTAAATCATATAGGTATCGGGTGTTCATAACCCACCAGCACTGAATGACTACAACAATAAGTACATATACAAACTTTGAAAACCATAATAGGGATCATTATTCAAAATACAACATTTAGATACTTTATCTAACACATGGGACTTATGAACTTGAGCCTGGGAATATGGTATACATGTGAAAGCAATATGAGTGCATGACTGAATTCATAAGTTGGGGATTTAACATAAAATCAATAGAGTAGGACATGGAAACTTGCAACTCAAAGAATGAATGGATTAATTTACTTGGAAACCCTTGTAGAAATATCAAAGTTCATAATTCGATATTATAACATGAAATTCAATTGGATATGTCATCGTAATCCAAACTTAAAGCATGAGATAACCTAACTTTTTATGAAAATATCCTTGGACATGAATTTAATCAAATTACTAAGGAAATCTTGATTTAAATTCATCTTGAACACATGAAACTTCATGAACAAAAGGAAAATTCCATATCTTTAATTAAAAAAAAAGCTTTTTGGGCTCCATGGGTGAAAAGGGACCCATGGATAGACTCCCAAGTACCTTAAACTTCTTAACTTGGGAAAAACACCATTCTTTAAAATTCCTTAAAGATTCTTGAACTTGGAAAACTTGAATTCTTAACTTCTTAGGGAGAAAGGAATTGAATTTGTTCTTGGGGAAAGGGGAATATTTTCTTGAGAAAAAAATTGGAGAAGAAGGCCAATAATGACCTAAAATATACCTCAAATCGTGTTATGAGCGATTGGATTGAGGGGAAAAGACTTAGCTTCCCCTCAGACAATTAATTTTGCAACTAAACTATAGTTTAAAGGGTCACCGCGATGCGGTCTTATCGTGGTGGCTTACTGGTTTTGACGCAAATGATTATAACTTTTTGCTCGGTTATCAGATTAAGGAGAAATTGGTATCGTTGGAAAACTAATTCAATTATCTACTATTTGGTGGGTCTTCAGCTGAAAAATTCTAGGTATATCAAAATTTATACACGTTCAAAGTTGACCCTTATAGAATCAAATACCACACTTTAGACGAATCAAAGACTCTTAGCTCAACTTTGTTCTAAGTGATTTCTATGAAAATTCTTCACCTCATAAGTACTTCATACACTAGGATAAAGATCTTGACATATGCATTCAATTATAAATCAAGAACTTGATAAAAATACCTTCATCGCGATGTGATGTACGCTCCAAAGGAAATATCACTGCGGTGTGGACCCTTCGCAGTGACTTGCAGGATTTATGATCCAAACGTGACTCGATTCTCGTTTGAAAAATCTGAAACTCCTCCGAGACATAGTTCTTACATCCCTGAACATGAATTAACTAAAAAACTAACGTCTCAGAGTTGGGAAGATCAAAATAAAAATCCTCGAAGTTTAGGGGTCTTGAAAATGACTAAGTCCCCAACACTTAGTGAAAATTTCAAGCCTTAATCCCCTTAAGCATGTAACTAAGAGCTGAATCAAGCTAGGATTAGTACGGGGTATTACACACTCAAACTAGGATTTATACCAAAAGGGTGCAGAAAAGTAGAAATGAATATTATCCACTTGTACTCAATAGGCATCATAGACAGGCTAAGCTTATCACACCCCGAGAGCACACACTAGACGCAACAATATGCTTACAACCATAAGTGGCCCTGAGCTAATCCTTGATACTGACATAATTAATGAGCAACTATATAGAGACATATAAAAACTAAAAGTACTAAGCAGAAACAATATAATAAGCTAAACTTGTTTGATGCAACATTATTAAAAACATTTACAACATTGTATTGTAAAAAAAGAAACTAGAACTAAATACATCAACTTTGAATAACTGTTTGTGAAGCCTCTACTAATACTAAAAGAAGTTAGTCAGAACATGACAGCTAACTACCTCTAAACAATACATATAAACTGAAGGAATGACTCTGAATACTATCTAACTAAAGTCCTCGAATAAAGACAACTCATCACCTATTAGTTATAAGTTATGATCTGAACGAGCCACAAGCACGAGAATGAAAACCTATATCTACATCACATAAAAAAAATATAGGCAGAAGAGGTATGCAATCAGTACTTTGAATGTATTGGGCAAGTGATATATGAAATGATCCTAAAAAACACTTAAAATATGCTTTAAATATGTATTTGAATGCAATAAACAAAGTCAGAAAAAAAATATATCTGAAATTTGAGGATGCAAATATTTAAAGAATACACTATGGACAATTGTAAGGCATAAATCATTTTCTAAATCTTGAGACAAAATAGTTAAAAAAACAAAGGAATGAAGAAGCATAATCATTTCATATGATTTAAAACTGATGCTAGATAAAATATCAAAGTTGTAGTACAATGACCCAAAGGTAAATCATAAACTTTAAACACAAGTACAACTATAAGTTGTGAAATAACTTAATTTAACTGAAGTTGTAGGTCAAGTACACCAATCGTGTTAAAAGTATTCAGATGGGAGTTTCTCTTAATCAACATAAACTATATGAGCAACATGGAGTCCAACATATGCCTCATTGGAAGACCGCAATATACCATGTCAGGATACTTTAAGCACGATACTCTAATACCATATTTATCATGAACAGGAAAACACCCTAGTCGTAAAATAGTGATTAGAACCATAAGTAACCCCAAGATAATTCATGGGCTGGTATGACACTAGGAATACTAAAATATACTAAGGAAACTAATTTATTTGAAAACAAATATTTGAGTAAATACTGAAATATCTATAAACACTATAAAACTTAAATATTTTGCTAAAAAATATCTACTACCAATGAGTTGTTGAGACAAGTCCCAAACTAACTCCAACTGTCTAAAATAAAAATAAAATACTAAAAAGAAATAATAAATAAAGCTTAAACTCGGATGATACGGATTCACACTAGCTATTGCTGAAAGGGTACTGAATTGGGCTAATCATGAGTCTGATGCTTAACCCTAAAACCTATATCATAATAGAATACAATGTCAAAAAAAGTATGCAATCAATAGTTTAAATGTATTGGAAATGTGGGATGCTTAACAGAAAATAACTAAGTATATTAACAATTACTGATATACAGAACTAAAATGCACGATCGATAAACAAAGATTGAACTGAAGTACAATAACCCTATGATGATATTTAAAAATTGATACAAGAGGTAAAGCTACAAATCATAGTCAAACAATAAGTAAACTCTAAGTTGAGGGTCACATACAAATAAATCCAAATATGTGACTGTGGGAGAGACTATTAACTGACATACCCATCTGAGCTAAATGAGGTCCAACCTATAACCTTAACTGGTGGGGGAGTATACTATACATTGACAAGGGTAATGAATCAAACTAATGTGGATCCACTAACTGATGTCCAATTGGACTAAGGTATCAGCCTCAACTAGTGGGTGACCCTCAATAACCTATACCGACTACGTAGTTCTCGGACTTAAGTAATTTTACCAAAGATGGCAGCCTTAACTAATGGTTGACCCTTCATCCCTACATCCATTCGGTTCTAAGCACTACTCCCAAAATTGATTAACTAGTAGCTCATAAATCTAAGATACTAAAACTAATTCAATAATACTTTATTTAAAAGTATCATGATAGTCTAAATAACTGAGATCATAATGAAAATCTATAAACTAATGCTAAATATGTTGTTTAAGCTAAATTAATCAAATTAGAGGATTCTATGTTCATAATATCCCAACATGTATAAAATTGTACTTAAAATCAAGTATAGACTAATATTCAAGGTCATGAGATATTTAAAAACATAATTACTAAAGAAAATCATGAAATTGGGATACTTGGGAATCTTTCCCTAATTCTTCTGTTTCATAAAAAATGAATTTTAAAACATATTTCAACATTAGCAAAAGGAGGCCCTTATTAAAACCCAGACACCTAGAAATAGAGTTATTGCTAAGAACTTGAGAGAAACTCTAAAGTTTGAGGAGGAACTCTAGTTTTCTCTTGAGATATAAGGAATTGCCCTTTTGATTTTTGTTTTCTAACTATTAAGAGAGAATAGGTAGAAATAATTGACTAATCTCCTTTAATACCACCTGGAATAGCCTTAAACGATGTAATATATGTGTTAAATAAATAGGAAAAGATCAAAAGATCCTCAAGAAAATCATTTTTTAAAATTACTAATCCAATCCCATGGACAAAGGAATGGTTTTTCAAATCATACCACGGGTCCTGGTATATGCATGTTGTACCTGTGAAAATTTCTAACATGCAGGACTTTTGGATATTTTCAGGATGATCCTATTTGATGACTCATCCTAAGGAACAATGGTCGTTGTATGGGTCAACATATTTGATAGCTTGAATGTTCTTCATTATAAGGGTCATAACTCTTTTCTCTAAAATTAAATTAATGACTTTCGGTGGAGTTGTAAAGAAGATTCAAATACCTTTAATTTTATGGGTATTAGACCACCTAAATCTTTATATACTAGGAATGATGATTACTTAAAGTAGAACCAAGAAGAACTCAATGCTAGAACCTGGTCGGAAGAAGAGTTTTCAATTAAACTAAGTGTTAGGGACTTCTTATGACCTCGAATCACAATAATACTATCATTGTATTTATACTTATATTTATTGATTGATTAGTTTTAGCTAACATATACTTATGAAGAGTGATAGGACGACTCATCCTAGCTCACAACAGATTTTTATGACTAATTATTGCCAATGGCATGAAATGTCAAGTTTCAGAACTTTTGGACTTGACGCTTAAGATGGTTGACAAGGTGAGTCATCCAGGGTGACAACAACTCATCGTCAAGATCCATCACTATTGGACTAGATTTTTTATCAACTGAAGTTTGTTCGGGATGGATACTGGAACGACTTGTCATTCCTAATGAATTGTTGTCCTAAATACATACAAAATGAATAATCATTGCAATGACCTATCAAGATGGGAATTATAACTCAATCCCAACCCCCAAGGCTAAGTTCACCATTATTCCCTCCCCATTTTAGGGCTTCTCTACCTTAATCCACCCAAAACTATAAATTTCATAGATCATTTAGTAAATTAAATTAATAACATGCAATGGTAATTTAACAATCAATAATTAAAATCCAATAATGTGGTACCTAAATACTCCCTTGCACTAGAAAACCAACTAAAACAAGACCTTAACCTTCTCTAAAATATGTAACTAGTGATTCTAGGGCTAGATAATCAATTTACTATGTAATAGGAATAAAATCCTTACCTTAGTAAGGAAACAGATGGAATACCAAATCTTTTTGCCCAAATCACCATTGTTGAAGCCCTAAAATGTGTTTTAGAAGAATGAACCATTTTGGTGTTTTCTAAATAAAATAGTAATTTATGTTGCTATAAAGACAAGTGTCCTCTTTTGTGACACAAGTCGTTATAGTATCCCTTGACTAGATTGATTGATCGCTATAGTGGGTACTAGTCCGCTTTTGGGCATGTTGCTAGAGTGACATGTACGCTGCTATAGTGACATGGACGGAATAAAATGTCTAACTTTCCTCCAAAATTCCTTTTTTTTAGAACACAACTTATAGTCAAGACATCACGAATAATACCCTTTACACTACAATCAATACTTACCTGGATTCAATTCCATAAAGTCCTATGGGTTTTTATTGTCTTAGATAAGTAAAAATCAAGGTAAACACTACCAAGTTTTCTCTATTCATTTTTGAATTGTCCTGAATTATACCTCGCTTAAATTTCATCAGAAACTAGCATAGCCTGAAAATTATAACTTCAAATCTGAAAAAATTCGTAGTTTGAATCTTTAAACTAGGGACTCACCGTAACAACGAAAAGATCATTAAAATTTTTGTTAGAACTTATTAAATCTCATTAAATTCTTTCATACTGGATTATTATATTTTGGTTTGTCTGACGAACTAATGATCAATATCATCAAACTACAAAGTATTTGGTCATGACAATGTGTCTCAAGCCAATATTAGAGGTATGTGGAGCAGTGATTGTGATTTTCGATGTCTGCTTTTTGGATATTGAGGTAGCGGCTATTGGATCTCAGAGCTTACCTAGATCTCTCCTTTTTTTTATCTTATGCTTAGTTGCATTTGAGATACTTTGAACTATTTCATTGTATTCAATATTAAAGGCTTGTACTAGCGACAATCAGACATAGAATATTGTGTTCATAATATACCTCTTTCTTATGTCATTTGGGGATTATTTCTATTTCTTACTTCTATCACTTCAATTTACATTGATAATACTGTTTGTAATGGGATATGCTTACATATATGGGAGGGTGTAATAGGTGCCATTAGGGTCTAACCCAAAGGTCACCTTTGGATGTTGTCGTGGCGCTTTGGTTACGAAGGTTACCGCAGTCTACTTTTGGGTTGTGACACTTCTAATGTTTCAGTTGTGAGCTTCTATGACCATAGAAGTTGATTTTTCCTATCAATTTGCTAATTTACTGAATGTTATGTCCCTTTAGACAATTTATATGGTATTTCAGACCTTAATGTATATTTTTAGACAAATATTTCCGTATTTATAAGTCTCTCATGACTTGTTAAACTAGATGTTGGATCATGATTTACCTTTTGTTGTATTACAAAGTTATTATCTATGTTATTTTTGTTAGAACTAATTAAATCACATTAAAAGCTTTCACATTAGTTTATTGTTGTTTAGTGTTTATGCTAAAAGGTTACGTTATTAAGTAGAAATACTTTATTAAGAACCTAATAAGTTCTTTTTTCTAGAATCTAAAATCTTTAAACTCATAAGTCTAGCCTCGACTCTAACGCTGTATAAAACATGTCATGTTTAAAAAGGTTCCGAGGTATTCCGCCTAAATTAAAGGAAAGAATTAATGTTAATAACATAAAATATGAGCAATATAAAAAAATTATAATCTATATACACTACTACTATCTTGGTGGTACTTGGGGGGGGGGGAGGCAAATAGTTACTCAGAGCTCGTTTGGATAAGCTGAAAAGAAGTGCCTTTTAAAAAGTTTTTTAAAAGTGCTTTTGAAAGTGCTGAAACTTATTTTAAAAATAAGCAGCTCCGTATTTGCATAAAAGTGCTAAAACTGAAAAAAATTGTTGATATGTTTGGTAAACAAGTGTTGTTAAGCACTCTTTTTTTATCAATATGTCTGAAATACCCCTAAAGGGGTTAACAATATTTAGAGTTGATTATTATTAATTTTTATTTCTAAAATGATTCAAATTAAAATTAATATATATATATATATATTTAATTTATTTTCTCTCTCTCTCTCTCTCTCTCTATATATATATATATATATTGTTAATAAAATATTATAATTTAGTGTTTATATATCTATTAATTTTTATTTTAAACACAAATTTTATGCAGCCTTAGTTTTTGCCCCCTCTTTTGATAACACTGTACATAGTGATGCAATTTATAATTAATGACTGGGCTACGTTTATCAATACAGTTGCAATTTCATATATATATATATATATATATATATATAATATAATATTTTCATGAATGACTATTAAATTTGTGCACTAAAAAAATCTTTTTTCCTGATTAAAAGAGTTTAAAACATCAAACTAAATATGAAAAAGGCTCAAAAATACCCCTGAATTATCCGAAATAGCTCAAAAATGTCCTTCGTTAGATTTTTGGCTCAAAAATACCCCTCTGTTAAATATTTGGCTCAAAAATACCTCTCCCTCTAACGAAATTCGGAAAAGAATCAAAAATACCCTGAACTATCTGAAATGGGTCAAAAATACCCCTCTGTTAAATATTTGGCTAAAACATACTCCTCCCTTAACGAAATTAAATTATTTCGATTATTTCGTTAATTTATATAAAGTTCATCATTTAATTTATATTTCGTTAATTTCGTTAATTTATATTTTGTTAATTTCTTTAAAGATTAAAAAGATGTAAAGTGAAAATACCTTTTTAGAATAAATGTATGTTTATTTTTCAAATCAAATTCAACCAATTTATATTATAATTCAAATAATTTTTTTCATTATCTTATTTTTAAAATTTAAAAAATACTTTTATGTAAAAAATTAAAGTATTTGGGTTAAAAAGTTAAAGTTAGGGTTTAATTCAATCAAAATAATTTAATTTTGTTAAGGGGAGGGGTATTTTTGAGCCAAATATTTAACAGAGGGGTATTTAACGAAATTAAATTATTTTGATTATTTCGTTAATTTATATAAAGTTCATCATTTAATTTTTATTTCGTTAATTTCTTTAAGTGAAAATTTATATTTCATTAATTTCGTTAATTTATATTTCGTTAATTTCCTTAAAGATTAAAAAGATGTAAAGTGAAAATACCTTTTTAGAATACATGTATGTTTATTTTTCAAATCAAATTCAACCAATTTATATTATAATTCAAATACTTTTTTCATTATCTTATTTTTAAAATTTAAAAAATACTTTTATGTAAAAAATTTTAAAGTATTAGGGTTAAAAAGTTAAAGTTAGGGTTTAATTCAATCGAAATAATTTAATTTCATTAAGGGGAGGGGTATTTTTTAGCTAAATATTTAACGGGGGGGGGGGGGTATTTTTGTGCCAAAAATCTAACGAGGGGCATTTTTGAGCTATTTCAGATAGTTCGGGGATTTTTTTAGCCTTTTCCGAACAAAATATATATGAATGACTATTAAATTTGTGTACTATAATAAATCTTTTTTCTTGGTTAAAAGAGTTTAAATCATCAAACGAAATATATATGTTACTAATCATTATAATTACATTAATAGATAAATAGTTTGTCACAAATGATACTATTTGTTTGCTAAAGTGACTTTTAATTGAAAAATATATTACTCATCGATTGAGTAATAACTATATCACTATTAAAACATTGTCGAATACGAATGTTGCATTGTCAAATATACATGAATCGCTCACTAATAGGAAAATACTCAGAAAAATACTTGAACTTTAACCGAATTTTCAGTGAGCATACTGAACTTTGCACGGGTCCTATTACCCACCTAGAGTTTTTTAAGTGGAATTAATTCCTCCCCGAACTTTTTTAAAGTGGAATTAATATTTTCTCGAAACGCTATACCCAGTTTTGACAGCTGAAAGTGTAATACACGCTCTCTTTCTTCTCCATTTTATCACTTTTCATCATTTTTTCACCATTACAACCATATTAAAGATTTCATAACTCAAATTCATCCTACTAATCAAATTCAAAATGATTCCAGTGAGTCAATTCCAAATTTGAAATCCATTCTTATCACTTTTCATCATTTTTTAACTTCCATGCAATGCCAAACACCTAGAAATTTTGAATTTAAGCAAACACGTAATGAATATAAACTAAGAAAAGCAAATAAAACCAATCAGTGGTGGTCACAAAAAGCAGGGGAGACAAGGAATGTGGAACCTAGGATCTCAAACTCAATTCAAATCCACTAAATGCATCGCCTAAACCTCACTAATTATGCTTAAGGCAATGTTAGTATTAGCTTTGAAATTCAGTTACCAGTTAGAGTCTCCCAACAACTAATAAGATTCATAGTTACCCATTAATTTTCCCTACAAATTGATGACTCTATCTTAGTTAATTCCCAGGAATTCAAATAAGAGCATTAAGCTCGTCCAGTTATGGGTACAAGAATGAATGGTCTATCCCTAGCCCTGATCAATTGTAGTATATATTAAATTGGTCTCTTAATTAATCCCAAACCCTTGTTGGTTAGGCTAAACCCGGCCAAGTTTTCCTTTCTCAAATTCAAACCAAGGTAAATGCTAAATAGCAGTATCTTAAACTTGGCCAAACCTTTGGAATAAAAACAAAAGAAATAGCAATTAAAAAATCACTACATTCAATAAACAAGAGAATGATTCAAATTCCTCCTACAAATCAAATTTCAAAGGATTCAAGTGAGTCAATTCCAAATTCCAAATCAATGCTTATCACTTTCATCATTTTTTCACCATAATATACAAATGTATGTGTGTGATGAAATTGTATTCAATTTTAATTCAACAATGGACCAACCATGGTGTTTTATTGAAGACTCCATTGTTGAAGAGAATAAAGAAAGAAAGAAGAGAGAAGAGAGAAGGGAAAGCAAATGAAAAAATAAATAAAAAACATAAAATTATTAAAAGTCAGAAAATTGAGGGGTTATGTGAGAAAAAAAAGTATTATAATATTTTTTAATCACTCTCATGCGCTCAAGGGACGTGATTACATGCACTTGTCAAAGTGGGCAGATATATGCCGTTAAAATACATAAAAAAAAATATAGGGGGTAATAGGACCCCCGCAAAGTTCAGTATGCTCAACTGGAAATTCGGTCAAAGTTTAGATTTTTTCTTGAGTATTTTTCCTTCATTAATCATTCATGAAGTTGTATATCTTCAGTGAGTGTTCTACATATATCTTGGTTGGTGGTTTCTTTATTTTAGAGAAATTCATATGTTGTACAATAATAATTGTCCAAATATAAAAGAATATATTAAAGAAGGGGAATAATACATAAAAATTATATTTCATAAATTAGAAGTTTCATACAGAAGAGGTACTTATATGGGTAGAGTTAAGTTCGCCATAAAGACAAAAAGTGAAAATATTCAATTAATACAATCATTAATGGACTATAAGCTAAAAAAAATCAAAGGACTACAAGAGGGTAATTTTGGAATAAGTGAAAATTATAAGAGATACAAAAGTCATTTACTTGGTCAACTTTCAATAGATTATAAGCTAAAAAAAAGTATGTAATGGCCAACTTCTAGTTTTTGGCTTATAAAAAGCCAAAACTGACTTTTTTTAAGCAATTTTTTTAAATTGCCAAATACTCCTAAAATCTAAAAAATAGCTTTTAAGCTATTTTGACCAAATTATAATCTAATCCAAACACCCTCTCAGTATCTTTTTCTTAAAAATAATTTGGGCAACAAAGTTGAAGAAAAACTTTAATTACGTGATTACAAACCTTATTTCAACAAATACCATAAACCTATTTGTATATTACAAGAAGTAATTTAAAAACTATAGATTTACTATCCTTATTTATACTATTACCATAAATTTATTTGTGATTTTTGGCAAGTAATTTAAAAATTATTGATTTACTAGCCTTATATGAACAAATAACATAACTTCAGATTTTCCTTTAGTCTCTATATAAGAGTCCTAAATGGTGTCAACAATTTATATTACCATATCATACAATAGTTGTGAAGAAATATGAAGAGTTTCATTACACTTTTCCTTTTCTCTATGAAAATATGTTTCACTTTGTTTGTCCATTCACTAGGTATGATTTTTTTCCGTAAATGCATATGTTATGATTTTATCAACAATTATGTCTTTAAATATTTGTGTTCATCGTTGAGTTTTTAAATTATATTCATATTGATTAATATGTAGTCTTCCTATTAATTTGTGTCAGGTGATCCTAAATTTTGCCCGGGAACATTCACAGCCAAAGACACATGTACTAAGGATGAAACACTTAATTGATCATGTAATTACTATGAGATTAATTGAAATCATAATTGAACTTACTAATTCATCTTTAATTTTAGTTAAATTAATATAGTTATTTCTAATAATGATTTAATTTGAATCATTTTAAATAAAATTGGTCAATTAATCATTCTACTTAGTACAAAACACTTAATTGATCATGTAATTACTATGAAACTAATTGAAATAGTAATTGAACTTACTAATTCATCTTTAATTTTAGTTAAATCAATATGGTTATTTCTAATGATGACTTAGTTTGAATCATTTCAAATAAAATTGGTCAATTGATCACTCTACTCATGACGAACATATTTAGTTGATTGTGTAATTACCATGAGATTAATTGAAACTGTAATTGAACTTATTAATTCATATTTTATTTTAGTAATCAATCTAGTTATTACTAATAATGGCTTAATTTGAATCAATAGATGACTAACATGTTACAATAGATGAGTAATCTGTTGGAAATGACCAAACAAATAAAAACATCTCTTGAAAATGATCAAACAGATATAGACATCTGTTGCAACAGATGACTCACTTGTTGCAACAACTAATTCATCTATTGAAAATTATCAAACAGATATAGACATCTGTTGCAACAGATGACTAATTTTTTGCAACATATGACTCATCTGTTGAAAATTATTAAATAGACAAAATATGTGTTGAAAAATAATTTAAACTACTAAAGCTCAAACGTTTTTTAGGAGAACTCAAACATTTTTCCCCTTGTCTAATGTCTTATCTTTAATTTTAATTAAATCAATTTAATTATTATTAATAATTGCTTAATTTGAATCAACAAATGACTAACTTGTTATAAGCGTTTGTTGCAACAGATTACTAACTTGTTGCAACAAATAGGTCATCTGTTGGAAAATAATTAAAATACTAGCAAACTCAAATATTTTTAGGAGAACTCAAATGTTTGTCCATTGTCTTAAAGATTTGTCTTTAATTTTAGGTAAATCAATTTAGTTATTACAAGTAATTACTTAATTTGAATCAACAGATAACTAAAATGTCGCAAGAGATGATTCATCTGCTAGAAATTATCAAACAAATAGAAAATCTGTTATAACAGATGGGTCATCCATCATAAAGAAATTAAAATAAAGGGAACTTAAACTTTTTTAGGAGAACTAAAACGTTTGTCCTCTTGATCCTTTTTCATTTGATGTATGATATACTATTTTTGTCTTCTTTACTTGTTTCATGAAATTTTTTATGTGTTTCACTTATTCGTTGTGCCCCTGTTAAAATTTTTGGATTTTTTTAGGTCAAATTTTATTCGTATATCACTTGGACATTACTGCATAGGTGATTTTGTAAGTATGATTATGATTTTTGTTGAATTTTGTTTTTGGTATATCTGCTACTGCTACAATGGATAGAACCTGCATCATGAATCCAACATATGAGTCATTTATTGCAACAAGTGAGTAATATGTTGCAACAGATAACCCATATGTTGGATTCATGTTACAACACTATAATATGAATCCAATATATGAGTAATCTGTTGCAACAAATTAGTCATATATGTTGCAACAGATTACTCATCTGTTGCAACAGAATAGTTATATATGTTGCAACAGATTAGTCATATATGTTGCAATAGAGTACTCATCTATTGGATTCACGTTACATATTTTATCCATTGTTGAAAAAACATCAGTAGCAGATACACCCAGATGAGAAATTCAACTAAAAATTATAATTTTACTTACTAAAATCACCTAATAAGTAAATTCTCAAGTGATATACGAATAAAATTTAACCTACAAAAATTTTATCAAGTAGCAACAGTAGCGGTAACAACAACAATGTTCAACAACAAGAAGATGATGATGCTGAACAAGAAGATATGATAATGAATAAGAAGATGATGATAATGAAGAAGATGATGAATAAAGCAACAACAAAATGAACAACAAAAATTGCGAAGAGAGAGAAAACTCCAAGAGAAGATAAGAGAGAGAAATATGCCTTTTTTTCCTCCGTTTGTAGTTATATTAGGTTTTACATTGGATCAAAGTGTAAATTAAAAAACTTGTGGGTTATTTTCAAACTTCTCTTACTTTCTTAATACTTAATAAAGTAATTGTCACCTTCACTCAATTAAGACTTGTGTCACCCACACCTCATTTTAAAACTCTTTTATGACCTACAGTCCAAAGACCCAAGTTTCTTGCAAAAAATTTGTATTGCAATGTCTTTCATAAGGCACCTAATGAAACACTACTCCTTAGGCACACCTCTTTAAAACACTATCCGTTTCAGCAAGCCTAAAGTGAATTTACCATTTTGTATAAGAAAGATTCAAATATAGAAATCAGAAGTAAGTTTGAAAATATTTAATCAAAAAAAATAGTATAAGTGTGATAAAGTAACATAAAATGAAGAATTTTATTCAAGTATTCCAAAATAAAGAATGAAATGAAAACATGCCCTGAATCTAAACACAAATTAGTCATGGAACATCTACAACAGTCACGACCTAAAATTCAAAGGGTTGTGATGGAACCTACCCACCCTTCTGTGGTAGGTAAACCTAACTCATAAACTAAATTAATCAAAAGACAAGATTAAATACAGCAAAAAGCCCAAACTTAAGAAATCATCAACGACAATCATAATTCAACAAAACACAAACTATAAAATATGGAAGGGAACATAACATAAACCCAAATCATCCCAAGACTTAGATTCCATGAGTATATAAAAGCGACTCTAAGCCTAACTATCAAAAATAGATACAATAAAACTATCTGTGGGAAGTAAAGAGACAAAAAATAGAATGATAGATGAAACTGGGTAGACTTCAAAGGTAGAAGCTCACCACAACCTTGACAATGCTACCTCGTACAATCACTATATATACGTGTCACTCGAACCAAGATTTGCATCAAAAAGATGCAAAAAAGTATGAGTGTGTATGGTCCACTTGTACTTAGTAGGCATCATAGACCGACTAAGCTTAAAAAGAAAAATATATCGAAGTAAGAACACTAAACTAACTATGCAAGAAGAAAAGTTGGAGTAGTTCAATGCAAATAATATCATGGATATATTCAAATAAAAGACTCAATTCAACAAGAATATGTGTAACGACCCTTTTCGTCACTATGAGTAAGTTTTGCATGCCAAAATTTGGGCTAAGGTTTTTCCTAAATTGGAGGTTAAAATTTCAGATTAGGCTAGTATTGGATGAAATTTGGGAATGGTCAAGGGAAATGTGGAAATGGATTGGTTAAAAGTTATGTGATTCAAGGTAATTTTTTGTTAGTCAAGTCGATAAAAAATTTGAACGATCTTTCACAAGCGCATTCAAGTGGGTAGAACTCCCGATATCAAACTTGATGTAAAGAGACTAGTTTGGGATGTCAAAATCTGAAGGTGTGTTACGAAAAAACAAAACTGGCAACAATCTCGAGATTTAGCCTCGCCTACCCTACTATAGCCGACGGTAGGATTCTATGACTATGCTGCTACAATGGGAATTTTCTAGCTATAAGAGAGTCATCTTTGGTTAATTAATCCCACCATAGTGGACGAATTTCGCTACAGCGGGATACGACCGCTATAGTGGGATATGCACTGATTAATATAAAAAGTTAATCCAATATGCTATTTTTATTTCATTCTCATTTTGGGCATTGATTTGGTGATTTAGGACAAATTCTACGTATTTACCATTAAAAATCTTTGTAAATGTAAATTAATCACTCCCATTAACTAATTTTTTCATTATTAACTCATAAAATCACTAGTTTACGAGTATTGGGGAGGATTTAGCTTGGCCTAACTGATTTTTCTAGTGAAATAGGGTGAGTGGGGTATAAAATCTTTGATTTTTGGTTTAAAATTATGAAATTACTCTTGTATGACTATAATTATCCATTGTAACCATGAATTGGTAAGATTAAGGTGGAAAGATTATAGAAAACCCTAGAATGGGGGAATGGTCATGAATTTGACCTTGAAGTTTTGGGATTAGGTTATAATCCTTATTATTATTAGGTCATTTAATTGATTAAGTGTTGTATTGATATTTTTATACCACAATCAAGCTAAGGTTCTAAGAAAAGAAAAATCTCAAGTTCGTTAGAGCATTTTGGGCTTGGATTGAGGTAGGTGATGGTTTAATGTAGTTGAAACCCAACTTATTTATGTGTGCATGATAATTTTTTGTTTGTATACTTGTTATAATGCATGTTCAAGGAAAGTGAATGATTATTAGATATCCTAAGTGTTAATCACATGCAATGATCTTCTATTAAAAGTTTGTTGGTTTTATAAGAGTGATTACTGTTATCATTATGGTTGTGATTGTTGTGATATCTGTTGATTATTGTGGGATGTTCCGGTATTTAAAATTTTTCATGGGATTAGTTGGTATAAGTTGCCAGGCACTAGATATTTGGGATTTGGTACATAGATAAAAGCTCATTCCTTGTAGTTCATGGCTAGTAGGTGTCCATAATACATTTAGCATATGTGTACAAGGGATAGGTGAGTGTAACAGTTCCTTGAGTAAATCAGGTTTAAGTGTTGACTTATTATATTTGGTTCCTTGAGTGAACTAGGTTGAGGTGTTGACTTATTATATTTGGTTCCTTGTCATGACTTAACAAACTGGATCGTGAGGGCACCTACCATAATCCACCTAGATAGGAGAACCCTTACCACCTATTTCAAAATATATCCAAAAATTAGAAGCAAATTTGACTAAAGACTTCAAATTCTGATAAATATACAACCTTTCCCAAATTACAAAGAATAAGAAAAATCCCTTTCTTTGGGAAGAATTCTAGAAATATACAAGAGCTTCTAATATAGTAAAAGACAAAATAGAAGAAACAGTTCCCACCATAGGTGTAACATCCCGAATCTGGTATCCGGAATGCTACACGGTGTTCATGACCCCGAAGGACCATAAGATAACCCATGACTAATATCTGTACCTGTATACTGCATAAAAGACTGTATAATGAGGAAACATGAACTGAAAGGCCATAAGATTTAATACTAATACATAACTGAAGATATGGTATAACAATACCAAAACAACTGAGATAACTGTCTGAACATACTATAGTCTAAAAGCCTCTAAACTGTCTAAATAAGGAGTTGATGGGACATGTCCCCAACTAACTCCAACTACTGAAATAAACTAAAAATTGAAATAGTAATATAATCATCATGTCCTCGAAGGATGAGGACTCACAACTGACTCTGACTGCTGAACTGGGATGCTACTGATGCTCTGGAGCTCGTATTGCTAAACCTATGGTATAAGACACCATAACACAAATGCGTTAGTAGTTTGAATGTACTGGTATGGAAGTGAGATAGGCTGAATGCAAGGGGTTCATATGCATGAACAATACTGACTAACATGAACGTGAGAATACATGCATGACTATGTAACTGTAACTGAGATCATGATAGGACTGAATACCGAGTTCTGACTACTGAATATTGTAATACTGAATACTGAGAGACTGATACTATCTTACTGATATATGAATAACTGTGTCTGATAGTTCTTATAATGAAGAACTGATCTGGTTGATTGTATGTGATAGTCTTGAAGCTGAATACTGATAACATGAGTTCTGATAACTGATATAACTGATAACATAAGTGACTGTATCTGACAATCCTGAATCTGATAGAACTAGCTGAGTTCTGTACTGTATCTGCGTAACTGAATCTGAGATCAGTCCTATCTAGCAGGTGATCTCTAAATATGATGATACTGATACTGATTGACCATAGTTGATATCAGTTCTATCTAGTGGGTAATCCCAGAGTCTATTTATAATGATAAGGATTGACTGTATCTGACAGTCCTAAATCTATACTACTGAGCTGAATTGACTGTACTGACAGTCCTGATTCTGTAACTGAAATTGTGGGATGTATTTATCCAACCAAAATTAAAGACAACTATTGTGGAGTCAGTCCTAATCTAGCGGGTGACCCCTGGGATCAGTCCTATACATTTAAATGCACTAACGGGTGATCCTTGAGTATGTCATTCCTATCTAACGGGTGACATCTCATTCCTACACTGGCTACATAGTTCTGGAACTTAGGGATTGCTTCTAGGGATCTCAGTCCTATCTAGCGGGTGAGTCCCCATCCCTAGGCTCGCTCGGTGTTGAATCTTACTCCCATCTGAAAGACACTGAACTGATACTAATGGTATTGTTTAGCGGAGCTAAACTAAGTTTACTAAGTTCCGTTGACTAACAGAATGTACTGAGTTATGTGGACTGGCTGAGAGTACTGTAGTTACTGAGATTTACTGGGAATATTGAAATCACTGAGATTTCTGGGTTTTCTGAGTCACATGACTGACTGAGTTCTATGGATCATGACTTGACTGAGAGTATCGTGAAAACATGACATGGATCTAGGCACACATCTAAATTGTCGGGTACAAGTACCCCCAGGACTCGATGGAAAGAAACTGACATAACATGACTTACATGAACACATGGCCAATAACACAATTCATAATTCATATATTGAAGCACTTCATCAAACATGTGATATCCATAAACTTGTACATAAATGGGGATTTCATAATATCATGCTAGTTGGGAACTTTCCTTCATATAGGTATTTAATCAAGAACATGGTAGGTATAGAATGTATAAACAACATTATACAACAATTAAACATCATAATTCAACTCTAATTTCATCATCCTAGGGTTTAATCATATGTTCACATGAATATACATCTATACAAATCAATTCCACATAACACTGATCACCCAACATGGATTTGAATTCAATTGATCATTCTCAACATAAATAAAACAAACCCACATGAAACTCATAAAGAAATCCACAAACTTAAAGTTGGAAAAGAGATAGATTCTTGGGCTTCATGGATGAAAGGAGTCCATAAATGAACACTATGCATACCTGGATTGAGTTTCTTGAAGTTCTTGTACTTGAAGGATTTGGATCTATTAGTTCTTGAAGAAGATTTGGATTCTATTCTTGGGGATTGATCTTAGAGAGAAACCCTAATATTTGTTATTGTGAAATAATGAATAAATGCGCTTAGGTCGGGGATTACTGGGTATATATATAGGCGGGTGGTAAAATACCAAAATACCCCTGTTTAAAATGACTTAAAATAATGGAGCGGGACGTGCGATGGTGGGGTACCATGGTGTGTTGCTGGGTCGAAGGTCCGTCGGACTAAGATAGAATTGGGACCTACTGCCATTGTGCGAAGGTGGGATGCGACGGTCCGTCGCTTGTCCGATGGTCCATTGAACCTCTCTGTCGTACTCATCCAGAGGGATGACTCACTTCCTCGATGCAGCGGTCATAGTCGATGGTCTGTCGCTAGTCCAACGGTCCATCGAACTGTACCATCATATATGGGCGATTTTTCTGCCTTCTGTAAAATGGCCATAACTTTCTCGTCCGATACCGGATTTTGATGAAATTAGTATCGATGGAAATCTTATTCAATTTCCCACATGACAAAAAGTGAAAATCTTAAGAATACCACGTGTACAAAAGTGGATTCATCTTTTAAATAAATCTTCTAACATTATTGGAACAAATTTTAAGCTAGGAAAAAGTATGGGTATTACAATAGGAATGATAGGAATAGAAGACTTGGGAGATTATTATCCACATCGCCTGAGAAATATCAACAAACCCTGCACCAGACTATCCCCCAAAAAGGGTATATCAAGTGTATCAGTACAAACAACACGTACTACTAGGCATATTGGATGACCTTGGTTAAAGCACATAACATATAATATTAGAGATTCCAGATAAATCATGTACATATAATGTGATAGTTTTAACTCTTCTTACTCTATAGTTCATGACATCACTTAATATAAGTAACTTTCATTTTCCACTCAAAATACCAACCTTCAAATCTCCGGCCTAGGCAAAATATGAGTGTACACAACTTTACGGCAGAGCTGACACTACAAGGATTAACTTCCCAATATTTTCTTAACCTTATTCTAATATTCTAGTTATGCATTATCACCCTAGAAGTTCAGGATTCATTTAAGGTTATGAGAAATTAATTAGTAAAACATAAACACCCGCCGACCCAATATCAACAATGTCGACCGGTAGATCAATGATCATAAATACCTTTCAAGTAACTTAAATCCATTAAGAACACTAAGACTTTTCAGCAACTGCAAAGCTTAATCAAATACAAGTCAATTAGGAAACAACTTACGACAAGACCCTGACTATCGGTATTAACCAACTCGACAAACCATGATTCCACAATAATATACTAACCATGTCTCAAATACATAAGTAGATTACAGTTAAGAAGCATTCCATTCATAAGTAGATATATATCAAGTGGACAGATAAACCCGACCCAACTCAAGGAACCAACATATATAACAAGTAAACAGATAAACCTGATCCACTCAAGGATCCAACATGTATAACAAGTAAACTTATAAGCCCGGTCCACTCAAGGAACCAACATATATAATAAGTAAACACATAAGCCCAGTCCATATAAGGAACTAACAATGTATCAAGTAAACATATAAACCTTGTTCACTCATGGAATAGTCATATATAACAAGTAAACAGATATGTTCGATCGACTCAAGGAACCAACAAACATAACAAGTAAACAAATAAGCTCAACTCACTCAATAAACCATCACATTAACCAATACTTTGTACAAATATGCAAAAGGTTTTACAATTGCCCACTAGCCATAACCTGTAGGGTACGAGCTCTGTCCATGCATGGTACCGGCCGGTATTAGAGTTAACAAATAAATCAAATATACTATACTAGGTGGTTTATATGTCGTGAGAGTACGACACTTGAGATGCTTAAAATGGTGAATATTTGCAAGTACAGGGGTATTTCTATGTGGATATAATGGGTTTTTAGGTGTTTACAGGTCAAACAGGTCCCGAAAAGTGGAGTGCTGGATTTTAGATGATAAAAGGCATCAAACAACCATTGCCATGACCATAGGATCTGACCACGTTCATACTTAAGTATTATAGGAAGAAGCTATTAAAGTGACTCTCAGGTGTTAATCAGACAAGAACTCTTATAATTATACATTGGTCATACAATCATACCATTTTATTGTGGGAAATATATCCAGGAAACTTATATGCAAAAGCTAAGGGAAAAGAGGATCAGATGATCAGATCCCACGATCGAGCCTAGAAATGATGGTCGTACCTTGAGGTCATGGGATTGAAGCCTAGAAGTGAAGTCTACGAGAATTGAAGTAGAGTATGATTAGACGACCATATTGTGCGATAGTAGGTGGAAATCATGGAGCTGTACTAAGGTTTGTAGCATTGAATACCTAAAGATGGAAAAGTCCTTGATAAAACTACGAGCACTAAAGGACGATTATGGTATCTAACCACGATCGTACCTTCTACTTATCTGATGTAACCAACCCAATTTTTTTGTTTTTATTTAGAATAGTTTTTATTTTGTCTATAAATACTCTTATTCATTTTATTTTGTAAGTTTACATTCGATTACATTATTGTAAAGTTCTAAGACATACTTTTGGATTTGGAATTTTCACAAACATTAAGTTTAGGGTTTTAATTCAAATTGAGATTTTGGAGTTTTTCTTATTATTGTTGTATGTCATAATTGTGATTTCTTCTATGAATCCTTCTTGTGTTCTTGTAATTATAAGTAGCTAAACACCACAACTAGGATTTTGGGAACCATGATGGATTAATGAATTAGGGTTCATAATATGGAATAATCTCCAACTGGTGTTCATATATATATATTGATTATTTCCTTGGTTTTGATTGTTTTTTGACAGTGTGCTATGTTAGAATTGAACTAATTTATATTCCTGATGAAAGAATGAGTATGGACAAGAATAATAAAACAAACAACAAAGACTTAAAGCTATCAACCTCCACTTAATATCTTAAGCCAATAATACAGGATAGGTATTTTGGATCCAAGATAGGGGTTCGGAATACAGGCTCAGTAGAAGAATAAATTTACTTAAGGATACTACTTAGACAAGAGCATAAAGCTATTCTAAATATACAAAACCTGTCAATTCTATATACCAAGCACCGAGAGAAATTACAAAGTACAAAAAGCCTAAGGAGTTATGAATTTATTGGGGAACACAATCCTAGTACTTTTTCATATATATTACAAATCTAACAAATGAACAAATTGTTACTACTAAATAACTTATTTACAAATCCCCCTCTTTTATTGGAAATTGTTATTAATTGCCTTTGACGTACATACTGATTAAGATTTTGGCCTATTCCCTGTGGGATTGATTCCATCATTAGTTGGGTTCTATACTTGATCAATGACCACTTTATACTTCGTTCCAAGGTCCAATTTAGGCGACACCAAATTTTGGCACCATTGTCTAGGATTACATTTACAAAGTTGATTAGAGTGTATTTGTTGGGTTCTTGGTTGTTGTTTCTTGATTTTAATATTTTGTTGTTTTAGGGATCAATAGGTAGAGTAAAGGAAATTATCTAATTCAACTTGATACAAAGCTTGTGAGAATGTGGAGACACAATCGGAGAATGGTAAACAAAGAAGTTCATGATCAGGGGGCCCTACTCGAGGGCATTCATGATGACCCAAAACTTTTAAAATAGCCACCACAACAACATAATGTTCAAAAAATTATAGATCAAGTCACTTCTTAGTTGATGGCTAAGAAAAATGCTATGCAAAAAGCTAGCTGAAAGGCAGCAAGGAAAGAGAGGGCTAGATAAGATAATACGAATCATCTAGATGCACATAATAAGAGGGGAAAATAAAGAAGGCACAGGGGAAACAACCTTTACAATAGTATCTCCATTGGTTTGAAGATACTAAGGAAGATTAAGATTACTTAGAGCTGATTAAAACAGGTCTAGTTATTCCACTACAATTTCCTCATGGGACTCAGTTTGGCATTATGAGTGCCATGATCCATTTGCTGAATTTGAAGGGGTATTTGTTTCTATATACTTTGTAGGGATCTACACTTCATATAATATACTTTGAGTGAGTTAGGAGGAAATTAGACAGAGACTATTTCTATTTTCTCTTATGGGAGAGGCTACTCTATGGTTAGATACATTACAACGTGGATCTATTACTACTTGAAATGAGTTGAGGACTCAGTTCTTGGATTAATTCCCCAACCCCCCTAGAATTCTATAATTAAAAAACAAGATATATCATTTTAGACAGTTGTACTCAGAGGCACTATACAAGAATTGGTTGAGGTTCAAGAAGAAGTTGCAGAGTTTCAAACCACAGGATGACTGGTATAAACTTGCTAGATATCTTCTACAAAGATTTGAATCATACCACTAAGGTTATAATAGACACAATAACAGGTGGGGCATCTATTAGTATTCATTGAGAGTATCCTTTTAAGATCCTAGACCAGATCATGAAAACCAATTGAGGTTGGCATACTTGGGAGGAAGAAAAAACCATTGGCACTTATAAAATTGGAGCTTCCACAGAATAGTGAGCATTAGATGAGATAGGTGCTCAATAGGTAGCACAACTGAGCACTAATATTAGATTACTTACTAAACAATTTGCAGCAGCTATAGTAGAAAAGGTGAACACATTAGTTGCACAAGGTAAGGCACCTAGGTATGAGATTTAGATTCTGAGGAGGAGGCAAAGTATCTTCATAAAGAGGTGGGGGGTTCCAAGGAAAGGGCTTTGTCACTATCCAAGACTACCTACTAGACGTAACACAGTGCTTAGGGCCACAAGTAACCCCAAACTAACCTATGATTTGGAACAAGTTGTAATACTGAACGAAGATAACAAAATATTGTGCATAAGTCATAAAAAATATATCTAAAAGTTAAAACAATATCAAAAGTAACTAAAAACCATCACTAAAAACTGACTAACTATCTGAAAGCGTCTAAAACATGAGGAGTGATAGGACAAACCCCCTACTAACTTTGACTTACTGACATAAAGTAAGTTACAAAAAATAATAATTTATCACTAGTCCTTGATGAATGAGGACTCACTACAACTTCTATTGAATGGTACAAGAATGAACTAAAGGCGATTTGGGAACTGAGAGTCTGAACCTATGTTATAAGACAATATATCACAAAACAGAGTATGTGATTAGTACTTTAAATGTATCGGTATGTGGAATGTAAGTTAGTTGGTATATATGTAAACTGATCATGAATGCATGAACAATAAAATTGAATGCAAGACCAAGTATAACATGTACTAAAATAATCAAAATAACTAGATAACTGATATACTGAACACTTGGTCTTGCAAACTGAACTGATCATAATCTAAATATTGAACTGAGTACTGTGGGAGTTAACTACAACTGAAATACCCCAACTATAGATAATCGGCGCCCCACTTGTAACCCTAGTTGGAAGGGTGTTGATACCTTACCAAAGGTACCAAAACTAGCTGGCGTGGATCCACTAATCTGATATCCCGAAGGACCAGGTTTCTAGCCTAAACAAATGGGTGACCCCTGAGAGGGTTTCAAGCCTAAACTGACAGGTGACCCTTTATAACCTATGCTAGCAATGTAGTTTAGGAACTTAAGAACTGCTACTAATGACTCTGCCTAACTGACGGAGAAACCGCTATCCCTATGTTCACTAGATACTAAGTGTTACTCAAACTAAACGACTTTGAAGTGAGATTAAAGAATCCACTGGTAAAAGTTTAACATTATTCATAACAGATACATGAATCTAATTGATATGCTCAAAATGTTAATGCTCTGAATTTAATGATACAAGCATGATATGGATGACTTGTAACCTGAAAACTGTAGCGTGCATAAATATATAGGTATCGAGTGTTCATAACCCACCAGCATTAAATAATACATTAAAATGATAACATTATCAAAATACTATAGGAAATTTCATGATTTAAAACCCAAAATACAACATCTTATTATCATAAGGGGATTTGTGATTTCGACATGGAAACTTTAACTTTATGGAATAACATGAGTTCATAGTTGGTTTTAAATATTGCATGGATAATTCTAAAAGAATTCATGATTTTCATGGAACCCTATGGAAGATGGATGAACTTGGAAATTAAAAAGGGAGTCCTTGGGACTTAATAGGTAAAAGGGATCCATTGATGAATATCCCACATATCTGAGGTAAAAGCTTTGGTGAAGTCCTTAAAGTTGATCTTGTTCTTGAGAAACCCTAGGTTTCTCTTGAGGAAGAAGGGAATCACTTCTTTTTGGTTACTCTAAGTTGAATTATGATTAATGAATAAATTGGGGATTTTAGGTCTTTTATACCCTCCTCCCCTTTGGTAAGCCTAAACAATATGGGTTAGGCTTTTAAAGGTATGGGAAAAGACTTAAAAGCCTTTGAAAAATTGTGCAGGAATATGGTTTCCTAGTCATTACGACTCAACCTACGACTCATGACGTCTGGTTATGAGTCGTAGTCTAAATCGTAACCTGGGGTCCTGGGACCTTGGGTCCTACTACTCTGACTATGACTTCCCCCTAATGACTCGTTATGACTAACTATGAGTCTTTAGGTAAAGTCATAGTCTGAGGCTTGGCTTTTGGTCATACACTGCTATGACTACGACTACCCTCCTAACGACTCGTTAAGTCTGACTATGAGTTGTTAGGTAGATTTGTTGTCTGAAGCTTGAGTCTTGAGTCATTCACTAGTCAAGCTACAAGTCTACATTACTACTCGTACGGTTTGACTATGAGTCCTATACTGGAATCATAACCAAAGGATTGGGTTCTTAGTGGGACATTGTTGTGACTACGAGTCCCTCCTTACGACTTGCAGTCATTGATTGCAGGCCACAAAGTTGAGTCGTATTTACTGGGCTTTTAAATTGAGGCCTTCACTAGAGTGACTATGACTCACTTGTGATGACTCATCACGTATGGTAGTGACTCATTATCGGAGTCCTTATCACGACATTGTGTCAGGCCCTTAGGGGAAATTCTCTGCATATTTTTGTCATGACATCGGATTAAGGCAATACTTGAAGCATTGGAAAGCTAACTTAGTGGCCTATCTCATAAGGGGTCTAGAACTTGAAAATTTGGGGTGTTACAATATCTCCCCTTGGGATTATTAGTCCTCAAATGAAAAAGTCTGAGCTAAATAAATAGGGATATGAGATCATGCACTGAACACCTATAAGCTGAATCATGATAAAATATCTAGATCTAAAACATGATGCTTGAAATGAATTGAACTCATGAATGCATGTTATGACATGAGGATGGCAAAATAGCTGAGATAGAAAATGAGAGAATTGATTAATTAATTAAGGGAACCATTACCTCAAGATGAATCTGGGTCTAAAGAGAAAAGTAGGGATACTTGGATCACATATCTGCTTCTGCTTCCCAATAGCTCCCTCAACTAACTGATTCCTCCACAAAACTTTCACTGAAGCAACTTTTTATTTCTCAACCTACGAATCTGACGGTCGAGAATCTCAATTGGGACCTCTTCATAGGAGAGGCTATCTTCCAAACCTACACTTTATTAAGAAATGAGTAAAGCTGGATCGCCAATGCATTTCTTTAGCAAAGTGACATAGAACACTAGATGCACTGATGCTAACTCAGCAGGAAAATCTAACTCATAGAAGACCTTCCTAAAATAGCTTAAAATCCTATATGGACTGACATAGCGGGGACTAGACTTCCCTTTTTTTACAAAATCTCCTCACCCCTTGCATGGGAGAAATTTTCAAATACACTAAGTCACTAATTTCAAACTCAAGCTATCTTCTCCTCACATCTGCATAGGAATTCGGATGACTTTAGGAAATTTTTAGCCTGTCTCAAATCAACTGAACCTTTTTCATTGCCTCATACACTAAATTTGTCCCTATCAAAGAAGCCTTACCTACCTCAAACCAACCAATAGGACACCTACACCCCCTACCATAAAGATCCTTAAATGGAGCCATCCAAATATTGGAGTGATAGCTATTATTGTAGGAGAACTCAATCAAAGGTAAGTGATCATCCTAACTACCCTTGAAGTCGATAACGCATTCCCTAAATATGTCTTCTAAGGTCTGAATAGTCCTCTTCTCCTGACCATCTATTTCGGGGTGGAAATCAGTACTGAGATAAACTTGGGTACCAAGACCCTACTAAAAATCCTTCCAAAAATGTGACGTAAATTAGGTACCTCTATTTGAAATAATGATGAATGGGACACCATGCAATTTTACCAACTTTCTAAGATAGAGTCTAGCATAATCCACGGCTGAATAGGAA
The DNA here is from genome assembly GCA_030864215.1 of Capsicum pubescens. Taxonomy (NCBI): domain Eukaryota; kingdom Viridiplantae; phylum Streptophyta; class Magnoliopsida; order Solanales; family Solanaceae; genus Capsicum; species Capsicum pubescens. The sequence goes on along the minus strand of CM061543.1, from coordinate 279,869,770 downwards.
GAATGGACAGGCAAAAAATTGGCTGACTTGGTCATTTTATCCACAATGACCCTAATAGAATAATGTTGACAATGCGTATAAGGTAACCCTATAACAAAATCCATATTCACCACTTCCTACTTCTAAATAGGGATATTGAACTCCTGAAGTGTACCACTAGGCCTTTGATGCTCAACCTTAACCTGCTGACAATTACGACACTTAGACATGAATTTTGAAATATCCTTCTTCATACCCTTCCACCAATAGTCTTCATTTAAATTGCGATACATCATAGTGGATCCTACATGAATAGAATATCATGAACCATACGCCTCTGCTAACATTCATTGCCTTAAATCATCCGTATTTGGAACATATAACCTACCCTAAAAATGAGTACGCTATCTCCCCTTTGGGAGAAAACCTCAACCTTCTAATCCTGAACTGCCTCTTTTAACTAAACCAAATTAGGATCTCTATCTTTCTTTTCCTTTACCTAGAGAACTAAGAAAGACTCGAACCATTCTGTACCCAAACACTACCTTCAACCGAATCAACCGATCAAACTCCTAATCTATCAAGCTAATGACCCTTACAGACTAAGTCCTTCTTATCATCCTCTATATGGGCAACATTTCCCATAGAAAACCTATTAAGGTCATCAACCATAACATTATCCATACTCGGATGATACAACACACTCATATCATAGTCTTTTAACAACTCTAGCCACTTTCTCTAAAGAAGATTCAAGTCTTTCTAGGTGAACACATAATGTAAACTCTTGTGATCGGTAAACACATCAATATGAACTCCATAAAGGTAATGCCTCCAAATCTTTAAGGCAAAAACAACTACTGCCAACTCAAAATCATGAGTCTGGTAGTTCTTCTCATGAGGTTTGAGGTGTCTATAGGCATAGGCTATAACCTTCACCCTCTGCATCAACACATACCCAAGACCAACTATGGAAGCATCACAATACTCTACAAAACCATCTTAACCTTCGGGTAGTGTCAAAAAAAGAGCGGAAGTGAGTTGAGTCTTCAACTCTTGAAAACTCTTCTCGCATGAATCAGATCACTGAAATTTAACTTTCTTCTAAGTTAGTCTAGACATGGGAGAACCAATATAATAAAATCCCTCAACAAAATTTTTGTAGTAACCAGCTAAACCTAATAAGCTCCTAATATCTGATGGAGAGATAGGTCTAGGATAGTTCCTTACTGCTTTGGTATTTTGAGGATCAACTTGAATGCCATCATAAAAAATAATATGACCAAGGAAAGCTACTAATTTAAACTATAATTCATACTTGATGAACTTAGCGAATAACTAGTTATCCCTAAGGTTCTGCAAAACAATCCTCAAAAGGTCTACATGTTCACTTTCACTATGAGAATAGACGAGGATGTCATCTATAAAGACTATGATGAAAATGCTGAGGTACTGATTGAACACTCTGTTCATCAAGTCCATAAAAGTTGCAGGAGCATTCGTTAGTCCAAAAGGCATAACTACAAATTCAAAGTACACATATAGAGTTCTGAAGGCTGTCTTCAAAATGTTATATTCTCTGACTTTGAGTTAATCATAGACAAATATAAGGTCTATCTTAGAGAAATAATTTTCACCATGAAGTTGGTTGAACAAGTCATCAATCCTAGGGAAAGAATATTATTCTTGATTGTGACTTTGTTTAACTAACAATAGTTGATGCACATCCTGAGAGAACCATCTTTCTTACACACGAAGAGAATCGGGCACCCCACGGAGAAACACTAGGCTTGATGAAGCCCTTATCTAGGATATCTCTTAACTAATATTTTAATTTCTTAAGCTCAGATGGAGCCATTGTATAAGGTGGAATTGAAATAGGTTGGGTATCTGGAAAGAGATCTATTCTGAAGACGATTTCATCGGGAGGAACTTTTGGAAAATCTTTGGCAAATACTTTTGGAAGCTTATTAACTATTGGAACTGATTCAAGACTTGGAAGTTTGATTTTGAGTCCTTAACTCAGACAAGATGGTATATGTAACCCTTGGATATCATATTCTTTGCCTTGAGGTAAGAGGCAATTCGACATATAGGCACTGTGGTACTACCCCTCCATTCTATGACTGGCTTGTTATGAAATTGAAATTGGACTATTATTTTTCTGCAGTCAACTGATGCATAACAAGAGTGGAGCCAATCTATGCCAAGAATGACATCAAAATTGATCATTTATAACTCTATAAGATCAACTGATGTGACTTTTTAGGACACTATAACTGGGCAATTTTTGTACACCCATTTAGTTATGATGTAGCTACCTATGTGAATGGACACTGAGAAGGATTCTGCAAGAATTTTTGGGTTGTCACCAAAGTCTACGGCAATATTTGTAGCTCCGGGGTATAATAATGCATACACATGAAGGTGAAAAAATTGTAACGTACTAGTAACCATATAAGGGGAACCTTCCTGATCCTATAAAGTCTGAATAACCATCTAACTGACCATCTGAACAACCTCTAACTAACTGATTGTAGATTTGATGGGACAAACCCCAACCAACTCTAACTAACTGAAACAGAGGACTACTGAAATAACTGAATAAAAGATAAACTTGTCATCAAAAGATTAGGACTCACCACTGCTGTTGTTGCTGTAATGCTGAACTATTTAAGCACGATCAGGAAAGTAAGCGTCCGAACCTATGATATAAGACATCATAGCGCGAAGAAAAGTATGCGATTAGTACTTTAAATATACTTGCATATGAGATAAGGTTAGGCTGAAATCCATGGGTTAACTGAGCATGAAAATAATGAATGATAAGATAACTGAACATGAATGCATGAAAACTAAATTACTGAGAATGCAAGACCAAGCATATACTATTTCTGAAATAATCTATAAAGTGAAATACTGAAATCAGATAACAGAATAACTGATAATCTGTATACTTTGGTCAAGCAACCTGAACTAAATTTTGTACTGATTACTGAACTGAGACTGTGAGAGGTATCATCTAACCGACATGCCCCAATCTAAGCTAATCAGGGTCCAATATGTACCCAAGTTTGAAGGGTGTCAGTACCGTGCCATGGGTACTAGCACATGGCTATATGGATCTACTCAACTGGTGTCCCAAAGTACTAGGGAGTCAGTCATAAATTGTGGGTGACCCCTAAGAGAATGTCAGTCCTAAACTGGCAGGTGACATCTCAGAGAATATCAGTCGTAAACTGGCAGGTGACATCTTATAATCCTATGCTGGCTACGTAGTTCTAAAACTTATGGACCACTTATAAGGACCCAGTTCTACGGGTGAGCCCCCATCCCTAGGTTGGCTCGGTGCTAAATCCTACTCCCAATTGAATTGACACTGATTACTGGACTGAACTAAGCTTAACTAAACAAACAAATAATCATAATAACTGACTGAATAGTAATGCTCATGGTATATTTAAATCATTATGAAGATACTAAAATTATGTAAATAGCTAAGTATCGGGTGTTCATAACTGAATGAAAGATAAACTTATCCTTGAAAAATGATGACTCACCACTGCTGATGTTGCTACAATGTTGAACTATCTAAGAACGGTCAGGAAACTGAGCGTTTGAACCTATGATATAAGACATCATAGCATGGAGAAAAGTATGCGGTCAGTTCTTTGAATGTACAGATATATGAGATGAGGTTAGGCTGAAATGCATGGGTTAACTGAGTATGAAAATAATGATTGTCTGAATAGCATGAAATAACTAAACATGAATGCATGAAAACTAGAATACTAAGAATTACAGACCAAGAATATAATATTTCTAAAATCATCTATAAACTGAAATACTGAAATCTGATAACAAAATAACTGATAATCTATATGCTTTGGTCAAGTAACTTAAACTGAATTCAGTACTATATACTGAACTGAGACTATAGGAGGTATCATCTAACCGACATGCCCCAATCTAAGCTAATCAGGGTCCAACCTGCACCCCAGTTGGAAGGGTGTCGGTACCATGCAACGGGTACTAATACATGGCTATGTGGATCTCACTCAACTGGTGTCCCGAAGGACTAGAAAGTCAGTCCAAAACTGGAGGGTGACCCCTAAGGTATGTTTGGTTAGGAAATGGTTATGTTAGGATAATTAATCCTAGAATTAGTTATCTCAAGATTAGTTATCCCACCACTATAGTGTAAATGGTGGGATAATTTATTCCGACCTTAACAACCAAATGGTGCACTAAAATTTTTATCCCGGGACTATTTGATTTAGTACATTACACCAAATGACCCCTAAGAGAATGTCAGTCTCAAACTGGCGGGTGACATCTCAGAGAATATCAGTCCTAAATTGGAGGGTGACATCTCATAATCCTACGCTGGACATATAGTTCTGGAACTTAAGGACTGATTCTAAGGACCCATTCCTAGCGGACGGGTAAGCCCCCATCCTTAAGTTTGCTCAGTTCTAAATCCTACTCCCAACTAAACTGACATTGATTACTGGACTAAACTAAGCTTAATTGAACAAACAACTGATCATAATAACTAACTAAATAGTAATGCTTATGGTATATCTGAAATCATTCCGAAGATACTGAAATTATGTATACAGCTAAGTATTGGGTGTTCATAACCCGCCAGCACTAAAAGGAAATAACGATAAGAACTTATACAAGCTTTGAAAATCATAATAGGGAATTATTATTCAAAATCCCTCACTTTGGCATTTCATCAAACACATGGAGTTTAAGAATTTAACATAGGGATTTTTATAAACATGATGAGGTAGTGTGATCACATGACAAAATCATAAGTAAAGGATTTAACATGAAAATTTTACCATTTAAACGTGTAAAGGCTCATTCTATCAAAATACTTGTAAACTCAATGCATAAATTGAAATTAATAAGAGCTTCATGGAGATAATTCATCATAACATGTAAAATTCATCATTTAGAACATAAAAATGGATTCTTGGACTCCATGGGTGAAAAGGGCCCATGGATGAACACTACACATACCTTAAACCCTTAATCTTGAAAGAAGAATACCAATCTTGAAGCTTTCTTAAAGGTTCTTGGATTTTGGATGCTTGAATTCTTGGTTTCCTTAGAGAGGAAGGAATGGAAATTGATGTTCTTGGGAGATAGTTATGGTTTCTTTGTGAGGAGATTGGAGAATATGGGTAAATAATTCCCAACTGAAGCTTTAAGTTGTGGATTTATGAATTGATTTGATGGGAAAAGACATAACTGCCCCTCAAAAGATTAAATTCTTAACTTGAACATGGTTTAATGGGTCACTACAATGAGATGAGGAGTCCATCGCTATATGGACCATAATGCGAAGCTATCACAATGATCTGGTAGAATCAAAATCCAAACACGATCCAATCCTCGTTCAAAAAATCCAAACCTTCCCCGAGACATTCTCCCTACACCCATGAACATGAATTAACTCAAAAACCCATGTGTCAGGTTGGGAAGACTCATTTAAATTCCTCAAAGTTAAGAGGCCAAAAATAAGACTAAGTCCCCAACACTTAGAGAAATTTTCAGGCTTTAAGCCTCTTATACATGCAACTAGGAGTTGAACTGAGCTAAGAAAAGTATGGATATTACATTAATTGATCTTGCGCTCTATCTCACGACATAAATACTAAAGAAGGGAGACTTTCCTAAAATGTCTCATCCATAAGTGTGGCTTGATTCACACCCATGAACAATACTCTACTTAACGTGACTTTCAGACACCCTAGGACACCTTAAACCTTGTGCTCTGATACTAAGTTTGTCATGACCTGGAACTACCCCCTAGTTATAACACAGTGTTAGTACCACAAGTAACCCTAAGCTAACTCATAATCTAGCACTGGCTGAGCATTAAAGAAAGGTAAAAAACTACAATGCGGAAGTCATAGAAAAATATATCTAAAAGTCAAAACAATATCAAATGTAACTGAAAAACATCACTGAAAACATGACTAACTGTTTGACTATCTGAAAACCTCTAAAACAAAAGAAGTGATGGGACAAACCCCCAACTAACTACGAATAACTGACATAAAGTAAGGTACTAAAAATAACAATTGATAACTAGTCCTAGATTAATAAGACTTACCACAACTACTGCTGAATGGCACAAGAACTAACTAAGTATGATCTGGGAACTGAGCGTCTGAACCTATGTTATGAGACAACATAGCACAAAATAGAGTGTGTGATTAGTACTTTGAATATAATGGTATGTGAAATATAAGTTAACTGATATACATGTAAACTGAGCATGAATGCATAAACATTAAAATCGAATGCTAGACCAAGTATAACATGTACTGAAATAATTTGAATAACTAGATCACTGATATACTGAACACTTGGTCATGCAAACCCGAACTGATCATAATTTGAATGTTTAACTGAGTACTGTAGAAGATAATTACAAATGAAAGACCCCAACCTGTAACACTAGTTAGAAGGGTGTTGATACCTTTCCAAGGGTACCAACACTGGCTAGCATGGATCTACTAATCTGATGTCACGAAGGACCAAGGTACCAAGCCTAAACTGACAGGTGACCCCTGAGAGGGTGTTAATCCTAAACTAATGGGTGACCCCTCATAACCTACGCTAACAACATAGTTCTGGAACTTAGCGACTTCTACTAACGACTCTGCCTAACTAAGGGGGGAGCCACCATCCCTATGTTCACTCAGTGCTAAGTGTTACTCCAAACCGAATGACTTAGAAGTATAATTAAATTATGTACTGATAAAAGTTTAACATGATTCAAATTGGATACGTGCTCTGATACGCTCGATTTGTTAATGCCTTGAATTTTACAATACAAGCATGATTTGGATGACTTGTAACCTGAAAACTGTAGCATGCATAAATATTTAGGTATCAGGTGTTCATAACCTACTAGAATTGAATGATACATTAAATATGATAACATCATCAAAATATTATAGGAAATTTCCTGATTTGAAACCCCAAAATACAACATCTTATTACAATAAGGGGATTTATGATTTCAACGTGGGAAACTTTAGCTTTATGGAATAACATGAGTTCATAGATGGTTTAAAACATTTCATGGATAATTCTAAAATAATTCATGATTTTCATGGAACCCTAAGCAAGATGGGTGAACTTGGAAATTAAAAAGAGAGTCCTTGGGACTCAATGAGTGAAAGGGGCCCATTGATGAATATACTACATACCTAAGGTAGAAGCTTTTGTGAAGTCCTTGAAGTTGATCATGTTCTTGAGAAACCCTAGTTTGCTCTTGAGGAAGAAAATAATCACTTTTTTTTGGCTTCTCTGAGTTAAATTATGATTAATGATAGAATTTGTGATATTAGGTCTTTTATTAATCAATGTGGGTTAGGATTTTAAAGGAGTGGGAAAAGACTTAAAATCCCTTGAAAAATCATGCAGGAATCTGTGTTCCCAATATTTATGACTCACCCTACGACTCGTGACATCTGGTTATGAGTTGTAGTCTAAGTCATACCCTGGGGTCCTGGTACCTTAGTTCCTTACTACTCTAACTACGACTTACCCCTAACTACTCATTATGACTGACTACGAGTCATTAGGTGGAGTCATAGTACAAGGCTTGGATTTTGGTTGTACACTGTTATGACTACGACTGCACTCCTAACTACTCGTTAAGTATGACTTTAAGTCATTAAGTAAAGTCATAGTCTGAATCTCGAGTCTTGAGTCATTCATAGGTTAGGTTATGAGTCTATATTACTACTCGTAAGGTCTGACTATGAGTCTTATGCTGGACTCATAACCAAAGTACTGGGTTCTTGGTGGGATACTATTGTGACTATGAGTCCCTTCTTATAACTCGTAGTCACTGATTATGAGCTGTAAAGTCGAGTCATAGTTACTGGGCTCATAACTTGAGGACTTCACTGGAGTGATTACGACTCACTCGTGATAACTCGTCATGCGTGGTGATGACTCATTACCTGAGTCTTGTCACAGCAGTGTGTCAGGCCCTTAGAGGAAATTTTCCTCAACTTTTTGCCATGACATCGGATTAAGATGAGACTTTAAGCGTTGACAAGATAACTTAGTGGACTATCTCATGAGGGGTCTAGAGCTTGAAAATTTAAGGTATTTCAGGTTTAATCAATACAACTGGAACTCGAGGAAAGGGAATTAAGGTTAGAACTTCTACAAAGATAACAACTAGAATAAGTTTGGGTATAGAGATAGGAGTAGGGATCGTGAGGGTTGTTGGAGAATAAAATATTACTACAAATAAAGGAGTGGCCTTTATATTCCACTTAGGAACTGTGATGCATTTTCAAGCAATTCGAGGATGGAGGATATGTTGGGAAAGATTGTAAAAAGGGTACAGAAAATAGAAGACTTCCTTAAAGAGATTAAAGAAGAAGATATCCTTAGGAAAAGTAGGGAGTATATTTTGAGTATAAATCAAAAAGTTGAATCACATGCTACCACCATCAAGCAGCTTGACCAACTGAATATGTATAAGATGACTGAATCACAAAGAAGATTTTTGCAGCATTGAATCTGCGTCAACAAAGTACACTCCCAAGCAACACCATAAAAAACCTAACTAATGATGGAAATTTCTTGAAGATTAATACCTGAAGAGATATCTATGCCCGTGATTGTAAATGATATGGTAGATCTGGTGATTGTCATTAATGATAAGGTGGTTGCACCTGAAGAAGTGACAGTTAATAAGAATGCACCTGAAAAGCTTTGAGTTGGTGATCATGAGGCCAAGGCAATAAAGGGAGAGGACAAGAAAGTCCCGTAAGTATTGAATTTCATTCCATGACCTCCACCTTCTTTTCTATAAAGATTGAAAAAAAGGCTGAAGAGGGAAAATATTGAAAGTTTATTTCTATGCTGAAGGAGTTGATGGTGAATATCCCTCTAATTGAGGCACTTGAAAAAATGCCAAGTTACGTGAAGTTTATAAAGGATTTGGTAACTAAAAAGTGGACAGTGAGTTTTAATCCTGCGAACAAGGTGCACAATTGTAGTGCAATAGTTTATATATCTCTTGTTGATTAAAAATATTACCCAAGAGCATTCACGATTTTATACATTATTGGGTGTTTCAACTTTGCAAAGACTATGTAATTTGGTTGCTAGCACTAACTTGATGCCACTAGCAGTTTAAAAATAACTGGGGTTAGGGTCACCCAAACTAATTTCAATGAGACTTCTTATGGCGGACCATACTGTGAAGAAGCCAGTGGGAATCTTGTATGATGTTTTAGTAAGGGTCGTATCCTTTATATTTCCAATTGATTTTGTCATCCTTGATATGAGGTTGACTTTGACGTTCCCATTATCTTGGGAAGGCGTTTACTTATAACTAGACAAGCATTGGTTGATATGAAACTGGGTAGATAATGTTTTGGTTAAATAATGAACAAGTTGCCTTTAATCTATACTAGTCCATGAAGCATCCAAAAGACATGCATTTAATTTTTGAGATAAATACAGTCGGTGAGGATGATTAGCTAGCTCATACTTAGAAAAGGCTTGGTGTTGAGTCATTTGTAGTAGTTATTATAAATTTTGAGGGTTATGGCATTGATGACTGTTGAGATGGTGAGCACACTTGAATATAGGGGTTCATATAATTATGCACCAAGAACTTAAATATCGATTTGAAAAATAGAGAGACCCTAGCGGCTCAGCTTCTATTGAGGAGACCCTAATTTTAGAACACAAAGATCTTCCATTCCATATTTTCTACACATTCTTGGGAGCCAACAACACTTTTTTGATTAATATTAAAGCCTCTTTGGTTGATTGGCAAGTTGAGGGTCTATTTTCTATGTTGCAGAGGTTCAAAAGGGACATTAGGTGGTCCACTGCTGATATCATTAGAATTTTTCCAGGAATTTGCACATGCAAAAGCCAACTTAAACTGAATTATGTGCCTAGTATTTGAGCATCAATAGAGGTTTAGTCCACCTATGCAATAGATGGTGAATAAAGAAATTATTAATTGGCTAGATGCGGGTGTGGTTTATCTAATATCTAATAGCAAGTAGGTATGCTAGGTCCAATATAAGCTGAAGAAAGGTAGAATCAATATGGTTCCAAATGAGAAGAATGAGCTTATTAATAGTGATGTTATTCATGGGTTGTCATATGTGCTGACTTATTGGCAGAGGTTGGCATTTTTTTCTTGATGGATAGTTAGGTTATAATCAGATTACTATTTCCCCTAAGGATCAAGATAAGACCATTTTCACTTATCCATATGGGATATTCACGTTTAAGAGGATGTCTTTTGGTTTTTTTAATGTACCCGCAACCTATAAATATTACATGATGGCTATATTTTCTAAAGTGGTTGAGGGCACTATTAAGGTATATATGGATGACATCTGGATTATGGATGACTCATTTGATGATTATTTGGCACATCTCACCAATGTTCTGAGGAGAGGTAGGGAATGCAACTTGATTTTAAATTAGGGTATGTGTCACTTCATGGTTAAAGAATGAACTGCCACAATGCAAACCAGGTCCTGGCCGTGACGGGTATCTCAAGCACGTTATAGACCGGAGAGCACTCCCTTAGCCTAATCCAATAGAACATAATATAAGCATAGCAGAAGAATTTCAAACATATCATAATATAGATAAGTACGACTCAAAAGAGCTCTAAGAATTCAACAACCAATCCAAATTCCATAGTAATGTCCAATAAACCTCTAATAAAACCAAAGATAGTTTGGTCAGGACATTCCCTAAACCATAGCCAAAAATAAACCAAAAAGAAAGAGTCAAAACATAAGAAAACCCAAAGCATGAAATCGGGTCTTTCAAAGGATGGAAGCTCACCACTTCAGTATGACTCATAAGTTGTCCCACAATCACCTAGCCACTGTGCAAAGGAGTAGAAGTATGGCCAGTTCCTGCATCACGTGGGGCTACAACATCTGAAGAAGGTTAGTGGTTGGAGCGCTAGTATGTAACTCGGGGATAAAGGATAAAATAATGACATGATCCATAATACAAAAAGCATTAAAACCAATGCACAACATCATATTGATGATAGGCGAATTTACACGCCTATAGTGCTATATTTTGCCTATATTTCAGCTAAGTATTGAGGACAAATTATATATTTCATGCACTTTTAGTCCTTTTTCCTGTAAGTGAGCTAACGAACATGATTAGCAAGTTTTCAGGTATAAATGATGCATAATTCAGCATTTTATGGATAACTTGACGCCAAAGAAAGCTTCACGAAAGGAGGAAAGCAAAACTTGGACGCCAAGGACCAAAGGTGGCGCATGGAAAATCTGTCCAGGGCAAAAACAGCAATTCTAAAGACTTTGGGGACTAGCAGTAACTTATTAGGAGTAGGATAATGATGCAGTAACCCAGTAGGATTGGGTTAAGTAATGCAGTAGCTTAGTAGGAATAGGATAGGAGTATTATAAATACCCTATTCTGCTAGAGATTTGGAGAATACGCCCATTACTTTTAACTCTGAAAACAATTCTTCTACTTTTAATTCTACTTTTTATTCATCTATTCAATTCTTAATTTCCACAACAAGAGAAACATTACTCTGCAAGGGAGTTCACGCCTAAAACGCCACACCACACCTTACTACACGAGATTTTTATTGTGGTATATTAATAATGTCTATTATGATTTCCTTCGCACTCATGGGTAACTAAACTTCTCTGTTGGGGTTATGGAAGCCATATGAGATACTATCTATTGCTATGAGTTTGTGAATTCGCGACACGTATGCTGCTTATATCATTATTCTCTTCATCTTAATCTAAATTCTTTGTGGTTGCAAACGCATAGAATACGCCAGTATAGCATTAACTTGTTCGAAAGAAAAGTTATATGTCTGGAAAAGAGATAATGTCAAGGTAATAGGGAACCAACCCCTGTTAAAAAGTTAGTGCCGTAACTGGATTAACCTCTTGGAGAATTCGTACTGTTAGATACGCTTTAAGCTCGAAAGAGTTAAAGTGAAATAGTCCTGGTTAAGGTCGAAAGACGCCTGGATTTACCATCGAATACAATTCTCTATAAGCACATGCATGTCTGAATTCCGCACAACTCATAGCCAATAGAGACGTACAACTCATAAGGTGGACATAACCCCAACTTCTCAATTCTCATTGATCAAAAACCAACCAAGCAAACCGTTTTTACTCCTTTATTTGCTGTTTTTATTACTTTGTTTACATTACTTGCACGTTAAAATCCCCCCTTTTTACGAGACTTGCTCCAAAAGTCTAGTAATCTTTGCTTACTCATTGACCGGCTATTCCCTGTGGGATCGATACCCAACCCAGTTGGGTTATATATTTGACAACGACCGCTTTACACTCTTATGAGAGCTGTAGATTGAGCGTTATCAAAATTTGGCGCCGCTGCCGGGGAATACAAGTGTCAATTAAGTTCGTAATAATTACTAGACCCTTTGGTCAAAGATTCTCATACTTTTACTTTTAGTTTTTGTTTTTTTTTACTGCAGGTTTTTATTCAGTGCATTCCCCATACCCGAAGTTCTGGTCAACCGTTATTACCTATCAATCCTGAACCACAACGTATTGGCAGAATGGAGGCACAACACGAAATTAAAAGGATGGCTGCTCAACAGGAACAGGCGAGACTAGCTGCGCTAGCAGCCGCTCAAGGGCATCAACAAAATATTGATAACCCTGGGCGAGCAACAAATCCTGACGATGAGGATCTAGGTGATGACGAGCTACTAAACCCTAGGCATGCCGCTGAGATAGCAACACCTGCCAACAGAAGAGATCGTCAAGATAGGTTTAGGCCTGAATACCGAGCTATGCAACCAGCTTTTGACGATGATGATGATGATCTTGATGGAGCCGGAGCCACAGGAGCCATTATTCCTCCACCATTGGCACCTGGAGCCAAGTTCAACATCACAAGCACCATGATTCAGTTATTGTAACTCAAGGGATTATTTGGTGGACTAGCAGGCGATGATCCGAATATGCATCTCATCAACTTTATTTCTACATGCAAGTCGTTTGACAATCCTGGCGTTGGTCAGAATGCAATTCGATTACGTCTATTTCCATTGTCTCTGTCTGGGGAGGCAACTCTATGGTTGAATGGGCTGACTCCTGATTCTATTACAAATTGGAGGCAATTGAGAGACGTTTTCCTAGAAAGATTCTTTCCGCCATCCAAAAGAGCACAAATGAGAGATGAAATCAGCAACTTTCGTCAGCTTCCAACTGAAGCCCTTCATGAAACATGGGAGAGTTTCAAGACGAAGCTAATGAGGTGCCCAAACCATCACATGACTAATGTTCACCTAATGGAGATACTTTACAGAGCCTTGAATTCAATAACTAAACCAGTTGTGGATAATGTGGCTGGAGGATCATTCATGGATCTCACCTTTGGTCAGGCAAGCAATATGCTAGACCGGATGACGAAGCAAAGTAGATCTTGGCATACCAGGGATTATGAGGTAGCAAGCCCCACTTTATCTATAGGCATGACTGCAGACCAAAGGAGAAGAGAAGAAGAACGTGATCAAGATATGGCGTACATGAAGACACAAGTGGATCTTCTTACAAAGCATCTGTTATCAGGGAAAACCGAAAAAGTCAAAGCCATTGCATCAAAAGGAAGAGACGAATCTAATTCGGATGAAGAAGCCAACTACTTGAACAATCAGGGGGGTTTCCGAGGTAATACCCAAGGAAACCAAGGTCGGAACTATTATGATAAATCTGGAAACAAGGACCAAGGTAGTTGGAAGAACAAGAATGACAAAAGTGGTTTGTATGTTCCCCCTGGAAGACATGACGCCACCACATCTAGTTCTGGAAATATGGAAGAGATGATGGCTAAACTGTTGAAAGGAGTGGAAGCAACCAGCGCGGGAGTAACAGAGGTAATAAATGATTTGTCCTCAATGAAGCAATTGGTTGATTCACATTCCACTTCGATCAAGAAAATAGAGCAGCAATTGAGCCAACTTTCAGCAACACTCAATCAAAGAAAGACTGGCACCTTACCTAGCGACACTGTGCAAAACCCAAGGAATGATGGGTCATGCATGGCCATTACTACCCGAAGTGGTAAGGTGCTGGAAACTTCATCAAAAGGCAAGCAAAAGGTTGACGAAGTAGTAGACATTGATGACAAGGCAAAAGGAGAAGCTGCCGTAGAATCCACCCACGACGTCCATGACGGTACACCGAGTATGTTACAGCCTGAAAAGGCTGAAAACAAAGGCAAAAGGAGAAGAAAGCCGTGGAGAAAACAATTCCATATCCACCACCACCTTTTCCTCAAAGATTGAAGAAGGTGGCGGACGATACAAAGTTCAGCAAATTCATGACTATGTTAAAGCAGCTGACCATTAATGTTCCATTGGTGGAGGCACTTGAACAAATGCCTGGGTATGCGAAATTTATGAAGGATATTTTGACAAAGAAGCGGGCAGCAAGCTATGAGTTGAAAGATAATGTTCATCACTGCAGCGCAATCGCTACCCGATCACTAGTTCAGAAGAAGGCTGACCCCTGTGCTTTCACTATTCCTTGCACCGTTGGATCTTTGAATTTTGCCAAGGCATTATGCGATTTAGGAGCCAGCATCAATTTGATGCCACTATCCATTTACAAAAAGTTGGGGTTGGGTGATCCTACTCCAACCAATATGAGGCTCGTAATGGCGGATAGGTCGGTAAAACGACTTGTTGGTATTCTATGTGATGTATTGGTGAAGGTTTCTTCATTCATATTTCCATCGGACTTCGTTATTTTGGATTGTGAGGCAGACTCAGAAGTTCCCATAATCTTGGGGCGCCCTTTCCTTGCTACGGGAAGTGTGCTTATTGATTTGAGAGCTAATGAGCTTTCATTCCGAATAAATGACGAAGTAGTTCGCTTTGACGTGTGCAAATCAATGAAGCAACCCAAAGATCTGAAAGTATTCTCGGTAGCGGATGTTTATGTTGATGATGAGAAAGAATTACTTGAAGAAGAGCAAACTATTGATGACCCATTGGCGGTTGTGCTCATGAATGGAGAGAGTAAGGATGCTGAAAACTATGAAGAAACTATTGATGCTCTAACAGGATTTGGGTCATATCCTCATGCTCCCAAGAAGCTGGACCTTGATCTCAAAAATCAACCCACACCACCAGCTAAACCATCTATTGAAGAGCCACCCACGTTAGAATTAAAGGAGCTGCCTAGTCATTTAAAGTATGCATTCTTAGGAAGCGGAAACACACTTCCAGTCATTGTGGCGGCAGATTTGGGTGAGAAACAAGTTGCAGCTCTCATTGCTATTTTACGGAAGTACATTAGAGCCATCGGATGGACCATCGCAGATATTATTGGTATTCCACCTGGGATTTGTACACAAGATTCAACTTGAAGAAAATTGCACGCCCACCATTGAGCATCAAAGGCGTCTCAATCCACCTATGCAAGAAGTGGTAAAGAAAGAAATTATTAAGTGGTTAGATGCAGGAGTTGTGTATCCAATCTCTGACAGTACATGGGTAAGCCCGGTACAATGTGTTCCCAAGAAAGGAGGCATGACGGTGGTCGCGAATGAAAAGAATAAGCTTATTCCACTCAGACCCGTCATCGGATGGAGAGTATGCATGGACTACCGAAAGCTAAATTCATGGACACTCAAAGATCACTTTCCAATGCCATTTATGGACCAAATGCTAGATCGATTAGCGGGGAAAGGATGGTTTTGTTTCTTAGACGGTTATTCTGGCTATAATCAGATTTGTATTGCCCCCAAAGACCAAGAGAAAACAATGTTCACATGTCCATATGGTACGTTTTCCTTCAAACGTATGCCATTCGGGCTATGTAACGCACCAGCCACCTTTCAGCGTTGTATGATGTCCATTTTCTCTGATATGGTTGAAGATACTTTGGAGGTATTCATGGATGACTTTTCAGTTGTTGGCAAGACGTTTGAAGCGTGCTTAGCAAACCTGAGTATGGCGTTGCAAAGATGTGTAGAATTCAACCTAGTGCTGAATTGGGAGAAGTGCCACTTTATGGTCAACGAAGGTATCGTCCTTGGGCATAAAATCTCCGAAAAAGGAATTGAGGTTGATCGAGCGAAAATTGAAGTTATTGAGAAGCTACCACCCCCAATTTCAGTAAAGGGAGTCCGTAGTTTCCTCGGTCATGCAGGTTTCTATCGACGGTTTATCAAAGACTTCTCCAAAATTGCTAGTCCATTGTGCAAACTCTTGGAGAAAGATGCAAAATTTGACTTCAATGAATATTGTTTGAAGGCATTCGAATGCCTCAAAGGAAAACTAATTGAAGCTCCTATCATGGTAGCACCAGATTGGTCTTTACCGTTTGAAGTCATGTGTGACGCCAGTGGGGTAGCATTAGGCGTTGTACTTGGCCAGAGAAGGGAGAAATTATTCCATCCTATGCGAGTAAGGTTCTGAACGAAGCCCAAAAGAACTACACTGTCACAGAACAAGAGCTCCTAGCGGTCGTGTATGCGTTTGAGAAGTTTCGTGCTTATTTGTTGGGAACCAAAGTGATCGTTCATACAGACCATGCAGCTCTAAGATATCTAATGACAAAGAAGGATGCAAAACCAAGACTAATTCGATGGGTATTGCTGCTGCAAGAATTTGATTTCGAGGTAAAAGATAGAAGAGGTTGCGAGAACCAAGTGGCTGATCATCTATCTAGACTCGAGAACGAGCATATAGAGCAGCCTGAAATCGATATTGATGATGTATTCCCTGACGAGGAGATCTTAGCCACGATAATGGAAGAGTTACCATGGTATGCCGACTTTGCAAATTTTGTGGTGAGTAATGTGATACCTGCAAACTTATCTTACCAACAAAGGAGGAAGTTTATGCATGATGTAAAACACTACTTTTGGGATGAGCCATACTTGTTTCGACGATGCGCGGATGGTGTTATTCGGAGATGCATATCCCATGTAGAGGTGCCTAATATATTGGAAGCATGTCACACTTCCCAAGTTGGGGGACATCACGCAGGTAATCGGACAGCAAGGAAGGTATTGCAATGTGGATATTATTGGCCATCGATATTTAGAGATGCCTACGACTTTGTTAGAAGATGCGACCAATGTCAGAGACAAGGTGCTATTTCAAAACACCATGAGATGCCTATGTCAAAAATTCTTGAAGTAGAGCTCGTTGATGTATGGGGTATTGATTTCATGGGTCCATTCGTAAATTCATTTGGAATGAAATATATCCTAGTTGTTGTAGACTATGTTTCAAAATGGGTTGAAGCAGTAGTATTGGCCGACAATGAGGGAAAGCGTGTTGTGGCATTCTTGAAGAGGAATATCTTCTCTCGCTTTGGAGTACCACGTACTATTATAAGCGATGAAGGATCTCACTTTTGCAACAAGCTATTCAAATCCGTATTGGCCAAATATGGTGTCAAGCAACATAAGGTAGCCACACCTTATCACCCACAAACTAGTGGACAGGTAGAGGTTTCCAATCGAGAGATCAAGCAAATCCTTGCTAAGACTGTAAATGCTAATAGGAAGGATTGGTCTCGGAAGCTGGACAATGCACTATGGGATTATAGGACTGCATTCAAAACGCCAATTGGCATGTCCCCATACCAACTAGTTTATGGGAAGGCTTGTCACTTGCCCATTGAGCTCGAGCATAAAGCATTGTGGGCGTTAAAGTAACTTAATTTGAATTGGGATGATGCCATGAATCTGAGATTGGAGCAGCTGAATGAGATGGATGAATTCCGTCTACATGCATACGAAAGAGCAGACCTCTACAAGGAACGGATGAAAAAGTATCATGATCAGCGGATTGTTCAACGAAACTTTCAAAAGCATGATATGGTACTTCTTTTCAATTCCAGACTGAAGCTATTCCCAGGTAAGTTAAAGTCCAAATGGTCTGGTCCGTACAAAGTTACCCAAGTCTACTTGACTGGAGTAGTTGAGCTAGAAGACGATAATGGTGTTGTCTTTAAGGTGAATGGCCAACGAGTAAAACCATATATCGGTCCTCTTGACTCGATAAACTATATGGCCACCATCTATCTCAACGAAGTCTAAGTACTCGAGGTAACTATGTCATGCCGCGACAATAAATCAAGCGCTAGATGGGAGGCAACCCATCGTTTATCATTTTTTTTCGTTTACGTGTTTGCTTTTGATAAATAAAAATCCAAAAATAAGAGTCGTGCCACAACCAAAACTAAGGTGCTTGATGGGAGGCAACCCATCGTTCTAATCGTTTTTGTTGTCTTTGAGCAAGTGTAGGTGCAAGAGGCGCAAACGAGGAGATTGGTTTCAAATTTTGATTTGGACGTATTGCATGTAAAAGGTGGTAAGTTAGTGATGAAGAAGCAAAAGGCTATGGATTGGGCATTGCTTATGAAAATATAGGCAACGAACAAGGCTAGGCCTATATAAAACTAGGCCACGAACAAGGCAAGGCCTATACTATGGCCTAAGCTCTCGGAATCTAGTGTGCCATAGCATAGGCGCCGCCCATGCCCAAGTGTGCCATAGCATAGGCGCCGCCTATGCCAATGCCTTTTGTCTCTGAATCTCATATGCTATGGCATAGGCGCCGCCTATTCCTAAGAATGCCATGGCATAGGCGCCGCCTATGCTCAACAATTCTATGCAAAAGGCGCCGCCTATGCCAAGCATAGGCAAAGCAAAAGGCGCCGCCTATGGTCATTTCTTGTCTCCAAATCCAATTTTAAATGGGTCAAAACCCGACCCAACCTTCTCCTATAAATATGAGACTTAGTCTTGAACCAAAAACACATTGGAAACCTAGCATAAGCGCCGCCTATAGTCCCCAAATCCACTCCAAAATTTTCCTTTTGCACTTCTTCTTCACAAGAACATCATCCAAAGTCATCAATCAAGTAAGTGCTACTTTGTTCTTCATTTATATTCCGTAAGTACTACACTACTACGCCTATTATGAATTGCTAAATCTTGAAGTAGTATTGGTGATTTGAAAGTGATTGAATTGTTGTGATACAACCAAGTGAGTGAACGTATACGTAAGAATGATCTTAACTTGTTCCCAACTTGTATTTGATTTTGATGCACTGTCATACTTTTGCGGAATTAATATGGTCACAAAAATTGCATAATCTTGTCACTTGAATACTTACATGTTGGAATGACTTGTTCATCGGTATAAGAATTATAGTTGCCTACCGACATAGGAGGTTGTGATTATTTAGATACTATACCTTGATTCAATCCCTATGTAGTAGTCTTGATATATCAAACATGAAAGTATTGCCAAGATTACACGAAGTATGACTGCTCTGATTTTATTGTTGGAATATAGCACCTAAAACGTATGTCGATGAAGTCTGACTAGTCGACCACTTTCACTTCACTAGTTTGTACCAACAAACTAAGTGTGGGGTGGTGCCCCTACTACTCGTTTATAGATTGTATCCATCGAGATGATGCTAACATGAACATTATTTTAGTCTCAGGTACAATGTCACCCAAAGCAAGACAAGGCAAAGATAAGGCTACCACTTCACAAAAAAAAGGCAAGAAAAGAGGCCGAAAAGAGCAAAGAGAATCATCCTCGATGCAATTACCACGCCGCATGTTCGGAATAAAATGGGTTCTTGAGGAGGAAGCAAAGGAATGGTATAGGAACAACAAAGAAAGAAAATATGTTCATGTGGACTTGATAAACAAGGAAAGCCTAGCAAAGAAAGAACCGCGCATGTTGGCCAAGATCATGGCATTACATCTGGATTTCATCTTCCGAGACATGGGAGAATGCAATCTCGATTTAACAAGAGAATTCTATGCCAACTGGTCACCGAAAACCACAGGAAGCGAGGTCAAGATTCGAGGCCAAGTTTTACAACTCAATGCGGATTTCTTTAACTCCTTTCTTGGCTTGCCTTCAGTCAATCCATCACCATTCAAGGAGTTGTACAGTAGACCTCCATATAGAGCTATTCGACACACACTCTGTGGAACAAGATCCATGGCACGCTGGAGTAGACACAAGGACACTGGTCGACACAACACCTTCCCATATGCTCCTTTGAATAGGGAAGCAAGGATATGGCTGCGCATAGTCAACTCTTGCCTAATTCCAGGGACTCAGTACACCAAGATAACAAGAGATAGAGTGTGCTTAGTATACGCATTGATGACGAATGTCCCTATCAACATTGGGGCAATTATTCGTTCCACAATGCGGAAAGCTAGGCTACACAAGAGGTCCCACTTCAGTTTTGGCAACCTGTTGACTGCAATACTAAGGAAAGAAGACATCGAAGAGGAACCGACTGATCATAAACTCCCACACAAACCAAAGAAGGTTGACCTCACGAAGGTTAAAGATGCTGAAACCACGCATGGAGTCAACCTTACCACTTCAGAAAGGCATGCTCGAGATGAGAGTTTTTTTCGCCATCGTTATGGCATGACTCGGTTTACAATGATGAGCGGGGGTCGTGCTCCAACTGCTGCAGAGCTCCAACAGCTGGATTATGACTACCCCATGAATGAGCATGCAAAGGCAATGTGTGGAGTAGGTACATACTTCGAGGAACCTCTTGATGACGATGTGCCAACCGATGATGATCGACGAATGCCAGACTCCGACGTGCAGGAGAATTCTGATGACGACGACTCCTATGATGATTCTGACGAAGGGGGTATGACCCAAGACATAGAGGAGGAGTCCGACTAACCAGGTTCTTCTTATTTATTCTCCACTGAGGACAGTGTGTCCCGTTTAAGTGTGGGGTGCTGGTTCTTGCATGCTATACTTCTTTATCCGCATTTGCATTTATTTATGTTTGTTTTTTTTTTTTGTTTTTTTTGGCATGCTATACTTCTTTATCCGCATTTGCATTTATTTATGTTTGTTTGTTTTGTTTGTTTTTTTTTTAAGTTAAATTTTTTTACTTCGCATGAAATTGTTCTAATAGGCAGCATGGTATTATAACAAGAGTCTATGCTAAAATCATGACTATTGAGACGTTTAGGCTCTTATTGTGACTCACTATGTGGTAATTGTGTGGTTTGATTCCTTCATCTGTTGGGTCAAGAGTCTATGCTACTCCCAATAAAGTCGACCATGTGCCTTGTGTGTGTGAGGATATAGTATATTCTATGTTTGTGGCTGATGCTAGAACTTGCCGGGTGTGTTTGTAAAGCGAAATAAAGAATGTAAGTTTAGGAGATGATTTAGGCATTTCTTTGGCAACCTATACTTGTTTACCTTCTTTTTACCTACCGGTGGACATTATCCTAGTTAACCCCTTTTGAGCCTTTTAGCCTATTTTCTTTGACAACCTCATATGTAAGCCTAATCCATTTTTTTCA
Organism: Capsicum pubescens; assembly: GCA_030864215.1. Lineage (NCBI taxonomy): Eukaryota > Viridiplantae > Streptophyta > Magnoliopsida > Solanales > Solanaceae > Capsicum > Capsicum pubescens. Next base: position 279,848,377 of record CM061543.1, on the reverse strand, counting down.
AGACCATAATATTATCCAAATTCCTAAAGCGCTTTAAATTGTAAAGTCATGTGGCAAAATAAAAGGAAATTGGATGAGTGTGATGCCTTAGAATGTATTGGTGCTTGAAGTTGTTATGAAAAAAAATTGCTATCATAAGAGGTGTGTTATGAAAAGAAAAAGGAAAAGAAAACTAAAATTGTATGTTTAAAATTGAAAAATAAAAGAGGAGAGAAGGGGTGGTAGAATAAAATAAAGTAGAAAAGTTGTTTGAAAGAAAGTGTTAATGACATAATGTGATGTATTAAAGCGCTTAGGAACATAGTCACTATTTCTGGCCAAAATAGTCCTACCCGTCCCTTAGCCTACATTACAACCTATAGAAGACCTATTTGATCCTAAGCTTAGCATTCTGATATTTAGTGGAGCATTACACTAAGGGCAAGCCTATGGTTATCAGTTGCAACATATGAATTCTTTGTGAGAGTGAGAGCAAGGATAATCTTATACCCATGTTCGAAATATATTCAATACTTGTGAGTGATTATGGGTGACATATTGTGAGACACACATGGTTGATGAGTTTTGGGTGGTTGCTTATGATTCTTTGTACCTCAACTTGTGGACACGAATTAACCACCATCACGAGTCTATGTTGGAAGTTAAATTGTTTCTACTAATGATCAGAAAACTACTCTTTGTTGATAATTGTTATGCTTGTCTTGACGAATATTTCGTGTTGTTGCTGTGAAACCCTAAGTAAATGTTGAGATGAATATGATAGTTTGTTCGAGGACGAACAAAGCTTTAAGTGTGGGGTGCTGATGATAGGCGAATTTACACGCCTATAGTGCTATATTTTGCCTATATTTCAGCTAAGTTTTGAGGACAAATTATATATTTCATGCACTTTTAGTCCTTTTTCCTGTAAGTGAGCTAACGAACATGATTAGCAAGTTTTCAGGTATAAATGATGCAGAATTCAGCATTTTATGGATAACTTGACGCCAAAGAAAGCTTCACGAAAGGAGGAAAGCAAAACTTGGACGCCAAGGACCAAAGGTGGCGCATGGAAAATCTGTCCCGGGCAAAAACAGCAATTCTAAAGACTTTGGGGACTAGCAGTAACTTATTAGGAGTAGGATAATGATGCAGTAACCCAGTAGGATTGGGTTAAGTAATGCAGTAGCTTAGTAGGAATAGGATAGGAGTATTATAAATACCCTATTCTGCTAGAGATTTGGAGAATACGCCCATTACTTTTAACTCTGAAAACAATTCTTCTACTTTTAATTCTACTTTTTATTCATCTATTCAATTCTTAATTTCCACAACAAGAGAAACGTTACTATGCAAGGGAGTTCACGCCTAAAACGCCACACCACACCTTACTACACGAGATTTTTATTGTGGTATATTAATAATGTCTATTGTGATTTCCTTCGCACTCATGGGTAACTAAACTTCTCTGTTGGGGTTATGGAACCCATATGAGATACTATCTATTGCTATGAGTTTGTGAATTTGTGACACGTATGTTGCTTATATCATTATTCTCTTCATCTTAATCTAAATTCTTTGTGGTTGCAAACGCATAGAATGCGCCAGTATAGCATTAACTTGTTCGAAAGAAAAGTTATATGTATGGAAAAGAGATAATGTCAAGGTAATAGGGCACCAACCCCTGTTAAAAAGTTAGTGCCATAACTGGATTAACCTCTTGGAGAATTCGTACTGTTAGATACGCTTTAAGCTCGAAAGAGTTAAAGTGAAATAGTCCTGGTTAAGGTCGAAAGACGCCTGGATTTACCATCGAATACAATTCTTTATAAGCACATGCATGTCTGAATTCCGCACAACTCATAGCCAATAGAGACGTACAACTCATAAGGTGGACATAACCCCAACTTCTCAATTCTCATTGATCAAAAACCAACCAAGCAAACCGTTTTTACTCCTTTATTTGCTGTTTTTATTACTTTGTTTACATTACTTGCATGTTAAAATCCCCCCTTTTTACGAGACTTGCTCCAAAAGTCTAGTAATCTTTGCTTACTCATTGACCGGCTATTCCCTGTGGGATCGATACCCAACCTAGTTGGGTTATATATTTGACAACGACCGCTTTACACTCTTATGAGAGCTGTAGATTGAGCGTTATCACATATGCAATATATACAAATATATATGATATATCAGGAAAGGGAACAGGTCTTAGCATGAACTTTAAAACCTTAACCTGGATTATGTATCTTGACCGTCCTAAAAAGGCAGACATGGGTTATATGGATTATATACATTTGATCTTGTATCGACTTTTGGAAGTTGGAGTTTAGAAGCCCTTTGATATTTTTTTCTTTTGCGAGCGATCTATGTCCAAGTATCACCCTTCTTGTTGTTGGAGAAGTCATTTTGGATGGATTTTCTCATTGTTTTCTTTAAGGATGGAACCCCAATTGGATCAAAGCTCCCAAATTGTAGCATGGTGATTTCTTCAACTTTTGGTGATTCCACAGAGCGCATGGCTTGTAGAGCTTTTGAAATTGAACCTTTTTATGGTCCAGTTTAGCGCTAACATGATTTGTGTCAACTATATCGCAATTATCAATGATGATCTTTCCCTCTCGCATCAATGTCATGATTTTTTCCTTCAAGACGAAGCATTTGGTGGTGTGATGACCAACAATATGGTGAAATTTGTAGTATTTAGGATCGTCGACTTTGTTTAATTCTTCAGGTCGCTTGGACTTAGGAAGTTCAATGACTTCTTTGGATAGCAACTCGTCTAGAATCCCAGGAATATCAGAGTCGGGAAAAGGATATACCCTTGCTTGTAACTCCTTCAAGGTTGGTTGATTTTTCACCTCTCGTATTTGTTGCTTTGGAGCTTTCTCTTTTAACTTTTTTCTTGTGGATGCCTTCGTAAAACTCATAGTTTTCGTCATAGATTCCCCAATTTGATCTTCAGACGAGTATTTGAATTTTGTGACTTCTTTCCTAGGATAAAAAATAGGTGACGCCATTCTATGACTTGCAATACTTAGCTCTATGTCATGAGCGCGCATAGCTAATTCTTCAAAAGTTTGAGGCTTGATTCCTTGGAGGATATACACAAGGCCACAACGCATCCCTTGAATACAAATTTCAATCGCGGAAGTTTCAGAAAGTTGATCCTTGCAATTGAAGCTCAATGTTCACCAATGATTTATGTAGTCCACTACAGGCTCATCTTTAATTGTATTGTGTTTTTCAATTCCATCATGCTGACCGTACGACGGGTGCTATAGAAATAATTTAGGAACTGACTTTCTAGTTTTTTCCAACAATCGATTAATTCCGACTCCAAGTCCGTGTACTAATCAAAAGCATTGTCTTTCAAAGAACTAACAAACTGGTTGATAAGAAGATCACCATGTGTACCAGCACTACTATAAGTCTCAACGAAATGAGCAATGTGTTTCCTTGGATTTCCCTTTCCATCAAATTGTTGAAACTTTAGCGGTTGATATCCAACTGGCATTGGTAAGCCCTCGATTAATTTAGAATACGACTTTGAGTATCCTACGAAACTTTGTGATGGACCACCATATTGTGACTTAATGGTGTTTGCAATCATATCTTGCAGTTATTGAACTATTAGAGTAGCCACTGAAGTAGATCGATCAATACATTTATTATCACTTGACTTGATGAGAGATTCACCATCAACTTTTTCTTGCGGTGTTAGATTATAATTTGACTCTCCAGGATTGTAGAGATCTAACTTGCTCATAAGTTGGGTGATTTGATGATCTTTCTCATCAACAGACTTCTTCAAGTCTTCAATGGTTTGCTCCATAATTGCAAACTTCTCATCCATGTTAGCTGTATCAACCATGAAGGTGTTGACTTTCGTTGAAGTTGGAGAATTCATTAAGTCCTTAGATTCCCCAAAGTTGCAGATAGTTTCAGATGGTCCATTTGATAATATAGACGCAAAGTAGCCCATGGGGGTTGTAGTTACTGCCGAAATTTGAGATTTTCTCCTTTTCATCGTCTCCAAAAAGGTGAAGTATTGGGATCTATCCAAAGCACAAGTGTTGAGATTGCGTCGATTGATGGGGCCAACAAGTGTGATCTCAGTAGACGTGGCAGTAGTAGACTTCTTGCACGAAACTTCATTAATTTTTCTGAAGTCCATTGTAGTAGTTGAATTTGTGATTTTTCAATTTATAGAAGGAAGAGATAAAGAGCAGAACTGGTCCCACTGGGCGTGCCAAAATTTGTTCGCAACAAATTTTCGTTAAAGTACTGAAAATTAACTGCAAGAAAAAATGAAAAAAAAAGAAAATAATAATTTTATTAATATGAATCTTGTGAGTACAATTCCATGACTCTATTGATTCCTCTCTCCTACTTAGAAATGATCCAAGGGCCTTCAGTAGCGTATTTCTCGAATCGTTGGATGATTTTGGCTCCTTGAGATGTATTTCAATCTTTGAGGATGTCGGAAGGTGTTTTGTCGCTTTGGAATAATCACCAGAAAGAACTCCATTGATTGCTCCTAACAAGAACTTGATAATCAATGTCGACGTTGTCAATGCTTGTCAAAGTCCTCTTTTCTCAAAATCCCCTTTCGAATGTTATGTTACCCCCTATTTATAGTTGTAGGGAGTAGGCCTGGTTGCTTATGATTGGCCAAAATATGTCACTTTGACACTTGGCGACTTTTGACTGGTTCTTGAATTTGAATGAGATTTCTACATCATTTGGACATGTGGCGTCACCTCGTTGGTCTTTAATTTGAGGAAGATGTCACGTCACTTGATGAGTTTGGGCTTCAAAGTGAGATGAACCTTGATGAGGAATAAAATAGGCTTATTATTTTTTAAGCCCAAAATAATTTTAGACCCAATAAAATATGGATCAAATTCAAATTTTATATAAATTTGATCCAATAAATTTTACGTGTCTATAAAACTATATAAAATTAGAGAAACATGGGTCTTTTACATGACAATAAATGTGAAATTGTCCAGTGGTTTGTCTTAAATAAGACCATTAAAACATTTAATAAAATGAGCACGGCTAAACGTCCAAATAAAATGCTTCCAAAAAATCCAAAAATGGCATTCTTGTAAATTTTTTAGTGTTTCTTTTCAACTAAATGACACTTGTACCCTTTTCATACTCTCTCTCTACTTCCTTTATTTATTTGCGAGAAGCAAAAGAACTTTTGGGACATCATTAAAAACGTTACTTGAGTCTTGTTCTTTTCCAATGATTTTTTAAATTTTTTGTTCTTTTCATTTCTTTTTTTTTTTCTAATATCTAAAGAAGAAACACAAAATCCAGGATATAAAAGAATGAATATTAGAAATAATGGATCTTTTGCTTTATATATATATTAGAAATAATGGATGCTATATATATATATATATATATATATATATATATATATATACCAATAATATAGGCAAATTAAATTATTTCAATAAATGATAATTTTTTCTTGTTTAAATCAATATATTGTAAAAAATCCTACTCAGTACTCCCTCTTTCCCGTTGTTTCTTCATGTCTATAGTTTTTATATTCTATATTTTCCCCAAAAAAAAAATAAATTATTTTTTAACAAATTACTTCTTTAACCACACCTCGGAAACTTCATCTGGCAACTAACACTCGTCCTTCGTCTATTCTGCAGACATAGTGGACTTATCAAGGCCAAAATTCCTAGGATTTTACAGGTTAATCCATCATTATTATTAAGAAATTAAGAGGTTAACCATATACTAAGGGTAATGAATTTAAACAAATATAGTTTAATTTACATGATATACAACAAACATATTCAAAAAAATTTAAAACATAAAAACATATTTTTTTTATGGGGAAGTATAGAATAAATAAGAACTTACATGAATAACTGGAATAGAGGTTTCCCTTTCGGGAACCCCTTAAGGACTTTGAAAAACTGAAAACTTTATTCTTCCACAAACTTTATTTATTACAAGCTTTGTTTTACATTAGCAAAAGAGCTAATATTATCGCTAGAAAACAGAATTTAGAAAAGAGTATAAAAAGATTCATAGAAGCAAATAGATTATATAAGCTATATCATACATCTAGAACAATAAGTGAAGAATTAGTAAGCGCTTTAAATTGGAAATTATACGGTTGTGATAGAGACTTAGAAAATAATAGTAACGGAATACGGTGGCTTAAGGAGCGTATTAACAAAAAAGCATATCAACTAGGATAATATAATTATATGCAAGATTTACCTATTTTCCAAAGAGTTAAACGACTAAATAAGTGGATAGAAGAAGAGGGTCATCATAGATCCAAATTAAGAAGAAAGGGTATAAAATTAGAAGATAATATAAAAAAAATACAGGGTCAAATAACTCAGGAAAACATAGACAAAATAGATACAAAATATTTAAAAACTCTGCTAAAAATTTCTAAAGAAGAATTAGATTTCAATAACATAAGAATAGAAAACTCTTATTATAGGACAAATTACTATTTACAACAAGTAAATAAAATTTCATTAGGATAAGGTATGCCACTTAAATACGTTATACATATTAGAGAAACCCGACGTCAGTTATACGAAGAATTAATTTATAAAAATCAACTTAAAGAATTATTAAAGCATTTTAAAGAAAAATTATTTTGGATTAAAGACGAAATAAGAAAAGTTGATAATCTAGTCCTTACAGATACTGAAATAGATAAAGTTGTTAAAATAACATCAAGAAATTTAAAAGAATCACTAATTAGAGAACAAACAAGGTTGATAAAAAATATAAAAGAAGTAGAACTAGAGATTACATATTCTAATAGTAGATTAGGGTATTTTAACAAAGTTAGTAAATACCTAATTAGTTATTATCATCTAGCATATCAAAATAGCTTCATTTAGACGCCTTGAATATTTAGATCTTAGATTTCAACCTGAAAAGAAATACAGAGTGTTAAAAGATAATACGACTATAAGGTGTAATTTCAGCAAAGGAGAACACATTTAACATTCAGAAGATAAACAATATAATACCATAATAGATTTAATAATAAATTTAAGCAAAAAAATTCAGGAAAAAGATAATAATATAATAAGAATTTTTGAAGAAGTAGAAGTTACTCAAAATAAACAGAAAAAGATACTAGAAAAAAAGAGAGGAAAATTTAGATTATTTAAAATCTGAAGAGTTAGAAATAGACAGGAAAATTCAATATTTAAATCAAAAATTCAATCTAGAAAAGATACCTACAAAAATAGAAATAGAAAAATTAATAAAAACTATAGCAAAAAAACCAAAAGAATTAGAAATTAAAACCACTTAACTAGTAACAAAAATTGTAGAGCAAGTAGAGTTAATAAATAAAGAAATAAGAGATTTAAAAATAACAATACAAAGATTAGAAGAAATATCACTTTCATGAGTGAAGAAGATATAAATTATAGTAAGGCACTAGAAAAATCAAAAAGCTATCATAGCGAACCTCAAGTATAACAGATAAAACTTTATTAAAACAAAATAATACTATAATAGAGTTATTATTAGACTTACATAAAAAGATAGATATTTTAATTAAGGGTAAAGAAGCTCAAAAACCAGTTCAGCAAAAACCAGAATTACCAGAATTGCATAAAAAGATAGATATCTTAATTAAAAGTAAGGAGACCTAAAAATACTGAAATAGACAAACTTATTAACCAACTAAAAAGAACTTAATTAACCTCTAGACAAGAATAAAGAAATATAATTAGAAAACCACAAAAATGGACTTTCTATCAAATAGACGGAGAACCATCGAAAACAACGAAAGACAAGGAGAAGAATGACAAAGAATAAGTTTTTCTGAGAATAGAATAGGAAATAATACTATAGTATCTAGAATATTTAGAAGACAACCAACTACAGAACAGAATCAAGAACTAAATGAAATAATAGATGTAGATAAAGACTTACAAATTTTTCAACAAAATCAGTTAAAATTATTAAATCCTAAAACATTATATAATGCTGGATATTTTTCGATAGATAATCTATTAAATAGACATTATAGAGAGGAACATATATCAGCCATAGGATAAAATTTTAAAATATTAGATTTAGTAAATATTGACTCTTTAAGAAATATAAAAAATAATAGAATGTTACTAATGCATATGGGGTTAATAATTATAGGAATTAAAGGATTAACTAGAAAGAATCTAGGATCTAAAGTATTAATAACAATATATGATGACAGATGGTCAAACATTAAAAAATCGATAATAGGATTAACTGAAGTAGATATGACAAATAGTGGAGGAATATTCTATATAAGCCCAGACTTCTTAATGAACTTAAAAGAATTTGGAAAGAATATTAAAATAGGAATTTAAACTAAAGGATATGAAGAAATGAGTAGTGGTAATAATTTATTAATGTGTGTAGGATTTATAGGAAAATTAACTTTAAGTAGTAATACTAAATTTAAATTAAAAGTGAATGATGTAGTTGAAATAATGGGAAATAAAGACATAAGGTTGATAAAACCAATAAAAGTATATCCAGAAGCATATGCAGGTTTAGAATGGAATTTAAACAAATTTAATAAACCAAAAATCCTTACACCAGAAACCCATTTGCTATACACTAAAAGTAAAGGAGAAACTTTAGTTAGATTTACAGATTATAATCATACAACTAGAAGAGATTTAGACGACGCTGAAACAGAAAGTACTATAGAAACAGAACAAGAATTTATGAATATAGAAATTCTACAAGAAGGCTACGAAGTAGATATAGTAATAGAAAAAGCTCAAATGTTAGCAGAAGAATATAAACATATAACCTTTAAATGTAAAGGATGTCAGAAAAATGAAATGGAAATAAAAGAATGTATAGAACATTTCAAAAACTGCTTAGAAAGAAGTGATAACCTAGGATATAGAAATAACGAAGAATTAATTTCTGAAAAGAAAGATGAAGATACAAAATCCATACTAAGTTCCATAATGAGTTATAAGGAATTAGCAGAATTAAAAGCAACTAGTTCAACAAGTGCTAGCCCTTTTCAACAGACAAACCCAAATCCTCAACCAATAGATTATAGTACAGGTAATGTACCTAGGAGGCCAGCAGTTAGGATAGATCCAGATACAGAACTTAGAGGAGATAATATAAGACCAGCAGGAAAGAGAATGTCAATAGAAGAACCAATTAAACTACAAGAAGGAGGTAGTAAAGGTAAAATACTAAATATAGCAACACATGACCCACAAATGTGGGATATAGTAATAGATTTATGGAAAGGAATAGTAGCAGCAGATTATTTAAGACATTATACAAAAACTGATACAGAAACAATGTACAAATACTTAGAAACTTTTTTAGGAGAATCGACAAAAGCTACGTGGGAAAGTTTTAAAACTAAATGCCCATATGACTTTCAGGTTCTGTTAAGTATGGGTCCAAATCCCTATAACTTCACAAATAAAATGCATATGTTATTAACCAAAAAAGATCCAAATAGTGGATTATTAGCATTACAAAAAGAAGCTTTAATAAGACTAGAACAACTTAGCATCTCACATTGGGTATATATAAAGAAATTTTTACAAGACTATTTTTATTACTGCACGGTCAGCGGAAATACTTTTAATGAAGAACTAGGTAAGAAACTATTTAATAAGCTATCAGGAGCCTTAGGAAGAGAAATAGAAGAAAGATGGTATAAAAGAGATGGTGTAGTAGCTAACCCAAACGTAAAATGGACCATAGGACATAGAACTCAACATATAATGGATATACTAACAGAAAAATGTATGAATATACAAATACAAAAACAATTAAAAAGAAATGAAATGAATTTCTGTAAATCTGTTATATACACAACCCAAAATTATGATAATCAGAAAAAACCTAAAAGATATAAGAAAAAATATAACCAAAAACCATTTAGTCGTAAACAATACTTCTTAAGAAAATCAAAAGCTAAAAAACCATGGCTAAATAGAGATAGACATGTTAAAAAATATAAAAATGATAGAAACTATAAAAACAAATTAGAATGTTATACTTGTGGAAGCATAAATCATTTAGCCAATGTATGTCCTAAAAGAAATAATAATAGAACTAGAAATTCTCAATTAATAGAAGATTTTCAAGAAACATTACTAAATGTAGACGAATACATGTCAGATACAGAGAGTATATATTCAATAATAAGTTTTGATATAGAGGATATTTCTAAAACTAACTCTTCAGATTCAGAAGAGGATAATTTAGTAAATGAGTTAGGACAAGAAATAGATGATTTAGATTTAAATAACCTAGTAATTAATAATTTAATGAATGTCACTCAAGAATGTGTACATGAATTTCAAAAATATAAAGGTCTAGACAGTAATAGATATCGTCTATGTAGTTGGTACCCAAGCAAAGAAAACAGAGCTAAGTGTAGAAAATGTTATTTAGAAGCATGTGTATATTGTATAGAAAACACTCTAAAGATAAAAATAGAATTAGAAACAAATAGAGAACCGAATTATACAAATAATCAAATTCTAAATTTAAGAGTAGCAACTCTAGAAGCTAGAGTAAATAATCTAGAACAAAGCTAACTACCTTCGAAAAAGGAAAAGCCAAAATAACTAGAGAAGAAATAGATACACAAGAAAATACACAAGAAAAGGTACATTTAGAAAAATTAGAAGCAGAACTTATGAACATAGAAGATAATGGCACTAGCCTAATATGTAATGAAGATAAAGAATTTTCTACCATAAAAGTATTAGTGAAAATTAGAATCCAATATATAGAGATAGAAACTCTAGCACTAGTAGACCCCGGATGTACCAGTTGTATAATTAATAAAGAAATAGCACCAGAACAATTACTAAAAACATTTGATAAACCCATAGCATCCACACAAATGGACGGATCGCAGAATATCTATAATTATTACATAGAAAAGGCACAAATAAGTTTCTTAAACACATGTAATGAATTCTACAAGCCAACTTACAATGTTAACAGAATATTAGCGAGAGATTTAAACATAGGTTCAGACTTTGTAATAGGATTGCGTTTTTGCATACAAAATAGAGGAGGATGTCTCTTAACAAGAGATGGAATAATACTATTTAAAAATCTAACCTATACTCCGGTACAAACAGTAACATTACCAACAGTATATAGAACACTAAGAACACACAAAAAGGAAATAACTTCTAAACCATGTTGTGAAGGATGCTCAAATAATGACAAATGTCAAAATCAATGCCAAAATAGTAACCTATTAAAAGAAAATAAAAGGTTAAAGGAAAACATTGAAGAATTAAAAAATTACACACTAATTAATGCAGAAGGATTAGAATATATAGAAGAAATAGAAAAAGATTATACATTAATAAATGTTGAAACTCAATTTTATAATTTTCAAAAAGGTATAAATAAAATAGGCATGATAAATAGTCCTAAAGATTCAGATAAAGTAATAAATATTCTAGATAAAATAGAAATAATAGGAGAAAAACCCTTAGCACATTGGAATGCTAACGAAATAATGTGTAAATTAGAAATAATCAACCCAGAATATACCATAAAGACAACATCTATAGAAGCTAACAATGAAGATATAGAAGAATTTGAGAAACAAATCAAAGAATTGTTAAAATTAGAAGTAATTCGAAGATCAACATCTAGACACAGATCAACAACATTCATGGTAAGAAACCATAGTGAGCAAATAAGGGGAAAAGCTCGTATGGTAATAAACTATAAAAGATTAAATGACAACACCAAAACAGACGCATATAAGTTACCAGATAAAAGTGAGTTAATTAATAGAATACAAGGTAAAAAGATATATAATAAATTTGACTGTAAATCAGGATATTGGTAGGTAAAAATACACCCAGACAACATAGAATGGACAGCATTCACCTGTCCAGAAAGGCATTTTGAGTGGCTTGTTATGTCGTTCGGACTAAAATCAGCCCCACCCATTTTTCAAAGAAAAATGGATGATAGTTTTAGAAATTATAAAAAATTGTATTAGTATATGTAGATGATATTTTAGTATTTAGCAAAGATATGCATCAACATTTAGGACATTTACAAACGGTATTTAGACTATTTGTTAAACACGGAATAATAATTAGCAAAAAGAAAATGGAATTATGTAAAACACATATTAATTTATTAGGAATCACCCTAGGAAATGGGAAGATAAAACTTCAACCTCATATAGCCAAAAAGGTATTAGAAATGCCAGACAAATTAGAAAATACTAAAGACCTACAAAAAATTTTAGGATTAGTAAATTATGCAAGAAACTTTATTCAAGACTTAGGAAAAATAGCAGGACCTTTATATGCTAAAACAGGCAGTAAAGGGCAGAAACATTTTAATCTAAAAGACATTAAATTAGTACAACAGATTAAAGAAAAGGTTAAAAATATTCCATATTTAAAAATTCCACTAGAATCCAATTATTTAATCATCCAGACTTATGGAAGTAATTTAGGATGGGGAGCAGTGTTAAAAGCTAAACCTAATAAATATAGTGACAAAAATGAAGAAAAAATTTGTGCATATCAAAGTGGACAATATAAAGAAAAAGGAAATATGCCTAGTATAGATTTAGAAGTATTAGCTATAGTATATGGTTTAAATAGTTTTAAATTGTATATTTTAAATAAAGAAAAAGTTTTAGTAAGGACAGAATGTGAGGCGATAGTTAAATTTAGCCAAAAAATAAATGATAAAGCTAGTAGTAGAAGAAGATGGTTAAATTTTATGGACACTATATCTGTATATAAGAACATTGTTTTCAAATATATTAAAGATAAAGAAAATGAATTAGCAAACCAGTTAAGTAGGTTACAATTAAAAAAAATTGGTTAACCAAAACTAATGTTTGTTTCAGCATGCGACCAACTAGTCAACATACAGCAGACAAGGGCAAGGGAGTAGCATCTTCCTTATCTCAAGACATTTATTATCAGACAATGCTAGGAAATGTTAGATTTAGACCCTAGAATTTCTATAGGACTTCAAAATTCCATAGAACCAATGGAAAGAATAGACTTTGGACCTTTTAATTTAATTTCTTTTTCACCCAGTAATTATTCGTTCAAACTTAGACCAGAACATGTTTTAGACAGACCCCAAAAATATTTGGTAGATAATCTTTGGATAGCACACCATAAGCCAGACCACAAACATTTTTTAGCCTCTATAAATGCTTTATGTCAATATATATCAGACAAAAGTAAGCCTAGATTCAAATATTATGTAATTATACATGGTAAAATAAATGGAATTTTTCAAACTTGGTTAGAAGTAATGGACTCTATAAAAAGGTGTAAGAAATTCTCTTTACAAAGGTTTTAATGATTTTTCCGAAGCTTTAGACTATGCAAGAGGACACTTTGGACCAAATTTTTATTTATCACCAGCCCTCAGACAAAATCCAGACCAGATACCCCAATACAATATTCAAAGGGATTCAGGAAAAATAATTTTTTGTGACCATTGCACCTCAATGATCGACGCCTTCAAAAGATTAAATCTTCAGAAGGAGGCTCTTATTGTGGAAAATTCTAGACTCATGGAGAAAATACAGACTCTACAAGACAAGCTTAGTAAATATCAGACAAGAAAGACTCATGCAAGTACTCAGACACAGAGTTCTCCATCTCCATAAAAAATGGATGAGAAGGGTGTGCATTCCCCTCTGAATGCTCAGAAATCTACTGTACCGTATGTTGGTACAGCTAGTCTGGTTCAAATGGTAACCGATAAAGACAAATCAAATCTGTTTATGGCTGTCACTTTGCCAAAAAGTGAAGATGAAACAGGACCTTCATCAAAATCACCTAGAACTAGTACCTTAAAAAAGACAATAATGGCGAAAAAGAAAAATAAACAAATTGAAATTATCGTAAAGCAGACATTAGAGAAATTCTTTAGTAGCCAAGAACAAGATAAGCATATGGATAGTAAAGACAAACCACGTACAAGAACACATAGGGTAGTTCCAAACATGAACAATACAACAGACATTAATGTTTCAAGATCGTCAGACGAAGAAGATGATAGATTTGAAGATAATCTTCTCCAAGATGCTCAGGATCCCTATGAAGATGATGACTCTAGAATGAGCTTCGACACCATAGCCCTGCACAACTTGGATACATAGATAGACAGAAGACAAGTGGAAAAGAAGATAGATACGTGGAATAATAAGATAAAAGTATTATGATAGTATTATGATAAGAGTGCCATATGGGTATGCCCACTTCAAGTCTTGTAATTAGTCAAGTCTGTGTCAGAGTGCTTCCTTTATCATTACTTTCCCAAAGGAAAGAAAAACTGTTGAAGCACGCGTTTAGAAAAGAGAAATAATAATGCATATGACGATGGGCCCCAATGTGTACCCGACCTGCATTATTAAAGAATTTTATCCTTATCTATCGGTCACATTATCCAGGCCACGTAGTTTAATCCGAGTCCACTTCTTTTTTCTTAATTTGGTCTATATAAGACTTAGAAATAATAGCGAAAGGCAGATCGAAAAAACTCTCAGAACCTCTAAGAAATATTTCCTCTCTCCTATGTATAAACCAATCCTCCTGTCCAACCACCTCCTCCTGATGTAAAACAAAGCTTGTAATATATAAAGTTTGTGAAAGAATAAAGTTTTCAGTTTTTCAAAGTCCTTAAGGGGTTCCCGAAAGGGAAACCTCTATTCCAGTTACTTCATGTAAGTTCTTATTTATTCTATACTTCCCCATAAAAAAAATATGTTTTTATGTTTAAAATTTTTTTGAATATGTTTGTTGTACATCATGTAAATTAAACTATGTTTGTTTAAATTCATTACCCTTAGTATATGGTTAACCTCTTAATTTCTTAATAATAACGATGGATTAAGCTGTAAATTCCTAGGAATTCTGGCCTTGATAAGTCCGCTATAGCTGCAGAATAGACGAAGGACAAGTGTTAGTTGCCAGATGAAGTTTTCGGGGTGTGGTGGAAGAAGTAATTTGTTAAGAACATATGTTAAGAGGAAGAGATGAACTGGGTAAAAAAAAATTATATATTTTGGGGAAAATATAGAATATAAGAACTATAGACATGAAGAAACAACGGGAAAGAGGGAGTACTGAGTAGGATTTCTTACAATATATTGATTTAAACAAGAAAAAATTGTCATTTATTGAAATAATTGAATTTGCCTATATTATTATTATTATTATATATATATATAACATTTGAAAGTGAAGTAAGATTGTTTTTGTTTTAAATGTTCAATTTTCAATAGAACAAAATTACAAATAAATTTTAACCAAAATAAATAAATAATTATTAGATCAACCAAATTTAGAAATATATATGAATATTAAGAAAATGTAATTTAAAATAGTTACTATGTTTTTTTTTTTCAATTGTGCTGA
Source organism: Capsicum pubescens (assembly GCA_030864215.1). Lineage (NCBI taxonomy): Eukaryota > Viridiplantae > Streptophyta > Magnoliopsida > Solanales > Solanaceae > Capsicum > Capsicum pubescens. The sequence continues at coordinate 279,832,955 of CM061543.1, read as the reverse complement.
AAAATTATTATGACTTAAAGAAACAAAAATTTATAAAATATTTTGCTCACACATATTCTTTTAGATAATTTAAATTAATATAATCTTAAAATGTATTCAAAAGTATGTTTTTGATTTCTATTTAAATAAAACATTTAAACTTAAATAAAGTATCCTATTCATTTTGTCTGGAATAATATAATATATCTTTGGTTCATCTCTTATCTTTTACTGCTTTTTTTATTGCTTTCTACTTTTTTATTCAATTTAGTATGTATATATTTAAATTTTTTCCTAATATGTTTATTTTTATTAAAAATTATTTTAATATTTTTAATACCCAGACCCCACTAATGGGATTGCACTATTTTTTTGTTGTTATTGTTGTTTGATGTTCTTTTATACTCAATTGTTTGTTCAAATGTTATTTCATATCTTGAAATTCTCTCTCTCTCTCTCTTTCTAATATATATACATATATTGTAATTTCTTCTATTTTTATTATTTATTTTTATATTTTCATAAGTTATACGATGACTACTCAATTTTAATATTTTATTGATAATAATTATTTTATTAACTTTAACTATGTATAATATGGTGAAGTAAAATAATCAAGTTAATCCTCCTTTTTAATGAATACAAATTGGACAACCACTTAATTATTTTAATAATTAATGATTTAAATATAATAATAATAATAATTTTTAAATAAAATTGTTAAAATTTTATTTTATATAATATAAACAAACAAAAAAATTAAAATTACCATAGAAGAAAAAGAGTAAAACAGATAAAACAAATTGAAGGATTAGTAATAATTCTATAGAGTGTATAAACTATGCAAGATAAGAATAAACATGTATGTAAATTTGTTGAAAATTAAAATAATTTATTAGGTAGAGTGTATGTTAGTAAATGAATGAGAATAATTATCTTAAGAAAAAGGAAGGGGTGGGGGGTAGGGGTATTTTATATGAACTACGTTTGACCTGAATTTCCAAAAATGGAATACGTAGGCGGCCTATGTTGGCTTCGGTCAATCCCTTACAAAATTTATCTTTCCATCTTATGGTGGAACTACGTTTGATATGATTCCTACCTCAATGGAATACATGAGCACTACACTGGTTCGATCATACAAACTAGGGTAAATTTTTTAGAGGATCTCAATTATCAGGAGGATCTTTCTCAAGTTATATGGAGATGACGTTGAAGTATGTAACTGGGGGCATAAATTTTTGGTAAGATCTCAAAAATTTCACAAGAACTTGACATTTGCTGTAAAGTTAAACACCAGATGTTGCTAATGCAAAAATCAGTGCATAGGTTTTTTAGAAGTTCTGACAATTCAAGCTACGCTACACCAGAAATAACTAAAGTATTTCGTATTCTAGACTGGGACAAAATTTTTAGAAGACCTCAAAAATTTCATACTAAATGATGTCATAAGTTACAAAGAAGTTGGAGGGTTCCTAAACTTGGGAAGAATTTCTAAGGGAGATCCTCAAAAATTCCACACCAACTGTACTTCAAGCCTGCAAGTCGATGATCAACAAGGAGCATCAGGAGAGCAAGGCAATACCAACACAGTTAGTCACTCAAAATTAAGTTTTTTTCTTTGGATGAAGGAATAGTGTCATGAAGTTGACAATGCTAAGCATATTAAAGGGCATTATCAGACCCATCGTAGCCTTGCCATGATAAGCCAAAGAACTTCTCTTCTCCTTTTTTTTCTTTATTTATGTTTCTATTACTTTGTTATGACCTCTAATACTGTCTCTGATTTTGATGGGAAATGATCGAGTGTAACAATTGAGATATGGAGATATTATTCAAAGCATTATCTCCAAATCATCATGAGTCCAACAACTTTATCTTTAAACTCTATCTTTTGTTACATTTTTGGCTTAGTTACAACAAATTTTTATGTTACTAATGAGTGTTGTTTAAGTTATGAAGGTGATGTATGCAAGACCACCTCTAAGAACTAACACAAACCAATCCTCTCAAAGTTTGAGGATCCAATCCAGAAGATCAGGACGTGCACAAGTCCTTTTAAGAATTTTTGATTCAAAGGATGAAGTTCAACAAATCAACTTCTATTTTTCTTATATATTAGGGTTTTCTACTCTCCAAGAAGCTTATTGAATTGTTATCCCATTCATGGTGACACATCTTGTTATATTTCGTTCATCCAGCCCTATCAGGAGGACATACCGAATTGTCACTTGTTAGAGGTAACACATCTTATTATTTTTGGGTCATCCACCCTTTTAAAAGGACACATATTGTTATATTTGTTTTTTCCATCTGTTAAAAGGATGCATTAGAATATTTCTTTATTTGATATATGTTATTATGTTATGGACCGATACCTCCTTCAGAGTAACATGTTGTTATGTTATGGACTATCACCTCCTTCAGAGTGACATATTGTTAAGTTATGGATAGTCACCTCCTTCAAAGTGACATGATGTTTTGTTATGGAGTATTACCTCCTTCAGTGTGACATGTTGTTATGACATGTCATAATATTATGGACCATCACCTCCTTTAGAGTGGCATATTATTATGTTATGGGCCATCACCTTCTTTAGAGTGACATGTTATTATGGAATGTCATCTCCTTCAAAGTTACATATTATTATGTTATGGACCGTCACCTCCTTCAGAGTGATATGTTGTTATAATATGGTCCGTCACCTTTTTCAGAGTGACATGTTGTTATGTTATGGACCGTCACCTCTTTCAAAGTGAATGTTATTATGTTATGGACCGTCACCTCCTTCAGAGTGACATATTATTATATTATGGATCGCCACCTCCTTCTGAGTGACATGTTATTATGGAATGTCACCACCTTCAGAGTGACATATTATTATCTTATAAACCTTCACCTCCTTCAAAGTGACATATTATTATGTTATGGATCGCCACCTCCTTCAAAGTGACATATTATTATGTTATTAGACTATCTTTTTGTATAGAGTGACACATTATTATATGTATTGGAATCTCCTTCAACATAATATGTTACTATATTATGAATTTTCACCTTCTTCAGTGTGGTGAGCTAAAATAAGGTTTGCACAATTGCCCTTATATTGCATTTGCTATTAATAAGTTTGGTGTAGGTGATTAAAAGACACGTTGGACCATTACTCCATTTAAAGTGGAATGTTATATTTAAATAGGTGGTTGTAACGCCCCGATTTGCATAACCGAAATGCTACATGGTGCTCATGGCCCCGAGGGACCACAACCTAACCTATAACTAATATCTGTACCTGTATACTGCAAATAATGACATAATAATGCGGAATACGTAAAACTGTAAGGCCATAAGGTTCAACTGAATAAAACCATGTGGGTGAAAATACCTAAAACAACTCAATCTGAAGGCTAAGTCTGAACGTAAATCTGAGCATAAATCTGAAAGCCTCTAAACTATCTGAGTAAGGAGTTGAAGAAACATGTCTCCAACTAACTTCGTAAAACTGAACTGAAGAAATAAATAAATGTATCAAATCATATTGTCCTCGAATCAATGAGGACTCACTGTGTCTCTGTCGACTGGAATGCTACCGCTACTGCTGGGATGGGGCTCGTGTCTCGGAACTTATGGTGTAATATGAAAAGAAAGCACGATAGCGCAAATGCGTCAGTACAACTGGAGTACCGAGTATACGAGGAAGGTAAGCAGAACATAAAGGGTTTCATTCATACTGACTAATATGAACATAGGAGTGCAAACATACATATATAGAAACTAGGACCGTGAATGCGTGATAGCAAGACCTGTAAGCTAATACATGGTTTACTGATAATTGTCATGACTGATACTACAAGCTGATAACATGGATGACTGTATCTGAAAGTCCTGTATATACAGAAATCTGAAGAACATAATGACTGTATCTGACAGTCCTGTACATAATGAAATCTGAAGAACGCCCTGAGTTCTTTTACTGAGACTTCTACTAAAACTATGGGAGGTAGTGTTTAACCGACATGCCCCATGTATTCTGTTATGGCTAAGCTGGGGTCCAATCTCTGCTCCGACTGGAGGGGTGTCAATACCGTGCCACGGGTAAGGACATCTTGTGAGTGACCCTTATCTGGCAGGTACTCAATGAGAATGGTGGGAACCCTAAACTGACAGGTTAAACCGCCTCATCAACCCTAATCTGATAGGTTAAGATGTCTCAACCTATGCTGGCTACGTAGTTCTGGAACACAAGGATGACTACTAAGAATCACACCCTGAACTGGCAGGTGAGTTCCCATCCTTGGGTTCACTCGGTGCTAACCTCTACTCCCATCTGGAGGGACTAGACATGTATAACTGACTATACATAACTTAATCTTACTGAATTCCGTTGACTGGCGAAATATTACTGATATCTGACAACTGACTGAGATCATGAGGTTTTTCTGAGTCACATGACTGACTGAAGTCTAGGGAATCATAGCTTGAGTTCGGATATCGTAAAACATGACATTGCTCTAGGCATACAACTATAGTTTTCAGGTACGAATACCCCCAGGACTCGATAGGAGGAAATTGACACACATGGCATGACTTGATCACAAGATTTGAGTCCATAATTCATAATATCATAAGTAAGGATTTCATAATAAGAATGATTCTCAACAAACTATCACATGATCGGGAATGCACATAACATGTATATACTTGCATGGCTTCAATAACATGGTCATTCCATATCACAACAATATCATGAGCATCTCATACAACATCTTAAATTCAAGATAATAGCATGGGGATCACGTTGAACATAAACTTAGAACATGGAATAGTCATTTAGGACTTATTATGTCATAAAAGCATGATTTCTATTCCCTTAGGTATTTTCACAAACACCTTACATGCACATCTTAGGCATAGGTGGATTCATCAAGATTACAAATATTCAACCACCAATTTTACATATTTATACATTAAATACCACCATATCTTCACACAAAACATACAAAGATCCCATCTTAGGCATCATCAAACTCCAACCACATGAACATCAACCACCAACAACATAAACATCATAATACATAATTTAGAAGATGGTTCTTGAGCTTCATGGACTAAAGGAGTCCATGAATCAACTCACGCATACCTTAGAAGGAAGATTCTTGATGATTGACGGAGGAATTTTCTTTAAATTGGATCTTCAAGCTTAATTATGCAACCCTAGTTGTTTTTCTCCTTAGTGCTCTTGGATGATGAGCTTTGAGATGTTAATAGGGTTGTAATATGTTTAGAAGCTATATATTTGTAGGGTTAAGTTTAGGGACGTGTAAGGAGTGTTAAAAGACTTAATTACCCTCAAAATAACTCAAAACGGAGTATTTTTGGCACTTGTAACTGAGTTAGGCGACGCCCAAGTGATTGCACAAGCCAGGTTGGGCGGCGCCTAACCAATCGCCTAATTTTGGTTGGGTGGTGCCTAACCAATCGCATACCCTTACTGTCTCTCACGAAAATGGTCATAACTTTTCGCTCGGGTATTGGATTAAGGCAAAATTGGTATCGTTGGAAAGCTAATTCGATTATCTATAATTTTGTGGGTAGAAATATGCAGAAATACCACATTAAAATCGAGTTATACTCATTCAAATATGAACCTTATGAAATCGAACACTAAAACTTAATGGATTCAAAAACTCTTATCTTGTATTACCTTAAGTGACTCTTATGAACATGGTTAACGCATCATAAGCTATCTTATCACTAGGATACTCATTGTAAGTCATGTACTCAAGTATGAATCACAGGATAGGAGATTTCATATGTAGGAAAAATGGTTCGTCTCCTAGCTTAGAAACATGCGGGGTATTACAATATCTCCCCCTTGGGAACATTCGTCCTCGAATGAGAATTTTCTGAGAGGGGATACAAGACAACAGAACCTGAAATGAACATAAAGAACTGAAACTTGATGTCATGACTGACATGCTAAACATACTTAACTCGTGCATATCTGATGTATGGACAACTGATACATGAATGCATGACTGAGTATGCAACGGTTAATAGGTACCAAGTTTATACTGGAAACATGAACATGAAACTGAATAAGCTTAAGGAGAACTGTTACCTTGAGTTTGATCTGAATTGGCGGGGAAGAGGTGAGGATACTTGGTACGTATATCTGCTTCTACTTCCCAAGTAACTCCCTCATGAGACTGATTTCGCCAAAGAACCTTGACTAGAGGGACTTCTTTGTTCCTCAATCTACGAGTCTGATAATCTAAGATTTCGACTAGAATCTCTTCATAAGAGAGGCTGTTTTTAATATCGATGCTATGAATAGGTACAACAACTGTTGGGTCACCTATGCACTTCTTGAGCAAAGAGACATGGAAGACTGGATGGACTGAGGCTAGATCTAAAGGAAACTCAAGCTCATAAGCTACCTTGCTGAAGAGAAAGAGAATTCTGAAGGGACCGACATACCGGGGACTGAGTTTCCCTTTCTTGCCGAACCTCTTCACTCCCTTCATGGGAGAGATCTTAAGATAGACACAGTCATTGAGCTCAAACTCGAGATCCCTTCTACGAACATCTGCATAGGACTTCTGTCGGCTCTGAGCAGACCAAAGTCTCTCTCTGATCAACTAAACTTTCTCTAAGGTGTCAAATACTAAGTCAGGACCTATGAATGAGGCCTCACTAACTTCGAACCAACCAATCGAAGATCTATATCTCCTACCATAGAGAGCTTCGAATGGAGCCATCTAAATACTAGAATGATAACTATTGTTGTATGCAAACTCAATCAAAGGAAAATGGTCATCCCAACTTTTCTTGAAGTCAATTTCACATGCCCTTAGAATATCTTCAAGAGTCTGAATGGTCCCCTCTGCTTGACCATCTGTCTGAGGATGAAACGATGTGCTGAGATGGACTTGGGTACTGAGACCCTTTTTGAATGCTTTCCAAAAGTAAGAGGTGAACTGGGTACCTCTGTCTGAGATGATATATAGTGGAACACCGTGTAACCTGACTAACTCCCTGATATATAGCTTGGCATAATCCTCGGCGGAATAAGATGTACGAATAGGAAGGAAATGAGCTGACTTGGTGATTCTATCTATAATGACCCGTACTGAATCATACTAATGACGAGTTCTAGGAAAACCCGTCACGAAGTCCATGTTCACTTCTTCCCACTTCTAAGTAGGAATGGTGAACTCTTGCATGGAACTACTAGGTTTCTGATGCTCTATCTTAACCTGCTGATATGTAGAGCACTTAGCCACAAACTCTGTAACATCTCTCTTCATCCCACTCCACCAATAGATCTCCCGCATGTTGCGGTACATCTTAGTGGGACCTGGATGAATAGAGTATCGTGCACTATGCGCTTCTACAAGAATTCGCTACCTCAATTCATCTATACCTAGAACACATAGACGACCCTAACAACGAAGAACACCATCTCCCCCTTAGGAGAAAACCTCGACTTTCTGATTCTGAACTGACTCTTTGAGCTTGACAAGGCTAGGATCCCTATCTTGCTTCTCTTTTACCTCGGAAACTAGAGATGACTCTAAACTACTGTGAACATATACACCACCTTCTAAAGAATCGACTAAGCGAACGCCTAGTCTGGAAAGTTGATGGATATCCTGAGCCATCTTTTTCTTGCTACCCTCAACGTGAGAAATACTACCCATGGAGATTCTACTGAAAGCGTTGGCCACAATATTGGCCTTGCCTGGATGATAAAGAACACTCATGTCGTAATCCTTCAAGATCTCTAACCACCTTCTCTGACGAAGATTGAGATCTTTCTAGGAAAAGACATACTAGAGGCTTTTATGGTCTGTGAAGACATCTACATGAACTCCATAGAGATAATGCCTCTAAATCTTCAAGGCAAAAACTACCGCTGCTAACTCAAGATCATGAGTAGGATAATTCTTCTCATGTGGCTTTAACTGTCTGGAGGCGTAGGCTATGACCTTACCATGCTGCATGAGGACACAACCTAAACCCACTCTGGATGCATCACAATAGACTACAAAACCGTCTGAACCATCTGGAAGAGCTAGAACTGGAGCTGAGGTGAGTCGAGTCTTCAACTCTTGAAAGCTCTTCTCGCATGAATCTGACCACTGAAACTTAATCTTTTTTTGAGTCAATCTGGACATGGGAGATGCAATAGAAGAAAATTCCTCGACAAACAATCTGTAATAGCCAGCCAAACCCAAGAAACTCCTGATATCTAATGGAGATACAAGTCTGGGCCAGTTTCTTACTGCCTCAGTTTTCTGAGGATCTACTCTAATGCCATCACCAGAAACAATATGGCCAAGGAATGCTACTAATCTTAGCCAAAATTCGCACTTGCTGAACTTAGCAAATAACTGGTGATCCCTGAGAGTCTGAAGAACAATCCTGAGATAGTCTGCATGATCACACTCTTTGCGAGAATAGACCAGAATATCATCTATAAAGACTATGACAAACATGTCCAAGTACTGCTTGAACACACGGTTCATCAAATCCATGGAAGCTGCAGGGGCATTGGTAAGACGAAATGACATGACTAAAAATTTAAAGTGACCATACCGAGTACAGAAAGCTGTCTTCGGAATGTCACATTCTCTAACTCTGAGCTGATAATAACCTGATCTGAGGTCTATCTTGGAGAAGTAACTGGTACCTTAAAGTTGGTCGAATAGATCATCAATCCTGGGAAGAGGATATCTGTTCTTGATCGTGACTTTGTTGAGTTGACGGTAATCAATACACATCCTGAGAGAACCGTCTTTCTTGCGCACGAATAATACTGGCGCACCCCATGGGGAAACACTGGGTCTGATGAATCCCTTATCTAAGAGATCCTTCAACTGATCTTTCAGTTCTTTGAGTTCTTCTGGTGCTATTCTGTATGGCGGAATAGAAATAGGTTGAGTATCCAGAAGAAGGTCTATGCCGAAGTCTATTTCCCTTTCGGGAGGAATACATGAAAGATCTTCAGGAAAGACATTTGAGTATTCATTAACAACTGGGACTGCTTTGATACTGGGAGATTCAGAACTGGAATCTTTAACATGCATGAGATGATACACATACCCCTAAGAAATCATTTTCCTTGCCCGAAGGTAGGAAATAAGTTGACCGCTGAACGCTGAAATGCTACCCTTCCACTCTAGGACGGGATCTTTTGGGAACTAAAACTGAACTATCCTGTTTCTGCAGTCAACTGTGGCATTGCAGGAATGAAGCCAATCCATGCCGAGAATGACATCAAAATTAGTCATCTCTAACTCAACTAAATCTGCTGACGTGGATTTCTGAGATATCATAATCGGGCAGTTCCTGTATACCCGCCGGGCTATGATGGTTTTACCCACTGGGGTAGAGACTGAAAAGGGCTCTTCTAGAATTTTGGGACTGATTCTGAAATTGCCTGCTATGTATGGAGTAACAAAAGACAAGGATGCACCTGGGTTTAGCAAAGCATAAACATGAACATGGAAAATCTGTAACATACCAGTAACGACATTAGGAGAATTTTCCTGATCCTTCCAGGACTAAAGAGCATAGAGTCTGTTTGGGCGTTGCCCACTGGTAGCACTGGAAATGGCACCCTACTGGTTCGGGCGACCGGACTGAGCTGCAGAATGATTTTTCTGACCCTGAAGACTTGACTGCGGACACTCCCTAATCCTGTGGCCTAGCTTATGTAAACCAAAACAGACATCACTACCGGCTCTGCAAATTCCCTTGTGGTTCTTACCACAAGTATGACAAAGGGGATTCATTCGGGCATTGCTAACACTGCCCTGAGATTTAGAGCCTAGCACTTTATCTCTGTTACTGTCTCTGAACTTAGGCACTGGAGCGCTGGTAGAGGAAGGAGCTGTAATGGCTGACTTAGAGCGAAACTGTGAACGATTTCCTCCATCTGACTTGGGGTGAGCAAAGTTGAAGTTACCTGACCTTGCTCTCTTGTTTTTCCTCTCCCTAGTCTTATCCTTCTGCTCTTCTACTTGCTGGGCATGGGTCATGAGTCTGGCTAAGGTCATATCACCGATCAGCATCACAGACCTACACTTATTTACCACGCTATTGTTGACTCCTGACACGAACTTGCTCATCTTAGCCTGATTGTCTGCAACCACATGAAGAGCATACCTGGCTAGCTGAGTAAATCTGAGAGAATACTCTCTAACCATCATATTCCCCTACCTGAAGTTGATGAACTCAAGAACTTTGGCTTTCCTCAGCTCTTGGGGAAAGAATCTGTTTAAGAAGGCCGTGACAAATTCCTTCCACTCGATAGGGCCTGCATCATCTAACCTCTCAGACTTCCACTGTTTGTACCAATCATGAGCAACATCCTATAACTGGTAGGCGGATAACTCGGAACTTTCAATAGAAGTAACACCCATGATGTCAATGACCATCTGGACTTGGTCAATGAACTCCTGAGGGTCCTCATCAGACTTAGACCCATGGAAAGATGGAGGGTTCATCCGGGTGAACCGAGTGAAGTCCCGAACCCTAGCTGCTTTGGGATTGGCCACTGGATTGGCCGGAATGACTGGTGGCCGTTCATTCTGTGCAGCCAAGGATTGAGCAAGTGTGGTAAATACAACTCTAAACTCCGCATGGGAAACATGTTCGCCCAAACGATCTTCGGGCTGAGGAGCAGGATGGTTTTTTCTCTTTGGGGACATGGTCTGGAATAAGAGAAGAATGGATTAGACTGAGAGTTTAACTTGTGATTATGCTCACTAGCATGACATGAATACTGAAGAAAGGGGACTATTCTTAAAACATCTTATAGCCTCCCGCACATAAATGTGGCGCTCAACACACCCATGTACAAGACTCTACTAGATGCGGCTTTCAGACTTCCTAGGACTCTATTGAACCTTAGGCTCTGATACCAAGTTTGTAACGCCCCGATTTGCTGAATCGTAACGCTACACGGTGCTCATGACCCCGAGGGACCATAAGAAAACCCATGACTGATATCTATACCTATATACTGCAAATAATGACATAATAATGTGGAATACGTAAAACTGTAAGGCCATAAGGTTAAACTGAATAAAATTATGTGGGTGAAAATACCCAAAACAACTCAATCTGAAGGCTAAGTCTAAACATAAATCTGAGCATAAATCAAAAAGCCTCTAAACTATATGAGTAAGGAGTTGAAGGAACATATCTCCAACTAACTCCGTAAAACTAAACTGAAGAAATAAATAAATGTATCAAATCATATTGTCCTCTAATCAATGAGGACTCACTGTGTCTCTGCGACTGGAATGCTACCGCTACTGCTGGGCTGAAGCTCGTGCCTCGAAACCTATGGTGTAGCATGAAAAGAAAGCACCATAGCGCAAATGCGTCAGTACAATTGGAGTACTGAGTATACCAGGAAGGTAGGCTGAACATAAAGGGTTTCATGCATGAACAACATTGACTGACTAATATGAACGTGGGAGTGCAAACATACATATATAGAAACTAGGATCGTGAATAGATGATAGCAAGACCTGTATGCTAATACATGGTTTACTGATAACTGTCATGGCTGATACTACAAGATGATAACATGGACGACTGTATCTGACAGTCCTGTATATACTGAAATCTGAAGAACGTAACGACTGTATCTGACAGTCCTGTACCTACTGAAATCTGAAGAACGCCCTGAGTTCTTTTACTGAGACTGATACTGAAATTATGGGAGGTAGTGTTTAACTGACATGCCCCATGTATGCCATTATGGCTAAGCTGGGGTCCAATCTCTGCCCCGACTGGAGGGGTGTCAATACCGTGCCACGGGTAAGGACAGCTTGTGAGTGACCCTTATCTGGCAGGTACTCAATGAGAACGGTGGGAACCCTAAACTGACAGGTTAAACCGCCTCATCAACCCTAATCTGATAGGTTAAGATATCTCAACCTATGCTTGCTACATAGTTCTGGAACACAAGGATGACTACTAAGAATCACACCCTGAACTGGCGAGTGAGTTCCCATCCTTAGGTTCACTCGGTGCTAACCTCTACTCCCATCTGGAGGGACTGGACATGAATAACTGACTATACATGAATTAATCTTACCGAATTCCATTGACTGGCGGAATGTTACTGATATCTGACAACTGACTGAGATCATGAGGTTTTCCTGAGTCACATGACTGACTGAAGTCTATGGAATCATAGCTTGAGTTTGGATATCGTGAAACATGACATGGATCTAGGCATACAGCTATAGTTTTTGGGTACGAATACCCCCAGGACTCGATAGGAGGAAACTGACACACATGACATGACTTGATCACAAGATTTGAGTCTACAATTCACAATATCATAAGTAAGGATTTCATAATAAGAATGATTCTCAACAAACTATCACATGATCAGGAATGCACACAACATGTATATACTTGCATGGTTTCAATAACATGGTCATTCCATATCACAACAATATCATGAGCATCTCATCCAACATCTTCAATTCAAGACAATAGCATGGGGATCACATTGAACGTAAACTTAGAACATGGAATAGTCATTTAAGACTTATTACATCATAAAAGCATGATTTCTATTCCCTTAGGTATTTTCTCAAACACCTTACATGCACATATTAGGCATAGGTGGATTCATCAAGATTACAAATATTCAACCACCAATTTCACATATTTATACATTAAATACCACCATATCTTCACACAAAACATACAAAGATCCCATCTTAGGCATCATCAAACTCCAACCACATGAACATCAATCACCAACAACATAAACATCATAATACATAATTTATAAGATGGTTCTTGAGATTTATGGATGAAAGGAGTCCATGAATCAACTCACGCATACCTTAGAAGGAAGATTCTTGATGATTGGCGGAGGAATTTCCTTGAAATTGGATCTTCAAGCTTAATTATGCAACCCTAGTTGTTTTTCTCTTTTAGTTCTCTTGGATAATGAGATTTGAGATGTTAATAGGGTTGTAATATGTTTAGAAGCTATATATTTCATAGGGTTAAGTTTAGGGACGTGTAAGGAGTGTTAAAAGACTTAATTACCCTCAAAATAACTCAAAACAAAGTATTTTTAGCACTTGGAACTGACTTAGGCGGCGCCCAAGTGATTGCACAAGCCAGGTTGGGCGGCGCCTAACCAATCGCATACCCTTACTGTCTCTCACAAAAATGGGCATAACTTTTCTCTCGGGTATTGGATTAAGGAAAAATTGGTATCGTTGGAAAGATAATTCGATTCTGTATAATTTGGTGGGTAGAAATATGAAGAAATACCACATTAAAATAGAGTTATACTCGTTCAAATATGACCCTTATGAAATCGAACACTAAAACGTGATGGATTCAAAAACTCTTAGCTTGTATTACCTTAAGTGACTCATATGAACATGCTTAACGCATCATAAGCTATCTTATCGCTAGGATACTCATTGTAAGTCATGTACTCAAGTATGAATCACAGGATATGAGATTTCATATGTAGGAAAAATGGTTCATCTCCTAGCTTAAAAACATGTGGGGTATTACAGTGGTCCTCCCTTCAATGAGACAAGTTGGACCGACACTCCGTTCAAAGTGGCATGTTACATTTAAATTGGGTCATCCATCCTTTAATGAGACACATTAAACCATCACTTCATTCAAAGTGGAATGTTACATTTAAATTGGGTCATCCGCCCTTCAATGAGACACGTTGGACCTTCACTCTGTTAAAAGTGGCATATTACATTTAAACGGGTCATTCACCCTTCAATCAGACACGTTGGACTATCACTCCATTCAAATTGGCATATTACATTCAAAATGGGTTGTCCACCTTTTAATGAGACACGTTGGAACGTCACTCCATTCAAAGTGGCATATTACATTTAAATGGGTCATTTGCCCTTCAATGAGACACGTTGGACCGTCACTCCATTCAAAGTGGCATGTTACATTTAAATGGGTCGTTCTCTTTTCAATCAGACACATTTGGAACATCAATCCATTCGAAGTGGCATATTACATTCAAAATGAATCATCCGCCTTTCAATGAGACACATTGGACCGTCACTCCATTCAAAGTATCATGTTACATTTAAATGGGTCGCTCCCTTCAATGAGACACGTTGGACCATCACTCCATTGAAAGTGGCATGTTATATTTAAATGGGTCGTTCGCCCTTCAATGAGACACATTGGACCACCACTCCATTCAAAGTGGCATGTTACATTTAAATGGGTCGTCCGTCTTTCATTGAGACACGTTGGACCGTTACTTCGTTCAAAGTGGCATGTTACATTCAAAATGTATCGTCCACCTTTCAATGAGACACGTTGGATCTTCACTCCATTCAAAGTTGCATGTTACATTTAAATGGGTCATCCGCCCTTCAATGATACATGTTGGACCGTCACTACATTCAAAGTGGCATGTTACAGTTAAAATGGGTCGTCCACCTTTCAATGAGACACTTTAGACCATCACTCTATTCAAAGTGGCATGTTATATTCAAGATAAATCATTAGAATTTACTAGTACATATTGGGTTGTCACTCCGTTCAAAGTGGCATAATTTTTTTAGAACAGGTTGTGCAAATTGGTTCATCAACTATCTCTGCACAGCATGTTCGAACAGGTTTGCACCTATTTATATTAGTGTAATGCTACATTTATAACTAATCATTTTGTTTGAGATTTTTTCGAGAGCATCCGAAAGGATGAAATCTCAAATCAAAATCCCAGGTGCAGACGACTCCAAAAAAAGATACAGCACAACGTGGAACTTTTTTTAAGCAGTAAAATGGGACATAGTCTAAAGAGCGACGTTAAACTCTTTGGATGTGAGCTAAAGAATGATTGCCACCACCCTCTAACCACATCTCTATTAGAAGGCATGTGGGTACTTTGGTATATTTTGATTTCAGCTTCACTTTCGGTATATTTCTACACTCATAGCGAGGGTAACTTTCTCTTTTCTTCAAATCCGAGTGACGACATACTTAGAGTTTTGGAAATGATGTCCAGTTAAGTTCTTTCCTATGGATGTGAAGGATCAAAAATTCATGGTTAAGAGGTTGCAAGCCTCTTTTTCATAACTCGAACGACTTGTCACTCATACCGAGCCAAAGATTATCCAAAATAAAAGACTATTTTTTCTACCAATTAAGTCAAACTACAAGCAGTCTGATTTACAGAATTCTGGAATATGTAGTATGGGCTCTATGTTGAAAAATCAACTGCATTCCAACCTCATCCCAAATCCCTTTATTCCTCAACTTTTCGATTTCATCAAAGACTCAAAGATCGAGATAGCTTGTGACTATTTTGAAAATCATGCTTTAAATCAAGATTTACGAACTACAACTATCCTGAATTCTCATGTAACCTGAGAGATATAGGAAACATGATACTGAGATCTGGACATAACTCCATGAAACTCGTGTGAAAACCAATTTCTTTCAGAAACGAATTTATGGTTCGAAAATTAGAAATGTCAAACTCCCTTTACCTAGGGTTACTGGCATCCACCCTACCCAAAGGGAGGGGACAATTATTGAGACTTAACTTTTGCCCTCTACGACTAAATTTAATCCTGAGTTTAATAAAATTAGAATATTTATTTTCTCTAGATAAATGTGCTCTAAAATAGTTATTTTGGGGTAATTTAGTCATTTAACTGACGATTATACATTTTCGTATTTATATATACGAGATTGTATAAATTTTGTTACTTAAATGAATATTTTTATCAAAATTGAACTATTATTGAGATTAATCTTGAAAATTAATTCAAATGGGCAAGATCTTGATTTAAGTATAATTTGTTCTCAAAAAATAATTTATTTGAAGAAATATTTATTTGATTTTATCTAATCAAAAACCTTGGGGTTAAATCGGTTAATAATTCGTATCGAATCTTATTTAAATTTTAGTCAATTTACTGAATTTGATCATAATTAAAATTAATTTAGCCATAATTACAATGCAATTGACCAATTGATTTTCAATATAATTTTAATTTAAATAAAATTGACTAAAATTATGATTTAGGGTCATAATTGCAATATAATTAATTAATTGATTCTCAACTGTTCAAAATTTAAATGAGATTGGCTAATTTCAACTTAATTTGAGCTATTAAATAAATAGCCTAAGCCAATCTACCATTCAATCCCAAAATTCAAATTTGAATTTTAAATTTGTACTAGATTGTACAATTTTCTCTCAACCTTGTAAATTTTCCAATTTTGAATTTCAAAATTTGTACTGGATTGTACAATTTCATCTCAACCTTTCTCTTTTTTCATTTTTGGAATTTAAAATTTGTATTATATTGTACAATTTCCTCTCAAACTTGTCCTTTTTTCAATTTTGAATTTCAAACTTTGTACTAAATTGTACGGTTTCATCTCACCTTATCCTCCAACAAACCTTACCATCAATTTTAAATTCTCAAAATACCCCTAAATTCTTTCTCCCACATTAGTGGATGAAAAGAATTGAATCTCCATCCTGTCCTATAAATACTACCACTATTTTGGTAGAAAGACCAAGTTTCAAAAAGTGGAAAAAAACTTTTGAGCAAAGAGTTAAATTTTTTTTAGTAAAATTTTTCAAGCGGTAGGCTAATCGTATTTTTTTAAAGATTGCTTTCCGGTGGTGATCAAGACTCCGAAGAAAGCTTGAATTTCCATTTTGCTACTCCAAAAAAGGTAAACACACCTTTCCCTTTTAGTTTTGTTATCCTTTTATTCTTCATCTTCTTCTTCGTAATTTCGTAGTTGTAATTTTGTTTGTTGGGATTGCTTGTTGTAGACGGTCTTAAAGGTCATAGGATGTTGTGATATCAATATTATGACTATTTTTACGTTCATTGTGTAAAATGAGTTAACAATAGATGAATGTGTTTCTTTGACTTTCTTCTTTGATTATTATGATTAGATGGATAAAGTTTTAACTTTTGCTTGATTAAAATATGTACTCATGTCTTGTTTAAATTTATTATTGATGGATATGTTCGGTTTTAGCATGTAAAGTTGTTCCTTTATGTCGAAAAAAGAATAGTCACTATTGTTTGTTTTGCCTTAATAAATTAGATGGATAAAATTTTGATCTTTGCTTGATTAAAGTACGTACTCATGCCTTGTTTAAATTTGTTATTGGTGGATATGTTCGCTTATAACATTTAAAATTGTTTTCTTTATGTCGGAAAAGAATAGTTACTATTGTTAAGGATCTTGAAATTGCTTCTCAACTTGAAGTAGTGAGTTACTTGTATCTAGATATTTGGTGTTATTTTTGAAAGTTATATCATACTGTCCTATGTTTGTGGCCTAGCGATTTGAAAAATCACCGCTTAAGGTTGAAGTTGACCACTTTGGCATACACATGATAGTTGGCTCATTCACATGCAAAAATTATAATTTAAGTGCTACTTTTAAAATCTACCTCCTTTATCGATCCTTAATTTTTTTTAATAAAGAGTTATTTTTATCCATGATTATATGCCACGATGAAATGATGAGTGTGATGCCCCGGAAAAAAAATTTCCGTTAAGATCTCGGACGAAAATGTGTTGAATTCTGTTCTTTATCGTGATTAATAATTTTTCTGTGTGGAATTTCTGGATATGAGACCCTTCATCGCGTAGAGCATCGAATAAAATTTCCAACGATATGTGGATCATCCAAAATGGACACTCGAGCGATGAGTTATGATCATTCCGATCTAACCGTGAATAGTGGTGAACAGTAAATGTGCAGGAAAAAAATACTGAGACCAGGCGAATTTTAGGGTCAACTTTAAATGATCATAACTCCTTGTAGATAATGATCTGGGTGAGATACTATATATCAATAGAAATCTCTGAAAGTCCTCTTTCCAATGAAATTAGTTTCATCCAATTTGGCCATCGGAGCAAAAATTTATGGTCGATCTACTTCAGCCTATCAAAACAGTCCACCAAAGGACAGATTTGACATTATTTGATTTTTAAGGGTATTTTGGTCATTCCCACTCCAATCCATCCGGGTAAACCATGGATTTAAGTCCATTAAGAGCATTCAATAGCTCATTTTTCTCCAAAATTTCCTAAGGCTCAAACCCCAACCATACCACTCCAAATTTCATCCTTCTATGTCTCTTGAGTGAACCGTAGAAATTTCAAATTTATTTGGGATTTGAGTTGATCATGTTAAGGGCTTTGAGAAGCACCCTTTATTTTCGTAAATAAAATTCCAGAGTCGGAAGTTCATATTCATCTTCCATTTTTAGGTATGGGGGGCTTTGAACAAGATTATCCTTTCGATCTTGTGCCTGGTATTTTTGTTGAATTACATTGACATGAGATTTTACATGTTTTACCATGAATTGGAAATATGGTTTTATATCTTATATTATCGTCCATGAGCTATGGGATTATGTCATCCGATATGTGTATAATGTTGAGATGGAATTATGTCCAAAAAGTATTTGATTATGAGAGTATGAGGATTTAATTTGTTAAGACTTGGTTTATACTATCATTCCACTATTTCCTTATTATGAATTTATAATTGATATTGGAAATTCTATATCCCTACTATGGGTTGATGTCTCAAGTACCTTTAAATGAGAGTTGGATGGCAAATTGAGAAATGTTGATATTGAAGTTGCAATGAGTCTTGGTATTTTCCGGATGGTTTTGATGAGTTAAATTGTTGAAAATATTATGTATTGAGTCTTCATATCCTTGTCCAAATGTCGAGTCGGTTATGGTTCAATGCATTGATACCTTGTTGATGTTGAGGAAGATTAAAATGTTTTGAGCTAAAATGTGTTGAGTTAGGAATCCACAAATTGATATGATTTGATAAATGAGAAAAAGATTTGATTTGGTCTTTATGATAGACCCTTATGATGTTGTAGTGGGTTTCCTAATGCGTTCTGAGCTTGTCGGGGAGTAGTACTTAGCACCGAGAGGGAAATTTGGTATTTCCCCAAACCTATGTACCACCGTAGGGTTGTTTGATGATGATATTATTGGCCAGAGAGCCCGATTATGAGTATTGCAGTTTTAAGGTCGTACTCCCTGGCAAAGAGTATGACGCTCCCGCCAATGAGGGTTTCAAACATTGGTATTCCACGTAGCTCAAGTGGAGTTGTCGGTTATAGGAAACTCCCCTGTCCATAAGAGTCATGTTTATTGAAATACCGAGTCACTCCGAGTTTTGATGTGGTAAGTCAAGTTGCCTATGATGATCTATAATGATTTATGATTTTTTTTATCCTACATTTCCTATCTAAGATGTTATGAGTTGCATGATTCAATGTCACTCAAGCCAGGTGTGTCATTATGGTCCGTATGTACGTTTTTATGAAATTTATGATATTATTTATATTTTGCATGCGCCCCCACATACTCAGTACGTATCTTGTGTTGACCCACATATTTATCTATGGGATACATTCTTACCATGATGTAGGTTCAGCTACTCAGCCGCAGCCGCGACAGTGATATTCGAGTGCCGCATCTACGTTCCTTCAGTGGTGAGTCCTCATGGTTTGAGGACCAAGTTGCTAGTTTTGGTGCTATTGTTTTGTGATCCCTTTGGTCTGTTGAGTCAGTTGGGGGTTTGTCCCAATGACTTGTTGATTTTGCTGTATAGAGGCTATGTCAGACTAGTGTATTGTTGGGTTGGTTTGTGTATAGACATTCCATATATGTACAGTCTAACGATTTCCGTGCCATGTGCGATGTGATATGATATGTACTTATATATATATATATCCTTAGCGTAGCGTGTATGTTGTTGTGTTGGAACCCAAGGGTAGTGTTTTGTCTTAGAGGGTTAGCTTGAGGCTACGTGTAGCCTTGGGCACCGTGTGGCATCTCTGGATGATATTTTGGGGCGTTACAATAAGTTCTTTTGATATAAGTTTGCATTCATAATTTACTCATTTTCGTGGCCAATACTATCTTTGATTTTATCTTGTTTAGATTGTAAAGTTGTTAGGGTTATAGATTTTGTTGAAATGGTGTAAAACTAAAATAAGAGTTGGCATAATTGGACACTTTCTCTTAGAATTAATATTTTACTATTTTTCCTATCTTGTCGTTGAATATAATTTCTCAAACATGTTTAATATATGTTATTTGTTTCACCTCGTTTATTGATTTATTGCTTGAAGTATTTTTGTGCATTTAGACGTACCATTGTTGTTCATATGCTACCATGAAATTTTCCTCAAATCTATTGATTGACTCCACTTGACATTGAAAAGTATTTTTGCATTAGTATGTCTTGTATTTCATATTTGAGATGTCACAAAAAGATTTTCTCATCTTATGCTCATTCCCCTTTTCTTTCTTTAATGAAAACATGTCTTAGACTATATCATATCATAATATTTGGTGCAAATATGTGTTAATCTATAGGGAATATTTGTCTAAATTTTAAGTAACTATGCCTGTGGATCCATGTCTTTCTTTTCAAGGGTAGTTGATTATATTGTGTTAGATTCAATTTTTTGTAAGATTGTTTAAGAGATGGGTTGATTTCTGTTTTGTTGGATAATTTGGTTTGCTTTGATATCATAGTTTACTATTTCTTTATGTTGAGAATGTTATCTTTTTCATCTCATCATTTATCTATTAAGTGTAGAATTTTCGAACACATATTAATTTATTTTCTTTTATCTTTTACTTTGCATGAATCTGTTTTGGAGTCCAAATAGACTCCTTTCCTCTTGTATTTTATAATGGGCCAATGAGGCCCACCTATCCAAGTCAAGTCTGAAGTTTAAACCCAAAGTCGATTATATGGCGTGCGGGTGCAAGAAAATGAAAGAAGAAGAAAAATTGGTCAAAACTCATTGATGAGGTCACTAAGAGACTTGAACAGTCTCGATTTTTATTATTGCCGTATTTTTATTTATTCATTCATTTGGGCCTTGAAGTCAAAGTTGTAATTTAATACAGGTGAAGTAAATCCAAAAACTAGTTTAGGACAGGTTATGGTCCAAAAGCTCAAGTATTTAGATTATGATAGGTGAAGCTGGGCCAAAAATCCAAATTAGCTTAGGACAAGATTTATGGATTTGGGCCTAATGGCCTAAGTCATTTAGTCTCTCCCTTTCCCCTTTATATGCTGATTATTCTTAGTTTTCTTAGATTTAGTTAAAAATTTCTGCTAAGTCGTCAAAATTTGTTTTGCACAAATCTTGAAGATAATTTTTTCCTTAATCGTTTTCTTTTCAAAAACCAATTTCTCTTTTTGAAGTTAGTCAAAAAAGTTATTTCAAATAGTCCGGATAACCGCAAGTTAGCAGATACTCTTGATGCCTTAACAACCTTCCAAGAGTATTAATAGGAACCACTTACTCAAAAATTCTAAACTTGAAAGATTTTTTCTGTTTTGAATCTTTTAAGTAATATTTTTAGTTTTTCTTGTTATTTTCTCAAAAATCAAGTGGCGACTCTGTAATTTCTTAAATTATTTCAAAATTTTCTTTAAAGTTTTGAAATAGTTTAGTAAGTTGAAAATAATATTTTTCAACCCTTCGAAATCAAGGAGGGGCGAATTCAAATATTTGGTTAGAACCTAGCTAAAGTCCTCAGCAGAGTCGTCATTTCTGTTTTGACTTTTTTTCGATTTCAAAGGGTTGGAAATTAATTTAATTTTTTTAAAATTAAAATCATATAGAAAATCAATTGGATAATTTAATTACAATTATGGATAAATTAATTTTAATTATGATCAAATTTAATAAATTGACTAAGATTTAAATAAGATTCGATATGAATTATTAATCGCTTTAACCCTAGGCTTCTTGATTAGATACAGTCAAATAAATATTTCTCCAAATAAATTATTTTTTAATAGAAAATTATATTTAAATCAAGATCTTACCCATTTGACTTAATTTTCAAGATTAATCTCAGTAATCGTTCAATTTTGATAAAAATATTTATTTAAGTAACAAAATTTATACAATCTCGTATATGTAAATACGAAAATGTCTAATCATCACTTAAATAACTAAATTACCCCAAAATAAATATTTTAGAGCACATTTATCCAGAAAAAATAAATATTCTGATTTTAAAAATCGAAGAAACTCAGGATTAAATTTAGTCGTGAAGTACACAAATTAGGTGTCAACAAGGGGTACGTAGGGTGGAGTTAGGGGATGATGGTTTGGAGAAAATCTTAAAGAAAAGGAGGAAATTTTTGAAGAAAAAATAGATAATTTGGAGCCAAAGTACAATTAAAAGGAGGCCATTTTATGGAAGAAGGAAAAATTTTCTTTATGAAAAAAATAAAAAGTTAAACTAGTGTTCTAGTTTTTTTGCATTTTGAATAAAACTTCAATTGATATTTTGAATTTTTATGGTCAAAAGGTGAATTTTCAAATTAAGTGAAAAAAACTAAAAATATTGTTCTCATATTCTAAGATTTAAGATATACAAACAACCTGTTTTGGGTGGAAATACGAGACATAATTTATTAAAACTTTGAAAAAAATATGATATTTTACTTTTAAATCAATCTTATAATACTTTCAATTATATAAATTAAATCTATTCAATTTTCAATTGAAGTCAAAATATTTGTGTCGATTAATTGTTATATGCACAAACTGAGGCCCAATTTCAATGTTATTATACTTAGAGCTACATAAATTGAAGCAACTCAATTTTTCTATTTTAATCAAACATTATGATATATGATTGACTAATCGTTACATCCACAAATTGATACTCGTTTCATTCTTGTAATACTTGGAGTTATACAAATTGAATCATTTATTTTTCAATTGAAGTCACACATATTTATCAAATTATTTTTTTATACACAAATTGAGTCTCGATTCAATCTTATAATACTTAGAGTTATATAAATTGAAGCAATTAATTTTTTATTTAAGTCAAATACTAAAATTGATTAACTATTACATCAATAAATTGAGTCTCAACTCAATCCTATAGTACTTAGAGTTATATAAATTGGATTAATACGATCTTTCACTTAAAGTCAAACATTAGGATTGACTAATGGTACATCCACAAATTGAGTAGAATTTCAATTTTTCAATTGAAGTTAGGTATTTGTTGACTAATTGTACTAATTGTTACATTCATAAATTGAGTGTCAATTCAATCTTATAATATTTAGAGTTACATATAAATTGAAGCAATTCAATTTATTAATTAAAATCAAATATTAGGATTGAATAAATTTTTACATCCCCAAACTCAGTCTTTATAATACTTTGAGTTATAAAAATTGAAACAATTCAATTTCTTAATTAAAGTCAAATATTAAGGTTGACTAATTCTTGCACCTATAAATCAATTTTTAATTCAATTCTTCAATTGAAGTAAAATATTTGTATTGTCTAATTAGTACATCCACAAACTAAGCCTTATTTCAATCTTATAATACTTAGAGTCACATATAAATTGAAACAATTCATTTTTTTCAATTAAATTCAACATTATGATTGACTAACTGTTACATCCATAAATTGAATCTCAAATAAAAATTTTAATTGGAGTTAAATATTTATGTTGATTAATTGTTACATCCAAAAAGTGAGATTCAGTTTAATCTTATAATACTTAGAGTTACATAAATTGAAGCAAATTAATCTTATAACAAAAGTCAATCATTAAAACTGACTAATTTTTATATCCACAAACTAAGTCCCAATTGAATGTTATAATACTTAGAGTTACATAAATTGAAGCAATTTTTTTTAATTAGAGTCAAACATTAAAATTGACTAATTGTTATCCACAAAGTGCGTCTCAATTCAATCTTATAATACTTAGAGTTATAGAAATCGAAGCATTTTAATTTTTCAATTTAAGTTAAACATTAAAATTGATTAATTGTTACATTCAGAAACTAAATCCCAATTCGATCTCATAATATCTGTTAATTGAAACAATTAAGATTTTCAATTAAAGTTAAATATTAGAATTTACTAATTGTTACATTCATAAACCGAGTCTCAATTCAGTCTTATATTATTCATAGTTATATAAATGAAAGTAATTTAATTTTCAGTCAAAGTCAAATAATATGATTGATTAATTATTATATAATTGAGTTTTAATCCAATCTTATAATACTTATGATTATATAAAGTGAAGCAATTCAATTTTCAATGACAATCAAACTTTAGAATTGACTAATTATTCCACAAATTGGGTTTCAATTCGAATTTTCAATTGAAGTCAAAATTTTGTATTGATTAATTGTTTCATTCGTAAATCGAGACTCAATTCAATTATATATACTGGAGTTATGTAAATTGAAACAATTCAATTTCAATTAATACTAGACATTAGAATTGACTAATTGTTATCTCCACAATTAATTACTAGCCTTATTTCAGCATATACCATAAACTCATTTGTATATTACAACAAGTAATTTAAAAACTACAGATTTACTAGCCGTATTTGAACTATTACTATAAATTTATTTGTGATTTTTGGCAAGTAATTTAAAAATTATAGATTTACTAGCCTTATATGAACAAATAGCATAACTTCATATTTTCCTTAGTCCCTATATAAAAGTCCTAAATGGTGGCAACAATTTTTATTAGCGTATCATACAATAATTGTGAAGAAATATGAAGAGTTTCATTACTTTTTTCTTTTCTTTATGGCGTTGTGTTTCACTTTTTTTTGACTATTCACTTGGTATAATTTTTTCTTAAATGCATGTGTTATGATTTTATCAACAATTATGTCTTTAATTATTTATTTTCATCATTGAGTTTTTAAATTACACTCATACGGAATAATATGTAGTCTTCTTATTAATTTTTGTCAGGTGATCCTAAATTTTTCCCGGAAACATTCACAGCTAAAGACACGTATGTTAAGATTAGTTGTGGAAATCTAGCTCTATTTCAATGGCCAGCAAATTCGATGCCTCATAGTTGTACTTGTGCTACTGCAGGAAGCAATCAAGGCCTTTGTATTTGTCAAATTGTTTGTTAAGAAAAATAATGTCATAAAAATGATTATTATTGATGCTGATTGATTAATCATTGTGCACTGAATGGTTGAGAAGAAGCAGAAATAATTGTTCATATATATATATATATATATATATATATATATTAAAGATTGAGAGACCAAATTATCAGTTAAAAGTGGAATAATAATTTTTCCCTTGAAACATTATTAAAAGAATATTTTCTTGAAAAGATATAAAGATAGCAAAAAAATAAAAGACAACAAATTATATGAAATCAGAGAAACATCGATGTTAACATCGATGTTTTACACGACAATAATCGTGAAATTGTCCGGGTGGTTTGTCTTAAATAAGATCATTAAAACATTTAATAAAATCCTTTATCAACAAAGACTTAGATTTTTCTAAAATATATGTAAATATCAACGATAATTTAACACCTAGTTACTTAGGGAAAAGGACAAGTGTCAAAAATGTAATGATTGGTTATATAAGTAATTATTATCCCTTATTAACATGCTCTTTTGCATTGTTTGAAAAAAAATGGTAATAAATAGATGAAGTTGATGATGTCGTTTATTTAAGAAAGTCATTTACATAAAAATTTATCTCACTTTAAGCTTAAGGAGGAAATTATCAACTTATACAAATGGAGATTAGACCAATATACTATCTATAGGCATAATAATTTAAGAATTTACTTTTGACCGCTTCACTTTATCTCACAATTATTAAATCAATAAATGGAAGAACTGTAGCTAGATAGTAATTATAGGAAGTTTCTTGAAAAAATTGAAGGAAAGGTGACTTTTAAGTCTTGAATGAAGGATTGGTGACATTGACCAACTTAAAGGGTCAAACATAATTAAGAAACTTGACTAGGTTAATTGTGGACTTGATTAATATTTTTTAAACTTTTTAATCTTTGCAAAAATACAAATCAACCCACACCCACAAAACTTCCCTCTCTCTTCTCTCTTTCTCTCAATAGTTTCTCTCTCAAACTTCTCCCAACCAACAACTTTCAAAATTTCTCCCTTCAATCTTGTGCAACTTCAACCTCTGGCAATAAATAGTTTTGAGTTCTTGCCCATTCCTTTTTAACTTTCAATCGTCAGTCAACGTGACAACATTCTCCAGCGACAACAACTTCGAGTTCTTCATCGTTTCTTTTTTATTTTCACAGGTAAAAAATTAGGGCATTTTTGTTATGACGAAAACGAGAAACTTGATTTGTTGGTGTTTGTTATATTTTTTATGTTTATTATTTTTAGTTAAATTTCTCATCTGGATGTATCTGCTACTGTTGTTTTTTCAACAATGGATAAAACATGTAACGTGAATCCAACAGATGAGTAATCTGTTGCAACATATATGACTAATCTGTTGCGCAGATTAGTAATCTGTTGCAATATATATGACTAATCTGTTGTGCAGATTAGTAATCTATTACAACATATATGACTAATCTATTGCAATAGATGAGTAATCTATTACAATATTCCAGCGAAAATAACTTCGAGTTCTTCATCATTTCTTTTCGATTTTCACAGGTAAAAAATTAAGGCTTTTTAGTTATGACAAAAACGAGGAACTTGATTTGTTGGTGTTTGTAATTTTTTTATGTTTGTTATTTTTTAGTTGAATTTCTCATCTAGATGTATCTGCTACTGCCGTGTTTTCAATAATAGATAAAACATGTAACGTAAATCCAATAAATGAGTAATCTATTGCAACATATATGACTGATTTGTGGCACAGATTAGTAATATTTTGCAACCTATATGACTAATCTGTTGAAACATATATGACTAATCTGTTGCGCAGATTAGTAATCTGTTGCAACATATATGACTAATCTGTTACGTAGATTAGTGATTTGTTGCAACATATATGACTAATCTATTGGAACAGATGAGTCATATGTTGCAGCAACATGTGGGTAATCTGTTGCAATAGATGTGTCATATGTTGCAACAGATTACTCATTTGTTGGATTTATATTATAATGTTGTAACATGAATTCAACATATGGGCCATTTGTTGCAACAGATTAGTCATATTGTGCAACAGATTACTCACTTGTTGCAACAGATGACTCATATATTGGATTCATATTGCAGGTTCATCTATTGTAGTAGTAGCAGATACACCAAATAAGAAATTCAAGAAAAATCATAATTTTACTTACAAAATCACCAATGAAGTAATGTCCAAGTGATATACGAACAAAATATGACTTAAAAAAATTCTAAAATTTCGTCAGGGGCACAATGAATAAGTAAAACACATGAAAAATTTCATGAAACAGGTAAAGAAGGCAAAGATAATATATCACACATCAAATGCAAAAGGATCAAGGGGACAAACGTTTGAGTTCTCCTAAAAATGTTTAAATTCCCTAGTATTTTAATTGCTTTCTAATAGTTGACCCATCTGTTACAATAGATTTTCTATCTATTTGATAATTTTCAACAGATGAATCATCTGATGCAACATATTATTCATCTGTTAATTCAAATTAAGAAATTATTAGTAATAACTAAATTAATTTAGCTAAAATTAAAGATGTCTCTAAGATAATGGGACAAACATTTAAGTTCTACTAAAAATATTTGAACTCCCTAGTATTTTAATTATTTTCCAAAAGATGACCTATTTGTTGCAATAAGTTAGTCATCTGTTGCAATATATGTTTATAACAGGTTAGTCATTTGTTGATTCAAATAAAGCAATTATTAATAATAACTAAATTAATTTAATTAAAATTGAAGACAAGTCTTTAATACAAGACCTTAGACAAGGGGACAAATATTTGAGTACTCCTAAAAATATTTGAGCTTTAGTATTTTAAATTGCTTTTCAACATATATCTTGTCTATTTAATAATTTCCAACAGATGACTCATATGTTGCAATAATTTAGTCATCTGTTGCAACAGATGTCTATATTTGTTTGATAATTTTCAATAGATGAGTTATTTATTGCAATAGGTTAGTCATTTACTGCAACAGATATCAATATTTGTTTGATCATTTCAACAGATGTCTATATCTGTTTGATCATTTTCAACAGATGTCTTTAACTGTTTGGTCTTTTCCAATAGATTAATCATCTATTACAACATGTTAGTCATCTATTGATTCAAATTAAGTCATTATTACTAATAACTAAATTGATTTAACTAAAATAAAATATAAATTAATAAGTTTAATTATAGTTTCAATTAATCTCATGGTAATTACACGATCAGCTAAGTATGTTCGTCCCGAATAGAGTGATCAATTGACCAATTTTATTTGAAATGATTCAAACTAAGCCATTATTAGAAATAACTATATTGATTTAACTAAAATTAAAGATGAATTAGTAAGTTCAATTACGATTTCAATTAATCTCATGGTAAAAATGGTGTATTGATAAATGATGATTTGTTATTGTTTCTATTGAATAAATCTTACTATTGATTTATTTTTTCAATAAATGAACAATCTGTTGCAACAGATGAACCATATGTTGCAAAAATAAATCAATTACTCCAACAGGTGAGTCATATGTTGCAACAGAAAGGTCATCTGTTGTAACAGATGGACCATATGTTGCAACAAATAGATCATCTGTTGGAAGAACTCAAGGGTCATGACTTTCCGACCATTTAATTAAAAAAATGATTCGTA
Source organism: Capsicum pubescens (assembly GCA_030864215.1). Classification (NCBI taxonomy): domain Eukaryota; kingdom Viridiplantae; phylum Streptophyta; class Magnoliopsida; order Solanales; family Solanaceae; genus Capsicum; species Capsicum pubescens. The sequence continues at coordinate 279,804,290 of CM061543.1, read as the reverse complement.
AATAAATAATATGAAAAAAATATGATAAACACAATTTTGTAGCTATTTATTTAATTTAAATAACTAAAATACCAAAAAGCTGAAAAGTTATGACTTTTCACGACTTTTCACCTTTTTTGTATTTAAATCTATTTTTAATTTAAATAATAAAAAAGTCACCAAGTTTGATTTAATTAAGAGATATAATTATTAAAAAAGAGGTGAACGGTCGTGATTTTTTGTATAACACACTTCACTACTCACTCATTCAATCTTTTATAAATAGGTCTCCTCAACTCTATCTCTTGCATCTTGTCTTGCATAAAACTGCCATTATATCTTCAATCACTTCTCTTTCAAAAATAAATTCCTTGTTCTTCCGTTAAGCTATCTTTTATTTTCTTGTTCTAATATGAAAATTCTTAACATGCATCTATTTTCTAGTTAAGTTTCACATTTTTTTTTGTTAAACTACTAGTTGGTAGTATATGTGATTTAGTGTTTTACATTATTTATTCATGCATGTTCTAGATATGACTGATCTGATTTGGTACATGGCGATTCTACTTGACACTATGTAGGAACTTGAAAGGCTGGTTCATGAACTCGAGTGAGAGTTGGGCTCCGCGAAATCAAGGGTGCTTCGTGGGACTCGAAGGCTGAGGGGTCTACTGCCCAATGAATTTCCGATTGACAATAATAATAATAATAATAATTAGGTTATATTCTTTTTATCATATGCAGTTTATTTTATCAGATCTACCTAATGTTGTAAATATATTTTATGTAATGAATGAGAAAATCTATATTTAATTGACTGAGTTTATTCTTATTTTTTTTCATTCTGCCTATTTTTTTAAGATGTGGTGAGGTATAGGTTTTTGAGCATTCGGGAGTGGAAAGAATCAATTACAAAAAAGAATGTGTTTGGTTGAGAGCAAGGTCATAGACTAAAATTAAATAACAACACAAGCTTATTTACTATTACAAAATAATTAAAGATAGATTGATAACAGATGGCCCATATGTTGCAACAGATGAGTATTCTATTGGAAATGACCAAGTAGATAAAGACATCTATTACAACAGATTGATCATCTGTTGCAATAAATTAGTAATATGTTGAAATAACCAAACAAATAAAGACATCTGTTGCAACAAATTAGTCATCTATTGCAACAGATTAATAATCAGTTGGAAATGAAAACCGATAAAGTCATATGTTGTAACAGATTGTTCATCTGTTGGAAATGACCAACAGATAAAGACATTTGTTACAACAGATGACCAATCTGTTGCAACATATCTGTATTTCTGTTTGATAATTTTCAACAGATGACTCATTGTTGCAACAGGTTAAATCTGTTGCAATAGTTTATACTATTAAATGATCATGTAATTACTATGAGATTAATTGACATTGTAATAATTAAATCAATTTAGATATTACTAATAATGGCTTAATTTGAACCATTTCAAATAAAATTAGTCAATTGATCACTCTACTCAGAACGAAAGACTAAGATGATCATGTAATTAATATGAGAATAATCGAAATCGTAATTGAACTTATCAATTCATCTTTAATTTTAGTTAAATCAATATAGTTATTACTAATAATGTCTTAATTTGAATTATTTCAAATAAAATTGGTCAATTAACACTTTACTCAAGACGCATATACTTAGATGATCATGTAATTACTATGAGATTAATTAAAATCGTAATTAAAATTATCAATTCATCTTTAGTTTTAGTTAAATCAATTTAGTTATTACTAATAATTGTTTAATTTTAATTATTTCAAACAAAATTGGTCAATTGATCATTCTACTTAAGACTAAACACTTAGTTGATCATGTAATTACTATAAAATTAATTAAAATTGTAAGTGAACTTACTAATTCATCTTTAATTTTAGTTAAATCAATATAGTTATTTCTAATTATGGCTTGGTTTGAATCATTTCAAATAAAATTGGTCAATTGATCACTCTACTCAGGACGAACACGCTTAGTTGATCATGTAATTACAATGAGATTAATTGAAGTTGTAATTGAACTTATTAATTCATGTTTAGTTCTAGTTAAATCAATTTAGTTATTACTAATATAATGGCTTAATATGAATCAATAGATGATTAACATGTTGCAAAAGATGAGTAATCTGTTGAAAATGACCAAACAGATAAAGACATCTGTTACAACAATTAGTCATCTATTGCAAAAAATTAGTAATCTGTTGGAAATGACAAATAGATAAAATCATATGTTGCAATAGATTGATCATCTGTTGGAAATGACCAACAGATAAAGACATTTGTTACAACAGATGACCAATCTGTTATAACATATGTGAACATCTATTTGATAATTTTTAACAGATGACTCATTTATTGAAACAGGTTAAATCTGTTGTAATAGGCTATACACTTAAATGATCATGTAATTACTATGAGATTAATTGAAATTTTAATTATTAAATTAATTTGGCTATTACTAATAATGGCTTAATTTGAATCATTTCAAATAAAATTAGTCAATTGATCACTCTACTCAGATTGAACACACTAAGATGATCGTGTAATTAATATGAGAATAATTGAAATCGTAATTGAACTTATCAATTCATATTTAATTTTAGTTAAATCAATGTAGTTATTACTAATAATGTCTTAATTTGAATCATTTCAAATAAAATTGGTCAATTAACACTTTACTCAAGACGAATATACTTAGATGATCATATAATTACTATGAGATTAATTTAAATCGTAATTAAAATTATCAATTCATCTTTAATTTTGGTTAAATCAATTTAGTTATTACTAATAATTGCTTAATTTTAATTATTTTAAATAAAATTGGTCAATTGATCATTCTACTTAAGACTAAACACTTAGTTGATCATGTAATTACTATAAAATTAATTGAAATTGTAAGTGAACTTACTAATTCATCTTTAATTTTAGTTAAATCAATATAGTTATTTCTAATTATGTCTTGGTTTGAATTATTCAAATAAAATTGGTCAATTGATCACTCTACTCAGGACAAACACACTTAGTTGATCATGTAATTACTATGAGATTAATTGAAACTGTAATTGAACTTATTAATTCATGTTTAATTCTAGTTAAATCAGTTTAGTTATTACTAATATAATGGCTTAATATGAATCAATAGATAACTAACATGTTTCAAAAGATGAGTAATCTATTGAAAATGACCAAACAGATAAAGATATCTGTTGAAAATGATCAAACAGATAAAGACATCTGTTGAAAATGATCAAACAAATATAGACACATGTTGCAACAGATGACTAACCTGTTGCAATAAATGACTTATCTATTGAAAATTATCAAACAAATATAGACATATGTTGCAACAGATAACTAAGTTGTTACACTATATGACTCATCAGTTAAAAATTATCAAACATATAGGATATATGTTGGAAAATAATTTAAAATACTAAAGCTCAGATGTTTTTAAGAGAACTCAAATATTTGTCCCCTTGTCTAAGGTCTTGTCTTTAATTTTAATTAAATCAATTTAGTTATTACTACTAATTTCTTAATTTGAATCATTTCAAATAAAATTTATCAATTGATCATTCTATTAAGGACGAATACATTAATTGAAATTGTAAGTGGACTTATCAATTCATCTTTAATTTAGTTAAAATAAATTTAGTTATTATTAATAATGACTTAATTTGAATCATTTCAAATAAAATTGGCCGATTGATCACTCTCCTCGAGACGAATACACATAATTGATCATGTAATTACTATGAGATTAATTGAAATTGTAAGTGAACTTATAAATTCATCTTTAATTTTAGTTATATTAATTTAGTTATTACGAATAATGACCTAATTTGATTCATTTCAAATAAAATTGGTCAATTGATCACTCTACTCATGACGAATACAATTAGTTGATCATTTAATTAATAAGAGATTGATTGAAATTGTAAGTTTATCTTTAATTTTAGTTAAATCAATTTAGTTATTATTAATAATAACTTAATTTGAATCATTTCAAATAAAATTGATTGATTGATCACTCTACTCGGGACGAATACACTTAGTTGATCATGTAATTACTATGAGATTAATTGAAATTGTAAGTGAACTCATCAATTCATTGTTTAATTTTAGTTAAATCAATATAGTTATTACTAATAATTTATTAATTTGAATCATTTTAAATAAAATTGGTCAATTAATTATCCTGCTAAGGATGAAACACTTAATTGATCATGTAATTACTATGAGATTAATTGAAATCGTAATTGAACTTACTAATTAATCTTTAATTTTAGTTAAATCAATATAGTTATTTCTAATAATGATTTAATTTGAATCATTTCAAATAAAATTGGCCAATTAATCATTCTACTTAGTATGAAACACTTAATTGATCATGTAATTACTATGAGATTAATTGAAATCATAATTGAACTTACTAATTCATCTTTAATTTTAGTTAAATCAATATAGTTATTTCTAATGATGACTTAGTTTGAATCATTTCAAATAAAATTGGTCAATTGATCACTCTACTCAGGACGAACATACTTAGTTGATCGTGTAATTACCATGAGATTAATTGAAACTGTAATTGAACTTATTAATTCATATTTTATTTTAGTAATTAATTTAGTTATTACTAATAATGGATTAATTTGGATCAATAGATAACTAACATATTACAACAGATGAGTAATCTGTTGGAAATGACCAAACAAATAAAAACATCTGTTGAAAATGATCAAACAGATATAGACATCTGTTGCAACACATGACTCTCTTGTTGTAACAACTAATTCATCTATTGAAAATTATCAAACAGATATAGAAATCTGTTGTAACAGATGACTAAGTTGTTGCAACATATGACTCATCTGTTGGAAATTATTAAATAGACAAAATATATGTTGAAAGATAATTTAAAATACTAAAGCTCAAACGTTTTTTAGGAGAATTCAAATGTTTTTTCCGTTGTCTAATTTCTTGTCTTCAATTTTAATTAAATTAATTAATTATTATTAATAATTTCTTAATTTGAATCAACAAATGACTAACCTGTTATAAACATTTATTGCAACAGATGACTAACTTGTTGCAACAAATAGGTCATCTATTGGAAAATAATTAAAATACTAGAAAACTCAAACATTTTTAGGAGAAGTCAAATGTTTGTCCCATTGTCTTAAATACTTGTCTTTAATTTTAGGTAAATCAATTTAGTTATTACTAATAATTGCTTAATTTGAATCAACAAATAACTAACATGTCGCAAGAGATGATTCATCTGTTGGAAATTATCAAACAAATAGAAAATCTGTTATAACAGATGAGTCATCCATTAGAAAGCAATTAAAATACAAGGGAACTTAAACATTATTAGGAGAACTCAAACGTTTGTCCTCTTGATCCTTTTGCATTTGATGTACGACATACTATTTTTGTCTTCTTTACCTGTTTCATGAAATTTTTCATGTGTTTCACTTATTCATTGTGCCCCTGTTGAAACTTTTGGAATTTTCTTAGATTAAATTTTATTGGTATATCACTTGGACATTACTCCATAGGTGATTTTGTAAGTATAATTATGATTTTTGCTGAATTTTTTATTTAGTATATCTGCTACTGCTACAATGGATAGAACCTGCAACATGAATCCAACATATGAGTCATTTGTTACAACAATTGAGTAATCTATTGCAACATATGACTAATCTGTTGCAACAAATGACCCATATGTTGGATTCATGTTACAACACTATAATATGAATCCAGCATATGAGTAATCTGTTGCAACAGATTAGTCATATATGTTGCAACATATTACTCAACTGTTGCAACAGATTAGTCATATATGTTACAACAGATTAGTCATATATATTGTAACAGATTACTCATCTGTGCAACAGATTACTCATCTATTGGATTCACGTTACATATTTTATCCATTGTTGAAAAAACATTGGTAGCAGATACACCCAGATGAGAAATTCAACTAAAAATTATAATTTTACTTACTAAAATCACCTAATAAGTAATGCCCAAGTGATATACGAATAAAATTTGACCTAAAAAAATTGATCAAGTAGCAATAGTAGCGGTAACAACAACAATGTTCAACAACAAAAAAATGATGATGCTGAACAAGAAGAGATGATAATGAAGAAGAAGATGATGATAATGAAGAAGATGATGAATAAAGCAACAACAACAATGAACAACAAAAATTGCGAAGAGAGAGAAAACTCCAATAAATGATAAGAGAGAGAAACGTGCCTTTTTTTCCTCCGTTTCTAGTTATATTAGGTTTTACATTGGATCAAAGTGTAAATTAAAAAACTTGTGGGTTATTTTCAAACTTCTCTTACTTTCTTAATACTTAATAAAGTAATTGTTACCCCCACTCAATTATTAAGACTTGTGTCACCCACACCTCATTTTAAAACTCTTTTGTGACCTACAGTCCAAAGCCCCAAGTTTCTTGCAAAAAAATTGTAATGTAATGTCTTTCATGAGGCACCTAATGAAACACTACTCCTTAGGCACACCTCTTTAAAACATTATCCATTTCAGCAAGCCTAAAGTGAATTGACCATTTTATAAAAGAAAGATTCAAATAGAGAAATCAGAAGTATGTTTGAAAATATTTAGTCAAAAAAAGTTAGTATAAGTGTGACAAAGTAACATAAAATGAAGAATTTTATTCAAGTATTCCAAAATAAAGAATGAAACGAAAACATGTCCCAAATATAAACACATATTAGTCATGGAGCATCTACAACAGTCACGAAGGGTTGTGATGGCACCTACCCACCCTTCTGTGGTAGGTAAACCTAACTCGTAAACTCAATTAATCAAAAGACAAGATAAAATACAATTAAAAGCCCAAACTCAAGAAATCATCAACGACAATCATAATTCAACAAAACACAAACTATAAAATATGGAAGGAAATATAACAGAAACCTAAATCATCCTAAGACTTAGATGCCATGAGTATATAGAAGCGACTCTAAGCCTAACTATTGGAAATAGATACAATAAAACAATCTGTGGGAAGTAAATAGACAAAAAATAGAATGATAGATGAAACTGGGTAGACTCCAAAGGTAGAAACTCACCACAACTTTGATAATGCTACCTCGTATCATCACTATATGCACATGTCACTCAAACCAAGATTTGCATCAAAAAGATGCAGAAAAGTATGAATGAGTATGGTCCACTTGTACTTAGTAGGAATCATAGACCGAATAAGCTTAAACAGAAAAATACATGGAAGTAAGAACACTAAAGTAACTATGAAAGAAGAAAATTTGGAGTAGGTCAATGAAAATAATATCATGGATATATTCAAATAAAAGTCTCAATTCAACAAGAATATGTGTAATGACCCTTTTCGTCACTGCGGGTAAGTTTCGCATGCCAAAATTTAGGCTAAGGTTTTTCCTGAATTGGAGGTTAAAATTTCAGGTTAGGCTAGTATTTGATGAAATTTGGGAATGGTCAAGGGAAATGTGGAAATGGATTGGTTAAAGGTTATGTGATTCAAGGTAATTTTTTGTTAGTCAAGTCGATAAAAAATTCGAAGGATCCTTCACAAGCGTATTCAAGTGGGTAGAACTCCCGATATCAAACTTTATGTAAAGATACTAGTTTGGGATGTCAAAATTTGAAGGCGTGTTGCGGAAAAATAAAACTGGCAACAATCTCGAGATTTAGCCTCGCCTACCCTACTATAGCCGACGATAGGATGCTATGACTATGATGCTACAACGGGAATTTTCTAGCTATAAGAGAGTCAACTTTGGTTAATTAATCCCACCATAGTGGGAGAATCTCGCTACAGCGAGATATGACCGCTATAGTGAGATATGCACTGATTAATATAAAAAGTTAATCCAATATGCTATTTTTATTTCATTCTCATTTTGGGCATTGATTTGGTGATTTAGGACAAATTCTACCTATTTACCATCTAAAATCTTTGTAAGCATAAATAAATCACTCCCATTAACTAATTTTTTGATTATTAACTCATAAAATCACTGGTTTACAAGTATTGGGGAGGATTTAGCTTGGCCTAAATAATTTTTCTAGTGAAATAGGGTGGGTGGGGTATAAAATCCTTGATTTTTGGTTTAAAATTATTAAATTACTCTTGTATGACTATAATTATCCATTGTAACCATGAAATTGGTAAGATTAAGGTGGAAAGATCATAGAAAACCCTAGAATGGGGGGAAAGGTCATGAATTTGATCTTGAAGTTTTAGGATTAGGTTATAATCCTTATTATTATTAGGTCATTTAATTGATTATGTGTTGTATTGATGTTTTTAGACCAAAATAAAGCCGAGGTTCCAAAAAAAGAAAAGTCTCAAGTTCGTTAGAGCATTTTGGTCTTGGATTGAGGTAGGTGATGATTTGACGTAGTTGAAACCCAACTTAGATTATGTGTGCATGATAATTTTTTCTTTGTATACTTGTTATAATGCATGTTTAAGGAAAGTGAATGACTATTAGATATCCTAAGTGTTAATCACATGCAATGATCTTCTATTAAAAGCTTGTTGGTTTTATAAGTGTGATTACTATTATCATTGTGGTTGTGATTGTTGTGATATCTATTGATTATTGTGGGATGTACCGGTATTTGAAAATTTTTATAGGATTGGTTGGTATAAGGTTACCAGACACTAGATATCTGGGATTTGGTACATAGACAAAAGCTCATTCCTTGTAGCTCATGGTTAGTAGGTGTCCATAAGACATTTAGCATATATGTACAAGGGATAGGTGAGTGTAACAGTTCCTTGAGTAAATCAGGTTTACGTGTTGACTTATTATATTTGGTTCCTTGAGTGAACTAGGTTGAGGTGTTGACTTGTTATATTTGGTTCCTTGTCATGACCTAACAAACTGGATCGTGAGGGCAGCTACCCTAATCCACCTAGATACAAGAACCCTTACCACCCATTTCATAATATATTCAGAACATAGAAGCAGATTTGATTAAAGACTTCAAATTTTGATAAATATACAACCTTTCCCAAATTACAAAGGATAAGAAAAATCCCTTTCTCAGGGACCAAGTCTAAAAATGTACAAGAGCTTCTAATATAGTAAAAGACAAAATAGAAGAGACAGTTCCCACCATAGGAATGATATGAATAGAAGACTTGGGAGATTATTATCCACATCGCCTGAGAAATATCAAAAAACCCTACAACCAGACTATCCCCCTAAAAAGGTATATCAAGTGTATCAGTACAAACAACACGTACTACTAGGCATATTGGATGACCTTGGTTAAAGCACATAACATATAATATTAGAGATTCAAGATAAATCATGTACATATAATGTGATAGTTTTAACTCTCCTTACTCTATAGTTCATGGCATCACTTAATGTAAGTAACTTTTATTTTCCACTCAAAATACCATCCTTCAAATCTCTAGCCTAGGCAAAGTATGAGTGTACACAACTTCACGGCGGAGTTGACATTACAAGGATCAAATTCCCAATATTTTCTTAACCTTATTCTAATATTCTAGTTATGCATTATCACCATAGAATTTCAGGATTCATTAAGGTCATGAGAAATTAAGAAGTGAAACATAAACACCCGCCGACCCAATTTCAACAATGTCGACCGGTAGATCAATGATCATAAATACCTTTCAAGTTACTCAAATCCATTAAGAACACTAAGCCTTTTCAGCAACTACAAAGCTTAATCAAATAAAAGTCAATTAGGAAACAATTTACGACAAAACCCTGACTATTGGTATTAACCAACTCAACAAACCATGACTCCACAATAATATACTGACCATGTCTCAAATACATAAGTAGATTACAGTTAAGAAGCATTCCATTCATAAGTAGATATATATCAAGTGGACAGATAAACCTGACCCAACTCAAGGAACCAACATATATAACAAGTAAGCAGATAAGCTCGGTCCACTTAAGGAACCAACATATATAACAAGTAAATAGATAAGCCCGATCCATTCAAGGATCCAACATGTATAACAAGTAAACAGATACGCCCGGTCCACTCAAGGAACCAACATATATAATAAGTAAACACATAATCCCAGTCCACATAAGGAACTAACAATGTATCAAGTAAACATATAAACCTTGTTCACTCATGGAATAGTCATATATAACAAGTAAACAGATAAGTCTGATCGACTCTAGGAACCAACAGACATAACAAGTAAACAAATAAGATCAACTCACTCAATAAACCATCACACTAACCAATACTTTGTATAAATATGCTAAAGGTCTTACAATTGCCTACTAGCCATAACCTGCAGGGTACGAGCTCTGTCCATGCATAGTACCGGCCGGTATTAGAGTCAACAAATAAATCAAATATACTATACTAGGTGGTTGATATGTCGTGACAGTACGACACTTGAGATGCTTAAAATGGTGAATATTTGCAAGTACAAGGGTATTTCTATATGGATATAATGGGTTTTTAGGTGTTTACAGGTCAAACAGGTCCCGAAAAGTGGAGTGCTGGATTTTAGATGATAAAAGGCATCAAACAACCATTGCTATGACCATGGGATCTGACCACGTTCATACTTAATCATTATAGAAAGAAGCTATTAAAGTGACTCTCAGGTGTTAATCAGACAAGAGCTCCTATAATTATACATTGGTCATACAATCGTACCATCTTATTATGGGAAATATATCCTGGAAACAAATATGCAAAAGCTAAGGGGAAAGAGGATCAGATGATCGGATCCCACGACCGAGCCTAGATATGATGGTCGTACCTTGAGGTCATTGGATTGATGCCTAGAAGTGAATTCTATGAGAATTGAAGTGGAGTATGATTAGACGACCATATTGTGAGATAGTAGGTGGAATTCATGGAGCTGCACTAAGGTTGGTAGCATTGAATACCTAAATATGGAAAAGTCCTTGATAAAACTACGAGTACTAAAGGATAATTATGGTATCTAACCACAATCGTACCTTCTACTCATCTGATGTGACCAACCCAATTTTTTTATTTTTATTTAGAATAGTTTTTATTTTGTCTATAAATGATCTTATTCATTTTATTTTTGTAAGTTTACATTTGATTACATTATTGTAAAGTTCTAATACATACTTTTGTCTTTGGAATTTTCACAAACATTAAGTTTAGGGTTTAAATTTAAATTGAGATCTTGGAGTTTTGCTTATTATTCTTGTATGTCATAATTATGATTTTTTCTATGAATCCTTCTTGTGTTCTTGTAATTATGAGTAGCTAAACAACACAACTAGGATTGTGGGAACCATGATGGATTAATGAACTAGGGTTCATAGTATGGAGTAATCTCCAACAGGTGTTCATATATATATATATATATTAATTATTTCCATGGTTTTGATTGTTTTTTGACAGTGCGTTATGTTAGAACTGAACTAATTTATATTCCAGATGAAAGAATGAGTATGGACGGGAATAACGGAACAAACAACAAAGACTTAAAGCTATCAACCTCCACTTAATATCTTGAGCCAATAATACAGGATAGGTATTTCGGATCCAAGATAGGGGTTCAGAATATAGGCTCAGTAGACAATAAAGTTACTTAAGGATACTACTTAGACAAGAGTGTAAAGCTATTCTAAATATACAAAACCTATCAATTCTATAGACCAAGAACCGAGAGGAATTACAAAGTACAAAAATCCTAAGGAGTTATGAATTTATTGGGGAACACAATCCTAGTGCTTTTCTCATATATATTAAAAATCTAACAAATGAAGAAATTGTTACTACTAAAATACTTATTTACAAATCCCCCTCTTTTATTGGAAATTGTTATTAATTACCTTTGACGTACATACAAATTAAGAATTTGACCTATTCCTTGTGGGATTGACTCCAACATTAGTTGGGTTCTATATTTGATCAACGACCACTTTATACTTCATTCCAAGGTGTAATTTAGGCGACACCAAATTTTGGCACCATTGTTTAGGATTACAGTTACAAAGTTAATTAGCGTTTATTTGTTGGAGTTCTTGGTTGTTGTTTCTTGATTTTAATCTTTTGTTGTTTTAGGGAACACACTGGTGTATGCCCAATTGGTAGAGTCAAGGAAATATCTAATTTAACTTGATTCAAAATTTAAGGGAACGTTGAGACACAATCGAAGAATGGTGAACAAAGGAGTTCATGATCAAGGGGCCCTACTCGAGGGCATTCATGATGACCCAAAACTTTTGAACCAGACACCACAACAACATAATGGTCAGAAAATTGTAGAACAAGTCACTGCTCAGTTGATGGCTAAGAAAAATGCTATGCAAAAAGCTAGCTGAAAGGCAGCAAGGAAAGAGAGGGATAGATAAGATAATACGAATCATCTAGATGCACATAATGAGAGGGAAAAATAAAAAAGGCACAGGGGAAACAACCTTTACAATATTATCTCCGTTGTTTTGAAGATACCAAGGAAGATTTAGATTACTTAGAGCTGATTCAAATAGGTCTAGATATTCCACTAGAATTTCCTCAAGGGACTCAGTTTGGCATTATGAGTGCCATGATCCACTTGCTGAATTTGAAGGGGTATTTGCTGCTATAAACTTTGTAGGGATCTAAACTTCATATAATATACCTTGAGTAAGTTAGGAGGCAATTAGACAGAGACTATTTCTATTTTCTCTGATGGGAGAGGCTACTCTATGGTTAGATACATTACTACGTGGATCTATTACTACTTGAAATGAGTTGAGGACTCAGTTCTTGGATTAATTCCCCCACCCCTCTAGAATGCTATAATTAAAAGATAATACATACCATTTCAGATAGCTGCACTCAGAGGCACTATATGAGAATTGGTTAAGGTTCAAGAAGAAGTTGCAGAGTTTCAAACCACAGGATGACTGGCATAAACCTACTAGATGTCTTCTACAAAGCTTTAAATCATACCACTAAGGTTGTAGCATACACAATAACAGGTGGGGCATCCATTAGTCTTCATTAAGAGTATCCTTTTAAGATCCTAGACCAGATCATGAAAACTGATTGAGGTTGGCATACTTGGGAGGAAGAAAAAACCATTGGCACTTGTAAAATTGGAGCATCCATAAAATAGTAAGCACTAGATGAGACAAGTGCTCAATAGGTAGGACAACTGAGCACTAATTTTAGATTGCTTACTAAATAATTTGCAGCAGCTAGAGTAGAAAAGGTGAACACATTGGTTGCGCAAGGTAAGGCACCTAGGTATGAGATTAAGATTCTGAGGAGGAGGCAAAGTATCTTCATAGAGAGGTAGGGTTTTCCAAGGGACAAGGGCTTTGTCATGATCCGAGACTACCCACTAGTCGTAACACGGTGCTTAGGGCCACACGTGACCCCAAACTAACCCATGATTTGGCACAAGATGTAATACTGAAGGAAGGTAACAAAATATTGTGTGGAAGTCATAAAAAGTATATCTAAAAGTTAAAAAAATATCAAATGTAACTAAAAAATATCACTAAAAATTGACTAACTGTCTGAAAGCCTCTAAAACATAAGGAGTGATAGGACAAACCCCTTACTAACTTTGACTTACTGACATAAAATAAGATACAAAAAATAATAATTAATAGCTAGTCCTTGATAAATGAGGACTCACCATGACTTCTATTGAATGGCACAAGAACGGACTAAGGGCGATTTGGGAACTAAGAGTCCGAACCTATGTTATAAGACAATCCAACACAAAAGAGAGTATGTGATTAGTACTTTAAATGTATCGGTATGTGGAATGTAAGCTAGTTGATATACATGTAAACTGATCATGAATGCATGAACAATAAAATTTAATACAAGACTAAGTATAACATGTACTGAAATAAATAGAATAATTAGACAACTGATATACTGAGCACTTAGTCTTGCAAACTGAACTGATCATAATCTAAATACTGAACTGAGTACTGTGGGAGTTAACTACAACTGAAATACCCCAACTAGAGATAATCGGGTCCCCACTTGTAACCCTAGTTGGAAGGGTGTTGATACCTTACCAAAGGTACCAAAACTAGCTGGCGTGGATCCACTAATCTGATATCCCGAAGGACCAGGGTACTAGCCTAAACTAATGGGTGACCCCTGAGAGGGTTTCAAGCCTAAACTGACAAGTGACCCTTCATAACCTATGCTAGCAATGTAGTTTTGGAACTTAAGAACTGCTACTAATGACTCTGCCTAACTGGCGGAGAAGCCGCTATCCCTATGTTCACTAGATACTAAGTGTTACTCAAACTGAACGACTTTGAAGTGAGATTAAAGAATCCACTGATAAAAGTTTAACATTATTCAGAACGGATACATGACTCTAACTGATATGCTCAAAATGTTAATACTCTGAATTTAACGATACAAGCATGATATGGATGACTTGTAACCTGAAAACTGTAGCATGCATAAATATATAGGTATCGAGTGTTCATAACCCACCATCATTGAATAATACATTAAAATGATAACATTATCAAAATACTATAGGAAATTTCATGATTTAAAACCGAAAATACAACATCTTATTCTAATAGGTGAACTTGGAAATTAAAAAGGGAGTCCTTGGGACATAATAGGTGAAAGAGGACCATTGATGAATATCCCACAATATGAAGTAGAAGCTTTGGTGAAGTCCTTAAAGTTGATCTTGTTCTTGAGAAACCCTAGGTTTCTCTTGAGGAAAAAGGGAGTCACTCCTTTTTGGTTTCTTTGAGTTAAATTACGATTATTGATTAAATTGGGGGTTTTGGGTATTTTATACCCTCCTCCCATTTGGGAAACCTAAAAAATATCGGTTAGACTTTTAAAGGTATGGGAAAAGACTAAAAGCCTTTGAAAAATCATGCAGGAATCTGGGTTCCCAGTCGTTACGACTCAACCTACGACTCATGACGTCTGATTACGAGTCGTAGTCTAAATCGTAACCTAGGGTCCTGGGTCCTTGGGTCCTACTTTTCTGACTATGACTTCCCCCTAATGACTCATTATGACTGACTATGAGTCATTAGGTGAAGTCATAGTCTGAGGCTTGGATTTTGATCATACACTTCTATGACTATGATTACCCTTCTAACGACTCGTTAAGTCTTACTACGAGTTATTAGGTAGATTTCGTTGTCTGAAGCTTGAGTTTTGAGTCATTCACTAATCAAGCTACGAGTCTACATTACTACTCGTAAGGTCTAACTATAAGTCCTATGCTGGAATTGTAACCAAAGGACTAGGTTCTTGGTGGGACATTGTTGTGACTAAAAGTCCCTCCTTACAACTCGTAGTCACTGATTACATGCCTTAAAGTTGAGTCGTATTCACTGGGCTTATAAATTGGGGCCTTCACTAGAGTGACTATGACTCACTTGTGATGACTCATCACGTGTGGTAATGACTCATTATCGGAGTCCTTGTAATGATATTGTGTTAGGCCCTTAGGGGAAATTCTCTGCATCTTTTTGTCATGACATCGGATTAAGGCAATACTTGAAGCATTGACAAGCTAACTTAGTGGCCTATCTCATAAGGGGTCTAGATCTTGAAAATTTAGGGTATTACAATATCTCTCTCTTGGGATTATTCATCCTTAAATGAAACAGTCTGAGATGAAAAACTAAGGATCTGAGATCATGCACTGAACACCTATGAGCTGAATCATGACTAAATATCTAGATCTAAAACATGATGCTTGAGCTGAATTGAACTCATAAATGCATGCTATGACATGAGGATGGCTGAATAGCTAAGATAGAAAATGAGAGAATTTATTAATTAATTAAGGGAAACATTACCTCAAGATGAATCTGGGTCTGAAGAGAAAAGATAGGGATACTTGGATCGCATATCTGCTTCTTCTTCCCAAGTAGCTCCTTCAACTAACTAGTTCCTCCACAAAAATTTCACTAAAGCAACTTCTTTATTTCTCAACCTACGAATCTGACGGCCGAGAATCTCAATTGGGACCTCTTCATAGGAGAGGCTATCTTCCACACCTACACTTTATAAAGAAACGATTGAAGCTGGATCACCAATGAATTTCTTTAGCAAAGTGACATGGAACACTGGATGCACTGATGCTAACTCAGCAGACCAATCTAACTCATAGGAGACCTTCCCAAAATAGCTTAAAATCCTATATGGGTTGACATAGCGGGGACTAGAATTCCCCTTTTTACAAAATCTCTTCACCCCTTTCATGGGAGAAATTTTCAAATACACTAAGTCACTAATTTCAAACTTAAGCTCTCTTCTCCTCACATCTGCATAGGATTTTGGACGACTTTGGGAAATTTTTAGCCTTTCTCAAATCAACTGAACCTTTTCCATTGCCACATATACTAAATTTGGCCCTATCAAAGCAGCCTTACCTACCTCGAACCAACCAATAGGATAACTACACCCCCTACCATAAAGAGCCTTAAATAGAGCCATCCAAATATTGGAGTGATATCTATTATTGTAGGCAAACTCAATCAAAGGTAAGTGATTATCCCAACTACCCTTAAAGTCCTTAACATATGCCCTCAATATGTCTTCTAAGGTCTGAATAGTCCTCTCCGCCTGACCATCTATTTAGGGGTTGAAAGCAGTACTGAGATAAACTTGGGTACCAAGACCCTTCTAAAAATCCTTCAAAAAATGTAAGGTAAATTGGGTACCTCTGTTTGAAATGATGATCAATGGGACACCATGCAATTTTACCAACTTTCTGAGATAGATTCTACCATAATCCTCGGCTGAATAGGAAGAATGGACTGGCAAAAAATGGGCTGACTTGGTCATTCTATCCACAATGACCCTAATAGAATAATGTTGACCATGCATATAAGGTAACACTGTAACAAAATCCATATTCACCACTTCCCACTTCTAAATGGGGATGTTGAACTCCAAAAGTGTACCACTAGGCCTTTGATGCTCAACCTTAACCTGTTGACAATTAAGACACTTAGCCATGAATTTTGAAATATCCTTCTTCATACCATTCCACCAATAAGTTTCATTTAAATTGTGATATATCATAGTGGATCCTAGATGAATAGAATACCATGAACCATACGCCTCTGCTAACATTCGTTGCCTTAAATCATCCGTATTTGAAACACATAACCTGCCCTAAAAATGAGTACACTATCTCCCCCTTGGGAGAAAACCTCAACCTTCTGATCCTGAACTGCCTCTTTCAACTAAACCAAATTAGGATCTCTATCTTGCTTTTCTTTACCTCAAAAACTAAGGAAGACTCGAACCATTCTGAACCCTAACAATACCTTCAACCGAATCAATCGATCGAACTCCTAATCTATCAAGATAATGAACCTTACGGACTAAGTCCTTCTTATCATCCTCTATATGGAAACATTTCCCATAGACAACCTGTTAAGGGCATCAACCATAACATTATCCATACCCGGATGATACAACATACTCATATCATAGTTTTTTTTAACTCTAGACACTTTCTCTGAAGAAGATTTAGGTCTTTCTAGGTGAACACATATTGTAAACTCTTGTGATTGGTAAACACATCAATATGAACTCCATAAAGGTAACGACTTCAAATTTTTAAGGAAAAAATAGTTGCTGCCAACTCAAGATCATGAGTCTGGTAGTTCTTCTCATGAGGCTTGAGATGTCTAGAGACATAGGCTATAACCTTGCCCTGCTGCATCAACACACACCCAAGACCAACTATGAAAGCATTACAATACTCTACAAAACCATCTAAACCTTCGGGTAGTGTCAAAAAAGGAGCGGAAGTGAGTTGAGTATTCAACTCTTGAAAACTCTTCTCGCACGAATCAGACCACTGAAATTTAAATTTCTTCTAAGTTAGTCTAGACATGGGAGAAGCAATAGAATAAAATACCTCAACAAAATTTCTGTAGTAACTAGCTAAACCTAATAAGCTCCTAATATCTGATGGAGAGATGGGTTTAGGACAGTTCCTTACTGCTTCGGTATTTTGAGGATCAACTTGAATGCCATCATAAAAAATAATATGACCAAGGAAAGATACTAATTTCAACTAGAATTCATACTTGATGAACTTAGCGAATAACTAGTGATCCCTAAGGTTCTGCAAAACAATCCTCAAATGGTTTGCATGTTCACTTTCACTACGAGAATATACGAGGATGTCATCTATGAAGACTATGATGAAAATGCTGAAGTACTGATGGAACACTCTATTCATCAAGTCCATAAAAGTTGCAGGAGCATTCGTTAGTCCAAAAGACATAACTACAAATTCAAAGTGCCCATATAGAGTTCTGAAGGTTGTCTTCAGGATGTTATATTATCTGACTTTGAGTTAATCATAGCCAAATATAAGGTCTATCTTAGAGAAATAATTTGCACCATGAAGTTGGTTGAACAATTCATCAATCCTAGGGAACGAATATTTATTCTTGATTATGACTTTGTTTAACTAACAGTAGTCGATGCACATCCTGAGAGAACCATCTTTCTTGCACACGAAGGGAATTGGGCACCCCATGGGGAAACACTAGGCTTGATGAAGCCCTTATATAGGAGATATTTTAACAAATGTTTTAATTTCTTAAGCTCAGATGGAGCTATTCTATAAGTTGGAGTTGAAATAGGCTGGGTATCTGGAAAGAGATCTATTATAAAGATGATTTCATCGGGAGAAACTTTGGGAAAATCTTTGGGAAACACTTTTGGAAGCTCATTAACTACTCAAACTAATTCAAGACTTGGAATTTTTTATTTTGAGTCCTTAACTCAGACAAGATGATATATGTAACCCTTGGATATAATATTTCTTTCCATGAGGTAAGAGGCTATTCGACCTATAGGCACTGTGGTACTACCCCTCTATTCTATGACTGGCTCATTATGAAATTGAAATTGGACTATTGTTTTTCTGCGGTCAACTAATGAATAACAAGAGTGGAGTCAATCTATGCCAAGAATGACATAAAAATTGATTATTTATAACTCTATAAGATCAACAGAGGTGACCTTTTAGGACACTGTGACTGGGCAATTTTTGTACACCCGTTTAGCTATGATGTAGCTACCTATGGGAATGGACACTGAGAAGGATTCTGCAAGAATTTTTGGGTTGACACCAAAGTCTCCGCAATATAAGGAGTCATAAAGGAAGGTGTAGCTCCGGGGTATAATAATGCATACACATGAAGGTGAAAAACTTATAACATACTAGTAACCACATAAGGGGAACCTTCTTGATCCTATCAAGTCTGAAAGGCATGGAGTTAGTTCTAACACTATCCATTGGTTGAACTAAAAGTGGCACCCTGCTGAGTAGGGCGTCCTACTAGGACTACTGAAGAGTTAGCTAGGACCTACTAACGATTATTTCTTACTTATTGGGAAACTGTAGGACATTCATTTATTCATTGTCCTGACTCGACCACCACCAAAATATACTTATTCCTAAAGGATCTCACAAAAGAACCGATGAAATTGATTCCCCATATATCAAAGAGTTCCACCTCCATGTTAGGCTTGAGAGGCATCTCATTCCTTCTTGAAATACCACCATGCATTTGACCATTGTGATAAGATTTAACCCATAAAATGGCTTCCCTATGCATGGAGGGCCAATAGAATCTGCATTGAAGGATCTTGGTGGTAGTTCGGATTTCTCCACGATGACCGCCGTAAGGTGAGGAGTGGAAACCCTCCAAAATATCATTTATTTCAGAATCCATGACACACCATCTAATAACTCCATCGGTGCACTCTTAAAATAAAAATGGATCATCCCAGAAATATCATTTTGCATCAAATAAAATCATTTCTTTTGATGGTAACTCAGTCCCCCGGGGAGCACACCACTTGCTGCATAGTTTGCAAAATCGGCATACCATGGTGTATTGTTTCCCTCGATGACCATGATCAATTCATCGGAGAAAGAATCATCAATTTCCATTTCCCCATGCTTCTTATTATTGCTTTTGAGTCGAGAGAGATGATCGGCCACTTGATTCTTGCACCCTTTTTGTTTTTTCACCTCAAAGTTAAACTATTATAGTAACAAAATCCACCTAATTAAACGTGGTTTTGCTTCCTTTTTTTCTATGAGATACTTGAGAGTAGAGTGGTCTGTATGCACCACCACCTTCGTGCCTAACAAATAGGCCCAAAACTTTTGGAAGGCATAGATAACCGCCAACAATTCTTCATTGGTGACGGTGTAGTTGCGTTGGGAGTCATTCAAGGTTTTGCTAGCGTAGTAAATGGGATGAAAAATCTTGTCCTTTTTCTTCCCTATCATCGCACCAAATGCAATACCATTTACATCGCACATTACCTCAAATGGGGATGACCAATCCGGAGCCACAATAATTGGGACTGAAATAAGAAATTCCTTAAGGTGCTCAGAGGCTTTGAAACATGCTTTATCAAAGTTGAACTAGATTCTTTCTCAAGAAGTTTACACATAGGGTGCACTATCTTGGGAAAATCCTTGATGAAATGACGATAGAACCCAGCATGGCCAAGGAAACTTTGAACACCTTTTACGGAAATGGGGGGTGGGAGCTTGGAAATTACCTCAACCTTAGCTTGATCAACTTGAATACATTTTTCCAAGATTTTGTGTCCTAAGACAATTCCTTCTTTTACCATGAGGTGGCACTTTTCCTAATTTAATACAAGGTTTATTTCCACGCACCTTTCAATTACCATATTTAAGTGTTCGAGGCAAGACTCAGAAGAATTTCCCACTACCGAGAAGTCGTCCATAAATACTTCCATGGAGTCTTCAACCATATCCGCAAATATTGATAACATACAATGTTGCTAGGTTGTCGAGGCATTACACAACCAAAAGGGCATTCACTTAAATGCAAATGTACCATATGGGCAAGTAAAAGTTGTATTTTCTTTGTCCTCTAGAGCAATACAAATCTGATTGTATCCCGAGTACCCTTCCAAAAAGCAATACCACCCTTTTTCGGCAAGCCTATCTAGCATTTGATCCTTGAACGACATTGGAAAATGGTCCTTCTCAGTCCATAAGTTCAACTTTTGGTAGTCCAAACACACTCTCCATTCAGTGACCGGTCGGACGGGGATGAGATTATTTTTTTCATTCTCGACTACTGTGATACTACCCTTTTCGAAATGCATTGCACTGGGCTCACCCACGTGCTATTGGATATCGGATAGATCACTCTCGCATCAAGCCACTTTCTAATCTCTCTTTTAACCAACTCTTGCAAGGGTTGGTTCAATCTTTTTTGGTGCTCTACACTTGGTATGTGATCTTGCTCGAGTTTAATTTTGTGTGATAATATGCTCGGATTAATTTTGTGTGATAATATGCTCGGAGCTATGCCGATGATATCCGCTACTGTCCACCCAATAGCCCAAATGGATTTTTTACCACCAACTTCAATGCTTCAACTTGAGAGGAATTTAGGTCACTAGAAATAATGATTGGAAAAGTCTCGTCCTCTCTCAAGAAAACATATTTGATATGAGATGGTAAAGGCTTTAATTCAATTTTGGGAGGTGCAAGGATGGACGGTTTGGCAGGTGGACTTTTGCGGTTTTTAAGATGAAGATCTAATTTAACTGGGTTCTTGATGTGAAACCCAAGCCCGATTAGAGAGGCCATCACTTTATCATACTCCTCCACTTCTTATCTCCCATAATTCCAAAGCACACCAACTAAAGGGTCATTCAACAAGACCACATTGACATGGTTGGACACAACACTATCAACAACATCGATTACCGAAATGACTTGTTAGTCCATTGGTTGTTTCATAGTCTTACAGACGGTGAAGGTCACCATTTCACCATTCAATCTAAACTTCATCTCCCCGGAATCCACATATACCAATGCTTTCTCAATAGCTAAAAATGAGCTTCCAAGGATAATGGGTATTTCGACCTCTATTTCACAATCCACAATAACAAAGTCAGTTGGGTAAATAAACCAGTCTACTTTTGCTAGAATATCATGGAGTATACCTATAGGCTTCTTAATAGATCGATCATCCATAAGCAACCGTATTTTGGTGGGATTTCGCTTACTCAATTAAAGTTAGTGAAATATAGCATAAGTCATGAGGTTCACACTTGCCCCATGATCACACAAAGCCTTAGCGAATGTGAAGGCGCCGATGGTTCATGAGATTGAAAATGCACTGGGATCCCTCTACTTTTCAACATATATGTTTGTCATCATGGATCTACAATGGTGAGTAATATCTGTGGTTTCATCTTCCAAAAGTTTTTTTTGAACAACAAATCTTTCATAAATTTAGCATACCCCGACATGTCATGTAATGCCTTGATAAAAGGTATATTAATAGAAAGGTTGCTACATTTATAGAAAAGTTTGTTGAGTTTATCATGATTTCCTATTCTCAGTGATCATTCTCGGAAACAAGGATGAATGAGGGTTGAAGGTATATAAACAATCTGATACTCGTTATTCATTGGCTTTCTCATCAACATATCATTTAACTTTGGCTCTTCAACCTTATGTATTTTTTTTCCTATGTCGCCTCCCCATTTTGCATTTATTCACTTTGCCTCTCCATTAGATATTTCATTATTTTGCCAACTTTTGCTTCAAGTTGTTAGATAGTAGAGGAGTGAGATGCAAACTTTTGGTGGAGCATGGAGAATTCACTTCGCATTTCATTCACCATTTCTCTGGTTCTCTCAACATTACTTAAGATCCATGCCAAAATATCTCTATCAATCTCCTCTCTCCTTTAAAAATGTGCCATGCTCAGATTTTATCGATTCATACCTTGATTCCCATCTTGTTCTTGTGGAGAAAGATGCAAACCCTCCGAGTTCTTAGGTCTCATCCCTACGTTAGCACTAATCACTTCTCCCTCCTTGTCTTCACAAGTTTTGACTTCTATCTCATTTATCACACTTACACTTTCCATTGAGTCTCCCAACACATGCTCAATAAGTAGCTCAAGGGAAGACATTACTTTGCTCATCTTAGTATCAGTCTCTTCTTCTTCATATTTCCTATCGTTGCACATAAAGGACGATGAGGGAGACCCCATGGACACCTCGTCATCCTCTATGTCCCAACATCTACACCAAATTGCCACTTGGTCCAAGACTTTTGAAATAATCCCATATGGTGAGTTGATGAATGATCCACCAGACGCATTGTCCACTACGACCTTATTTTGTTTATCAAATGCTTGATAGAAAATTTGGAGAAGCATCTTATCCGACACCTCATGTATGGGATATTTCAAAAGTGTTTCTTTAAATCATCCCCAAGCATAGTACCATGATTCTTTGTGGTATCGGCGAAAATGGACAATCTCATCCCTCAACTTCAACTTCCTATATGGTGGGAAGTATTGACCTAAAATGATCTCCGTGAGACTTGTCCATGAAGTAATGGATCCGGTGGGTAAAGACCTTAGCCATAGCACCGCATTTCCTGTGAGACATAATGGAAAAAGGCATAACCGAGTGGACTCTTGCGATATATGTGTGACTTTGAACGTAGTATATACTTCCATGAAACCCTTTAAATGAGCATTCGGGTCTTCATGAGCTTCACCCCCGAATACTCCTTTTAAGTGGATCAATTTCATTATCACACTTGTAACTTAAAATATTCCATGCTCTTCTGTGGAGGGAATGAGAATTGTACTTTCATGATCTCCAGTCCCAATACAAGCCAAGTCACCGTGACTCATGATGACTTGGGAATTATATCGTTCCCTACGTAAAGATAAAAAACAACAAAGAAATTAAATTTCACTATTTCAGGAATTTCCTAGTAAAAATGACACCACACAAGCAAAATCTATATTTCACTCCCCGGCAATGGCGCCATTTTGATAACGCTAAATTCACTCCCATGTTTGAGGGGTGTGGCGATCATTGTCAAGTAGTCCAATTTGAATAGGGGTCGAATCTCAAGGAGTGAATTATAGGCTTCAAACACTGTGGGTGCTCAAATTACTATGAGATTACCCATAATGTAACAAAAATGACATGTAAAATAAAATGAGGGGATTTGTTTGGAAATTTTTCACAATAAACTTTAACAAGAACTTGGTGACTAACACTTTTAATTAGAATTAAAGATTTAGAGGAAATCTTGGGATTATGTTTACCTAGAGGTAATGCATGTTGATCAATGTTGGTTCCTCATGAAATTTTAGTTGTTAACTAAAGGATAGGCTAGGTAGAAGTTCATTGGGGTCAATCTTTTAATAAAACCACAACGATTTCACTTGTTGGCTCTTTTGAGCACCTAACAAGTGTACATATTTTCATAATCACCCAAAAGCTCAATCAAACATCCCTATTTCTAGGATGATGCTCTTGATATGATTTACACATTCAAAACACTTATTTCTAATATTGAAAAAGATAGTAAACCATAGGCCCAGTTGTCCACCACTGCCTTGTCCCCCTATAACCCTTTTTTAAGGATGTTATGGGTTACATAATGTTCACCTTCATCCCTCTTTCGAGGATTATAAAGGGTTTCTAGAGCTTGGGGATTTCACCCATCAAACCCATTTGGCGATTTTGGGTTTTCACCGATCAAATTCCAACCCATAAGCTCAAGCAATGTTGGAATCCATCCTTTAAAACTAAAATCCATGCAAACACAACAATACCCACACACAAATTACACCCTAGTTCAACATAATCCCAAGACTAAAGAAGTTAGCTACTCATTAGATAGGAGAAAAGAATTGTACCAAGCAGTGCGTCCATGGAATTCATAATAAGAGAGGGTAAAGTAATCTTCAATTACATACTTCAAATTCATTAACTTCCCATTGGAACAATAATTACAAAACAATGAACAAACTAATTTTCCTACACTCCCTTTCTAGGGTTCTTCCCTCTATATCCTAAAGTGTTTTTGAATTCCCCATCATAAGGTTTGCTTCAGCTGTCTAATTTACCACAATGCCCTTTACTTATTCCTCCCTCTAGGTCGCGATTGCGGAGATTTAGCTGCGATCACACAGCCGAAGTCGCGACTATGAGTGATCCATCGCATTGCATTGGACAAACTAAACCGACCGCGATCGCGTTTCTTCAACCACGACTGTGTTACCTGAGGCTAAGTAAATCCTCTGCTTAGCCGACAGCAATCACAGTGCACAGATCGCAATCGCGGTGTACAGATTGCAATCGTGATACCTGAGGCCCTTTTCTGAGTCTTCAGTTGCACTCTTCTTTGCTCTCTTTTTATCATTTTTAGCTCTCATCCACATCTTTGGGTCTCCTCAGCTTTATGCCTGCAAAGAGTGGATATTAGTGTATCTATCCATATATTTTGTCTCATTTATTAATTCAAAACAAGGTAACATAAATAATGAGTGCGAATGAGTGGTGAACTCACCACTCATCATTCAATTATCTATAATCAATACACATACACATAGAAGCATCCTTCTTCTTCACAAATAAGATCAGAGCATCCCATGGAGATACCCTAGGTTTAATAAATCCCTCACTAAACAAATATTATAACTGCTTCTTCGATTCCTTCACTTCAGTTGGTGTCATCCTATAGGGAGGAATATAAATAGGCTTGGTGCTTGGCTCCATATCAATAGAAAAATCAATAGCATGATTCGGAGGCATACTAGACAAATCCATAGGAATCACATCCATGATCTCGTGAACAACCTGAATAGAATCCATATGAGTTAGTGAGGTAACACTAGTGTCATGGTGATAACGCTCAAACTACAGCTCTCGTAAGAGTGTAAGCGGTCGTTGTCAAATATAGAACCCAACTGGGTTGGATGTCGAATCCCACAGAGAATACTTGGTCACTAAGTAAGCAAAGATTAATAGACTTTTGGTGAAAGTTTCGTAAAAGGAGGGATTGTAACGTGCAATAATGTAACAAAGTGAAAACGGAAAATAGCAAAGTAAAAAGAAAGAATGTTTAGTAAGATGTTTAACCAATGAGAATTGAGAGTTGGGGTTATATCCACCTTATGAGTTATACGTCTCTATTGGCTATGAGTTATGCGGAATTCAGACATGCATGTGCTTATAGAGAATTGTATTCTATGGTAAATTCAGGCGTCTTTCGACCATCAAGGATTATTTCACTTTAACTCTTTCGAGCTTAAAGCGTATCTAACGGTACAAATTCTCCAAGAGGTTAATCCAGTTACGGCACTAACTTTTTAACAGGGGTTGGTGCCCTATTACCTTGACATTATCTCTTTTCCAGACATATAACTTTTCTTTCGAACAAGTTAATGCTATACTGGCGTATTCTATGTGTTTGCAACCACAAGAATTTAGATTAAGATGAAGAGAGTAATGATATAAGCAGCATACGTGTCAAGAATTCACAAAATCATAGCAATAGATAGTATCTCATAAGGCTTCCATAACCCCAACAGAGAAGTTTAGCTACGCATGAGTGCAACGGAAAACACAATAGACATTATCATCATAAAAATCTCACGTGAATTCCTTGCAAATAGCTTTTCTCTTGTTGTAAAAATTAAAAGTCGAATATATGAAAAATAATGTCAACAATGAATTAATGAAGAAAAAGGGGAAGGATAGAATAGGGATGAAGGTGGTGGAGAATTGTTTTGATGGATGGATGGATGGTGGATGGATGGATGGGAATAATAAAAATCTCCAGCAAAATAGGGTATTTATAACACCCATATCCTATTCCTACTAAGCTACTGCATTACTTATCCTAGTCCTACTAGGTTACTGCATCATTATCCTAATCCTACTAAGTTACTGCTGATCCCCAAAGTCTTTAGAAATGTTGTTTTTGCCCGGGACAGGTTTTCCATGCATCACTTTTAGTCCCTAGGCGTCCAAGCTCTCCTTTCCTTCTTTCGTGAAGCTTCCTTGGGCGTCAAGTTATCCATAAAATGCTGAAATCTTCATCATTTATACCTGAAAACTTGCTAATCACGTTTGTTAGCTCACTTACAGGAAAAAGGACTAAAAGTGCATGAATTATATATTTTGTCCTCAAAACTTAGCTAAAATATGGGTAAATTATAGTACTTTAGGCGTGTAAATACGCCTATCATCAACACCCCACACTTAAAGCTTTGTTCATCCTTGAACAAAATATCATGTCCATCTAAACATCTACTTAGGGTTTCACAGTAACAGCACAAAATATTCATCAAGACAGGCACGACAATCATTAACAAAGAGTAGTTTTCTGATCACTACTAGAAACAATTTAACCTCTAACATAGACTCGTGATGATGGCTAATTCGTATTCAAAAGTTAAGGCACAAAGAATCATACACAACTACCCAAAACTCATCAACCATGTGTGTCTCACAATATATCACCCATAATCACTCACAAGTATTTTCATCTATCGAAGCATGGGTATATGATTATCCTTTCTCTCGCTCTCACAAAGAATTCATATGCTGCAACTGATGACCATAGGCTTTCCCTTAGTGTAATGCTCCACTAAATATCAGAATGCTAATCTTAGGATCAAATAGGTCTTCTACAGGTTGTAATGTAGGCTAAGGGACGGGTAGGACTATTTTGGCCAGAAATAGTGACTATGTTCCTAAGCGCTTTAATACATCACATTATGTCGTTTAACACTCTCTTTTGAACAACCTTTCTACTTTCTTTTAATCTACCACCCCTTCTCACCTCTTTTGTTTTTCAATTTTAAACATAACTAACTTTTTAGTTTTCTTTTCATTTTTCTTTTCATAATACACCTCTATGATAGCAATTCTTTTTCATAACGAATTCAAGCACCAATACATTCTAAGGCATCACACATCCAATTTCCTCTTATTTTGTCACATGACTTTACAATTTAAAGCGCTTAGGAATTTGGATCAAATTATGGTCTTGAAAAAAATGGATTAGGCTTACATATGAGGCTGTCAAAGAAAATAGGCTTAAAGGCTCAAAAGGGTTGACTAGGATAATGTCCACGGGTAGGTAAAATGAAGGTAAACAATTACAGGTTGCCAAAGAAATGCCTAAATCATCTCCTAAACTCACACTCTTTATTTCGCTTCACACACACACCAGGCAAGTTCTAGCATCAGCCACAAACACAGAATATACTATATCCTCACACACACAAGGCACATGGTCGACTTTATTGGGAGTAGTATAGACTCTTGACCCAACAGATGAAGGAACTGAACCACACAATTATCACATAGTGAGTCACAATTAGAGCCTAAACATCTCAATAGTAATGATTTTAGCACAAACTCTTGTTATAGTACCATGCTGCCCCTCAGAACAATTTCATGCAAAGTTAAAAAAATTTTAAAAAATTTAACTACTAACAAACAAAACAAACAAACATAGATAGATGCAAATGCAGATAAAGAAGTAAAGCATACAAATACCAGCACCCCACACTTAGACGGGACACACTGCCCTCAGTGGAAAATAAATAAGAAGAACCTGGTTAGTCGGACTCCTCCTCTATGTCTGGGGTCATACCCCCTGCGTCGGAATCATCATTAGAGTCGTCATCCTCAGAAGTTACTCATAAGTACCCCACTTGATTCCAAGAGTGCGTCGAGGTATTTGCAGCACGGAGGATTCACCTTGCTCTTTTCGTCCCCTTTTCTGGCCTTTTTGTGAAGTGGTTGCGTTTTCTTTTCCTTGTCGTCCTTTTTGTGCCATTCTACCTGAGATCTCAATAAAGTCATGTTAGCTTTATCTCGGAAGATTCAATCGACAAACAGACAATAGTGGCACCACCCCACACTTAATCTGGTGACACAAACTAATTAAGTGAATGATGTTGATTACTCAGACTTCATCGACATACATTTAGGTGATATGTTCCAACAATATGTTCAGCACAATCATACTTTCATGTCGTCTTAACGTTATGCAATCTTGACAATGTTTTCGTGTTTGGACTAATGCATCTTTTGAACAAAACTACTACATAGATATCGTATCAATTTATGGCATAGAAATAATCACAACATCGCATGTTTGTAGTCACCTATGATTTTCATCTCAATGAACAAGTCATTTCAACATGTAAGCTTTCAAGTTACAAGATTATGCAATTATCTTGACCATGTCGATTTCGCAAAAGTATGACAGTGTATCAAAATCAAATACAAGTTGGAAACAAGTCAAGAGCATCCATACATATTCTTTCACTCACTTAGATGTATCAACCACATTCAAATCACCAACACTACTTCACGATTTAACAACTTATTATAGGCGTAGTATTGTAATACTTACGTAATATAAAAGAAGATCAAAGAAGTACTTACTTGGTTGATGGCCTCAGAATATGTTCTTGCAAAGTTAAAAGAGCAAAAATAAAAGTTTTGAGAGTTTTGGGAGGTAAAGGCGGCGCCTTTAGCTTTGCCTAGTTGAGCAGAAGGCCATAGCATAGGCCATGCCTAATGCTTTGCCTAGTTGAGCAGAAGGCTTTTGCATAGGCGACGCCTATGCTATGGCATTGTTGAGAATAAGCGGCGCCTATGCTATGGCACTCTAGAATCCGAGAGCTTATGCCATAGCATAGGCCTTGCCTTGTTCGTGGCCTAGGTTTACATAGGCCTTGCCTTGTTCTTTGCCTATATTTTCATAAGCAATGCCTAACCCATAGCCTTTTGCTTCTTTATTCCTAACTTACCACCTTAAACATGCAATACTTCCAAATCAAAATTTGAAACCAATCTCCTCCTTTACACCTCTTGCACCTACATTTACTCAAAAACATCAAAAACGATTAGAATGATGGGTTGCCTCCCATCAAGCGCCTTAGTTTTGGTCGTGGCTCGACAAAATCCTAAGAAAACAAAAACAACAAAAACAATTAAAAATGATGGGTTGCCTCCCACCAAGCGCTTGATTTATTGTCGCGACACGACATAGTTATCTCGATTACTTAGACTTCACCGAGATATTTGGTGCATCGTTTTCTGAATGGATTCAGACGACGTTGATGCTTCATTGTGGGCATGCAATCTTCTTCGAGATGCATCTTATGCATACATATCCCAGGTGGGATACCAATTATATCATCAATAGACCAACCAATGGCTCTCTTGTACCTCTTTAGAGCAGAGATGAGAGCCTCTACGTGCTGTTCACTTAAATCATCCATCACACTCACCGAAAGTGTGTTTCTACTTCCCAAGCATGCATACCTTAGATAATTGGGGAGCTCTTTCGATTCTAGCACTGGGGGCTCTTCAATGGAAGTCTTCGCTGTTGGTGACGGTTGATTCTTAAGTTCAAGGTCCGGCTGCTTAGGAGTATAAGAATAGGAACCTATTTCTGTTAGAGCACACATAGTTTCTTCATAATCTTCATCATCCTCATGCTCAACATTCAGCAGCGCAGTAGACAATGGCTCAACAGTAAGCTGTTTCTCTACAGATAATGCTTTCTTATCCTCATAATGAACATCAGCTACATAGAACACATTCATATCGCTGGGCTTCTTCATTTCTTTGCATATATCAAAGCGGACCACTTCGTCATTCAATCGAAATAAAAGCTCATTAGCTCTCATGTCAATAAGCACACTTTCTGTTGCAAGGAAAGGACGTCCCAAGATTATGGGAACTTCAGAATCCACCTCACAATCCAAAATCACAAAGTCTGTAGGAAAGATGAAGGTGGAAACCTTCACCAACACATCATGTAGGATACCAACAGGTCATTTTACCGACCTATCTGCCATTACAAGCCGCATATTGGTTGGTGTAGGGTCTCCCAACCCCAACTTTCTATAAATAAATAGTGGCATCAAATTGATGCTAGCTCCCAAATCGCACAATGCCTTAGCAAAATCCAACGACCCAATTGTGCAAGGAATAGTGAAAGCACCAAGGTCTGCCTTCTTTTGAACTAACGATCTCGTGGTAATTGCACTGCAATGATGAACCTCATCTGCCAAGTCATAACTTACTGCCCGCTTCTTTGTCAAAAGGTCCTTCATGAATTTAGCGTATCCGGGCATTTGCTCTAGCGCTTCCACCAAAGGAACATTAATGGTCAGCTGCTTCAACATCGTCATGAATTTGCTGAACCTAGTGTCATCATCTTTCTTCTTCAGTCTCTGCGGAAAAGGTGGTGGTGGAAGGGGAATCGTTTTCTCCACCACTTTCTCTTTATCTTGCTTCTGATTATCAACCTTTTCAGGAGTGTCATCAGCCTTCTTCTTCAGTCTCTGAGGAAAAGGTGGTGGTGGAAGGGGAATAGTTTTCTCATGAACGCTCTCATTCTGATTTGCAGCTTCTACAGAATCATCAAAATCTGCATCACTAACATTCTCTGCTATATTATCAACCACCTGCTTGCCTTTGGATGGATTTTCCAACACTTTACCACTTCGGGTAGTAATAGCCATACACGATCCATCATTCCTCGGATTTTGCACAGTGTCGCTAGGTAGCGTTCCAGCCTTTCATTGATTGAATGCCACTGACAGTTGACTCAATTGTTGCTCCAGCTGTTTTATTGCAGTAGAATGCGAGTTAACCAATTGATTTATTGAAGACAAATCATTCTTCACCTTGGTTACGCCCATGTTGGTTGCCTCCACTCCTTTCAACAGCTTAGCCATCATATCTTCCATGGACATCTTCCCAGATCCAGACGCCACAGCCACACGATTTCCAGGAGAAACATACAAACCACTCCTGTCAGTCTTATTCTTCCAACTACCTTGATCACGGTCCTTGTATCCTGATTTATCATAATAGTTCCGACCTTGGTTTCCTTGGGCTTTGCCTCGGAAACCCTCCTGATTATTCAAGTAGTTAGCTTCTTCCTCAAAATCAGATTCATCTCTTCCATGTGCTACAACGGCCTTAACTTTTTTGGCCTTCCCTGATAATAAATGCTTGGTAAGAAGATCCATCTGCGTTTTCATGTGGGCCATATCTTGGTCACGTTCTTCTTCTCTTCTCCTTTGTTCTGTAGTCATGCCAATAGACAAAGTGGGGCTTGCTACCTCAGAATCCCTGGTATGCCAAGCTCTACTTTGCTTCGTCATCCGGTCTAGCATATTGCTTGCCTGAACAAAGGTGAGGTCCATAAATGATCCTCCAGCCGCATTATCCACCACTGGTTTAGTTATTGAATTCAAGGCTCTGTATAGTATCTCCATTAGGTGGACATTGGTCATATGATGGTTTGGGCATCTCATAAGCTTCTTCTTGAATCTCTCCCATGTTTCGTGGAGAGCTTCAGTTGGAAGCTGTCGAAAATTGCTGATTTTATCTCTCAACTATGCTCTCTTAGATGGCGGAAAGAATCTTTCTAGGAAAGCGTGTTTCAATTGCCTCCAATTAGTAATAGAATCAGGAGTCAGCCCATTCAACCATAGAGCTGCCTCTCCAGACAGAGACAATGGAAATAAGCGTAGTCGAATTGCATTCTGTCCAATGCCAGGATTGTCGAATGACTTGCATGTAGAAATAAAGTTGATCAGATGCATATTCGGATCATCGCCTGCAAGTCCACCAAATAAACCTTTGAGTTGCAAAAGCTGAATCATGGTGCTAGTGATATTAAACTTGGCTCCGGGTGCCAAGGGCGGAGGAATAATAGCTCCTGTGTCACCAGCTCCGTCCAGATCGTCATCATCATCATCAAACGGAATCTGCATAGCTCGACGTTCCGGTCTAAATCTGACTTGACGATCTCTTCTATTAGCAGGTGTCGCCACCTCGGCATCACGCCTAGGGTTTAGTAACTCGTCATCGCCTAGGTCCTCATCGTCAGGATTTGTTGCTCGCCCAGGGTTATCATATTCTGTTGATGCACTTGAGCGGCGGCCAAAGCAGCTAATCTAGCCTGCTCCTGTTGAGCAGCCCTTCTTTCAATGTCACGTTACGCCTCCATTCTGCCAATACGATGTGGTTCAGGATTGATAGGTAATAACTGTTGACCAGAACTTTGAGTATGGGGCATGCACTGAACAAAACCTACAGAAAACAAAAACAACAACTAAAAGTAAAGTACGAGAATCTTTGACCAAAGGGTCTAGTAACTATCACAAACTTAGTTGACAACTGTATTCCCCGGCAACGGCGCCAATTTTTGATAACGCTCAAACTACAGCTCTCGTAAGAGTGTAAGTGGTCGTTGTCAAATATAGAACTCAACTGGGTTGGGTGTCGAATCCCACAGAGAATACTTGGTCACTAAGTAAGCAAAGATTAATAGACTTTTGGTGGAAGTTTCGTAAAAGGGGGGATTGTAACGTGCAATAATGTAACAAAGTAAAAATGGAAAATAGCAAAGTAAAAAGAAAGAATGTTTAGTAAGATGTTTAACCAATGAGAATTGAGAGTTGGGGTTATATCCACCTTATGAGTTATACGTCTCTATTGGCTATGAGTTATGCGGAATTCAGACATGCATGTGCTTATAGAGAATTGTATTCTATGGTAAATTCAGGCGTCTTTCGACCATCAAGGATTATTTCACTTTAACTCTTTCGAGCTTAAAGCGTATCTAACGGTACAAATTCTCCAATAGGTTAATCCAGTTACGGCACTAACTTTTTAACAGGGGTTGGTGCCCTATTACCTTGACATTATCTCTTTTCCAGACATATAACTTTTCTTTCGAACAAGTTAATGCTATACTGGCGTATTCTATGTGTTTGCAACCACAAGAATTTAGATTAAGATGAAGAGAGTAATGATATAAGCAGCATACGTGTCAAGAATTCACAAAATCATAGCAATAGATAGTATCTCATAAGGCTTCCATAACCCCAACAGAGAAGTTTAGCTACACATGAGTGCAACGGAAAACACAATAGACATTATCATCATAAAAATCTCACGTGAATTCCTTGCAAATAGCTTTTCTCTTGTTGTAAAAATTAGAAGTCGAATATATGAAAAATAATGTCAACAATGAATTAATGAAGAAAAAGGGGAAGGATAGAATAGGGATGAGGGTGGTGGAGAATTGTTTTGATAGATGGATGGATGGATGGGAATAATAAAAATCTCCAGCAAAATAGGGTATTTATAACACCCATATCCTATTCCTACTAAGCTACTGCATTACTTATCCTAGTCCTACTAGGTTACTGCATCATTATCCTAATCCTACTAAGTTACTGCTGATCCCCAAAGTCTTTAGAAATGCTGTTTTTGCCCGGGACAGGTTTTCCATGCATCACTTTTAGTCCCTAGGCGTCCAAGATCTCCTTTCCTTCTTTCGTGAAGCTTCCTTGGGCGTCAAGTTATCCATAAAATGCTGAAATCTTCATCATTTATACCTGAAAACTTGCTAATCACGTTTGTTAGCTCACTTACAGGAAAAAGGACTAAAAGTGCATGCATTATATATTTTGTCCTCAAAACTTAGCTAAAATATGGGTAAATTATAGTACTTTAGGCGTGTAAATA
This sequence comes from Capsicum pubescens, assembly GCA_030864215.1. NCBI lineage: Eukaryota > Viridiplantae > Streptophyta > Magnoliopsida > Solanales > Solanaceae > Capsicum > Capsicum pubescens. The sequence goes on along the minus strand of CM061543.1, from coordinate 279,769,852 downwards.
CGCCTATCATCACATGGATATGATCAAAATAAGACAACTCCTTCTTACTATCATATGATGAGAACATATGATGAGCACACAAAAAATATATAACACCCTTTGAACCTAAATTAACCGTACCTATCCAAGATAACCTCAACACACCTAGCGTATCTAAGGTCATGGTCTTGGTATAATAGTCCAAAATAGAATGATAAGGATCTAACCAATCCATACTCCAAATACTATCAGAATCAACTATATCTAGGATAATCAAATCTATCGAAGTCTACACAACTCACAAAGGTAACTACACAAGATCACTACACTCGGTCTACCACAAAAATCTCCTACAAGGGTAGAAATATGAAGAGACATAGCAAGGGGCTCACATGCAATATCAAATTTAGAAGCAAAATAGGTAGAAACATAGGAGAATCAAGATCCAAGTTCAAAAAACATAAAAGTAGATTTGTAGCAAATTGGGACAATACCTATAATAACTGCATCAATATCCTGTACCTCGGGTCTCCAGATATAGCATAACATTGACCAAATTTGTTCTTCGATTGATTAACATCACGAACAACTCTATGAGTGACCCTACCTCTACCTCTCGCACCTCTAGTTCCACTGGCACCATCCCCACTACTATGTGATCCACCTCCCATTGCAGAAATTTGAGTAGGTCAAAACTTAAGCAAAGAACTTTACTGAGTGGATCCATATATATATCAAGGGAAATATTTGTCCACATGAAAAAATAATCACATATGGAACATTTTATATGGCCTGACTGAATCTGAGAATATGTGGATGAACTAGAACAACCTCCCTGGCCTAAAGAACCAATTCTGGAGTCTCCACCTATCTGTCTTGATACCTGAGTGGCAAGGGCCCCAAAACCTAAAGTCCTATCACTTGCACCCCATAATACGACCTTAAGTTGCCTATCATGATAACCACCAGAAAATCTACTAGAGAATCACTACATTGAGATACGTGTCCACTAAACTCTCCCTAATGACACACTTTCTTAGTGACTCCCTAAGTTGCCTAGATAATCAACTCCAACTAATGTAATACATGAATACTCAACTCTAACTAATATAATAAAACTAGAAATATTTAGAGAGAATGTGAGAGAATATTAAGAGAGAGTATGAAAATTGATAATATTTGTGTGAAAAAATAATTGAAATGAAGTATATGTATAGTAAAAATTTTAAAGGGTGGTGTGGGGGTAATTAGAAGGGGGGTTTATTAACGGCTAGAAAAGTAATAGCCAAAAGAGTCGTTGCCAACCCAGTTTTTTTATAAAAAAAAGGCCAAAAATTTAAACACGTCTGACGAACCAAAAACCGGTCAATCGGTACCGGAACCGGTCAACCGAAATAAAAAATACCGGAATTTTTTGTAGGTTCGGACCAGTATTGTATTCCGGACCATTGGGTACCAGTAAACCGGCACCAACCGGACAGTGTCGTTACCGAAATCTGAAAGAAATCGGAAATGTAGTTAGTGGAACGGAACAAAATATTTCGGTTTCGTTACCAGTCCCATCCAGAACCCATTGGACATTTCTCAAATAATAATAGAAGGTATTCAAACTTCCATGGAACTCTATGCTCAATACCAAATGGCAATGGCACCTGCTCATGTTCAGATGGTTTCACTCCCAATACCCATTACTTACCCTCCCCACTGGACAGACCAGTATGCCTAAATTCCCTCCCTAATGTCTATTTCTTTGTGGAACTTCTATTTTATCTGCCATACTTATCTCTGATCCCATGGATACACTCGGAGTGGAACCTTCACTATCCCCCACCGTCTCCTTCATCGTCTCGAAACTCACCCCTATCACCGGTAACCAACTTGAGCCCTGAACCACACCCTCTTTCTCTAATCTCTCTCTCATCACAGGACTAAGAACTCCTTACACCACAAGAAATATCAATAGTCATAGAACAAATGAGAGAGACGAGGACAACCCTAATATGGATGGGCAAATGTCACATCTCTGTACTTAAAAAGGAATTCAAAAAAAACTTTGTATCAATGCACCACTCAAACTAAAAGAATACTGCATCGACCTGCACCCTACATCCAATCCACAGGAGGGAAAGTTTATAGTCTTAGTCACTCCGATACTGTGTCGAGAACCAAAGCCGACAGGCTCAGAAATAACTGGCTCTCTCATTTACTCTGGTAGATCTATGAACTTCATTATTTGGAATTTCTTTGGTGCTCAATCTTTGAGATTTCTATGTAATTTCTACAACATGCTTAACTACTACAGGCCTACTACAATTGAACTTATTGATCCACATTACCGACCATAGCAACCTTTGCTCAGACTTCATTTTTAATGCCTTTATTGAGGCCCCAGTTGAGGGTCTCTCGGGAGGTATAGTACTTATTTGGAATGACTCTTCCATCATTGTTACTGAAATCACTATCACAAATCAGGATGTGCACTGCGTTGTTCAAGTATCACCTTCTACCCTTTTTTTTATATTTTCAGCTATTTATTCAAAAAACTCTGTTGTTTCACATCAAATACATAGGAATAAGCTTGTTAAAATATTTGATGCTTGGTTGGGCTCTAGATTGGTCAGTATGGACTTTAATGACATTACCCACTCTTCTAAAACTTTGGATGCCAACCTATTAATAACGCTTGTGATTCCCGCATGCTTGATTGTTTCAACACGTGCAACCTCATTGACCTTGGTTTCCATGGTAGTCATTTTACTTAGACCAACAAACACAAAAAACGTTCGTTGATCCTGGAATGACTTGATCAACTCATGGCAAATTCTAGTTGGATTACTGTCACGACCAGAGCTACCCCCTTTTCGCGACAACGGTGCTTACAATTACAAGTGACCACAAGCTAACCCATAATCTGGTATATGCTGTGAGCACTGAGTGAACTGATAATGAACAATATATGCGAAAACAACTAAGTAAAGACAAGAGGTTAAAAAATACTAAAAAACTGATAAATCATAATTCTGAGCGACTGAAAACATACTGAAAAGACTTATAAAATAACTAATAAACTGACTAACTGTCTAAATGTATGAAATGTCTCTAACAGACTGACTGGGGAGTTGATGGGATAAACCCTCAACTAACTCCAAACTGACTCAACAGAGAATTACTAAAATATTCAATGAAGATAAACTTATCCTCAAAAGATGAGGACTCACCACTGTTGCTGCTGCTGAAGTGCTTAACATATCTAAGCGCGGTCAAGAAACTTTGCGTACGAACCTATGATATAAGACATCATAATGCAAAGAAAGTATGCGGTCAGTACTTTAATATACTGGTATATGAGATGAGGTTAGGCTGAAATGCATAGGTTCATGTACATAAAATACTAACTGACTGAATAACATGAGATAATGACTGATACATAACATGCGAGAAATCTATAAAATCTAAGAATGCATGACTAAGCATATAACCTGATACTGAAGTAGTCTGTAAACTAAAATACAGAAATCTGGTAACTGAATGACTGATAACTGTATGCTATGGTCAAGCAAACCTGAACTGAATTCTATATCGAATACTAAAATGAGACTATGGGAGATAGCTATAACCGACATGCCCCAAATATATTGTTGGGGTCCAACCTATAACCCTAGTTGGAAGGGTGTTAGTACCGATTAAAGTGCATAAATCCTATTTTGACACTGTCTACTGGTTGCACTAGAAATAATGCCCTGCTGAGTTGGACGATTTGCTGGCGCCGCTGAAGAGTTAGTCTGACCCTAATGGAAATTATTCCTACCCTTCCATATACCTATAGGACACTCCCTCATCCTGTGTCCTGGTTTTCCACACCTAAAACACACATCACTACCAGCTCTATACATAACTTGATTATTCCTACCATATTTCTAGCAAAGAGGATTAGTACGATCGTTGTTCACACTACCTTGGGATTTAGAGCCTGGCGCTCAATCCTGATTGTAATTCCTAAAATTTGGCACTAGCGCACTAGCTAAGATGGAGCTGGGGCCGAAAACGTTTAATGGAACTTAGAACGGTTACCCACTCTGACCTAGGTTGAGAAAAATTAATGTTACGTGTTCTGGCCCTTTTATTTTCTCTCTATTCCTTTTTAAGCTTCTCCTCCTCAATCTGTTGAGCATGGACCATAAGCCTAGATATATCCATCTCCTTAATCAACATAGCAGTCCTAAACTCTTTGACCACACTATTAGCTACACCAAAAACAAACTTACTCATTCAAAAAATTAACGTTGAAGGAAAATAAAATAAAAACAAAAAATGATGAGAAGAAGCAGCAATCAAACGAATATAAATTGCAAAATGCAAGATATTAGGATCAAAGTGCAATGCTTAAGGAGGGAATAGTCACTTTATCCCAAATGAATATCCTACCCATCCCTAGGCCTACAGTACAAGCCAATTGATACGAGAAAAATGACCATATATGCTTTTGAAGATGTCATTGGATGCCAACGCATAAAGACTCAAGACTTGGTCACCTCGAGGACACAAGAACATGCATGGAGGACCCGTTTTGAGCATGACATAAAGCAAACCCATGTGTGGAAGATTGCGTGGGCCGAGACTACAAGTGTTGAAGAATGACCCCATGGTTGTGGAGAATTAAATAAGAACCCTTCATTAAGGGTGTTTTGGGGATCACACTTTGTTAGAAGGACACTTCATGACCAACCCTTTCATTAAGGGTATTATGGTCATTTTTGTTATGTAATAAGCTAGCCTCTATATAGTCTTCTATTAAGTCATTTGCTCTTTAGTTTTTGAATGATGAATATGTAAAAGACTTCTTATTTCTTTGAGAGTGTAACATCCTTAGTGTAGGTATTGGATAAGCCATTAGTGTAGGGCTTGGAAAAGCCTTTATTGATCTTTTCTTAGCAACAGTGGTTGTAAGATGGAGTTGATTCCCTTAGCGGTCACCGTAAGAATTTGGAGAGGTTTTAGAGTTTAATATACTCTTTAGTTACTAAATTTCATATTCTCTTTGTGTCAAGTTACCTATCTTTTATCGGTTTCAATTTGTGTTTGCTTCTTGTATCGTCTTGTTGTTTTGGGTTAAGATGTGTTGTTGTATCTCGTTTGCGGACTATTTTTGTGTTGTAGATATCGTATGGTATCATTTGTTATCAAATCCATTATTGATTTCATTCCCACGAGATCAATCTTGGGCTTGCTATCTTGAAAAATCACAAAAATATTGTTGGAAAAACTGAAAAATGCAAAAAAAAAGTAATATGTCCCGTTTTTGTGTTTGGGCCGAGATTTGAGGCTTGGTTTTCTTGTGTGTTTTTTTGTGTGTTTTGTTGTTTCTAGTGTTAGTCCCTTCTTCACTAACACTTAGAGAGTCTAGATCTAAATTTTGAGTCATTTTCGAGTTGTTTTTTAACTTTGAAGGTTGCTGTTTTTTTTAGGATTGGTGGCTTGAAAGAGTGTTATTGAAGTTTGTTGTTGAGATTGTGGCTTAAAAACGTTTTGTTGATGTTGTTGTTGAGGGTTGGAGCTTTAAAAATGTGTTGTTGATGTGTGGGATCCAACTTGAACCATAGAACACCAAGATTCAAAAGTTGTGTTCTTGGTGTTCTTCACCATCTTCATATTTTGTTGAAGAAAAAATGGTAGTTTGATCTTAGAAATTGAAGAAAGAGAGTGTGTCTTGTTGTTAGTCTTGAAAGAAACAACTCTAATACATCCAAAGGGGAAAGGGGACAAAATGGTTTCAAAAGTTGTCTTGCCAAAATGGAGAAAGTCCACCTACCAAGACTTACAAAAAGGGAAAGAGCCAAAAGTCTTTCAAAAAGGTGTTTAGCCAAAAAGGTGTAAAAAAGTCAAAACACTTTTTGAACTTGAAAAAAGGGCTCCAAAGTCTTGTTGTTACCCTCCCATAGCTGAAATTCCACCATTCCCCACTTGGAATTTGATCAATACAATTTGAAGACAAGAAAATTTATCAAACTTTCAACAATTTTAACGTCCAATAGGAGGTTGCCACGTCATCACCCTAAAAAAAGACCCTTAGGCTCAAAATTTCAGATTTCTAAGTTTTATTTCTTTTTTCTTTAGTTTCAATTTTCTTGATCCTAGTACTAATAGACAAACTAGTAATCACCTACTAGGTTATTAATTAGTTTTGAATACGTTTCTTTCGTGTCTTCAGTATTTGTGTTCTTTTCTCGTTTGTAACTCGTAGTAACTTCTTTGTTTCAAGTTCATAAGTAAATTTTGTTTTGTGTCTTGAGTAAATCAAAACAAGAATCCATTCCAGCCATCAAGTAGGATTGACATCTTATTGACTACCGGAGTGTAAGCAACTTTCAATATTCGCCGCTCCAATTGTGAGAATCACAAAGGTGAGTGTATTGAGTGTTGGTAAGAGGCTTTTACTACTAATCTTGTTTGTTTTTTTTGTTTGTTGTTGTGTTTTTTTTGTTTAGGTACCATGTCTTCCCATAATTTTAAGACCACATGTAATCGCATCCATGACGATCTTGAAGATATGCAACGGCATATTGAAATTATACACCAATTGTTACCCAAACTCTTCCCTCAAAATCCAATTGTCCAAACAACTTACGATGAGATCTTCCCAAAGAAAGTTGTTGCCCAAGATTGTGATGGACTTTCACATCGAGGTTAAGACAAACATACTCATGAACGTCAAGGTAAAATAGCTAACTCTTACACTTTTGTACATGCGAATGATAATTATGTGCCTAGTAGCCCATTGAGTGTGAGTTGTAGCTTGCCTATATGTGAGTCTATTGTTTCTTTGCCACTTGATGATAATGTACTTTTTGTGAGTGTGGATACACTTGTTGATCCTATTGATGACCAAATCGACCCTTCTTATAAGATCGATTTATGTCCACCTAGTGTTGAAACCATTGTGTTGAATGAAAGTACATCGTCTTGTGAAATTTATGTTGAATAACTTTCGTGTGAAAATTTCCCACCACTCGAGGATGTGTGTGATGTGATTAATGAATCTCAAGTGTGTGATGATGTTGAAATTGTTGATCAAAGGAATAGGAGTGAACCCGTGAGCTTGCCCTTTGATTCTAATATTTGCTTGGCTCATAGGGATAATCATGTGCTTGAAACATCTTTAAAACTTGATAATGAACTTTTAGAGAGTGAACTTACTTGTTCAAAATCTGCCTGTGGGATAGATCATGCTCTCTTTAGGTATAATATTTTGTTTGAAGATGGTATAATCACTCCTAATAAACCTAGTGGTGAGAATGATGGTATAGCTTATCTTGAAGGCTATAGCCTATATGATAACCCACTATGGTGTGACAACATTCCTCCTAAAGATGGAAATCTCTTTTTGCAAGATGAGAGTACTCTTAAGGGTAAGGAATGTATTGTCCTTCTTGACAACCCGAGGGCAAAGGTGTCATTGATTCCTTGGAAAAGTCACAACGGGATTATCCGACTGACCGTCACACCCTCGACGTACCGTCTGGTGAACCATCGTAGATTGGCCCCAAGGTTAGTTCACTGGATAGTCGCGACGGGATGCCCGACGGACCGTCGTATCTTCGACGTACCATCGCTTTAACTATCGCACTTAACCCTAGTTTAACGAGTCAGGTCATATCAGTTTAAATAGCCAGTTTGAATTCTTATCTGATCCAAATGGTTTTAAACTGATAATTTGAAGCGGTTAAGTAACTCCAACCTATTCAATGTACCTGTTCCTTTTCATTCTCCTTTATAACTTATCCCCTTCTATTTAAACGTTACTTTTCCCTTATGATTTTCTTATCACAAGTAATAAGTTCCTTTCACTAAATCAAATCATCATCTGATTGTTCGAAGTGCATTATGCAAGTCCAAGTAGTGATTCAATATTGCAACAACCAGGTATGAATTCTCCTTTCCTTTTCTTCAACATGGTGAGAGATCAAATAGGTGAAAATAACCTAGTACATCAAAGTCATTTATTTTTCTATTTTGTTTGGTAATAGTATGTTGTTGATTTTAGTTGAAGCCTAGCATATACTGTCCTAGGGGAAGTTTGAGTAACCCATGGACCAAGAATGGCAAGTTAGAGTGATGTATTATCGATCAAAATAATGTAAAAATCACCCTTACATGAGATGCACGCAAGGTATTTGACAAAATTTTGAGATGAGGGTTGCATCTTCCATGTACAGTCGACGGTATGTGCGACGGACTATCGTATACTCGACGGACCGTCGCCTTGGACCATCACACATCTTACAGAAATAGAGCTACTAGAATGACCTCGATGGTTGGGGACGACGGACCTTGGCATACTTGACGGACCGTCACCTTTAACCGTCGCTGGTTAGAAAAATTTCTTTTCTCTAATTAAAAACTGTATATTGGTAAATGCTTTATTTTTAGGTACCATGGCTCCCAAATTACCACAAACCAGAGGCTGGGGTAGAGGCCAAGCAGCCAGGTCTGACGCACCAGCCCATAACACTCGACGAATTCATCACATGGTTTCTTCATCCTCCTCATATGAAGATGAGGTTGAAAATAGTAGTAACAGCAGCTCCAGTTCAATTCCAGTTGAGATGGGGGTTGAAACTTCTAACCCCGTTCAAGAGGAGGCTTCCCAACAGGAGGATCCTAACTTAATCCAACGCAAGGATCCCCAAGTACGAGAAGCCATAAGATGGAAAGTGGTGGGTGCTCGTGACATCTTCTACAAAGGGCTGGCACTAACGGATAGGTTGCCAATCAAAAGAGCAGTTTCTGAGGAGTATCATATCATAACAACAACCCTGCACAAGTATCCCGAACTCGAGCGGCGGTTCAATGAGTATGTCTTGGCTTGGATGAGTAAGCCACTTGGATCCTACCAACCTAACTTGGTTCGCGAGTTTTTTGCCAACTATTTGGCATTGCTGAAAAAGGATTATCCCGCGGTGCATCAGGTTCCGACATAAATAAGCTGGAGATAGTTCCTATCCGTGGAGTTGATATCGACATTTCAGAGCATACTTTGAATAGGTTCTTATTTAAGCCCGACTACCAGATACTAGGGGCAATTCCTGAGTTGGAGCATCGATTATTCACACGGGCTACACAAAGGCCCTGGTTAGCAAGGATCCTGACAGATGAGGGAGAACCTGCATGGTTACACAACCTCTATGAGTGAATATCGAAGAAATTACTCAACTTCAAAGCCAAGTTCTGGTGGGCGATTGTGCGACTAAGGCTCATTCCCACTGGAGGCGATGATTGCTTGGAAATTACTAGAGATGTGATTTTTTCTTCTTTGATTGAAGGGTTGATCGTAGATTTGGGTCACATTATCTCTGATGAGTTGTTTTTTCATGCTCACAAGACTCAGACGGCACTGCCATTTCCTTTCCTTATCACTGACTTGTGCAAGCAGAAAAATGTCCCTTTGATTAGTGGGATTGATAATGAGGTCCCTGCACTGCACAAATAGGACATTGAAAAGACGAGGGATGAATTGAGGTTTGATATAAGAGTCAGCAGACCTCCAGCTCAGTAGACTCAGTCAGCGCCAGTTCCTGAGTAATTAGAGGGTCTAGCAGGTATGCCACTGCCACTTACTACGTATGTGCCTCCTACTACATCTACAGGTTCATATTTGATGCCTATGGGTGGGAATCCATACTCTGCGTCTATCCCACCCCAATTTTTTGAGTACAGGCTGAACCATGAAAACTTTACAAAGACTGTACGAGCCGTCAAAAAGGTGGAAAAACAAATGGCCATATGGGGGAAAGATTTCAAACCCTTTAGTGAGAGGATCGTAGAGGAAGCATTATGCCCTTTCAGAAACATCTAGCTGTGAATGAAAAACATAGAGGAGAGAATCAACAAGAAGATGGAAACAATGTCCATCCTGAATTTTGCTAAAGTGATAGAGGAGGTTGGATGGCTCCGGGAAGATGTAGATAAGATAAATTAGCAGCCACAATAAACCATCTTTGATCCAGTGCAAATTGATAGTGATGAGGAAGAGGGCCTCATTGACTTATTTGGGGGTCCGATCAAGTACAAAGGTAAGAAAGTAGCTGAAACAGACAAGAAGACTGAGAAAGCTGCTAAGTAAGAAGAGAAGAAACGAAGACTTGTGGCCATGTCACCTGAACAATTCAAAGATTACGAGATGCATCGGGCAATAAAGAAGTCAAAGAGAGAGGCAGAGAAGAAGCAGAAAATGCTTCAAGATGAAGCCGCTGGAGTATCCACTAGTTCGGCCCCAGTTAGGGGGCAAATTTCAGACCCTGTCAGAGATGTAATACCTCCAATTCTGGAGGGAGAGATTTTGAGTACTCCCACCACCATGGGAGTCAACATTGCACCTGGTGAGGACACTGGCGCCTCCCCACACTTCATTGATTCCTCAGATTGAATAAGAGGTACAAGTAGTATTTTCCTTCCTTTGTACTTAAAATTTTATGCATTGAAGACAAAGCATTATTTTTATGGGGGTGGGATATACTTGTACCATAGGAGGGAGGTGTTGATGATATTATCAGTATATCTAAGTTGTTGCATTTTCATTTTCACTATTTTCATTTTCATGTTCTGGTGGTAATATTGCTGCATGAAATAAAAGTTCCATGCCCGTTAACACCTTATTGTACATATGTGGATGACAACTGATGGTGGAAAATTTGTGTTTTTCATTTTTTGTATAATTAATTCCTCTTCATTTTTTCTGTCCAAATAAGTTTGATTCACTCTCTAGAAGGTGCTAAGCACTTAGCTTTGGCCCTGGTACAATTGTGGACATTGTGTACTTTAAATTAGGCAAAACGCCTAAGTTGAGGGTGGCTACTGCTGTATTGTTAGCAGACTAGGAGGTTGAGCTGAAATTAATTTGAGGGGTAGCATCTGGCCCTGGTCTAGTTAGCAATCTAAATAGATATTGTGCACCTCAATCTTCTGTATCAGCATAAGTTGAAGGTGGCTGATTTTGTGTTCTAAATTAAAAAAAACATAGAAAAAAGGGGGTTATGACAAGAGCGCTGATGAATAACCGTGAATGGATGAATAACTATGAATGAATAAAAAGGTCCTTAATTCTGGTAAGTAGCTACCAAAGAGGGTAAAGAGAGTGAAATTCTTGTACTTTAAGTCTCTTACCCACATGAATAACCTTCACCGAGCCTAAAACCTTATTACAACCCTTATCAAAATACTACTTTATCTTAGGGAGTCAATCATAAGAGAACATTAGATGATAAGGGCAAACTTATAGATGAACACTGTGTTGGTAGCTTCTTTTCTAAGAATGAGAAGCTTAGTTTTGTCCACGATTTAACTGTGATGTGAGGTGGACTTCTTTGGCTATGAGGGCATATTGAGTTATATTTGTTCTATTTAGTTCTTTGGGGTGTTGTATCTGTAGCTATGAATGTGTTAATTAGTAGTTAATGCCAGTAGTGGATCCATGTGTGTTGATATGGCATAACCAAATGGGTAGTGGAATGATTGTATGATTGTGTTGGTTTTATTGTGAAATACCCATCATGATGGTGTTCATATATGTATCCTGGTGTTGAGTTACTTGAGGACAAGAAATTGCCTTAAGTTGAGGGTGTTGATGTTTCGGCTTTTGACGGAACATTTTAGGCCTTTTTCTTAGGATTATTGTATTTTTTTCAAGCAGCCATTGTTGTATTTAACATGGTATTTTAGTGCTTTCAGGATAAGGACTGAGTGTGAAGGATAACTTTCACAATCTGAGCAAAACAGAGGTAAAATAACCAGCGACGGTTTAGGCGGCGAACCGTCGACCCTATGACGATCCGTTGGTCTAAACCGTCGACCAAAAGTAGAAGGCATGGACTCTAGACATCCTGTGATGGTCCAGGCGATGGACCATTGCACTACCTGTTGCCCAGAAGCAGAGCATGGAGTCACTGGACATCCAGCAACGGTGTAGGAGACGGACCGTCGGACCTGCGACGAACCATCGCTTGACCCGTCGACCATAACGCGAACAATATGAGCTTGAATTTTAAAACCCCAGTTCTGAAATAATATAAATACCAAGTATTAGGGTTTATTCCGGATCTTTGGTCTTTAGTTTCATACTTTTTCCTCTAGTGAGAGCTTTGTACTACTTTTCATTGGGATTTAAATCTAGAGATAGAGATTAGATTATTAGTTTTCATATTTTCCATCAAAGATTGAGAAGAACAATATTTCAACTTTTGTAAGTACTCTTCTGAAGTTATTTATGAACATTAATATAACTTTGATTTCTTATATGGAGATGAGTAGCTAAACTCCCATAAATAGAGTTATGAGAGCCTTGATGAAGAGAACTGTTTGGGGTTGTGCATGGATTTGATTTCTAAAATTTATTAAAATTGCATGAATGCTTCTTCATTATAATGACATCTCTTGGTTGTAAACTTGAGAAATGAGCCCATGAACACCAATTGTCTGACAAGAAAGTGGATGTTGGGAAAAGAAGTAATTCACATGAAATCCATAGGTTTACTCTTTGGGTTAATGGTTGATGCCATAACAGGATTTACCCCCATGAGAGTATTATTGAATAATGCATGAATCCTTTAAATTCGAGAGAAGTAAAGGGTGAAACACCCATTAGGTTGAGAAGCACATGGGTAATTCTTAGAATTCAATAATTCTTGCAATTGAATACACAAGTTAGAATTTAAACACAAACGCACAACCCTAACTATTTGAACATCTTGGTGAGCATAACCCTAGTTAATTCATTCCCATTGAAATTACATCTATATTAACTCTCATTAGCTGGACTTTTGTATGACTCGAATACGAAAGAACTCTGTTAACATTTCAAAACCCCCTTATTTAGGAACCTTTGATCAACAGTCCAATAACAACCGTAACACTTAGTTATCACAGTATTCCCTGTGGGATTCGACACCCAACCTAGTTGAGTTCTATATTTGACAGCGACTACTTACACTTTCTAACGAGAGTTGTAATTTGGGCGTATCAACACCTAAACATTTCAAGTCACTAATTCACTTCACAAGTTACCAAACTAAACTAAATGCAAAATGAAAAGTTCACATTTCAAGTACCTACACCTAAATATTTTCAAGTTACTAAGTCACTTCACAAGTTACCAAACTAAACTAAATTAAAAATGAAAAGTTCACATTTCAAGTCACCAATTCACTTCACAAGTTACCAAACTAAACTAAATTCAAAATGAAAAGTTCACATTTCAAGTAACTACAATTGAACATTTCAAGTCACTAAGTCACTTCACAAGTTACGTAACTAAACTAAATTCAAAATGAAAATTTCACATTTCAAGTACCTACACCTAAACATTTTCAAGTCACTAATTCACTTCACAAGTTACCAAACTAAACTTAATTCAAAATGAAATGTTCACATTTCAAGTACCTACACTTGAACATTTTCAAGTCACTAACTCACTTCTCAAGTGACCACACTTAACTATATTCAAAACACAAGTCCACCTTTTAAGTAACTACACTTAAACATTTTCGAATCACTAATGCACTTCTCAAGTGACCACACTTAACTAAATTCAAAACACAAGTCCGTATTTCAAGTACCTACACTTAAACATTTTCAAGTACTTATTCACTTCTCAAGTGACCAAACTTAACTAAATTCAAAACACAAATCCACATTTCAAGTACCTACACTTGTGCATTTTCATGTCACTAACTCTCTTCTCAAGTGACCACACTTAACTAAATTCAAAACACAAGTCCACATTTCAAGTACCTATAATTAACCATTTTGAAGTAACTACACTAGTACACATTTCAAGTCACTACACTTAATCATTTTTATATAACTAGAAGACATTTCAAGTCACTACACTTAATCATTTTTAAATAATTAATTCACATTTCAAGTCCCTACACTTAACCATTTTTAAATAGCTAATTCACATTTCAAGTCATTACACTTAACCATTTTCAAATAATTAATTCACATTTCAAGTTACTACACTTAAACCATTTTCAAGTAACTACTTCACATTTCAAAAAACTATACTTAATCATTTTCAAGTCACTATACTAAATCATTTATTTCAAGTCATTACACTTAACCACCTTCAAATAACTTATTCACTTTTCAAGTCACTACACTCAAACAACTTTCAAATAGCTAATTGATGTTGATAGTTGTGGGCCAAAGGCCGAGTATGAGATTGTGATGATGAGATTGAGGTTGTACTCCCTGGAAAGAGTACAACACTCCTGCCAATGTGGGGTTCTCTCCTTAGGAGGGCAAAACGTTGGACTCCATGCGGCTCACATTGTGTAGTTATGTCGGTTATAAGAAACTCCCACGTCCATAATGATCTAAGTACCATGAGTTACCGAGTCACTCTAAGTCATGAGTCAAAGAGTTTGAGTTGAGTTAATTGATTTACGAGATTTATGAAGCATATGTTATTACTGATGACTTCCGAAAATGATGTTTTAGATAATTCAAGCAAAGAGAGTTGTTATTGTTAGCATGCATGATTTTCTTATACATTTATGATATTATTTAAAATGATGCATCCACCCCCACACACTCAGTACATTCCCAAGTACTGACTCACATACTCTTTTGTATTCTATACTTTCTCGTGATATAGGTTCAGGTGCTCAGTCTCAGTTGCGACAGTGATCTAAGAGTACCCTCATCTATATTCCTGCAGTTGGTGAGTCATCATGGTTCGAGGACCTATGTTCATGATTTTTGTCTTGCTAATTGATGGTTGTTTATTTTTCCATTCAGTATGAGCCAGTTGGGGATCTGTCCCAATGGCTCTTCAGTCTTATGTAGTAGAGGCTTTGTCAGACTAGAGTACCAGTATGTACAAAACGTTAGTATTTTGATTGTACGGGACACTATTACTTCGTATCTCAGTATGTTCATGCCATGATTATCTTCCCTACTTTATGATGTTTTGTATCGTAGAGAGTTCTAAAAGTAATGACAGTCTTAGAGGGTTAGCTTGAGGCTGTGTGTGGCCTTGAGCACCGTGTGACGTCTCGGGATAGGTTCTCGAGGCGTTACAGACGCAGTGCAGGTACGTGACCTGTGGGCGCAGATGTAGCATATAAGCTACTGGAATTTTTCAAATATCACCTACGGCCATAGATCAGGCGCTGGTCAAGCATAGATTGGGCGCAGGGACGTGACTGTTACTGAAAAGGTGCCTTTCTGCTGAACCAATGTATCTTTCCTGAAAGGACACATTAAAGGCTATAAATATCTGATATATTCCTCATGTATTAGCATGATTTTTGGTAGAAAAAACACTCTTCTTCTATACAAAAAATCTGTATGATCATTAACATGTTGAGTAAGTTCATTTCTGAAAGTTAACATACCACTTGGATAGATTATTCATAATCTTGTGTTGAAGGTGTTAAGGAACTTCATTAGTGTTCTTGTCTTAGACTTGAACTTGTGTTGAAGTTATTGTTCCATGTATATACAGATTCTTGTACCTGAAACATTATAAATAACAATCTTAAGGAATAAATGAACTTTCGAAATCTATATAGCCTATTTTTGGAGATTAAAGCTTTAAGCTTTCTACTCCATTTGAACTTAACTAGTGATTTGAAGACATAAATCTTCATCACAAGTTAAAGATCAGTCGGTTGACGATTGGAAGTCATAAAAACTTCATGGTTAAACTAGAAACAAGAAGTGTTTAAAGTTGCTGCAACTTTGTAATAAGCATTTCGATATACTAAAGGTACTGTCTTGTTGTGACAGTAAAATGACTAACGATAGTCAAGTGCAAGACGCTACAACGACTGTGGAGGCAACTAGTATTGCCACAACAAATCGCACGAATTCTCCGCCGGTGATGGCACCAACGGAGAAACCCAGAAAGTTCGCGGTTATTGACTTTAAGAGATAGCAGAAAAAAATGTTCTTCTACCTCACCACTTTCTGTCTTCAAAGGTTCACGATTGAGGTAACTCTGGTGGTGCACGAGGGAACTCCGAAAAAGAATGCTTTGTGATTTTGGAGGCTTGGAAACACTCAGATTTCCTTTCCAGGAATTACATCTTGGGTGGTCTCTAACATGACCTTTATAATGTGTACAGTGGAACAAGGACATAGAAAGAGTTACGGGGAGCGCTAGAACGGAAGTACAAGACGGAGGATGTAGGAACTAAAAAGTTCTTTGTTGCAAGATTCCTGGAGTATAAAATGGTAGACAACAAGTCTATTGTTTCCGAAGTGTAGAAACTGCAAGTGATCATCCATGATCTCTTGGCGGAAGGCTTGATTATGAATGAAGCATTTAAAGTTGTAGCACTAATAATGAAGCTAACACCAATGTGAAAAGACTACAAGAACTATTTGAAACACAAACGCAAGGAGCTGTCAGTCGACGATCTAATTGTACGACTACGCATTGAAGAAGATAATAAGGCTGCCAAAAGAAGGTTAAGAGGAGATTCTGCAATGAATGGAGCAAATATTGTAGAAGATGACTAAAACAACTCCAAAAAGGGAAAGAAAGCTGGAAATAAAAACAATCAACCCAAGAAGAAATTCAAGGGAAAGTGCTTCAACTGTGGCAAGATCGGCCATAAGTCTACAGATTGTTGTGCCTCGAAGAAAGGGAAGATGAAGGACCAAGTAAATTTAGCTTAGTCTAAGAAATAAATGGATGATCTGTGTGCTATGCTTTTCGAATGCAACTTTGTGGAAAATCCTTGCGAATGGTGGATGGATTCTGGTGCCATACGCCATGTTTGTGTTAACAAGGAGTTATTTTCGACGTTCTCTCCTGCTCAAGTAGAAGAAAGGATTTACATGAAAAACTCCACTACTGCAAAAGTAGAACGAACAGGAAAAGTGTGCTTGAAGATGACTTCCGACAAAGTGTTGAAATTTAACAATGTCTTTTATGTTCTGGAGTTACGGAAGAACTTGATTTCAGTTTCACTTATAGAAAAAAATGGATTCAAATGTGTATTTGTTTCCGAAAAAATTATATTAAGTAAAGGAGAAGTGTATGTAGGAAAAGGATACCTCAATAAGGGCCTATTCAAAATGAAAGTAATGAATGTTGAAATCAATTAAAGTTCAATTTCTTCGTATTTGCTTGAGTTTTATGATTTGTGGCATGAACGTTTAGGCCATGTTAATTACAAAATATTATGAAAACTGATTAACTTAGAAGTTTTGCCAAACTTTGAGTGCAATAAATCAAAATATCAAACGTGTGTGAAATCAAAGTATGCAAAGCATCCTTATAAGTCCGTTGAAAGAAAATCCAATATCTTAGACTTAATTCATATGGACATTTGTGATATGAAGTCAACACAATAACTTGGTGGGAAAAAGTATTTCATAACTTTTATTGACTATTGCTCGAGATATTGTTATGTCTATTTTCTAAATAGTAAGGATGATGCAATAGATGCGTTTAGGCAATACAAAACTGAAGTTGAAAATTAGTTAGAGAAAAAGATAAAAATGATAATAAGTGATAGGGGCACAGAATATGAATCTTCCTTCGCCGAAATATGTGTAGAGAATGGAATTGTCCATAAAACTACGGCCCCGTATTCACCTCAATTTAATGGAATTGCGGGAAGGAAAAATTGAACTTTGAAGGAAATGATGAATGTCTTACTTATAAGCTCAGGTTTATCGCAAAGCTTTGGGGGGGGGGGGATATCCTTACAGGCAACCGAATACTCAATAGAGTTCCCCATAGTAAGACACAATCAATTACTTATGAAAAATGGAAAGGAAGGAAATCCAACTTGAAATATTTCAAAGTGTGGGGGGGGGGGTCTAGCAAAGGTCCAAGTTCCTATCCCTAAAAGGGTTAAGATATGACCTAAAACAATGGAATGTGTGTTCATAGGATATGCTAAAAGTTGTAAAGCATGTCGATTTTTGGTTCATAAATCCAAACATCCGGATATTAATGAAAATACGGTAATTGAATCAGATAATGCTGAATTCTTTGAAAATATTTACCCGTATAAAACTAGACATAAACAGTGTAGTGGAGGGTCTAAACAAGATCGAGATGAACCAAGTGAGAATGTACATAATGATGATAATTCAAGATATAGTACATGTCAAAGAACGTCAACTTTGTTTGGATCGGATTTTGTAACGTTTCTCTTAGAAAATGAGCCTTAAACATTTAAGGAAGCGATGGCATCTTCGAACTCATCCTTTTGGAAAGAGGCAGTCGATAGTGAGATTGATTCAATCTTAAGCAACCATACGTGGCATTTGGTTGATCTTCCTCCAGAAAATAAACCTTTAGGTTCTAAATGGATCTTCAAAAGGAAAAATGAAAGTTGATGGTACTATTGATAAGTACAAGGCAAGACTTGTTGTAAAAGGCTTCAAACAAAAGGAAGGCCTTGATTACTTTGATACATACTCGCCAGTAATGAGGATAACGTCAATTCAGATGTTAATTGCCTTGGCAGCAGTATATGGTCTTGAATCCATCAAATAGATGTGAAAACAACATTTCTAAATGGAAAATTGGAGGAAGAAATCTATATGAAACAACCTGAGGGTTTGGTGGTTCCAAGACAGGAAAATAAGGTGTGTAAACTTGTTATGTCACTTTATGGACTAAAATAAGCACCTAAACAATGGCATGCAAAGTTTGACCAAACCATGTTGGCAAACGGGTTCACGATAAATGAATGTGACAAAATATGTTTACATTAAAGACACTCCAAATCACCAATTCATTGTGTGTTTGTATGTGGATGATATGTTGATCATTAGTAGTGAAATTTCGAACATAAATGCAATGAAATGAATGCTTGAGAGCAAGTTTGATATGAAAGACCTTGGAGTTACAGATGTGATTTCAGGAATAAGAATTCATAAAACTCCACAAGGGTTGGCATTGTCACAGTTTTATTATATTGAAAAGGTACTTGAAAAATTGAAGTATATAAAATTCGGTATTGCCAAGACTCCATTGGACGTGAGCTTTGCACTTCGAAAGAATGAAGGTAAAAGTGACTCACAATTGGAGTACGCAAGAATATTGGGATGTTTAATGTATATAATGAACTGTACACGACCAAACATAACATGCGTTATAAGTAAGTAGAATCGATACATAAGTAATACTAATAAAACTCTTTGGATGGCACTGAAAAGTGTTTTGGGGTATCTTAAATACACTCAAGACTACGCTTTGCATTATAATAAATATCTTGCGGTACTTGAAGGGTATTGTGATGCAAATTGGATCACCGAATCGAATGAAGTAAAATCCACAAGTGGATATATATTTACTATCGGTGGAGGAGCGGTCTCTTGGAAATCATTCAAACAGACTTGTATTTTTCGCTCTTAAATGGAATCTGAATTTATCGCATTGGATAAAGCCGATGAAAAAGCAGAATGGCTCCATAATTTCTTGGAAGATATTCCTTACTAGCTCAAACCAGTGGCACCAGTATGTATACACTACGATAGCCAAACGGGCATAGGTAGGGTAAGGAGCATGATGTACAATGGTAAATCTCATCACATAAGACGAAGACATAATACCATTAGAGAACTTCTCTCTAGTAGAGTTATCACCGTTGACTATGTAAAGTCAAAGGATAATGTGTCGGATCCACTTACAAAAGGTCTATCTAGAGAAGGATTTGAAAAGACATCTAAGGGAATCGGTTTAAGGTGTAGGACAAGTCAGCATAACGGTAACTCTACCTAGCAGACTGGAGATCCCAAGAGTTAGGTTCAAAGATATCAAAAAAAGTTGTGTCTGACAGGTTCAACATTGTCAATACCCAACTCATTCTCATGATGTACACAATGTTTAGTAAACAAGGATAAGACTTAAAGTGAAAAATGTTTTAGTGATTATCTAAATTTAGCAGATCTGACCAAATAGTTTAATCTATAGGATTAAACATTTAGAAATCACCTATGTAAGGACGAAGTGAAAGCCGCTTCAAGGAGAATATTAGTAAAGCCCTATTCTATAAGCGCTCATGAAACCGGGACGTGTTCATGGATGAAAAAAAACCATAAGAACCATAAATAGTAAAAGGCTGGTTGTGTGACATGTGTTGTATAGGTGTATATTAAAGCTCAACGGTTAAAAGATATCAAATCTACCGATTGACTGAGTGCATCCGATGCATGTTCACTACGAAAAGTTCAAAGGGAAACCTACTTATCCAGATGCAATTAGCCTTTGCTAAATGATCTCATGATTGTCCGTAAATTTCTTCAAAAGATAGCCATTCCCCATTCATGTGGGGAATTGTTGAGTTCAATGTGTGTGTGTGAATGGAAAATAAAGGGAAAATGGTGGAGGGAAAAAGAGACACCAATTTAGATAGTGTACTCTCAAAATGAAAAGTTCACTAATTCTCCCACATTAGTGGGGGAAGGAAACTTTGGAGTATTTTAATGAGAGACACTAACTCCACATGGATAGTGAGGCAAGAACAAGGATGTGTTCACGCCGTCGTAGTCGCTCGCTCGCTCGGCTCGACTTCAAATTTGGATTTAGATTTGTCAATCGATCGATAAGATCTAATTTTTTAGATAAATTTTATTTGAAACTTGTTTACAAGTGAAATTTTTTGATCCAAAATCTGATGTAATTAATTTTCTCCAAATGTGGAAAAGGCACACTGTTTCGCGTTGTAGGGTAACCTACAGCCGCAGACGTAGTGCAGGTACGCGACCTGTGGGTGCAGGGACGTGACTGCTACTGAAAAGGTGTCTTTCTTCTGAACTAATGCATCCTTTCTGAAAGGACATATGAAAGCCTATAAATACCTAATATATTCCTCAGGTATTGGCATGATTTTTGAAAGAAAAAACACTCTTCTTCTATACAAAAAATCTGTGTAATCATTAAGCTGTTGAGTGAGTTCGTTGAATCCAATAATTTAAGGTACCGCTATGGTTCGAATTGAAGGCCATTTTATTCTGGGAGGAAGATTCCATAACCTCGGGTACAGTGAGGGGAATTATTACTTAAGGACACTCTGTGAAGTTGGGGGACTTAGCCTTAAAATTCTGTTTCATCTCATTTTTGAAAGTTAACATACTTCTTGGATTGATTATTCATAATCTTGTGTTGAAGGTGTTAAGGAACTTCATAAGTGTTCTTGTAAAAGGTATTTGACAATTAAACTGCCTACTTTTCTAATACTAAAGTTCCATGAACCTGCGATAGTGATACCATGAATAGTCCTAAACCTAAAGTGATAAATCTAAATAAAGAAACAAAAAGTAATTCGGGTAAAGAAATTCTAATCTAGCATTGACACCTAAAAACTAAATAAACAATAAATAATAATAATAATTTAAGAAAAATAGTAAATGACAGTTTTATTTGTTGTGAAGTCTTTTAAAGAAGGACAAAAGTTCAAATTACTTTTCTCAGGGCTTTCACACTTTTAATATTTTAGTTTAGGGTACGTTCGTTGCACATGTGTCTCACATCAATAATCTATAGCTATAATCTATATCTATATCTATCTATAATCTATATCTATAATCTATAATTTATAATCTATAATCTATAATATATTAAAAGTGTGAAGACCCTTAGAAAAGTGATTCGAACTTTTTAGGCAAAATGGTTCGATGGACCCCTGTACTATGTCGGTTTTGTAAGTTGGACACTTCTACTTACATGTTTGTCATCTGGACCCTTGAACTCACTAAAAAATAATATTTCAAACCCTTTGACCGTTGATCAGGCTTATGTGGCATTAAAAGTGCTGACTAGGACGAGGCGCGTGTAGGCACGCGCCTAGGGTACGAGTGGGGTCAATTTTTGATCAATTTTATATTATAATAATTTTAAAAAAATTAAAAATAATATTAAAATTTAAAAATTAAAAAGGCCTTTTTTTCCTCCATCTTTTTTAATTTAAAAATATTTTTAAAAATAATAATTTTTTTTAAAAAAAAAACTTCCCTAACCCCCCGTTCAGCCCCACCCCAACCCACCTTAGACCCCATTCAGTACCCCCTACCCCACCTCAGCCTCCGTCCAGCACCCCCCATTCCCCCAACCCCAGCCTTCTCCCCCGCTGCCCCCCCCCACCATTTCCCCAGCCTCTTTCCCCAAGCCTCTCTCTCCAATCCCACCCCCAACCCATTTCCCCTTCTTCCCCGCTGCCCCACCAGTTCCCCAGCAACAACAAAGAAACCTTCATTCCACCAATTCATAAAAATTTCAAGAATTCCCAACATTGAATTTTAACCAATTCACAAAAATATTCACATTGAATTTCAAGAATTCCCAACATTCTTGAATTACCTAAACCACAACAAATCTCAAGAAAAAAAAAATTGAATCTTTACTTTAAATTTTAAGAATTTCCAACTTTCTTGAATTAACCAAATCACAAAAAATCCATGAAAAATTGAGTTTTTAAATTGAATTTTAAGAATTTCAAACTATTTTGAAATACCCAAATCACAAAAAGTCTAAAGAAAGCATCAAAATTGAGTCTTTACATTGAATCAAGTTTCTTGAATCACCCAAATCACAAAAAACTCCAAAAATCCCTTTTTTCCATACTTCTTAAATTTTTCGCCCCTCACTTTTTAATCTTTCCGTAGAGCAAGAAGAATAAGAAGAACAAGAAAAAGAAGAAGAAGAAGAAGAAGAAAAAGAGAAAGAAAGAACAGGAAAAAGAAAGAAAAAGGGGAAGGGAGAGAGGAGGGGGTTGTTTGTTTGTTTATTTATTTATTTTAATATTTAATAATTTTTATATATAAAAATGACGTGGAAGATGACGTGAAAGATGTGGTAGCTGACGTGGGGCGAGTGTGTTACAGTCACCGAAAAAGTATTTAAAATGTTGTTTTTTAATAGATTCAGGGGTCCAGATGACAAACATGTAAGTAGAAGTGTCCAACTTACAAAACCAATATAGTATCAGGATCCATCGAACCATTTTTCCAACATTTTACCCTTCATTAAAATACTCTGCAATAGACAAAATGGTTTTTCGGCTTATTTCCTTCAATATATGGGAAAACCTTGATAAAATAAATATACAGAAAGATTAAGAATCCTAAACTACATAAAATATATGAATTCTAAAATATTTATGAATCCTAAGATATATGAGAATAAATTAACAGTCCTAAAATAATAAATGTAAAAAATCACATTAAATTTTGTTTTACCTTTTTCAACATTTTCTTTTGATTGCAAATAAGTTTGTCTAGGTTTTAAGCTTCTATATTTGATGCCTTTTTTTGTTTGTTTGTTTAAATTTACCTTCAAAATAAGTTTTTTTAACAAAACTTCGTATTGATTACAAGGTATCGATTACAAGTGAATTTAAGGTATTTTTTTTCTATTTTAAATTTTATTTTTTATTCATATTAGTTCTACTTCTTATTAAGGCGTAGTTCATGTTAATACTCTTTTGTCAAAATCATAATTACATTAAAAAAACTATTGAGATAAAAATAAAGTGAAAATTGTGATTTCTCATAATAGCAAATAAATCATAGTGTCAAACAAGTATTAAACAAAGTCATTAGTTGGCTAGAAGATAAAACATAATGGTAATTAGAGATTTCATGCGTTAGTAAATCAAATTTATAATATATTTCATTCTTCCATCAGAGATAATTTGAATTGCTCATTTTACGTTTTAGAATCGTCATTAAGACTCTAAAGTATATTTTTTCTTTCAAAGTATAATATTAAATAATTGATATTTCAATATCATATTTTTTTCAATTTTTTGTCCATATCTTTATTTTATAATTTATAATTATTTGTCTTGAATTAGTAGATGCATGAAATGGAATGTGATTTATGCGCCTTGACGTGAGCAGTATGAAAAGAGAGAAATAGGAGATCTTTTGAAGGGTAAGCTTTTCTTTATCAAGAAATTATCCTTACATGACTTTAAATGGATCCGATTCATAAGAGCAGGGTTTTTAAAGACGGATCAAGTATATTGTTCGATATAAATGATAAAAAAATTATTCTTTTATATACACTTATTATTGTCTTCAGACACACGTGCAAAGCACGTAGACTTGACTAGTTATTTAAAAACAAGAATAGAAATATTTAAAACTTGCATTAATATTAAAATCAGTATTATATCTATTTATATAAAATATAAAAATAATGTTATCTCAAATCCATTAAAATCCACAACATGTTTAACTTAAAATAATTAGTAAATTTCTTTTATATGCTTTAGTAGTTATTTGGCAATTAGAATTTTTTCACCTTTTCTTGAAAAATTGTTTCACTTTAGTGAAAAAAATGAAAATAGTATTGTTTGGCCATAAGAATTTTGAATATATTTACTTATTTTCACTCCTACTTCTCTCACAAAATTTCAAAAACAACTTCAATTTATATTTCCATTCATTTCCATACACAACTCCAACTTCTAAATAATAATAATTTTCATGATCAAATGGGGTCTTATTTTCTTTTTTGTAACTCAAACAGTATGCCAAGATAGATATACGGCTAAATTTTGACCATTCTAATAAAAAGATATTTCAATAGTTATAGATGAGAAACAAATTCCAAACTTGAACTTTTTATAAAGATAAAAATCAACCAAAAAAATCTAGACAATTAACAACAACAACAACAACAACAAACTCAGTATATTCCCACATAGTGGGGTCTGGGGAGGGTAGAATGTACGCAGTTCATACCACTACCTCCGAAGAAGTAGAGAGGTTGTTTCCGAAAGACCCCTGGCTCAAGACAAAGGACCATATTCAAACGTCACAAGCATACAACATGATGAAAATAACAGCGATACAACAACCACCAAAAATAAAGTACATTAAACAACAAAGGGCACCCCACTCCCCCAACCCTAGCACTACCACCCAAGCTACACCAAACTCTCCTAACTACAACCTATGACTTGACTGCCCCCCTTAGCCCTCTACCCTAAAACTCTTCCTCCAAACCTTCCTATCGAGGGTCATGTCCTCAGTGAGCCGTAATTGCTCCTTGTCACGTCTAATCACTTCTCTCCAGTATTTCTTCGGTCTACCTCTACCCCACTTGAAACTATCCAAGGCCAACCTCTCACACCTACGAACTGGAGCATCCGTGCCCCTTCTCATCACATGCCCAAACCATCTCAACCTCACTTTCTGAATCTTATCCTCCACCGACGCCGCTCCCACTTTCTACCGAATAATCTCATTTCTAACCCTGTCAGTCCTCGTGAAATCACACATCCAATGCAACATCCTCATTTCTGCCACCTTCAACTTCTAGATGTGAGACTTCTTAACCGGCCAACACTCCACTCCATACAACATAGCCGGCCGGACTGCACCTCTATAGAATTTGCCTTTAAGCTTGGGGGACACCTTCTTATCGCATAAAATTCCTGAGGAGAGCCGCCTTTTCAACCAACCTTCCCCAATACGGTGAGAGACATCCGCATCAATCTCTCCATTCCCTTGAATCATAGACCCAAGGTACTTAAAACTATCCTTCTTATACACCACCTGAGACTCCAACTTCACTACCACCTCGTCCTCTTACCTCGAGTCACTAAACTTGCACTCCAAGTACTCCGTCTTGGTCCTACTCAACCTGAAATCTTTAGCTTCCAGGGTTTGTCTCCAAACCTCCAACTTAATATTGATAATTAACATGTCTAATAAATCTAATTTTCGTTCTTAATTATATCCTCCTTTTTATAACTTCATAATATGCAGGTGCTGGTTGCAAAATCATGTATATAAAACTTCTAGAGCCAAGATATGACAATAAGAAATAGAACGTTAATTTTGAAAAAGAAACTTATTGGCATTAATTTTAGGAAAAAAACCACGGTCACATCTTTTAAGTCCCTTTTTTACCATGTACACAAGGAAAAGAATTTTTACCAATTGGATAAAAATCACCAATATTTTCCTCTTTTACACTTATCTTATATTTTTTTTCACATACATAACTTACCAATATTGATTCTGCAAAAAGAAAGAAAAAAGCTCTACCAACATTAACTTCAAAGAAAAAAATATAAATTATTTCACATTTAAGAAGTATGTGATTTTAGCTGTCGTACGTGATGATAAATACTTATTCTCGTCATTTTTAATCTGCCACCTGCATAGAACTCAATTGAACAAAGTATGTGATTATCATGGACCAAAACTGCATAACATAGATCATGAAATAAGCAAATAAATAAATAGAAATGGATTAACTCACAATTAGTATAAAATTTTCCAAGAAAAGAAGCACATGAAAAAAAATTCACAAACTATTAGCATATGTAATTAAAATAATTAGAGCAATTTGCTTGATCAAAAGACCCTCGTAGAGGGGAAGCTCCTGCAAATGATTATAGCAATTTGCTCGACTTAAAACTCCTTATAGAGTGTCATATATATTGAGAAAATCATGATTTCTTGGAGTGGAAAACTTGTTGTAGAGCTGAGCAACAAGAGCAATTTGCCACTGACCCAAAAATCTGATTTTGTGATTATTGTGTATGTAAAAAGATGAAAAGTACTTGTATAAGGGAAATTTACTTGATATTATAAATTAAATTGTTGGGGTTCTTCTTTTTCATAATTTTACACTTGTAGTATTGTAGACAGTATATAATTTTGGTAAAAGGAAAAAATAGTACTAAATTTTGGGTCTTGACTTCTTAGGAAAGGTTTACTACAATTATTTAATTAATTTTTAAATTTTTAAATATTAGAAAAATAGTGAAAAGACGATTTTGTTTAAAGAAGAGACTTTTAATGGAGGGCAAAAAGTTCAAACAACATTTCTAAGGCCCTTCAGTGTAATGCCCCAAAAATACACCCTGGACGTCACACGGTGTTTATGGTCCCGAAAGACCACAAGCTAACCCATGAACTGGTACCTACTGTGAGTACTGAATAATATACTGATAATGAAGACATATGTGAAAAATCATCTGATAATGCCATAAGGTTTTAGAAACTGAAAACAATACTGAATCATAGTTCTGAACTTCTGGAAACGTACTAAAAATACTGATAAAAACAACTGATAAACTGACTATCTGTCTAAATGTATGAAAGCCTCTAAAACTGACTGACTGTGGAGTTGATGGGACAAACCCCCCAAGTAACTCTGACTGACTAAATAACCGAACTGCTAAAATAACTGAATATAAGATCAACCCGTCCTCGAAGGATGAGGACTCACCTACGCACGGTCAAGAAACTAAGCATCTGAACCAATGATATTAAACATCATAGTGAAAGAAACAAGTATATGGTCAGTACTTTGAATATACTGGTATATTGGATGAGGTTAGGCTGAAATGTATGGGTTAAATGCATGAGATAATGACTGACTAAATCGCATGAGATAGTTGAGTATAAATGCATGAATACTGTAAATTCTGAGAATGTGTGACCAAGCATAAAACATGTTTTGATATGGTCTGTAAACTAATATACTGAACCACTTAATTAAATTTTCAAGCTTTAAGCCTCTTATGCATGCACTAGGAGCTGAACTGAGCTAAGACTAATACGGGGTATTACAATATCTCCCCCTAGGGAACAATCGTCCTCGAATAAGATTGATTAAGCTGAGAATACTGAGGAACTGAAATTACTTACTAAATATGCATAACTGAGACATGATTACATGACTTAGTCTGAAACATGACATATGACTAAACTAATTTCGTAAATACATGTAATGATATGTGAATGGTTATAAGGCTGAGATAGAAGCGAGGGAGTCAACTTATGAGTACCCATTACTTCAAGATGGATCTTGTTTTGTGAAGAAAGTTGAGAGGTTTAGGACACGAAAACTCGGAGGTATCTCAATCATCTCCCCCTTGGGATAGTTCGTCCCCCAAATGATACTGGTTTGGCTGAAATACTGAGGAAAGACTGAGATGATGCACGGAGCACTTATGAGTTGAACCATGACTGAATACCTAAAACCTGAAGCTAACACATGATGTATGAACTGATTTGAATTCGTAGTTTAATGAATGCGAACATATTATTTCTTAGAATGGCTATACTCATGAAACTTCACATAATAAGACTAGATGAAAAGATGGAAAACCATAGGAACTTATCTATCTGACTGTTAGACTAGATTGTTGTCTATACGGACTGAATCATACTAAAAGCTTATACTCAACTATACATTCCACTTCAAAACTACACTTCACTTGAGGCTATTCAAAATATTTACATGGGCACTCTAACTATTGAAATCTGAGTTGAATTGAATTCTCTCACTATGTTCAAGCCTACTCAAATCTACAAAATGTACACATAGCAATGTAATACTAGTCTGAGTCGTGAATTCAACACACCTTGCATCTTCACAACTTCCCATCTCATGAATAATTCATATTACCACTTCAACAACTACATTCAACCCTTATTAGGCATTCACTGACACGTAATGCATTCATCCATACACATATATGTGTGTGTATATATACATATATATATATATATATAAATATACATATATATATATATAAGCATGACATTCAAGCCTATCTTTATAACCATATATGCACTTCTAGATAAACACCCATAATAAATCTTTCTCATATCCTCCAAACCTTTATCATTAACAATTTCCGTGCGTTATTCTTAAGAAAAAAAATCACACACCAATTTTCGACTAACCATAACATATATAAAAAACTTGGCCTCAATTTTACTTCTCATTTACAGTCTTAGCTAAAACAAACATTTTACCCTCTCCCATCTAAGCAATTGTTCATCATCACTATCTTGACATAAGGAAAGGTCACTGAAAGGTTAAAGCATGAGGACCTAAAACATGAAGGAATACTATGCATAACTTAAAACTTTACTGAGGCCTGAGGAATAGAGTATCAACATCATGGATTTATCAAAGAGATCTAAACTAAGGGCATACATGACATAAATTGAATTTTTCTAATCATTAGGAGTGTAGCATGAGTACCTAGAACTAAACATACTATAAAGCATGAATACATGAGTCATGAGCTACATGACCTGAGTTTGAAGTTCATAAATTCATGGAATATGATTCATACTACTGAGTGAACTGAAAATCATCATACTAGAAACTGAAAGCGTACATGATTCTATATTATATACATGAACATGAACTATGATCATGGAGATGACATGTAAGGCATGAGTAGGTATCGTGATGACCGAAGTACAAAAATTTACACTGGAATAAGAATGGGTTGGGCATCATCCTCCCTTACAAATGTTCTACAACATACTGGCATCACTACTAGAATTTGAGAGCCTGACTTGGTTACTTGTCCTATCATCTGCCCCTTAGCTTTAAGCCATTATTCTAAGTCTATGGGCCCCTTTTTTTATAAACACTAAACTGAACTGCCACCACTTTACTCTAGAGTCTAGGGTATAATGATGCACATAAGTGATAAACTCACCCTGAAAGACAATGCCTGATAGTGTAAGACCCACTGCTAGTACATCCTTGTGATATGCAATTCCTATCTTTCTATAGCCTCAACAATCATCATATAATAATTGAAACACTAACTAACTTAGAATTTCTAGGAGTATCACCATACCATGAGTTCATACCATGTAGTGCTTCAACTCTACTTTTTTTATTTGCTCAATCTTCAAAAATTCAAGCTTAGATTCCAACACTTAACATGGATATTCTCAAAATCTTAATGAACCATACTAACTTCCTTTATAGCCAACTAATATCACATCTCTAAACTTATATTCCTCTCTAAACCATGAGAACTACTTTTACACCTGAACAACCGACGTTAACATGTTATAGCCCATAACTTAGCTGGTAAGAACATTAATTACTATATTACTAACACTATTCAAACTTAGTACTCAATGATGCTACATAATGTAATGCCCCGGGAGTACACCGTAGATGCCACACGATGCTTACGGTCATAAGTGACCACAAGCTAACCTATGAGCTGGTACCTGCTGTGAGTACTGAATAAAACTGATGAAAATGACATATGTGGAAATTAACTGAAAAATTCTATATGGTTTTAAGTTTTGAAAATAATACAATTGAATCCAAAAAACTGAAACATATGCAGAAATACTGAAAGCTGACTAATAGGACTGACAAACTAACTGACTGTCTGAAGTGTCTGAAAGCCTTTAAACTGACTAAGGAGTTGATGCGACAAACCCCCAACTAACACTGACTGACTAACTGAAAAGAATTACTGAAAGAAACATAATAGGTCCTCAAAACATGAGGACTCATATCTGGTGATGATGATAAGATGAACTGTCTAAGTGCGTTTAGGAAACTATGTATCTGAACCTATGATATTAAACATCATAGCGCAAGAAACGATTATGTGGTTAGTACTTTGAATGCACTAGTATATGAGATAAGGTTAGGCTAAAATGCACGGGTTTATGCGCATGAAGTAAATACTTACTGAATGGCATGAGATAACTGATGCATAAAAGCTGTAAAACTGATAAACTATGTGCTATGGTCAATGCAAACTATATGCTATGGTCAATGCAAACCTGAAACTGGACTTTGTACTGAATATTGAAGTGAGACTGTAAGAGCTAGCTATAGCCAACATGCCCCAATATACTATCAAGGTCCAACCTGTAAACCCAGTTGGAAGGGTGTTAGTATACCATAGGTACTAATATTAGTTATGTGGATCAACTAATCTAATATCCCGAAGGACGAGGGTATCATTCCTAACTGATGGGGGACCCCTCAAAGTTTACAATGGTGTCGTAGGTCTGGAACCTAGGGACTGCTACTAACGTCTCATGCCTACTGACAGGGGAGATAAGTGCATCATGCCTACTGATTAGGGAGAATCCATCCCTACATTCCTCGATGCTAAGTTTTACTCGCAACTAAAAGACACTGATTACTGGACTGAACTAAGCTCAATTAGAATCATAACTGACCATATTACTGACTGAATGATATTGATCATGGTATAACTAAAATCATTCTGTAGATACTTAAAACTCGATAAACAACAAAATTTTGGGTATTCATAACCCCCAGGACTCAATGACAATAACAATAGGAACATACTGAAGCTTCGAATACATAATAAGTAGTCATTGTTCAAAACCCAATCATTTAGGAATTTCATCAAACACTTGAAATTCATAGGCTTAAGCATGATAATAGTTAAAATATGTGATTCTAACATAATTGAAATACTCAAAATCATGGATTTATGATTTAACATGCGAACATCATCACTCAAATGTTTCAAGGATAATTTTCAACGAAAACACAAGGTAAACATAATTTGAAATCAAAGTTCATAATAGATTCATAAAGATAACTCATAATAACATGTAAAAATCATGGTTTTAAACTTGAAAATGGATTCTTGGACTCCATGGGTGAAAAGGATCCATGAATAAAAATCACACATACCTTAATTGATGAATTTGTGAAGGTTCTTGATGATTTTCTTGAAAACTAAGCTTGGATTTCCTTGATTCTTTTGAGGAGGCTAGGGTTTTCTCTTGAGAGAGGATGCCTTTTTTTGAGAGGATTTTGTGAAATAGGATATCAAATTATGCTTTTGGGACCCTAAATCCTGTGTTATGAACCAAATGGGTAAAGGGAAAAAACCCAATTACCTTTGCAAAAATGGAAACAGAAGTTGAAAAAATAAAGGGTGGGCAATGAGCCAGGCGCCGCGGGCTCTAGACATGCGGTCTAAGCCCCGCACCATGGGCTCTGCTGCGGGCACCCCCAATAGTGGGCGATCTAAGACCTGCGCTGCGGGCACCCCCAATAGTGGACCAAGCCCCACATCGTGGGCCCATTCCGAGGGGTTTACTATTTCGGACTTCCAAACATGCCCTTGCGCTCGTCCAAAAATTTTAAAAATCACCCGAGATGTACCTTTGACATACTCGATCATGAATCAACTTAAAAATTAACTTTTTGATTTGGAAAGTCAAAAATAAAATCATCGAAATTTAGGGTATTTAGAAATGACTAAGTCCTAACACTTAGTGAAATTTTCTAACTCTTGGACCCCTTTTAGATACAATGTTGAGATGAATTGACCTAGGATCTTATGGGGTCTTACAATATCTCCCCCTTGGGAAAATTCGTCCTCAAATGAAACTTGTTAAGCTGAGAGTATTGAAGGAACTGAGATCATATACTGAACATGCATGATTGGAAACATAATTACATGAATGAGTTTGAAACATGATACATGGATAAACTGATTTCGTAAATACATGCAAGGATAAGGGAATTGTTATAAGGCTGAGATAAAAATGAGAGAGTCGACTTATGAGTACCCATTACTTTAAGATGGATCTTATTTCATCGAGAAGGGTTGAGAGGTTTAGTACATGTAAACTCTGGGTATTAAAATATCTCCTCCTTGGAATAGTTTATCCCCGAAATGATACTGACTTGGCTGAAATACTAAGGAAAGACTGAGATGATGCATGGAGCACTTACTAACTGAATCATGACTGAATATCTGGGATCTGAAACATGATGCATGGACTGAACTGGACTCATAATTTACATGGATGCGGATAAACTATCTCTTGGAATGGCCATATTTATGACATATTAGATAGTAAGACTAGATCATAAGAACTTGTCTGTCTGACTACTAACTGAACTGCTGGCTAAATGGACTGAATTATACTGAAAGCTTATGCTCAACTATATATTCCACTTCACAACTGCACTTCATTCGAGGCAACTTAAAAATATTCGCATGGACATTGATCACCCTATCTACTAAAGTCTGAGCTGAACTGAGTTCTCTACTATGTTCAAGCCTACTCGAATATACAAAGTGCACACATAACACTCTAATACTAACCTGAATTATAAATTCGACACACCCTGTATTTTCACAACTCCTTATCTCATGAATAATTCTTATTATCACTTCAACAATTACATACAACCTATTACTAGACATTCACTAGCACGCAGCGCATTCATCCACATATATGCAAATAGGATATTTAATCCTATCATTATAACCACATATGCCCATCTAAAAATACACCCATAAAAGCATATTCCTTATTTCCCCCAAACCTTTATCATTAAAAACTTCCACGCACTACCTCAAGTAAACACACACAAAATTTCAACTAACCATGATATAGTCTAAAGTTTGTTGATCATTAAGAGTGTAGCATGAGTAATGGAACTGAATATACTGTAAAGCATGAGTACATGGGTCATGAGATGCGTAACCTGAGTTTAGAGTTCCTAAATTCATGGAACATGATTCATACTGCTGAGTAGATTGGGACTCCTCATAGTAAGAACTGGGAGAGTACATAATTTTCCATAAGGTGCACAAATATGAGCTGTGATCATAGAGCTAACAGGTAAGGCATGAGTAGATATCGTGATGACTAAAGTACAAGATCAGAATGGGTTGGGCACCTCCATCCCTAGTGTTGTTCCACAGCACCATGGCATCATTACTAGAACCTGAGATCCTGACTTGGTTACTGGTCCCATCATCTCCCCCTTAGCCTAAAGCCATCATCCTAAGTCTGCGGGCATAGGCTCTACACCGAACTATCACCACTCCACACTAGATTCTGAGGTATAATAAGTCACATAAATACTATACTTACCCTGAAAGACTACACCTAATAATGTAAGTCCCACTGCTAGTACTTCCTTTTGATACGTAATTCTTAGTTTTCTATAGCCTTAACAATCACCATACAATAACTGAAACACTGACTAACTTAAAATTTCCAGGAGTATCACCATACCATGAGTTCACACCATCTAGTGCTTCAACTTTACTTTCCATTAGCTAAATTTTCAAAGATTCAAGCTAAGATTCTAACACTTAACATGGATATTCTCAAACTCTTAATGAACCATACTATCTTCTTTATAGCCCACTAATATCACATCTCTAAACTTATATTTTTTCCTTACACCAACATACCCAACATCATCAACCCATAACCCATAAATTAACTGAAAAGAACATCATATACCACATAGCCTCATTTACACTTATCAATTCAAGGGTACTATCTAGCCCTATGGGTACAAAATTTACTAAATCCAGACAATACTATCCCCACTTTACTGCTGCTAAACTTCTGGGTTTATGCTTCTAATTCTTGGTTATATGCTACCATAGGATTCTGAGAAGAGATCTAAAACACATCTGACCCCTAAGAACTGTGGTACTACCTCTCCATTCGATGACTGGTTTATTTGGAACTAAAAATGAACGACTCTATTTTTGAAATCAACTAAAGTGATTTTCTGGGATACTATAATCGAGCAGTTTTTGTATACCAATCTGGCTACAATAGAGACACTTACTGGGGTAGACACTGAGAAGGGTTTTACTAAGGTTTCGGGACTGACTTCAAAATTGACGAGGGCTTACAAAAGACTGTGAAGCCCTGGGATCTGACAAAGCATAAATATGTAAATAAAAGACTTGTAACGTACTCGTAACCACGTTAGGAGTACTTTCCTAATCATGACGGGTCTGGAGGACATACAATCTATTCTGGCATTGACCGCTAGTGGCACTGGAAGTAGCGCCCTGCTGAGTAGGGTGACTGGATGGAACTAACGGACAGTTAGGCTGACCTGCTGACCACTCATTGGGCAATCTCTGATTTGTAGCCTGGCTCGCCACACCCAAAACATACATCACTGTCGTCTCTACACACACCCTTTATCATTCCTACTATATTCTCTGCAAAGTGGATTAGTAAGAATACTCTTCCCACTACTTTGTGACTTAGAGCCTGGTGCTCTACCCCGACTGTCATTCCTAAACTTAGGCACTAGCGCACTGTATCGAGATGAAGCTGGGGCTAAAGATTTCTGAAGGAATTGAGAACAGTTACCACCCTTTGACCTCATCTGAGAAAAGTTTAAACTACTTATCCTAGCCTTCTTGCCTTTTCTCTTTTTCTCCCTACGCTCTTCCCCCTCAATCTTCTAAGCATAACCCATAAGTCAAAATAGGACAACAACCTACTGATAGTTCTAAGTAGCTACTAAATGAGCTAAGTTAATGAAAGCATCTCTGAATTCAGCGTGAGAGACATGCTCATTCAGGGGATCTTCTTGAACAGGTGGAGGTGCAAGCTGGTTCCCATTTCTTCTTCCATCATTTTTTCTAGGAGGCATTTTATGTAAAATAAAAGAGAGAATGAATGAGAAAGTAAGTTCAAATTGAGTTCATGCTCTTTCCCATGACATGAACACTAAAAAAAGGGATACTTTTCCTAAAATGTCTTGTAGCCTCCATCCATAAGTGTGGTGCACTTTATACATATGCACAAGACTCTACTCAATGCATATTTTACACTCCCTAGAACACTGTAAAACCTTATGCTCTGATACCAAGTTTGTAATACCCCGGGAGTACACCCTGGATGTCACACGGTGCTTACGGTCACAAGTGACCACAAGATAACCCATGAGCTAGTACCTGCTGTGAGCACTGAATAAAACTAATAATAATGACATGTGGATATTAACTAAAAAAACACCATAAGGTTTTAAGATAAAAAACAATACAATCGAATCTATAAAACTGAAACATATGCAGAAATACTGAAAGTTGACTGATAGGACTGACAAACTAATAGACTGTCTAAAGTGTCTAAAAGCCTTTAAACTGACTGAGGAGTTGATGGGAAAAGACGTCAACTAACTTTGACTGAGTAACTAAAAGGAAGTATTGAAAGAAATATAATAGGTCCTCAAAAGATGAGGACTCATCGATGCTACTGCTGTTAATAAGATGAACTGTCTAAGCACGTTCAAGAAACTATGCGTTCGAATCTATGATATTAAATATCATAGTGCAAGAAATGAGTATGCAATCAGTATTTTGAATAAACTGGTATATAAGATGAGGTTAGGCTAAA
Organism: Capsicum pubescens; assembly: GCA_030864215.1. Taxonomy (NCBI): domain Eukaryota; kingdom Viridiplantae; phylum Streptophyta; class Magnoliopsida; order Solanales; family Solanaceae; genus Capsicum; species Capsicum pubescens. The sequence continues at coordinate 279,733,933 of CM061543.1, read as the reverse complement.
ATGCATGGGTTTATGTGCATGAAGTAAATACTGACTGAATGGCATGAGATAAATGACGCATAAAATACGTGAAAGCTGTAAAATCTGAGAATGCATAACCAAGCATATAACTGATAACACTCAACTTACACCTCAAATAAGTACAAGGCGGTCGTCATCAATATATTTACCCAACTTCGTAGTCGTGGTCGAATCCACAGAGAATAATGTGAGTGGCGATTAAGCTAATTTGAAGCTATAGCTACAAGTTAAATTCAAACAAATGGTATGAAAATATAAAATTAAGATGGGGGTTTTGAAAGTATCAAGTAATGTTGTCACTTCAATATTAATGTTTGTAATCAATATAAATGGGAAACCAAAGCTATGTTCACCAAGGGTTTTGGGAATTGACAGATACTAGGTAATGCCAGAGATTCTCGGAATGATTAGAACAACAGAATATCCCTGATGATTATACTATCTAACTTATCTCTTGGCCTCACCAGACAATTTATTATCTAATTCTCTCGAACTTAGATAACTTATCTATTTCCAATAGGATGTTATCTCAGGTAGATTAATCCAGTTACGGCATTAATAATTAAACAAAAGGTTGGTAGCTTCCGAGTCCCTGTTGATAATTCACGTCCTCTAGTCAATTTCTCCATTAGAAGCAAATAAAACCTAAGGCATAACCTAATGTTTGTAACCACTAGATTTCAGTTAAAACCACACAATTTCAAGATGTTTTACTACTCGTTGAATCCGTTAAACACCTAGCATCATATCAAACCCTAATCCTTGTATCCCATAACCCCGGCTAATGGAATTAGCCGCTCATGATTTGATGAAAGAAATCACAAGTTGAATTTATGATGATAAGGATAACTTAAGATTAAATGGAAAACAACAAGTAGTTTCTTCGATTGAATCACAAGGTAGAAACCCAAAAATAGTTGATAAAAATAAGAAGAATAATTGATGTAAGAGAGCAATGTTACGTGCCTCTCTTCCTTAGGTTAATTGTTTGATAGATGAATTATGAATCCCCCCTTTAAAACCCCTAAAAGATGCTATTTATACTAAAGCCTAATTAAGGAAATAAAATAACAAAATCACAGCTGGTCTCGGATTTAGGTGATGCCATATTGGTGTTGGTCGTCAGGCTTCTGACGGCGTCTCAGATATGTCGTTAGAAGTCATGCCATATTGACCTGTTCTGCCTCACTCTGACGATGTCCTCTGACGACTTTTTAGAGGAGTGACGGCGTGTAGAAAATGTAGTCAGACCTTCAGCTTATTTCACCATGTTCTATCCCACTTGACGGCATCTTCTGACGGCTTACCACACTTGTGATGACATATTGAGAATGTCGTCACCTTTATCTAGCAACTCTTCTTCACTGTTCTACCTGACGCCTTTTTCTAGTAGCTTACCACATCTCTGACGGCTTGCAAGACATGCCGTCAAACTCATATCAGATCACTTGTACCATATTTTACTTTTTTGCTCCATTGTTATTTATTTCCATGCATCTTGACTTTCCTACAAAATTTTAAGAAATAACATCAAAAACACCAATAATTACTTAAGAACTTACAATTATTTCAAGTTTAAAAGTCTTAAATGTGCTACAAAAATCTAGCACATCAATAACATGATTCTGAAATAGTCTGTAAACTAAAATACTAAAATCTGATAATTGAATAACTGATAAACTATACGCTATGGTCAATGCAAACCTGATACTGATTTCTGTACTGAATACTGAACTGAGACTATGGGAGCTAGCTATAACTGACATTCCCCAATATACGATCAGGGTCAAACCTATAACCCCAGTTAGAAGGGCGTTAGTACTGTTCCACGGGTACTAACATTAGATGTGTGGATCCACTAATCTGATATCCCGAAGGACGAGGATGTCATGCCTAACTGGCTGGGGACCCCTCAAAGTCTATGGTGGCGCCATGGATACATAATCTACCTTTTATACAACTATACCCATAGATACATAATCTACCAAATTTAGATAACACTATCCCCATTTTACTGCCGCTAAACTTCTAGGTTCATGATTCTAACTTTAGGTCACATGCTATCATAGGATTCTGAGAAGGGATTTAAAAGCATATCTGACCCTTAAGAACTGAGGTACTACGCCTCTATTCGATGACTGGATCATGGGGAAACTAAAACTGAGAGAATCTACCTCTACAGTCAACTGAAGCATAGCATGAGTAGAGCCAATCCATGCCGAGAATAACATCAAAATCAGTCTTCTCTAACTTCACAAGATCAACTATAGTGAGTTTTGGGGATACTGTAACCAGGCAATTCCTGTATACCCACCTGGCTATATTAGATTTACCCATTAGGATAGATACTAAAAAGGGCTCTGCTAGAGTTTCAGGATTGACATCAAAATTGATAATTGTATAAGGGGTTTACAAAAGAAGCAAAATTTTGAGATCTAATAAAGCATATATATAAAGATGTAAGAACTTCCACGTACCTGTAACCACATTAGGATAACTTTCCTGATTACATCGGGCCTAGGATGCTTAAAGTCTGTTCCGGTATTGACCACTGGTGGCACTGGATGCGGCACCCTGTTGAGTCGAGCGACTAATTGGAACTGAAATATGATTGTGCTAACTCTGTTGACCAGGCTTAGTACATTACCTGACTCTATGTACTGGCTCACCATACCTAAAACACACAGCACTACCAGCCTTACACACTCTCTGATGATTCCTACCATATTCTCTGCAAAATGGATTAGTACAAACACTCTTCCCACTACCCTGTGACTTAGAGCCTGGTGCTCTATCTCGACTGTCATTCCTAAACTTAGGCACTAGTGCATTGGCTGGAGGCGGAGATAGTGTTGAGAATTTCTGATGGAACCGAGAATGGTCACCACCCTCTAACCTTGGAATAAAACTACCTGTTCTAGCCCTCCTACTCTCTCTCTTTCTCCCTACACCTTCTCCCTTACTCTGCTGAGCATAAACCATTAGTCTAGATGGGCCAACAACCTACCGATAGTTCTTAGCAGCTACTGAATGAGCTAAGGTAATGAAAGTAGCTTTGAATTTTGCATGAGAGACATGCTCATTCAGGGGATCTTCCTGAATAAGCGGAGGTGCAGGCTGGTTACTACTTCTTGTTCTATTGTTCTTTTTGGGAGGCATTTTCTGCAAATGAAAGGGAACAATGGATGACAAAGAAAGTTTAAATTGAGCTCATGCTCTTTTGCATGACATGAACACTGAAAGAAGGGAAACTTTTCCTAAAAACATCGTGTAGCCTCTTGTCCATAAGTGAGGCACACTTCATACACATGTACAAGACTCTACTCAACGTGACTTCCAGATTTCCTAGGACACTTTAAAACCTTAGGCTGGGAAACTAAGTTTGTAACACCCCAAAAATACTCTCTGGACGCCACACGGTGGTTATGGTCCCGAAAGACTACAATTTAACCCATGAACTGGTACCTACTGTGAGTACTAAATAATATACTACTAATGAAGACATATGCAAAAAATCAACTAATAATTCCATAAGGTTTTAGAAACTAAAAATAATACTGAATCATAGTTCTAAACTTCTGCAAACATACTAAAAGTACTGATAAAAATAACTGATAAACTGACTATCTGTTTGAATGTCTGAAAGCCTCTAGAATTGACTGACTGTTGGGTTGATGGGACGAGCCCAAACTAACTCCGACTAACTAAATAACTGAATTGCTGACATAACTGAATATAAGATAATCCCATCCTCGAATGATGAGGACTCGCTACTGCTGCTACTGCTGATAAGCTGATCTGCCCAAGAAGAGTCAGGAAACTGCGCGTCGGAACCTATGATATTAAACATCATAGCATAAGAAAAGAGTATGCGGTCATTACTTTGAATATACTGGTATATGAGATAAGGTTAGGCTGAAATGCATGGGTTATATGCATGATATAATGACTAACTAAATAGCATGAGATAGATGAGTATAAATGCATGAAAACTGTAAAAATCTGAGAATGCATGACCAAGCATAAAACATGTGCTGATATGGTTTGTAAAGTGAAATATTAAAACACTGATAATTGAGGAAATGATAACTGTATGCTATGGTCAAGCAAAACTAAAACAGAACTCTGTACTGAAAACTACACTGGACTATGGGAGCTAGATATAACTGACATGCCCCAATGTAAAATAAGGGTCCAACCTATAACCCTAGTTGGAAGGGTAACAGTACCATGCCACGGGTACTAACCTTGGCTGTGTGGATCCACTAATCTAACACCCCGAAGGACGAGGGTGTCATGCCTAACTAACGGGGGATCCCTCAAAGTCTACGATGGCTCTATAGATTTGGAACCTAGGGACTGCTGCTAACATCTCATGCCAACTAACGGAGGAGAAAAGTGCCTCATGCCTACTGAAGGAGGAGATGCCATCCCTACGTTCACTCGGTGCTAAGTTTTACTGCTAGCTGAAAGACACTGATTACTGAACTGACCTAAGTTTAACTGAGCCACGACTGAACATAATAACTAAAGAAATGACGATGTTTATGGTTTATCAAAAATCATTCTATAATTACTATAAACTATGTAAATAGCTAATTTTTGGTATTCATAACCCCCAACCCTAAATATAAATAACAATAAGGACGTATGAAGCCTTAAATACCATAAAAGGGATCATTGTTCAAAATTTAACTCTTAGGCATTTCATCAAACACATGAGGGTCATGAATTAAAGCATTGAAATAGTTTAAAATATGTAATAATCAAATGGCTATAATAGAAAAAACATAATTCAGGGGTTTAACATGAAAACATCATCATTCTAATATGTAAGGTTTCATTTCATCGAAAACAATTGTAAACTTAATGTATAATCAAAATTCATAACAATTCATGGGGATAATTCATCATAAAACATATAAAAACTCACAATTTGATATAAAAGAAGGATTCTTGAATTCCATGGGTGGAAAAGGACCATGGATGCACATCACACATACCTTTGATACTTAAATCTTGAAAGGAAACAACTTTCTTGAAAGTTCATGGATGGTGAAGCTTGAATTCTTAAGTTTTCTTAAAGGGGAGGGGATTTAATTTGATGAACTAGGGGAAAACTTAGGGTTTATTTGAGAGTAAAATTGGGGAAAGTGGGCAAATAATGTTTGAGCTAAAGGTAAATCCCGTGTTTTTATGGATTGGGGCAAGGTAAAAAGAGACTGCCCCTCTGGAATTTAAATTCGCAACTAGAATGTCGATTGACCCATCACCGTGGCGTGATGAACTCCCCATCGCTATACCCACCGCGATGAGATTCAATTGCGGTGAGGTGATGGAAACGAATCCCAAACGTACCTCAATCCTCGTTCAAAAAATCCAAAACTTCCCTGAGACATGCTACTTACACCTCTGAACATGAATTAACTCAAAAACTTACATTTCAGGGTCAGAAAGGTCACTTTAAAATTCATCAAAGTTAAGAGGCAAAAAATAAGGTTAAGTCCCCAACACTTAGCTAAATTTTCAGGCTTTAAGCCTCTTATGCATGCACTAGGAGATGAAATGAGCTAAGACTAATATGGGGTATTACATTCAGACATTTAATATAGACTAGTTTAGATGTACGCGTCACGCGCGTGTACCTCACTTTAATAAATTTAATTTTATAAAATCACTTACATATAGAATAATGATGTTCCTTAAAATGTTTATTGAATTTTTTTCATTAAAACACTCTACAATAAATAAATTTATGAAATACATGATATAGATATAACGAGAAAGGGCCTAAAATGCCCTTTAACTATGTGAAATAGTGTAAAAATGCCCCCCGTCTATCTATTGGGCCTAAAATGCCCTTTCCATATACCTATTAGGCCTAAATTGTCCTTTCCATTTACCTATTAGAGCTATTTTTCCCTTTTATTTAACAGATTAATTTAGAACGACGAAAAATGGATACAAGACTAAAATCTGGATAATTGAATAACTGAAAATCTGTACACTTGGTCAAGTAAACCTGAACTAAAAAAATAATGAATACTATACTGAGAATGTGGGAGGTATCATGTAACTGACATCCCCCAAGTCCAACTAGGACCGGGGACCGCCCCCTCTTACCCCAACCCAACCACCTTATGCAGCCTTTGATGGGCTGAATTTTGAGCATATACCAAGATAGCATAAATTCTTTCATGAAGACTCTGGGATAGGGTCACAATCATGATCGACCCAACCGAGTTCAACCGTACCAAACCAAACCAAACCAAAGGCCAAAAACCAAGTTGTAACCAAAGAGAATACCAAAACATAATATGATAATCAATCCCAAAATATAATACCATAAAATAGTGAGAAATTATGTCCAGTGATGTCAGCCTCTTAGCTTATTCCAATGCCAAGGCCAACACCCATATCGATCCCGTCCATACCAACCCCTAGAAGTACCATAAAGCCTCTAACCAAAAGAGTAAAAATATTCGGTTGGCACATGCCCCCAACCATGGCCAAAACCAATATCAAAAATAAAACAAAAGTGTCCAAAGATGTCCAAAACATGAAATGGAGCCTTCTGAAAGGATGAAAGCCCACCACTTCAGTCCAAATACTAATACCGAATCGAGTGCTAGACAAGAGGAGTGGAATAGCCGGTTTCTGCATAGCGTAGGTATACAGCCGCTAGTAGATGGGTTAGCGAGTGATCGCTAGCATGAACTCAGGATAAGGTTAAATTAATGCTAGTTATAAAACCAAGTAAAACCATCCATAATGCATACACCCATACATATATATATAAGTGCTGGGAAAGGGAACTGGGTTTAGCATGCATTTAAAAGCTTTACCTGGGTTGTGTAGCTTTGCCGTCCTAAACCACCCATAAGTAATATGGGTTTAGCTCCCCCTGCTGAAAGGGCCCCAGTGCGTGTAGTCGCACGACCAGGGAAGTATCCCATGGGATGACTAATACATACCCCAATATGAGGTATGACATGATGCACACTATCCACCAAGACTAACCTCATATCGGCAAATATGAGTTCCTAGTTTTGGTCCCCCCAGGACCTCTACCTTCCATGAATTAGCTACACCCCTCCCCCTTTAATTCCCAATTAAAACCATTTCCAAGCAATCTATTTATCATTTATTAACCAAGGCCATTTTGTGGTGGTATCGTTATACCAACGGTACTTGCAAGCACTATCAATATCACACCATATGTAAGTTTAAGGGAACTTTCAAGTGCTCTTTCATTTACCATATTAAACCTCTTAGGGGAATCTATACCCCACAAGCATAACCATTTAGTCATTTGCCTTTTCAAACCATTAAAACTATGCATAAATCTTTTACCAAGTTTAAAACAAGAAAGAGTTTCATTTAAAAGAAGTTAATGCAATGAACATATCTTTATAAGCATTTTGTGAAACACATTGGGGGCATAGTATATATCCAAAATCAATTCCAATTACCAATAACTATTCCATGTATTCCAATTATCCAAAACCACCATTAATGCATATAAAAGTATAATTGAAACCATGGAAAACCATAACCAAGTATTTATAAGCAAAACCCCCCAAATTATATTTGAAAACCCAAAGCATACAATAATGAAATCATGAAAACCAATAATGAAGATCATGTCTTTAGTTGGAACTTACAATGAGGGAAGGAGTACATTCTTTATATCGAGGATTTAATGGAAAGAAATCACCAAAGCAAGTTCCAAATTAGTCCTCAAGATAAAACCCTAACTTTCTTGCCTCAAAAGCTCTTGAGAGGATTTTAGATTTTTTAGGAGTAGTTTCTAAGTGTTAGAGAAAGAAATAATTAAGTGAATAGCCTCCCAAACAGGTTAGAAGTTGTGGGATCCTATTAGGGTAAGTAGGAAAATGTCCAGAATACCCCCACTTAAGTTGCATAAAATCCCATCACAGGGATACAACTAATCCATATGAGTCGTACCCTTTCGATACGAGTGGTACTGTCATGACCTGAACCAGAGCCTAGACATAATGGGAATCCCAAGTCTAACTTAGATCGGGGACCTCCCCCTGTTACCCAACCCAACTGCCCTATCCAGCCTTTGATGGGCTGAATTTTGAGCATATAACAAGATAGAGTAAATACTCCCATAAAGACTCTAGGATAGGGTCACAACCGTGACCAAACCAACCAAGTCCAACCATACCAAACAAACCATCCAACTATACCAAGCAAAACCAAAGTCCATAAACCAGGTCGGAACCAAAGAAAATACCATAACATAATATGATAATCAATCCCAAAATATAATACAATGGAATAGTGAGAAATTATGTTCGGTGATGCCACCCTCCCCGCTTATTCCAATGCCAAGGCTGACACCAATATCTATCCCAACTATTCCAACCCCCCAGAAGTATCACAAATCCTCTATCCAAAAGAGTAGACATATCCGGTTGGGACATGCCCCCAACCATGGACAAAAACAATATCCAAAATAAAATAAAATGTCCAAAGATGTCCATAACATGAAATGCGGCCTTCTAAAAAGATGAAAGCTCACCACTTCAGTCCAGATGTTGATTCCAAAATCTGAATGCTAAATAGGAGAAGTGGAATGATCAGTTCCTACATAGCGTGGGTATACAACCTCCAATAGATGGGTTAGCGAGTGATCGCTAGCATGAACTCAGGATATGGATTAAATTATGTCAGTTATAAGACCAAGTAAAACCATCCATAATTCATATAACCATAAATATATAAGTGTTGGGAAAAGAAACCAGGTTTAGCATGCTTTTAAAACCTTTACTTGGGTTATGTAGCTTTGTCGTCCTAAAGCACCAACGGGAAATTCTCCCCCTGCTGAAAAGGCCCCAGTGTGTGTAGCCGCACAACCAGGGAAGTATCCTATTAGTATGACTAGTACATCCCCTAATATGAGGTCTGACATCATGCACACGATCCACCAAAACCAACCTTATACCAATAAATATGAGTTTTAAGTTTTGGTCCTCTCGGGACCTATACCCTCTACAACTTAGCTACACCTGCCCCTTTAATGCCCAATTAAAACCATTTCCAAGAAATCCATTTACCATTTGTTAACCAAGGCCATTTAAAGATGGTATCATCATACCAACTGTAACACCCCGAATTTGGTACCCAAAATGCTACACGGTACTCATGACCCCGAAGGACCACAAGCTGACCCATGACTGATATCTATACTTGTACATTGCATAATATGACATGGAAATGCGGAAACGTGTACTGAAAGGCCATAAGGTTTAATACTGAACATAATTGAATAACATAACATAAGTGTGGGGTAATAAAATACCCAAAACAAAACTGAGAATGTGGAATTCTGAAACATGATAATCTATATCTAGTCTGTATCTAGTCTGAAAGCTTCTACTGTTTGAATAATCTGAATAAGGAGTTGATGGGACATGTCTCCAACAAACTCCAACTAATAACTAATCAATGAAATATTAGAGAAATAATTATTTCCTCGAAGGATGATAACTCACTTCTACTCTGACTGCTGAAAATTAAAATCTACTGCTGATCTGAAACTCATGTATCTGAACCTATGGTGTAACGTAAAAAGAAAGCACCATAGTACAAATGCGTCAGTACAATGGAATGTACTGAGTATACATGTGAGGTAGGCTATATGCAAAGGTTTGCATACATGACTAATACTAACCGATTGTCTAACATAAACGTGAGAATGCATACATAATTACGTAACTATAACTCACCACGTGATAGTATGACTTTTGATTCTATAGACTGATAAAGTGACATACTTGTAACTGATATGAATGATAACATAAAAGTTTGTATCTGAATAAAACTAATAACATGGGTTTCTGTATCTAATAGTCCTAAATCTGATGGAACTATCTGAGTTCTGAACTGTATCAGAGTTGACTGTATCTAATAGTTTTAAATCTGATGGAACTATCTGAGTTCCAAATTGTATCTGAGTTGACTGTATCTGAAAGTTCTAAAATCTAAAGAACTATCTGAGTTTTATTACTGAGACTGATTGACTATGTCTGACGGTCCTGATTCTGTAACATGAAACTCTGGGAAGTAGTATTTAACCGACATGCCCCAAATATGCTAAAGTAGCTGAGTTGGGGTCCAATTTGTGCCCTGATTGGAAGGGTGTCAATACCGCGCCACTGGTAAGGACAATATGTAAGTAACCCTCATATAACAGGTAACTCTAGTAAGAACGGTGGGAACCCTCACATAATAGGTTAAGCTACCTCATCTACCTTCATATAGCATACTACGATGTCTCAGCCTATACTGGATACATAGTTTTAGAGTGCAAGGATTGCTTCTAAGAATCACACCCTCGTATAACAGGTGAGTTCCCATCCTAGGGTTCACTCGGTGCTAATCCCTACTCCCATCTGAATAGACACTGAACATGATTTAACTAAACTGAACATGAACTGAGTGACTAAATTTTGTTGACTGACGGAATATTACTGATACTTGACAACTGACTGAGTCATGAGATCATGGATATTCTTCCTGAGTCATAAGACTATCTGAAGTCTAAGAGTTCATAGCTTGACTGAGAGTGTCGTGAAAACATGACATGGCTCTAGGCACACTGCTAATGTTTTGGGTATAAGTACCCCCCAGACTCGATAGAAGGAAACTGGCATAGCATGATTTACTTGAAGACTTAACTGACATCATAATACATACTACATTTATAGGAACATTTCATCAAATATGTAATAGGCATAAACTTGTACATACATAGGGATTTCATGATATCATGCTAGTTAGACAATTTTCCTTCGTCAAGGCATTTAATCAAACATATTACAGGCATGCTAATGTAAACATCACTATTCAATTCTAATTTCATCATTCAAGGGTTTAAATCATAGGGATGTATGAATCTATGGCTATAGTAATTATAACCTCATAGAAATTATCAACAATCATGGAGTGGAATCCAATTTCACATTTATCAACATGAACATGAGCAGCCAAATCATGAAAACATGAAGGAAATCCATAACTTGGGTTTTAGAAAAGGATTCTTGGACTTCATGGACGAAAGGGGTCCATGAATGAACACTATGCATACCTGGGTTAAGATTATTGATGTTCTTGAACTTGAAGAATTGGAAATCCCTTAGTTCTTGAAGAAGATTGGATCTTGTTCTTGGAGATTAAATTTATAGAGAAACCCTAATTTTGTTTGTGAAATAATAATGGATAAAGTGGATGAAATCGTGAATAAATGGGTATATATAGACGGGTGATAAATGAATAAAATACCCGTATTAAAATGATCTAGAAACATTTATCGTAAGGTGCGACAATGGCCTCCGACGGTTCATTGGACCTTTGACGGTCCATCGAGCTATACTGTCGAACATGGACAGAAACTGGTCCCACTGGTTCTCTTCGATAGTGGCCTCCGACAATCCGTCGGGCCTGTGACGGTCCGTCGAGACACATCGTCGGACCTTGGCAGAACTTGATCCCACTGGATGCCTACAACGGTGGCTTCCTATGGTTCGTTAGACCTTCGATGGTCCATCGAGCCATATTGTCGCATCTGGGCAAATTTTTTGCATTCTGTTTTTGGGCATAACTTTTTCATTTGACTCTGGATTTTGATAAAATTGGTATCGATGGAAAGATTATTTAATTTCCCACGTGATGGAAAGTGAAAATCATAAAAATACCATGTGAACAAAAATAGATTCGTATTTCAAAACAAGTTTCAAACATCCTGGTGATGATTTCAAGGTAAGAAAAGACACGGGTATTACAATATCTCCCCCTTGAGAACATTCGTCCTTGAATGAGACTAAATGAGGGGGGGACACCAAACTGAACATGATCTAAATTTGAATGACTGGACATATTCTCATGAATGACGTGACTGACAAGATGAACATAACATAGTGAATATGCTCATCTGATGCATGTATTGAATGCATAACTGAGTGTTCTAAAAGAACTACGTTTCTCACAATGAGAATGCATGATTTCATAACTGTGCTAGTACATGAATGTAAGACTGAATATGCAATGGTATTTGACACCAAGTTTATCATGGGAACATGAACATAAAACTGAATACCAAGTTCGTGATGAACACTAATTAGGAAACTGAGTAAGCTTAAGGAGAACTGTTACCTTGATCTTGATCTGAATTGGCGGAAAAGAGGTGACGATACTTGGTATGCATGTCTGCTTCTTCTGCCCAAGTAGCTCCATCGATGGACTAATTTCAACAAAGAAATTTAACTAAAGGGACTTCTTTGTTCCTCAATCTACGAGTCTGATAATCTAAGATTTCAACAAGAATCTCTTCATAAGAGAGGCTGTTCTGAACATCAATTCTCTGAATAGGGACTACAACTGATGGGTCACCTATACACTTCTTGAGCAAAGATACATGGCAAACTGGATGAACTGTGTCTAGATTTGAAGGTAATTCGACTTCATAACCTACCTTGCCAAAACGATTGAGAATCTTGAAGGGACCGACATATCGGGGACTAAGCTTTCCCTTCTTGCCGAATCTCTTCACTCCCTTCATAGGAGAGATCTATCGATAGGCATGATCACCGATCTCAAACTCGAGATATTTTCTATGAACATCTGCATAAAACTTCAGTCAAGTCTAAGCAGCCCAGAGTCTTTCTCTAACCAACTGGACTTTTTCTAAAGAGTCGAATACCAAGTCAGGCATAATGACTGAGGCCTCACTAACTTAGAACCAACCAATTGGAGATATAGATCTCCTACCATAGAGAGCTTCGAATGGAGCCATCTAAATACTGGAATAATAGTTGTTGTTGTATGAAAATTCAATCAAATGCAAGTGGTCATCCCAACTTCCCTTGAAATCAATTGCACACGCTCTTAGCATATCTTCTAGAGTCTGAATGGTCCTTTCTGCTTGACCATCTATCTAAGGATAGAAGGCTGTTCTAAGATGAATTTGGGTATCAAGACCCTTTTGGAATGCTTTCCAAAAGTGAGAGGTGAACTGGGTACCTCTGTCTGAGATAATAGACAATGGAACACCGTGCAATCTTTCCAGCTCCTTGATATAGAGCTTAGCATAATCTCAGCTGAATAAGAGGTATGAACTGAAAGGAAATGAGCTTATTTGGTCATTTTATTTACAATGACCCAGACTGAATTATGTTGACGATGAGTTCGAGGCAAACCCATCACAAAGTCTATGTTCACAACTTCCCACTTCCATGTAGGAATACTGAACTCTAGCATAGGACCATTAGGATTCTGATGCTATATCTTAACCTCCAAACATGTAGAGCACTTAGCTACAAATTCAGCAATATATCTGTTCATCCCACTCCACCAATAGATTTTTTGCAAGTCGCGGTACTTCTTTATGGACCGTAGATTAATAGAGTAGCACGCACCATGCGCTTCTACAAGAATTCACTGCCTTAATTCATATACACCTGGAACACATAGACGACCCTAACAATGAAGCACACCATCTCCCCCTTGGGAGAAAACCTCTACTTTCTGATTTTGAACTGACCCTTTTAGCTTGACAAAGCTGGGATCCCTATCTTGATTTTCTTTCACCTCGGAAACTAGGGATGATTCTGAACTACACTAAACACATACACTTCCCTTTGAAGAATCAACTAAGCGAATGCCTAGTCTGGAAAGCTGATGGACTTCCTGAACTAACTCTTTCTTACTATCCTCAACATGAGATAAACTACCCATAGATAGTTTACTGAGAGCGTCGGCCACTACGTTGGCCTTTCTCGGATGATAGAGGACACTAATGTCATAATTTTTCAAGTTCTTTAACCACCTTCTTGGACGAAGATTGAGATCTTTCTAAGAAAAGACATACTGAAGACTCTTATGATCCGTGAATACATCTACATGACCACCATAGAAGTAATGACTCCAAATCTTCATGGCAAAAACTACGGCTTCTAACCCACTCTTGATGTATCATAATACACTACAAAATTGTTTGAACCATCTGGAAGAGCTAAGACTGGAGCTGAGGTGAGTCGAGTCTTCAACTCCTGAAAACTCTTTTTGCAGGGATCTAACCACTAAAATTTGACTTTCTTCTGAGTCAATCTGGACATAGGGGATGTAATAGATGAAAATTCCTCAACAAACCATCTGTAATATCCAACCAAACCTAAGAAACTCTTGATATCTAATGGAGAGACAGGTCGAGGCCCATTTCTTACTGCTTCGGTCTTTTGGGGATCTACTCTAATGCCATCACCGAAAATGATATAACCAAGGAATGCTACTGACCTTAGCCAAAACTTGCACATACTGAATTTGGAGAATAACTGATGATCTCTGAGATTCTGAAGTACTATTCTGAGATGGTCTGCATGATCGTGCTCACTGTGGGAATAGACCAGAATATCATCTTTGAAGACTATGACAAACATGTCCAAATACTGCTTGAACACATGGTTCATCAAGTCCATGAAAGCGGCTGGGGCATTGGTAAGATCAAATTACATGACTAAGAATTCAAAGTGATCATACCAAGTATGGAAAGCTGCTTTTGGAATGTTACATTCTCTAACTCTAAGCGGATACTAATTAGATCTGAGGTCTATCTTAGAGAAATAACTGGCACCCTAAAATTGGTCAAACCAGTCATCGATTTTAGGAAGAGGATACTTGTTCTTGACCATAACCTTATTGAGTTGACGGTAGTCTATACATATTTTGAGAGAACCGTCTTTATTGCGCATGAATAAAATTGGAGCACCCCATGGGGAAATACTGGGTCTAATGAATCCCTTATATAAGAGATCCTTCAACTATTCTTTTAATTCTTTGAGTTCTGCTGGTGCCATTCTGTATGGAAGAATAGATATGGGCTGAGTATCTGGAAAAAAATCGATACCGAAGTCTATTTCCCTTTCGGGAGGAATTCCTAGAAGATCTTTGGGAAAGGTAACTGAATATTCACTTACAACTAGAACTGATTCAAGACTGGGAGTCTCGGAACTAGAATCTCTAACATGAACAAGGTGATATACACATCCCTTAGATATCAATTTTCTTTCCCAAAGGTAGGAAACAAGTTGACCTCTAAACGCGGATGCTCTACCCCTCCATTCTAGGACGAGTTCATTCGGAAACTGAAATTGAACTATTTTGTTTCTGTAATCGACTGTGTCATAGCAGAAATGAAGCTAATCCATGCCGAGAATGATATCAAAATCAGTCATCTCTAATTTGACTAAGTCTGTTGAAGTGACTTTCTAAAATATCATAATCGGACAGTTCCTGTATACCCGCCGGGCTATAATGGTTTTACCATTGGGGTAGATACTGAAAAGGATTCTTCTAGAATTTTGGGACTGATTGCAAAATCAACTGCTATATAAGGAGTAACAAAAGACAAGGAAGCTCCTGGGTCTAACAAAGCGTAAACATGCACATGAAAGATCTATAACATACCAGTAACTACATCAGGAGAATTTTCTAGATCCTATCCAGTCTGAAGAGTATAAAGATGATTTGGGCATTGCCCACTAGTAGTACTGGAAGTGGCACCCTACTTATTTGGGCGACAGGACTGAGCTGCGGGATGATTCTGCTGACCCTGAGGACCGGGCTAAGGGAAATCTCTGACTCTGTGGCGTGGCTTGCCACAACCGAAACAAATGCCACTACCCGCTCTACACATACCCTAATGGTGCTTACCGTAAGTATGGCAAAGAGGATAGGTACGGGCACTGCTAACACTGCACTGAGACTTGGAGCCTGTCACTCTATCTTTGTTATCCTCTCTGAACTTAGGAACTGGAGCACAGGATGTAGAGAGAGCTGGAACTGATAACTTAGGATGAAATTAGGAACGGTTTCCTCCTTATGATTTAGGTTGAGCAAAGTTGAAACTGCCTGTCTTCGCTCTCTTATTTTGTTTCTCCCTATGCTTAATTTTCTGCTCCTCTATTTGCTGAACATGGGTCATAAGTATTTCTAGGGTCATGTCACTATTTAGCATGGTGGATCTACACTCATTAACCATGCTATAATTCACCCCTAAAGCAAACTTACTCATTTTGGCTCTACCGACTGCAACCACATGAGGGGCGTATCTGGCTAATTGAGTAAACTTTAAACAATACTCTTTCACCGTCATATTGCCTTGCCTGAGGTTGATGAATTCTAGCACCTTGGATTCCCTGAGCTCTTGGGGAAAGAATCTGTCTAATAATGAAGTGACAAACTCCTCCCACTCTATAGGACCTGTATCATCTGACCTCTCTAACTTTTACTATTTGAACAAAGTATGAGCTATACCCTGGAACTGGTATGCATCTAGATCAGCACTCTCAACAGTAGTCACCCCCATGATGTCTGTCACTTTCTGAACCTGATCAATGAATTCCTGAGAGTCTTCATCTACCTTAGACTGGAGAAAGGTTGGAGGATTCATTTGGGTGAAGTCCTGAATCCTAGATGCAACTGAGTTGGCCACTAGGTTGGATAAAATAATTGTTGGTTGTTCATTATGAGAAGATACTAACTGAGCAAGAGTGGTAAATGTGGTCCTGAACTCTACATGAGAAACATAATCGCCCAAAGGTTCTTCGGGCTGAGGGGCTGACTGACTTCTTCTCTTAGGAGGCATATTCTGAAATAAAGAGAAGAAGCGGCTTAGACTGAGAGACTGGCTTGTGATTATGCTCACAGGCACGACATGAATATTGAAAGAGGGGAAACTATTCTTAAAACATCTCATAGACTCCTACAAATAAATGTGACGTGCAATACACCCATGTACAAGACTCTACTAGATGCGGCTTTCAGACTTCCTAGGACTCTATTGAACCTGGCTCTGATACCAAGTTTGTAACGCCTCGAATCTGATACCCGAAATGCTACACGGTTCTCATGACCCCAAAGGACCACAAGCTAATCCATGACTTTACTTGTACACTACATAATATGACATGGAAATGCGGAAACGTGCACTAAAAGGCCATAAGGTTTAATACTGAACATAATTGAATAACATAACATAAGTGTGGGGTAATAAAATACCCAAAAAAAATGAGAATGTGGAATTCTGAAACATGATAATCTACATCTAGTCTGCATCTAGTCTGAAAGCCTCTACTGTTTGAATAATCTGAATAAGAAGTTGATGGGATATGTCTCCAACTAACTCCAACTAATAACTAATCAATGAAATGTTGGAGAAATAATTATGTCCTCGAAGGATGATGGCTCACTTCTACTCTGACTGCTGAAAACTGGAATCTACTGTTGATCTGGAACTCGTCTCTCTGAACCTATGGTGTAACATAAAAAGAAAGCACCATAGTACAATTGCGTCAGTACAATGAAATGTACTGAGTATACATATCAGGTAGGCTATATGCAAGGGTTTGCATGCATGACTAATACTAACTGACTGTCTACCATGAACGTAAGAATGCATACATAAATACGTAACTATAACTTACCACGTGATAGTATGATTCTGATTCTGTAGACTGATAACGTGACACACTAGTAACTGATATGACTGATAACATGAAAGTTTGTATCTGAATAAAACTGATAACATGGGTGACTGTATCTGACAGTCCTAAATCTAATGGAACTACCTGAGTTTTGAACTGTATCTGAGTTCACTGTATCTGAAAGCCCTGAATCTGATGGAACTATCTAAGTTCTGAACTGTATCTGAGTTAACTATATCTGACAGTCTTGAAATCTGAAGAACTATCTGAGTTCTATTACTAAGACTGATTGAATGTGTCTGACAATCCTGATTCTGTAACATGAAACTGTGGGAAGTAGTATTTAGCCGACATACCCCAAATATGCTAAAATAGCTGAGCTGGGGTCCAATCTGTGCCTTGATTGGAAAGGTGTCAATACCGCGCCACTGGTAAGGACAACATGTGAGTAACCCTCATATAATAGGTAACTCTAGTGAGAACGGTGGGAACCCTCACATAACAGGTTAAGCCACCTCATCTTCCCTCATATAGTAGGCTATGATGTCTTAACCTATGTTGGCTATATTGTTCTGGAATGCAAGGATTGCTTCTAAGAATCACACCATCGTATAACAGGAGAGTTCCCATCCTTGGGTTCACTAGGTGCTAATCCCTACTCCCATCAGAATAGACACTAAACATGATTTAACTGAACTGAACATGAACTAAGTGACTAAATTCCGTTGACTGATGGAATATTACTGAAACCTGACAACTTTCTGAGTCATGAGATCATGGAGATTCTTCCTGAGTCATAAGACTATCTGATGTTTAAGACTTCATAGCTTGACTGAGAGTTTCGTGAAAACATGACATGGCTCTAGGCACACAACTAATGTTTCAGGTACAAGTACCCCCAAGACTCGATAGAAGGAAACTGACATAGCATGATTTACTTGAAGACTTGGCTGACATCATAATACATACTACATGTAATAGGCATAAACTTGTACATACATAGGTATTTCATGATATCATGCTAGTTAGACAATTTTCCTTCGTCTAGGCATTTAATCAAACATATTGTAGGCATGGTAATGTAAACATCACTATTCAATTATAATTTCATCATTCGAGGGTTTAAATCTTAGGGTTGCATGAATCTATGGCAATAGTAATTAAACCCTCATAGAAATTATCAAAAATCATGGAATGGAATCCAATTTCACATATATCAACATGAACATGAGCAACTAAATCATGAAAATATGAAGGAAATCCATAACTTGGGTTTTATAGAAGGATTCTTGGACTACATGGATGAAAGGGGTCCATGAATGAACACTATGCATACCTGGGTTAAGATTCTTGATGTTCTTGAACTTGAAGAATTGGAAATCCCTTAGTTCTTGAAGAAGATTGGATCTTGTTCTTGGAGATTAAATTTATAGAGAAACCCTAATTTTGTTTGTGAAATAATAATCGATAAAGTGGATGAAATCGAGAATAAATAGGTATATATAGACGGGTTCTAAATGACCAATATACCCCTGCTAAACGACTTGGAAACACTGATCATAAGGTGCGACGATGTCCTCCGATAGTTCAGCGGACCTGTGACGGTCCGTTGGTCTATCCGTTGAACCTGGACAGAAATTGGTCCCACTGATTCTCTTCAACGGTGGCCTCCGATGGTCCATCGGGCCTGCGACAGTCCATTGAGCCACACCGTCAGAACTTGGCAGAACTTGATCTCATTTTATTCCTACGATGGTGGATTTCGATGGTCCATCGGACCTTCTACGGTCCGTCGAGCCTTACCGTCGCATCTGGGCAAATTTTCTGCATTCTATTTTTCGGGCATAACTTTCTCATTTGAGACCGGATTTTGATAAAATTGGTATACATGGAAAGCTCATTCAATTTTTCACGTGATGAAAAGTGAAAATCATAAAAATACCACGTGTACAAAAATAGATTCATATTTCAACGCAAGTTTCAAACATCCTAGTGATAATTTCAAGGAAAGAAAAGACAAGGGTATTATAGTATCTCCCCCTTGAGAAAATTCATCCTCGAATGAGACTAACTGGGGAGGGAGGGGGACACTAAACTGAGCATGAACTGAACGTGAATGACTGGGACATATTCCCATGACTGGCGTGACTGACAAGCTGAACATAACATACTGAATATGCACATC
This sequence comes from Capsicum pubescens, assembly GCA_030864215.1. NCBI lineage: Eukaryota > Viridiplantae > Streptophyta > Magnoliopsida > Solanales > Solanaceae > Capsicum > Capsicum pubescens. Next base: position 279,714,217 of record CM061543.1, on the reverse strand, counting down.
TAATGCATGTATTGAATGCATAACTGAGTGTTCTAAAAGAACTACGTTTCTCACAATAAGAATGCATGATTTCATAATTGTTCTAGTACATGAATGCATGACTGAATATGCAATGGTGTTTGACACCAAGTTTATAATGGGAACATGAACATGAAACTGAATACCAAGTTCGTGATGAACACTGATCAGGAAACTGAGTAAGCTTAAGGAGAACTATTACCTTGAGCTTAATCTAAATTGGCGGGGAAGACGTGAGGATACTTGGTACGCATGTCTTCTTATTCTTCCTAAGTATCTCCCTCGATGGACTAATTTCACCAGAGAACTGTAACTAGAGGGACTTCTTTGTTCCTCAATCTACGAGTCAGATAATCTAATATTTCAACTGGAATCTCTTCATAAGAGAGGCTGTTCTGAACATCAATTCTCTGAATAGGGACTACAACTGATGGGTCACCTATACACTTCTTGTGCAAAGAGACATAGCAGACTGGATAAACTGCGGCTAGATCTGAAGGCAATTCGATCTCATAAGCAACTTTGCCAAAATGACTGAGAATCTTGAAGGGACCGACATATCGGGGACTAAGCTTTCCCTTCTTGCCGAATCTCTTCACTCCCTTCATGGGAGATATCTTTAGATAGATATGATCACCGATCTCAAACTCGAGATCTTTTCTATGAACATCTGCATAAGACTTCTGTTAGATCTGAGCAGCCCAGAGTCTTTCTATAACCAACTTGACTTTTTCTAAGGCGTCAAATACCAAGTCGGCACTATGAATGAGGCCTCACTAACTTTGAACCAACCAATTAAAGATCTATATCTCCTACTATAGAGAGCTTTGAATGGAGCCATCTGAATACTGGAATGATAGTTGTTGTTGTATGCAAATTCAATCAAAGGCAAGTGGTCATCCCAACTTTCCTTGAAATTAATTGCACACGCTTTTAGCATATCTTCTAGAGTCTGAATGGTCCTTTCTTCTTGACTATATGTCTGAGGATGGAAGGTTGTACTAAGATGAACTTGGGTACCAAAACCCTTTTGGAATGCTTTCCAAAAGTGAGAGGTGAACTGGGCACCTTTATCTGAGATAATAGACAATGGAACACCGTGCAATCTGACCAACTCTTTGATATAGATCTTGGCATAATCGTCGGCTTAATAAGAGGTATGAACTAGAAGGAAATAAACTAATTTGGTCATTCTATCTATAATGACCCAGACTAAATCATGTTAACAACAAGTTCGAGGCAAACCCGTCACGAAGTCTATGTTCAAAACTTCCTACTTCCAAGTAGGAATACTGAACTCCTGCATAGGAACACTAGGATTCTGATGCTCTATCTTAACTTGTTGACATGTAGAGCACTTAGCTATAAATTCTGCAACCTCTCTCTTTACCCCACTCCACCAATAGATTTCCCGGAAGTTGCAGTACATCTTTGTGGCCCCTGGATGAATAGAGTAGCGCGCACCATGTACTTATACAAGAATTCACTTCCTTAAGTCATCTACACCTGGAACACATAGACGACCCTGACAACGAAGCACACTATCTCCCCCTTGGGAGAAAACCTCTACTTTCTGATTTTGAATTGACTCTTTTAGCTTGACAAGGCTGGGATCCCTATCTTTCTTTTCTTTCACCTTGAAAACTAGAGATGATTCTGAACTACTCTAAACACATACACCACCCTCTGATGAATCGACTAAGCGAATGCCTAGTCTGGCAAGCTGATAGACTTCCTGAACTAACTCTTTCTTACTGTCCTCAATATGAGAAAAACTACCCATAGATAGTCTACTGAGAGCGTCGGCCACTATGTTGGCCTTTCCCGAATGATAGAGGATACTCATGTCATAATATTTCAAGAGCTTTAACCACCTTCTTTGACGAAGATTGAGTTCTTTCTAAGAAAAGAGATACTGAAGACTCTTGTGATCCATGAAGACATCTACATGAACACCGTAGAAGTAATGCCTCCAAATTTTCAGGGCAAAGTCTATGGCTGCCAACCCACTCTGGATGGATCACAATACACTATAAAACCGTTTGAACCACCTAGAAGAGCTAAGACTGGAGCTGAGGTGAGTCGATTCTTCAACTCCTGAAAACTCTTCTTGCAAGGATCTGACCACTAAAATTTGACTTTCTTCTGAGTCAATATGGACATAGGGGATGCAATAGATGAAAATCCCTCAACAAACCATCTATAATAGCCAGCCAATCCCAAGAAACTTTAGATATCTAATGCAGCGACAGGGTGAGGCCAATTTATTACTACTTCAGTCTTTTGGGGATCTACTCTAATGCCATCACCGAAAATGATATGACCAAGGAATGCTACTGACCTTAGCCTAAACTTGCACTTACTGAATTTAGTTAATAATTGATGATCTCTGAGAGTCTAAAGTACTATTCTGAGATGGTCTGCATGATCGTGCTCACCGCGGGAATAGACCAGAATATCATCTATGAAGACTATGATGAACATGTCTAAATATTGCTTGAATACGCGGTTCATCAAGTCTATGAAAGCGGATGGGGCATTGTTAAGACCAAATGAGATGTCTAAGAATTCGAAGTGACCATACCGAAAATGGAAAGATGTTTTTGGAATTTCACATTCTCTAACTCTAAGCTGATGTTAACCGGATCTGAGGTCCATCTTAGAGAAATAACTGGAACCCTAAAGTTGGTCAAATAAGTCATTGATTTTGGGAAGAGGATACTTGTTCTTGACTGTAACCTTATTGAGTTGACGGTAGTCTATACACATTCTGAGAGAACCGTATTTCTTGAGCACGAATAAAACTAGAGTGCCCCACGGGGAAACGCTGGGTTTGATGAATCCCTTATATAAGAGATCCTTGAACTATTCTTTTTATTCTCTGAGTTCTACTGGTGCCATTCTATATGGTAGAATAGATAAGGGTTGAGTATCTGGAAGAAGATCGACATCAAAGTCTATTTCCCTTTCGGGAGGAATTCCTCGAAGATCTTTAAGAAAGGGATCTGAATATTCACTTACAACGGGAAATGATTCAAGACTGGGAGTCTCGAAACTAGAATCTCTAACATTAACAAGGTGATAGACACATCCCTTAGATATTAATTTCCTTGGCCGAAGGTAGGAAATAAGCTGACCTCTGAATGCAGATACGCTTCCCTTCTATTCTAGGACGGGTTCATTCGGAAACTAAAACTGAACTATTCTATTTCTGTAGTCGACTGTGGCATAGCAGGAATGAAGCCAATCCATGCCGAGAATGACATCAAAATTAGTCATCTCTAATTTGACTAAGTCTATTGAAGTGACTTTCTAAAATATCATAACCGGGCAGTTCCTATATACCTGTTGGGCTATGATGGTTTTACCTATTAAGGTAGAGACTGAAAAGGGTTCTGCTAGAATTTTGGGACTGATTCCGAAATCAACTGCTATATAAGGAGTAAGAAAAGACAAGGAAGAACCTGGGTCTAGCAAGGCGTAAACATGCACATGCAAGATCTATAACGTACCAGTAACTACATCAGGAGAATTTTCATGATCCTGTCAAGTCTGAAAAGCATAAATACGATTTGGACATTGCCTACTAGTAGCACTGGAAGTGGCACCCTATTGATTTGGGCGACCGTACTGAGTTACGGGATGATTCTGCTGACCCTGAGGACCTGGCTGAGGACAATCTCTAAATCTGTGGCCTGGCTTTCCACAACCGAAACAAATACCACTACCCATTCTACACACACCCTGATGGTGCTTACTATAAGTCTGGCAAAGAGGATAGGTGCGGGCACTGCTAATACTGCCCTGAGACTTTGAGCATAATACTCTATCTTTGTTACCCTCTCTGAACTTAGAAATTGGAGCACTGGCTCTAGAGAGATCTGGAAATGATGACTTAGGATGAAACTGGGAACGGTTTCCTTCTTCTGATTTAGGTTAAGTGAAGTTGAAACTACCTGTCTTTGCTCTCTTATTTTGTTTCTCCCTTTGCTTAATTTTTTGCTCCTCTATCTTCTGAGCATGGGTCATAAGTCTTTCTAGGGTCATGTCACTATTTATATTGGCGGATCTGCACTCATTAACCACGCTATCATTCACCCCTGAAGCGAACTTACTTATTTTGGCTCTACCGTCTGCAACTACATAAGGGGTGTATCTGGCTAATTGAGTAAACTTTAGAAAATACTTTTTCACTGGCATATTGCCCTGCTTGAGGTCGATGAATTCTAGAACCTTGGCTTACCTAAGCTCTTGTGAAAAGAATCTCTCTAAGAATGCAGTGACAAACTCCTCTTACTCTATAAGACATGCATCATCTGACCTCTCTGACTTCCACTGTTTGAACCAAGCCTGAGCCTCACCCTGCAACTGGTATGTAGCTAGCTTAGCACTCTCAACAGTAGTCACCCCCATGATGTATGACCCTTTTTGAACCTGATCAATGAATTCCTGAGGGTCTTCATCTACCTTAGACCCGAGGAAGGTTGGAGGATTCATTCGGGTAAAGTCCCGAAACCTAGCTGCAGCTGAGTTGGACACTAGGCTGGCCAAAATAACTGTTAGCCATTCATTATGAGCATCTACTGACTAAGCAAGAGTGGTAAATTCGGTCCTGAACTCCGCATGAGAAACATGATCGCCCAAAGGTTCTTCGGGCTGAGGGGCTGACTGATTTCTTCTTTTAGGAGGCATATTCTGAAATAAAGAGAAGAAGCGGGTTAGACTGAGAGACTGACTTATGATTATGCTCACAGGTACTACGTGAATACTGAAAGAGGTGAAAATGTTCGTAAAACATCTCATAGCCTCCTGCACATAAATGTGGCATGCAACACACTCATGTATAAGACTCTACTAGATGAGACTTTCAGACTTCTTAGGACTCTATTGAACCTAGTCTGATACCAAGTTTGTAACGCCCCGAATCTGATACCCGGAATGCTACACAGTGCTCATGACCTCGAAGGACCACAAGCTAACCCATGACTGATAACAGTACCTGTACACTACATAATATGACATGGAAATGCGGAAACATTCACTGAAAGGTAATAAGGTTGAATACTGAACATAATTGAATAACATAACATAAGTGTGGGGTAATAAAATACCAAAAACAAAACTGAGAATATGGAATTCTGAAACATGATAATCTATATCTGTCTGCATCTAGTCTGAAAGCCTCTACTCTTTGAATAATCTGAATAAGGAGTTGATGGGACATGTCTCCAACTAACTCCAACTAATAACTAATCAATGAAATAGTGTAGAAATAATCATGTCCTCGAAGGATGATGGCTCACTTCTACTCTGACTGCTGAAAACTGGAATCTACTGCTAATCTGGAACTCGTGCCTCTAAGCCTATAGTGTAACATAAAAAGAAAGAACCATAGTGCAAATGCGTCAGTACAATGAAATGTACAGAGTATACATGTGAGTTAGGTTATATGCAAGGGTTTGCAGGCATGACTAAGGCTAACTGACTGTCTAGCATGAACGTGATAATGCATACATAAATACATAACTATAACTGACCATGTGATAGTATGATTTCTGACTCTATAGACTGATAACATGACACACTAGTAACTGATATGACTGATAACATGAGTCTGTATCTGAATAAAACTGATAACATGGGTGACTGTATCTAACAGTCCTAAATCTGATGGAACTATCTGAGTTCCAAACTGTATCTGAGTTGACTGTATCTGACGGTCTTGAATATGATGGAACTATCAGAGTTCTGAACTGTATCTGAGTTGACTGTATCTGACAGACCTGAAATCTGAAGAACTATCTAAGTTCTATTACTACGACTGATTGAATGTCTAACAGTCTTTATTCTGTAACATGATACAGTGGGAAGTAGTATTTAAACGACATACCCCAAATATTCTAAAATAGCTGAGCTGGGGTCCAATCTGTTCCCTGATTAGAAAGGTGTCAATACCGCGCCACTGGTAAGGACAACATGTGAGTAATCTTCATATAACAGGTAACTCTAGTGAGAATGATGGGAACCCTCACATAACAGGTTAAGCCACCTCATCTTCCCTCATATAGCAGGCTATGATGTCTCAACCTATGCTGGCTACATAGTTCTGGAATGCAAAGATTGCTTCTAAGAATCACACCCTCGTATAACAGGTGAGTTCCCATCCTTGGGTTCACTAGGTGCTAATCCCTACTCCCATCTAAATAGACACTGAACATAATTTAACTGAACTGATCATAAACTAACTGACTGAATGTCGTTGACTGACGGAATATTACTAATACCTGATAACTGACTGAGTCATGAGATCATGGAGATTATTACTGAGTCATAAGACTATCTGAAGTCTAATAGTTCATATCTTGACTGAGAGTATTATGAAAACATGACATGGCTCTAGGCGCATAGCTAATGTTTCGGGTACAAGTTCCCTCAGGACTCGATAGAAGGAAACTGACATAGCATGATTTACTTGAAGACTTGGCTGACATCATAATACATACTACATGCATAGGAACATTTCATCAAACATGTAATAGGCATAAACTTGTACATACATAGGGATTTCATGATATAATGCTAGTTAGACAATTTTTCTTCGTCTAGGCATTTAATTAAACATATTGCAGGCATGGTACATGTAAACATCACTATTCAATTCTAATTTCATCATTCAAGGGTTTAAATCTTAGGGCTGCATGAATCTATGGCTATAGTAATTAAACCCTCATATAAATTATCAACAATCATGGAGTGGAATCCAATTTCACATTTATCAACATGAACATGAGCAGCCAAATCATGAAAACATAAAGGAAATCCATAACTTGGGTTTTAGAAAAGGATTCTTGGACTTCATGGATGAAAGGGGTCCATGAATGAACACTATGCATACCTGGGTTAAGATTCTTGATGTTCTTGAACTTGAAGAATTGGAAATCCCTTGGTTCTTGAAGAAGATTGGATCTTGTTCTTGGAGATTAAATTTAGAGAGAAACCCTAATTTTGTTTGTGAAATAATAATGGATAAAGTGGCTGAAATCGTGAATAAATGGGTATATATATAGACGGGTGCTAAATGACCAAAATACTCCTGTTAAAATGAACTGGAAACACTGATCGTAAGGTGTGACAGTGTCCTCCGATATTCCATCGGACCTGCGATGGTCTGTTGGGCTATACCGTCGAACCTGGACAGAAACTAGTCCCACTGGTTCTCTTCGACGGTGGCCTGCGACGGTCCATCGGGCCTGCGACGGTTCGTCGAGCCACACCGTCGGACCTTGGCAGAACTTGATCCCATTGGATGCCTGCGACGGTGGCTTCCTATAGTCCGTCGGACCTTCGACGGTCCATCGAGCCATTCCGTCACATCTTGGCAAATTTTCTGCATTTTGTTTTTTCGTTATAACTTTCTCATTTGACACCGGATTTTGATGAAATTGGTATCAATGGAAAGCTTATTCAATTTTCCACATGATGGAAAGAGAAAATAATAAAAATACCATGTGTACAAAAATAGATTCGTATTTCAAAGCAAGTTTCAAACATCCTGGTGATGATTTCAAGCTAAGAAAAGACACAAATATTAGACCAACCATACTTATAAGTACTATGCATAGCCAACCACATGTAGGTTTACGGGATCTTAGGTGCCCTTCCAATTACCATATTAAATCCACTTGGTGGAATCCTTACTTCACATGCATAATCTTTTAGTCATTTACCTTTCCAAACTACTTAAACCATGCATAAATCCTTTACCAAATTTAAAACAAGCAAGAGTTCCATTTAAAAGAAGTCAATGCAATGAACATATCCTTATAAGCATTTTGTCAAACACATTGGGGGCATAGTATATATCCAAAACCGAATTCCAAATATCAATAACCATTCCATGTATTTCAATCATCTTAAACCACCATTAATGCATAGAAAAGCATAATTAAAACCATGGGAAACCATAACCAACCATTTATAAAGAAAAACCCCAAATCATATTTGAAAACCCAAAAGCATTCAACAATGAAATCATGAAAACCAATAGTAAAATCATGCCTTTAGTTGAAACTAAGAATAAGGGAAGAGAACATGTTTTATACCAAAGAATTAATGAAAAAAAATCACCAAAGCAAACCCTAAATTAGTCCTCAAGATGAAACCCAAGCTCTTTCATTCCCCAAAGCTTTTGAGAGGATTTTAGATTATTTAGAAGTAGTTTTTAAGTGTTAAAGAGAAAAATAATAAAGTAAATAGCCTCCCAAATAGGTTAGAAATCGTGGGATCCTATTAGGGTAAGTAGAAAAATGTCTAGAATACCTCACAAAATCCCATCACGGGGATACGACTGACCCATACGAGTCGTGTCTTTTTGATATGAGTGGTACCCGCCACTCGTATCCATTCTTAACCATTGGACCCAATACTGTCCAGTATATGATTCATCCAACAAAGTTGTATCCACAGTATGTGATCCGTACCTCTCATTTGTATCCCTGGATGAATAGAATACTAAGAGGATTGAACATTGTCCCCTATATGAGTACAAGATACAACTCGTACCCAACCATACGGCTCATATCACCTAAGTTATATATATTACAGTAACTCATCCATCCCACCAACCAACACTGGTCAATATATGATAGGACCACACCACTCGTACCCTAACATGCGGCTCATACCTTAGAGTCATATTAGGTCCAGGGAATGGAATTATAGGAAAGATTCTATGGGAAAAACCCAGTATGTAACATTCTTCCCCACTAGGAACATGATGTTGGGTGTATTTATGCATTCTACCGCTACTTTTCTAGCCTATTTAGCCTTGTTTTAAGGATGAGTCAAGTGGTTAATGTGCTGATAATAATATAAATGTTGATATAAGTGTCCATGTACGTGTTTAAAATGCTTAATGGTGTTTTCACTCTAGTTTTGATACAAATTGATCACTTAGAGTTCAATCGAGAAAACTAGTGTTAATAGCTTGAGCTAGGTGCATGTCTAGTCTCTCTCATTAGATTCTAGTGTGTTTTAAAGAGTTCCTAAGGTCATTATTGTGTATTTATATGTGTAACAGCTTGTGTGAAATGTTCAAATTTCAATTGATTCAAATCTAGAGGTGAAACATAAAGTTGAAGATCAAGGAAACTAGCCTAGTCTTAGCTTGTGTTTTTGATTCACCGTTGAGGATGTTTTGTTGTTTTGAGCTCTAAATTATTGTGTTTAATGATATATGATTCTTTATGAATGTATTATAATTATATATGAAGAATATACAAGCTTTAAATCAAGTGTAAACGACTCAAAAAGGCTTGGAATGGATCAACAAAAGCATAATACACAAACTTGACGCAATTAAGATACCTGGAATGTTTAGGGTGAGTGAAGGTGAGTGAATTAGAAAATGGATGCATACGACATACCAAACGATTCATAAGAGGCATAAAATAGTGACCCACCACTGCATCGCGATCCTAATAGCAATGAAGAAGGTACCATGTCACGGTAAAGAGCCAATTGGCAATTGTCCCATCAAAAATCTCAATGTGATTGCACCGCTTTACGGGCTAATGGAAATGGATCACTTACTGAAATGCGGTGAGCATCAAAATTGGGAAAAATATGCCCAGCTAGAAAAAAAATAACATGAAAACCTAATCCCATTCGGTTTATAACTTGTCTACTATAAATATAACATGTTAAATTTTGTTTTGAGAATCTTGGAACACCCTAGATTGATTGGAACATCATTGGAGGCTACCAAAACTTCTTCTAGGTTTTATGTTCTTTCTTTTTAGTTTCTTTATGGTTTTAATCATTCAAACAATTATTTGGATGTTGATTATGGCTAAGAGTGGCTAAAAACTCCCTTTTCTGGGGTTAAAGCCAAGAACATGAGCATTATTATTTTGAATTTATTTCGTTTAAATTGCTTATCATAGTTGGTTGCTTGTTTATCTTTTATTTAACTATTTGATGGATTGCTCACTCGGAAAATATATCCATTGTCGACCTTGTGATCTCACGAGAGGGAATAGGGAGATAAAACATGGAGATGGACAAAGTATGGTTTTTATTCTTTTATAAAATAAAGAATTTGAATTAGCATCTAAGACAGGGATGTATCTAAAAGACTTACTTGATTCAAACATAGGAAGAAAGCTTTAAAACACTTAGTTGTATTATTACATCCCTACTCAATGATGTAGTTGTAATGTCCAAATTAGGTAAATGATTAAAGGTTGGGAGACCATGATCATGCAATTAACCCTATGAATCAACAACCAAGATAAACGATTTAACGAATAATATTCAATAACATAGTATGATTATTCAAAATGCTTTAACCCTGGGCCTTACTCCTATTGATTGTTTCAAGACTTTACTTTACGCACTATTTACTTTACTTGCAATTTACAAACTTCAAACTCGCGTGTGGTTACTTTTGCGTTGGATTAATCTAAACTGTGAAGTAGAATTGAATCATTGTTGAATCAAGTCCCTGTGGGATCGATACTCGACTTTCTTAAAGGCCACTTTACTACTTGATAGACCACGTACACTTACGTATACGTTCGAGCACTGTCAAGTTTTTGGCAGCGTTTTTGGGGAATTTAAAATTAGCAACTGTTTACTTTTAGTTTTACTTTTAGATTTTGTTGGTATTTTTACGCTTGGTCTTTGTTTGTGAATTTGTAGGAAACGGGTAAAGACTAGTAAGCTGGCAAGGGATCGGGAGTTGGTTGAATCAGACCCTGAACCTGAGGAAAACTTCCATTAAAGAAGGACAAAAGCAATCTGTCTCCCTCGTATTCCTCAAATCAAAGAAGACCAAGAGAATCCCGCACCTATAGCTGAAGAGCAAGCAACACGCAGGACAGTTCGTGAAGTAGCAATCCAACTTCTGACGAATCTAACCTCACCTTTTCAGAAACTAGCTACTGGAGGGAGGTTCGAGTTAAAAAATAATATAGTGCAGCTGTTGATCAGCAGTGTACAATTTACAGGGCTGTCACATAAAGATCCATAGGTCTACTTGTAGAATTTTATTAAGCTCACTGACACATTCATTCTGGTAGATGTGAATGCTGATTATGTGAGGATAACACTCTTCTCTTATTCACTTATTGGGGAATCTAAAAAGTGGTTGAATTCTGATCTAGCTTATTCAATCACATCATAGGATAGCTTGGCCAAAATGTTCCTCATCATATTCTTTCCATCTGGCAAGACTGCAAAACTTCGTAGTGAGATTATGAACTTTAAAGAAAGGCCAGATGAGAACCTCTATCATGATTGGGAGTTGTTCAAGTCACTACTTAGGGACTTTTGACTTCATCAATAGTCCAATGAGGTACTTCTCATACTTTGGTAGAAGAACTTGACCACAATACAAAAAATTTTCTAGATTCAGCTGCAGGTGGTCAAGCGCTAGAATTGACTTATGATGAGCTATACACCTTACTAAACTTCATTGCACAAGGAAATCTAAAGTGACATGGTGATTCTAGGAGTACCACCAAGAAAGTGGCTTGTTTGTTGGAGGTGGATCAATACACCGCTTTATTAGCTCAGGTTGTGGCATTACAAAATATGATAAACACTTAATTTAGTATCCTAAAATTAGGAGCTACATAGACTACAGTAGCAGTCAATGCAGTTCAGCAAACTAGTGATTGGTGTGAGATCTACGAAAATAGTGGTCATTCTGTGGCCATATGTGCGACCAATCCTGAATCTGTGATGTATGTAGGAAATGCTCAAGGCAAAATTATGGGAACACCTACAACATAAAGTGGTAGAATCAGCCACTAAATCAGCCATAGAACGCCCAACAACAGCAAATTTAGCAACCACAGGCACAAGAAAATTAGTCAACTAGCAACATGGAAGAGATGATGAAGCATATTCTATCTAATCAGACATGGTTGGATGCAGATATAAAAAATTAATAAGCTTTCACTAGAAGTTTAGAGTGCAGTTAAGGCAGTTATGACAGACATTAAATGACAGGCTTCAAGGTGGTTTGCCGGGAGATAAAGAAAATCTAAAATAGTTTATGTCAATTATTTTGAGGAGTGATAAAGAGCTTCAAGGAAAACCTCCAAACACAACTAAGGAGGTAGATAAAAATATGGTAACTGGACAGGTAAATGATAAAGTTGCTGAAAAATCAAGAAAGTCTAAGTACTCGAAAGAAAAGGTTGTTGCAGAAGAGGAGAAGAAGATGCCTTCACTCCCTTTCCCATAAAAGCACAGAAAAGCAAAAGAGGATGCATATTTTAAGAACTTCTTTGACAAGTTCAGAGAACTTCACATTAACTTTCCTCTTTTAGATGTTTTGCAGAGTATGCCCAAGTACACTAAGTACTTAAAGAATATGGTTGCCAATAAGGTTAAGTTGCAGGATATGGAGACGATAGCACTTACCGAGGAGTGTAGTTTTGTGATTACCCAAAAGATTCCAAAAAAGCATAAGGACCCTGGGAAATTCACTCTCCCCATTCAAATTAGCAATAACGAGGTGGTGCAGGAACTTAGTGACTTAGGGGAAAGTATCAAATTGATTCACCTATCTTTGTTTAACACATTGGGTTTGGGGAAACCTAGACCGAGCTCTGTACTACTGCAGTTGGTGAACGGGACCATAGCCCATCCTAAAGGAGTGATAAAGGATGTCCTCATAAAGGTTGGTAAATTTATTATTCCTGCTGACTTTCATGTTCTTGATTTTAAGGTAGATGAACAGGTACCAATCATCCTAGGGCGTCCATTTTTAGCAACGGGCGGAGCTTTAATTGATGTAAGAAAAGGTATGCTAAAAATGAGGTTGGAGGATGAAGAGGCGGTTTTCAAAGTTTACCAACCTCTAAACACACTATCCCACTATAAAAATTTATGCATAATTACTATTGTTGAATGGGATAAGTATGGGGTGGTAGGGCCTGTTCCACAAAAGACCTCTTCAGACTACCTCATTGAGCGGCGTGAGCTGAAACCACTACTTCCAAACATGATAAAGGTTGATGAGCCTAAGAATGCTAAAGTTGAGAGAGATTTTTACCTTGAGAGTGTACACTCAAGAGGTCATAAATAAAAGAGAAAATGACTCCCAAAGGGGAGTAAAAAAATGAAGAAATTTGATTGAGTTGAGCTGGGTCGTGCTGCAACACTAAATTAGGCGCTGCTTGGGAGGAAATCCAAGTTAAGTAGGTAGGTTTTATTTTCAGTTTATAGTTTTTATTTCACATAGTTTTTATTTTTGATTGAGTCGCAGGTTGATGGGAAGTTTGAGTATCAGAAACCTGAGCTAAGGAGCATGGCAAAGAATAAGTGTGGGGTTCTAAGACCCCCTTAATGTATAAATATGTGACTAGCTAGGCTTAGAGGCCTCAGGGAGTATTTCTATCTCTTGCTTTTAAGTTCACTTTGGGGACAAAGTAGATTTTTAAGTGTGTGGTAGGGAAATTCCTAATTTTAGGCTCAATTTAAAATTTGTTTGTGTAACATAATCTTGTTGGTGCTATTTTTTATTACATGGTGCAAGTATTTTAGTTGTATAAGCATGTTGAATTATGTGAATTACTACTTTTGGGACTCCTTGGCTCATGTTTGTGACTCTTGTTCTTATCGCTTATAATTTAAATTCATGCTATTATTGGTTGAGAGTCTATGATGATCCTGTCTGGGTCAAGCATATGCCATGTGTGATGTGAGATTTTGTATATTTCTTGTTGTATGTGATGTCTAGAACTTTTTCGGTGTCTGTGCAAAGTGAAATAAAGCATGTGAGTTGAGGAGATGATTTAGTCATTTCTTTGATAGCCTTGTTTTATACAGTTTTTTTGACCTACCCTTTGTGCTTAATCTTAGTCAGCCACGTTGACCGTTTAGCTTTTTCCTGGTTAGCCTCATAAGTATCCTTTCCCTTTCTTTGATGGACCATAATTTGATCCAAAAGCTCCTAAGTTCTTTAGTGTAAATTAAATGAGTAAGCAGTATAAAATCCGAGAAGGAAAAGGTGAGATTAAAGCCCTAAGTAATATCTTTTGGCGTTTAACAAGGTAATATGTTATGGTTGGGAGTTGAGTAATGAAAAGATAATTTTTTTTTAAAATTGAATGAGTTGTGCATAGCATAATCCCACCATAGCGGTGTGAATGAGCTTAAAGAGATGGGGTAAACACAAAAAGAATGGGGTAGACAAAAAGTGGTGTAAATTAGTTGTTGGAGTGTGGTCTTAATTGCATAATGTAGTTTATTAAAGCGCTTAGGGAAGATAGTCACTATTCCAAAATAGTTCCTACCCATCCCTTAGCCTTCATTACAACCCGAAAAGACCTAATTGATCCTATGCTTGACATTCTGATATTAGTAGAGTGCTACACTAAGGAAAATCCTATGGTTCGTTATGTGTAACTTGTAAATTCCTTGTGAGAGTGAGCAAAACTTGATTCTTGTACCCATTGTGTTTTGTATTGCATTATTGTGAGTAATTTTGGGTAACTCTCTTGTTGTGAGGGGACATGTTTTGATAAATGTGGATGATTCATGTGATGTCTTTGATTGATAAATATGCATGAGTTTCCCACTTGTGGAGTCAATTTTTGAGGCTAGGATGTTTTGAAGTAGGATTCTTGAGCTTTCAATTGTGTACATAACATGCTTAGTGTAGAAACTTACATTCCGTGTAGTCATTGTATTACTAAATTGAGTTTCTTGCTTATAGTAGAAGTGTGGAGTTTTTACATCTCATGGTGTTTATATTTAATAGTTATTCGAGGACGAACAAGGCTTTAAGTATGGGGTGGCGATGTTGGGTGTACTTATGCATTCTAGCACTACTTTTCTAGCCTATTTAGCCTTGGTTTGAGGATGATTCATGTGCTTAATGTGTTGATAATGATATAAATGTGCATCTAAGTATCCATGTATGTTTTTACAATGCTTAATGGTGTTTTCACACGAGTTTTGATTCAACTTGATCACTTAGAGTTCAATCGAGGAAACTAATGTTACTAGCTTGAGCTAGGTGCATGTCTAGTCTATCTCGTTGGATTATAGTGTGTTTTAAAGATTTCCTAAGGTAATTTTTGTGTATTTATATGTGTAACAACTTGTGTGTAATGTGTGAAGTTCAATTAATTCAAATCAAGAGTTGAAACATAAAGTTGAAGATCAAGGAAACTAGCCTAGTCTTAACTTGTGTTTTTAATTCACCGTTGAGGATGATGTGTTGTTTTGAGCTCTAAATTGTTGTATTTAATTCTATAGGATGCTTTGTTAATGAATTATAATGATAGGTTAAGGATATACAAGCTTCAAATCAAGTGTAAACAATTCTAAAAGGCTTGGAATGTATCAACGAAAGCACAATACACAAACTTGACGCAATTTGGATACCTGGAATGTTTAGGGCGAGTGGAGGCGTGTGAATTGGCCAATGGGCATGTTCTACATACCAAATGATTCATAATAGTTCCATAATGGTGACCCACCACTACGTTGCATTCCTAATAGCAGTTAAGGAGGTCCCGCATCGCGGTAAAGATCCAATTGGCAATTGTCTAGTCCAGAATCTCAACGAGATTGCACCGCTTCATGGGCTAATGGCAATGGTCACTTACTGCAAGGCGGTGAGCATCAAAATCAGGAAAAATGTTCCCATCTGGAAAAGAATGACGTGAAAACCTAATCCCATTCAGTTTATAACTTGTCTACTATAAATATAACATGTTAAATTCCGTTTTGAGAATCTTTGAACACCCTAGATTGATAGGAACATCATTAGAGGCTACCACAACTTCTTTTTCGTTAGTTTCTTTATGGTTTTAATAATTCAAACAATTATTTGGATGATTATGGCTATGAGTGTCTAAAAACTCATTTTCCGAGGTTAAAGCCAAGAACATGAGTATTATTGTTTTGAATTTATTTCGTTTAAATTGCTTATCATATTTGGTTGCTTGTTTATCTTTGATTTAACTATTTGATGGATTTATCACCCAGAAAATATATCCATTGTCGACCTTTTGATATCGGGAGAGGGAATAGGGAGATAGAACGTGGAGATGAACAAAGTATGGTTTTTATTCTTTTATAAAATAATGAATTTGAATTAGCATCTAGGACAGGGATGTATCTAGAAGCCTTACTTGATTCAAACATAGGAAGAAAGCTTTAAAATACTTAGTGAGATTATTACATCCCCGCTCAACGATATAGTTGTAATGTCCACATTAGGTAAAAGATTAGAGGTCGGAAGACCAAGATCATGCAATTAACCCTACGAATCAACAACAAAGATAAGAGATTTAATGAATAACATTCAATAACATAGTATGATTGGTCGAAGTTCTTTAACCCCGGCCTTACTCCTATTGATTGTTTCAAGACTTTACTTTAAGCACCATTTACTTTACTTGCATTTTACAAACCTCAAACTCGCTTGTTGTTACTTTTGCCCTGAATTAATCTAAACTGTGAACTAGAATTGAATCGTTGTTAAAACAAGTCCATGTGGGATCGATACTCAGCTTTCTTGAAGGCCTCTTTACTACTTGATAGACCACGTATACTTGCGTGTGCATTCATCACTTTAAGAACATTCATCCCCGAATGCCGGACAAGGTACGGGGAAAACAACACACAGAGTCATTAGAATTATCAAACATATTCCCAATCTTCATCAAAGTTCGAAAATAAAGAGGCAATGATATTAATCTTTCTTTTAACAAACTCAGAAAATAAAGATGTGTTCAAGAACACAAACCTTTCGCACGAATCCTGGGAGCATAAAACAAGAGAGGATATTTGGACTTTATGTCCTCCTCCGCTTCCCACGTAGCCTCTTCCTCTTTGTGGTTCCATCACTGAACCTTAACCAAAGACACATCCTTGGTCCGTAACCGACGAACCTGCCTATCCAATATCTCAACTGAGACCTCTTCATACGACAGAGAATCCGAGATACCCAATCCCTCCAAAGGAACAATCGAAGAAGGATCACCAATACACTTCCTCAACATGGAAACATGAAAGACCGGATGAACCAAGCCCAAACAAGAAGACAACTCCAGTTCATAAGCAACATTACCAACTCTCCATAAAATCATATAAGGACCAATAAATTGGGTACTGAGCTTCCCCTTCTTGACAAACCGCACTACTCCCTTCATGGGAGACACCTTTAGGAACACCTTGTCCCAAACCTCGAACTCTAAGTCTCTATTCCTAACATCCGCGTAAGACTTTTGGAGACTCTGGGCAGCCTTACACCTATCCCAAAACACCTTCACCTTCTCCATAGCTTGATAAACCAAATTCTGACCAAACATATTCGCTTTACCAAGATCAAACCAACCAATAGGAGATCTACACCTCCTACCATACAATTCCTAAAAAGGGGCCATACCAATACCAGAATAATATCTATTGCTGTAAGAAACTCTACCAAAGGTAGATGCTTAACCCAATTGCCACCATAGTCAATTATATGGGCCCGAAGCATATCCTCCAATGTCTGAATAGTTTTCTCTGCTTGCCCATCCAACTGCAGATGAAAAGTAGTACTCAGACTAACCTTAGTCCCCAACCCTCTCTGGAAAGATCTCCAAAAATGAGATGTAAACTATGTACCACGATAATAGATAATCGAGACAGGTACCCCATGCAACTTCACAATCTCATAAAGATACAGCTTCGCATAATCTTCTGCCGAAAAAGTAGTCCTCATTGGTAAAAAGTGAGCAGACTTCATCATCCTATCCATGATGACCCAAATTGAATCAAATTAGTTCCGAGACCAACGAAGACTGGTAACAAAATTTATACTAATTACCTCCCACTTCCATTCGGCCAACTCAATTTCTTGATGCAATCTACCAGGCCTCATGTGCTCAACCTTAACTTGTTGACACACCATGCACTTGGCCACAAAATCAACCACATCCCCCTTCATACCATTCCAACAATAGATCTCCTTGAGATCATGATACATCTTTGTCGAGACGGGATGAACAACATAGCATGACTCATGCACCTCAGCCAAAATCCTTTGTTGCATACCATCGACATCAGGAACACTAAACCTCTCTTGGTACCGCAAAGTACCATCACCACTGATCTCTAACACTACTACCTTTTTCTCACCAACATCACTCTTGATTTTTATCAAGACAGGATTAAGCGCTTGCTTCTACTTAATCTCTACACCAAGAGACGATCGAACCACCTCTTGCATCATCATACCACCATCCTTAGAGTCCAAGAAACAAACTCCAAGATTGAACAAATGATGAATACCTTCACCAGTTCCCTCTTTCCTTCTTTCACATGAGCCAAACTCCCCATAGATAACCTGTTAAGAGCATCAGCAACCATGTTAGCCTTACCTGGGTGGTAGTGAAAACTCATGTCATAGTCCTTGAGAAATTCAAGCCATCTTCTCTACCTGAGATTAAGATCTTTTTGAGTGTACATGTACTATAGACTCTTATAATTTGAAAAGATATCTACGTGAACACGATACAGATAATGTTTTCATATTTTCAAAGCAAACACAACTTCCAAAAACTCTAAATCATAAGTAGGATAGTTCCTCTCATGCACCTTTAACTGCCTGGAAGCATAAGCAATCACCTTCCCATGCTGCATCAAGACACAACCAAGCCATACCTAAGAAGCATTAAAGTAAACCACAAACCTATCATTGTCTTCCAGCAAAGTCAGAATTGGATCCGAAGTTAACCTATCCTTCGACTTCACAAAACTCCCCTCACAAGCATCCAACTAAGAAAACTTGACCTTTTTCTGAGTCAACTTAGTCAAAGGAGATGCTATCGATGAGAAGCTTTCCATAAATCACCTATAATACCCGGCTAAACCCAAGAAGCTCCGAATGTCGAATGGAGTCGTAGGCCTAGGCCACCCCTTCATCGTAGTAATCTTTTGAGGATCAACCATTATCCCCTCACTAGAAATAATATGACCCAACAAAGTCACAACGTTCAACCAAAACTCACACTTATCAAAATTTCCATACAACTGTTGTTTCTTTAAGGTTTGCATATCACACGGAGGTTATTAGAACGATCCACCTCACTCTTCAAATAAACAAGAATGTCATCAATAAGCAAAATGACAAAGAGATCCAAATACTGCCTGAAAATTCTATTCATCAAATCCATAAGTGTCGCTGGGGCATTAGTCAATCCAAATGACATTACCAAGAACTCAAAATTCCCATACCGAGTATGAAAAGCTATCTTAGGGATATCCACCTCCCTAATCTAAAGTTGATGGTACCCAAACAAAAGATCTATCTTAAAAAAGAACTTGGCACCTTGAAACTAGTCAAACAGATCATCTATCCTCGGGAGAGGATACTTATTCTTGACTGTTAACTTATTTAACTGCCTATAGTCAATGCACATACGAAGGGAACCATCCTTCTTACGTACGAACAAAATTGGTGCACCCCACAGAGAAATGCTAGGACGAATTACCCTATATCCAGAAGATCATTAAGTTGCTTCTTAAGTTTCCTCAACTCAGCCAGAGCCATTCTATAAGGAGGAATAGATATTGGACGAGTGTCCGAAATCAAATCAATACCAAACTCCATTACCCTGTTCAGAGGAACACCAGGAAGATCATTCAGAAAGACCTCTGGAAACTTATTAACCACAGGAACTGATTGTAAAAAAGAACCTTCCGAGTTAGAATCTTTAAACCAGACCAAGTGATAATGAAACCCCTTGGAGATTAACCTCCGACCTCTAAGATAAGAAATAAACCTTCCCCTAGGTGCTAAAGAACCACCATCTCATTCTATAACCGGTTCACCAGAAAACTTAAAGATAACCTTTTGGGTCCGACAATCTAAAGACGCATAATAAGAGTGTAACCAATCCATACCTAAGATGACATCAAAGTCCACCATCCCTAACTCAAACAGATCCACCAAGGTCTTTTTGTTACCAACAGATACCACACATCCCCTGACATCGCCCAAGCGCACATGCAAGTGTACGTGGCCTACCAAGTTGTAAAGTGGTCTAATTAAAGCCAAGTATTGATCCAACAAAGACTTGATTTAACAACAATTTAATTTTAGTTCACAGTCTAGATTAATTTAGTGCAAAAGTAACCAAAGAAAAAGTTTGTAATTTTTGTAAATTAAAAATAAAGTAAATAATGTGTAAAATAAAATACTTGAGACAATCAATGGAGACAAGCCCACGGTTAAAGCACTTCAAACAATCATACTATGTTATTGAATTTCATTCATTAATTTGCTTATCTTGGTTTTTGATTTGTAGGGTTAATTGCATGATCATGATTTCCCAACCTCTAATCTTTTACCTAATATGAACATTACAACTACATCATTGAGCGGGATTTTAATAATCCAATTAAGTGAATTAAAGCTATGATCCTATGTATGGATCAAGTAAGGCATCTAAGTACATCACTGTCCTAGACGCTAAGTTCAATTCTTTATTTATAAAAGGTTAAAAACTCAAACTTTGTTTTTTCCCATGTTCTATCTCCCTATTCCCTCTCCCGAGATCAAAAGGTCGACAATATATGTATTTTATGGGTGATCAATCCACAAAACAATTAAAACAAGAATAAACAAACAATCAAATATGATAAGCAAAATTAATCGAAATTAATCCAAAATAATAGTACTCATGTTCTTGGCTTTAACCCCGAAAAATGGTTTTTAGCCGATAATATTCATAATCACGATCAAAATAATTAAATACATGATATGAAAAAATTAAATCTAAATAAAAAATTAAAATCTAATAAAACCGTGTAGCAGCCTCCATATAAAAATCTCCACTCACGTGTCCAGGTCCCTTCTCAATAACGTGTCCAATCATATTTATGTAAAAAATTAATCCACACTTTATTAGGATCAAATTTAATGAGCTACAAGGATACCATAAAAAGATTCCCACATTTGAACTTCCTTTAATCAATTTGCCATGTAAATTGATTTAAAATAGGAAATGCGTGTCAACTGTTATATTTAAAGTGGGAAATCCAAGCTGTGTCGGCGCTGATTTAACTTGACCGTGCAATATAATCATCGACGCAACGCGTTGAGTCCGCGTGGGTGTACTGGAATTAGCATTGAAATTTTATTTTTAAGTGTAACTATGTGACCATCAACGTGACGCGTCGACTTCTCGTCGACTCACTGAAATTTGCATCCAAAATTTTGGTTAAGTGTTGAGCGTTCTATTCTTTGCCCATGCTTTTGTAGTGTATTTCCAATGAATTTCTAGCCTTTTTATCATCAATATATCACCATATTCAGTTCACAAAGCCTCCTACAATATCATACACCACATATTAAATATCAAAACAACACAATAACCTCAATGACAATCAAAACAAAAGCTAAGATAAGGCAAATTTGCAATGATCTTGCACTTATTATTCCGACTCTTGACTTAATCAAATTAAGATTTGCACATTACAAACATGGTATTCCACTCATAATTACACATTTAAACTATTTGAAATAAATTAAACATATTAGAATCCAACGGAACCAACTAGACACACACATAGCTCAAGCTAGTAAAACTAGTTTTTCGGGTTGAACTCTAAATGACTCAATTAATTACAAACTTGTTTGAAAAATATTTTGGACATTGTAATCACATACTTGGACACTTAAATGCTTATTTATATCAACATGGACATGTTAAGCACTCGAATTGCTCTCAAAACAAGGCGAAATAAGCTAGAATAATGATACAAAAGTGTATAAAATCACCTCAGATCATCAGCGCACACTTAAACTCTTATTCGTCCTCGAACAACTCTTTACACTAAGCATAAAAATCTAAGGTGACGCTACACTTCTACTAAAATAAAGACACTCAAGATGGTACTACCATGGATACACGGAATGCAAGTTTTTACACAAAGCACGTTATTTACACAATTGATAACTCATGAACACTACTCCAAAACATCCTAGCCTCAAGAATTGACTCACCTAGTTGCCAAACTCATGCATATTTCTCAATCAAGGACATCATACAAATCACCCACATTCATCAAACATGTGCCCTTGCAATAAGAGAGTTACCCATAATCACTCACAATAATGCAATTTATAGCACAGTGGGTATAAGAATCAAATTACGCTCACTCTCACAAAGAATTTACAAGTTACACAAAATGAACCATACGCTTGCCTTAGAGTAATTCTCCACTAATAGTTGAATTTAAAGCTTAGGATCAATTAGGACTTTTCTGGGTTGTAATGTAGGCTAAGAGATGGGTAAGAACTATTTGGGAATAGTAACTAACCTCTCTAAGCACTTTAATACACTATATTATACATTTAAAACCAATCTTCAATAACCAAATTACACTTATTCATTCATCCATACCTTTTATTTTTGCCCTATTTCTTTTAAGCATTTTCACAAACACTTGGTGGACACCTAATTTACTACCACAAGAATCAATTTTTCTCTCTTTTTTTCTTTACAACCATGACAATATTTCTAGCATAAATTATATCGCATACATCCACCACACATCAATTATAAATACCAATAACTATTACCTTGGGGCATTAATTTCACCTTTTTCTTCTTCAATTTCTCAAACTCCTTACTAAATTATTAGTATTTTCATTAAAGCACTTAGGAGCTTTTTGGATCAAATTAAGGTCTATCAAACAAGGAATTAGGCTACTTATGAGGTTACTAAAGAAAAGTCTAAAGGCTCAATGGGGGTTAACTAGGATTAAGCACAAATGGTAGGACAAATAAAAGGTATAAAATAAGGCTATCAAAGAAACGCCTATATCATCTCCTAAACCCACATTCTTTATTTCGCTACACACACACCGGGCAAGTTCTAAACATCACATGCAACAAGGAATAAACAAAATACCTCACACATACATGGCACATGCTCAACTCAATAGGATCATCATAGACTCCTAACAAAACAACAACATAAATTTAAATTTAAGCCAAAAGTACAAGAGTTAAAACATGAGCCTAAGAGTCTAAAAAATAGTAATTCATAGAATAAACTAGAATGTCATCAGTAAACATAATGACAAGGAGATCCAAATATTTCATGAAAACTCTATTCATCAAATCTGTAAATGCCGCCAGGGCATTAGTCAATCTAAATGACATCACCAAGAACTCAAAATGCCCATGCCGAATACAAAAAGCCGTCTTAGGGATATCCACCTCCCTAATCTTAAATTGATGGTACCCAAACCAAATATCTATCTTAGAAAAGAACTTGGCACCTTGCAACTCAAACAGATCATCTATGCCCAAAAGAGGATACTTTTTCTTGATCGTTACCTTATTTAATTGCCTGTAGTCAATGCATATCCAAAGGGAACCATCCTTCTTGCACACAAACAACACCGGTGCACCCTACAAAGAAATGCTAAAATGAATAAAACTCTTATCCAGAAGATCTTTAAGTTGCTCTTTGAGTTCTTTTAACTCAGCCGGAGCCATTTTATAAGGAGGAATAGATATTGGACTAGTGTCCGGAAGAAAATCAATACCAAACTCTATTTTTCTATCCGAAATAACACCAGGAAGATCATTTGGAAAGACCTCTAGAAACTCATAGACCACAGGAACTGATCGTAAAGAAGGACCTTCTGAGTTAGAATCTTTAACCCGGATCAAGTGATAAAGAAACCCCTTAGAGATTAACCTTCAAGCTATAAGATAAGAAATAAACCTTCCCCTAGGTGCTAAGAAACCACCCTCCTATTCTATAATTAGTTCACCAGGAAACTAAAAGATAACCTTCTGGGTCCAACAATCTATGGACACGTAACTGGAGTGTAACCAATCCATATCTAAAATGACATAAAAAACCACCATCCCTAACTTAAACAGATCCACCAAGGTCTACTTGTTACCAAAAGTTACCACACACACCCTATTGACCCTTTTGGCAATAATTGAGTCTCCTACCGGGGTAGAAATAGAAAGAGGATCTAGAAAGAGGATCCAAAATCACTTCAGGATAAAAATAAAAAGATACAACCACATAAGGAGTCACGTAAGAAAGGGTGGACCCCATATCAAGCAAACAATATATGTCATGGTAAAATAGCTGTAATATACCAGTAAAAACATTAAGTAATGCCTCAGATTCTTTTTGGGATGCCAAATCATACAATATGTTTCAAACAACACTAGAACCACGGGCAATAATAGAAGCCGATGAAATACCACCAGGTGTAGGAGCAGAAAATGACGCCACAGGAACCTTATTCACCCCCATAACAACCTTATTAACTAGATAATCCCTGAGTCGATGACCTGATTGTCCACACCTGAAGCATTTGTCCCTCTCTTCTTCACAATAACCCTGATGGGTTGACCATAGAACCAACAAGGAGGGCATGAAGAAACTGACTGACCTCTGCTCACTTGAGATTGGGCACCCTATGCCCAAATATTATCACCACCCTGATGACGCCTATCTCCCAACTGCTTTGGGAAAGGGGCACTGGTAATAAAAAGGGAACTCGACTACCCCACTTCTTTTTCTTCCACTTTTCTTCATCCCGAACACCCTGAGACTGAGCACCTCCCTAATCAGAAAATCTGCCTCTCTTTCACTACCTATCCCCAAACTCCGTCTGCCTCATTTTCTCATCCTCCGATTGCTACATATGGACAATAAATCGAGAAATATCAATATGTTTGATGATCAAAGTAGTATTGCTCTCCAACATCAAATCTATATCCAACCTAAAAGATAACTTCCTTATTCTCATTCTCATGTTATCCACAAAATCAGAAGCATACCTTCATAGCTGATGGAACTTCATAATATATTCCTTGACAATTATTCTCCCCTACTTAAGATTCACAAACTCCTCCATCTTAGATTCCCTCAACTCTTGAGGAAAGAAATGATCCAAGAAGGCATTAGGAAAGGACTCCCAAAATCCAGATTCTTCCACATCACCCCTATCTTTGTCCCACTCCTCATACCACTGATAGGCAATATCTTTGAGTTGATAAGCTGCAAACTTTACCCCCTCTACATTGGTAGTCTACATTACCCAAAATATATTTTCTATTTCATCCAAGAAGTCCTATAGATACTCCTCCACATTTACTCCAGTAAAAGTAGGAGGACCCATCTTCATGAATTGGCCAACCCTTGTAGCCTTAGCAAACAACCTACCAGATACATCCCGCTCAGCCTGAGCAGTAACCAATTGAGCAATAGCATGGATAGATTGATGAAATTCCACATTCATCACATTGCCCTGAGGGACCTAAAGAAAACTAGTAGGATTAGGAGAAAACCCAGTACCATCCAGAATAGAACCCTAAGATCAAAGATGTACCCCCATCGTAAGACGTACCCCTTCAGCATTATCCCCAGATGGGACAGGAGAATTTTCTTATTTTCCAGATCTACAAGGCATGATCTAAAAGATGAACAAACAAGGGTTAGAGAAGATTCTTGGACTTTTGACTCCAAGCTTGAAAATAGAATACCAAGAAAGTGAAAAATTCCTAAATATCTTGCAACCTCTCCCTTATAAGTGTGGTGCACTACATACCCCTAAAAGAGACTCTACTCGACACAACTTTATGAAATTCCCAGTTGACCATGAACCTAGCTCAGATACCAACTTGTCACAGACTGAACCAGGTCCTAGACGTAATGGGCATCCCAAGTCCAACCTGGACCGGGGACCGCCCCTTGTTACCCAAACCCAACTACCTTATGTTGCCTTTGATGGGCTAAATTTTGATCATATAGCAAGATAGCATAAATTCTCTCATAAAGACTCTGGGATAGGTTCACAACTGTGATTGCCCCAATGAGTCCAATCGTACCAAACCAAACCAATGGCCATAAACCAGGCTGTAACCAAAGAGAATACCAAAATAGAATATGACAATCACTCCCAAAATATAATACGATTAAACAATGAGAAATTATGTCCGGTGATGCCAGCCTCTCATATTATTCCAATGCCAAGGCCGACACCCATACCAATCCGGCCCATACCAACCCCCAAAAGTACCACCAAGCCTCTAACCAAAAGAGTAAAAATATTTGGTTGGAACATGCCCCAAACCATGGCCAAAAACAATATCCAAAATAAAACAAAAAGGTCCAAAGATGTCTAAAACATGAAATGGAGCCTTCCAAAATTATGGAAACTCACCACTTTAGTCCAAATGCTAATACCGAATTAAAGTGCTAGATAGGAGGAGTGGAATAGCATGTTCCTACATAGCGTGGGTATACAGCTGCCAGTAGATGGGTTAGTGAGTGATATCTAGCATGAACTCAGGATAAGGTTAAAATAATGCATGTTATTAAACCAAGTAACACCATCCATAATGCATAAACCCATACATATGTATATATAGGAGTGACGGGAAAGGGAACCGATTTTAGCATATATTTAAAACCTTTACCTGGGATATAAAGCTTTGACATCCTAAACCACCCATGGGAAATATGGGTTCAGATCCCCTTACTGAAAGGGCCCTGGTACGTGTAGCAACACAACCAAGGAAGTATCCCATTGGGATGACTAGTACATCCCTCAATATGAGGTGTGACATCATGCACACGGTCCACCAAGACCAACCTCATACCAGCAAATATGAGTTTCCAATTTTGGTCCCCCCCCGGGACCTCTACCTTTCACAACTTAGCTACACCTCCCCCTTTAATGCCTAATTAAAATTATTTCTAAGTAATTCATTTACCATTATTAACCAAGGCCATTTAGTGGTGGTATCATTATACCAATCATACTTGCAAGCATTATCCATAGCCAACAATATGTAAGTTTAAGGGGACTTTCAAGTGCCCTTCCATTTACTATATTAAACCTCTTGGGGGAATCCGTACCCCACAAGCATAACCATTTTGTCATTTACCTTTCCAAACAATTTAAACTATGCATAAATCCTTTACCAAGTTTAAAACGAGCAAGACTTCTATTTAAAAGAAGTTAATGAATGAACATATCTTTACAAGCATTTTGTCAAACACATTAGGGGCATAGTTTATATCCAAAACAAATTACAATTACCAATAACCATTCCATGTATTCCAATTATCCAAAACCACCATTACTGCTTATAAAAGCTTAATTAAAACTATGGTAAACCATAACTAAGTGTTTATAAACAAAACCCCCAAATTATATTTAAAAACCCAAAGAATACAATAATGAAATCAAGAAAACTAATAATGAAAATAATGTCTTTAGTTGGAACTAAAAATGACGGAAAGAGTACATGCCTTAAACTGAGGATTTATGGAAGGAAATCTCCAAATCAAGCCCCAAATTAGTCTTCAAGATGAAACCCTAGCTTTCTTTCCCCAAAAGCTCTTGAGAGGATTTTAGATTATTCAGGAGTAGTTTCTAACTATTGAGAGGATTTTAGATTGTTTAGGAGTAGTTTCTAAGTGTTAAAGAGAGAAATAATAAAGTAAATAGCCTCCTAAATAGGTTAGAAGTCGTAGGTTCCTATTAGGGTAAGTAGGAAAATATCTAGAATACCCCTACTTAAGTTACACAAAATCCCACCAAATGACCCATACGAGTCATACCCTTCTAATACGACTAGTACCCGCCACTCGTATCCACCCCAACCCTTGGACCCAACACTATTCAGCATACAACTCATCCAACCAAGTTATATCCAAAGTATACTATCCATACCTTTTACCCGTAGCCCTGGCAAAATAAAATACCAAGAGACTTAAACACTGACCTCTATACGAGTACTAAATAAGACTCGTACCCATCCATACATCTCATATCCCCTAAGTCATATCTATTCTGGTAAACCATCCATCCCACCAACCAATACTGGTCAGTATATGATAAGACCATACCACTTGTACCCCAACATACAGCTCATACCCATGAGTCATATTGAGTATGTAGAATAAAATTCCTGAAAAAATTCTAAGGGCAAAAACCTAGGATGTAACAGGTCTACCCTGTAACCCCAGTTTGAAGGGTATCAGTACCAGGTCAGGGGTATTAACATTGGCTGACGATGTGGATCCACAAGGCTGAGGTCTCGAAAGACTAAGGAGTCATCTTCTACTGGCAGGTGCTCTTATGAGATACATGTCAATCATCAACTGGCAGGAAGACATCTCAAACCTACGTTGGCTATGTAGTTATATGGATCAGGGATTGCTACTAAGGGGCACACCCTCTACTGCCAGGTAAGCCCCATCCCTGGGTTTGCTCGGTGCTAAATCCTACTCCCAACTAAACTAACATTGGTACTGGACTAAACTAAATTCAACTGACCATTATTTCTGCTAATGCTCATCATGATAAAAAATATCTGAGTATAATGACAAGATTTATGATTTAATTGACTTATCACTTGAAAATCTAAAATCATGCAAAACACGTAGGTATCAGGTGGTCATAACCTGCCAGCACTGAATGATGACAAAATACGATAACAATGCTTTAAAACAGTAGTAGGGAATCATGGTTCAAAGAACCAAAACATAAGCATTTCATCAAGTAAGTGAAAATCTTTGGGGAAATTTCTTTGAAGTTTTTCTTGACCTTGAGAAACCCTAGCTTCTTGGGGAAGATAAAGAAACCACTTTCTCTTAATTTTATTTAGTGAATTGATGTTTAATGATGTAAATTGAGGATTTGGTGCCTTTTATTCCACCCCTTATGAAGCCCAAACGACCTGGGTTTGGATTTTAAAGGAGTGGGAAAAGATATAGAAGCCCCTAGAAAAACATGTAGAAAACTATATTTCCAGTCGGTACGACTCATCCTTACAACTCGTATCTTAAGGTACGACTGGTACCTTGACTCGTAAGCTGGGAAGAATCAAAATGGCATACAATGGTCATCATACGACTAGAACTTATGACTCGTACCATCCTTGTACGACTCATCATCCCTCACTCGTATACTGAACAAAACCTCAAGGGTTCTATACTGATGTTCTTACGACTAGCCCATACAACTCGTACCCCTTCTATACAACTCATAGGGGTCAACTCGTACCTATACCACAAAGTTTACCATGCTAAACTGTCTTGGATATGAGTCCAACATACAACTCGTACGCTTGGGTATGACTCGTGGGCTGAGTCGTATATTTTCTAGAGACTAGAAAAGATACGAGGTATTATAATATCTCCCCCTTGGGGACATTCGTCCTCGAATGAGACTGGTTGAACTGAGAATATTGAGGCATCTGAGATTATATAATAAATGCATGACTTGGAACATAATTACATAACTGAGTTTGAAACATGATACATGAACTAAACTGGTTTCATGAATGCATGAAATGACATGAGGATGGATACATAGTTGAAATAGGGAACTAAAAAGAGTCAATCTAATGAAAATCGTTACCGTAAGCTGAATCTGAGTTTCCGAAGAAAAGATGAGGGTACTTGGTTTGCATATCTGCTTCTACTTCCCAAGTAGATCCCTCAACAGACTGATTCCGCCATAGGACTTTAACCAAGGAAACTTCTTTACTCCTTAGTCTATGGATCTGACGTTCAAGGATCTCAATGAGACTTTTTTGTAGGAAAGGTTATCCTTAACATATATATCTTCTAAAGGAACAACGATAGCTTAATCGCCAATACATTTCTTTAACAAAGAAACATGAAATACCAGATGTACTAATGCCAAATCTTCAGGCAACTCTAGCTCATAAGCTACCTTTCTATAATAGCTCAAGATTCTATATGGGTCAATATAGTAGGTACTGAGTTTCCCCTTCTTGCCAAATATCTTCACTCCCTTCATACACAAAATCTTTAGATAAACTAAGTCGCTAACATCAAACTCAAGATCTCCTCTCCTCATATCCGCATAAGATTTTTGATGGCTTTGGGATGTCTTCAGCCTCTCCCAAATCAACTAAACTTTCTCCATTGCATCAAATACTGAATCTGGCCCTATCAAAGCAACCTCGCCTACTTTAAACTAACCAATAGGAGATCTATATCTCCTACCATAGATAGCCTCAAATGGAGCCATCTAAATACTAAAGTAATAACTGTTATTGTAGGAAAAATCAATCAAAGGTAAGCGGTCATCCCAACTACCCCTAAAATCAATAACATAGGCCATCAATATGTCCTCTAAAGTCATAATAGTCCTCTCTGTCTGATAATCTATCTGAGGATCAAAAGTTATACTGAGATGAACTTGGGTACCAAGACCCTTCTGAAAAGCCTTCCAAAAGTGTGAGGTAAACTGAGCTGGGAATCCATGCAACTTAACTAACACCCTAATGTAAATCCATGCATAATCCTCAGCTGAGCACGAAGTATAAACTGGTAAGAAATGAGTTGATTTAGTCATTCTCTCTAAAATGACCCAGATCGAATCATGTTGACGACGCGTATGAGGCAATCCTATCAAAAAATCCATGTTCACCACTTTTTATTTCCAAGTAAGGATGCTGAATACTTGCACTGTACCACTAGGCCTTTAGTGCTCAACTTTGACCTTCTAACAATTTGGACACTTAGCCACAAACTCTACAATATCTATCTTCATACCACTCCACCAATAGATTTCCTAAAAATTATGGTACATCTTAGTGGACCCTAAATGGATAGAGTATCTCACACCATGCGTTTCTATAAGTATTCATTGTGTAAAGCCATCAACACACGGAACACATAATCTACCTTGATAACGAAGCACACCATCTCCCCCTTAGGATAAAACCTTCACTTTTTGTTCTCTAATAACCTCCTTCAACTTAATCAAACTAGGATCTATTTCTTGCTTTTCTTTCACTTCAGCAACCAATGAAGATTTTGAGCCATTCTGAACCCATATACTACTCTCGGTTGAATCAATCAATTGAACACCTAATCTAGCAAGTTGATAAACCTCATGAACTAACCTCTTCTTATATTCCTCAACATGAGCAATACTACCGATAGACAATCCTCTAAGGGCATCCTCCACTACATTGGCCTTGCTCGGATGATACAACACACTCATGTCATAATTATTTAACAACTTAAGCCAACTTCTCTGACAAAGATTTGGATCTTTCTGCATGAAAACGTACTACAAACTCTTATGGTCAATGAACACATCAACTTGCATCGCATAAATATAATGTCTCTGAATTTTCAAGGCAAATACAACAACTGCCAACTCAAGATCATCGGTAGGATAATTTTTTTCATGGGGTTTAAGCTGTCTAGAGGCATAGGCTATAACCTTAACTCTCTGCATCAATACACAACCAAGACCAACTCTGGAAGCATCACAGTAAACCACAAATCCATCTGAACCATATGGCAAAGTAAAAACTAGGACGAAAGTGAGTCGATTCTTCAACTCTTGAAAACTTTTCTCGCAAGAATCTGACCAATAAAATTTGACTTTTTTTTAGTAAATCGAGACATGGGGGATGCAATAGAAGAAAAACCTTCAACAACTCGCCTGTAATAGCTAGCCAAACCCAACAAACTCTTTATATCTGATGGAGAGATGGGTCTGGGCCAATTTCTCACTGCTTCAGTCTTTTGAGGGTCAACTCTAATTCCATCATCAAAAATAATATGGACAAGGAAAGCTACTGATCTAAGCTAAAATTTGCACTTACTGAATTTAGCGAACAATAGATGAGCTCTAAGGGTCTGCAATACAATTCTCAGATGGTCCACATGATCATTCTCACTATGGGAATAGACAAGGATATCACTATTAAAGACTATGAAGAATGTGTCCAAGTACTGCTTGAACAGCTTATTCATAAAGTCCATCAGGCTGCAGGGGAATTCATTAGTCCAAAAGATATAACTAGGAATTCAAAATGACCATACCGAGTTCTGAAAGTTGTTTTTGGAATGTCATATTCTCTAACTCTAAGCTGATGATAGCTAAATCTGAGGTCTATCTTAGAGAAATAACTGGAACCCTAAAGTTAGTCGAACAATTCATTAATTCTGGGGAGTGGATACTTATTCTTGATGATGACTTTGTTCAATTAATGGTAATCGATGCACATTCTAAGATAACCATCTTTCTTACGCACGAATAAAATTGGAGCACCCTATGGGGAAACACTGGGCTTGATGAACCCCTTATATAAGAGATCTTTTAACTATTCTTTCAACTCCTTAAGCTCAGTTGGAGCCATTCTATAAGGTAAAATAGAGATAGGCTGGGTATCTGGAAGAAGATCTATTCCGAAGTCAATTTCCCTTTTGGGAGGAACTCCGGGAAGATCTTTAGGGAACACATCTGGAAATTCCCTTACTACTGAAACTGACTCGAGACTTAAAGTCTCAGAACTAGAGTCTTTAACTTGAACAAGATGGTAAATACACTCTTTAGATATCATCTTTCTTGCTCTGAGATATGAAATAAACTGACCCCTAAAAATTGAGGTACTACCACACCATTTAATGACTGGTTCATTCAAAAACTAAAACTGAATGACTCTATTTATGCAATCAACTGAGGTATAACATTAGTGGAGACAATACATACCAAGAATGACATCGAAATCAGTTATTTCTAACTTCATTAGATCAATTAAGGTAACTTTCTAAGATACTATGATCAGGCGATTTCTGTGTACCCATCTGGCTATAATAGATTTATCCACTGGGGTAGACACTGAGAAAGTCTTTTCTAATATATCGAGACTTACACTGAAGGTGACGGTTATATAAGGAGTCACAAAAGAAAGTGAAGCTCTGGGGTCTAATAAAGCATAAACATAAAGATGAAAGACCTGTAACTTACCCATAACCACATCAGGAGAACTTTCCTGATCATGCCAAGTCTTGAGTGTATATAACTTATTCTAACGTTGCCCACTAGTTGCACTGGAGGTGGCACCCTGATAAGTCAGGCGACTTGCTGGAGCTGAAGAACGATTGGACTGGCCCTGCTGACCAACCCTCAGGCAATCTATAACCCTGTTGCCTGGATTTCCATATCCAAAACATACATCACTACCATCCTTACACTCACACTGATGATTCCTACTATAGTTTTGACAAAGTAGAGTAGTACTACCACTACTCACATTGCCCTGGGACTTAAATCCTGACGCCCTATACCGACTATCTTGCCTGAACTTAGGCATTGATGCACTAGCTAAAGATGGAGCTGGGGTTAAAAAATTTTGAAAAAATTAAGAATGGTTCCCACATTCTGACCTTGGCTTAGAAAAGTTGAAACTACTTATTCTGGCCCTCTTGTTCTCTCTTTTTCTCTATCCTTGCGCTTCTCCTCCTCAATTTGCTGAACATGAACCATAAGTCTTGATAAGTCCATCTCCTTAATCAATATGGAGGTTCTACACTCCTTTACCACACCATCAGCTACACCAGATACAAACTTACTCATTCTAGACCTATTAGCTGCCACTATAGTAGGAGCATACCTAGCTAACTGAGTAAACTTTAGCAAGTACTCCTAAACACTCATACTCTCTTGTTTTAAATTGATGAACTCCTAGACCTTAGCTTCCCTCAACTTTAGTGGAAAAAACTTGTCTAATAAAGTCGTGTAAAACTTCTCCCACTCAACGGGCCTTCCCTCCATACCTTGGTCCTATTTCCACTACTTAAACTAGGTGTGAGCTACATCCTGCAACAAATATGTAGCTAACTCTATATTCTCACTTGAAGTGACACCCATGATATCAGTCACCTTTTGAACCATATCCAGAAACTCCTACAGATCCTCTTCAGACTTGGATCCCTAAAAAGAGGGGATTCATCCGAGTGAAATCCCGAATCCTAACTACAACCATATTTGCCACTAATTGACTGGGGAAACATCCTACTGTTTGTTTTGAGCAGCTACTGAATGGTCCAGGTTCATAAAGGCATCCCTGAACATAAGAAACATGATCATTTAGGAGATCTTCCTGAACAGGCAGTGGTGTGGGCTTATCCCCGTTCTTTCTTCTATTGTTTTTTCTGGGAGGCATTATCTGTAAATAAAACAAAGAATGAATTATAAAGAGAGTTTAAATAGAGATCATGCTCTTTTGCACAACATAAATACTGAAAAAAGGGAAACTTTTCTAAAGACATTTCATAGCTTCTTTTTCATAAGTGTGGCGCGCTTCACACCCATGCACAAAACTCTAGTAAATATAGTTTTCAGACACCATAGGAAACTTTAAAACCTTAGTCTTTGATACTAAGTTTTGTCACGACCCGAGACTACCCCCTAGTCGTGATAACGATGCTTATGGCCACAAGTGACTACAAGCTAACCCATGAGTTGGTACCTGCTGTGAGCACTAAATAAAATAGATATACAATCCATATACGGAAGATAAACTAGAAAGAAACTATAAAACTGGATACTTAAATACGAGATAAGTACATGTCTAAAACATCTGATTAAAACACTAGAAATCAAACTATCTTACTGAACAATTGATAATACTGAAAGAACTGACTAATTGTCTAACTGATTGTATGAAAGCCTCTAAACATCATGAGTAGTTGATGGGACAAATCCCCATACTAACTCCAAATGACTGAACGCAAGAAAATACTGAAATAGCTGAAATAAAAAAATCATGTCCTCAATGGATGAGGACTCACCACTGCTATTACTAAGAAATGTTGAGCTGTATAAAAGCATTAGGGAAACTGCACGTCCGAACCTATGTTATAAGACAACATAGTGCAAAGAAAACTATGCGCTCAGTACTTTGAATGTACTAGTATATGGGATGAGCACTAACTGAAATGCATAGGTAACTAAGAATAAATGCATGAAAATATAATAGCTGAGGATGAAAGACCAAGTATAAATATATTTCTGGAATAATCTATAATCTGATAGACTGAAATCTATATAATTGAATAACTGTAAATCTGTACACTTAGTCAAGCAAACCTGAACTTAAAAATACTAAATATTATACCGAGACTATAGAAGGTATCATGTAACCGATATTCCCCAATCTGAGCTAATCAGCGTCCAACCTATAACCCCAGCTAGAATGTGTCATTACCGTGCCATGGGTACTAACATTGGCTAACAATGTGAATCCACAAAGCCGATGCCCCGAAGGACTAAGGGGTCACCCTCTACTGACAGGTGCTCTCATGAGATATGTGTCAGCCCTAAATTGGCAGGAATACATCTCAAACCTACGCTGGATACGTAGTTATGTAACTCAGAGATTGCTACTATGGGTCACACCCTCTACTGGCAGGTGAGCCCCCATTGAAAACGCTCAAACTATATCTCTCAATGAGAATATAAGAGATCATTGTCAATATAAAACCCAACTAGGTTAGGGTCGAATCCCATAGGGAATATGGTGTGAACTTAAGTCGTTCGCGATTTAATCAACTGATAGTTGGATGTTTCCTGAAATGGGATTTTTGGTTTAATAAGTAATTGTTGGTCACTTTAATTAGTTTTTGTAATCAAAAGTGTATAGAGAAACCAGAATTATGTTCACTAGTGTCTTGGTACTTGACAGATGCTAATAGTGGTTCAAGATTCTATCAGTAGGTAGGACAACAAGTTATGTTTATCGAAGTTATGCTTAAATATCTCTCGACCTACTTAAGCCTTTAATTACCTAATCCTCTCGGACTTAGGAAATTTATGTTCACTGCCCAGATTTTACCTCAGGTTAACCAACCTTGTTATAGATCTGATTATTAAATGAAAGTTTAGTGATTCCAAGTCCCTGTTGATAATTCGTTTCCCACTATATTTGATTTCTTTCTCAAGAAAACCAAAACAGGTGTTATCTATCGTTTGCAACCAATAGACAATAATTAAAACATCAAAATTATCAAGAAGTCCTACTACCTTTTGAATCTTGAACACTCAACACCTTATCAAGACCTAACCCTAGATCCCATAATTCAGGTTAAAGGAATTTAGCCGCTCATAACGTAATATTCAAAGCAACTAGATAAATTCATTCTTTTAAAGATAAACTTACCACAAGATGAATAAAAACTAGAGATTCTCAAATTAAATCACAATGGAAATCCCAAAATAATGATTAAAATCTCTTCAAAGTCATTGCTTTTTCAAGCCAAGAAACTAGAGAGACAAAATATCAAAATACATCTCTAAAACCTCAAGGTTCGGAACTCTCTAATAAAACCCTAAACAAGGCTTTAAATAGTTCACCCTAATTATGGAAATAAAATAATAAAATTCAGAAATTCTTTGTATCAGGTGATGCCATTTGTGATAGCCTATCAGGAGGCTGACGACTTATCACAAATGTCGTCAGCTTCCTCTTTGCTTTGGACACTTGCTGCCTAACGCTGACGACAAACGGTGACGCCCTATCAGCTTCTTGACGACTTATCACAAATGTCGTCAAGTCTGTACTTAATCCCTCATGTTCTGCCTTAGGCTGACGATAAATCTGACAACCTATCAGATCCTTGACGGCCTATCCCAAAATGTCATCACATCTTTCAACTTAGGTCAATTCACTGTCTACAGCTGATGATGAACTTGATAGCTTATCACAAGGATGATGACTTATCACAAATGTCGTCAGCCACACTTTGCCTGTATTTACTTTAGATTTCAGCTCATTTGCTTCCATTCTTGTTAGTTCTCTATCATATTAGCTTCTACTACAAAATCAAACACAAAACAATCAAAAAACGACAAAAGTTGCTTAAGACTTCGCAATTATTCTTAGTTAAAAGCCTCAAATATGTTAGCATTAGATCACACATCAACACCCTCAACTTAAAACAATTGCTTGTCCTCAAGTAACTCAACACAACTAAGAGAATACAACGCACATTTGGCAGTCAATCATCCACATTATCTCAAAACACTTTCACCATCTCCAAGGTCAGTCAATTTAAGAACAATGAAGAACACTAATGCAACACACAGAAATCAATCTACGATATTAATTCGTCCATATTAACCATGCATATACCAGCTTTACACTCTCCAAATAAGTCAGTAACTAGCAATATATCTGGTGTGCCCTCACAGTAAAGAAATCCCCCTTATCTCATCTCAATATTCATATTCGTAACCATGGGGACAATCAAAGCACTCACTCTCAGAATGAACTTCCAACTAATGTATGCCAAGTACCATAGGCTTGCCCTTATTTTTATTACCCAGATCTTCAGATAGGTCAGCTAGGATCACTATAGGTCTTCTCTTAGGC
Organism: Capsicum pubescens; assembly: GCA_030864215.1. Taxonomy (NCBI): domain Eukaryota; kingdom Viridiplantae; phylum Streptophyta; class Magnoliopsida; order Solanales; family Solanaceae; genus Capsicum; species Capsicum pubescens. The sequence goes on along the minus strand of CM061543.1, from coordinate 279,676,976 downwards.
TTTTAATATTGGTTAGGGGCTGGTAGGATACTCGATGGTGTTTAAAGTAACTAAACCTTCTTGACACTACACTAGCTTTTTGGGGTTTCACTCATTAGCCTTTTCCGCTCATCTCTTTTCTTGATCACACTTATTTAGGATGGGTGCGGTCTTTTCTCAATTTTTTATTCTTTTTCACCATTTTTCTTTTTCTTGCTCTTTTCTTTCGTACCCAACTCTTTATTCTTTTCTTTTATGCTACCTTTCTTCATACTCATTCTGTATCATGCACCCCTATGATAGCCATCCTCAACTTAGGCCATTTGCCTAAGTTAAGGTGCACAGTGTCCAAGGAGGACCAGGGCCAAAATAGGTTCATTATGATCTAAATGGGAAGGTGACAGGTGTCATACAAAGAAATAGGCTAATTAGGCTCAAACAGGGATCAAGGGATATTATACACATAGGGTAGGTCATTTAGGCTAAAGTGAGCTAATATCAAAATGGCCTATGATCCTTTCCTAACCCCTATCCTTCAACCTAGGTAAGACTAACTGGGCAAGTTTTGGCTTCAGCATATAGAGAAAACTAAGTAACGTCTCACACACACTTGGCACACAGGTATATCATAAGATACTACTCATTCAGTTTATACAGTTGTTTAGCAATGATTATTATATCACCAGAACTAATACCATACAAAGATGCATAGTGGTCACACTTGAATGCAAATCACACAGTTACAGAAATAGACCACTTGAAGAGGTGTACAAAATTCAAAAAAGCAATTCAACTGCCTCAAGTACAAATAGTTCTCCTAGTCGGCTACAAAATTTTACAACAACAATTTACCCTACACCCTCAACTTAAAATCAAAGAAAAATCTGAACTTAGGGTTAGAGTATACCTGAAAAAAGATCAATTCCGGGGGTCATGGGTTGCCTCCCATGCAACGTCTAATTTAACGTCGCGACACCACTTGGTTATCTTGACTACTCAGACTTCGTCAAGACAACCTGTTGATACCCCTTTTACCATCTTCATAGAATACATCAACGATTGAGAAAACACTTATTTCTTTTTGCTGAGTCATAGATGAGTGTATTTTGAATCGTGCCTCTTTATCATTTAGCCTGAACTTCAGCTCATTCAGCTCCATGTCTATGATCACTTTCCCGAATGCAAGGAATGGTCTGCCGAAGATGATGGGCACCTCAAAATCCACCTCACAGTCCAGGACTACAAAATCAGCAGGTAGAACAAATTCAGCCACCTTTACTAATACATCATGTAATATGCCCACTGGCCGTTTCACAAGCCTATCTGTCATCACCAATCGCATGTTCGTCGAGGTAGGATCCCCCACACCCAGTTTCTTGTACACAACAAGTAGCATTAGATTTATACTGGCTCCCAAATCGCATGGCGCTTTTGTGAAATCCATGGACCCAATAGTACACAGGATGGTAAATGCTCCCAGATCTACTTTTTTTTGTACTAAAGACCTTGTAGAGATAGCACCAAAATGAAGGAGATTGTCCTCCGGCTCATGGATAACCTTTCTTTTTTTTTGTGATAAGGTCTTTCATGAACTTCGCATATCCTAGCATTTGCTCAAGTGCCTCAACAAAAGGCACATTTATTGTCAATTGCTTGAGCATTGCCATGAATTTGCTGAATTTTTCATCATCATCTTTCTTCTTCAATCATTGAGGAAATGAAGGTGGTGGTCTTGGGATAGTTTTCAGCACTACCTCCTTCTCCTTCTCTTTACCTTTCTCCGGAGCATCATCAGAATTATCCAGCTTCTCAGACTCCACTGGACCTCCTTCTTCTAGTTCAACATCAACTACAGGTCTTCCCAGAGAAGGGCCAGGTAATATCTTACCACTTTTAGTGGTAATCGCCATACATGAGCCATCATTCTATGGATTCTGGACCGTATCACTTGGTAACATTACGCTCTTACTCTGGTTAAATGTTGTAGAGAGTTAGCTCATCTGCTGCTCCAACTATTTGATTACAGTGGAGTGGGAGTGCACCAACTAACTGATGGATGTTAGATAGGTCTTTATGGTGGTAACACCAGAGTTGGTAGCCTCTACTCCCTTCAACAACTTAGCCATCATGTCCTCCACGGACATCTTTTTAGAACTTGTTGAAGTAGCCTCACGAGTTCCAGGAGGAGTATATAGCCCGCTACTGTCATTGTTATTCTCCAATTTCCCTGCTCCTTATCTTTATAACCAGGCTTATCATAAAGGTTCCGACCTTGATTCCCTTGGCTAATGCCTCGAAAACCCCCTTGACTATTAACATAGTTCGCCTCTTTATCTATATCAGCATCAACTCTATCCTAAGATCCTATAGTTTTCACTTTTTCAATCTTGCCTGATAGCAAGTACTTGGTTAGAAAGTCCATCTGCATTTTAAGGTGAGACATGTCTTGGTCACGCTCCTCATCTCTTCTGTATTGTTCCATAGTAATGCCCATAGACATAGTGGGGCTAGCTACCACAGAGTATCTGGTATGCCATGCTCGACTCTGTTTGGTTATTCTGTCCAGCATCTCTGAAGCCTTTGGGAATGTGAGATCAACAAATGAACCACCAGCAGCATTATCTATAATTAGCTTTGTAACAGAGTTAAGAGCCTTATACAAAGTCTCCATCAAGTGTATGTCCGTCATATTATGGTTCGGACAATGTGTCAGCTTCTTATTGAATCTCTCCCAGGTTTCATGCAAGGCTTCAGTAGGGATCTACCTAAAGTTACTGATCTCATCCCTCAACTTTACCCTCCTAGAAGGTGAAAAGAACCTTTCTATGAAATCTCTTTTCAACTGTCTCCAGTTAGTTATAGAATCGGGTGTCAGCTCATTCAGCCACAATGTTGCCTCCCCAGACAGAGACAACAGAAACAATCTCAATCGGATAGCATTCTGGCCTACTCCTAGGTTATCAAAAGATTTACAGATGGTGACAAAATTCACCAGATGCAAGTTCGGGTCATCCCCAGGAAGGCCACCAAACAACCCCTTCAGATTGAGGAGCTCCAAGTGCCAACGGTGGATGAATGATTGCACCCGTTGCACTTGATCCATCCATTCCATCATCATTATCATTGAGATCATACTGGACTGGCTGATACTCTTGCCTTTCTCGGAATGGACGGTTCCTATTAACATTATGTCGTACTGGTGTAACTATTTGCTCTGCACGCCTTGGGTTACCAGGATTCAGCAACTCCTCGTCTCCCAAATATTCATCCTCAGGGTTTGGATGTCGTGCTTATTGCCCGACATTTTGCACATTCACCTGAGCTCTAGCTAAGGCTACTAATCTGTCAGCCTATTGCTGTTCTGCCATTCTTCCAATTCGTTGTGGTTTCGGATTAAACGGTAATAATGGTTCTCTAGAACTTCTGGTTCTTGGCATACACTATAAATATCCTGGAATAAACAAAAACAATAAATAAATGTAAATCTAGGAATACTAACTAACAGTCAATTTGCGCACACAAACTTTAATTTACAATCGTATTCCCCGGCAACGGCGCCATTTTTTTATAACGCTCAAACTATACCTCTCAATGAGAATATAAGCGATCGTTGTCAATATAAAACCCAACTAGGTTGGGGTCGAATCCCACAGGGAATATGGTGTGAACTTAAGTCATTTGCAATTTAATCAACTGATAGTTGGATGTTTTCTAAAATAAGGGTTTTTGGTTTAACAAGTAATTATTGGTCACTTTAATCAGTGTTTGTAATCAAGAGTTTATAGAGAAACCAGAATTATGTTCACTAGGGTCTTGGTACTTGACAGATGCTAATAGTGGTTTAAGATTCTATCAGTAGGTAGGACAACAAGTTATCTTTATCGAATTTATGCTTAAATGTCTCTTAACCTACTTAAGCCTTTAATTACCTAATCCTCTCAGACTTAGGGAATTTATGTTCACTGCCCAGATTTTACCTCAGGTTAACCAACCTTTTTACAGCGCTGATTATTAAACAAAAGTTTAGTGATTCCAAGTCCCTATTGATAATTCGTTTCCCACTATATTTGATTTCTTTCTCAAGCAAACCAAAGCAGGTGTTATCTATAGTTTGCAACCAACAGACAATGATTAAAACATCAGAATTATCAAGAAGTCCTACTACCTTTCGAATCTTGAACACTCATCACCTTATCAAGACCTAACCCTAGATCCCATAATTCAGGTTAAAGGAATTTAGCCGCTCATGATGTAATAATCAAAGCAACTAGATGAATTCATGCTTTGAAAGATAAACTTACCACAAGATGAATAGAAACTAGAGATTCTCAGATTAAATCACAATGGAAATCCCAAAATAATGATTAAAATCTCTTCAAAGTCATTGCTTTTTCAAGCCAAGAAACTAGAGAGAGAAAATATCAAAATACGTCTCTAAAAACTCAAGGTTCAGAACTCCCTAAGAAAACCCTAAACAAGGCTTTAAATAGTTCACCCTAATTATGCAAACAAAATAATAAAATTCAGAAATTCTTCGGATTAGGTGACGCCATTTGTGATAGCCTATCAGGAGGCTGATGACTTATCACAAATGTCATCATCTTCCTGTTTGCTTTGGACACTTTCTGCCTAACGCTGACAACAAACGGTGATGCCCTATCATCTTCTTGATGACTTATCACAAATGTTGTCAAGTCTCTACTTCAGCCTTCATGTTCTTCCTTAGGCTGACGACAAATCTGATGACCTATCAGATCCTTGACGTCTTATCAAAAAATGTCATCACATCTTTAAGCTTAGTCCAATTCTCTACCTACAGTTGACGATGAACTTGATAGATTATCACAGGGCTGACGACTTATCACAAATGTCGTCAGCCACACTTTGCCTCTATTTACTTAAGATTTCAGCTTATTTGCTTCCATTCTTGTTGGTTCTCTATCATATTAGCTTCTACTGATAAATCAAACATAAAACAATCAAAAAACAACAAAAGTTACTTAAGACTTCGCAATTATTCTTAGTTAAAAGCCTCAAATGTGTTAGCATTAGCTCACACATCACCCATCCCTAGGTTCCTCGGTGCTAAATCCTTCTCCCAACTGAACTGACACTGGCACTGTACTGAACTAAGTTTAACTAACTATTATTTTTTATAGTGCTTATCATAATCATAAATATCTGAGTAATGACAAGATTCATAGTTTAACTGACTTATTACTTGAAAATCTAAAATCATGCAAAACACGTAGGTATCAGGTGTTCATAACCAACCAACACTTAATGATGACAAATTACGATAATGATACTTTAAAATAGTTGTATGTAATCATGGTTCAAAGACCCAAAACATAAGCATTTCATCAAATAAGTGAAAAGCATGATCTTGAACATGGGAATGTGTTAATCATGAGAAAACATCATCTTTACATGGTTTAATTCATAACTTGAGGATTTAACGTGAAATAGTTAAACATGACATAGGAATTGAAATTCCAAAACATGAAGTATCTTAATTCACATGGAAACACAGGTAAACATGACTTGTATTTGAGCTAATAGGAAATTTATGGATTATGTCATGAGTTTCATGGAGGATTTCATAAAATAGGAATAGATTCATACTTTTAAATTAAGATAGGGTTTTTGGGCTCAATGGGTGAAAGGGACTCATTGATGAATACCCTACATACCGGAAGTAGAAGCTTTGGAAAAATTTCTTTGAAGTTGTTCTTGATCTTAAGAAACCCTAGATGCTTCGGGAAGATAAAGAAACCGCCTTCTCTTGATTCTATTTAGTGAATTAATGTTTAATAATGTAAATTAGGGATTTAGGGCCTTTTATACCACCCCTTGTGAAGCCAAAATGACATGGGTTTGACTTTTAAGGGAGTGGGGAAAGACATAAAATCCCCTAGAAAAATGTGTAGAAAACAATGTTTCCAATTGGTACAACCTTACGACTCGTATCTTAAGGTACGACTAGTACCTTGACTTGTGAGCTGGGCAAAATCGAAATGGCATACAATGGTCATTATATGACTAGAACTTATGACTCGTACCCTCCTTGTATGACTCATCACCCCTCATTTATATCCTAAATAGAATCTCGAGGGTTCTACATTGATGTTCTTACAACTAGCTCATAGGACTCATAAGGGTCAAGTCATACCTATAATAGAAAGTTTACCATGCTACACTATCTTGGGTACGAATCCAACATACGAATTGTACATTGCGACTCGTGGGTTGATTCGTATGCTGTCCAGATACTAGAAAAGATACGGAGTACTACATAAATTTAGCTTTATAACACTACAAGTCTCTCGTCGTGGTAAAGAGTTATGATAATTTTTTTTAGGAAATCTGTCAACTGTAAGTGACCACGACTAACTTGATAACCCGTAACCAGAATTTATGAGTCATTACAAGAAGTCATAGTCATAATAGTAAGAGTCCCAAGTCTCAGCTCAGTGACCACGACTCCACTCCATGATTCGTAACCATTCATTATGAGTCGTTAGGAGGGACTCGTAATCACAACATTATTTAACTGAGAATCCCTTTCAATGGTTATGATTCCAGCACACGACTCATAGTCAAACTTTATGAGTCGTTATGTGGACCCATAGCCTGACTAGTATAGGACCAAGAATTAAGCCTCAGACTACGACTTCAGCCAATGACTAGTAGTTAGTCGTAACGAGTCGTGAGGTGAGTCGTAATGACTGGGAGCATATTTTTCCTGCATATTTTTTTAGGGACTTCTATGTATTTTTTTACTCTGTTAAAATCCAAAACCATGTCATTTTGGATTCACAAAGGGTAGTATAAAAGGCCCAAAAGCCCAAATTCATACCATAATCATCAATCCTACGCAAGAGAAAATCAAATAGGCGATTCCTTTCTTCCTTAAAAGCAAACTAGGGTTCTTTAAGCCTGTCCAATTCTCAAGAAGATTTCTTCAAGTCTTCTAATTCATGTATGTAGGATATTCATCAGTGGGTCCCTTCCACCCATTGAGTCCCAATAACTCTTTAAACCTTCGAGTGTAAAACGTTTTTCTCTTTTATGGGGTTTCAAGTTAACCATGAATTCTATAAATCTCCTTTTAGTTTTTTGACTCTGAATAATGAAAATAAATTCCCTCATGATAATGGTATTTCCATATGTTTGATAATGCAAATGTCAATATCATGAATAGTTACTGGAATATTGGGTATTAATTCCTGATATTCCCGTCCATGATTTCCATATCTTATTCAGTTGCATTAGTCTGTGTTGGCGAGTTATGAAACACCTGATACCTAGAAAAATTATGCATATTACAATTTTTAGGTCATAAGTCATTTAGATCATGCTTGTGTTGTTAAAATCAGAATATTATCATAATGAGAACTTATTAGTACCAGGTCAAGTTCAATGAATAAAAGTACCAGAGTCACTTAGTTGAGAGTAATACTTAGCACCAAGCGAACGCAGGGATGGCAGCTCTCCCGTCAATTAGGCATGAGTTGTCAGTAGCAGTCCCTAAGTTCTAGACCTACGACGCTACCATAGATTTGAGGGGTCCCCCGTCAGTAAAGGCATGATGCCCTCGTCCTCCAGGACATCAGACTAGTAGATCCACGCCAACCAATATTGGTTCCCTTGGAAAGATACTAACACCCTTCCAACTGGGTTACTAGTTGGACCCCGATTTTGCTCTGATTGGAGTATGTTGGTTGTAGTTAACTCCCACAGTCTCAGTTTAGTATTCAAATTATAGCATTTCAGGTTTACATCATCGATTATTCCGTGTATCAGTTATTAAGTTCTACAGATTATTTTAGCACATGCCTTGATCTTGCATTTGACTTACATGTTTATGCATTTATTTTCAGTACCATTGTAGGTATATGTATCATCAAGTCCTTATCTTGCATACTCTCTGGATCCAAGTCTGAGGAGGATACCTAGGATTTTCTTAATTATATGCAGAAAGTGACGGACATTATGGGTGTTACTCTGAGTGAGAGTGCTGATTTAGTTGCTTACCAATTACAATGGGTGTCTCATACTTGGTTTAAGCAGTAGAAGGAGAATAGTGGTGTCAATGCAAGGCCTATAGAGTGGTCTACTGCTTTATTAGACAATTTCTTCCCATTTGAATTGAGAGAGGCTTAGGTCCAAAAGTTAATAAATCTAAAGCAGGGTAACATGAGTGTGAAGGATTACTCACTGAAGTTTACTCAATTGGCTAGGTATGCTCTGACTATGGTGTCCGATTCTAGGGCCAAGATGACTAAGTTTATATTGGGAGTTTCTGAAGATGTGGTCGAGGAGTGCCGAATGACGATGTTGATTAAGGAGACGGTAATTTCTAGATTAAAGATCCATGCTCAAAATATTTAGAAAGGCTCAAAGAGAAGGAAAAAGAGAGTAAGAGGGCCAGAATCGGTAGCTTCAACTTCTCTGAGAAAAGGTCAGATGGTGAAAATCATTCTCAATTCTTCCAAAAATATTCAGGGTCCCTCCTCCTATTCTTTTTGAGGTAGGGGGAGGGTTTACAAATGAGGGCCCCAACCCCATCTTCTTCCATTTCTCCATGCCTAAGTTCTAATAGGATACTCGCGATAGAGTGTCAGGCTTTAAATCTTAGGGTAGTATGAATAGTAGCCGCACTAACCCAGTCTGCAGAAGGTGTGGGAAAAAACATAAGGGTGAGTGAATGGTCAGCAGTTATGCATGTTTTGGGTATGAAAAGATAGGCCACAGGTTAAGGGAGTGCCTAGCAACTATGTGGAATGGCATAAATGATCATTCGCGGGGCTAGACAAATCCTTTAGCAGTACCAGAAGGTTGTCCAACCTATTAAGGCATCGCCTCTAGTTTCACTAGTGGTCAGCACTATAACTGACTCTATGCCCTTCAAAATTGATAGGATCAGAAAGGTTCCCCCTAATGTAGTTACTAGTACATTACAAGTCTTCCATATTCATGTATATGCATTATTAGACCTCGAAGCCATACTTTCATTCGTGACTCCCTATATAGTAGTAGACATTAGTTTTAGCATAGAAATTCTTATAGAGCCCTTCTCAATGTGTACCCCAGTCGGTAGTTCTATCATAGCCAGACGGTTATACAGAAAGTATCGGTCATAGTATCTCAGAAAGTTACTTAAGTTGAACTCATAGAGTTTGAGATGACCAATATTGATGTCATTTTTGGCATGGATTGTCTCCACTCTTGATATGCCTCAGTTGACTATAGAAATAGGATAGTTCAGTTTTAGTTTCCTAATGATCCAGTCATAAAATGGAAGGGTAGTACTTCAATCCCTATAGGTGGATTTGTCTCACTCCTAAAAGAAAGGAAAATGATTTCCAAGGGTTGTGTCTATCATCTCATTCGAGTCAAGGACTCAAGTTTCGAAATACAGCTTCTTGAGTCAGTTTTAATAGTAAATAAATTTCCAGAAGTGTTTCTTGAAGATTTTCTCGGATTTCCTCCTGAGCGGGAAATTGGCTTCAGAATAGATCTTCTTCTAAATATCCAACCTATTTTAATTCTGCCTTACAAAATGGCTCCGGCTGAGTTTAAAGAATTGAAAGTACAGTTGAAAAATCTTCTAGATAAAGGTTTCATCAGGCCTAGCATCTCTTCATAGGGTGCTCTAGTTCTATTTGTGTATAAAAATGATGGTTTTCTCAGAATATGCATCGACTACCGTCAGCTGAACAAAGTCAAAATTAAGAATAAGTATCCCATCCACAGGATTAATGACTTGTTTGACCAACTTCAGGGTGTAAAGTATTTCTCTAAGATAGACCTCAGATCCAGTTATCATCAACTCAAAGTCACAAATTGTAACATTTTGAAGACAACCTTCAGAACGCGATATGGTCACTTTGAGTTTGTAGTTATGTCTTGTGAACTAAAGAATGCTCTTGCAGCTTTTATAAACTTGATAAATCGAATGTTGAAGTAGTACCTGTACATGTTCATTGTAGTCTTCATAGATGACATTCTCATTTATTCCCACAGTGAGAGTGAATAGGAAAACCATTTGAGGATTGTTTTGCAGACCCTTAAAAATCAACAGTTATTCGCCAAGTTTAGTAAATGTGAATTTTGGTTAAAATCAATAGATTTCCTTGGTCATATTATTTTTGGTGAAGGCATTCGAGTTGATCCTCAAAAGACTGAAGCAGTAATGAACTGGCCCAGACCCATCTCTCTATCAGACATCAAAAGTTTCTTAGGTTTAGCCAGCTACTATAGATGGTTTGCAGAAGGATTTTACTCTATTGCCTTCCACATGAAAAGATTGACTTAGAAGAAAGTCAAATTCCAGTGGTCCGATTCTTGCGAGATGAGTTTTCAAGATTTGAAGACTCATCTTACTTTCACTCCAGAATTGACTCTGCCATAGGGTTCAAATGGATTTTTGGTATATTTTGATGCTTCTAAGGTTGGTCTTGGATGTGTCTTGATGTAGCGAGTCGAGGTTATAGCCTATGCCTCTAGACAACTTAAACTCCATAAGAAGAATTACCCGACTCATGATCTAGAGTTGGTAGCAGTTATTTTTGCCTTAAAATTTTGAAGGCATTATCTATTGGGGTTCATGTTGATGTGTTCACCAATCATAAAAGTTTGCAGTATGTGTTCACTCTAAAGGACCTAAATCTTCTTCAGAGAAGATGGTTGGAACTGTTGAAGGATTACGACATGAGTGTTTTATATCACCCGAGTAAGGTCAATATGATAGCTGACACCCTTAGAAAATTGTCTATAAAGAGTGTTTCTCATGTTGAAGAAGGTAAGAAGGAGTTAGTTTGTGAGGTTCATCAGCTCGTTAGATTGGGAGTTTGGTTAGTTGATTCGGCCGAAGGTAGTGTATGGGTTCAGAATGGTTTGAAATCTTCATTGGTTGTCGAAGTGAATGAAAAGTGGGATAAATATCCTATTTTGCTTAAGTTGAATGATGTAGTTAAGGATCAAAAGGTGGAGGCTTTCTCCCAAGGGGGAGATGGTATTCTTTGCTGCCAGAACAGGTTATGTGTTCCAAATTGGATGATTTGAGATAGTGGATATTGGCAGTGACGCACGGTTTGCGATATTCTATTCACCCAGGATCCACTAAGATGTATCGCGATCTGTAGGAAATATTTTGGTGGAATGGTATAAAGAAGAATATTGCTGAATTCTTGGCTAAGTGGTCTAATTATCAGAAGGTCAATGTTGAGCACCAAAGGCCCAGTGGTATACTTTAGGAATTCAGTATCCCCACTTGGAAGTGGGAAGTGGTTAATATGGACTTCGTTACAGAGTTGCCTCGTATGATCATCAGCATAATCCTATATGGGTTATTATAGACCGAATGACCAAGTCAACCCACTTTTTACCAGTCCATACTTTATATTTAGCCGAGAATTATTTTAAGATCTATCTCAGGGAATTGGTAAAGTTACATGGTTTTTCTTTGACTATTATTTCAGATAGAGGTACCAGTTCACCTCTTATTTTTGGAAGTCTTTTCAGAAGGGTCTTGGTACCCAAGTTCATCTCAGTATAACTTTTCACCCATAGATAGATGGTCGAGCAAAGAGGACCATTCAAACCTTGGAAGACATATTGAGAGCTTGTGTTATTGATTTCAAAGAAAGTTGGGATGACCACTTACCTTTGATTGAGTTTGCCTATAATAAAAATAATCACTCTAGTATCCAGATGGCTTTATTTGAGGCTTTGTAAGGTAAGAGGTGTATTTCTCCTATTGGTTGGTTCGAGGTAGGTGAGGCTACATTGATAGGGCCAGATTCAGTGCATGGGGCGATGGAGAAAGTTTAGCTTATCAGAGAAAGATTAAAAACATCCCAAAGTCTTTAGAAATCCTATGTATATATGAGTAGGAGGGAGCTTAATTTTAATATTGGAGATTTTGTTTACCTGGAAATTTCACCCATAAAGAGGGTGAAAAGGTTTGGTAAAAAGAAAGAGCTCAGTCCTCACTATGCCGACACATATAGGATTTTGAGATCTTTTAGGAGGGTAGCTTATGAGTTAGAGTTGCCTGCAGAGTTGGCATCAGTGCACCCAGTGTTTCATGTCTCTTTACTAAGGAAATATATTAGTGATTCAGCTTCAATCATTCCATTAGAGAGTGTGAGTATGGAAGATAGTCTATCCTATGAAGAATTTCCAGTTAAGATCCTTGACCGTCAAATTCGTAGGTTGAGGAATAAAAAAGTTTCTTTAGTGAAGGTTCTATGGGTGAATCAGTCAGTTGAGGGAGCCACTTCGGAGCAGAAGCTGATAACCGAGCCAAGTACCCCTATTTTTTCTCATTGAATTCAGAATCATCTTGAGGTAATGACTTTCTTAAATTAATCCTCTTGTTTCCTAATTCATCTATACAGAATGCACTCATAAATTTAGTTTAGTCTACGTATCCTGTTTTAAATCCATATATTTAATCATGATTTAGCTCATAAGTGTTTAGTGCATAATCTCAACTTTTTCCCAGTATCCCAGCTAAGATGGTGTTCATTTAGAGACGAATAATTCTAAGGGGGAGATATTGTAATACCCCAAGATTTCATGTTCTTAACCTCTCAAAATATAGACCATAAAGTTAGCTTTCTAATGCCACAAGTCTCGCCCTAATCCGACATCATGGCAAAGAGTTATGAAAATTTTCTTCCAGGAAATCTGTCAGTTGCTAGTGACCACGACTCACTTGATGACCCGTCACCAAACTTTATGAGTCATTATAAAGAGTCATAGTCACAATAGTAAGAGTTCTAAGTTTTAGCTTAGTAACTACGACTCCACTTCATGATTCATAACCAGACATTATGAGTCATTAAAAGAGAGTCGTAGTCACAACAGTGTTCAGACGAGAAACCCTTTCAGTGGTTATGAGTCCAGCATACGACTCGTAGTTAGACCTTAGGATTTATTGTGTTGACTCATAGACTAATAAATAAGGGGACAAAAATTAAGCCTCAAACTATGACTTCACCTAATACTCATAGTCAGTCGTAACAAGTCGTGAGATGAGTCGTAATGACTGACACCGTATTTTTCCTGCATATTTTTTAGGTATTTGTATGTCTTTTTACACTCTCTTAAAAGACAAATCCATGTCGTTTTGGATTCACAATGGGTGGTATAAAAGACCCAAAAGCCCAAATTCATACCATAATCATCAATCCCACCCAAGATAAAGTCAAAGAGGCGATTCTTTTCTTTCTCAAGAGCAAACTAGGGTTCTTCAAGACAGTCCAATTCTCAAGAAGATTTCTTTGAGGCTTCTACTTTAGGTATATAGGATATTCATCAGTGATTTACTTCCATCTATTGAGTCCTAAGAACTCTCTAAACCTTCAAGTGTAAAACTCTTTTCTCTTTTATGGGGTTCCAAGTTAACCATGAATTCTATGAATCTCCTTTCAGTTGTTTTGACTCTGAATCATGAAAATATATTCCCTCATGATAATGGTGTTTCCATATATTTGATAATGCAAACGTCTGCTTTATGAACAGTTATTAGAATGTTAGGTATTAATTCATGATATTCCCTACTATGATTTCATATCTTATTCAGTTGCATTAGTTTATGCTGGCGAGTTATGAACACCTGATACCTAGGAAAATCATGCATGTTATAGTTTTCAGGTCATAAGTCATTCAGATCATGCTTGTATCGTTAAAATAAAAATATTATCATACTGAGCACTTATCAGTATCAGATCATGTTAAATGAATACCAAGGCCACTCAGTTGAGAGTAATACTTAGCACTGAGCGAACGCAAGGATAGTGGCTTCCCCATCAGTTAGGCATGAGTCATTACTAGCAGTATCTAAGTTTTAGACCTACGGCGCCATCATATATTTGAGGGGTCCCCCGTCAGTAGAGTCATGGCACCCTCGTCCTTTGTAAATTCATAGTAGTGGATCCACAGCAGTCAGTGTTGGTACCCTTAGCAAGGTACTAACACTCATCCAAGTAGGGTTACTAGTTGGACCCCAATTCTGCTTAGATTGGGGTTTGTCGGTTGTAGTGAGCTCCCATAGTCTCAGTTCAGTATTCAGATTATACAGTTCAGGTTTGCATAACCGAGTATTTAATTTATCAGTTATTCAGTTCTATAGATTATTTCAGCACACGCCTTACTTGGTCTTGCATTCAACTTACATGTTTATGCATTCTTGTTCAGTACCATTATATGTATACATATCAGCTAGTCTTTATCTCGCATACCAGTACATTCAAAATACTGATCGTATACTCTCTTTTGCATTATGTTGTCTTCTAACATAGGTTCGGACGCTCAGTTCCCCAATCATACTTAGATAGTTCATGTGCCATTCAATAGTCGTTGTGATGCGCCCTCATCCTTCAAGGACAAGTGATCCATAGTTATTTTTAGTACTTTTCCTTACAGTCAGTCAGAGTTAGTTGGGGGTTTGTCCTATCAACCCTTTATGTCAGAGGCTTTCAGATAGTCAGACTTGATTTCAGTTTTGCTCAGGTGTTCAGATGTATTGAGTATTGTTCCTGTATTATGTCTTATCAGATTTTCCCTAGTTTATCTTCCGCATGTTATATTATGTTATTATTATCTCCAGTGCTCGCAGCAGGTACCAGACCATGGGTTAGCTTGGGGTCACTTATGACTCTAAGCACCGTGTTAGGACTAGGGGGCAGCCTCTGGTCGTGACAAGCACCACTTTCCCTTGTTGTCAGTGTAAGCACATCATCACTTTTGCGTTTGTCATGCAGTACCTCTTTCTTTTACTGCCAGATTCTAAGAGATACACGTAAATTTGAATAATATTTGTGGTACGATTATTTTTCTTTTTTCTATATTTAAAATATTTCCTTATTTTTAAAGTCAAATCTTTACAAATGCATTGATTACATTCTTATTTCGTACTTAAACTTTTAAAAATTTTGCACTTAATATTTGTGGTACGGTTATTTTTCTTTTTTTTATATATTTTAAAAAAATTCTTGTTTTTAAAGTCAAATCGTTACAAAATCATTAATTACATTCTTATTACGTACTTAAAACTTTTTAAAATTTGGTACTTCTTAATTTTTTTCTTATTTTAACGCTTTTATATTTATTTTTTGATTTTTTAAATGTTCTTAAAATCAAATTTAGTTGATTTAGAATTCTCAAACTAATTGAAAAATATTTGTTGTCACTAATTCTGATGACTTCTAATGAGAAAAGGTTTTACCATAAATATATTTAATTTATTTTTAACTCTTAAATATTAGAAAAAATAGTGAAAAGACTATTTCTCCAAATTAAAGACTCTTAATGAAGGGCAAAAAGTTCAAACAACATTTATAAGGCATTTCACACTTTTAATATATATATTAATATATTAATATATTAATTATTATATTATATAGACTAGATTGTAGATTATAAATATAGATATAGATTATAGACAATAGACATGGATAAGAAAAACAATTATGCACTAATGCCATGTGTTTTATATATTGATATTTTATTTTACCTCTTACCGCCTGTGAAAAATTAAAGTCATACATTAATTTTTAGTTTTTTCGAAGATTGAAAGAGTGAACTTTTATTTTTTATTATTTTTATTTTTATTTTAAACAATGTTCAAGGGTTCTGAATCGATTGTGTTACTTTATAGTAGAATTATTTGAAGAATAGCATGTTAAGAAGTTTATTAGCAAAGTGGAAAAGGAGAAAAATTTCTAAAACTATGTCATCCTAAAGGTGAAATCGGTGACACAAAGAAGCCGTAATAGGGGAGTAACCAGAGTAGAGGCGTTGTTTAGGGGAAAAGTATCCAGATTACCATGCTAATAGTGATCGAAGAACATGTTATTTACGAATAATTCTACTATAAAGTAACTAACATGAGCTTATTTTATTATACTTATGATTGTCAGGAATTTATGAATTTAGCTATTTATAATTATAAATAAAAATATCTATTCTGATAGATTTGATAAATTTGTGCTTTGCTCATCCATAGCTTAGTGTAAAACTGATTCTCTAACAAGAGGCCGTAATGTTTGAAATTTGAATTACAGTAGATTCCAAGGACTTGCTATATATGTACAAAAGAAAAAAGGACTTGAAGCACAATGGCACAAACAAAAAAACTACCTTAAGAGCAATTAATATAGAACTTCCAAAATAACATTGGTGCATGACTTGTGACAAAAAGGATTTAAAAAAAAATAAAATAGAACGTTGACTAAAGGTAATCCGCAGTTTGAAGTTCATGCCAATTCATCTTCAATTTTATTTTTATTTTTTTAAAAGGGAATCAGTGAAGTCTGGGTCAATTTATTTTTTATTATTTCATCAACACATGTTAGTTTCTTAATTCACTTTTACTTATCCAATATAGTTGAAAAAAATTAGGTTTACATTGTTACTTAGTCAATTTTAAAAATTACGAGATAATTTATCACTTAATTTCTAATTTGCTCTTATTATTAACAATAGTCATTTTTCAATGTACTTTAAAATTATTGAATTCATTATATTTAAATTGTGATATAGTAAAATTATTATTATATTTATTGTTTCATAAGGGGCATGCTAAATTAATATTGAATAAGTTGGGGGGGGGGGGGGGGGAATTCACAAATAACAAATTTAAACTCATAATTAGGTATTTCGTAGCAATAGTTTCATAATTACTCGAATTAGCAACTTGTCTATGTGGTTGATGCATAAGACAAAATTAAATACATATATAAATACAGTTAATTACCTTATTTTTAGGTAACAACATGAATTTAAATAGACAAAAGAATTTCAATTTGCTTAAATCACGTTTACCCAATTAATTAAAGACTAATTGAAAATTGTATTTATAAAAATAGAACGACTTTCATAAAACTCAAAATAGGTTTGAATGATTAAAAGAATATTTTTTCTATTTTACTCTCTCTTATTTTTCTTCTTTTTCAGTTTCTCCTTCGTATTTTTCATTTTTTATTTTTTCTACTATTTCTTTTTCTCTTTGCAATTTCTTTTTTTTTTTTTTTAGTTTTTTCCTTCATTTTTTAAAATTTTCTTTTGTCTTTGCACTTTTTTTTTTCATTTTTCTTTTTTTCTTTATTGTTTGATTCCTTTTCTTTTTTCTATTTCATTTTTTAAAAAAGATTTATATAGTTTTTTCTCGTTCTTTTTTTGTTGTTGCATTTTATATTTATATGTTTTTTATATTTTATATTTATTTGTATCAAATTATATATTTTAAATAAATTTATTATTTGTATTTTAATAGTTTATCTGTGAATATGCATAATTTATTATTTGTATTTGTGTACAAATAAGTATATGTATTTATTGTATTTGCTTGAATATAAAATATACAAATATTCAATGTACCATTTAATACAAATGTAGGTTAGTATTTGTATGTCAAATTGTTCATTTGTATTTGTATGTATATAAACATGTATTATTTGTATATGTATATATGTTTCAAGTTGTATAAACGTAATATTTTATTTGTATAATTTATCATTTGTATTTTTTAATTTGCATTAGTAAGATACAATTCATATCAATGAATATAAACACAAGTGTTCATAGAAAGAAAAATAACAATTCATTTTTACTTGTTTAAAAATATAAATGATGCAATCAACTACAAATTCAAATATGAATAAATAAAATTATAAATACAAATAAATATACAGTTAACTTAAA
The DNA here is from genome assembly GCA_030864215.1 of Capsicum pubescens. Classification (NCBI taxonomy): domain Eukaryota; kingdom Viridiplantae; phylum Streptophyta; class Magnoliopsida; order Solanales; family Solanaceae; genus Capsicum; species Capsicum pubescens. The sequence continues at coordinate 279,659,279 of CM061543.1, read as the reverse complement.
AATACAAATACAAAATATTTTTTACAAATACAAATGTATCGATTAAAATAACATAGAAATAAAAATACAAATAAAATAAAATCATAAAATAAAAATACAATATACAGTCAACCATAAAATACAAATACAAAATAATTCTTTAAAATACATCTTTAAATTATAAAAAATATAACTGATAGTGCAAACTATAAAATACAAATACAAGTGTGAACTATAAAATACAAATACAAGTGTGAATTATAAAATACATGCAAATACAAGTGTGAACTATAAAATACAAATACAACAGTATTAATGATTATAAAATATAAATAATGATGAAAATACAAATAAAATAAATGATTGTGATTTTTTAATTTTCATTCATGACTTATTCTCGACGTAGCCATATTTCTCAAAAATTCAAAGAAAATATAAAATAGAATCCAAGAAAATGAAAAAGAAAAAATACAAAAAAGAAAAAAATAGAAATTAAAAATAGAGGAGTGTAAAAACAAAAGAAAAAACACAAAATAAAATTAAAAAATGAAAAATAAAAAACCCAGAAAGAAAACTAAGCGAAAAAGAAAAAAAGAAAGAGAAAGAGAAATAGAAACTACAAATAGAAGAGTAAAAGTAAAAAGAGAAAAGAAAGAAAAAAAAACCAAAAATAGCAAAAAAAAAAAAAAGGAAAAGAAAAATAACAATATGAGAAAGAAAAAATTAATAAAGAGAAAAATGAAAAAAAAAAAAAAGGAATAAAAAAGGAAAATAGAAGAAAGAAAAAAAAATTGAAAAGGAAAAAAAATTAAAAATTAAAATAGAAAAAAATAATAAAAAAATGAAAAAGAATAAAAAGAATAAAAAAGAGAAAAAAAAAAAAGATTAGAAATATAAGAGAGAGAAAGAGAGAAAAATAAGGGAGGATATGGAGGCACTAAAATATTGTTATGGTTGTTATCCCACATAATTTTTTAAAGTGTTACTATTTAGCTTAATTATGCATTAAGTTTGCTACTTCTTATATTTTTTTCAATAAGGTAAAACTGAACAAACAGAGGACCTTACCACCAAAAACACACCGTATTTCTTTCCACCTATTATTTTATGTAGATAAAAATAAATGAAAAAAATCATAAAAGCACAACTTATGATATCAAAAATACTAATAATCCCTTCACTTTTTAAAAATTACATGTACCCTTTTTTAATTTTTATTTTAACTAAATCTACCGATACATTCTAAAAGAAAGTCTATTTTTTGAAAAAAAATTCATAATAGCACAACTTAAGATACTTAAATTACTAAAAATTTCTTCAGTTTTTAAAAATTGCAAAAATTCTTTTTTTTTTAAACTATTTTTATCAAAATCTCAAAATACATCTTAAAAACTCTATTTTTGTCGAATACAATTTACAAGATTGAAGGGGTGGTTACCTCCTCCATCAATGCGACTTATCAAGGTGTGGATTCTTTTCATTTTTATCTTAATTTATTCAGATTTTTGAAAAGAGTTATTCCCCCAAATTTCTTTTTCATTGTCATTTTATGAACTTCAATAATTTAGTTCAAATCTCAAATTAATTTTCATCTCAAATTCTTTTAAGTTATGTTTTGTTAATATTGTTGAATAAATCCTTTATTGCTTCATTTGTATAATGGAAGACGAATTTAGTTTCAGAGGAGTAGTTCGTCAAAAATGAAGACGAATTATTGAAGTTACAAGTAGAGACACACTGTCAAAAGTATTACATGTGCTTAATTAGGTCAGATACATGTTTAATTAGTCTAATATTTTTTTATTTTAATTTATATCTTTATCTATGTTAATGATAAATTTTATGTATCTCTTGATTCTAGTTCTTTGTATGTCAGGTATGTATGAGAGATACATATTATTGTTGTTAGAGATACATGTTTTGTTGTTTGACATAATATGTATCTCTTTTATGTATGTAACAAGGTGCTTGATAAGTAGAAACTTCTATCTTCAGTAAGATTATGTATCTTACACAAGAGTTACAAATAGTATTAAGTGTTTTGTTATTGTATTACGTTGAAATATGTATCCCATTTATCTCAATTTATGTAACTGGTAAATTATATGTATCTATTGATTATAGTTCCTTGTATTTCAACTTTTTATGAGAGATACATATTATAAAGGGATAATACTTACAAAAATACCTGAACTTTGATCGGATTTTCAGTTGAGCATACTAAACTTTGCGGGGGTCCTATTACCCCCCCTAGACTTCTTAAAGTGGATTTAATTCCCCCCTAAACTCTATACCCAATTTCAGCGGCTGGCGGTGTAGTACACGCGCTAATCTCGTTTTTACTCGTATATTGGTGCGTGTAATACACGCGTCAGCCTCATATTTACACGTGTCGTAATAGGCAGATATATGTCATTAAAATACAAAAAACAAGTCTAGGGGGGTAATAGGACCCCCACAAAGTTCAGTATGCTCAATTTAAAATTTGATCAAAGTTCAGGTATTTTTGTTAGTATTATAGCTATTATAAATATTAGAGATACATGTTTTGGTGTAAGGTATAGTATGTATATATATCTTATAAGTTGATCAAAATGTACTTGTTAAATAAAAACTTGCATCTTTATTGAAATTATGTATCTCTTAAAATAGTTATAGTAGTCTGTTATTTGTTTAGTTATTGAATTATGTAGTTAACTCAAAATTAACCTTAAAAATAGAGAAGGTCAATAAGTCTGCAGTATGATTATGACAGTGAATTTTATTAAAAAAAGAAGGTCTGTAAATTTTCCTTATTAAGGAAAAATAGAGAAGGTCAATAGAAATTTTCCTTAGTAAAAATAGAGAAGGCCAATAAGCCTGCAATATGATTATGACAATGAGTTTGTTAAAAAGTGAAGGTCTGTAAATTTTTCTTATTAAGGAAAAATAGAGAAGGCCAATAAAAATTTTCTTTAGTAAAAATAAGAAGGTCAATAATTCTGCAATATGATTATGATGGTGAATTTGTTAAAAAGTTGGAATAACTAACTAATTATCATTTTTTGGAGAATTTAATTTAGTTATCCTCATTATTTATTGGGTTAATTTCTAATTTAATGATGTTCTAATCTTTACAAGCCTTGATTTAAGTTAATCAATTAAATATAAAGATATATTAATAAAATGTATCTCGCTTTCGTTAAATGTATCTTCAAACTAAAAAAGAGAAATTTTATGAGATTTTGAAATAAGTCGTGATAACATGTAAATATTGATAAACTTGTCGGAATTTACATAAATTTTTTCTATTTTTTTGGATGCATCTTAACAGATTGAAGCTAGCGGTTTGCTCCTTCATCAATGGAGATTTTATAGGGACGGTTTCTTCCTATAATTTTCTCCAATTATTCCTAATTTTGAAAAGAGATAATTCCCCCCAAATTCTTATTCACTCTCATCTTATCATCTTCAATAATTTATATCAAAAATCAAATTATTCTTCATCGTATGAAATTTTATGAAAATTTCTTTATTTTTATCAACATTGTTATTTCGTACCCAACCCAATTAGCCATTTGCTTCGATCAAAATATTTTGGGTTATGGACTCTATTTGGAAATGTAGATTTGGTTATACTCTCTCTAGAAATATAGTTTAAATAGATGAAAATTGAGTTCAGGCTAATTCGATTTACGAGCAAACTGAACTATGGATTGGACATGATACAACACTACAATAAGCAAGCAAAGATTCAAATTGGATAAATGGCAGAGTTAAGATGGACTCCCCTGCTTCATTTCAGAAACAAATGTAATATACAAAATGAAGATGGTCTTCGAATCAATTCAATCAGCTGAATAGAAGGATCTTTCTCCGGCTAATGGATATGTTTTCAATCTTTGATAACACATACTTAATAGCACGATGGGTTTCAATTTTAGGAGAAAAGTTCAATAAATTGTGCCTTAAAATGTCAATCGATCTCTTGGCACCACTCCCTTTTAGTCCATAATAAATTTAAGGTTATTCTGTTAACATTGTTGAATAAAGGCTTAGTTTGTTGAAATTTTCAACCTTTATTAGTCTAGTTACTATAATGGATCTAGATTCAGGATCATCTTTTAGTCTTGAAATCTCTCAACTAGATAATATGAAGATGTTATTAACTTAATTCCTGATGTATTTTATAAAAATTCTAATGATTTTCATGAAAATAGATTCAAATAATATGAAGTAGTATTTGTTAGAAGTCAATATTTTTAGGCCAAGATACATGTTTAAATACATCAGATACTTTTTTCATTTTGTATCTGTCTCTATGAAACAATCATATGTTATGTATCTCCTATTAAATATATATAAGAGATACTTATTATTACTGTAAGAGATATATATTTGGTTGTATAATATGATATGTTTCTCGTGCAATCTTTTTATAAATACATATGATATGTAGATACACGTATCTTTAACAAGATGATGTATATCTTGTATTATAAGAGTGCGGAGTATGTATCTGGGTACAGAGTAGTAGTATGTGTACTATTTTTGGATAATTTCAGATGAAGCATGTATCTCTTTCAAAAATAATTTCATAGTAGTAGTATGCGTATTATTTTTGAGTAGTGGTATGTGTACTATTTTTTCTTTTTTTAAGGTTGTTTTTTGAGGATACAGTAACAAGTAACTTTATTGTTTTAAAAGCAATCAATTTGCAAGGATTATGGAATATATGTAGCTGTGCTTTGTCAAGTATCTGAGTAATGAGTTAGAAATAATATATTTTGATATTGTTGTTGAGTACCATTGTTTGAGATAGACATCCCTGTTGTGGAAGTATGAAATATATAAGGCGGAGAACGGATACTTTAGTGACAATGAAGATCCACTGAGTCTAAATCAAACTTCATACGATCAGTTACAGGAGATGTAGTTAGTGTTGAATAGTTGTAGCTATGCTTATTATGATTAAATTTTAATTAGTATTTGATTTGTCTAGATACAAAACTGTCATCTTATGTTTCATGATTGATGGCATAGTCATCTGAAGCAGTATTTTCAGTAAATATTTTGAATGTTTTTTAATCATGTATTAAAGTTAAAGTGATTTGTTTGAATAGCATGTTCATTTAGGAGGTATAACTGTTGAAGTATTTTCATTGAGTATTACAGGTATTATTTTAAGAATTATTTCAAGTGTTTTGAGACTAATTATCTAAAATCTGTATTTCAGTTGTACTTTATTTTTTAAAGTGTTGTACATGTATATGGTTATTTACATCGGATACAAGTTATTACAAATATAAATATGCTATAGATACGTATTTAAGTACATCAGTAACGTTTTTGTTATGTTATATCTCAGTTTACTTTAAAATTAAGAATAAAAGATATTAGTTTAAAAAGATACATAGATATATAATAGATGTATGTATGTGTAATTGTCAATTAATTTACATAGGCATTGTAAGAGACACTACTAAAATAACAGAAAAACCGACCATTTCTTGCATTTTCGATCACAAAATCAATCAAAATTCATGGTCGGTAAAAACTTGTTAGCTTTTTTAAAACCGACCACGTGTGGTCGTTTTCTTTTAAAATACATATATATATATATATATATATATATATATATATATATATTTAAAATTCAATATTATTTTAGTAAAAAAAAAAAAAAAAAAAAATCGAAATAAACCAACCACGAGTGGTCGGTTTTACTTTTAAATTAATTAATTAATTTTAATAAAATCGACCACTTGTGGACGGTTTTTTTATTTAATATAATTAATTAATTTAAAAAAAATGGATCACAAGTAGTCATTTTTTGAAAAAAAATAATTAATTAATTATATTAAACCGACCACAAGTGGTTGATTTTATAAAATTACCAGAAAAATTGACCACATGTGGTCGGTTTTTTGGGAATCTTTTTAAAAAACCGGCCATATATGGTCGTTTTTTCTGGTAATTTTTTTAAAAAATAACAGCTTATATATGCTACATTCCATCAACCAGCCAAATAAACATGCATATAATATACATGCTATATTCTATTCAAACAACCAATATACAATACAAGTTTAAAAACATACAAAACATACAAAAGTGTAAAAAATACAACTCATCTCCAAATCCAAACTACAACACATATAAAAGTCTAAAAACTACCACTCATCATCCTCTTCGTCATCCGCATCCTCACCTGCACACACAGAATCTGATTCCTCATCTGTGGTGATATCATCAAATGGGCCTAGACCTTTTGCATCCCGAACTGCATCACCAGGATAAGGAGGTAGAATTCCTGCAGATCGAATAAAAAAGCTCAACTGCTGCTGCAGCATGCTGATTTGTGATGTTGTTTCCTCTTCCTTCTGCTTCGCCCTCTCTTTCTGTGCAGCAAGCTCTTCAGTGAGTTTAGAAACTGTATCGTTTAGTGATTTAACGGTTTCTCTATCAACTGATGAGGAATAGGATGTAGGGCTAAACGAAGACCTAACATTCTCACTAAAATATTTTCTGTGGTATCCATAGTATTGGCCTTTAGCTGGAGGACCCATAGTTTCTTTTCATAACTCCTCCTCTACATCTTCAGGCATTGTGTCACCCTAACTTTCAGGAGGCTAAGTACTATGATACTCATTAACGAGCTGCATATATTTTTCCTATATTCAAAGTAAAGTTAATATTAATAGTAAAAAAATATTAAACTACTCGGACTTGAATAATATCAACTTTGAGAAAACGATTCATAAATACAAAATTTGATTCTTACATGGATAGCTTTTGCACGAGGCTCAACCCAGACATCTTCATCAATTGGGTTCTTTTTCTTCCTTACATGGGTCTCCTCGAATACCTCATCTTGTCTTACCTTCTTACCCATTTTTTTGCCTGCATATGATAAAATTATTAATCTTCAAATAATTAAAAATTTAAATAGAAACAAACAATTTAAACTATAAAAGTTACATACCATTTTTTTTCTCCACAGTAATCCGACTAACTGCACCCGCAGTATGTAGATAGCCACACTAGGATGATGCCCTGACTTTCTTTCCTTTCTCACTCAATACTCGGTATTCTTCGCTACTCCAATAGCGAAGATAATCTTACCACATGGGTTCGAGTATAAACCCTGGTTGTACCCTATTCGTTCTGACATAATCCAACAGACTGTTCATCCTGGCTTTAGCTCTTCTATAAAAATTCCTCTTTATAGTATGGACATGCGTGTCATCCCACCAGTAATATTTCTACAACAAAAATAAAAATAAAATATTTAATTTTTTATTCTAACAATGTGTTAAGTAGTCGATAAGTTAAATCCTTATATGAAATTCTTTAAACATTTCTTCTCTTTCATTTTCTGGAACCTTTTGCCAACTGGTCCAATAGCCGTTCCAGTGTCGATTAATGCATTTAGTCATAATTTTTTCAGTTCCCTCATCAGGCATAAACCTACAACACAAGATCAAGCAGTAATTTCATAGAGCATAATAATATAGTAAATAAAAAATGAATAATGTTGTTATATTTAGAAATCTTACCCTACTCCATATGGAATAATATACGGCCTCCAATAAATATCTCTGTTTTCGAGCTGTGGAACAAGTGCTGATCGATGTACTTGCGTGGGCAGATCTGAAGCGCCGGATGGAGTGCCTCCAATATGAAGATCCTTCAACCCAATATATCCAGTAAAATCACTATGAGAACGTAGGTGACTGCTAGTAGAGGGTACTGCAGACAATGGTAGATGATCGAATGTGCCAACGGTCGTTTGATAGTACTGTGATGGCGGTGGCACGGGAATAGGAGAAAAATGAGTTGTTGTATACCCATGAAGTAGACCCACATGCGTAGGAGCAGGAACTCAATACTGCGACAACCTAGAATATGAGGGTCGTGCTGGCGCATCAACAAACCGACCCTCAGATATATGAATACCTGTCGGTCGTATATAAGACGGAGGCTGTTTTTTCTTTTTTTGTCTTTGTAGTATCAACTTTTTGCTTACCTTTGTCACCTTTACCTGCTATCTAAATTATGTAAAGTTAATAAGTAGTTAGTCCTTACAAAATGAATATATAAGAAAACATTCCAAGTAACTAATTTCAAGTTACCAATTCACATTTCAAATAACTAAATCAATATTAAAACACTAGTGAAATAGTTACATAACCATAGCAAGTTTAGGCTCGCTCCAACAACACGAGATAGACAAGAATATTTCTATTACTACATAAATTATGAAAAAGTGAAAACAACAATCTTACACAGTATATTACATATCAATCTTAAATAAGAAACATAAAGGTAAATAGTACAAAGCATAAAGACATCAATACATAATAAATACAACCTACACAAACTAATCCTCCTCTCCCGAAGATTCTCCACTAAACCATTCACCCTCTTCAGAAGTTTCCTCATCTCCTACCCACTCAGCCTCTTCTTCTGCAATATTAAGTTCTTCGAATATATTTTTCGGATGATTCAAACTGTCCACTAAATCAATGTCCACTAACTGGTGATCAATCTGCATTTCATTTTAATATGCAGTCTCTAACACATTTTTAACTTCCACTTGTCCTATAAGCTTTGTTTTGATTACATCCCACTAATCAGACTTATCACTGTGCAACAGATAAGGAGCATAATACACTTGTTTAGTATTTTACGCGAGAACAAAAGGATGATCGTAAGCAGGATATGGCCTATTGTGCTTCACTTCAATGACATTATGCTCCATATATACTCCTGTGCCTCTTGTGCTTGGATCAAACCATTTACATCAAAAGAGGATAATTTTTTTATTGGGAAACCAGCATACTCCAGTTCTAAGATCTTTTGTATGATGCCAAAGTAATCAACATCATCATCACCCTTAACCCAAACACCACTATTGTTTGTTTTTCTTGTTCTGGAGTGTTCTTCGGCGGAAAATTTAAACCCATTTATTGTGTAATGGAATATTGTACGAGCTTCAACTAGTCCCAAAGAAATATCTTTTAAGAACTGATTGTATGCGGCCACATTTGGTGACTGGTGTACCTAAAAATATTATACATACATACATACATATATATATATGTGTGTGTGTGTGTTAGTTGAAGAATGTGTAAATATTTTAAATTTGTAGAAATATTAATACACTTATGAACCTAATATGTAAACCATGTTGCAAAGGATGCATACACTTAATCTTTGTGGAATTGAGTCTTAAATGAACTGAAGATCCAACATGCGAAACACAATTAGTTTTCTTAAGGGAATGAGTAAATAAATAAGATATGTTAATATTTAATCTCCTTATTTCAGAGAGGACTCAACTTCCAGGCAATTCAGCAAGACATACAAAGTTGATGATTTGTGCTCCATGGTAGTGAGCCGGCATAATATGGTCTTTTTAGCCTTACTACTAGATTGATTGAAAATTGATATCGGTTGCAAATGAGGCTTATTCCCATCGTTCTGATGACGATTCAGTTTATTTCTTAAATAAGCAACTTCATCACCAAAGTAGTGTGAATAAAATTGAGATGGTTCTCTTGCAAGATATGCCTCAACTATAGAGTCTTCCACCCTATGTTTATTTTTGGGACCCCTTTTCAATTTTTCAATTGCCCTGCATAATCTTAAGATTAGATTTTTACTATATTAAAAAAGATATGTATGAATTTAAATATGTTACAATTGCTTACCGTTCGCCTAGATACATCCACCTAGATTGAACTGGACCGCCTAGCCAAGCTTCGTGGACAAGGTGAATGGAAAGATGTTCCATCACATTGAAAAACCCTGGCAGAAAAATATTCTTCAACTTGTTGGTGATAACAACAATATTACTTTCTATTCGCGTCAGATTTTCTTTTTTTAATGTGGTGACACATAAGTCTTTGACAACAAACTAATCTCTGCTATTGGTTTCCATATATTTTTAGGTAAACCAATAAAAGCAATTAGAAGTAATTATTCCATGAAAACATGACAATCATGGCTTTTCATTCCATGTAAGATTCCTTGTGCCATATCAACCCTCTTTCCCAAATTTGAGGCATATTCATCGGACATCTTTAAACTTTAGATTCACTCACATATTTTTCGCTTTTGGTCCAACTTGAATGTATAACTAGCCTTGGGTTTAAGAACATTGCCACGGGCCCCTCTTATAAGTGTAATTGTCTATGCTTGCAATATTCTGGTAAATCAAGTCTGGCCTTAGGATTATCCTTTGTCTTGCCGGTGACACCCATAACTGTGTTGAACAAGTTGTCAAAATAGTTCTTCTCAGTATGCATGACATCAATATTATTTCTAAGTAAATTATCTGGCCAATATTCTAACTCCCAAAATATACTTCGCTTAGTCCAGTTATGCGAAACGCGATATCCATCAAGTCTATACAATGGTTCCTCACTAATTTTAGGCAAATCCTGAACTATCTCCCAGATATCATGACCAGATAACTTTGGAGGTGGACCATCATGTTCAGTTCTATTTTTCTGAATGCATTCCTGAGTCTCCTAAACTCATGATTAGGCGGCAAAAAACAATGATGATAATCAAATCATGAATTTTTCATGCCATGTCTCAATGTGAAAGATTTCATTTTTCCATGCAGTATGGACAAGCCAACTTTTCAGCTGTCATCCACTCAGACAACATTCCATAAGCGGGAAAATCATTAATAGTCCACATTAGATATGCACGCAGATTGAAATTCTATTTAAGTGAAATGTCCTAAGTTTTACCCCCTCATGCCATAGAATTTGAAGTTCATCAATCAAAGGTTGCAAGTAGACATCTATTCTACTTTTTGGATTATGTGGGCCAAGAACAACACAATTCAGAAAAATATATGGACTAGTCATCAACATTTCAGGAGGAAGATTATACGGGGTGAGAAATACAGGCTAATATGAATATGGTGCAGCACCAACAGAAAAATGAAGCCATCCGCACATAATCCCAAACGAATATTTCGTGGCTCAGCTGCAAAATCTGGATAAGTTGCATCAAAATACTTCCAAGCCTCTCCATCAAATGGATGACACATAACACCAGTGGGCCTTCTATTTTCACTGTGCCATCTCATATGAGGAGCTAATCTATTTGAAGCATACAACCTCTTCAACCTTGGTATTATAGGTAAATAATGCATCAGCTTAATAGCAATTTTATTTCCACGAAAACCACGCTTATATCGAGGGTCCTGACAAAACTTACAGGACTCTAGGTTAGCATTTTCCTTAAAGTATAACATGCAACCATTTTCACATCAATCAATTTTAATCGAGGAGAGACCTAACTTTGACACCAATCTTTTTGCCTTATAGAAAGAATCAGGAACCTCTAAGGCGTGGTCAACTAACTCTTTAATAAGGTCTATCATTGAGTTCATTCCTACTTCAGCAATATTTCAATCAGATTTAATACTTAATAATCTAACAACAACAGACAAACGAGAATGTGAACACCCGTCAAACAAAGGATGACTAGTAGCATCCAGTTGTTCATAAAAATGGCTCGCTTCTCTATTGGGAACATCTTTGATATATTCCCTAAAGTCGCCCCCCTACATCCCAAAAGAACCATGCACCATTTCTGTCATCGTAGTATCTTGATAGTTATTACGCCCTGCAGACCTACTACTTTCACTAACAACAAAGTTATTTTGCTCAACATCATCGTGAATAGTACGCAATCTTAAAAAGTCCTCGTGAAATCCTCTTCTATAAAGATGTTCCTTCACAACTTCTTCTTTTAAAATATTTATACCATCACATCTAACACAAGGAAAATGGATAGCCCGAAAACGTGACCAAGCATCAAGTGTCTTAGCATGTTCAACAAATCGTCTGACACCTTCAACAAATTCCACCCTTAGACCCATTCTATTATCATTATTTCGTTGATATATCCAGCTATAATTAGGTTCCATCTATACAATCAATCAGATTCAAGTAGTTAGTTCAAGTCACAAAAGTTCACATTTCAAGTCACTAAGTCACCTCCCAAGTCACAAAACTTAACTACATTCAAAATGATAAAATTCACATTTCAAGTACCTACACTTAATCAATTTCAAGTCACTAAGTCACCTCCCAAGTCACCAAACTAAACTAAGTCACCTCCCAAGTCACCAAACTAAACTACATTCAAAATAAAAATTCACATTTCAAGTACCTACACTTTAACATTTTCAAGTCACTAAGTCACCTCTCAAGTCACCAAACTAAACTACATTCAAAATGAAAAAAATTCACATTTCAAGTACCTACACTTAATCAATTTCATGTCACTAAGTCTCCTCCCAAGTCATCAAACTAAACTACATTCAAAACAAAAATTCACATTTCAAGTACCTGAACTTCAACATTTTTAAGTCACTAAGTCACCTTCCAAAAAAAGAAACTAAACTACATTCAAAATGATAAATTCACCCTTCAAGTACCTACACTTAATCAATTTCAAGTGACTAAGTCACCTCACAAGTTACCAAACTAAACTACATTCAAAACAAAAATTGACATTTCAACTACCTATACTTAATCAATTTCAAGTGACTAAGTCACCTCACAAGTTACTAAACTAAACTATATTCAAAACAAAAATTCACCTTTCAAATACCTAGACTTCAACATTTTCAAGTCACTAAGTCACCTCCCAAGTCACCAAACTAAACTGCATTCAAAACAAAAATTCACCTTTCAACTACCTACACTTAACCAATTTCAAGTGACTAAGTCATCTCACATATTACCAAACTAAAGCACATTCAAAATAAAAATTCACCTTTCAACTACCTACACTTAATCAATTTCAAGTGACTAAGTCACCTCACAAATTACCAAACTAAACTAGATTCAAAACAAAAATTTCCATTTCAAGTACCTACACTTAATCAATTTCAAGTCACTAAGTCACGTCACAAGTTACCAAACTAAACTACATTCAAAACAAAAATTTACATTTCAAGTACCTGTACTTAATCAATTTCAAGTCACTAAGTCACCTCACAAATTACCAAGCATCGCAAAATTCAAAATAAAAGTTCACATTTCAAGTACCTACGCTTCAACAAAATTCAAAATAAAAGTTCACCTTCAAGTAACTATACTTAATCACTTTCAAGTAACATATTCATTTATAGTATAAGTCAAACAATTGAACAAGTGTAATAAAGCAAATAAGTAGAGGCGTCGCATGTCCCTCTCACACCATATAATCATCACAAAATTCCTATGGCTTTCAAAGCCTTCTACAGCAAACAATTCCAAACTAAACTACATTTAAAGACTTCATTATAAGGAAATAGATAGAAATCAACTTACCTTTGTTTGACCTAAATTAAAGAGAAAGTGATAAGCGGTCACCAAAAAAATAGCAAAGTAATCGTTTTCCCGAATTCGGATTCAGTCAAACAGTAAAATTATTAGAAAGAATAATCTTTGACTTAAACAATTGCAACAATAATTTAGTAAAAGATATCACATTTATGACTTTCATTTCGACTAACAACAACAATAACATACCCAGTAGAATCACACTCAATTTTTAACCTCAAACAAGTAAAAAAGACACAAAAATAACAATTAAGAAGAAGGTAACTATCAAGTGATCACTTACTTTATCACTTAGATCCACCATCTTCGATCACAATGAGTAAACTTCACCAACAATTAAGCAAAACTCGTTTAACAAAATAGCTAAAATACACTTAATTTCCAACTCAATCAAGTAAAAAGACCACAAATAAGCTCAAATTGCACTTGATTTTTGAGCAAGCTTCACCAAAACTACTCAAAACCCACAAAAGGAAATAGCTACATGACCCAAAACAAGCTAAATCAAATAAAAAAGGCCCAAAAACAATAATTAACTCACACTCACATTTCTAAAACTTAAAATCACAACTAGGATTGTGTGTCATTTAGTAACTAGAAGGGAAGGGGGTAGTTAACTGAGAAGAAGAGAACAACGTACATGTGTGTGTGGAGTTGCCAGAGGCCAAGCTTCCCTCGCCGGAGAAGATGGAGTTGTTGTGTGCGTGTGTCGCGGTGTGTGTTTATGTGTATGTTGCAGTATATTTGTATGTGTGTTGCGATGTATTTGTGTGTGTGTTGTTGTGTTTGGGTGTGTTATTTTGATGGGTATAGGGTCGAGTCACGTTAAATATATTTAATTTTTTTTAATTTTCAATAAAACCAACCACATGTGGTCTGTTTTTAAAAATTAGCAGAAATACCGACCACATGTGGTCAATTTTCTGGAAATATATTTTAAAACCGACCACATGTGGATTAGTGACAAAATAAAATATGTGTTCGATTTAGTTTCTAAAAAGTTACTATCGAAAAACTATCAATGCGTATAAATTAAAATTAATTTTTAACAAATTAAAATTTTAATAAATTCTATAATATTTATAACAACATCCAAATAATTTAATATAATGCGTATATATATAAATCAGATAATTAGTTATTTTATCATCACATTAACACGAGTAGTATATTTTCTCATTCGTATAATAATATCAATAAATTTTGCAAATTAAGATAAGTTTTTGGTTAATTAGCTTTTAGATAAGATATTATATATATATATATATATATATATATATATGTTAATCAGATAAATTATCAATTACTTGTCTTACGTTATTAGAACTTCAACAATATACGCGTGTCTACATTGACACAAAATAGTATATCTATTTCCTCAATAGTATGCTATCAACGTATTATTCAAAATATTTTGATATATCGATTCCGTTATCTAGCTTTTGATTACTGCATACGTCACTACACAAGATATACGTGTATATAAATATATTCAACTGGCTATCAACTTTCAAATACGTACTATATATATCACATACACGATTTACTACTCCATAATAATATACAACGTACTTCACATTTACTCAGATGAATTATTAGTTAGTTTATCTTATGTCATTAATATACCTTCACTATATAATATGTATATACTATATATATACCTATACACACGCACACATATACACACTATCGACTATATCAAGTTCTAAATACGTACTATATACATCACATACGTACACGAGTATATTACCCCATAATATAATGCGACGTATTTCATATACATTCTTTGATGAGTTATCGATTAATTTGATTAACTTACATTAATATAACTTTTACGTACAATATATTATTACTTCTATCGTTTCAAATCAAGGTATTCAATATGTTTGGATAGATTCTGCTAGTTTTTGACTACATCATTCATCGATCGATTACTACATCATATATAAATATATATATATATATATATATATATCAACTCTTGAATATGTACTATATACATCACATACACGATTTTACTACCCCATAATAATATACAACGCATTTCACATATACTCAGATGAATTATTGGTTAGTTTATCTTATGTCATTATACCTTCACTACATAATATGTATATATACTATATATATACCTATACATACACACACATATACACACTGTCGACTACATCAAGTTCTAAATACGTACTATATACATCACATACGTACATACGTATATTACCCCGTAATATAATGCGACGTATTTTATATACACACTTTGATGAGTTATCGATTATTTTGATTAGCTTACATTAATATAACATCAACGTACAATATATTATTACTTCGATCATTTCAAATCAAGGGATTCATTATTTTTGGGTAGATTCTGCTAGTTTTTGACTACACCATTCATCATCGATCACTACATACTCTTGAATACGTACTATATACATCACATCCACAAGTATATTACTCATAATAGAACATATTCATTATATTCTGATGAATTATAGGTTATATATGTACGTTACATTATTATAACTGCAATAGTAACATAATATCATTACTTCAACTGTATGATATAGACATATTCATTATACAAAAATTATGTTTAACGTCATTTATCGTATATACAAAGGAAAATATTTATTTTATATATTGAAACATAAGTAAAAGATAAATATTATGTTTAACGTAATTTATTTATTTTATTTAAATTTAATTTTAAAATAAAACAAACCACAAGTGGTCACTTTTTAAAAATACTTTTTAATTATTTTTTTAAAATAAATTTTTTAATTTTTTTTCTTTTTTTAATTTAAAACCGACCATTTGTGGTCGATTTTATTTAAAAATATAATTAAAAAATATTTTTAAAAACCGACCACATGTGGTTAGTTTTATTTAAAAATATAATTAAAACTAATTTTAAAAACCGACCACATGTGGATGGGTTTTTAAAAATAGTTTTAAATTATATTTTTTAAATAAAACCGACCACAAGTGGTCGCTTTTTAATTTTTTTTTAAAAGAAATAATTATTAATATAAAAATTATTGAAATGATTATTTTGAAATTTTAAAATATAAAAGCAACTACATGTGGTCGCTTTTTAAAAAAAAAAATTTTTTTTTTTAAAATAAAAAACTGACCACATGTGATCGGTTTTTTCCGACCACAATCCGTGGTGGGTTTTTTTTTTTTTTTTGTAGTGAGAATTCAACTATTCTATGAGATACATATTATCACAAAGAGATACAATTATTAAAAACTAAGAGATACATACTAATACTATTAGAAAATTGAATGAGATAAATCACAAGAGTTGGTGTGGTGGTTCAACACCTCACCCCTTAAGCAAGATGTTGGGGGTTCGATCCCCACCTCTGGTGAATGAAAAAAAATTTGTGGCCAGTTCCCTACCGCTTAGTGCGCTGACCGTAGAAACGGAGGATTAGTCTCACGGCTGCCTACCGCTTAGTGCGCTGACCGTAGAAACGGAGGATTAGTCTCACGGCTGCCGGCTGTGGGGATACTTTGGGAAACAAAAAAAAAAAAAGAAAATTGAATGAGCTACATATTACCAGCAAAAGATACAAGATTTGTAAACAACAGATACATATACTACATTGTTCATTTACGTTGTTTAATAAGACTATTTTAGAGTTTCAACTCAAGATCCCATTATTCAATTACATAGTACAAATTACAAACTATTTTTGATATAAAAGTTGAGTTGTTTGGCGGGTCTATTTGTCAAGTGAAACATTCTTATGATATTATTTCATATAAAGTTAATGAACTATCATTTTAATGTAAAATGAGATATAAGGTATTTACTAATGTTTAAAGTGCTGGAATAACGATAGTCATATTTCAACGAGCATTATTCATCATAGTTCAAAAAAGTAACTAGAATTTTATGAATGTTTTGTCCAACAACGAAAAAAACTAGCGAATATTAGTAATATATATTATTTTGATGCAGATCGAAATCTCACTCCGGTTTTAAAAAAGAATTACAAATATGTCTGTTGTAATCTTCATAAACACATCGACCGCAAAAAATACTATTCGACGTAAAAGTTTCACTTGATTTCTTGTGCCTCTCTTTCTTAGACCTTCCGGGTTGTCTTTTGTATTTTGAAGGTAACACAACTTTGTTCTGAATTTTCTGTGACACAATTCAATTTTTCTCCGACATTGGAAACATCCACACTTCATATGTCTTCGCTAAAGTCTCCGAATGGTAATACTCAGAGCAAAATGACTTTATGTCAACTACATGCTTGCTTTTAAGAACTGCTATTGCGTGTTGAAATATTATCTCATCTAATTGAAATTTTCCACAGCTACATGTTCTTCTATCTAGAATACAATGTATTTTCTTCCTTCATCGTAAACAGAGTACACATAAGACAATGATGCCCTAACATATAAAAGAAACAAACATTTAATTCATTAAATTTTCTATGTATCTCTTACTAACACATTTATGTA
The DNA here is from genome assembly GCA_030864215.1 of Capsicum pubescens. NCBI lineage: Eukaryota > Viridiplantae > Streptophyta > Magnoliopsida > Solanales > Solanaceae > Capsicum > Capsicum pubescens. The sequence goes on along the minus strand of CM061543.1, from coordinate 279,641,478 downwards.
TATCTTATTATCACTTCTAAGTATCTCCTGTATAATATAAATTGGATGTATCTATACTAATTTAAAAATATAAATCTGATGCAAAAACATTCAGTAAATATAAACCTCTAATGCAGATGCATTATAATGGATTTAATAGTACTCTAGTAAAGCTTTACACCCATATTATTACGGATGAACAACGAAAATGAGTTTCTATCAATAATATGTCGGGCTTCAATTTTCTTCCTTGTTTCATGGATTTTAAGTTCTAAAGCAATGGCCTAAATCAACTTTTCATATGTTATATGCTCGCTGATTATAATGCGATCACTCTTATATCCTTCATAATTGACATCAATAACTTAAAAATTGAAATATCGTAACAAGATCGAGATAATCATTTGCAATTGTTAAACTAATTAAATCAGAAAACAACTGAGAATACAGTAGAAGTATGTTACTGAAACGTGTTTGCGTAGAAAGATTGTTTGAAATTCAAAAAAGAAAAACTGATTACGTATTAATAGGTATTATTTATTGTCAATTTAAGATTTAGAAGCGTCAATACTCCTAATTTAGGTAAATATCAGTTATTTTCCATTTTTAGCGCATAGTCCAGTTAAAATAAATGTATCAGCGATTATGTATCTTTTTATAAAATATGTATCGGGAAAACTCAAAAATTGAGATTTTCTATAGTTTTTTTTTTTAAAAGGATAACGAGTAATTAGGGTAGAACATCAAAAAATCTATGTAAATTTTACAAAACAAATCATCTACATCGTAATTATTTTCGTAGAAGCTAAATTTCAACCTGATATCTGAGATTCGTATCAATTTCCGCTTATTACTAACACTGCATTCATTTAAATGATTCCTTGTCGACTTTGCTTTGGTCAAAGTCTTTGTTGTTTGGCGGACATATTTTGTTAAGACGACAAGTCTTCATTGTTTGGTGGACATATTATTAAGAAGACAAAACTACGATTGTCAACGCCTTCAAATTTTTTGCCGACTCTTGCCTCGTTGTCATTCGCAATATCAAAGAAATTATAGTGAATATGATAATTGACTAATACTCCACTAGGCCACTAGAGAATTATTTAATCTCACAACGTAGCTAAGGTCATTTTCTTCTTAGGGTGTATTCGGTGCTAAAAGAAAAATAAATGAATTGTTAATTTATTTTAAAATTATTTATATAATCTAGATAAAAATTATGAAAGCTGAGGATTGGAGCTACAGCCTATAAGGATGTAGGTCGGAGGAAAAATGAGATATTTTGAATAGTGAGTAGGACATGAATGTCCTTCATTTAGCTTGTTTTCTCACTTTTAATAAGAAAATAATTTTTCTCATTTAATTAACTTATTTTTCAAAAAAAATTAACCAACAAAACATGAAAAAATTAAAAATATACAACCTTACAATACACTCTAAGACCTATATATGGAACCTTTTACTAGAAGTTCTTTTAGTTTACATAATATTTCAACACTATGCAGCTTAGGCAAGTCGCTCTGCTTTCTTGCGAACTCCCCTTTTTTATTTCTTTTGTGCTAATCTTGACATTAGCCACCTCCCAAATTATCCCCACTAACACCACTTCTCCTCCACCCACTACCACTCCTCCTCCTCCTCCTCCTCTTCCTCCGTCCACAAACACCACTTCTCCGCCAACCAATGCAACCGCGCCTACCAGGACAATCACAAAAGCTGCTACCATTACAAAACCAGGATGTCCAAAACAGTGTGGGAACCTTACAGTTCCATACCCTTTCGGGATTGGCTTAGGATCTGGTTGTGGCTTAAACCCGACTTTCGAAATCAACTGTGACAGTAACACAACAGGTACTCCGACACCCTTCATAGGGAACATTCAAATCTACGACATATCTGATGCCGAAATGCGCATATCAAATTTCATAAATACCAAGTGTTACTCACAAACAGGAGTTCTGATTCAAGATTATCCTGCTTGGATGGTTTTAGGATCAAGTCCTTACAGTTTTTCTTCCCTCAACAGGTACAAGGCCTACTGTCCTGAACAAGCTATCACATTCAACTCAACCCATTATTTTCTGCTCCAATCATATTATGTGCAAAATAATTTTTAAATACGCTCATGAAGCAAGTCGACAAGTTCAGTTAAACTTGAGCAATAAAATTGTTCAAAGTAATAAACATGTCATGCCTAATAAATCAATAGATCATAAGGGATGAATTAGGATGAGTCATAATTAAACCAGCCGAACATTTTTAGGGTGTCCACACACTACTTGAATAGTTGTTTTTCCCACCGGATTATGAAAAATTTGTGCTATGAAATATGATTTTTTCACGTACTTTTCACTGAACCAGCTCACCGGAAAAATGTTGGTGGGAAATAAATTCCGACTGAAACGTTGTGAAGCTTTCTAATTTTGACAGTACTACTTTTTCTTCTCCCACGTTTTCAATCAAAATAGTAAATTTTTAATAGTGAAGAGACCGGATGATCTCTAACCGGACTGGGACCTGACCAAGGCCGGCACTTTAGCCAACCGGTCCACAAATATTAAATTTGCTGACTCTAAATTGTAAATTCACCTCTGCAGATTCACTGTGGTTGGTTGTGATGATGGTGCTATAATGACAGGACGTAACTTTGCTAATGGTTGCCCCGCTCTGTGCAGCAGCACCAGTGATTTAACTAAAGGAAAATGTATGGGTTTTGGTTGCTGCCAATTAACAATACCTAAAGGCTTGAAGTATTTCAATACATCAATGTTAACTACAAGAAATCACAGCTTAGTTTGGTCGTTTAATCCATGTGGCTATTCGTTTCTTGGTGAGGCCAGTCGATTCGAGTTCGGGGGTCTAGAGGATCTCAGTGATGCTAATTTTGTAAAGAAGATTAGGGATAATGTCCCTATTGTGCTAGATTGGGCCATTGATAATATTACTTGTATCGAAGCACAAAAACGTAACGATTATGCTTGCCTCGATAATAGCCAGTGTGTTGATTCCGACACAGGCCTTGGTGGCTACCGTTGCAGCTGTAACTCGGGATATGAAGGCAATCCATACATAGGCTCTGGCTGCCAAGGTAATTTGGTCACTCTACGTCTTTACATATCTACACTTACTTTTCTTTATGAGATGGTTGTCTTATTTTTTTTTTTTCGTTTTGGAGTGTATGCTCTATGCATTAATAGTGTATAAATTAGTTATGCAATCAAGTAAATCTCTTGATACACGTTAATTGATAATGTGATGAAAGTGATCAGTAATATTTGATATAACAAATTAAATTCATTATAATGCAAAATAATTTTATCCTATCAATATATATAATTTGAAGTTATGTTTTCTTTTTACCACTAACCCTAGAAAATCAATAGTAGTTCTCTTTCGATTCAAACGTAGACCTGACATTGGCGGTGAAGTTGACTTATTACTAACCAATCCCTCTCATTAAAGTTTGACTCAAGCCATATTTTCTCTATGCTATGGTTTAACTGAATACATAGTTTAAGAAAGAAAGATGACTCGATACACTAAAGCTTCTGTTATGTGCGGGGTTCAAGGAAGTATCAGAACAAAAGATCTATTTTATGTCGTCTTACTATGCATTTTTACAAGATTTTAAGAAAGAAATAAAAATGTTTTAAAATTATTATATACCATCTTACCCTACATCTCTGCAAGAGTTTAAGAAAACAATAAAAATGTTTTTAAACTTTGGTTATAATTGTGTCATAATATTTGTGGGCTCATGATTCTTTTTTGAAACTTATTGTAGTTTTTGATTGGATAAGACACAAGTAAACAACCTCCCCTGCCCCCTCCAAAAAAAAAAAAACTCAAAATTTTAGTAACACACCTAAATTTTATGAGGGTCCTATTATCATTCTAAACTCATTTTGCTGTACTTTTATGCTCCTTTTATGCTGACACGACTGTTAAGTAGTAGACTACTTTGTGCTGACATGATTGCCAAGTATATAAAAAATGAATTTGGGAGGGTAATAGGACCGTGTAAAATTTAGGTGTGTAACTGAAATTTGGGGAATAGTTTGGTGCTTTATCTCTTTTTTGATTAAATAAGCTATTTTGAGTTGAATTAGTCGAGCAATGCGATGTTATTAACTTTTTTTTCTTTTTTGGAAAAGGAGATGTTATCAACTTATTTCTTAGAGTAATGCTTAAAGATACGAATAGCTAGTAACTTCAAAGTATTCAAGCTATATGATAAAGAATATGGTTTAACATCAACTTGACCCAATAAAAAAAGAATATGGTTTAACTACATCAACTTGTATTCGTTATCATGGAAAAGGTAAAGATACATTCAAAAGGAGCATGGTCAAGCAATAGACATTTAGCATGATCCGAGAGTTGTTTAAATATTCCTAGTTCCAAGCTTAATCAAATAGTCCTAGCTAGTTGCCATAAGTGCACAAAATCACAACTTTTGCTAGTAATTATCATAAAAACTGATAAAAAAGGCAAAGCGTCAGCGATTAATTTTCTCTGTTTTGCATGCCAGATATTGATGAATGTGCAGATCCAAACGCCAATTCATGTGAAAAGATTTGCATAAACATGCCAGGGAGTTACAATTGTTCTTGTCCTGAAGGACACACCGGTGATGGCAGAAAGAATGGTCGTGGCTGTATTGAACCAAGCTCGAACTCAGAGTTCCCATGGATCAAGTTTTCTGTTGGTAAGTTGAAAAAGTCATGGCCTTTACACAGAAGTGATAAATGATACATGTTTTTCTGAAGTGATAAAATAAAAAAGGAATGCATGTCCAGCTTCTCTTAGATTTCTAATTCCTATAAATTTGGTGGATAAACACAGGTATGGGAGTTGGTTTTGTGTCCCTAGTAGTTGGGACAACTTGGCTCTATTTCAGCATCAAGAAAAGAAAACTTATTAAACTTCGGGAGAAATTCTTCCAACAAAATGGTGGTCTGCTCTTGAAACAACGAATATCTTCTAACGAGAGTGGTGTGGAAGCAACCAAAATTTTTACAGCCGCGGAGCTGAAGAAGGCTACGAACAACTATGCCAGTGATAGAATTCTTGGTCGTGGTGGAAATGGAATTGTCTACAAAGGTATACTACCTGATAATAGTGTAGTTGCCATTAAGAAATCTAAGTTTGTGGACGAGGATCAGATTGAACAGTTCATCAATGAGGTACTTATTCTTACTCAAGTCAACCATAGAAATGTGGTGAGACTCTTTGGTTGTTGTTTAGAAGCTGAAGTTCCTTTATTGGTGTATGAATACATTTCTCATGGAACTCTTTACGAGCATATCCACAGTCGAAATGGGGCTCCTTGGTTATCTTGGCAAAATCGGCTAAGAGTTGCTAGTGAGACGGCAAGCGCACTTGCTTACCTTCATTCATCTGCACAAATGCCTATAATTCACAGAGATGTCAAGTCGGCCAATTTATTATTGGATGATGTTTACACTGCGAAAGTGGCAGATTTTGGAGCTTCAAGGTTAATCCCTATCGATCAAACACATCTTGCTACAATGGTTCAAGGGACATTAGGATACCTAGATCCTGAATATTTTCGTACAAGTCAATTGACCGACAAAAGTGATGTTTATAGTTTTGGAGTAGTTATTGCAGAACTTTTAACAGGGTTGAAGCCTATTTCGAGGGACAAAAATGACGAGGACAAGAATTTGGCAGAATATTTTGTTTTATCCATGAAAAAGAATCAATTATTTCAAATTCTTGATCGCAGAGTAGTAAGAGAAGGAAGCCTTGCACAACTCCAAAAGGTGGCTGAGCTAGTGAAAAGTTGTCTTAGCTTGCACGGAGAAGATAGACCCACAATGAAAGACGTAGCAATGGAACTAGAAAATTTAAGAAAGTTCACAAAAAATAATCCTTGGGCTAATGAACATGGACATGAAGATAATGAAGATAATGAAGATGAATTATCAGATCTTTATACAATTCCAATTGACTCTAATACAGCTTTCAACAATTGCTCTGGACAAAATAGTTCTGGCTCCAACACAAATAGCAGCAACTTTTCAGGACAATATAGTTCGGGCAGTACTTCTCATACTAATAGCCCATTGATCCAAAACAGAAGGGAATTATGATTATTGATGAAGATTATGAGTTTTTAATTCCCGAGGTCCTTGCTCTTATTAAATTTTTGAATTTTCTGATGTAATATCTTCCTTGTGATTTGTAGTTTCCTCTTGAGTTGCTGTTTATACACGAACTATTCCTTGAAGGTTAGCTTTTAAATGTATTGTTTCTCGTTTTATGTGAGAAAATTTGTTGTTCAATACTATTGTTGTACAGTTTGTATTTACATAGATATAAGACATGATTATTCCCGAAGTATAGCCAAAATTCAACGTGACAACAACCTTAATTACAAGTTTTTTTATGTCACTTAAGCACATCCGGTGAACAATAATACAATAAAATTGAGTTTAAGGTAATAGAATTTCCGTGAAGTTAAGGTGTGTCGTTACAACTTTAACTATAATTAAGGGGTAATACTACTTTATCTCATATATATAATTTCAAAATAAATTGATTTCTACTCAATTTAGTTCAGAAAGTTAAACTTCTCTTTTTTTTTCTTTTTTTTTTAACAAATGTGAATTTTATTACCAGTAGAGTTCCGTAATTATTCATTCTTTAAAAAACAACATAAACAATTAAACATACACCTTAACTTATCATATTTACAAAAAAAAAACTCTCTAACCTAAAAACCCTACAGCCGTAAAAACCCTATACCACACATCTTTTCCAGCAGACATGGCCGCTCCAGCCATTGATCAACGTCCTTTTAGGGGTTGGTCAATCAAACGTAGACCCCCCTAACATTACATATGCTACTTTTCTCAAACCTTCACCTATAGCCAAAAAACCTTTACCTCATAAACCTATTTCCTATTTGCATGGAGAACCTAGAATTTTGTGGGAACAGGAGAAGGTGGGTCAGATGATAGTGAATGAAAATCTACAATATGCCGTTATTGGAAATTCTCCTATGGTTGGTCGGGCATTCAAGATCTAAGGAGATTAATCCCTAAATAATGTGAACTAAAAGGAGAATGCAATATTGGACTATTAAGTAATAGACACGTACTCATCAGGGCTACTCAATTGGAGGATTATGTACACTTATTATCGAAGCCTGCTTTCCACATAAATCATCGCAATTGGTCATACCCCATGCGTACACTAAAATGGGATCCAACGTTTAACCCGGAGGAGGAAACCACCATTGTGATTGTATGGATTTAGTTCCCTTCACTTCCACCAAATCTTTTTTGGTAAGGAAACAGTATTCTCATTGGCAACGGCAGTGGGTAGACCACTGCAGGTGGATTTCACTACAAAGAATCAAATTAGACCTAGTTGTGCTAGGGTTAAAGTTGAGATTGATTTATTGAAAAAAATTTCCAAACACATTAATATTGGAGTAAAAAAAATGAATGGAGAAGTTTCTGAAAAATGGATTCAGATTAAATATAATTATGTCTCCAAGTATTACAGAACATACATGATTCAAGGTCACGATGAAAATCAATGTTATGTGGAACATCCAGAATAATATCCTAAGAAGGAGGAAGAGCAACAAGGTGAGAAGGTAGATGAGAACAATGCAAAAGAAGTAGACAACAAACAGGAGGAGACACATGAAAAGAATAAAAAAGTTGAGGAGATGAATGCAAAAGGAAAAAAGAAAGAGGAATTCAAATTGCAAAGGCATATAAAGTGGGGAAATAGAAGAAACAATTATCATGAGAGGAAGCAGGAAACAAGATGGAATAGAGTAGGGCTGATCATAGGAAATCAATTTGAAGCTCTACAACATTCAAAGCAAAACAAAGTAACTGATCCTAATGCTCAAACTGAAATCCAAAAGGACGATGCAAAACAAAATAAAAGTGAGAGTATAGTAAAGAAAAATATTCAGAAGGAAATTAATGAGGCAACAACTAGTAATAGAAGAGGAAAAGAAAAGGAAGATAAAGGGCTATCATAGGAAGAAGACAACAATCAAGGAAAATGGAGTAAGGAAGTAGCAAATCAATCAATAGTAAAACATGAATGTCAACTGGTGGGGATAAGATCGATGTGACATCAAATGGAGAAAAAACACCTCATTGTATCATAGAGCAGAAGGAATATGTGCAAACATCCTCACAAACTAAAGTCAGTACAATGGATCATAAAATAAATGAGAAACCACCTAAATGAGCTACAAAAGTATGGTAAAGGGTGTGAGGATGAAGCAAATCATAAAAGGGGGGTAGAGAAAGATGAAGATCTTGAACCCAACATTCAACAAATCAGTAAAGCATGGGAACTTTCCCTAAGGCACGTCAGTTATTTGAAGAAAGATACAAAGAAAGGTAGATCAACATTGCCTCTCCAATGTAGAACAAGGAGTAGGGATAAAGCATCCAAATCTGATCAATGATTGATAAGGCTTTATTTTGAAATATTAGATTCATTAATTCTCAAAATTCCTTTGATAGAGTAATGGAACTAAACAAGAGGAATCACTATTCATTCATAGCTTTAATGGAACCTTTTCAAGATCCACAAGATCTAGATCAATACAAAAGAAAACTTGGTTTTGCAAATGCAATGACAAATTACTTAGCTAAAATCTGGATTTTCTGGGAAGAGGAGTGGTAAGGATTTTTTTATGTTGGATACAATTCAACAAATCACTTTGAATTTCATCAGGAACAGTAAGGAATTTCTTATTACTACTGTTTATGCTAGATGTAATGCTTTGAAAAGGTTAGAATTGTGGAAAGAGCTTAAATATATAGAGGAAAACAATCATCAGCCTTGGATGACAAGGGAAGATTTCAACATCATTTTTAATGAAGAAAAAAAGCTAGGGGGTTTACCTTTTACTCAATCTGAGGTAACTGATTTTAATCTTTGCATTAAAAATTATGCTCTCACAGAAGTGAAATACACTGGAAGCATGTACACGTGGTGGAATAGGAGAATTAAAGGGGAATGCATTTTTAAGAGATTGGATAGGATTTTGATGAATCAGGCTTTAATGGATATTTTCCCCTCAACTGAAGTACACCATCTGATAAGGCAAGGATCAAATCATGATCCATTACACATAATATGCATCACATTAGAGGATACGATTGTTAGGCCATTCAGATTTTTGATTTTTTGGGTGAAACATGATCATTTTAAAGAACTAGTAAAGCAAAATTGGAATGTTGATTTTGTAAGGAATCCTTTCATTGAATTCCAAGCAAAGTTAAAAAAGGTTAAGAAGTCATTGCCAATTTGGATCAAAAGCTAGTTATGGAAACATATTTTGAAATATTGATACCTTGGAAGATGTCATTAAGGTCAAAGAGTCACAATTTGAGATCATGCCCACAATAGATAATAGAGCAGAACTCCATAAAGAAGAAGATGAACTACGAAGATGGATGAAGATTGAGGAGAAATTTTAGAAATAAAAGGCAGGTATGAAATAGTTTGTAGAGGGGGATAAAAACTCTAGTTTTTTTCATGCTTATGTTTAAGATAGAAGGAAGAAGTTGCACCTCTCAGAAATAAAAAATATATAAGGTATACTTCTTCAATCAAGCCAACAAATAGGGGAAGAAGCTGTGGATTTCTTTACTGAGCAGTTTACTGAAGAAGGAGTGAGTCAAGAATGGGAAGGACTACAATGTATTCCTAAGTTGATAAATGAATGAGGATTAGAATGAGATGAGGATTAGGTTACCAGATTGTGATGAAGTAAAGAATGTAGTCTTTGACCTAAATGGACATAGTGCAGCAGGCCAGATGGATTTTTAGGGACATTTTTTCAAAGTTGCTAGGACATCATTGGTAGTGATATCACCAAATTAGTAAGAACTTTTTTCTATTGACAAGAGTTGCATTCATTACTCATACTAACTTGGTGCTTTTGCTGAAGAAAGAATCAGTGAAGGATTTCTTAGATCTTAGACCTATAAGTCTAAGCACTTTCACTAATAAAATCATATCTAGAGTTTTGCATGAAAGAATGGTTGCGGTACTTCCTAATATAATTTCTCAGAATCAAGCTGGATTTATGAAGCATAAGAGAATTAATGATAATGATCTATTAGATCAGGATATTATCAGGGACATAAATATGAGAAATAGGAATACCAATGTAGTGGTCAAACTGGATATGACCAAAGCATATACAGGGTATGTTGGATTTTTCTCACCAAGGTTCTTAGGAGATTTAGTTTCTCAGAAGTTATCATAGATATGGTTTAGAGATTGATTTCAAATAACCGGTATTCAATGCTAATAAATGGGCACTCATATGGTTTATTCAAGTCATCAAGAGGGGTTAAGCAAGGAGATCCCCTTTCTCCCACCTTGTTTATAATTGCAGAAGGAGTACTATTGAGGTGTCGTAACTTGTTACTTTGTGAAAATTAATTTAAAGGATATGGACTTCCAAAATGGAGCCTAACAATTAATCATTTGTCATACTCAGATGACACCATATTATTTTGCTCTGGTGACAAGACTTCGATCTATAAAATAATGGAGGTTTTAAGAATTTATGAGAATTTGTTGGGTCAATTAATCTACAAGAAGAAGAGTTTTTTCTATCTGCATGAAAAACCCCTTTGATTGTTGCAATAAAGTTGAGAATAATAACGGGTATACAGCAAGACATTTTTCCTTTCACTTAGCTGGGTTGTCCTGTCTTTTATGGAAGGAAAAATAGTGCTCATTATGAAGATTTATTAAGGAAGATAACTAGAAGAATTATGATATGTCAGAACAAGTTATTAACTTTTGGAGGTAGGTATATCTATATTAATCATGTGCTACAGTCAATACTAGTTTATACTCTTTCAACACTGAATCCTCCCAAAAAAGGTGATCAAGAAGAAGCATCAAATTTTTGATAAATTCTTTTGGGGAAGTTCAGAAAATATATATAAAAAAGGCACTGGGTTGCTTGGGAGGATCTTTGTTTTCCTAGAGAAGAGGAGGAACTTGGTTTTAGATCATTGTATGATGTTTCCAATGCTCTTTTTGCAAAGTTGTGGTGAAACTTTAGTAAAACTACCAATTTTTTATGGGGATCTTATATGGGGAACAAGTTCTGTAAAAAGTTCCATCCAGTCATCACAAGAAATACATGTGCTTCACATATTTGGAGAAAAATAATGGAAATGAGAGAGGAAGTAGAGCATGAAATCTGGTGGCAACTCAAAGATGGAAATTCTAGCTTTTGATTTGATAATTGGACAAAGCTAGGGGCATTATATTATGTGGAGTAGATAGGGGCATTATATTATGTGGAGTAGCAGGAGGTAGGGGAGGAAGAAATAGAGGTTCAAGAGTTCATTATTAATGGAGCTTGGGATGTAGAGAAACTCAGAGTTTTCTTGTCAGAAGACCTGGTTTCTCATATTGTAGATAATATCAAGCCTCATATTGGTAGAGCCAAAAATGACAAAGCCTGGTGGATGGGGAGTATCGGGGGTGAATTTACAGTAAGCTCAGCTTATCTTATTATAAGGCACAGAAGAGAAAAAATTAATTTGATGTAAAATATTTGGATAAAAGAAATTCTTTTTGAGGTTGTTTTTTTCTATGAAAAGTATGGAAGAAAAGGATTCCTACAGATGATAATTTGAAGAAAATACAGATCAAAATTGGATCAAAGTGCCACTGCTGTGAGGCAGGACATTAGGAATCCATGACACATTTATTACCAACAGCTAACATAGCCCAAAAACTATGGAAGCATTTTTTTATAGGTGCTGGTTTAAACATAGAGGGTCTTACTTTACACCAGGAAATTTGTAATACCCCATATTTTTCTAGCTTAAATTCGTTCCTAGAATGTTAAGGGATAAATTTTAAAATGAATAATATTTATTCCATGTGGAATTCTTTAGATTTAGACTTTTCATTATGTGGAAAATTGAATAAGCTTTCCATCGATACCAAATTCGTCCAATCCCGACACTCGGTGAAGGAGTTATGACGTTTTTAAGTTGACAGTGTGCCACCTGAGCAGTCACCGCATCGCGGAGGTGGCTAAATTCATAGTTGTCATTTTACAGTGGACCTCCATGATATTAGCACATCACGGAGAGGTCCATTTTACCATTTGTCAATATTCAGTAGTCCAGCGCTATGGTGGCGCGGTGCGTCGAAAGCCAAAATGGCGTTTCTATAGGGCACCACGATGGTGGTGCATCGCGTTGAAGTTTCAGGTCCCAATTGTCAAAATTCAGTGGGACAACGCGATAACTCCGCATAGCGGAGGCCTATAAATTTCTCAATCGTCAAATTCCAGTGAGCCACCGCGATAGTGGAACGTCACAGTGGCCCATTAAATTGGGACCCTCGTTCATTTTTCCAGTTTCATCTAGAAGTTTAAAGAGGGTATTTTGGACTTCTCCCAAGCCCCCAATTCCGTCAAAACACAATATTTAAGCCTATTACAAACATTTTATGCTTATATTCATCAAAGTTTCTCTCAAGCAAAACCCTACTCTTCAACATTCAACTTCAAAAATTTCCAAGATTTCACCATTCTTTTCCCAAATCAATTCAAGATTCAAAGTTTCCAATTCAAGAATTTCAAGAATCATCATTCAAGAGAACAAATAGAATTTCAAAAGCAAACTTGTTCATCTAGTTCATCATCCAAGGTATGTGGGGTTTATGAATAAGGATACACCTTTCATCCTTGTGCCCAAAACTTATTTAAAATTCAAAGTTATATGATTTTATATGATTTCTCATGAATTTAAAATCAGGGTTCATACCCAATGTTGCCATTTACAAGATTATGAGATTTCAAGTGAATTTTAAGTTGAACTGCATGTTTATTTTCACATTTTCATGCTTATTGCAGTAATTTCTAGATTTTGAGATGAATTATCATTGTTTTCATTATCAAACATGATTATTATGATATTTTGACATGAGTTTGATACATGGGTTTTAAGCCCTAAGTTTATATGTTGAGATTTTGAAAAAAATAATGCTTTAAGCATCTTATGAGCTGATTATATCAGATTTACAATAAAGTTTTGATCTTTTGATCCTCAGATTAGTTTTGAAATCCACTTTACAGATTTATTATAGATTTTAGAAAGTAAAATAGCTTCATCTACAGATTTATTCAAATAAATGCATAACTGGTTTCATAATAAACCCTTATGCAAGTTTTAAAGTGGATTTCCAACAAGATGAGCGTAGAAAATTAAAGGGAGTAGTATTTAGCACCGCGATGGGTATGATTCCAAAATCTCATGCCCCAAAACTACGTGCCACTGTAGTATTTAGATTAAGTGCCCATAGTGGGCAGAGTTGTGATCACTTAAGCTGAGATTATACTTCCTGGCAAGAGTATGGCACCTCTCCCCAACGTGAGGTTCTTTCCTTAGGAGGGCAAGACTTTAGACTCCATGTAGCTCTCATGGTTTATGTCGGTTAAGAGAACCTCCCTTGCTGAAAAGTGTTTCCCTAAAAGTTTAAAAGCCTAACAACAATGATGTTAAGATAAAGTATTTCCTTAATAGTAAAAGAAGAACAGAAAAGATTTTAGAAAACTAAGTGTAAAGGCTCACAAATTTTACTCAGATTATACCTTACAGAAAAGATAATAGCTACAAATTTCAGATTTTAGATTTCACATTCAGTAGTGAGTCCTTCTATACTTAGATAGAATGATTTAAAGGAAGAATACAAGTATAATATTTAGACCTAAATGTTATGGCTCATAAGATTTATAAAGTATTTTTTGCTTTTTATTGCTACATATTTCAGTATTTTAGATATTCCAGCTTATGTGAGTCATTTACATTTAGCATGCGTTATTTTATAAATGATGATTATGAGATGACATTTTACTTATGCATTTCACCCTCATATACTCAATACATCCTCAAAGTACTGATCCACATATACGTTAATGTGCTACATTGTCTCATAATGTAGGTACAAGTTGTAGTATGTGTAGACATAATCAAACTGTTGCAGATTTCATCCAGAAGATGATGAGTCGTCCTACTTTGGGGACTTTAGTTAGATGTCATTTATGTACTTTACTTTCGTACTCATATGTATTGATTAGTGGTAGTTGGAGTCGCGCCCCAGCTACCTATAGTCAGTATAGTAGAGGCTTCACAGATGTCAGTTAGAGTCAATTATGTAAAATTTTAGTCCTTCTTTTTAGATTGTATCGAAATGTAAAATGGTATCAGTATTGTATTTTCACAGTTTCCATCATTTTTATGTTTCCACACAGTAAATTCAACACTTTATACATATTATTCAGTTTCTTATGAGTTATGCCAGTACAAGGGTTAGCTTGGGATCACTTGTGGTCCTATGTACCGTGTGACGTCCCGTGATAGATTTTTGGGGCGTTACAAACTTGGTATAAGAGCACAAGGTTCAAGTGTCCTAGGATGTCTGTGAAGCCGTGTCTATAGAGTCATGCAGAACAGTACAGATATGTGTGTACTTTTCTTTGAGAGCCTACAAGGCATTTAAGAAAAACTTCCTTTCTTTCCTACTCTAGATCGTGCAGTAAAGTTGTTCTCTTAGAATCTTCTATCTATTTTTATTTTACCCCAAAATTCATCATCTATGTATTATTCTTGAGGTAATATAATTAGCAAGTTCCATTCCTCCCCAGGTAATGCTCTCAGATTTGCTAGCAAAAGTTTCAGAAGTCACACAAGGGGCTTGAGAGGAGCTCCCTAGTGTGTTAGGTTCCTTGAGTTGAAAGTTTATGTTATCATACTTATGAGTTGATCATTTGAGACAGAATTAGATATACATTCAGATTCTTTATTATTCCTTCAGTACAGATAGAGCTCATGAGAGGAGTAGTATGAACCTAGATTGTTGAATAGAGTTTGCATTCGAGGGATATTATGAGCTTCAATGTTATCATTTATAAATAGTAGAACCTTATTATAGTTGGAAATATGGATATAGAAGAGTAGTGATGAGAAAAGTAAGAGTGTCGATTGATAAAAAGTATAGAGATAAACTTATGTATGTTAACGAGTTGTGTGAAGGTGATATGTTCTTGTGTGTTAGTTTAGTGGATGGAAAAGAAGGAGTTATTAGTTAAGGTGAATTGTTGTTTGCTTGAAGCACGAAAGGGGTTATTGATGGTAATTATTGTGTTTGAAAGGTATAGGATATTAATGAAGTGTTTGGTGGTTTAGTATCCTTAATTAGGCTTCCCTTGAGATTACAAAAAGAAGTTTAGTTGAAACTCATAGAGATATGATAGTAATTTTAGGTGTATAGAAGGGTAAATAGTGATGATAGGTAGAAGAAGGATGTATTAATGAATTGTAAATAAGATAGGCCATATGGTTATGATCGATTATTATTGTTATGAGATTCTAGTAGAGTACTGTTTCTCGATATTTTATCTCATAGCTTCCAAGTGAGAATTGTATGTGAGGTTGGGTTGTTGAAGTATGTTTAGCACTAGATATTAAGTTTGAACAGTTGTTGGTCGTCAAAGTGGATGTGATGATTTCTTGGTTAGTGATGCTAGTTATATGGAAGTGATCTAGTATGCTTGAACAATGTATGCAAGAGTTTGAGTTCAGTTATTTGTAATTAAGTATAATGTAGTATGTATGATGAAGAAGTATGCCCAAGGTGATATGGGGTTGTAGTATTTTCTAAGGTTATTACGTGTTGTGAGTGGTTAGTAATACCGTTGAGTTGCTAAGTGGAAGAAGACTAGTTAGATGGTATATGGTGCTCTAAATAGCTAAGTTAAGGAGTTTTGATTTATAGTTTTGAGCCTTTTGATATGATCTTGATTCTCATGGTTTAGAGAAAAATATAAGTTTAGAGATGTATTAGTAAGCTATGACAAGAGTAGTTTAGTTTATTAAAGGTTGATTATATCTATGTTAAGTGTTAGGATCTAAGCTTGAATCCTTGAAGATTGAGCAAACAGAAATAAGAGTTGAAAACTCTAGATGGTGTGAACTTAGGATATGGTTACACTTATGAAGATTCTAAGTTAGTAAGTGTTTAAGATATTATGCTATGACTAGTGTGGCTATAGAAAGTATGGAGTTGTACCTCGAAAGGAAGTATTAGAAGCGGGTTTTACACTTTCAGGTGTAGTCTTTTAGAGTAGGTTTATTATTTGCGTGTATTGTTATATTCCAGACTCCAGAGTGCAGCAAGTTTAGCTCAATTTAGAGTATAGAAAAGGGTTCCACAGGCTTAGATTGATGGCTTAAATCCAAAAGGGGAGATGATAGAATGAGTAACCAAGTCAGACTTCCAGATTCTAGTAAGTGAAGCCAGTGTAGTATAGAAAGTCAGTAAGAGAGGATGATGCTTGACCCATTCTCATCTCGGTATAAAGTTTTGTACTTCATCTATCCCAATATTTACTCATGCCTAATATGTCAGTTCCCTGACCATAGCTCATGCTCATACGTATAATAGAGAGTCATGTACTCTCCCAGTTCTTAGTAAGAGGAGTTCCAGTTCATTCAGCAGTTGGAATCACATTTCATAAGTTATGAACTCCAAAATTTAGGTCTTGCAAATCATGACTTATGTACTCATGCTTTACAGTATGTTCAGTTCCAGTACTCATGCAACACTCTTAACGATTAGCAAAATTCAGATTTATATCATGTATGTCCTCAGATTTGATCTCCTTAATATATCCGTGTCATGAATACTCTATTCCTCAGGCCTCAGTAAGGTTTCAAGTTATGCTTAGTATCCCTTCATGTTTCGGGCCCTGGTATTCCAACCTTTCAATGACCTTCCCTAGGTCAAGGTAGTGATGATGAATAATTATGTAAATGGGAGAGAGTAAATATTTTATGTTTAGGAAGATTATCTTATGCTTATTTCAGGTAGGTATATAAATAAAGGAATATGGAGGTGAAACTTTTTGGTGTATGACCTGGTTAGTTGAGAATATTTTATGCATGCCTTATTAAGATTTGTATATGAAAGTTGTTATTGATAGAGGTATTAGAGAATATGATAAAGATGCTCTTATGGGTATTTATTTGGAAGTGCATATATAAATATGAAGATAGGCTTGAACGCCATGTTAGTGTATAAGAGGATAAGTGTGTGGTGCATTAATGGATTTTTAGTAAGAGGTTGAATTTAGCTGTTAAAGTGATAAAAAGAGTTATCCTAGAGAGGGTAGTTGTGTGACAATGCTTGGGGTATTGAATTCATGGTTCAAGCTATTATTATGAGGTTATGTGCAGTACCTTGTGATTCCGAATTAGGCCTAACCGTGATGAGAGGATTTAGTTCAGTTTAGACTTTAGTAGATGGATTTGTCGATGCCTCATGATAATTATAAGTTGAATCAAGTGAATATGGTATTTAAAGGGGAATAGTATAGTTGAGGGAGTATTGGCGAGGTCTTGCTAAGCTTGAAAGTAAGAAGTTGCATAGCTCAAGTCCTAGTAATTCCATCCTAGCTTATGATTTATGTGTCTATGTTCCATGCTACAAAGTGGTTGTAATATTGTGACTTCATATTCAGATGTTTTGTTCAGATCATGCCTAAAGTTCTTTACTCCCTAATAGCATGAGAAACTTCTTAGAAAAGTGTTGAAGAAATACCCTATTTGGGTGTGAGCATTCAGTATGATCTATTTCATATAGCCTGCAATCCATTTTAACAATCAAACAGATCAATTCCTATAGATTTCCAATGTCCCATCTAGTCGTACTACCCAAAATTTCATAAGTAAGGCTATTCCATGAGGTAAAATGTTCACCTTCATGCAAATTGTAAATTCAGCTCAGTATATGCATCAAGCATCAGTTTTAGATTCAGATATTAAGACATGATTCAGTTCGTAAGAATCGTGTGTATCGTCTCAATGTTTTCCTAGTATTCAAACCAAATCAGTACCATTCGTGGACCAACGATCCGAAGGGGGTGATATTGTAATACCCTGAGTTTTCATATTATAAACCTCTCATCTTTTTCTCACGAAATTAGATCTAGCCTACAGAAATTGTTACCACTGAGTTGACTCTCTCGTTTCGATCTCAGCCATATAACTATTTTCATGAAAGTTCATGCACTCATAGATATGTTCAGTAGCCCACTACGTTAGGATTCAGTCATACAGTTTATTTCAGTTGTGCATGATAGCTTATATCCTCAGATTCCTCAGTGATTTCAGCATAGTTAGCAACATTCGAGGACAAATCTTCCCAAGGTAGAGATATTGTAATACCCCATATTTTTCTAGCTTAAATTCGTTCCTAGAATGTTAAGGGATAGCTTTCAAAATGATTAATATTTATTCCATATGGAATTCTTTAGATTTAGAGTTTTCATTGTGTGGAAAATTGAATAAACTTTCCATCGATACCAAATTCGCCCAATTTCGACACTCGGTAAAAAAGTTATGACGTTTTTAAGTTGATAGTATGCCACCTGGGCAGTCACTGCATCGCGGAGGTGGCTAAATTCATAGTTGTCATTTTACAGTGGACCTCTGCGATATTAGTGCATCACGGAGAGTTCCATTTTCCCATTAATCAGTTTCCAGTAGTCCAACACTATAGTGGCGCGTCGCGTCGAAAACCAAAATGGAGTTTCTATAGGGCACCGCGATGGTGGCGCATCGCGTTGAAGTTCCAAGTCCCAATTGTCAAAATCCAGTGGGACAACGTGATAGCTCTGCATCATGGAGGCCCCAAATTTACCAATCGTCAAATTCCAGTGAGCCATTGCGATAGGGGCGCATCGTGGTGGCCCATTAAATTGGACCCCAGTTCATTTTTCCAGTTTCGTATAGAAGTTTAAAGAGGGTATTTTGGACTTTTCCAAGCCCGCAATTCCGTCCAAACACAAGATTAAGCCTATTACAAGCATTTTATGCTTATATTCATCAAAGTTTCTCTCAAGCAAAACCCTAAGCTTCAACATTCAACTTCAAAAATCCCCAAGATTTCACCATTCTTTTCCCAATTCAATTCAAGATTCAAATTTTCCAATTTAAGAATTCCAAGAATCATCATTCAAGAGCACAAATAGAATCTCAAAAGCAAACTTGTTCATCTAGTTCATCATCCAAGATATGTGGGGTTTATGAACAAGGATACTCCTTTCATCCTTGTGCCCCAAACATGTTTAAATTTCAAAGTTATATGATTTTATATGATTTCCCATGAATTTGAAATTAGGGTTCAAACCCAATGTTGCCATTTACAAGATTATGAGATTTCAAGTGAATTATAAGTTGAATTGCATGTTTATTTTCACATTTTCATGCTTATTGCAGTAATTTCCAAATTTTGAGATAAATTATCATTGTTTTCATTATCAAGCATGATTATTATGATATTTTGACATGAGTTTGATACATGGGTTTTAAGCCCTAAGTTTATATGTTGTGATTTTGAAAAAAATAATGCTTTAAGCATCTTATGAGCTGATTATATCAGATTTACAATAAAGTTTTGATCTTTTGATCCTCAGATTAGTTTTGAAATCCACTTTACAGATTTATTATAGATTTTAGAAAGTAAAATAGCTTCATCTACAGATTGATTCAAATAAATGCATAACTGGTTTCATAATAAACCCTTATGCAAGTTTTAAAGTGGATTTCCAACAAGATGAACGTAGAAAATTAAAGGGAGTAGTATTTAGCACCGAGATGGGTATGATTCCAAAATCTCATGCCCCAGAACTATGTGCCACCATAGTATTGAGATTAAGTGCTCATAGTGAGCAGAGTTGTGATCACTTAAGCTGAGGTTATACTCCCTACCAAGAGTATGGCACCTCTCCCCAACATGAGGTTCCTTCCTTATGAGGGAAAGACTTTAGACTCCATGTAGCTCGCTTACTTTATGTCGGTTAAGAGAATCTCCCTTTCAGAACAGTGTTTCCCTAAAAGTTTAAAAGCCTATCAGCAATGATTTTAAGATAAAGTATTCTCCTTAATAGTAAAAGAAGAAAAGAAAAGATTTTAGAAAACTAAGTGTAAAGGCTCACAAGTTTTACTCAGATTATACCTTACAGAAAAGATAATAGCTACAAATTTCAGCTTTCAGATTTCAGATTCAGTATTGAATACAAGTATAATATTTAGACCTAAATATTATGGCTCACAAGATTTATAAAGTATGTTTTGCTTTTTATTGCTACATATTTCAGTATTTCAGATATTCCAGCTTATGTGAGTCATTTACATTTAACATGCATTGTTTTATAAATAATGATTATGAGATGACATTTTACTTATGCATTTCACCGCCATATACTCAGTACATCCTCAAAGTACTGATCCATGTATACGTCTATGTGCTACATTGTCTCATAATGTAGGTACAAGTTGTAGTATATGCATACAGAATAAGACAGTTGCAGATTCCATCCAGAAGATGATGAGTCCTCCTACTTCGGGGACTTTAGTTAGATGTCATTTATGGACTTTACTTTTGTATTCATATGTATTGATTAGTGGTAGTTGGAGTCGCGCCATAGCTACCTATAGTCAGTATAGTAGAGGCTTTACAGATGTCAGTTAGAGTCAGTTATTTAAAATTTCAGTCCTTCTTTTCAGATTGTATCAGAATGTAATATGGTATCAGTATTGTTATTTCACAGTTTCCATCATTTTTATGTTTCCTCACAGTAAATTCAACACTTTATACATATTATTCAATTGCTTATGAGTTTTGCCAGTAGAAGGGTTAGCTTGGGATCACTTGTGGTCCTAAGCACCGTGTGACATCTCGGGATAGATTTTTGAGGTGTTACATAATTGATATGTGGTGGAGTTATGGAGGAAATCCTAAGATTAGGAGACTCTTCAAAGCAGTGTCAGCTATGCTAATGTAGGAGTTATGGAAGAGGAGGAATGCTAGAAGACATGGAAAAAACATTACTTTAGTGATGATGAAACATCAATTTCAAAAGAATGTTTTCTATTTCATTAAAGTATGTTTTCCACGAATTAAACAAGTACCTTTTCATTGGGATGGAATGTTTATACCTTGCAGGTGTACAAACCAAGGATTCATTATTTAATGGTTCAATGGGATAATCCAGATGAGGGATGGGTTAGATGCAACATGGATGGTGCCAGTAAAGAGAACCCAGGTATGAGCTCTTATGAATTTTGCATACAAGATAGTAAAGGCAATTTAATCTATGCAGAAGATCACAACATAGGATTTAATAACAACATGGAAGCTGAATCTATTGCTACTCTAAAGGCCTTAGTGTATTGTCTCTCTAAAAAACTATTGCATATTCATTTAGAGATGGAATCCTTAGGAATTATCAACATGATTAGGGGTGTGTGGAAAATACCGTGGACTCTAAGTGAAAGGATAGTTAGAAGTCTTATATCTCTATTGAACATTAACATAAAGAATATTTCCAGAGAGGCCAATTAACTAGCAGACTTCATGGCTAATTTGGCAATTGAGCAAGAGCAGATAATACAACACAATAATTTTCATCATCTACTAAGCAAAGAAACAAAGATACTAAATGTACAAAAGATGCAGATATGATCCATAAGAGTCAGAGCAAGGAAAATAAACACTACTTATAAGAAGTCATGATAATAAGCAATAAAAAGACAATAGTGTCTCACAATTATTTTAATTACAAGGTAGTTTGTGGTCGACTTATAGGCACAACAACTATGAGAATGCTAACTAGCCTAAGCTACATCAGCCAACAAAAAGGTACTCCAACAAAAATTGAGGGTTGGGGAACTAATTGGGAAACTAAGCACCTAAATTCATCTACCATTACTGAAAGACGGTGGTTGGAAGCAACTTGTTTTTCTCTATTTAAGCTTTAGCTACATGACAAATAAGATTTGATAAAGATTTAAATAGGGTGGACACACATGCAGGGTGAAAGAAAAGATGACTTACTCAGACCTAGGAAGCTGAGAATCAATGTTCTAACCCTTCTTTGAGTTCCAGCTGAACTCATAGACGTCCACCGGGTAACACACTTGCAATAGAGATATACAGTGAATACAAAAGCTTATCATCAAAATGCAAAAGGAAATGAAGTGAGCTTACTTCTACAAGCTGAGCAAGAAGATGATATCCATAGAGGGATAAAGAAAGTTCATTACCCACAACAAAAGGAACTAAAAATGCTAGTTGAGGAAGTGCAACATAGAAAAAGGGGGAAAAGGCCTATGAACAAAAAAGAGAAGAAGTAATTAGGAAACCCTAGTTTTAGGGTCATTTTTATAGACCCGACTGGGTCAATTGGGTCGGGTATATGTTCTATTATTCAATTGGACTTGTTTTGTTTTGGAACTTTTGATGGTTATCAATAAAACGGACCAAGTAGTCCATTATTAACTAAAAAAAATTACCAGTAACCAACCGAAAGACGATAAAAAGAGAAAAGTTGTCTTGCCATCTAACGCCACAAAATAGGTCTCTAGACAAAGAAAAAACATCAAAAAACTTAATATGCACCCTATAAAAGAAACCTTGACTACTTTGTGATCTTTTTGATATGTTAAAGAACTCTAATCTAACAAGCATTTCTCTTTATCTGCATGATAGCTTCTGCCGACTGTACATATATTTCTCTAAAGATCTTCAGTTTTGAGCTTGGCAAGTCTGGTAATACATGGCTCTCAAGATGGATGACATTACCTCCTTCTTAAATTGATTCTATATCTTTCTTTTAATGATCAGAAATACCCTCTTTAAATCACCCCATGAAAGGCAACCCCTGTCCAGAGCTCCATACCATTCTTAACCTCTCTTATCTAGTCACAATGACTAAATAAGTGTGTGGAAGTTTCATAAAGTTGTTTGTTGTAGAGTGGACATATCAGATAATGGCAGACCCCGAATTTAAGATCCATGGGTGCTCAGAAGGTTCGAACAAAAATATTGACGTTAAGATTCTGCCTGAAAATTAAACACTTAGTTATCTTCTTTGTTTACAAGGTGCTTTTCTAAATCTTATACCAATTTTTATAATTTTCTTATATAATTATACCTAATATATATCAAATTTAATGTGAGCCAAAGAACCAAATATTTAGCTATAGGCCCGCCCCTGATATCAGATCATCACTTATATGTTCATTTTATACATTATGTCCTTGGTTAACAGCCTATTCTGCATGTCCAGGAACACAATAAAATTATATTTAGGTTGAGCCACCATACTCCACACTAGTTTAGAAATATGCAATCTTCTTTGCCTACCTAATTACTGTCGGTAACTATGACTATTGTTTAATTTCCTGGGGTGTAAAAGTGTTGGGGACTTAGTTTTATTTTTGGCCTCTTAAAGTTGATGATTTTTAAAGTGACCTTCCCGATCTCAAGACGTAAGTTATTTAGTTCATTCATGTTCAAGGGTGTAAGGAGCATGTCTCGGGTAAGTTTTGGATTTTTTTGGATAAGGATTGAGGCATGTTTGGATTTTATTTCCAGCAGCTCAACCGATTTCACCACGTCATGGTATGAATAACGATGAGGGATTCACCTCATCGCGGCAAGGCTTCAATCGGTGTTCTAGTTATTAATTTAAATTCCATAGGGGTAGTCTTATCTTTTACCAGCACCCCAATTCATAAAAATACGGGATTAAACTGTTGTTAGGGCATTACATGCCCAAATTTCCCAATTTCTCTCTCAAATAAACCCTAACCTTTCTCCAAATTCATCAAGTTAAATCATCTTTGTTTCAGGAAAACCAAGAACTCAAGTGTTCCAATTCAAGAAAACTTTCAAGAAAGTCGTTCTTTTTCAAAATTTAAGTATTATAGGTATGTTTGATGTTTATCCATGGGCCCTTTTTACCCATGGAGTCCAACAATCCGTATTTGAGTGTCAAATTATGGTTTTTATATGTTATTATGAATTTTATCTATGAAGCTCATATGTAATTTGATTTGAATCATGTTTACTATGTGATTTCGTTGCAATTGACCATTGACACGCTTGAATTGTGATTATTTGCACGTTAACTCCTTAATCCATAATTTTGATATTGCAATTATGCTATTATCGTATGTTTTTAACTATTCCCATGTTTTAACTCATGGCCTACAAGTGTTCGATGAAATGCTTAAGAGATGAATTTTGAACAATGATCCCTATTATGATATGTAAGCTATATATGTCATTTTTGATACTTCTATTTAGTGTTGGGGGTTATGAATACCCGAAAACCTAGTTGTTTACTTATTCTCAGTATCTTTCGGAATGGTTTCATACATGTATGAGCATTATTCACTAAGCTAGTTATCATAATCAGTAAAACTTAGATCAGTTTAGCAATCCAAATTAGTTCAATTGGGAGTAGGATTTAGCACCGAGCGAACCCAGGGATAGGGGTTCACCTGAAAGTAGAGGGTGTGACTCTTAGTAGCAATCCCTGTATTCCAGAACTACGTAGCCAGAGTAGGTTTGAGATGTTAACCTGCCAGTTGAGGTTTGACACATATCTCATTAGAGCACCTGCCAGTTGAGGGTGACTCTTTAGTGGATCCACACAGTCATTGTTAGTACCCATGGCACGGTACAGACACCCTTTTAACTAGGGTCACAGGTTGGACCCCAATTAGCTCAAATTAGGTCATGTCGGTTAAATAAGAGCTCTCGTAGTCTCAGTCCAGTATTAAATATAGAATCCAGTTTCAGGTTTGCTTGACCATAGCATGTAGTTATCAGTTATTCAGTTACCAGACTTCAGTATTTTAGTTTACAAACTATTTAAAAGTTATGTTTTATGCTTGGTCATGCATTCTCAGATCTTACAACTTTCATGTATTTATATTTAGTTATTCCATGCTATTCATTTAGGAAGTTATTACTCATGCACATGAACCCATGCATGCAAGCCTAACCACATGTAATGACCCGAGGCTACCCCCTAGTCGTCATACGGTGCTTGGAACCACAAGTGTCCCAAACAAACTCTTATACTAGCATAACTCATGAGCAACTGAATAAAATATAGAAGTTTGAAATGAAATAAGTAAAAGATAAATATTTATCTTAACATCCTCAAAACAAACTATTGAAATAATTACAACTCTGCTTTATACAAAATCAAAACTGAAAACCCAATACATTAACTCTACTGACTGTCTATGAAGCCTCTACTAGTATTGACTATAGGTAGCTGGGACATGATCCCCAGCTATCCCAAATCAATACTACTAAACAAAGAAAATACAATACTACTCAAATTACATGTCTGACTCGAGCCCTTGAATCAAAAGGACTCATTAACCACTGACTGGAAACTGTAAGCTGTCTGAATATGATGAGCGCACTAAAACTCGTACCTATATTATGAGACAATGTAGCACATAGACATATATGTGGATCAGTACTTTTGGAATGTACTGAGCATGTGGGGGTGAATGCATAAGTAAAATTGTAACTAATTTTGCATATAACTTATAAAGAATGCATGCTAAGTGTAAATGACTTACATTGGCTTGAATAATGAAAGCTGAAAATCATGAATCATGAATAATAAAGCATACTAAATAAATATTATGAGCCATAACACTTAGTTCAAAAAGTTATACTTTTACTCTTTCTATTAGTGAAATAAGTAGGATTGAAGTCAAGTCTGTTTTCAAATCATGCAGGCTAAGTGTAAAAGGACTCACCTTTATCATCTGTAAACTAAAAGATGAAAATCTCGTAGCTAATGTCTTATGTAAAACAATATTTGAATAAAATCGTGAGCTTTTACACTTAGTTTCTAAAATCTTTTCTGTTATTATTTTTTTAGGGAATTCTTTTAAAAGCTTTTCTATTATTCTTTACTAGTAGGGAGGTTTTCATAACCGACATAAACTATGTGAGCTATCATGGAGTCCAACGTCTTATTACCCTAAAGGTAAAACCTCACATTAGAGATAAGTGTCATACTCTTCCCAAGGAGTATCTGAGCTAAGTGATCACATCTGTAATTGTCATCCATATAGAAATGAGAATACTGAATATGTACATACGTTGACTCTTAGTTTTAGAAAAGTAGGATGCTCTAAACCCACACTTCTCGCTTGGTGCTAAATACTACTTTCTTTAATCTGTATGCTCATTCTGTAGAAAATCCACTTTAAATAACTTAAGGACTCATACTGAAAGCTAGTGGTGCATCTGTTTGCTTTAAACTGAAATTCAAGCTATGAAGTGGTTACATATCTTAGCTAAGGATCAAAAGATCAAATCTTGCTTCAAAAAATGACTATAAGCATATCATGGGAGGCTTAAAAGTATAATTTCTTGGAATATCAATATTCAAGATAGGGCTTAATAACCCATATTTCAAACTATTGTCAAATTATCACAAATTATGCTCAATAGTCAAAATCATTAAGTTCTTGCATAATTCTAGTCATAATAATGCAATTTAATTCTAAATATATGTGAAACAAGCCAAACGTATGGACATGTAAAAATAGAGATGCAATTCATCATTTAAATCAGTTTTCATATCATAAGTTTCAAATAATACTCATTGGGTATGAACCCTAAATTGAAATTCATGTAAAGTCATGTAAATTTGTAATTAAAAACTAGTTTTGGGCACAAAGATGAAAGGATTACCCTTGTTTAAAACCCCACATACCTTAATAAACTTGATTTGATGTAGAGAACTTAATTTTGAAACCTTAGGAGATGATCTTGAAAGTTTTCTTGAGATTCTTGGATTAGGAAACTTAATTATTTGTTTCTTTCTTGAAGAGGATGAATTGAATTTTATGTTCTTGGAGGCTTTTCTTAAAGTTCTTGGCTTAGGAACCTTAAGTTCTTGATTATCTTAAAGGGAATGTAATGGGACCTTGAAGCTTTTAGGAGATGATCTCAAGAATAAACCCTAATCTTGTTATTGAGGATGGAGAGAATTAAGGGTTTCTAAAACTAATTTATGATGGCCATGTACGTGTTTTTTGATGATTTAAGTCATGGGAGGTGAATAAAAATACCAAAATACCCTTACAAAAATAATCAAAATTGCTGAGATTTTTCAATTGATGACTTGGGTTGTTAAGTCATCACATAGGTGACGGCTTATCACCTCAAGTTGTCACTTTTGATCAGCTTTTGGGCCCTTTCTGGTCATGGGTGACGACTTGGCTGATAAGTTATCACATAGTTGATGGATTTTCAGCTCAGGTCGTAAATTATGAGCTTAATTTGATGGGTTTCTAGTTTGGGCTGACGACTTAGCTGATAAATCATCACATAGTTTACGACCTATCAGCTCAGGTTGTCACTTAGTTGACAGATGGACATGGTGAAGTAAAACAAGTATAACCTTTTGCTACGATATCATATTAAGGTAAAACCAAGTTAGTTGGAAAGAAGATTCAAATATATTTAATTTGATATAAGGTAGAACCTATAACTCGATATATACAAGAAGTTATGGTTGATGGAAGTTGACCCAAGATGACATATTCACTAAAACTTAATCGATAGAAACTTTCTCAACTCGTCTTTGAGTTTGGAGATATTTGTGACCTCACTTCATATCCAAAGGTATTCCCAATCTATATAATTGATCATTACACATATATTAACAAGGAATCATTGGTTTGGGTCTATACACAAAGGAGCGACGATTTGAATTCTAGCCCAAAAAATGCGCGGGTGTTACATTATCTCCCCCATGGAATCATTTGTACTCGAATGATGGGTAGGAACTTATTGAAACATTAAAAGTATGGAATAATGTAGACCTTACATGTATGCTAATGAAGGATATAGCTGAGCTGATTTTTTTTTTTAAATTCTATCATGAAGCTGATTTCTGAGTTGACTTGACTTTGCCTACTATAAAGAGGTGATTCATGCTAAGATTTTAGAATTCGTTTGAAGGGTTCTTGATACAATCATACACATAGAACCACAAAGTGATAAATTATGCAATCACGAATCATGAGACAACAAGACTATGATCATTCAATGGGTATTACACTGTCTAAGCTGGAATACTTGGAAAACTAAGATCATTCACTGAACAATTATGAACTAGATCATGACTAAATATCTGAATCTGAAACTGATGCATGATGCGTGAATTGAGATGAATTCGTAATTTGCATGAATGCGAACATTATACCTCATGGAATGGTTTTGCTCGTGAAACTTTGGGTAGTAAGACTAAATGGAAAGTTGAAAATCTAAAGAGCTTACCTGCTTTATTGCTAAATTGGAGTGCAGGCTATACGGACTGAATCATACTGAAAACTTATACAACTAGAGTATTTCTTTAATGCTCTTTCTAATAAGTTATAATAATATTAGGGAGCAAAGAATTCTTGGGAAAGATCTAAATAAGATATTTGAATAAGGAGTTGTAACATGGCTATTACTCTGTAACATGGGACATAGACATATAACTCATAAGTTAGGATATAATTACTGGGCCTTAGGTAGAGAAATGTCTTACTTTCAAGCTTGGAAACACTTCTCAAATGCTTCCTCAACTATAATTTTCCCCTTAGAAACCATACTCATTTGATTCAACATATAATTCTCACATGGGAAGTGATAAATCCATCTACTAAAGTCTAAATTAAACTAAATCCTAGCATCATGATCAAGCCTAACTCGAAATCAAAAGATATAACACACTACACCATAATACTAATCTAAACCACATGATTCAATCTTCTATGTCTCTTTTAGAGCTCACCCCCTAAGCATAACATGCCTTAAAACTTCAATGACTAACTTGGAATTCTTACTATGGATTCACTGACGCATATTAATTTCTCCACTTATATCTCAACACAACATTCAAGCCTATCTTCATAACCATACATAAATTTCTACGCAAACAACCACAAAAGCATCCTTCTCACATTCTTTAAACCCTTATCACTAACAACTTCCATGCACTATTCTTTGGAAAATCACACACAAAATCTCAACTAACCATGAAATATATCAAAAACTTGTCCTCAATCTTACTTCACACTTATAACCTTAGATCAACCAAGCATACAACAATTTATCCTAGCCAACAATGAAGGGATATTATGCATAACTTGACACTTTACTAAGGCTTGAGGAATAAAGTATCACCATCATGGATTTATCAAGAGATCTAAAATGAGGACATATAGGATATAAATCTAAATTTTGCTAATCATTAAGAGTGTAGCATGAGTCATGGGAAGTGAACATACTATAAAACATGAGTACATGAGTCATGAGCTACATGACTTGAGTTGGGAGTTTCTGAATTCATGGAACATGATTCGTACTGCTGGGTGGACTGGAACTCCTCACACTAGGAACTGGGAGAGTACATGATTTTTCCATATGATCATAGAGATGACAGGTAAGGAATGAGTAGATACCATGATGACTGAAAAAACCTTGTATTGAGATAAGAATGGGTTGGGAATCTTTCTCCCCTACTGATGTTCTACAATACACTGGCATCATTACTAGAATCTAAGAGCCTAACTTGGTTACTTGTCTATCATCTCTGCCTTAGCTTAAAGCTATCATACTAAGTTTGTAGGACCCTTTCCTAAACTCCAATCTAAACTGCAATCACTTTACTCTAGAGTCTGGGGTATAACAATACATATAATTGGTAAACTCACCCTGAATGAGTATGCTCGATAATGTAAAACTTGCTACTAGTACTTTCTTCTGAGATACAACTCTTAGCCCTCTATAGCCCCAACAATCATCATGTAACAACTTAAAATTGACTAACCTAGAATTTTCAACTCTTCTTTCCATTAGCTCAACCTTCAAAGATTCAAACTTAGATTCTAACACATAACATGGATATCCCCAAATCTTTAACAACCATATTGCCTTCATCATAATCTACAAATATCACATCTCTAAACTTATATTTCTCCTGAAACCATGAGAACTACTATTACACCTGAATATCATAGACATACACTCTATTAACCCGACAAACATACTTGCCTCACTAAACAATAATCATAGCCTATCAAGACCGCGTCTCAAAATTATATCCTTCCCAAAACATAAGAATCTAAATCATACTTAAATGATTCACCACCAATTATCCATAACTCCTCAACTTATCTACTACAAACACCATGTACACTATAGCTAGCCTTCTTATACTTAACCACTCAAGGGTACTATTAACTACACACAATACTTAATAAACTTAAAAAATAATGCAACCCCATATCACCTTGGCCACACCTCTACATCATACTTAATTATGAATACATGAACTTAAACTCTTGCATACACTGTTCAAGCCTACTAGATCACCTCCATATAACTAGCATCACTAACTATGCAATCATTACTTCTACCTTGATAATTATCCACTGTTCAAACTTAACGTCTAGTGCGAAACATGATTTGCAACCCAACCGCACATACTATTCTTACTTGGAAGCTATAAAATGAAGCATCAAGAAACAATAGTACACTAGAACCTCATAACAATGAAAATCGATCTTAATTCTATGACATACCTTATTAAAATCTGTTAAGGTATCCCCCTTCTACACATTACGACTATTGACTCATTTATACATCTAAATATCTTTCTTAGATCTATAAGCCTAAATTCACAATACTCAACCACCCAATACGTTCATCAATAACCTATACTTTTATAACACAACAAATACCATCAATAACTCTTTTCATACTTCAAGCAAACAACAATTCACTTTAACTAATAACTCCTTCTCTGCCTTCCGCTAAACTAACACACAAGGACATATCACTTCACTACTAACTCAATCGTATGATAATATTCAGCTACATATATTCAATAAATTTCCCTTACCACCTTTCTTGTCATTATACTTCTAAACCTATATTTTCAACTATAAGAAGGTTCTACTGCTTATCATAACACTCTAGGTTTCAATATCTCTTGAATACAAACTCTATTCAGCTATCTAGGTTCATACTACTCCTCTTATGAGATCTATCTGTATCAATGGAATAATGAGGAATCTGAATACATATCTTATTTCGTCTTAACTGAACAACTCTTAAGAACGAGGACATAAGCTTTCAAATAGATGAACTTATAACAACTAGCGAGCTCCTCTTAAGCCCCTTGTGTGACTTCTAAAGTTACTGATAGTAAATCTGAGAGTGTTATATTGAGAGGAATTGGAACTTATTAATCATGTTATCTCAAGAATAAGTCATAGATGGAGAATTATGGAGTTACACACGAATCGATAGAAGTTTCTGAGAGAACATCTTTACAACACGATCTAGAATATGAAGAAGGGAAACATTTCTTAAATGTCCTGTATCTTCTAAAAGAAAAGTACGGACGTCTCTGTACCATTACTCAAGACTCTACTAGACACGGTTTCATAGACACCCTAGGACACTTAAACTATGGGCTCTGATACCAAGTTTGTAATGGCCCGAGGCTACCCTCTAGTCGTCACACGGTGCGTGGGACCATAAGTGATCCCAAGCTAACACTTGTACTATCATAACTCATGAGCAACTGAATAAAATACACAAGACTAAAATGAAATAAGAGAAAGATAAATCTTTAGCTTAATATCTTCAAAACAAACTATTAAAATGATTACAACTCTACTTTATACAAAACCAAAACTGAAAACCCAATACATTAACTCTACTAACTATCTATGAATCCTCTACTAGTATTGACTATAGGTAGCCGGGACATGACCACCATCTATCCCGAATTAATACAACTGAATAAAGAAAATAAAATAATACTCAAATTATATGACTGACTTGAGCCCGTAAATCTAAAGGACTCATTACCCGCTGACTGGAAACTGCAAGCTGTCTGAATATAATGAGATGCTATAACTCGTACCTACATTATGAGATAATGTATAACATAGAAATATATGTGGATCAGTACTTTTGGAATATACTGAGCATGTGGGGGTGAATGCATAAGTAAAACTATAATTAATTTTCCATATAACTTGTAAAGAATGCATGCTAAATGTAAATAACTCACATTGGATTTAATACTGAAAGCTAAAAATCATGAATCATAATACTAAAGCATACTAAATAAATCTTGTGAGCCATATCACTTAGTTCAAAAAGCTGTATTTTTACTCTCTATTAGTGAAATAAGTAGGACTGAAGTCAAGTCTGTTTCCAAATCATGCAGGTTAAGTGTAAAAGGACTCACCTTTATCATCTATAAACTAAAAACTGAAAATCTCATAGCTAATGTCTTAGGTAAAACAATTTCTGAATAAAATCGTGAGCCTTTACACTTGGTTTCTAAAAGCTTTTCTCTTATTATTTTTTATAGGAAATTCTTTTAATAGCTTTTCTATTATTCTTTACTAGTAGGGAGGTTCTCTTAACTGACATAAACTATGTGAGCTATCATGGAGTCCAACATCTCGTTCCCCTAAGGGGAAAACCTCACATTGGGGAAAGGTGTCATACTCTTTCCAAGGAGTATAACCTAAGCTAAGTGATCACATATATAATTGTCATTCATATTGAAATAAGAATACTAAATTAGTACCTATATTGGCTCGTATTTCTAGAAAAGTAGAATGCACTAAACCCACACTTCCCGCTTGGTGATAAATACTACTCCCTATAATCTGTATGCTCATTCTATAGAAAATCCACTTTAAATAACATAAGGACTCATACTGAAAGCTAATGGTGCATCAGTTTGCTTTAAACTAAAATTCAAGCTATGAAGTGGTTCCATATTTTAGCTATGGATCAACAGATCAAATCTTGATTCAAAAACTGATTATAAACATATCATGGGAGGCTTAAAAGCATAATTTCTTGGAATATCAATATTCAAGTTAGGGCTTGATAATCCATATTTCAAACTCAAGTCAAATTATCACAAATCATGCTCAATGGTCAAAATCATGGAGTTCTTGCACAATTTTAGTCATAATAATGCAATTTAATTCTAAATATATGCAAAACAATCCAAATGTATGGACATGTAAAAATAGAGATGCAATTCA
Source organism: Capsicum pubescens (assembly GCA_030864215.1). Classification (NCBI taxonomy): domain Eukaryota; kingdom Viridiplantae; phylum Streptophyta; class Magnoliopsida; order Solanales; family Solanaceae; genus Capsicum; species Capsicum pubescens. The sequence continues at coordinate 279,608,473 of CM061543.1, read as the reverse complement.
TCATTTAAATCACTTGTCATATCATAATCTTCAAATAATAATCATTGGATATGAACCATAAATTGAAATTCATGTGAAGTAAAGTCATGTAAATTTGTAATTAAAAACTAGTTTTGGGTATAAGGATGAAAGGATTATCCTTGTTCATAAGGCCACATACCTTAATAGACTTGATTTAATGTAGAGAACTTGACTTTGAAACCCTAGGAGATGATCTTGAAAGTTTTCTTGAGATTCTTGGATTAGGGAACTTAATTCTTGATTTCTTTCATGAAGAGGATGAATTGAATTTTATGTTCTTGGAGGCTTTTTTTAAAGTTCTTGGCTTAGGAACCATAAGTTCTTGATTATCTTAAAGAGAACATAATGGGACCTTAAACTTTTGGGAGATGATCTCAAGGAGAAACCCTAATCTTGTTCTTAAGGATGAAGAGGATTAAGGGTTTCTAAAACTGATTTATGATGGCCATGTATGTGTTTTTTGATGATTTAAGTCGTGGGAGGCAAAGAAAAAGACCAAAATACCCTTACAAAAATAATCACAATTGCTGATATTTTTCAGTTGATGACTTGGGTTAATAAGTCGTCACTTAGGTGACAACTTATCACCTCAAGTCGTCACTTTTGATCAGTTTTTGGGCCCTTTATGGTCATGGGTGATGACTTGGCTGATAAGTCGTCACATAGTTGATAGTTTATCAGCTCAGGTCGTCACTTAGGAGCTTAATTTGATAGGTTTCTGGTTTGAGCTGACGACTTAGCTGATAAGTCGTCACATAGTTGATGGCTTATTAGCTTAGGTCGTCACTTAGTTGACAGAGGGACATGCTGAAGTAAAATGAGTATAACTTTTTGCTCCGATATCGGATTAAGGTGAAACAAAGGGAGTTGGAAAAAATATTCAAAGATATTTCATTTGATATAAGGTAGCACCTTTATATCGATATATACAAGTAGTTATGGTCGATAAAAGTTGACCTAAGTTGAGACATTCACTAAAACTTAATCGATAGAAATGTTCTCAACTCTTCTTTGAGTTAGGATATATTTGTGACCTTAATTCATATCCAAAGGTATTACCACACTATATAATTGATCATCACACATATATTAACAAGGAAATATTAGGTTTGGGTCTATACACATAGGAGCGACGGTTTGAATTCGAGCCCAAAAATGAAGGGTGTTATACCACATATCTCAAACCAGTACATTTAAAGTACTAATAACATATTTTTTTCTTGGGATATGATGTTTAATATCATAGGTTTGGATGCTTAGGTTCCTGAGCACACATAGACAGTTCAACCAATCAGCAACAGTAGTTGTGGTGAGTCCTCATCTATCGAGGACATGGTTGTTTATTTCAGTTTATTTTAGTATATCAGCATTTTCTTTTAGTTTGTCAGTTGGAGTTAGATGGGGTTTGTCTCATCAACTCTTTTCAGTTAGTTTTAGAGGCTTTCAGACATTTTAGATAGTAAGTTAGTTTGTTAGTCCCTTTTCAGTCAGATTTTTAGTATGTTCGTTTAAACTTCAGACTTGAGTATTCAGTTATATTAATTTTAGTAATTAAAAACTTATGGCACCATCAGTTATTTCCGCGTATTTCTTTTATTATTCGTATATTATTCAGTGCTCATAGCAGGTGCCAGTTCATGGGTTAGCTTGTGGTCTTTCGGGACCGTAAGCACCATTATCATGACTAGGAGGTAGATTCGGGTCATGAAAAAACTTGGTATTAGATCCTAAGGTTTTAAAGTGTCTTAGGGAGTCTGAAATCCATATTGAGTAATGTGTTATGCATGGGTGTAAGCGCTCCACACTTATGGACAAGAGGCTACAAGACATTTTAGGAAAAGTTTCCTTTCTTTCAATATTCATGTCATGTGAATGTGCATGATCATAATTTAAACTCTCTTTCTAATTCAATCTTGTTTTCATTTATAGAACATGCCTCCTATAAAGAATAACAGTAGAAGAAATAGGAATCAGTCGGCACCTCCATTTGTTAAGAAAGATCCCTGAATAAGCATGTCTCCCATGCCGAATTCATAGCTGTATTCACTACTTTATCTCTCTCAGTAGCAACTCAAAATAATAGTAGGCTTCTATCCCCGCCATTCCAGTGGGTAATATCACCTAAATTAGGATTTGATACTTCACCCGAATGAACCCTCTTTTGTTTTGGGGATCTAAGTTTGATGAGGACCTGCAGGAGTTTTTTGACATGGTTCCGAAGGTGACTGACATTATGGGTGTCACGTCTAGTGAGAGTACAGATTTGGATGCTTACTAGTTGTAGGATATAGCTCATACCTATTATAAGCAGTCGAAGAGAGATAAAGGCACAGATACAGGGCCTGTAGAGTGGAAGGAGTTTGCCATAACCTTTTTAGCTAGGTTCTTCCCTTTAGAGTTAACGGAAGATAAGGTGCAGGAGTTCATAAATTTTAAATAGGGTAACATGAGTGTGATGGAGTATTTGCTTAAGTTTACCTAGTTGGCTAGGTATGCTCCTTTGATGGTGGATGGTAACCAATCTAGGATGAGTAAATTTGTCTCTGGTGTTGCAGATAGTGTGGTCAAGGATTGTAGGACCACAATGTTTATTAAGGATATGGACTTGTCTAGGCTTAAGGTCCATTCTCAGAAGATTGAGGAGGAAAAGGTTAAGGAGAAGGAAAAGGAGAATAAGAGGGCTAGGACAGGTAGTTTTAACTTTGCTCAATCGAGGTCAGAGGGTGGTAACCGTCCTCAATTTTATCAGAAATATTCAGCCCCATCTCCGTCTTCAACTAATTCCCTTATGCCAAAGTTCACAAATGATAATCAAGATAGAGCACCACGTTCTAAGCCTTAGGGTAGTATAAACAGCGGTCGCACTAATCCTCTTTGCCAGAAATATGGTAGAAATCATCAGGGTGTATGTAGAGCTGGTAGAGATATATTATTTCGGTATGGTAAGACAGGACACAGGTCAGGAATTTCCCAAAGTGTGGTCAACAGGTTCATTCTAGTCGTCCCTCAGTTCTATTCGGTCGCCCAACACATCAGGGTGTCGCTTCCAGCGCAACCAGTGGTCAGTACCCGAACAGACTGTATGCACTACAGTTTCGATAGGATCGGGAAAGTTCTCCTAATGTGGTTATGGGTACATTATAGGTCTTTCAATTACATGTTTATTCTTTGTTAGATCCCGGAGCTTCACTTTCTTTTGTAACCCCTTATATAACTAATAATTTTGGTATCTGTCTCAAAACTTTAGTAGATCCTTTTTTAATGTCTACTCCAGTAGGTGTCACTACTGTATCCAGACAGGTATACAGGAACTGTCGGATCATATTATCCTAAGAGAATCATCTTTCTTTCGTACGAAGAGGATTGGAGTGCCCCATGGGGAAATACAAGAGTCACAACTAGAGCCTAGGTGTTTCAAATGTAATGATCCATCACATATTTAGGTTATAATGTCATATGATCCACAAGAGCAGTTACATGTAATTGAAAGACTACTTTTCTCTTAAGACGGTCGTCATCCATCCATCATCGAGAAAAACACCTAATTATGACTAAATAACTAACAAAATGAACAAAATAACTAATCCTATCCACAAGTATACTAAGGAGAAGGTCCTATTTTCTTACGAAACAAGTAGCAAAGTAAACAGCCACCCCACACTTAAGCTCTGCACTGTCCCCAGTGTAAATAACAAGATAAAGAACCTGGATAGTAGTACTTCTCATCCACATTAGGAGTCATGCCACCTGCATGGAAATCATCATTAGATCCATTTTTCCTGTATTCATCCTGTCATCCATGTCATCCACACATAATGAAACTAACTATAATTAATATGAGGGTGGTGAAGTCACCACCCCACACTTAATTTGTTAGTATCAACTAATTTCATGTTATTATCGGGTACTCAGACTTCACCGACATACACTTTGACATGGTGCACCACGTTAGTCACAATACAATTCAATCACTTCAATTTCCCCATGTCTATTTCAATGAAACACTTTTTTATCAAAATCATACCCTACACTTTCAACCATATCAAGATATACAAAACACCATCACTTTCCCAACATAGCCATGGCAAAAATTTAATTCATAATCCTCAAGTGATCAATTAATAACTACAGCATAAATTCAAAACACCTAAGGATTAAGAAAAGAACACTTACCTTGAAGATGAAGGATTGAAGAAAGTGAGTCAATGTTCTTGGGTTTTGAAAGTGGTGAGGAGCTTGTAAGATTAGTAGAGCAAAGAGAAGGGTTTTGAGAGAGGAGGGGTTGGGAGGAGCTTAGGTGAAAGAAAAATGAAGTGGGATTTAAGAGTAGAGAATATGTTTAAAAGATGAGACATGGGTCGGTTTGATCCATTAAAAAAAATGAATTATTAGGCAAAACTTACACTGATAGGCGGCGCCTAACCTATCGCCTATGTTGACATAGGTGGCGCCTACCCTATCGCCTAAGTGAGGCAGTGAGCATAGGCAATGGTTGATGATAGGCGTATTTACACGCCTAAAGCACCATAATTTACCCATATTTTAGCTAAGTTTTAAGGACAAAATATATAATTCCTGCATTTTTTAGTCCATTTTCCTGTAAGTGAGCTAACCAACGTGATTAGCATGTTTTCAGGTATTAATGATGAAGATTTCAGCACTTTGTGGACCTTTTGGTAGCAAGGAAAACTTCACATAAGAGGGAAGGCAGCTTTTGGAAGATTATGGACTGAAAGTGATGCATGGAGAACTTGTCCCGGGCAAAAATAGTATTTCTAAAGACTTGGGGATTAGCAGTAACTTAGTAGGAATAGGACAAGGATGTTATAAAAACCCTATTTTGCTGAATTTTTCAGCATTCATTCATGCATTGATTCACGTTTGCTTTTTGGAGAATTCATTCGACTTTCTAGTATTATTCAGTTTACAGAGTCTGTAAGTTTTAACAGAGAAAAAACGCCAACTTGTGAAAAACGTCTAGAGGGAAAAAACGTCAACCTAGTTTGACGCCACACCCATCTTCAACGTGAGATTCTTTGAGCTTTGGTATGATGATGATGTCTATTGTGATCTTCGTTGTAATCATGAGTAGCTAAACTTCTCTGTTAGGGTTATGGAAGCCTTTTGATATACTATCTATTACTATGAGTTTGTGAATTCTTGATACGTATGCTACTTATATCATTACTCTCTTCATCTTAATTAAATTCTTGTGGTTGCAAACATATAGAATAAGCCATTATAGCATTAACTTGTTCGAGAGAAAAGTTACATGCTTGGAAAAGAGAGTGTGACAAGGAAATAGGGATACCAACCCCTATTTACACGTTAGTGCCGTAACTGGATTAACCTCTTGGAGAGTTCGTACCATTAGTTATACGCTTTAAGCTCGAGAGAGTTAAAGTGAGATAATCCTGGATGGTCGAGAGACACTAGGATTTACCATTAGAATACGAATCTCTATAAGTGCATGCATGTCTGAATTCTGCATTACTTATAGTTAATAGATACGTAGAACTCATAAGGTGGACATAACCCTAACTTATTTTTCTCTATGATTAAATCTTACTAAACAAAGCATTCATTCGTTACTTTGATAGCATTAATTCATGCCAAAATCCAATCCCCCCTTTTCTGTGGAATTTTCGATCAATAGTCTACAAACAATTGCAACACTTAGTGACCAAGTATTCCCTGTGGGATTCGACACCCAACCCAGTTGGGTTCTATATTTGACAGCGACCGCTTACACTCTTACGAGAGCTGTAGTTTGGGCGTTATCAATGGTATAAGCGGCGCCTAAGCTATCGCCTATGTTTACATAGGTGGCGCCTAAGCTATCGCCTATGTTGACATAGGCGGCGCCTAAGCTATCGCCTATGTTGACATAGGCGGCGCCTAACCTATCGTCTAAGTGAGGCAGTGAGCATAGACGATTGGAAATATCGCGCACTCTTGGTCGGAAAGGTCCATACCGCGGGGGCTTCGCCCTCGCACCCTCATCGAGGTTAGTGGTGGGCTTCAGGATCGGGTCTTTCGGCCCGATCCCTATGCTACCACCACATACCTCATTGAAAGTCACAAAATAAAGTCGCACCGCGAAACTTTTGGGGTCGAATTAACATAATTCAAGGCACGAATCTAATGCAAATCATACTTTGGCCTTACACATTTGACCACTCCAACTTACCTGTAATGTTCCCATCACTCCTAAACTTACCACCATTGACATGTCTCGCTTCCAAATCAAAATTGGTACTAATATTCTCCTTAGTACTTCGTGCACCTACACTTAATCAAAAACAACAAAAATGATTAGAAAGATGGGTTGCCTACCATGCAGCGCCTAATTTAACGTCGCGGCACGACTCGATTATCTTGACTACTCAGACTACGTCAAGATACATCGATGATACCATTTGTACCTCATTTGTTGGATCAATACAATGCTTTATTCTTAGTCCAACCACTTTGAAGTCACTCACATCCTTGCTTGCAAGTTTAACCAAACCAGCTATGGTCTCCACAAAATACATATCCTTAACTGGTACATCTCGCTTATCTTCATAGAATACATCAACTATCGAGAAGACACTCATCTCTTTTTGTTGTTTCATAGACCGACATACTTCAAAGCTAACTTCTTTCTCATTAATCCTAAATTTCAGCTCATTCAGCTCCATGTCAACTAACACCCTTCCAGTTGCTAAGAATGGCCTACCCAAAATTATGGGTACTTCAAAGTCCACTTCACAATCAAGAATTACAAAATCGGCAGGAAATATAAAATCAGCAACTTTTACAAGTACATCATGTAGAATCCCAATCGATCTTTTTACTGATCTATCCGCCATTAGAAGCCGCATATTAGTGGGCTTAGGATCTCCCAAACCCAATTTCTTGAAAACCGTCAATGGCATAAGATTTATACTTGCCCCAAGATCACAAAGGGCCTTTTCAAACTAAACCAATCCAATCGTACATGGAACAGTAAATGCTCCCGAATCAGCTTTCTTCTGGACAATAGATCTTGTGGATATAGCACTACAATGATGAAGATTGTCTACCATTTCATAGCTCACAGTCTTTTTCTTTGTCAACAGGTCTTTCATAAACTTAGCATATCCGGGCATCTGTTCCAGTGCTTCAACTAAGGGCACATTCACTGTCAACTGCTTCAACATAGCCATGAATTTTCTAAACTTGCCATCATATTTTTTCTTCTTTAATCGTTGTGGAAATGGAGGTGGAGGCCTTGGAATTTCAGTTGGAGCAACTTTTACCTCCTTTCTTATGCCTTGCTCCACATCACTAACATGCTTCGGCTTAGTTGGTTGTTCAACTTCCGCACTTTTCTTTTTCAAACCTCCCAACTCCACAGGCACCACTATAGATTTATCAACCATCTCCCAATCCATTTCAACCTCATCAGTATAAGAGGAAGCTCCCAAACCTGGACTAGATAACATCTTACCACTCCTAGTTGTAATGGACATACACAATCCATCAGTCCTCGAATTCTGAACTGTATCACTTGGTAGAGTCCCATTCTTTCTTTGGTTGAATGTTGCGGATAATTGGCTCATCTGCTGCTCCAATTTTTTAATAGCAACTGAGTGCGAATTTACAAGTTGACTTATGGAAGATACGTCACTCTTTATTGTAGTCACCCAAGAATTTGCCGCCTCAACTCCCTTTAGTACTTTCTCCATCATGTCCTCCATAGACATTTTGCCTGAATTGGTAGAAGCATTATCAAGGCTTCCAGGAGGTACATACAGTCCACTCCTGTCACTTTTATTCTTCCAATCTCCTTGATGGTTCCAACCTTGGTTTCCTTGGCCACCACCTCGGAAACCCATCTGATTGTTCAAGTAATTGGCTTCTTCCTCAGGATCGGAGCCAGCCCTTCCCTATGATGCTACAGCTTTAACCTTCTCTGTCTTTCCTAATAATAAATGCTTAGTGAGAAGGTCCATCTGTGTTTTCATGTGAGCCATATCCGGGTCACGTCCCTCTTCTCTTCACCTCTGTTCTGCCGTCATGCCAATAGATACAGTAGAGCTTGCTACCTCAGAATCCCTGGTATGCCAAGCTCTACTCTGCTTTGTCATGCGATCCAGCATGTCAGATGCCTCAAGAAAAGTAAGGTCCATGAATGACCCACCCGCAGCATTATCTACCACTAGCTTAGTCACCGAGTTTAAAGCCCTATATAATATTTCCATCAAGTGTACATTGGTCATCTGATGGTTTGGGCACCGCATAAGCTTCTTCTTAAACCTCTCCCAAGTCTCGTGGAGAGCTTCATTTGGAAACTGTCTGAAATTGCTTATCTCATCTATCAATTGTTCCCTCTTGGATGGCAGAAAGAATCTTTCTAGGAAAGCGTCTTTCAGTTGCCTCCAATTGGTAATAGAGTCAGGAGTTAGCCCATTTAACCATAGAGTTGCCTGTCCAGATAGAGACAGTGGAAATAAGCACAGCCGGATCGCATTCTGTCCAACCCCTGGATTGTCAAATGATTTACATGTTGAGATAAAATTAATCAGATGCATATTCGGATCGTCGCCTGCAAGTCCACCAAATAACCCTTTGAGTTGTAATAGCTGGATCATGGTTCTAGTGATATTGAACTTGGCTCCGGGTGCCAAGGGCGGAGGAATAATAGCCCCTGTGGCACCAGTCCCATCCAAGTCGTCATCATCGTCATCAAAAGTAACTTGCACAGCTCAGTGTTTGGGTCTCATCCTAGCTTGACGATCTCTGTTGACATTCCTGTTCACTGGTGCAGCCACATCATCTGCACTCCTTGGATTTAATAACTCATCATCACCCAGGTCCTCATCATCAAGATTTGGTACCCGACCTGGGTTATCAGCATTCTGTTGATTTACTTACGCAGCTGCCAATGCAGCTAATCTAGCCTGCTCCTGTTGAGCAGCTATCCTTTCAGGGTCTCGTTGCGCATCCATTCTGCCAATGAGATGTGGTTCAAGATTTATAGGTAATAATGGCTGACCCGATCTCCGTGTATTTGACATGCAATCCACTCAATCTAAACAAAACAAAAACAACAAACAAAAAGTAAAATTTGAGAATCTTTGACCAAAGGGTCTATTAACTATCACAAACTTAGTTGACAACCGTATTCCCCGGCAGCGGCGCCAAAATTTGATAGGCCCAAATTATAACTCTCGTTAGAAAGTGCAAGCGGTCGCTGTTAAATATAGAACCCAACTGGGTTGGGTGTCGAATCCCACAGGGAATACTATGATCACTAAGTATTGTGATTATTATTAGACTGTTGATCGAAGGTTCCAAGGTAAGGGGGTTTCAGTTTAGGTGCACAATAATATTATCAGTGTAACGATAGGATGATATGTGTAATAATATTTGATCACAGAGAATGACAAATTAGGGTTATGTCCACCTTGTAGCTTCTACTTCTCTATTAACTATGAGTAATACAGATTTTATACATGCATGCACTTATAGAGAGACATATTCTAATTCTAAATCCAAGTGTTTCTCAACCATCAAGGATTTATTCACCTTAGTTCTCTCGAATCCAAAGTGTACAACCAATTGTACGAACTCTCCAAGAAGTTAATCCTGCTAAGGCATTAACGTGTAAAATAGAGGTTGGAAACCCTATTTTCTTGTCACACTCTCTTTTCCAAACAGTAACTTTTCTATCAAAGTAGTTATTGCTATAATGGCGCATTCCCTATGTTTGCAACCACGAGAATTCAATCAAAATGAAGAGATTAATGATATAAGTGGATTAACACATCAAAAATTCAAAAACCCATAGCAATAGAGAGTATACTACAAGGTTTCCATAACCCTAACAAATAAACTTAGCTACTCATGAATAAAACGGAAATCAAAATAGAAATATTCATCCTACCAAAACTTAGAACGATCTTGGTGATAAAGATGAATAGCGAAAATAAGAGAGAAAAGCGTTTCTCTCTCTCCATCCTCAAGCTAAGCCGCTTTCTCTTGTTTTCAAAATAATACAGAATGTGAATAATCCCTAAAAATTCAGCAATAAGGCTTTTAATAACATCCTTCTCTAATAAATTGCTACTGCATCCTTAACTATTTAAAAATATTGTGTTTGCCCGGGAAAAAGTTCCCACACATCACATTCAGTCCAAAAGTTGCTTTCCTTTTTATGTGAAGTTTTCTTTGCTGTCCACAGGTCCCCAAAGTGCTATAATCTTCCTCATTAGTACCTGAAAAGCATGTTAATCACATAGGTCAGCTCACTTAAATAAAAATAGACTAAAAGTGCAAGAATTATGTATTTTATCCTCAAAACTTAGCTAAAACATGGGTAAGTTATGGTGCTTAGACGTATAAATACGCCCAACATCAATGCATTGATTCCCTCCAGTTCAACAAAGTCACAGTCAAGAATAAGTACCCACTTCCAAGAATTTATGACTTGTTTGACCAACTTAAGGGTGCCAGTTACTTTTCTAAGATAGACCTCATATCCGACTATTATCAGCTCAAAGTAAGAGAATATGACATTTCAAAAACAACTTTCAGAACTCGGTATTGTCACTTTGAATTTCTAGTTATGTCTTTTGTTCTAACAAATTCCTTAACAGATTTTATGGACTTGATGAACCGAGTGTTCAAGCAGTACTTGGATATTTTTGTCATAGTCTTCATTAATGACATTCTTGTCTACTTCCATAGTGAAAATGATCATGCAGACCACCTCAGAATTGTGTTGCAGACTCTTAGAGCCCATCAGTTATTCGCAAAATTTAGTAAGTGAGAGTTTTATCTAAGATCAGTAGATTTTCTTGGCCATATTGTCTCAGATGATGGAATTAGAGTTGACCCTCAAAAGATTAAAGCAGTAAGAAACTAGCCCAGACCTATATCTCCATCAGATATTAGGATTTTCTTGGGTTTGGCTGGCTTTTATCGATGGTTTGTTGAAGGATTTTAATCTATTGCATCCCCCAAGTCCAGATTGACTTAGAAAAAAGTCAAGTTTCAGTGGTCAGATTATTGTGATAAAAGTTTTTAGGAGTTGAAGACTCGACTCAGCTCAACCCCAGTTTTGATCTTGCCAGATGGTTCAAATGGGTTTGTCATTTACTGTGATGCTTCCAGGGTCGGTTTGGGTTGTTTTTTGATGAAGAAAGGTAAGGTCATATCCTATGCCTCTAGACAGCTTAAACCCCATGAAAAGAATTACCCTACCCATAATCTTGAGTTGGTAGCTATTGTTTTTGCCTTGAATTTGGAGGCATTATTTGTATGGGGTTCATGTTGATGTGTTCACAGATCACAAAAGTTTACAGTATGTATTTTTGCAGAAAGATTTAAATCTCCATAAGCGAAGGTGGTTAGAATTGTTGAAAGATTATGATATGAGTGTTTTGTACCATTCGGGCAAGGCCAATGTAGTAGAAGATGCCCTAAGTAGATTGTCTATAGGTAGTGTTTCTCATGTAGAGGATGATAAGAAGAAGTTAGTCAAGGAGGTTCATCATATTGCTAGATTAGGTGTATGATTGGTGGATTCGGTTGAGGGTAGTTTATGGGTTTAGAATAGTTTAGAATCTTCTTTGGTTACCGAAGTGAAGGAGAAACAAGATAGGGATTCTAGTCTGTCTAATTTGAAGAAATTAGTAAGAGATCAAAAGGTAGATGTTTTCTCCCAGGGGGAGATTGTATGTTACGATGTCAGGGTAGACTATATATGCCGGGTGTGGATGGTGTAAGATAGTGAATCCTTGCAGAAAGGGCGTGGTACATGTTATTCTATTCATCAAGGAGCCACTAAGATGTATCATAATTTGCGGGAAATCTATTGGTGGAGTGGTATGAAGAGGGATATAGTAGAGTTTATAGGTAAGTGTTCCAATTATCAGTAGGTTAAGGTCGAGCACCAGAGGCCTAGTGGAACTTTGTGGGAGTTCAACATTCCCACTTAGAAGTGGGAAAAGGTGAATATAGATTTCGTGATAGGGTTTCCCCGTTCGCGTCGTCAGCATGATTCGATATGGGTCATTGTAGATAGGATGACCAAATCAGCCCATTTCTTGCCAGTTCATACTTCCTATACAATCGAGGACTATGCCAAGATCTACATTAGGGAATTGGTTAGATTACATGGAGTCCCTTTATCTATCATTTCAGATAGAAGCACTCAGTTTACCTCTCACTTTTGGAAATCTTTTTAGAAGGGTCTTGGTACCCAAGTTCATCTCAGTACAACCTTTCACCCTTAGATAGATGGTCAGGCAGAGACGACCATTCAGACCCTAGAGGACATGTTGAGAGCATGTTTTATTGACTTTAAGAGTAGTTGGGATGATCACTTTACTTTGATTGAATTTACCTACAATGACAGTTATCATTCTATATTCAGATGGGTCCATTTGAGGCTCTTTATGGAAGGAGATCCAGATCTCCTATTAGTTGGTTTGAGGTAGGTAAAACTATGTTGATAGGGCTAAAATCAGTATTTGATGCGATAGAAAAGGTTCAGTTAATCCGAGAGAGGCTTAAAATAACCCAAAGTTGCTAGAAATCTTATGTATATGTGAGGAGAAGAGGCCTTGAGTTTGAGGTTGGAGACTTAGTTTATCTGAAGATCTCTCCCATGAAGGGAGTGGAGAGGTTTGTCAAGAAGGGGAAGCTCAGTCCCCGATATATTGTCCCTTATAGGATCTTGAGCTGATTTGGAAAAGTAGCTTATGAGCTTGAGTTACCTGCAGATTTGGCATCAGTACATCTAGTGTTCCATGTCTCTTTATTAAAGAAGTGTATTGGTGACCCAGCTGTAGTAGTCCCTATAGAAAGTATGGGTGTTCAGGACAACTTTTATTACGAAGAAATCTTAGTTGAAATCCTTGATCACCAGATTTGTAGACTGAGGAACAAAGAAGTTCCCTTGGTAGAAGTTATTTGGAGAAATCATTCCATTGAGGGAGCCACTTGGGAAGCAGAAGCCGACATGCGTACCAAGTACCCTTATCTTTTCTCCGCAAACTCAGACTCAGTTTAAGGTAATAGTTTTTCCTTAGATTTTCTCTTTTCCATTCTCAGTTCAAGCTATATAATCATGTTTCTGTCATTGCATGCATTCACGAATCATTTCAGTCATGTATCATGTTTCAGACTCAGTCATGCAACCATATTTTCAGTTATTCATGTTTGGTATGTGATTTTAGTTCCCTCACCATTCTTAGCTTAATTAGTCTCATTTGAAGAGAAATATTTCGAAGGGGGATATATTGTAATACCCCATATTAGTCTTACCTTAATTCAGCTCTTAGTGTATGCATAAGAGATGTAGAACCTGAAAATTTATCCAAGTGTTGGAGACTTAGTTTTATTTTTGTCCTCTTAACTTCAATGATTTTTAAAGTGTCCTTCCTAATCCTGAGACATAAGTTTTTGAGTTCATTCATGTTCAAGGGTGTAAGGAGCATGTCTCGGGTAAGTTTTAGATTTTTTGGGTGAGGATTGAGGCACGTTTGGATTTTATTTCCAGCATCTCAATGCAATTTCACCACGTCGCGGTGGGTATAGCGTTGAAGGGTTCATCGCATAGCGGAAAGGCTTTAATCGGCATTACAGTTATGAATTTAAATTCTAGAGGGGCAGTCTTGTCTTTTCCCAGCACCCCAATTTGTAAAAACATCATATTAAACTGCTGTTAGGGCATTATATGCCTAAATTTCCCAATTTCACTCTCAAATAAACCCTAACATTTCTTCAAATTCATCAAGTTAAATCATCTTCCTTTCAAGAAAACCAAGAACTAAAGTGTTCCAATTTAAGAAAGCTTTCAAGAAACTTGTTCTCTTTCAAGATTTAAGTATTTAAGGTATGTTTGATGTTCATCCATGGGTCCTTTTCACCCATGGATTCCAAGAATACGATTTTGAGTGTCAAATTATAATTTTTATATGTTATTATGAATTTTATCCATGAAGCTCATATGAACTTTGATTTGAATCATGTTTACCATGTGATTTTGTTGCAATTGACCCTTGACACATTTGAATGGTGATTATTCACATGTTAACTCCTTAATCCATAATTTTGATATTGCAATTATGCTATTATCGTATGTTTTTAAATATTTCCATGTTTTAACTCATGACCTACAAGTGTACAATGAAATGCCTAAGAGATGAATTTTGAAAAATGATCCCTATTATGATTTGTAAGCTATATATGTCATTTTTGATACTTCTATTCAGTGTTGAGGGTTATGAATACCCGAAAACCTAGTTTTTTACTTAGTCTCAGTATCTTTCAGAATGGTTTCATATATATATGAGCATTATTCACTAAGCTAGTTATCATAATTAGTTAAACTTAGATTAGTTCAGCAATCCAAATTAGTTCAATTGGGAGTAGGATTTAGCACCGAGCGAACCCAGGGATGGGAGTTCACCTGACAGTAGAGGGTGTGACTCTTAGTAGCAATCCCTGCATTCCAAAACTATGTAGTCAGCGTAGTTTTAAGATGTTAACTTTCCAGTTGAGGGTTGACACATATCTCATTAGATCACATGCCAATTGAGGGTGACTCTTTAGTGGATCTACTCAGCCAATGTTAGTACCAGTGGCACGGTACTGACACCCTTCTAACTGGGGTCACAGGTTGGACCCAAATTAGCTCAGATTAGGTCAATTCAATTAGATGATATCTCCCATAGTATCAGTCCAGTATTCAGTATAGAGTCCAGTTTTAGGTTTGTTTGACCATAGCATACAATTATCAGTTATTCAGTTACCAGACTTAAGTATTTCAGTTTACAAAATATTTCAGATTCATGTTATATGCTTGGTCATGCATTCTTAGATCTTACAACCTTTATGTATTTATATTCAGTTATTACATGCTATTCATTCAGTCAGTTATTACTCTTGCACATGAACCCATGCATATTAACCTAACCACATCTCACATACCAGTACATTTAAAGTACTGATTTCATACTCTTTTCTTTCACTATGATGTTTAATATCATAGGTTCAGATGCTCAAGTTCCTAACCACACGTAGACAATTCAGCCTGTCAGCAACAATAGTCATGGCGAGTCCTCATCTATCGAGAACATAGTTATTTATTTCAGTTTATTTTAGTTTTTCAGAATTTTCTTTTAGTTTATCAGTTGGAATTAGTTGAGGCCTTTCCTATCAACTATTTTCGGTCAGTTTTAATGGCTTTCAGATATTTCAGATAGTTAGTTAGTTTGTTAGTCCCTTTTCAGTCAGATTTTCAGTATGTTCATTTATACTTCAGACTTGAGTATTTAGTTGTATTAATTTCAGTACTTAAAACCTTATGGCACCATCAGTTATTTCTGTGTATGTCTTTTATTATTAGTATATTGTTCAGTGCTCATAGCAGGTACCAGTTCATGGTTTAGGTTATTCAAAGTTTGAAATGCTTGAAGGTTTTTGGCCTTTTGTCAAAGGCCTTCTTGAAGTAGCATCACTTTGATGTAATTTACTCTCCCCTTCTTCAAAATAATTCTTCCTCGAATTTTCCAAACCTACATCAAAAATAGATAAACCACTAACATTGAAAACATAATGGATCAAATACTCACTTGGTAAGTCCGCTTTGTAAGCATTATCTCCAATCTTTTCAAGCACATGAAAATGTCCATCTTCTCTAGGCATAAGATTTTTCTTCTTTTTGCTTGAAAACCTCTCTTTTCTAAAGTGAACCCATACCCAATAATCGGGTATAAAGGTGACCTTTTTTTATTCTTTGTCGACTCTTTTGGTTGCGCCTTTGTTAGCCTTCTCAATTTGTAATCTTATTTTCTCGTGGATGCTCTTCATAGCTTTTGCCTTAGCTTTTGTATCTTTACTCACAATAACATCTTTGGGCAAAAAAGTTAAATCCAATGGATTCAAGGGATTAAAGCCATAAACATACTCAAAAGGGGTTATACCAATAGATCTATGAATAGTTCTATTTTATGGAAACTCAATTAATGGTAATTGATCTTTCCAAGAAGTTAACTTTCCTTTAACAATAGCTCTAAGCATGTTACGTAAAGTTCTATTAACTTTCTTGATTTGACCATCCATTTGAGGATGATAAGAAGTAGAAAATAACAAATTGATTCCTAAATTTCCCCATAAACACCTCCAAAAATGACTAAAAATTTTGAATCTCTATCACTAACAATTGTTTTGGAAACACCATGCAATTTCATCACATTATTAACAAATAAAGTAGCAATATGAGATACATCATCACTTTTATGGAAAGCAATAAAGTGAGCCATTTTAAAAAATCTATCCACAATAACAAAGATGCTATTCTTACCATCCGTAGTCCTAGGGAGGCCAACAACAAAATCCATGGAGATATCTAGCCAAGAACCAATAGGAATAGGCAAAAGGGTATACAAGCCATGGATTGGGTACAAGATTTAGCATGCTTACAATCCAAACACCTAGCATAAATTCTTTTCATATCTCTTATCATTTTAGGCCAAAAGAAATGTTCACTAGGAATATTTAAGGTTTTTGACACTCAAAAACATCAAACCTCCATTGTGTGCCTCTTTTACGAGTAACTCTCTCCATGAAGACATAGGCAAACAAAGTTTTCCATTTCTAGATATAGCCCTTCTTTAATTCAAATCTAGGAGTTCTAACTTCATTTTCCTCCTTAACAACTTGTACACACCTATTCAAGCTCACTTGACACTCTTCAAAGACTTCCACAAAATCATCATCATTAGAATATAACTCTTTCAAACTCTCAAAATCCATCAACTTAGAAATCAAGGTATTCATCAATGTATATATTCTAGATAAAGCATCCGGCATAATATTCTCTTTACCTTGCTTATAATTAATCATATTTGAAAATGACTCAATGAACTCCATCCACTTAGTATGCCTCTTATTAATCTTATTTTGGACCCTAATATGCTTCAAAGCCTCATGATCGATTCTAATCACCAATTTATGCCACAAATAATTTTGTCAATTTGCTAAAGCTCTCACTAAGGCATAGAATTGTTTGTCATAGGTAGAATATTGCAATGGAGTTCCTCTTAGTTTCTCACTAAAGTAAACTATGGATATTTTGTCTTGCATTAAGACCACTCCAATTCCTAATCCACTAGAATCACACTCAATTTCAAACATCTTCTCAAAGTTGGAATGTTGAAGTAATGGAGTGAAACTTGTTAGGTTTAATTGGTGTGAATAGAAAATAGAGGAAAAAGTTTTGGAGGGAAAGTGTACT
This sequence comes from Capsicum pubescens, assembly GCA_030864215.1. NCBI lineage: Eukaryota > Viridiplantae > Streptophyta > Magnoliopsida > Solanales > Solanaceae > Capsicum > Capsicum pubescens. The sequence goes on along the minus strand of CM061543.1, from coordinate 279,591,177 downwards.
CATTTAAGGAAAGTACATTTCTCCCACTTTTCAGGGAGAAAGCAACTTTAATGTATTTTTATTGAGTATCACTCCTTCAAGTGGATAGTGATGCAAGAATCAAGAGGTGGCTCGCACCGTCATCGTCGTCGCTCACTTGGCTCACATTTGGATTTGGAAAATAATCAATCAATGAGATTAATTTCTTAGACAAAGTTTATTTAAAACATGGATAAACAAGTGATCCAAAAAATTCAAGGAAAAAGAAAAATATTTTTTTCCTACATAGAAATGCATGCAGAAACGTACCTTAAAAGGGACACAACCCTTCGAGGAAAAGACACACTATTTTAGGAAAGGGGTGACTGTTCGGTTGGATGTGACTGTTCAAAAAAAACATGTTGTTTTGGAATGGACAAACATGATTGTTCCGAAAGGAGACACCCATCCATGAACTATTACTTTCCTTTCGAAGGGACATTTGATGGCTATAAATACCTAAAAAAAAAATTCAAGTAGTACAAAAATTTCTACATTAGAAATACTCATCTACTTCTAGAAAACTCTGTGTGATCTACTGTTGAGTTTGTTTGAAGAATCAGAAGGTTTGAGGTACCGTTGTATTCTAATTGTAAGCCATTTTATCCCGAGAAGAAAAATTCCACAACCTCGGGTACTTGAGGAGAATTAATTCCTTAAGGACACTCCATGAAATCGAAGGACTTGGTTCTCTTTCTTCTTCATCTTATTTCTTTAAATAACATACTTCTTTGATAGTTCTTGAAGAACTTGTGTTGAAGGTGTTAAACACTTCATAGGTGTTCTTGATATAGTCTTGAAGTTGTGTTGAAGTGTTTGTGCAAACATACAATTTGTGTACCCGAAAACAACAATCTTAAGGAAGTAAATTTGAAATTTGTATTATTTAATTTTTGGAGATTAAAGATTTATGCTTTATACTCTATTTGAACTTAACAAGTGATTTGAAGAAACAAAAACTTCATCACAAGTTAAAGGTCATTCGGTCAACGATTGGAAGACATAATAACTTTATTGTTAAACTAGAAATAAGTCATGTTTGAAGTTGCTATAAACTTGTAATTAGTATTTTGATATACTAAAGTTGACTGACTTTTTGTGACAGGAAAAAATGACTACTGATGGTCATATAACTGAAGGTGTGGCAAGTGTGGCAGCAACTAATGTTTTTACAACTAGTCGCACAACTACGCCACCCGTTATGGCATTAGCAAAAAAGCTTGAAAAATTTCCTGGAATAGATTTTAAGTGGTGGCAACAGAAGATGTTCTTCTATCTGACAACTTTGTGTCTTCAAAGATTTATATATGAAGCTGCTCCAAAATTTCCTGAAGAAATTTTGAACAAGGAGCGGTTCATTGTAGTAAAGGCATGGAAACATTCTAATTTTCTATGTAGAAATTATATCCTAAGTGGCCTCCAAGATGATTTATACAACGTTTATAGTGGAATGAAGACATCATACGAGTTGTGGAATGCCCTGAAAAAAATATATGACTGAGGATGCTGAAACTAAGAAGTTCTTTGTTATAAGATTCCTTGAATACAAAATGATTGACGGTAAGACTGTAGTATCTCAAGTACAGGAATTGAAAGTTATCATCCATGATCTCCTTGCTGAAGGTATGAACATAGTGAATACCTTATTTGAACATGTTAAAAATATTCTTAATGATCACATGAACTTTATTGTTGGTTTGGTTGTGAACGAGGCCTTTTAAGTTGCTGCAATAATAGAGAAGTTGTCACCTTTGTGTAAGGACTTCAAAAATTATTTGAAGAATAAATGAAATGAGATAACAATCGAAAACCTCATTGTGAGGTTATTGTGCATTGAGGAAGACAACAAAGCATAGAGAGGAGGTCAAAAGAAAATTCTGCAATGAGTGGAGCTAACATTGTAGAAGACGACCCCAATAACTAAAAGAAGCAGAAGAAAGCGGGACAGCAAAGCAATCATCCTAAGAAGGAATTCAAGGAGAAATAATTTAATTATGCAAGGTTGGCCACAAGTCAACAGATTATTATTCCCCAAAGAAAGGAAAAAACAAGGACCAAGCGAATATGGCTAAATCTAAGAATGAAATAGACGATCTATGTGCCATGCTTTCTGAATGTAACTTGGTGGGAAATCCTCGAGAATGGTGGATAAATTCGGGTGCCACCCGCCACATTTGTGCCAATAAAGAGTTGTTTACTGCTTACTCTATCTTAAGGAGAAAAGAAGATCTATATGGCAAACTCTGCAATTGAAAAAGTTAAAGGAACAGGAAAAATCTGCTTAAAAATGACGTAGGCAAAGTGTTGACTCTTAACAATGTCCTTTATGTACCAAAGTTAATAAATAACTAAATTTCTGTATCACTTCTTGAAAAAAATAGATTCAAATGTATATTTTTTCAGGCAAGATTGTACTTAGAAAAGGATAAGTATACATAGGAAAAGGCTACCTCATTGAGGGCCTATTTAATGATAGTTAAAATCAATAAAAGTTCTATCTCTTCTTACTTTCTTAAGTCTAATGAATTATGGCATGAATGATTAGGACATGTCAATCACAAAACTTTGCAAAAACTGATTAACATAGAAGTTTTGCTAAACTTTGAGTGCAATAAATCAAAATATCAAACGTGTGTGGAATCAAAGTATGATAAGCATCCATATAAGTCCATTGAAAGGAATTTAAATCCCTTAGACTTAATCCACACTGACATTTATGATATAAAGTCAACACCATCTCATAGTGGGAAAAAGTATTTTATAACTTTTATTGACAATTTCACTAGGTACTGTTATGTCTATTTGCTAAACAGTAAGGATGAAACAATAGATATGTTTAGGTAAAATAAAACAGAAGTTGAAAAATCAGTTAGCGAAAAAGATCAAAATGATAAAAAGTGATAGGGACGGAGAATATGAATCTCCCTTTGCAAAAATTTGTGTAGAAAATGAAATTGTCCATCAAACTATAGCCCCGTATTTACCTCAATCTAATAGAATTGCGAAAAGGAAAAATCGAACCTTAAAGATAATGATAAATGCTTTACGTATAAGTTCAGGATTTACCACAAAACTTGTGGGGGAAAGCTATCCTTACAGCTAACCGAATACTCAATAGAGTGCCCCACAGTAAGACACTATTAATTTCATATGAAAAATAGAAAGAAAGAAAATCCAACTTGAAATATTTCAAAGTGTGGGAGTGTCTATTGAAAGTCCAAGTTCCTATGCCTAAAAGGGTGAAAATAAGACCTAATACAGTGGACTGTGTGTTTATAGGAATTGCTAAAAGTAGTAAAGCATGTTGGTTTTTGGTTCATAAATTTGAAAATCTAGATATCAATGAAAATACGGTAATTAAATCAGATAATGCTAAGTTCTTTGAACACATTTATCCACATAAAACTAGACATGAACAGTCTAGTGGAGGGTCTAAATGACCTTGAGATGAACCAAGCAAGGATGTAAGTAATGATGAGAATCTGACGCGTATTACACATCAAAGAACGTCAACTTCATTTGGATCAGACTTTGTAACATTTCTCTAAGAAAATGAGCGTCAAACATTTAAAGAAGCGATGTCATCTTCCAACTTATCCTTTTGGAAAGAGGCAGTCAATAGTGAGATTGATTCAATCTTGACCAACCATTCTTAGGAGTTGATTGATCTTCCTCCAGGAAATAAACCTTTAGGTTCTAAATGGATCTTCAAAAGGAAATAAAAGCGGATGATACTATTGATACAAGGAAAGACTTGTAGTAAAAGGCTTCAAATAGAAGAAAGGCTTTGATTACTTTGATACATACTCTCTTGTAACAAGGATAACGTTAATTCAGAAGTTAATTTCCTTGGAAGCTGTATACGGTCTTGAAATTCATCAAATGGATGTGAAAAAAACATTCCTAGATAGAGTATTAGAGAAATAAATTTACATGGAAAACCCCGAGGGTTTTATGGTTCCTGGTAAATAAAAAAAGTGCGCAAACTTGTTAAGTCACTTTATGGACTAAACAAGCACCTAAACAGTGGCATGCAAAGTTTGGCCAAACCATGTTGGAAAATGGGTTTAAGATAAATGAATATGATAAATGTGTTTACATTAAAGACACTCCAAATCACAAGGTCATTGTTTGTTTGTATGTGGATGATATGTTGATCATCAATAGAGATATTTCTGACATAAATTCTACAAAATGAATGCTTGAGAGAAAGTTTGATAAAAAAGACCTGAGAGTTGCGGATGTGATCTTAGGAATAAGAATCCATAAGACTCCACACGGGTTGAGATTGTCACACTCTCATTATATTAAAAAGGTACTTGATAAATTCAAGTATTTAGAATTTTATTGCCAAGACTCCTTTGGACGTGAGCTTTGCACTTCAAAAGAATGAAGGTGAAAGGGACTCATAATTGGACTACGCAACAGGTTGGGATTTTTAATGTATATCATGAATTTTACATAGCATGTGTTATTAGTAAGTTGAGTCGGTACATGAATAATCCTAATAAAACTCATTGGATGACAATGAAAAGAGTTTTGGGGTATCTTAAATATACTCAAGACTATGCTTTACATTATAATAACTATCCCGCTGTAATTGAAGGATATAGTGATGCAAATTTGATCACTGGATCAAATGAAGTAAAATACACGAATGGATATGTATTTACTATAGGTGGAGGACTAGTATCTTGGAAATCATTCAAAAAAATATGTATTGCTCGCTCTACAATAGAATCTGAATTTATCGCAATAGATAAAGTCGGTGAAGAATCTAAATGGATTCAAAAATTCTTAAAAGATATTCCTTACTATCCCAAACCATTTGCACCAGTATGTATACACTGTGATAGGCAAGCGGCGATAGGTAGGGCATAGAGCATGATGTCAATAGTAAATCTCGTCATATAAGATGGAGACATAATACCATTAGAGAACTTTCTCTCTAGTGAAATTATCACTGTTGACTATGTAAAGTCAAAGGATAATATGTCAGATCCACTTACAAAAGGCCTAACTAGAGAGCGGGTTGAGAGAACATCTAAGGAAATGGGTTTACGGCCTATGACAAGTCAACATAGCGGTAACTCTACCTAGCAGACTGGAGATCCTAAGAGCTAGGTTCAAGGTAATAAAACAAAGTTGTGAATGAAAGGTTCAACATTGTCAATATACCTAACCCATTCTTATGATGTAGATAATATTTAGTAAACAAAGATAAGTCTTATGGGGTGAAGCCTTTTAATGATTATCTAAATTTGTCAGATTTGACCAAATAGTTTAATCTATAGGATTGAATATTTAGAAATCACCTATGTGAGGATGAAGTGGAAGACGCTTCACGAAGAATATTAGTAAAATCCTATTCTCAAAGATCTTATGAAACTAGGACGTGTTCATGGCTGAAAAGAAAAAAATCATGAGAACCATAAACGGTAAAAGACTAGTTATGTGACATGTGTTGTTTAAGTGTATATTAAAGATCGACGGTTCAAAGATATCAAATCTACCAATTAATCGAGTGTATCTAATGCATATTCACTACAAAAAGTTCAAGTAAAAACCCACTTATCCAGATGCAATCAGTCTTTGCTTGTTGACCACATACTTTTTCGTAAAGTTTTATAAAGAGTAGCCATTCCCCATTCATGTGAGAGATTATTGGGTTCAATTGTTATGAATGAAAAATGGAGTGAAAAGTCTTGGAGGGAAAGTGTACTCATTTAAGGAAAGTATAATTCCCCCACATTGGTGGGAGAAAGCAACTTTAATATGTTTTAATTGAGTAAAATCCTTCAAATCAGATAGTAAGGCAAGAACCGAGAGGTGCCTCGCACCATCGTTGTCATCGCTTGCTCGACTCGTCTTCGGTTTTGGATTTGTCAAATGATCGATCGATGAGATTAATTTTCAGACAAAGTTTATTTGAAACTTGGATAAACAAGTGATCCACAAAATCCAAGGAAAAATGAAAATATTTTTATTTTCCTCCATAGAAACGCATGTAGAAACATGAAGAAATGTACCTCAAAAGGGACACAACCCTTTGAGAAAAAGACACACTTATTTGGAAAAAAAGGTGTATGTTCGGTCGGATGTGAATGTTCAAAAAAGAAATGTTATTTCAAAATGGACAGACGACTGTTCTAAAATGATACACCCTTCCATGAACCATTGTGTTCTTTTCGAAGGGGTATTTGATGGCTTTAAATACCTAACTTTTTTCCTCAAGTAGTATGAAATTTTTTTACATTAAAAACACTCATCTACTTCTAAAAAACTTTGTGTGATTATCTACCATTGAGTGTATTCGAAGAATCAAAATATTTGAGGTCCCACTACATTCTGATTGTAAGCCATTTTATTCTGGGAGAAAAAATTTCGCAACCTCGGGTACTTGAGGGATATTAATTTCTTAAGGACACTCTGTGAAATCAAAGGACTTGGTTCGATTTCTTCTTCAGCTTATTTTCTTAAATAACATACTTCTATGATAGTTCTTGAAGAATTTGTGTTAAAGGTGTTAAAACTTCATAGGTGTTCTTGATATAGTCTTGAACTTGTGTTGAAGTGTTTGTACAAACATACAAATTGTGTACCCTAAAACAATAGAACAAAGTTTCTCTTTCAAGATTCTAAAGGTTTCCTCTTATTTTCTACCCCAAATGAAAGACTTATCCTTCTTAATGACCTCGGTAGAGGAGTGGATAAAGAACTAAACCTCTTCACAAATCTCCTATAAAAACTTGTCAATCCATGGAAGATTCTAACAAAACTAATGGACTTAGGAGTTGGATAACTTTTAATAGCCTCTACCTTTTCATCATCTACCTTAACTCTTTTTGAACTTAAAACAAAACCAATAAAAACAACACAGTCCATACAAAAAGAACACTTATTAAAATTTGTATACAACTTTTCATTTCTCAACACATCAAATATCATTTTCAAATGTTGTACATGATCATTCAAACACTTGCTATAAATCAAAATATCATCAAAATAAACCATAGTAAAATTATTAATAAATGACCTAAGTTGTAAGATCCCGCAAAATTTTAATCTTGACTCAGTCCTTTAAAGCCTACTAAGGGGTCCCAGACTTAAAAAAAAATCAGCTAAGTATTTATACTTAGAGTCATTTTAGCTTCATAGTTTGGAAATTGTAGTTCACGACCTTCCCGACCTTATTTTGTCAATTTTCAAATTGATTCATGATCAGGATCACTTGTAGGACATCTCGGGTGAGTTTTGAGTTTTTCCAACTAGCGTAAGGGCGAGTTTGGATGCTAAAAATAGTGAGGGGTCATGATGGCCACGCGTTGCGAGTCCCAGTCAACCCATCTAGGGTGTGATAGATAGTCAACAAAGTAAGGGTCGTGACGCGAGGGAAAGACCAGTTCAACAAATTTTAGTTACGGGTTATGGAGGTAAATGGGTCAATTTCCCCACCCTTATTCACCCAAAAACACAAAATTAAGCCCCATTCACCAAAATATATTCACTTTCTCTCAAACTCGCTAAAGAACAAGCATTAGAGTTTTCGATTCAAGATTCAAATCACAAGAATTATACCATCAATATTCTAAAAAAAAGCATAAAGGTATGTGAAGTGTTCATCAAAGGGCCTTTTCAACCTTGGAGTTCAAGAAACACTTTTTAAAATCTTAAATCATGATTTCCATGTTGTGGGTTGTTTGTATTCATGTTAATATTGTTGTGTGATTTCCAAGATGATGTCTTTAATGAATTTCATGAATTTATGTTAGCATGTAGGTTAAAATCTTTGAAATTGAAGTGATTAATGTAGCCATGATGTATTGAATTATTATTCATGCCCAAGTATAATGTGACGCCTCCTATGTGTTTGACGAAATGCCTAAGTAAATTGATTGTGCAATTTGATCCATTGTTGATCTTAATTATGAAATCATGAAAGAACTACATGTCTAAAGGATTCCCATTTTAAAGCTATGCCTTGAAGGTGCTTGTTGAAATGCCTATGTGAATTGTTAGTGTACTTATGTCATGATAGCATGCATCCCTATACATGTACAAGTTCAAGATTTACAAGTGTTTGATGAAATACCTTAGAAAGTGAATTATGAACATGTGGCCATTGTTGTGCCTTCCAGATTTATGTTACACTTTACTTTTATGCTATCGACTCCTGAGGGCATTTAATATCCAAACATTTAGCTGTATACCTAGAGCCAGTGTCAGTTAAAGAATAGTCTCAGTCAGGTCATGATCAATGGTACTTTTAGTCAATTCCAGAATCCAGGAAAAATCAGTAAACTTAGTACTAATTTAGTCCAGTTTAGTAATAGTTCAGTCAAGCCTAGTATGAACTAGGAAATCAGTTTAGTGTCTATTCAGTTTGGAGTTAGATTCAACACCAAATGAACCCAAGGATCGGGACTCACCTTCTTGTAGATGGTGTGACTCTTAGAAGAAATCCTTGTGTTCTAGAAATACATAGCCAGCGTAGGTTGAGACATCAAACCAGCAAGTCAAGGGTTGATGAGGTGTTTTAACCTGTCAGTTGAGGGTTCCACCATTCTCATTAGAGTACCTACTAGATGAGGGTATCTCTTCAGTTGTCTTTACCTTTGGCACGGTACTGGAACCCTTCCAAGTGAGGTTATAGGTTGGACCCCAAAATCTAATTAGAAAAGGGGCATGTAGGTTAGATGATTACCTCTCACAGTCTCAGGTTTAGATTCAGTCTCAGATTTGAATGCACTATAGTTCTACAAACTTCAGGTCTTTTAGATACGGCCATCCAGATAATTAGTAATATAGTATTAGTAACTAGATATCAGTAAATTAGTATTCTGACTCAGTATTTGGTATCATCATATTTTTAGTTATAGTCTACGTATTCATGCATTCACTATCATTCTGTCATATCCATGTTATTCAGTTAGTATTGTTCATGCATCATGAACCCATGCATTCTAGCCTACCTCACTGAGCATACCAGTATATTCAAAGTACTGATGCATGTTTTTTGTGCTCTGATGTCTTATATCATAGGTTCAGATGCACGGCCCCCAGAGTATCCTCAGTAGTACAGCTTCTCAGCAGACAACATAGTGGTGAGTCCTCATATTTTGAGGAAATGATTATTTTTAGCATTTTAGTTATTTCAGCAGTCATTCGTAGTTAGTTGGGGACTTGTCCCATCAACTCCATATTTCAGATAGTTTGGAGGCTTATCAGACTAGAGTGTTTTCAGACAGTTGTTTTTCAATATTTAGTTTTCCATATACAGTATTGCTTTCAGATTTGAACCTTATGGAAGTTTCCGCATTTACTTCCTTATTTTGTTATTATAGTGTCTTTATTATTTAGTGCTCACAACAGGTACCAGTCATGGGTTAGCTAGTAGTCCTTCGAGATTATTAGCACCGTGTAGCGTCTGGGGTACAGACTAAGGGCAATATAAAACTTGGTATTAGAGCCTAAGGTTCAAAAGAGTCCTAGGAAGTCTAAAAGACGTATCTAGTAGATTCTTGTGCATGGGTGTGTAGCGCACCACACTTACGGACAGGAGGCTATGAGATGTTTTAGGAACAATTTCCTTTCTTTCAGTATTTATGTCGTGTGAGTGAGCATGAGATCCAGTTAAACTCTCTATCTAATCTAAGTTTCTCTTCCATTCATAAATCATGCCTCTCAAAAGAACTAAGGGAAGAGGAATGGGAGACCAGCCAGAACCCCATCCCATCCAGCCAGATCCTATGGATAAATATGTCCTCCATATTGAGTTCAGAACAGTTTGCACCACCCTAGCTCATGTTATAGTAGACCATAATGAGTGTCCAACTATTGTTCTGGCCAACCCAGTAGCCAACACAGCGGCTGCTAGATTCAGGATTTCACCCGAATGAACTCTCTATCTTTCACTGGGTCTAAGTAAATGAGGACCCTCAGGAATTTATTAATTAGGTATAAGAAGTTACTGATATTATAGGGGTGATGGCTAGTGAGAGTGTTGAGATAGCTGCATATTAGTTGCAGGATGTGGCTCACTCATGGTTCAAATAGTAGAAAGCAGAAAAGGCCACAGACGCAGGGCCCAAAGAATGGGAGGAGTTTACCACTACTTTTCTGGAAAGGTTCTTCCCACCAAAGTTGAGGGAAGCAAAGCTTTTAGAATTTATCAATCTAAAGCAAGGAAACACAATGGTGAAAGAGTATTCTCTAAACTTTACTCAATTATCCAGATATACTCCTCACGTGGTAGCAGATAGCAGACCTAAGATGAGCAAGTTTCTGTCTGGGTTGAATGATTTTGTGGTTAAGGAGTGCAGAGCCGCGATGCTTATTAGTGAGATGGACTTTTCTAGACTGATGGTCTATGCTCAATAGATTGAAGAGCAGAATAATAAAGAGAGAGAGAAGCAGAACAAGAGGGCTAGAATAAGTAGTTTTAACTTTGCTCAGCCTAAGTTAGTGGGTGGGAATCTTTCTCAATTCCGCTCAAAATATTTAGTTCCAGTCCCATCCTCAGCTAGTGCTTCAGTGCAAAAATTCATAGATGGTAATAGAGATAGAGCATTAGGCCCTAAACCTCAGGGTAGTGTTATTAGTGCCTGAATGAATCCTCTCTACCAGGAGTGTGGCAGAAACCATCAGGGTGTCTGCAGAGCAGGAAGTGATGTATGTTTTGGATATGGCAAGCTAGGCCACAGAGTCAGAGATTGTCCCCGGTTAGGTTCCCAGGGTCAGCGTAACCGTCCTCCAGCTCAGTTCGGTCACGCGAATCAGCAGGGTGCCTCATCCAGTGCCACCAGTGGCCAGTGCCCAAATAGACTCTATGATCTTCAGTCCTGATAGGATTAGGAGAGTTCTCCTGATGTGGTCACTGGTACGTTAAAAGTTTATCATTTTCATGTTTACACTTTTCTAGATCCAGGAGCTTCCTTGTCCTTTGTTACTCCTTATATAGCTTTCGATTTCAGAGTCAGTCCTGAAATCCTAGCAGAGCCTTTCTCGGTCTCTACTCCAGTAGGTAAATCCATCATAGCCCGGCTGGTATACAAGAATTGTCCAATTGTGGTATCTTAGAAAGTCACTTCAACAGACTTAGTCAAAAATTAGAGATGACTGATTTTGATGTCATTCTCGGCATGGATTGGCTTCATTCCTGCTATGTCTCAGTCGAATTCAGAAACAGAATTTTCCAGTTTCAGTTTTTGAATGAACCCATCCTAGAGTAAAGGGGTAGTACTTCAGCACTTAGGGGTCAACTCGTTTCTTACCTTCGGGATAGAAAAATAATATCTAGGGGGTGTGTCTACCATCTTGTTCGAGTCCAGGAATCCAAATAAAAAACCCCTACTCTTGAATCAGTGTCAATAGCTTGTGAATTCCCAGAGGTGTTTCCTGAAGATCTTCCTGGAGTCCCTTTCGAAAAGGAAATTGATTTCGGAATCGATCTCCTTCCAGATACTTAGCCCATCTCTATTTCGCCATATAGAATGGCTCCAGCAGAACTCAGAGAATTAAAAGAGAAGTTAAAGGATCTCTTAGATAGGGATTCATCAGACCCAGTTTATCCCCGTGGGGCACACCAGTTCTATTCGTGCGAAATAAAGATAGTTCTCTCAGAATGTGCATTGACTACCGTTAGTTAAACAAAGTTACGATCAAGAAAAAGTATCCACTTCCCAGAATTGATGACTTGTTTGACCAACTTTAGGGTGCTAGCTATTTCTCTAAGATAAGCCTTAGATCGGGCTATCATCAGCTCAGAGTCAGGGAATGTGACATCCCAAAAATAGCCTTCAGAACTCGGTATGGTCACTTCAAATTCTTAGTCATGTCCTTTGGTCTTACCAATGCCCCAGCAGCTTTCATGAACTTGATCAGTCGTGTGTTCAAGCAGTACTTGGACATGTTTGTCATAGTCTTCATAGATTATATCCTTGCTTACCCTGCAGTGAACATAATCATGCAGACCATCTCAGAATAGTATTGCAGACTCTCAAAAACCATTAGCTATGCACTAAATTCAGTAAGTTTGAATTTTGGCTATGGTCAATAGCTTTCCTCAACCATATAGTTTTCGGTGATGGCATTAGAGTTGATCCCCAAAAGACTGAATCAATGAGAAACTGGTCCAAACCCATCTCTCCATCAGATATCAGGAGTTTTTTAGGTTTGGCTGGCTATTACCGATAATTTATTAAGGGATTTTCATCTATTGCATCCCCTATGTCCATATTGAATCAGAAGAATGTCAAATTCCAGTGGTCAGATTCTTGTGAGAAGAGTTTTCAGGAGTTGAAGACTCGACTCACTACAACTCCAGTTTTGACCCTACCAGATGGTTTCGATGGCTTTGTTGTGTACTATGATGCATCCAGAGTATGTTTGGGTTGTTTGCTTATGAAGAGAGGTAAGGTCATAGCCTATGCCTCCAGACAGCTTAAACCCCACGAGAAGAACTATCCTACTCACAATCTTGAGTTAGCAGCAGTAGTTTTATCCTTAAATATTTGGAGGCATTACTTGTATGAGGTGCACGTTAATATGTTCAGAGACCATAAGAGCCTACAATATGTATTCTCCTAGAAAGATCTTAACCTCTGTCATAGAAGGTGGTTAGAGTTGTTGAAAAATTACGACATCAGTGTGCTATACTATCCGGGCAAGGCCAATGTAGTGGTTGATGCTCTCAGTAGGCTTTCTATGGGTAGTGTTGCTGATGTTGAGGATATTAAGAAGAAGTTAGCTCAGGAAATCCATCATCTTGCCCGACTAGGTTTTCGCTTAGTTGACTCAGCAGAAAGTAGTGTTTGGGTTTAGAACAGTTTAGAATCATCTGTAGTTTCCAAAGTAAATGAAAAGTAGGATAGAGATCCCAATTTAGTTAAGTTGAAGAGTCAATCAGCGATCAAAAGGTAGAGGTTTTCTCCCAAGGGAGAGATGATGTATTGTGTTGTTAGGGTCATATGTGTGTGTCAAGTGTAGATAACTTGAGGCAGTGAATTCTTGTAGAGGCGCATGGTGCACGTTACTCTATTCATCCATGGGCCATGAAGATGTACCACAATTTGCGGGAAATTTATTGGTGGAGTGTGATGAAGAGAGACATTGCAGAGCTTATAGCTAGGTGATCTACATGTCAGCAGGTTAAGATTGAGCATTAGAAACCTAGTGGGTCCATGCAGGAGTTCAGCATTCCTACTTGGAAGTGGGAAGGAGTGAACATGGACTTTGTGATGGGTTTGCCTCATACTCGTCATCCGCATTATTTAGTTTGAGTCATTGTAGTCAGGATGTCCAAATCAGCTCATTTCCTACCAGTCCATACCTCTTATTTAGCCAAAGATTATGCCAAACTAAATATTAGAGAGTTGGTCAGATTTCACGGTGTTCTATTGTCTGTTGTCTCAGATAGAGGTACCCAGTTCACCTCTCATTTCTGGAAGGCATTCCAAATGGGTCTTGGTACCCAAGTTCACCTCAGTACCACTTTTCATCCTCAGACAGATGGTTAGGTAGAAAGGACCGTCTATAATTTAGAAGATATGCTACGAGCATGTAAAATTGATTTTAAAGGTAGTTGGGATGACCCCTTGCCTTTGATTGAGTTCGCATATAACAACAGCTATCATTTCAGCATTCAGATGGCTCCGTTTGAGGCACTTTATGGGAGGAGATATAGATCTCCCATTGGTTGGTTCAAAGTGGGTGAGGCTGCGATGATAGGGCCTGACCTGGTATTTGATGCCTTAGTAAAAGTTCAGTTGATCAGAGAAAGGCTTAAGACAGCTCAGAGCCAACAGAAATCATACGTAGATGTGCGCAGAAAGGATCTTGAGTTCTAGATTGGTGACTATGTGTATTTGAAAATCTCTTCTATGAAAGCAGTAAAGAGGTTTCGATAGAAGGGGAAACTTAGTCCCCGATATGTCAGTCCTTACCGAATCTCAGCCATTTTGGAAAGGTAGCTTACGAGCTTGAGTTGCCTTTAGATCTAGCTTCAGTCTATCCAGTGTTTCATGTCTCCTTGCTAAAGAAATGCATAGGTGACCAGAAGCCATAGTCCCGATAGAGGGCATAGACGTTCAAAACAGTCTCTTATGAAGAGGTTCCAGTCAAAATCCTTGACTATCAGATTCATAGACTGGGGAACAAAGAAGTCCCTCTAGTCAAAGTTCATAGGCAGAATCAGTCCGTTGAGGGAGATATTGGGAAACAGAAGTAGATATGCAAACCAAGTACCCTCACCTTTTCTCTGCCAACTCAGACTTAGCTCAAGGCAACAGTTTTTCTTAAAACTTACTCAGAATTCCCTTGCAAAACTTGGTATCAGTTATCGTTGCATATTCAGTCATGCATTCATGAATTGTTTTCAGTCATGTATTCATTGCATTCAGATATGTATATTCAGTATACAAACCCAGTTTGTTAGTATATTCAGTCATGTATTCATTATATTCAGATATGCATGTTCAATATGAAAAACTCAGTATATCAGTAGTTTCAGTCATGTTTCATTGTTCGTGTCCAGTAAATAAGTTTAGTACATCAGTAATCTCAACTTAGTCAGCCTCATTCGAGGATGAATATTTCCAAAGGAGAGATATTGTAAGATCCCGCAAAATTCTAAGCTTGACTCAGTGCTTTAAAGCCTACTGAGGGGTCCCAGACTTAGAAAAAAATTCAGCTAAGTATTTATACTTAGAGTCATTTTAGCCTTCGTAGTTTGGAAATCCTAGTTCATGACCTTCCCGGCCTTATTTTGTCAATTTTTAAATTGATTCATGATCAGGGTCATTTGTAGGTCATCTCGGGTGAGTTTTGAGTTTTTTCGACTAGCTTAAGGGCAAGTTTGGATGCAAAAATAGCGAGGGGTCATGATAGCCCCACATCGCGAGGCCCATTCAACCCAGCTAAGGGTTGTGTCGCGATAGGTATTCAACCCAAGTAGGGGTCGCGACGCAAGGGTCAACCTACTTTAGCAAATTTTAGTTACGGGTTTTGGGGGTAAATGGGTCAATTTTCCCACCCTTATTCACCAAAAAATATGAAATTAAGCCCCATTCTCCAAAATATACTCATTTTTTCTCAAACTCTCTCAAGAACAAGCATTAGGATTTTTAATTCAAGATTCAAATCTCAAGAATTGTACCATCAATCTTCTAAAAAATAAGCATAAAGGTATGTGAAGTGTTCATCCAAGGGCCCTTTCACCCTTGGAGTTCAAGAAACCTTTTTTAAAATATTAAATCATGATTTCCATATTGTGGGTTGTTTGTATTCATGTTAATATTGTTGTTTGATTTCCAAGATGACACCTTTAATGAATTTCATGAATTTATGTTAGCATGTGGGTTGAAATCTTTGAAATTGAAGTGATTAATGTAGCCATGATGTATTGAATTATTATTCATGCCCAAGTATAATGTGATGCCTCCCATGTGTTTTCCGAAATACCTAAGTGAATTAATTGTGTAATTTGACCCATTGTTGATCTTAATTATGAACTCATGAAAGAACTACACGTGTAAAGGACTCCCATGTTAAAGCTATGCCTTGAAGGTGTTTTTTGAAATTCCTATGTGAATTATTAGTGTACTTATGACATGATAGCATGCATCCCTACACATGTACAAGTTCAAGATTTACAAGTGTTTGATGAAATTCCTTAAAAAGTGAATTATGAACATGTGGCCATTGTTTTGCCTTCAAGATTTATGTTATGCTTTACTCTTTACGCTATCGAGTCCTGGGAGTATTTAATACCCAAAAATTTAGCTGTATACCTGGAGCCAGTGTCAGTTACAGAATAGTCTCAGTCAATTCACGATCTATGGTACTTTTAGTTAGTTTTAGAATCCAAGAAAACTCAGTAAATTCAGTACTAATTCAGTCCAGTTCAGTCAAGCCTAGTATGAACTAGGAAATCAATTCAGTATCTATTCAGTTGGGAGTAGGATTCAGCACCGAGTGAACCCAACGATGAGGACTTACCTACCAGTTGATGGTGTGACTCTTAGAAGCAATCCTTGCATTCCAGAACTACATAGACAGCGTAGGTTGAGACATCAAACCTGCCAATCGAGGGTTGATGAGGTGTTTTAACCTGTCAGTTAAGGGTTATACCATTCTCATTAGAGTACCTGCTAGATGAGGGTATCTCTTCAGTTGTCTTTACCCATGGATGGTACTGGAAACCTTTCAACTGGTGCTACAGGTTGGACCCCAAAATCTAATTAGAAAAGGGGCATGTCGGTTAGATGATTACCTCATACAGTCTCAGTTTCAGATTTAGTCTCAGATTAGAACTCAGTATAGTTCTACAGACTTCAGGACTGTCAGATACGGTTATCCAGATAATTAGTAATATAGTATCAGTAACTTAGATATCAGTAAATTAGTATTCAGACTCAGTATTCGGTATCAACACGATTTCAGTTATAGTCTACATATTCATGCATGTACTCCCATTAAGTCATATCCATGTTATTCAGTTAGTATTGTTCATGCATCATGAACCCATACATTTCATCCTACCTCATTGAACATACCAGTACATTCAACGTACTAAAGCATGCTTTTTGTGCTATGATGTCTTATATCATAGGTTCACACGCATGGGTCCCAGAGCATCCTCAGTAGTACAGCTTCTCAGCAGACAACGTAGTGGTGACTCCTTATATTTCAAGGACATGATTATTTTTAGCATTTCAATTATTTTAGCAGTCAGTCGGAGTTAGTTGGGGACTTGTCCCATCAACTCTATATTTTAGATAGTTTAGAGGCTTATCAGACTAGAGTGTTTTCAGACAGTTGTTTTCCAGCATTCAGTTTTCCGTATACAGTATTGTTTTTAGAATTGAACCTTATGGCAGTTTCCATATTTACTTCCTTATTTTGTCATTAAAGCGTCTTTATTATTCAATGCTCACAGCAGGTACCATTCATGGGTTAGCTAGTGGTCCTTCGAGATTATTAGCGCCGGGTAGCGTCTGGGGTACAGACTCGGGGCGTTACATAAGTATATAATTCATTAGTCGCATAAAATTGCTTGGTTCATTGGTTATCCCAAAAAGCATCATCATCCACTCATATAATCCAAACTTAGTTTTGCAAGTGATTTTTTATTCATCTATGAATTTCATTCAGATTTGATGGCATTCTCCTCTCAAATCAATTTTAAACAATAAGGTAGAACCACCCAATTCACCTAGCATATCATCAAGTCTAGAAATGGAATGTCGGTATTTTTACCATAATTTTATTGATGACACGACAATCTATACATATTTTTCATGTCCCATCCTTCTTGGGTACTAGAATTATGGGTATCGCACATGGACTTAAATTTTCTCGCAACAAACCTTTATTCACAAGTTTCTCTACTTGCCTTTGCAATTATTTGGTCTCTTGAGGATTGCTCCTATAAGATGCTTTGTTGGGTATTTGAGAGCCCAAAAAAAGTCAATTTCATGATCTATTCCTCTCAAAGGAGGCAATCTACTTGATATTTCTTTCGAAAATAGTTCATCATAATTTTGCAACAAAGAATAAACAATACTTGTTAAAATAAAAAAGTTAGTTCATTGTTAGAAAGCAAAGAATAACCTTTAGGTTTGGTAAATATGACTTGAGTAGCATCTTCAATGTTTAGCTCTTTTATGCTTTCTTGATTTTGCAAAATCATGCATATTTTTTCTCTTTTTTTATTTTTTTTATTTTTCTTGCTCACCTCGTTTTTTTTATAACTCATTCTCACTTGAGCTCTTAACCTTTCGTTTTTTCTCTGTCGAGTTATCATTTTTTGCTCCTTACTCCTTTCTTTCTTTTCTCTCTTAAGTTTTTTTTTTTTCAACTCTCTCATATTTCGATATACCTCACTCATTTGAAAGGGAGAAAAAAGGTTAAGAATGTGCTTTTTACCATTATTAATAAATGCATATTATTTGACCTTCCATCATATCTAGCCCCTACATCATATGCCAATGATCTTCTCAACAATAAATGACAAGCTTGCATGGTAACTTTCAACCTTGAATTTTATCAACACTCTCTTGGTCATCTTGAGTTCACCATATTCATTGATCCATTACAATCTGTAGGGTTTTGGATATCTTCTTGTTCAAAGTTTTAATTATTCTACCATAGATACACTAGCAACATTGACACAACTTCTACTATCAATAATAAAGAAACATAATTGCTCTTAAATTCAACACCAATTATGAAATAAGTTTTTTCTTTGATCAAGATCTTCCCTTGCTAGAATACTCATACTTCTCATCACAACAAGAATAAATTTTTCATCATGATTAATTTCTTTTCCATCACCTTCTCTCCCATAAACTCATCACTATTACCATCCTCCATGAAGTCATCTTTAGATTCATCTTCGATTTGATAATCACCATCATTCAATGCAATGATAATTCTTTTATTAGAACACTCATTTGATTTATGACTATATCCTTGAAATTTAAAACACTTTATTTTAGATGAAGTCTCAAATTTAGCTTTGTTACCTCTATTCTTGTAGTCTACCTTTAATTTGTTTTTGTTCAAGTTGGACTTCAATTCTTGCATTGCACCTGTGAATTTGTCCCAAGTGAGAGATGATTTTCAAACTTTCTTATTGAGCCCATCAAAGAAAAGAAGATTTCACCTTTGATTTATTCTTCTTTAGATGATCCTGCACCTTGAGCGCCATTTGATAAGCTTCATATAAAGTAGAAAGACGATACAATTTCAATAGATGTCTTACTTCCTTATTTAAGTTTGATATAAATCTTGTAACAAGCTTCACCTCTTCATCATTGACATTAGCTCGACGCCTACTATGCTCTAGCTCCTCATAATACTCTTTCACACTCTTGCTTCCATGTTGAAAATTATAATATTTCTTGAGTGTATTTTATTCATAATTTTGACCCACAAACTTTTCTCACATACGACTTTTCATGTCATTTTAACTTGTAACAAAGTCTCAATTCACCAAAGCATCTCTTTCAATTTTTTCCTACCATGTATAAGCAAAAGCCTCGAGATGACTTGTAGTATAATTCATCTTTTTAACATCACTCACATTGTTGAGATTATATTGTCTTTCAAGTTTCATAATCCAATCAAGATATTCATTCAGGTCAGTACTTTCTTTAAAAGATGAAAGAGTAACCTTGATGCTCTTAAATCCTCGACATTTATCATTACTTCTATTGTTGTATTCTCTACCATCAACCGTAGACCACCCTCCATTCCCTCATCTTCTTCGTCTCCCACCTAACCTCTCTTGTTGAACTTGATCTTTGACTCCATGATCATAATAATCACTATCAAAAAAATCATGCTCTTCAAGATTATGTTGGACCCTCATTTCTATTGGCATGTAATGGAAGATTTCTTTGTTGATTTTTCCCTTTAAAAGTATTGCTTGATTGCAAATTTTTGATAAAGTAGCATTACGAGAGAGGATGTCTTACACTACCATATGAAATGAAGTTGTATCAAGAGGAGTCTTACTTGATCCCTCATCATGATGACCAATAGGATTGAAAACCTCAAGTGATTGCTTTGTTATTTCTTGATTTCTCACCCTTCTATCCACATCTTTCAATTTTTTCTTCATTTCTTTCGATAGTTATTGGAGCAAAATTTTTTTTCCTAGAGGATTCTCCCTCTAATTGAGTCATTGTAACCTACAAAAATAAATAAAAGTTAATGAAAAGAGTTCTTCACCACTCACTCACATCATGTTTTTCTCTTTTTTTTTACTCACATTCGTATATCACTCTAAGGCCAAAGTCTTTTAAGGCCATCCTCGAATGAACTCTCCTCACTCTTACTTTTTTCCACTCTTGAATAATCCAAGGTTGAGAGTCAACATCGCCAAATAATTCACAAGCGGTACTACTTTTTTGGGATGGAGCAAAATTTATTTAATCAAAAAAGGACAATTAATACTAAAGGACAAGGAAAAGAATAAGCATACAATGGAATAAAAGAAAAAAAACACGAAATAATTTGATACAAATAAATTAAATGAATGTGTGTGTATATATCTATATCTATATCTGTACTACCTTAAAAGCATGAACTCCTAAATACTAAAGTGAAATTACCAAAACATCCCCAACCCATTTAATTAAAATCAAATTATTTAAATTCAAAAAATAACCCTATGCCATTTAATCTAAAACAAGTTTACAACCCCCATTTAGTACTCCCACTGCGTGAATAGACACCAAAGAACGCCTTCCCGCTAGACGCCTCACCAACGAACACCTTCCCACCAAACGTTGCTTTAAAACAGAAACAGATGCCACTGCCTCAACAATCTTTCTTGTTTTTTGTTAGCACATAGGTATGCCCTATTTTTTCTCAAACACCAATATTTAGGCTTGCGAAATCGCCTCTGCTTCAAAAAGTTTAGGCCATTGTAATTTATGTTTAGATTTCTTGCAGTAACACTATTCCTTAAAATTAAATCTATATTTCCCTCGGCCACAACATTGGCGAAATCATCCGCCCAAGAACTCAAGTTGTAAGTCCCTTCATATGCTACCTCAATCGTAAGGTTCATACTTTCACCCTTTCAACGCTCCTCATCGAGTTGTTTCCCGCACTGATATAATCAGATGTGTTCTACATTTGGCTTCATAAATTTTCAATACATTTAAAAATATTAACTTCGATACTTTTATGACTTTCCACATACTGAATATTTGATGATTTGTGTAGTTCAATAAACTGTGTATTTTTCATCTGTTAATCTCTGCAAATGTTTCTCTTTTCTATATTATGCATTCGAATCCTGGCTTGTTTTAATCTGAGAGTGGAACGAATTGTCGGAGTCATTCTTTTTTTTGGGTAACTATCCACATTTTATTACCAAAGTGTTCCTTTACAGCTTAAAGGGAAAAAATGTAAACACACGTTCCACAGCTAGATATGCTCTGCCTGGGATCGATGCCTCTCATCATCTTACTTTCTACAACAAATCAAATAGAACCAGCTTGACTTGAAAAGATAGCTATTGAGTTGGACAAGACACTGTTGGAACTTTGGGTGCATGCTATCCCTCACAAATGGGAGTAATTTTTGTAAAAAATACATAATTATGGTTTTGGAATCCATCCTTATTAGGCTTTGATTATTTTCCACACGGTTGTGTGCTTCTAAACAGTTAGCATTTGAGAATCTGACCTAATAATTCCTCCCTTATTACGATTGAGCAGTTGTTTATATTCTTTTTTAAAATAAAAAACCTGCTTCTAACGGCTACAATGGTAAGCCCGAATCAAGTAATTAAAGCCTTTTTAAGGGGTGTTCCCGACAAAGAAGATGCAGGTCTTCGGATTTTATCAATGAATTTATTAATTTGACTACTGGAACTTACATTATAACGAAAATTTATTTTAGTTGAATTAATGGTAACTTTGTCTATATGTATCCCACTTTGTGGGAATATACGGGTTATGTTGTTATTGTTGATAACTTTGCCTGTACTTGATATAGATCTAGACAGACACTATGTAGATATGTTGGTGGATGTTGCTTCTCTGTATTCACATTCCTAGAAGGGTTTAAGAATTTTTTAAGTCATTGTTGTTTTTGCTTTCATGAATACTGGGTGTTCAAGTTTAAGATGTTGATTTTGCTAGCTAATTTTTGTGTTAATGAGATTTTAAACGTTCTTGCTTGTGGGAGTCTCCTTTATAAAATATTTTTGCTTATATAGCCTGGTTTAATGTTAGTGTATATTGTCTAATAATCAGCGCAAACTTATTATTTTTGTTGAATGTTAATACTCTGGTCGTTTCAATTTGTTTGTGTGATTTTGACTTGACACGAAATTTAAGAAAGTAAAAATAAAAAACTTTTGAATCTTGTCTTCTTTCAGTCTCCCATTTCCACCTAACCTCATTCCAGTTCTATAGGGTTTGGATACTGAGATGGTTGATAACGCCGATGACGGAGTGAAGTATGTTACTAAGACGGATTCTTCTGTTTCCGTACTTGTAGATGAGGATACATGCAATCAGGAGCTTGCTGTTAAATTGGAGGATGAAGTGTATCTTGAAGCAAAAAATGGGGATGTCGCTCGTATATCTGAATCAATGGCAAAGGACGAGTAGAACTTGATAAAAGCACGTGCAAAGGAGTAAGAAGTAAATGATTCCAAGGAGGCTCCCAACTTGAATGACCTTCAATATAGTTAGTTGGACAAGCTTTTTGCACAGACGCAGCATTACTCAGAGTTTCTGCTGGAGAAGATGGATAACATCACACTGAGTGGAATGAAAGATGAAGAGAAAGGCAGCGAAAACAAGAAGAAGGGTCATGGCAGAAGAAGAAGGGTCATGTCAGGAAAAGAAGGGCGACCACAAGTTATAAAAAGAAAAAGGCCAAGAGAGGTGTTGCTGTCATGCTTTCAATATCTAATGAAGGTGTTTCTATTGAGGATTCAACCCTCACTGAGAAGGAGAGAGCTGACAAGGAGCTGGCTGAACTTGTGCCCTTGCGGACTGACTGGTGGAACGTTGAAGTCTTATCTACTGAAAGGTGTCAAGTGGTTGATTTCATTATCGATAAATGGGTTGAATGGGATTCTAGCAGATCAAATGGGACTTTGAAAGACCATTCAAACTATTTCTTTTCTGGCACATTTAAAGGGAAATGGCTTGGATGGGCCTTATTTGGTCATTGATCTCCTGTCAACTCTTTCAAATTGGGTGAATGAGATAGAAAGGTTTGTCCCATCCATTAATGCTATCATATACCATGGAGACAATAAGGAGGAAGCATATGCCGAGGACCATAGGTCTGAAATTTCCTATTGTAGTTACTTCAAATGAGATTGCAATGATTGATACAAAGAATTTCTTGAGGAATTATAATTGGAAGTATCAGTGATAGATGAGGGACACGGGTTTAAAAACTTAAAGTGCACACTGATCAAGGAACTCAAGTTGTTGCCGATTGAAAACAAACTACTATTAACTGGAACCTCTGCAGAACAACTTAGCTGAGTTGTGGTCATTGTTAAATTTCACCTTACCGGATATCTTTTCATCCCTAGAAGAATTTGAGTCATGGTTTGATCAAGCTGTGAGGTGCTGCAATGACACCCAAAAGGAAGAAATGGAAGAGTAAAGGAGGGCACGAGTTGTCGCAAAACTTCATGGAATTTTACTTCCTTTTCTCCTTCGGCAATTGAAAGTAGATGTTGAGCAAATGGTTCCCGAAAAAAAGAGATAATTTTATATGCTACCATCCGTGAGCGCCAAAAGAAGTTCCAGGACCATCTAATTAACAGGACGTTGGAGGGTTATTTGACTGAGAACGTGTCCGTTGGGAGTCATTTTAAAGGAAAGCTCAATAATTTGATGATTCAACTTTGCAAAAATTGCAATCATTCTGACCTCGTGGAGTCAGCATATGATGGTTCTTTTCATTATCTACTTATAGAACTAATAGTTGCACAATGTAGCAACTTTCGCTAACTGGGAAGGCTTTTGTGAGAATTGCTTGCTCCCAAACACAATGATCTGGTATTTTCTCAATGGACTAAAGTACTGGATATAATGGATTACCATTTTAGTGAAAAGGGTTTTTATGTTTGTAGAATTGATGGCCATGTGAAATTGGATGAAAGAAAAAGACAGATCAAGGACTTCGATGATGTTAACGGTGAGTTCAGGATATATTTGCTGAGCACTAGGGCTGCTGACCATGACATTAATCTTACTGCTGCAGACACCTGCATTTTATATGACAATTGACTGGAATCCGCAAATGGATCTACAGGCTATGGATCGGTGTCATAGAATAGGTCACACAAAAATTGTTCATGTTTACAGGCTTTCAACTGCTCTCTCTGTGGAGGGTCGAATGCTGAAAAGAGCTTTTACCAAGTCGAAGCTTGAGCATGTGGTGATTGGAAAAGGATAGTTTAAGCAAGAAAGAAGTAAAAACTGCTACAGATACTATGGAGGAACAGGACTTGATAGGGCTTTTGAGATATAATGATGGCAAAGAGGACAAGTTGATGCAGACAAGTATTACTGATAAGGATCTGTAGAGGATGCTCCAAGTAAAGATGTAAGCGCTGGATCAAGTGTATATTTCCTTCCACTTAAAGGACCCGGTTGGGAAGTTGTTATTCCAACAGCAAGCGGAGGCATGCTTTCTACTCTCAACAGCTGATAAGGGACTCATAGGTATGGTTCATTTGCAGAATTTAGATGTTTTTGGGAGCTAAGCAAGTGAGAAAAGAAACAAGTGCGGCAAAAATAAGAGAGTCGCTTGAGTATAAGAACTGTAAGATGAAAGCAAGTATTTACGTTTTAATAATAAAATTCAAGTTGTGACAGATCGATTGTGCCTACCATCAAATATCTAACATAAAATGTACCAAATTCCTTCAATCTTATAAGCAAAGAGTTGTCAAAAAAAAGAATAAGTATATGAAAAAACATTTGGTGGGAGGTTTTTTTTTTTTTTTTTTCTTTTTTTTTTTTTTTTGTATTATTCTTTAATGGAAACCTTACATAGTGAAAACTCATTTGTAGTTCAGAATTAGATTTTGTTTTTCTTCCCGTTTAACTCGTAATGATTGAATTCTTTGTTTTGGTCCAATATTAATAAAAATGACGCTACATTACTATTTTACAATCATACAAAGGAGTCATCATGTTTAACTTGCAGAATCATAATATTAAGTTTTCTTAGTATTGACTACAGAGTGCAAGTTACTACAGCTATACAACTAATGCTGATGATGGGTCTATTTTTTCTCTTTGTGAAAAAGCTAAATCTGTTGATGACGACTTTCAATTTTACTCCACGGTGACATAAAAATATAAGATAATTAAGGCATTCGGAGAGCATTATACTTGCATCATTAACCTTTAACATCATATTGATCATATGATATGTAGTAGGCTGAAAAGTTTGTACTTTATACTAAAGCAATTGTGATCAAAGACAGATATACATCCAGACACAAATCAAGGGGTTGCAATCAATTTTGTTATTGTCTTCATATCGACACAGAGGGAAGAATAATGATTCCTCTAAAAATGTTGCACATAAAAATTTGTGAAGAATGAACTTTGATATGACATGTTGTGTTTGGGTATATGGAGGTGTCATTATATTGATTATTTTGTATACGTATCTGGTGGAAGATATTAATACATAGTCAAATGGGGCAAAATTTTACCCTCATAAAATTACTCGAGCTAATTGTTCTCGCTTTACTACGTCCTTTCTCTTTGTATATTCGATTGGTGCAACCACAATCCTTAAGACAATAAAGATAATGTTGGTTTTCTCCTCAACTATATGTTAAATTGGTAATGATGTGTTCTATTGAAACCGCTAAATATAAAAGTTTAATTAGCTCATCTTATTTTCATCGTACTTGCTTATTTTCAAAATTAAGTTTCTTCTTCTATTAAGTCTTTTTAAAATGTTAACAAATTTGTGAGTTGTTTGTTAATTTTATTGATACTTGCTCCAGTTATCATTTTAAAAAGAATATTTTAATTTTTAATAAAAATACTTATTTTGTTTGAGATTTGGTATGGTTTAAGCTTGGCAAACATGAGAATAAATGTTATGGTGAAGAAGGAGAAGGAATCAGTTTTGATGACTTATTGGAGAAGAATTATTTTTGCCTCCATAATATCTTGGCCAACCAAGCTATAAAACAATACTAATAGCTATTCCCTGCACAAGAAGTTAAACATCCTAAAATAGTTTTAACTTGATGACTATTTCAAATATTAATGTTAATTGAAAGAACATGACTTATATTATAAGGCCATTATTTTTTTTTGACTTTGTCCACCTAATCATCGTAAGTTTTTTCAAAATCGCAATAGAAATAAAATTAACAAAACAAAGTAACTGTCGACAAGTCATAAAAATATTTATTTGATAGAGTGATACAAATTTGTAATTCGAAGAGGTTCAGCAAGATCCCTAAAAATCCATAACATATAAGTAAAGAATATAATACAAAATAAAATGGCTATTACTTCTTCATCAAATAATATAATTTTACCTTTTTAATATGTTTATTTTTTCTTAAAATAAGGTACAACGTCTAACAAATACTCTTCTTATAATTATGATGCAAAATTTATGTGCTCTTTTTAACCAAATAAATAATATTCATTATTAATTGTCAAGTGGATGTATTAATACGTACTATTTAGTGCTACCCTCAAAAAGCTTCAAATGATTTTACTCTTTGAATGAGACCAAAAACATTAGAGACAATAAAATACTTGTTTATTTGTAGCAGGGCTTTATGAATAATTTATTTCATAAATGGTTCCTTCAAAACTATACAAATAAATGAATTATCTGTTGCATAATTAATTGATACATATTTGTAATAAATTTGTATATCGTGCATACATGAATTGGCAACACGTTTGAAGCACGTGCCGTGAAATCTAGTATATATATATATATGTATAAAGGAGAAATAAGACAAGGATGACGTGGCACCTCTCTAAGACCTCCTTTCCTATTTATCTTTTATTTTCTTTTTTTTGACATTTTTTATAATTTCTTATTTATAAATGAAAGAGTTAAACAATATTCTACACTATTTATTAAGTATCATTAATAATTATTAATAATTGGTGTAGTTAAGCTAATGGAGAATTAAAAACCACCATCATCTTTCAAGTTTGTCCATCATGCCTTAGCCTTAAGAGTGATGTAAAATCTTTTCCTCTCCCACGTTTAAGAGTGACTTTTTAAAGTTTTTTTCCTTTTTTATTTTTTAAAGAGATTTATCTTTCTCTTATGTACCAAATAATGCTCCATATCTATAAATTTAAGATCTTTATATGCTATCCCTACCACCATCTTCATACCTCATTCATGGCGACAATTATCTCTCCATTTTCCTCCTACATTTTTTTCATGTTAAGGTTTTCCTATTTTTCAAATGGTCTGAGAAATTAAACTTCTTCTTTTTTGAATGTTTTGTGTTTCATTACTTATTAATGTATCTTATTAAGTAGTAAGAAGCATTCTATTTAATTACTTATCTATGTATGCACATCAATCTATAAATTACATAAACCTGGCCTTAGAAGATGTGATGTGTAGTTTTTCTCGGATCAAGAATCAAATTTATCTTTTATTTTTTCCCTCATTCTTTAGCTATTTTTTCTTTTTCTTTTGATATATTGTTTATAATCATTATTATCATAACAAGGGATGAAATGAAAAGTTTTCAAGCAGGAGGGTTTTTCCCAACAAGGATAACTGAAATCACATTCCGAGAATTAATGTTGTCTAATATACTTTTTTCTCTTTTTTATTTATGTATTTTATGAATGGAATGATCATCTAAGTTTGCAGGTTATTATAGATTTATATTCTGGAAAAAAGATTTGGTCATCCCATATTTAAGAACGTTGAGTAAGCTAAGATTAAAAAAAAAAAGCAGTTGATTACTCGGATTGATTCTCGTATTCCTATAATCAAAAGGATGGGCGAGTTCAATTTAAGTGTTCATTAATCTGATGGATCCGTATGCTTCGAAGTATTGAGATGAGGTGCAACGTATTCTGATCAACACATCTTTTTAGACATAGAGAGTGTTATAGTGGAATTCCTTTGTAAGATCATTGATTTCACGAATATAATTACAAAATGATGTTTATTTAAGAAAATTGACTAGCCTAAAAATGTTAGCAACTAAATTTTAGAAGCTAAATTGATATATTAAAAGCTTTCTTTGCCGTATGTTATATATAATATAGATGTTATAGGAGTTTTTATGATTAGACTCATATTTTCTATTTCTTTTGAGTCTTTTAGAATAATAAGCTACAAATTATATTTTCTTTCGTCATCTTATTTTCCAACTTCTTTTTGATATTACCTTTGTTCCTTTTTAGTTGTGAATTAAGTTTTGCACAATCAATAGTTAGGAGTGTAGTTTGACTAATATGTCTTTATTAATTTTTTAATCTTGTCCCTCTGAACAGTAAAATATTTATTTTTTTATTAATTTTTAAAATTAACAAGTATTTAAGACCATCTATATTTAAAATATACAAGAATAAAAAGGAATGGAAGAAATGCCATATGAAAAATTTCCTTTTCATTTTAGACGTTACTTAATTAGCAATTGGTGAAAAAAAAAAATATTATTAGACAAAAAGAAGTGATAGACCATAACATTACATGATAATCTATTTTTTTTTATTTTTATTTACCATATTTTAAATATCTCAAAAATTATCAGGCATAAGTATTAATAAATTACAATGATAATAATAGTAGAAAATGAGAGGACTCATGCAACTCTTTTATTATGGACTATAACGTTTACTTGGAACTTGAGATTACAGTATCTATAAATGTTATTTATTACATAATTATATCTTATTTATGAAAAAATAATTAAATAATAACGAATAAAATGAGAGGACTTATGTAAATTTCTAATAATAGTAAATGAGAGGGTTTATATAAGACAACAAATTCTTTATTTATGTATAGCGGTTACTTGTTACAGTAATTATAAATTTTTTATTTATATAATTAAACTATTATTTATAAAAAACAAAATAAAAAATAGATTAGACAAGGATTTACGTAAATTTTTTATTACTAATAAATATTATTATTTATAACAATTGAGTAATATTTATAAATCTTTAAATTTGAATGAGAAGTTAAAAATTTGTGTGTCCTTCTTCTCAGTAACTCATCCATGTATGATTTCTCATAACTTTATCATTATAAAAAATATTATGTATATAAATTCAATCAGTTTTTTATTATCATGCGAAGCTCGGATCTGTTCACTAGTTAACAAGAAAAGAAGAGAAAACAAATTTGAAAGATTTGGACTATTTTGTAATTCTCAATTTCATCTTCTTCAATATCTAATCAAATGAGCTCAAATTTGAGATATAACTGTCTCACAACTCTATCAACTACTTCTAACCAACAATTTCTTCAACCAAACACCAAATCAACAAAATTCATTTTCAAGTTTCTTCTTTAACATGACTTTCAATTATTTTTTAGCCATGTATTCTTTTTTAATTCTTTTTCTCAACTAGAAAACAACATGTGACTCAAGGAATAATATCAAAAAACAGTCAGTAATTTTTTTTTTAACAAATATCAAAATTCCAAGACGTGAATTTGTGAATACAAATCTAATCCAAACTCTTGATACCAATTTAATGTGAAACAAGAAATTAGAAGCAAGATAGAAATTAAAGAAATATAGACACAATTAGATTCAAATAATTAAAAGAGGTAATGGTGAAACTAATCAAAATACCACTTAATTGAAAAACTATAAATACCTAATCTATTAGAATCCTCAAGAAGGTAGTAACCGTACTTGCAAATCATAGGACAAGTGTTGAAAATCAGCAAAGGATTCTCAAGCTCTCAGAAAAGGCACAAATTTTCAATCTTCAAAAATTAGTGGCCCCTAGAGCCCTACATCATGAAACGATGCAACATTCGGGGAAGGTTAATTGGGTGAGCACTAACATGTAACTCGGGATAAGAGATAAAATAATGCCATTCATATACATATATATAAGATGTTAGGATAGGGTACAAGATTCAATCCTAATAGCTAACTATTTATACTAAAGGTTAAAAGAAGTAAATAACGATCAAATTGCCCTTTATTTAAATTACAAGATAATTTAAATGGTAGACACTTCGAGATCATTTGGTAGAGTATTGAAAAAATTAACGCATGCATTAATTAATCTGTATTACTAATACATTGTTTGGTACATTTTTTAGCTTATGTATAACTGATACTTGCATTAGTTATACACTCTATTGTGTATTGAGATGTATATTAGTAATACACACCATTTCTTATGTATTAGTAATACACACCATTTTAACACATGTATTAACTTGTTAAATGATAAATTTGCCCCTTCTTTTTCAGTTTTTTCTGCTCTTATATTAGTTGTTGGTGTTGGTACTTTTCAATGATTCAATATTGCTGCTAATTTTGTATTGATAAAATATAGCAATCCCATAATTTAGAAACTTCACGGGAAAAAGTGGATCAAAATGGAGGGAGTTTTATAACATACTTGGGCAACCTCTCTACCAAGAAATGAAACAAAATAGATTTTCACCGATTGATAACTAAGTTCACTAATAGAATCAGTATTACCTAATGCTAGACAGATATCATATGCAAGATTTGCAGATTTGAGAATGGCATGAAGATCACTTTTGTCATTAAAATGCACCATTTTTCTTTTATCAAGTGCACAAGCAACATTTGAAAAAATTAAGATCCGAATCGGTAAATAATGCCATCTTCCCAAATTGGCAATTAAGATTCGAATCGACAAATAATGCCATCTTCCAAATCTTTCCAGACGACCCATTCACTTTAAGGTTAAAATGATAGATTTGCAAAAGAGAAAAGAGGACTTTCATCTAGGATGACTCTTGAAAGAGAAGGTACAAAGAAGGATATTTTGGTAAATAAATATTTTTTTATAAAAATTATATAAACATATATCAATTTTAATACATCTAACCAAACACTGTATAAGAAATAATGTCTCCATAACTAATACCAATATTATTAATACTTACATTAATAATGCAAGCATTACTAATACACCTTATTCAGTATTATTCGTATACACTCTACCAAACGACTCCTTAGTATATTAAATATCTTCAAGTCATCCATATTGAAACCTTCCAAAGATTCCATCTTCATCCATAAAGCTTGAAATGATTGAAGGTCCTTAGCTTGACTTCTTGTAAAAAGTCTTTTTGAAATAGCGTCACTTTGATGTACATCATATGTTCTACAATTTGCATCTTTTGATGTTCAAACCTCCATTCTTCTTGGTTTGATAAACTACATCCTAGACCATCAAAGAATCCAGAGATACAATGAAAACAGATCCCCAAAAGTTATATATTGAAAAGAACACAACATTGATTACTTGTAATTTACCTGCATATGAGGGTTTTTATAGAGCAAGTCACATTTATTTTTAAATTGATCTTTACCACAAGTTGTTGACACTCAATTTTACTCCACTCCATTGAATACAAGGGCAAGCCCAAATATCTTATATGAAACTTCCCTGCAGTAAAACTAAATTTTGATAAATAAGAACTAAGGTAAACTGAACTGGAGAAAAAATTAGCTAAGGTACTACTTTTTTTTGTTATAAAGGAAATGCTAAGGATAATTAAAAGTTATTTGAAATAAGGTGACTTGCACATATGTAGCTCTTCCTGTATCACAGTACCCAGTTTTTCTTGTTGTTGCTAATTAAACCTATAATTCCTCCACTATCAGGGTTGCCACATGAAGACCCACACGTTTTAAGCTTATAAAATGTATATGAAGAGGGGAGGGGTGGGGGTGGGGTTCAGGAGAGGGTGATTTTTAGAAGTATTGAAATTTTCTCTTAATTAGGAGGAGTATTTGCATGATAGTAAAACTCTAAAGCTTTAGTAGTTCAACTGATGTAAGATTTGATATTATTGAAAGAGTTATTATTCGCGCTGATCCAATTGTCCAGACATGCAGGGGAGAAATGCCATAACATAGAATTCAATTTGTGATTAATTTTCTTCATAAAGTCTATCCAATTAGAGTCGATGTGATCTTGGATATAGTTGCTGATATGCTGGAGAATGTCCAGAACATTTTAATGTTTGACACATTCTAAGAAAGTATGGTAAAGGGATCTGGTGCAGTTATAAATATGGCAATTTGCAGCTATGTCCACGCCAATAGAGTTCAGATGGAACAAAGTTAGATATCTATCGTGATAACGTAGTCATAGGAAATATTTTGTCTCCATATCCAATTATAGTTCCCGTCAGCTACAGGATTGACAAGATTACCGTGGATTAATCTGTAGGCAGACTCTGTGGGGAAGGATTGATTAGGAGTTAAAAGGCAAAATAAATTTGTCAGCACATTGATGGAAATCAGGAAGATAAATTCCATGAATGAGACTGGCCATATCATAAGAGAGTTCGAAGGGTAAGTTATCATCGAGAGCCCAGATTTAACCACTATGATACTGCTAGAGGTGGAAAAATCAAACCCAACCCATCTTATCCAACCCAATTGTTCTAGTTTGCGTTGGTTATTGACCCACCTATTTATTAGCTCAATCCTTGTCAATCCAACTCATTAAAATTTGAATTGGTATGTAACTCGAATTGATTTTTAAAAAATCTTGTTAAAATAATTTAAAAGACCTTTTTAATTTCATATGTTATATATAATCATAATAAATAAAAAATAATTTTATTCAATACTAAAAATGTATAAAAGAACAAATAAAGCAATTAAACTTAGTAAAAATTTGACAGATTAGATTATAACCCGTTACCTAACCTATTTTGATCCAACCTATTTTGCTCCAAATAAAATTAGACCGGGTTGAGTCTTGATCCATTTGTTATCTTGACCCATTTTTTTCCATTCAAATTTGACTTAACCCGCCAATTTCAACCCCTAGTACTTTTAAGTTTCTTGAGAAGATTAGGAAAAAAGGCACTTGCCAAACTTAATTGAGAAAAGAGACCACTTTTTTTTTTGATTTGTAAAGTGTAAAAAGTTACTGTCACCCCTTAAATATTTATTAAATACATTTCATCCACCCCCACTTTTTCATAAAATAGCCTTTGTTCAATTTTCTCTCTCTTCGCCTCTTCGTCTTTTTTGTTTTGTTAAGCTCCATTTTTTATTTCCCTCTTCTTCAAAGCTTGAAGGTCGTTCATCTTCCGACTCAGGCAAGTTTTCTTCATATTCTGAATGATTTGTGCTTCATATTGATGAAATTCTTTTGCATTTTAAATTTTTGATTTGTGTTGATTTAACTGATTTTGAACAAAACGTTTGAGATTTTTTGAAAACATGAAGCTTAATTTTACTGAAAATATTTGTTCTTGTTTCAATGTGATTTTTGATCCTCCCTAAATTTTAACTTGTCTATCAATATTAAATATTTATATTTAGTCATATATTATTTTTATTTTTATTTCTATTTTAATTTAAAATAATATAAAATTAAAAATATATATGTTTTCTTTTATAAATTTTAATAAATAAATTAATAGTTTTAATATTGTTTTATTATATTTGTTTTTCCTCAAACCACGGAGATTCACTATCAAAAACCAGAGACTGTATGCAGACTTAGACAAAAAGGGTACTTTTCTCTATTAGAAATCAGAAAAAGATATTCGTAAATCAGTAAAAAATCTAGTAAAAGAAACCGTCAGATAAACAAAAGAGAGAAAAGGTGTGGAGTTGAAATTTAGTATTTCGTTGGAGTTTCGGTGACGATTGATTGCTTCACCAACAGGTTCTTATTTAATCATGTAACATTTATTGTATAGATGTTATTATGAAAAACATGAATAAAAAATGTTATGCATTATTCATAGTTGATTGATTATGTAAACTTTTTATTCTGATATGCTATGTTATCAAATTATTGAATATTTATATGATTGTACTGTGTTGAATAATAAAAAAAATATTATTTGTGCATGATATTATTTGGTTTAAAATTAAAACAAAAAGAAAAACAGTAGTACAGACTATTTTCATATACTGTAGATTTTCTTGCATTTACAGTACAAGCACACCTATTCATCTTCTCCACACTATTACACACAAATCCATAGATACAAAAAAAAATAAAAAAAAAAATGCACTCATAGTTATACAAACAAAGAAAAATTAGTAAAAAAGAAGAAGGAACAAAATAGCTTGGACTGAATTTTTTTTTCGAGGTGGAGTTCACCGGAATTATCATCTCCTCCGACGAAACCTACCGGAATCGCCGAAATATTCACTAGAATAACTCCAGCAGAACCAACAAAACTAGATCCAACCAAATGCCGGATCTGCGCGGGCGCCTTTCCCCTCCACTTCCTTCCCTTCTCTAGCTGCAGATCTGGCCGGAACCACCATTTTCGACGAGCCACCACCATCGCCAGCCTGTCTCCTTCACCCGCCGGCGCCGCCCCTTTCCCTTTTCTCCTTCACTGTCATCCCCGTCACACCGAAAAAATCTCAAATATGGTGAAACCATGGTTGTCGCCTCTCTCTCTTTGCTAGTGTTTCACCGGCGAATCGTTCGCCGGAAATGAGTTTTTCCATTAATTAAAAAAAAAATATGAGATGTAATCCCTTTGTCCAGGCGTAATTTTCTCTTTGTTTGCTTTGATTTTTGTTTTTTGGTTTACTGATAAATACATAGTGGGTAACTAAATATTTTTTTTTTATTATTATTCTTTGTCATTTATTGTCATTATTAAGCTTTAAAATTATTTGTTAAATTAATTAATCGCTTTAAATAAATTTTTGTTAAAATTTAATGGCAAAATTTAGATAACGTTTTGAGTAGGCAATACTCTTGAATGTTAAACAAGTATAAAATAATTAATTTTTTGAAAATATTCAAAATAAATATTGTTTAATTTTATTGTTAAAGTTAAATAGTATTTTAAATAAATTAAAATTGTTATGAATTTATAAATGGTAAACTAATGTCTTTAGCATTAAATAAATTTTAGGCATATTTAAAATGTTCGTCTCAATTAAAAATGCGGCATACGCATCTTTATGAGACATTTTAAATTCAAGGATGCAATAATGCACTTTTACAAATATTTTTCTAAAATTATTTTTTATCGATTTATTTAATAATAGATAAATTTTAGATATAAAAATGAGCGAACGTAGGCCTTAACACAATTTATCAAAATAGTTTTAAGTTAAGATAAGTCAATAAAGCGACTGTGCTAGAACCACGGGACTCGAGGGGTGCCTCACACCTTCCTCTCGGTCAACAGAATTTCTTACCCGATCTTCTGTTTTTGCAGACCAATAAAAAGATCATTTTCTTTTGATTAGGGATTCAAAAAGGTGACTTGGAACACCATAACTCAATTTCAAATGGCGACTCTGTAAATTAAATTAATTCCTATTCAAAATCGTCACTTTAATTGGAAAAACCCTTCGACCGGTCCCTCGAGTGAAAAAGAGGTGTGACATCTCTGGCGACTCCACTGTGGAATAAATAAGAATTCGAGCTTTGAAATTGACTTTACTTGCTTTAATTATTTTATAATGTGTTTATTGGCCTTATGTGTTACTTGTCGCTCATTTACTGCTTTGATATTATTTGAACTGTATTATCTATTGTCTTCTCTCGTGTACCCCTCTGAGTCTCTGAAATAGGATAAAGGGATTGCAACATATGCATCCCACCTTCTTTTTGAGATAGCCGGAGTGTCAAGGCACCTGGTGAAGGATATAGTCACACATGTTAGGCGAGGTTCGGATCGACAACGAAGGCGGTGTTGCCCTGCTACCGACCAAGTTGTCCCTCCCCGGCTTGAGTGTTCGCTCGGGTAAGCCAGTCTAGACACCTATCCCTATTAGGCTTAACTTAGAAAAACTGAAAACTCAGAATCTGATTATCCCTATTAGGTGTCGCTTTATTTGCATCATATACATTTGACTTAGCGGGATTCGACACAGGGGCCGGGTCTGTCTAGGACAGATGACCTAATTTATAAAGACCAACATGTGCATCCTACGTGCTCTTTGACATTTACTTAAAGACTATTTATTTGTTGACCGGCTTTAGACAATTTTAAAATGCGAGAGATTAATTTATTCTCAAATTTAGTCAGTCATTTTCGAAAGAAATTTTTTACTTTTAAATAAAGAAATTTTTTAAATATACAGCAACATAGTTTTTACAATCTTTATGAACTACGAGGGTTTGATTCTCACATTTAGTGGGATACGTAGGAAGTCCTTCCTTGGATACGACCCTATCTTTTGAAAAATTATTCACAGATTTATTGGGGAATATTTTGAAAATATGATTACTTTCATAATTATTTTTCTAATTCTCAAGTCCAATTCGGCCCTGAATCTTTAGGGATCATGAGGTTAGGGTTTTACAAAAAATAAAAATAAAAAAAAATAAAAATAATAATAATAATAATAATAAAATAAAAATATATTTCAATAGCCCGGAATCTTTAGGGATCATGAGGCTAAGTTTTTACAAAATAAATAAAAATAAAATAGTATTTTAACAGCCCAGAATCTTTAGGGATCGTGAGGCTAGATTTTTACGAAAAATATATATATATCAATTTTAACAGTCCTGAACCTTTAGGGTCATAAGACTGAAATTTTTATACAACTTCATACATAAAACGACCATTCTATTTTTCTTTATTTCTGAGTCCTTTTATTTTATTTTTGTACTTAGGGAATATTGTCTTCAAATATATAGATAAAATTATCTAGAAGTCTGCTATAGCAAAGTTTTTGATAGAGTCAATTTAAATAAGTGTTTTTCTTAAAAAATATTATCAATCTTGTTTCTCTCACTTTGATTTTTGATAAAATTATTCTTTGCAACTAAGTCCAAATAATGGTCGCCCTAGGTTTTACAAGTTAAGTTATAAATTCTTTTCAAAATTAATAAATTAAGTTTTGTCTAAGTCTAGATATTTATTAATCTTATGTCCCTGTCAATAGGTATAAAATGTCCCCCCTTGTTCGTGAAAAACGTCCAAAGAGAAAGAGAGATGAGAGTGTACCGCTTCAGGTTGTGGATTGTACCCCTTTGCAGCTTTGGTTGTGGTGGAACGAAATGGATACATTCGATTATGAAGAGATACATAAGTATTTGGGTTTTTTGACGAGTATCATGAGAATCAACCCTAATTTACTGAATTTCTGGGACCCAAAGAATAATGTATTCCGCTTTTCAGATTTTGAGTTGACACTTACTTTAGAAGAGATAGCGGGCTATGTTGGATATAGGGATATGCATCGGAAGAAACTTATAGCCCAAGACTTATTTCAATAAACACATTTTGCAAGCTCATGGACATACGGAATACGAAAGAAGAATCAATGAAAAAAGGTTGGGTTTCCTTGCAGTTTTTGTATGACAGATACGGAAGGCAAGAGGGGTTTGAAAAGTACGGTAAACAACTTTGTAATAAGGGAAGTTTTGAAGCTTGAAAAATTCACAGACGATTTGCATTCATGGTAGCCTTTTTAGGCATTATGGTCTTCCCGAGAAGAGAAGAAAAAATTAATATTCGTTTAGCGAGAGTGGTACAGATACTGATTAAGAAAGATTACACTATGAT
Source organism: Capsicum pubescens (assembly GCA_030864215.1). Lineage (NCBI taxonomy): Eukaryota > Viridiplantae > Streptophyta > Magnoliopsida > Solanales > Solanaceae > Capsicum > Capsicum pubescens. The sequence continues at coordinate 279,553,938 of CM061543.1, read as the reverse complement.
ACCAATGATCCTAGCTGATATTTATCGTGCTCTGACTGTGTGTCAGAAGGGAAAGAGTTTTTTCGAGGGATGTAATATCTTGTTACACTGGTTATCATTTGTAATTTGAAAATTCTTTGTGAGAGTGAGCGCAACTTGATTCTTCTAACCCATTGTGCTAGAAATTGAATTATCATGTGTGATAATGGGTAACTTTTCTGTTGTGAGGGCACATATTTGATGAAAAATTGGGTAATTTATATGATTTCTTTTCTTAAATAGTATGCATGAATTTGCCAACTCGATAAGTCTATTCTTGAGGATAGGTAGTCATCAGTAATGGTTCATAAATCTACTTCTTGTTTCATATTCGCTGTGTAAGCCTATTTGAGCATCTTGTGTTTCTTTTGTGGGTTTTAAATCTTGTGTATGTGCAACTGGATAATTTGTTTGAGGATGAACAGAGCTTTAAGTGTGGGGTGGTGATCTTGGGTGTATTTATACGCCTAAGCACCATAACTTACCCATAATTTAGCTAAGTTTTGAGAACAAAAATGCCTAGTTTCTTATGTTTTACTCTAATTTGATGTAATTGAGCTAACCTATGTGATTAACATAATTTCAGGTGTTAATGAGGTAGATAAAGACAAGATGGGACTGTGGATTGCGGATGACAAATCACACAAGAGGAGAAGTTGCTTGTTGGATCAAATGTGACGTCTAGAAACTATGTTCAAGATTAATTTGTCAGTTATAATTAGTTTGGGGACTTAGAAGGAAATTATGAGAGAAGAGATTATTAAAAGACTTGATGCTGAACTTTTATTTGATTTTTCAATATTGTGTAGTAGTTGGAACAAAGGAATAGCGGCTAAGGGTGGAGAGAGAAAACATTTCTCTCTTGTTTTCACTATTTGAACACCAAGATCATCTTTTAGTTTTTGGTATGATGAATATTTCTATTGTGATTTCCATTTTATTCATGAGTAGCTAAGTTTATTAGTTAGGGTTATGGAAGCCTTGTAGCATACAATGTATTACTTTGGGTTTTTGAATTCATCATGTATTGATCTGCTTATATCATACTCTCTTTGTTTATCTTGAATTCTCGTGGTTGAAAACATAGAGGATATGCCTTAAAACTCAACTTGTTCAATAGAAAGGTTGAGGTTCGGAAAAGAGAGTAGTGACAGAAAAATAGGATTTCCAACCCCTATTTCATATGTTAATACAGTAACAGGATTAACTACTTGGAGATTTCGTATTGTTTTAGTAAGCACTTTTGTTTCGAGAGAACTGAAGTGAATTAGTCCTTGATGGTTGAGAAACACTAGGATTATGTTATTAAAATCAATACGTTTCTCTGTAAGCATGATGCATGTATGAACTCATAAATCCCATAGATGTAAAGTATTAAAAACTACAAGGTGGACATAACCCTAGCTTGCTATTTCTCTGAATTTGAATACTACTATACATATTTCATCTTGTTACTCTGAAACTATAAATTTCTGAACTGAATCAAATCCCCCCTTTTGTTTTGTAGAAATGAATAATTAAAAGTCAACTTATCTGCATACAACTTAATTAGCACCATTTTCCCTGTGGGATTCGACCCCAACCTAGTTGGGTTCTATATTTGACAACGACCACTTACACTTTCATAAGAGAGGTGTAATTTGGGCGTATCACCCTTCTAATTTGGGCGATCGGACTGAACTGGGTGAAGATTATGCTGACTATATGTACCTACCTGAGGACATTGTTGGACCCTATGGCATGGCTTGCCATATCCAAAACACACATCACTGCCAGCTCTGCAGATACCCTGGTGGTTTCTGCCATACTTATGACAAAGAGGATTGGTTGGGGCGCTGCTGACACTACCCTGGGGTTTAGGGCCTGACGCCTTATCCCTATTTCCATCTTTGAATTTTGGTACATGAGCACTGGCTGAGGACAAAGATGGAACTGAGGATTTCAGGCAAAATTGAGAATGATTCCTACCTTCTTACATAGGCTGAGTGAAACTAAAACTACCTATTCTCATTCTCTTGGTCTCCCTCTCCTTCGCTTTATTCTTGGACTCTCCTATCTACTGAGCATGGACCATGAGCCTAGATATGTCCATCTATATAATCAGCTTTACAGTTCTATGCTCTTTGACTTCACTGCTAGACACACTTGACACAAACTTACTCATCTTTGCTCTGCTATCTACTACTACATGCGGGGCATATCTGGCTAACTAAGTAAACTTGAGAGAATACTCTTATACTGTCATATTTCCCTATTTCAGATTAATAAACTCCTAAACCATTGCTTCTCTCAACTCTAGTGGAAAGAAACTATCTAGAAAGCAACTGCAAACTCCTCCCATTCTATTTGCCCTGCATCTACGACCCTCTCTGATTTCCCCTGTTTAAATCATGAGTCTTCCAGATCCTGTAACTGATATGCGGCTAACTCAGTATTCTCAACAGCAGTCACCCCCATAATATCTGTAACTTTCGGCACATGATCAAGAAATTGCATAGGGTCCTCATCTGACTTAGACCTGGTAAATAATGGAGGGTCATTCAGCTGAAATCCTAAATCCTAGTAGCAGCGGTATTGGCTAGTGGGTTGGTTGGAACAACAGCTGGGCATTTATTTTGAGCTGCCACAAAATGAGCTAGGGCGGTGAATACTGTTCTAAACTCAGTGTGGGAGACATGCTCTCCCAAAGGATCTGGATAGATGGGCTAAGGGGCTGGCTGGTCTCCCATTCCTCTTCTTTGAGTTCTCTTTGGTGGCATATTCTGTAAACAGAAGAGAAACTTGGATTATACTGAGAATTTAACAGGAGCTCATGCTCACTCGCATGACATGAATACTGAAAGAAGGGAAACTTTTCCTAAAATATCTCGTAGCCTCTTGTCCATAAGTGTGGCACGCTACACACCCATGCACAAGACTCTAATTTATGCAGCTTTTAGACTTCCTAGGACTCTATTGAACCTTAGGCTCAGATTCTAAGTTATCAACACTCTGAATCTGTACCCCGAATGCTACACAATGCTCATAATCCCGAAGGACCACAAGCTAACCCATGACTGGTACCTACTGCAATAACTGAATAATAATATGATAAATATGCAAAAAATAGGTGAAAACTGGCATAAGGTTCAATACTATAAATAATACTATATACAGTACAACAATACCTAAACTGAAATATCTATCTAAAAATACTCTAGTCTTAAAAGCCTCTAAACTTTCTGAACTATGGAGTTGATGGGACAAGACCCCAACTAACTCCAACTACTGAAAATGAACCAAAATGCTAAAAAAACAATCATGTCCTCTAACTATGAGGACTTACCACTAACTTTGTCTTCTGAAAATCCGAACTGCTAAGGGTGCTTTGGATCCCACGCGTCTGAACCTATGGTATAAGACATCATAGCACAAAAGAAAAGCATGCATCAGAACTTTGAATGTACTGGTATGCTCAGTAAGGTAGGATGAAATACATGGGTTCATATGCATGAACAATACTAACTAAATAACATGAGTATGACTGAATAAGAGTACATAAATGAATACGTAGACTATAACTGAGATCGTGATAACACTAAATACTGATTCTGAATACTGATTTGTAGATATCTGAGCTTACTGATACTGTATTTCTAATAACTGAATGATTGTATCTAACAGTATTGATTCTGTGGAACCATACAGAGTTCTATACTAAGCTGAGTGACTGTAACTGACAGTCCTGAATCTGTTGAACTGCAATAAGTTAAATACTAAGACTAAATCTAAAATTAAGATTGTGGGAGGTAATTATCTAACCGACATGACTCTTTCTAAATAGATTGGGGTCTAACCTATAACCCCAGTTGGAAGGGTATCAATACCATTCCACGAGTAGAGACAAGCTGTGATTTAACCCTCTTTGGCAGAAAGCTTTTTTGTCAATCCTCGCTGGCAGAAAAACTCGAATGAGATGTATCAACCCTCACAATAGCTGGCAGGAAGATATCTCAACCTATGCTGGCTACATAGTTCCGTAACGCAGGGATTTCTACTATGGGTCAAACCCTCTGCTGGCAGGAATGCCCCCATCCCTGGGTTCGCTCGGTACTGAATCCTACTCCCAACTAAATAGACACTGAACTAATTTTCTAGCCTGTACTAGACTGGACTAAAGTGTTACTAATTATATTATCTAACTGAACTGAACTTAGTTCAATGAGTTCTATTGACTAATGGAATAGTACTGAATAAGTATATTGAGGTCTGAACTAAATACTGAACTAGACTGGACTAGTACTGAGTCTACTGAGTTTTTCTTAAGTCCTATAACTGACTGAGCGTACTACTAATCGTGACATGACTGTCGTTGTCTTGTAACTAAAATTGGCTCTTAGTAAATAACTAAATTATTTGGTATTAAATACCCCCAGAACTCGATAGCATGAAAGTAAATCATAACATACACTTGAAAAGCATAATCTTGTGCACTTGCTCATAACTCATTCATGGAGGCATTTTATCAAACACTTGCATGACACAATTCACACATAAGCTGACACGTCATAATTTTCTTCTCTTATTAGTTCACATGAGAAATTTATCAAGAACTTAATGAGAATGACATATGAACATAACATTAAACCCAAGTAAACATCATAGTTCAACTCAAACTTCATAATTTCAAGGGTTCAATGTGGATTCACATGGTATTACATATATATCAATTAATACCACATGAAACTTATCATAAAACATGGATTATAATCCCAATTAACCAATATAAACATGAATATAATCAAACCAAACATAAAATTTATAACACCATGTAATTTCGCTAGCATAATCTAAGTCCCAATGCATGAGTATTTATATATGAAATTTTTGAAGCATTCATTATTTTTTATTTTAGAGCCTTCGATTGAGTAGGAAATTCAATTAGCTTTCCAACGATATAAAATTTGCCCAAATCCGATAACTGGGTAAGAAGTTACGGTGATATTAAGTTTCAGTCGTAAAACCCCATCATTTTAACCTTTAGCGCATCGTAGAGTGGGACAATCTCCCATTTGGCAAATTCTAGTGAGGGTCCACGATCCTGGTGCATCGCGCTGTAGGTCAATTTGATATTTTTCAATTTCTAGTGGGCCTCCGCAGTCCCAGCGCATCGCGGAGATGGACAAATTGGCATCCACAGGCTTACCATGATGGTGGCGCATTGCGGCATTTGTCCAGGTCCCAATTGTCCCTTTTCTAGTGCCTTGGTGCAATAGTGGCGTGTCGCGCCAAGGCCAAAAATTGGAATTTTAGTTTCCAACTTGTGTTTTTAAATTCGTTTAAGGGTATTTGGGTTTTTTCCCTAAGCCCTAAACTCGCCCTAAAAATGAAATTTAACCCCTAATTGACCTAAATACTCATTATTATTCACTTTCTCTCAAATTAAAAATCCCCTCTTTCAAGAACAAGAAACCCTAGCTCTCAAGAATCAAGGTCAAATCTCAAAAACTCTCTATCAATCCTTCCAAATTCACCATCCCTGGTATGTTAGATGTTCATCCATGGATTCCTTTCATCCATGGATTCCAAGTATCCATTTTAATTACAAATCTATCATCTTTTCAAGATTTATGATAATAAATTGTTTAAAACTACAAATCTCCATAACTTCCATGAATACTGATTTTTATACCATACTTTAAATGGAATTATCGTTGTTATCAAATCCCCATGTTTTAATATTGTCATTATTCAAATTAGATCATGATTTAGTGATATAAATACTGAAGTCATGCTATTATTTCAAGTTTTATACTATTCCCATGAATTGACTAAACTATGATGTACAAGTGTTTGATAAAATGCCTACAAAAGTGACTTATTTAATTAGAGCCTTCATGTTTTGGCCTTCAAGCTTTAGTGTCTTTTTAGTATTGTTGTTTTGAGTCCTGAGGGTATTGAATACCCAAAAACCATAACTATTTATTTATCCTAGTCTCAGTATATTATAGAATAGTCTTTAGATTAAGTTATGAGCATTATCAGAATAGTTAGATATCAGTTATACAACTCAGAACAGTCTAGTATCTCAGTGTCTTTCAGTTGGGAGTAGGATTTAGGATCGAGCGAGTGTAGGGATGGAAGTTTCCCCGTCAGATAGGTAGAGTCATTAGTAGCAGTCCCTATACTATATAACTATGTAGCCTGCGTAGGGTATGAGAAGTCACTAGTCAGATTTGGCTTGACTATATCGTAGGGGTCACCCGTCAGTTCAGGCTTGACAACCTTAGTCCTTTGGACATTATATCAGATTAGTTGATCCGCACAACCATCGTTAGTACCTTTGGCACGGTATTAACACCCTTTTAACTGGGGTCACAGGTTGGACCCCGATTAGCTCAAATTAGGGAATGTCGGTTAAATGATACCTCCCACAGTCTTAGATATAATCTTATTTATAGTCCCAACTTAGTTATTCAGTCTTAGTTTTGTTTCACCAAAGCATAAAAATTCTAGTTAGCTCAGTATATAAGTATTTATAGATTTTATTCAGTTCATGTTAAATACTTGGTCATGCATCCACAGTATTTACAGATTTTCCTGCATTTTCAGTATCTACAGATTCCATGCTCTTTATTCAGTACTCCATGCTTTACATGTATGTCCAGTTAATTATTATCATTCCTATTCATGAACTATGCATAACATCCTACCTCATTTAGTATATCAGTACATTCAAAGTACTGATCACATACCTTTTCTTTTGCTCTATGATGTCTCATATCATAGGTAATGATGCTCAATTCCTAGATCGCACCTAGATTGTTAGATTATCAGCAGTACAGTAGAAATGGTGAGTCCTTATCATCCGAGGATAGATTATATACTTCATGTATTTATCTCAGTAGTTAGTAGAGTTAGTTTGGGCCTGTCCCATAAACTCACAGTATCTAGTTTAGACACTTTTCAGACACTACAGTTAGCTATTCAGACTATTCAGATTTTAGTATTTTTATCAGATTTATAATTCAAAAATTATTTCATTATTAAAACCTTATGGCATTTCAGTTATTCTTCTGCATTCATGATTATATTATTCAGTGCTCACAGAAGGTACCAGCTCATGGGTTAGCTTGTGGTCTCTCAGGACTGTAAGCACCGTGTAATGACTAGGTGGTATTATTGGGTAATTACAAACTTTGTATCAAAGCTTAAGATTTTAAAGTATCCTAGGAAGTCTGAAAGCCGCATCGAGTAGAGTCTTATGCATGGGTGTGTAGCGTACCACACTTATGGACGAGAGGCTACAAGGCCTTTAGGAAAAAGTTTCCCTTCTTTCAAGTATTAATGTCATGCGATTGAGTATGATCTCAAGTAAAACTCTCAGTCTAATCCGTTTCTTGCTTCTATTTATAAAACATACCTCCCAAGAAGAACGAAAGAATAACAGGACCTCAACCATCCCCTGAGCCCGTCCAGGCAGATTCTCTGGATGAGCATGTCTCTCACGTGGAATTTAGGGCTGTATTTACTTCTCTAGAGAACTCTATAGCATCACAAAATGAATGACCAACTGCTATTTTGGTAACCCAATGGCCAATACTATTGCAACTAGAATTCAGGATTGCACCCAGTTGAATCCTCCTTCTTTCATAGGATTCAAATCTGAAGAAGATCCACAGGAATTCTTAGATATGGTTTAGAAGATCACAAATGCTATGGGGGTGATGTCTAATCAGAGTGCTGAGCTGGCTGCATATCAATTATAGGATGTATCCCATACTTGGTTTAAGTAGTGGAAAGTTGATAGAGGTGTTGATGCAGGGCCTATAGAATGGGAAGAGTTTTCCATGACTTTCTTGGACAGATTCTTTCCATTAGAGTTAAGGGAGGCCAAAGTGTTAGAATTTATTAAATTGAGGCAAGGAAACCTGAGAGTGATGGAGTATTCTCTTAAGTTCACTTAGTTAGCTAGATATGCTCCTCATGTAGTGGCTGACAGTAGGTCCAAGATGAGTAAGTTTGTGTCTGGCATATCTGATAGTGTGGTCAAGGAGTGTAGGACCACAATGCTGATTAGTAAGATGGCTTTTTCTAGACTGATGGTCCATGCTAAAAAAATAGAGGAGCAAAAGATTAAGGAGAGGGAGAGAGGAAATAAAAGTTCTAGAACGGGTAGTTTTATTTCTAATTAGCCAAAGTCAGAAGGTGGTAACCATCCTCAGTTTCATTAGAGGTCTTCAACCCCAGTACCTTCTTCATCCAGTGCCCCAGTACCCAAATACAGAAATGACAATATGGATAGGGCACCAGGCTCTAAGTCCCAGGTCAATGTTAGCAGTGCTCGTACCAATCCTTTATGTCAGAAGTGTGGAAAACACCATTAGGGTGAGCGTATAATGGGTAGTGATGTCTGATTTGGGTATGGTAAGCTAGGCCGTCAGAGTCAGGAGTGTTGGTTAGTTGCTCAGACAGGTAGGGATGCGTGCCAACAGGGCCAGTCTTATCATTCATCAGTTCAATTCGATCATCCAACTAGAAGGGTGCCGCTTCCAGTAATTCCAGTGGTCAGCGTCCGAACAAATTATATGCTCTTCAGTTCCTCCAAGATTAGGAAAATTCTCCTGACGTAGTTACTGGTACGTTGCAGGTCTTTCACTTACATGTTTATGCTTTACTAGACCCTGGAGCGTCTTTTTCTTTTGTAACTCCATATATAGTTGTCAATTTAGGAGTTAGTCCTAAAACTCTAGCAGAGCCCTTTTCAGTGTATACTCTAATAGGCATTTCCATTGTAGCCAGACAGGTATATAGGAAATGTCTGGTCATAATATTTCAGAAAGTTACCTCAGTTGATCTCGTGGAGTTAGAGATGAAGGATTTTGACATCATTCTCGGCATGGATTGGCACCACTCATGCTATGCCTCAGTTGATTTTAGAAATAGAATAGTTCATTTTCAGTTCCCAAATGAACCAGTTCTTGAATGGAGGGGTAGTACTACAACTCTTAGGGGTCAGTTGATCTCATACCTTAGAGCCAGAAAATAATATCCAAGGGGTGTGTCTACTATTTTGTATGAGTCAAAGACTCTAACTCAAAAAATCCTACTCTTGAGTCAGTCCCAGCTGTAAAAGAATTCTCAGATGTGTTTCCTGAAGATCTTCTCAGAGTTTCTCCTGAAAGGGAATCGACTTCAGAATAGACCTTCTCCCAGATACTCAGCCTATTTCTATTCCACCATATAGAATGGCTCTAACTGAACTCAAAGAGTTGAAAGAATAGTTAAAGGATCTCCTAGATAAGGGATTCATTGAGCCCAGCTTCTCCCCGTGGGTCACACCTATTTTCTTGTGCATAATAAAGATGGTTCACTCAGAATGTGCATAGACTACCGTCAGTTGAACAAGGTCACATTCAATAATAAATATCTACTTCCTAAAATCGATAATTTGTTTGACCAACTTCAAGGTGCCAGATACATTTCCAAGATAGACCTCAGATCAGGCTATCATCAGCTTAGGGTCAGGGAATGTGACATTCCAAAAAGAGCTTTCCAAACTTGGTATGGTCACTTCAAATTTCTAGTTATGTCCTTTGGTCGTACGAATTCCCCAATAGCCTTCATGGACTTGATGAACCGAGTGTTTAAGCAGTACTTGGGCATGTTCATCATAGTCTTCATTGATGACATTCTTGTTTACTCCCGTAGCAAAAATGAGCATACAAACCATCTCAGAATAATGTTGCAAACTCTTAAAGCCTATCAGTTGTTCGCTAAATTCAGTAAGTATGAATTCTATCTAAGACTAGTAGCTTTCCTTAGCTATATTATTTCTAATGATGGCATTAGAGTTGATCTTCAAAAGACCGAGGCGGTGAGAAACTGTCCTAGACCCATCTCTCCATCAGATATCAGGAGTTTCTTGGGTTTAGCTAGCTATTATCGTCAGTTTGTTGAATGGTTTTCTTCTATTGCATCATCCATGTCCAAATTGACTCATAAGAAAATTAAGTTTCAATGGTCTGATTCACGTGAGAAGAGTTTTCAGGAGTTTTAGACTCGACTTACCTCAGCCCTAGTTCTTACTCTTCCAGATAGTTCAGATGGTTTATTCGTGTACTGTAATGCATCAAGAGTATGTTTGGGTTATTTCCTCATGTAGAGAGGTAAGGTCATAGCCTACGCCTCCAGATACCTTAAGCCTCACGAGAAAAATTATCCGAATCATGATCTTGAGTTACTAGCTGTAGTATTCACCTTAAAGGTTTAGAGGTATTTCTTGTATAGGGTGTATGTAGATGTGTTCATAGATCAAAAAAGCCTTCAGTATGTGTTCTCTCAGAAAGATTTGAATTTGCATCAGAGAAGGTGGTTAGAGTTATAAAAAGATTATGACATGAGTGTTCTGTATCATTTGGGCAAGGCCAATGTAGTGGCTGATGCTCTCAGTAGAATGTATATAGGTAGTATAGCTTATGTTGAGGATGGTAAGAATAAGTTAACTCAGGAAGTCCACCGGCATGACTGACTAGGTGTCCATTTACTTGATTCAGAAGAAGGTAGTGTATGGGTATAGAGTAGCTCAGAGTCATCTCTAGTTTCTGAGGTGAAGGAAAAGCAGGATAGAGATCCCAGTCTAGTTAAGTTGAAAGAATAAGTCAGAGATCAAAAAGTGGAGTTTTTCTCCCAAGGGGGAGATGGTGTTTTGCATTGTTAGGGTAGATTATGTGTGCCTGGTGTAGATGAGTTAAAGTAATGAATTCTTGCAGAAGCCCATGGTGCGCGTTACTCTATTCATCTAGGGGCCACTAAGATGTACCGTAATTTTTAAGAGATCTATTGGTGAAGTGGGATGAAGAGAGATATTGCAGATTTTGTAGCTAAGTACTCTGCATGCCAGCAAGTTAAGATTGAGAACCAGAAGCCTAGTGGGTCCATGCAGGAGTTCTGTATTCCCACGTGAAAATGAGAGAAAGTGAACATGGACTTTGTGACAGGTTTGCCTCATACCCATATCAGCATGACTCTATTTGGTTTATCATAGATAGGATGACTAAATCAGCTCATTTCTTGCCAGTCCATTCCTCTTACTTAGCCGAGGACTATACCAATCTTTATCTTAGAGAGTTGGTTAGGTTGCACGATGTTCCTTTATCTATCATATCAGATAGAGGTACTCAGTTTACCTCTCACTTTTGGAAAGCGTTCCAAATGGGTCTTAGTACCCAAGTCCACCTCACTATAACCTTCCACCCTTAGACAGATGATCAAGCAGAATGGACAATTCAGACTCTTAAGGATATGCTTAGAGCATGCATTGTTGATTTCAAGGGTAGTTGGGATGACCAATTGCCTTTGATTGAATTCATATACAATAACAACTATCATTCCAATATCCATATGGCTCCATTTGAGGATCTCTATAGAAGGAGATCTAGATCTCCAATTGGTTGGTTTGAAGTAGGTGAGGCAGCAGTAGTAGGTCCTGACTTGGTGTTTGATGCATTAAAAAAGGTTCAGTTGATCAGAGAAAGGCTTAGGATTTCCCAAAGCCGATGGAAATTGTATACAAATGTTAGGAGAAAGGATATCGGGTTTAAGGTCGGTGATCTTATGTTCTTGAAAATCTCTCCCATAAAGGGAGTGAGTAGATTCGGCAAGAAAGGGAAACTCAGTCCTCAATATGTCGATCCTTTCACAATCCTCAGTTATTTTGGAAAGGTAGCTTACGAGCTAGAGTTGCCTTCAGATTTAACCTTAGTACACCCAGTGTTCCATGTCTCGTTGTTAAAAAAGTATATTGGTGATCCAGCTGTAGTTGTTCCCTTAGAAAGTGTAGATATTCAGAACAGTCTTTCCTTTGAGGAAGTTCCAGTCAAAATTCTTGATCATCAAGTTCGTATACTAAGGAACAAAGAAGTTCCACTAGTCAAAGTTCTTTGAAAGAATCAGTCCGTTGAGGGAGTCACTTGGGAAGTAGAGGAAGATATGCTGACCAAGTACCCTCATCTCTTCTCAACGAATCCAAATTCAGTATAAGGTACCAAATCTTCTTAAGATTTTTCTCTATCATTCTCAGTCTCAGTTGATCATCATGTTCATGTCAGTTGTGCATTCATGAATTAGTTCAATCATTTATTCCATGAATTAGACATGCATATTTAGTATGTAAGCTCAGCCTATCAGTTCCCTCAGCTTAACTAGTTTCATTCGGGGATGAATGATCCCAAGAGGGAGATATTGTAACACCCCGTATTTTCCCTAACATAATCTAAGTCCCAGTGCATGAGTATTCGTATATGAAATTTTTTAAACACTCATTATTTTTTATTTTAGATCCTACCATTGCGTAGGAAATTCAATTAGCTTTCCAAAGATATAAAATTTGCCCAAATCCGATAATGGGGTAAGAAGTTATGGCGATTTTAAGTTTCACTTGCAAAACCCCATCATTTTAACCTTTAACACATTGTGAAGTAGGCTAGTCTCCAATTTCGAAAATTCTAGTGAGGGTCTGCAATCCTGGTGCATCGTTCCATTGGTCATTTGACATTTTTCAATTTCAAGTAGGCCTCCGCGATCCTAGAACATCGCGGAGATGGGCAAATTGGCATCCACAGGATTAATGTGATGGTGGCGCTTCCGGGGTTGCACTGGTCCCAATTGTCCCTTTTCCAGTGTCTTGGCACGATAGTGACACGTCGCACCAAGGCCAAAAATCGGGATTACAGTTTCCAGTTTGTGTTTTTAAATTTGTTAAAGGGTATTTGGGTTTTTTTCCTAAGCCCTAAACTCACCCTAAACACGAAATTTAACCCCTAATTGACCTAAATACTCATCATTATTCACTCTCTCAAATTAAAAATCCCCTCTTTCAAGAACAAGAAACCCTAACTCTCAAGAATCAAGATCAAATCTCAAGAACTCTCCATTAAAGCTTCCAAATTCATCATCCCAGGTATGTTAGATGTTGATCCATGAATTCCTTTCATCCATAGAGTCCAAGTATCCATTTTAATTACAAATCTATCATCTTTTCAAGATTTATGATATTAAATTGTGATTTAAAACTATGAATCTCCATGAACTTCCATGAATACTGATTTTTATACAATACTTTAAATGGAATTATCGTTGTTATCAAATCCCCGTGTTTTAATATTGCCATTCTTCTAATTAGATCATGATTTAGTGTTATAAATGCCAAAATCATGCTATTATTTCAAGTTTTATACTATTCCCATTAATTGACTAAACTATGAAGTACAAGTGTTTGATAAAATGCCTACAAGAGTGATTTATTTAAAAATAGCCTTCATGTTTTGGCCTTCAAGCTTTAGTGTCTTTTCAGTATTGTTGTTTTGAGTCCTGGGGGTATTGAATACCCAAAAAATACAGATGTTTATTTAGTCTAGTCTCAGTACATTACAAAATAGTCTTCAAATTATGTTATGAGCATTATCAGACTAGTCAGATATAAGTTATTCAACTCAGAATAGTCTCGTATCTCAGTGTCTTTCAATTGGGAGTAGGATTTAGGATCGAGCGAGTGTAGGGATGGAAACTTCCCTATCAGATAGGCAGAGTCGTTAGTAGCAGTCCTTATACTCCAAAAATATGTAGACAACATAGGGTATGAGAAGTCTCCCATCAGATTAGGCTTGAGTATATCGAAGGGGTCACTCGTTAGTTCAGGGTTGACACCCTTAGTCCTTTGGACATTATATCAGATTAGTGGATCCACATAGCCATCGTTAGTAACCATGGAATGATTAACACCCTTTCAACTGGGGTTACAGGTTGGACCTTGATTAGCTCAAATTGGGGAATGTCGGTTAGATGATACCTCCCACAGTCTTAGATATAGTCTCAGTAACAGTCCCAGCTTAGTTATTCAGTTTTAGTGTTGTTTGACCAAAGCATTCAGATTTTAGTTATCTCAGTATATTAGTATTTATAGATTTTACTCAGTTCATGTTATAGACGATGATGCTAAGTTACCGGATCGCACCTAGATTCATAGATAATCAGCAGTACAGTAGCTGTGATAAGTCCTCATCATCCGTAGACAAATTATATAACTTCATGTCTTTATCTTAGTAGTTAGTAGAGTTAGTTGGGGCCTATCCCATTGACTCACAGTATCCAGTTTAGAGGCTTTTTAGACACTACATTTAGCTATTCAGACTATTCAGATTTCAGTATTTTTATCAGATTCATAATTCAGTAGATATTTCATTATTAAAACCTTATGGCATTTCAGTTATTCTTCCGCATTCATGATTATATTGTTTAGTGCTCAAAACAGGTACCAGCTCATGGGTTAGCTTGTAGTCTCTCAGGACCATAAGCATCATGTAATGACTAGGGGGTAGTCTCAGGTCGTTAAAAAATTCATGAAATCCATACACTTGAAGTTTAAAAATAGTTTCTTGGACTCCAAGGGTGGAAGGAGCCCTTGGATGAACACTTCATATACCTTAGTTGGTGAATTCTTTAAAATTAATGGTGGAATCTGAAGCCTTGAATTTTAATTTAATTCACCTAGGGTTTTTGTTCTTGAGCAATTTGTGAAAAAATGAATATAACTTGCTAAAAGAGGGCTAAATTTCGTGTTATGGGGGATGAAGGGCATGTGAAAAAGACTTAATTAACCCTGAGGATGCGGCCTTTTAATGACTAAAAATTGTGTTATCAACGCTCAGACCGACGCGCCGCATCATTGGCATTGACGCGATGTCAATGCACTTCGTTGAGTCCACGTCGCTTCACTGGAATTCACACTGAGCTGAGGGGAAAATTATTTATCGACGTGATGGACTATGCATCATATTGATATCGCGTTGACTCACTATTTTGGTCACTCGAACAGGTCTAAACGAGGTTCAAAAAATCCAAAACTTGACCGGGAATACCTATTTACCTTCCTGATCATGAACTAACTCGAATATCAACATTTATTGGACGTAAAGGTTGTGAAATAAGATTGCCAACTTTTGAAGGATAAAATAATACTAAGTCTGAATACTTTGCTAGAATTTTCTAAGTCTGGGACCCCTTTAACAAGCTGAAAGGACTGAATTAAGCTTAAAATTTTGTGGGGTCTTATAGTAATATAGTGGACTTCAAGAAAGCTGAGTTATGGATCCCACGGAGACTTGATTTGGCAATGATTTGATTTCAGTTCACACTTCATATTTAATTGATGCAAAAGTAACCAAAATAGAGTTTGGAGTGTGTAAATTGCAAGTAAAATAAACAAAGTGTAAATAAAAGTTCTTGAGACAATCAGTAGGAGAAAACCCAGGGTTGAAGAACTCTGAAAAATCATATGATGCTATTAGATTTCATTCGTTAACTTGCTTATCTTAGTTTTTGATTCGTAGGGTTAATTGCATGATTATGGTTTCCCAACCTCTAATCCTTTATCTAAGTTGAATCTTACAACTACATCCTTGAGCGGGGATGTAATAGTTCACTTAAATTCTTTACAAATATCATCCTACGTATGAATCAAGTACGGTATCTAAGTACATTCGTATCCTAGATACTCATTTGAATTCCTTATTTCATAAAGAAATACAAACCATACTATGCTTATTCCCATGTTCTATCTCTCTATTCCCTCTCCCGAGTTCACAAGGTTGACAATAATATATTCTAAGGATGATCAATCCTCAAAATAATTAAAATAAAAATAAACAAACAACCAATAGTGATAAACAAAGAAAACAAACTTAATCCATAGAAATAATACTCATATTCTTTGCTTCAACCCCGAAAAAAGGGCGTTTAGCCACGCATAGTCATAATCATAATCATAAGGTTGTAATTAATGACTAAAAACATTTATGAACTAAATAAAATTAATAAAAACCTAATAATTAAATTGTATCATCCCCTTGATCTCCAAAATATGTCAAAAGATATGTAAACACGTGATAGAACATGTATATATAGCATAAGGGTAAGCTAAGTCTGTTTAGGAGTTGAATTATCTTGAAACACCCAATTATGGAGTGGAGCTTGCATCGCACCCTAATAGAATAATGCTACTGGAAATTGTCTTCCGAATTTATGTTAAGTGTTGGTCCTTTCTCCATTCATCCCTTGTCTTGTGGCGTCTTTCCCATATTTCCAAGCCTCTTTAACATCAAAATATCATAATATTCAGATCCAAAACCATCCTACATCATCACACCACACGAAATTAAGAGAAAAACACAACACTATATCCATAACAATGAATCAAAACAAGAGCGAAGCTAAGCTAAGCTAGTTCGTATAGATCTTTCACTTATTGTTCCAGCTGTACACTCATTCAAATTAAACTTTACTCACTCCCAAAAATTTATGCCACTCATAATCAAACATTAAAACCATTTGGAACACCTTAAACACAATAGAATCCACCGGAATCAACTAAAAACACACCTAGCTCAAGCTAGTAACACTAGTTTTTCGGGTTGAACTCAAAATAAAACTTTTAAGTACAAACTTGTTTGGAATTCACTTAGAACTCTAGAATGCATAAATACACCCAACATCAGATCCTCCTAAACCTTAGAGTCTGTAAAGATTGGGGGATTCAACCTCATGAATTGACCAACTTGAGTTACCTCATAGGAACTCACACCAAAACCAATAGGAGTAGACTGACAAGACTGAGAGGCCACCAACTAAGCAATAAAATAAATAGATTGATGGAACTTTGCATTAGTGACATCTCCCTGAGGTGAATGATCATGAGTGTCACAAGTTGAGAAGGACTACTGGGGATTGGTGGAACCCTAGGCGGAGAGGCACAATCAGGAGCAAGAACCCTAGACCAGGACTCCATAAAAAAGATGATTTCCCTCTATATTTCCATCGAGTGGAATAGAGGTTCCAGTAGAGTTTCTATGAATATTAGATCTTCAAGGAGACATGATATGAAACGTGAGTAAATTAAGAGTTTGAGGAGTCTCAAAACCGTAGACTCAATATCTCAAAGTACAAAAAGAGAAAGGGAAACATTCCTAAATGCCTTAAATCCTTCTCCTTATAAGTGTAGAATGCTACACAACCATAAAAGAGACTCTACTCGACGCGGTTTTGTGGACACCCAACGACCTGAACCTTTCTTTGATACTAATCTTGTCATGACTAGAACCAGAGCCTAGTCGTGAAAGGTATCTCAAGGCCATTATGGACTAGAGACTACCCCCATAGACATACCTCAAAAGAACATAAATACGGATAAACAACAGAAGACAATAAGGATATGAAGATAAAATAGTTAATACAACTCAACTAGAATATAAGAGTCAACAACATAACCATTCCCACACTTTATTCACAAAGCCTCTAACAAACTGAATATCAAACTAGGTTGGGACATTCCCCTGACTATATCTAAAAAGAAATTCAAAAGATACAATCTAAGGAAATATAATGAAACCATAAAGTAACAGGCCTACTGAAAGATGAAGTCTCACCATTTCAAGCAGATAAATCAACTAATTAGATCACCTAACACTGCACAGGGGTAACAGTAGTATTTTTGGAACCTACATCATGATACGATGTAGTCCTAAGATGGTGGATGGGATAAGCATAGGTATGTAAATCAGGGAAAGTGATAAAATAATGCCAAGTCTAAAACCAGTAAAACTACATGCATACCTTCATATATAAATATAGGATGTCGAGATAGGTACAACAACCATTATCATGAAATTTAAAACCATTAACCTGGACTATGTAGCATTAACCATCCTAAGGGAACCCACAGGCTATATGTGTTCAGCTCCCCCTACTAAAAGGATCCCAGTGCATGTTAGCCTCATCAATCAGAAAAATTTGAGGAGGGGCCAGAGAATGCATGACCCTAGCTAATCCAATATATATATATAAAGTATGAACTATTCACACGGTCATTAAAACCCTCACGTCGACAAATATGGTTTCAAGTATCGGTCCCTACAGGACCTTCACCTTCCGTAGAGAGCTACACAACCCCCTTTAAGCCTAATTAAATCATTTACAAATAACCCATCCATTAAACCAATGATTCGTTATTACCATTAGGCATTAAAAATTATGCTCGCAAGCTAATCCATTTACCCCATTCTAAATCAATCAACCAATTTGACTCTCAAGATCCAAATTTAAAACCAAACCATGGACACCAAGGCCTTTCTGAAACTATTTATATTCTATTAACCTTATATACGAAGCAATAGTTTTAAAAGTGGGTTAAGTCATGCATATATTCGTGTTTCAAAACCAATTTCATAAAGTGGGTTGAGGTCAATGCCAATTCTATACTAAAATCCATAAAATTATGGGAATCCACGACCCCTCATCCAATCCGCCATACCAATGCACCAAAATAGTTATAAAAATAATAAGATAAAACATAAATTATGAATTAAAAACCAAGGGAAAGCATTCCCAAGATAACCATTCTAATACCTCAACCCAAAATTCAAAACCCAATAATTAAATTCACATAACCCATGATTAAACACATGCTTTTATAGAAAATAAGTTCTGGAAGAGATACATGCCTGAAACACCAAGAAGTTTGGAGATAAAACCATAAATTGAAGCCTAGATGTTCAATCTCTTGGAAACCCTAATTTCTCTTGCTTGGGAGGTTATGAGAAGAGAAAATGATATTTATGACTTAATAAAGGGTGAAATATGGACCTTTGGGTGTTTTATGTTGTGGAAATATAATGGGATAAGAGAAAAAGACCAATTTACCCTTAAAGAAAATGGGTAGAAATTTAGCTCCCGTTCTTTATGGGTCATATAACAACTCGTGATGAAAGTTCACAATTCATTACCATGACTCATAGTTTGGTCAAAGACTTGGGGCATCCACATGTTATGGTCATGAGTCGCTTTGCACGAATTGCGACCTCACCCTATGAATCATGGGGCCTAGTTGTGGTCCAGAGAGTTACCTAGGTCTATCTCACTGGTAGGACTACGAGTCCCACCTTACGATTCGTAGTGAGTGACCACGACTTGTGAAAGTCTAGCTGTACTCAAAATAGAAACATTGGGCAACCTTGCCATTTAAGCTACGACTAGCACTATACGAATCATGATGAGTGATAATGATTCACCACATAAGTTGTTGCCTTGGCAGTAAGCACAACACAAGGGAAAATTCAGATTCCAAAACTTGGGGCATTACAGTAGGTGGTTGCCGATGCAATTTTCCTAGATCATTTCAATTTAATTTCTTAGGGTTTCCATGTAATCTACATACACTCCTATGATATTTTTAGTCATTTTTATATATTTTTAGTTAAGTTGTAATATTTTGTTTAAGATTTGAATTCTAGGGTTTCTTTGTATTCTATAAATACCCTTTTTACATTTATTTAGAGTATGTGCAAAGGAGGTTATTTTATGCCTTTTGGGGGAAAAGTTTGCACACCATATACTCATGTAAACATATTTTGATTCAAAAATCTATTTTTGATCTTATGTTCTTGGTTGGTTAATTGAATTGAGACTGTGGGTTTTTAATTCTTTCATTATTGCGAGATTAATTCCATATTTTTGTCTATGAATTCTATGAATTATCCCGCAATATGAGTGGATAGCTCTCTTCGCTAGGGTTGTGCGAACCCTTGTAGATTAATGAAGTAGAGAAAGTTCCAAGTCATTTTAGATAAATATCTTTCCAAGTCATTTTAGATAAATATTCTTGAATGTATTGTGATTTTCTTTGCTTCAATTTCTTTTTTTTAATGGGTGCACACATTAGGATCCAAACTGTATTGACTACGAACTTCGGAGAGAGGCAAAGATTAGAAGAAAAATATCACAATAATTATTTGGAGTTAATTGCCAATATAAGTTTATCTGCATTAGCTTCTTAAGATGATTAACTTTCATCTAATAAGCTTCAGACTAAGAAGAGATAGTTGAAGCAGGGGTCTAACTAAGGGTTAGTAAGTTGACGCTCTAAGACTGAGAAAAGATAAGTGAAATTCACCAAAGGATGCTAAGAGAAGATTGATAATACATACCTTTCTAGTTTCTACTTGCATGGTATTGGAATAGTTCGGTAGTGCATGATAAATCTACTGAGTTAGAAGCCAAGGGTAACACAAATGTAACAACCCGAGACTACCCCTGGACGTCACACGATGCTTAGAAGAATAAGTGATCCCAAGCTAACCCATAATACTGACATAACTCATAAGCATAGAAATAAATAATAAAATCGGAAGTAATAAGAAGAAGATATGTCTTAGCTGAATACGTTTAATAAAAATCATTTAGAATATTTACACTTTGGTTATACAAAACAAAATGGAAAGTAAATACATCAACTTTGAATAACCGTCTATGAAGCCTGTACTAATAATGACTATAGGTAGTTGGGACATGACCCCCAACTATCTCTAATCAATACATAAGAATAATGAAAATAAAATACCGGAACTGCAACTGACTTAAGTCCCTGAAATAAGAGAACTCATCACTTGCTGGATGAATGTTGGGAGTTGTCTAACCCGATGTGTGGGATACATCTGATACCTAGATTATGAAGGACTGTAGCCACAAATACATATATGTGGTCAGTACGTCAGTACATTGTTATGTACTGAGTATATAGGGGTGAATGCATAAGTAAAATAGAAACTTAATATAATTTCAAATCATGCATGCTAAGTGTAAAAGGACTCACCTTGGACATGAATAAAAACTAAAAGATGAAAGATCATAACACATGAATAATAAAGCATAATTAATAAGCCTAGTGAATCATTACACTTAGTTTCTAAAATCCTTACTTTTATTCTTTATTGTGGGAGATTCTTATAACCGACATAAACCATATGAGCTATCATGGAGTCCAACATCTTACCCACATTGGGGAGAGTTTTCCTACCCTTGACATCGAAATAGAACCTTAACTTAAGTGATATCTAAACTTCATTCATATTGGAAAAAGAAGACACTCTCTGGAGAGGTTCTTTAAACCTACGATGGCTCGCAGTTTCTTAGAAATAAAATGCATGCTCTAAACCCATAATATCCTTCTCAATGATAACTACTACTCCCAAAATCTATACTTATATGCTCATACTTATAAAATCCACCTAAAAATAGTATATGGGTTTGTAAAATGAAAACCGACTATGCCTTTTTTACTTAAAAATTATGCTCATGGGGTGAAATTATGGATTTTAAATCTTAAATGTGATCATAAGATCAAAACTAAACTTTAATCAAGTTGAAATACTTGTAAATTGAACTTATAAGATTAAACTTCCTGGGATTCAACAACTTGTACTTATGTCTTGAAATTCATCCATTCTTTCATAGAAACTTATAGAAAAATATTATACTCAATACTCAAATTGGAATCTTTCATCAATTCATCAAAATCAAGTCAAATATATAAATCATGTCATAATAGAAATCATGCAAGTCAAAACATGAACAAAATCAAAATCTTATGCACTTTAAACCTTAAAGTCACATGATAATGTCATAACTTCAAGAATATGAGAATTGGGAATGAACCCTAATATAAATCATTCAAATTCAACTTTAAAATCAAGTTTTTGAGCACAAGGATGAAAGATTATACTTGCTCAAAGCCCACGCACTTTAATTAGATGACTTCTTGAAGAAAGCTTGAAATTGGAACTTGAATTCTTGAATTATTGGGGAAGAAATCTTGAATATATTGTTCGTGTGAAGAGGGGAAGGGTTTACATGAGTTAATATCATGAAAAGTAGGCAAATAATTTCCTTTTGGGGCTTTAATCTGTCACTTGGGTGCTTGGGGTAAGGATGAATGAACAAAACGCCCATTGTGATTGTACTTACGAATGCAGTAAGCATATTCTCTGCATCGTGGAGCTATTATGAACCCTTACTGTATCTCACAAAAATGCTCATAACTTTTTGCTCGGGTGTCGGATTAAGACAAAATTGGATGAGTTGGAAAGATAACTCAATTATAGATAATTTGGTGGGTCTTGAGGTGAATTTTTTTTTTAAAGAGAATTTTTGTACTTTATTAATTAAGAAATTAGCGAAACATGTACAAAATTGTTTTCCCCAATGACCCAGTAAATAATGACCCATCCGGATCCAAACCCGGTCCGCTTGCTAAAAATAGAGAAATATATAAATTAAAGAAAGTAGGGTCTCCAAAATTAGATTTCATCTTCCTTTTGTCCCCTCTACCACTTCTGGTGTTGTATACATTTTTCTATTCGTGCACCACCAGTTTAACTTACTCCATTCGTGGGTGTGTAACTCTATTCCTTGCTCGATGTTGTTGTGTTGTTGTTGCATCTTGCATGAGTAAGATAACTTTCTCATTTTTCCATTGTTAGCTGTGGTAAATAGCTCATTAATCTTGTGTTTCTTCGATTTTAGCTGTGTTCTCTAGAGGACGGGAAGTATCCATAGTTTTTGAAGATCATCGAGGACTTGTGTCTCAGTAGCAATGTTGAATTATCCAAGTAAATAACAAAATCCCCTTAAATGCTAAACTCCTTCCCAAATTTCTTTTCTAAATCCCTTTTTTCTTTGTAGACATGGTTTGGAGGGAGATACTGGGAAGCTCGGAACCAAAATTATTTGGATAGTGTATTGCTCCTCAGGTTTCTGATGCTGTATATGAACATTAAAATCCTCCCCTTTGCTGAGTGTCCTTTTTTGCCAACTGTTGTAAATTAGGCTCAATAGCTGCTTCACCTTTTTTGTTCATTTGTGAATATATAAATATGCAATCAAGTGAAAAACTAGCTTAAGCCTTCCCAACCCCTTCATCCCTTAGTTGGTGACAATCTCAGATAAGGGCATTATAATTTATCACTATCTAGTATTCTCTTTCCTATTGCATGCATTTCCTGAACTGATGTGAATTTGAAGTTAATATTTTCCTGAGCGCAGTTAGCAAACTAGTCAGCTAATTGATTTCCCTCTCTATGAATGTATTAAAATATTATCTTCTTTCCTGCAACCAACCTTCATATATGCTGTATGTACTCTTTTATGCTCCATGGACATTCCCATTCTCTTATTAACATACTTTGCATCGCCAATGAATCTGTTTGCATGATGATCTTCTCATATTGTATATGATTGCAATGTTTAGATGCATTTAGAATAAAAATTGCTTCTTCCTCTGCCTCCATGTTATTTGTATTGTTAATCATTTTTCCTTCTACATAAATCAAATCCCCCTTGTTATCCTCAAATAAAAGGCATATGAACTGGTTCCTCGGTTTCCCCTTGATGCTTCATCCATATTATACTTTACCCATCCACTCTTAGGAACTTCCCACACTATTGATGTGACTTTTATTGAAGGTATTAGCAGAGTAAAATACTTTAATATACCTAGCCAATCTATTGAAAAAAATCTTGTTGGGTTTCCTCTCTGCTAACAACATTCTCAAATTTCTGGTGATGTAAAAATACTTTTTTGAAAACTGATCTCTTTTCCTTGATGTTTCTTTCCATTCCTTCTCTTCCATAATTCCCATATGATAAGTCTTAGAATATCTTTGAAATAAACTTTCTCCCTGGGCTTTACTGCTGTTGTCTACCAGTTGATAAATGTCTCTCTCAAGCTAGCTCCTTGGATATGTATACATGAAAAATTAGCAAAGTAGCAAAGTAGGACCAGGTCCTATTAGCAAAATATGATCTTTTAATAGAAGCACATGAGAAAGTGTTTCATGTGTTGGATTAGTGCGACACCAAAATCTTGATGGTCCTTCAACCCTCCATCTTTTGATATTGTCATCCACTGGTATCTTTCCCTTCCACAATCTCCACATTATGAAAGACATTTTAAAAGGTAAACCTTTAATCTAAATATCTTTGAGTGTAGCTTTCACCTTCTCCTTCTGTCTTACAAATTGCCATGCTGTATTAACAGTGAAATAACCTTTAGTGTCAATACTCCATATTGCTGTATCTGTTCCCTCTTCGTGTACTGGTGGACTTATGTTTTGCATGATGTCATGAGCTGAAAAATTCCATATATTTCAAAATTTATACACATTCAAAGTAGACCCTTGTAGGATCGAATTCCAAAATTTGGCTGAATCAAAGGTTCTTAGGTCAACTTTGCTCTAAGTGTTTCCTATGAACATTTTCACCTTATAATCACCCTTAACACTAGGATAATGATCATAGCACTTATATTCAAATGAGAATCATTGTTTTTGAGCTTATATATGTAGGAACGATGATTTAAATTTTAATCCAAAAATATGGGGTGTTACAATAAGCCTAGTGTTTGTCTTAAATTATTTACAACCAAAAACATCTAATTCTTGTTACTTAATGCTAGTTACTGCAAATCCCCCCTTTACTTTTTCGCACTGACTGGTGATTTAAATAAGTTTGAGAAAGATTTTTGATATATTCCCTATAGGATTGACCCTAACCTACTTGGGTTACTATATTTCAATAGAGATTAATTTATCCTTATAAGGAGGGTAGTTTGGGAATGATTAGTGACAATCTTATTATAAGAGCACGGTTCAAGGTCTTTGGGTATCCACAAAGCATTATTGAGTAGAGTCCCTTTCATAGGTGTGTTGCGCGCCACACTTATAAGGGAGAGGCCACAAGGCATTTAGGAATATTTTTCTTACTTATGTTCTATTTCAATCTATAAGAGTTTAGTTTTCATGAAACTTCTCTAACTTTTGGCTTACTCACATTTCAGATCATGCCTTCCCAAAGATTTGACAATCGTAGAAATTTTATTGGAACCTCTATTCCACCTGAGAAAAATAATGAGGGAACTCTCCCTATTTATGAGTGCAAACCTGGTCTAGTGTCCCCTCTCTTGACTGTACCTCTCTACATGGGGTTCCATCAGTCCCTACTAGTCCTTCCCCAATTAGTTATACTTATGCTCAGTCACCTAGGGGATATCTCTAATGTGGAGTTCCATTTTTCTATTTATCTTCTTACACAACTAGTGGCATATCAGTCTCATTAATCTCATTTTATTAGTCCTAGAGTTAGTTTATCTGAGGTCACTCACGTAGGCTAATTTATATGGTTGAGTCCCCCAACCTTTACATGCTCTAATATTGAGGAGGATCCTCAGGAGTTTATTACTGAGATGGAGAAAATATTTAAGGTGATGGATGCTACTGATTTTGAAGGTATAGAGTTTGCTGCTTACTAGTTGAAGAATATATCTTATTGGTAGTATAAGGAGTAGGAACAGTTGAGAGGTGATGATGCTGAGTCGGTAGTATG
Organism: Capsicum pubescens; assembly: GCA_030864215.1. Lineage (NCBI taxonomy): Eukaryota > Viridiplantae > Streptophyta > Magnoliopsida > Solanales > Solanaceae > Capsicum > Capsicum pubescens. The sequence goes on along the minus strand of CM061543.1, from coordinate 279,528,675 downwards.
GTTGAGTTTTTAGGTTTCTTTCATGATTACTTCTTTCCTCAAGAGTCAAGAAAGGCCAAGGCTAAAGAGTTTGTGAACTTGAAGCAAGGTAAGATGAGCATAAAAGAATATGTACTAAAGTTTTAGTTGTTGTCCTATTATGATCCGTAGTTGGTGTCTAGTATGAGGGATAGAATAAGGAAGTTTGCTTCTGGTTTGTCTCGTGACTTGGTATTAGAACATAAGACTACAATGTTGAATACTGATATGGATATCTTCAGGCTAGTAATGTATATACAATAGGTAAAAGATGAAATGAAAAAGAAGGTAGAGATAAGAGAGAGGTAGAGTAAAAAGTTATATGAAGAGCAGGGCTTAAATTATTAGAATAATAGAAGAGATAGTAGGCAGTGGAATAGGAAGAAGAATTGGGGAAATTCTTATTCAGCAGTTAGTTCTCCTTATCCTAAACCTTCAAGTAATGATCGTTTCCATACTAGCAATGGGGATAAGGCATAGGGTGCCTATTATCAAGATAGTAGAGCTCAGTCATCCCCACCATATCATCCTTGTCATTTTTGTGGACATATTCATCATGGGTATTGTGAGAAGGAAAATAATTTGTGTTATAACTAATGTCACCTTCATCATATGCAGTAGAATTGTCCTATTGCTAAAGTTACTGCTAGAGATAATAATGTCCCAGTCGCTACTTCTTTGTCTCTTTCACCTAAAGGCGCTACTTTGGGTATCGACAATGGCCGAAATTGTCACTATACTCTTCCTACTCGTCAAGAGTCTGAGGTATCTCCTAATGTTTTCATTAGTATGTTACCACTCTTTTATCGTGATGTTTATTATCTGTTTCATCTGAGTTATACTCTAAGTTATGTGACCCCTTATGTGGTTATATACTTTGGTTTTGGTTTTAAATATATATTCAACCCCTTTTCAGTGTCTATTTCGATGGGTGATTCTATTATAGGTAGAAAAATCTATAGGTGTTGTGTGGTGTCCATTTTTCATAGAGAAACTTTGGTGTACTTTATCGATCTTGATATGTTGGATCTTAACATAATCTTGGGGATGTATTGGCTTCATTTTTGCTATACTTCTCTAGATTATAAAACTCAAAAGGTCAGTTTCCATTTTCCTAATAAACTGATAATTGAATAGGAGGGTAGTTCCTTAGTATCCAAAGGGAGGGTTATTTATTATCTTAGAGCTCATAAATTAATTTCTAGAGAGTGTTTGTATCATCTAATTTGGGTTAAGGACTTTAATACAAATGGTCCCTCTTTGCAATCTGTCCCTGTGGTTAATGAGTTTCCTGAGGTTTTTCTTGATGATTTTCCTAGAATTCCTCCCGATAGGGAAATAGATTTTTGGATTGATCTTCTACAAGATTCCCATATCATTTCCATTCCTCCTTATATGATGGATCTAGTTGAATTAAAGAAGCTTAAGGAGCTATTAAAGGATCTTCTTAACAAGGGCTTTATTCATCCTAGTATTTCTCCATGGGTATGCTCCTATACTTATTCATGCTAAAGAAAGATGGGTCTCTTAGGATGTGTATAGATATCGACAATTGAATAAGGTTATAGTGAAAAATAAGTATCCTCTACCTAGTATTGATGACCTTTTCTATCAACTTCAGGGAGCTAGATGTTTCTTGAAAATTGATCTCCGTTCAGGCTATCATCAGTTGAAAATTAGGGATATTGATATTCCAAGACTACTTTCCAGACCCAATATGCCCATAATGTGTTTTTAGTTATATCATTTGGGTTGACTAATTCTTTGACTGCATTTCTGAATCTTATGAATCGTGTGTTCAGGCAGTTTCTGAATTTATTTGTTATAGTGTTATTTATAACATTTTGGTGTACTTTAAGAGTGAGGAAGATCATGCCAGTCACCTCCAAATTGTGTTGTAGACTCTGAAGGAGCATAAGTTGTATGCAAAACTTTCTAAGTATGAATTTTGGCTACGTATTGTAACCTTTATCGGGCATGTGGTTTCTAGTGAGGGGATCAAGGTGGATCCTTAGAAGGTTGAGGTAGTTAAGAAATGGCATAAACCCATGAATCCAACTGATATTAGGAACTTCTTGATCTTAACTAGGTATTATAGGAGGTTTGGTTAGAGTTTCTCATCTATTGTTGCTCCACTAATGAAGCTAACTCAAAAAGGGTAAAATTTTTGTAGTCCAATGCTTGTGAGGGTAGTTTTATGAAATTGAAAGATAAGTTGACTTTTGTGCTAATTTTGACCCGACATGAGGCTACTGATGGGTTTGATGTATATTGTAATATATCTTGAATAGGACTAGGTTTTGTGTTGATACACCATCGTAAGGTTGTAGCCTATGCTCCAAGTATCTTACGGTTCATGAGAGGAATTACTTGACTTATGATTTGGCACCATTATTTGTATGGGGTGCATGTAGACATTTATTCAGACCATAAAAGTTTGTGGAATTTGTTTACTTAGAGGGAATTGACTCTCAGGAATAGGTGGTGGCTTGAATTATTTAAGAATTATGACAATAGACTTTACTACCATCCAGGTAAAGCTAATATGGTTGCTGATGTTGTTAGCAGGTTGTCCATGGGACACTTGTCTTATGTTGAGGAAGTAAAAAGAGGGTTCGTAAAGGATATTCATAGGTTGGCTAACTTTGGAGTTCATCTCTTGGACTTTGAGGATGTAGAAATGATTGTTCAAGAGGTGGTTAAATCATCTCATGGTGATAAGGTGAAAGAGAAGTAGGCTTTGGATCCTATACTTATGCAGATTGAAGTTAGTGTGGGTCTGCAAAAGTTTTTGGATTTCAAGATAGGGGAGATGGAAAGTTGAGATATCAAGGTAGATGTGTGTTCCTAACGTAGATGAACTACGAGAAAGGTTTTTGACTGAAGCTTATGAGTCCCGATATACAGTTCACTTGGGTTCGACTAAGACGTACCATGCCTTAAAAGAGATCTACTGGTGGAATAATATGAAGAGAGATATGATAAATTTTTTGACTAATATATGGTTTGTCAGCAATCTTGGTGGCATGTCTCAAGAGACAAATTTTCCCGAGTGTAATTAGGAGATGATTAACATGGATTTCATTATGGGTCTTCTGCGATATCAAAATAAATATGATTATATTTGGGTCATTATTTATAGATAACTAAGTCTTCTTATTTATTGCCTGTAAGGACAAACTATTCGAGGGAGGATTATGCTAAGCTATTCATTTGAAGATACATAAGTTGCATGGGGCACTGGTGTCCATCTTTTCAAACTGAGGCACATAGTTTTATTCTTACTTCTAGCATTAGTTTTAGAAAGGTTTGGGTACTTAGGTGAACAATAGAATCACTTTCCACCCTTAAAAGGATGGACAAGTAGAATGGACTATTTAGACTTTAGATCATATGCTAAGGGCCTGTGCGATTGATTTTAAGGGTAGTTGGGCTGACCATTATCCTCTTATTGAATTTGCCCACAATAATAGTTATCATTCTAGCATTCAAATAGCCCCTTTTAAGGTTCTTTATGGCAGGAGGCGTAGGTCTTCTATTGGTTTGTATGAGGTGGGTGAGACTAGATTGTTTGATCCTGGCTAGGTTCACCAAGCCATGGAGAAGGTAAAGGTGATTAGAGAAAGACTTTAGACTGATCATAGTTGCCAGAAGTCTTATGTGGATGTGAGGCAGAGGGTGTTGGAGTTTGAGGTTAATGATTGGGTGTTCTTGAAGGTTTCTTCTATGAAAGAAGTTATGGGGTTTAGAAAAGGGGAGACTCAGTCCAATAATGTTGGTCCGTATCAAGTTTTCAGAAGAACTGAGAATGTTGCTTATGAGTTAGATTTTCCAGCGAGTTTATCTTTGATTCATACTGTTTTCCATGTGTCTATGTTGAAAAATTGTGTGGTTGATCCCTTTTTGATAGTACTTGTGGAGGATGTTGGCGTTGTAGATTCATTTTCCTATGAGGAGGTCCCGGTTGAGATATTGGATAGGCAAGCCTGTAGATTGAGGACCAAGGATGTAGCTTTGGTGAAAGTTCAAAGGAGGAATCAAAAGGTGGAAAAGCTACATGGGAGGCTGAGGAAGATATGAAAGCCAAATACCCGTTCTTGTTCCTAATGGTGGATGATGGTGCTTAAGGTATGTATTTCTTTATTTCTTATCACATTTCTAATTCGCCCTTGTATTTGGGTTGTATTCTTTATTTTAACATTCTAAGGATGTCCTCTCTCCTCATTCGGGGATGACTGATCTTATGGTTGGGGAGGGCAAATGTAATAGCCCTAGTATCTGGACTCAGAAATATTTGAAGTGATTTTGAAACTTCTATGACAACGACTCTGCTAATGAGTCGTTATCACTAGTAAAGAGTCATTAGAAGGACTTGAGGCCTTGGAAGTAAGGTGGTATAGGCTTGGTCCTCTTATTAATGAGTCCACGGTATGACTCATTATGAAATGTAATGAGTCATTACATGGGATTCATTACCTCACGAGTAGGTTAACCAATAGTTCCATCTCTGACAATGACTCATCATGATGACTTATTACGTTAGGTAACAAGTCATTATAAGAGACCCCATGTTATAACATAGAAGGACTTAGATTTCATCCCTTAGGTAATGAGTCTAGGCAACGAATCGTGATCAGACCTCATGACTCATTACCTGAGTCATGATAACTGGTACCATATTTTCCCACATATTTTAATTAAGGTCATTTTGGTCTTTTCCTCTCTTTACACTACTCCTTACGACTTAAAAACACTAAGGGACCCCATTATCCTCAATGAATCAAATCAAAACTTACTCTTCTCCTTTTTAACCCCAAGGTAAGGAAAAGCTATGGTTTACAAGGAATTCAACGTCCAATCCCAAACTTTAGATTCTCTTTAAATTTCTTCAATATTCCAGGCATGTCTCTCATTCTTCAACTTGTATTTTACATCATGGCACAAATTGATTCAATATTCATATGATTTAAATATTGGGTTTGAACCTCGATTGAGTGCTTTTGGTTTATTACTACTTGAATTGTTTTACCATGGTTGGAATGTGTTATCATGCTTTGATTAATAGTTTTTAGGACTGAATGGGTGCATTATTATGAGAATTGGACTAGAAACACGGTTTTTCCTAAATTTATGGGTTTTTTTCTTGGTAATGGCATTAACCTCAACTCCCATGGTAAACTTGTTTTGAATATAGAAAAATTGCATAATTTAATTTGTCTTTTGAAATCATTGCATTGCATTAAAGAATAAATGGATATAAATGGTTTTGGAAGGCCTTGGTGGCCATGGTTTTGGATTCTAAATGGAAATTGGGAGTCAATATGGTTACATGGATTGATAGGGCATAATTATTTAATCTTTAAGCATAATTTGTATGATGATACCATGTGGTAAATTCCTTAGTAAAAACTCCTTGTCTTAATGGATGGGTTTATGTGAACATTATTTTAGTTTGGGATTAAAGGGAATTAAGTAGATCACCATGAAGGTGTAGTCTCGGGGGGGGGGGGGGGGGGAGGGTAACACAAGAAACTACTTTTGATGGTGTGGGGTTGTATATGACCTATGCTTTATGCTCACATTATATTTTTGGAATGTTCGCCTTAGTATCGGTAAACCATCCTTGAATTTCCTTATCTCGTGTGGCTAACACACACTGGGGACCTTTTTGTAGGGAAAGTTGAACCAATATAGTTCGTGGGTGCCTTTAGGGTGGAGTGAGCTACATAATTCAGGCTATAGGTTTAAAAATCCCATATTCATGGCCCTTGTCCCTATTCTAGCATACTATATATGTATGTAAATATTGTGCATGTGGTTTTGACTATTTTTTGGCATAGACATTATTTTATCCCATTCCCCTGAGTTACATGCTAGTGCTTACCACACTAACCATCCTTGGATGCTACATCATTTCATGATGTAGCGTCCGAGGGATTTTTGGTTACCCATGTATAGCATTAAGTGGTTCGATTCATTTGTTGATTTGTTATGAAGTGGTGAGCCTCTATCTTCCAGAAGGCTCAGTCATTTCAATATTTTTTATTTATTTCTTAGTATTTCATTTAGGATTCCTTTGTCCATAGTCGGGGGCATGTCCCGACTTAATTGTTATTTATGGTATTAGAGGCTTTTGTGGAAAGTATTAGGATGTTTTGGTCATTGTGTTTCGTCTCGTATCTTTCTCTTGGTATTATATATATCTTTTGTCGGTTTGGTTTTCTTCCAGTTTTATCATTATTATGCTCAGGTGGTTAGGCTGAGGGGGTGGTCTCCGACCTACGATGGGCTTGAGTTATCTATCACAACTAGGCCCTAGTTCGGGCCGTGACACTTTTTTTCTATATTTATTACACTTGTATGGTTCTGCTTGGTTCTAGAAGCCCTACCTTGGGATTTCAATATTATTTCTCTTGTATCAGTTGGTGTGATAGGCTTACTTGTCAAGGTTCATCGCGACAAGTACCATCATGACCCTTGAACTTTTGGGTCGTGACAAATTGGTATCAGAGCAGCCAGGTTCATATGCGTTAACAGTGTAAGAATGGGAATCCTAATAGAGTCTTATGGACCGGTACATAGACATCCATATCTATTTTTGAGGGGAAAGAGGATGTATTTAGGAAACTCACGTTATTTTATTCCTTATCGTGCGAAGTTCTTTCATACGTTGTGTTCTGAGTTATTTTTCACTCTTTCTGAAAAGATGGTGTTGACTAGGTCCCGCATGAGTAGATATGCAAATCCTTTACCAAAAGGGCGAGCCTCGATTATTAACGGATCTGTAGGAGCGAACTTGTTGTGACCCGAACTAGGACTTAGCCATGATAGGTATCTCAAGTCCATCGCGGACCGGGGACACCCCTAATTCCCCAAACAATCCCAATACCTTACACCTTAGGTTGGATGAATTCCGAACATATAATAAGATAGTAAAATTTAATTGAAAGAAATCATGTTATGTCAACAACCGGACCAACCGTTGGTAACCAAACAGCTAGCGAAAACTGAACCAAAACTAAAATCCACCCAAGTCCACAGTAGTCCAACAAAGCCTCTACAAAACTATCAATAATATATCGGGATATACCCCTAACTATGCCCAAAACCATGTACAAGAAATAGTTAAAAGAAAAGTAAACCATAGCAATGAAATTGGGTCTTTCAAAGTATGGAAGCCTACCACTTCAATCAAGCTCATTGGCTGATCTCAGATCCTAGTCACTTAGCAGGAGGTGTGGAAGTACGGCTAGTTCCTGTATTGCGTGGGAATACAACGTCCAAAGATGGTTAGAGGGGTGAATACTAGCATGTAACTCAGGGATAGAGGACAAAATAATGCCATAGAAAACAATTTAAAAACGGTTCAAAGAATAATGCACAATATATATATATAAATATATCGTGAAAAGGCTTATCATAAACATTAAAACATTAAGTTGGGTCATGTAGATTAACCATTATAATATAATAGTACCCATGGGCTATATGGGACCTAGTTCTCACCCCTGTTCGGGCACCAATGCGTAGCCTCACGAACTAGAGAGAGATCACATATACATGCACGGGGATTAAAACCCTCTAACCATATACCAAGGTGACTTAAACACCCGATCATGTAATGTGAGATGGGGGACTCTAACCCTCCAATCTTAATAGTAATAAGGTGGACTTGAACCACCTAGTTATAAGCAAGGGGACTCGAACCCTTAAGCCATTTTGACCCCTACACCGGCTAGAGCCGTTTCCAGTATTGGTCCCCCCAGGAACTCCACCTTCAATGGTTAGCTGCACAACCCTCTTTTAAGCCTAGTTAAAATATTTAAGACACATTCCCAACCATTTACCAAGTAGTATTTTAATTAGGCATTAACAATTGGTGTCGTCATACCAAAATTAAGAGTTTGCAAGGCTATTTCCTTATACTATATAACCATTAAACCAAAATTTGACTCCACTGTTTCCAATTTAACCAAGACCATGACCCCTCAGGCCTTTCAAAACCATATAAATCAAACCAAGCCAATTTATGTTCCATTAACATTTATGCAATGCAAGAATACCAACAATAGTCAAACTATGTGACAAAAAATTCATTTCATAAGCAATTTAACAAATAGGTTGAGGGCATAACCACTTCAAAAGTTTAAAGTTTAGGAAATCACAGTCCCTAGTTTATTTGCCCTCCCTATTCCTCAATTTGATTTTAAAACCACCAACTAAACGTACCCCAAGCAGGGACAAACATTAAACATCACGTAAACAATAATTTTTCAAGACTCTCAATCTATGTCTCAAAAACATACATTACTCTATATGGACAACACTTCAAAACATATCATTTTAACAAATTAACAATGAGGGAAGAGTCACATGCCTGAAGTACAAAGATTAATGAAGAGAAATCGAACCTTGAGCCCTTAGACAAAATTTGATAACGCCCAAACAACAGCTCTCGTAAGAGTGTAAGCGGTCGCTGTCAAATATAGAACCCAACTGGGTTGGGTGTCGAATCCCACAGGGAATACTTGGTCACTAAGTGTTGCAATTATTAGTAGACTGTTGATCGAAAATTCCACAGAAAGGGGGGATGGTTTAGGCGTGAATTAAAAGTATCAAAATAGCAAAGTAAAAGCGGAATGCTTTGTTTAGTAAGATTTTAATCAATGAGAATTGTAAGTTAGGGTTATTTCCACTTTATGAATTCTAAGTATCTATTAACTATGAGTAATGCAGGATTCAGACATGCATGCACTTATAGAGATTCGTATTCTACTGGTAAATCCTAGTGTCTCTCGACCATCAAGGATTATCTCACTTTAACTCTCTCGAGCTTAAAGAGTATAACTACTAGTACGAACTCTCCAAGAGTTAATCCAGTTACGGCACTAACGTGTAAATAGGGGTTGGTAGCCCTAGTTCCTTGTGACACTCTCTTTTCCAAACATGTAACTTTTCTCTCGAACAAGTTAATGCTATAATGGCGTATTATATATGTTTGCAACCACAAGAATGTAATTAAGATGAAGAGAGTAATGATATAAGTAGCATACGTATCAAGAATTCACAAACTCATAGTAATAGATAGTATATCATAAGGCTTCCATAACCCTAACAGATAAGTTTAGCTACTCATGATTACAACAGAGATCACAATAAACATCATCATCGTACCAAAGCTCAAAGAATCTCACGTTGAAGATGGGTGTGGCGTCAAACTAGGTTGACATTTTTTCCCTCTAGACGTTTCTCACAAGTTAGCGTTTTTTCTTCTTCTGTTAAAACTTACAGAATCTGTAAACTGAATAATATTAGAAAGTCGAATGAATAATGAAAGTATCTATCAATTCCTGAATAATGAAAAGCATGAATGCTGAAAAATTCAGAAAAATAGGGTTTTTATAACATCCTTGTCCTAGTCCTATTAAGTTACTGCTGCACCCCTAAGTATTTAAAAATACTGCTTTTGCACGGGACAATTTCTCCAGGCGTCACATTCAGTCCATAAGCTTCCAAAAGCTGCCTTCCTTCTTCTGTGAAGTTTTCCTTTGCTGCCCAAAGGTCCACAAAGTGCTAAAATCTTCATCATTAATACCTGAAAACATGCTAATCACGTAGGTTAGCTCACTTACAGGAAAATGGACTAAAAGTGCAGGAATTATATATTTTATCCTCAAAACTTAGCTATAACATGGGTAAATTATGGTGTTTAAGCGTGTAAGTACACCCAACATCAACACCCCACACTTAAAGCTTTGTTAGTCCTCGAACAAAATATTACTTCCATGCAACATCTAACTAGGATTTCACAGCAGTAACACAAAATATTCATCAAGACATGCACGACAATTATTAACAAAGAGTAGTTTTCTGGATCACTACTAGAAACCATTCAACCTCCAACATAGACTCGTGATGATGGCTAATTCGTATCCACAAGTTAAGGTACCAAGAATCATACAAAACTACCCAACAATCATCAAGCATGTGTGTCTCACACAAGATATCCCCCATAATCACTCATAAGTTTTGCATTTTCAAAACATGGGTACAAGATTCTCCTTGCTCTCACTCTCACAAAGAATTCTTATGTTGCAACTGATGACCATAGGCTTGCCCTTAGTGTAATGCTCCACTAATATCAGAATGCTAAGCTTAGGATCAAATAGGTCTTTACAGGTTGTAATGTAGGCTAAGGGACAGGTAGGACTATTTTGGCCAGAAATAGTGACTATTTTCCCTAAGCGCTTTAATATATCACATTATGCCATTAACACTCTCTTTTAAACAACCCTTCTACCTTTCTTTTAATCTAACACCCCTTTTCACCTATTTTGTTATTTAATTATAAACACAAGGATGAGAATATACAACTTATTTTTTTTTTCTATTTCTTTGTTTTTCTTTTTTTTTTCATTATAAAACACCTCTATGATAGCCACTCTTATTCACAATAATTTCAAGTACCAATGCACTCTGAGGCATCACTCTCACCCACTTTCCTCTTATTTTGTCACATGACTCTATAATTTAAAGCGCTTAGGAATTTGGATCAAATTATGGTCTTGAAAAAATTGGATTAGGCTACATATGAGGTTGTCAAAGAAAATAACTAAAGGCTCAAAAGGGGTTAACTAGGATAATGTCCACGGGTAGGTAAAAAGAAGGTAAACAATAACAGGCTGCCAAAGAAATGCCTAAATCATCTCCTAAACTCACACTCTTTATTTCGCTTTACACACACACCAGGCAAGTTCTAGCATCAGTCACAACACAGAATATACTATAACCTCACACACAAGGCACATGGTCAACATTATTGGGAGAGGTATAGACTCTTGACCCAACAGGTGAATGAATTAAACCACACAATTATCACACAGTGGGTCACACTTAGAGCCTACATGTCTCAATAGTAATGATTTTGGCACAAACTCTTGTCATAATACCATGCCGCCTATCAGAACAATTTCATGCAAAATCTAAAAAATCTAAAATTAAACTAACTAATTACGACTAATTAAAACAAACAAGAACTAGAATAAATGTAGACAAAGAAGTACAAGAAGCATACAAATACTAGCACCCCACACTTAGATGGGACACACTGTCCTCAGTGGAAAACAAATAAGGAAAACCTGATTAGTCGGACTCCTTTTCTATGTCTGGGATCATACCCCCTGCGTCGGAATTATCATCAGAGTCGTCATCCTCAAAGTTTCCTCAAAATGTACCCCACTTAATCCCAAAAGTGCGTTGAGGTATTTGTAGAGAGGAGGACTCAACTTGCTCCTTTCTTGACCTTTTCTGTCCTTTCTGTGAGGTGGTCACTTTTTCTTTTCCTTGTCGTCCTTTTGGGGCCATTCTACCTGAGATTAAAATAGAGTCATGTTAGCTTCATCTCGGAAAATTCAATCGAAAAACCAACAGTAGTGGTGCCACCCCACACTTAATTTATTGGCACAGACTAATTATGTGAGTGATGTCGATTACTCAGACTTCATCGACATACATTTAGGCGATATGTTCCAACGACATGTTCAGCACAGTCATACGTTTATGTCATTTTAACTATCCTTTCCAATTCTATTTCATGTAATCTTGTCTATACTTTCATGTTTGGATGAATGCACTTTTTGAACAAAACTACCACATAATGATCGTACCACAAATAGAAACAAGTTATTGCATAGGCATAATCACACCATTTTATACTTGTGGTCAATCATAATTGGTATCTCGATGAACGAGTCATTCAAACATTCAAGCTTTCAACTTACAAGATTACGTATTAACTTCACAATTTTGACTTCATCAAATTATGACAGTGTATAACAATCAAATACAAGTCGGAACAAAGTCAAGAACACCCACACGTATTCTTTCACTCAACTAGATGTATCATAACAAACCAACCTCATTCAAATCACCAACACCACTTCAAGCTTTAACAAATCATTATAAGTGTAGTATTGTAATAACTACGGAATATAAAAGAAGAACTTACTTGGTGATGGATCCGGAAGATGAACTCACAAGACTAGATGAGCAAAAAGAAATTTTTTTGAGAGGATTTGGAAGCTTGGGCGGCGCCTATCTTGAGAAAACAATGAGATTTTGTTCTAAGCTTGAGGGTCTATTTATAGACCAAGGCTAGGGTCGGGTTTGATCCATGAAAGATCGGGTTAGGAGTCAAAAATAATAAGTAGGCGGCGCCTAATGCTTTGGCTATGCTTAGCATAGGCTGCGCCTGTGGTATTGCCTAGTTGGGCATAGGCGGCGCCTATGCTATGGCATTGTCGATTCAGAGAGCAAAGGCAATGGCAGAGGCGGCGCCTTTAGATTTTCCTAGTTGAGCATAGGCGGCGCCTATGCTATAGCATTGTCGATTCAGAGAGCAAAGGCAATAGCATAGGCCTTGCCTTGTCCTTTGCCTAGATTTACATAGGCCTTGCCTTGTCCATTGCCTAGATTTGTATAGGCAATGCCTAACCGAAAGCCTTTTGCTCCTTCATTACTCACTTACCACCTTTGACATTGCTCACTTTCAAATCAAAATTTGAGACCAAGCTCCTCCTTTATACGTCTTCCCCTACACTTAATCAAAAACTACAAAAAACGATTAGAAGGATGGGTTGCCTCCCATCAAGCGCCTTAGTTTTGGTCGTGGCTCGACTCTTCTTTTTGGATTTTTATTTAACAAAACAAACTCCTAGGAAAACAAAATGACTAAAAATGATGGGTTGCCTCCCATTTTGCGTTTGATTTATTGTCGCGGCACGACATAGCTATCTCGATTACTTAGACTTCATCGAGATAGATGGTGCATTGTTTTCTGAATGGATTCAGATGACGCTGATGCTTACTTGTAGGCATGCAATCTTCTTCGAGATGACTCTTGTGCATACATATCCCAGGAGGGATACCAATTATATCATCAATAGTCCAACCCATAGCTCTCTTGTACCTCTTCAGAGCAGAGATGAGAGCCTCTATGTGCTGTTCACCTAAATGAGCCGCAACACTCACCGGAAGTGTATTTCCACTTCCCAAGAACACATACCTTAGGTGACTGGGGAACTCTTTCGATTCTAGCACTGGTGGCTCTTCAATGTAAGTCTTCGCTGTTGGTGACGGTCGATTCTTAAGATCAAGGTACAGTTTTTTAGGAGCATGAGAATAGGACCTTATTCCTGTTAGAGCACAAATGGTTTCTTCATATTCTTCAACCTCCTCACGCTCAAAATTCAACAGCACAGCAGACAATGGCCCAACAGTAAGCTGCTTCTCTATAGATAATTCTTTCTCATCCTCATAATAAACATCAGCTACAGAGAACACATCCATATCTCTAGGCTGATTCATTGATTTGCATACATCAAAACGGACCACTTCGTCATTCAGCCAAAATAAAAGATCATTAGCTCTTAAATCAATTAGCACACTTCCAGTTGCGAGAAAAGGGCATCCCAAGATTATGGGAGCTTCAGAATCCACCTCGCAATCCAAAATAACAAAGTCTGCAGCAAAAATGAATGTAGAAACCTTCACCAATACATCATATAAGATACCAACAGGTCGTTTTACCGACCTATCTGCCATCACAAGTCGCATATTGGTTGGTGTAGGATCGCCCAACCCCAACTTTCTATAAACGGATAATGGCATCAAATTGATGCTAGCCCCCAGATCGCATAATGCCTTAGCAAAATTCATAGATCCAACCGTGCAAGGAATAGTGAAAGCACCAGGATCTGCCTTCTTCTGTACTAAAGATCTTGTAGCGATTGCACTGCAATGATGAACATTATCTGCCAGCTCATAACTTGCTGCCCGCTTCTTTGTCAACAGGTCCTTCATGAATTTAGCATACCCAGGAATCTGTTCCAGCACCTCCACCAACGGAACATTAATAGTCAGCTGCTTCAACATGGTCATGAATTTACTGAACCTGGTGTCATCAACTTTCATCTTCAGTCTCTGCGGAAAAGGTGGTGGTGGAAGGGGAATCGTTTTCTCCACCATTTCTTCTTTATCTTGCTTCCGATTATCAACTTTTTTAGGAGTGTTATCAGCCTTCTTCTTCAGTCTCTGAGGAAAAGGTGGTGGTGGAAGAGAAATCGTTTTCTCCACCACTTCTTTTTTATCTTGCTTCCGATTATCACTCTTTTCAGGCTGGTAACGTCTAGGTGTAACATCATGAGCACTCACTTCAGCTTCTACGGCATCTTCAAACTCTGCTTCATCAACATTCTCTGCTATATCATCAACCACCTGCTTGCCTTTGGATGAATTTTCCAATACTTTACCACTACGGGTAGTAATAGCCATACACGATCCGTCATTCGTTGGGCTTTGCACAGTGTCACTGGGTAGCATGCCAGCCTTTCTTTGGTTGAATGCCGCTAATAATTGACTCAATTATTGCTCCAGCTATTTTATTGCAGTAAAATGCGAGTTAACTAATTGATTTATTGATGACAAATCATTCTTTACCTCAGTAACGCCCATATTGGTTGCCTCCACCCCTTTCAACAACTTAGCCATCATATCATCCATGGATATCTTTCTAGAGCCAGACGCCACAGCCTCACGGTTTCCAGGAGGAACATACAGACCACTCCTGTCAGTCTTATTCTTCCAACCACCTTGATCGCGGTCCTTAATCCATATTTATCATAATAGTTCCGACCTTGGTTTCCTTGGGCATTGCCTCGGAAACCCCCTGATTATTCAAGTAATTTGCTTCCCCCTCAGAATCGGAATCATAGCTACCTTGTGATACAACGACTTTAACCTTTTCGGTCTTCTCTGATAATAAATGCTTGGTAAGAAGGTCCATCTGTGTTTTCATGTGAGCCATATCTTGGTCACGTTCCTCTTGTCTACGCCTCTGCTCTGCAGTCATGCCAACAGATAAAGTAGAGCTTTCTACCTCAGCATCCCTGGTATGCCAGGCTCTACTCTGCTTTGTCATACGGTCCAGCATATCACTTGCCTCAATGAAAGTAAGGTCCATGAATGACCCACCTGCAGCATTATCAACCACTGGCTTTGTCACTGAGTTCAAAGCCCTGTATAATATCTCCATCAAGTGGATGTTGGACATCTGATGATTTGGGCACCGCATAAGCTTCTTCTTGAACCTCTCCCATATTTTGTGGAGAGCTTCAGTTGGAAGCTGTCGGAAATTGCTGATCTCATCTCTTAATTGTGCTCTCTTGGATGGCGGAAAGAATCTTTCCAGGAAAGCGTCTTTCAGTTGCCTCCAATTAGTAATTGAATCAGGAGTTAGCCCGTTCAACCATAGAGTTACCTCCCCAGACAGAGACAATGGAAATAAGCGCAGCCGAATTGCATTCTGCCCAACTCCTGGGTTGTCAAATGACTTGCATGTTGAGATAAAATTGATCAGATGCATATTCGGATCATCACCTGCAAGTCCACCAAATAACCCCTTGAGCTGCAATAGCTGAATCATGGTGCTAGTGATATTAAACATGGCTCCGGGAGCCAAGGGTGGAGGAATAATAGCCCCTGTGGCACCAGCTCCATCCAGATCGTCATCATCATCATCAAAAGGAGCCTACATAGATCAGCGGCCAGGTCTCATTCTAGCTTGATGATCTCTCATATGCATAGGTGCCGCCACTTCATCAGTGCGCCTGGGATTCAGTAACTCATCATCACCCAGGTCCTCATCATCAGGATTTGTTGCTCGCCCTGGGTTATCAATATTCTGTTGATGTACTTGAGCAGCTGCCAGTGCAGCTAATCTAGCCTGCTTCTGTTGAGCCGCCCTTCAGTCAATGTCACGTTGTGCATCCATTCTGCCAATAAGTTGAGGTTCAGGATTTATGGGTAATAACGGTTGACCTGAACTTCGAGTGTTTGGTATGCACTTCAAACAAACCTGAATAAAACAAAAACAACAACTAAAAGTAAAATCTAAGAATTTTTGACCAAAGGGTCTAGTAACTATCACAAACTTAGTTGACAACTGTATTCCCCGGCAACGGCGCCAAAATTTGATAACGCCCAAACTACAGCTCTCGTAAGAGTGTAAGCGATCGCTGTCAAATATAGAACCCAACTGGGTTGGGTGTCGAATCCCACAGGGAATACTTGGTCACTAAGTGTTGCAATTATTAGTAGACTATTGATAGAAAATTCCATGGAAAGGGGGGATGGTTTAGGCGTGAATTAAAAGTATCAAAATAGCAAAGTAAAAGCGGAATGCTTTGTTTAGTAAGATTTTAATCAATGAGAATTGTAAGTTAGGGTTATGTCCACCTTATGAATTCTATGTATCTATTAACTATGAGTAATGCAGGATTCAGACATGCATGCACTTATAGAGATTCGTATTCTACTGGTAAATCCTAGTGTCTCTCGACCATCAAGGATTATCTCACTTTAACTCTCTCGAGCTTAAAGCGTATAACTACTGGTACGAACTCTCCAAGAGTTAATCCAGTTACGGTACTAACATGTATATAGGGGTTGGTAGCCCTAGTTCCTTGTGACACTCTCTTTTCCAAACATGTAACTTTTCTCTCGAACAAGTTAATGCTATAATGGCGTATTATATATGTTTGCAACCACAAGAATGTAATTAAGATGAAGAGAGTAATGATATAAGTAGCATACGTATCAAGAATTCACAAACTCATAGTAATAGATAGTATATCATAAGGCTTCCATAACCCTAACAAAGAAGTTTAGCTACTCATGATTACAACGGAGATCACAATAAACATCATCATCGTACCAAAGCTCAAAGAATCTCACGTTGAAGATGGGTGTGGCGTCAAACTAGGTTGACGTTTTTTCCCTCTAGACATTTCTCACAAGTTAGCATTTTTTTTTCTTCTGTTAAAACTTACAGAATCTGTAAAATGAATAATACTAGAAAGTCGAATGAATAATGAAAGTATCTATCAATTCCTGATTAATGAAAAGCATGAATGCTGAAAAATTCAGAAAAATAGGGGTTTTATAACATCCTTGTCCTAGTCCTATTAAGTTACTGCTGCACCCCTAAGTATTTAAAAATACTGCTTTTGCCCGGGATAATTTCTCCATGCGTCACATTCAGTCCATAAGCTTCCAAAAGCTGCCTTCCTTCTTCTGTGAAGTTTTCCTTTGCTGCCCAAAGGTCCACAAAGTGCTGAAATCTTCATCATTAATACCTGAAAACATGCTAATCACGTAGGTTAGCTCACTTACAGGAAAATGGACTAAAAGTGCAGGAATTATATATTTTATCCTCAAAACTTAGCTATAACATGGGTAAATTATGGTGTTTAAGCGTGTAAATAAACCCAACATCAATCACCTTGATGAAATCCTATCTTGACTTGCTTGAGGGAAATTTTAAGAGAGATTTAAGAGTTTTTGAGTACGTTAAACATGAAATACAACCCCCTTAAGTGATATATGAGTGTGGGGTTTTAATTGGGTGAGAGGGGTATTGTCCAAAAAGATCTTAAATAAAAATCTGAAATTTAGTCGTCAGTGTCTACGGTTCACTCTATGACTCGTATGGTATCATTTATGACTAATCACAAGGAGTTGTATCCAAGGCAGAACCATCAAGGCCCCAAATTGGACTGGTTATGATTCAAACCACCAATACGTAACCATACCTAAAGACTCGTAACCACTTCTCATACTGAAGACAACAATAACTTGGGAAGACACACTAGACACCCTACAATTAGGACATAACGACTCATCATGAGTATATACAACTTGTTGCCTCAAGTCATAATGAAGATAGTGTCTTAGGCAAAACATTCTGGACACTTTAGGACTTGGTCCTTATGACTCGTAGCATTTCCTTACAGTTTTTAGTAAGCCACTCGTACTCAAAGCAGAACCATGCCATAGACTTACTTACTTGAGTACGACTTAGGTCCCTTCATGGACCCGTCAAGATACCCTACGACTCGTAAGGTGAGTTGTAGTAAAGACAGAAAGATCAGAACTCAGAAAATTTTTAATGACCAAAAACCCAGGGCATTATATACTCCCTCCTTAGGATTATTCATCTTCAAATAAGAGAACAAGACATCTATTAGCATGATTTATCATAGATATACCACCACACTTCCTTTTATTAAAGTTAGAAAACAAAAGTTTTTAAGAACATACACATACCTTAAGCACAATTTTTCAAAATAGGGAATATGAATAGGTACTTGGAATTTATGTCCTCCTCAGCTTCCCAAGTAGCTTCCTCAGACTTTTGGTTCCTCCATAGAACCTTTACCAAAGCCACGTTCTTCATCCGCAATTGACGGACTTGACACTCTAAGATATTCTCCGGTATCTTCTCATCGGACAAGGAATCTGATACACCGATACTCTTTAAAGGAACAACCAATGACGGACCACCCATGCTTTTTCGAAACATAGACACATGGAACACCGAGTGAATAGAGCCCAAACTAGAAGGCAATTCCAACTGGTACACAATGTCACCAACTCTTATCAACATCACATAAGGACCAATATATCTGGGATTATAATTTCCTTTATTTCCAAACCACATCATTCCTTTCATGGGAGACACCTTCAAGAATACCTAATCTCTAACATTGAATTCCAACTGTGTTCGCCACACGTCTTCATAGGACTTTTGGCAACTTTGGGGGTCTTAAGCCTCTCCCAGATCACCTTCACCTTCTCCATTACTTGATAAACTAAATACGGGAAAAACATATCAGCCTCACGAACTTTGAACCACCCAATAGGTCATCTACACCTCGTACCATACAACACTTGAAATAGAGTCAGCAAGTGGTCAACCCATCTACCGCTAAAATCGATCACACAAGATCGAAGCATGTCCTCTAATGTCTAAATTATTCTCTCTATTTGTCCATATATTTAAGGATGAAAAGTGGTACTAAGGCTCACCTTAGTCCCCAAACCTATCGGAAAATATTTCTAGAAATGGGATAAGGATTGCGTACCTCTATCCGAAATGATGGTTGTCGGAGCACTATGAAACCTAACAATATCTTTAAGGAACAACTTGTCATAATCATCACCAAAATAGTTTATCCTCATAGGCAAAAAGTGAGCGTACTTGGTCATCCTATCTACAATGACCCAAATGGAATCAAACTGGTTCTGAGATCTATGAATATCGGTAACAAAATCCATATTAATTAATTATCTCCCATTTCCATATAGGAAACATGATTTCTTGAGACAGCCCACCAGGCCTCATGAGTTTCACCTTCATTTGCTGGCTCACCATACTCTTAGCTATGAAGTTTGAAACATCGCTCTTCATGTTATTCCCCCAATATATATCCTGGAGATTATGATACATCTTTGTTGAACCGAGATGAACCATATACTGCGATTCATGGGCCTCGGCTAAGATCTTACCTTATAATCCATCAACATCGGGCACATACAACCTCCTTTGGTTCCTTAAGATACCATCACCACCTATCTGGAAGGCCATCACTTTCTTCTTTCCCACATTATTCTTGATTTGCATTAAGAGAGGAGCTAACGCCCACTTCTCCTATACTTCAAAGCCACGTGATTACTGTGCCATCTTTTGTACAACCATACCACCTTTCTAAGAGTCCATGAGATAAACTCCAAGGTTAGACAAATAGTAAATATCCTTCACAATTCCCGCTCTTCCTCCTCCACATAAGATAATCTATCGATGGATAACTTGGTAAGAGCATCAGCAACAACGTTAGCTTTAATAGGGTGGTAGTAAAATATCATGTCATAATGCTTCAACTACTCTAGACACCTTCTTTGCCTAAGATTAAGCTCTTTCTGGGTGAACAAATACTGCAGCCTCTTATGATCAGAAAAGATATCTATATGAACCCCATATAAATAGTGCCACTACTTTTAATGTTATTTTACTTATTTCATGAATCAAAAGAGGGGCACTACCCCATATTTTGGACTCAAGGCTTGCTCTGCAGGCCGATATGGGTGGAAGACATTGTCAGGTGGGGAGTTTAATCGGGGCAGCACATCTGTTTAAAGATAATGCAGGTGTTCTATGATGAGCTCAATGAGAACAAAAATCTAATATGGAATAGAAGGATAAAAGCTTGTTTGATTTTGATTTCCAGTACGAATACGAACCATGAAAATGTGGCTTAATGATCTTTTAGACCTTCAAAATTTGAAGCTAGAGGTTTAGAAAATTTACCACAAAGATAACTGTCTTATAGAAGCCAAGCATTCATAACGACGTTACTTTTTGATCCTTCGATGTAGGCTCTTCCTATCATTGTGAAGTAGAATTCACCAAGTGTTGGATTGTTCACCCATAAATAGGGAACGTGAGCTGGGTTTAGATCATCATGAGATTGGTTAGTTTTACCTTACTGATGATAGTTTCACAATAGTAATTTAACCTAGTACGAGAGAAACCATTGATTCACACAATTCATCATCGAGCTTAGTTGAAAAGCAGTGGTATGAAGCTACCATGTGCAGGATTATGACTGAACGGCTCTAGTCAGAATTTAGGATAGAAATAATGCATGCACCCACCTTCTACTTACCGACCTGCAGTAGGGGTCTCGTCCTCTGCGGGCACGTGTTGTTGTCTAAGCCATCACTGTGAAAGGGTTGCGGTGGCCGCCTTGAACTATAATTTTAATCGAGCAGAAGGTAGAATCCTTTTCAAATGACTTAAATATGAGACGGGGTACTGTAAGTGGCAGAGTGACCTTGCTGCCATAATCCAATGAGATTCAGCCCTTTGTCGCTCTGGTTCATCCCTCTCCTTTCAATCCAATCATTTTTCTGTCCATCTCCAAAGGAGGTTTGTGCATCCATCCTTGAAAAATCCCACTAAGTGTTATCAGTTCACCTCACCCTCGAGCATGCCACGATATAGCCTTACCTGAGTTCGCCGCTTATTTTTCAAGTGTCGCGTGCGTTCAATTCTAATAGTTATGTATGATATCAAGTGGCCTTTCATGCAAAACTATGACATCGAAATTAGAGGTTTCCCACGATGTGCAGTGCGACTCAAGAGCTCAGCAATGCGTCGAGGACAAGGTAGGTGCATGGAGGCATGTTGCAATTAGACGTTTTCATGACTGTCAAGTGTAATCCTAGAGACATGTCCAATGACCCAGGCTTCGACGTCCAGTGAAATCAACACCACACAATGCCAGCATGGGCAACGCCACAGTCGATGTCAAATACCAAAGGACATATAGTGGACTACCATGGTGGTGTCTTTGTCGAGTTGGTTATCCGTGTATCAGTACCTTCACCGACAAGGAACCATGCGCTAACGCCTTAAACAACCATTAGAATTAACGGCCATAAGTCACCATTACACTATGCACCAACGCACCACGACATCATGGCACCAAGGCACCATGCACCATGGCACCAAGTCACCATGGCGCCATGGCACCATAGCACCGCGCACCATGGCACCAAGGCACCATGGCACCAAGGCAACGCGCCGCCATGGCACCAAGGCAACGCGCCGCCATGGAACCATGGCACCGCACACCATGCACCGTGCACCATGGCACCATACAACCATGCATTCTAAACTAGGATCTGTGTGCTTGGCACCAGTGCTCCCATGCACCCGCCGCAAGCACACCATGTCCCCATGACACCACGGGCATGGTTAAGTCACCATGGGTATGGTGAAGGCACCATGCAAAAATTAAAAGAGCGTAAACCTAGGTTCGATCATCTGAGTATTTTTCAAAATGTTGATCTATCTTCCTCACTGTTACAAGCTCCTTTCACTACATACACGCTCTAAGTATTTTTTTAATGGTATTTCAATATTACCTCATATGTTGAGGCAGTTTTCCTAATGTCCCCATGTTATTTTTAAAAATTTAAATATTTTATATCATTATGTTATACGTATAAATATGCACTCAATTATTGGTTTATGGTTACTTTATGCATTGGAAACATTTTGCTAATGTTTTTATATTTTTAAAATATTATTTTATTTACTTTTTGAATTTTCATAAATAATATTTTCTTAATGAAAATTATCATTAACAAATTACGTGACTTTTTTGTGAGTGCATTCGCTCTGTCTTACATCAAAACATGCAGTTCTGATACGTACATGTCTAGTATGATTCTCTAGCAAAATTATGTCTACTCTTGTCAGTTGAGTTATTTTTTTTAAGTATATGTAAGGGGAGGGGTGGTGTTGAAGGCACTTCAAGGAGACTATCGCTAGTTGGCATAGGCGCTCTCTGGGTATGTCGGCGTGCGGTGTGGGCATATGGCACCATGCATGGGTAGTTCATGCAAGCTGCTGGTGCCTGTGAAATAGCGTCGATTGTGCTTCATAGTAATCTTATGTCGGCTATAGGTGGCGTTGTCCACGATGTGGCTGTTGGCATTTGATTTCACACAAAGTGGTGCTTTAGTGCGTGCAGCGAGTTCTGGATGTTGCTCTTGGGCAAGCTCTAGGAACTCATACGTGGGACCGAGCCAAATCCACATCGAGCATTCGAGAACGACGTGGGCAGCGCCCATGCACTATTCTTGGTGTTCTTGCATCTCCTTTGCTCCCCCAAGGGTGGGCTATCGTGTCAAGCAGGTCTTCTTTAGCCTTGCAACGTCCGTATAGGTAGCAGTGCATAACATCTATTGCTGGGTATTGGGGTGCATCATTGGAGTATTTGGATGCACGATGCTTGAGTTATGCTTGGCATGTGCAGTTAGGTTGGATCCCTTCTCAAGCACTGATATCTTGACTCGACTGCCATCTCAGTTATATGGTAAGGGCAATTTTGGCTTCCTCAAAGTCGGTTTCCTGTGCTACATACCTAATGCCTAGGCTCGAAGTCTGTGTATCGGCACCTTCACCCACAAGGAACATACGCCAATGCCTCAAACAACCATGGGAAGATATGGCCACAAGGCACCATCACACCGTGCACTAAGGCACTACAGCACCATGGAACCAAGGCACCATGGCACTGTGCACCATGGAACCATGGCGCCATGGCACAACGCACCATGGCACCGTGCACCATGGCACCATGCTGCCATGACGCAAAGGCACCGCACACCATGGCGCCATGGCACCAAAGAACCCATGCATCCTAAACTTGGAACTGTGTGCTTAGCACCCGCATGCCCGTACACCCGCCACGAGCGCACCAAGGCTCCATGACACCATGGGCACAGTGAGGGCACTATGACACCATGCAAAAATCAAAAGAGCATAAACCTTGGTTCGATCATTCGAATATTTTCATAACGTTCATCCATATTCCTCACCTTTGCATACTCCTTTCATTACATACAAGATCTAAGTGTTTTTTAACGGTATTTCATTGTTACCTCATATGTTCGGGTGGTTTTTCTAATGTCTCCATGTTATTTTTATAAATTTAAATATTTTATATCGTTACATTATATGTACAAACATACACTCAATTATTGGTTTAAGGTTACTTCATGCGTTGAAAATATTTTACTAATATTTTTAAAATATTTTTTCTATTTTTTCATTTATTTTTATTTATTTTTTAAATTTTCATAAATAATATTTGAAAAAAATATTTTATTAAAGAAAATTATCATTTACAAATTATGTTACTTTTTTATAGTGCATTGGCTCAGTCTTATGTCAAAACGTGCAGTTTTGGTCCATACATATCTAGTATGATTCTCTGGCAAAATCATGTCTACTCTTGTCAGTTGGATTATTTTTTTAAGCATATATAAGGTGGGTAGAGGTGTTGAATGCACTTCAAGGGGACTGTCACTAGTTGGCATAGGCGTTAACTTGACACGTTGGCATGCAGTATCGGCACTTGGCAGCATGCATGGCTAGTTCGTGAGAGCTGCCAGTACCCACAAAACAAATTCGATCGCACTTCATTGTGCGCTCATGTCAACTATCGGTGATGTCATCCATGATGGGCTGTTGGAATTTGATTTCACATGAAAATGTGCCTTTTTATGTGCGGCGAGTTTTGGATTCTAATCTCTCGGGGCAAGCTCTAGGCGCTGCACCCATGGGACCGAGCCGAATCCACATCGTGCGCCGATAGATAACATGGGCACTTCCCTTGTACTAGACACAACGCGCATTTATCTCTTCTACTCCGCCAAGGGTGGGCTATTGTTTCAAGCGGGGCTTGCTTTAGTTTTGAAACATCCACATGGGTAGCAGTGCACGACTCTATTATTGGATGTTAGGGCCGGTGCTGGGCGTGCATCGATGGTGCATTTGGATGCACGACGCATGAGTTGTATTTGGCATGTGCAGCTAAGTTGGATCCTTGCTCAAGAAACAATGTCCTGACCCGCCTGCCATCACAGTCTTGGGGAAAACACAATTTAGTCTTGCTTAAAGTTGGTTTCCTATGCTGCATAACTAATGCCCAGGCATTATCAAGTTTTATTGATCGGCTTTCACCCTTCACATTTCGTGCACGGGGTTAATTAAAAGGCCGACTTCATGTCCCATGCCTTTCTCACTTTGTCGTGCGATATCGTGCTTCATGAGTGATGATCAAGATTTTTAGATATGGTAGACGTAGTGGGCATGAGGTCTTCATCAGATCCTATCTACCCTATACGATTCTCTTTGCAAATGACGATCGCGTTAGCCTTGAACTCGTCCGTGCCCTTTTGGGCAGGTCCGACTCATGCGACACCGACATCGATAAGGAATGCTACTTGGTTGATCCTTCCAGTAGTCATATGCTTGTATCAAATATTAAGCCATGCATTGTAAGAATGAAATAATTTAGACTATAAACTGCAAATGGATCATCAAATCAGATATAGTTTGTTTAATGGTATCTACTACTCGGATAACTGTAGTAATTCTAGAGCTAATATGTGCAACAAAACCCAACTTCTGGAAGGAGTGAATTTATTAGATAAAAGGTCGATGTGGTCTCGGCCTATTGCTGTAATGATTCATGATAAATCAACGGATTGCACGACCATCATTTCGATGATGCATTATTAAAATTTCTGCCGTATCAACTTTCGATGGTAGGATAATGGCCTACCATAGTGGTGACGGGTGATGGAGAATTAGGGTTTGATTTCAGAGAAGGAGCTTGAGATATGGCTACCACATCTAAGGAAGACAACAGGCGCGCAATGAAGTAACATTTTGGATGCGGGGCACTTCCCCTTGCTTTGGACCCAAGGCTCGCTCTGCGGGCCAATTTGTGCGGAAGACATTGTAAGGTGGGGAGTTTGGCTGGGGCTGCACATTTTTTAAAATATAACGCACGTGTCCTAAGATGATCTCAATGAGAACATAAATCTCGTGTAGAACAGAAAGTTAGAAACTAGTTTGATTCTGATTTCTAGTATGAATCCGAACCATGAAAGCGTGGCTTAACAATCCTTTAGACCTTCAAAATTTGAAGGTAGAGGTCTCAAAAAAGTTATCACAGGGATAAATGGCTTGTGGCAGCCAAGCGTTCATAGCGACGTTGCTTTTTGATCCTTCGATGTCGTCTCTTCCTATCAATGTGAAATATAATTCACCAAGTGTTGGATTGTTCACCCACCAATAGGGAACATGAGCTGGGTTTAGACCGTCATGAGACATGTTAGTTTTCCCCTACTGATGATATTGTCATAATAGTAATTCAACCTAGTACGAAAGAAACCCTTGATTCATACAATTGGTTATCCCGCTTGTTTGAAAAGACAGTGGCGTGAATCTACTATGTGCTGGGTTATGACTGAATGCCTCTAAGTCAGAATCTGAGCTAGAAGTAATGCATGCACCTGCTGTCCTCTTGCTGACAAGAAGTAGGGGCCTCGTCTCCTAAAGACATGTGTCATTGGCTAAGCCATCGCAACGAAAGGGTCGTGGTGGCTACCTTAAAGTTCAATTTTTATCGAATGACAGGTAAAATCCTTTGCAGACGACTTAAATACGCAATGAGGTATTTTAAGTGGCAGAGTGTCTTGCTTTCATAATCCACTGAGATTTTCCCCTTTGTCACTCTGGTTCGTCCCTCCCCATCCAATCCAATCATTTTCCCTATCCATCTCTAAAGGAGGTTTGTGTATCCATCCTTGAAAAATCTCGCTAAGTGTTGTGATTTCACCTTACCCTCGAGCATGCCATGACATATCCTCACCCGAGTTTGTCGCATATTTTTCCAGTGTCGCATCCATTCAATTCTAAATAATTAAGTATGATATCAAATGGCCTTTCGTGCCAAGCTATAGCATCACAATTAGAGATTTTCTGCAATACGCAGTGTAGTTCAAGAGCCCAATGATGCATCAAGGTCAACATCGGTGCGTCAAGGCATGTCACAATTAGAGGTTTTCATATTTGTCAAGTGCAATCCAAGATACATGTACAATAACCCGAGCTCCTACGTCCAGTGAAATCATTAGCATACAACACCGGCATAGGCAACGCCATAACTAATATCAAATACCGAAGGACCTATAGTGGCCTACTATTAGACCCCAAGTCAAATACATGATCGCTAACAATCCATGTCAAGGTTCACATTAGCCGTGACATGTGATAAAGAAAGCAATGTGATGTTGTGGTGTCTATGAGATAGCAGACAATTGTTGGTGACCAAGGTGGCTGGAGTGATGGCAAGACAATCTTGGGCACATGAGGCAATGATAGGCGCATGGCACCTATGCAGGCATGCGTGTAGGTTGTGACATAAGCATGGTCAAGACTATATCAAAACATAGGCAGTGGTGTGGCCTAGGCAGTGACATGGCCGAGATAACAACATGGCTCGGGCAGTGGCATGGCGCATGCACAGACGACGACATGACACAGGAAAGGCATGATGCTGGCAAGTCAAGGCATGGCAATAAAAAAGACAAAATAATCAAGTGTTGGAAATAGGGAAATTTAGGTAGGTGTTGAACATTGGCAAAATTAGCTAAAGGGGTAAGGCTGCCATGTGCTAGTCACATGAGGCATTTGCTAAGTTTTAATTTTGAATGTTGTAAATATGTATGATTTTATAAATGCATTTGAATTCTTAGATCAGGTTGTTGAGTTATGTGATAAGCAAACATCCATATCCAATGACTTGCTACCAGGTGTCGTTGGTTGTAACTGCTGTAACTGTCCATGTGCAAGCTATTTATAGTGTTCCTGGAAATTGTACAAGACAAGGAAAGTGTTGTATGACTTTGTATAATTCACGTGACA
Source organism: Capsicum pubescens (assembly GCA_030864215.1). Classification (NCBI taxonomy): domain Eukaryota; kingdom Viridiplantae; phylum Streptophyta; class Magnoliopsida; order Solanales; family Solanaceae; genus Capsicum; species Capsicum pubescens. The sequence continues at coordinate 279,501,470 of CM061543.1, read as the reverse complement.
TTATCCTTTGTAATTCTGAGTGAATAATAAAGTTTGGGAACTTGTTTCCTGTATATTGTTGAGTGCTTTACGCTTCTGCAAACTTAGTCTATTATACTTAGACTGTGTATTGTGTATGTGGCTTAAGTTGTACATTATGGTTCAATTGCCAAGTAGTGGTGTTGTAGAAAAAAATGCCCCGATCTCAATTGGTATCAGAGCATTGCTGTATGAAAATAGTGACTGTCGCTCAACTAAGCGAGTATGTTACACAACTTCTAAACTTTATTGGCATTACTAACGAACGCGAACAAAGTAAAGGCCTAGTGGATTTGATCACTCAGATCAATGCCTTGAAGGAAGAACTGGCATTGTTAAATGCCCAGTTTGATGAACAATTTTCAGAATTTCTAAATACATATGAGGCCTTGACTTTGCTGGTGCAGGACCAAGGCAAGGTGATGGTAGATCTGCAGATAGATATGATGGTGCTGTGATGTATTGTTTCTGCGTCTGGACAGTCTCATGAAGGCAGTTCTGAAGTCAAAATTCTTGAGACTAAACCTTTTAGTGGTGCTAGAAGTTCCATAGAATTGGAGAATTTTCTGTGGGATATGGAGCAGTACTTCTCTACTGCTTGAGTTGCTGAGATGGACAAGTTGAACATCACCATGATGTACTTGACAGGTGATGTGAAATTGTGGTGGAGGACTCATAATGCGGATGATGAAAGTGATGGACGTCCCAAAATTAATACATTGTAAAAGTTAAAGAAGGAAATGAAGGACCAATTTGTTCTTAGCAATGCCTCATGGATTGCTAGAGACAAGTTGAAAAGGCTAAGGAAACATAGAACGATTCACGACTTTATCAAGGAATTTACTTCTTTGATATTAGACATCCAGAATATGTCTGATGAAAACAAGTTACATAACTTCATCTCAAGAATGCAGGCATGGGCCCAAAATGGATTAAGGAGGCAGAATGTGAAAGACTTTCCTAGTACAATTGTTGTCGCGGACTTGTTAGTGGATTTTTGCTTAACTCGTTCTAATTTTGCGATTCCCACTTCTTTAAAGTCTAGGACTGATAAGATTTTTGATTAACTCATTGTTGGATATGGGCTTGATTCAACCTTCCAAGGCTCCTTACGATGCTCCTGTTTTGTTCCAAAAGAAGCAAGATGGTCCAATGAGGAAGTGTGTGGTCTATTGGGCATTAAACAAAGTGACTGTGAAGAACAAGTATACTATCCCATCGATGCAGGATCTCATGGATGGGTTAAGTAAGGCATGCTAATTCACAAAGCTTGATCTATGATCATGTTATTGGTAGGTTCGAATAGCAGAAAGAGATGAACAAAAAACCATGTATGTGATGAGGTATGGTTCGTACAACTTCATTGTAATCCATTTGGGTTGACAAATGCCCCGATAACTTTTTGTAACTTGATAAATGATGTGTTGTTTGATTACCTAGATGATTTTGTGGTGGTATATCTAGATGATATAGTCATTTATAGTTGTTCCCTTGATGAACATTTGGAACATTTATGGTTAGTATTGTACCATTTGAGGGAGTACAAACTTTATGTCAAGATGGAAAAATGCAAGTTTTCTAGAAAGAAAGCGAAGTTCCTTGGGCATTTGGTCAGTCAAAACTAAGTGAGGATGGATCTGAAGAAGGTGCAAACAATTGTTGAATGGCAGGAGCCTAGTAAGGTGAAAGATTTGAGATCATTCTTGGGGCTGGCTAACTACTATCGCAAGTTCATTGCAGGTTACTATAAGAAAGCTGCAACTTTGATAGACTTGATAAAGAAAGATGCCAAGTGGGTGTGGTCTGAAAAGTGTGATGCACCATTTCAGACATTGAAGAAAGTTGTTGCTTTAGAGCACATTTTGAAGCTGGCAGACTCTGAGTTACTTTTCAAAGTACACACTGATATATCAGAAAAGGCTGTTGGAGGCGTGTTGGTACAAGAAGGCCATCATATGTCCTTTAAAATTCAAAAATTGAGTGATGCTGAGCGAAGATATTCGACCCATGAAAAGGATATGGTTGACTTGGAGTGTATATTTTTTAGGTACTCAATTTGTGGTGCGGACAGATGATGTTACAAACACATTCTTTATGATGCAAAGAAGCCGAGTCTAAAGCAGGCCTGATGGCAGGAATTTCTAGCTGAGTATGACTTCATGTGAGAGCACAAATCAGGAAAGCAAAACCAGGTTGCTAATGCACTAATTCAGAAAGAGGTATTTGCTATAGTATACTCTATTTCTAAACTTGAGATTGATTTTTTAGACAGAATTAAATTCTATGCTACAAATGACCCACTCTATGTCAAGTGGATAGGTCAAGTGAAAGACGGGACCATTCAAAGGTATTGGATCAAGGACGTTCTCCTTTACTTTAAGAGGGGAAGAATCGTGGTACCTCAAGGTAGTGGACTGCATAAAGACATGATGAAAGAGAAAAATAACACTCTTTAGGCTGGTCATTCGGGTGTTGAGTAGATATTAGACCTACTGCCCCGTGTAAATTTCTAGCCGAAGATGGAAGACGACATTGAAGCATATGTGAAGACTTGTCAAGTGTGAGAAAGAGACAAGACTGAACATATAAAAGAGATAAGTTTGTTTCAGCCTCTACCTATTCCTCAAAGACTATGGTTATCTGTCTCTATGGACTTTATTTCTGGGTTTCCTTAGGTGGATGGCAATGCATCCATAAGTGTGATGGTGGACAAGTTTTTGAAGTATGCTATTTTTGTCGCTGCTTCACTTACTTGCTCATCAAAATTTGCTGCTGGATTATTCTATAAGAACGTGGTTAATCATTTCAGTTTGCCAAGTGATAGCGTGAGTCATAGAGATGCACGATTCATTGGTCGGTTCTGGCATACATTGTTTAGCATGATGGAGAATGATCTAAAGTTTTCCATAACAAATCATCCTCATACTTATGGCCAAACTGAGAGGATAGATCACTTGCTAGAAGATTACCTAAGGCACTATGTGATAGCAAGCCACTGGAATTGGGAAGACTTGTTAGATACAATGCAATTTTCCTATAATTTGCACAGGTCGTCGGCAATAGAAAAGAGACCATTTGAACTTGTCTTAGGCATGAAGCCAATGACACCAATGGAGGTGGTGACACTAAAGAGTGAAGGTATTTGCCCTGCTGCCTATAAATATATAAAATACAAGCATAAGATGCTTGTTGAGAGACAAGATAACTTGAGAAATGCCCAAAAATACATGAAGAAGTATGATGATCAACATAGACGTGCAATGGATTTTAGTATAGGAGACGAAGTGAATCAAAATCTCACTCCATAAAGATGGAAACAAATTATGAGAAAGAAAAGGAATAGGGGATTGATCCCAAGGTACGACCACCCATTCAAAATTATTGAGAAGATTGGGGAAGTCGCTTATAATTTGGACTTGCCAAAAAGGTTGAAAATTCACCCTACCTTCCATGTTAGCTTTTTGAAAAGATATAATAAAGATGCTAAAGACCCGGGCAGGTACAAATCCAAGAGGGATCCTCCTTTGATTATGAAACAACATAAATCCAAGATGGAAAAGATACTTGATCATAGGATCATGGGGAACACCAAAAGAATACCAAGACAAAATTCCTGAATCGATAGAAAGGCTCTAGTGAAGAAGACACTATTTGGGAGAAGGCTCAGAACTTATGGCAGTTCGACAAGCAAATTAAGGACTACCTCAAAACAACTTCGATGTAGGTGTCGAGTTCATCTGGTGAGGTTACTTTGTTAGAACCCCAGGCTAAGACATGATGGTTGACAAGACATATCTAGGTGAACATTGGCCTTGATATATGCTAAGGCAAGCAATGTGATGCCATAATGGCTATGAGATAACAGGCAGCTATTGATGACCAAGGTGGATGGAGTGATGTAAAGTCATTCTTGGGTACATGAGGTAAATATAGGCGCATGACACCTATGTGGACATGCGTGTAGGCTATGACATAGGCATGACACAGGCGTAGGCACTGGCATGGTCACGTCAGTGTCAGTGTATGGGTAGTGTGTGGCATAGGTAATGACATAGCTGAGACAGCATCATGGCACAGGCAGTGGCATGGTGCAGGTATAGGCAACGACATGACACAGGTAAGGCATGATGCTGGCAAGGCAAGGCATGACAAGACAAAAGAAAAAAATGATTAAGTGTTGGAAAGCTAGAAGTTGGCTAAGTGTTGAACATTGGCAAAATTGGCTGAGGGTCAAGGATGCCCATGTGCTAGTCACATGGGGCAGTTGTTAAGTTTTAATTTTGAATTTTATAAACATGTGTGATTTTTAAAATGTATTTGAATACTTATATTAGGTTGTTGAGTCATGTGATATGCATGCAGCCATGTCCAATGACATGGTGCCAGGTTCATTGGTTATAACTATTGTAACTGTCCATATGCAGTCTAGTTATAGTGTTAATGCAAATTGTACATGACAGGGAGAGTGTTGTATTCCTTTGTATAATTCGTGTGACATTATCCTTTGTAATTCTGAGAGAATAATAAAGGTTGGGAACTTTTTTCCTGTACATTGTTGAGTGCTTTATGTTTCTGCAAACTTAGTCTATTATACTTAGACTTTACAGTGTGTGTATGGCTAAAATTGTGTAGTTTGGTGCGACTGCCAAGCAGTGGTGTTATGAAAAAGAAAATGCCCCTGTCTCACATGCCATGGTGGTGTCTTTGTCGAGTTGGTTGTCCGTGTATCGACACCTTTACCCAAAGGCACTATGCACGAACGCCTCAAACCACCATGGGCAGCAACACCACATGGCACTATGACACCATGCACCAAGGCACTATGGCACCATGTTACCAAGGCACTGCGCCTCCATGGCACCAAGGCAATGTGAACCATAGAACCGCGCACCATCGAGCCATGACATCAAAGTACCCATGCATCCTAAACTAGGAACTGTGTTCTTGGCAACCGCGTGCCCTTGCATCCGCCGCATGTGCAGCATGGCCCCACGACACCATGGGCACGGTTAATGCAGCATGGCACCATGCAAAAATCTAAAGAGCGTAAACCTAGGTTCGATCATCCGAATATTTTCTTAATGTTCATCCATATTCCTCACCGTTGCGTACTCCTTTCATTACATACACACTCTAAATGTTTTTAATGGTATTTTAATGTTGCCTCATATGTTGGGACAGTTTTATTAATGTCCCCACATTATTTTTATAAATTAAAATATTTTATAGCATTTCATTATACCTATAAATCTACACTCAATTATTGGTTTAAGGTTACTTCATGTGTTGGAAATATTTTTCTGATGTTTTTATATTTTTAAAATGTTTTTTCTATTTTTTATTTATTTTTAGTTATTTTTTGAATTTTCATTAATAATATTTTAAAAAATATTTTCTTAATGAAAATTATCATTTACAAATTATGTGACTCTTTTGTGAGTGCATTGGATCAGTCTTACGTCAAAACGTGTAGTTCTGCTCTATACATGTCTAGTATGATTCTCTTAAAAAATCATGTCTACTCCTATTTGTTGGGTTGTTTTTTTAAGCATATATAAAGGGGGTAGAGGTGTTAAAGTCACTTCAAAGAGACATTCGCTAGTTGGCATAGGCGTTCACTGAGCATTTCAGCGTGTAGTGTAGGCACATGACAACATGCATGGCTAGTCTGTGCGAGCTTTCGGTGCCCGCAAAATAACGTCGATAGCGCTTCATTGTACGCTCGTCTCGGCTATCATTGGCGTCGTCCATGACGGGGCTGTTGGTGTTTGATTTCACACAAAGCGGTACTTTTGTGCATGCAATAAGTTTTGGATGCTTCTCTCATGGAAAGCTCTAGGCGTTGCACGCATGGGATCAAGCCGAATCCTTATCGAGCAACAACGGCCAAGGTGAGCGGCACTCATGAACTAGATTCGGTGTGCCTTCATTTCTTTGCTCCCCCCAAGAGTTGGCTATTATGTCAAGAGGGACTTGCTTTAGTCTTGCAATGTCCGCATGGGTAGCAACGCACGACATCTATTACTGGCGTTGGGGCTGGTGCTGGGTATGCATCGACAGAGCATTTAGACACACGACATGTGAGTTGTGTTCGGCATGTGCATTTAGGTTGGATTCTTGCTCAAGCAGATACGTCCTGACCCACCTTCTATCTCAGTCGTTGGGAAAGAAAAATTTAGGCATGCTCAAAGTCGATTTCATGTGCTGCATACGTAATGCCCATGTATTATTATGTTTTATTGATTGGCTATCGTCCCTCATATTTCGTGCGTGGGGTGAATCAAAAAGCCGCCCTCGTGTTCCATGCCTTTCTTTCTTCATTATGCGATGTCGTAATCCATGAGTGACGATCGTGATTTTCATATACAGTAATGCATTGGGCATGGGGTCTTCATCGGCTCCTATCTTCCCTATACGATACTCATTGCAAATGACAATCGCGCTTGTCTTGAACCCGTTCGTGCCCTTTTGGGCAGGTCGGGATTTTGCAATGCCGATGTTAATGAGGAATGCTACCTGGTTGATCCTTCTGGTAGTCATATGCTTGTCTCTAATGTTAATCCATGCATGTGTAAGTATGAACAAATTCAGACTATGAAACTACAAATGGTTCATTAAATCAGTTATAGTTTGTTTGATTGTATCTACTACTCGGATAACTGTAGCAATTTTAGAGCTAGTATGTGCAACAAACCCTGACTTTTGGAAGGGATGCATTTATTAGATAAAAGGTCGACGCGGGCTTATCCCATTGCTAAGATGATTCATGATAACTCAACGGATCACATGGCTATCATGTCGGTGAGGCATCATTCAAATTTTTTCCCTATCAACTTTTGATGGTAGGATAGTGGCCTACTTATGTTAGGTGTATTTATGCATTGTAGCCTTGCTATTTAAGTCCTTTATCCTTGTTTTAAGGATGATTCATGTTCCTAATGTATTGATAATGATATAAATGTGCATCTAAGTGTCCAAGTATGTGTTTATAATGTTTAGTGGTTTTTTCAAACATGTTTTGATTCAAATTGATCATTTAAAGTTCGACCGAGAAAACTAGTGTGACTAGCTTGAGAAAGGTGTTTTTTTAGTCTATTGTTTTGGGTTCTAATGTGTTTAATGAGTTCCTAAGGTTGTTATTGTTTATTTATATATGAAACAACCTGTTGGTAATGTTCAAGAATCAATTGGATCAAAACAAGAGTCAAAACATTGAGCTAGAGATCAAAGTGAATGAAGCCTAGCCTTAGCTCGTGTTTCTATTTTGTTGTGTTGGATGTTTTTTTGTTTTGAGATCTAAATTGTTGTGTTTATGATAACGCTCAATCTACAGCTCTCGTAGGAGTGTAAAGCGGTCGTTTGTCAAATATAGAACCCAACTTGGGTTGGGTATCGATCCCACAGGGAATAGCTTGGTCAACAAGTAAGCAACGATTACTAGACTTTTAGTGCAAGTCTCGTAAGAAGGGGGGTTTGTAATGTGTAACCAAATTATTAAAGCAAAAACTGAAAATAGCAAAGTAAAAAGAAAGAATGTTTAGTAGGTTGTGAAACAATGAGAATTGAGGAGTTGGGGTTATGTCCACCTTCTGAGTTATACGTCTCTATTGACTATGAGTGTGTTGAATTCAGATATGCATGTGCTTATAGAGAATTGTATTCGATGGTAAATCCAGGCGTCTTTCGACCTATTCGAGGATTACTTCACTTTAACTCTTTCGAGCTTAAAGCGTGTCTAACGGTACGAATTCTCCAAGAGGTTAATCCAATTACGGCACTAACTTTTTAATAGGGGATGGGACCCTACTACCTTGACATTATCTCTTTTCTAGACAGATAACCTTTCTTTCGAACAAGTTAAATGTTATACTGGCGTATTCTTGCGTTTGCAACCACAAAGAATTTAGATTAAGATGAAGAGAATAATGATATAAGCAACATACGTGTCACGAACTCACAAACTCACAGCAATAGATAGTATCTCATTCGGCTTCCATAACCCCAACAGAGAAGTTTAGTTACCCATGAGTGCGAAGGAAATCACAATTGACATTGTTGTTATACCACAATAAAGATTTCACGTTTGTAATGGTGTGGTAGGCGTTAGGCGTGAATCCCTTAGCAAAGTAACGTTTTTCTTGTTGTGGAATTTAAGAATAGATGAATAGAAGAAGAAAAATAGAATCAATGGAAGAATGATTGTTTAGAACTAGAATATCTTAGAAGTAGAATAGAATAGAATTGAATGTAAGAAGATGTTCTCAAAATCTGTAGCAAGATAGGGCATTTATAATACCCATATCCTATTCCTACTAAGCTAATGAAATGCTTAACCAAATCCTACTAAGCTAATGAAATACTTAACCCAATTGTACTAGGTTAATGTATCCTTATCCTAATCCTAATAAGCTAATGAAATACTTAACCCAATTGTACTAGGTTAATGTATCATTATCCTAATCCTAATAAATTACTGCTAGTCCCCAAAGTCTTCAGAAATGTTGTTTTAGCCCGGGACAGAATTTCCATGCACCATCTTTAGTCCTTGGCGTCCAAGATTGGCTTTTCTCCTTTCGTGAAGCTTTCTTTGGCGTCAAGTTATCCATGAAATGCTGAATTCTGCATCATTTATATCTGAAACTTTGCTAATCATGTTCGTTAGCTCACTTACAGGAAAAAGGACTAAAAGTGCATGAAATATATAATTTGTTCTCAAAACTAGGCTAAAATATGGGCAAAATATAGTGCTATAGGCGTGTAAATTCTCCTATCATCAGTTTACTGCTACAGGATGCTTGTTGAATGGATTATGATGATATATGAAGGATATACAAGCTTCAAATCAAGTGGAAACAATTGAAAAAGGCTTTGAATGGATCACGGAAGTACAATACACTACTAGACGTAAATTTGGACACCTGAAATGTATTGGACTAGTGAGGGAGTGTGGGAAGGTATTTTAGTGCATGCGACACTCCAAAATGTTCAGAAGGCACCAAAGGAGTGAACCTAGGTGATATGGAGGCGACGCCTTGCCTGGATAGGCGCTTAAACCAGGGCGCAGCCTTGCTTGGAGTAGGGCTATAGCCAGGGCGGTTCCCTCTCCAGTCCCAGGCTCAATAACTGACAGTTTCCTTGTCCAACACGCAATTGAATTGCTCCTATACTAGAAATACATCATGGTCACGTTTATACATACTTTTGGGCATCTTTGAGCATTGGAGCCTACCACAACTTCTCTTTAGGGTTTTATTATCTTAAATTTAGTTTCTTTCATGGTTTGTATCATCAATCCAAGGGATTGGATGATGAATATTTACATTAAAGGATAAAACTCCTATCCGGGGTTAAGGCCACAATCATAGTTAATTTTGCTTTGAATTAAGTTTATTGATTTGCTTATCATTATTGGTTGCTTGTTTATTCTTGTTTTAACTATTTTAAGGATTAGTTACCCTTAGAATACATCAATTGTCAACCTTGTGATCTTAGGTGAGGGAATAAGGAGATAGAACAAGGGAATAAGCGAAGTATGGTTCTTGTTTCTTTATAAAATAAGAGATTTGAATTAGCATCTAGTACAAGGATGTACTTAGATGCCTTACTTGATTCACACATAGGATGATAACTTAAATACACTTAATTGGGTTATTACATCCCCACTCAATGATGTAGTTGTAATGTGAGTGATAGTTATGGTGGTGGTGGACAGGTTCTCGAAGTTTTCTGTTTTAGTTGTTGCTCCAATAACTTGTCCTTCAGAAGTTGTTGCAGGATTATTCTATAAGAACGTGGTGAAACACTTCATTTTTCCAATTGATATCGTGAGTGATAGTGATGCGTGGTTCACTGGTTGGTTCTGTCATTCATTGTTTAGCATGATGGGGACTGAGCTGAAGTTTTCCATAACAAATCATCCTCAAACTGATGGCCAAATTGAGAAGATAAATCATTTTCTAGAAGAGTACCCGAGGCACTATGTGACAGCAAGCCAATAGAATTGGGAAGACTTGTTGGATACAACACAGTTTTTCTACAATCTGCACAGGTCATCAGCAATAGAAATGAGCTCATTTGATCTTGTCTTAGGCATGCAGATGACACCATTAAAGGTTGTGACGCTGAAGAGTGAAGGTTTTTACCCTGCTACTTGTAGATATACAAAATAAAAGCAGGAGATACTTATTGAGGAACAAGACAACTTGAGGAAATCCCAGAAACACATGAAGAAGTATGCTGATCACCATAGACATGAGGTAGAATTCAGTGTGGGAGACAAAGTACTTCTAAAGCTCACTCCAGAAATCTAGAAATAGATTGTGACCCAGAAGAGGCATAGGGGACTGATCCCAAGGTACGATGGCTCGTTCGAAGTTATAGAGAAGGTTGGGGAAGTTGATTATAGGTTTGACTTTCCAAGAAGGTTGAAGATTCACCATACTTTTATGTCAGCTTTCTGAAAAGGTATAATGAAGATGCTGAATACCCGGGCAGGAACAAAAACTAAAAGGCCCCTCCTTTGATTGTGAAATAGTATAAATCCAAGATGGAGAAGATACTTGATCATCAGATCATGGGGAACAGAAAAAAGAGTACCAAGATAGAATGCCTGATTCAATGGAAAGGCTTAAGAAAAGAAGATGTTGTTTGGGAGAAGGCTTAGAACTTGTGGCAGTTCGACAAGAAAATTGTGGACTACCTAAAAACAACCTCGAAATGGCATCGATTTCATATGGTAGGGGTTCTTTGTAGTACCCCAATCTAAGAAATAATGGCTGACATGGCCATGTCAAGGTGCACATTGGCCTTGACATGTGCTAAGGCAAGTAATTTGATGTTGTAATTGCTATGAGATAGCAGGCAATTGTTGACGACCAAGGCAACTAAAGTGATGGCAAGACAGCCTTGGGCAAATGAGGCAACGACAGGGGCATAGCACCAAAGTGGGCATGCATGCAGGTAGTGACATAGACATGTTATGGCATTGGCATAACATTGGCACTAGCATGGCACGAACAATGGCATAATACTCATATGGGCATTGGCATGGTCAAGATAGTGTTACAGCATAGGTAGTGACATGGCCTAGGCAATGACATGACCGCGATAGTAGAATGATATGGGCAGTAGCATGACGTAGGCACATGCAATGATGTGACACAGAAAAATCATGATGCAGGCAAGGGAAGGCGTGGTGTAGAAGAATGAAAAGACAAAGATGAAATGATCAAGTGTTAGAAAAGCTGGAAATTGGCTAAGTGTTGAATATTGGCAAAATTGGCTAAAGGGGCATGGCTGACATGTGCTTGTCACATGGGGCAGTTGCTAAGTTTGAATTTTGAATGTTGTAAACATATGTGATTTTTAGAATGTATTTAAATTCTTAGATTCAGTTGTTGTGTTATGTGATAAGATTGCAACCATGTCCAATAACATGATGAGAGGTGCCATTGGTTGTAACTACGGTAACTGCCCATGTGCAGTCTATTTAAGTGTTGATGGAAATTATACAAGGTAGGTAAAGTTGTTGTATGCCTTTGTGTAATTCGTGTGACATTGTTCTTTGTAATTCTGAGAGAATAATAAAGGTTGGGAACATGTTTCCTGTACATTGTTAAGTGTTTTGCATTTTTGCAAACTTAGCCTATTTTACTTAGATTGTGTAGTGTTTGCGGATGAAGTTGTGCAGTGTGGTACGACTGCCAAGTAGTGTTGTTGCAAAAATGAAAATGCCTCTGTCTCACCTACCACGATGGTGTCTTTGTCGAGTTGGTTGTCCGTTAATCGGTACCTTCACCCACAAGGAACCATGCACAAATGCCTCAAACTACCATAGGCAGCAACGACCACAAGGCACCATGATACCATGCACTAAGGCACCACAGCACCATGGAACCAAGGCACCGTGGAATCGTTCACCATGGCGCCGTGGCACCATGGCACCAAGGCACCATGGCGCAATGGCACCAAGGCACCATGGCGTAATGGCACCAAGGCACCATGGCGCCATGGCACCATGGCGCCATGGCACCATGGCACCGCACACTATGGCACCAAGGCACCATGGTGCCATGTCACTGCACACTATGGCACCAAGGCACCATGGAGCCATGGCACAAAGGTACCACGGCGCTATGTCACCAAGGAACAACGCCGCCATGGCACAAAGGCACCGCAAACTGTGAACCGAGAACTATGGTGCCATGGCACTAAAGCACCCATGCATCCTAAACTAGGAATAGTGTGCTTGGCTCCCACGCGATCGTGCACCCGCCGCAAGCACACCAAGTCCCAATGACACCATTGCACGGTGAAGGCACCATGGTACCGTGCAAAAATCAAAAGAGCATAAACCTAGGTTCGATCATCTGAATATTTTCATAATGTTCATCTATATTCCTTAGCGTTGCATACTCCTTTTGTTACATACATGCTCTAAGTGTTTTTTAACTGTATTTCAATGTTACCTCATACGTTAGGACAGTTTTCACATATCCCCACATTATTTTTATAAATCTAAATATTTTATAATGTTACGTTATACGTACAAATATGAACTCTATTATTGGTTTTAGGTTACTTCATGCATTGAAAATATTTTCCTAATGGTTTTGTATTTTTTAAATGCTTTTTTTATTTTTTATTTATTTTAATTTATTTTGTAAATTTTCATAAATAATATTTGAAAAAATATATTTTCTTAATGAAAATTATTATTGAAAAATTACGTGACTCTTTTGTGAGTGCATTGGCTTAGTCTTACGTCAAAACATGCAGTTCTTGTTCATACATGTCTAGTATGATTCTCTGGAAAAATTATGTCTACTCCTGTCTGTTGGGTTGTTTTTTAAAGCATATATAATGAGGGTAGAGGTGTTGAAGACACTTAAGGCGACTGTAGCTAGTTGGCATAGGCTATCACTGGGCATGTCGGCGTGCAGTGTGGGCACATGGAAGCATACATGTCTAGTCCATGTGGTATTTCACTTCCCACAAAACAACATCAATCTCACTTCATTGTACACTCGTGTTGACTATCGATGGTGTCATCCATGATAGGTCTATATATATTTTATTTCACACGAAGCGATGCTTTTGTACGTGAGGTAAGTTCTAGATGATGATCTTAGGGCAATCTCCAAGCGCTGCACACATAGGATAGAGTCGAATCTGCATCGAGCACCAGTGGACGATGTGGGCGGCACCTGTGCACTAGCCTCAGTGCACCTTCATCTCCTCTGCTCCTCTAATGGTGGGATATCATTTCAAGCAGGACTTGATTTAGCCTTGCAATGTTCATATGGGCAGCAGCGCATGGCATCTATTGCTGGGCATTGGGGCAGGTGTTCGGCGTACATCGACAGAGCATTTGGATGCACGACACGTGAGTTGTGTTCGGCATGTGTAGTTAGGTTGGATCACTACTAAAGTTGCGATGTCTTGAGCCACCTGCTATCTCAGTCATGGGGCATGCACAATTTAGGCTTGCTCAAAGTTGATTTCCTATTTTGCATACCGAATTCCTAGGCATTATCAAGTTTTATTAATCAAATTTTGCCCTTCGCATTTTGTGTTTGGGGTGAATCAAAAGGCCGCCCTCTTTTCATATGCTTTCCTCTCTTTGTCCTACGATGTCGTAGTCCATGAGTAACGGTCGGAATTTTTTGATATGGTAGACGCAGTGAGCATGGGGTCTTCATAGGGTCCTATCTGCCCTATATGGTGATCATTGTAAACATCGGTCGTGGTCGCCTTGAAACCATCCACGCCATTTCAGGAAGGCCAAGCTCATGTGACCCTGACGTCGATGAGAAATACTACCTGGTTGATACTACCAGTAGTCATATGCTTGTCTCCAAGATTAAGCCATGCATGTGTAAGTATGAGCAAATTCAGACTATGAAACTGTGAATGGGTCATTAAATTAGTTGTAGTTTGTTTAATGGTATCTACTACTCAGATAATCGTAGTAATTCTTGAGCTAATACGTGCAACAAACCCCTATTTCTTGAAAGTATTCATTTATTAGATAAAAGGTCGACGCGGGCTTTGTCCATTGCTGTGATGATTCATGATAACTCGATGGATCGTACGACCATCGTGCTGGCGATGCATTATTCAAATTTCTTCCCAATCAACTTTTGATGGTAGGATAGTGGCATACCATGGTGGTGATGGGTGATGGAGAATTAGGGTTCAATTTAAGAGAGGGAGCCTGAGAAACGGCTACCACATGCAAGGAAGGCAGCAGGTGTGCAAATTACCCAATCTTGACATAGGGAGGTGTGAAAATAAATAACAATAATGGGAACAATGAGTCTGGTAATTGGAATTAGTACAATCTAAATCCCTTGATAAGGATCCATTGGAAGGCAAGTATGGTGCCAGCACCCATGGTAATTCCAGTTCCAATAGTGTATATTTAAGTTATTATGGTTAAAAGCTCATAGTTGTACTTTGGGATGGGAATGTGCACCGGTCATCTCATCCATTCTAACAGCGATGCACTCCACGCCTTAACTGGCCGGGTCGTGCCTCCAACAATGTTACTTTAAAAAAATTATAGTGCTCAAAGAAATCCTACGCTCTGTATACATTAGCATAGGATAACATTATAGGATTTCAGTCCTATTACGTAGGCCTTCGAGATCGGAGTAATGATTAACAGGGACAGTTGGGGGCATTCGTATTACATAGTTAGAGGTGAATTCTTGGACTTATGAAAGATGAAAAACTACGAAAGCATTTGCCAAGGATGTTTTCATTAATTAAGAACAAAAGTCAGGGGCTCAAAGCCAATCAGATTCCGTCCTAGTCTCAAACATAAATGATGCCGACCAGGGATCGCCGGATGTTGCTTTTAGGACTCCGCTGGCACCTTATGAGAAATGAAATCTTTTGGGTTTAGGGGGGGATGGGGGTATGACTTCAAGGCTAAAACTTAAAGGAATTGATAGAAAGGCACCACCAGGAGTGAAACCTACGACATAATTTGACTCAACACGAGGAAACTTACCAGGTCCAAACATAGTAAGGATTGACAGACTGAGAGCTCTTACTTGATTCTATGGGTGGTGGTGCATGACCGTTCTTAGTTGTTAGAGAGATTTGTCTAGTTAATTCAATTAACAAACGAGACCTTAACCTTCTAACTAGCTATGAGGAGGTATCCCTTTGCGGCCAGCTTCTTAAAGGGACTACGACCTTTTAGGCCATGGAAGTTTGAGGCAATAATAGGTCTGTGATGCCCTTAGATTTTTTGGGCCGCACGCATGCTACACTAATGTATTCAACGATTTTATAGCCTTGGCCGATGATACACCCAAATTACAACGTTATTACAAAAGTGTAAGTGGTCGTTGTCAAATATAGAACCCAACAAAGGTTGGGGTCAAATCCCACAAGGATTACTTATGCAACTAAGTAAACTGATTCTTAATGGACTATTGATCTAAGTTTCCACAATAAAAGGGGGTTTTAATATGTTAATAATATTCTTTCATTCTTTAATCACACAGAGGTCCATCTGATGAGAGTTAATGCAAATATAATTTCTATGAGAATGAGTTATCTAGATTTATGCTCACCAAGATGTTCAAATAGTTAGGGTTGTGAATTTATGCTCGATTTCTAACATATAATTTCAATTGCAAGAAATATTAAATTCTAAGGATTACCCACTTGTTTCTCAACTTAATGGGTATTTCACCATTTACTTCTTTCAAACTTAAAGGATTCATGTATTATTCAAGAGAACTCTTATGAGGGTCGATCACGTTAGGGAATTAACCCTTACCCAAAGGGTAAACCTATGGATTTCATCTGAATCACCTCTTTTCCCAATATCCACTTCCTTGTTCAGAAAAGTGGTGTTCATGGGCTCACTTCTCAAGTTTGTAACCAAGAGATGTCATTATAATGAAGAGAGATTCATTCAATTTAGATAGATGTTAGAAATCAGATGGATTCACAACCCCAAGCAGCTCTCTACATCAAGGCTCCCATAACCCTAGTTATGGGATTTTAGCTACTCATATCCATATAAGATATCAAAGGCATATTGATGTTCATAAATAGCTTCAAGAGAATACATACAAAAGTTATAGTATTTTTCTTCTCAATCTTCAATGGAAAATATGGAAATAATAAGCAGATCTCAGTTTCTAGCTTCAAATCTCCAAGAAAACTATTACAATGCTCTCAATAGAGGAGAAAGTATGATAATACTATCAAAATCTACAAAATAAAACCTAATACTTAGTATTTATATGATTCTAGGAACTGGGGTTTTAAAATTTAAACTCGGAATTGCCGCGTCATGCTCGACGGGTCGGGCAACGGTTCATCTCTGAGGCAACAATCCATCGCCTGGACTATCACTGGAGCTCCAGTGATACTGTATTTTATTTCTTGGTGATAGGTTAGGTGACAGTTCTTCACAGGGGCGGCGATTCATCGCCTTGACCGTCGCTTGACTTCTAGTGACACTGCCTTTTGCTTCTAGGCGACGGTTAGGCCGATGGTTTGTCGTAGGGTCGATGGTCCATCGCCTGGACCATCGCAGGACTTCCAGTGACATTGCCTTATGCTTTTGGGCGATGGTTAGGCCAAAGGTCCAACGCACGATGGACGTTCCATCGCATGGTCGATGGTCCATCGCACGGTCGATGGTCCGTTGCCTAAGTAATCGCTTGTAATTTTTCTCTTCTTTTGCCCAGTTTTTCCAAGTTACCCTTCATGCTCAGTTCTTATTCTGAAAACAATAAAGTCCAATCATGAATGCAACAATAGTTCCTTGAAAACACACAATTATCCTACGAAAAAGGCGTAAAATATTCCGTTAAAAGATAGAACATCAATACCCTCAACTTAAGGCAATTTCTTATCTTCAAAAAACTCAACACCAAGATGCACATATGAACAACATCATGATGGGCATTTTGCAGTCAAACCAACAAAATCATACAATTATTCAACTACCCATTCGGCTATGTTATCTCAACACATATGGATCTACTACTGGAATTAACTACTAATCTACATATTCACAGCCACAGATACAACACCCCAAAGAAACAAGTCGAATAGGTATAACTCAATGTTCCCTCACAGTCAAAGAAGTCCACCTCACCTTATACAATTAAGTCGTGGACAAAACTAAGACCCTCTCTAAAAAAAGAAGTTACAAACATACTTCACACCCATAAGCTTTCCCTTATCATCTAACGTTATCTTATAATTGACTCGCTAAGATCAGGCAGGACTTTCTAAGGGTTGTAATGAGATTTTAAGCTCAGTGAGGTTTGATCATTTGGACAAGTGACTTAAACTACAAAACTTCACTCTCTTTACCCTTTTTGGTAGCTACTCACCAAGATTACAGTTCCTTTCGCTCATTCATAATCTTCATTATCCATCCATGCCCTTGCCATAACCCATTTTTTTTGGATGAACAACAACATTAGCCACCCTCAACTTATGCTGATGCATTTATTTGTGGTGCACAATATCTATTTAGACATCTAATTAGACCAGGTCTGGATGCTACCTCTCAAATCAACTTCAACTCGCACTCCTAGGACACCAATAATCCAACAGTAGCCATCCTCAACTTAGGCAATTTTCCTAAGTTAAAGTGCACAATGTCCAAAATTAGACCAGGTCCAAAGCTAAGTGTTAACACCTTCTAGAGAGTGAATCAAACTTATTTGGATAGAACAAACACTAACAAAGCTCAACAGGGTTTACAAAGGAAACAAAATATTTTTGGTGGGTTATTATTTTGGCTAAGTAGACTAACAAAACAAGGAGGCATACTATCCTATCTTATTGAGTCAAACACACGACAACATCCATTGAACCGGGCAAGTTCTAGGTGTAACACTTATGCAAGAACTACGCAAATACTGACACACACAGGCACTGAGTTAATTCCTATCCTACTAACTCTTGGGATTAATATCACATACCTATGCTTTGCTTGACCTTACATTCTAATGCCAGTTTAAGAGTGACAAATGGTTGCACAACACTTTACCACATGGTATGAAGAAATAATTATACAAAAATTCAAAATACTTTGCCACAATCACTTATCATCCATATTTACACAATGATGCCAATAGAATAGCCAATTACTTGTACAAATAATCACTTGATGATATTTATAGCATATCACACAAAAATAAAAATACAAACTAGACATTCTGGTTCTCCTAGATAAAACATGAGGGAAAAGAACATCGACAACAAAAATCCCCATGGTGCAAGTATCACCCCCTCAAAAAAATGATGCAATGTCGTCAAAGCATGCAAAGTAAGAACAAAAGGAGAAAAATACTTGTACAACCTCTTAGTTAGATAAGACGTTAGTCAAATGGTCTGAGGCTGCTTTGGACTCATATTCAACAACATTGACCTCGATGGTGGTAGGGGTCCTCACATTAATATCCTTGAGAATCGAAGGAATCTCATGATGCATAGGGTAAAAAATTGGCCTCCTAGCTGTGGCCAAACTGGTAGACACTCTAGATGCTTCATCTTCTGCTTCTTCCTTCTTCTCTTTTCATCTCTGATAACGCCCAAACTACAGCTCTCGTAAGAGTGTAAGCGGTCGCTGTCAAATATAGAACCCAACTGGGTTGGGTGTCGAATCCCACAGGGAATACTTGGACACTAAGTGTTGCAATTATTAGTAGACTGTTGGTAAAAAATTCCATGGAAAAGGGGGATTGGATTGTGGCGTGAATTAATGCTATCAAAGTAACAACAGAATGCTTTGTTTAGTAAGATTTAATCACAGAGAAAAATAAGTTAGGGTTATGTCCAACTTATGAGTTCTACGTATCTATTAACTATGAGTAATGCGGAATTCAGACATGCATGCACTTATAAAGATTCGTATTCTGATGGTAAATCCTAGTGTTTCTCAACCATCAAGGATTATTTCACTTTAACTCTCTCGAGCTTAAAGCGTATAACTAATGGTACGAACTCTCCAAGAGATTAATCCGGTTAAGGCATTACGGTGTAAATAGGGGTTGGTAGCCTTATTTCCTTGTCACACTCTCTTTTCCAAACATGTAACTTTTCTCTCGAACAAGTTAATGCTATAATGGCGTATTCTATATGTTTGCAACCACAAGAATTTAATTAAAACGAAGAGAGCAATGATATAAGTAGCATACGCATCAAGAATTCACAAACTCATAGTAATAGATAGTATATCAAAAGGCTTCCATAACCCTAACAGAGAAGTTTAGCTACTCATGATACTAAAGGAAAACAACGAAGACATCATCATCATCATACCAAAACTAGAACAATCTTCGTGATAGGATGCTTTTAACGTCAAAGGGGGATGCCGTTTTTCCTCTTAGCTGTCTTCCCCAAATATGTAGCTTGTTTCTCTGTGTTAGACTTACAGAAATTGTAACGTGAATAATGAAAAGCAATCATGAATGAATGAATCACTGCATGAATGAATGCATGCTGAAAAATTCAGCAAATAGGGTTTTAATAACATCATTGTCCTAGTCCTATTAAGTTACTGCTGCACCCCTAAGTATTTAAAAATACTTCTTTTGCCCGGGACAATTTCTCCATGCGTCACATTCAGTCCATAAGCTTCCAAAAGCTGCCTTCCCTCTTCTGTGATGTTTTCCTTTGCTGCCCAAAGGTCCACAAAGTTCTGAAATCTTCATCATTAATACCTGAAAACATGCTAATCACGTAGGTTAGCTCACTTACAGGAAAATGGACTAAAAGTGCAGGAATTATATATTTTATCCTCAAAACTTAGCTATAACATGGGTAAATTATGATGTTTAGGCGTGTAAATACACCCAACATCAACACCCCACACTTAATGCTTTGTTCGTCCTCGAACAAAATATTACGTCCATGCAAACATCTAACTAGGATTTCACAGCAGTAACACAAAATGTTCAACAAGACATGCACGACAATTATTAACAAAGAGTAGTTTTCTGGATCACTACTAGAAACCATTCAACCTTCAACATAGACTCGTGATGATGGCTAATTCGTATCCACAAGTTAAGGCACCAAGAATCATACAAAACTACCCAAAACTCATCAACCATGTGTGTCTCATACAAGATATCACCCATAATTACTCAGAAGTTTTGCATTTTTCAGAACATGGGTATAAGATTCTCCTTGCTCTCACTCTCACAAAGAATTCATATGTTGCAACTGATGACCATAGGCTTTCCCTTAGTGTAATGCTCCACTAATATCAGAATGCTAAGCTTAGGATCAAATAGGTGTTTACAGGTTGTAATGTAGGCTAAGGGATAGGTAGGACTATTTTGGCCAGAAATAGTGACTATTTTCCCTAAGCGCTTTAATACATCACATTATGCCATTAACACTCTCTTTTAAGCAACCCTTCTACCTTTATTTTTATCTAACACCCCTTTTCACCTATTTTGTTATTCAATTATAAACACAAAGATGAGAATATACAACTTATTTTTTTGTATTTTTCTATTTCTGTTTTTTTTTAAAACACCTCTATGATAGCCACTCATTTTCACAACAATTTCAAGTACCAATACACTCTGAGGCATCACTCTCACCCAATTTCCTCTTATTTTGTCACACGACTCTACAATTTAAAGCACTTAGGAATTTGGATCAAATTATGGTCTTGAAAAAAATAATGGATTAGGCTACATATGAGTCTGTCAAAGAAAATAGCTAAAGGCTCAAAGGGGGTTAACTAGGATAATGTCCACGGGTAGGTAAAAAGAAGGTAAACAATCACAGGCTGCCAAAGAAATGCCTAAATCATCTCCTAAACTCAAAATCTTTATTTTTCTTTACACACACACCAGGAAAGTTCTAGCATCAGTCACAACACAGAATATACTATAACCTCACACACACAAGGCATATGGTCAACTTTATTGGGAGCAGTATAGACTCTTGACCCAACAGGTGAATGAATTAAACCACACAATTTTCACACAGTGAGTCACATTTAGAGCCTAAATGTCTCAATAGTAATGATTTTGGCACAAACTCTTGTCATAATACCATGCCGCCTATCAGAACAATTTCATGCAAAATCTAAAAAGATTTTAAAAATCTAAAAATTTAACTACAAATCTAAAAATTTAACTAAAAATGAGAATAAATGCATGCAACGAAGTACAATACAACATACAAATACCAGCACCCCAAACTTAGATGGGACACACTGTCCTCAATGGAAAATAAATAAGGAAAACCTGATTAGTCGAACTCTTCCTCTATGTCTGGGGTCATGCCCCCTGCATCGGAATCATCATCAGAGTCATCGTCATCAGAGTTATCCTCCACGTTTGAGTCTGGCTATCGGTGATCATCGTCAGTCGGTACGTCATCATCGAGAGGTTCCTCAAAATTTACACCTACTCCACACATAGCTCGCGCATGCTCATTCATCAGGTAGTCATAATCCAACTGCTGGAGCTCTGCTCAGTTGGAACACGTCCCCCACTCATTATGGTAAACCTCGTCATGCCATATAAATGGCGGAAGAAGATTTCGTCGCGAGCATGTCTTTCTGCAGTGGCCAAGTTGACGCCATGCATAGTTTCAGGATCTTTAACCTTCGTAAGATCAACCTTCTTCGGGTTGTGTGGAAGCTTATGATATGAAGGTTCCTCTTGAATGTCCTCCTTCCTCAATATCGCGGTCAATAAATTTCCAAAGATGAAGTGGGACCTCTTGTGCAGCCTAGCCTTATGCATTGATAACCGTATATCGCACCAATGTGGATGGGAATATTAGTCATCAGAGCGTACACCAAGCATACTCTATCACATGAGATATTTGTGTACTGTGTCCCTAGAATCAGGCAAGATTAGACTATCCGCAACCATATCCGAGCTTCTCTGTTCAAGGAAGCATACGGGAAGGTATTGTGCCGACCGGTATCCTTGTGACGATTCCAACGTGCCATTGATCTTGTTCCGCACAGTGTGTGTCTGATTGCCCTGTACGGAGGTCTGTGATAAAGCTCCTTGAGCGGTGATGGATCCACAGATGGAAGACCCAGAAAAGAGTTGAAGAACTCCGCATTCAGTTTCAAGACTTGGCCCCGAATCTTCACTTCACTTCCGGTAGTCTTTGGGGACCAATTGGCATAGAATTCTCGCGTTAGATCAAGATTGCATTCTCCCATATCTTGGAAAATGAAATCAAGATGTAGCGCCATGATTTTAGCCAAAATGCGAGGTTGTCTCTACGCTAGACTCTTCTTTTGTATCAACTCCGTGTGAACATATTTTTTCACTTTGTTGTTCTTGTACCACTCCTTCATCGAGATAGATGGTAGGAATACTCATTATTGAGTCCATTGGACCGATATATAGTTTCACATGCTGCCCATTATCCTTGAAGATGTTTCTGTCTTCATTTTCAAGTTCCACTACTCTAGACAAGTAGACTTGGTTAACTTTAAATAGGCCAAACTATTTGGATTTGAGCTTACCTGGAAAAATCTTTTGTTAGGAGTTAAAGAGGAGCACCAACTCACCTTTCTGAAAATCTCGCTTTTTAATTCTGCGGTCATGGTACTTCTTCATTCTTTCTTTGTATAGATCAGCTCTTTCAAAAGCTCCAAGATGGAACTCATCCATCTTATTCAGCTGCCCCGGTCTCATATCAGCTGCCTTATTCCAGTTCATGTTAAGCCGCTTTAGTGACTGCAACGCTTTATGCTCCAACTCAATCGACAAATGACACGCCTTGCCATAAACCAATTGGTACGGTAACATGCCAATAGGTGTCTTAAAACCTGTTCGATATGCCCATAAGGTATCGTCAACTTGCTAGACTAATCTTTCCTGCTAGCATTTACAATATTGGCAAGGATAGCCTTGATTTCCTAATTAGAAATTTCCACCTGCCCACTGGCCTGTGGGTTATATGGGGTAGCCACCTTATGCTGCTTAACTCCATATTTTGCCAAGGCGGCTCTAAACATTTTATTGTAAAAGTTTGATCCTCCATCGCTTATGATGGTACATGGTACCCCAAAGCGAGAGAAGATATTTCTCTTTATGAATGCAATAACACGGTTTTCTTCATTATTAGCCAAAGCCACTGCCTCGATCTATTTTGAAACACAGTCAACTGCAACCAATATGTAATTTATCCAAAATGAGCTCACGAAGGGCCCCATAAAGTCAATGCCGCAGATATCAAATAATTCTACCTCTAGCATTTTAGACATTGGCATCTCATGGTGCTTTGAGATAGACCTTTGAATTTGACATTGGTCACATCTCTTCACGAACTCGTAGGCATCTTTAAACAAGGAGGGCCAATAGTAGCCGCTCTAAAAACTTTTCTTGCAGTCCGATCACTTGCATGGTGACCACCAAGTGGGGAAGCGTGACTCGCTTCCAGTATACTCAACATATCTACTTCTGGGATACACCGCCTAATAATGCCATCCGCACACAATTGAAATAGATATTACTCATCCCAGAAATAATGTGTCACATCATTAAGAAAATTTTTCCTATGATTAAAGGAAAGATTATTCGATATTACTTCACTTACCATATAGTTCGTGAAGTCATTATACCAAGGTACATTTATGATCACTGTATCTAATATTTTCTCATCCAGAAAGGAATCATCAATCTCTAGATCGTAAATGGCTACATGCTCACCTTTGAGTTTGGATAGGTTATCTGCCACCTGATTCTCACATCCCTTTCGATCCTTGACTTCAAAGTCTAATTCTTGAAGTAGCAATACCCATCGGATTAACCTTGGCTTAGCATCCTTCTTTGCTGTTAAGTACCTCAAGGCAGAGTGGTCAGTTTGAACCACTACCTTGGTACCTAACAAATATGCCTGGAACTTCTCAAAAGTATACACAACTGCTAGAAGTTCTTGCTCAGTCATAGCATAATTCTTTTGAGCCTTATTTAGGGAATTTCTTGCATAATATATCAGATGGAACAACATCTCTTTCTTTTGGCCAAGAACAACTCCAAGTGACACTCCACTGGCATCATACATAATCTCAAACGACTTCATCCAATCAGGAGCAACAATAATTGGAGCCTCTACTAGTTTCATCTTAAGGCATTCAAAAGGCTAACTACAGTCATCATCAAAAGTGAACTTAACCTCCTTCTTTAAAACTTTGAAAAACAGGTTTGAAATCTTTATGAAGTCCTTTATGAATCTGCGGCAGAAACCCGCATGATTGAGAATACTACGCCCACCTTTGATTAAGATAGGAGGAGGTAGTTTCTTAGTCACTTCAACCTTTTCCTTATCTACCTCAATGCCTTTGAAGAAATTTTGTGACCAAGAACAATGCCTTCCTTCATTATAAAGTGGCATTTTTCCTAGTTAAGGACAAGGTTGAATTCTTCACACCGCTGTAACGCCCGACTAAGATTCAGCAAACAGAGCTCAAAAGAATCACCGACCACCGGGAAGTCATCCATAAACACCTTCAAGGTGTCTTCAACCATAGTAGAAAATATCAACATCATGCACCGCTGAAAAGTGGAGGGTGCATTACACAAACTGAAAGGTATCCACGTAAAAGAAAACGTTCCATAAAGGCATGTGAATGTTGTCTTTTCCTGATCTTCAGGAGAAATAAAAATCTAATTGTTACCAGATTACCTGTCTAAGAAATAGTACCAACCAGTTCCCGCTTGCCGATCAAGAATCAGATCCATGAAAGATATTGGGAAGTGGTCCTTCAGTGTCCACGAGTTGAGGTTTCTATAATCCATACACACCCTCCGCCCAGTAACAGGCCTGAGTGGAATTAACTCATTTTACTCATTAGCCACAACTATCATGCCCCCTTTCTTGGGCACGCATTGAAAGGGAGTCACCCACTTATTATCTGAAATAGGGTGTACCACCCCTGAATCTAGCCACTTGATTATTTCCTTCTTTACCACCTCTTACATAGGTTGGTTCAGACGATTCTAGTGCTCAATAGTCGGGAAACAATCCTTCTCTAGATGAATCTTTTGTGCACATATATTAGGAGGAATGCCGATGATATCTACAATCATCCAACCAATATCCCTCTTATATCTCATAAGAACAGAGGTGAGGGCTTCCACCTATTGCTCACCCAAGTCAGCGCAATAATAACAGGTAGTGTACTCCTACTACCCAGGAACACATACCTCAAATGGTCGGACAACTCTTTCAGCTCCAAGGCAGGTGGCTTTTCTATAGAAGGCTTAGCAGGTGGACTTGGACAATTTTTCAAGTCCAAATCCAACTTCTTGGGTGCATATGAATAAGACCGCATACCCGTTAAGGCACACACAGTCTCATCATAATCTTCAATACCGTCATGATCAAAATTCATCAATACAATGGCTAATGTCTCCACAACAAATTTTTATTTTATAGGTACCTCCTACTCCTCCTCATAATAGACATCCACAATATAGAATACACTCATAACATTATGCTATTTCATGGAATGGCATACATCAAATTGAACTACTCGTCATTCAGTTGGAATAGTAGCTCATTTTCCTTTAAATCAATAAGTACACTCCCGGTTGCGAGGAAAGGTCGACCCAAGATTTGGGCACCTCAAAATCCACCTCGCAATCAAGAATGAAAAAATCATTCGAAAATATAAAACTGGGCACCTTCACTAATACATCATATAGAATCCCCATGGGCTGCTTCACATACTTGTCCGCCATAACTAATCTCATGTTTATGGGAGTAGGATACCCCAAACCTAATTTCTTATACAAGGATGTGACATCAAGTTTATACTTGCTCCCAAATCACATAGAGCTTTTGCAAAATCAAGAGACCCAATAATACATGGGATGGTAAATGCTCCCGAGCCTGTCTTCTTCTACACCAAAGACCTTTTAGAGATAGTAAAACAATTATGGAGATTGTCCATCAGCTCATAGCTAACCATTCACTTCATCGTGAAAAGGTCTTTGATGAACTTTGCATACCCAGGAATTTGTTACTATGCCTCCACCAATGGAAAATTTATCTTCAACTACTTAAGCATGGCCATAAATTTGCCAAACTTTGTGTCGTTGGCCTTCTTCTTCAACCAATGGGGAAATAGAGGAGGTGGTTTAAGGAGAGTGGTAACCACAACTTCAACCTCCTTTTCCTTACTATTTTCCAACTCATCAACCTGCTGATGGTTGGACGGTGTATCATTAATAACCTCATCCAGTTTCTCAGATTCCACTGGATGATCAACTTTTTCTTATTTAATATTATTTTCCACAATATCAAATACATGCTTGCCCACAGAAGGTCTTTCCAATACCTTACCACTCCTAGTGGTAACTTCCATACACGAACGATACTTTCTTGGGTTCTGAACTATGTTGCTTGGTATGGTGTCACTCTTTCTCTAATTGAATGTGGTAGACCGTTGGGTCATCTGCTGCTCCAACTATTTGATCAAAGTAGAGTGTGAATCAACCAACTAATTCATTGAGGATAAATAACTTTTAATCTCAGCCACCCCAGTATTGGTTACTTCTACTCTCTTTAATAACTTAGCCATCATTTCCCCTATAGATATATTCCACGAACTAGTCGCAGTAGCCTCACAGTTTCCAGGATGAACATACAACCCACTCCTGTCATTCTTATTCTTCTAATTACTTTGGTCACGGTCCTTATAGCTAGATTTTTCATCGTAGTTCCAACCTTAGTATCCTTGGCCACCGCCTTAGAAATCCCCCTGATTGTTAAAGAAATTGGCTTTCTTCTTAGAATTGGAGTCAGCCCTTCCCTATGATGTTACATCTTTAACCATTTTCTTCTTTCCCAATAATAAGTTCTTAGTGAGAAGATCCATCTGCGTTTCCATGTGAGCCATGTCCTAGTTATGTTCTTCTTCCCTTCGCCTCTTCTCTAGGGTCATGCTAATAGATACAGTAGAGCTTCCTACCTCAGAATACCTGGTATTCTAAGCTCTACTCTGTTTCGTCATACGATCAAACATCTAAGCTGGTTCAGGAAAAGTGAGATCCATGAATGACCCACCTACAACATTATCCATTACAGGCTTCGACACAGAGTTCAAGGCCCGATATAAGATCTCCATCAGGTGAATGTTAGTCATCTGATGATTTAGGCACTGCATAAGATTCTTCTTGAACCTCTCCCAAGTCTCATGGAGAGCCTCAGTTGGGAACTATCTGAAGTTACTGATCTTATCTCTCAATTATACCCTCTTGGATGGCGGAAAGAACCTTTCTAGGAAAGCATTTTTTAGTTGCCTCTAGTTGGTAGTAGAGTCAGGAGTTAGCCCATTCAACCATAAAGTTGCCTCCCCAGACAGAGATAATGGAAACATCCATAACTAAATAACATTTTCCCCAACTCCTGGGTTGTCAAATGATTTAGAAGTTGAGATAAAATTAACCAAATGCATATTTGGGTCATTACCCGCAAGTCCACCGAACAACCTTTTGAGATGAAATAACTGGATTATCGTGTCGTGATATTAAACTTTGCTCTGTGTGCTAAGGGTGGAGGAATAATAACCCCTATTTCACCAGCTCCATCCAAGTCATCATCATCATCTTCTAGATCAAATTGGATGGCCTGGCGTTCTGGTCCCGCCCTAAAAGGGCAATTTCTATTAACATTCCTGTTTGTTTGTGCAGACACATTGTATGCATTCCTCGGGTTGACCGGATTTAATAAATCATCATCACCTAGATCATCATTATCTTTGTTTAGTTGCCACCCTGTATTGTCCGCATTCTGCTGGTTCTCTTGTGCAGTTGCTAAGGCCGCTATCCTAGCTACTTTTTGCTAAGCAGCTACTCTCTATGGGTCCTGTTGACCATCCATTCTACCAATAATTTGAGGTTCTGGATGAATAGGTAATCGAGGTTCACCTAATCTCCGTGTACTTGGCATACAAGATGATCAACCTGCACAAAACAAAAACAATAAACAAACAGTAAAATTTGGGGAACTTTAACTAAAGGTCAATTAACAATCATAGACTTAATTTACAACTGTATTCCACGGCAACAGTGCCAAAATTTGATATGCCCAAATTACAACTTTCTTACAAAAGTGTAAGCGGTCGTTGTCAAATATAGAACCCAACAAAGGTTGTTGTCGAATCCCACAGGGAATACTTGTGCAACTAAGTAAGATGATTCTTAATGTACTGTTGATCTAAGGTTCCGGAATAAAGAGAATTTTAATGTATTAATAATATTCTTTTGTGCTTGTATCACATTGAGGTCCAACTGATGAGAGTTCAAGAAGGTATAATTTTAATTAGAATGAGTTAACTAGAGTTATGCTCACCAAGATTTTTAAATAGTTAGGATTTTGAATTTGTCTCAATTTCTAACTTATAATTTCAATTGCAAGAAATATTGAATTTTAAGGATTACCCACTTGTTTCTAAACCTAAAGGGTATTTCACCTTTTACTTTTATCGAACTTAAAGGATTCATGAATTATTCAATAGAAATCTCATGAGGGTTGATCCCATTAGGGCATTAACCCTTACCCAAAGGGTAAACCTATAGATTTCATGTGAATCACCTCTTTTCCTAACATCCATTTCCTTTTTCAGACAAGTGGTGTTCATGAGATCACTTCTCAAGTTTGAAAACAAGCGATGTCATTATAATGAAGAGAGATTTATGCAATTTAGATAGATTTTAGAATCAGATGGAGTGAGTCATTATCTCACGTTGACTATGTCCCTACCCTTTGTACACACCACCCATCACTCCTACCTATTGAATGATCTAGTAAAATGTTTGGATCATGGTGAAGTGGGCGGTTCACTGCCTACGATGCCACGAGAAGTCCGTTAAACCTTAACATATAGAGGAAAGAGAAGTCATATTAAGGTCTCCATATGTGAACTTGCATTATCAAAACATACATATCAAAATAAACCATGAACGTGCTTAATAACTGGGGAGTTCGTATGGGCAGGATGATTTGTCCGTCTGCACGAGCGCCTCCCCCTCATCCCTAGCACGCGTCTAGTATGCGCGTTAGGTGACTAATGAACCCCGGCACAAAAAGCGTTATGGAATACTTAAGTTGATAGCCTGCCCCTCGCGCCCATTTAGAGGTGTGTATCGGTGGAACCTCATCTTATTTTATTAATAAAAATGACTCTCGAAAATGGATATCTCGAATCTCGCATCGATGAAGAATGTAGCAAAATATGATACTTAGTGTGAATTGCAGAATCCCGTAAACCATTGAGTCTATGAACATAAGCTGTGCCCGAAGACCTTAGGCCGAGGGCGCGTCTTTCTGGGCATCACACATCTTATCGCCCCCTCATATCGCACCTTAATCATGGGGTGCGCTGTTGTTCCGGGGCAGATACTGGCCTCCTGTGGACCTCAAGCTCGCTGTTGGCCTATATGTGAGTGCACGGTGACGGACATCATGGAAAGTGGTGGTTGTAACTTAAATCTCTTTGTTGTCACAGCTACATCCCATCGTGTGGCCAAAATCTAGGACCATATCACGCTTAGGTGCTCCGACTGCGACCCCAGGTCAGGCAGGATTACCTTCTAAGTATAAGCATATAAATAAGTGGAGGAAAAAAATTACAAGGTTACCTTAGTAACGACGATTGAATCGGGAATAGCCTAGCCTTAGAATCGGGTTGATCCATTGTCTGAATTGTAGTTTGGAGAAGCGTCCTCAGTGGCGGACTGGGCTTAAGTCCCATGGAAGGGGGCACATGAGAGGGTGAGAGCCCCATTATGCTCGAAATATGTCGCACCATGAGGCGCTGTCTACGAGTCCGGTTGTTTAGGAATGCAACCAAAATTTTGTGGTGAATTCTATCCAAGGTTAAATACGGGTGAGAGACACATAGAAAACAAGAACTACGAGGTAAAGATGAAAAGTACTTTGAAAAGAGAGTCAAAGAGTTCTTGGAATTATTGGGAGAGAAGTGGATGGGGGCAAGAGATGCGACCCAGTCGAATATGGAACGACCATGAGCTAGTTCGCCGATTGACTCGGGGTTTGGACTGGCGATGCGGGATGAACCAGAAGCTAAGTTACGGTGCCAAACTGCATGCTAACCTAGATCCCACAAAGGGTGTTGGTCGATTAAGACAACAAAATGGTGGTAATAGAAGTTGAAATCTTCTAAGGAGTGTGTAACAACTCACCTACTGAATCAACTAGCCCCAAAAATGGATGGCACTTAAGTGTGTGACTTACACCTGGCCGTTGGTGCCAATTCCAGGCCTCAATGAGTTGGAAGGCACGACGGTCGTGGACAAACATTGAGCACGATCCCAAGCGGAGAGGCTCTTGTTGCAGATCTTGGTGGTAGTAGTAAATATTCAAATGAGAACTTTGAAGTTTGAAGAGGGGAAAGGTTCCATGTGAACGACACTTGTACACGGGTTAGCGTATCCTAAGGGTCAGGGAAACCCCGACAGATAGCGCGTATTGCGCGTACTCAAATGGGAATCGGGTTAAAATTCTTGAACCGAGACATGGCGGTCGACAACAACATTAGAAAGTCCTGAGACATAGGTGGAAGCCTCGGGAAGAGTTATCTTTTCTGTTTAACAGCCTTCCCGCCCTTGAATCATCTCAGGCGAAGGTAGGTCCAGCGGTTTGGAAGAACACCACATGTCGTATGGTGCCCAGTGCGCTCCCAGAGGCCCTTGAAAACCGAGATGACCAAAAAACGTCCACGCTCGATTGTACTCTTAACCACATCAGGTCTCTAAGGTGAACAACCTCTGGTCGATGGAATAATATAGGCAAGGGAAGTCAGAAAAATAGATCCGTAACTTTGGGAAAAGGATTGGCTCTGAGGGTTGGGCATGGGGGTACCAGTCCAGAACCTGTCGGCTGTCGGTGGACTTCTTGAGCTATTCCCGCGGCTAGAGCGGGTCACCGTATATTAGCTAGGGGACAGACCAGGAACGGTTCCTTTGGGGTCCTTCCCTGCACGTCGAACAACCAACTCAGAACTGGTACGGGCAAGGGGTATCCAAATATTTAATTAAAATAAAGCATTTCGATGGTCTCAATGGATGTTCACACAATGTAATTTCTTTCCAGTGCTCAGAATGTCAAAGTGAAGAAATTTAACCAAGTGTAGGTAAATGACAGGAGTAACTCTGGCTCTCTTAAGGTAGCTAAATTCCTAATCATCTAATAAGTAATGCACATTAATGGATTAACGAGATTATGCTTGTCTACTATCCAGTGAAACCACAGCCAAGGAAATGGGGTTGGGAGAACCAGTGGTGAAAGTAGACCCTGTTGAGATTGACTCTGGTCCTACTTTATGAAATGACTTGAGAGGTGTATTATAAGTGGGATCCGAAAGGAGAGAGTGAAATACCACTACTTTTAACATTATTTTACTTATTTTGTGAATCAAAAGTGGGGCACTGCCCTTCTTTTTGGACCCAAGGATCGCTCTGTAGGCCGATCTGGGAGGAAGACATTATCACATAGGGAGTTTTTCTGGGGAGGCACATATGTTAAAAGATAACGCAGGTGTCCTATGATGAACTCAATGAGAATAGAAATCTCATGTGGAAAATAAGGATAAAAACTTATTTGATTCTGATTTCCAGTACGAATACAAACTGTGAAAGAGTGGCCTAACGATCCTTTACACCTTCTGAATTCAAAGATAGAGGTGTTAGAAAATTTACCACAGGTATAAGTGTCTTGTGGAAGCCAAGCGTTCATAGCGACGTTGATTTTTGATCCTTTGATGTCGGCTCTTCCTATCATTATGAAGCAGAATTCATCGGGCGTTGGATTGTTCACCCAATAATTAGAAAGGTGAGCTGGGTTTAGACCATCGTGAGACAGGTTAGTTTTACCCTAATGATGATAGTGTCGCAATATTAATTCAACCTAGTGCAAGAGGAATCATTGATTCACACAATTGATTATCTCGCTCGGTTGAAAACCTAGTGGGGCGAAGCTACCGTGTACTAGATTATGACTGAATACCTCTATGTTAAAAACTAGGCTAAAAGAAATACATACGCCCGCTATCTTCTTTCCAACCCAAAGTAGGGACCTCAGCCTCCAAGGGTACATGTCGTTGGCTAAGCAATCGTGGCGAAAGGGTCGTGGTGGCCGCCTTGAACTATAGTTTTCATCGAGCGATGGGTAGAATCCTTTGTAGATGACTTAAATATGAGATGGGGTATTGTAAGTGGAAGAGTGGACTTGCTACCATGATCCACTAAGATTCAGCCCTTTGATTCTCCGGTTCGTCCCTGCCCCTCCAATCCAATCATTTTTCTGTCCATCTCCAAAGGAGGTTTGTGTACCCATCCTTGAAAAATCCCATTGTGTTGTGAGTTTACCTCACCCTCGAGAATGCTATTTCATAGCCTCACCTGAGTTTGCCGCTTATTTTTCAAGTGTCATGTGCATTCCCTTCCAAACAGTTAAGTATGATATCAAGTGGCCCTTTCGAGTAAAACTACAACGTCGTAATTAGAGTTTTTTCGCGACGCGCTGTGTGGATCAAGAGCCCAGCGATGCGTCAAGGCTAACATTGGAGTATGGAGACATGTCACAATTAGAGGTTTTCATGACCATCAAGTGAAATCCTAGAGACATGTCCAATGACTTGATCTCCGACGTCCGACGAAATCGGCAGAACATAACACCGGCAATGCCACAATCGATGTAAAATATCAAAGGAACTATAGTGGCCTACCATGGTGATGACTTTCTCGAGTTGGTTGTCTATGTATCATAACCTTCACCCACAAGGCACCATGCGCCAACGCCTTAACCTACCATAGGCAGCAACTACCACAAGGCACCATGAGACCAAGGCACCAAGGTGCCAGGACACCATGCACCATGGTACCATGGCACCAAGGCACCACACCGCTATGGAACCAAGGCACCACGCACCTTGGAACTGCACACCATGGCGCCATGGTACCAATAAACCCATGCATTCTAAACTAGGAACTATGTGCTTGGCACCCGCTTGCCTGTGCACCCGCCGTGAGCACACCAATGTCCCATGACACTACGGTCATGGTGAACGCACCATGGCACCGTGCAAAATCAAAAGAGCGTAAAACTAGGTTTGATCATCCAAATATTTTCATAACGTTCATCCATATTTCTAACCGTTGTATACTCCTTTCATTACATACACGCTTTATGTTTTTAATATTATTTCAATCTTACCTCATATGTTGGGGCAGTTTTCATGTCCCCACATTATTTTTATAAATTTAAATATTTTATATCATTACGTTATACGTACTAATATGCTTAAGCAACGTTACGTACAAATATTTTATATCATTACATTATACGTACAAATATGCCTAAGAAATATTACGTACAAATATTTTATATTGTTTACGATATATCATTTTGTTACTTACATGCTCTAAGCAATGATGTCCTAACCCGCCTTCCATCTCAATCGTGGGGAAAAGCAATTTAAGCTTACTTGAAGTCGGTTTCCTTTGCTGCATACCTAATTCCCAGGCATTATCAAGTTTTATAGATTGACTTTTGCTCTTTGCATTTTGTGCAGGGGGTGAATAAAAAGGACACCTTTATGTCCTACATCTTCCTTGCTTCGTCATGCGATGTCGTGGTCTATGAGTGACAGTCATAATTTTTGAATGCGGTAGATACAATGGTCATGGGGTCTTCATCAGCTCCTATTTTCCCTAAACAATGCTCATTACAAATGGTGGTCGATGAGGAATGCTACCTGGTTGATCCTGCCAGTGGTCATATGTTAGTCTCCAAGATTAAGCCCTACATGTGCAAGGATGAACAAATTTAGACTGTGAAACTACGAATGGTTCATTAAATCAGTTATAGTTTGTTTGACGGTGTCTACTACTTGGATAACCATAGTAATTCTAGATCTAATATGTTCAATAAACTCTAAATTCTATAAGGGATGTTATATTAGATAAAAGGTCGATGTGGGATCTACCCATTCCTACGATAATTCAGAATAACTCGACGGATTGCACGACCATCGTACCTGTGATGCATTATTCAAATTTTGCCCTATCAATATTTGATGGTAGAATAGTAGCCTACCATGGTGGTTATGGGTGATGGAGAATTAGGGTTAGATTCTGGAGAGGAAGTCTGAGAAATGGCTACCACATCTAAGGAAGAAAGCAGGCGCCCAAATTACCCAATCCTCACAAGGGGAGGTAGTGACTATAAATATCAATACCGGGTTCAAATATCAATGAATCTTGTAATTGGAATGAGTACAATCTACATCCTTTAATGAGGATCCAATGGAGGGCAAGTTTGGCGCCAGTAGCCGCGGTAATTCAGGATTGAATAACATATATTTAAGTTGTTGCAGTTAAAAAACTTGTAGTTGTACTTTGGGATGGGCCGGCCAGTCCGCCTATGGTGTGCACCAATTGTCTAGTCCCTTCTGTCGGCAATGTGCTCCTAGCCTTAACTAGCTGGGTCGTGCCTCCGGCACTGATACTTTGAAGAAATTAGAGTGATCAAAGAAAGCCTACGTTCTATATACATTAGCATGGAATAACATTATAGGATTTCGGTCTTATTATGTTGGCCTTCGGGATCAGTGTAATGATTAACAGGGACAGTCGAGGGCATTCGTATTTCAGAGTCAGAGGTAAAATTCTTGGATTTATGAAATACGAACAACTTAGAAAGCATTTTCCAAGAGTGTTTTCATTAATCAATAATGAAAGTTGGGGGCTCGAAGATGATCAAATACTGTCATAGTCTCAACTATAAACAATGCCGAACAGGGATCAGAGGATGTTGCTTTTAGCACTCCACCAACACATTATGAGAAATCAAAGTTTTTGGGTTCTAGGAGGGAGTATGGTTGAAAGGCTGAAACTTAAAGGAAGTGACAGAAGGGCTCCACCAGGAGTGGAGCCTTCTTCTTAATTTGACTCAACACGGGGAAAAATACAAGGTCCAGACATAGTAAGGATTGACAGACTGAGAGCTCTTTTTTTTTCTATGGCTGGGGGAGCATGGCCATTCTTAATTGGTGGAGCGATTTGTCTGGTTAATTCTGTTAACGTATGAGACCTCAGCCTGTTAACTAGCTATGCATAGGTATCCTTTCACGGCCCACTTCTTAAATGAACTACGACCTTTTAGGCCGCGGAGGTTTGACGCAATAATTGGTCTTTGATTCCCTAAGATGCTCTGGGCCGCACACGCGCTACACTGATGTATTGAACGAGTTTATAGCCCTGGACGATAGGCCTACATAATCTTTTAAATTTCATCATGATGGGGATATATCATTACAATTTTTGGTCTTCAACGAGGAATTCCTAGTTAACTCGAGTCATAAGTTTGCGTTGACTGCATCACTCCTCTTTGTACACACCACCATCACGCCTACCGATTGAATGATCCACTGAAATATTTGGATCGCAGTGATGTGGGAGGTTCGCTGCCCATGAAGTCTCTTGAAGTCCATTGAGCCTTATTATTTAGAGGAAAGAGAATTCGTAACAAGGTTTCTGTAAGTGAACTTGTAGAAGGATCATTGTTAAAACCTGCACAATACAATGACCCACGAATGTGTTTAATAACTGGGGAGTTCGCGCAGGCGAGATGCTTCGGACCTCAGCAAAAGTGTCTCCACCTCATCCCCAGCTCGCTCTCCCAGTGTGCGCGTCCAGCGACTTACGAACCCCAGGGTGGAAAGCGCCAAAGAATACTTAAATTGATAGCATTCCCCTCATGTCCTTTCTGCAGCATATGTTAGGGGCACTGGGCTTCTTTTATAAAAAAAATTACTCTCGGCAATGGATATCTCGGCTCTCGCATCAATGAAGAACGTATAAAAATATGATACTTGGTGTGAATTGCAGAATCTCATGAACCATCAAGTATTTGAACACACTTTTCAGCTGAATCTATTAGGTCGAGGGCACATCTGCCTGGGTATCACACATCGTATTTCCCCCTCACATTACACCTTAATCATGGGGTATTCTATTATTGCGGGGAAGATATTGGCCTCCAGTACGCCTCGAGCTCGTGGTTGGCCAAAATGCGAGTCCACATTGATGATGTCACGGCAAGTGCTGGTTGTAATTTAACTCTCTTTGTTGTCCTGGCTATTGCCCATCGTGCATCCTGACTTCATGACCCTATCGCACTTCGGTGCTCCGACCGTGAACCCAAGTCAGGCGTGATTACCCACTGATTTTTAGAATATCAATAAGCGGAGGAATTGAAACTTACAAAGGATTCCCTTAGTAATTGCGAGCGAACCAAAAATAGCCCAGCCTTAGAATCGGGTGGCTCCATCATCCGAATTATAGTCTGGAGAAGCGTCCTCACCGGTGGACCGGGACCATGGTCCCTGGAAGGGGGTGCAAGAGAGGGTTAGAGCCCCATCGTGCTCGGACCCTGTAGCACCATGAGGTACTATCTACGAGTCGTGTTGTTTGGGAATGCAGCACAAATCAGGCGGTGAATTCTGTCTAAGGCTAAATACGGGTGAGAGACAGATAGCAAACAAGTACAACGAGGGAAATATGAAATGGACTTTGACAAGAGAGTTAAAGTTTACTTGAAATTGTCAGGAGGTAAGTGAATAGGGGTGATGCACCCTGGTCTAATGTGGAATGACGACGAGCCGATCCACTGATCGACTCGGAGTATTGACTGGCATTGATTAGGGGGTGTCCAAAGCCCGGGCTCTCGATAATCTCGTGGAATGCCGTCTCCTTGATTGTGGCATGCATCACGCATCTCTAACATGCTTTGACATCTGCAATCTCCAAACGCTGGCATGTGGGCTCCCTATTTGAACCATCTTGAAACACAGATCAAGGAGTCTGACATGTTTGCAAGTCAACAAACGAGTAAACCCTTAAGGCATAAGGAAGATGATTGGTGGGATCCCCTTGAGGGATGAACCGCTGACTGACCTTAAACTTCTGAGAAGGTTCGAGTGTGAGCATACTTGTCGGAACCCAAAAGATGGTGAACTATGCTAGAGCGGGACGAATCCAGAGAAAACTCTGGTGGAGGCCCGTAGTAATACTGACATGTAAATCATTCGTATGACTTTTGTATAGGGGTGAAAGACCAATCGAACCATCTAGTAGTTGGTTCCCTATGAAGTTTCCCTCTCTATCGGGAAAAGCCAGTGATTAGAGGCCTCAAGGGTGCAATTCCCTCGACCTATTCTCAAACTATAAATAGGTAGGACGGTGCAAATGCATTGTTTATCCGCGCCACAGAATCAAATGCTCCAAGTGGGCCATTTTTGGTAGGAAAAACTGATGATGCGGGATAAACCAGAAACCGGGTTATGGTGCTAAACTGCATGCTAACATAGACTCCACAAAGGGTGTTGGTGGAATAAGACAACAAAACAGTGGTCATGGAATTTAAAATCCTCTAAGGAGTGTGTAAAAACTCACCTCCTGAATCAACTAAGCCAGAAAGAGAATGGCACTTAAGCACGCGACCGACACCCCGCCGTCGGGGCAAGTGCTAGGTCCCGATGAGTAGGAGGGCATTACGGTCACTACAAAAACTTAGGCGCGAGCCTAGGCATAGCGTCAATCGTTGCAGATCTTAGTGGTAGTAGAAAAATATTAAAATGAGAACTTTGAGGGCTGAACAAGGGAAAAGTTTCATGTGAACAAAATTTTCACATGGGTTAGTTGATCCTAAGAGTCGGGGGAGCTTCGATAGATAGAGAATTTTACAAATACTCCAAAAGGGAATCAGGTAAAAAATCCTAAACCGTGACGTGGAGGTCAACGACAATGTTAGAAAGTACGGAGACGTTAGTGAGAGCCTCGGGAAAAGTTATCTTTTCTATTTAACAGCCTACCCACCCTGGAATTAGCTCAGCAGGAGGTAGGGTCTAGCTATTGGAAGAGAACCAAACATCACATAGTGTTCGGTGTGCTCTTGAAGGCCCTTGAAAATTTAGAGGACCAAATGACATCCACGCCCGGTTATACTCATAACCGCATCAGGTCTCCAAGTTGAACAACCTCTGGTCAATGGAATAATGTAGGCAAGGAAAGTTGGCAAAATAGATCCGTAACTTTAAGAAAGGGATTTGATTTGAGGGCAGGGAACGGGAATGATACACCTAAATTACACCTCTCTTACGATTACAAGAGAGTAAGCGGTCGCTGTGAAATATAAAATACAACAAGGTTGCATGTCGAATCCCATAGGGAATACCGTGTTCACTAAGTATTGTGATTCTTATTAGATTGTTGATCAAAGGTTCCTGAGAAAAAAAGGTCTTGATTTATGATTTATATTCTAAATAATTGTAACAGAGTTGTTCCAACTAATGATTCTTTTCGAAAGTAGTAATTCAATTATATTAAACAAATTAGAGTTATGGTTACCAAGATGCTAAAATAGTTTGGGCTGTGAATCACTTTTGAGTTCCAATTAATAACTTCAATTGAAAGAGTAGTTGAATTCTATTGTTTACCCATTAGTTTCTCAACCTCAATGGATAGTTTATCCTTTAATTCTCTCAAACTTAAAAAATAAATTAATTATTCAACTATTTTCTCATGTAGGTCAATCCTGTCAAGGCATTTGCCATTAATTTAAAGGTTAAAGCCTTTAGATTCCATGTAAACCCTTTCTTTTCCCAGCAAACACATTTCTATTCGAACAAGTGATGTTCTTGGACTCACTTTTAAAGTTTCCAACCAAGAAAAGTTTTTAAAGTGAAGAAGGGTTCATGCAATGTCAACTACCCACGAAACTCAATTATAATCATAACCCAAATCAGTGTTTCACATCAAGACTCCTATAATCCTAGTTATGGCAGCTTAGCCGCACATCTTCATTGAAGAAAAATAAAGAATCTTTGTATGATTCCTAAATAAATTCAGAATTCTCTTACAAAAGTTACAAGAGTTAGTTCTTGAATCTTCAATAGAAATGGAATGATTACATCCACAAGTTTTGTTTAATTCACAGACTGCTACATTACAGAGGTTAAAAAATGGAAAATTTAGGTAACAATATCCAAGATCCTAGAAATAAAACCCTAACTGGGTATTTATATGTTCCCAGGTACAAAAGATTTAAAATTTAAACTCAGAAAAAGCCGCGTCCAAGTTGACGGTCTAATTGATGGCCCGTCGGAGGCCTTACGGTCCATCGCACGGGCTGTTATTTGATGTCCTAAAATATAAGGTTTTGTTTAGGTCTGATGGTTACGTTGGCAAACTGTCGCTGAACTGGCGATCCATTGCGTTAGCCGTTGCTGGGTCTTCTGAAATCTTGAATTATGGTTAAGCCTGACGGTCAAGTTGGCGGTCCATCAACAATCTGAAAGTCCACCACTTGGACCATCGCAGAGGTCACCCAGTTCCTTCTTTTTGTTTAGGGTTGATGGTCAACCCGACGGTCTATCGCATGATTGACGGTCCGATAATTTGCCCGTCAAAGGTCCTTTTATGCCATTTTT
Organism: Capsicum pubescens; assembly: GCA_030864215.1. Taxonomy (NCBI): domain Eukaryota; kingdom Viridiplantae; phylum Streptophyta; class Magnoliopsida; order Solanales; family Solanaceae; genus Capsicum; species Capsicum pubescens. The sequence goes on along the minus strand of CM061543.1, from coordinate 279,461,950 downwards.
CCAAGTTTCTTCTGTGGTTCACTCCTTAACCTAAAAACACTCAAATCCAGTGTGAAATACAACTTTAGTTTCTTGAAAACATAGAATTTTTAGAAGAAAAAGATACGAAATGTTTCTTCAAAAGCCGTAACATCAACACCCTCAAATTAAGATAATTGCTTGTCCTTAAGAAAATCAACACCGAATTGGAAACATGAAAAATACAATGATAGACATTCAACTACTGAACACGTTTTCACACAACCATTCACTTATAATACCAATCATATGGCTCACCAAATCAGGATCTATAACCGGCATTGTTTCACATTAAGTACATATACATAAACATGAACATGATAATTCTGTAGAGATCTACAAAATTAAGTGTAACTCAAGTGGATCTCATAGTCAAAGAAATCCACCACTCATTATAATTTATGGATACAAATCAGAACTCTCACACTCATCAAATAAGTTACAAACATAGTGCACATACCCATAGGCTTGCCTTTATCATCTAACGCCTCTTTTTAGTTGTTTGCCAAGATCAAGAAGGTATTTTCTAGTCTTGTAATGAGGTTTCAGGCTAGGTAGGGGAGGATTTTGGTAAAAGTGACTTACCATTAGGATTTAACTTTCTTTGTCATTGAATTCTACCTACCAAGGCCATTGCTTTACTAGCTCACTTACCCTTTTCTCATTCATTTACACTTTACTATAATACATTTTTATATATACATGCAAGCATCAGCCACTCTCAACTTATGCTGATGCAATCAGTCAAGGTGCATAGTGTCTTGAATAGTCCAGGGCCAGATGCTATAAACAAGATCTAAAGCAACTTTCCATTAGTTATCTAACAGCTTGACAATAGCCACCCTCAACTTAAGTGTTTTTCCTAAGTTTAGGTTCACAATACCCACTATTGGGACAAGGACAGAGTTAGGTGTTGACAACTTAAAGAGAGATAATTAGAGTGATTGGTGATGAAGAAAAATTAACACAAGCTCAAAGAAGGGTTCAACAATGGAAAAATATTTTTGGTAGGGTTAGTTATTTTGGCTAAGTGGACTAAAAGTACAAGGTGACCTGCTATCATTTTTTATTTCATAAACTACAAGATAACATCAATGAACAAGGAGAGTTCTAGGTAATACACTATGCAAGAACTAACACAAATACTCGTACACACACAGGCAACTGAGTCAAACTCATTCTACTGATCTTAAGATTTCCATCACAGGTCAAGTATGTTTTACAAGTTAATGCCAATTACAAATTCACTAAAAGTTTGTCACATATGCTAGAATACAGAACTAAACAGTCACACAAACATACTAATAGCCTTAAGCCAACATCAGTCATCATCCATATACACAACAGGGCGCTAACATAAAAAACACTTTTATATTATAAATAAACATTAAAAAATAGAAATTAAGAAAATAAAAATGCAAACCTAAATATAATCCTAAACATACCGATTCTATTATATAGTATATAGGAGGAAAATACATCAACAACACAACCCCCCATGGTAAAAGTACACCCCCACAGAAAAATACATGATTTGTCCAGAAATGCATAAAATTTATGTACAAAGGAGGGGAAATACTTATAATGACTCTTATTCATCTGAGGAGTTTGTTAAATATGGTGAGGCTCCAATGTCCTCACTTTTTTCAATGTTGACCCCTATGGTGGCGGGGGTACTCATAAACTCATCCTTCGGAATAGGAGGGATCATATTTGGAATAGTGTCTGAACTATCCCCTCTGGCAGGGGTGGAACTTGTAGACACACCAACAACTTTATCTTCTAATCTCTTCCTTCTTCTCTCTTCATCTCTCCTTAACCTTTTTATAGCTTTCTTTATGTCATACAATTCCCTTTCTTCTTCCATCATTGCTTTTCTCTTTCTTCTCTTAGCAACTTTTTTTTCCTCACTCTCATCAACTTGCTTCTTTTTATTGTCTTATAATGCTCTTCCCATCAGATCAACAATTCATTCATCTTTATAACTTATTACCAGGGCCAAATTAAAAATGGGCTACTAGGGCTGCCTGCTCTTCAATTTTTTGATGTAAGGTTGTGCTTTCTTAAACTCTTTCATAAACTTTGCCAGGTTTTGAATGGACATTAAATCCATCCTTTTGTTGATTCGATCCTCCATGTGATCCATCCTCATATGAATGCCATGGAATCAATGGATTTCCTCAGCTATAATTCTATCAATAAAAGGCTTAAATTCTGAAGCCCAAGTGTCTAGCTATTTCTTGAATTTCTTTTACAACTTCACATACTTGGAGAAATTTTCCTGCGTCAACGTATATTCTGCAAATTCTACTCCAACCATTGGTGGTTCAGATTCTGACCCTGCAGGAACACTTAGAGGCACATAATCAAGTGGTACGTAAGTGGTAATCGGCAACGGTATACCTATTTGAATTTTTGAGGTATCTGGGGTTGGTGCTGAATGAGTTTGATAGGCTGGAGGTTTTGGTGACCTCATTTTGAACTTTGAGTCATCTTTGGACTTCTCAATATCCTACCTATGTATTGCTTGAACCTCATTATCAACCCCATAAATATGAGGCACACCTGCCTGCCTGCATAGCTCCATGATTAAAATTGGGAATGGTAGTGTGCTAGCCACCTTATGTGCTCACACGAACATTTCATCGGCAATGATCTAACCAAAATCAATCTGCAGTCCCGAAAGCAAACTAGCAACAAGAATCGCCTGATGACTAATCGGATAACATCACCTCTAGTTGGCATAAGTCTCAATCGCACAACAGCCCACCAGAACTTAGCTCTGAAACTAAGAGAAAACTTGGTAATGCATTCTCGCTGGTTGGTTTTCCAAACCGGGTTAATGCAGAATACTGGCGGTACTCGAGTTTAGGAACCGCAGATGGAGCTTTATAGTCTGGCCCAAATAGCATCCTGTTGATTGTTCGGGCTCATATATCGATATTAACTCCCTGGACTGGAATTGACTCCCTGTTTAACAGGTCTAAAATCTTTGAGCCCTTTGGGACATCTTTTTCTACCAATACCAAATAATTAGCAAAGAATTTCCTTACCAAATTGGGTTGATATGATCCGGGAGGCTTTTTCATCCATGCCAATTCATACTCATTTAAATGGCACTCCAACTCGGGATATTCATGCAACTCTGTTGTTACTATCTGGTACTCCTCAGCGAATGGCCTTTTGGTTGGCCTACTTGCTGTCGGTGCCAACCTATTATAGAATTTTTCTCTTGCTCCCTCGAGTTGACATTTGAATGCCTCCCTTATTTGTGGATCCTTATCCATGATCAAGTTGGCATCCTTAGGCTTAGTCTCCATATCAGCCACTTTATTTTGTGCCTCTACATTGCTAGCCTTAGTTTCGGCCTCCACTGGCTTGGGACGAGATATGACTACCCTTACTTTATTGGAGCTCGAGATAGTACTACTGGTGCTTCTCTCACTCACCTCTTCAGTATGGAAGAGAGAAAAAAGTGTCCGGACTCTTTGGCGAGTGTTAAAGGTTGGTGCTTTCTCACTTCTGGCAGGTTCGCCTCTTTCTCTTGCCCGACCACCACCTCTGGTCAATGGGAGTTTTCATGCCATAATGCCTGCATAAGATACAAGGAATCAGTTGGCAAGCCAAACGGATGTCAAAAAGTAAAAAATATGTCTTGACGGTCCAACTGATGGTCCATCGATGATACGATGGTCTATCGGGCTGACCGTCAGCCTTATCCAGTGAATGTTGATTTGCCAAGGCCTTGTGAAGGTCAGACTGACGGTCTGTCAGGTGGCTGATGGTCCTTCGAGTCTTCCATCCCTACTATCCAATGTATAATACTTTTTAGAATTTTGTGATGGTTCACTTGATGGTCCGTCGCATGTTTGACGGTCTGCCAAGTTGACCATCAACAATCCTTTTCAGTTTAAGATTTCACTTTGGCATTTTTCCAAATACCTAGTATACTTCATTCACTTTTCCACATCACAATGGCATGAATTATCATTTGCTTGCAAAATTTTCAACTTTACATGTTTGGGTTACTCAGAATTCACCTCCACATAATATAACAGGGTTCAACATTCAAAAAATGAAGAACAAGACAAGAGAAGAAGTTAAACTGAAATTCTATCACCCACAATCTTATTTACTTCATGCATTTCAACTCAAATAGGGAAAATAGGGTTATGAACAAACCTTGATGGAGCGGAACTTCACTGCTCTCTTTTGCAAACTCAGAAAATAAATATAACTTAAGGCCCTAGCTTATATTTGCACTTTGATTGTTTTGAGGAGAAGAGGGGATGGGTTTGTTTAAATAGTAGAAAATAAATAAGATGGAGAGTCCTAGAGGGAATAAATGACTTCAAATTTTTGAATCTAGAGGGAGTTAATCAGTTGTAGAATCTGAAGAGGTTACAACATATGTAACCACCCTATTTTATCTCTTTAAAAGCATTTCGGTCAATTACGGGTTGTTTCAATAGGCATCAAATTTAATCCGACCCGTCACAATGCTAGGGTTACAGTGAAAGCTTACCTAAAGGTCTGTTAGGTCTTCGACGGTCCACCAGGTTGGCCGTGGCAGCTTACAAGAAACTGAGAAACTTTACTTTATTTCGACGGTTGTTCTGACGGTCCATCGAGGATTAGATGGTCCGTCAGTCCTTCCGTCAGTGTGTTCCAGTATTTTAGAATTTCACCTTCAGGTTGACGGCTCAATTGACAGTCCGTCGGACCAACGATGATCTGCCAACTCGACCTCCAATCTTTAAATCTTCCAAGCATGACTCAAATGACTCACCTACAACCGAAAAGTCATCCATAAACACCTCCAAGGTGTCTTCAACCATATCTGAGAAAATGGACATCATGCACCGTTGAAAAGTGGCAGGTGCATTACATAGCCCTAATGACATCCGTTTGAATGGAAAAGTACCATATGGGCATGTAAAAGTGGTATTCTCCTGATCTTCAGGAGCAATGCAAATCTGGTTATATCTAGAATAACCATCCAAGAAACAGTACCATCCCTTTCCTACCAATCGATCAAGCATTTGATCCATGAATGACATTGGGAAATGGTCCTTTAGCATCCACGAGTTTAGATTCTGGTAATCCATACACACCCTCCACCCTATGACAGGCCTGAGTGGAATTAGCTCATTCTTCTCATTCTCCATGGCTGTCATGCCCCCTTTCTTGGGCACACATTGTACAAGACTCACCCATTTACTATTTGAGATTGGGTACACCACCCCTGCATCTAGCAACTTGATGATTTCTTTCTTCACCGCCTCTTGCATAGGTGGATTCAGACGACGCTGGTGCTCAATAGTGGGTATACAATCTTCCTCTAGCTGAATCTTGTGCATATATATGCCAGAAGGGATACCAATGATATCTGCAATAGTCCAAACAATAGCTCTTTTTTATCTCTTAAGAATAGAGATGAGAGCCTCTACCTGCTGTTCACCTAAATCAGCAGCAATAATAACCAGCAGTGTATTTCCACTACCCAAGAACACATACCACAAATAACTGGGTAGCTCTTTCAAGTTTAACACCGGTGGCTCTTCAATGTATGGATTCGTCGGTGGTGAAGGTCGATTCTTAAGGTCAATATCCAGCTTCTTGGGGGCATAAGAATACGAACCCATTTCTGTCAAAGCACAAATAGTTTCTTCGTACTCATCAATATCCTCACGATCAAAGTTCATACGCATATCAGCCAATGGCTCAACAGTAAGCTGCTCCTCTAAAGATAATTCCTGCTCATCCTCATAATAAACATCACCTATAGAGAACGCATTCATATCCTTGGGCTGCTTCATTGATTTGCATACATCGAAACGTACCACTTCATCATTCATCCAAAGTAAAAGCTCATTTGCTCGTAAATCAATAAGCACACAAATAGTTGCGAGAAAAGGTCGACCCAAGATTATGGGCACCTCAAAATCCACCTCGCAATCCAAAATAACAAAATCTGCAGGAAAAATAAAGGTAGCCACCTTAAATAATACATCGTACAAAATCCCAACAGGTCATTTTACCGACCTATCTGCCATTACAATCCGCATGTTGGTTGGTGTAGGATCTCCCAACCCCAACTGTTTATAAATGGATAGCGGCATCAAATTAATGCTATCCTCCAAATCACACAAAGCTTTATCAAAATCTAAAGTTCCAACCGTGCAAAGAATAGTGAAAGCACCCGGATCTGTCTTCTTCTGTACTAAGGACCTTATGGCAATCCCACTGCAATAATGGAAATTATCTGTCGGTTCATAGCTTGCTTCCCTTTTCTTTGTCAAAAGGTCCTTGATGAATTTGGCATACCCTGGCATCTGCTCCAGTACCTCTACAAAAGGCATATTTATAGTCAGCTGCTTCAGCATGGTCATGAATTTACTGAACTTAGTATCATCAGCCTTCTTCTTTAGTCTCTGAGGAAAAGGGGGTGGTGGTTTTTGCAGAGTTTTCTCCACCACTTCCTTTTCATTATGCTTCCCATTATCAATCTTTTCAGACTGCTGACAGCTAGGTGTGGTATCATGAATGACCTTATCCTGATTTTCAACTTCTACAGAATCATCATAATCCACTTCATCAACATTCTCCTCCATACTATCAACCATAGACTTACCCTTGGATTGATTTTCCAACACTTACCACTCCTGGTAGTAATGGACAAACATGATCCATCTTTCCTTGGATTTTTCACAGTGTCACTTGGTAAAGTGCCAGCTTTCCTTTGATTGAAAGCCACCGATAGTTGACTCATTTGCTGTTCCAACTATTTTATTAAAGTGTAATATGAGTCAACCAATTGATTCATTGAGGAAAAATCATTTTTTTACCTCAGCTACTCTCGTGTTGGTTGCCTCCACTCCTTTCAATAGCTTGGACATCATGTCCTCCATGGAAATCTTCCCAGAGCTAGATGTAGCAGCTTCACGATTTCCAGGAGGGACATATAAACCGCTCCTATCATTCTTATTCTTCCAATTCCCTTGGTCTCGTTCCTTGTATACAAATTTTTCATAATAGTTCCAACCTTGGTTTTCTTGGCCACTGCCTCGGAAACCCACTGATTATTCAAGTAATTTTCTTCTTCCTCAGAATCGGAGTCAGCTCTTCCCTATGATACAACATCTTTGACCTTTTCTGTCTTCCTTGATAATAAATGCTTAGTAAGAAGGTCTATCTGCATTTTTATGTGAGCCATATCCTGGTCACATTCCTCTTCCCTTTGCCTCTGTTCTGCCTTTATGCCAATAGATACAGTAGAGCTTTCTACCTCAGAGTCCTTGGTATGCCAAGCTCCACTCTGCTTTGTCATACGATCCAACATGTCAGATGCCTCAAGAAAAGTAAGGTCCATGAATGACCTACCCACAACATTATCTACCACTGGCTTAGTCATCGATTTTAAAGCCCTATATAATATTTCCATCAAGTGGACATTGGTCATATGATGATTTGGGCACTGCATAAGCTTCTTCTTAAACCTCTCCCAAGTCTCATGGACAGCTTAAGTTGAACGCTATCTGAAATTACTTATCTTATCTCTCAATTGTGCCCTCTTGGATGACGAAAAGAATCTTTCTAGGAAAGCATTTTTCAGTTGCCTCCAATTGGTAATAGAGTCGGAAGTTAGCCCATTTAATCATAGAGTTGCCTCCCCGGATAGAGACAATGGAAATAAGCGCAGCCGGATCGCATTCTGTCCAACCCTTGGATTGTCAAATGATTTGCATGTTGAGATAAAATTAATTAGATGCATTTTCGGATCGTCACCTGTAAGTCCACTAAATAGCCCTTTAAGTTGCAATAGCTGGATCATAGTGCTAGTGATATTAAACTTGTCTCTGGGTGCTAAAGGCGGAGGAATAATAGCCCCCGTGGCACCAGCCCTATCCAAGTCATCATCATCATCATCAAAAGCAAACTGTACCGCTTTGCATTCGGGTCTCATTCTAGCATGGCGATCTCTGTTGACATTCCTATTCACAGGTGCAGCCAAATCCTCTGCACGCCTTGGATTTAATAGCTCATCATCACCTAGGTATTCATCATCCGGATTAGGTACCCGACCTGGGTTATCAGCATTCTACTAATTTACTTGCGCAACTACCAAAATAGCTAATCTAGCCTGCTCCTGTTGAGCAGCTATTCTTTCCGGGTCTCGTTGCACATCTATTCTGCCAATGAGATTTGGTTCAGGATTTATAGGTAATAATGATTGACCCGATCTCCATGTATTTGGCACGCAATCCACTCAACCTGAACAAAACAAAAACAACAAACAAAAAGTAAAATTTTGGGAATCTTTGACCAAAAGGTCGATTAACAAACACAACCTTAGTTGACAACCGTACTCCCCGGCAATGGCGCCAAAATTTGATACGCCCACATTACACCTCTTCTTACGAGAGAGTAAATGGTCGCTGTCGAATATAGAACCCAATTATGTTGGGTGTCGAATCCCACAGGGAATACTATGTTACTAAGTATTGTAGTTGTTACTGGACTGTTGGTCAGAGATTCCTGAATAGGGGGTTTTGATTTTGATCTGAAGTGATAGTTAAAATATAACAATGAAACAATATGTGTATTAATATTTTATTATAGAGAATGATAGGTTAGGGTTATGTCCACCTTGTAGCTTTTACTTCTCTATTAACTATGAGTAATAAGGATTTATACATGCATGCACTTACAGAGAGATGTATTCGAATTCTAAATCCAAGTATTTCTGAACCATCAAGGATTAATTCACTTTAGTTCTCTCAAATCCAAAGTGTACAACCTATCATACAAACTCTCCCAATCATTAATCCTATTAAGGCATTAACATGTAAAATAGATTTTGGAAACCCTATTTTCTTGTCACTACTCTCTTTTCCAAACATTAAATTTTCTATCGAACAAGTTATTGCTATAATGGAACATTCCCTATGTTTGCAACCATGAGAATTCAATCATAACAAAGAGAGTAATGATATAAGTGGATCAACACATCATAAATTCAAAAACCCATAGCAATAGAGAGTATACTACAAGGTTTCCATAACGCTAACAAATAAGCTTAGCTACTCATGAACCAAAAGGAAATAACCATAAGAATGTTCATCATACCCAAGATTAGAGGATGATCTTAGTGTCCACAAAATAGAGAAAGAAAGAGGAGACAAACGTTTTTCACTCTCACCCTTAGCTAACCGTTTTTTCTTGTTTCAAAATAATAGGATACCCCTATAAAAATTCATCCATAAGGATTTTAATAACATCCTTCTCTAATAAATTTCTACTGAGTCCTCAACTATTTAAAAATATTGAGTTTTCTCAGGAAAAAGTTCCCATTTATCACATTCAGTCCAAAAGCTACTTTCCTTTTATGTGAAGTTTCCTCTGCTATCCATAGGTCCCCAAAGTGCCGTAATCTTCCTCATTAGTACCTGAAAAGCATGCTAATCACATAGGTCATCTTACTTAACTAAACATATACTAAAAGTGCAATAATTATGTATTTTATCCTCAAAACTTAGCTAAAACATAGGTAAGTTATGGTGTTTAGACGTATAAATATGCCCAACATCAACGATTGGGTCTCTGGATTTTTCTAAGGCCTTATGTGATCTAGAAGCTAGCATCAATCTGATGACGCTAGGTGTTTATAAGAAGTTGGGTTTGGGAGTCCCCACACCCATAAACCTACGACTTGTAATGGAGGATAGATCGGTGAAAAGGATGGTTGGGATTCTATATAATGTACTTCTAAAGGTGGCCAATTTTTATATTTCCTGCCGACTTTGTAATTCTTGATTGCGAAGTAGACTTTGAAGTACCCATAATTTTTTGTAGGCCTTTCTTTGCAACTGGGATAGTGTTTGTTGACCAGGAGTTGAATGAGATGAAATTTAGGCTCAATGAGAAAGAGGTTAGTTTTGAAGTGTGTAAATCCATGAAACAACAAAAAGAGATGAGTGTTTTCTTGATCGTTAATGTATTCGATGAAGATGAGGTACAAATGGTATCATAGATGTATTTTGACGAAGCCTGAGTAGTCAAGATAATCAAAGTCGTGCTGCAACGTTAAATCAGGCACTACATAGGAGGCAACCCATAATTTTATTCTCATTTTATCATGTTAAATAAAAATACAAAAATAAGAGTCTAGCCACGACCAAAACTACGACGCTTGGTGGGAGATAACCCATCCATCTAATCATTTTTAGCTTTTTTTTATTAAGTGTAGGTTCATGAAGTACTAAGGAGGTTATTGGTACCAAATTCTATTTGGAATTTAGCCATACCAAAGGTGGTAAGTTTAGGAGTAACAGGAATATTATAGGTAAGTTGGAGTAGTCAATTGTTAAGGCTCGAGTCATGATTCATATTAGAGTTGTGCCTAGAATTATGTTAATCCGACCCCAAAAGTTTTGTGGTGCAACATAATTTTTGTGATTTTCAATGAGGTCTATGGTGGTAGCATATGGATTGGAATGATAGGCCCGATCTCAGAGCCCACAACTGACCTCAATGGGGGTGCGGGGGCGAAGCCCCCTTGGTATGGACCTTCCCTACTTCCTCAAGTTGGATTTTCCATATGCGTCACCCAAATCCCATGTTGACATTCCTTGTGTTACGTCCAAGCCTAATTAGGAAATGCATTATGCACCTCCCAACACTTAGCAGAAGCCCACTGCCTTATTTAGGCGTTACATTGGGCGGTGCCTAAATATGGTTATGCGATAGAATGTGTGGCGCACATGTGAACTTAGGAGATGCTCTTTGAGACGCATACTTATGATTAGGAAATAACTTTTGCGGCTCCCAACACACCACATACCCTCACTGATTCACTTAGGTGACACATTAGGCGGCGACCAAGTCCCCTTTTGCGATACTTTGTGAGGTGCCTGCCCTAGTTTAGGTGATAGATTATGCGTCGCATAACTAAATGTATAACCTCACTGTTTCAAGTTAGCGACTGCCTATGTGGCTTCTAAGTCTACTTAGGCCATATTTTAGGCAATACACACTTATGGTAAGGAGATGAGTTATGCGACACTTAACATAAAGCATACATACACTGGTTCCCTTAGGAGCTAATCTTTGCGCCGCAAACTTAAGCATTGGTTATCCATTAGGCTATGCAAACTACTCCAACTAAATCGCCAAATTCTCTCTTATTTCACTATAAAACCATGCCTTTAACCTACTCTCTGTCCCAAAAGTTTCTTCAAAACTTTTAAAACACAAAAACCTCCACACTCTTTCTTCAATATTTAATCTTCAAGGTAAGTTTTCTTTTCTTAATCCTTAAGTATTTTGACTTTATATTGTAGTTGTTAATTGGTTTCTTGAGGATTATGGATTAAGTTCTTGCCATGGCTATGTCAAAGAGAGTTTTTGAGCATCTTGGGAAGATAAACATCATTGTTGCAGTAGACACCATTGTTCTAGTAGTTTGAGCTTTTGCATATGATTGAATTGTTCATGACTAACGTAGTTTAGTTGTGTGGAAATTATTTAATAACTTATTTGATGGAATATAGTGTTCGTTAAATCATGTGAAAGTGATGGTGTTTTGTGTATATTGATATGTTGAAGCTCTAAGGCATAACTTTGTTCAAAAATTATTTCATTGAAGCAAAAATGGTGGAATTGAAGTGAGTAAATTGTATTGTGACTAATGTTTGTGCACCATTTCAAAGTGTATGTCGGCGAAGTTTGAGTACCCGACAATAAAACTTTATTGGTTTATACTAACAAATTAAGTGTAGGGTGGTGACTTCACCACCTTCATCTTAATTGTAGTTAGTTTTATTATGTGTGGCTGACGTGGATGATGTGATGAATACAGGAAAAATGGCTCCGATGATGATCTCCATGCAGGTAGCATGACTCCTAATATGAATGAGGAGTACTACTAGCCAGGTTCTTTATCTTGTTATTTGCACTGGGGACATTGCTTAGCTTAAGTGTGGGGTGGCTGGTTACTTTACTACTTGTTTTATAAGAAAATAGTTCCTTCTCCTTAGTATACTTCTGTGATAGGATTAGTTATTTTGTTTATTTTGTTTCTTGTTAAATGTTTGTTTGATTTAGTCATAATTTGGTGCTTTTCTCGATGATGGATGGATGACAACCGTCTTAAGAGAAAATTAGTCATTTACTTGCATGTAAATGTTCTTGTGGATCACATTAGATTATAAAATAAGTATGTGATGGATCATTATTTTGAAACACCAAGGCTCTAGTTGTGACTCTTGTTGTGATTGTTGGTTTCATTTGAATTCATTTAATTGTTGGGTCGAGAATCTTCAATGCTCCTAATTAAGTTGACCATGTGCCATAAGTGTGTAAGACTATTGTATATTCCTTACTGCAATTGATGCTAGAACTTGCATATTGTGTATGCAAAGTGAAATAAAGATTATGAGTATAGGAGATGATTTAGGCATTTCTTTGACAGCTATTGTTGATGTGTGAGCAAAATCTAACACATTTAATGCTTTTTTAGCTCAAACTAATTGTGAATTCTGAAGCAATTCTTTTTGTTTTGATATGTTTGCTCATGATATTGCATAAAAAAGCTGAAGAAATGATAATAAACACTAATGGAGCAAAAGAGTTGAAAATATGAGAAAAATAGAAGAAAACATGGCTGACGACCTCCGTGATAAGTCTTCAACCTCGTGATATCCTATCAGTATTAGAGTCAGCCTTATCCAGGGAGTTACAGTTTGAGGAGCTATTCTGACGACGCCAGTGATGTGGCGTCAAAGTCGTGATAAGGCGTCAATAATGGCGTCAACCTTAAACAGAAAGTTAGCATGGGAAGAAGATATCTGACGACGTCGGTGATACGCCATTAGATCCCTGACGCGGCGTCAGCCACATCGTCAGCCTAAGACAGAACATGAAGGCAAGTGAAGCCTCTCTGACGCCATCCATGATAAGGCGTCAACTTCTTGACGCAGCGTCAGCCTGGGCATCACCTATTTCGAACAATTTTATTAATGTTGTTATTTTATTTCCTTAATTAGTCTTTAGTATAAATAGAATCTTTTGGGGTTTTTATAAAAAAAATCACCTATCAGATATCAACTCTAAGAAGAGAGACACATATTTTTGCTCTCTTTCATAAATTATTCTTTTGTTTTCGTATCAACTATTTTTTTTGGGTTTCTACCTTGTGATTAAATCGGAGGAACTACTTGTTGTTTTCTACCCATTCGTAAGTTTATTATTATAATCATGAATTCAACTTGTTATTTCGTTCATCAAATCATGAGCGACTAATTTCATTAGCCGGAATTATGAGATCCATGGATTAGGGTTTGATATGATACTAGGTGTTTAACGGATTCAAAGAGTAGTAAAACATCTTGAGATTCTGTTGTTTTAACTAAAATCTAGTGGTTGCAAACATTTGGTTTTACCTTAGGTTTTATTTGATTCTAATGGAGTAATTGACTAGAGGACGTGAATTATCAACAGGGACTCGGAAGCTACCAACCTTCTGTTTAATGATTAATGCCATAACTAGATTAATCTACCTGAGATAACATCCTATTAGAAATAGATAAGTTATCTAAGATCGAGAGAATTAGATAATAAATTGTCTGGTGAGGTCGAGAGATAAGTCAGATAGTATAATCGTCAGGGATATTCTGTTGTTCTACTCATTCCGAGAATCTCTAGCATTATCTACTATCTGTCAATTCCCAAAATCCTTGGTGAACATAGCTCTGGTTTCCCATTTATCTTGATTACAAACACTGAAGTATTGAAAGTGATATTTAACACACCGTGAAGTTAAACCCCCATCTTTCGAAAGCAGTAAACTACCAGTAAAATATTTCATAAACAAATCAAAGTTCACACCCTATTCCCTATGGGATTCGACCCCAACCTAGTTGGTTTTATATTAACAACGATCTCTTACACCCATTCAAGAGTGTAATTTGAGCGTTATCAAAAAATGGCGCCATTGCCACGGAATACGGTTGTAGACTGAAAATTTTGTGTGCAAAAATTTGTTGATAGTTAAGTTTCCTTGATTTACATTTGGTTATTGTTTTTGTTCATTTGCAGAATCCCTATAGGTTAAACTGAACACTACTCAATCCGAAACCTCACTGCATGATTAGAATGGCTGAACAACCGCTGCAGTATGAGATTTATGATGATGATGATGTTGATCGAGCAGGGGAAATAGGTGTGATAATTCCCCCTCTGTTAGCACCTGGAGTAATGTTCAATATTACTAGCACAATGATTCAGTTCTTAAATCTGAAGGGGTTTTTTGGAGGCCTTCATTGAGAAGACCCTAACCTGCATCTGGTGAATTTTGTCACCATTTAAAAGTCCTTTGATAGTCTGGGGGTAAGCCAGAGCGCTATCCGTTTGAGGTTGTTTCCATTGTCCTTATTAGGAGAGGATACATTGTGGCTAAATGACTTAACACCTGACTTTATAACCAACTGGAGGCAGTTGAGAGGAGATTTCCTAGAAAAGTTCTTTCCGCCATCTAGAAGGGTTCCATTAAGAAATGAGATCAACAATTTCAGACAGTTTCCAAATGAGTCTTTACATGAAACTTGGGAGAGATTCAAGAAAAAGCTGACACAGTGTCCGAACCATAATATGACGGACATACATTTAATGGAGACTCTGTGCATAGATTTTAACTCTATGACGAAGCCAATGGTAGACAATGCTTCTGGAGGTTTATTTGTTGCTCTCTTATTTTAAGATGTTGCTAATATGCTGAATAAGTTAACCAAATTAAGTAGGTCTTGGTACACCAGTGATTCTATGGTGGCAAGTCCAACTATTCCTGTTGGAATGAATGATGAACAATGCAAAAGGGATGAGGAGAAGGATAAAGACATAGACCATCTTAAGACTCAAATAGACCTACTGACCAAGCACTTATTGTCAGGAAGGACAGAATAGGTAAAAGCTGTAATGATTTGGGATCGGGATGATATGGAACCTTAAGAAGAAGTCAACTACTTTGCTAATAAGGTGGGTTTCCGAGGCTTTAGCCAAGGGAATCAAGGTCGAATTGGGTATGGCAATCTTAATCACAGTGACAGGGAGCAAGAAAATTGAAGATGCATCAATGACAAAAATGGGTTGTATATTCATGTGGGAAATCAAGAAGCTGCTGCAACTAGTTCAGAAAAGTGGTCGATGGAAGATATGATGAAAGAACTATTGAAAGGAGTAGAGGCTACCAATGCTGGAGTAGCTAGTGTGAGGATTTAATTTTCCACTATGAGTCGATTGGTTAGCTCACATTCAACTTCTATCCAGCAACTAGAGCAACAGATGAGTCAACTGTTTTCAGCATTAAACCACAGAAAAAGTGGTACTTCACCTACTCAAATGGCCCAGGATCAGAAGACTAATGATTCATGTCTAGCGATCACCACTAGGAGTGGTAAGATTTTATCTGGCCATGATGTGGAAAAATCTATGAATATTGAAGAAGTTGCAGAAGAACCAGCAGAACTGCACCCAGAGAAGTCTAAGAAACTAAATAGTTTAGTTGATATGTCAGAAAAGAAGAAGGAATAGAAAGTGGTGTTGAAACCCATCCCACGTCCACCACCTTTCTTTTCTCAACGGCTGAGAAAGAAGGTGGATGATGCAAAGTTCAGTAAGTTCCTAGAAATGCTCAAGAAATTGACTATAAATGTGCCTTTGATCGAGGCACTTAAGAAAATGCCAGGGTATGCAAAATTCATGAAAGACCTTATTACCAAGAAGCGAGTAGTGAGTTGTGAACTAGAAGCAGATCTCCACCTTTGTAGTTCCATTTCCATAAGGATCTTTATGCAGAAAAAGTCAGATCCAAGTGCAGTCACTAGTCCCTGCACGATTGGAACCATGGAATTTACTACAGCACTATGTGATCTAGGGGAAAGTATCAATCTGATGCCATTGACTATTTACAAAAAGTTAGGCCTGGGGAATCCCACACCTACCAACATAAGTCTGGTGATGGCGGACAGATCAGTAAAGCGACCTATTGGCATTCTGTATGATAGGTTGGTAAAGGTCTCAAATTTCATATTCCCTGTGGACTTCGTCATTATAGATTACGATATGGACTTCGAGGTACCCATAATCTTGGGTAGACCTTTCCTCGCAACCGAAAGTGTGTTGATTGATTTGAGAGAGAATGAACTCTTATTCAGGGTGAAAGATGAAGACGCATAGTTTGATATGGGCAAATCAATAAAGCAACATGAGGAAATGAGAGTGTTTTCAGTGGTTGATGTGTATTTTGAGGACGAACAGGATGTAGCAAGAACTGAATAGCTTATGATGAAACATTTAGTCGCAGTTGTGATGAACTATGAAAGCGAAGTCATTGAGGGGTATGAAGAGACAATTTGTGCCCTGAATGGTCTAGGCTAGTATTCTTATTCTCCTAAAAAGCCCGACCTTGATCTAGCTAATTGACCAACGCCACCAGCCTAGCCATCTATTGAGGAACCTCCGGTATTAGAATTGAGAAAGCTACCGGGTCACTTATGATATGTGTTTCTGGGGAAAGGTAGTACGCTACCGGTTATTATTGCAGCTGATTTAGAAGAAAAACAGGTGAATGCACTTGTCTCAGTACTTCAGAGGCACAAAAGAGATATCAGATGGACTATCGCAGATATTATTAGCATTTCTCCTGGCATCTGTACGCATAAAATCCAACTAGAAGAAGATTGTACTCCTACCATTTAACACCAGCACCGTCTGAATCCACAAATGCAGTAGGTGGTTAAAAAGGAGATTATTAAGTGGTTGGATGCAGAAGTAGTCTACCCTATTTCTGACAGCAAATGGGTAAGTCCAGTTCAATGCGTGCCTAAGAAAGGGGGTATGACGGTGGTTGAGAATGAAAAGAACAAGATGATTCCACTCAGACCAGTCACAGGATAGAGAGTCTACATGGATTATCACAAGATAAACTCGTGGACTTTGAAGGACCATTTCCCAATGCCCTTTATGGACCAGATGCTTGATAGATTGGCAGGTAGGGGGTGGTATTGCTTCTTGGATGGTTATTATGGATATAAAAAATCTTCATTTCTCTGGAAAATCAAGATAAGAAGACATTTACATGCCCATATGACACCTTTGCATTTAAGAGGATGCCATTTGGGCTATGCAACACACCAGCCACTTTTCAACGATGTATGATGTCTATCTTTTCTGACATGGTGGAAGACACTATAGAGGTATTCATGGATGATTTCTCGGTGGTGGGTGATTCATTTGAAATATTTCTGGAGAATTTGAATGTGGCCTGGCAGAGATGTGTTGATTTTAATCTAGTGCTTAACTTGGAAAAATATCACTTTATGGTAAAGGAAGGTATCGTGCTGGGACACAAAATTTATGAAAAAGGGATTGAAGTTGATCGAGCAAAGGTAGAAGTTATCGAGAAATTACCACCTCCCATTTTAGTAAAGGGAGTACGTAGTTTTCTTAGTCATGCAGTATTCTATCGGAGATTTATAAAAGACTTCTCCAAAGTTGCAAATCCACTATGAAAGATTTTGGAGAAGGAAGTGAAATTCCTTTTCGATGATGAATGCTTAAAGGCATTTGAGTGCCTTAAAAAGAAGCTTATAGAGGCTCTTATTGTTATTACACCCGACTGGGCAAAACCATTTGAACTAATATGTGATGCAAGTGGTGTTGCACTGGGAGCTGTATTGGGACAGAAAGAGATAAATTATTTCACTCAATATACCATGCCAGCAAAGCGCTAAATGGAGCACAAAAGAATTACACGGTAACCAAACAGGAACTGTTGGGTGTGGTGTATGCTTTCAAGAAATTCAAATCTTATCTGCCTGGGACTAAAGTAGTAGTCCATACTGACCATGCTACCTTGCGGTACTTGATGGCCAAAAATGATGCTAAACCAAGGCTTATCAGATGGGTGTTGCTACTACAAGAGTTTGATTTCAAAGTCAAAGATAGAAAAGGTTGTGAAAACCAGGTTGCAGATCATCTATCTAGAATGGAATATGGACAGGAAGTTAATGATGAAACAAAGATAAATGATATATTTCCAGATGAAGAGATCCTGTAAACTGCTGTGAAAGTATTGCCCTGGTATGCTGATTATGCAAATTATGTTGTGACTGAGATCCTCCTAGAAAATCTTTTATCCCACCAAAGGAAGAAGTTCTTGCATAATGTAACATATTATTTTTGGGATGAGCCTTATCTTTTCAGGCGATGTGCTGATAATATCATATGGAGATGCATGCCTGAAGTAGATGCATGGTGTATACTGGAGGTATGTCTTGCTTCTCCAGTTGGGGGTCACCATGCAGGTGACCGAATGGCCAGGAAGGTGTTATAGAGTGTCTATTATTGGCCAATATTGTTTAAAGATGCCCACGAGTTTATGCAGAAATATGACCAGTGTCAAAGACAGTGGTCAATATCTAAACAACATGAAATTCCCTTGACTAAGATGCTTGAAGTAGAGTTATTTGATGTGTGGGGTATGGACTTCATGGGTCCATTTGTAAGTTCTTACAGAATGAAGTATATTCTGGTTGCTGTTGATTATGTTTCTAAATGGGTCGAAGCTGCCGCATTGGCTGATAATGAGGGAAACAGAGTTGTTGCTTTCCTCAAAAGAATATCTTCTCTCACTTTAGAGTACCACACACTATCATAAGTAATGGAGGATCTCACTTTTGCAATAAATTATTTCGGGCAGCTCTGGCGCAGTATGGGGTGAAACAACACAGAGTGGCTACTCCATACCACCCACAAACCAGTGGGCAGGTGGAGGTGTCAAATCATGAAGTTAAGGACATTATATCCAAGACGGTAAATGCTAGCCAAAAAGATTGGTCACGAAGGCCTGATGATGCCTTGTGGGCATACCAAACTGCTTTCGAAATATCTATTGGAATGTCACCATTCCAACTGGTCTATGGTAAAGCATTCCATTTGCCAATAGAGCTGGAGCACAAGGCTTTATAGGCACTCAAGAAGTTGAATTTGAATTGGAAGGAAGCTGCAGAACTGAGATTAGGGCAATTGAATGAGATGGATAAATTCTATCTAAGGGCATATGAACAAGAAGATTTGTATAAAGAAAAGATGAAAAAGTACCATGACTGGAAGATAGAGAAACGAGAGTTCAAAAAAGAGGACTTGGTTATTCTGTTTAATTCCAGACTTAAGTTGTTCCTAGGAAATCTGAAATCTAAGTGGTCAGGCCCTTTTAAAGTGAAGCGAGTCCACTCATCTGGAGTAGTGGATCTTGAAAATGAAGATGGCAGTACATTTAAAGTAAATGGGTAACGGGTAAAGCTTTATATTGGACCGGACGAATAAGTAATTAGCATCATCATTATTTCTCTTGATAAAGTCTGAGGAAATCGAGACACCTGCATCGTGCCGCAATATTAAATCAAGTGCGGCATGGGAGACAACCCATGATCCCTCAGAATAACCCATTCTAGGTAATCCTAACCCTTAGTTTCATTTTGTTTTGATTTTAAGTTTAGGGTGTAGGGTAGCATGTTGTTGTAGCATATTCTTTAAATAACTCAGAGTAGTGCAAGTTCTGTAGGCAGTTAACTGATTTTGTGATTTTGAACACCTCTCCGAAGGTTTGTTTTGCATGACTGTATAAATTGCACCTTAGTGTGACCACTGTGCATCTCGTCATGGCATTAGTTTAGTTACCTGATCATCACTGCTGAACAATTGCATAAACCAGATAAGTAGGAGCCAGTGATATTGCTTGTGTGCCATGTGTGTGTGAGACTATACCGAGTTCTCTTTGTAGTGTCAAATCTAGAACTTGCTTGGTTCTTTTTACCATAGTTGAAACATAGGGGTTAGGAAAGGATCATAGGCCGTTTTTGAATTTTAAGTCACTATTAGCCTAAATGACCTTCCTCTAATGCATGATATCCCTTGATCTTGGTTTAAGCCTTAATTGACCATTTTTCTTTCTATGATACCTATCACCTTCCCTTTTTAAATCATAATGAACCTGTTTTGGCCCTGGTCCTCCTTGGACACTGTGCACCTTAACGTAGGAAAACAACCTAAGTTAAGGGTAGCTATCATAGGGGTGCGTGATATAAGTTGGGTATGAAAAAGGGTAGAGTAGAAGAGAAAGAATCAAAGAAAAAGAATAAAAGGTTGGGTGTTGGTGAAAAAGAGCAAGAAAAGAAAATCTGCTTGAATAAAAAGAAGTGCACCCATCCTGAAAGTGTGATAAAAAAAATAGGAGAAAAAGAGAAAAAGAAAAGAAAAGAAAAAGAGAGAAAAAGAGGTTAATAAGTGGAGCCCACAAATTAAGATAGTGCCAAGGAGGTTAGTCACTCTAAATGCCGTATAATATCATACCAACCCTAGCCTACGTTACAAGTCGAAGGAAGACCTATAGTGATCCTAGCGTACCTATCTGGAAACCTTGGTAATGATGATAAGGTCAAGCACATGGTATTTGGCATACACGGGTTTTAACTTTATTCTAAGAGTGAGTGTTTTTATGATGATCCCCATGTTTATATTTTTGATATCTGACATGAGAAAAAGAGGGGAATTTCTTTTTTGTGAGGGCACACTAGTATCTTGCTAAGATACTTACTTGTTTGGGTAGTGTACATTGATACATGCATGGTTGTTGGTACTTAGTTGATCCCATGGGTAGAAGCCTTTGTGATATATAATTGCTTTTCAATAAATTGCACAGTAATTTTGAGTTGGTTGACCTTGGAGATGGTAAACTGAGTTTTGAGCTAAATTGGTTGTTGAATGCTGAATGTTCATTGTATTCTCTTAGTTAGTGGTTGCTTGAGGACAAGAAATAATTTTAAGTTGAGGGTGTTTATGTGTGAGCAAAAGCTAACACATTTAATGCTTTTTTGCTCAAAATAATTGTGAATTCTGAAGCAACTCTTGTTGTTTTGATGTGTTTGCTCATGATATTGCAGAAAAAGGCTGAAGAAATGAGAATAGCTTGAGGCATCCAAGCTTTCATAGAGACGTTTCTTTTTGATCCTTTGATATTTGCTCTTCCTATTATTATGAAGCGAAATTCAGCAAGTGTTGGATTTTTCACTCACCAATAGGGAACATGAGCTGGGTTTAGACCATCATGAGACAGTTAGTTTTACAATACTGATTACAGTGCTGTAATAGTAATTCAACCTAGTATGAGAGGAACCATTGATTCAAACAATTGGTCATTGCGCTTAGTTGAAAAGCCAGTGGGGCGAAGCAACCATGTGCTGGATTATGACTAAATGCTTGTAAGTTATAATCAGGGATATAAGCAATGCATGCACCCTCCATCGACTTGCCAACCCGTAGTAGGGGCCTCGACCCACAAGGACACATGTAGCTGGCTAAGCCATCACAATGAAAGGGTCGCGGTGTCCGCCTTGAAGTATAATTTTCATCGAGCGATAGGTAAAATCCTTTGCAGACGACTTAAATACATCACTGTGTATTGTAAGTGGAAGAGTGGCCTTGCTGCCACGATCCACTGAGATTTAGCACTTTATCGCTCTGGTTCGTCCCTCCTCTCCAATCCAATCATTTTTCTATCCATCTCCAAAGGAGGTTTGTGCACCCATCTTAGAAAAATCCCACTAAGTGTTGTGAGTTCACCTCACCCTTGAGCATGCCATGACATAGCCTCAACCGAGTTTGTCATTTATTTTTAAAGCATCGCATGTGTTATATTCCAAGCAATCAAGTATAATATCAAGTTTCCTTCATGCCAAACTATGGTATCATAGTTAGAGGTTTTCCATGATGCGCAGTGAGGCTCAAGAGCCTAGTAATGTGTCGAGGCAAATGTCGGTGCGTGGAGGTATGTCGCAATTAGAGGTTTTCATGACTATCAAGTGCAATCCTAGAGACATGTCCAATGACCCAGGCTTTGACGTCCAACAAAATTGACAGCATATAACATCGGTATGGGCAATGCCACAACTAATGTCAAATACTGAAGGACCTATAGTGGCCTACTATTAGAGCCTAGTCTAAGATATGATGGCTGGCATAGCCATGTCAAGGTGCACATTGGCCTTGATATTTTCTAAAGCAAGCAATGTGATGTTGTTGTGGCAATGAGATTATAGACAACTGACAAAGACTAAGGTGGCTGGACTGATGGCAAGTCAACCTTAGGCACATGAGGTGACGACTGGAGCATGGCAACTATGTGGGCATGTGTGCAGGCAGTGATATAGGCATAACACGACACTAGTATGACATTAAAACTGGCATAGCACATGCATGGGCATTATCTTGGTCAAGACAATGACAGAGTATAGGAGGTGCCGTGGTCAGGTAGTGACATGACTGAGATAGCAACATGGCATGGGCAATGGCATGGTGCAGGCAAAAAAAAATGACATGACATGGGTAAGGCATGATGCTGGCAAGGAAAGGTGTGGCTGAGAAGCATGGAAGGACAAAGACAAAATGATCAAGAGTGTGAAAAATCTGAAAATTGGCATAAGTGTTGAACATTGGCAAAATTGGCTTAAAGGGCAAGGCTTCCCATGTGCTTATCACATGGGGTAGTTTCTAAGTTTGAATTTTGAATGTTGTAAACATGTACGATTTTTAGAATGTATTTGAATTCTTAGATCAGGTTGTTGAGTCATGTTATAAGCATGCAACTATGTCCAATGACATGCTGCCAGATGTCGTTGGTTGTAAGTACTATAACTTCCCATGTCCATTCTATTTAAGTGTTTCTAGAAATTTTATAAGGTAGACTAAGAGTTGTATGTCTTTGTATAATTCGTGGGACATTGTCCTTTATAATTCTGAGAGAATAGTAAAGGTTGGGAACTTATTTCCTATACATTGTTGAGTGATTTATGTTTTTGCAAACTTAGTCTATTATACTTGGATTGTGTAGTGTGTGTGTAGCTAAAGTTGTGCAGTGTGGTACATCTTCCAAGCAGTGGTGTTGTAAAAAAAACACCCCTATCTCAAATGGTATTAGAGTGTTGCTGTACAAAAATGGTGATTGTCGCTCAACTAAATGAGATTGTTACATGAGTTCAAAACACCATTGGCATTACTGATGAACTCAAACAAAGTGTATTCCTGGTGGATTTGATCACTCAGATCAATGCCTTGAAGGAATAACTGGCTCTGTTGCGTTCCCAGTTTGATAAACAGTCTACAGAAATTTTAAATACACGTGAGGCCTTGATGTCGCTGGAGCAGAAGAAAGTCAAGGTGATGGCAGATCTGCAGACAGAGATGATGGTGCTGCGATGAGCTGTGGCTGTTTCTGGGAAGCCTCATGAAGGAAGTTCCAAAATAAAAATTCCTGAGCCTAAACCTTTTGGTGGTGCTAGAAGTGCCAAGGAATTGGAGAATTTTCTATGGGATATGGAGCAGTATTTCTCTACTTCCCGAGTTGATGAGACGAACAAGTTAAACATCACTATGATGTACTTAATAGGTGATTCAAAAATATGGTGGAGGACTCGGAATACGGATGATGAAAGTGCTGGACACCCTAAAATTGATACTTGGGAAAAGTTGAAGAAGGAAATCAGGGACGAATTCCTTCCTAGAAATTCCTCATGGATTGCCAGAGATAAGTTGAAAAGGCTAAGGCAACATGTAACTATTTGCAACTATATCAAGGAGTTTACTTCTTTGATGTTGGACATCTAGAACATGTCTGATAAAGACAACTTACATAAATACATATATTGAATGCAAGCATGGGCCCAAAATGAACTAAGGAGGTAGAATATGAAAGACTTGCCTACTAAAATTGCTGTAGCTAACTCGTTGGTGGATTTTCTCTTAACTTATTCTGGTTCTTATATTCCCACGTCTTCAAAGTATAATAAGAAGTCTGAGAAGAAAGAGGAAGGGAACAAATAAGGACAAAATGGTAAGGGTGACAAGAATAAGGACCCAATAAATGCTGGAAACACCAAGAACAAGGGGAAAGATGGAAATACTAAGTGCTGTTGGACTTGTGGTGGACCGCATTTGGCCAAGATTTATCCCAAACATAAAAGGGGGAATTCTATGCTTGTTAGAAATGTGAATCAAGGTTGGGGTGATGAATTTGTTGCCGCTTTAACAAATCCTTTAGGTTTGTCACTTAATCATATCAGTTTGCTAAATGTTGTGGGTGAATCCTCAAAGTCGTTTAACCCTCATGCTACTTTAATTCACATAGGGATGAAAGTTGATGGCAATCGTATGATGGAATTACTAGATACTGGGGACACTCATACTTTTCTGGATGCCAAAAGTTCTGTAAGATATTGATTGGAGTTAAAAAGTCCAACCTTTATCCAAACCGTGAGTTCCAAGGCCCAAGCAATTGTAGGCATGGCTTATGATTTGCAATTGGTGATTGGAAGTTGAATAGGGAAGTATAATTTGATGGCTATTCCATTGGGTGATTTTCAAGTCATTTTAAGGATAGTTTTCCCTAGAAAGTTTCACTTTGCTCCTTTTCCTCACTTATACAGAGTGGTGATCGTGGATAAAGCCAATCCAAGTTTCATCAAAGCTGCTCATCCTTATGAAGAAGCAAATAAAGTGAAAAACAAGGGTCATATGATTTCTGATATTTTGATTGAGAAAGGATTGAAGAAAGGTGATGAAACTTTCCTTGTTCCCATGATTGAAGTAAAGCTAGATGTGAAGGTGGAGGTGCCAGACTGTGTTGTTGAAGTATTAAAGCAATTTATTTATGTGATGCCTCCCGAGTTTCCTAAAGAGTTGCCGCCAAGAAGGGACATTGATCACAAGATAGAGTTACTACATGATTTTATTTCCCCTACACAATCACCTTATAGAATGGATCCCAAAGAGTTGGCTGAACTATGGAAATAATTAAATGAATTAATGGATGCGAGCATGATTCAACCTTCCAAGGCTCCTTCTGGTGCTTCTGTTTTGTTCTAATAGAAGAAGGATGCTTTAGTGAGGTTGTGTGTGGACTATCAGGCATTGAATAAAGTAACTATGAATAACAAGTATCCTTCCCCATTAGTGCAAGATCTTATGGACAGGCTAAGAAAAGTATGCTGGTTCACGAAGGTTGATCTACGATCAAGTTATTGGTAGGTCTAAATTGGAGAAGGAGATGAACTAAAAACCATATGTCTGACGAGGTATGGTTTGTATAAGTTTCTATTTATGCCATTTGGGTTGACAAACGCCCAAGCAACTTTCTGTAACTTGATGAATGATGTGTTGTTAGGTTACCTAGATGATTTTGTGGTGGTATATCTAGGTGACAAAGTCACTTACAGTTGCTCCCTTGATGAACATTTGGAACATTTAGAGTTTTTATTGTCCCATTTGATAGAGTACAAACTTTATGTCAAGATGGAAAAATGCGAGTTTTCTACAAAGGAAGTGAAGTTCCTTGGGCATTTAGTCAATCAAAACCATGGATGGATCCGAAGAAAGTGCAAGAAATTATTGAATGACAGGCTCCTAGTGGGGTCAAATATTGAGATAATTCTTGGGGATGGTTAACTACTATCTCATGTTCATTGAAGGTTACTCTAAGAAAGTTTTGGCTTTGACAGACTTGCTGAAGAAAGATGTCAAGTGGAAGTTGTCTGATAAGTGCGATGCAACATTTTTGACATTGGAGGAAGCTACTGCTTAAGAACCTATTTTGAAGTGACCATACTGTGAGTTACCTTTCTAAGTACACACTGATGCATCGGACAAGACTGTTGGTGGTGTGTTGGTGCAGGAAGGTCATCCTGTGGCCTTTGAAAGATAAAAATTGATTGATGCTGAGCAAAGATATTCGACCCATGAAAAGGAGATGGTTTCAGTAGTGCATTATTTATAGACTTGAAGGGTATACTTGCTGGGTACTCGGTTTGTGGTTTGGACAGACAATGTTGCAAACACATTCTTTAAGACGCAGAAGAAGCTGAGTCTAAAGTAGGCCCGTTGGCAGGAATTCATGTCTGAGTATGGCTTCATATGGGAGCACAAACTAAGAAAGCACAACCAGGTTGCTGATACACTAAGTCGGAAATAGGTATTTGCTGTAGTATACTCTATTTCTAATTTTGAGACTAATTTTTGGGACAAAATTAAATACTGTTTTGCAAATGACCCACTCCATGTTAAGTGAATAGGTCAAGTGAAAGGAGGGATCACTCAAAAGTATTGGATCGTGGACGTTCTTCTTGACTTCAAGGGGGGAGGGGGAGAATCCTGGTACATTAAGGTAGTGGACTGCATAAGGATATGATGAATGAGGTACATGACACTCCCTGGGTTGGATATCAAGGTATTGAGTGGAGCTAGTCCTGTTTTCCCGTGTATATTTCTGGCCAAAGATGGAAGAAGACATTGAAAAATATGTGAAAACTTGTCAAGTGTGCCAAAGAGACAAGACTAAACGTATGAAAAAGGTGGGATTGTTGCAGCCTCTTCCTAGTCCTGAAAGGACATGGTTATCTGTCTTCATGGATTTTATTTTTGGGTTTCCTAAGGTCAATGGCAATGCGCCCATAATGTTAGTGGTGAATAGGTTCTCGAATTATGCTATTTTTGTTGCTACCCCCAATTACTTGCACATCAGAAGTTTCTACTGGATTATTCTATAAGAGCGTGGTAAAGTACTTCGGTTTGCCAAGTGATATCGTGAGTTATAGAGATACGCGGTTCACTGGTCGGTTCTGGTATACATTGCTTAGCATGATGGGAACTGATCTAAAGTTATCCATAGCAAATCATCCTCACAGTGATGGCCAAAATAAGAGGATAAATCACTTACTAGAAGCATATCTAAGGCACTATATGACAGCAAGCATGCAGAATTGGGCAGACTTGTTGGATAAAATGCATTTTTGTTACAATATATACAGATCATCGGCAACGAAAAAGTGGGTTTTTGAACTTGTTTTAGGCATATAGTCTATGAAACCATTGGAGGTAGTGACACTCATTCTTGTTGAAGAACAAGATAGCTTGAGGAATGCCCAGAATCACATAAAGAAGTATGTTGATCACCATAGACGTGCGCTAGAATTTAGTGTGGGAGACAAACTGATTCTAAAGTTCACTCCACAAATATGGAAAAGTATTGTAAGCAACAAGAGGAATAGGGGAATTATACCAAGGTCCGACGTCCCATTCGAATTTATTGAGAAGGTTATAGAATTTGCTTATAGGTTGGAATTTCCAGAATGTTGAAGATTCAGCCTACATTTCATGTCATCTTTATGAAAAGGTATAATGAAGATGCTAAAGACCCGGGTAGGAACAAATCCAGGAGGGTTCCTCCTTTGATTCTGAAGAAGTATAAATCCAAGATGGAGAATATACAAAATCATCAGATCGTGGGGAACAACAAAAAAATACCAAGACAAAATTTCTGATTCAACGGAAAGGTTCAATTAAAGAAGACGTTGTTTGGGTGAAAGCTAAAAACTTGTGGCAATTCAACAAGAAAATTAAGGACTACCTTAAAACAACATCGACGAGGGCATTGATTTCTTATGTTTTGGGTGCTTTGTTAAACCCCCAGTCTAAGACATGATGGCTGACACAACTATATAAAGGTGCACATTGGCCTTGACATGTGCTAAAGTAAGTAATCTGATGCTGTGATGGCGATGAGATAGCAAAGAGATGATGACGACCAAGGTGGCTGGAGTGATAGAAGGGCATCCTTAGGCATATAATGTAATGACAAGAACACAGCACCTATGCGGGCATGCATGTAGGCAGTGTAATAGGCATGGCACAACACTAGTATGACATTGGCACTGACATGACACTGGAAATGGCATGGCACAGGCATAGGAATTAGCATGGTCACAACATAGGAAGTGGCGTGGCCTAGTCAGTGACATAGCCGAGACAACAGTATGGCTTGGGCAGTGGTAGGACGCAGGTGTAGGCAATGACATGACACAAGCAAGGCATGATGCTGACAAGAAAAGCCATGGTTAAGAGGCATGGAAAGACAAAGATGAAATGATCAAGTGTTGGAAAGCTAGAAATTTTCTAAGTGTTCAACATTGAAAAAATTGGAAAAAGGACAAGGTTGCCCCTGCACAAGTCACATGGAGTAGTTGCCAAGTTTGAATTTTGAATATTGTAAACATGTGTGAATTTTAGAATTTATTTAAATCCTTAGATCAGGTTGTTGAGTCATGTAATAAGCATACAGCCATGCCCAATGACATGCTGATAGGTGTCGTTGGTTATAACTGCTGTAACTGCCCATGTGTAGTTTATTTATAGTGTTGCTGGAAAATGTTCAAAAGAGTGAGAGTTGTATGCCTTTTTATAATTCATGTGACATAGTCCTTTGCAATTCTGAGAGAATAATAAAGGTTGGGAACTTATTTGATGTACATTGTTGAGTTCTTTACATTTCTTCAAACTTAGGATATTATACTTAGATTGTGCAGTATGTGTGTGGCCGAAGTTGTGTAGTATGGTACGAATGCCAAGCAGTGGTGTTGCGAAAAAAGAAAATGCCCCTGTCTCACCTACCATGGTGGTGTCTTTGTCGAGTTTGTTATCCGTGTTTCATCACCTTCACCCACAAGGCACCATGGGCCAACGCCTTAAACCACCACGGGCGACAACGACCACAAGGCACTATGACACCGTGCACCAAGGCACAAATTCGCCAAGGCACCATGGCGCCATGGAACCATGTCACTAAGGCACCATGGTTCCATGGCACCAAGGCACCGCGCCGTCATGGTGACATGGCAACAAAGCACCCTTGAATCCTAAACTAGGAACTGTGTACTTGGAACCTGCACGCCCGTGCACCCGCCGTGAGCGCACCAAGTCCCCATGAAACCATGGGCACGGTGAAGGCACCATGGAACCGTGCAAAATTCAAAATAGCATGAGCCTAGGTTCAATCGTCCAAATATTTTCATAATATTCATCCATCATCCTCACCGTTGCATACTTCTTTCGTTACATACACGCGCTAAGTGTTTTTCTACAGTATTTCAATATTACCTCATATGTTTGGGTGGGTTTCCTAATGTCCCCACGTTATTTTTATAAATTTAAATATTTTATATCATTACTTTATACCTATAAATATGTACTCAATTTTTGGTTTAAGGTTACTTCTTGCATTGAAAATATTTTCCTAATGTTTTTATATTTTTAAAATATTTTTTCTATTTTTTATTTATTTTTATTTATTTTTTGAATTTTCATAAATAATATTTGAAAAAAAATATTTTCTTAATGAAAATTATCATTTACAAATTACGTGACTCTTTTCTAAGCGCATTGGCTCAGTATAGCATCAAAACGTGTAGTTCTGGTCTATAATGACTAGTATGATTCTTTGGAAAAATCATGTCTACTCCTGTCAGTTGGGTTGTTTTTTTAAGCATATATAAGGGGGGTAGAGGTGTTTAAGAAACTTCAAGGCAACTGTCGCTAGTTGGCATAGATGCTCACTGGGCATATTGGCGTGTAGTGTGGGCACATGGAAGCATGTATGGTAGTCTTTGTGAGCTGTCGGTGCCCACAAAACAACGTTGATCGTGCTTTATTGTGTGCTCGTATAGGCTATCGGTGGCGTCGTCCATGATGGGTCAATTGGCGTTTGATTTCACACAAAGTGATGTGTGAGTATATGCTAACATATTTGAGGCTTTTAACTCTAAATAATTGCAAGGTCTTGAGCAACTTTAGTTATTTTTGATTAGTTTATGTTTGATTTTTCAATTTAAGCTGATATGATAGAGAACCAACATGAAATGAAGAAAAGAAGTTTAAATTTGAAGAAATCTGAAGACAAGTATGGATGA
Organism: Capsicum pubescens; assembly: GCA_030864215.1. Taxonomy (NCBI): domain Eukaryota; kingdom Viridiplantae; phylum Streptophyta; class Magnoliopsida; order Solanales; family Solanaceae; genus Capsicum; species Capsicum pubescens. The sequence continues at coordinate 279,432,086 of CM061543.1, read as the reverse complement.
TGACATTTGTGATAAGTCTTCATCCCTCTGATAAGCTATCGGGTTGGTCTTCATCAGTAGACAGAGAACTAGCCTAAAGTGGAAGTTGTGATGACATTTTGTGATAAGTCGACAAGGGTCTGATAAGTTATCAAGTTTGTCGTCATCCTTAAACAGGGAATAAGTTCCAGCTGGTAGAATCAACGGCATTTTGTGATAGGCCATCATAATAGTGATAAGTCATTAGGAATGCCGTCGGACTTAGGTAGGATACGCGAATTGGAGCAAAAGTGTGACGAGATTTCTGATAAGTCATCACAGTCCTGATAATCAGTCAGAAGTTGCCGTCAACCTAAGACAGGACTAGTGCAGATAGGAAGAAGATCTGACGACATTCTTGATAAGTCGTCAGGATCCTGATAAGGCGTCACCAATAGTCGTCGTCTATTCCGAGAAAAAGTTGTAACCTTGATTTTGTTTCCTTATTTAGGGTAAACTATTTAAAGCTTTGTTTTAGATTTTCTAGCAATCAATTATTGTTGTTATTATCATTATTATTCCGCACAAGGTCGACACCTTGAGTTTTGGAAAACATATCTTGATATTTTCTCCCTTTACTTCTTGACCTGAACAACACAACTATTTTTGAGAGATTATTATCAGTATTTTAGGATTTTTCAGTTGTGATCTAATCTGCGATTCACTAGTTATTATTCATCTCTGTAAGTTTATCTTTCAAATTATGAAATTAATTATGTGTTTCGTTCATTACATCATGAGTGGCTAAACTCCATTAACCTGAGTTATGGGATCTAGAGTTAGGTCCCAATGAGATGCTAAGTATTCAAGATTCAAAAGTTGGTAGGATTTCTTGATAATTCTGAAGTTTTAATCAATGTTTGTTGGTTGCAAATAGTAGACACACCAGCTTTGATTTGCTTGAGAAAGAAATCAAATATAGTAGGAAGTGAATTATCAATAGGGACTGAGAAATACTTTGTTTAATAATCAGTGTTGTAACAAGGTTGGTTAACCTGAGGTAAAATCTGGGTAGTAAATAGAAATTCCCTAATTCCAAGAGGATTAGGCAATTAAATGCTTAATTAGGTCGAAAGACATTTAAGCATAACATCGATAAAGATAGCTCGTTATCCTACCCACCATGAGAATCTTGAACCACTTCTAGCATCTCTCATGTACCGGAAGCCCTAGTGAACATAATTCTGGTTATTTCACAAACTCTTGATTTACAAACACCGAAAGTAATGTGACAAACAACAACTTGTTAAACCTAAACCCCCAATTTCAGGAAACATTAACCTATAAGTGGATTAAATCGTAAACAACTTGAGTTCACACCATCTTCCCTGTGGGATTCGTGCCCAACCAAGTTGGATTTTATATTGACAATGATTTCTTACACCCATTCAAGAGGGAAATTTGAGTATTATCAAAAATGGCGCCGTTGTCGGGGAATACAGTTGTAAGCTGAAGTTTGTATGTGCTAATTGATTGTTAGTTAAATTTCCTAGATTTATGTTTATTTGTTGATTTTCTTTATTTGCAGGATTTTATAGTGTATGCCAAGCACCAGAAGTTTCGGACAAACATTATTACCACTAAATCCGGAACCGCAACGAATAGGAAGAATGGCAGAATAGAAAGATGCTGACAGACTGGAAGCCTTAGCTAGAGCTCAGGTGAATGTGAAAAATGTCAGGAAACATGCACGACATCCAAACCCTGAGGATGAAGATTTGGGGGACGAGGAGTTATTGAACCCTGGTAACCCAAGGCGTGTGGAGCAGATAGCTGCACATGTGCCACATAATGTTTATCGGAATTTTCCATTCTAAAGACGACAAGAGTACCAGCCGGTCCAGTATGATCTGAATGATGATGATGATGGCATGGATAGGGAAGGTTACAATGGAAGCAATTATTCCTCCACTGTTGGCACCTGGAGCAAAGTTGAACATTACGAGTACTATGATCCAACTTCTCAATCTGAAGGGGTTGTTTGGTGGCCTTACTGGGGATGATACAAACCTGTATGTGGTGAATTTTGTCACCATTTGTAAATCATTTGATAACCTAGGAGTGGGCCAGAACGTTATCTGTTTGAGGTTGTTCTTGTTGTCTCTGTCTGGGGAGGCAACATTGTGGCTGAATTAGCTTACGCCTAATTTCACCACCCACTGGAGGTAATTGAAAGAAGCATTCCTAGAACGGTTTTTTCCACTCTCCAGGAGGGTATATTTGAGGGATGAAATCAGCAATTTTACACAGCTTCCTACTGAAACTTTGCATGAAACTTGGGAGAGATTCAAGAAGAAGCTAACACAGTGTCCGAACCACAATATGATAGACCTACACTTAATGGAGACTTTATATAGGGCCCTCAACTCTGTAACAAAGATGATTGTAGATAATGCTACTGGTGGTTCGTTATTTGATCTATCTTTTCAAGATGCCTTAGATATGCTAAATAGGATGACCAAACAGAGTCGAGCTTGACATACCAAAGAGTCTGTGGTAGCAAGCCCCACTATTTCTGTTGGTATGTCTACTGAACAATGTAGGAGAGATGAGGAGTGGTATCAAGACATGTCCCATCTAAAGACTCAGAAGGACTTGCTCACCAAACACTTATTTTCAGGGAAGATTGAGAAAGTGAAAGCTGTAACAACTCAAGACCGAGTGGATGCAGAGCCTGAAGAAGAGGCAAATTAGTTTAATAATCAGGGGGTTTCCAAGGCAATATCCAAGGGAATCAAGGTCGGAACGTTTATGACAAGCCTAGTTACAAAGATAGGTTGCAAAGAAACTGGAGAAGTAATAATGATAGGAGTAGTTTATACATTCCTCCTAGAAATTGGAAAACTATTCCAACTAGCTCTGAAAAGTTTTCCATGGTGGACATGATGAAGAAATTATTGAAGGGAGTTGAGGCCACCAACTCTGGTGTAACCACCATGAAGACTGATCTGACATCCATCAGTCAGTTGGTGCACTCACACTTCACTGCCATCAAATAGTTGGAGCAGTAGATGAGCCAACTTTCTGCTGTATTTAACCAGAAAAAAAGCAGAACGTTACTAAGTAATATGGTTCAAAATTCATAGAATAATGGTTCATGTATGGAGATTAACCCTAGGAGTGGTAAGATATTACCTGGCCCTTCTGTGGGCAAATCTGTAGATGGTGAGGTAGTTGTTGATGAATCTGAAGAAAGCAATCCAGTTAAGTCTGAGAAGATAGATAGTTCTATTAATATTTTAGAGAAGGAAAAAGAGAAGGAAGAGGAAGTGGTGTTGAAAACCACCCCAAGAACACCACCTCCCTTTCCTCAACGATTAAAGAAGAAGGTTGATGATGCAAAATACAACAAATTCATGGAAATGCTCAAGCAATTGACAATAAATATGCCTTTGGTTGAGGCACTTGAGCAAATGCCAGGATACGCGAAATTTATGAAGGACCTTGTGACTAAGAAAAGAGCTATGATCTATGAATTGGAGGAAAATCTCCACCATTATAGCGTTATTTCTATAAGGACCTTAGTGCAGAATAAGCCTGACCCGGGCACATTCACTATTCCCTATACAATAGGGACTATGGAATTTTCCAAGGCATAATATGATCAAGGAACAAACATTAATTTGATTCCACTGACTGTTTATAGAAAGTTGGGTCTGGGAAATACCACACCCACCAACATGCGACTCGTGATGGAGGACAGGTCAGTAAAGTGACCTGTTGGCATTCTGTATGATGTGTTGGTGAAGGTGTCCAACATTATATTCCCTACAGACTTTGTCATTCTGGATAGCGAGGTAGACTTTGAGGTGCCCATAATTTTGGATCAACCTTTCCTCGTAATCGGAAGTGTGTTGATTGATTTGAGAGTGAATGAGCTCTTATTTAGGATGAATGATGAAGTGGTCTGGTTTGATGTCGGAAAGTCAATGAAGCAACATAAAGAAATGAGTGTGTTCTCGGTAGTTGATGTGTATTATGAGGACGAATAGGAAGTGTCCATATCTGAGCAACTTGTTATCGAACCTTTGGACGCAATTATAATGAATAATGATAGTGAAGGCATCGGGGAGTATGAAGAGACCATTTGTTCTTTGACAGGAATGGGTTCATATCCTTATTCTCCTAAAAATATAGACCTTGAACTTGCTAATCGACCAATACCACCAGTCAAGCCATCTATTGAGGAACCGGCGGTGTTGGAATTGAAAGAATTGCCTGGACACTTCCGGTATATGTTTTTGGGCAACGGTAAAATGCTACCGGTTATTATTGCTGCTGATTTGGATGAGCAGTAGGTAAACACACTTATTTCAGTACTTCAAAGGCACAAGAGAGCTATAGGCTGGACCATCACAGATATTGTTGGCATTCCCCCGGGCATTTGCATGCATAAAATTCAACTTGAGAAAGATTGTATTCCAACCATAAAGCATCAGTGCCGTCTTAACCCACCAATGCAAGAGGTGGTTAAGAAGGATATTATTAAGTGGTTGGATGGAGGAGTGGTTTGCCCTATTTTTGACTGCAAGTGGGTGAGCCCAGTTTAATGCGTGCCCAAAAAAAAGGGCATAACGGTGGTTGCTAATGAAAGGAATGAGTTGATTCCACTCAGGCCTGTAAATGGGTGGAGAGATTGCATGGACTACTGCAAGCTCAATTCTTGGACTCTGAAAGAACAATTCCCAATGCCCTTTATGGACTAAATGCTTAATCGATTGGTTGGAAGGGGGTGGTATTTCTTCTTGGATGGTTATTCTGGATACAACCAAATCTGCATTGCTCCTGAAGATGAGGAGAAGATGACATTCACATGCCCATATGGCACCTTTGTATTTAAGAGGATTCCATTTGGGCTATGCAATGCGCCTGCCACTTTTCAACGGTGTATGATGTCTATCTTTTCAGCATGGTGGAGAAAACCATAGAGGTATTAATGGATGATTTCTCTGTGGTGGGTGATTCATTCGAGATGTGTTTGGAAAATCTGAATCTAGCCTTATAGAGCTATGCTAAATTTAATTTGGTGCTTAACTGGGAAAAATGTAATTTCATGGTAAAGGAGGGCATCGATCTAGACCACAAAATTTCTAAAAAAAGGATAGAAGTTGATCGAGCAAAAGTGGAAGTTATTGAGAAGCTACCACCTCCCATTTTAGTGAAGGGAGTGCATATTTCTCTTGGACATACTGGCTTTTATCAGAGGTTTATAAAACACTTCTTGATGGTTTCAAATCTACTTTGCAAACTTTTGGATAAAGAAGTGAAGTTTTCCTTCGATGATGAGTGCTTAAAGGCATTAGAATGCCTTAAAAAGAAGCTGGTTGAGGCCCTTATTGTTATTGCTCCTGACTAGTCAAAACTTTTGAAGATGATGTGTTATGCCAGTGGTGTTGTCCTTGGAGATGTACTGGGACAAAGGAAGGACAAACTATTTCATCCGATATATTACGCCAGCAAAGCATTGAATGGAGTGCAAAAGAATTACACCGTCACTAAACAAGAACTTCTGGCCGTAGTTTATGCTTTTAAGATTCTCAAAGATTATCTACTTGGGACTAAAGTGGTGGTCCCCACTGACCATGCTGCCTTGAGGCATCTGATGACTAAAAAGGATGCAAAACCAAGGCTGATTAGATGGGTATTGTTGCTGCAAGAATTTGACTTTGAGGTCAAAGATAAAAAAGGTTGTGAAAACCAGGTTGTAGATCATTTGTCTAAAATGGAAGGCGAACAGGAAATTAGTGATAAAACGATGATAAATGATGTATCCCCTGATGAGGAGATCCTAGCTACCACTATAGAAAAATTTCCTTGGTATGCAGATTATGCAAATTATGTTATGAGTGAGGTCATCCCAGAAAACCTTTCTTTTTATCAAAGGAAGAAATTCTTGCATGATGTGACTCATTACTTATGGAATGAACCATATCTTTTTCGGTGATGTGCGGACAATATTATAATGAAATGCGTAATGGAAGTGGATGTATTGTGCATATTGGAAGCATGTCATGCTTCCCCTTTTGGGGTTCACCATGCAGGCGACTGAACGGCTATAAAGGTGTTGCAGAGTGTCTATTAGTGGTCAATATTGTTCAAGGATACCCATGAGTTTGTTCTAAAATATGACCAATATCAGAGGCAGGGGTCAATCTCCAAAAGACATGATATGCCCTTGACTAAGATGCTTGAAGTGGAATTATTTGATGTCTGGGGCATTGACTTCATGGGTCCTTTTGTAAACTCATATTGGATGAAGTATATTTTAGTTGTTGTTGACTATGTCTCAAAATGGGTCTAAGCTGTAGTATTGTCTGATAATGAAGGGAAGAGGGTTGTTGCTTTTCTCAAGAAGAACATCTTCTCTCGCTTTGGAGTACCACGTACTATTATAAGTGATGAAGGATCTCATTTTTTCAATAATCTATTTTGAGAATCTTTAGAAAAATATAGGGTGAAATAGTATCGAGTAGCTACCCCATACCACCCATAAAAATGTGGGAAAGTGGAGAGATTAAAGCCATCCTAGCAAAAATGGTGAACGCTAGCCGAAATGATTTTTCTCGAAAGCTCGCTGATGCCCTGTGGGCATATCGTATTGTGTTCAATACACCCATTGGCATGTCACCATTTCAGATGGTCTATGGAAAAGCTTGCCACCCACCAATAGAGCTGGAGTACAAAGCTTTATGGGAACTTAAAAGGCTGAATTTGAATTGGAAGGAGGCAATAGAGCTAAGACTGGGGAAACTGAATGAGATGGATGAATTCCATCTCATGGAATATGAACAAGCAGATCTGTATACAGAAAAGATGAAAAATACTACGATTAGAGGATAGAGAAATGAGACTTCCAAAAGGGTGACATGGTGCTTCTGTTCAATTCTAGACTAAAATTGTTCCCAGGTAAGCTGAAATCTAAGTGGTCGGGACCATTTAAAGTTAGCTAAGTCTACTCATCTAGAGTAGTGGAACTTTAAAATGATGACGGTAGTACCTTCAAGATAAATAGGCAACGTGTTAAGCTTTACATTGGTCCAAAAGAATCAATGAAAAGTATCACCATTAACTATCTCGATGAAGTCTGAAGTAATATAGATACCTGAGTCGTGTCACGATGTTAAATCAGGCGCTGCATGGGAGGTAATCCTTGAACCACAGGATTGATCCATTCTAGGTATACTCTAACCCTTAGTTTAGCTTTATTTTTAATTTTAAGTTGAGGGTGTAAGGTAGGATGTTGTTGTAATAATTTTTGGTGTATAGTTAGGAATAATACAGGTACTTGAGCCAGTTATCTTGTTTTGTGACTTTTGAGCACCTCTCCATTAATTTTATTTTATAACTGTGTGAATTGCATTAATCTGTGACTGTGGTGCATCTTTTTTTGGCATTAGTCTGGCAACTTGACGATTTGGCAGAACAAATTGTATGAATCAGATAAGTAGGGATATGCGATGTACTTGTGTGCCATGTGTGTGTGAGGTCTTACTCAGCTCCTGCTGTGTGCCGAATCTAGAAGTTGCCCTGTTAGTCCTACGCAAGATGTAGGATAGAGGTTAGGAAAGGATCATAGGCCATTTTTTATTGTAACCCACTTTCAGCCTAAATGACCTTCCCAGTGTGAAAAATATCCTTTGATACTAGATTTGAGCCTACGTGCCTATTGTTTTTTGTGAAACCTCTCTTTTTCCCGTTTACCTCATAATGAACCTATTTTATCCCTTGTCCTCCTTGGACACTGTGCATCTTGACTTAGGAAAACAACCTAAGTTAAGGGTGGCTATCATAGGGGTGCGTGATGCAAAATGACCATGAAGAGAGGTAGAATAATAAAAAAGAATAAAAAGTTGGGTGTGGTAAAAAAGGAATAAGAAAAGAGAAAGCAGTGTTAAAGATGATAAAAAGATAATATGATGATTGAAAAGACCGCATCCATCTTGAGCATGTGTGATCAATAAAAGAAAAGGAAGAAAAGAAGGTTGAGAAGTGAAACCCTAAGAGTTTAGTGTAGTTTCAAGGAGGCATAGTAACTCTAAAATATCCATGAATATCATACTAGTCCTATACTACATTACAAGCCTAAGAAAAGGCCTAAAGTGATCCTAACTAACTTACCTAAAGATTTGGGTACTGACTATAAGGGAAAGCCTATGGCATTTGACATGCAGTGTTTTGAACTTCATTCTGAGAGTGAGACTTGTGATTATCCCTATGTTTATGTATGTGAATTCTGATATGAGTGAAAAAGGGATTTCTTTGTTGTGAGGGCATATTGGGTATGTTGCTAAGTCACTGACTTGTTCAGATAGTGTGATCTTGGTATGGAATGATTGTTAATGCTTAATTTTTGTCGTATGTTGATTCTTGTGAGTTGCATGATTTTTCTTCAAATCATCAACAATGAGTTTTAAATTGACTGACCTTAGATATGGTGAAATTATTCTGAACTAATATGAGTAGTTAGCTGCCATATTGTACTTTGTATTCTCTTAGTTATGTTTTGGTTGCTTGAGGACAAGTAATTGTTTTAAGTTGAGGGTGTTGATGTGTGAGCATATGCTAACACATTTGAGGCTTTTAACTCTAAATAATTTCAAGGTCTTGAGAAACTTTAGTTATTTTTGATTAGTTTATGTTTAATTTTGCAGTTTATGCTAATTGATAGAGAACCAACATGAAATAAAGCAAAAAAGTTGAATTGAAGAAATCTGAAGAAAAATGTGTCTGACGGCATTTGTGATAAGTCGTCAGCCCTTTGATAAGATATCAAGTTGGTCGTCATCAGTAGACAGAGAATTGGCCTAAAGTGGAAGGTATGACGATATTTTATGATAAGCCGTCAAGGGTCTTATAAGTTAACAAGTTTGGTGTCAGCCTTAAACAGGGAATGAGTTCTAGCTGGTAGAATCGACGACATTTTATGATAGGCCGTCATAATGGTGATAAGTCATCAGGAATGCCATCAGACTTAGGGACATAATAATTGGAGCAAAAGTGTGACGATATTTCTGATAAGTCATCACAGTCCTGATAATCCACAAAAGTTACCGTCAACCTAAGACAGGACTAGTGTAGATTGGAAGAAGACCTGATGAGATCCTTGATAAGTCGTCAGAGTCCTGATAAGGCGTCACCAATAGTCATCATCTATTCTGAGAAAAAGATGTAACCTTGATTTTGTTTCCTTAGTTAGGGTAAACTATTTAAAGATTTGTTTAGGGGTTTTCTAGCAATCAATTATTGTTGTTATTATCATTATTATTCCGTTCAAGGTCGACACCTTGAGTTTTGGACAACATATCTTGATATTTTCTCTCTTTAATACTTGACTTGAATAACACAACTATTTTTGAGATATTATTTTCAGTATTTTGGGATTTTTCCTTTGTGATCTAATCTGCGATTCACTAGTTATTATTCATCTCTGTAAGTTTATATTCAAATCATGAATTCAATTAGGTGTTTCGTTTGTTACATCATGAGTGGATAAACTCCATTAACCTGGGTTATGGGATCTAAGGTTAGGTCTTGATGATTTGCTAAGTATTCATGATTCAAAAGGTGGTAGGATTTCTTGATAATTCTGAAGTTTTAATTAATGTCTGTTGGTTGCAAACAGTAGACACACCTGCTTTGATTTTCTTGAGAAAGAAATCAAATATAGTAGGAAGTGAATTATCAACAGTGACTCAGAAATACTTCATTTAATAATCAGTGTTGTAACAAGGTTGGTTAGCCTGAGGTAAAATCTGGGCAGTAAATAGAAATTTCCTAAGTCTGAGAGGATTAGGGAATTAAACGCTTAAGTAGGTCGAGAGACATTTATTCAGAACATCAATAAGGATGGCTTGTTATCCTACCCACCGTGAGAATCTTGAACCACTTCTAGCATCTGTCATGTATTGGAAGCCCTAGTGAACATAATTTTGGTTATTACACAAACTCTTGATTTACAAACACCAAAAGTAAAGTGACAAACAACAACTTGTTAAACCTAAACACCTATTTCAGGAAACTCTAAACTATCAGTTGATTAAATCGCAAACAACTTGAGTTCACACCATATTCCTTATGGGATTCGACCTCAACCTAGTTGGGTTTTATTTTGACAACGATCACTTACACCCATTCAATAGTGTAATTTGAGCGTTATCACAAAGTGGTGCTTTTGTTTGTGTGGCATGTTCTGGATGCTGCTCTCGGGGTAAGCTCTAGGCTCTGCATGTATGGGACTAAGCCAAAACTGCATCGAGCATCGGCGGTCGATGTGGACGGCGCCTATGCAATAGCCTCGGCGTGCCTTTATCTCCTCTACTCCCCCCAAGGTGGGATATCATGTCAAGCTAAACTTGCTTTATCTTTGCATCATTCGCATGGGCAGCAATGCATAACATCTATTGCTAGGCGTTGGGGCCGGTGCTGTGCATGAATTGAAGGAGAATTAGGGCTCATGACACGTGAGTTGTGTTCTGCATGTACATATAGGTTGGATCCCTACTCAAGAAGTGACATCTCGACCCTTCTGCCATCTTAGTCATGGGGCTGGCGCAATTTAGTCTTGCTTAAAGTCAATTTCCTGTGTTGCATACCTTATGCCCAGGAATTATCAAGTTTTATAAATCATATTTCGCCCCTCTCATTTCATGCCTGGGGTGAATCAAAAGGACGACCTTGTGTCTTGTGCCTTCCTTGCTTCATCGTGTGATGTCGTGGTCCATGAGTGATGGTCAGGATTTTCAGATGCAGTAGATACAGTGGGCATGGGGTCTTCATTGGCTCCTATCTGCCCTATACGATGCTTATTATAAATGATGATCGGGCTCACCTTGAACCCATCCGCACTCTTTCAAGCAGGGAAGGCTCATATGACGTCGGCGTCGATGAGGAATTCTACCTGGATGATCTAACTGTGAATGGCTCATTAAATCAGTTTTAGTTTGTTTAATGGTATCTACTACTCGAATAACCATAATAATTCTAGAGCTAATACATGCAACAAACCTCGACTTCTTTAAGGGGTGAATTTATTAGATAAAAAGTTAATGCGGGCTCTTCCCGTTGCTGCGATGATTTAGGATAACTCGTCAGATCAAAAAGTCATCGTATTGGCGATGCATCATTCAAATTTTTTCCCTATCAACTTTCAATGGTAAGATAGTGGCCTACCATAGTGGTGATAGGTGATGAAGAATTAGGGTTTGATTTTGGAGATGGATCCTAAGAAATAGCTACCACATCTAAGAAAGACAACAAACACACAAATTAACCTATCCTGACACGGGGAGGTAATGACAATAAATAAAAATAGCGGGATCAATGACTCCAGTAATTTGAATGAGTACAATCTAAATCCCTTAACAAAGATCTATTGGGGGGTAAGTCTGGTGCCAGCAACCGCATTAATTCCTTCTCTAATATCATATATTTAAGTTGTTGTACTTTGGTATGGGCTAGCCGGTCTACCTATGGTATGCACCGGTCATCTCGTACCTTCTTTCGGCGATATACTCCTGGCCTTAACTATCCGGTTAGTGCCTCCGGTGTTGTTACATTAAAGAAATTAGAGTGTTTAAAGTAAGCCTATGCTCTGTATACATTAGCATGGGATAATATTATAGGATTTTGGTCCTATTACGTTGGAATTCAAGATTGGAGTAGTGATTAATAAGGACAGTCGAGGGCATTCATATTTCTTAGTCAGAGGTGAAATTCTTGGATTTATGAAAGACGAAAAACTGCGAAAGCATTTTCCCAGGATATTTTAATTAATCAAGAACAAAAGTTGGGAGCTCGAAAGATGATTAGATACCTTCCTAGTCTCAACCATAAATGATGACGACCAGGGATTGACGGATGTTTCTTTTGAGACTCCACGCCACCTTATGAGAAATCAAAGATTTAGGGTTCCGGGGGGAGTATGGTCGCTAGCTGAAACTTAAAGGAATTGACTGAAGGGTGCCATCAGGAGTGGATCCTGCGACTTAATTTGACTGAACATAGGGAAACATACCAGGTCCAGACATAGTACAGATTGGCAGACTGAGAGCTCTTTCTTAATTCTATGGGTGGTGGTACATGGCCATTCTTAGTTGGTGGAGTGATTTGTCTAGTTATTTCTATAAACGAATGAGACCTCATCTTGCTAAATAGTTATGCCAAGGTATCCCTTCTTGGCCATCTTCTTAGAGGGAATACAACCTTTAAGGCAACATAAATTTGAGGTAATAACAGGTCTGTGATGCCCTTAGATGTTCTGGGACGCACACGCGCTGCACTGACGTATTCAATGATCTTATAGCCTCGGCCGACAGGCCTGGGTATATTTTAAATTTCATCATAATAGGAATTAATCATTGCAATTATTGGTATTCAATGAGGAATTCCTAGTAAGCGTGAGTAATTAGCTCGCATTGACTACATCTCTGCGCTTTGTACACGCCGCCCATCGCTCCTACCAATTGAATGATTTAGTGAAATATTTGGATCATGGCGACGTAGGCGGTTTTCTTCCTGTGATACCGCGAGAATTCCATTGAACCTTAAAATATAAAGTAAGGAGAAGTTGTAACAAGGTTTTCATAGGTAAACCTGCGGAAGGATTATTGTAGAAACCTGTACAATAGAACAACCTGTGAACGTACTTAACAACTGGGGAATCCGTATAGGCAGGATGATTCGTCTCTCCGTATGCGTACCTCCCCCTCATCCCCAGTGCGTGCCTAGTATACGCGTCGGGTGACTAATGAATCTCGACATGGAAAGCGCTAAGGAATACTTAAGTTGATAGCCTATTCTTCGCACCCCTTTTGCGGTGTGCGTCAGGGGGACCTAGGCTTCTTTTATTAACAAAAATTACTCTCGACAATGGATATCTTAGCTCTCAAATCGATGAAGAATGTAGAAAAATGCGATACTTAGTGTAAATTGCAGAATCCCGTGAACCATCGAGTCTTTGAATACAAATTATGCCTGAAGTCATTAGGCCGAGGGAACGTCTGCCTAGGCATCATGTATTGTGTTTCCCCCTTGCATTGCGCCTTAATCATGGGGTACGCTGTCATTGTGGGGTGGATACTGGACTCTCGTAGACCTAGAGCTTGCAACTGGCCTAAATATGAGTGCACGTTGACGAACGTCACGACAAGTGGTGGTTGTAACTTAACTCTCTTTGTTGTCGTGGCTATAACCTATTGTGCATCCAGACTCCAGGAACCTATTGCTCTTAGGTACTCCGACCGTGACCCTAGGCCAGGCAAGATTACTCACTGAGTATAAAAATATCATTAAGCAAAAGAAAAGAAACTTACAAGGATACCTTGGTAATAGTGAGCGAACTGGGAAAAACCCAAGCTTAGAATGTGGTTGCTCCATCATTTGAATTGTAGTTTAGAGAAGAGTCCTCAGTGGAGTATTAGGCCCAAGTCCTCTTGAAGGTGGGCAAGAGAGGGTGAGAGACCCATTATGCTCAGACTATATCGCATCATGAGGCATGTCTATGAGTAGGGTTGTTTAGGAATGTAGCCTAAATCTGGAAGTGAATTTCGTCCAAGGATAAATACAGGTGAGAGACTGATAGCAAACAAGTACTTTGAGGGAAAAATGAAATGGACTTTTAAAAGAGAGTCAAAGAGTACTTGAAACTTTCAGAAGGGAAGCAGATGGGGGATGGTGGAACGATGATGAGCTAGTCTGCTGATCGACTTGGGGCATGGACAAGTGTAGATTAGGGAGGCATTCAAAGCCCAGGATCTTGATACGCTCGTGGAATATCACATCCTAGATTGTGGGAAGCAGTGCACAACTCTGGTGTACTTCCACATCTGTGCACTCCAAACACTGGCCTGTGGGCTCCCCATTCAATCCGTCTTGAAACACGGACCAAAGAGTCTGACATGTGTGTGAGTCAACGGGCGAGTAAACCCCTAAGGTATAAGGAAGATGATTGGTGGGATCCCTTTAAGGGGTACACCGCTGACCGACCTTGATCTTCTGAGTAGGGTATAAGTGTGAGCATACCTATCGGGACCTGAAAGATGGTGAACTATGCCTGAATGGGGCGAAGCAACAGGAAACTCTGGTGGTGGCCCACAACTATACTGACGTGCAAATCATTTGTTTGACTTTGGTATAGGTATGAAAGGATAATCGAACCATCTAGTAGCTGGTTCTATCTGAAGTTTCCCTCAGGATAGCTGGGGCTCGCGTGTAAGTTTTATCAGGTAAAGCTAGTGATTAGAGGCCTCGGGGGCGCAACTATCTTGACCTATTCTTAAACTTTAAATAGGTAGGACGGTGTGGCTCCATAGTTGAGCCGAGCCATGGAATCAAAATCTCTAAGTAGGACCTTCTTGGTAAGCAGAGCTGGCGATGCGAGATGAACCAAAAACTAGGTTATGGTGCCAAACAACATGCTAACCTAGATCCCACAAAGGGTGTTGGTCAATTAATACAGCAGGACGATGGTCACGGAAGTCTAAATCCTCTAAGGAGTGTGCAACAACTCACCTGCCAAATCAACTAGCCCCAAAAATAGATGGCATATAAGCGCACGACCTACTCCCGGTCATCGAGGAAAATGCCAGGCCCCAATGATTAGGAGGGCGCAGTGGTCACTGTAAAACCTTGGGCACGAGCCCGAGTGGAGTGGCCGTCGGTGCAGATCTTGGTGGTAGTGGTAAATATTAAAATGAGAACTTTGAAGGCTGAAGAGGGGAAAGATTCCATGTTAACAACACTTGCATATGGGTTAGTCTATCATAATGGCCAGGGCAACCCCAACAGATAGTGCGTATCGCACGTTATCCGAAAGAGAATTGGTTTAAAATTCTTGAACCGAGATGTAACGGTCGGCGACCTTATTAGAAAGTCCAGAGACGTCGGCGGGAGCTTCAGGAAGAGTTATCTTTTCTTTTTAACAGTATGCCCTCCCTATAATAGGCTCAGTCAGAGGTTGGGTGCAGCGGCTGGAAGAGTATCACACATCGCGTGGTGTCCGGTGCACTCTTGAGGCCCTTGAAAATATGGATGACCAAATGTCGTCCACGGTCGGTCATACTCATAACCACATCAGGTCTCCAAGGTGAACAACCTTTGGTTGATGGAATAATATAGGCAAGGGAAGTCTTAAAAATGGATCCCTAACTTCAGGAAAAGGATTGGCTCTGAGGGCTAGGCATGGGGATCCCAGTATCAAACCCGTCAGCTGTCGGTGGACAACTCGAGCTTCTCCCACGGTGAGAGAAGATCAACGCATACTGGTCGGGGGACGGAGTTGGAAAGGTTCCTTTGGGGGCATTTTCTATTCATCGAATAACCAACTCAAAACTGGTACGGGCAAGAGAATTCAAAATTATTAATTAAAACAAAGAATTGCGATGGTCACAATAGATGTTCATGCAATGTGATTTCTATCCAGTGTTCTGAATGTCAAAGTGAAGAAATTCAACCAAGCGCAGGTAAACAACGGGAGTAACTATGACTATTTTATGGTAGTTAAATTACTCGTCATCTAATTAGTAATACATGAATGGATTAAAGAGATTGCACCTGTCTACTATCCAGCAAAACCACAGCTAAGGGAACGGGCTTAGCAGAATTGACGGAGAAAGAAGACCTTGTTGAGCTTGACTCTATTCCGACTTTGTGAAAAGACTTGAGAGGTGTAGTATAAGTGAGATACGAATGGAGAGAGTGAAATAATACTACTTTTAACATTATTTTAATGATTTCGTGAATCGGAAGTAGGGCATTACCCCTCTTTTTGGACCCAAGGCTCACTCTACAGGCCGATTTGGACAAAAGACATTGTCAGGTAGGGATTTTGGTTGTGGCGATACTTTTGTTATAAGATAACACAGGTGTCCTAAGATGAGCTTAACGAGAACAAAAATCTTGTGTGGAAAAGAAGGGTAAAATCTCATTTGATTCTGATTTCCAGTACGAATATGAACTGTGAAAGTCTAGCCTAACGATCCTTTAGACCTTCGAAATTTGGAGAAAGAGGTGTCAGGAAAGTTACCACAGGGATAACTCGCTTGTGGAAGCCAAGCGTTTATAGCAATGTTGTTTTTTGATCCTTCAATGTCGGCTCTTCCTAATATTGTAAAGCAGAATTCACCAAGTGTTGGATTTTTCACCCACCAATAGGGAACGTGAGCTGGATTTAGACCATCGTGTGAGACAGTTAGTTTTACCTTACTAATTACAATGTCGCAATAGTAATTCAACCAAATACGAGAGGAACTCTTGATTCACATAATTGGTCATTGCACTTGGTTGAAAAGCCAGTGGGTCAAAGCTATAGTGTGCTTGATTATGACTGAATGCCTCTAAATAAAAATCCAGACTAGAAGAAATGCATGCACCCACCTTCCGCTTGTCGACCGTAGTAGGGGCCTCTGCCCCCAAGGGCACGTTTCGCTTGCTAAGCCATTGTGATGAAAGGTTCGTAAATTCACCATGAAGTACAATTTTTATCGAGCAGCTAGTAGAATCCTGATGTGTGAGCTAATGCTAATACATTTTAGGATTTTAACTAGAAATAATTGTAAAGCCTTATGTAACTTTTGTCATTTTTAATTTCTTTATCTTTGATAATGTAGGAAAGTCAAGATGCAAAAAAACCAAAGACAATAAGAGCAAAGGAGGTGAATTTGGAACAAGTGGCCATGAAAGTGTAGTTGATGACTTCTCTGATAAGTCATCAAATTTGTGATTAGTTTTCAGAGTTATTGTTACCTATAGACAGTGTGAGGAAGTTGGAGCAGAAGTGTGACGACATCCCCTGATAAGACGTCAGGTGTCTAAAAAGCCATCAAGAATGACGTCACTCAGAAGCAGAAGATTTTCTGATGACATATCCTGATAAGGTATCAGATCTCTGATAAGCCATCAGGCATGTCGTCACTCAAAAGAAGAAGGCAAAAATTTGAAGCATTCCTGACGACATGTTCTGATAAGCCATCAGGAATGTCATCACACATAAGCATAAGGAAAGAAATAGGAATCATGTCTGGCGACATGATTTAATAAGCTATCAGATCTCTGATAAGCCGTCAGACATGTCGTCAGCTAAGGAGAAAAATCTGAATTTTTAATTTAAATTTTTTCTTAACTTATGAAAATAAATAGCATCTTTAATGGTTTCATTGAGGGGCGCTGCACATCTTGAACTTATTCCAAAGACTACTTTAATTCTCTTTGGTCTCTAAACTTTGATTTCAATTTTCAATTCTTTGATTTAGTTGTGTGATATTCTTCCTCAATTTGGGAAGAGAATCAATTCTAACTACATCTTTTGTAAGTTTAATCACTTTGAATTATGAATTCAGTTATTCTTATCGCTTTCCCTTTCATGTGGAACTAAAACCCACAACTAGGGTTGTGGGATCTATGATTACTCCTATATTGTCTTAATAGTTGGTTAGAGTTTGAGTAATTGTGGGAACATCTTGATAATTCTTTTATATTAATTATTTTTTGTTGGTTACAAATAATAGATCTCGCCTTATGTTGATTTGCTCGAACTGAGAAATAAACTAAAGGTAGTGAATTATGAATGAGGATTTGGGAAGGTTAAGTTTCCTTATAATGATTGATGTTGTAACAAGATTAATCAACTCGAAATAAAATATGTATGAATAGAATGTTTTCCTATGTTCGAAAGAATTAGGGAGTTCAACATCTAGGTAGGTTGAGAAACACTTAGATGGACTATCGAAACTAATAATTTGGTGTTTCCCACAAGTCATGAGAATCCAGATCTACAACTATTATTCGATGGAGGATTACTAATCATAGTGATCACAACTCTAGTTTCTCTATATCATTGATTTGAAATATTGTAGCTTAAGCTTTGAGTTCTATGGCGAATTTAAGTGTTAATATCTTTTGTTCAATCATTAAAAACCCCCATTTTATGTTTTTGTATCATTTGTTTGAATTTAACTTGTAGCTATAGTTTTAAATTAATTTAATTTCCACTCATATTGTTCCTCGTGGATTCGACCCCGACTCCTAAGTTGGGTAAATATATTGACGACGACTTCCTTAAAATTAATTGACATGTAAGTTGAGCGTTATCAAAAAATGGCACCGTTGCCGGTGAATAATTTGGTGTATTGAGTTGGTGTGGAATTTTAGCCTACATACTTGAATTCAAACTTGTAAATATTTATTTTTAGTTTTCTTTTTTTTTCTTGTGTTAGGTAGATTTTTATTTTAGTTTACTTATTACTATGGAATCGTGGAATGAACATGATTTTGGTGGTTGAAAATCTTATCTTGATGATCCATATTCGTATTGTGATGGACCTCACTTTTTGCAATAATGTAGATATGCTCCCCAGAGAGAGATATGTGCATCATCTCCATCCTATCGGGAGTATAATTGTTCTTTATTTTTTGGTAAAGATCGACAATGGAGTGATTGCCCAAATGCCCCCTGCCCCTATTGCGCTAACCCAAATTCTAGTTCTTTTTATGAGTTTGATAGGTCTTATGGTCAAGAAAAAGGAGAACGAAGCACTGGAAAGAGTGGCATTGAAGCTATGTTTCAACTAATATTGGATCTCCAGAAAGAAACACGTGATATCATACATAATATGCATCAAGACATAAAGCCAATTATCCATGAGGAGATGGATATAGAGGTCAATCATTCAAAGCATTCTTGTATATTATGTTTAGATGAATTTTTGTCTGTGGAATAATTTAAAATAATGGAAGAGTGTGAAGATGATGAGCAAGAACCCTATATTAATGTTGATCTTGATGATGAGCAACCCTCGGTGATTTCCCAACCAACCGAACCAACCATGAGAGATGATGCCAAGATTGAGAAAATGGTGCTAGAGGCAAAAAAAGAAACCAAGACAATCTCTTATAAATACTCTAGGCCAATTCGGGGTGAAGAGGTCGAGAAGGATACAACTCCAAAATTAGGGAGAAACCCTCACTCGAATCACTTTTCAACATTATGCTTGGTGGATGTGATGAAAGTCGAATCACTAAAGCAAATGATGAATTTTGGAAATATGGAGGAAAATTCCTACATTTTGGAGTTTGTCTTTCCGAAAGGATATTATCTAACCCCAATCTTGAAGGTCAAGAAACTTAAAGATCGATGTCCATTTAGTGGCTTTTTAAGATTATCATCTTTGCCGAATGAGCCCACATGAAAGTTCGATGAAAAATTAGGCAAGCTGTTTAAGTCTTCGAAGTGGCGTGATAGAAC
The DNA here is from genome assembly GCA_030864215.1 of Capsicum pubescens. NCBI lineage: Eukaryota > Viridiplantae > Streptophyta > Magnoliopsida > Solanales > Solanaceae > Capsicum > Capsicum pubescens. The sequence goes on along the minus strand of CM061543.1, from coordinate 279,412,831 downwards.
TTTCCTTATCATGCTCTCATATTTCCCAACGCACCTAAAAGATGTAAAGATCAAAATATGGGATGGTGATTCAAATCATCTAAGTGGAGGGATAAAGGATGAAGCACTTTTAAGGTATCTTGATGAATTCTGAATAGACAAGATAACCTAGTCGTGCTGCGACATTAAATCAAGCGCTGCTTGGGAGGCAACCCAATGTATTTTGTTTTTTGTATTCATATTATGTCATTGACATCAAATCTTTGCACCCATGGTGCCACAGGTATGTTTCAAACTCTCTTGATTTGGTTTGATGCATTGGGGACATTGCATGATTTTAAGTTGAGGATGGGGCTACTTGTGGGTATTGATGTCCTCTTAGGGTTTTTGTTGTCGTGCCTCTTTTCCCTGGAGTTTTGTTCCTATTAGAGCCGACATATTTAGGCGTATGGTGTTTTTTTGTGATGTGTTGTGGTTAACTGGGGGGAAAATAAGTATCTCAGATAGTTACTATATTTTTGTTGATTTTTCTTGGAATGATAAATACCTCTCCAATTGTCTATCTGGTAACTGTGTGATATGCATCTATATGTGACTACTGTGAATCATTTTATGGCATTTGTACTAGGGACATGATAATCACTTCAAACAATTACATGAACCGAATGGGTAGTAGCTTGTGATGTACCTTTGTGACATGTGTGTGTGAGATACTACCTAGTTCCCATTGGGTTTTAATCCAGAACTTGACCGGTTGGTCTTGCCTTGGTTGTAGGATTGAGGTTAGGAAAGGATCATAGGCCGTTATTTATATTAGTCCAACTTTAGCCTAAATGACCTTCCATGCGTGAATAATATCCCTTGATACTGATTTTGAGCCTGAATGCATATTCTTTTTATTATACCTATAACCTTCCCAGTTGTATCACAATGAACCTGTTTTGGCTCTGGTCCTCCTTGGACATTATGCACTTAGACTTAGGAAAATACCCTAAGTTTATGGTGTCTATCATAGGGGTGCGTGATGTAAAGTGAGTATGAAGAAGTGTAATAAAAAAAATGCAAGGCTGGGTGTGGTAGAAAAAGCATGAAAATAAGAAAAGTTGTGAATAAGAGAAAATAAATGAATAAAAATTACACCCATCTTGAATGTGCTGTAATCAAGAAATGGAGAAATAAGGTAAAGGTTGATAAGTGAGATCCCAAAAATAGTGTAGTAACAAGGAGGCTTAGTTACTTTAAATATCCTTGTGTATCATACCATCCCCAAGCCTATATTACAGGCTAAAGAAAAGTCCTAGAGTGATCCTGACTTAACTGTCTGAAAGCTTTGGAAATGACAATAAGGGAAAGATTATGGTATTTGGTATACATTGACTGAAACTTCTTTCTGGGAGTGAGTGTCTCTTGACCGTCCCCGCATTGACATGCTTGAGTTCACATATGAGTGAGGAGGGAATTTTTTGTTCTAAGGGCACACTAGTTATATTGCTAGTTGCTAACTTATTTGGGTAGTGTAATATTTGTACATGCATGGTTGTTGTTGCTAACTTGATTCCATACCTTGATTCCTTTGTGTTGCATTATTGCTTATCAGTAATATACACAGTTGAGTTTGAGATGATTGACCTTGGAGATAGTAAATATGTTTTGAGCTAAAATGGATGATTGACTGCCGAATGTACTGTGTATCCTCTTAATAATGTTTAAGTTGCTTGAAAACAAGTAATTGTTTTAAGTTGAGGGTGTTGATGTGTGAGCTAATGCTAACACATTTGAGGGCTTTAACCAGAAATAATTGTAAAGTCTTAAGCAACTTTTTTCAGTTTTGATTGCTTTCTCTTTGACAATGTAGGAAAGTCAAGATGCAAGAAAACCAAAGACAATAAGAGCAAAAGAGGTAAATTTGGATCAAGTGGCCATGAAAGTGTAGTTGACGACTTGTCTGATAAGTCGTTAAATTTTTGATAAGTTATCAGAGTCATCGTCAGCTGTAGACAGTGTGAGGAAGTTGGAGCAGAAGTGTGCTGACATCCCCTGATAACTTATCGTCACTCAAAAGTAGAAGATTTTTTGATGACATGTCCTGATAAGTTATCAGATCTATATGATAAGCCATCACACATGTCATCACTCAGAAATAGAAAGAAAAAATTTGAAGCATGCTTGATGACATATTCTGATAAGCCTTCAGGCATGTCGTCACACATAAGCAGAAAGCAAGAAATGGGATTCATGTCTGACGACATGGTCTGATAAGCTATAAGATCTCTGATAAGCTGTCAGACATGTTGTCAGCTAAGGAGAAAAATCTGAATTTTTAATTTCGAATTTTTCTTAAGTTACAAATATAAATAGCATATTTTAGGGTTTCATTGAGGGGCGCTGAACATCTTGAACTTATTCCAAAGACTACTTTAATTATCTTTGGTGTCCAAACTTGGATTTCAATTTTCAATTCTTTGATTTAGTTTTGGGATATTCTTCTTGAATTTGGGAAGAGAATCAATTTCTGACTATATCTTTTGTAAGTTTAATCAGTTTGAATTATGAATTTAGTTATTGTTATCGCTTTCTCTTTCATGTGGAACTAAAACCACAACTAGGGTTGTGGGATCTATGATTACTCCTGTATTGTCTTAATAGATGGTTAGGGTTCGAGTGATTGTAGGAATATCTTGATAATTCTTTTGTATTAAATATGTGTTGTTGGTTACAAACAATAGACTCGCCTTATATTGATTTTCTTGAACTGAGAAATAAACTAAAGTTAGTGAATTATCAACGAGGACTTAGGAAGGTTAAGTTCCTATCTAATGATTAATCCTGTAACATGATTAATAAACTCGAAATAAAATAATTATGAATAGAATATTTTCCTAAGTTTGTAAGAATTAGGGAGTTCAATATCTAGGTAGGTTGAGAAACACATAGATGGACTGTTGAAACTGATAATTTGGTGTTTCCCACAAGTCATGAGAATCTAGTACTACAACTATTATTCAATGGAGGATTACTAATCATAGTGATCACAACTCTAGTTTCTCTATATCATTGATTTTGAAATATTGCAGTTTAAGCTTTGAGTTCTAAGGCGAAATGAAGTGTTAATAACTTTTGTTCATACATTAAAAACCTCCATTTTATCTTTTCCTATCATTTGTTTGAATTTAACTTGTAGCTATAGTTTTAAAGAAGTTTAATCACCACTCACATTATTCCTCGTGGATTCGACCCTGACTCCAAAATTGGGTAAATATATTGACGACAACCGCCTTGCACTAAATTAACGTGTAAGTTGAGCGTTATCGAATACTTTGCAGATGACTTAAATACACGGCGGTGTATTGTAAATGGTGGAGTGGCCTTGCTTTCATGATCTATTGAGATTTAGCCCTTTATCGCTCCGGTTCGTCCCTCCATCTCCAATCCAATCATATTTTTGTCCTTCTCCAAAGAAGTTTTGTGCACTCGTCCTTGAAAAATCCCATTAAATATTGTGAGTTCACCTAACCCTCGAGCATGCAACAACATAGACTCACTCGAGTTCATTGCTTATTTTTAAAGTATCGTGCACATTCCATTCCTTTCCATTCCACTCAAAAGCCTAGCGATGCTTCAAGGCCAACATTGGTGTATGGAGGCCTGTTGCAATTAGAGGTTTTCGTGATTGTCAAGTGCAATCCTAGAGACATGTCCAATGACCTATTTTTGACATCTAACAAAATCGGTAGAACATAACGCCCACATGGGCAATGCCACAACCGATGTCAAATATCAAAGGACCTATAGTGGTCTACTGTTAGACCCCCAGTCTAAGACATGATTGCTGACACAATGATTTCAAGGTGTACATTGGTCTTGACATATGATAAAGTAAGCAATGTGATGTTATGGTGGATATGAGATAGCAGACAACTGATAAAGACCAAGGTGGCAGAGTGATGGCAAGGCATCCTTGGGCATATGAGGTGACGACAAATGTATGGTACCTATATGGGTATGCGTGCAGTCTGTGACATAGGCATGGCATGGAATAAGCATGACATTGTCACTGGAATGGAATGGCACAGGCGTGGGCGTTGTTCTAGTCAAGACAGTGTCACAACATAGGCTGTGGCGTGGCCTAGGTAGTGCCATGACCGAGACAGCAGTATGGCATGGGCATTGGCATGGCGCAAGCACAAGCAATGACATGACCTGGTGAAGGCATGATGATGGAAATGCAAGGCGTGGATGAGAAGCATGGCAAGAAAAAGACGAAATGATGAAGTGTTGTAAGGCTGGAAATTAGCTAAGTGTTTAACATTGGCAAAATTGGCTAAAGGGGCAAGGCTGCCAATGTTCTTATCACATGAGGCAATTGGCAATTGCTAAGTTTGAATTTTGAATGTTGTAAACATGTGTGATTTTCAGAATTTATTTAAATAATTAGATAATGTTGTTGAGTTATGTGATAAGCATGCAACCATATTCAATGACAAGCTGCCAGATGTCGTTGGTTGTAAGTGTTGTAACTTCCTATGTGCAGTCCTTTAAAGTGTTTCTGGAAATTGTACAAGGCAGAGTGAGAGTTGTATCCCTTTGTATAGTTCGTGTGACATTGTCCTTTATAATTTTGAGTGAATAGTAAAGGTTGGGAAATTGTTTCATGTAAATTGTTGAGTGCTTTATGTTTTTCCAAACTTAGTCTATTACACATAGACTGTGCGGTGTGTGTATGGCTGAATTTGTGTAGTATGGTGCGAATGTGCAGTGGTGTTGCAAAAAATAAAATACCTCTGTTTCAACTGGTATCCGATCTTTGTTGTACAAAAATAGTAATAGTCGCTCAACTAAACGTGATTGTTACAGGAGATCAAAACTTTATTGGCATTACTGACAAACTCGAACAAAGTGAAGGCCTGGTGGATTTGATCACTCAGATCAATGTCTTGAAGAATGAACTAGCTCTGTTGCATGCCTAGTTTGATGAAGAGTCTACAGAATTTCTGAATACACGTGAGGCCTTGATGTTGCTGTAGCAGGAGTAAGGCAAGGTGATGACAGATCTGCTGACAGAGATGATGGTGCTGCGGCGTACTATGGCTATGTATAGGAAGCCTCAAGAAGGGAGTTCCAAAGTAAAAATTTATGAGCCCAAACCTTTTTGTGGTGCTAGAAGTGCCACGGAATTGGAGAATTTTCTGTGGGATATGAAGCAGTATTTCTCTACTACTCGAGTTGCTGAGACGGACAAGTTGAACATCACCATGATGTACTTAACAGGTGATGCAAAACTATTGTGGAGGACTCGCAATGTAGATGATAAAAGTGTTGTACATCCTAAAATTGATACGTGGGAAAAGTTGAAGAAGGAAATAAGGGACCAATTCCTTCCTAGCAATGCCTGATGGTTTCCTAGAGACAAGTTGAAAAGGCTATGGCAACATGTCACAATTCTCGACTATATCAATGAGTTTACTTCTTTTATGTTGGACATCCAAAACATGTCTGATGAAGAAAAGCTTCATAACTTCATTTAAGAAATGGAGGCATAGGCCCAAAACGAGCTAAGTAGGCATAATATGAAAGACTTTCTTAGTGAAATTGCTTCCACCGACTCGTTAGTGGATTTTGGCTCAACTCGTTCTGATTGTGACATTCCCACTTTATAAAAGTCTAACAATAAGGCTGAGAAGAAAAGGGAAGGTAAGAAATAAGGATGAAATGGCATGGGTAACAAGAATAAGGCCCCAATGAATGCTGGAAACACCAAGAACAAAGGGAAATATAGAAATACTAAGGGCTATTGGACTTTTGGTGGACAACATTTGGACAAAAGTTTTCCCAATCATAAAAGAGTAAATACTGTGCTTGCTAGAAATGTGAATCATGGTGGGGTGACGAAGTTGTTGCTACTTTAGAAAATCCTTTGGGTTTGTTACTTAATCATATTAGTTTGTTGAATGTTGTAGGTGAATCCTCAAAGTCATTTAACTCTCATGCTGTTTTAATTCACATAGAGATGAAAGTTTTTGGCAATCGAATGATGGCAATGGTAGATACCAGGGCCATTCATACTTTTGTGGATGCCAGAGTTGCTGTAAAATATGGATTGAAGTTGAAAAGTCCATCCTTTATCCAAACGGTGAGTTCCAAGGCACAAGCCATTGTAGGAATGGCTTATGATGTGCAGTTTGTGATTGGAAGTTGGTTGGGGAAGCATAATTTGATGGTTATGCCATTGGGTGATTTTCAAGTCATTTTTGGTTAGTTTTCCATAGAAAGTTTTTCTTTATTCTTTTTCCTCTCTTAGACGGAGTGGTAATTGTGGATGAAGCCAATCCAAGTTTCATCAAGGCTGCTCATCCTTATAGAGAAGCAAAGAAACTGAAAAAAGGGTCTTTTAATTTCTGCTATTTTGGTTGAGAAAAGATCTAAGAAAGGTGATGAATCTTTCTTTTTTCCATGACTGAAGTGAATCCAGATGTAAAGGTGGAGGTGCCGGACTGTGTTGCTGAAGTATTGAAGAAATTTGGTAATGTGATGCCTCTTGAGTTGCCTAAAGAGTGGCCTCCAAGAAGGGACATTGATCACAAGATAGAGTTGCTACCAGGTTCTATTTCCCCTACATAAACTCCTTATAGAATGGCTCCTAAAGAGTTAACTGAACTGCGGAAACAATTGAATCAATTGCTAGATGTGGGATTGATTCAACCTTCCAAGGATCCTTCTGGTGCTCCTGTTTTATTCTAAAAGAAGCGGGATGCTTTACTGAGTATGTGTGTGGACTATTAGGCATTAAATAAAGTAACAGTGATGAAAAAGTATCTTGTCCCATTGGTGCAGTATCTTATGGATAGGCTAAGCAAAGCTTGCTGGTTCACAAAGCTTGATCTACGATCAGGTTATTAGCAGGTCCGAATTGCATAAAGAGATGAACTAAAAGCCATGTATATGATGAGGTATGGTTCTTATGAGTTTCTTATTATGCTATTTGGGTTAAAAAATGACCCGAAAACTTTTTGCAACTTGATGAATGATGTGTTGTTTGATTACCTAGACGATTTTGTAGTGGTATATCTAGATGACATAGTTTCTTCCTTGATGAACATTTGGAATATTTAAAGTTGGTATTGTCCCATTTGAGTGAGTACAAAATTTATTTCAAGATGGAAAAATTTGAGTTTGCTACAAAAGAAGTGAAGTTCCTTGGGAGTTTATTCAAACAAAACCAAGTGAGGATGGATCCAAAGAAAGTGCAAGCAATTGTTGAATTACAGGAACCTAGTGGGGTCAAAGATTGAGATGATTCTTGGAGATGGCTAACTACTTTCGCAAGTTCACAACAGGTTACTCTAAGAAAGCTTCGACTTTGAGAGACTTGCAGAAGAAAGATGTCAAGTGGGTGTTGTCTGATAAGTTGGATGAAGAATTTCAGACGTTGAAGGAAGCTATTACTTCACAACCGATTTTGAAGCTGCCAGACTTTAAGTTACATTTTAATGTACACACTGATGCATCAGACAAGAATGTTGGGTGTGTGTTGGTGCAGGAAAGCCATCCTATGGCCTTTGAAACTTGAAAATTATTTGATACTGAGCAAAGATATTTGACCCATGAAAAGGAGAAGTTTCAGTAGTACATTATTTATAGACTTGGTGGGTATACTTGCTGGGTATTTAGTTTGTGGTGCAGACAAACAATGTTATAAACACATTCTTTAAGACATAGAAGAAGTTGAGTCCAAAGCACGCCCGTTGGTAGAAATTTCTAGCTGGGTATAACTTCATGTGGGAGCACAAACCAGGGAAATACAACTAGGTTGTTGATGAACTAAGTTGGAAAGAGGTATTTGCTACAATATACTCTATTTCTAAGCTTAAGACTAATTTTCTGGACGTAATTAAATACTGTTCTACAAATGAACCACTCTATGTCAAGTGTATGGGTCAAGTGAAAGGTAGGATCATTCGAACGTATTGGATCAACAATGATATCCTTTACTTTAAGGGGGGAGAATCATGGTACCTTAAGGTATTGGACTGCGTAAGGACATAATGAATGAGGTACATGACACTCCTTGGGCTAGACATCTGAGTGTTGAGAAGATGCTAGCCCTATTGTCCCATGTATATTTCTGGCCAAAGATGGAAGACGACATCGAAGCATATGAGAAGACTTGTTAAATATGCCAAAGAGACAAGACTGAACATATGCAAGAGGCGGGACTGTTGCAGCCTTTACCTATTCCTGGAAGGACATGGTTATTTGTGTCCATAGATTTTATTTTTGGGTTTCCTAAGATCGATGGCAATATGTCCATAATGGGGGCAGTGAATAGCTTCTCGAAGTATGTTGTTTTTGTTGCTACCCCGATTACTTGCTCATTAGAAGTTGATGTTGTATTAATCTATAAGAATGTGGTGAAGAACTTCGGTTTGCCAAGTGATATCGTGAGTGATAGAGATACACAGTTCACTTTTCAGTTCTGGCATACATTGTTTAGCATGATGGGGACAAATCTGAAGTTTTCCACAGCAAATCATCCTCAAATTAATGTCTAAACTGAGAGGATAAATTACTTGCTAGAAGAGTATTTGAGTCACTATGTGGAAGAAAGATAGAGAAATTGGGAAGACTTATTGGATACAGTGCAGTTTTGCTATTATCTATACGGATCATCAGCAATGGGAAAGAGTTCCTATGAATTTTTCTTAGGCATGCAGCCTATGACACCATTGGTGGTAGTGATGCTGAAGAGTGAAGAAATTTGTACTACTTCTTACAAATATGCAAAAGATAAGCATGAGATACTTGTCAAAGAACAATACAGCTTGAGGAAGGCCCAAAATCACATGAAGAGGTATGTTGATCAGCATAGATGTGCACTAGAATTCATTATGGGAGACAAAGTGCTTCTAAAGCTCACTCAAAAAATTTGGAAAAGTATGGTGAGCAAGAAGAGGCATAGAGGACTGATCCCAAGGTACGATGGCCCATATGAAGTTATTCAGAAGGTTGGGGAAGTTGATTATAGGTTTGACTTTTTAGAAATGTTGAAGATTCAGCCTACCTTTCATGTCAGCTTTATGAAAATATATAATAAAGATGCTGAAGACCCGAGCAGGAACTAATCTAAGAGGGATCCTCCTTTGATTGTGAAACAATATAAATCCAAGATGGAGAAGATGCTAGATTATCGTATTATGGGGAACAACAAAAAGAATACTAAGAAAGAATTTTTGATTCAATGGAAAGGCTCAAGCGAAGAAGACGCTGTTTGGCAGAAATCTTAAAACTTGTGGAAATTCGACAAACAAATTGAGGACTACCTCAAAACAAACTTGAAAAGGGTGTCAAGTCCATCTGTTTGGGTTGATTTGTTAAACCCACAGTCTAAGACATGATAGCTGACACAACCATGCAAAAGTGCACATTGGCCTTGACATGTTCTAAAGAAAGCAATATGATATTGTTGTGGCTATAAGATAGAAGACAACTGATGATGAGTAAGGTGGCTAGAGTGATGTTAAGGCAGCCTTTGTCACATGATGCGACGATAGGTGCACGACATCTATGCGAGCATACGTAAAGGCAGTGGTATAGGCATAGAACAACACTGGCATGACTTTGGAAATGGTATGACACAGGCAATGGCATGGCACAAGCATGGCCATTGTCCAGGTCACAGCATAGGAAGTGACGTGGCCTAGGCAGTGACATGGTCTAGACAATAGCTTGGAATGGGTAATGGCAGGACACAGGTACAAGAAATAACATGACACATGCAAGGCATGATACTGACAAGGCAAGGCCTCACTGAGAGGCATGGCAAGACAAAGACGAAATGATCAAGTATTGGAAATCTAGATATTGGCTAAGTGTTGAACATTGGAAAAATTGGCTAAAGGGACAAGGCTATCCATGTGCAAGTCACATGGGGCAGTTGCTAAGTTTGATTTTTGAATGTTATAAGCATGTGTGATTTTTATAATTTATTTGAATACTTAGATCAGGTTGTTGAGTCATGTGATATGTAGGCAGCGATGTCCAATGGAATGCTTCTAGGTGTATTGGTTGTAACTGCCCATGTGCAGTTTATTTATAGGATGCTGTAAATTGTTCAAAAGAGTGAGAGTGGTATGCCTTTGTATAATTCGTGTGACATTGTACTTTGTAATTTTTAGAGAATAATAAAGGTTGGGAACCTATTTCCTGTACATTGTAGAGTGCTTTACATTTCTGCAAACTTAGTCTATTATACATAGATTGTACAGTGTATGTGTGGATGAAGTTGTGTAGTGTAGTGCAACTTCCAAGCAGTGGTGTTGTGAAAAATAAAACACCCCTGTCTCACCTTCCATGGTGGTATATTTGTTGAGATGGTTGTCCATGTAATGGAACCATCACACACAAGGCACCATGCGCCAATGCCTCAAACCACCATGGGCAGCAACAGCCACAAGGCACCATGACATCGTGCACCGCAGCACCATGGCACAAAGGCACCATGGCATCGTGCTCCTTGGATCCATGGCACTATGTCACCAAGGCACCATTGTACCATGGAACCGTGCACCAAGGCACTTGGCGCAATGGCAGCAAGGCACCACAACGCTATGGCAACAAGGCACCGTGCCGTCATGACAGAAATGCACCGCACACCATGGCACCATGGTAACAAAGAACCCATGCATCCTAAACTAGGAACTTTGTGCTTGCAACCCACACGCCCGTGCACCCATCGCGAGCGCACCAAGGCCACATGAGACCATGGGCACGGTGAAAGCACCATAGGATTGTGTAAAAATCAAAATATCATAAACCTATTTTGATCATCCAAATATTTTCATAACATTCATCCATCATACTCACCGTTGCATACTCCTTTCATTACATACATGCTCTAAGAGTTTTTTAACAGTATTTCAATGTTACCTCATATGTTGGGGCGGTTTTTCAAATGTTCCAATGTTATTTTTATAAATTCAAATATTTTATATCATTACATTATACGTATAAATATGTGCTCAATTATTGGCTTAAAGTTACTTCATGCATTGGAAATATTTTCCTAATGTTTTTATATTTTTAATATGTTTTTTTATTTTTTATTTATTTTTTAAATTTTCATAAACAATATTTGAAAAAAATATATTTTCTTAATGAAAATTATCATTTACAAATTACGTTACACGTTTCTGAGTGCATTGGCTCAGTCTTATCTCAAAACATGCAGTTTTGGTCCGTAATGTCAAGTATAATTCTCTGAAAAAATCATGTCTATTCCTGTCACTTGGGTTATTTTTTTAAGCATATATAAAAGGGATAGAGGTGTTGAAGGCACTTCAAAGCAACTGTCGCTAGTTGGCATAGGTACTTGCTGAGCATGTCGGCGTGCAGTGTGGGAACACAGGAACATGCATGGCTAGTCAGTGTAAGCTGCCGGTACCCATGAAACAATGTCGATTGCACTTCATTAAGCCCTCATGTCGGCTATCGGTGGCATCATCCACGACGGGGCTGTTGGCATTTGATTTCATACGAAGTGGTGCTTTTGTTTGTGAGGAAAGTTCTGGATGCTGCACTAGGGGCAAGCTCCTAGAACTGCACGCATGGGATTGAGCTAAATCCATATCAATAATCGGCGGCCGATGTGGATGGCGCCTGTGCAATAGCCTCGGTGCGCCTTTATATCCTCTACTCCCCATAAGGGTGGGCTATTTTGTCAATCAGGATGTGTTTTAGCCTTCCAACTTATGCATCGGTAGCAGTGCATAACATCTATTACTGGGAGTTGGGTTCGGTGTTGTGCGTGCATCGATGGAGTATTTAGATGCATCATACGTGAGTTGTGTTTGGCTTGTGCATTTAGGTTGGATCTCTGCTCAAGCAGCGAGGTCCTTCCCCGCCTGCTATCTCAGTCGTGGGGCTAGCGCAATTTAGGCTTTCTTGCAGTTGATTTCCTGTTTTGCATACCTAATTCCCAGGAATTCTGAAGTTTTATTGATCGATTTTTGCTTCTCGCATTTCATGCGCAGGGTGAATCAAAAGGCCGCCTTTATGTCCCACGCCATCCTTGCTTCATTGTGTGATGTCTTGGTCCATGATTGATGGTTGGTATTTTCAGATACGGTAGACAGAGTGGGCATGGGGTCTTCATCGGCTCTTATATGCCCTATATGATGCACATTGCAAACGTCGATCGCACTCGTCTTAAACTCATCTGTGCCCTTTCTGGCAGGGCAAGCTCATGCACTGTCGGCGTCGATAAAGAATGCTACCTGATTGATCCAACTAGTATTCATATGCTTTTCTGAATAATTAAGCCATGCATTTGTAAGTATGAACAAATTCAGATAGTAAAACTGCGAATGGCTCATTAAATCACTTTTAGTTTTTTTTATAGTATCTACTACTGGAATAACAATAGTAATTCTAGAGCTAATATGTGTAACAAACCCCGAATTCTATACGTGATGCATTTATTAGATAAAATGTTGACGGGGTCTATGCCTGTTGTTGCGATGATTCAGGATAACTCGTTAGATTGCACATCCATCGTACTGGAGATACATCATTCAAGTTTCTACTCTATCAACTTTCGATGGTAGGATAGTGTCCTATCATGGTAGGGATAGGAGACGGAGAATTAGGGTTCGATTTCTGAAAGAGAGCCTGCGAAATGTCTACCAGATCTAAGAAAGGCAGCAAGCACGCAAATTACCCAATCCTGACATGGGGAGGTAGTGACAATAAATAACAATACCGGGCTCAATGAGTCTGGTAATTAGAATAAGTACAATCTAAATACCTTAGCGACGATCCATTGGATGGTAATTCTGATGCCAGTAGCCACGGTAATTCCATCTCCAATAGAGTATATTTAATTTGTTGCAGTTAAAAGCTCAAAGATGTACTTTGGGATGGGACAACCGGTCCACCTATGGTATGCACTAGTCATCTCGTACATTCTATCGACGATGGGATCCTAGCCCTAACTGGTCAGGTCATACCTCCAGTACAATTAAATTAAAGAAATTAGAGTGCTTAAAGTAAGTCTATGCTCTATATACATTAGCATGGGATAACATTATAGGATTTTAGCCCTATTACGTTGGCCTTTAGGATTCGAGGAATGATTAACAAGGATAGTCAGGGGCATTTGTATTTCATACTCAGAGTTGAAATTCTTGGATTTATGAAAGACGAACAACTACGAAAGTATTTCCCAAGGATGTTTTCATTAATCAAGAACAAAAGTTTTGGGATCGAAGATGATTATATACCTTATGAGTCTCAACTATAAATGATGAACCAGGGATCGACAAATGTTTCTTTTAGGATTCTGCCGGCACTTAATGAGAAATCAAAGTTTTTGGGTTCTGGAGGGAGAATGGTCACAAGGCTTAACTTAAAGGAATTCACAGAAGGGCACCACCAAGATTGGATCCTGTGACTTAATTTTACTCAACACAGGGAAACTTACTAGGTCCATACAGAGTACAGACTGACAGACTGAGAGCTCATTCTTGATTATATGGGTGGTTGTATATGGCCATTCTTTGTTGGTGGAGCGACTTTTCTAGTTAATTCCGTTAACAAACGAGACCTCAGACTGCTAACTAGCTATGTTGAGGTATCTTTTCGTGGCTAGCTTTTTTGAGGGACTAGACCTTTTAGGCTGTGGAAGTTTGAGGCAAAAGCAGGTCTGTGATGCCTTTAGATGTTAAGGGCCACACGCGCGCTACACTAATGTATTCAACGAGTTTGTAGCCTTGGCCGACAGTCCTGGGTAATATTTTAAATTTCCTGGTGATGGTGATAGATCATAGAAATTTTTGTTCTTTAATGAGGAATTCCTAGTAAGCGCGAGCCATCATCTCACGTTGACTACTTACCTTCCCTATGTACTCATTGCCCATTGCTTCTATAGATTGAATGAACCGGTAAAATGTTCAGATCGTGATGACGTGGATGGTTCACTGCCTGCGGTGTCATAAGAATTCCATTGAACCTTATCATTTAGAGGAGGAGAACTCATAACAAGGTTTCTGCAAGTGAAACTGCGGAAGGATCATTGTTAAAACCAGCACAACAGAACGACCCACAGATTTTTTTAACAACTGGGGAGTCTACGCGGGCAGGATGCTTCGACCTCCGCACGAGCACCTCCCCTTCATCCCCAGTACATGCGCCCAACATGCGTGTCGGGCTACTATCGAACCCTAGCATGGAAAATGCAAAAGAATACTTAAATTGATAGCCTGCCCCTCCCGCCCTTTTCGTGGCATAAGTCGAGGGTCCTAGGTTTTTTTTATTAACAAAAATGACTCTTGATAACGGATATCTCATCTATCGCATCAACAAAGAACGTAGAAAAATGCGATACTTGGTATGAATTGAAAAATCCCGTGAACCATCGAGTCTTTAAACATAAGTTTTGCCTAAATCCATTAGGCCGAGGGAATATTTTCTTTGGCGTCATGCATCACGCTTCCCCCCTCGCATCGCGCCTTAATCATGGGGTGTGCTGTCATTGCGTCTTATCTCTCCCGTGTGCCTCGTGCTAATGATTGGCCTAAATGCGATTCCACGTCAACGGACATCGCGTTAAGTGGTGGTTGTAACTCACCTCTCTTTGTTGTCGCAGCTATAGCCCCTCATGTATCCGAACTCCAGGACTCTTTCTCTCTTAGGTACTCCAACCCTGACCCCAGGTCAGGCGGGATTACTTGATGAGTTTAAGAATATCAATAAGTGGAGGAAAAGAAACTTACAAAGATTATCCTAGTAAAGGGCCGGTGATGTTCCCCAGTCGAATGAGGAATGGAAATGAGCTGGTCCGCCGATCGACTCGGGGCAACGAGCAACGTGGATTGGGGAGTGGCCAAAGTCCAGGCTCTTGATATGCTCATGGAATGTAATCTCCTCGATTGTGGTAGGAAGCATGCTCCTCTGGCATATTTTGGTATATTCACGCTCCATATTCTTGCCTGTGGGCTCCCTATTTGACCCGTCTTAAAAAACGGACAAATGAGTCTTACATATGTACTAGTCAATGGGTGAGTAAATCCATAAGGTGTAAGGAAGCTGATTGGTGGGATCCTCCTGAGGTGTGTATCATAGAAAAATCTTAAATTTCTGAGAAGGGTTTGAGTTTGAGCATACCTATCGAGACCTAAAAGATGGTGAACTATGCCTGAGCGGGGTGAAGCCAGAGGAAACTTTGGTGGAGTCTTGTAGCAATACTAACGTACAAATCATTTTTCTGACTTGGTTATAGGGGAAAAGACCAATCGAACCATCTAGTAGCTGGTTCCTTTCGAAGTTTCCCTCAGGATAGCTGGAGCTCGCGTGCGAGTTCTAACGGGTAAAGCCAATCATTAGAGGCCTCAGGGGTGAAACTCCCTTGACCTATTCTCAAACTTTAAATAAGTAGGATTTCATGGGTGGTTTTTTGAGCCATACCACAAAATCAAGAGCTCAAGTGGGCCATTTTTGGTAAAATAAACCGGCGATGCGAGATGAACTGGAAGTCGAGTTATGGTGCAAAACTGCTCGCTAACCTAGATCCCACAAAGGGTGTTGGTCGATTAAGACAGCAGGACAATGGTCATAGAATTTGAAATCCACTAAGGAGTGTGTAGAAACTCACCTTCCAAATCAACTAGACCTGAAAATACATAGCGCGACCCACACCCATCCGTTGGGGTAAGTACGAGGACCCAATAAGTAGGCATGCATGGCGGTCGCTGCAAAACCTTGGGCGCGAGCCCGGGAGGAGTGTTCATCGGTGCATATCTAGGTAGTAGCAACAAATATTCAAATGAGAACTTTAAATGCCAAACATGGGAAAGGTTCCATGTGAACGTCGCTTGTACATGGGTTAGTCAATCCTAAGGGTAGGGGAAACCCTGACAGATAGCGTATTTTGTACGTACTTCAAAAGGGAATCGAGTTAAAATTCCTGAACTAAAGACATTGGTGGGAGCCAAGGGAAGAGTTATCTTTTCAATTTAACAGCCTGGCCACCCTTGAATCGACTCAGCCAGAGGTAGGTTCCAGCAGCTGGAACAGCACCACACATTACGTGGTGTTCGTTGCGCTCTCGAATGCCGTTGAAAATCAAGAGGACAGAATGTTGTCCACACCCGGTAGTACTGATAACCACATCAAGTCTGCAAGGTGGACAACCTCTAGTCGATGGAATAATGTAGGAAAAAGAAGTCGACAAAATGGATTTGTAACTTCAAGAAAAGGATTGGCTCTGAGGGTTGGGCACGGGGGTCCCAGTCCTAAACCCATCGGCTGTTGGTGAACTTCTCAATATTCTCCTGTGGTGAGAGTAGGTCACCGCATGTCTGCCAGAGGACTGACTAGGAACAGTTCCTTCAGGGGCCTTCCTCGCGCGTTGAACAACTAACTTAGAACAAATACGAACAAGGGAATCTAACTATTTAATTTAAACAAAGCATGGTGATGGTCCCAACGGATGTTCACGCAATGTGATTTGTTCCTAGTGCACTGAATGTCAAAGTGAAGAAATTCAACCAAGCGCGGGTAAACGACGAGAGTAACTATGACTATCTTAAGGTAGCTAAATGTCTCATCATCTAATTTGTGACATGCATGAATGGATTAATAAGATTCCTATTGTCCCTATCTATTATACAGCGAAACCACAACCAAGGGAATGGGCTTGGAAGAATCAACTGGGAAAGAAAACCCTATTTAGCTTGAATCTAGTTTGACTTTTTGAAATAACTTGAGAGGTATAGTATAAGTGGGAGCTGAATGGCGAAATTGAAATACCACTAATTATAACATTATTTTACTTATTTTGTGAATGAGAAGCGGGGCACTATCCCTCTTTTTGGACCCAAGGCTCCCTCTATGAGCCGATCTATGCAGAAAACATTATCAGTTGGGGAGATTGGCTGGGGAGGCACACCAGTTAAAAGATAATGCAAGTGTCCTAAGATGAGCTCAATAAGAACATAGATCTCGTGTGGATAGAAGGGTAAAAACTCATTTGATTTTGATTTCTAGTACAACTACAAACCATGAAAATATGGCCTAACAGTCTTTTAGACCTTCAAAATTTGAAGCTAGAGGTGTCAGAAAAGTTACCACAACGATAATTGTCTTGTGGCATCCAAGAGTTCATAGCGACGTCATTTTTTTATCCTTCGATGTCGGCTCTTCCTATCATTGTGAAGTAGAATTCACCAAGTGTTGCATTGTTCACCCACTAATTGGGAACATGAGATGGTTTTAGATAAATATGAGATAGGTTAGTTTTACCCTACTGATGACAGTGTCGCAATGGAAATTCAACCTAATACGAGAGGAACCATTGATTCACAAAATTGGTCATCGCGCTTGGTTGAAAAGCCAAAGGTACGGAGATACTATATACTGGAATATGAATGAATGCCTCTAAGTTAGAATCTAGGATAGAAGTAATGCATGCAACCGTTGTATGCTTGACGACCAATAGTAGGGGCCTCGACCACCAATGGTCGCAGCGAAAGGGTTGCAGTGGGCGCCTTGAAGTACAATTTTCATATAGTGACAAGTAGAATCCTTTGAAGATGACTTAAATATATGACGGGGTATTGTAAGTGGCAGAGTGTCCTTGCTACTACAATCCATTAAGATTCTGCCCATTGTTGCTTCAATTCGTCCCTCCTCCTTCAATCAAATTAGTTTTCCGTCCATAACCAAAGGAGGTTTGTGTATTCGTCCTTGAAAAATCCAACCAAGTGTTGTGAGTTCACCTCACTCTCGAGTATGATATCAAGGTGGCCTTTTGTGCAAATCTACTGTGTCACAATTAGAGGTTTTTCGTAACGCATAGTGTGGCTCAAGGGCCTAGCGATGCATTGAGGCCAATGTCGGTGCGTGCAGGCATGTCATAATTAAAGTTTTTCATGATCGTAAAGTTCAATCATAGAGAAATGTCCAATGACTTGGGATCCAACATATGGTGAAATCGGTAGAACAGAACACAGGCATGGGCAATGCCACAGCCGATGTCAAATACTGAAGGACCTTTAGTAGCCTACTGTTAGACCCTTAGTCTAAGATTTAACAGAAGACACGGCCATGTAAAGGTGCACATTGGCCTTGACATGTGCACATACAAGCAATGTGATGTTGTGATAACTATATGAGATAACAGGTAGCTGATGATGACCAAGGAGGCTGGAGTGATGGCAAGGCACCATGCGCGACCTCTCTTTCCCAATGTGAATGTCAGGAAACTAATGTACCCCAGCACAAAAAGCGCTAAGGAATACTTAAATTGATAGCCTACCCCCCGTGCCCCTTCCGTGGTGTGCATCGGGGGACCCTAGGCTTCTTTTATAAACAAAAATGACTCTCGATAACGGATACCTCATATGTTTCATTGATGAAGAATGTAGTGAAATGTGATACATAGTATGAATTGTAGAATCCCATGAACCATCAAGTCCTTGACGCAGGTTGCGGCCAAAGTAATTAGGCCGAGGGCACATCTACCAGGGCGTCATGCATTGTGTCACCCCCTCACATCACGCATCGTGTCATCCCCTCACATCACATCTTAATCATGGGTGCACTATCATTATTGGACAGATACTGGCCTTCTGTGTGCCTCGAACATGCGGTTGGCCTAAATATGAGTCCACGTTGACGGACGCCACGATTAGTAATAGTTGTAATTTAACTCTCTTTGTTGTCACGGCTACTGTCCATCGTTCATTCAGACTCCAGGATACTATCAAGCTTAGGTGCTCTGACCGAGACCACAGGTCAGACGAGATTACCCTCTAAGTTTAAGCAAATCAATAAGCATAGGAAAAGAAACTTATAAGGATTCCCTTAGTAATGGTGAGGGAACCGGCAACAACCCAACCTTAGAATCAGGCGGCTCCATCATGTGAATTATAGTTTGGAGAAGCGTTCGCAGTGGCGGACCGAGCCCAAGTCCCCTGGAAGGAGGCGCTAGAGAGAGAGAGATCCCCGTTATGCCTGGACCCTGTCCCACCACGAGTCAAGTTGTTTAGGAGTGCAACCCTAATCGGGCAGCGAATTCTATCCAAGGATAAATACGGGAGAGATACCGATAGCGAACAAGTATCGTAAGGGAAAGATGAAAAAGACTTTGAAAAAAGATTCAATGACTACTTGAAAATGTTAGGAAAGAAGTGAATGGGAGCCGATAATGTGTCCCTATCGGATGTGGAATGGAGACGATGATTTATAAAGGATTTCTCAAACATTGCAAATCCACTTTGAAAACTTTGGGAGAAGGAGGCTAAGTTTAACTTTTATAATGATTACTTGAAGGCATTTTAATGCCTTAAAGAGAAGTTAGTTGACGTCGCTATTATTGTTGCACTGGATTGGTCAACACTATTTGAGATTATGTGTGATGCAAGCGGTGTTGTACTTGGGGCTGTAATTAGACAAAAGAGGGATAAATTTTTCCATCCTATCTACTATGAAAGTAAAGCGCTGAATGGGACCCAAAAGAACTACTCTATCACTGAATAAGACCATATTGCAGTTGTGTATGATTTTGAGAAGTTTTGGGCTTATCTGCTAGGAACCAAGGTGGTGGTCCACACTGACCGCACAACCTTGAGATATTTGATGGGAAAAAAGGACACGAAGCCATGGTTTATTAGATAGGTGTTTCTGCTTCAAGAGTTTCACTTTGAAGTCAAAGATCGAAAAGGTTGCAAAAACCAAGTTGTTGACCACTTGTATAGAAAGGAAGGGGAGGAAGTAGTTAGAGATGAATTTTAGATTAATGATGCATTTCCAAATGAGGAAATCTTGGATTCTATTATGGAGAAGATACCTTGTTATGCAGATTTCACAAATTATGTGGTGAGCGAGGTGATTCCGGAGAATCTTTCATTTCATCAAAAAAAGAAGTTTCTCCATGATGTGACACATTACTTCTGGGGAGACCCGTATATATTTCGGTGATCTGCTGACAATATCATATGGAGATGTGTTCCATAAGTAGATATGTTGAGTATCTTGGAAGCATGTCATGCTTCCCCGGTTGGAGGGCACCATGTAGGTGACTATACTACTAGTATTGTGCTGCAAAGTAGCTACTATTGGATTACTTTATTCAATGATGCTTATGATTTATTGAGAAGATGTGACCAATGTTAGAGGCAGGGGTCAATCTCCAACTTTCATGTAATTCCTTTGACAAAAATGATGGAGGTAGAATTTTTCGGCATTTGTGGCATCGACTTCATGGGGCCTTTTGTGAGCTCATATGGGATGAAATACATTCTAGTTGTTGTTGATTATGTATAGAAATAGGTTGAAGCAGTTGCTTTGCCTAAAAATGAAGGGATGAGAGTGGTTACGTTCCTTAAAGGAAACATTTCTCTTAATTTGTGGTGCCATGCACCATTATAAGAGATAGTGGATCTCACTTTTGTAACCTAGTATTTCAAGCGTCCTTAGCTAAGTATGGTGTTAAGAAACACA
Source organism: Capsicum pubescens (assembly GCA_030864215.1). Lineage (NCBI taxonomy): Eukaryota > Viridiplantae > Streptophyta > Magnoliopsida > Solanales > Solanaceae > Capsicum > Capsicum pubescens. Next base: position 279,392,359 of record CM061543.1, on the reverse strand, counting down.
AGGTAGCAACTCCATATCACCCACAAACTAGTAGGCAAGTGGAGATTTTGAATAGAGAGATCAAAACCATCCTTTCTAAGACAGTGAATGCTAGCATACAAGACTGGTCTAGGATGCTGGATGATGCCTTATGGGAATACAGAACATATTTCAAGACACCTATATGCATGTCACCATACCAACTAGTTTCCAAAGAGCATGTCATTTGCCAATTTAATTGGAGCATTGAGCGTTGTGGGCACTCAGGAGGATGAATTTGAATTGAAGTGAGGCAACACAATTGAGATTGGTACAACTCAATGAGATGGATAAGTTTCATCTCGGAGCATATGAAAGGGAAGATCTTTGCTAGGAGAAAATAAAGAAGTACCATGACCGGAGGATTGGAAAAAGAGATTTTTAAAAGGGTGATTGGGTGTTTCTCTTCAACTCTAAACTGAAGTTATTTCCAGGTAAGCTTAAATCAAAATGGTTGGGGCCATTCCAATTTAATCAAGTCTACTCATCTTGAGTAGTTGAACTTCCAAAGAAAGACGAAAGTGTCTTCAAAGTGATGGGCAATGACTGAAGTTGTATATTGTTCCAATGGACTCGATAAATTACATAACTACTATCTATCTCGATGAAATCTGAGTAATTGATATAACTAAGTCGTGCCACGACATTAAATCAGGTGCTAGTGGGAGGCAACCCACAAGGTGTTGTTGTAAGCATAGCTAGAGTTTATTTGGTATTTTTGTGCATTTTTTATGTGTTTGTGAATTGTGCAGGTCTAAAAATTCATAAAGAAAGGAGTTCACAGTTGAAAAGCAGGTCGACGGAGATATTGATGGACTGTCACAGTCTTAATGGACTGCCACTTGAACCGTCAAAGCAATGGGAAAAAATAAAAAATTTGTTTGACGCTCGATGACCGATGTGGAAAACCATTAATAACTTGGTAGACCGTCATAACAACTGTCAGATTAAATTTGAAATTTTGAGACACTGGAATGATCTGACAGACCTTCAGATTAACCGTCATATTTAAGCAGAGTTACCCAGTTTCTAGAAAGATGTGATGGCCAACCTGGTGGACCGTCGCAAACTTGATGGACCGTTAGATTAGCTGTCAATAAAACCCTAAGTTTTGGTCGGGTCAGTCTATGCTGAAATACTATTTAATGCATAAGAAATCGACCCAAACGTCTTTTAAAGGATAAAAACCAGTGGTTACATACGTTGCCACCTTTCCAAATTCTAAAACTGTTCAACTCCCTATGGATTCAAAAAATCAATTATTCTAAATGATTCTCCCTCTACTTTTTCTCTCCTATTTAAACAAAAACATCCCTCTCTTTCTCTTCATCACAACCAAAGTTGAAATCACTTACTAGAGTCTTAAGTTAGTTTTATTTTCTGAAGTTGCAAGCAAGTAGAGAGAAGTTACTACAAAATCAAGGTATAATCATAACACTTCTCTCTTTTATTTCATTAATGAGTTTAGTGTATGGAGATTTCAATAGCTCTAATAAGGAAATTCATCTTCTTTTCTTCTCTTGCCTTGTTATTAATGAAATGAGTGTTGAACACTGGTAAACTATATTTTGGGCAAAGTCTGAGTAACCCAGGCATTTGAAATAGGAAAATTTGCATCTAAGTATTGAATTGATGTCATTATAATGTTGCCAATCAAAAGATGTCTACCAGGTGTTCAAAAAAATGCCCAAAATAATTTTTGTACTAAAGGGGTTGCCGACAGTCATTCTTGGTGGACCGTCGCTACTTCGACGGATTGCCAGATGGACCATCGCACTGGCCCCCATTTTATAGTTCACTGGATAAGGGGTGATAGCTAACTTGGTGGATCGTTAGTTACCCGATGTACCGCCATTTTTCCAGTTGCAAGCCTCTGAAATAATTGACTCACTAGTTAGGGCTGACGGGCAGTCCGATAGACTGTCGCATCATCGACTGACCGTCAAGCCATATTTTTACTCCTTTTCATTTGTTTGATGAGCCAACTGATTTCGTGTTTCTTTTGCAGGCATTATGGCAATAAAACTTCCATTGACCAAAGGTGGTGGTCGGGTAAGAGGATGAGGCAAACCTGCCAAGAGCAAGGAGGCACCAGAATTCAACACTCGCCAAAGAGATCGGATAATTCTGACACTCTTCCAATCTTAAGAGAAGAATAAGAGTAGCAACAACAGTACTAGGTTGAGCCCCGATGAGGCAAGGGTAGTCACGTCTCATCCTAAGTCAGCTGAGGTCGAAACTGAGGCTACCAATATAGAAAAGCAAAATGAAACTGATGATGCAGAGAATAATCCTGAGAATGCCAACTTGATCAGACGTAAGTACCCTCAAATAAGGGAGGCCATCAGATGGAAACTCAAGGGAGCAAGGGATAAGTTATTTCATGGACTGGCACAAACGATAAATAGGGAATTCTTTACTAACTATTTGGTGTTGGAAGAAAAAGATGTTCCCAAGGGCTCAAAGATTTTAGATCTGCCGAACAGGGAGTCAGTTCCAATCTGGAGAGTTAATATTGAAATATCAGCCCGAAAAATAAATAGGATGTTGTTTGTGCCATACTATGAAACCCTACCTTCTATTCCCAAACTCGAGTACCATCTACACTCTACATCTACCCAACAACATTGGTTGGTAGGGTTGTTGACTGATGATGGTAATCCTTCCTGGGTAGCAAACCAACATGAGTGCATAGAAAAGTCTTTCCTTAGGTTTAAAGTTAAGTTTTGGTGGGCTATGGTTCGATTGAGACATATGCAAACTGGAGGTAATTCTAATCTTGACAGTCACCGGGCTGTGCTTCTTGCTAGTTTACTTTTAGGACTGAAAATTGATTTCGGTCAGATCATTGCCGATGAGCTATTTGTGAGTGCACATAAGGTGGCCAGCACACTACTATTCCTGCATTTAATCACAGAGTTATGTATGCAGACGGGTGTGCCTCTGATTTGTGGGGTGGATAATGAGGTTCGGGCAACACATAGGTAGGATATTAAGATGTCCAAGGATGACTCAAAGTTCAAAATGAGGGTCACCAAACCTCAAATCCTCAGTCAGCACCATCCCCAAAGACCTCAGAAATTCCAACAGGTATGCCGTTGTCGATTACCACTTACGTACCACTTGATTATGTGCCATCAAGTGCGTCTGAAGGGTCAGAATATACACCATCAATGGTGAGGAATAATTTATAGAATATAGTTTGACACAGGAAAACTTCGCCAAGTGTGTGAAATTGCAAGAGAAATTCAAGAAACAGCTAGATACTTGGGCTACAAAATTCAAGCCTTTTATTGATAAAATTGTAGCTGAGGCAATCCATCCATTCCAAGACATTTAGATAAGAATGGATCACTTGGAGGAGCGAATCAACAAAATACTGGATTCAATGTCCATCCCAGACTTTGCTAAGTTCATGGAAGAATTTAAGAAAGCACAAGTTAACATCAAAGAATTGAAGAGCAGACAACTACAACAGCCCATTTTTGATTTGGCCATGGTAATGAGTGATGAAGATGAAGGCATTGTTGATCTGATAGGAAGGACATCGAAAGACAAGGGAAATCCATAGGTAGATGAACATAATAAAAGGAAAGATGAAAAGAGAAGAAATAGAGAGGCAATGACGTCGAAGGAGTGAGTACATTATGATCTGAAGAAAGCCTTAAAAAGATTGAGGAGAAGTGAACAGAGAAGAAAGAAGAAAGTAGAAGTTGAAGCGGCTGAAGTGTCTACCAGTTTCTCCCCAATTAGGGGACCGACTTTAGACCCAATCTAGGATGTGGTACCTCCGATTTTGGAGGGAGAGTTTCTAAGTACCCCCACCACTATAGGGGTCAACATTGCAACAGATAAAGACACTGGAGCCTCACCATATCTCACAGATTCCTCAAATGAATAAGAGGTATTGCAAGTATTTCCTCTCCGTTGTATTTAAAATTTTATGCATTTGAGAATAAAGCATGTATTATTCTGTGTGTGGGGGGGGGGTACTTCTACCATGGGGGGTTGTGTTGTTGATGTCTTTTACTCCCATGTGCTATCTAGTAGAATTGGCATGTTTAGGATTATGTTTAGGATTTCATTTTTCTTTTCCTAAGTTCCATTTTTTAAGTCTATTTATAAAATAGAAGTATCATTTATTTTTGCATCTTGTTGTATATTTTAATGATAGTGTTGTTGGCATAAGGCTATGAGCATGTATGTGTGATTATTTATTCTATTCATTTGACATATGTGAGAAACCTCCAGTGATTCTTTAAGTAGCATTAATATGTGAGATGTGCATAAATCATTTGATGGAAATCCTTAGAGGATTAGAATAAGTTAAACTCAGTTGCCTTTGTGTGTGCGAGGATTTGTCTTTAGTTCTTGCATAGTATAGTACCTAGAACTTGACTAGTTCCTTAGGGTTGGCTTGTAGCTGAATCAATGGGGTAGGATAGCATGCCTCTGTGTATATTTAGTTCACTTAGCCAAAATAATTAACCCCACCAAAAAGATTCAACATTTGAACCCTTTTTGAGCATGTAGAAGTTTCCTTCATCACTAATAACGCAAATTAACTCTCTTTAGGGTATTAGCACCTAACTCTTACCCTGATCTAATATTAGACATTGTGCACCTTAACTCAGGTAAAAAACCTATGTGGATGGTGGCTATTGTCAAGATGTTGAGCATCTAATGAAAAGTTGGTTTAGAACTTAGTTTTAAAAGCATTTGGACCTGATCTATTCAAGATATTATGCACCTTAACTGGTTGCATCGGTATAAGTTGAGGGTGGCTTGTACTTATTAAAAAAATGGTTATGTCAAAGTGAGCCTGAATAATAGAAGTTGTAAATGATCTAGTAAAATAGTAGCTTGGGTGAGTAAGAAAACAATGGAAAAAAGGGTTATGTCTGAATGTTGAGTCATATTTACCAAAATTTATCTCCACCTAGCCTGAAGCCTCATTAGAAATCTTAAATAGACATGTATGATCTCGGCGAGTCAACTATAAGAGAGCGCTAGATAGTATGAGAAAGCCTATGGGTATGTAGACTCTACTTGTGACTCTTTGTTGAGTGTGGTAGTTTAGATTGTGGCCACAAAATATAATTAGTAGTGGACTTCATTGGGGTGAGGGTAACTTGAGTTTTACTTAATCTTGCTAGTCTCGGTAGGATATGATGTCCATGATTCTATGTGTGCTGATATTGAATCAATGCCGATTGTAATTCCTGATGTTGTTGAGCACATATGTGTGAATGACAAGTGAATGGTTGTACTAAGTCTGGCTCAATAGTTGATTACCTGTTATTGTATTTTTCATGTTTGCAATTTGGTGCTGAGTTGCTTGAGGAAAAGTAATTATCTTAAGTTGAGGTGTTGATGTTCCAGCTTTTGACGGAATATTTTACATCTTTTTCTTGGGAAAATAGGGTGTTTTCAATCAACTAAATTTGTATTTAACACTGGATTTGAGTGCTTTCAGTTTAAGGAGTAAGCCATAGAAGAAACCTAGAAAAATAACATAAAAATACCTCTGCGGCGGTCTAAGTGGCATACCGTCAGCCATTCGATGGAATGCCAGGGTGATCGCCAGAATAAAGCAAAATATAGAAACTGAGTGACCTCTACGATGGTCCAAGAGGCGGACTGTCAGACTTGTGATGGTCCGCCAACATGGCCGTCAGGCATAACCAAAATTTAGGATTTTAGAAGACCCAGAGATGGCCAAGGTAATAGAACGTCAGTCCAGTGATAGTCCACCAACGGAATCATCAGATGTGAACAGAACCTGGTATTTTTAGACATCAAGCGACAGCCCGTGCTATTGACCATCACGCCTCCAATGGGCCTTCAGTCAGACCATTAGCTTGGACACAACTTTTTCTGAGTTTAAATTTTAAATTATTCATACCCGGGAACATATAAATACCTAGTTAGGCTTTTATTTCTATTATCTTTGATATCGTTACCTTAGTTTTCCATCTTTGAAACCCTGTAATGTAGTATTCTGTGAATCAAGCAAAACTCATGGATCTAATCATTCCATTTCTATTAAATATTCAAGAACTAAACGTTGTAACTTTTGTAAGTGAATTCTGAATTTATTTATAAATAATACAAAGACTTTTTATCCTTTTTTTTGGAGATATGTAGCTAAGCTCCTATAACTAGGGTTATTAGTGCCTTGATATTAAAAAACTAATTTGGGTTGTGATTCTAATTTAGTTCCATGGGTAATTGAAATTGCATAAACCCTTCTTCATTTTAATGAATTTTATTGGTTGCAAACTTGAAAGGTGAGCCCAAGAACATCACTTGTTCGAATAGAAAAGTGTTTATTGGGAAAAGAAAGGGTTTACATGGAATTTATAGGCTTTAATCTTTTGATTAATGGAAAATGGCTTAGCAGGATTGACCAATATGAGAAAGTATTTGAATAATCAATGCATTCTTTAAGTATGAGAGAATTAAAAGGATAAACTATCCATTTAGGTTGAGAAACTAAGGGGTAAGCAATAGGATTCAGCTACTCTTGCAATTGAATTTATTAATTGTAACTCAAAAGTGATTCAAAACCATACCTGTTGAAGAATCTCGGTAAGCATAACTCTAGTTTGTTTAATATCATTGAATTACTACTTGCAAACATAATCATTAGTTTGAACAACTATGTTGAAATTATTTAGAATACAATCTATAAATCAAAACCCCTTTTATTTAGGATCCTTTGATCAGCAGTCTGATAACAATCACAATACATAGTGAATACGGTATTCCTTGTGGGATTCAACACCCAATCTAGTTGGGTTCTATATTTGACAACGATCGTTTTCTCTCTCGTAAGAGAGGGCATATCAATGAACAAGTTGAACATCACCATGATGTACTTCACGGGTGATGCAAAACAATGAGAAAGGACTCAGAATGCAGATGATGAAAGTGCTGGACATCCCAAAATTGATACTTGGGAAAATATAAAGAAGGAAATAAGGGACCAGTTCCTTCCTAGCAATGCCTCATGGATTGCTAGAGACACATTGAAAAGTCTATGGCAACATAGAATGATTCACGACTATATCAACGAGTTTACTTATTTGATGCTGGACATCCAGAACATGTCTGATTAAGATGAGTTACATAACTTCATCTCTGGGATGTATGCATGGGACCAAAATGAATTAAGAAGGTAGAATGTGAAAGATTTTCCTAGTGCAATTGTTGCAGCTGACTCATTGTTGGATTTTTGCTCAACTCATTTTGATTCTAATATTTCCACATATTCAAAGTCTTGTAAAAAGGCAGAAAATAAAAGAAAAGGGAAAAAAGATAGAAAAAATAACAAGGGTGACAAGAGCAAGGCCCCAATGAATTCTTGAAACACGAAGAATAAGGGAAAAGATAGAAATAATAAAGACTATTGGACTTGTGGTGGACCGTATTTGGAGAAGAGTTGTCCCAATTACGAAAGAGTGAATGCTATGCTTGTTGGAAATATGAATCAAGGCTGGGGTGATGAAGTTGTTTCTGCTTTAATAAATCCTTTGTGTTTTTTCACTTAATCATATCAGTTTGCTGAATATTTTGGTTGGATCCTCAAAGTCATTCAACCCTCATGCTTCTTTAATTCACATAGAGATGAAAGTTGATGGCAATCGTATGAAGGAAATGGTCGATATCGGAGACACATATACTTTTGTGGATGCAAAGTTGTTGCAATATATGGACTGAAGTTGAAAAAATATCCATCCTTTGTCAAAACATTCAGTTTCAAGGAACAACCTATTATAGGCATGGCTTAAGATGTGTAGATGGTGATTGGAAGTTGGACGAAAAAGCATAACTTGATGGCTATGCCATTGGCTGATTTTAAATTCATTCTAGGGATAGATTTCCTTAGAACATTTTGGTTTGTTCCTTTTCCTCACTTAGATAGAGTGATGATCTTGGATGAAGCCAATCCAAGTTTTATCAAGGCTGCTCATCCTTATAGAGAAACAAAAAAGTGAAGAACAAGCGCCCTATCATTTTTGCTATTTCGGTTGAGAAAGGATTGAAGAAAGGTAATGAAAATTTCCTTTCTTCCATGATTAAAGTGAAGCCAGATATGAAAGTGGAGGTGCCGAACTGTGTTGCTGAAGTATTAAAGCAATTTGCTGATGTGCTGCCTCCCGAGGTTCCTAAAGAGTTTCTGCCAAGAACGGACATTGATCACAAAATTGAGTTGTTGCCAAGTTCTATTTCCCCTGCATAAGCTTCTTATAGAATGGCTCCTAAAAATTATGTTGAACTACAAAAACAATTGAATGAATTGTTGGATGCAGGCTTGATTTACCCTTCCTAGGCTCTTTATGGTGCTCCTGTTTTTTGCCAAAAGAAGAACGATGGTTCAATGAGGATGTATGTGGACTATCGGGCATTGAATAAAGTGACTGTGAAGAATAAGTATCCTGTCCCATTAGTTCAGGATCTTATGGACTGGCTAAGCAAAACATGCTGGTTCATGAAGCTTAATCTACGATCATGTTATTGGCAGGTCCAAATTGCAAATCGGGATGAACCAAAAACCATGTGTGTGATAAGGTATGGTTTGTATGAGTTTCTTGTTATGCCATTCGAGTTGACAAACTCCCCGGCAACTTTCTACAACTTGATGAATGATGTATTATTTGATTACTTAGATTATTTTATGGTGATATATCTAGATAACAATCATTTATAGTTTCTCCCTTGATGAATATTTTGAACATTTGAAATTGGTATTGTCCTATTTGAGGGTGTACAAACTTTATGTCGAAACTGAAAAATGTGAGTTATCTACAAAGGAAGTGAAGTTTCTTGTGTATTTAGTTAATCAAAACCAAGTGAGTTTGGATTCGAAGAAGGTGCAAGAAAGTGTTGAATGGCAGATGCCAAGTGGGGTCAAAGAATTGAGATCATTCTTGGGGCTGGCTATCTACTATCGCAAGTTCATTGCAGGTTACTCTAAAAATTCTGTGGCTTTAACAGATATGCTGAAGAAAGATGTGAAGTGGGTGTGGTCTGATAAGTGCGATACAACATTTCAGATATTGAAGGAAGCTATAGCTTCAGAACGCATTTTGAAGATGTTAGACTTTGAGTTACCTTTTGAAGTACACACTGATGCATCAGATTAGGCTGTTGGTAGCGTGTTGATAAAGGAAGGCCATCTTATGGCTTTTGAAAGTAGAAAATTTAGTGATGCTGGGAAAAGATATTTGAACCATGAAAAAGAGATGGTATCAGTAATGCATTGTTTACAAACTTGGAGGGTGTACGTACTAGGTACTCGATTTATGATGCGTATAGATAATGTTGCAAACACATTCTTTAAGACGCAGAAAAAGTTGAGTCCAAAGCAGGCCAGATGGCTAAAATTCCTGGCTGTGTATGAATTCATATGGGAGCACAAACCAGGGAAACATAACTAGGTTGTTGATGCACTAAGTCGAAAAGAGGAATTTGCTGCAGTATACTCTATTTCTAAACTTGAGACTGATTTTGTGGAAAAAAATAAATTTTATACTACAAATGACCCTCTCTATGTCAAGTGGATGGATTAAGTGAAAGACAGGATCATTCAAAGGTATTGGATCGAGGAAGATCTCCTTTACTTTAGGGGTGAGAATCGTGATACCTCAATGTAGTGAACTGCATAAGGACATGATGAAAGAGGCGCATAACACACCTTGGACTGGACATCCGGGTGTTGAGTGGATGCTAGCCCTGTTGTCCCATGTATATTTCTAGCCAAAGTTGGAAGATGGCATTGAAGCATATGTAAAGATTTGTCATGTGTGCCAAAGAGAAAAGATCGAACGTATGGAGGAGAAGGGCTTGTTGAAGCCTCTGCCTATTCATGAAAGTCCATAGTTATCGGTATCTATGGACATTATTTCTGGGTTCCCTAAGGTGGATGGCAATGCATCCATAATGGTGGTGGTGGACAGGTTCTGGAAGTATGCTATTTTTGTTGCTGCTCCAATTACTTTCTCATCAGAAGTTGATGTAGGATTATTCTACAAGAACATGGTGAAATACTTTTGTTTGCCAAGTGATATTATGAGTGATAGAGATATGCGGTTCACAGGTTGGTTCTAGCATACATTGTTTAGTATGGTAGGGACTGATCTGAAGTTTTCCACAAAAAATTATCCTCAAAATAATGGACAAACTAAGTGGATAAATCACTTTCTAGAAGAGTACCTGAGGCTCTATGTGATAGCAAACCAGTGGAATTGGGAAGACTTTTTGTATACAACATAGTTTTGCTACAATCTACATAGGTCATCGGCAACAGAAAAGAGCCCATTTGAAATTGTTTTAGGCATGTATCCTATGACACCATTGGAGGTGGTGACATAGACGAGTGAAGGAATTTCCCTTCTACTTATAAATATGCAAAAGACAAGCATGAGAAGCGTGTAAAGGCACAATATAGCTTGAGAAAGGCCACAAAATGCATGAAGAAGTATGTTGATCTGTGTAGACATGCGGTGGAGTTTAGTGTGGGATACAAAGTTTTTCTAAATCTCACTCCACAACTCTAGAAATAGATTGTTAGAAACAAGAGGCATAGGGGACTAATCCAAATCTATGACGGCTCATTCGATGTTATTGAGAAGGTTGGTGAAGTTGCTTATAAATTGGACTTGCCATAAAGTTTAAATATTCACCGTACCTTACATGTCAGCTTTATAAAAAGGTATAATAAATATGCTGAAGATCCGAGAAGGAACAAATCCAAGAGGGCTCCTCCTTTGATTGTGAAATAGTATAAATCCAAGATGGAGAGATACTTGACCATCTCGACATACGTCCCAAAATCATTCAAAATACCACCTCGTGGTAAAAATGTGTAATTCGCAATGAAAATTATTAAATCATATCATGAAAACATTGAGATAATCATATAAATCAAAGTTTATTCATTCAACCATCATAATCTCATAATCGAATTATTTAGACATAATCTCACTTGCAAAATCATGTAAAACCATAATAAAATTAAAGCTTTGGGCACAAGAATGGAAGATTGCTCTTGTTCAAAACCCCACATACCGTGAAATTAACTTCTTGATTACGGAATCCTGTTCGGACAAATAATGGGTGCTCCTCGAAGGTCTTGAAATGAGGAGTTCATTTATCTGATTAATTTTGGATTTCTACGGTGAAATTTAAAGATATTTGAAGATGAAATTTGGCTAGGGTTTCATTATCCCAAATGTTTCATGGAGAAAATGAATTTTGAAGGTTCAATTATGGATTAAATGGAAAAATTTTCGTCCAAGAGGGGGGTGTGAAATGACCAAATTGCCCTTAAAAAAATAAATAATGTCAAATCTGTCCTTTGGTGGACTGTTTTGATAGGCTGAAGTAGATCGACCATAACGTTTTACTCCGACAGCTAAATTGGATGAAACCAATTTCATTAGAAAGAGGACTCTTAGAGATTTCTGTTGATATATAGTATCTCACCTAGATCATTATGTACAAGGAGTTATGGTCGTTTGAAGTTGACCCTGAAATTCGCCTGGCTGCAGTAATTTTTAATTTCCTGCACGTTTTACTGTTCACAGTTCGATCGGAATGGTCGTAGCTTATCGCTCAAGTGTCCGTTTACGATGATATAGATATCTTTGGAAAGCTTATTCGATACTCTACCCAATGGTAGGTCAATGTATTAAAAATACTACACAGAAAATTTATGGATCGCTCTAAAGCGTAGATCTCGATACATTTCTCACGAAATCTTTACGAAGAAAATTTTTCGGGGTATTACATTATCTCCCCCCTGGAAACATTCATCCTAGAATTTCGCTTGATAGGATAAAAGAACTCATCAACTGACCTTCTTAAGGGACGTGAACATCTGAGACATATCGGCACGATTGGAATTACAGTTTCCTAGTCCTCATACTGAACATGCATATCTGATGCATAAATATCTAGCTGAACTGACTTTGGAATGTATGAATGCGTATGCAACAATAGCCAATTCAAGGCTCGTAATGAGAACTTGATCATGAACTAGATGTGTTTAAAACATAGAAGCTTTAAGAATTCACGGGGTATCTCCCCCTTGGGACTTTATGTTCCTCTACAACACTTATTTCACAGGGTCACTAAGACTGTGCACGGGGCACCTATGAATTAGCTCATATGCACGACGCACGAACTGAGGTATACTCGTAACTACTGAGATGCTCCATATGGAAATGATTTCATTCCTAAGATCCTTGGATAACATGATGAAATGATAAATGAGAAGGTACACTATACGATTCTGATTGACTGGGCTGGAATACTTGGAAAACAAAGATCGTTTAGTAGAAGTTTACGAATTGAAGCATAACTAGCTTCCAGAATCTGAAACATGTACACCACAATCCCTCAAAATAACCACTTAAAACTTAAACTAACCACAATATACATGAAAGATTAATCTCAATCTTATTTCACATTACTACTTAGCCCAAAATAAGCATACACCTTTCTAACCAAGATAAGGAAACATTTTCTCTCTTCTATCTAGATAACTATTCACCAACACCCTTATCCACAACAAATACTTATTTTTTCATATAACCAACCATTCATCATCACTCTCTCACCCTACGAAAGAAGTTATCAAAGGGCTAGAACATGTTGGTCTAAAATATAACTAGATACCCTGAATAACTTGACGTTCACCAGGGCGTAAGGAATAGAAGATTTAACATCATGAACTCAGCAAAGATATTTGATTTGGGAATATGCACGATATGAATCCAAACTTTCATTGACCATTAACAGAAATGCTTTATTTCTCGAATAAAGCATAGGGTAAGGCTAGAGTACCTCGATTACTAGCCACATAACTTAAGATTTGGAATTCATAACTTATGGAATATAATTCCATCGCTAAAAAAAATTTGAAACCCCACGTATTGGGAACTGAGAGAGAACATGGTCCTTGATGACATGCAAGAACTCGAATTATGATCATGGAACTGAAGTGTAAAGCAGGAGTAGGCCCTGGAATAATTGAAAGAACTGAAATAGGAATGGGTCGAGCAAAACCCCTTTCTTACCACTATTGGAATCCGAACACTTAACTCGGTTACTTAATCTATCATCTCCCCCTTAGACTTAAGCCATCGCTCTGGGTCAGTAACACACTATACACTTTAATCTAAACTAAAGTCACTTCACTCGAGAGTCCGATACATAATCACACACACAAACCATAAAACTTCACCCAAATGACTACCTCAGAAAGCATATAACCACATCCTCACACAACTTCTCGAATTACCACCTATCCTTCTATAAACCCCAATAATCAACACCTAACACTTGCACACTTTCTAATCTCAAATCCGCATAAGCAACCCGATAGTCAGAGTATACACTATCTAGAGCTTCAACGCTTTCAGCTCAACTTTGTAATTTCAATCTTAGAGTCTAACGCTCAACTCAAATTTTTCTCATCCTTGGCGGACCACCCTACCTCTGTCATCACTTATTAAAATCACACTTGTAAACTTATATTTCTAAACCATAAGAATCAAAATCACATAGAACAAGCTCAACCATTATAGTCATACACTAATCCTCAAAATTAAAGCAGTCCCATAATATCTTGGGTGAACTTTCTCACTATAAACACAACATCAAACTTAATCACGAATCAACCAAACTTAAGCTCTTATATCCATTATTCAAGACTATTAGATCACTTCCTAACAACTAATACCATTAATCAAGAAATCGTCACAGTCACCTTCACGATCACCAATCATTCAAACTTAATTTTTAGCACACAATATAACTTAAAACTTTTCGCACGAAATTTACACTTAGAAACTATAAAACAATCCTCAACAAATGCTAGCCCATTTAAACTTCATAACAATAATAATTGGTCATAATCATATAGTTTATCTTATTCACAATCCATTAACACATCCTTCTTTCACCCGTCACTACTATTTATCCTTCATACACAACTTAACTTAGTTCATAGCTCTCTACATCTTAACTTAACTTCCTCTTGCAACCCGGCAACGACATAATTTAACAACACTCACCCACCTAGTACTTCCTTTAATAACCTATACTCTCTAGCATACAAATACCGTCAACACCCATTTCATACCTCAAACAAACTACATCACAAAATTGACACAAAAGGATATATCACTCCCTATTAACCCCAAATGTATGGAAAAACGGATTCCGCTATACTTATGCTCAACAAATCACACTTACCATCCTTCTTACTACTACACCTCTAAATCCCACATTTTTAGCCAGCACAAGGAACAAGATGAACTATAAGTTGCTAGTGGATCGAAATAGGCCGCACACGGCTCCACTAGGCTTTGAATATGAGTTTTGAAAAAAAGTTTGAGGTGAATAACAAAACAGATGTGCTAGTGAATCGAAAGAGCCCCACACGACTTCACTAGACTTTCATTTTTTTTTCAACAGCATGATGATAGCAAGATTACGGGAGATAGGAGCTTGGCATACCATATTCGATGATCAAGGAGTACGCATCCACTCAGTCTTAGCTGAAAAAGTCATAAAGAAGAGGACATAACATGAAACTTCAGGAACTTATAACACACTGGGAGGCTCTTTTGAAGCCACTTTTATGAGACTTCTGAAACATTTTGCTAATCAATATGAAAATATTATCAGGTAAAGAATAGGGACTTGCTGCTCATACTATCTCAAGAATAACACGTAGATAGAAAAGTAAAAAGTGTCACTTATAGATCCTGAGAAGAAATTTGGTAGCTTATCTAGTTTAAACTTATTGCACGATTCAAGACTTGAAAGAATAGAAACCTTTCCTAAATGCCTTATAGCCTCTCGAAGAAAAGTACAGACGTCTCCGTACTATTCCACAAGACTCTACTAGACACGACTTCATAGACACCCTAGGACACTTAAACTCTGTGCTCTGATACCAAGTTTATAATGCCCCAAAAATTAAGTCCCGAGACTTCACACGGTGCTTAGGGTCACAAGTGACCCCAAGCTAACCCTTTCATAGGTATAACTCAAAAGTAGCTGATTTAAAACATAATTCTGAGAGAATGAAGCTGAAAATATCTCAATACAGAATCTGTTCAATACAATATTGGAATTATAAGATGAAAATTCTACTAACACATATACATATACAAGAAGGAGACTGAATACATCAACCACTACTACTGTCTATAAAGCCTCTACTAGAATTGCATGTACATAAATGGGTCATGACTTTTATGGACAGGGGAGTTTCCTATAACCGACAACCCCATATGAGCTACGTGAAATACCAATATTTTAAACCCCCGTTGGCGGGAGTGTCATACTCTTTGCTAGGGAGTACGATCTTAAAACTGCAATAATCACAATCGGGCTCTTTGGCCAATAATATCATCATCAAACAACCCTATGGTGGCACATAGGTTTGGGGAAATACCGAATTTCCCTCTCGGTGCTAAGTACTACTCCCCGACAAGCTCAGAACGCATTAGGAAATCCACCATCACCATCACAAGGGTCTATTATATAGACAAAAACAAATATCTTAATTTATAATTCATCAACAATTTGTGGATTCCTAACCCCAACTTCGACTTAAAATATTTCAATTTTTTTCAACATCAACAAGGTATCAATGCATTGAACCATAACCGACTCGACATTTGGAAAAGGATATGAAGACTCAATACGTAATATTTTCAACAATTCAACTCATCAAAATCATCCGAAAAAAAAAACCAAAATTCATCTCAACATCTATATCAAAATCAATCTTTCTCATAGTCAAAATCATCTTGACTCTGCGAGTTCAAGGTCAATGTACTCAAATAATTATTCTTTCAATTCGACAATTAAATCATGAAAACAACTTTTGAAAAGAACTTGAGACCTTCAATTCATAATCAGAATACATATCCCGTAGTACAACTCAAATCACAACTTTTATCTCGAAAGCCTTTAGAAATATCAATTCATTGTAGTAGTATGCAATTCATAGCATAAATTCTCAATTTAAGAAGTAGAGTAATGAAGTAATCATGTATATCCATATTGGAAAAAAATTTAAAGTCTAATAAATCCTTCATAAAGTAATTTGAGTGTATACCCATTTTTGAATATCATGAAATTTCAATAATAGAACTCAACCTTTTTAAATGTCAAAATGTAGCAATTTATCAAGTCATGATAACATCATTATTTTTGAGAAAATATCAAGACTCATGGTAACATCTCAAATGTTATATCTCAATATGTTCAATGATTCAATTTCATCATAAAGTAGCTTTAAGCTTATCATAAATCTCAAAATCATTCCAAAATACCATTTCAACATATATCTCGAAATCATTCTAAATAAAAATATGAAATTTACAATTATAGATATCAAGACATCTCATGTCTCAAATATATATTCAATAATTCAAATCGTCATTGGGAAGCATAAAGCTTGACACATATCTTAAAATATTATTCCAAAATACCATCTCGACAAACGTCCCAAAATCATTCAAAATACCATCTCGTGGTAAAAGTGTGTAATTCACAATGATAATTATTAAATCATATCATGAAAATATTAAGATAATAATATAAATCAAAGTTTATTCATTCAATTATCATAATCTCCTAATCTAATTATTTAGACATAATCTCACTTGCAAAATCATGTAAAACCAAAATAAAATTAAAGCTTTGGGCACAAGAATGGAAGATTGCTCTTGTTCAAAACCCTACATACCTTGAAATTGACTTCTTGATTACGGAATCCTGTTCGGACAAATAATGGGTGCTCCTCGAAGGTCTTGAAATGAGGAGTTCATTTATCGGATTAATTTTGGATTTCTACGGTGAAATTGAAAGATATTTGAAGGTGAAATTTGGCTAGAGTTTCATTATCCCAAATGTTTCATGGAGAAAATGAATTTTAAAGGTACAATTATGGATTAAATGGAAAAATTTTCATCCAAGAGGGGGGTGTGAAATGACCAAATTGCCCTTAAAAAAATAAATAATGTCAAATCTGTCCTTTGGTGGACTGCTTTGATAGGCTGAAGTAGATCAACCATAACGTTTTACTCCGACATCCAAATTGGATGAAAGAAATTTCATTAGAAAGAGGACTCTTAGAGATTTCCGTTGATATATAGTATCTCACCCAGATAATTATGTACAAGTAGTTATGGTCGTTTGAAGTTGACCCTGCACGTTTTACTGTTCACAGTTCGATCAGAATGGTTGTAGCTCATCGCTCGAGTGTCCGTTTTTGATAATCTACATATCATTGGAAAGATTATTCGATACTCTACGCAATGGTAGGTCACCATCTTAGAATTACTACACAAAAAATTTATGGATCGCTTTAAAGCGTAGAACTCGATACGTTTCTCATGATATCATTACGAAGAAAATTTTTGGGGGTATTACACTTAGTCACTCTAAATTCCATTGAATATCATACCATCCCTTAGCCTACATTACAAGCTGAAGAAAAGACCTATAGTGATCCTAACTTACCTTTCTGGAAACCTTAGTAATGAAGATAAGGGCAAGTATATGGTATTTAACATACATTGATTGGAATTTCTTTCTGAAAGTGAGTGTCTCTTGACCGTCCCCGCATTGACATGCTTAATTTCATATATGAGTGAGGAGGGACTTCGTTGTTGTAAGGTCACATCGGTTGCATTACTATCACATCATCAGCCTTGTGATAGGCTATCAGCATTGGCGTAAACCTTAACTAGGGAGTTGCAGTTTGAGAAGCACTTATGATGATGTTCGTGACATGGCCTCAAAGTTGTGATAAGGCGTCAATAAGGGCGTCATCCTTAAGAAGAGAATTAGCAAAAGGAGAAGACATCTGACGACGACAGTGAAATGCCATCAGATCTGTGATGCGGCTCAGCAACTTCGTCAGCTTTAGATAGAACTTGAAGACAACTAGAGCTAATCTGACGCCATCCGTGATAAGGCGTCAGACTCTTGACGTGGCGTCATCCAGGGTGTCACCTAATCCGATAATTTTATTTATTTTGTTATTTTATTTCCATAATTAAGTTTAGGTATAAATAGAAGTTTTAAGGTTTTTATTTAGGATATCTCTCAATCTTATTTTTGGAACATGGGAGGAACGTACATTGCCTCATCTTTTTCATCAAGTATTTTTTCTTGTTTTACCTTCAACACTTATCAACTATTGTGGATTATTCTTTTGTAAAGAAACAATTTTTGTTTTCATCCATTCATAAGTTTATCCATACTATCATGAATTCAACTTTTTATTTTGTTCATCATATCATGAGCGGCTAATTCCATTAGCCCGAGTTATGGGATCGATGGATTAGGGTTTTATATGCTGCTAGGTACTTAAAGGGTTCAAAGAGTAGTAGGACATCTTGAAATTATGTTGTTTTAACTTAAAATCTATTGGTTTCAAATAATAGGTTATGCCTTAGGGTTATTTGCTTGAACAGAGAAACAGACTAAAGGACGTGAATTATCAATAGGGACTCGGAAGCTACCAACTTTCTGTTTAATGAATAATGTCATAACTGGATTATTCTACCTGAGATAATATTCTATTGGAAATAGATAAGCTATCTAAGTTCGAGAGAATTAGATAATAAATTATCTGGTGAGGTCGAGAGATAAGTCAGATAGTATAGTCGTTTGGGATATTCTGTTGTTCCTACTTACTCCAAGAATCTCAAGCATTACCTAGTATCTTTCAATTCCCGAAACCCACAGTGAACATAACTCTGGTTTTCCATTTATATTAATTACAAACATTAATACTAAAACCCCATTTTATATTTTTGTATCATTTATTTGAATTTAACTTGTAGCTATAATTTCAAACTAGTTTAATCGCCACTCACATTGTTCCCAATGGATTCGACTCCGACTCTAAAGTTGGGTAAATATATTGACGACGACCGCCTTAACTAATTTGAGGTGTAAGCTGAGCGTTATCAAGGATCTACTCTAATTCCATCACCAAAAATGATATGGCCAAGGAATGCTATTGACCTTAGCCAAAATTTGCAATTACGGAATTTGGAGAACAACTGATGATTTCTGAGAGTCTAAAGTACAATTTTAAGATGGTTTGCATGATCACGCTCACTACGGGAATAGACCGGCATATCATCTAGAAATACTATGACAAACATGTCCAAGTACAGATTGAACACATGGTTCATCTAGTACATGAAAGCTGCTGGGGCATTGGTAAGACCAAAGGACATGACTAGGAATTTGAAGTGACCATACCGGGTATGGAAGGCTATTTTTAGAATGTCACATTCTCTGAATCTGAGCTGATGATAGCCGGATCTGAGTTTTATCTTAGAGAAATAACTATCACCCTAAAGTTGGTCAAACAAGTCATCGATTCTGGGAAGTGGATACTAGTTCTTGACCGTGACTCTATTGAGCTGACGGTAACCAATACAGATTCTGAGAGAACTATCTTTCTTGCATATGAATAAGTTTGGTGCACCCCATGGGGATACACTGGGTCTTATGAATCCCTTATCTAAGAGATCCTTCAACTGCTATTTCAGTTCTTTGAGTTCTGTTGGTGCCATTCAGTATGGCGGAATAAATATAGGCTGAGTATCTGGAAGAAGGTCAATACCGAAGTCTATTTCCCTTTCGGAAGAAATTCCTGGAAGATCTTCGGGAAAGATATCTGAATATTAATTCACTACTGGGACTGATTCAAGACTAGGAGTCTCATAAATAGAATCCTTAACATGAACAAGATGATAGACATAACCCTTAGATATCATTTTTCGTGCCCGAAGGTAGGAAATAAGTTGGCCTCTGAAAGCTGAAGTACTACCCTTCCACTATAGGTTGGATTCTATTGGAAACTAAAAATGGACTATTCTGTTTCTTCTATCAACTGTGGCATAGAAGGAATGAAGACAAGCCATGCCAATAATGACATCAAAATCAGTCATATCCAATTCCACTAAGTCTGCTGAGATGACTTTCTGAAATATCATAACCGGGTAGTTCCTGTATACCTGCTGGGATATGATACTTTTACACACTTGGGTAGAGACTGAAAAGGGCTCTTCTAGAATTTTAGGACTGATTTTGAAATCAACTGCTATATAGGGAGTGACAAAAGACAAAGAATCTCCTGGATCTAGCAAAGCGTAAATATGCACATGAAAGACTTGTAACGTACAAGTAACCACACTAGGAGAATTTTCCTAATCTTGTCGGGACTAGAGAGAATAGAGTCTATTTAGGCGTTGCCCACTAGTACCACTAGAAGTGGCACCCTACTGATTTGGGCGACCGGACTGAGCTAAGGGACGGTTCTGTTAACCCAGAAAATCTTGAAAATTCTGCAAGGAATAAACATCATTCAATTTAGAAGCTAACACTTCACATTCTTCAGAAAAAATTAGTTAAGAAACTTTGGGGTATTACAACGCTCAGTATACATTAGTATGGGATAAAATTATAGGATTTTGGTCCTATTACATTGGACTTTAGGATCGAAGTAATGATTAACAGGGACAGTTGGGGGCATTCATATTTCATAGTCAGAGGTGAAATTCTTGGATTTATGAAAGACAAACAATAGTGAAGGCATTTTCCAAGGATGTTTTCATTAATCTAGAATGAAAGTTGGGGCCTCAAAGATAATCAGATACAGTCTTAGTCTCAACCATAAACGATGTTAACTAGGGATCGACGGATGTTACTTTTAGGACTCCGCCGGTACCTTATGAAAAATCAAAGTTTTTAGGTTCCGGGGTGAGTATGGTCGCAAGACTGAAACTTAAACGAATTTACGGAAGGGAACCACGAGAAGTTGAGCCTGCGACTTAATTTGACTCAACACGGGGAAACTTACTAGGTCAAGACATAGTAAGGATTGACAGACTGAGAGCTCTTTCTTAATTCTATGGGTGGTGGTACATGTCCATTCTTAGTTGGTGAAGTGATTTGTCTGGTTAATTCCATTAGCAAACAAAGACCTCAACCTACTAACTAGCTATGCGGAGGTATCCCTTCACGGCCTGCTTCTTAAAAGGACTACGACCTTTTAGGCTACGGAAGTTTGAGGAAATAACAGGTCTGTGATGCCATTCAATGTTCTGGTCCACACACATGCTACACTGATGAATTCAATGACTTTATATACTTGTCCAACAGGATCGGATAATCTTTTTAATTTCATCATGATCGGGATAGATCATTTCAATTGTTGATCTTCAACAAGGAATTCCTACTAAGTGCAAGTTATCTGCTCGCTTTGACTATGTCCCTTCCCTTTGTACACACCGCCCATCACCCCTATCAAATGAATAATTCGGTAAAATATCCAAATCGCGGTGACGTGGGTGGTTCACTGCCCGTGATATCTCTAGAAGTCCATTTAACATTATCATTTAGGGAAGTGAGAAGTCGTAATAAGGTTTCTGTAGGTTACCCTACGAAAGGATCATTCTCAAAACCTGCACAATAGAATGACCCACAAATGTGTTTAACAACTAGGGAGTCCATGGGGGAGATATGCTTCGGCCCTCCGCCCAAGCGTCTCTTCCTCATACCCAGCGCACGTGCCCAGTGTGCGCATCAGACAACTAATGAACCCCAGTGTGAAAAGTACCAAGGAATAAATAAATTGATAGCCTGCTTCTCAAGCCACTTTTGCAAAGTGAATTGGGGAAAACTGGGCTTCCTCTATAAATAAAAATGACTCTCGAAAATGGATATATCAGTTCTTGTATCGATGAAGAACATAGAGAAATACGAAACTTGGTGTGAATTGTAGAATACCATGAACCATCGAGTCTTTGAACGCAAGTTGTACCCAAAGCTATTATTCTGAGGGCACGTCTGCCTGGGCATCACGCATCACATCACCCCCTCGCATTATGCCTTAATCATGGGGTGTGATATCATTGCAAGACAGATACTGGCCACCCTTATTTCTCAAGCTCGCGGCTGGCCTAAATACGAGTCTATATCAACGGACATCATGGAAAGTGGTGGTTGTAACTAAACTCTTTTTTTTGTCGCGGCTACAACACATCATGCATCTGGACTCCAGGACCATATCGCGCTTAGGCACTCCGACCGCCACCCTAAGACACGCGGAATTACCTGCTGAGTTTAAGCATATTAATAAACGGAGGAAAAGAAACTTACAAGGATTACCATAGTAACAATGAGCGAATCGGGAATAGCCCAGCCGTAGAATTAGGAGGATCCATAGTCCTAATTATAGTCTGGATAAGAATCCTCAGCAGCGGACCGGGCCCAAGTCCCTTGAAAGGGGGTGCCAGAATGGGTGAGAGCCCCGTTGTCCTCGAACCCTATCGCACCATAAGGCATTGTCTACAAGTTGGGTAATTTTGACTAAGGATAAATACGGGCGACATACCGATAAAGAACAACTACCACGATGTAAATATGAAAATGACTTAGAAAAGTGAGTCAAAGAGTGCTTGAAATTATCGAGAGGAAGGCGGATGCGGGATGGAGATTTACCTCGATCGGATGTGGAATGGCAATAAGATGGTCTGCCGATCGACTCTGGGCATCGACCATTATGGATTAGGGGAGGACAAAGACCGGGCTCTTTATACACTCGTGGAACATCATTTCCTCGATTATGGTAGAAAGCGCGCGCCTCTATCATGCTTTAGCATCTGTGCACCCCAGACGCTGGCCTACGAGCTCCCTATTTTGACCATCTTGAAACACTGACCAAGGATTCTGACATGTGTGTGAGTCAATGGGGGAGTAAAATCATAAAGCGTAAGAAAGTTTATTGGAGAGATCCCTCTGATGGGTGCACCACTGACCGACATTGATCTTGTTGGAATGGTTCGAATGTGAGCATACCTATCTAACCCCAAAAGATGGTAAACTATACCTGAGTGGGGAGAAGCCAGAGAAAACTCTGATAGAGGCCCGTAGTGATACTGATGTGAAAATTGTCCATCTGAATTGGGTATAGGGGAGAAAGACTAATCGAACCATCTAGTAGTTGTTTCCCTCCAAAGTTTCCCTCATGATAGCTGGAGCTAGAGTGCTAGTTCTATTGAGTAAATCCAAGGATTAGAGGCCTCGGGGTTACAACTCCCTTGAAATATTCTCAAACATTAAATAGGTAGGACAACGCAACTGCTTTGTTGAGCCATGCTATGCAATCAAGAGCTCTAAGTGGTCCATTTTTGGCAAGCAGAACTTTTGATGTAGGATAAACCGGAAGCCAATTTATGGTGCCAAACTGTGCATATCCTAGATCCCACAAAGGATGTTGGTCAATGATGTGTGAGCAGATGCTAACACATTTGAGGCTTTTAAATGAGAATAATTGCAAAGTTTTAAGCAACTTTTGTCATTTTTGATTGTTTTCTCTTTGATATTGCAGTAAAAGTTAAGATGCAAGAGAACCAGCAATAATGGAAGTAAAAGAGTTGATTTCTAATCAAGTAGAGAGGGAAGTATAGCTGACGGCTAGTCTGATATGTTGTCAGCCTTTTGATAAGCTATTAAAGTTGTCGTCAACCTTAGACAGAGAATAAGATTCAGCTGGAAGAAGTGACGACAACCTGTGATAGGCTGTCAAAGTTTTGATAAGCCATCAGGATCGTCGTCTAGCTTCGACAGTTCTTGAGAACATTAAGTGAAGAAGCAACGACAATTCTGATAAGTCGTCACATATCTGATAAGCCGTCAGGCTTTATCGTCAGCTGAAGACAGAACTTGTTCAAATGTGAAGAGGAGCTGATGACATTCTTGGTAAGGTATCAGACTCTTGATAAGACATCACAAACGTCGTCGTCTATCTGAGAAAATACTATGATCTGTGATTTTGTTTCCATAATTAGGATAAAGTATTTAAACCGTATGTTATTGTTTTCAAATAAAAAAAAAAGGGCGGAACATCTTGATCTTATTCCAAAGGAATAGACACCTTTTTTATGGCTCAAAATTTTGAATTCAATTTTCAAATCTTTGATTTGGTTGTGGGAATTTTCTCTTGAACTTAGAAGAGAATCAACTCCAGACTTCATCTTTTGTAAGTTTAATTACTTTAAATGATGATTACAATTATTGCTATCTCTTTCTTTCTTATGTGGAACTAAAACCCACAACTAGGGTTGTGTGATCTTTAATTATTACCCCATGGATTTAATTGTTGGTTAGGGTTTGAGTGATTGTGGGGCCATCTTGATAATTCCTTTGTTATGATTATTATTTATTGGTTGCAAACTATAAATCCCACCTTATGTTGATTTGCTCGAACTAAGAAATAAACTAAAGGTAGCGAATTATCAACAAGGATTTGGGAAGGTTAAGCTCCCATCGAATGATTAATGTTGTAAAAAGATTGATCAACTTGAGATAAAATTAGTATGAATAGAATGATTTCCTAAGTTTGAGAGAATTTGGGAGTTCAACATATAGGCAGGTAGAGAAATTTTAGTTTTGAGCTCTGAAGCAAGTTAAAAATTTAACATTTGTTTGATCATCATAAATCCACATTTTATCTTTTCGTATCATTTGTTTGAATTCAACTTATAGATATAGTTTCAAATTAGTTTAATCTCCACTCAAATTGTTCCTTGTGGATTCGACCCCGACTCCAAAGTTGGATAAATATATTGACGACGACCGTCTTTCACTAAATTGACATGTAAGTTGAGAGTTATCAAAAATGGTGCCATTTTCGGAGAAACAATTTGGCGTATTGAGTTGGTTTTGAATTTTAGCCAACTTGCTTGAATTCAAATTTGTTAATATTTGTTTTTAGTTTCTTTTTATTTCTTGTTTTAGGTAAATTTATATTTTAGTTTACTTATTACTATGGCATCGGGGAAGGAACATGAGCTTGTTGGTTTGAAATCTTATCTTGATAATCCATGTCCATATTGTGATGGACCTCACTTTTGGCAAGATTATAGATATGCTCCCCGGAGAGAGATGTGTGCACCATCTCCATCCTACCAGGAGTATGATTGTTCTTTATGTGGTGGTCAAGATGGACATTGGAGTGATTGCCCAAATGCCCTAACCCCCTATTATGCTAACCCAAATTCTAGTTCTTCTTATGAGATTGATAGGTTTTATGGTCAAGTAAAGAAAGAATGAAGCACCAGAAAGAGTTGTATTGAAGCTATGTTTTAATGAATGTTGGATCTCCAGAAAGAAACGTATGATATTATATGTGATATGTATGAAGACATAAGGCCATTCATTCATGAGGAGATGGATATATAGGTCAATCATTCAAAGAATTCTTCTATGTTATGTTTAGATGATATCTTGTCTGTAGAGCTATTTAAAATAATGGAAGAGTGTGAAGATGAGGAGAAATAATCCTATATTGATGTTGAGCTTGATGATAAGAAACCCTCAGTGATTTCCCAACCAACCGAGGGTGAGTATTCCCACCTGTCATGCGGCCTCGTCTCTTTTACATTGTTCCACAGTCATACCAACAGAAATAGTGGGGCTTGCTATCACAGAGTCTCTGGTATGCTATGCCCGACTGTGTTTTTTCATTCTCTCTAGCATTTCTGAAGCCTATGTGAATGTAAGATCAATAAACAAATTGCAAGAAGCATGATCTACAATAGGTTTTGTCACAGAGTTAAGAGACCTGTACAAAGTCTCCATCAAGTGTATGTCCGTCATGTTGTGGTTCGGACACTGCATTAGCTTCTTTTTAAATCTCTCCCTGGTTTCATGCAAGGCTTCAGTTGGGATCTTTCTAAAGTTACTGATGTCATCCCTCAACTGTACCCTCCTAGAAGATGGAAAGAACCTTTCTAGGAAAGATCCTTTCAACTGCCTCTCGTTGGTTATAGAATTGGTTGTCAGCTTATTAAGCCACAATGTTTCCTGCCCAAACATAGACAACAGAAACAATTTCAAACAAATAGAATTCTAACCCACTACTGGATTATCAAAAGATTTACAAATGGTGACAAGGTTCACCAGATGCAAGTTCGGATCATCCCCATAAAGGCCACCAAACAACCCTTTCAGATGAAAGAGTTGAATCATAGTGCTCGTTATGTTGAATTTTGCCCCAGGTTCTAACAGTAGAGAAATAATTGCACCCTCCATCTATTCCATCATCATCATCATTAAGGTCATACTGGACCAAATATTGATCTTGTCTTCCTCAAAACGGACGGTTCCTATTAGCATTACGTTGTACTGGTGTAGCTATTTTCTTTGCACACCTTGGGTTACTAGGGTTTAGAAACTTCTCATCTCCCAAGTCTTCATCCTCAGGATTTGGATGAAGTACTTGTTGACCTTCATTCTACATATTCACCTGAGCTCTAGCTAAGGCTGCTAACCGGTCAGCCTCCTGCTGGTCTGCCAATCTGCCGATTAGTTGCAGTTCTATATTAAATGGTAATAATGGTTCTCTAGAACTTCTGGTTCTTGGCATACACCACAAAAGTCCTACAGCAAACAAAAACATCAAATAAACATAAAAATAGAAAACTTGACTAACAGTCAATTAGCGCACACAAACTTCAATTTACAACTGTATTCCCCGACAATGGTGCCATTTTTGATAACGCTCAAACTACACCTGTCTTACAATAATGTAAGCAATCGTTGTCAATATATAACCCAACTAGGTTGGGGTCGAATTCTACAGGGAATATGGTGTGAATTTTTGTTATCTGCGGGTTAATCAACTAATAGTTAGCAATTTCCTATGAATGGTTTTTTTTTTAAAAGGTAGAAAATAATTACTTCTCAATTCAGTGTTTGAAATCAATATGATAAGGGAAACCATAGTTATGTTCACTATGGGTGTTGGGATTTGACAGACGCTAGGAACGGTTCAAGATTCTTGTGGTGGGTAGGAACAACAAACTATCCTTGTCGAAGTAATGTTTAAATGGTTATCAAACTATTTAGACATTTAACCACCTAATTCTTTCGAACTTAGAAAATTTAAATTTCATAAAAGGATGTAATCTCAAGTTAATTAATCTTGTTACAACATTAATTATTAAATGGAAGTTTGATGCTTCCAAGTCCCTGTTGATAATTCGATTCTTACTAGGGTTGATTTCTTATCTCAAGAAAATCACTAGTAAGAAAGGCCTATTGTTTGCAACCAACAGTCAAAATATAAAATAATGGAATTAACAAGAAGTTTCTACCACCGTTAGAATCTTGAACACTTAGTTATGTTACAACCCCAAACCCATAGATCCCACAACTCAGGTTAGGGGAATTTAGCTACTCATAATATAATAAGCAAGACAAAAAATATTATTCATAATTTGATAGATGAACTTACAACAAGATGAATAACAACAAGTATTTCTCAGATTTGATCATAGTAGAAAATACCAAAACAATGGTAACAATCTCTCTAAAAATAATTGTCTTGTTAAAGTCAGAAAACTAGAGAGAAATTTTTTTACCAAGCATGTCCAGTTTCCCCCCATTATAAAACCCTGACATATGTTGTAAATACTTCAGCCTAATTATAGAAACATAATCACAGATCATAGTATTTTCTCGAACAGATGACGACATGTGTGATGTCTTATCAGTAGTCTGATGCCTTATAAAAATGTCGTCAACACCTCTTTACGTTTGAAAAAGTTCTGTCTTCAGCTGATGATATAGCCTACCGTCTTATCAGACATGTGACGACTTATCATAAGGATGATGAATTATCAGACTAGTCGTCAGCTATACTTCCCTCTCTACTTGCTCCAAAATGAACTCTTTTACTTACATTATTGTTGGTTCTCTTGCATCTTGACTTTTACTACAATATCAAAGAGAAATCAATCAAAAATTACAAAAGTTGCTTAAGACTTTGCAATTATTCTCAGTTAAAAGCCTCAAATATGTTAGAATCTTCTCACACATCAACACCCTCATCTTAAAACAATTGCTTGTCCTCAAGAAACTAAAACATATCCAAGAGGATACAAAGAACATTCGGAAGTGACCACTATAATTGTGTGATATGCATTTATGTATGACCACTGTGCATATTGTTATGGCATTACTACTTGTAACATGATAACCATTGCTAAACAATTTCATAAACCAAATGGGTAGTATCTTGTTATGTACCTTTGTACCATGTGTTTGTGAGATACTACCTAGTTCCCATTGTGTGTTAAATCGAGAACTAGCCTGGTTGGTCTTGCCTTGGTTGTAGGATAGCGGTTAGGAGAGGATCATAGGCCGTTGTTGATATTAGTCCACATTTATACTAAATAACCTTCCATGTGTGAATAATATCCCTTGATCTTTATTTTAAGTCTAAATGTCTATTCTTTTAATTATACCTATAACCTTCCCATTTGTATCACAATGAACCTATTTTGGCCCTGGTCATCCTTGGACATTGTGCACTATGACTTAGACAAATAACCTAAGTTGAGGGTGGCTATCATAGGGGTGCATGATGTAAAGTGACTATGAAGAAGGGTAAAAAAAATGCAAGGATGGGTGTGGTAGAAAAAGAATGAGAAAAGAAAAGTTGTGAAAAAAAAAAACTGCACCCAGCTTTAATGTGCTTTAATCAAGAAAGGGATAAATAAGGTAAAGGTTGATAAGTGAGACCACAAAAATAGTGTAGTGCCGAAGAGGCTTAGTTACATTAAATATCCTTGTGTAACATTCCAGCCCCAAGCCTACATTATAAGCTGAAGAGAAGTCCTATAGTGATCCTAACTTAACTGTTTGAAAGCTTTGGTAACGAAAATAAGGGCAAGCTTATGGTATTTGGCATACATTGACTGAAACTTCTTTCTGAGAGTGAGTGTCTCTTTACCGTCCCCGCATTGACATGCTTGAGTTCACATATGAATGAGGAGAGACCTCTTTGTTGTAAGGGCATACTTGTTACGTTGCTAGTTTCTAACTTGTTTGGATAGTGAAATCTTGAAATATTCATGGTTGTTATTTCTTAATTGATGTCATATCTTGATTCCTGTGTGTCGCATTGTTGTCCTTCAATAACATGCACAGTTGTTTTTTAAATTAATTGACGTTGGAGATGGTGAAGATGTTTTGAGATAATATGGATGCCTGACTGTCGAATGTACTTTGCATCTTCTTGGTTGTGTTTTAGTTGCTTGAGGACAAGCAATTGTTTTAAGTTGAGGGTGTTGATATGTGAGCAAATGCTAACACATTTGAGTCTTTTAACTAATAATAATTGCAAAGTCTTAAGAAACTTTTGTCATTTTTGATTGTTTTCTCTTTGATATTGAGGTAAAATTCAAGATGCAAGAGAACCAGCAATAATGGAAGTAAAAGAGTTAATTTCTAAGAAAGTAGAGAGGGAAGTATAGCTGACGACTTATCTGATAAGTCGTCAGCCGTGTGATGATTATCAGAGTTGCCGTCAGCCTTAGATAGAGAATGAGATTCAACTGGAAGAAGTTACGACAGCCTGTGATAGGCCGTCAGAGTTGTGATAAGTCATAAAGCTTGTCATTAGGCTTAGGAAGTTCTTGGGACATTTAAGTGAAGAAGCGACGACAATTGTAATAAGTTATCACATGTCTGATAAGTTGTCGTGCTTCATCGTCAGCTGAAGACAGAACTTGTTCAAATGTGAAGAGGAGCTGACGACATTCTTGATAAGGCATCAGACTCCTGATAAGCCGTCACACACGTCGTCGTCTGTCCGAGAGAATACTGTGATCTGTGATTTTGTTTCCATAATTATGATGAAGTATTTAAAGCATATGTTAGGGTTTCTAATAAAAAAAGGAGCGGAACATCTTGAACTTATTCCAAAGGTAAAGACACCTCTTTTTGGGGCTCAAAACTTAAAATTCAATTTTCAACTCTTTGATTTGGTTGGGGGAATTTTCTCTTGATCTTAGAAGAGAATCAACTTTGGTAAGTTTAATTACTTTAAATGATGATTACAATTATTGCTATCTCTTCCTTTGTATTGTGGAACTAAAACAACAACTAGTGTTGTGGGATGTATGATTATTCCCCTAAGGATTTTATAGTTGGTTAGGGTTTGTCTGATTGTGGGTACACCTTGATAATTACTTTGTTATGATTGTTATTTATTGGTAGCAAACAATAAATCCCACCTTATGTTGATTTGCTCGAACTGAGAAATAAACTAAAGGTAGTGAATTATCAACAGGATTTGGGAAGGTTAAGCTCCCATCTAATGATTAATTCTATAACAAGATTGATCAACTTGAGATAAAATTAGTATGAATAGAATGATTTCCTATGTTCGAGAGAATTAGGGAGTTCAACATCTAGGCAGGTTGAGAAACATTTAGATGGACTTTTGAAACTGATAATTTGGTGTTTCCCATAAATCATGAGAACCCAATACTACAGTTATTATTTAATGGGGATTAATAATCATAACTATCATAAGCCTCATTCCTCTCAATCACTGATTTGAACTATTGAACTTTTAATTTTGAGCTATGAAGCAAGTTAAAACTTTAACATTTGTTTGATTATCAAAAACCCCCATTTTATATTTTCATATCATTTGTTTGAATTCAACTTATAGCTATAGTTTCCAATTATTTTAATCTCCACTCACATTGTTCCACGTGGATTCGATCACAACTCCAAAGTTGGGTAAATATATTGACGATGACCGTCTTGTACTAAATTGATCGTTATAAGCCAAGTAAGACAGCATGAAGGTGGTCATGGAAGTTGAAATCCGCTAAGTAATGTGTAACAACTCACCTACCCAATCAAATAGCCTCAAAAATGGATTACGCTTAAGAGCGCGACCTACATCCGGTCGTCAGGAAATTGTCAATCCCCGATGAGTAGGAGGGCACGACTGTCGCTGCAAAACCTTGTTCGTGAGCCCAGAAGGATAGGTCGACGGTGCAGATTTGGTAATAGTAGAAAATATTCAAGTGAGAACTTTGAATGACAGAGAGTGGAAAGGTTCCATGTGAATGGAAATTGCACATGGGTTAGTCTATCCAAAGGGTTGGGGAAACCCCAATATATAGCGCATTTCAACCGTTCACAAAAAGAAAATCTGGTTAAAATTCCTGAATCGGGATATGGTGGTCGATGGCAATGTTAGAAAGTTCAGAGATGTCGGCGGGAGCCTCGGGAAGAGTTATGTTTTTTGTTTAACAGCCTGCCCACCCTGGAAATAGCTTAGACGGAGGTAGGTTCTAGCGGCTGGAAGAGCACCGCACATCGCATGGTGTCCGGTGCACTCCTGGAGGCCATTGAAAATCTGTAGGACATAATGGCGTCCACACCCGATCGTACTTATAACCGCATCAGGTATCAAAGGTGAACATCCTCTGGTCGATGGAATAATATAGGTTAAGGAAGTTAGCTAAATAGATCTGCAACTCTGGGAAAAAGATTGGTTTAAAGGGCTGGGCAAGGGGGTGTCAGTACCAAACCTGTCGGATATCGGTGGACAGCTTGAGCTACTCCTGCAATGATAGTGGGTCACCGCGTGTAGGCTGGCGGATGGACTGGGAACGGTTCCTTTAGATGCCTATCCCGCGCGTCGAATTGCCAACTCAGAACTATACGGACAAGGGGAATCCTTCTGTTGGATTAAAAGAAAGCATTGCGATTGTTCTGACGGATGTTAACACAATGTGATTTCTACCTATTGCTCTAAATGCCAAATTAAAGAAATTCAACCAGGCGCAGGTAAATAATGAGAGTAACTATTATTCTCTTAAGGTAGACAAATGCCTCGTTATCTAATTAGTGACGCACATGAATGGATTAATAAGATTGCCACTATCCCTGTCTGCTATCTTGCAAACTCACAACCAAGGCAATAGACTTAGCATAATCAGCGGGGAAAGAAGACCCTGTTGATGTTGACTGTAGCCTGACTTTGTGAAATAACTTGAGAGGTAAGTATAACTGGGGTCCGAAAGGAGAATGTGAAATACCACAACTTTTAACGTTATTTCACTTACTTCGTGAAATAGAAGTGGGGCATTGGCCCTATTTTTAGACCCAAGGCTCCCTCTGCGGGCCGATCCAGGTGAAAGACATTGTTAGGTGAGAAGTGTGACTGGGTCGGCATATTTGTTGAATGATAATGTAGGTGTCGTAATATTAGCTCAACGAGAACTAAAATCTTGTGTGGAATAATAGGTAAAAGCTCATTTGATTCTGATTTCCAGTACAAATACGAACCGTGAAATCATGGCCTAATGATCCCTTAGACCTTCAGAATTTGAACATAGAGGTGTCATAAAAGTTACCACAGGGGTAACTGGCTCTTGGAAGCAAAGCGTTCATAGCGACATTGCTATTTAATACTTCGATGTCGGCTCTTCATATCATTTTGAAGCAAAATTCACCATGTGTTGGATTATTCACCCACTAATAGGGAACATGAGATGGGTTTAGACTGTCGTGAGACAAGTTACTTTTACCCTATTGATGATAGTGCCAAAATAGTAATTCAACCTAGTACGAGAGGAACCGTTGATTCATACAATTAGTCATTGCGCTTGGTTGAATAGCCAGTAGCACGAAGCTATCATTTTCTGGTTTATGAATGAATGCCTCTAAGTCAGAATCCAGGATAAAATCAATGCATGAGCCCTCCGTCCATTTGCCAACCCGTAGTAGAGGCCTCAGCCTCTAAGGGCAAGTGTCGTTGGCTAAGCCATCACGGCAAAAGGGTCGCGGTGTCCGCCTTGAATAATAATATTCATTGAGTGGCGAGTATATTCCTTTACAGATGACTTAAATAAACAACAGGATGTTATAAGTGGCAGGTGTCCTTGCTACCTTGATTCACTGAGATTCATCCCTTTGTCGCTCAGTTCGTCCCTCCCCCTCCAATTAAATTATTTTTCCGTCCATCTCCAAAGGAGGTTTGTGCATCCTTTTTGAAGAATCCCACTAAGTGATGTGAGTTGACCTCACCCTCGAGCATGCAGTGACATAGCCTCAACCGAGTTTGCCGCTTATTTTTCAAGTGTCGCATACGTTTCATTCCAAACAGTTAAGTATGATATAAAGTGGATTTTCATGCAAGACTACAACATTGCAATTAGAGGTTTTCCATAATGCACGGTGCAACTTAAGAGCACAGCGATGCGTTGAGGACAACATTGGTGCGTGTAGGCATGTAAAAATTAGAGGTTTTAGTGACCGTGAAATGCAATCCTAGAACATTTCCATTGACACGAGCTTCAGCGACCGACGTAATCGGTAGGACCCAACGCTAGCATAGGTAACTCCACAATCAATATCAAATATCGAAGGACCTATAGTGTCCTACCATGGTGGTATGTTTGTCGATTTGGTTGTCCGTGTATCACCACCTTCACCCACAAGGCACCATACGCTAATGCCTCAAACCACCATGGGCAGCCACAACCACAGGGCACCATGACACTGTGCAACAAGTCACCATGGCACCAAGTCACAAAGACACCACGGCATCGGGCACCATGCCACCATGGAACTTCACACCATGTTACCAAGGCACCATGGCGCCATTGCACCAAGGCACTGCGACGCCATGGTACCACGGTACCATGGCACTAAGTCACCGCGCACCATGGTGCCATGGCACCAAAGCACCCATGCATCCCAAACTAGGAACTGTGTTCTTGGAACCCATACGGGTATGAACTTTCCACGAGAACACCAAGGACCTATGACTCAATCGACACGGTGAAGGCACCATGGCACCATGGCACCATGAAAAAATCAAAAAAGCATAAACCTAGGTATGATCATCCTAGGTTACTTACACGCTATAAGTATTTTTTAACGGTATTTCGATATTACCTCATATGTTGGGGTGGTTTTCCTAATGTCCCCACGTTATTTATATAAATATAAATATTTTATATCATTATGTTATACGTACAAATATGCACTCAATTATTGGTTTCAGGTTACTTCATGCGTTGGAAATATTTTTCTAATGTTTTTATATTTTAATATATTTTTTCAATTTTTTATTTATGTTTATTTATTTTTTGAATTTTCATAAATAATATTTGAAAAAAAATATTTTCTTAACGAAAATTATCATTTAAAAATTACCTAACTCTTTTGTTAGAGCATTGGCTTAGTCTTACGTCAAAACGTGCAGTTCTGGTTCATACATATCTAGTATGATTCTCTAGAAAAATTATGTATACTCCTGTCAATTGGGTTGTTTTTCTTAAGCATATATAAGGGGGTGGAGGTATTGAAGGCACTTCAAGGCGACTGTCACTAGTTTTGATAGGCGTTAACTGGACATGTCGGTGTGTAGTATAGGCATATGGTATCCTGCATGGCTAGTCCATGTGAGATGATGGTGCCCATGAAACAACGTCGATCACACTTCATTGAGTGCTCATGCCAGCTATTGGTGGCATCGTTCATGAAGGGGATGTTGGCATTTGATTTCACGTGAAGCGGTGCTTTTATGCGCACAGTGAGTTTCGGATGCTACTCTCTGGGCAAGCTCTAGGTGTTGCACGCATGGGATCAAGCCGAATCCGTAACTAGCACCGATGGCCGACGTGGGCAGCACCCGTGCACTAGCCTCGATGTTTCTTCACATCCTTTGCTCCCCACAAGGATGGATTATCGTGTTAAGCGAGACTTGATTTAGCATTGCAATGTCCGCATAAGTAGCAATGCATAGCATCTATTGTTGAGCGTTGGGACCAGTTCTGGGTGTGTATTAATGGAGCATTTGGATGCACGGTGCGTGAGTTATGTTTGGCATGTTCAGTAAGGTAGGATCGCTTCTCAATCAGCAACATCCTGACCTACTTGCTATCTCAGTCGTTGGGAAAGCTCAATTAAGGATTTGTCAAAGTCTATTTCTTTGTTGCATACCTAATGCCCAAGCATTATCAAGTTTTATTCATTGGCTTTTTCCCCTAGCATTTCATGCGCGAGGTGAATCAAAAGGTCACCCTCATATCCCACGCCTTCCTCACTTTGCCGTGCGATGTCGTGGTCCATGAGTGTTAGTCGGTATTTTTTAATGCAGCAGACGTAGTGGGAATGGGGTATTCATCTGCTCCTATCTTCCCTATACAGTGTTCACTACAAACAACGTTCGCACATGCCTTGAACCTATCCACACCTTTTTGGGTAGGTAGGGCTCATGCGATGCCGGCGTCAATGAGGAATTCTACCTGGTTGATCCTACCAATAGTCATATGGTTGTCTTAATGATTAAGCCATGCATGTGTAAGTATGAACAAATTTAGACTATGAAACCGCAAATGAACAAATTTAGACTATGAAACCGCAAATGGCTCATTAAATCAGTTATAATTTGTTTGATAGTATCTACTACTTGGATAATCGTAGTAATTCTAGAGATAAAATGTGAAACAAAATGTGACTTTTGGAAAAGAAGCCTTTATTAGATAAAAGGTCGATGCACTCTCTATCCATTGCTGCGATGATTCATGATAACTCGACGGATCACTTGGCCATCGTACCGGCATCGCATCATTCAAATTTCTTCCCTATAGACTTTCAATGGTAGGATGGTGGACCACTATGGTGGTGATGGGTGATGGAGAATTAGTGTTCGATTTTGAAGAGGGAGAATAAAAAATGGCTACCACATTCCGGGAAGGGAGCAGGAGCACAAATTACCCAATCCTGACGTGGGGAGGCAGTGACAATAAAGAAAAATACCGGGATCAATGAGTCTGGTAATTGGAATGAGTACAATCTATGTTCCTTAATGAGGATCCATTAAAGGGCATATCTTGTACCAGCAGTTGTAGTAATTCCACCTCCAATAGCCTATATTTATGTTGTTGCAGTTAAAAAGCTTGTAGTTGTACTTTGGGATGGGCCGACCTATCCGCCTATGGTATGCACCAGTCATCTCATCCCTTTTATCGGCAATGTGCTCTTGGACATAACTGCTCGAGTAGTGTCTCCAGCTCTATTACTTTGAAGAAATTAGAGAGCTCAAATAGAGCCTACGCTATGTATACATCAGCATGGGATAACATTATAGGATTTTGATCTTATTACGTTGGCTTTCAGAATTAGAGTAATGATTAACAAGGACAATCGGGGGCATTTGTATTTCGTAGTCAGAGATGAAATTCTTGGATTTATTAAAGACAAAGAACTGCGAAAATATTTGACAAGGATATTTTCATTAATAAAGAAAAAAAGTTGGGGGCTCTAAAAAGATCAGATGCCGTCCTAGTCTCAATCATAAATGATGCTGACCAGGGATTGATCGATGTTTCTTTTAGGACTCTGCCGGCACCTTATGAGAAATTAAAGTTTTTGGGTTTCGGGGGGAGTATGGTTGCAAGGCTTAAACTTAAAGGAATTGACAGAATGGAACCTCCAGGAGTGGAGCCTGCGGCTTAATTTAACTATACACGGGGAAACTTACCACGTTCACAATAGTAAGGATTGACAAACCAAAAGCTCTTTCTTTATTCTATGGGTGGTGGTGCATGGCCGTTCTTAGTTGGTGGAGCGATTTTTCTTGTTAATTCCATTAACAAAAGTGACCTTAGCTTGCCAACTAGCTATGCGGAGGTATCTCTTCGCAGCCAGTTTCTTAGAGGGCCTACGACCTTTTAGGCCATAAAAGTTTGAGGCAATAACAGGTCTATGATGCCTTAAAAAGTTCTGGGTCGCATGCCCACTACACTAATGTATTCAACTATTTTATATCCTCTACCGACAGGCCTGAGTGATCTTTTAAATTTCATTGTGATAAGGATAGATCATTGCAATTGGTGGTCTTCAACGAGGAGTTCCTAATAAGCTCAAGTCATCATCTCGCGTTGACTACATCCCTACCCTTTGTACACTTCACCCATCATCCCTACCGATTGAATGATCTGGTGAAATGTTCGGATTGCAGTAATGTGGGGGGTTTTCTTCCCATGATTGCACAAAAATCCATTGAACCTTATCATTTTGAGGATGGAGAAGTCGTAACAAGGTTTCTGTAAATGAAACAACAGAACGATCATTGTCAAAACCTGTATAGAAGAACAACCACGAACCTATTTAACAATTGGGAAGTTCGCGCGGAGGGATTCTTCGGCCCTCCGCACGAGCGTCTCCCCATCATCCCCAATGCATGCGCCCAACATGCGCATCGGGGGACTAACGAACCCCGACGCAAAAATCTCCAAGGAATACTTAAATTGATAGCCTTCCCTTCGCACCCCTTCCAAGGCGTGCATCGGGGGGACCTAGCTTATTTTATAAACAAAAATTACTCTCGACAATGGATGTTTCCGCTCTCTCATCAATGAAGAATGTAACGAAATACAATTCTTGGTGTGAATTGTAGAATCACGTGAACCTTCTGGTATTTGAATGCAAGTTACATCTGAAGCCATTAGGTCGAGGGCATGTCTTCCTGGGCGTCACGCATCGTGTCTCCCCCTTCGCATTGCACCTTAATCATGGGACGTACTGTCGATGCAGGGCGGATACTGGCCTCCCATGCTCATCGAGTTTATGGCTGGCCTAAATAGAAGTCCACATTGATGGATGTCATGGAAAGTGGTGGTTTTAACTCAACTCTCTTTATTGTCACAACTACAACCCATCGTGCATCCGGACTCTAGGACTCTATCGCGCTTAAATACTCCGATCGCGACCCTAGGTCAGGCGACATTACCCACGGATTTTGTCCATATCAATAAGCAGAGGAAAAGAAACTTACAAGGATTCCCTTAGTATCGGTGAGAGAATAGGGAATGACCCATCCTTAGAATTGGGCAGCTCCATTATTTAACTTGTAGCTTGGAGAAGCGTCCTCAGCGGTGGATCGGGCCCAAGTCTCCTAGAAGGGGGCACTAGAGAGGGTGAGATCTCCGTTATGTATGGACCATTTTGCACCATGAGGTGCTATCTATGAGTTGGGTTGTTTTTGAATACAACCCAAATCGTACGGTGAATTTCGTCCAATACTAAATACTGGCAAAAGACCGATCCGAACAAGTACGGCGAAGGAATGATGAAAAGGACTTTGAAAAGATAGTCAAAGAGTTCTTGAAATTATTGGGAGAGAAGCATACTAGGGTCGGAAATACACCCCGATCGGATGTGTAACGGTAATGAGCCAGTTCGTCGATCTAATCGAGGCATGGACCAGAGTGGATTAGGGGGTCTGCTAAAGCATGGGCTCTCAATACGCTCGTGGAATGCCTTCTTCTCAATTATAGAAGATAGTGTATGGTTCTAGCATGTTGAGACATCTACGCGCTCCAGACGCTAGCCTGTGGGCTACCCATTTGACCTGTCTTAAAATAAGAACCAAGGAGTCTGACATGTATGTAAGTCAACGGGCGAGTAAACCCATAAGGCATAAGGAAGCTGATTGGTGGGATCCCCTTGAGGGGTGCACTGCTGACCAACCTTGATCTTTTGAGAAGGTTTCGAGTGTGAGCATACCTATCAGGACCCAAATGATGGTGAACTATGCCTGAGCGGGGCAAAGACAGGGAAAACTCTAGTAGAGTCCTGCATTGACATTAACGTGCAAATCATTCATCTTTCTAGGGTATAGGGGAGAAATACTAATCAAAATATCTAGTAGTTGGTTCCCTATGAAGTTTCCCCCAAGATAGTTGGAGCTTGCGTTCGAGTTCTATTGGGTAAAGACAATTATTAGAGGCCTCTGGGGCGCAAGGCCCTCGACATATTATCAAACTATAAATAGGTAGGACGGTGCATCTACTTTGTTGAGCCACACAACGGAATCAAGAGCTCCAAGTGGGATATTTTTGATAAGCAGAACTGGCGATGCGAGATGAATCGAAAGCTGGGTTACGATGCCAAACTATGTGCAAAACTAGATCTCACAAAGGGTGTTAGTCAATTAAGACAGCAGGACGATGGTTATGTAAGTCGAAATCTTCTAAGGAGTGTGTAACAACTTACCTGCCAAATAAACTAGCCCCAAAAATGGATGGCGCTTAAGCGCGTGACCTACACCCAACCATCGGGGCAAGTGCCAGGCCCCGATGAGTAGGAGGTCATGGCGGCCACTTCCATACCTTTGGAACGAGCTCGGGTGGAGCTGTCATTGGTGCAAAAATTGGTGGTAGTAGCAAATCTTCAAATGAGAACTTTGAAGGCCGAATAAAGGAGAGAATCCATATGAATGACACATGTATATGGGTTGTCGATCCTAATGGTCAGGGGAACCCAGACATATAGAGTGTTTTGCGTGTACACGAAAAATGATTCGGGACTTGGTAGTCAGTGGTAATATTAGGAAATCTTGAGACATCAGCTGGAGCCTCGGGAAGAGTTATTTTTTCTTCTTAACAACTTTTTCACCCTAGAATCAGTTCAGTCAGAGGTAGGGTCCAGCAGATAGAAGAGCACCATACATCGCAAGGTGTTCGATGCACTCCCGGAGGCCCTTAAAAATATAGAGGACCAAATACCTTCCATGCTCGGTCGTACTCATAATCACATTAGGTATCCAAGGTGAATAGACTCTGGTCGATGGAACAATGTAGGCATTAGAAGCAACAAAATAGATTTGTAACTTTGGGATAAGGATTGGCTTTGAGGGCTGGGTACGGCGGTCCTAGTCCTGAACTCTTCCGCTACTGGTGGACTGCTCGAGCTTCTCCCACAGCGAGAGAGGGTCACCATGTGCTGGATGGGGGACCAATTGGGAACATTTCCTTTAAGGGCCTTCCCCACATGTCGAACAGCCAACTCAGAATTTGTATGGGCAAGGGGAATCTGACTATATAATTAAAATAAAGAATTATGATGGTCCTAACGGATATTCATGCAATGTGATTTCATCACAGTGCTCTGAATGTCAAAGTAAAGAAATTCAACAAAGCGCGGGTGAATGGCAGGAGTAACTATGAATCTCTTAAGCTAGCCAAATATCTCGTCATCTAATTAGTGATGTGCATGAATGGATTTATGATATTCCCACTGTCCCTGTCTACTATCCAGCAAAACCACAGCCAAGGGAATGGGTTTGGCAGAATCAACGGGGAAAGAAGACCCTGTTGAGCTTGACTCTAGTCTGACTTTGTGAAATGACTTCAAAGGTGTAGTATAAGTGGGAGCTAAACGGTAAAAGTGGAATACCACTACTTTTAATCTTATTTTACTTATTTTGTGATTCGAAAGTTGGGCACTGCCCCTCTTTTTGTATCCAAGACTCACTCTACAGGCCAATCCAGGTGGAAGAAATTGCCAGGTGGGGAGTTTGGCTGGGGTTGCATATCTATTAAAAGATAATGCAGGTGTCCTCAGATGAGCTCAACGAGAATAGAAATATCATGTGGAACAGAAGAGTAAAAACTCGTTTGATTCTGATTTCCAGTACGAATACGAACCGTTAACGCATAGCCTAACGATCTTTTAGACCTTTATAATTCAAAGCTAGAGGTGTCATAAAAGTTACCACATGGATAACTGGCTTGTGAAAACCAAGCGTTCATAGAGACATTTCTTTTTTATCCTTCCATGTCAGCTTTTCCTATCATTATGAAGTAAAATTCACCAAGTGTTGGATTGTTCACCCACTAATAGTTAACATGAGCTGGGTTTATACCGTTGTGAGATAGGTTAGTTTTACTCTACTGCTGATAGTATCGCAACAGTAATTCAACCTAGTACGAGAGAAACCGTTGATTCACACAATTGGACATCACGTTTGGTTAAAAAGCCAGTCGCGCAAAGCTGTCATCTGAACGCCTCTAAGTCAGAATCCGGGCAAGAAGCAACGCATGCTCTGGCCTTCTGCTTGCCGAACCACAGTAGGGGCCTCGGACACTAAGGACATGTGTCGTTGGCTAAGACATCATAGATAATGGGTTGTGGTGGCCACCTTGAAGTACAATATTCATCGGGCGGCGGGTAGAATACTTTGCAGATGACTTATACACGTGACAGGGTATTGTTAATATCAGAGTGGCCTTGTTTCCACGATCCACTGAGATTCAGTCTTTTATCGTACCAGTTCATCCTTCCTCCTCCAATCCAATCATTTCTTGTCCATCACCAAAGGAGGTTTGTGCATCCATCCTTGAAAAATCCCACAAAGTGTTGTAAGTTTACCTCACCTCGAGCATGCGTTGTCATAGACTCACCCAATTTCGCTGCTTATTTTTCAAGTGTCGCATCCGTTCCATTCCAAACAATTATGTATGATTTCAAGTAAACTTACATGCAAAACTATGGAGTTGCAATTAGAGGTTTTTTGTGACGCGTAGTGCGACTCAAGAGCCCAGTGATGCATCAAGGCCAGCGTTGGTGCATGGAGGCATGTCACAATTAGAAGTTTTCGTGGCCATCAAGTGCAATCCTATAGATATGTCTAATGACCTAGGCTTTGACGTCCGACGAAAGTGGCAGAATGCAACACCCGATGTCAAATACCAAAGGATCTGTAGTGACCTACTGAGACAGGGGCATTTTCTTTTTCGCAACACCACTCCTTGGTAGTCGCACCACACTGCGCAACTTCAGCCACAACACACACTAAAGAGTCTTAAGTGTAATAGACCATCTTTGCAGAAACTTAAAGCACACAACAAAATACAGGAGCCACATCCCCAACCTTTATATTTCTCCTTGAATTACAAAGGAAATGTCACACAAATTGTACAAAGGGATAAAAAACTCTCACTCACTTCCTTTTACAATTTTCAGCAACACCATATAAATACTGCACTAGGCAGTTACAGTAGTTACAACCAATGACACCTGGCAGCTTTTTATTGGACAAGGCTACATGTTTATCTCCTGACACAACAACCTGATCTAAGTATTTAAAATACTTCTAAAAATTACACATGTTTGCAGCATTCAAATTTCAAACTTAGTAACAACACCATGTGACTAGCACATGGGCAGTCTTGTCCACTTAGTCAATTTTGCCAATGCTAAACACTTAGCCAATTTCCAGCTTCTCCAACACTTGATCATCTTGTCATGCTTCTCAGCCATGCCTCGCCTTGCAAACATCATTCCATGCTAATGTTATCTCGTTAACTGCACCTACGCCATGCCATTGCTTATGCCATGAATTTGTCTTAGCCATGTCACTGCTTAGGCCACACCAATGCCTATACTGTGACTCCACCTTGATCATGTCAGTGCCCATGAAGGTGTCCATACCTGTGTCATGTCATCACCTATGCCATGCCATTAGTTATTCCATACCAGTGTTGATGTCAGTCCAGTGCCAGTCCATTCTCATGTTACTGCTTGCATGTATGCCCACTTAGGTACCATGAGCCTGTCGTCACCTTATGTGCCTAAGGCTTCCTTTCCATCACTCCATCTACCCTGGTCCTCACATTTCTTTTCTTAGTACATGTCAAGTCCAATATGCACCTTGACATGGCCATGTCAGACATCATTCCTTAGACTGGGGGTCTAACAAAGCGCCCCCACCAGATCAACTCGATGCCCTCGTCGAGGTTGTTTTGAGGTATTCCTCAATTTTCTTATCGAACTACCCCAAGTTCTGAGCCTTCTCACAAACAACATCTTCTTCGCTTGAACCTTTCCATTGAATCAAAAGTTTTGTCTTGGTACTCTTTTGCTATTCCCTATGATCCGGTGATCAAGTATCTTCTCCATTTTGGATTATACTCATTCCCAATCAAAGGAGGAGCCCCTTTATTTTTGTTCCTGCCTGGGTCTTCAACATCTTCATTGTACCTTTTTAGAAAACTGTCATGAAAGGTAGGGTGAATCTTCAACCTTTGTAGAAAGTCCAACCTATAAGTAACTTCTCCACCCTTCTCAATAACATCGAACAGGCCGTGATACCTTGGAATCAGTCCCCTATGCCTTTTCTTGCTCACAATTTGTTTCCAGATTTGTGGAGTGAGCTTCAAAAGTACTTTGTCTCCTACGCTGAACTCTACCGCACGTCCATGCTGATCAACATACTTCTTCATGCATTTCTGGGCCTTCCTCAAGCTATCTTGTGCTTCAACAAACATCTCATTCTTGTCTTTTGCATATCTGTAAGAAGTAGGACATTTGTGTTCAACAAGTTTGTGCAGATTTGTAGCAAAACTGCACTGTATCCAACAAGTTCAAATGTACTTTTTTTTGTTGCCAACGATCTATGCAGATTGTAGCAAAACTGCACTGTATCCAACAAGTCTACCCAATTCGGTTGGCTTGCTGTCACATAGTGCCTTAGATACTCTTCTAGCAAGTGATTTATTCTCTCAGTAATGTTCCAGCTTTTGATGAAACATTTAGAATCATCTTCTTGGGAAAATTATATGTTTTCAAGCAACCAAAGTTCTATTTAATGAGTCTTTTTATTGTTTCAGGGAAAGGAGTGAACCAAAGAAGAAGCTTGGAAAAAGTAGCAAAAAAGGGAATTTGATGGTCAAAGTGGTGGACTATCAGTCTTGCGACGGACAACCAGGTGGATCATCAGGATTAATCAGAACATGGCCCCCCAAAGGACTCAGTGACGGACCAAATGGTGGACCATCAGTATTGTGACAGACCACCAGTTGGACCGTCAGGCCTTATCCAGAAACCACTTTCTGAAGTACTCAGTGACGGACCAAATGATGGAAGGTCGGGCCTTATCCAGAAACCACTCTTTTGAAAGACTCAGTGACGGACCAAATAGTGGACCGTCAGACTTTCGGCGACTACCACTTTGGCCATCGACTTGGACGCGGTTTTTTTGATTTTAAATTTTAAATTCCTTTTTACCTGGGAATATATAAATACTAAATTTTAGGGTTAAAAGGGGAGATTTTTATCTTTTACAAGTTTTACATCTATAGAAATTCTAACCTAGTACTTTGGGGATTGAAGCATATCTTTGGGGAAGTTAATCATTAAATCTTTTATTGAAGATTTAAGAACTGATTCTTGAGATTTTTGTAAGTGATTTCTAAATCTATTTATGAATAATGCAAGAATTATTTCATCTTCATTTATGGAATTTTGTGGCTAAGTTCCCATAATTAGTGTTATGGGATCCTTAATGTGAAAAGAATCTATGGGTTGTGAATCTTATTGAGTTCCATGAATAACTGATATTGTATAAACCTTTCTTCAAGTTAATGACATTTCTTGGTTGCAAACTTGAGAAGTGAGCCCAAGAACATCACATTTCTGAAAGGAAAGTGTTTGTTGGAAAAAAAGAAGTGTTTACATGAATTCTAAGGGCTTTAACCTTTGGATTAATGGAAAATGCCTTAACAGGATTAGCTTACATGTGAAAATGATTGAAAGAACAATGTATCCTTTGAGTTTGAGAGAATTAGAGGATAATCTATCCACTTAGGTCGAGAAACTAAGGGATAAAGAATATGATTCATCCTTTCTTGCAATTGAATTTGTTAATTACAACTCTTAAGTGATTCACAACCCTAGTTGTGCTAGAATTTTGGTAACCATAGCCCTGGTTTGTTTAATCCAATTAAATTACTAATTGCAAAGAGAATCATTCGTTGGAATACTCTTGTTATAATTAATTACTTTATAAGTTACAAATCAAAACCCCCCATATTGAGGAACCTCTGATCAACAGTCCAGTAACGATTACAATACTTAGTGAGCACAGTATTCCCTGTGGGATTCGACACCCAACCTAGTTCGGTTCTATATTTGATAGAGACTGCTTATACATTTTTACGAGATTTGTAATTTGGGTGTATCACTCAGCGTGACCATCAGTTTGAGGATGATTTGCTGTGGAAAACTTCAGATTAGTACCTATCATGCTAAACAATGAAAGCCAAAACCGACCAGTGAACCGCACATCTCTATTACTCACGATATCACTAGACAAACCAAAATGTTTAACCATAATTTTATAGAATTATCCTGCAGCAACTTCTGATGAGCAAGTGATTGGAGCCGCAACAAAAAAAGCATACTTTGAGAACCTATCTGTAACCATCATTATGGACGCATTGCCATCCACCTTAGGAAAC
Source organism: Capsicum pubescens (assembly GCA_030864215.1). Classification (NCBI taxonomy): domain Eukaryota; kingdom Viridiplantae; phylum Streptophyta; class Magnoliopsida; order Solanales; family Solanaceae; genus Capsicum; species Capsicum pubescens. The sequence goes on along the minus strand of CM061543.1, from coordinate 279,347,372 downwards.
CTATAAATGAAGTCCATAGAGATAGATAACCATGGTCTTTCAGGAATAGGTAGAGGCTGCAAGAAACCCACCTCTTTCATACGTTCAGTTTTGTCTCTTTGGCATACCTGACAAGTCTTAACATATGCTTCAATGTCGTCGTCTATTTTTGGCCAAAAATATACCTGGGACAGCAGGGCTAGCATCCGTTACACAACAGAATGACCAGCCCAAGGAGTTTCATCTACCTTTTTAACCATGTCTTTATGCAGGCCACTACCTTGAGGTACAAGGATTCCCCCCCTTTAAAGTAAAGGAGATCGTCCTCGATCCAATATCTCCGAATGATCCCATATTTTACTTGACCCATCCACTTGACATGGAGTGGGTTAATAACAACACAAACTTAATTCTGTCTAAAAAATCAAATTCAAGTCTAGAAATAGAGTATACTGTAGAAAATACATCTTTCCGACTTAGAGCATTCATAACCTGGTTGTGCTTTCCTGGATTGTTCTCCCACATGAAGTCATACTCAGCTAGGAATTCTTTCTATCGAGCTTTATTTGGACTCAACTTCTTCTGTGTCTTAAATAATGTGTTCGCAACATTGTCGATCCGCACCACAAATCGAGTACCCAACAAATATACTCTCCAAGTCTGTAAACAATGCATTACTGAAACCATCTCCTTTTCATGGGTCGAATATATTTGCTTAAAATCACTCAATTTTTGACTTTCAAATGCCACTGGATCGCCTTCTTGCACCAACACGCCTCCCACATCCTTGTCTGATGCATCTCTGTGTACTTCAAATGGTAACTCAATGTATGGCAGATTCAAAATTGGTTTTGAAGCAATAGCATCCTTCAACATCTAAAATGCTGCATCGCACTTCTCAGACCACACCCACTTGATATCATTCTTTAGCAAATCTATCAAAGCCACAGCTTTCTTAGGGTGACCTTTAATTAACTTGCGATAATAGTTAGCCAGGCCCAAGAATGATATCAATTCTTTGACCTTACTAGGCGTTTGCCATTCGTCAATCACTTGCACCTTCTTAGGATCCATCCTCACTTGATTTTTACTAAACAGATGTCCAAGTAACATCACTTCCTTTTTAGCAAACTCGCACTTTTCCATATTGACATAAAGTTTGTACACCCTCAATCGGGACAATACTAACTTTAAATGATCCAAATTTTCATCAAGGGAGCAACTATAATTGACTATGTCATCTAGATATACCACAAAAAAATCATCTAGGTAATCAAACAACACATCATTCATCAAGTTGCAGAATGTTGCCGGGGTATTTTTCAACCCAAACGACATAACCAAAAACTCGTAAGAGCCATACCTCATCACACACGTGGTTTTTGATTCATCAACCTCTGTTATTCTAACCTTCCAATACCTTAATCGTAGATTAATTTGCGTAAACTAGCATGCCTTGGTCAGCCTATCCATGATATCTTGCACCAATGGAACAGGATACTTGTTCTTCACAGTCACATTTTTCAATGCCCGGTAGTCCACACACATCCTCATTGAACCATCCTGCTTTATTTTGAATAAAATAGGAGCACCATAAATAGCCTTAGATGGTTGAATCAAACCCACCTCTAGCAATTTATTTAACTATTTCTGCAATTTAGCCAACTCTTTAGGGGCCATTCGATAAGGAGTTTATGCCGGAGCAACTAAAATTGGCAGCAACTCTATTTTGTGATCAATGTCCCTCCTTTGAGGCAACTCTTTAGGTAATTCAGGGGGCATCAAATAATCATATTGCCTTAGTAAATCAACAACACAATCTGGTACCTCCATTGTTATATCTCATTTCACTTCAATCATGGCAGCAAGAAAAGTATCAGCACCTTTCTTCAATCCTTTCTTAACCGAAATAGCAGAAATAACAGGGCCCTTATTTTTCACTTTCTTTTCTTCTCCATAAGAATGAGAAGACTTGACGAAAATTGAATTGGCTTCGTGTCCGATCATCAATCCATATAAGTGAGGAAAGGGAACAAAGCAAAACTTTCTAAGGAAATCTTTCCCTAGAATTACTTCAAAATCACCCAATGGCATAACCTTAAAGTTATGCTTCCCCGTCCAACTTCCAATCACCATTTTCACATCATAAGCTATGCCTAAAATGGCTTATGCCTTTGAAATCATAATCTGGACAAAGGATGGACTTTTTTTCAACTTCAGTCCATATTTTGTAGCAACTTTGGAATCCACAAAAGTATGAGTGGCTCCGGTATCTACCATTTCCATCACATGATTGCCATAAACTATCATCTCTATGTGAATTAAGTCAGCATGGGGGTTGAATTACTTTGAGAATTCACCCACAACATTCAGCAAACTGATTAGATTAAGTGAAAAAACCCAAAGTATTTTCTAATGCAATAACAACTTCATCACCCCCTCCTTTATTCATATTTCCAGCAATCACAACATTCACTCTTTCATGATTGGGACAACTCTTGTCCAGATGCGGTCCACCACAAGTCAAATAGCCCTTTGTATTGCCATCTTTCCCCTTGTTCTTTGTGTTTCCAGCATTCATTGGGGCCTTGCTCTTGTCACCTTTACCATTTCATCTATCCTTCTTTCTTTTCCCTTTCTTCTCATCCTTTTCTTTGACTTTGAAGATGTGGTAATGTCATAATCAGAACGAATTGAGTGAAAATCCAACAACGAGTCAGCGACAATAATTGTACTAGGCAAGTCTTTCACATTTTGCCTCCGTATTTAGTTTTGGGACCAAGCCTGCATCTCTAACATGAAGTTTTGCAACTTTTATTCATCAGATATGTTCTGGATGTCCAAGCTCAAAGAAGTAAATTCCTTGATATATTCACGAATTGTTCCATGTTTTCTTAACCTTTTCAACTTATTTTTAGCAATCCATGAGGCATTCCTATGAAGAAATTGGTCCCTCATTTCCTTCTTCAACTTTTCCCAAGTATCAATTTTGGGACATCCAACACTTTTATCATCCATATTTAGAGTCCTCAACCACAATTTTGCATCACCCATTAAGTACATCTAGGTGATGTTCAACTTGTCCGTGTCAGAAACTCAGGCAAAAGAGAAATACTGCTCCATATCCTAAAGGAAATTTTCTAATTCCTTGGCACTTCCAGCACAACCAAAAGGTTTGGGCTCAGGAATTTTAACTTTAGAATTGCTTTCATGGGACTGCCTAGATGCAACCACATCACATCGCAAAACCATCACTTCTGTCGGCAAATCTGCCATCATCTTGCCTTTGTCCTGCACCAGTGATATCAAGGCATTGCGTAAACTCAGAAATTCTGCAGAACGTTCATCATACTGGTTACATAACTGAACTAGTTCATCCTTTAAGGCATTGATATGATTTATCACAACTGTTATGCCTTTATTTTGTTCGAGTTTGTCTGCAATGCCAATGAAGTTTCAAACTCGTACAACATCTTTTTTCAATTAAGTGACAGTCACCTTTTTGTACCGCAACGCTTTGATACCAGCTGAGACAGGGGCATTTTTTTTTGCAACACCATTGCTTGGCAGTTGCACCACACTATGCAACTTTAGCCACAACACACTCTACACAGTCTAGGTGTAATAGACTTTCTTTGCAGAAACTTAAAGCACACAAAACTATATAGGAACCGCATCCCCAACCTTTATATTTTGCTCAAAATTACAAAGGAAATGTCAAACGAATTGTATAAAGGGATACAACACTTTCACTCACAGCCTTTTACAATTTCCAACAACACCATATAAATACTGCACAACGCAGTTACAACAGTTACAACCAACGACACCTGGCATCTTGTTATTGGACAAAGCTGCATGCTTATCTCATAACGATATAGCCTGATCTAAGTATTTAAAACACATTCTAAAAATTACACATGTTTACAACATTAAAAATTCAAACTTAGTAACTACCCCATGTGACTAGCACATGGTCAGTCTTGCTCACTTAGTCAATTTTTCCAATGCTAAACACTTAGCCAATTTCCAGATTCTCCAACACTTGATAATCTTTTCATGCTTCTTAGCCATGCCTCGCCTTGACAGCATCATGCCATTGCTATGTCATGTTATTTCCTATGCCTGCGCCATGCCATTTCTTATGCCATGAAGCTGTCTTAGCTATGTCACTGCATAGGCCACGCTAATGCCTATGCTGTGACTCTACCTTGATCATGTCAGTGCCCATGTATGTGTCCATGCCTGTGTCATGCCATGCTCATGTTACTACTTGTACGCATGCTCACTTAGGTGCCATATGCCTATCGTTACCTCATATGCCAAAGGATGCCTTGCCATCACTCCAGCTACCTTTTCCCTCACATTGCTTGTCTTAGCATATATCAGGGCCAATGTACACCTTGACATAGCCTTGTTAGACATAATTCCTTAGACTGGGGTCTAACACTTACCATGGTGGTTTCTTCGTCCCATCTTCACCCACAAGGCACTTTGCACCAATGCCTCAAACCACCGTGGGCTACAATGGCCACAAGGAGCCATGACACCGTGCACAATGGCACCAAAACACCAAGGCACCATGGAACCATGGTACTGCATACCATGGCACCATGGATCCATGGCACCATGGCGACATCGAACCAAGGCCCCGCCCTGCCATGGCACCAAGGAACCGAGTGATACGCTCAAATTAGAACTCTCGTAAGAAAGTGTAAGCGGTTGCTGTGAAATATATAACCCAACTAGGTTGGTTGTCGAATACCACAGGGAATATTGCTCTCACTAAGTATCATAATCGTTACTAGACTGCTGATCAGAGGTTCCTAAATATGTGGGGGGGTTATTTGAAACTTATAAAGTAATTAATTATAACAAGAGTATTCCAACGAATGATTCTCTATGTAATTAGTAATTTAATGAGATTAAATAAACCAGGTCTATGGTTACCAAAATGTTCTCTTTGCAATAAGTAATTTAATGAGATTAAATAAACCAAGGCTATGGTTACAAAAATGCTAGCACAACTAGGGTTGTAAATCATTTAAGAGTTCTAATTAACAAATTCAATTGCAAGAAGGGTTGAATCCTATTCTTTATCCCTTAGTTTATCAACCTAAGTGGATAGATTATACTCTAATTCTCTCAAAATTAAAGGATCCATTATTCTTTCAACCATTTTCTCAACCGTCACTACTTATCCAGAATGTGCCATCTCAGAGTGCTTTGTAACGGTCAAGTTGGCGGTCCATCAAAAAGTTTACAGTCCACCAATTCAACCATCATTTCTAATCCAGAATATGACATCTCAGAGTCCTTTATCACAGTCAAGTTGGTGGTACGTCATAAAGTTGACGGTCCACTAATTCAACCGTCGCACCTTCATTTTCAGCCAAAATTTTTGGTTCGACCCTTTTGTCGAGCAATTGCATATCAGATCAACTTCCAGCTAATAACACGGCACTAAATTCATATTTTAAGCCCATTCTTTGAATTTTTCAACTTATGCTACTAATATTTCATACAAATTTGCACCTTGAAGTCCAACTCAAGTCATTCAAACCCAACATAATAGGAAAAAACTAAGAAAACAAATCATTCTCTTACACTTAATATGGACAACTAGAAGATAAGGGTATGAACATACCTAGATTTTGCAGGTATGCTACGTGCTTGAAACTTCAGAGACAAAGTTAACTTACAGATCCTAGCTCTTGCGTTACTCTTTATTTATGATGAAGAGAGAAAATAAGTAAGCTAGTTTAAGTAAGGTAAAAATAGAGGAGATAGGGAGTACCATATGGGATAACTCCCTTCAGGTTCTTCAAATCTTAAGGAAGTGGAATAGCTAAAGGTCGTGGAATGGTTACAATGAATGTACCCGCTCAATTTTATCCTTAAAATCTCACTTTGGGTCAAATACATAGTTCTTATAAAGAGTACTAATTTAACCCGACCTGATTTAGAATTAGGGCTGAAGTGATGGTGATATTGATGGTACGTCGTAAGTATAGCGGACCACCACTTTGAACGTCACTCATAACCAGAGTTTAGGTGTTTCTATTTCCATGTGACGGTCAGTGGGATGGTCCACCAAGAATGTGATAGTCCACCAATCTGACCATCCCTTCTTACCAAAATATAGATCACTGATCTTACTTTTGATGACTTTTATGATTGCCCACAAGTTTTTTCACGGTCCGCCACTTAGGCCTTCGTGGCTTATCCAGTGAATAAACTTTCTTACCATTTCTTGATGGGTGAAAGTAGTGGTCCGTGAGGAGACTGGTGGTCCGCTAAGTCGTCTATCACTTTGTTCTAGTAGCTCACTTGTATCCCTCTATTTCTTTTTTATTGAACTTCTGGTCTTGCACACTTCCCAAACATATCAAAATTGCAAAAAAACATGAAATGGACTCTGACTATGGTTACAACAACATGTTGTGGGTTGCCTCCCACTAGTGCCTGATTTATCATAGAAGCACAACTCAATTTTCTTGATTACTCAGACTTCATTGAGGTAAAAGATATTAACACTTCCTATCGAGTCTTTTGGACCGATATAAAGTTTGATTCAGCCCGTTCACTTTGAGGACGCTGCCGTCTTCATTTTCAAGCTCGACTACCCCAGATGAGTAGACTTAACTAACTTTAAACGGTCCTAACAACTTAGACTTGAGTTTACCCGAAAACAATTTGATCCTGGAATTGAACAGAAGTACCAAATCACCTTTCTGGAAGTCTCCACTTTTAAGTCTTCAGTCGTGATACTTTTTCACCTTCTTTTTGTAAAGGTACGCTCTTTCATAAGCCCCGAGAAGGAATTCATCCATCTTATTCATTTTCCCTAATCTTAGCTTTATTGTCTCCTTCATATTCAGATTTAACATTTTTAGAGCCCATAAAGCCTTGTGTTCTAGTTCAACCATTAAATTTCATGCTTTTCCATAGACTAGCTAATATGGTGACATGTCAATTGGAGTTTTAAAAGCATTCTGATACTCCCACAGAGCGTCATCTAGCTTTTGAGCCCGATCTTGCCTATTAGCATTCACTATTTTGGCTAGGATAGTTTTAATCTCCTGATTCGAGACCTCTACTTGCCTACCAGTTTGTGGGTGATATGGAGTTGCTACTCTATGTTGTTTCACCCCATATTTCACTAAAGCTTCCCGGAACACTTTGTTGCAAAAATGGGATCCTTCATCACTTATAATAGTTTGTGGCACTCTGAAGTAAGAGAAGATATTCTTCTTAAGAAACACAACAACACTCTTCCCTTCATTATCAGATAAGGTAATAGCTTCGACTTATTTGGATACATAATCCACATCAACTAAAATGTACTTCATTCCATACTAGCTTACAAAAGGGCCTATGAATTTGATGCCCCAGACGTCAAAAAATTTCACTTCAAGCATATTGGTTAAAAGCATTTCATGCCTCTAACATTGGTCATATTTTAGCATAAACTCGTGAGCGTCCCTGAATAATGATGGCCAATAGTAGCCACTCTACATCACCTTTCTCACAGTTCGATCACCTGCATGGTGACCCCCAACTGGGGAAGCACGACATGCTTCCAATATGCTTAACACATCTACCTCTGGAACACATCTCCTTATTTTATTATTAGCATATCGTCGAAAAAGATATGGTTCATCCCAGAAGTAGTGTGTCACATCATAAAGAAATTTCTTTATTTGATGAAAAGAAAGATTTTCTGGAATCACCTCGCTCACCACATAATTTGCAAAATCAGCATACCAAGGTAGTTTCTCTAGAGTAGCAGTTAATATTTTGTCATCTGGAAATGCATCATTGATATCCATCTCATATTTAACTGCTCGCTCACCTTCCATCCTAGACAGATGATCCGCTAATTGGTTTTCGCAACTCTTTATATTTTTGACTTCAAAGTCAACTTCTTGGAGAAGTAACACCCATCGAACCAACCTTGGTTTTGCATCTTTTTTATCCATCAAATATCTCAAGGTTGCATGGTCAGTGTGGACCACCACCTTGGTTTAAGAAGATAAGCTCTAAATTTCTCAAAAGCATACACTACAGCAAGGAGTTCCTGTTCGGTGACAGTGTAGTTCTTTTGAGCTCCATTCAGAGCTTTTCTGGCATAATAGATTGGATGAAACAAGTTTTCCCTCTTTTCCCCCAAAGCAGCTCCAAGGGCAACACCGTTTGCGTCACACATGATCTCAAATGGCTTGGACCAATCCAGTGCTACAATGACAGAGGCTTCCACCAGTTTCCCTTTAAGGCATTCAAATGCCTTCAATAAATCTTCATCAAAGAAAAGCTTTTCTTCCTTCTCCAAAAGTTTTTAGAGTGGGTTTGCAATCTTTGAGAAGTATTTAATAAAGCTCCGATAAAAACCAGCATGGCCGTGAACACTACGAACCCCCTTCACAAAAATTGGAGGTGGTGATCTCTCAATAACTTCAACCTTGGCTCGATTAACTTCAATTCCTTTTGCTGAAATTTTATGCCCGAGAACAATGCCCCTACTTAACCATAAAGTGGCACTTCTCCCAATTAAGTACTAGATTGAATTCCACACATTGTTGCAAGGACATACTTAGGTTTTCCAAACACAACTCAAATGAATCTCCTACAATCTAAAATCATCCATAAACACCTCCAAGGTGTCTTCAACCATATCTGAGAAAATAGGCTTCATGTACCGTTGGAAGGTGGCAGGTGCATTACATAACCCAAACGGCATCTTCTTGAATGAAAAAGTGCCATACGAGTATATAAAAGTGGTATTTTCTTAATCTTCGGGAGCAATACAAATCTTGTTATATCCAGAATAACCATAAAAATAAGAAATACTATTTTTTTCCTGCCAATTGATCAAGTACTTGATCCATGAAGGGCATTGGAAAGTGATCCTTTAATGTCCATGAGTTGAGCTTTCGATAATCGATACACACCCTCCACCCAGTAACAGGCTTGAGTGGGATCAATTTGTTCTTCTCATTGGCTACCACTGTCATGCCCCCTTCTTAGGCACACATTGCACAGGACTCACCCACTTACTATCTGATATAGGAGATACCACGCCTGAATCTAACCACTTAATGATTTCTTTCTTTACCACCTCTTGCATAGGTGGGTTCGCGCGACGTCGATTATCAATAGTAAGCACACAATCCTCCTCTAGCTGAATTTTGTACATACATATGCCAGGAGGAATACCAATGATATCCACAATAGTCTAACCAATAGCTCTTTTATATCTCTTAAGAACATAGATGAGAGCTTCCACCAGTTGCTCACCCAGATCAACAGCAATAATGATGGGTAGTGAATTACCACTACCCAGGAACTGTGTGATATGTATTTGTGTGGCTATTATGCATCTTTTTATAGAATTAGTACTAGTGACATGATAACCATTGCTAAACAATTTCATGAACTGAATGGGTAGTAGCTTGTGATATACCTTTGTGCCATGTGTGTGTGAGATACTACTTAGCTCCAGTTGTGTGTTAAATCCAGAACTTGACCGATTGGTCTTGCCTTGGTTGTAGTATATCGATTAGGAAAGGATCATAGGCCATTGTTGATATTAGTTCACTTTTAGCCTAAATGACCTTTCATGTTTGAATAATATCCCTTGATCCTGATTCTAAGCCTGAATGCCTATTTTTTTTATGTTACCTATCACCTTCCCATTTGTATCACAATAAACCTATTTTGTCCCTAGTCCTCCTTGGACATTGTGTACTTTAACTTAGGCAAATAGTCTAAGTTGAGGGTGGCTATCATAGGGGTGCGTGATGTAAAGTGAGTATGAAGAAAGGTAATAAGAAAAATATGCTAGGCTACGTGTGGTAGAAAAAGAATGAGAAAAGAAAAGATGTGAAAAAAAATGAATGGATAAAAACTGCACCCAGCTTGAATGTGCTTTAATCAAGAAAGGGAGAAATAAGGTAAAGGTTGATAAGTGAGACCCCAAAAATAGTGTAGTTCCAAGGAGACTTAGTTAATTTCAATATCTTTGTTTATCATACCAGCCCCAATCCTACATTACAAGTTGAAGAAAAGTCCTATAGTGATCCTAACTTAACTGTCTGAAAGCTTCGATAATGAAAATAAGGGCAAGATTATGGTATTTGGCATACATTCACTGGAACTTTTTTCTGATAGTGAGTGTCCCCTGATCATCCCCGCATTGACATTCTTGAGTTCACATATGAGAGAGGAAGGACTTCTTTGTAGTGAGGGCACACTGGTTATGTTACTAGTTGATAACTTGTTTGGATAGTGTAATCTTGGTACATGCATTGTTCTTGTTGCTGAATTGATGACATATCTTGATTCCTGTGTGTTGCATTGTTGTTCTTTAATAATATGCACAGTTGTTGTTTTTAAATTAATTGACCTTGGTGATGGTGAAGATGTTTTTAGATAATATGGATGGTTGACTGTCGAATGTACTTTGTATCCTCTTGGTTGTGTTTTAGTTGCTTGAGGACAAGCAATTGTTTTATGTTAAGGGTGTTGATATGTGAGAAGATGCTAACACATTTGAGTCTTTTAACTAAGAATAATTGCCATGTCTTAAGGAACTTTTGTCATATTTGATTGTTTTCTCTTTGATATTGTAGTAAAAGTCAAGATGCAAGAGAACCAGCAATAATAAAAGTAAAATAGTTGATTTCTGAGCAAGTAGAGAGAGTAGTATAGATGGCGACTTGTCTAATAAGTCATCAGCCTTGTGATAAGCTATCATAGTTGTCGTCATCCTTAGACAGAGAATGAGATTCAACTGGAAGAAGTGATACAACCTGTGATAGGCCGTCAGAATTGTGATAAGCCGTCAGGCTCGTCGTCAGGCCTAGGCAGTGCTAAAGAACTTGATGTGAAGAAGCGACGACAATTCTGATAAGTCATCATATGTATGATAAGCCATCAGGCTTCATCGTCAGCTGAAGATAGAACTTGATCGAATGTGAAGAGGAGCTGACGACATTCATGATAAGGCATCGGACTCCTGATAAGCTGTCACACACTTCGTCATTTGTCCGAGAAAATACTATGATCTGTGATTTTGTTTCAATAATTAGGATGAAGTATTTAAAGCATATGTTAGGTTTTTCTAATCAAAAGGGGGGGGGGGGGAACATCTTGAACTTGGGGAAAAAAAAGAAAAAGACACCTCTTTTGGGGGATCAAAACATAGAATTAAATTTTCAACTCTTTGATTTGATTGTGGGAATTTTCTCTTAAACTTGGAAGAAAATCAACTTTATACTTCAGCTTTTGTATGTTTAAGTACTTTGAATGATGAATATAATTGTTGCTATTTCTTCCTTTTTCATGTGGCACTAAAACCCACAACTTGGGTTGTGGGATCTATGATTATTCCTCTATGGATTTAATAGTTAATTAGGGTTTGAGTGATTGTCGGGACATCTTGATAATTTCTTTGTTATGATTGTTATTTATTGGTTGCAAACAATAAATCCCGCCTTGTGTTGATTTGCTCGAACTGAGAAATAAACTAAAGGTAGGGAATTATCAACAAGAATTTGGGAAGGTTAAGCTCCCATCTAATGATAAATGTTGTAACAAGATTGATCAACTTGAGATAAAATCAGTATGAATAGAATGATTTCGTAACTTCGAGAGAATTTGGGATTTCAGCATCTAAGTAGGTTGAGAAACACTTAGATGGATTATCGAAACTTATAGTTTGGTGTTTCCCACAAGTCACAAGAACCTAACACTACAACTATTGTTTAATGGGGATTAATAATCATAGTGATCACAACCCTAGTTTCTCTTTATCATTGATTTGAACCATTGAAATTTTAGCTTTGAGCTCTGAAGTAAGTTAAAACTTTAACATTTGTTTGATCATCAAAAAGCCCAATTTTATCTTTTTGTATCATTTGTTTAAATTCAACCTATAGTTATAGTTTCAAATTAGTTTAATCGCAACTCACATTGTTCCTCGTGGATTCGACCCCGACTCCAATGTTGGGTAAATATATTAACGATAACCGCCTTACACTAAATTGACATGTAAGTTGTGTGTTATCATACGTCCATAATGGTGGTGGTGGATAGGTTCTCGAAGTATGTTGGTTTTTTTGCTCTTCCAACAATTGCTCGATAGAAGTTGCTACGAGATTATTCTATAAGATTGTGATTAATTACTTCGGTTTTCCAAGTGAAATCGTGAGAGATAGAAATACGCGGTTCACTAGTCGGTTCTGGTATTCATTATTTAGCATGATAGGGATGGATCTAGAGTTTTCCATAGCAAATCATCTTTAAAATGATGTCTAAACTAAGAGGATAAATTACTTGCTAGAAGACTACCTAAGGCACTATGTGACAGTAAGCCAACGGAATTAAGTAGACTTTTTGGATACAATGCAGTTTTATAACAATCTACACAGGTCGTCAACAACAGAAAAGAGCCCATTTTAACTTATCTTAGGCATGCAGCCTATGACACTATTGGAGGTGGTGACTCTGAAGAGTAAACACAAGAATCCTTCCACTTATAGATATGCAAAAGATAAGAATGAGATATTTGTTGAGGCATAAGACAAATTGAGGAAGGCCCAGAAATGCATGAAGAAGTATGTTGAACAACATAGACGTTTGGTAGAATTTAGTGTGGGAGACAAAGTACTTCTAAAGCTCACTCGACAAATGTCGAAATAGATTATGAGAAAGAAATGGAATAGGGGACTGATCCCAATGTATGACGGCCTATTCAAAGTTATAGAAAAGGTTGGAGAAGTTTCTTATAGGTTGGACTTTCCAGAAAGGTTAAAGATTCAGCCTACCTTTCATGTCAACTTTCTGAAAAGGTATAATGAAGATACTGAAGACCCAGGTAAGACAAAAATAAAAGGGCCCATCCTTTGATTGTAATATTGTATAAATCAAAGATGGAGAATATACTTGATCATCGGATCATGCGATACAACAAAAATACTACCAAGACAGAATTCCTGATTCAATGGAAAGGTTCAAGCGAAGAAGACGCTATTTGGGAGAAGGCTCAAAACTTGTGGCATCTTGACAAGCTAATTAAAGACTAACTAAAAACAACCTCGATGAGGGCATCGAGTTCTTAAGGTGGGGAAGCTTTGTTAGACCCCCAGTAATGCTAGAATGCATAAATACACCCAACATCACTAGGCATTATCAAGTTTTATTGATCGGATTTTGCCCCTTAAATTTCATGCGTAGGGTGAATAAAAAGGGTGCCCTCATGTCCCACTTCTTCCTCACTTACTCGTGAGATGTCGTGGTCCATGAGTGATAGTCAGGATTTTCGAATGCGATAGATATAGTGGGTATGGGGTTTTCATCGACTCTTATCTTCCCAATACGATGCTAATTGCAAATAATGGTCACGCTCTCCTTGAACCCATCCTCACCTATTCGGGTAGGCCGAGCTCATGCGATGCCGGCGTCAATGAGAAATGCTACCTGGTTGATCCTGTCGTTATTCATATGTTTGTCTTAAAGATTAAGCCATGCATATGTAAGTATGAACAAATTTAGACTGTGAAACTTTGAATGGCTTATTAAATTAGTTATAGTTTGTTTGATGGTATCTACTACTGGGATAATCATAGTAATTCTATAGCTAATACGTGCAAAAAATACCTGACTTCTGGAAGGGATGCATTTATTAGATAAAAGTTCGATGTGGGCACTGCTCTTTATTGCGATGATTCATGATAACTTGAATGATTGCACGACCATTGTGCCGGCAATGCATTATTCAAATTTGTTCCCTATCAAATTTCGATGGAAGGATAGTGGCCTACTATGGTGGTGATGGGTAACGAAGAATTAGGGTTCAATTCTGAATAAGGAGCCTGAGAAACGGCTACCACATCCAAGGAAGGTAGCAAGCACACAAATTACCCTATCCTGCGGGGAGGTACTGACAATAAATAACAATACCAGGCTCAGTGAGTCTGGTAATTGGAATGAGTACAATATAAATCCCTTAATGAAGATCAATTGGAGGTCAAGTATGGTGCCAGAAGTCATGGTAGTTGTAGCTCCAATAGAGTATATTTCAGTTATTGTAGTTAAAAAGCTAATAGTTGTACTTTGGGATGGGCTGGCCGGTCCGCCTATGGTGTGCACCGGTCGTCTCGTCCCTTCTGTTGGCGATGTGCTCCTGGCCTTAACTAGATGGGTCGTTCCTCCGAAGCTATTATTATGAAGAAATTAGAGTGATCAAAGAAATCCTACACTCTGTATACATTAGCATAGGATAACATTATAGGATTTTGATCCTATTACATTGGCCTTCGGGATCGGAGTAATGATTAACAGAGACAGCCGGGGGCATTCGTATTTTATAATAAGAGGTGAAATTCTTGGATTTATGAAAGATGAACAACTGTGAATGAATTTGCGAAGCATGTTTTCATTAATCAAGAACGAAAGTTGGGGGCTCGAAGATAGTCAGATTTTGTCCTTGTCTCAACCATAAACAAAGTCAACCAGGGATCGACAGATATTACTTTTAGGACTCCGCTGGTACCTTATGAGAAATCAAAATTTTTGGGGTCCGAGGGGAGTATGGTTGCAAGGCTGAAACTTAAAGGAATTGATGGAAGGGAACCATCAGGAGTGGATCCTGCGGCTTAATTTGACTCAACACGGGGAAACTTACCAGGTCTAGACATAGTAAGGATTGACAGACAGAGAGCTCTTTCATGATTCTATGGGTGGTGGTGCACGGTCGTTCTTATTTGGTGGAGCGATTTGTCTGGTTAATTCTATTAATGAATGAGAACTTAGCCTACTAACTAGCTATAAAGAGATATCCCTTCGCTGCCAGCTTCTTAGACGGACTACGACTTTTTAGGCTGCAGAAGTTCGAGGCAATAACATGTTTGTGATGCCCGTAGATGTTCTGGGCCGTACGCGCGCTATACTGATGTATTCAACGAGTTAATATACTTAGCCGATAGGCTCGGGTAATCTTTTAAATTTCATCGTGATGGGGATAGATCATTGCAATTGTTGGTCTTCCACGAGGAATTCCATGTAAGCGCGAGTCATCATCTCGCGTTGACTACGTCCCTATTTTTGTACATACCGCCCATCGCTCCTACCAATTAAATAATCTAGTGAAATGTTTGGATCACGGTGATATGGGGTTTGCTTCCCGTGACGTCCAGTGAAGTCCATTGAACCTTATCATTTAGAGAAAGGAGAAGTCATAAAAAGGTTTACATAGGTGAACCTATGGAAGGATCATTGTCAAAACCTGCATAGAAGAATGACCCACGAACGTGTTTAGCAACAAGGGAGTACACGTGGGTGGGATGATTCAGCCCTCTGCACGAGTGCCTCCCTCTCGTCCCCAGCACATTCACCCAACGTGCGCATTGGGTAACTAACAAACCTCGGTGCGGAAAGCACTAAGGAATACCTAAATTGATAGCCTGCCACTCATTCCCTTCTGCAGCATGCATCGGGGGGACCTGGGCTTCCTTTATAAATGAAAATGACTCTCGGCAATGGATATCTCGGCTCTCACATCGATAGAAAATATAGCAAAATGCGATACTTGTTGTTAATTGCAAAATCTTGTGAACCATCGATTATTTGAATGTAAGTTGTACTAGAAGATATTAGGCCAAGGGCACGTCTGCCTGGGCATCACACAACGCATCACTCCCTCGCATCGTGACTTAATCATGAGGTGCGCTGTCGTTGCAGGGTGGATACTGGTCTCCCATCATCTCGAGCTCATGAATGGCCTAAATGCGAGTCCACTTCTACAAACATCACGGCAAGTGGTGGTGGTAACTCAACTCTTTTTTTTGTCGCGGCTACAGCCCATCATGCGTTTGGACTACAGGACACTATCGCTCTTAGATGCTCAGACCACAACCCCAGGTCTAGTGGGATTACCCGCTAAGTTTAAGCATATCAATAAGAAGAGGAAAAGAAACCTACAAGGATTCCCTTAGTAATGGTGAGCGAACTGGGAATAGCCCAACCTTAGAATCGGGTGGCTCTTTTATTCCAATTTTAGTTTGGAGAAGTGTCCTCAGCAAAGGACCGAGTCCAAGTCCCCTGGATGGGGGCGCCAGAGTGGGTGAGAGCCCCGTTGTTCCCAAACCCTATTGCACCATGAGGCACTGTCTATGAGTTCGGTTTTATGGGAATGTAGCCCAAATCGGGCGGTGAATTTCACCCATGGCTAAATACAG
Source organism: Capsicum pubescens (assembly GCA_030864215.1). Lineage (NCBI taxonomy): Eukaryota > Viridiplantae > Streptophyta > Magnoliopsida > Solanales > Solanaceae > Capsicum > Capsicum pubescens. The sequence continues at coordinate 279,331,155 of CM061543.1, read as the reverse complement.
GTGAATTTCACCCATGGCTAAATACAGGTGAGAGACCGATAGCGAACAAGTAACGCGAGGGAAAGATTAAAAGGACATTAAAAAAAGAGTCAAAGAGTGCTTAAAATTATTAGGAGGAAAGTAAATGGGGGCTGGTGATGCGCCCCGGTCGGATGTGGAACAATGATGAGCCGGTCCGTCGATCGACTCGGGGCATGGACCAGCGTAGATTGGGGGGCGACTCGAGCTCTCGATACGATCATGTAATACCATCTCATCGATTGTGGTAGGCAGCACATGCCTCTGGCATGCTTTGGCATCTGTGCGCTCCAGACGCTGGCATGTGGGCTCCCCATTAAACCCATCTTAAAATACGAACCAAGGATTCTTATATGGGTGTGAGTCAACGGACGAGTAAAACTATAATTTATAATGAAGATAATTGGTTGGATCCCCCTAAGGGGTGCACCACCGATCGACCTTGATCTTCTTAGACGGGTTCGAGTGTTAGCATACCTATCGGGACCCGAAAATGGTGAACTATGCCTGAGCGAGGCAAAGCCAAAGGTAACTTTAGTGGAGGCCCGAAATGATACTAATGTGTAAATTTCTTGTCTGACTTTGGAATAGGGGAAAAAGACTAATCAAACCGTCTAGTAGAAGGTTCCCTCCGAAGTTTCCCTCAGGATAGCTGGAGCTCGCGTGCGAGTTCTATCAGGTAAATCCAATGATTATAGGACTCGGGGGCGCAACTCCCTTGACCAATTATGTAACTTTAAATAGGTAGGACGGCGCAGTTTCTTTGTTGAGCCGTGATACATAATCAAGAGCTCTATGTGGGCCATTTTTGGCAAGCAGAACTGGCGATATGGAGTGAATCGAAAGCTAGGTTATGGTGCCAAACTGCGCTTTAACCTAGATCCCACATAAGGTGTTGGTTGATTAAGACATCAAGACGGTAGTCATGGAATTCAAAATCCACTAAGGAGTATGTAAAAACTCACCTATCTAATCAACTAGCCCCGAAAATGGATGGCGCTTAAGCGCGTAACCTACACCCGGCCATCGGGTCAAGTGACGGGCCCAGATGAGTAGGAGGGCACGGCGACGCTGCCAACCCTTGGGCGTAAGCTCGGGTTAAGAGGCCTTCGGTGTAGATCTTTGTGGTAGTAGAAAATATTCAAATAAGAACTTCGAAGGCTGGAGAGGGGAAAGGTTCTATGTCAATGGTAGTTGCACATGGTTTAGTCGATCCTAAGGTTCAGGGGAACATTGATAGATAGCGTGTCTTGCACGTACTCCGAAAGGAAATTAGGTTAAAATTCTTGAATCGAGATGTTCCATTCGATGAAAATTTTAGAAAGTTCAGAGACATCGCTTGGAGCCTCAGAAAGAGTTATCTTTTCTATTTAACAGCCTTCCTACCCTGGAATTGGCTCAGCCGGAGGTAGGGTTCAGCGGCTGGAAGATCACCGCATATCGCATAGTGTTTGATGCGCTCCTGGAGGCCCTTGAGAATCTAGAGGACCGAATGCCATCCACACTCGATCGTACTCATAACCGCATCTGGTCTCCAAGGTGAACAACCTCTGGTCGATGGAACAATGTAGGCAAGAAAAGTAGGCAAAATGGATCTATAACTTTGGGAAGAAGATTGGCTCTGAGGTTTGGGCACAAGGGTCCCAGTCCTGAACCTATCGGCTGTTGGTGGACTGCTCGAGCTACTCCCATGGCAAGAGCGGGTCATCACGTGCCGATCGGGGGACGAAATAGAAATATTTCCTTTGAGGGCCTTCCCCGCGCATCGAACTGCCAACTTAGAACTGGTACAGACAAAGAGAATCCGAGTATTTAATTAAAACAAAGCATTGCGATGGTCCTAATGGATAATCACACAATGTGATTTCTGCCCAGTGCTCCAAATTTAAAAGTAAAGAAATTCAACTAAGCGTGGGTAAACGGAGGGAGTAACTATGACTCTCTTAAGGTAGCTAAATTCCTCGTCATCTAATTACTGATGCGCATTAATGGCTTAACGAGATTCCCACTGTCCCTGTCTACTATCCTGTGAAACTACAACTAAGGGAACAGGCTTGGAAAAATCAGTGGGGAAAGAATAACCTGTTGAGCTTGACCCTAGTCCGACTTTGTGAAATAACTTGAGAGGTCTAGTATAAATGGGAGCCGAAAGGAGAAAGTGAAATACCACTATTTTTAATGTTATTTTACTTATTTTTTGAACCGGAAGTGGGCCACTGCCTCTCTTTTTGGATCCAAGGCTCTCTCTGTGGGAGAATCCGGGTCGAAGACATTGTTAGGTTAGGAATTTGGCTAGGGTAGAATATCTGTTAAAAGATAATATAGGTGTCCTAGGATAAGCTCAACGAGAATAGAAATCTGGTGTGGAACAGAAGGGTAAAAGCTCGTTTGATTTTGATTATCAGTATGAATACGAAAAATGAAAGCGTGGACTAACGATCCTTTAAACATTCGAAATTCGAAGCTAGAAATGGCAAAAAAGTTACCATAGGGATAACTAGCTTGTAGCAGCCAAGCATTCATAGCGACGTCTCTTTTTTATCCTTCGATGTCGACTATTCTTATTATTGTGAAGAAGAATTCACTAAGTATTGGATTGTTTACCCACCAATAGGGAACGTGAGCTGGGTTAATACCATTGTGAGACAGGTTAGTTATACCCTACTGATGATAGTGTCTCAATAGTAATTCAACCTAGTACTAGAGGAACATTAGATTCACACAATTAGTCATCGTTCTTGGTTGAAATGCCAGTGGCACGAATCTACCATGTTCTAGATTAAGACTAAATGCCTCTAAGTCAGAATTCGGCCTACAAGCGACACATTTGCCCTCCGTCTACTTTTTGACCCGCAGTAGGGGCCTCGGCCCACAAGGGAACATGTCGTTGGCTAAGGCATCGCGGCAAAAGGGTCGCGGTGGCTGCCTCTAAATACAATTTTCATCGAGTGGTGGGTAGAATCCCTTACAGATGACTTAAATACACGAATAGGTATTGTAAGTGGTAGAGTGTCCTTGCTGCCACGATCCACTAAGATTCAGCCTTTTGTCTCTCCGGTTCATCCCACCCCCTCTGATCCAATCATTTTTTCGTCTATCACCAAAGGAGGTTTGTGCATCCATCCTTGAAAAATCCCACTAAGTGTTGTGATTTCACCTCACCCTCAAGAATGTCACATCATAGCCTCACCCGAGTTCGTTGTTTATTTTTTATGTGTCGCATTCGTTCCATTCCAAACCATTAAGTATAATATAAAGTCGTTTTTTGTGCTAAACAAAGGCATTGTAATTAGCAATTTTCTGCTATGCATAGTATGGCTCAAGATCCCAGTGATGCATCGAGGTCAACATCATTGTGTAGAGGCATGTCGTAATTAGAGGTTTTCATGACCGTTAATTGCAATCCTAGAGACATGTCCAATGACCCAGGCTCTGACGTCTGGAGAAACCGGCAGCACATAATGCCCGTTGTCAAATACCAAATGACCTCTAGTGGCCTAGTGTTAGACCCAGTCTAAGGCATTATGTCTAACAAGGCCATGTCAAGGTGAACATTGGCCTTAATATGTGCTAAGACAATCAATGTAAGGACCAAGGTAGCTGGAGTGATGGCAAGGTAGCCTTGTGAACATGAGGCGATCATAGGAGCATGGCGCCTAAGTGGGCATGCATGCAAGCTATAACATGAGCATGGCATGGCGCTGGCATGACATCAACACTAGTATGGCACAGGTGATGGCATGGTACAGGAATAGACATATGTATGGACACTAACATAATTAAGGCGGAGTCACAGCATAGGCATTGGTATGGACTAAGCAGTGACATGGCTAAGACAACTTCATGGCACAAGCAATGGTATGGAACAGGCGTAGGCAACGACCTCACATTAGAATGGCATGATGCTGGCAAGGCGAGGCATGGATGAAAACCATAACAAGACGATCAAGTTTTGGAGAAACTGGAAATTGGCTAAGTGTCTAGCATTGGCAAAATTGACTAAGTGGGAAAGACTGCCCATGTGCTAGTCATATGGGGTAGCTACTAAGTTAGAATTTTGAATGTTGTAAACATGTGCAATTTTCAGAATGTATTTTAAATACTTAGATCAGGTTGTTGTGTCATGAGATGAGCATGCATCCTTGTCCAATGACAAGCTTCTAGGTGTTGTTGGTTGTAACTGTTGTAACTGCCTTGTGCAGTATTTATACGATGTTTCTGGAAATTGTAAAAGGCAGTGAGTGAGAGTGTTTATGCCTTTGTTCAATTAGTGTGACATTTCCTTTGTAATTCTGAGGGAAAAATAAAGGTTGGGTATGTGGTTCCGGTGTACTGTTGTGTGCTGTAAGTTTCTGCAAAGATAGTTTATTACACTTAGACAATGTAGTGTGTGTTGTGGCTGAAGTTGCGCAGTGTGGTGCGACTGCCAAGCAATGGTGTTACGAAAAAAAAATGCCCCTGTCTCAACTTATATCAGAGCATTGTGGTACGAAAATGGTGACTATCGCTCTATTAAACGAAGATGTTACATGAGTTCAAAACATCATTGGCTTTACGGATGAACTCAAACAAACTCAAGGCATAGTGGATTTGATAACTCAGATCAATGCCTTGAAGGATGAACTGGTTCATTTACGTAACTAGTATGATAAATGTTCTACAAAATTTCTGAGTTCACGCGATGCCTTGATGTCACTGGTGTAGGACCAAGGCAAGGTGATGGCATATTTGCAGACAAAAGTGATGGTTCTGCTACGTACTGTGTCTAGGTATGGGTAGTCCCATGAAAGTATTTCCAAAGTAAAAAATCCTGAGCCCAAACCTTTTGGTTGTGCTAGAAGTGCCAAGTAATTAGAAAATTTCCTTTTGGATATGGAGCAGTATTTCTCTACTACCCGAGTTGCTGAGACGGACAAGTTGAACATCATCACGATGTACTTAACGGGTGATGCAAAATTGTGGTGGAGGACTCAGAATGCGGATGATGAAAGTGATGAACGTCCCAAAATTGATACTTGGGAAAAGTAGAAGAAGGAAATGAGCGACCAATATCTTCCTAGCAAAACCTCATGGTTGCTAGAGACAAGTTGAAAAGGTTAAGGAAACATGGAACAATTCGTGAATATATCAAGGAATTTACTTCTTTGATGTTGGACATCCATAATATGTCTGATGAAGAAAAGTTTCATAACTTCATCTCAGGGATGCAGGGTTGGGCCCAAAACAAACTACAGAGGTAGAATATAAAAGACTTGCCTAAGTGCAATTGCTGCTGCTGACTCGTTGGTAGATTTTTTCTAATCTCATTCTTATTTTGACATTCTCACTTCTTCAAATTCAAAGAAAATGGCTGAGAAGAAAGGGGAAAGGAAGAAGGATGGATGAAATGATAAAGGTGACAAAGGAAAGGCCCCAATGAATCTTGAAAACAACAAGAACAAGGGGAAAGATGGTAATACAAAGGGTTGTTGGACTTGTGGTGGACTACATTTGGCCAAGATTTTTTCCAATCATGAAAGAGTGAATGCTATGCTTGCTGGAAATATGAATCAAGGTGGAGGTGACAAAGTTATTGCTGCTTTAGCAAATCCTGTGGGTTTGTCACTTAATCATATCAGTTTTTTGAATGTTGTGGGTGAATCCTCAAAGTCATTCAACCCCCATACTGCCTTAATTTACATAGAGATGAAGGCTTAGGGCAATCGTGTGTTGTCAATGGTAGATACCGGAGCCACTCATACTTTTTTGGATGCCAAAGTTGCTGTGAAATATGGACTAAAGTTGAAAAAAAGCCCATCCTTTTTCCAGATGGTGAGTTTCAAGGAACAAGCCATTGTAGGCATGGATTATGATGTGCATATGCTGATTGGAAGTTGGAAGGGGAAACATAACTTGATGGTTATGCCATTGGGTGATTTTGAAGTAATTCTAGGGATAGATTTCCTTAGAAAGTTTCGCTCTGTTCCTTTTCTTCACTTAGATGGAGTGATGATTGGAGACGAAGCCAATCCAAGTTTCATCAAAGCTTCTTATCCTTATGGAGAATCAAAGAAAGTGAAAAATAAGGGCCACATTATTTCTGCTATTTCGGTTGATAAAGGACTGAAGAAAAGTGCTGAAACTTTTCCTACTGCCATGATTGAAGTGAAACCAGATGTAACGATGAATGTACATAATTGTGTTGCTGATTTACTAAGGCAATATGTTGATGTGATGCCCCCTAAATTACCTAAAGAATTTCTGCCAAGGAGGGACATTGATCATAAAATAGAGTTACTGCCAGGTTCAGTTGCTCCGGTACAAGATCCTTATCGAATGGCCCCTAAAGAGTTGGCTGAATTGCGGAAAAAGTTAAATGAATGGATGGATGCGGGTTTGATTTAACCATCTACGACTCTTTATGGTGCTCCTATTTTATTCTAAATGAAGTAAGATGGTTCAATGAGGATGTGTGTGGACTACTGAGCATTGAATAAAGTGACTGTGAAGAACCTGTATCCTGTTCCGTTGGTTCAAGATCTCATGGATAGGCTGACCAAGGCATGTGGGTTCACTAAACTTGATCTACGATCTGGGTATTAGCAAGTTCGAATAGAAAAGGGTAACAAATCAAAAACCACGTGTGTGGTGAGATATGGCTCTTACGAGTTTATGGTTATGCCATTTGGGTTGAAAAATTCCCTGGAAACATTGTGCAACTTGATGAATGATGTGTTATTTGATTACCTAGACGATTTTGTTATGGTATATCTAGATGACATAGTCATTTATAGTTTCTCCCTTGATGAACATTTGGAATATTTAAAGTTATTATTGTCCCTATTGAGGATGTAAAAACTTTAGGTCATAATGTAAAAGTGGGAGTTTGCTAAAAAGGAAGTGAAGTTCCTTGGACATCTGGTTAGTCAAAATCAAGTGAGGATGGATCCTAAGAAGGTGCACGCGATTGTCAACTGGAAGGCGCCTAGTGGGGTTAAATAATTGAGATCATTCTTGGGGCTGGCTAACTATTATCACAAGTTCATTGAAGGTTACTCTAAGAAAGCTGCGGTTTTGATAGATTTTCTGAAGAAAGATGTCAAGTGGGTGTGGTCCGAGAAGTGTGATGCATCATTTCAGATATTGAAGGATTTTATTGCTTCAGAACCCATGTTGAAGATGCCATACTTTGAGTTACCTTTTGAAGTACACATAGATGCATCAGACAAGACAGTGGGAGGTGTCTTGGTGCAAGAAGGCCCTTCGGTGGCCTTTGAAAATCAAAAATTGAGTGATGCTAAGCAAAGATATTTGACCCATGAAAAGGAGATGGTTTTAGGAGTGCATTGTTTACAAAATTGAAGAGTATATTTTCTAGGTACTCGATTTGTGGTGCGGACAGGCAATGTTGCGAACACGTTCTTTAAGACGCATAGGAAGCTGAGTCCAAACCAAGCTCGATGGTAAGAATTCCTAGATGAGTATGACTTCATGTGGGAGCACAAACCAAGAAAGCACAACCAGGTTGCGAATGCTCTAAGTTGAAAAGAGGTATTTGCTACAGTATACTATATTGCCAGACTTGAATTTGATTTTTTAGACAGAATTAAGTTCTTTCTATTAATGACCCACTCTATGTCATGTGGATGGGTCAAGTGAAAGATGGAATAATTCAAAGGTATTGGATCAAGGATGATCTCCTTTACTTTAAAGGGGGGAGAATCGTTGTACCTCAACGTAGTGGCCTGCGTAAAGACATAATGAAATAGGCATATGACACTCCTTGGGCTAGTTATCCTGGTGTGGATCGGATGCTATCCTTGTTGTCCCATGTATATTTTTGGCCAAATATGGAAGACGACACTAAATAATATGTAATGACTTGTCAGGTATGTCAAAGAGACAAGACTGAACGTATGAAAGCGGCAGGTTTGTTGCGGCCTCTACCTATTCCTGAAAGGCCTTGGTTATCTGTATTTATGGACTTTATTTCTGGGTTTTCAAGGTGGATGGCAATGCATCCATAATGGTGGTGGTAAAAAGGTTCTTAAAGTATGTTGTTTTTGTTGCTTCTCCAATCACTTGCTCGTCAGAAATTGCTGCACGATTATTCCATAAAAACATGGTTAAATATTTTGGTTTGCCAAGTGATAGAGATGTGCGGTTCACTAGTCGGTTCTAACTTTCATTGTTTAGCATGATGGGTACTGATCTAAAGTTTTACATGGAAAATCATCCTCAAACTGATGGTCAAACTGAGAGAATAAATCACTTGCTAGAAGAGTATCTAAGGCACTATGTGACAGCAAGCCAACGAAATAGGGTAGACTTGTTGGATACAACACAGTTTTGCTACAATCTGCACAGATCATCGGCAATAAAAAAAGCCTGTCTGAACTTGACCTAGGTATGCAGCCTATGACACCATTAGAGGTGGTGATGATGAAGGTTTAACACAAATGTCCTACTGCTTATAAATATGCAAAAGACAAGCATGGGATGCTTGTTGAAGCACAAGACAACTTGAGGAAGGCCCAGAAATGCATGAAGAAGTATTCTAATCAGCATAGACGTGCGATAGAGTTTAGCGTTGGAGACAAAGTACTTTTGAAGCTTACTCCACAAATCTGGAAATAGATTCTGAGCAAGAAGAGGCATAGGGGACTGATCCCAAAGTATGATGGCCCGTTCGATGTTATTAAGAAGGTTGGAGAAGTTTCTTATAGTTTGGACTTGCTAGAAAGGTTGAAGATTCACCCTACCTTTCATGTAAGTTTTATGAAAAGGTACAATGAAGATGTTGAAGACCCAGGCAGGAACAAAAACAAAAGGGCTCCTCCTTTGATTGTGAAAGAGTATAAATCCAAAATGGAGAAGATACTTGATCACCGCATCATGGGGAACAACAAAAAGAGTACCAATATAGAATTTTGATTCAATGGAAAGGTTCAAGCGAAGAAGACGCTGTTTGGGACAAGGCTCAGAACTTGTGGTAGTTCGACAAGTGATAACGCTCAAATTACACTCTTGAATGGGTGTAAGTGATCGTTGTCAATATAAAACCAAACTAGGTTGGGGTCGAATCCCACAGGGAATAAGGTGTGAACGTCAATTTGTTTATGAAATACTTTACTGGTAGTTTATTGTTTCAAAAAGATGGGGGTTTAAAGTTCACAATGAATCAATCATCACTTTCTGAATTATAGTGTTGTTATCAATATAAATAGGAACAAGAGTTATGATCACCAAAGGTTTCGGGTATTGACAGATACTAGGTAATGCTAGAGACCCGCGGAATAAGTAGAACAATAGAATATCCCTGACTATGATACTATCTGACTTATCTCTAGACCTCACCAGACAATTTATTATCTAATTCTCTCGAACTTAGATAATTTATCTATATCCAAATAGATGTTATCTCAGATAGATTAATCCAATTACGGCATTAATCATTAAACAGAAGGTTGGTAGCTTCTGAGTCCCTGTTGATAATTCCCTTCCTCTAGTCTATTTCTCCGTTAGAAGAAAATAAAACCTAAGGAATAATCTAATGTTTGTAACCACTAGATTTCAGTTAAAACCACAAAATTTCAAGATGTTCTACTACTCCTTGAATCCATTAAACACCTAGCATCATATCAAACCCTAAACCTTGGATCCCATAACCCCGGCTAATGGAATTAGCCGTTCATGATTTTATGAAAGAAATCACAAGTTGAATTCATGATGATAATAATAAACTTACGTATAGATGGAAAACAACAAGCAATTTCTTCAACTAAATCCCAAGTTAGAAACCCAAGAATAGTTGATAAGAAAGAAAACTAAGAATAATTGGAGAAAGAGAACAATGTACCTATTTCTCTCTCCAAAGTTCTTGTTCTGAATAATGAAAACTTGATAATTTAAAAACCCTCAAAATTTCTATTTATACTAAAGCCTAATTAAGGTAATAAAATAACAAAATCATAGCTGGGCTCGGATTTAGGTGACGGCATATTGGTGTTGATCGTCAGGCTTCTGAAGGCGTCTCAGATATGTCGTCAAAAGTCGTGCCTTCTTAACCTATTCTGCCTCACTCTGACGATGTCCTTCGACGGCTTACCAGAGGAGTGACGGCGTGTAGAAAATGTCGTCAGACCTTCAGCTTATTTCACTATGTTCTGTCCTACTTGACGGCATCTTCTGATGGCGTACCACACTTGTGACGACATATTGAGAATGTCGTCACCTTCATCCAGCAACTTTTCTTCACTGTTCTTCCTGACGCCTTTTTGTGGTAGCTTACCACATCTTTGACGGCTTGCAAGAAATGCCGTCAGACTCATATCAGCTCACTTGTACCAGATTTTACTTATTTTGTTCATCTTTCCTATGTTTTCCTCCCATCCTTGCTACAATTACAATATCACAAGAAAATGATCAAAAACAACCAAAAGTTGCTTAAGACTTCGCAATTATTTAGAGTTAAACGCCTCAAATGTGTTAGCATCTTCTCACACATCAAGACCCTCAACTTAAAACAATTACATGTCCTTAAGCAACCAAAACACAACTAAGAGAATACAAAATACAATCAGTAGCCAGTTACTTGACTTTGCTCAAAAACACATGCATCCTCTCCAAGGTCAATCAACTTACAAATCAGTTGTGCCAAATTTTTGAAAATAACCATGCATCTCATATGAATCAAGGTACGGCATCCATTCGACAATGACACTCTTACATGCATCTACATCACATTCACCAAAACAAGTCAACAACTGGTAGTATACCTATTGTGCCCTCCCAGCAAAGAAATTTCCCTTTTCTCTCATTATCAGAAATCAAGGTATAATCATGGGGATAATCACAAAGGCTCTCGCACTCAGAATGAAGTTCAACCAGTGTATGCCAAATACCATATGCTTTCCCTTATCGTCATTACCGAGGTGTCTAGACAGGTAAGCTAGGATGACTATAGGACTTTCTCAGGCTTGTAACATATTATAGGGGTTGGTATGGTATTAAACAGCATTTATAGTGACTAACCTCCTTGGCACTACCTTATCTTGTGGGGTCTACTTATTAACCTCGTTTTCTCTTTTTCTTTTCTCTTGATCTCAAAACAGGGTGTGGTCTTTCTTTTTATAAAAACAATTTTCATTTTATTGCTCTTTTTCATCAACACCCAACTATCAATTTCTTTTTCAGAACTTTTTTTTTTCTTTTCTTTTTATTTTACCCTTCTTTTTACCCAGTTTATCTCACGCACCCCTATAATAGACACCCTCAACTTAGGATATTTTCCTAAGCCAAGGTGCACAGTGTCCAAGGAGGACCAGGGCCAAAATAAGTTCATTATGATTTAAAAAGGGAAGGTGATAGGTTTCATAGAAAAAAAATGGTCAATTTAGGCGCAAACGGGGACCAAGGGGTATAATGTATTGCAGGGAAGGTCATTTAGGCTAAAAGTGACTAAAATTAAAAAACGGCCTATGATATTTTCCTAACTCCTATACTTCAACTAGGGTAAGACGAACCGGGAAAGTTCTAGATTAGGCAATACAAAGGGAACGTAGTAAATCCTCACACACACTTGGCACATAAGCATATTACCAGCTACTACTCATCCAGTTCATGCAAATGTTTGACAGTGATTGTCAAGTTACTAGAACTAATGCCACAACAAGATTCACACATGGTCACAATTTAATGTAGTTCACACAGCCATGCAATCAAACCAATGGAGAGGTCCTCAAAAATTCATCAACCATGCAGACTGCTTCAAGTATAAGTACTTCGCCTAGTTACAAACACAGTTGGTACAATGACAATACACCCCCACACCCTCAACTTAAAATCAAAACAAAATGAAACTAAGGGTTAGGTTATACCTGGAGTGGGTTATTCTCAGGACTCATGGGTTGCCTCCCATGCAGCGCTTAATTTAACATCGCGGCACGACACAGGTGGCTCGATTACCTCAGACTTTATCGAGAGAAATAATGGTGATGCTTTTCACTGATTCTTCTGGTCCAATGTAAACCTTTACTCGTTGCCTATTTACCTTGAAGGTTCTGCCATCTTCGTTTTCAAGCTCCACTACTCCAGAGTAGTGGACTTGGCTTACCTTAAAAGGGCCTGACCAATTAGATTTTAAGTTTCCTGGAAAAGAATTTAAGTTTGGAATTAAAAAGAAGTACCAAGTCCCTTCTTTTGAACTCTCATTTCTCTATCTTCCAGTCATGGTACTTTTTTATTTTTTCTTTATACTAAGATTCTCGCTCATATGCCCTAAGACAGAATTCATCCATCTCATTCAGTTGCCCTAATCTTATTTCTACCACCTCCTTCCAATTCAGATTCAACTTCTTGAGTGCCCAGAAGGCCTTGTGCTCCAGCTCTATTAGCAAATGGCATGCTTTTCCATAGACCAGTTGAAATGGTGACATTCCAATAGGTGTATTTAAAGCAGTTCGGTATGCGCACAAGTCATTATCAAGTTTTTGTGACTAGTCTTTTCATCTAGCATTCACTTTCTTGGAGAGGATGGCCTTCACTTCACGATTAGACACCTCCACTTGCCCACTGGTTTACGGGTGATATGGAGTAGCCACTCAGTGGTGTTTTACACCATACTTTTCCAGAGCTACTTGAAATAGTTTGTTGCAAAAGTGAGATCCTCCATCGCTTATGATAGTACGTGGTACTCCAAAGCGAGAGAAGATGTTCTTCTTGAGAAATGCAATGGCGCTCTTTCCCTTATTGTCAGCCAATGTGACAACTTCAACCCACTTAGACACATAATCAACAGCAACCAGAATGTACTTTATCCCGTAAGAACTTACAAATGGACAATGAAGTCAATACCCCACATATCAAATAACTCTACTTCAAGCATCTTGGTCAAGGTCATTTCGTGTCGTTTAAATATCGATCCTTTTCTTTGACACTGATCACATTCCTACACAAACTTATGGGCATCTTTAAATAATGTTGGCTAATAATAGCCACTCTGCAATACCTTCCTGGCTGTTCGGTCACCTGCATGGTGACCCCCAACTTGAGAAGCGTGACATACTTCCAGTATACATCATCTATATACTTTAGGCATGCATCTCCGTATGATATTTTTTGCACAACGCCTGAAAAGATAAGGCTATCCCAGAAATAATGTCTTACATCATGCAAAAACTTCTTTTGGTGGAACGAAAGGTGTTTTGGGAGGAGCTCACTCACAACATAATTTGCATAATCAGCGTACCAAGGCAATGTTTCCACAACAGTTGCCAGGATCTCCTCATCTGGAAACACATTATTTATCTTTGTTTTATCACTAACTTCCTGTCCTCCTTCCATTCTAGATAGATGATCTGCAACCTGGTTTTCACGACCTTTTCTATCTTTGACATCGAAATCAAACTCTTTCAGTAGCAACACCCATCTAATAAGCCTTGGTTTAGCATCCTTATTGTCCATCAAGTACCATAACGCAGCATGGTCTGTATGGACTACCACTTTAGTTCTAAGCAGATAAGACCTGAATTTCTCAAAAGTATACACCACGGCTAGCAATTCCTGTTCGATTACTGTGTAATTCTTTTGTGCTCCATTTAGTGCTTTGCTGGCATAATATATTGGGTGAAATAATTTATCCCTCTTTTTTCCTAATATAGCTCCTAGTGCAACACCACTTGCATCACACATTATTTCAAACGGTTTGGCCTAGTCAGGTGCAATAACAATGGGGGCCTCCACCAGCTTCTTTTTAAGGCATTCAAATGCCTTCAAGCACTTATCATCAGAGAGAAATTTAACTTCCTTCTCCAGCAACTTGCAAAGTGGACTTTCAACTTTTGAGAAGTCTTTTATGAATCTCCGATAGAATCCTGCATGACCAAGAAAACAATGCACTCCCTTTACTTAAATGGGGGGCGGTAATTTCTCGATAACTTTAACCTTTGCTCAATCAACTTCCATCCCCTTTTCAAAATTTTTGTGGCCCAGCAAAGTACCCTACTTTACCATAAAATGGCATTTTTTCCAATTAAGCACTAGATTAAATTCAACACATCTTCGCAAGGCCACATTCATATTCTCCAGACATATTTCGAATGAGTCACCTACCAATGATAAATCATCCATGAATACCTCTATGGTTTCTTCTACCATGTTAGAGAATATAGACATCATGCACCGTTGAAAAGTACCGGGTGCATTGCACAGCCCAAATGGCATCCTGTTAAATGTAAATATGCCATATGGGTATGTGAACGTGGTCTTCTCTTGATCTTTCAGAGCAATGCAGATTTGGTTATACCCAGAATAACCATCCAGGAAGAAATACCACCCCCTTCCAGCCAATCGATCAAGGATCTGGTCCGTGGGAAATAGTCTTTCAGCGTCTAAGAGTTCACCTTACGGTAGTCCATGCAGACTCTCCACCCGGTCACTAGCCTGAAAGGAATTGGCTCATTCTTCTCATTATCAACCACTATCACACCACCTTTCTTGGGCACACATTGAACTGGGCTCACCCACTTGCTGTCAGAAATAGAGTAAAATACTTCTGCATCCAACCACTTAATAATCTCTTTTTTAACCACTTATTGGATTTGTGGGTTAAGACGACGCTAATGCTCAATGGTAGGAGTACAGTATTCTTCTAGTTGGATTTTATGCGTACAGATGCCAGGAGGAATGCCAATAATATCTGCGATGGTCCATCTGATTGCTCTCTTATGCTTCTGAAGTACTGAAATAAGTGCAGTTACCTGTTGTTCTTCTAAATCAGCTACAATAATAACAGGTAGCGTGTTCCCTTTTCCAAGAAATACATATCGTAAGTGACCAGGCAGCTTCTTCAATTCCAACACCGGAGGTTCTTCAATGGATAGCTTGGCTGGTGGTATTGGTCGATTAGCCAGATCAAGGCCGAGCTTTTTAAGAGCATAAGAATACCAGAATTGGCTGGTCAGGGAACAAGCTGTGTCTTCATACTCCTCAATGCCTTCGCTTTCATAATTTATCATAACTGCTGCTAAGGGCTCGATAATAAGTTTTTCAGTTTTGAGCACATCCTGTTTGTCCTCAAATACACATCAACTACTGAGAACACACTTATTTCCTCATGTTGTTTCATTAATTTTCCCATATTAAACCATACCTCTTCATCGCTCACCCTGAATAAAAGCTTATTTTCTCTCAAATTGATCAATACACTTCCGGTTGCGAGGAAAGGTCGACCCAGGATTATGGGCACCTCGATATCCACCTCACAGTCCAGAATAAAAAAGTCTGCAGGGAATATGAAATTGGAGACCTTGACCAGCACATCATACAAAATGCCAACAGGTCACTTTACTGATCTGTCAGCCATTACCAGCTTCATGTTGGTCGGTGTGGGATTTCCCAGACCCATCTTTTTATAGATAGTCAATGGCATCAGGTTAACACTTGATCCTAGATCAGACAGTGCTTTGGTGAATTCCATAGTTCCAACTGTGCAGGGAATAGTGACTGCACCTGGATCCAACTTTTTTTGCATCAAGGTCCCTGTGGAAATAGCACTAGAATGGTGGAGGTCTGCTTCCAATTCGCAACTCACTGCTCGTTTCTTGGTCAAAATATCTTTCATAAATTTTGCATACCCTGGCATTTTCTCAAGGGCCTCGATCAAAGGCACATTTTTAATCAATTACTTGAGCATTGCCAGGAACTTGCTGATCTTTGCATCATCCGTCTTCTTTCTCAGCCATTGAGAAAAGGGAGGTGGTGGCCGTGGCATGGGTTTCAACACCACTTCCTTCTCTTTCTCCTTGTCTGACAAGTTAATAGAACTATTTGGTTTCTCCAACTCCCCTAGATGTTGCTTAGCTGGTTCATCTGCAATTTCCTCAATATACCCAGATTTGTCGACAGCAGGGCCAGATAAAATCTTACCACTCCTAGTGGTGATTTCTTGACATGAAATGTCAGTCTTCTGATCCAGAGTTGCTTGAACAAGTGAAGTACCACTTATTCCCTGGTTTAGTGTTGAGGATATATGACTCATCTGTTGCTTTAACTGCAGGATAAAAGTTGAATATGAACTAACCAACTGACTCATAGTGGAAAATTCACTCCTCATACTGGCTACGCCTGCATTAGTAGCCTCTACTCCCTTCAATAGTTCTTTCATCATGTCTTTCATCGAACACTTTCCCAAACTAGTTGCAACAGCTTCTTGATGTCCTGCACGAACATACAACCCATTTCTATCATTGATGCATCTCCCTTTTTCTTGCTCTCTATCTTTATGATTAGGATTGTCATTCCCATTCCGACCTTGATTCCCTTGGCTATTGCCTTGGAAACCCACCTGATTCGTAAAATAGTTGAATTCTTATTCAGTCTCCATATCATTACGGTCCCAACTCATTACAGCTTTCACCTGTTCCGTCCTTCCTAACATTAAGTGCTTGGTGAGCAGGTCCATTTGAGTCTTTAGATGAGCTATGTCTTGATCATTTTCCTCATTCCTTTTTCGTTGTTCCTCCTTCATTCCAACAGATACAGTTGGACTTGTCACCACAGAATCACTGGTGTACCAAGCCCTAATTAATTTGGTCATCCAATTCAGCATATTAGCAGCATCTTGAAATTCAAGAGTAACAAATGATCCTCCAGCAGCGTTGTGTACCATTGGCCTTTTCACATAGTTAAAAGATCTGTACAGAGTCTCCATCAGATATATATCCGTCATTTTATGATTTGGACATTATGCCAGCTTCTTCTTGAACCTCTCCCAAGTTTCATGCAAAGACTCATTTGGGAGTTGCCTAAAATTATTGATCTCATCCCTCAACTGTATCCTCCTGGAGGGCGAAAAGAAATTTTCTAGGAAAGATCCTCTTAACAGCCTTTAGTTGGTTATGGAATCAGGCGTCAACTCATTTAGCCATAATGTTGCCTCACCGAACAGAGACAATGGGAACAACCTCAATCGGATAGCGCTCTGGCTCACCCCCGGGTTATCAAAGGATTTGGAAATAGTGACAAAATTCACCAGATGCAGATTCGAGTCATCTTCAGGAATGCCTCCAAACAAACCTTTCATATTTAAAAGATGGATCATTGTGCTTGTAATATTAAACTTTGCTACTGGTGCCAACGGTGGTGGAATGATCACTCCCGTAGCACCTGCTCCATCCACATCGTCATCCTCTTCAGCCTCATACCACAGTGGTCGTTCTACCATTCTGCTTATGTGATAAAGTTTCAGATTGGGTATTGCTTAGTCAAACCTATAATAAATATCTTATAAATAAATAAAAACAACAAACGAGCGTAAATCAAGGAAACTTAACTATCAGCAAATTTTTGCACACAAAATTTTCAACGTACAGCCGTACTCCCCTGCAACGGTGCCATTTTTAACACTCAAATTACACTCTTGAATGGGTGTAAGCGATCGTTGTCGGTATAAAACCCAACAAGATTGGGGTCGAATCCCACAGGGAATAGGGTGTGAACGTCAATTTGTTTATGAAATACTTTACTGGTAGTTTATTATTTCCGAAAGATGGGGGTTTAAAGTTCACAATGAATCAATCTTTACTTTCTTAGTTATAGTGTTGTTATCAATATAAATGGGAAACCAGATTTATGAACACCAAAGGTTTCGGGTATTGACAGATACTAGGTAATTCTAGAGACCCTCGGAATGAGTAGAACAACAGAATATCCCTAACTATGGTACTATCTGACTTATCTCTCGACCTTACCAGACAATTTATTTTCTAATTCTCTCGAACTTAGATAATTTATCTATATCCAAACGGATGTTATCTCAGGTAGATTAATCTAGTTACGGCATTAATCATTAAATAGAAGGTTGGTAGCTTCCGAGTCCCTGTTGATAATTCCCATCCTCTAGTCTATTTCTCCGTTAGAAGAAAATAAAACCTAAGGCATAATATAATGTTTGCAACCACTAGATTTTAGTTAAAACCACAGAATTTCAAGATGTTCTACTGCTCCTTGAATCCGTTAAACACCTAGCATCATATCAAACCGTAATCCTTGGATCCCATAACCTCAGCTAATGGAATTAGTCGTTCATGATTTGATGAAAGAAATCACAATTTGAATTTATGATGATAATAATCAACTTACATAAATATGGAAAACAGCAAGCAATTTCTTCAATTAAATCCCAAGTTAGAAACCCAAGAATAGTTGATAAGAAGGAAAACTAAGAATAATTGGCGAAAGAGAACAATGTACCTGTTTCTCTCTCCAAAGTTCTTGTTCTGAATAATGAAAACTTAATAATTTCAAAACCCTCAAAATTTCTATTTATACTAAAGCCTAATTAAGGTAAAAAAAAATAAAAAAATCCCAGTTGGGCTCGGATTTAGGTGACAGCATATTGGTGGTAATCGTCAGGCTTCTGACGGCGTCTCAGATATCTCGTCAGAAGTCGTGCCTTGTTAACTTGTTCTGCCTCACTCTGACGATGTCCTCCGATAGCTTACCAAAGGAGTGGCAGTGTGTAGAAAATGTCGCCAGACCTTCAGCTTATTTCACCATGTTCTGTCCCACTTGACGGCATCTTCTGACTGCTTACCACTCTTATGACGACATATTGAGAATGTCGTCACCTTTATCCAGCAACTCTTCTTCACTGTTCTTCCTGACGCCTTTTTTTGGGAGCTTACCACTTCTCTGACGGCTTGCAATAAATGCCGTCAGACTCATATCAGCTCACTTGTACCAGATTTTACTTATTTTGTTCATCTTTCCTATGTTTTCCTCCCATCCTTGCTACAACTACGATATCACAAGAAAACGATCAAAAACAACCAAAATTTGCTTAAGACTTTGCAATTATTTAGAGTTAAAATCCTTAAATGTATTAGCATCTGCTCACACATCAACAAGCAAATTGAGGACTTCCTCAAAACAACTTCGACGAGGGCATCGAGTTCATTTGGTTGGGGTACTTTTGTTAGACCCCCAGTCTAAGGCATGATGTGTGACAAGGCAATGTCAAGTTGTATATTTGCCTTGACATGTGCTAAGACAAGACATATGAGGACCAAGGTAGATGGAGTGATGGCAAGGCAGCCTTAGGCACATGAGGGGACAACAGGCACATGGAACCTAAGTGGGCATGCGTATAAGTAGTAACATGAGCATGGCATGGCACTGGCAAGACATCGATACTAGCATGACACAGGTGATTGCATGGCACACAGATAGACACATATATGGGCACTGACATGATCAAAGAGGATTCACAGAATAGGCATTGGCGTGGCCTAAGCAGTGACATGGCTAAGACAACTTCAATGAGATAAGGTTCAGGATTGAAGGGTACTAAAGGTTCTCCTGAACTTCAGGTTCATGGCATAAATAATAAGGAAAAAGACAAATAAATGTAAAATAAGGAAACTTGTCTAACAGTCAATTAACACACATAAACTCAATCGACAACTATATTCCCCGACAACGGCGTCAAAATTTGATATGCCCAAATTACACCTCTTTTATGAGAGCGTAAGCGGTCGATGTCAAATATAGAATCCAACTAGGCTGGGGTAGAATCCCATAGGGAATATGGTGCTAATTAAGTTGTATGCAGATTAATTAAATTTTAATCATTCATTTTCATAAAACAAAAGGGGGGATTTGATTCAGTTCACAAATTAATGGTTCAGTTTAACAAGATGAAGTTTGTGTGGTAGTGTTCAAATTCAGAGAAATAGCAAGCTAGGGTTATGTCCACCTTGTAGTTTTCAATACTTTCTAACTATGGGCTTTACGAATTCATACATGCATCATGCTTATAGAGAATCGTATTGTATTTAATAACATAATCCTAGTGTTTCTCAACCATCAAGGACTAATTCACTTTAGTTCTCTCGAATCAAAAGTATTTACAAAAAAAATACAAAATCTCCAAGTAGTTATCCTGTTAAGGCATTAACATATGAAATGGGGGTTGGAAATCCTATTTTCTTGTCACTACACTCTTTTCCGAACAATAACCTTTCGCTCAAACAAGTTGTTTTTTAAGGCACATCCTCTGTGTTTGCAACCATGAGAATTCAAGATAAACGAAGAGAGTACGATGTAAACAAATCAATGCAAAATGAATTCAAAACCCAAAGTAATAGATTGTTTGCTACAAGTTTTCCATAACCCTAACTAATAAACTTAGCTACTCATGAATAAAATGGAAATCACAATAGAAATATTCACCATACCAAAAACTAGAAGATGATCTTAGTGTGCAAATAGTGAATACAAGAGAGAAACATTTTCTCTCTTCGCCCTAAGCCACTATTCCCTTGTTCAAAATACTACAAAATATTGAGTAATGATAAATTTTCAGCATCAAGTCTTTTTGATAATGTTTTCTCTCATAATTGCCTTCTAAGTCCCTAAACTAATTATAAATGACAAATTATTCTTGGACATAGTTTCTAGGTGCCACATTTGGTCCAACAAGCAACTTTTCACATGTGTGATTTGTCATCCGCAATCCGTAGTCCCATTATGTCTCCATCTACCTCATTAAAACCTGAAATCATGCTAATCACATAGGTTAACTCAATCACATAGAAGTAGAGTAAAAACATAAGAAACTAGTCACTTTGTTCTCCAAACTTAGCAAGAATATGGGTAATTTTTGGTGCTTAGGCATATAAATACTCCCAAGATCAAGGATCCATTAGAGGACAAGTCTGGTGCCAGTAGCCATGGTAATTCATTCTCCAATACCATAAATTTAAGTTGTTGCAGTTATAAAGCTCGTAGTTGTACTTTGGGATTGGCCGGCCAGTCAGCCTATGGTGTGTGCACTGATCGTTTCATCCCTTTTATCGGCGATGCGCTCCTGGCCTTTACTGGCTGGGTAGTTCCTCCAGCGCTCTTACTTTGCAGAAATTAGAGTTCTCAAAGCAAGCCTACGCTCTATATACATTAGCATGGGATAACATTTTAGGATTTTGGTCCTATTACGTTGGCCTTTGGGATCGGAGTAATGATTAACAGGGAGAGTCAGGGGCATTCATATTTCATAGTCAGAGGTGAAATTCTTGGATTTATAAAAGACAAACAACTGCAAAAGAATATTGCAAAATATTTTCACTAATCAAGAATGAAAGTTGTGGGCTCAAAGACGATCAGCTACCATCCTAGTCTCAACCATAAATGATGCCGACCTGGGATCAACGAATGTTGCTTTTAGGACTCCACCGGCACCTTATGAGAAATCAAAGTTTTTTAGTTCCGGTGAGAGTATGGTCACCAGGCTGAAACTTAAGGGAAGTGACGGAAGGTCACCACCATAAGTAGAGCCTTCGACTTAATTTGACTCAACACAGGGAAACTTACCAGGTCCAGACATAGTAAGGATTAACATACTGAGAGCTCTTTCTTGATTCTATGGGTGGTGGTGTATGGTCGTTCTTAGTTGGTGGAGCAATTTGTCTGGTTAATTCAGTCAACGAACGAGACCTCAGACGTCTAACTAACTATATGGATGTATCCCTTTGCTGCCAGCTTCTTAGAGGGACTACAACATTTTAGGCCGTGGAAGTTTGAGGCAATAACAGGTCTGTCATGCACTTAGATGTTCTAGGCTGCACGCGCACAACACTGATGTATTCAATGAGTTTATAGCCTTCGCTGATAGGCCTAGGTAATATATTAAATTTCATCGTGATGGGGATAGATTATTGCAATTGTTGGTATTCAACGAGGAATTCCTAGTAAGCGCGAGTCATCATGTCGCGTTTACTACGTCCCTGCCGTTTGAACACACTGCCCATCGCTTCTACCGATTAAATGATACGGTGAATTTCTTAGATTACGGTGACATGGGTGGTTCTCTACCCGCGACATCGCGAGAAGTCCATTGAACCTTATCATTTAGAGAAAAGAGAAGTCGCAATAAGGTTTTCGTAGGTGAACCTAATAAGGATGATTGTCAAAACCTGCATAGTAGAATGACCCATTAACATGTTTAATAATTAGTGAGTCCACGCAGGCGCAGGTGGGATGCTTTGACCCTCCACATGAGAGCCTCCCTCGCATCCCCAGCGCGAGCTCCCAGTGTGCGCATCAGGAAACTAACGAACACCCTAGCAGAAAGAGCGAAAGAATACTTAAATTGATAGGCTAACCCTCACGCCCCTTCCGCAGCGTGCGTCAAGGAAACTTGGGATTCTTTTATAAACAAAAGTGACTATCGATAATGGATATCTTGGCTCTCGCATCGATGAAAAACATAGTGAAATGCGATACTTGGTGTAAAATACAGAATCCCATGAACTATCGATTCTTTAAATGTATGTTGTTCCCTAAGCCATTAGGATGAGGGAACATCTGCTTGTGCGTCACGCAATGCATCGCCCCATGCATCGTGCCTTAACCATGGGATTCCTTGTCGTTGCGGGGCGAATACTGGTCTTTCGTGCACCTTGAGCTTGTGGATGGCCTAAATGCGAGTCAACGTCGATGAACGTCATGGACAGTGGTGGTTGTAACTCAACTCTCTTTGTTGTCGCGTCT
Source organism: Capsicum pubescens (assembly GCA_030864215.1). Lineage (NCBI taxonomy): Eukaryota > Viridiplantae > Streptophyta > Magnoliopsida > Solanales > Solanaceae > Capsicum > Capsicum pubescens. The sequence goes on along the minus strand of CM061543.1, from coordinate 279,308,610 downwards.
ACTTCCCGTCTTGTGTTCGAACTCCAGGACCCTATAGATCTTAGACGCTCCGATCGTGGCCCTAGGTCAGGCGGGATTACCCGTTGAGTTTAAGCATATCAATAAGCAGAGAAAAAGAAACTTACAAGGATTCCCTTAGTAACGGCGAGCGAATCGAGAATAGCTCAGCCTTAGAATCGGGCAGCTTCGTCATTCGAGTTGTAGTCTGGAGAAGAATCCTCAGCAGCGGACAGGGTCCAAGTCCCCTGGAGGGGGCTCCAGAGATGGTGAGAGCCCCGTTGTGCCTAGACCCTGTCATACCATGAGGTGATGTCTACGAGTCGGATTGTTTGGGAATGTAGCCCAAATTGGTGGGGTGAATTTCGTCCAAGGCTAACTATGAGCGAGAGACCGATAGAAAATAAGTACTGCAAGGGAAAGATGAAAAGGACATTGAAAAGAGAGTCAAAGAGTGCTTGAAATTGTCCAGAGAAAAGCGAATGGGGGCCGCGATGCACCCCCGTCATCATCTAATTAGTGACTCTTATGAATGGATTAACGAGATTCCCACTGTCCCTATCTACTATCCAGTGAAACTACAGCCAAAGGAATGGGATTTGTAGAATCAGCAGGGAAAGAAGACCCTTTTGAGCTTTAATCTAGTCTGACTTTTTGAAAATACTTGAGAGGTATAGAAAAAGTGGGACCCTAAAATCTAAAGTGAAATACCACTACTTTTAATGTTATATTAATTTTTTTGTAAATCTAAAGTGAGGCACTACCCCTTTTTTTTGGGCATAAGGCTCGCTCTACGGACTGATTTTGGCGGAAGACATTGTCAGGTGGGGAGTTAGGCTGGGGCAGTACATCTGTTAAAATGTTACACAGGTGTCCTAAGATGATCTTAACGAGAACAAATATCTCGTATGGAATAAAAGGGTAAAAGCACGTTTGATTATGATTTGCAGTACGAATACGAACAGTGAAACCATGTCATAACTATTCTTTAGACCTTTGAAATTTGAAGCTAGAGGTGACAGAAAATTTACCACAGGGATAACTGGCTTTTGGAAGACAAATTTTCACAGCGATGTTGTTTTTTTATCCTTCGATGTAGGCTCTTCCTATCATTGGGAAGCAGAATTCACCAAGTGTTGGATTGTTCACCCACCAATAGGGAATGCGAGATTGGTTTAGACCATTATCATACACGTTAATTTTACCCTAATGATGACAGTGTTTCAATAGTAACTCAACCTAGTATGAGAGGAACCATTGATTCATATAGTTGGTTATCGCGCTTGGTTAAAAAGCCAGTGGCACGAAGCTATAATGTGATGGATTATGACAGAATGCCTCTAAGTTAGAATCTAGGCTAGAAGTAATGCGTGCTCCCTCCATCTTCTTTCCGACCCACAGTAGGGGCCTCATCACCCAAGGGCACGTGTCGTTGTCTAAGTTATTGTGGCGAAAGGGTTGCGGTGTCTACCTTTAAGTACAATTGTCATCGAGCGGTGGGTAGAATCATTTGCAGATTACTTAAATATGCGACGGGGTATTGTAAGTGGCAAAGTGGCCTCGCTTCCATGATCCAATGAGATTCAGCCCTTTGTCGCTCTAGTTCACCTCACCCTCGAGCATGCCGCGGCATACCCTCACCCGAGTTCAGCGCTTATTTTTCAAGTGTCGCATAGGTTCCATTCCAAATAGTTAAGTATGATATGAAGTGGCCTTTCATGCTAACCTAAGGCATCACAATTAGAGGTTTTCTACAACGCACAGTGCAGCTCAAGATCCCAATGATGCTTTAAGGCCAACGTCGGTATGTGGAGGCATGTCGCAATTAGAGGTTTTCATGACCGTCAAGTGCAATCCTAAAGACATGTCCAATGACCCGGGCTCCTATGTTCGGAGAAATCGATAGCGCACAACGCCTAATGTTAAATACCGAAGGACCTGTAGTGGCCTACCATGGTGGTATATTTATCGAGTTTGTTGTCCGTGTATCGACACCTTCACCCACAAGGCACCATGCGCCAACACCTCAAACCACCATGGGCAGCAATGGCGACAAGGAAACATTACACCATTCACCAAGGCACCACAGAACCATGGCACCAAGGTACCATTGTTCCATAGGACCGCGGACCATGGCACCAAGACACCAAGGCGGCATGGCACCAAGGCACCGCGCTGCCATGGCACCAAGTCACCGCGCACCATGGAGCCATGGAAGGAAAGCACCCATGGATCCTAAACTAGGAACTGTTTGCTTGGAATCTACGCACCCGTTCACCCGCTGCGAGTGTACCAAGACCCCATGACACCACGGGCACGGTAAGGCACCATGGCACCGTGCAAAAATCAAAAATTCTTAAAGCTAGGTTTGATCATCCGAATAATTTCATAATGTTAATCTATCTTCCTTGCTGTTGCATACTCATTTTGATACATACACGCTCTAAGTGTTTTTTAATGGTATTTCAATGTTACCTCATATATTGGGGCAGTTTTCCTAATGTCCCCACGCTATAAATTTAAATATTTTATATCGTTATTTTATTAGTACAAATATGCACTTAATTATTGGTTTAAGGTTACTTCATGCGTTGGAAATATTTTTCTAATGTTTTTATATTTTTAAAATGTTTTTTCTATTTTCTATTTTATTTTAATTTAATTTTTGAATTTTCATAAATAATATTGAAAAAAAAATCTTAATAAAAATTATCATTCACAAATTATGTGACTCTTTTGTGAGGGCATTGGCTCAATCTTACGTCAAAACTTGCAGTTCTAGTCCGTACATTTTGAGTATGATTCTCAGATAAAATCATGTCTACGCTTGTCAGTTGGGTTTTTTTAAGCAAATATAAGGGGGGTAGAGGTGTTGAAGGCACTTCAAAAATATTGTTGCTAGTTGGCATAGGCACTCACTAAGCATGTCGGCGTGCAGTGTGGGCATATAGAAGCATGCATGGCTAGTCCGTGTGAGCTACCGGTGCTCGCAAAACAATGTCGATTGCATTTCATTATGCGCTCGTGTCGTCTATCGGTGGCGTCATTAATGACAGGGCTATTCGCATTTGATTTCACAGAAAGCAGTGCATTTATGTGTTCAGTAAGCTCTTGATGCTACTCTCGGGGCAAGCTCCAAGAACTTCTTGCATGGGATTGAACCGAATCCACATCGAGCGTCGACGGCCGATGTGGGCGGTACCTGCGCACTAGCCTCGGCGTGCCTTCATCTCCTCTGCTCCCTCCAAGGGTGGGATATCGTGTCAAGCAGGACTATCTTTAGCCTTGCAACATCCGCATGGGAAGCAGCCCACGACATCTATTATTGGGCGTTGGGGCCAATGCTGGGCGTTCATCGATAGAGCATTTGGACGCATGACGCATGAGTTGTGTTCGGCATGTGCAGTTAGGTTGGATCCCTGCTCAAGCAGCGACGTCCTGACCCACCTGCCATCTGAGTCGTAGGGCAAGCGCGATTTTAGTTTGCTCAAAGTTTTTTTCCTGTGTTGCATACCAAATTCCCAGTCATTATCAAGTTTTAATGATCGTCTTTTGCCTCTCACATTTCTTTCCAGGGGTGAATTGAAAGTCCGCCCTCGTGTCCCACGCCTTCCTTGCTTAATCGTGCGATGTCGTGGTCCATGAGTAACGATCGGGATTTTCAAATGTGGTAGACATAGTGGGAATGGGGTTTTCATTGACTCCTATCTACCCTATACGATGCTCATTGCAAACAACGGTCGTACTCTCCTTGAACCCATCCGCGCCCTTTCGAGCAGGCCGAGCTCATGCGATGCTGGCATCGATGAGGAATGCTTCCTTGTTGATCCTTCCAGTAGTAATATTCTTGTCTTAAAGATTAAGCCATGCATGTGTAAGTATGAAAAAATGCAGACTGTGAAACTGCGAATGGCTCATTAAATCAGTTATAGTTTGTTTGATGGTAACTACTACTTGCATAACTATAGTAATTCTAGAGTTAATACATGTAAAAAAAAAACAACTTCTGGAACGGTTGAATTTATTACATAAAAGGTCGACACAATCTCTACTCATTGCTGCGATGAATTATGGTAACTTAATGGATCGCACGACCATCGTGCCAGTGATACATCATTCAAATTTCTACCCTATCAACTTTCGATGGAGGATGGTGGACTACCATGGTGAAGACGGGTGATGGAGAATTAGGGTTCGATTCTGGAGAGGGAGCCTGAGAAATGGCTACCACATCCAAGGAAGGCAGAAGGCACGCAAATTACCCAATCCTGATATGGGGAGGTAGTGACAATAAATAACAATACCAGGCTCAATGAGTCTGGTAATTGGAATGAGTACAATATAAATCCCTTAATGAGGATCCATTGGAGGGAAAGTCTTGTGCCAGCTGGCATGGTAATTCCATATCCAATAGCATACATTTTAGTTGTGGCAGTTAAAAAACTCATAGTTGTACATTGGGATGGGCCAGTTGGTCCGCCTATGGTGTGCACCGGTCGTCTCATCCCTTCTTTCGAGGATGCGCTCCTGGTGTTAATTTGTTGGGTCATGCCTCCAGCACTCTTACTTTGAAGAAATTAGAGTGCTCAAAGCAAGACTACGCTATGTATACATTAGCATCGGATAATATTATAGGATTTTGGTCCTATTATGTTGGCCTTCAGGATGGGAGTAATGATTAACAGGGACAGTTGAGGGCATTCGTATTTCATAGTCAAATGTGAAATTCTTTGATTTATATAAGATGAATGATAACGCCCAAATTACAGCTCTCGTTAGAAAGTGTAAGCGGTCGCTGTCAAATATAGAACCCAACTAGGTTGGGTGTCGAATCCCACAGGGAATACTTGGTCACTAAGTGTTGCAATTGTTAGTAGACTGTTGGTCGAAAATTCCACGGAAAAGGGGGGTTTTGATTTAGGCGTGAATTAATAATATCAAAGTAACGAATGAATGATTTGTTTAGTAAAGGTTAATCACAGAGAATAATAAGTTAGGGTTATGTCCACCTTGTAGTTTCTACTTCTCTATTAACTATGAGTAACGCAGAATTTAGACATGCATGCACTTATAGAGAATCATATTCTAATTCTAAATCCAAGTGTTTCCCAACTATCAAGGATTTATTTCACTTTAGCTCTCCCGAGCCTAAAGTGTATAACAAATGGTACAAATTCTCCAAGAAGTTAATCCGGTTAAGGCATTAACGTGTAAATAGAGGTTAGAAGACCTATTTCCTTGTCATACTCTCTTTTCCAAACATGTAACTTTTCTCCCGAACAAGTTAATGCTATAATGGCATGTTCTCTATGTTTGCAACCATGAGAATTTAATTAAAATGAAGAGAGTAATGATATAAGTAGCATACACATCAAGAATTCACAAACTCATAGCAACATATAGTATCTTACAAGGTTTCCATAACCCTAACAGAGAATTTTAGCTACTCATGGATACGACGGAAATCAAAATAGACATAATTATCATACCACAACCTAGACCAATCTTGGCGATGGAAGTGATCTTAGTGTCACAAAGAGAGTAACGTTTTTTCTCTAGCCGTTTCCAAGTGTGAGCCGTGTTTCTCTGTCCAAAACTTACAGATTCTGTAAACTGAATAATGACTAATGATAATTGATCAATGCTGCTGAAAAATTCAGCAATAGGGTTTTTATAATATCCTTGTCTACTAAGTTACTGCTGCATCCCCAAGTATTTAGAAATACTATTTTTTCCCGGGACAAACTCTCCATGCGTCACATTAAGTCCAATAGCTTTCAAAATCTGCCTTCCCTCTTATATGAAGTTTTCCTTTTCTGCCCAAAGGTCCACAAAGTGCTGAAATCTTCATCATTAATACCTGAAAACATGCTAATCACATAGGTTAGCTCACTTAAAGGAAAATGGACTAAAAGTGCAGGAATTATATATTTTATCCTCAAAACTTAGCTAAAATATGGGTAAATTATGGTTCTTAGGGGTATAAATACGCCCAACATCACCACCCCACACTTAAAGCTTTGTTCGTCCTCGAACAAAATATTACGTACATGCAAACATCTAACTAGAATTTCACAATAGCAACACAAAATGTTCAACAAGACATGCACGACAATTATTAACAGAGAGTAGGTTTCTTGATCACTACTAGAAACAATTCAACCTCCAACATTGACTCATGAGGATGGTTAATTCATATCCACAAGTTAATCCATAAAGAATCATATAACACTACCCAAAAATTATCTACCATGTGTGTGTCACACAAGATATTACCCATGATCACTCACAGTTTTGCAATTTTCGAAACATGGGTATAAGACTCTCCTTGCTCTCACTTCTCACAAAGAATTCTTATGTTGCAACTGATGACCATAGGCTTGCCCTTAGTGTAATGATCTACTAATATCGGAATGCTAAGCTTAGGATCAAATAAGTCTTTATAGGTTGGAATGTAGGCTAAGGGACAGGTAGGACTATTTTGGCCAGAAATAGTGACTATGTTCCCTAAGAGCTTTAATACACTACGTTATGTCATTAACACTATCTTTTAACAACCACTCTACCTCTCTATCATCTACCACCCCTTTTCACCCATTTTGTTATTCAATCATAAACACAACTATCTTTTTGTTTTTCTAAATTTTTTTATTTTATTTTATATTTTTTTATATTAAGCAAGCATCCCTATAATAGCCACTCTTTTTCACAACAATTTCAAGTACCAATACACCCTGAGGCATCACTTTCACCATTCTCCTTTTATTTTTCCACATGACTCTACAATTTTAAAGCTCTTAGGAGTTTGGATCAAATTATGGTCTTGAAAAAAAAATGGATTAGGCTACATATGAGGCTGTCAAAGAAAATAGCTAAAGGCTCAAAGGGGGTTAACTAGGATAATGTACAAAGGTAGGTAAAAAGAAGGTAAACAATTACAGGCTGCCAAAGAAATGCCTAAATCATCTCCTAAACTCACACTCTTTATTTCGCTTTACACACACACCAGGAAAGTTCTAGCATCAGTCACAACACAGAATATACTATAACCTCACACACACAAGGCACATGGTCAACAACATTGGGAGCAGTATAGACTCTTGACCCAACAAATGAATGAATTAAACCACACAATTATCACACAGTGAGTCACATGTAGAGCCTAAATGTCTCAATAGTAATGATTTAGCACAAACTCTTTTTATACTACCATGTCGATTATCAGAACAATTTCATGCAAAATATAAACAAAATTCGAAAATTTAACTAACTAATTACGACTAATTAGCAAAAACAAGAATAAATATAGGCAAAGAAGTACCATACAGCATACAAACACCAGCACCCCACACTTAGACTGGACACACTGCCCTCAGTGGAAAATAAATAAGGAGAACCTGATTGGTCGAACTCTTCCTCTATGTCTGGGGTCATACCCCCTGCGTCGAAATCATCATCAGAGTCGTCGTCATCAAAGTTGTCCTCCACGTCTGAGTCTGGCAGTCGGCGATTGTCGTCAGTCAGCACGTCATCATCGAGAGGTTCCTCAAAATGTACCCCTACTCCACACATAGCCCACGCATGCTCATTCATCGGGTAGTCATAATCCAACTGCTAAAGCTCTGCATCAGTCGGAACCCGACCCTCACTCATCATGGTAAACTGAGTCTTGCCATATAGATGGCGAAAGAAACTTTCATCCCGAGCATGTCTTTCTGCAGTGGTAAGGTTGATGCTATGACCAGTTTCAGTCTCTTTAACTTTCGTAAGATCAACCTTCTTCGGGTTGTGTGGAAGCTTATGATCTGCAGGTTCCTCTTCAATGTGCTCCTTTCTTAAGATCGCAGTCAACAAATTGCCAAAGCTGAAATGGGAACTTTTGTGCAGCCTAGCCTTACGCATTGACGATCGTATAACCGCACCAATGTTGATGGGAATATTAGTCATCAGAGCGTACACCAAGCATACTCTATCACGTGTGATCTTTTTGTACTGTATCCCAGGAATCAGGCAATAGTTGACTATCCTCAACCATATACGAGCTTATTTGTTCAAGGAAGCATACGGGAAGGTATTGTCCCGACCGTTATCCTTGTGACGAATCCACCGGGCCATGGACCTTGTTCCATATAGTGTGTGTCTTATTGCCCTGTAGGGAGGTCTGTGATAAATCTCCTTGAGCGGTGATGGATCCACAGATGGAAGACCCAAAAAAGAGTTGAAAAACTCCGCATTCAGTTGCAAGACTTGGCCCTGAATCTTCACTTCACTTCCGGTAGTCTTTGGGGACCAATTGGCATAGAACTCTCACGTTAGATCAAGATTGCATTCCCCCATATCTTGGAAAATTAAATCAAGATTTAGTGCCATGATTTTCGCCAAAATGCGGGGCTCTCTCTTTGCTAGATTCTCCTTCTGCATCAAATCCACGTGAACATATTTTTTCACTTTGTTGTTCTTGTACCACTCCTTTCCTTCCTCCTCTAGGACCCACTTTATCCCGAAAGTGCGTCGAGGTATTTGTAGAGAGGAGGACTCAGCTTGATCTTTTCTTCCCCTTTTCTGACCTTTCTGCGAGGTGGACACTTTTTCTTTTCCTTGTCATCCTTTTGGGGCCATTCTACCTGAGATTAAAATAGAGTCATGTTAGCTTCATCTCGGAAGATTCAATCGAAAAACAAACAGTAATGGAACCACCCCACACTTAATTTGTTAGCACAGACTAATTAAGTGAGTGATGTCGATTACTCAGACTTCATCGACATACATTTAGGCGATATGTTGCAACAACATGTTTAGCACAGTCATACTTTCATGTAATCTTTGAATATCCTTTCCAACTTTGTTTCATGTAATCTTAACTATACTTTCATGTTTGGATTAATGCACTTCTTGAATAAGACTACCACATAGAGATCGTATCAAGTTATTGCAGAGAAATAATGACAACATCTTATGCTCGTGGTCAATTATGATCGTTATCTCGATGAACGAGTCATTCAAACATTCAAGATTTCAACTTTCACGATTACGCATTTACTTCACAATTTTGACTCCATAAAAATATGATAGTGCATAACAATCAAGTACAAGTCGGAACAAAGTAAAGAACACCCACACGTATTCTTTTACTCAATCTAGATGTATCATAACAAACCAATCATATTCTTATCACCAAACACAACTTCAAAATCTAAAATACCATTATAAACGTAGTATTGTAACAACTACGGAATATAAAAGAATAACTTACTTGGTGATGGTTCGGGAAGATGATCTTGCAAGATTAGATGAGCAAAAAGAAAAATTTTGAGAGATTTGGGAAGATTAGGCGGCGCCTAGGTTGAGCAAACAAGTGCATTTTGTTCTAAGGTTGAAGATCTATTTATAGACTAAGACATGGGTCTGGTTTGATCCATGTAAAATTGGGTTAGGAGACAAAAAGGCATAAGTAGGCGGCGCCTAATGCTTTGCCTATGCTTAGCATAGGCGGCGCCTTTTTCAATGACTAATTGGTCATAGGCGGCGCCTTTGTTAATGCCTAGTTGGGTGTAGGCGGCGCCTTTGTCAATGCCTTGTTGAAATAGTGAGCATAGGCAATAGCATAGGCGACGCCTATGGTATTGCCTAGATTTAAATAGGCGGCGCCTATGGTATTGCCTAGATTTACATAGGCGGCGCCTATGGTATTGCCTAGATTTGCAAAGGCAATGCCTTGTCCGTTGCCTATGTGAGGCAGTAAGCATAGGCAATGTTATAGGCCTTGCCTTGTCCATTGCCTAGATTTGCATAGGCCTTGCCTTGTCCATTGCGTAGATTAGTATAGGCATTGCCTTGTCTATTGCCTAGATTAGCATAGGCAATGCCTAGCTGATAGCATTTGCTCCATCATTCCTACTTTACCACTTCTAGCATGGCTCACTTTCAACTCAAAATTTGGGACCAATCTCCTCCTTTATACATTTTTCACCTACACTTAATCAAAAACAACAAAAAATGATTAGACAGATGGGTTGCCTCCCACCAAGTGCCTTAGTTTTGGTCGTGGCTCGACCCTTCTTTTTGGATTTTTATTTAACAAAAACAAACTCCTAGTAAAACAAAACTATTAAAAATGATGGGTTGCCTCCTATGTAGCGCTTGATTTATTGTCGCGGCACGACATAGTTATCTCGATTACTTTAGACTTCATCGAGATAGACGGTGGCTATACATTTTATCGAGTCAAGTGGACCGATATATGGATTCACTTGTTGGCCATTCACCTTAAAGACACCACCATCATTGTTTTCTAGCTCTACTACTCAAGACGAGTAGACTTGGCTAATTTTAAATGGACCAGACCATCTAGACTTCAACTTACCTGGAAATAGCTTCAGTCTGGAGTTGAAAAGAAGTATCAAATCACCCTTCTGTAAGTTTCATTGGATAATCCTCCGATCATGGTACTTTTTTATCCGTTCCTTGTAGAGGTCTTCTCTTTCATACGCATGTAGACAGAATTCATCCATCTCATTCAGCTGTTCCAATCTCAGATTAATAGCATCATCCCAATTCAGGTTAAGCCGCTTCAACGCCCACAGCGCTTTATGTTCGAGCTCGATTGGCAAGTGACAAGCCTTCCCATAAACTAGTTGGTAAGGTGACATACCAATGGGTGTCTTGAACGCAGTCCTATAAGCCCATAAGGCATCATCCAGCTTTCGGGACCAATCCTTCCTACTAGCATTTACAGTCTTAGCAAGGATCAGCTTGATCTCCCGATTAGAAACCTCTACCTGCCCACTAGTTTGTGGGTGGTAAGGTGTAGCTACCTTATGTTGCTTGACCCCATATTTCACCAACACGGCTCTGAACAGCTTGTTGCAAAAGTGTGATCCTCCATCGCTTATGATGGTACGTGGTACCCCAAAACGAGAGAAGATATTTCTCTTTAAGAATGCTACAACACGCTTACCTTCATTATCAGCCAGCGCTACCGCTTCGACCCATTTGGATACATAATCCACAACAACTAGGATATATTTCATCCCAAATGAATTCACAAATGGGCCCATGAAATCGATACCCCGTACATCAAATAGCTCCACTTCAAGAATTTTAGACATGGGCATCTCATGGTGCTTTGAAATCGCGCCTTGCCTCTGACACAGATCACATATTCTTCCAAAATCATAGGCATCCTTGAATAATGAAGGCCAATAATAGCCGCTTTGCAATACCTTCCTGGATGTCCGATCACCTGCATGGTGACCCCCAACTTGGGAAGCATGACTTGCTTCCAAGATGCTAGGCACCTCCACATCAGAGATGCATCGCCTAATAACACCATCAGCACATCGTCGAAAAAGATACGGTTCATCCCAGAAGTAGTGTTTCACATCATGCATGAACTTTCTCTTTTGATAGAAGGAGAGATTCTCACGCATCACTTTACTTACCACGTAGTTCGCAAAGTTTGCATACCACGGTAAGTCTTCCACCATAGTGGCTAGGATCTCTTCGTTGGGAAATGCATCATAAATCTCAAGGTCGGGTTGCGCTATGTGCTCACTCTCAAGTCTAGATAGATGATCAGCTACTTAGTTTTCGCAACCTTTTCTATCCTTTACCTCAAAATCAAATTCTTGAAGCAATAACACCCACCGAATTAGCCTTGGCTTAGCATCCTTCTTTTCCATTAAATATCTCAGAGCCGCATGATCTATATGAACCACCACTTTGGTTCCCAACAAGTAAGCACAGAACTTTTCAAAAGCATAAACAACTGCTAGAAGCTTTTGTTCCGTGACAGTATAGTTCTTCTGGGCTCCATTCAAGGCCTTGCTCGCATAGTATATTGGATGAAATCTCCTTTCTCTTTTCTGACCAAGTAAAGCACCCAAAGCTACCCCACTTGCATCACACATAACTTCAAACGGTAGAGACCAATCGGTTGCTACAATAATAAGAGCTTCAACTAGCTTCCCTTTGAGGCATTCAAATGCCTTCAAGCAATCTTCACCGAAGTCGAACTTTGCATCCTTCTCCAAAAGTTTGCATAATGGACTAGCAATCTTGGAGAAGTCTTTAATAAACCTCCGATAAAAACCTGCATGACCGAGGAAACTACGAACTCTCTTTACAGAAATTAGAGGTGGTAGTTTCTCGATAACTTCAATCTTGGCTCGATCCACCTCAATTCCTCTTTCAGAGACTTTATGCCCAAGAATAATGCCTTCCTTCACCATAAAATGGCACTTCTCCCAGTTTAGCACCAAGTTGACTTCAACATATCTCTGCAACGCCATACTCAGATTTGCCAAGCATGATTCAAACGACTCACCTACTACTGAAAAATCGTCCATGAACACCTCCAAGGTGTCTTCAACCATATCAGAAAAAATGGACATCATACAACGCTGAAAAGTGGCAGGTGCGTTACATAACCCAAATGGCATACGTTTGAAAGAAAACATACCATACGGGCATGTAAAAGTTGTCTTCTCTTGATCTTCAGGAGCAATGCAGATCTGATTATAGCCGGAATAACCATCTAAGAAACAAAACCATCCATTCCCTGTCAATCGATCAAGCATTTGGTCCATGAATGGCATTGGGAAGTGATCCTTTAGCATCCACGAATTCAGCTTCCGTTAGTCCATGCACACTCTCCACCCTGTGACAGGTCTGAGTGGAATTAGCTCATTCTTTTCATTTGCGACTACCGTCATGCCCCTTTTCTTGGGCACACATTGTACCGGACTCACCCATTTACTATCGGAGATTGGATACACCACCCCAACATCTAACAACTTAATAATTTCTTTCTTCACCACCTCTTGCATAGGTGGATTCAAACGACGTTGATGCTCAATTATGGGCACGCAATCTTCTTTGAGCTGAATCTTATGCATACATATCCCAGGAGGGATACCAATTATATCAGCAATAGTCCAACCAATGGCTCTCTTGTATTTTTTTAGAACAAAGATGAGAGTCGCTACTTGTTGTTCACCTAAATCAGCCGCAACAATAATTGGAAGTGTATCACCACTTCCCAAAAATGCATACTTCAGGTGGCTGGGAAGCTCTTTCAATTCTAGCACTGGTGGTTCTTCAATGGATGGCTTTGCTGGTGGTGAAGGTCGATTCTTAAGATTAAGGTCCATCTTCTTAGGAGCATGAGAATATGACCTTATTCCTGTTAGAGCACAAATAGTTTTTTCATACTCTTCAACATCCTCACGCTCAAAATTTATAAGCACAGCAGCCAATGGATCAACAATAAGCTTCTTCTCTACAGATAATTCTTTCTCATCTTCATAATAAACATCAGCTACAGAGAACACATTCATATCTTTGGGCTACTTCATTGATTTTCATACATCAAAATGGACCACTTCGTCATTCATCCGAAATAAAAGCTCATTAGCTCTTAAATCAATAAGCACACTTCCTGTGGCAAGGAAAGGACGCCCCAAGATTATGGGAACTTCAGAATCCACCTCACAATCCAAAATAACAAAGTCTGCAGGAAAAATGAAGGTGGAAACCTTCACCAATACATCATATAAGATACCAACAGGTCGTTTTACTGACCTATCTTCCATCACGAGCCGCATATTGGTTGGTGTAGGATCACCCAACCCCAACTTTTGGTAAATAGATAGCGGCATCAAATTGATGCTAGCTCCCAAATCGCACAATGCCTTAGCAAAATCCAAAGATCCAACCGTGCAAGGAATAGTGAAAGCACCAGGATATGCCTTCTTCTGAACTAACGATCTTGTAGAGATTGCACTGCAATGATGAACATTATTTGCCAGCTCATAGATTGCTGCCCGCTTCTTTGTCAAAAGGTCCTTCATGAATTTAGCGTACCCAGGCATCTGTTCCAGCGCCTCCTCTAAAGGAACATTAATAGTCATTTTCTTCAACATAGTCATGAATTTACTGAACCTGGTATCATCAGCTTTCTTCTTCAGTCTCTGAGGAAAAGGTGGTGGTGGAAGGGGAATAGTTTTCTCCACCACTTCTTTTTTATCTTTCTTTAGATTATCAATCTTTTCAGGATGGTGACGTCTAAGTGTAGTGTCATGAACGTTCTGACTTTCAGCTTCTACAGAATCATCACAATCTGCTTCAATCACATTCTCTTCTGTATTATCAACCACCTGCTTGCCTTTGGATGGATTTCCAACACCTTACCACTCCTGGTAGTAATAGCCATACATGATCCATCATTCCTGGGATTTTGCACGGTGTCGCTAGGTAGGGTGCCAAATTTTCTTTGATTGAGTGCCGCTGATAGTTGACTCAATTGTTGTTTCAACTATTTTATTGAAGTGGAATGCGAATCAACCAATTGATTTATTGAGGACAAATCATTTTTACCTCTGTTACTCCCGTGTTATTTGCCTTCACTCCTTTCAACAACTTAGCCATCATATCTTCCATGGACATCTTCCCAGATCCAGATGCCGGGGCCTCACGATTTCCAGGAGGAACATACAAACCACTCCTGTCAGTCTTATTCTTGTATCCGGATTTATCATAATAGTTTCGACCTTGGTTTCCTTGGGCATTGCCTCAAAAACTCCCCTGATTATTCAAATAATTTACTTCTTCCTTAGAATCGGATTCATATCTTCCCTGTGATACAACGGCCTTAACCTTTTCGGTCTTCCCTGATAATAAATGCTTGGTAAGAAGATCCATCTGTATTTTCATGTGAGCCATATCCTGGTCACATTCCTCTTCTCTTCGTCTTTGTTCTGCCATCAAGCCAATAGATACAGTAGAGCTTGCTACCTCAGAATCCCTGGTATGCCAAGCTCTACTCTACTTTGTCATACGATCTAGCATATCACTTGCCTTAATAAAAGTAAGGTCCATGAATGACCCACCTGCAGCATTATCAACCACTAGCTTAGTCACCGAATTCAAAGACCTGTATAATATCTCCATCAAGTGGATATTGGTCATCTGATGGTTTGGGCACCGTATAAGCTTCTTCTTGAACCTCTCCCATGTTTCATGGAGAGCTTCAGTTGGAAGCTGTCGAAAATTGTTGATCTCATCTCTTAATTGTACTCTTTTGGATGGCAGAAAGAATCTTTCTAGGAAAGCATCTTTCAGTTGCCTCCAATTAGTAATAGAATCAGGAGTTAGCCCGTTCAACCATAGAGTTGCCTCTCCAGATAGAGACAATGGAAATAAACGCAGTTGAATTGCATTCTGTCCAACTCCTGGATTGTCAAACGACTTGCATGTTGAGATAAAGTTGATCAGATGCATATTCGGATCATTGCCTGCAAGTCCACCAAATAACCCTTTAAGTTGCAATAGCTGAATCATGGAGCTAGTGATATTGAACTTGGCTCCGAGTGCCAAGGGCGGAGGAATAATAGCCCCTGTGGCACCAGCCCTATCCAGATCGTCATCATCATCATCAAAAGGATCCTGCACAGCTCGGCGCTCAGGTCTCATTCTAGCTTGACGATCTCTCCTGTTCACAGGTGTTTCCACCTCATCTGCACACCGTGGATTAAGTAACTCATCAACACCCAGGTCCTCATCATTAGGATTTGTTGCCCGATCTGGTTTATCAATATTCTGTTGATTCACTTGAGCAGTTGTCAACGCAGCTAACCTAGCTTGCTCCTGTTGAGCAGCCCTTCTTTCAATGTCACGTTGTGCATCCATTCTTTCAATAAGTTGTGGTTCAGGATTTATGGGTAATAATGGCTGAACAGATCTTCGTGTATTTTGCATGCACTCTACCAAACCTGAACAAAACAAAAACAACAAACAAAAAGTAAAATTCGAGAATCTTTGACCAAAGGGTCTAGTAACTATCACAAACTTAGTTGACAACCGTATTCCCCGGCAACGGAGCCAAAATTTGATAATGCCTAAATTACAGCTCTCGTTAGAAAGTGTAAGTGGTCACTGTCAAATATAGAACCCAACTGGGTTGGGTGTCGAATCCCACAGGGAATACTTGGTCACTAAGTGTTGCAATTGTTAGTAGACTGTTGGTCGAAAATTCCACGGAAAAGGGGGTTTTTGATATAGGAGTGAATTAATAATATCAAAGTAACGAATGAATGATTTGTTTAGTAAAGGTTAATCAAAGAGAATAATAAGTTAGGGTTATGTCCACCTTGTAGTTTCTACTTCTCTATTAACTATGAGTAACGCGGAATTTAGACATGCATGCACTTATAGAGAATCGTATTCTAATTCTAAATCCAAGTGTTTCCCAACCATCAAGGATTTATTTCACTTTAGCTCTCCCGAGCCTAAAGTGTATAACAAATGGTACAAATTCTCCAAGAAGTTAATCCGGTTAAGGCATTAACGTGTAAATAGAGGTTAGAAGCCCTATTTCCTTGTCACACTCTCTTTTCCAAACATGTAACTTTTCTCTCGAACAAGTTAATGCTATAATGGCATGTTCTCTATGTTTGCAACCATGAGAATTTAATTAAAACGAAGAGAGTAATGATATAAGTAGCATACACATCAAGAATTCACAAACTCATAGCAACAAATAGTATCTTACAAGGTTTCCATAACCCTAACAGAGAAGTTTAGCTACTCATGGATACGACGGAAATCAAAATAGACATAATCATCATACCACAACCTAGACCAATCTTGGCGATGGAAGTGATCTTAGCGTCACAAAGAGAGTAACGTTTTTTCTCTAGCCGTTTCCAAGTGTGAGCCGTGTTTTTCTGTCCAAAACTTACAGATTCTGTAAACTGAATAATGACTAATGATAATTGATCAATGCTGCTGAAAAATTCAGCAATAGGGTTTTTATAATATCCTTGTCTTCTAAGTTACTGCTGCATCCCTAAGTATTTAGAAATACTAATTTTGCCCGGGACAACTTCTCCATGCGTCACATTCAGTCCAACAGCTTCCAAAAGCTGCCTTCCCTCTTATATGAAGTTTTCCTTTGCTGCCCAAAGGTCCACCAAGTGCTTAAATCTTCATCATTAATACCTAAAAATATGCTAATCACATAGGTTAGATCACTTAAAGGAAAATGGACTAAAAGTGCAGGAATTATATATTTTATCCTCAAAACTTAGCTAAAATATGGGTAAATTATGGTTCTTAGGGGTATAAATACGCCCAACATCAATGAACAACTTCAAAAGCATTAGCCAATGATGTTTTCATTAATCAAGAATGGAAGTTGGGGGCTCAAATAGGATCAGATACCGTCCTAGTCTCAACCATAAATGATGCCGACTAGGGATCAGCATATGTTGTTTTTAGGACTCCCGCCGACACTTTATGAGAAATCAATGTTTTTGGGTTTTGGGGGAAGTATGGTCGAAAGGGTGAAACTTAAATGATTTGACGGAAAGGCACCACCACGAGTGAAGCCAGTGGCTTAATTTGACTCAATACGACGAAACTTACCAGGTCCAGGCATAGTAAGGATTGACAGACTGAGAGATCTTTCTTAATTCTATAGGTGGTGGTTCATGGCCGTTCTTAGTTGGTGGATCAAATTGTCTAGTTAATTTCATTAACGAACGAGACCTCATCATGCTAACTAGCTATGTGCAGGTATCCCTTCGCTGCCAGCTTCTTAGAGGGACTAATACCTTTTAAGCCCCAGAAGTTTTAGGTAATAACAGGTCTGTGATGCCCTTAGATGTTCTGGGCCGCACGCGTGCTACACTGATGTATTCAATGAGTTTATAGCCTTGGTTGATAGGCCAAGGTAATTTTTAAATTTTATCGTAATGGGGATAGATCATTGCAATTATTGTTCTTCAACGAGGAATTCCTAGTAAGCATGAGTCATCATCTCACATTGACTATATCCCTTCCCTTTGTACACACCGCCCGTCGCTCCTACTGATTGAATGATTGGGGAAATGTTTGTATCACGGTGACGTGGGAAGTTCGCTGCAAGTGACATTGTGAGAAGTACATTGAACATTATCATTTAAAGGAAGGAGAATTCGTAACAAGGTTTCCGTAGGTAAACCTGTGGAAAGATCACTGTCGAAACCTGCACCGCAGAATAACCCACGAACGTGTTTAACAACTGAGGAGTACACACGGGAGGAATGCTTCAGCCCTCCACACGAGCGCCTCCTCATCATCCCCAACACATGCGCCCAGCCTGAGTGTCGGGAAACAAATGAACCTCGGCGCGGAAAGAGCCAAGGAATACTTAAATTGATAGCCTGCCCCTCGCGCCCCTACTGCGGCATGCGTCGGGGGGATCTGGGATTCTTTTATAAACAAAAATAACTCTTGGCAATGGATATCTTGGCTCTTGCATCGATAAAGAATGTAGAAAAATACGATACTTGGTATGAATTATAGAATCTCATGAACCATCGATTCTTTGAACGTAAGTTGCACCCGAATCTATTTGACAAAGGGCACATCTACCTGGACGTCACGCATCGTGTCACCATCTTGCATCGTGCCTTAATTATGGGGTGAGATGTCGTTGTGAGGTGGATACTGGTCTCCTATATGCCTCGAGCACGCGAATGGCTTAAATTTGAGTCCACATCTACGAATGTCGCGGCAAGTGGCGGTTGTAACTCAACTCTCTTTGTTGTCGCGGATAGAGCCCTTCATGCGTTCGAACTCCAGGACCCTATCTCACTTAGACGCTCTAACCGCAAAGCATATCAATAAGCGGGGGAAAAGAAACTTATACGGATTTCCTTAGTAAGGTCAAGCGAACCGGGAGTAGCCCAGCTATAGAATCGGGTGGCTCCGTCATTCAAATTATAGCCTGGAGAAGCATCCTCAGCGGCGGACCAAGACTAAGTCCCCAGGAGTGGGGTGCTCGAGAGGGTGAGATGCCTGTTGTGCCCGAAACCTGTCGCACCGCAAGGCGCTGTCTACGAGTTGGGTTCTTTTGGAATGCAACCCAAATCGGGAGGAGAATTTTGTCCAAGGGTAAATACGGGCGAGAGACCGATAGCGAACAAGTATTGTGATGGAAAGATGAAAAGGACTTTTAAAAGGGAGTCAAAAAGTTCTTGAAATTGTCGGGATGAAAGCGAATTGGGGCTAGCGATGCACCCCGTTTGGATATGGAACAATGATGAGCCAGTCCACCGATCTACTCGGGGCATGAACTAGCGTGGATTGGAGGGCGTCCAAAGCCCAGGCTCTCAATACGCTCTTGGAATGTCGTCTCCTTGATTGTAGCAGAAAGCGCACGCCTATGGCGTGCTTTGGCATCTGCGTGCTCCAGACTCTAGCCTGTGGGCTCCACATTCGACCCATCTTAAAATATAGACCAAGGAGTCTGACATGTGTGCGATTCAACGGGCGAGTAAACCCATAATACGTAAGGATGATAATTGGTGGGATACCTTTGAGGGGTGCACCATCGACCGACCTTGATCTTTTGAGAAGGGTTTGAGTCTGAGCATACCTATCGGGACCCGAAAGATGGTAAACTATACCTGACCGGGGCAAAGCCAGAGGAAACTCTGGTAGAGGCCCGCAGGGATACTGACGTGCAAATCGCTCGTCTGACTTAGGTATAAGGGCGAAAGACTAATTGAACTGTCTAGTAGCTAGTTCCCTCCGAAGTTTCCCTTAAAGATAGCTGGAGCTCACGTGCGAGTTCTATTGGGTAAATCCAATGATAAGAGGCCTCGGGGGAGCAATGCCCTTGACCTATTCTCAAACTTTTAATAGGTTGGACGGCACGACTGCTTTGTTGAGCTACCCTACGGAATAAAAAGCTCCAAGTGGCCATTTTTGGTAAGCAGAATTGGCGAAGCATGATGATCCAGTAACTGGGTTACGGTGCAAAACAACGCGCTAACCTATATCCCACAAAGGGTATTGGTAAATTAAGACAGCAGGACAGTGGTCATAGAAGTCAAAATCCGCTAAGGAAAGTGTAACAACTCACCTGCCGAATGAACTAGCCCCAAAAATAGATGTCTCTTAAGTACGCAACCTACACTTGGTCATCGGGGCAAGTGCCAAGCCCTGATATGTCGGAGGGCACGACGGTTACTGTAAAACCTTGGACTAGATCCTGGGTGCAGTGGCCATCGGTGCATATCTTGGTTGTAGTAGCAAATATTAAAATGAGAACTTTGAAGGACGAAGAGGGGAAAGTTTCCATGTGAATGACACTTTAACATGGATTAGTCAATCCTAAAGGTCGGGGGAACCCCGACAGATAGCGCATTTCATGCGTACTCCGATAGGAAATTAGGTTAAAATTTCTAAACTAGGACATGGAGGTCGACAACAATGTTAGGATGTCCGGAGAATTCACAGGGAGCCTTGAGAAGAGTTATCTTTTCTGTTTAACATCCTACCCACACAGGAATCGGCTCAGCCGGAGGTAGGGTTCAGCAGCTAGAAGAGCACCGCACGTCGCGTGGTTTCCGGTGCGCTCCCAGAGACCTTGAAAATCTGGAGAACCGAATGACATCCACGCCCAGTCATACTCATAACCATATTAGGTATCCAAGGTGAACAGCCTCTAGTTGATGGAATAATATAGGCAAGTAAAGACAGAAAAATAGATCCGTAACTTAAGGTAAAGGATTGGCTCTGAGGGCTGGGCATGGGGGTCCCAGTCCCGAACCCTTCAGTTGTCGGTGGACTTCTCGAGCTACTCCTGCAGCGAGAGTGGGTCACCGTGTGCCGACCGGTGGAAGAACTGGGAACAGTTCCTTCGAGGGCCTTCCCTGCGTGTCGAACAACCAACTCAGAGATGGTACGGACAAGGGGAACCTGACTATTTAATTAAAACAAAGCATTGTGATAGTCCCAATGGATGTTCACGCAATGTGATTTCTACACAGTGCTCTAAATGTCAAAGTAAAGAAATTCAACCAAGCGCGGGTAAACAGCTGGAGTAACTATGACTCTCTTAAAGTAGTCAAATGTCTCGTCATATAATTAGTGATGCACATGAATAGATTAACGAGATTCCCACTGTCCATGTCTACTATCCACCAAAACTACACCCAAGGGTACGGACTTGGCAGAATCAGTGGGGAAAGAAGAACCTGTTAAGCTTGACTCTAGTCCGACTTTGTGAAATTACTTGAGAGGTGTAGTATAAGTGGGAGCCAAAGACGAAAATGAAATACCACTACTTTTAACATTATTTTACTTATTTCTTGTATCGAAAGTAGGGCACTGCCTCTTATTTTGGACACAAGCCTCGCTCTGCGGGCTGATCCGGGCGGAAGACATTGTCAGGTGGGGAGTTTGGCTAGGGCGGCACATCTGTTAAAAGATAATACAGGTATCCTAAGATGAGCTCAACTAGAACAAAAAACTAGTATGGAACAAAAGGGTAAAAGCTCGTTTGATTTTGATTTCCAGTACGAATAAGAACCGTGAAAGTGTGGCCTAACAAACCTTTAGACCTTCAAAATTCGAAGCTAGAGGTATCAGAAAAGTTACCATAGGGATAACAGGCTTATGGCAGCCAAGCGTTCATAGCGACGTTGCTTTTTTATCCTTCGATGTCGGCTCTTCCTATCATTGTGAAGCAGAATTCACCAAGTATTGGATTGTTCACCCACCAATAGGGAACGTGAGCTGGGTTTACACCATCGTGATATAGGTTAGTTTTAACCTACTGATGAAAGTATTGCAATAGTAATTCAACCTAGTACGAGAGGAACCCTTTATTCACACAATTGGTCATCGCGCTTAGTTGAAAAGCCAGTAGCGCGAAGATACCATGTGCTGGATTATAACTGAACGCCTTTAAGTCAGAATCTAGGATAGAAGTGATACATGCGCCCTTCTTCCGCATACCAACCTGCAGTAGGGGCCTCGTCCACCAAGGACACGTGTCGTTGTATAAGCCATCATGGCGAAAGAGTCGCGGTGGCCTCCTTTAAGTACATTTTTCATCAAAAAATAGGTAGAATCCTTTGTAGATGACTTAAATATGCAATCAGTTATTGTAAGAGGAAGAGTGGCTTTGTTGCCACGATCCACTGAGACTCAGCCATTTGTCGCTCCAGTTCGTCCCTCCTCCTCCGATCCAATCATTTTTCTGTCCATCTCCAAAGAAGGTTTGTCCATCCATCCTTGAAAAATCCCACTAAGTGTTGTGAGTTTACCTCACCCTCGAGCATGTCGTGGAATAGCCTCACCCGAGTTCACCGATTATTTTTCAAGCATCGCGTCCATTCCATTCAAAGTAGTTAAGTATGATATCAAGTGGCCTTTCATGTAAAACTAAGGCATCACAATTATAGGTTTATCGTAACGTGCAGTGCGGCTCAAGATCCCAGCGATGCATCGAGGCCAATGTCTGTGCGTAGAGACATGTCGCAATTAGAGGTTTTCATGACCGTCAAGTGAAATCCTAGATACATGTCCAATAACCCAGGCTCCAACGTCAGGAGAAATCGGCAGCACACAATGCCCGATGTCAAATACCGAAGGACCTATAGTTTCCTACCATGGTTGTCTCTTTGTCGAGTTGGTTGTCTATGTATCGACACCTTTACCCATAAGGCATCATACGCCAATGCCTCAAACCACCATGGGAAGCAACGGCCACAAGTCACCATGACACCTTGCACCAAGGTACCACGGCACCATGGCCCCATGGTACCGTGCACCATGGAACCAAGGAACCATGGCACCATGTCACCAAGGCACTACGTCACCATGGTACCAAGGAACCACGCCACCACAGCACCAAGGCACCGCTCACCATGGCACCTTGGCACCAAAGTACCCATGCATCTTAAACTAGGAAATGTGTGCTTGGCACCCGCACGCCCGTGCACCCGCAGTGAGTAAACTAAGGTCCCATGACACCATGGGCATGGTGAAGTCCCCATGGCATCGTGCAAAAATCAAAAGAGCATAAACCTAGGTTCGATCATCCAAATATTTTCATAATGTTCATCCATCTTCCTCGCTGTTGCATACTCCTTTCCTTACATACACGCTCTAAGTGATTTTTAATGGTATTTCAATGTTACATCATATGTTGAGGTGGTTTTCCTAATGTCCCCACGTTATTTTTTTAAATTTAAATATTTTATATCGTTACGTTATAAGTACAAATATGCACTCAATTATTGGTTTAAGGTTACTTCATGCGTTGAAAATATTTTCCTAATGTTTTTATAATTTAAAAATATTTTTTCTATTTTCTTTTAATTTTTATTTATTTTTTGAAATTTCATAACTAATATTTGAAAAAAAATATTTTCTTAATGAAAATTATCATTTACAAATTACGTGACTCTTTTGTGAATGCTCAATCATACGTCAAACCGTACAGTTTTGGTCAGTACATTTCTAGTATGATTCTCTGGAAAAATCATGTCTACTCCTATCAGTTGGATTTTTTTAAGCATATATAAGGGGGGTAGAGGTGTTGAAGGCACTTCAATAAAAATGTCGCTAGTTGGCTCCCCCTCATCCCCAGTGTGCGCGCCTAGCATGCGCGTAGGGCGACTGATGAACCTCGGTGTGGAAAGAGCCAAGGAATACTTAAATTGATAGCCTAACCCTCGCACCCCTTCTGTGGCGTACGTCGTGGGGACTTGAGCTTCTTTGATTAACAAAATTGACTCTCAGCAATGGATATCTCGGCTCTCACATAAATTAAGTACATAGCAAAATGTGATACTTGGTATGAATTGTAGAATTCTGTGAACCATCAATTCTTTGAATGTAAGGTGCGCCTGAAGCCATTAGGCCGAGAGAACATCTTTCTGGTCGTCACTCATTGCATCACCCCCTTGTTTCTTGCCTTAATCATGTGGTGCGTTGTCGTTGCGGGATCGATACTGGTCTTCCGTATGCCTCGAGATTATGGCTGGCCTAAATGCGAGTCTACGTCGATGAAAGTAGTGGGAAGTGGTGGTTGTAACTCAACTTTCTTTGTTGTAGTGTCTATAGCCCATCATGCATTCAGACTCCAGGACCCTCTCGGGCTTAGACGCTCCGACCGCGACCCCAGGCGGTATTACCCGCTGAGTTTAACCATATCAATAACCAGAGAAAAAAAACTTACAAGGATTCCCATAGAATTAGCGAGCGAACCGGGAATAGCCCAGCTTTAGAATTGGGTGGCTCTGTCGTTTGAATTGTAGTCTGGAGAAGCATCCTCAGTGGCAGACCGGGCCCAATTCCCCTAGAGGGGGGCGCCAGAGAGGGTGATAGCCCCATTGGGCCCGAACCCTATCACACTGCGAGGCGCTGTCTACGAGTTAGGTTGTTTGGGAATGCATCATAAATCGGGCGGTGAATTTTATCCAAGGCAAAATACGGGAGAGAGATCGATAGAAAATAAGAATCGTGAGGGAAAGATGAAAAGGGTAGTCAAAGAGTGCTTGAAATTGTTGGGAGGAAAGAAAATGGGGCCGGCGATGCACCCCGGTAGGATGTGGAACAGCGACAAGTCGGTCCGCCGATCGACTCGGGGCATGGACCAGCGTGGTTTGAGGGCGGCCAAATTCCGAGATCTCGATACGCTCGTGGAACATCGTCTCCTCAATTGTGGCAAGTAGAGCGTGATAATACTCAAATTACACTCTTGAATGGGTGTAAGTAATCGTTGTCAATATAAAACTCAACTAGGTTGGGGTCGAATCCCTTAGGGAATAAGGTGTGAACTTCGATTTGTTTACGAAATACTTTACTGGTAGTTTACAGTTTCTGAAGATGGGGGTTTAAGTTTCACAGCGAGTCAATTATCACTTGCAATATTTTAGTGTTTTTAATCAAGATAAATAGGAAACCAGAGTTATTTTCACCATGGGTTTCGGGAATTTACAGATACTAGGTAATGTTTGGGATTCTTGGAGTAAGTAGAAACAACAGAATATCCCTGACGACTATACTATCTGACTTATCTCTCCAACTCACCAGACAATTTATTATATAATTCCCTTGAACTTATATAACTTATCTATTTCCAATAGGATGTTATCTCAGGTAGATTAATCCTGTTATGGCATCAATCATTAAATAGAAGGTTGGTAGCTTCCGAGTCCCTGTTGATAATTCACGACCTCTAGTCTATTTCTCCAGTAGAAGCAAATAAAACCAAGGCATAATCTAATGTTTGCAACCAATAAATTTCAGCTAAAACAACAGAATTTCAAAACGTCCTACTACTCTTTGAATCTGTTAAATACCTAGTGACCTATCAAACCCTAATCCATAGATCCCGTAACTCCGGCTAATAGAATTAGCCGCTCATGATTTGATGAATGAAATAACAAGGTGAATTCATGATAATAAGGATAAACTTACGAATGAATGAAACTCAACAAGTTTTTCTTCAATTCAATCACAAGATAGAAACCCAAAATAGTTGATAAGTTTTTGTAAAGAATAAGAAAAATATCTTATGGTAAAGATGAAGCAATGTTACGTGCCTCTCTTCAAAAGTTCTTGCCTGATAGATAATGATAGATAATGATCTCTCCCTAAAAAAACCTAAAAGAAGTCTTTAAATAGTCAACCCTAAATAAGAAAATAAAATTAAAGTTTTTTTTTTCTCTTCGGAATAGACGATGACGATCTTGACGGCGTGTCAGATATATTACGACGTGTGCGAGATGTCGTCATAGATTCTAGTGAATTATTATCTTCTGACTCTTCAGACGGCAAACCTAACGGCGTGTCAAAAAACTTAACGACGCGTGAAAACTGCCGTCACAACTTCACTGAAAATCAACATACTTTGCCTCTAGATGATGGCGATTTTGACGCCATGTGACATATTTGACAGCCCATCCTAAACATCGTCCCATTTCATCTCAGCTTCTCAGGTTCTGTCTAAGCTTGACGGCAACTTTGACAGCCTGTCCCATGTATGACGGTGCTTCAGAATTGACGTCATCTACACTTCAGCTTATTTACACCAGATTTCAGCTGATTTATTCTTCTTTCCTTTGGTTTCCTCCCCTATGACTTATATCCACATTAACACATTAAAAGCAATCAAAAACAACAAAAGTTGCTTAAGACTTCACAATTATTCAGAGTTAAAAGCTTCAAATATGTTAGCATCGGCTAACATATCAACACCCTCAACTTAAACAATTGTTTGTCCTCAAGCAACCAAAACATAACTAGGAGTATACAAAGTACAATTCGGCATCTAACTACTCTTATTAGGTCAGAATACATGCACCATCTCCATGATTAATCCAATTAAAATCAACTATGTCTAATATTTGAAAACACCCATGTAACTCACATGTATCTAGATATGGCAAAAATCTCAGCAATAACAACCTAGCACATACCCAAATTACATTATCCAAACAAAGTAGTTAATAGCAATATACCTGGTGTGCCCTCACAATAAAGAAATCCCTTTCTCACTCAGATTCACATATATAGACATAGGGATGAACTTAAGACTCACTCTCTGAATGAAGTTCCAGTATTGCGCATCAAATACCATAGGCTTTCCCTTATAGTCAGTACCTAAGTCTTTAGACAAGTTAGTTAGGATAACTATAGGGCTTTTCTTAAGATGGTAATGTAGGCTCGGGGATGGTATGATATTCATAGGTATTTCATAGTGACTACACCTCCTTGGTACTACATTAACTCACTAGGTTTCAACTTTTGACCTTCTTTTCTTCCCTCTTTTATTTGTCAAGCATTCTCAAGATGGATGTTGTCTGTTCAAGCATTAGATTAACTTTTTCTTAGTTTTATCTTTTCCTATTTTCTTTTTCACTACACCCAACTTATCTCTTCATACTCATAATGCATCACGCACCCCTATAGTAGCCACCCTCAACTTAGTTTATTTGCCTAAGTCAAGGTGCACAGTGTCCAAGGAGGACCAGGGCCAAGACTGGTTCATTGTGATGTAAAGGGAAGGTGAAAGGTGTATAAGAAAGAACTAGTCTATTAAGGCTCAAAAAAGGATCAAGGGCTACTATTCACATTTGGATGGTCATTTAAGCTAAAATAGATTAACATGCAAAAATGGCCTATGATCCTTTCCTAAGGCCTATCCTATGACTATGGCACGACTTACTGGGCAAGTTCTAGATTCAACACACAATGGGAACTGAGTAAGACCTTACACGTACATAGCACATAAGTATATAGCACATCACTACCTGTCCGTTTCATCCATTTGTTTTCTACAGGTTATTTATTTGCCACACTAATGCGACAAACAGATACACAGTGGTCACACTAGATACACTTCACACAGTTCACAACAGATCAGAACACTGGAGAGGTACTCAAAAATTACAAAATGACTTAACTGCCTCAAGTACTTGCACTACTCCTAATTATCTACAGAACATGTTACAACAATAGTTTCCCTATACCCTCGACTTAAAATCAAAAATACAATGCACTAAGGGTTAGGATATACCAGAAGACAGTCAATCCTGTGGATTCTGGGTCTCCGACCCTGCTACTGAATCATCTGTTGTGTTCTGTCAACTCATAGCATATGCTTTTGCAGTGGCTGGAGCCTGGCTTGATGAAGAACCTGCAGCCCTAGCTCTGATGGTTGTTTTCCATTTCTCTGTGTCAGCCAGAGACTCTAATCTTGCCTTTTTCAAGTCTTCCTTCTTTGTCTTCTTCTTTGCTTTCTTTTTAGCTTTTCTCTCTTCTTCACTATCCAGCTTATCTTTCTTATTTTTGCCTTTCTTCTCCCCCTTTTTCTTCTTTTTCTTCGGGGAATTCATAGTGAGATCGAGTATAGGAATTTCTTCCTCTACATCATGCATAGTTGAACCTGTTGGCACCATGATTTGGTGTTGCTTCATTATCCCAACCTCATCTTTCACCTTATCTAATGCAGCCCGGAAAGTGGCAAGATCATCACCTGTCATCTCTCTTGCCCGGGCATCGAATCTGTTCTCTAGATTTGCCACCCGCCCAGGCAAAGTCATGAAAGGTTCGAGTGCAGCTTCTAGTGAAGCTTTTATTCTTTTGTCCACAGAGGTATAAAACTGTTTGGCGAAGGCCTGTTGTTTTAACTCACACCATTTTTCTTGCCTAGCCACCTTCCTAATATCAATCGGCTGAAATGTCGAACCCGTTGCTGTCAGAGGTACTGAAGTAGTCAGCCAACCTTGAGGCACTGATCCTACCTGAGCTAAATATGATGATGGTATTGTTACAGCTTTAGACATTTGCACCCCTATATCTAGTTCTAAAAAAGTCTTGATGATTGGAGGATCTGTTGCACCAATTGCATCTCTATCAAATCGCAAGCCCGACCAAATTTCAGTTTTCTTGATAGGGTTGTGAGTCTTCTTGGAATGTATCTCACCATCAATACCTGAAATCTTAGGTGCATTAGCTGTTTCACACAACCTAGTAATCAGACATGGGAATAGGTATGCAGCATCGAGTCTTGCGAGCCGAATCTTGATCTCTTCCGCTATAATTTCTCCAAAATCCAAGGGAGTTCTGTCTATCAACCTTGCAACCAATATTGCTCGATCATCTCCTAATATGTTGTCTCCATCGATGGGTATCAGATGAATCCGTACTAAACCTCACAAAAATCTTGCTTCTGAATTTAGAGACCCTTTGGTTATCTTTTCTACAGGATTATTCAGCCACTCAGGTTCCCCATCTGCTATGAGAGTTTCCAGCTCAACCGGGCATAGAAGGTAGGTGAGGTGGCTCATGGGACGAAGGCTAGCCCATAAAGTAACCTGTTTATCATGGTGTCTGATACATCCACCCTCACTCCACGTACTGGAACTTTGGTCAGCAGAGGCTTATCTGAAGTTCTATCTCCTTCTATGCACATATTTTCCACCGTAGCCTGGTAGTTTGTGTAGAACTCCTGGACTAACAAAGAATAGTAAACACCGTTTCCCCTAGAAGTCCACTCCAGCACATACTCCTTGAGTTTTGGCATCACCTTAGGGTATCTATTCAACCCTATAGTGATAATATTCTTCTCCTCTAAAATTGTCCTTCTGGCACATCATCGATTTGTTCTGCGAAGTCCGTCCAAATAGATCGTTTCAGCCCCAGGGATTTGCCATCTTGCATTGTTCCAAATCTTGGGGTTTTTGCATTTCAACAAAGTTACCCGTACTGGAAAATCCTCATCATCTTACTTCTCCGATGATGGTGATTCAGACTCAGTTTCTTCAGTTGCAGGCCTCTCAGAGTCTTCAGTTTCAACTTCTTGTTCAGTGTCCTCAAACTCCTGCTCAGTGTGTTCTGACCCTTGTTCATCTTCTGCTTGCTCAGATGAGGTTGTTACCTCAGTATCATCAGTATCCTCCACCTCAATAGTCTTATGTGGAGGTGGTGTCTTTGGACCAGCCCTCTTTCTAGTCCATCTAAGTAA
Source organism: Capsicum pubescens (assembly GCA_030864215.1). Lineage (NCBI taxonomy): Eukaryota > Viridiplantae > Streptophyta > Magnoliopsida > Solanales > Solanaceae > Capsicum > Capsicum pubescens. Next base: position 279,279,299 of record CM061543.1, on the reverse strand, counting down.
GGGTTCATCATCTTCATAATTAGAGTCCTCGTTGACAAGTTGTTGAGGTACACTCTCTTTAGCCGCTTTCTTTGGTGTGGTTGGATTTCTTTTCTTGGGTGCCATGCTCAGTCCTAAATGTTGACACTTAGCAGGTGTATCTTGAGCACTTAGACTTGTGAGAGAGAGAAGATTGAGATAAGAGAAAGAAGTTTTCTTGACTTAACTCTCAGGCTTCAACAAGGAAAGTTTTAAAATTTTGCCTTAGAAGGAAATAAATTTGTAAAAGGAAGGGAAATAACTCACTAAGGGAAGAAAACCAAAAGTAATAGGAAAATATCTATGGTATGCGAGAATGTGAACAGTTGTTGTTGGGCTGGGTTAGCTCAAAATTTTTAAGTTGGGCTCAACTCATTTGACGGAATTTTTTACGGCGTGTCATATACCGGACGGTGCTTCAAAATTGTCGTCAGCCTTAACAGAATAAGGCGCTGACTTGATTATTTTGACACCATTTCTCACGGCTTGTCATACTTGTGATAGCCCATCAAAATTGACGTCAACCTTCTCAAGCTGACTGAAACCAGTTCACCTCCTTTGTACACCTCTTAGCTACAAAAATTAGAAACACAAGTGCAATAAAATTAAAACATTAGGTTGCCTCCCAAACAGCGCCTGATTTAACATCGCAGCACGACTTGATTATCTCTAATACTCATACTTTATCAAGATATCATATCGACACCTCATCACTATTTTCCTAGAATACATCTATGATCGAGAAGATATTCATCTCCTCCAACTGCTTCATAGGAGGATGCATTTTGAATATGGCCTCCCTTTTTCCATACCTGAACTTTAGCTCATTGAGCTCCATATCAACCAATACTCTTCCCGTGGATAATAGTGGTCTACCCAAAATGATGGGTACCTCAAAATCAACATCACAATCCAATATCACAAAATCTGCAGGCAGAATAAAGTCATCCACCTTTACCAGCACATCATGCAATATACCAACTAGTCGTTTCACCGATCTGTCTGCTATCACAAAGAGCATCATTATGGGGGTAGGTTCCCCCAATCCAAGGTTCTTGTAGATATGAAGTGGCATCAGATTAATACTTTCTCCTATGTCACATAAAGATTTGGTAAACTTCATGGACCCAACTGTGCACGGTATGGTAAATGCTCCAGGGTCAGGCTTTTTCTGCACTAAGGATTGTGAAGAAACAGCACTACAGTGGTGGATATTTAGGAATTTTCTCAAGTGCCTCAATCAATGGCACATTCACTGTCATTTGTTTCATTATCGGCATGAATTTGCTAAATTTTTCATTATCTGCTTTCTTCTTCAATCTCTGAGGAAAGGGAGGTGGTGGTCTTGGCATTTCTTTCAATACCACTTCTCCTTTCTTTTCGTCTTATTTCTCCAAAATATTAACAAAGCTATCCAGCTTCTCAGACTTCACTGGATTGCTTCCTTCTAATTCATCAACACTTACCTCTTTCTCCACAGTTTTGCCCATAGAAGTGCCAGATAACATCTTTCCACTCTAAGTGGTAATCGCCAAACAAGAGCCATCAGTCCGTGGGTTCTGAACTGTATCACTAGGTAAAGTACTAGCTTTTCTCTGGTTCAGAGTATCCTAAACTTGGCTCATCTGCTGCTCCAACTGCTTAATAGAAGCAGAGTGTGAGCTAACCAACTAACTGAGGGTAGAAAATTTGCTTTTCATAGTAGTTACCTCCGATTTGGTAGCTTCAAATCCCTTCAACAGCTTTTCTATCATGTACTCCATGGACATCTTACCAGAACTAGTTGTCGCAGCATCCCGACTTACAGGAGGAACATACAAACCACTTCTGTTATTATTGTTTCTCCAGTATCCCTGCTCCCTATCTTTATAATCAGGATTATCATAGAAAGTTCGACCTTTGTTCCCTTGGCTATTGCCTCTGAAACTCCCCTGATTACTTACATAGTTTGCCTCTGCATCAGCACCTATAGACACATTACCCTAAAATTCCACAGCTTTAACCATTTCAGTCTTGCCAGATAGCAAGTGCTTGGCCAGCAAGTCCATCTGCATCTTCAAATGGGACATGTCATGATCTCGCTCCTCATCCCTTCTATGCTGCTCCATAGTAATACCACCAGCAATAGTCGGGCTAGCCACTACAAAATCCCTAGTGTGACAAGTCCAACTCTGCTTGGTCATTTTAGTCAACATGTCAGAAGTATCTATAAAAGAGAGGTTAATGAACGAACCACCTGCAGTGTTTTCAACAATAGGCTTTGTCATGGAGTTGAAAGCTCTGTACAAAGTATCCATCAACTGCAAGTCTGTAATATTGTGGTTTGGACATTGTGGAAGTTTCTTCTTAAATCATTCCTAGGTTTCGTGCAGTGCTTCAGTCGAAAGCTGTCTAAAGTTGCTAATTTCGTCCCTCAACTGTACCCTTCTAGAGGGTGGAAAGAACCATTCTAGGAATACATCTTTCAACTGTCTCCAGTTGGTAAAAGAATCGGGCTCTAATTTATTCAACCACATTGTTGCCTTCCCAGACAGAGGCAATGAAAATATCCTCAACTTGATCGCATTCTGTCTCACTCCCGGATTGTCAAAGGATTTGGAAATGGTGATGAAGTTAACCAAATACATGTTCGGATCATCACCAGGAAAGCCTCAAAATAACCCCTTCTGATTTAGGAGTTGGATTATGGTACTTGTTATGCTAAATTTTGCACCTGGTGCCAACGGTGGAGGAATGATAGAACCCATTGCACCAGCTCCATCCATTCCTTCTTCATCATCATCAGCCTCATATTGAATAGGTTGTTGCCCATATCTTTCTCGGACTGGACGGTTTCTATTGACGTTTCACTGAACTGGTGCAGCAACTTGCTCAGATCGCCTTGGATTTTGAGGATTCAGCAAATCCTCATCACCCAAGTCTTCATCATCAGGGTTTTGGTGACGTGCTTGTTGAACCAAATTCTGCACATTCACCTGATCCCTAGCCATAGCATCTAGTCTTTCTGCTTCCTGTTGTTCAGCCATTCTCCCTATCAACTGAGGTTCCGGATTGATTGGTAATAGTGGTTCTTTGGAACATCTTGTTTTTGGCATAAACAACGCAGTACCTACAATAGACAAAAACAATAAATAAACATAAATCAAGGAAACTTAACTATCAGCAAATTTTCACACACAAACTTTTAGTCTACAACCGTATTCCCCGACAATGGCGCCATTTTTTGATAACGCTCAAATTACACTCTTGAATGGGTGTAAGCGATTGTTCTCAATATAAAACCTAACTAGGTTGTGGTCGAATCCCATAGGGAATAGGGTGTGGAATTTAATTTGTTAATGAAATAATTTACTGGTAGTTTACTATTTCTGATGATGGGGGTTTAAGTTTCACTGAGAGTCAACTGTCACTTTCAATATTTTAGTGTTTGTAATCAAGATAAATGGGAAACTAGAGTTATGTTCGTTTCTGGAATTTAAAGATACTAGGTAATGCTTGGGATTCTTGGAGTAAGTAGAAACAGCAGAATATCCCTGACGACTATACTATCTGACGTATCTCTCGACCTCAACAGACAATTTATTATCTAATTCTCTTGAACTTAGATAACTTATCTATTTCCAATAGGATGTTAGCTCAGGTAGATTAATCCAGTTACGGCATTAATCATTAAACAGAAGGTTGGTAGCTTCTGAGTCCCTGTTGATAATTCACGACCTCTAGTCTATTTCTCCGTTAGAAAAAATAAAACCCAAGGCATAGTCTAATGTTTGCAACCAATAAATTTCAGCTAAAACAACAGAATTTCAAGACGTCCTACTACTCTTTGAATCTATTAAATACCTAGTGACCTATCAAACCCTAATCCATAGATCCCGTAACTCCAGCTAATAGAATTAGCCGCTCATGATTTGATGAATGAAATAACAAGGTGAATTCATGATAATAAGGATAAAATTACGAATGAATGAAACTCAACAAGTTTTTCTTCAATTCAATCACAAGATAGAAACCCAAAATAGTTGATAAGTTTTTGTAAAGAACAAGAAAAATATCTTATGGTAAAGATGAAGCAATGTTACGTGCCTCTCGTCAAAAGTTCTTGCCTGATAGATAATGATAGATAATGATCGCTCACTAAAAAAACCTAAAAGAAGTCTTTAAATAGTCAACCCTAAATAAGGAAATAAAATTAATGTTTTTTCTTTTCTCTTCGGAATAGACGATGACGATCTTGACGGCGTGTCAGATATCTTACGACGTGTGTGAGATGTCGTCAAAGATTCCCATTAATTTTTACCTTCTGACTCTTCAGACGGCAAACCTGACGGCGTGTCAAAAAACTTGATGGCGCAAGAAAACTGTCGTCACAACTTCACTAAAAATCAACATACTCTGCCTCTGGATGACGGTGATTTTGATGACATGTGACATATTTGACGGCCTATCCTAAATGTTGTCCCATTTCATCTCTGCTTCTCAGGTTCTGTCTAATCTTGACAGCAACTTTGACAGCCTATCCCATGTATGGCAGCGCTTCAGAATTGACGTCAGCTACACTTCAGCTTATTTACACCAGATTTCAGCTGATTTATTCTTCTTTCCTTTGGTTTCCTCCCCGATCACTTGTACTCTCATTAACACATTAAAAGAAATCAAAAACAACAAAAGTTTCTTAAGACTTCCTAATTATTCAGAGTTAAAAGCTTTAAATGTGTTAGCATCGGCTCACACATCAAGGGTCCAGTGGATGGAATAGCACCGCACATTGCGTGGTGTATGGTACGCTTTCAAAGGCCCTTAAAAATCTGGAAGACCGAATGTCATCCACACCCGGTCGTACTCATAACCACATTAGGTCTCCAAGGTGAACAACCTTTGGTCGACAAAATAAAGTAGGCAAGGGAAATCAGCAAAATGGATCTGTAACATATGGAAAAGGATTGCCTCTAGGGGCCGGGCATAGGGGTCCCAGTCCCGAACCCATCGATTGTCAGTGGACTGATCGAGCTGCTTCCACAGTAAAAGCGAGTCGCCGCATGCCGGCCGGGTGACGAACTAGGATCAATTTCTTTGAGGGCCTCCCCCGCGCGTCGAACAGCCATCTTAGAACTGGTACAGACAAGGGAAATCCGAATGTTTAATTAAAACAAAGCATTACGATGGTCCCAACGGATGTTCACGCAATGTGATTTCTTCCCAGTGCTCTGAATGTCAAAGTGAAGAAATTCAACCAAGCATGGGTAAATGGAGAGAGTAACTATGACTCTCTTAAGATATCCAAATGCCTCATCATCTAATTAGTGATGCGTATGAATGGATTAACGAGATTCCCACTGTCCTTGTCAACAATCCAGCGAAACTACAGCCAAGGGAATGGGCTTGGCGGAATCAATGGGGAAAGAAGATCCTGTTGAGCTTGACTCAAGTCTGACTTTGTGAAATGATTTGAGAGGTGTAGTATAAGTGGGAGCTGAAAGACGAAAGTGAAATACCACTACTTTTAACATTATTTTACTTATTTCGTGAATTGGAAGTGGGGAACTACCCCTCTTTTTGGACCCAAGGCTCGCTCTACGGGCTGATCCAAGTGGAAGATATTGTCAGGTGGGAAGTTTGGCTAGGGCGGCACATCTGTTAAAAGATAACGCAGGTTTCCTAAGATGATCTCAACGAGAACAGAAATATCATGTGGAACAAAAGGGTTAAAGATCGTTTAATTCTGATTTCCAATACAAATACAAACCGTGAAAGCGTGGCCTACAATCCTTTAGACCTTCTGAATTCGAAGCTAGAGGTGTCAGAAAAGTTACCACAGGGATAACTGGCTTATGGAAGCCAAGCATTCATAGCGACGTTGCATTTTGATCCTTCGATGTCGGCTTTTCCTATCATTGTGAAGCAGAATTCACCAAGTGTTGGATTTTTCACCCACCAATAGGGAATGTGAGATGGGTTTAGACCATCGTGAGACATGATAGTTTTACCCTATTGATGACAGTGTCGTAATAGTAATTCAACCTAGTTCGAGAAGAACCATTGATTCACTCAATTGGTCATCGCGCTTGGTTGAAAAACTAGTGGCACGAAGCTACCGTTTGCTGGATTATAAATGAACTCCTCTAAGTCAGAATCCGGGCTAGAAGCGACACATGCGCCCTCCGTCCATTTGTCGACCCGTAGTAGGGGCCTCGGCATACCGTGGCATAGCCTCACTCGAGTTTGTTGCTTATTTTTCAAGTGTCACATCCGTTCCATTACAAAGAGTTAATTATGATATCAAGTGGCCTTTCGTACAAAACTAAGGCATCGTAATTAGAGGTTATTCGCGACACGTAGTGTGGTTCAAGAGCCCAGCAATGCATCGAGGCCAACGTCGGTGCATAGAGGAATGTTGTAATTAGAGGTTTTTGTGACCATCAAGTTCAATCCTAGAGACATGTCCAATGACCTGGGCACTGACATCCAGAGAAATCGGCAGCACAAAATGCCCGATGTCAAATACCGAAGGACCTGTAGTAGCCTACCATGGTGGTGTCTTTATCAAGTTGGTTGTTCGTGAATCGACACCTTCACCCATAAGGCACCATACGTCAATGCCTCAAACCACCATGCACAACAACGTCCACAAGGCACCATGACACGGTGCACCAAGGCGCCACGCCACCATGGCACCAAGGCACTATTGCGCCATAGGACTGCGCACAATGACAACAAGGCACCATGGGACCAAGGCACCATGGTTCTAGGGGAATGCGCACCATGACAACAAGTCACCACGGCGCCATGGGACCAAGGCACCGCGCTACCATGGCACCATGGCACCGCGTACCATGGTGCCATGGAACAAAAGCACCCATTCATCCTAAACTAGGAATTGTGTGCTTGGCATCCGCGCACCCGTGCACCCGCCGCGAGCGCACCAAGGCCCCATGACACCATGGGCACGATGAAGGCACCATGGCACCATGCAAAATTCAAAAGAGCATAAACCTAGGTTTAATCATCCGAATATTTTCATAAAGTTCATCCATCTTCCTCACCGTTGCATACTCTTTTTGTTACATACACGCTCTAAGTATTTTTTTAATGGTGTTTCAATGTTACCACATATGTTGGGAAAGTTTTCCTAATGTCCCCACGTTATTTTTATAAATTTAAATATTTTATATCGTTACGTTATAACTACAAATATGCACTCAATTATTGGTTTAAGGTTACTTCATTCGTTGGAAATATTTTCCTAATTTTTTTATTTTTAAAATAAAAAATTCTATTTTATTTTTTATTTTTATTTATTTTTTGAATTTTCATAAATAATATTTAAGGAAAAAAATTTCTTAATGAAAATTATCATTTACAAATTACGTGACTCTTTTGAGAGTTATTGGCTTAGTCTTACGTCAAAACATACAGTTATGGTCCGTACATTTCTAGTATGATTCTCTGCAAAATCATGTCTACTCCTGTCAGTTGGGTTGTTTTTTTAAGCATATATAAGGGGGTAGAGGTGTTGAAGGCACTTCAAGAAGACTGTCACTTGTTGGCATAGGCTCTCACTGAGCATGTCGATGTGCAGTAAGGGAACATAGCAGCATGCATGGCAAATCCGTGCGAGCTGCTGGTGCCCGCGAAATAACGTCGATCGCAGTTTATTGTGCGCTCATGTTGACTATTGATGGCGTCGTCAATTACAGGGCTATTGGCATTAGATTTCACATAAAGTGGTGCTTTTGTGCTTGCAGTGAGCTCTAGATGATGCTCATGGGGCAAGCTCCAGGTGCTGCACACATGGGACAAAGCCGAATCCACATCGAGCACCGACGGTCAACGTGGGCGGCGCCCATGCACTATCCTTGGCGTTATTTAATCTCCTCTGCTCCCCAAGGGTGGGCTATCATGTCAAGTGGGACCTGCTTTAGCCTTGCAACATCCGCATCATCAGGACATCTATTGCTGGGCATTGGGGCCGATGTTGGGCGTTCATCGAAGAAATATTTGGATGTATGACGTGTGAGTTGTGTTTGTCATGTGCAGTTAGGTTGGATCCCTTCTCAAGTAGTAATGTCCTGACTCGCTTTCCATCTCAGTCGTGGGGCAAGAGAGATTTAGTCTTGCTCAAAGTCGGTTTCCTATGTTGCATACCTAATGCCCAGGTGATACACCCAAATTACACCTCTCTTACGAGAGATTAAGTGGTCGTTGTCAAATAGATAACCCAACTAGGTTGGGTCGAATCCCACAGGGAATATGATGCTAATTAAGTTGTATGCATATAAGTTAACTTTTAATCATTCGTTTCCATAAAACAAAAAGGGGGAATTTGATTTAGTTAACAAATTAATTGTTTCAGTTTAACAAGATGAGATATGTGTAGTAGTATTCGACTTCAGAGAAATAGCAAGCTAGGGTTATGTCCAACTTGTAGTTTTCAATACTTTCTAACTATGGGCTTTACGAATTCCTACATGTATCATGCTTACAGAGAAACATATTGTATTTAATAACATAATCCTAGGGTTTATCAACCATCAAGGACTAATTCACTTTAGTTCTCTCGAATCAAAAGTGTTTACAAAAACAATATGAAATCCTGTTATGGAATTAACATATGAAATAGCGGTTGGAAATCTATTTTCTTGTCACTTCTCTCTTTCTCAAACCTCAACTTTTCTATCAAACAAGTTGAGTTTTAAGGCACATCCTCTATGTTTGGAACCACAAGAATTCAAGATAAACGAAGAGAGTATGATATAAGCAGATCAATACATGATGAATTCAAAAACCCAAAGTAATAGATTGTATCTTACAAGGCTTCCATAATCCTAATTAATAAACTTAGCTACTCATGAGTAAACCGGAAATCACAATAGAAATATTCATCATACCAAAAGTGAATCCAATTTTTGGTGGAGAAGAAGTTTTGTCTCTCCCTAAGTGCTAAGCCGCCACTCTCAGTGCAAAAATAGTACAGAAAAATAAATAATACATTACTTTTCAGCGTCAAGTAGTTTAATAACTTTTCCCTCATAATTTCCTTTTAAGTCCCTAGACTAACTCTAAATGACAAATTAGTCTTGGACATAGTTTTTAGGCACCATCTATTGTCCAGACTGCTACTCTCTCTTGTGTCATATGTCATCCATATTCCATAGTCCCATTATGTCTCCATCTACATCATTAATACCTAAAATCATGGTAATTACATCGGTTAGCTCAATTACATAGAAGTAGAGTAAAAACATAAGAAAGTAGGCACTTTGTTCTCCAAACTTTGCTAAAATATGGGTAAGTTATGGTGTTTAGGCGTATAAATACACCCAAGATCATCACCCTACACTTAAAGCTTTGTTCGTCCTCGAAGAAATTATCCATTTATGCATACTACACAAGTCTTAACACCCACAAAGTAAAAACAAGATGCTCAAATAGGCTCACACAACAATTATGAACAAGAAGTAAATTCATGGATCATTACTAGAGACAACCTACCCTTAAGAATAGACTCATTAAGTTGGCAAATTCATGCATACCATTTAAGCAAAGAAATCATATAAATTACCCAACCTTAATCAACCATGTGCCCTTATAACAAGAAAATTACCCATAATCACTCACAATCATGCAATTTCTAACAAAATGGATACAAGAATCAAGTTGTGCTCACTCTCACAAAGAATTCTCAAATTACAACTGATGACCATATGGTTACCCTTAGTGTAATGCTCCACTAATATCAGAATGATAAGATTAGGATCAAATAAGTATTTTACGGGTTGTAATGCAGGCTAAAGGATGGATAGGAACTATTTTGGCCAGAAATAGTGACAATCTTCCCTAAGCGCTTTGATACACTACATTATTCAACTAAGGTCAATTTCTAACATCTAATTCACACCACTTTCATCTATCCATATATTTTGTTTTCACCTCATCCAATTAAACTTAATTAATAACACTATGGTGGGAGAATGCAGCTCTTTCAATATTTTTTTGAACCCATTTCACGTTACGCACACCTATGATAGCCACCCTAAACTTAAGCGATTTTCCGTAGTTGAGGTGCATAATTTCCAAGAAGGACCAGGTCCAAAACAGGTTCATTGTAATATGTAGGGGATAAAATTTGGAACTTTTTCAACAATTTTTGCTACTCCCAACCACATCAATTTCACACGCCAATAACTAGACTTTAGGGTATCAATTTCACCTATTTCCTCTTATTGTCAAACTCCTAACTCAAATTGATTTTAAATTAAAGCACTTAGGAGCTTTTGGATCAAATTATGGTCTATTAAGGAATGGGTTAGGCTACATATGAGGCTAACAAAATAACAAGCTAAAGGATCAACGGGGCTAGCTAAGATAATGTACAAAGGTAGGTCAAAAGAAGGCATGAACAATGGCTATCAAAGAGATGCCTAAATCATCTCCTAAACTCACTATCTTTATTTTGCTTTGCAGGCAAGTTCTAGCATCAGTTGTAATAAGGAATATACAACAGTATTACACACTTACGGCACATGGTCAACTCAATTAGGAGCATTATAGATTCTTGACCCAACAATTAAAAGAATTCAAATAAAACCAACAATCATAACAAGAATCACAACTAGATCCTAGGTGTTTCAAACGTAATGATCCATCACACACTTATCTTATAATGTCATGTGATCTACAAGAACAGTAACATGCAAGTAAATGACTAATTTTCTCTTAAGACGATCGTCATCCATCCATCATTGAGAAAAGCACCTAATTATGACTAAATTAGACAAACATCAAACAATAAAAAAAAAAAAACTAATCCTATCACAGAAGTATACTAAGAAGAAGGTACTATTTTCTTACAAAGCAAGTAGCAAAGTAACCAGCCACCCTACACTTAATCTAAGCACTGTTCCCAATGCAAATAACAAGATAAAGAACCTGGCTAATAGTACTCCTCATCCACAGTAGGAGTCATACCACCTGCATTGAGATCATCATCGGAGCCATTTTCCTGTATTCATCATATCATCCACGTCAGCCACACATAATGAACTAACTACAATTAAGATGAGGGTGGTGAAGTCCCCACCCCGCACTTTATTTGTTAGTATAAACCAATTAAGTGTTCTTGTCAGGTACTCAGACTTTGCCGACATATACTCTAACATGGTGCACCAATATTAGTCAATACAATTCACTCACTTCAACTCCACCAATTTTATTTCAATGAAACAATTTTTGAACAAAGTTATGCCTTAGAGTTTAACATATCAATATACACAAAACACCATCACTTTCACGGGATTTAACAAACACCATGTTCCATCAAGTAAGTTGTGAAATAATGGCCACACAACTAAACTACGTTAGTCATGAACAATTCAATCACATGCAAAAACTCAAAGTACTACAAAAATGATGTACACTACAACAATGGTGTTTATCTTCCCAAGATGTTCAAAAACCTTTTTTGATATAACCATGGCATGAATTTAATTCATAATCCTCAAGAAACCAATTAACAACTACAATATAAAGTCACAACACCTAAGGATTAAGAAAAGTAAACTTACCTTGAAGATGAAATATTGAAGAAAGAGAATGGATGTTCTTGGGATTTGAAAGTTTTGAAGAAGCTCGTGGGACAAAGAGTATGTTGAAGGCACGGTTTTGTGGTGAAATAAGAGAGAATTTAGGGATTTAGTGTGTGAAGTCTATTTAAGGAATGAAATCCGGGTTAGTTTGACCAAATTCAAAGATGGATTTATGTTTATATTGGAAGGGTGTGCGCCGCATAAGCATAAGTGTGTGTCACACAACCAAATGCCTAAGTTAACATTTGCATCACACAACGAAATGCCTAATTAGACCAATGAGCATTTGCGGTGGGTTAAGTGGCACATAAGTTATTGCCTAATCTTAAGCATGCGTCGCAAATAGCATCTCCCAACCAAAATAGTGATCATGTGCAGTGGCTTAAGTGGCGCATAAGTTATCGCCTAAATTAAGATGTGCGTTGCACAACCTGCTGCTCTAGTTAAGGTGTGTGCCGCACAAGGTAACGCCTACTTGATGCAGTAGGTTTAGGCTATGTCTTAGGAGACGCCTTTGCCATGGCCTATGTAAACTTGAGCATCACAAACCCTATAGTACACTTAAACTTGGACTCCATGCACCCCATTCTCCATATGAGGCATTGAGAAAAATCCGTGCAACTCTAACACGAATCATGACTCGAGCCTTAATATTTGACCACTCCAACTTACCTGTAATGTTCCCATTACTCCTAACTTGACACCTTTAATATGGCTCACTTTCAAATCGAATTTGGTACCAATCACCTCCTTAATACTTCATGCACGTATACTTAATCAAAAACAACTAAAAATGATTAGAAGGATGGGTTGCCTCCCACCAAGTGCCATAGTTTTGGTCGTGGCTCGACTCTTATTTTTGTATTTTTATTTAACATAATAAAATGAAAATAAAATCATGGGTTGCTTCTCATGAAGATCCTGATTTAACGTCATGGCACAACTCAATTATCTTGACTACTCAGACTTCATCAAGATATATCGATGATACTATTTGTACCACATTTGTTGGATCTAGAAAATGCTTTATTCCAAGTCCAGTCACTTTGATGTCACTCACATCCTTGCTTGCAAGTTCAACCAAACCATTTATGGTCTCCACAATAGACCTATCCTTAACTAGAACATCTCGCTCATCTTCGTAGAATACATCAACAATCAAAACGACACTTATCTCCCTTTGTTGTTTCATGGACTGGCATACTTCAAAACTAACTTCTTTCTCGTTGAGTCTAAATTTCAGCTCATTCAGCTTTATGTCAACTAACACTCTCCCAGTTTCTAAGAATGGTTTTCCAAAAATTATGGGTACTTTGAAGTCTACTTCACAATCAAGAATTACAAAGTTGGTAGGAAATATAAAACTGGCCATCCTCATGAGTACATCATGCAGAATACCAATCGGCCTTTTCACCAATATATCTGCCATCAAAAGCCATATATTGGTGGGTGTACGATCTCCCAAACCCAATTTCTTGAAAATCTCCAATGGCATAAGTTTATACTTGCCCCAAGATCACAAAGGGCCCTTTCAAAATTTAGCGATCTAATCATACATGGGACAGTAAATGCTCCCAGATCAGCTTTCTTCTGCATAATGATCTTGTAGCAATGGCGCTGCAATGATGAAGATTGTCTACCATTTCATAGCTCATAGTCCTTTACTTCATCAACTGATCTTTCATAAACTTAACATATCTGGGCATCTGTTCCAGTGCTTCAAGTAAAGGCACATTCACTATCAATTGCTTCAACATAGCCATGAATTTGTTTAACTTTCCTTCATCTTCTTTCTTCTTTAATCGTTGTGGAAATGGGGGGTGGCCTTGGGATTTCAACTGGACCAACTTTTACCTCCTTTCTTATGACTTGCTCCATATCACTGACATGGTTTAGCTTAGGGGGTTATTCTACTTCTGCACTCTTCTTTTCCGAACCTCCCAACTCCACAGGCACCACTGATGATTCATCAACCATCTCCCTATCCATTTTGATCACATCAGTATGAGAGGATGCTCTAATCCTAGACTAGATAACATTTTACCACTCATAGTGGTAATAGCCATACATGATCCATCAGTCCTCAGATTCTAAACTGCATCACTTGGTAAAGTCCCATTCTATCTTTTGTTGAATGCTATAAATAATTGGCTCATCTGTTGATCCAGTTGTTTAATAATAGTTGAGTGTGAATTTACTAGTTGACTCGTGGGAGATATGTCACTCTTCATAGTAGTCACCTCAAAATTGTTTATTTCAACTCCCTTTAATAGTTTCTCCTTCATGTCCTCCGTTGATATTTTTCCTGAACTGGTGGCAGCATTATCACGGCTTCCAGGAGGTACATACAGTCCACTCCTGTCACTTTTATTCTTCCAATCTCCTTGATGGTTCCAACCTTGGTTTCCTTGTCTACCGGCCCAAAAACCCCCCGGTTATGCAAGTAGTTAGCCTCTTCCTCGGTGTTTGATTTAGCTCCGTTACCGTGGGACCCCACATCTTTTACCTTTTCTACATTCCCTGATAGCAAATATTTTGTGAGCAGATCCATCTGGGTTTTTATGTGAGCCATATCCTGATAATGCTCCTCTTCTCTCCTACACTGATCTGTTGATATTACACTAGACCCAGTATTGCTTTCTACCACAAAATCTCTGGTATGCCAAGCTCTACTTGTCTTAGTCATTCTTTCTAATATGTTCGTAGCCTCAGTAAAGGTAAGATCCATAAAAGCTCCTCTTGTAGCATTATCCTTATTGGCTTTGTAAGTGAGTTCAAAGCTCTGTAGAACATTTCCATCAAGTGTTCAACAGTGATCTTATGGTTTGGGCATTGAGTCAAATTTTTTTTAAACCTCGCCCAAGTCTCATACAAAGCTTCATTAGCCAATTGCCTAAATTTGATGATCTCGTCCCTCAGCTGTAACATTCTGGAGGGCGGAAAGAACCTTTCTAGGAAAGCTCCTTTCAATTTCTCCAGTTTGTTATAGAATCAGGAGTCAGCTCATTCAACGACATAGTTTCCTCTCCAGACAAAGACAGTGGGAACAATCTCAAACAAATATCATTTTGTCCCACTCCAGGATTATCAAATGACTTACAAATATTTATGAAATTCACCAAATATAGATTTGGATCATCACCAGGTAATCCACCAAAGAGTGCTTTCAAATTCAGTAGCTAGATCATAGTACTAGTGATGTTGAATTTCAACCCAGGAGATAGTGGTGGTGGAATGATTGCCCTTGTAGTTACAGCTCCATCTAAATCGTCCTCATCGTTTTCAATATCAAACTGCACATCTTTACGGTCTAGTCTTCCTCTGAATAGACGATTTCAATTTACAGGTGCAACTACTCCCGCTGCAAGCCTCCTATTAGATGGGTCAATTAAATCATCATCTCCCAGGTCCTCTTCATCTAAATTAGGTACCTGATCTAGGTTATCTGCATTTTGTTGATTTAATAGAGCATTAGCAAAAGCAGTTAATCTTTCAGATTGCTGTTGGTTAGCCATTCTTTCAATGAGATAAGGTTCAGGATTGAAGGGTAATAATAGTTCTCCTGAACTTTTGGTTCGTGGCATAAACAACAATGAGCCTATAATGAACAAAAATAATAAATAAATGTAAAATAAGGAAACTTGACTAACAGTCAATTAACACACATAAAATCAATTGACAACCGTATTCCTAAGCAACGGTGCCAAAATTTGATACGCCCAAATTACACCTCTCTTACGAGAACATAAGAAGTCGTTGTCAAATATATAACCCAACTAGGTTGGGGTCAAATACCACAGGGAATATGATTCTAATTAACTTGTATGCAGATTAGTTGAGTTTTAATCATTCGTTTCCATAAAACAAAAAGGGGGAATTTGATTCAGTTCACAAATTAATGGTTTCAATTTAACAAGATGAGATATGTGTAGTAGTATTCGACTTCAGAGAAATAGTAATCTAGGGTTATGTCCACCTTGTAGTTTTCAATACTTTCTAACTATGGGATTTACAAATTCAAACATGTACCATGCTTATAGAGAAACATATTGTATTTAATAACATAATCCTAGTGTTTCTCAACCATCAAGGACTAATTTACTTTAGTTCTCTCGAATCAAAAGAATTTACAAAAACAATACAAAATCTCCAAGTAATTAATCCTGTTAAGGCATTAATATATGAAATTGGGGTTGGAAATCCTATTTTCTTGTCACTACTCTCTTTTCCGAACCTCAACCTTTTTATCGAACAAGTTAAGTTTTAAGGCACATCCTTTATGTTTGCAACCACGAGAATTCAAGATAAATGAAGAGAGTATGATATAAGAAATTCAATACATGATGAATTCAAAAACCCAAAGTAATAGATTGTATGTTACAAGGCTTCCATAACCCTAACTAATAAACTTAGCTACTCATGAGTAAAACGGAAATCACAATAGAAATATTCATCATACCAAAAAGTGAATCCAATTTTTGGTGGAAAAGAAGAAGTTGTGTTTCTCCCTTAGTGCTAAGACGCCACTCTCAGTGCAAAAATAATACAAAATAATGAATAATACGTGACATTTCAGCAACAAATAGTTTTAATAATTTTTACCTCATAATTTCCTTCTAATTCCCTAGACTAACTCTTAATGAAAAATTTGTCTTGGACATAGTTTTTAGGCACCACATTTGGTCCAGACTTCTACTCTCTCTTGTGTCATATTCCATCCACATTCCATAGTCCCATTATGTCTCCATCTACCTCATTAATGTTTGAAATCATGATAATCACATCGGTTAGCTTAATTACATAGACGTAAACTAAAATCATAATAAACTAGGCACTTTGTTCTCCAAACTTAGCTAAAATATGGGTAAGTTATGGTGTTTAGGCGTATAAATACACCTAAAATTTCACCCCTAGCATTTCGTGTGCGGAGTAAATCAAAAGGTCACCCTCGTGTCCCACGCCCTCCTTGCTTTACTATGCAATGTCGTAATCCATGAGTGATAGTCAGGATTTTTAGATGCGGTAGACGCTGTGGGCATGAGGTTTTCATCGACTCCTATCTTCCCTATATGCTACTCATTGCAAATGATTGTCACACTCTACTTGAACCCATCCGCGCTCTTTCGGGTAGGCCGAGCTCATCCGATATCGACGTCGATGAGGAATGCTACTTGATTGATCCAGCCAATAGTCACATAGTTGTCTTAAATATTCTAGAGCTAATACGTGTAAAAAAATTTACTTCTGAAAGGGATGTATTTATTTGATAAAAAGTCAAGGCGGGTTGTACTTGTTACTGCGATGAATCATGATAACTCGACGGATCGCACGGCCATCGTGCCGGCGATGCATCATTCAAATTACTTCCCTATCAAATTTCGATGGTAGGATAGTGGCCTACCATGGTGGTGATAGGTGACGGATAATTAGGGTTTGATTCTGGAGAGAGAGCCTAAGAAATGGCTACCACTTCCAAGGAAGGTAGCAAGCGTGCAAATTACCTAATAAATAACAATACCGGGCTCAATGAGTCTGGTAATTGGAATGAGTACTATATAAATCCCTTAATGAGGATCTATTGGAGGGAAAGTCTGGTTCCAGCATCCAAGGTAATTCCAATTCCAATAGCAAATATTTAAGTTATTGCGGTAAAAAAAAACTCGTAGTTGTACTTTGGGATGGGCCAGCCGGTCCGCCTATGGTGTGCACCAGTAGTCTCATCCCTTTTGTTGGTGATGCACTCCTGGCCATAACTGGATGTGTCGTGCCTCCGGCATTGTTACTTTGAATAAATTAGAGTGCTCAAAGCAAGCCTACACTGTGTATACATTAGCATGGGATTACATTATATGATTTTGGTCCTACTACTTTGGCCTTCAAGATCAGAGTAATGATTAACAGGGACAGTCGGGGGCATTCGTATTTCATAGTCAGAGGTGAAATTCTTGGATTTATGAAAAATGAACAACTGCAAAAGCATTTGCCAAGGATTTTTTCATTAATCAAGAAAGAAAGTGAGGGGAACGAATATGATCAGATACCATTCTAGTCTCAACCATAAATGATGTCGACCAAGGATCGGTGGATGTTTCTTTTAGGACTCCACCGCACCTTATGAGAAATCAAAGTTTTTGGGTTTCGGAGGGGGGGTATGGTTGCAAGGTTGAAACTTAAAGGAATTGATGGAAAGGAACCACTAGGAGTGGAGCCTGCGACTTAATATGACTCAATGGGTGGTGGCGCATGGTCGTTCTTAGTTAGTGGAGCAATTTTTCTGGTTGATTCCATTAACGAATAAGGCCTCAGCTAGATAACTATCTATGTGGAGGTACACATTTGCTTCCAGCTTCTTATAGGGACTACGACCTCTTAGGCCGCGGAAGTTTAAGGCAATAACAGGTCTGTGATGCCCTTAGATATTCTAGGCCACCTACGTGCTACACTGATTTATTCAGCGAGTTTATAGCCTTGGATGATTAGCCTGGGTAATCTTTTAAACTTCATCGTGATGGGTATATATCATTACAATTGTTGATCTTCAACGAGGAATTACTAGTAAGCGTGAGTCATCATCTCGCATTGACTACATCCCTGCCCTTTGTATACACAGCCCTTCGCTCCTACCGATTGAATGATCCAGATAAATATTTAGATTGTGGCGTCGTGGGTAGTTCGCTTCCTGCAATGTTATGAGACTTCCATTGAACCTTATCATTCAGAGAAAGGAGATGTCGTAATAAGGTTTTCGTAGGTGAACCTGTGGAAGGATCATTGTCGAAACCTACACAGCAGAATAACCCGCGAACGTGTTTAATAACTGGGGAGTTCATGCGGACGGGATCATGGTACTTGTTATGCTAAATTTTTCACCTAGTGCCAATGGTGGAGGAATGATAGCACCCATTGCACCAGCTCTATCCATTCCTTCTTCATCTTTATCAGCCTCATATTGCATAGGCCGTTGCCCATATCTTCCTCGGAATGGACGGTTTCTATTGACGTTTCACTGCACTAGTGCAACAACTTGCTCAGCTCGTCTTGGATTTTGATGATTCAGCAATTCCTCATCACCCAAGTCTTTATCCTCAGGGTTTTGGTGACTTTCTTGTTGAACCAAATTCTGCACATTCACCTGAGCCCTGACCATAGCATCTAGTCTTTCTGCTTCCTTTTGTTCAGCCATTCTCCCTATCAACTGAGGTTCCGGATTGATTGGTAATAGTGGTTCTCCAAAACTTCTTATTTTTGGCATAAACAACACAGTACCTATAATAGACAAAAACAACAAATAAACATAAATCAAGGAAACTTAACTATCAGCAAATTTTCGCACACAAACTTTTAGTCTACAACCGTATTCCCCGGCAACGACGCCATTTTTTGATAACGCTTAAATTACACTCTTGAATGGGTGTAAGAGATCATTTTCAATATAAAAACTAACAAGGTTGGGGTCGAATCCCATAGGGAATAGGGTGTGAACTTCGATTTGTTTACGAAATAATTTACTGGTAGTTTACTGTTTCCGAAGATGGGGGTTTAAGTTTCATAGAGAGACAATTGTCACTTTCAATATTTTAGTGTTTGTAATCAAGATAAATGGGAAACTAGAGTTATGTTCGTTTCGGGAATTTACAGATACTAGGTAATGCTTGGGATTCTTAGAGTAAGTAGAAACAACAGAATATCCCTGACGACTATACTATCAGACTTATCTCTCGACCTCACCAGACAATTTATTATCTAATTCTCTCGAACTTAGATAACTTATCTATTTTCAATAGGATGTTATCTCAGGTAGATTAATCCAGTTACGGCATCAATCATTAAACAGAAGGTTGGTAGCTTCTGAGTCTCTGTTGATAATTCACGACCCCTAGTCTATTTGTCTGTTAGAAAAAATAAAACCCAAGGCATAATCTATTGTTTGAACCAATAGATTTCAGTTAAAAGAACATAATTTCAAGACATCCTACTACTCTTTGAATTCATTAAATACCTAGTAACCTATCAAACCCTAATCCATGGATCCCATAACTCTGGCTAATGGAATTAGCCACTCATGATTTGATGAACAAAATAACAAGGTGAATTCATGATAATAAGGTTAAACTTACGAATGGATGAAACTCCACAAGTTTTTCTTCAATTCAATCACAAGATAGAAACCCAAAATAGTTGATAAGTTTTTGAAAAGAAGAAGAAAAATATCTGATGGTAAAGATGAAGCAATGTTACGTGCCTCTCTTTAGAAGTTCGTGTCTGATAGATAATGATAGATAATGATCCGTCCCTAAAAAACCTAAAAGTAGTCTTTAAATAGTCAACCCTAAGTAAGGAAATAAAATTAAAGTTTTAATTTTTCTCTTCGGAATAGACGATGACGATCTTGACGGCGTGTCAGATATCTGACTAAGTGTGCGAGATATCGTGAAAGATTCCAGTGAATTTTTATCTTCTGACTCTTCAGACGGCAAACCTGACGACGTGTCAAAAAACTTGATGGCGCGTGAAAACTGCCGTCACAACTTCACTGAAAATCAACATACTCTGCCTCTGGATGACGGCGATTTTGATGCCATATGACATATTTGACGGCCTGTCCTAAATGTTGTCCCATTTCATCTCAGCTTCTCAGGTTTTGTCTAAGCTTAACGACAACTTTGACAGCCTGTCTCATGTATGACTGCGCTTCAGAATTGACGTAAGCTACACTTCAGCTTATTTACACCAGATTTTAGCTGATTTATTCTTCTTTCCCTTGGTTTCCTCCCCGATTACTTGTACTCTCATTAACACATTAAAATCAATCAAAAACAACAAAATTTTCTTAAGACTTCCCAATTATTCAGAGTTAAAAGCTTCAAATGTGTTAGCATCGGCTCACACATCAAGGGTCCAGTGGATGGAATAGCTCCGAACACTGCATGGTGTCTGGTACGCTCCCGAAGGCCCTTGAAAATCTGGAGGATCGAATGTCATCCACACCCGGTCGTACTCATAACCACATCAGGTCTCAAGGTGAACAACCTCTGGTCGACAAAATAATGTAGGCAAGGGAAATCAGCAAAATGGATCTGTAACTTCAGGAAAAGGATTGCCTCTAAGGTCTGGGCACAAGGTTCCCAGTCATGAACCCGCCAATTTTCGGTGGACTGATCGAGTTGCTTCCACGAAAAAAGTGAGTCACCGCATGCCGGCCGGGGGAAGAACTAGGAACGATTCCTTTGAGGGCCTTCCCTGCGTGTCAAACAGCCATCTTAGAACTGGTACAGAGAAGGGAAATGCAACTATTTAATTAAAACAAAGAATTACGATGGTCACAACAGATGTTCACACAATGTGATTTCTACCCAGTGCTCTGAATGTCAAAGTGAATAAATTCAACCAAGCATGGGTAAACGGAGGGATTAACTATGACTCTCTTAAGATATCCAAATGCCTCGTCATATAATTAGTGATGTGTATGAATGGATTAACGAAATTACCACTGTCCTTGTCTACTATCCAGCAAAACTACAACAAAGGGAATGGGCTTCGCTGAATCAGAAGGGAAAGAAGATCCTATTGAGCTTGACTCAAGTCCGACTTTGCGAAATGATTTGAGAGGTGTAGTATAAGTGGGAGTTGAAAGACGAAAGTGAAATACCACTACTTTTAATATTATTTTACTTATTTCGTGAATTGGAAGTGGAGCACTACCCCTTTTTTTGGACCCAAGGCTCGCTCTACGGGCTGATCTGAGTGAAAGATATTGTCAGGTAGGAAGTTTGGCCGGGGCGGCACATCTGTTAAAAGATAACGTATGTTTCCTAAGATGAGCTCAACGAGAACAGAAATATCATATGGAACAAAAGGGTAAAAGATCATTTAATTCTGACTTCCAGTACAAATACAAATCGTAAAAGCGTGGCCTAACGATCCTTTAGACCTTCTAAATTCGAAGCTAGAGGAGTCAGAAAAGTAACCACAGGGATAACTGGCTTGTAGAAGCCAAGCGTTCATAGCGAAGTTGCATTTTGATCCTTCGATGTCGGCTTTTCCTATCATTATGAAGCAGAATTCACCAAGTGTTAGATTGTTCACCCACCAATAGGGAATGTGAGATGGGTTTAGACCGTCGTGAGACATGTTAGTTTTACCCTATTGATGACAGTGTCGTAATAGTAATTCAACCTAGTTCGAGAGGAACCATTGATTCACATAATTGGTCATCGCGCTTGGTTGAAAAACTAGCAGCACGAAGCTACCGTGTGCTGGATTATGAATGAATTCCTCTAAGTCAGAATCCGGGCTAGAAGCGACGCATGCGCCCTCCGTCCATTTGTCGACCCGTAGTAGGGGCCTCGTCATACCGTGGCATAGCCTCACTCGAGTTTGCTGCTTATTTTTCAAGCGTCGCATCCGTTCCATTACAAACAGTTAAGTATGATATCAAGTGGCCTTTCGTACAAAACTAAGGCATCGTAATTAGAGGTTTTTCGCGACACGTAGTGTGGTTCAAGAGCCCAGCGATGTGTCGAGGCCAACGTCGGTGCATGGAGGTATGTCGTAATTAGAGGTTTTTGTGGCCATCAAGTGCAATCCTAGAGACATGTCCAATGACCTGGGCAACGACGTTCAGAGAAATCGGCAGCACAAAACGCCCGATGTCAAATACCGAAGGACCTATAGTGGCCTACCATGGTAGTGTCTTTGTCAAGTTGGTTGTTCTTGAATCGACACCTTCACCCATAAGGCACCATACGTCAATGCCTCAAACCACCATGGGCAGCGACGTCCACAAGGCACCATGACACCGTGCACCAAGGTGCCACGCCACCGTGGCACCAAGGCACCATTGCGATATGGGACTGTGCACCATGACAAAAAGGCACCACAGCAATATGGGAACAAGCCACCATGGTTCCATGGGAATGCGCACCATGACAACAAGGCACCACGGCACCATGGGACCAAGGCACCGCGCTGCCATGGCACCAAGGCACCGCGTACCATGGCGACATGGCACCAAAGCACCCATTCATCCTAAACTAGGAACTGTGTTCTTGGCATCAGCGCGCCCGTGCACTAGCCTCGAGTGCACTAAGTCCCCATGACACCATGGGCACGGTGAAGGCACCATGGCACCATGCAAAATTCAAAAGAGCATAAACCTAGGTTTAATCATTCGAATATTTTCATAAAGTTCATCCATCTTCCTCACCGTTGCATACTTCTTTTGTTACATACACGCTCTAAGTATTTTTTAATGGTATTTCAATGTTACCAGATATGTTGAGGCAGTTTTTCTAATGTCCCCACGTTATTTTTATAAATTTAAATATTTTATATCGTTACGTTATAAGTACAAATATGCCCTCAATTATTGGTTTAAGGTTACTTCATGCGTTGGAAATATTTTCCTTATTTTTTTATTTTTTTAAAATGTTTTTTCTATTTTATTTTTTATTTTTATTTATTTTTTGAATTTTCATAAATAATATTTGAGGAAAAAATATTTTCTTAATGAAAATTATCATTTACAAATTACGTGACTCTTTTGAGAGTTATTGGCTTAGTCTTACGTCAAAACATGCAGTTATGGTCCGTACATTTCTAGAATGATTCTCTGCAAAATCATGTCTACTCCTGTCAGTTGGGTTATTTTTTTAAGCATATATAAGGGGGGTAGAGGTGTTGAAGGCACTTCAAGAAGACTATCGCTTGTTGGCATAGGCTCTCACTAAGCATGTCGAGGTGCAGTGAGGGAACATAGCAGCATGCATGGCTAATCCGTGCGAGCTGCCGGTGCCTGCAAAACAACGTCGATCGCACTTTATTATGAGCTCATGTTGGCTATTGATGGCGTCGTCAATTATAGGGCTATTAGCATTTGATTTCACATAAAGCAGTGATTTTATGCTTGTGGTGAGCTCTAGATGATGCTCAGGGGGAAAGCTCCAGGCGCTGCACAAATGGGACCGAGCCAAATCCACATCGAGCGCTGACGGTCGACGTGGGCGGCACCTATGCACTAGCCTCGGCGTTCCTTAATCTACTCCGCTCCCCAAGGGTGGGCTATCGTGTCAAGCGGGACCTATTTTAGCCTTGCAATATCCGCATCAGCAGCAGTGCACAACATCTATTGCTGGCCATTGGGGCCAGTGCTGGGCATTCATCTACGAAATATTTGGATGCATGACGTGTGAGTTGAGTTTGGCATGTGCAGTTAGGTTGGATCCCTACTCAAGTAGCGATGTCCTGACTCGCTTTCCATCTCAGTCATGGTGCAAGAGCTATTTAGTCTTGCTCAAAGTCGGTTTCCTATGTTCCATACCTAATGCCCAGGTGATACACCCAAATTACACCTCTCTTACGAGAGATTAAGTGGTCATTGTCAAATAGATAGCCCAACTAGGTTGGGTCGAATCCCACAGGGAATATGGTGCTAATTAATTTGTATGCATATAAGTGGACTTTTAATCATTCGTTTCCATAAAACAAAAAGGGGGAATTTGATTTAGTTCACAAATTAATGGTTTCAGTTTAACAAGATGAGATATGTATTGTAGTATTCGACTTCAGAGAAATAGCAAGCTAGGGTTATGTCCACCTTATAGTTTTTAATACTTTATAACTATGGGATTTACGAATTCATATATGTATCATGCTTACAGAGAAACATATTGTATTTAATAACATAATCCTAGGGTTTATCAACCATCAAGGACTAATTCACTTTAGTTCTCTCGAATCAAAAGTGTTAACAAAAACAATATGAAATCCTGTTATGGCATTAACATATGAAATAGGAGTTGGAAATATACTTTCTTGTCATTGCTCTCTTTTTCGAACCTCAACCTTTCTATCAAACAAGTTGAGTTTTAAGGCACATCCTCTATGATTGCAACTACAAAAATTCAAGATAAACGAAGAGAGTATGATATAAGAAGATCAATACATGATGAATTCAAAAACCCAAAGTAATAGATTTTATCTTACAAGGCTTCCATAATCCTAACTAATAAACTAAGCTACTCATGAGTAAAACAGAAATCACAATAGAAATATTCATCATACCAAAAAAGTGAATCCAATTTTTGGTGGAAAAGAAGAAGTTGTGTTTCTCCCTTAGTGATAAGAAGCCACTCTCAGTGTAAAAATAATACAAAATAATGAATAATATGTGACATTTCAAAAATAAATAGTTTTAATAATTTTAACCTAATAATTTCCTTCTAATTCCCTAGACTAACTCTTAATGACAAATTTGTCTTGGACATAGTTTTTAGGCACCACATTTGGTCTAGACTTCTACTCTCTCTTTTGTCATATTCCATCCACATTCCATAGTCCCATTATGTCTCCATCAACCTCATTAATATCTGAAATCATGATAATCACATCGGTTAGCTTAATTACATAGACGTAAAGTAAAAACATTATAAACTAGGCACTTTGTTCTCCAAACTTAGCTAAAATATGGGTAAGTTATGGTGTTTAGGCATATAAATACACTCAAGATTTCACCCCTAGCATTTCATATGCGGGGTAAATCAAAAGGTCATCCTCGTGTCCCATGCCCTTCTTGCTTCACCATGCAATGTCGTGGTCAATAAGTGACGGTCAGGATTTTCAGATGCGGTAGATGCTGTGGGCATGGGGTTTTCATCGACTCCTATCATCCCTATATGATACTCATTGCAAATGATGGTCACACTCTCCTTGAACCCATCCTTGCTCTTTCGGGTAGGCCGAGCTCATCCGATATCGACGTCGATGAGGAATTCTACTTGATTGATCCTGCCAGTATCACATGGTTGTCTTAAAGATTAAGTCATGCATGTGTAAGTATGAACAAATTCAGACTGTGAAACTGTGAATGTCTCATTAAATTAGTTATAGTTTATTTGACGGTATCTACTACTCAGATAACCATAGTAATTCTAGAGCTAATACGTGTAAAAAAAACTGACTTCTGAAAGGGATGCATTTATTAGATAAAAAGTCAAGGCGGGTTGTACTTGTTACTATGATGAATCATGATAACTCGACGGATCGCACGACCATCGTGCCGGCGATGCATCATTCAAATTACTTCCCTATCAAATTTCGATAGTAGGATAGTGGCCTACTATGGTGGTGATAGGTGACGGAGAATTAGGGTTTGATTCCGGAGAGAGAGCCTGATAAATAGCTACCACATCCAAGGAAGGTAGCAGGCGTGCAAATTACCCAATAAATAACAATACCGAGTTCAATTAGTCTGGTAGTTGGAATCAGTACAATATTAATCCCTTAATGAGGATCTATTGGAGAGAAAGTCTGGTTCCAGCATCCAAGGTAATTCCAGCTCCAATAGCGTATATTTAAGTTATTGAAGTTAAAAAAATTGTAGTTTTACATTGGGATAGGCCAGCCGGTCTGCCTATGGTGTGCACCAGTAGTCTCATCCCTTTTGTTGGTGATGTACTCTTGGTCGTAACTGGCTGTGTCGTGCCTCCGGCATTGTTACTTTGAATAAATTAGAGTTCTCAAAGCAAGCCTACACTCTGTATACATTAGCATGGGATAACATTATAGGATTTTGTTCCTACTATATTGGCTTTCAGGATCGGAGTAATGATTAACAGGGACAGTCGGGGGAATTCGTATTTCATAGTCAAAGGTGAAATTCTTAGTTTTATGAAAAATGAACAACTGCGAAAGCATTTACCAAGGATGTTTTCATTAATCAAGAAAGAAAGTGAGGGGAATGAATATGATCAGATACCATTCTAGTCTCAACCATAAATGATGCCGACCAGGGATCGGTGGATGTTTCTTTTAGGACTCAGAGGGGGGGTATGGTTGCAAGGATGAAACTTAAAGGAATTGATAGAAAGGAACCACCAGGAGTGGAGCCTACGACTTACTTTGACTCAATGGGTGGTGACGCATGGCCGTTCTTAGTTAGTGGAGCGATTTTTCTTGTTAATTCCATTACGAATGAGACCTCAGCATGATAACTAGTTATGTGGAGGTATTCATTCGCTTCCAGCTTCTTATACGGACTACGACCTCTTAGGCCGCGGAAGTTTGAGGCAATAACAAGTCTGTGATGCCCTTAGATATTCTAGGCCACCCGCGTGCTACACTGATGTATTCAGCGAGTTTATAGCCTTGGATGATTAGCCTGGGTAATCTTTTAAACTTCATCGTGATGGGTATAGATCATTGCAATTGTTGGTCTTCAACGAGGAATTACTAGTAAGAACGAGTCATCATCTCGCATTGACTACGTCCCTGCCCCTTTTATACACCGCCCTTCGCTCCTACCGATTGAATGTTCCAGAAAAATATTTGGATTATGGCATCGTGGGTGGTTCGCTGCCTGTAATGTTATGAGACTTCCATTGAACCTTATCATTTAGAGGAAGGAGATATCGTAACAAGGTTTCTGTAGGTGAACCTGTGGAAGGACTATTGTCGAAACCTACACAGCAGAATAACCCGCGAACGTGTTTAACAACTGGGGAGTCCATGCGGGCGGGATCATAGTACTTGTTATTTTGAATTTTGAACCTGGTGCCAACGGTTGAGGAATGATAGCACCCATTTCACCAGCTCTATCTTTTCCTTCTTTATCTTCATCAGCCTCATATTGCATAGGTTGTTGCCCATATCTTCCTCGAACTAGATGGTTTCTATTGATGTTTCACTGCACTGGTGCAGTAACTTGCTCAGCTCATCTTGGATTTTGAGGATTCAGCAATTCCTCATCACCCAAGTATTCATCATCAGGGTTTTGGTGACGTTCTTGTTGAACCAAATTCTGCACATTCACCTGAGCCCTGGCCATAGCATCTAGTCTTTCTGCTTCCTATTGTTCAACCATTCTCCCTATCAACTGAGGTTCCAGATTGATTGGTAATAGTGGTTCTCCGGAACTTCTTGTTTTTGGCATAAACAACACAGTACCTACAATAGACAAAAACAACAAATAGATATAAAGCAAGGAAACTTAACTATCAGCAAATTTTCGCACACAAACTTTTAGTCTACAACCGTATTCCCCGACAACGGCGCCATTTTTTTATAACGCTCAAATTACACTCTTGAATGGGTGTAAGCGATCGTTGTCAATATAAAACCTAACTAGGATGGGGTCGAATCCCATAGGGAATAGGGTGTGAACTTCGATTTTTTTACGAAATAATTTACTGGTAGTTTACTATTTTCGAAGATGGGGGTTTAAGTTTCACAGAGAGTCAATTGTCACTTTCAATATTTTAGTGTTTGTAACCAAGATAAATGGGAAACTAGAGTTATGTTCATTTCGGGAGGGGGGTATGACTGCTTTGTTGAGCCACGCTATGGAATGAAGAGCTCCAAGTGGTCCATTTTTCGTAAGCTGAACTGGCGATGTGAGATGAACCAGAATTTGGGTTACAGTGCAAAACTGTGCGCTAACCTAGATCCCACAAAGGGTGTTGGCCGATTAAGACAACAGGACATTGGTCATGGAAGTCGAAATTGTCACGCCCCAAATCCCATTGGAGCGGAC
Source organism: Capsicum pubescens (assembly GCA_030864215.1). Classification (NCBI taxonomy): domain Eukaryota; kingdom Viridiplantae; phylum Streptophyta; class Magnoliopsida; order Solanales; family Solanaceae; genus Capsicum; species Capsicum pubescens. The sequence goes on along the minus strand of CM061543.1, from coordinate 279,251,168 downwards.
TGGCACCCGTAGCCGAGGAGGCCCGGGAGAACCCGTTCATAACCTATACTTTCACATTTACATTACTTATGAAAATTAGGAATTTGGGCAGCACTTCGTTGTAAATAGAAGAAAACAGTACCTGTATCAGCCCAGCAGACACGCATATATATATATATAAACAGTAATTTGCCGTCAGAGCCATCACGTCTATCAACCAAACACTCCTATGGCTGTACAATATGTCTACAAAAGCCTCTACATAGATACACAACTGAGTTAGGGTCGGGACAAACTCCCACCCATAAAAGACTTTTATACAAATACCAAAAATACATATAGAAACGACTTGGGATTCCCCGAAACAACTGGAGCTCACCACTATCAACAGAATGTCCTGGCTCTTACTGCGGAGGTGTACGACCTGAAGTACCTGTTCCTGCAGCCATGAATACAGGTCCCCCGTGAGGGACGTCAGTACGGAAATATGTACTGAGTATGTAAGGCAGGTAGTATCAAGATGAGATACAAAAGATCAACAGAACCTAGATACCAGTGAATAAACAGTATGAGTAGACCACACTTAAAAGAGCTGATGGGATACCTGCACATTACTTTCATATCATTACTTCCCGTATTCCTTATCAATACATAACATATGTCATACAATGGCCAACTGATCAGTGGTACAAATACAATACATCAGGGACCACCCCTGGAATAGCATATATACATAATCTTTATAATACAATGGCCAACTGATCAGTGGTACTATTACAATACATCATATCAACAATTTAAAATAAACACATTCCATTCTTACTTCAATTAATCTTTGAGATTGGTTACTTTGTGGTCACACCTTATGGAACTTGAAACCATGATACCTCAATAGGAAAAACATGTAAATAGGTAATCAATATCATGAAAATGAAGTAGAGAATCATGGATACCTCATTAAACCATTTCGGAGTCAACAATAGTATATGGACATTTTTTTGACTAGCCGGACATCTTAAAAGTGAAAACAAGTTCAATTGGTAGTGTCGAAGATCATATGATGTTATTATGTGTCATGTGTCGTAGGACAATGTTGGAAGCTTACTTGAGAGTGCCATGGGTCATTATTCATGCCAAAGATTAGATAGAGTATGTCTTACATACCTTGATATAACCACTTCAATACAAGTCCAACTTGACTTCCCGTACTCTTCGAACACTTATCTACAATAAGTCATTTGTGGCAAACTAGTATTAGCAACCAAACCTTACCATTTAGGTATTAACTTCACCAAATAATGTCTAGGAAGTAATCCTTTAACTCATCAATAAGAGTGCTACATACATCCTCTTATACTCTTATTACATTCACATATCATGCATTTTCATGCAATATCCCTCAACATCACTCTTAGCCTTTATTTCCCCTCTTAATCACCCTCCAATACCAACATGATCACTAGGCATACATAACCACTAATATAATGATATATCACCACAATTCATCCTCCACAATCCAATACAACAACTTCCATAATTTACTACAAACAATTTATTCAAAACAATTCATAACTATGTTTCTAGTTATCTTCCAACATCAAGACAATACTCATAATCCTTTATCAATACTTATTCATGGATAAGAATCAAGAATAAACAATATTCATACCTTAACAATGAACTCTTGTATTTAGAATCCTCCTTACATAACCATGGGGTGCTTCTCGAAGCTTTCGATATGGTGAACACAACTACGGAACCAATTCGAATTTTCTACGGTTGAATCACAAAATATTTGAAGTTGAAATTAGGCTAGGGTTTCACCTTCTCTTAATAATTGGATGATATATGATATATATGAGGCTAAGTGTATGTTTATAAAGACCAATTTTCGTCCAAGAGGTAATAGAAAATGACCATTTTGCCCTAAAAATTTAAATAAATCCGAATCTGTCCCCAGTGGACAGTTTTGACAGGCTGAAGTAAATCGATCATAACTCTTTGCTCCGGTATCGGATTTGGGTGAAACCAATTGAATTGGAAAGATAATTCAAAGGGATTTCATTTTCATATAAATTATACCACCCAGTTCTTCCTGTACAAGGAGTTATGGTCGTTTAAAGTTGATTCAAAAAAAAATTGCCTAGCTGCAGTAATTTTCCTGCAGATTTACTGTTCACAGGCTTCCCGGCCACCGTTTTGAAATTTCGAATGTGCTCGCTTATATGAAATACTCCTCTGTTTTGGGCAAACTTTATATCGTTGGAAATCCTATTCCAATACCTACACATACAACTATTGACGGGATACTTCCGAACACCATAAACTTAATTTAACCCATACGCAAGCCTTTAGGACTCCATATAATCGCGATAAGTGTACGAAAAAATTTACGGGGTGTTACATTCTCCCCCCCTTAAGAACATTCGTCCTCGAATGTTAGCATAGTTACTCAATTAAGACATTTCCAAGCTTACAATTAACATATTCATCATCATAACATACTTGCATAAAAATAAACACTTACCTGTTATTGTTCTTCTTCCGTCTCATGAACTTCCTCCTCATCGTTGAATAGGTAAGGGTACTTAATCTTCATCTCTTCCTAGGCTTCCCATGTGATCTCCTCAACTTGTTGATTCCTCCAAAGTACTTTTACCGATGCTATCTCTTTATTCCTTATCTTTTTAATTTGGCGATCAAGAATAGCAATAGGCATTTCTTCAAAAGTGAGATCTTATGTAACTTGTACATCTTCCGTAGTAGTGATGTGCGATGGATATCCGATGTACTTGCAAAGCATCGAAACATAAAATATGGGATGAACTGCTGAGAGCTCTTGAGGTAGCTCTAACTCATAAGTAACTTGTCCAAATCTTTGAATGATCTTGTACGGACCTATGTATCGTGGACTTAACTTTCCTTTCTTGCCAAACCTCATCACTCCTTTCATTGGTGATACTTTTAAGAATACCCAATCGTCGATAGAAAACTCAAGTCCTCTTCTTCTAACATTCGCATAAGATTTGTGTCGACTTTGAGTTGTTTCAAGCCGTTGTTGGATCACTTTAACCTTCTCCATTTCTTGATAAACAAGATCCGGTCCAAACAAGACCGCATCACCTGCTTCAAACCATCCTATTGGAAATCTACACTTTCTTCCATACAATGCTTCATATGGTGCCATTTTGATACTTGAATGATAGCTATTATTGTAGGCAAACTCGATAAGAGGTAGGTGATCATCCCAGTTGCCTTTGAAATCTAATACACATGCTCGTAGCATATCTTCAAGTGTCTGGATGGTACGTTCCACTTGTCCGTCCATTTGAGGATGAAAATTCGTACTTAGATTTACTTGTGTCCCCAAACTCCTTTGAAAAGACTTCCAGAAATTTGTGGTAAATTGGTCTCCTCGATCGGATATAATGGAAATTGGAACTCCATGTAACCAAATGATCTCCTTAATATACAACTTCGCATACTCTTCCGCCGTATAAGTTGTCTTAACTAGTAAGAAGTGCACGGATTTGGTACGCCTATCAATGATCACCCATATGGAACCAAACTTCCGAAATGTACGAGGCAAACCCGTGATGAAATCCATATTGATATTGTCCCACTTCCAGACTAGAAGATCTATACATTGTATGTAACCACCGGGTTTCTGGTGTTCTACTTTGACTCTTTGACAACTCGGACATTCAGCTACAAATTCGGCAATATTCTTCTTCATGTCATTCCACCAATATATTGCTTTCAAATCTTGATACATCTTAGTCGACCCTGGATGGATGGAATACCTTGAACAGTGTGCTTCTGTCATAATTCTCTTTCTTAGCTCAACTACATCAGGTACACATAAACAATTCTGACACTGAAGCACTCCTTCTCGCGTAAGCTCAAATGCCTTTGTCGTGCCACTCTGCACATCCTCCTTAAGCTGCAATAAAATTGGATTTGCATACTGCTTCTCTTTCACTTCAGCTATCAATGAAGATTCCGCTGCATTACGTACAATAACCTCTTCATCTGGAGTTTCGAGAAGTCGAACTCCCAAATTAGCTAGTTGGTGAAGATCCTTAATCATCCCCTACTTTTCTATAGATGCCATTTTAGACTTACGACTCAGTGCATCCGCTACCTCATTCGCTTTCCCTGGATGATACAAGATATCAACATTGTAATCTTTCAACAATTCAAGCCATCTCCGCTACCTCAAGTTTAGATCTTTCTGACTAAAGATATATTGCAGGCTCTTATGATCGGTATATATGTCAACATGAACCCCATATAAGTAGTGGGGCCATATCTTCAAAGCAAATACAACTGCAGCTAGCTCAAGATCATGCGTGGGATAATTCCTCTCATGTGGTCGCAACTGTCTAGAGCCATAGGCTATTACTCTACCATGTTGCATTAATACGCATCCTAAGCCAATTCTCGAAGCATCACAGTACACTGCATACCCTTCTGTGCCTTCAGGAAGTACCAATACCAGTGTAGAAGTCAACTTGCTCTTCAGATCTTGGAAACTCTTTCCACAGGCATCATTCCATTGAAACTTGGAGGCTTTATGCGTCAACATAGTCAAGGGTGCAGAAATAGAAGAAAAACCTTCAACAAACCTTCTATAATAACCTGCCAACCTGAGGAAACTACGAATCTCCGTAGGCGTCGTGGGTCTTGGCCAATTCTTCACAGCCTCAATCTTCTGAGTGTCAACTTTTATGCCTTCACTGGATACAATATGGCCCAAAAATTCCACTGACTTGAGCCAAAACTCACATTTAGAAAAGTTCTCATACAGCTTACGATCACGAAGAATCTACAACGCTTGCCTTAAGTGATTAACATGATCCTCTTCTGATCTAGAGTAGACCAGAATATCATCTATGAAAACTATCACGAACACATCTAGAAATGGCTTAAACAGCCTATTCATCAGATCCATAAAAACTGCGGGTGCATTTGTCAGCCCGAATGACATAACCAGGAATTCATAATGACCATACCGTGTTCGGAAAGCTGTCTTGGGTATATCTTTATCCTTGACTCTCACTTGATGATAGCCTGATCTCAAGTCAATCTTGGAAAAACACTGGGCACCCTGTAACTGGTCAAATAAATCATCAATTCGGGGAAGAGGGTATTTATTCTTGATAGTCACCTTATTCAATTGCCGATCTGCTAGGGCATACACACGGTTCTGAGCTCCGTTAGAACTAGCTGCTCCTCTATCACCTCTACCGTGACCCATAGGTTGTGCACCCCTACTCAAAGGAGGCACCGATGATGACGCAATAGCTGATCTAGTAGGTCGTGTTATACCACCTGTAGTCCTGCGTGGGCAATCTCTAGCCATATTTCCCGTCTTACCGCACCAAAAGCAATTTTTCGTTCCAAGCCGACATTCACCAAAGTGAAATCTTCTACATATGGGGCACGGGTGTCGTGGAGGTCTCAATTGACTCATACTCCCTTGCCCTTGATACCCCACTGTTCGCGAACTCTGATTTTCACTGCTTTGCCCGAACTGATTACCTCTAAACCTTTGAAATTACGGTGGAGCACTAATTGCAGGATAAGAAGATAACGGGCTAGGAAATCTATGAGAGAACGAAGGCCTAAAACCTCCCTAAGATGCCATAAACTTCCCTATAGCTCTGGCCCGCTTAGAATATCCTTTTTCTGATTCCTGGGTTCTTCTTCTTTGCCTCTGATCTTCCATTTTCTGAGCGAAAGCTTGTATCCTCGCTATATCCATGTCCTTGTTCAAAGCAGCAATGGTACAATCTCTAACCAAGTATGGTTCCAATCTATCCACATAGTGATGAACTCTGTCATCCATAGTAGCTACCACATTAGAAGCATATCGATACAAGGAGTTAAATCGAAGACTATACTCCCTTACACTCATATTACCCTGACGAAGATTTAAGAATTGATCTGCACGGGCCTGACGAGTCTCAAATGGAAGATAATGATCAATAAATGCATCTTTGAACTCTCCCCACGTAGTTGGAGGTGCATCAATACCCCTAGATCGTTTCCAATCCTCGTACCACAATATAGCCTCTCCTTTCAGTCTATATGCTGCTAGCTCAACCATCTCTTTACCGGATATGTGCATAACATCTAGAGCCCTTTGGGTTTGATCGACAAAGTCCTGCGGGTCTTCGTTAATATCTGATCCGGTAAAAGTAGGAGGATCCAGTTTCAGAAAATCCTGTGTCCGAAGGCTAGCTGCTCTATCCGTACCACTAGAACCCGTGGTAGGAATAGCTTTCCCTTAAACTTGACCGGCAACTATACGCGTCAGAAGTTGTACCGCATCCCTTAAATATCGATCAACAGCATTAATAGATGGACCTTCCGGAGGAGAAGAAGCTCCTGATATATGCTCAGCTTGAGACTCACTTTGTTCAGCTTGTGCAAGTGGTGACTTACTAGAACCTTCTCCGGCCACTACATCTACTCGCTTCCACTTATTCTTTCTCCTTGTAACCGGCATCATTACTATAATAAATAAAAAAACAATTGGATTAAGCGATCGATTATGACTTTATCTCTAATATGGGCTCTATTGCACGATCTAAGAAATGGAGAATGGAAACAATCCCTAAATGTCCAATAGCCTCCTGTTTATAGATGTGGTGCACAACACACCGATAAACGAGATTCTACGTAGACACGGCTTTGTAGACTCACTAGGAAGAACTTCTCTGACACCACTTCTGTCACGCCCCAAATCCCATTTGAGCGGACTGGCACCCGTAGCCGAGGAGGCCCGGGAGAACCCGTTCATAACCTAAACTTTCACATTTACATTACTTATGAAAATTAGAAATTTGGGCAGCACTTCGTTGTAAATAGAAGAAAACAGTACCTGTATCATCCCAGCAGACACACATATATATATAAACAGTAATTGGCCGTCAGAGCCATCACGTCTATCAACCAAACACACCTATGGCTGTACAATATGTCTACAAAAGCCTCTACATAGATACACAACTGAGTTAGGGTCGGGACAAACTCCCGCCCATAAAAGACTTTTATACAAATACCAAAAATACATATAGAAACGACTTGGGATGCCCCGAAACAACTGGAGCTCATCACTATCAACAGAATGTCCTGGCTATTACTGCGGAGGTGTACGACCTGAAGTACCTGTTCCTGCAGGCATGAATACAGGTCCCCCATGAGGGACGTCAGTACGGAAATATGTACTGAGTATGTAAGGCAGGTAGTATCAAGATGAGATACAAAAGATCAACAGAACCCAGATACCAGTGAATAAACAGTATGAGTAGACCACACTTAAAAGAGTTGATGGGATACCTACACATTACTTTCATATCATTACTTTCCGTATTCCTTATCAATACATAACATATGTCATACAATGGCCAACTGATCAGTCGTACTAATACAATACATCAAGGACCACCCCTGGAATAGCATATATACATAATCTTTATAATACAATGGCCAACTGATCAGTGGTACTAATACAATACATCATATCAACAATTTAAAATAAAGACATTCCATTCTTACTTCAATTAATCTTGAGATTGGTTACTTTGTGGTCACACCTTATGGAACTTGAAACCATGATACCTCAATAGGAAAAACATGTAAATAGGTAATCAATATCATGAAAATAAAGTAGAGAATCATGGATACCTCATTAAACCATTTCGGAGTCAACAATAGTATATGGACATTTTTTTTACTAGCCGGACATCTTAAAAGTGAAAACAAGTTCAATTGGTAGTGTCGAAGATCATATGATGTTATTATGTGTCATGTGTCGTAGGACAATGTTGGAAGCTTACTTGAGAGTGCCATGGGTCATTATTCATGACAAAGATTAGATAGAGTATGTCTTACGTACCTTGATATAACCACTTCAATACAAGTCCAACTTGACTTCCCGTACTCTTCGAACACTTATCTACAATATTTGTAGCAAACTAGTATTAGCAACCAAACCTTACCATTTAGGTATTAACTTCACCAAATAATGTCTAGGAATTAATCCTTTAACTCATCAATAAGAGTGCTACATACATCCTCTTATACTTTTATTGCATTCACATATCATGCATTTTCATGCAATATCCCTCAACATCACTCTTAGCCTTTATTTCCCCTCTTAATCACCCTCCAATACCAACATGATCACTAGGCATACATAACCACTAATATAATGATATATCACCACAATTCATCCTCCACAATCCAATACAACAACTTCCATAATTTACTACTAACAATTTATACAAAACAATTCATAACTATGTTTCTAGTTATCTTCCAACATCAAGACAATACTCATAATTCTTTATCAATACTTATTCATGGATAAGAATCAAGAATAAATAATATTCATACCTTAACAATGAACTCTTGTATTTAGAATCCTCCTTACATAACCATGGGGTGCTTCTCGAAGCTTTCAAGATGGTGAACACAACTACGGAACCAATTCGAATTTTCTACGGTTGAATCACAAAATATTTGAAGTTGAAATTAGGCTAGGGTTTCACCTTCTCTTAGTAATTGGATGATATATGATATATATGAGGCTAAGTGTATGTTTATAAAGACCAATTTTCGTCCAAGAGGTAATAGAAAATGACCATTTTGCCCTAAAAATTTAAATAAATCCGAATTTGTCCCCAGTGGACAGTTTTGACAGGCTGAAGTAAATCGATCATAACTCTTTGCTCCGGTATCGGATTTGGGTGAAACCAATTGAATTGGAAAGATAATTCAAAGGGATTTCATTTTCATATAAAGTATACCACCCAGTTCTTCCTGTACAAGGAGTTATGGTCGTTTAAAGTTGATCCAAAAAAAAAATGCCTAGCTGCAGTAATTTTCCTGCAGATTTACTGTTCACAGGCTTCCCGGCCACCGTTTTGAAATTTCGAATGTGCTCTCTTATATGAAATACTCCTCTGTTTTGGGCAAAATTTATATCGTTGGAAATCTTATTCCAATACCTACACATACAACTATTGACGGTATACTTCCGAACACCATAAACTTAATTTAACCCATACGCAAGCCTTTAGGACTCCATATAATCGCGATAAGTGTACGAAAAACTTTACGGGGTGTTATAGAAATCTACTAAGGAGTGTGCAAAAACTCACCTACCGAATCTACTAGCCCCTACAATAGATTACACTTAAGCGCGCAACCTACACCCAGCCATCGGGACAAGTACCAGGCTCCGAAGAGTAGGAGGGCAAGGCGATCTCTACAAAACCTTAGGCGCGAGCCCAGGCATGAGCGGTCATCAATGCAGATCTTAATGGTAGTAGAAAATATTCAAATGATAACTTTAAAGGACAAAGAGGGGAAAGGTTCCATGTGAATGGCACTTACACATGGGTTAGTCGATCCTAGGGGTTGGGGAAACCCGAACAGATAGCACGTTTCGTGCGTTCTTCGAAAGGGAATTGGGTTAAAATTCTTAAACTGGGATGTGGTGGTTGACAACAATGTTAGAAATTCTATAGATGTTGGCGAAAGCCTCGAGAAGAGGTATCTTTTCTATTTAATAGACTGCCAACCGTAGAATCGACTCATTTGGTGGTAGGGTCCACTGGCTGGAAGAGCACCGCACGCCGCCTGGTGTCCAGTGCGCTCTTGGAGGCCCTTAAAAATCTAAAGGACCGAATGACATCCACACCTGGTCGTACTCATAACCGCATCAGTCTCCAAGATGAACAGCCTCTGGTCGATGGAATAATACAGGCATGGGAAGTCGGAAAAATAGATCCGTAACTTTGGAGAAAGGATTGGCTCTGAGGGATGGGCACGGGGGTCCCAGCCCCAAACTCGTCGGTTGTCGGTGGACTACTCGAGATGCTCTCGCGGCATAAGTGGGTCACCATGTGCCGGTCGGGGGAAGAACGGGGAATAGTTCCTTTGAAGGCCTTCCCTGTGTGTCGAACAGCCTACTCAAAACTGGTACGGACAAGGGGAATCTGACTGTTTAATTAAAACAAAGCATTGCGATGGTCCCAATGGATGTTCACGCAATGTCACTTTTTCCCAGTGCTCTAAATGTCAAATTGCAGAAACTCAACCAAGCAAGGGTAAATAGCGGGAGTAACTATAACTCTCTTAAGGTAGACAAATGCCTCATCATCTAATTAGTGATACGCATGAATGGATTAATGATATTCCCACTGTTCCTGCCTACTATCCAGTGAAACTACAGCCAAAGAAACGGGCTTGAGAGGTGTAGTATAAGTGGGAGCCGAAAGGCGAAAGTGAAATACCACTACTATTAACGTTATTTTACTTATTTCGTGAATTGGAAGCGGGGAACTGCCCCTCTTTTTGGCCCCAAGGCTCACTCTACGGGCCAATTTGGGCAAAAGAAATTATCAGGGGGGATCTTGGCAGGGGTGGCACATTTGTTAAAATATTACACAGTTGTCCTAAGATAAGCTCAACGAGAACAGAAATCTCATATGGAAAAGAAGTGTAAAAGCTCGTTTGATTTTGATTTCCAGTATGAATACGAACTATGAAAGCATGGCCTAACAATCTTTTAGACCTTCGAAATTCGAAGCTAGAGGTGTCAGAAAAGTTACTAGAGGGATAACTGGTTTGTGGAAGCCAATAATTCATAGCGACGTTGCTTTTTGATCCTTTGATGTCGGCTCTTCCTATCATTGTGAAGAAAAATTCACCTAGTATTGGATATTTTACCCACCAATAAGGAACGTGAGCTGGGTTTAGACCATCGTGAGACAGGTTAGTTTTACCCTACTGATGACTGTGTCGCAATAGTAATTCAACCTAGTACTAGAGGAACCATTGATTCACATAATTGGTCATTGAGCTTAGTTAAAAAGCCAATGGCGTGAAGTTACCGTGTGATAGATTATGATTGAATGCCTCTAAGTTAGAATCCAGACTAAAAGTGACTCATGCGCCCTCCATCTGCTTGCCAACCCACAGTAGGGGCCTCGGCCCCCAAGGGCACATGTCGTTGGCTAAGCCATTGTAGCAAAAGGGTCGCGGTGGCCTTCTTTAAGTACAATTTCCATCGAGTTGTCACGTCCGTTCCATTCCAAATAGTTAAGTATGATATCAAGTGGCCTTTCATGCAAACCTAAGCATTGCAATTAATGGTTTTCTACGATGTGTAGTGAGGCTCAAGATTCCAGTGATGCATCGAGGCCAACATCCGTGTATGGAGGCATGTCGCAATTAGAGGTTTTTTTTATTGTCAAGTTCAATCCTAGAGATATGTCCAATGACTTGGGCTCCGACGTCTAGAGAAATTGGCAGCACACAATGCCCGATGTCAAATATTGAAGGACTTGTAGTGTCCTACCATGGTGGTGTCTTTGGCGAGTTGGTTTTCCGTGTATCGACACCTTCACCCACAAGGAACTATGCAACAATGCCTCAAACCACCATGGGTAGCAACGGCCACAAGTCACCATGACACCGTGCACCAAGGCACCACGGCACCAAGGCACCATGGTGCCATAGGACCGCGCAACATGGCACCAAGGCACCGTGCCGCCATGGCACCAAGGCACCGCGCACCATGGCGCCATGGCACCAAAGCACCCATGCATCCTGAACTAGAAACTGTGTGCTTGGCACCCGCGCGCCCGTGCACCCACCGCGAGCACACCAAGGCTCCATGATACCATGGGCACGGTGAAGGCACCATGGCACCGTAAAAAAATCAAAAGAGCGTAAACCTAGGTTCGATCATCCAAATATTTTTATAAAATTCATCTATCTTCCTCGCCGCTGCATACTCCTTTCATTACATACACGCTCTAAGTATTTTTTAACGGTATTTTAATGTTACCTCATATGTTGGGGCGATTTTTCTAATGTCCCCATGTTATTTTTATAAATTTAAATATTTTATATCATTATGTTATAAGTACAAATATGCTCTCAATTATTGGTTTAAGGTTACTTCATGCGTTGGAAATATTTTCCTAATGTTTTTATATTTTTAAAATATTTTTTCTATTTTATTTTTTATTTTTATTTATTTTTTGAATTTTCATAAATAATATTTGAAAAAAATATTATCTTAATGAAAATTATCATTTACAAATTACGTGAATCTTTTCTGAGTGCATTGGCTCAGTCTTACGTTAAAACATGATGTTCTTGTTCGTACATTTCTAGTATGATTCTCTGGCAAAATCTTGTCTACTCCTGTCAGTTGGGTTGCTATTTTTAAGCATATATAAGGGGGTAGAGGTGTTGAAGAAACTTCAAGAAGACTGTCGCTAGTTGTCATAGGTGCTCACTGAGCATGTCGGCATGCTGTGTGGGCACATAGCAGTATGCATGGCTAGTCCGTGCAAGCTAATGGTGCCCCTAAAACAACGTCGATTGCACTTCATTGTGCACTTGTGTTGGCTATTGTTGGCATCATCAATGACAGGGTTATTGGCATTTGATTTCATATAAAGCAGTGTTTTTGTGCGTGCGATGAGCTCTGGATACTGCTCTCAGGAAAATCTCCAGGTGCTCACGCATGGGTCCGAACCGAATCCACATCGAGCGCCGATGGCCGACGTGGGTGGTGCCTGTGCACTAGCCTCGATGCACCTTCATTTCCTCTGCTTCCCCCAAAGGTGGGCTATCGTGTCAAGTGGTCTTTTCGGATGATCTTCCTGGTGTTCCACCGAATAGAAAAATAGAGTTTGGTATTGATTTGTTTCCCGATGCTCGTCCAATATCTATTCCACCAAATAGAATGGCTCTGGCTGAGTTAAGGGAGCTCATAGAGAAACTTAAGGATCTTCTAGACTAGGGGTTTATTCATCCTAGAATTTTTTTGTGGGGTGATGTTAGGCGTATTTACACGCCTAAAGCACCTAATGTACCCATATTTTAGCTAAGTTTTGAGGACAAAATATATAATTCCTACATTTTTAGTCCTTTTTCCTGTAAGTGAGCTAACCAACGTGATTAGCAAGATTTCAGGTATTTATGATGAAGATTTCAGCATTTTATGGACTATTGGATGCCAAAGGAAACTTCACGTAAGAAGGAATGCAGCTTCTGGAAACTTGTGGACTAAAAGTGATGCATGGAGAACTTGTCCCGGGCAAAAATAGTATTTCTAAAGACTTGGGGGATCAGCAGTAACTTAGTAGGATTAGGACAAGTATGCAATAACACAGTATGACTAGGACAAGGATAAAAACACTATTTCAGTAGGACTAGGACAAGGATGTTATAAAAACCCTATGATGCTGAATTTTTCAGTATTCGCTCATTCACTGATTAATTAATTCGAAGCTTTTTATTATTCACATATTCATTCATTCCTCCCCATTCTTATTAATTCTTTTCGATTACATTACTACTCTTTCATCCGACTTTTAGTATTCTTTAATTTACAGATTCTGTAAGTTACTAACAGAGAAACACGACTCACTTGAGGCACGGATAGAGGAAGAAAAACGTCAAACCTTTTTTACGCCAAAAATCATCCAACTCGTCAAGATTGTTCTAGATTTTGGTATGATGATGATGTCTATTGTGATTTCTGTTGCACTCATGAGTAGCTAAACTTCTCTGTTAGGGTTATGGAAGCCTTATGAGATACTATCTATTGCTATGAGTTTGTGAATTCTTGATACGTATGCTGCTTATATCATTACTCTCTTCATCTTAATTGAATTCTTGTGATTGCAAACATATAAAATACGCCAGTATAGCATTAACTTGTTCGAAAGAAAAGTTACATGTCTGGAAAAGAGAGAATGACAAGGAAATAGGGCTACCAACCCCTGTTTAAAAGTTAGTGTCGTAACTAGATTAACCTCTTGGAGAATTCGTACCATTAGTATACGTTTTAATCTCAAAAGAGTTAAAGTGATATAATCCTTGATGGTCGAAAGACACTAGGATTTACGATAGAATACGAATCTCTATAAGCGCATGCATGTCTGAATTCCGCATAACTCATAGCCAATAGATACGTAAAACTCATAAGGTGGACATAACCCTAACTTACAATTCTCATTGATTAAAACCTACTAAACATTCCGTTTTTACTTTTCTATTTTGATAATTTTACTTCACGCATAAAATCCCCCCTTTATCCGCAGAACTTTCACCAAAAGTCTACTAATCGTTGCATACTTAGTGATCGAGTATTCCCTGTGGGATTCGACACCCAACCCAGTTGGGTTCTATATTTGACAACGACCGCTTACACTCTTACGAGAGCTGTAGTTTGAGCGTTATCAAATTTTGGCGCCGTTGCTGGGGAATACGGTTGTCAACTAAGTATGTGATAATTACTAGACCCTTTGGTCAAAGATTTCCGTATTTTACTTTTAGTTGTTGTTTTTGTTTTCTGCATGTTCTGTTGAGTGCATGCCAAATACTCGTAGTTCAGGTCAACCGTTATTACCCATAAATCCTGAACCTCAACTTATTGGCAGAATGGATGCACAACGTGACATTGAAACAAGGGTTGCTCAACAGGAGCAGGCTAGATTAGCTGCGTTGGCAGCTGCTCAAGTGCATCAACAGAATATTGATAACCCAGGACGGGCAACAAATCCTGATGATGAGGACCTGGGTGATGATGAGTTACTGAATCCTAGGCGTACTGATGAGGTGCCAGCGCCTGTGAACAAGAGAGATCATCAAGCTAGAATGAGACCTGACCGCCGAGCTGTGAAGGCTCCTTTTGATAATGATGATGACGATCTGGATGGAGCTGGTGCCACAGGGGCTATTATTCCTCCACCCTTGGCACCTGGAGCCAAGTTCAATATCACTAGCACCATGATTCAGTTATTGCAGCTCAAAGGTTTATTTGGTGGACTAGAAGGCGATGATCCGAATATGCATCTGATCAACTTTATCTCAACATGCAAGTCATTCGACAATCCAGGCATTGGATAAAATGCAATTCGGTTGCGCTTATTTCCATTGTCTCTATCTGGGGAGGCAACTCTATGGTTAAATGGGCTGACTCCTGATTCTATTACTAATTGGAGGCAATTGAAAGACGCTTTCCTAGAAAGATTCTTTCTGCCATCCAAGAGAGCACAGTTGAGAGATGAGATTAGCAATTTCCGACAGCTTCCAACTGAAGCTCTCCACGAAACATGGGAGAGGTTCAAGAAGAAGCTTATGAGGTGCCCAAACCATCAGATGACGAATATCCACTTGATGGAAATATTATATAGGGCTTTGAACTCGGTGACAAAGCCAGTGGTTGACAATGCTGCAGGTGGGTCATTCATGGACCTTACTTTTCTTGAGGCAAGTGATATACTAGATCGTATGATAAAGCAGAGTAGAGCTTGGCATACCAGGGATTATGAGGTAGAAAGCTCTACAGTATCTATTGGCTTGACTGCAGAGCAGAGGCGTAGACAAGAGGAACGTGACCAAGATATGGCTCACATGAAAACGCAGATGGATCTTCTGACCAAGCATTTATTATCAGGGAAGACCGAAAAGGTTAAGGCTGTTGTATCACAGGGAAGAGATAAATCTGACTATGAGGAAGAAGCGAACTACTTGAATAATCAGGGGAGTTTCCGAGGCAATGCCCAAGGAAACCAAGGTCGGAACTATTATGATAAATCTAGATACAAGGACCGCGATCAAGGTGGTTGGAAAAATAAGACTGATAGGAGTGGTTTGTATGTTCCTTCTGGAAACCGTGAGGCTGCGGCATCTGGTTCGGGGAAGATGTCTATGGAAGATATGATGGCAAAGCTGCTGAAAGGAGTGGAGGCAACTAATACGGGAGTGAATGAGGTGAAGAACGATTTGTCTTCAATAAATCAATTGGTTGACTCGCATTCTACTGCAATAAAGCAACTAGAGCAGTAGTTGACTTAACTTTCAGCGGCATTAAATCAAAGAAAAGCTGGAACACTACCTAGAGACACAGTGCAAAATCCAAGGAATGATGGATCATGTATGCCTATCACCACCCGAAGTGGTAAAGTGTTGGAAAATCCATCCAAAGGAAAGCAGGTGGTTGATGATATAGAAGATAATGAGATCATTGCAGAACCAAAAGATGTCGAAGCAGCTGATAAGGTTGTTCGGAATGTCACCTCTCAACGTCCACAGCCTGAAAAGATCGATGAACTGAAGCAAGATGAAAAAGAAGCGGTGGAGAAAACTATTCCCCTTCCACCACCACCTTTCCCTCAGAGATTGAAGAAAAAAGCTGATGATACTAGGTTCAATAAGTTTATGACTATGTTGAAGCAGCTAACTATTAATGTTCCTTTGGTCGAGGCACTGGAACAAATGCCTGGGTACGCAAAATTTATGAAAGATCTTTTGACAAAGAAGCGGGCAGCAAGTTATGAGTTGACGGATACTGTTCATCATTGCAGTGCAATCGCTACCAGATCACTAGTTCAGAAGAAGGCTGACCCCGGTGCCTTCACTATTCCTTGCACTATCGGATCTTTGAATTTTGCCAAGGCATAATGCGATTTAGGAGCCAGCATCAATTTGATGCCGCTATCTATTGACATAAAGTTGGGGTTGGGGGATCCTACTCCAACCAATATGAGGCTCGTGATGGCAGATAGGTTGGTAAAATGATCTGTTGGTATTTTATCTGATGTATTGGTGAAGGTTTCTTCATTCATCTTTCCGGCAGACTTCGTTATTCTAGACTGTGAGGTGGACTCTGAAGTTCCCATAATCTTGGGGAACCCTTTCCTTGCAACAGGGAGTGTGCTTATTGATTTAAGAGCGAACGAGCTTTTATTCCGGATGAATGACGAAGTAGTCCGCTTTGATGTATGCAAATCAATGAAGCAACCCAAAGATCTGAACGTGTTCTCGGTAGCTGATGTTTATTTTGATGATGAGAAAGAATTATCCGTAGAGGAGCAGCTTATTGTTGACCCATTGGCGGCTGTGCTTATGAATATAGAGCGTGAGGATGCTAAAAATTATGAAGAAACTATTTGTGCTCTAAAAGGAATAAGGTCGTATCCTTATGCTCCCAAGAAGCTGGACCTCGATCTCAAAAATCGGCCTACACCACCAGCTAAACCATCCATTGAAGAGCCACCAATGTTAGAATTGAAGGAGCTACCCAGTCATCTAAAGTACGCATTCTTGGGAAGTGGAAACACCCTCCCGGTTATTGTGGCGGCTGACTTAGGTGAGCATCAAGTTGCAGCTCTTATCGCTGTTCTAAGGAAATACATGAGAGCCATCGGTTGGACCATCGCTGATATTATTGGTATTCCGCCTGGGATATGTATGCACAAGATTCAGCTTGAAGAAAATTGCATACCCACTATTGAGCATCAAAGACGTTTGAATCCACCTATGCAAGAGGTGGTGAAGAAAGAAATTATTAAGTGGTTAGATGCAGGGGTAGTGTATCCAATCTCTGACAGTAAATGGGTGAGTCTGGTACAGTGTGTGCCCAAGAAAGGGGGCATGACGGTAGTTTCAAATGAAAGGAATGAGCTAATTCCACTCAGACCTGTCACAGGGTGGAGAGTATGCATGGACTACCGGAAGCTAAATTCATGGACACTTAAGGATCACTTCCCAATGCCATTCATAGACCAAATGCTTGATCGATTGGCAGGGAAAGGATGGTTTTGCTTCTTAGATGGTTATTCCGGCTATAATCAGATCTGTATTGCCACCGAAGACCAAGAGAAGACAATGTTTACATGCCCATATGGTACGTTTGCCTTCAAACGTATGCCATTTGGGCTATGTAACTCACCCGCCACTTTTCAGTGTTGTATGATGTCCATTTTTTCTTATATGGTTGAAGACACCTTGGAGGTATTCATGGACGATTTTTCAGTTGTGGGTGAGTCGTTTGAATCGTGCTTGGCGAATCTAAGTATGGCGTTACAGAGATGTGTTGAATTCAACTTGGTGCTAAACTGGGAGAAGTGCCACTTTATGGTTAAAGAAGGTATTGTTCTTGGGCATAAAATTTCCGAAAGAGGAATTGAGGTGGATCGAGCTAAAATTGAAGTCATCGAGAAACTACCACCTCCAATCTCTGTAAAGGGAGTTCGTAGTTTCCTTGGGAATGCAGGTTTTTATCGAAGGTTCATTAAAGAATTTTCCAAGATTGCTAGTCCGTTATGCAAGCTTTTGGAGAAGGATGCAAAGTTCGACTTCGGTGAAGATTGCTTGAAGACATTCGAATGCCTCAAAGGGAAGCTAATTGAAGCTCCTATCATTGTAGCACCTGATTGGTCCCTACCATTTGAAGTAATGTGTGATGCAAGTAGAGTAGCTTTGGGTGCTGTACTTGGCCAGAGAAGAGAAAAGTTATTTCATCCAATCTACTACGCGAGCAAGGTCTTGAACGGAGCCCAGAAGAACTATACTGTCACGGAACAAGAGCTTCTAGCAGTTGTTTATGCATTTGAAAAGTTTCGTGCTTACCTGTTGGGGACTAAAGTGGTGGTTCATACCGATCATGCAGCCCTGAGATACCTAATGACGAAGAAGGATGCAAAGCTGAGGCTAATTTGATGGGTGTTATTGCTGCAAGAATTTGATTTCGAGGTAAAAGATAGAAGAGGTTGCAAAAACCAAGTGGCTGATCTCCTATCTAGACTTGAGAATGAGCACACAGCGCAGCCGGATCTTGAGATTAATGATGCATTCCCCGATGAAGAGATCCTAGCCACGATGGTGGAAGAATTACCATAGTACGCAGACTTTGTAAACTATGTGGTAAGTAATGTGATACCTGCACATTTGTCTTTTCATCAAAATAGGAAGTTCATGCATGATGTAAAACACTACTTCTGGGATGAGCCATATTTGTTTCGAAGATGCGCGGGTGGTGTTATCAGGCGATGCATACCTCATGTGGAAGTGTCAAGTATCTTGGAAGCAAGTCATGTTTCCCAAGTTGGGGGACACCATGTAGGTGATCGAATAGCAAGAAAGGTATTGCAAAGCGACTATTATTGGCCTTCGATATTTAGAGATGCCTACGAATTTGTGAGAAGATGTGACCAATGTCAGAGACAAGGCACGATTTCGAAGCACCATGAGATGCCCATGTCCAAAATTCTTGAAGTAGAGCTGTTTGATGTGTGGGGTATTGATTTCATGGGCCCATTTGTAAATTCGTTTGGAATGAAATATATCCTAGTTATTGTCGACTATGTATCCAAGTGGGTCGAATTAGTAGCACTAGCCGATAATGAAGGAAAGCGTGTTGTAGCATTCTTGAAGAGAAATATGTTCTCTCGTTTTGGGGTACCACGTACCATCATAAGCGATGGAGGATCACACTTTTGCAACAAGCTGTTCAAATCCGTCTTGGTGAAATATGGGGTCAAGCAACATAAGGTAGCCACGCCTTATCACCCACAAACTAGTGGACAGGTAGAGGTTTCTAATCAAGAGATCAAGCAGATCCTTGCTAAGACTGTAAATGCTAATAGGAAGGATTGGTCTCGGAAGTTGGACGATGCACTATGGGCTTATAGGACTGCATTCAAAATGCCAATTGGCATGTCCCCGTACCAACTAGTTTATGGGAAAGCTTGTCACTTGCCCATTGAGCTCGAGTATAAAGCGTTATGGGCGTTGAAGCGACTGAATTTGAATTGGGATGATGCCATGAATATGAGATTGGAGCAGCTGAATGAGATGGATGAATTTCGTCTACATGCGTATGAAAGATCAGACTTCTACAAGGAGCGGATGAAAAAGTATCATGATCAACGGATTGTTCAACGAAACTTTCAAAAGGGTGATATGGTACTTCTTTTCAATTCCAGACTGAAGATATTCCCAGGTAAGTTAAGGTCCAAATGGTCTGGTCCGTACAAAATTAGCCAAGTCTACTCGTCTGGAGTAGTTGAGCTAGAAGACAATAATGGTGTTGTCTTTAAGGTGAATGTCCAATGAGTAAAAC
Source organism: Capsicum pubescens (assembly GCA_030864215.1). Lineage (NCBI taxonomy): Eukaryota > Viridiplantae > Streptophyta > Magnoliopsida > Solanales > Solanaceae > Capsicum > Capsicum pubescens. Next base: position 279,231,241 of record CM061543.1, on the reverse strand, counting down.
CATATATCGGTCCTCTTGACTCGATAAAATGCATGGCCACCATCTATCTCGACGAAATCTAAGCACTCGAGGTAACTATGTCGTGCCGTGACAATAAATCAAGCACTAGATAGGAGGCAACCCATCGTTTTTCATTCTTTATTGTTTTACTAAGAGTTTGTTTTTGTTAAATAAAAAAAAATATCCAAAAAGAAGAGTCGAGCCACGACCAAAACTAAGGCGCTTGATGGGAGGCAACCCATCGTTCTAATGGTTTTTGTTGTTGTTGAATAAGTGTAGGTGCAAGAGGTGTAAAGGAGGAGATTGGTTTCAAATTTTGATTTGGAAGTATTGCATGTTGAAGGTGGTAAGTTGGGAATGAAGAAGTAAAAGGCTATGAGTTAGGCATGGCCTATGAAAATCTAGGCAACGAACAAGGCAAGGCCTATGCTATGGCCTAAGCTCTCTGAATCTAGAGTGCCATGGCATAGGCGCCGCCTATGCCTAACAATGCCATAGTATAGGCGCCGCCTATGCAAAACCCCTTTGTCTCTGAATCTAGAGTGCCATGGCATAGGTGCCGCCTATGCCTAACAATGCCATAGCATAGGCGCCGCCTATGCAAAAGCCCTTTGTCTCTGAATCTAGAGTGCCATGGCATAGGCGCCGCCTATGCCTAACAATGCCATAGCATAGGCGCCGCCTATGCTCACTTTTGGTCTCCTAATCTGATTCCAAATGGGTCCAAACCCGACCCAAGCTTGACCTATAAATAGAACCTTAGTCTTAGAACCAAAATGCATTGCAAATTCAACCTAAGCGCCGCCTACCTCTCCAAAATCCCTCAAAAATTTTCTTTTTGCTCTTTTAACTTTGCAAGAAAATCTTCCAAGGCCATCAACCAAGTAAGTACTTCTTTGCTCTTCTGTTATATTCCGTAAGTATTACAATACTACGCCTATAGTAAGTTGTTAAATCTTGAAGTAGTGTTGGTGATTTGAATGTAGTTGACTTGTGGTGATACAACTAAGTGAGTGAAAGAATACGTATGGGTGTTCTAGACTTGGTTCCAACCTGAATTTGATTTTTTGATACACTGTCATACTTTTGCGGAATCGACATGGTCAAGAAAATTGCATAATCTTGTAACTAGAAAGCTTACATGTTCGAATGACTTGTTCATCGAGATGAAAATCATGGTTGACTACAAACATACGATGTTGTGATTATTTCTAATGCCATAACTTGATTCAATCTCTATGTAGTAGTCTTGCTCAAAAGGTACATCAATCCAAACATGAAAGTATTGCCAAAATTTCATGAAATAGAATCAAAAAAGGATAGTTAAGATGACAAGAAAAGTATGACTGCACTGATTATATTGTTGGAACATAAAACCTAAACGTATATCGATGAAGTCTGAGTAATCGACATCTTTCACTTAATTAGTTTGTCACAACAAATTAAGTGTGCGGTGGTACCACTACTGTTTGTTTGTCGATTGTATCTACCGAGATAAAGCTAACATGACTATTATTTTAATCTCAGGTACAATGGCACCAAAAGCAAGACAAGGAAAAGAAAAAACAACCACCTCACAGAAAGGCCAAAAAGGGGAAGAAAAGAGCAAGTTGAATCCTCCTCGCTGAAAATACCTCGACGCATGAACGGGATAAAATGGGTCCTAGAGGAGGAAGGAAAGGAGTGGTACAAGAACAATAAAGTAAAAAAATATGTTCATGTGGAGTTGATACAAAAGGAGAGCCTAGCAAAGAAAGAACCCCGCATTTTGGCTAAAATCATGGCGCTACATCTTGATTTCATTTTCCAAGATATGGGAGAATGCAATCTTGATCTAACGCGAGAATTCTATGCCAATTGTTCCCCAAAGACTACCGGAAGTTAAGTGAAGATTCGGGGCCAAGTCTTGCAACTGAATGCGGAGTTCTTCAACTCTTTTCTGGGTCTTCCATATGTGGATCCATCACCACTCAAGGAGATTTATCGCAGACCTCCATACAGGGCAATCAGACACACACTATACGGAACAAGATCAATGGCACGGTAGAGTCGTCACAAGGATATCGGTCGGCACAATACCTTCCCGTATGCTTCCTTGAACAGAGAAGCTCGGATATGGTTGCTGATAGTCAATTATTGCCTGATTCTAGGGTCACAGTACACAAAGATCACACATGATAGAGTGTGCTTGGTGTACGCTTTGATGACGAACATCCCCATCAACATTGGGGCGATTATTCGATCTTCAATGCGTAAGGCCAGGCTGCACAAGAGGTCCCACTTCAGCTTTGGCAATCTGTTGACTGCGATATTGAGGAAGGAGGATATCGAAGAGGAACCTGCAGATCATAAGCTTCCACACAACTCGAAGAAGGTTGACCTCACAAAGGTTAAAGATGTTGAATCCATGCATGGCGTCAACCTAACCACTGCAGAAAGACAAGCTCGCGACGAAAGCTTCTCCCTCCATTTATATGGCATGATGAAGTTTACCATGATGAGCGAGGGTCATGTTCCAACTGCTGCAGAGCTCCAACAGTTGGATTATAACTACCCAATGAATGAGAATGCGAGGGAGATGTGTGGAGTAGGTGTATATTTTGAGGAACCTCTTGATGACGACATGCCAACCGATGATGATCGACGAATTCCAGACTCCGACGTGGAGGAGAACTCTGATGACGAAGACTCTGATGATGATTCTGATGCAGGGGGTATGACCCCAAACATAGAGGATGAGTCCGACTAATCAGGTTCTTCTTATTTATTTTCCACTGAGGGCAGTGTGTCTCGTCTAAGTATGGGGTGCTGGTATTTGTATGCTATACTTCTTTGTATGCATTTGCATTTATTCTATTTCTTGTTTGTTTTAATTAGTCGTAATTAGTTAGTTTAATTTTAAATTTTTTTAGATTTTGCATAAAATTGTTCTGATAGACGGCATGGTATTATAATAAGAGTTTGTGCTAAATCATTACTATAGAGACATTTAGGCTCTACATATGACTCACTGTGTGATAATTGTGTGGTTTAATTCATTCATCTGTTGGGTCAAGAGTCTATACTGCTCCCAATAAAGTTGACCATGTGCTTTGTGTGTGTGAGGATATAGTATATTTTGTGTTGTGACTGATGCTAGAACTTGCCTGGTGTGTGTGTAAAGCGAAATAAAGAGTGTGAGTTTAGGATATGATTTAGGTATTTCTTTAGCAGCCTGTGATTGTTTACCTTCTGTTTACCTACCCGTGGACATTATCCTAGTCAACCCATTTGAGACTTTAAGTCATTTTCTTTGACAGCCTCATATGTAAGCCTAATCTATTTTTTTTTCAAGACCATAATTTGATCCAAATTCCTAAGTGCTTTAAATTGTGAAGTCATGTGACAAAATAAGAGGAAATTGGGTGAGTGATGCCTTAAAGTGAATTGGTACTTGAATTTTTTATGGGAAAAAAAAGTGGCTATCATAGAGGTGTGTTATAAAAGAAAAAAAAATAGAAAAACAAAAAGATAAATTGTGTTTATGATTAAATAAAAAGATAGTTATGCTTGAATGGAAAAATAGGTAAAAAGGGGTGATAGATGAAAGAAAGGTAGCAGGGTTGATTAAAAGAGAGTGTTAATGGCATAATGTGATGTATTAAAGAGCTTAGGAACATAGTCACTATTTCTGGCCAAAATTGTCCTACCCGTCCCTTAGCCTACATTACAACCTGTAAAAGACCTAATTTATCCTAAGCTTAACATTTTGATATTAGTAGAGCATTACACTAAGGGAAAGCCTATGGTCACCAGTTGCAACATATGAATTCTTTGTGAGAGTGAGAGCAAGGATAATCTTATACCCATGTTTTGAAAAATGAAATACTTGTGAGTAATTATGGGTGATATATTGTGAAACACACATGGTTGATGAGTTTTGGGTAGTCTTGTATGATTCTTTGTGCCTTAACTTGTGAATACGAATTAACCATCATCACGAGTCTATGTTGGAGGTTGAATTGTTTCTAGTAGTGATCAGAAAACTACTCTTTGCTGATAATTGTCATGCCTGTCTTGATGAATATTTTGTGTTACTGTTGTGATTTCTAGTTAGATGATTGCATGGACGTAATATTTTGTTCGAGGACAAACAAAGCTTTAAGTGTGGGGTGTTGATGTTAGGCGTATTTACACGCCTAAAGCACCTTAATGTACCCATATTTTAGCTAAGTTTTGAGGACAAAATATATAATTCCTACACTTTTAGTCCTTTTTCCTGTAAGTGAGCTAACCAACGTGATTAGCAAGATTTCAGGTATTTATGATAAAGATTTCAGCATTTTATGGATTGTTGGACGCCAAAGGAAACTTCACGTAAGAAGGAATGCAGCTTCTGGAAACTTGTGGACTGAAAGTGATGCATGGAGAACTTGTCCCGGGAAAAAACAGCATTTCTAAAGACTTGGGGGATCAGCAGTAACTTAGTAGGATTAGGACAAGTATGCAGTAACCCAGTAGGACTAGGACAAGGATAAAAACCCTATTTCAGTAGGACTAGGACAAGGATGTTATAAAAACCCTATGATGCTGAATTTTTCAGTATTCGCTCATTCACTGATTAATTAATTCAAAGTTTTTTATTATTCACATATTCATTCATTCCTCCCCATTCTTATTAATTCTTTCCCATTACATTACTACTCTATCATCTGACTTTTAATATTCTTTAATTTACAGATTCTGTAAGTTACTAACAGAGAAACACGACTCACTTGAGGCACAGATAGAGGAAGAAAAACATCAAACCTTTTTTACGCCGAAAATCATCCAACTCGTCAAGCTTGTTCTAGATTTTGGTATGATGATGATGTCTATTGTGATTTCCGTTGCACTCACGAGTAGCTAAACTTCTCTGTTAGGGTTATGGAAGCCTTATGAGATACTATCTATTTCTATGAGTTTGTGAATTCTTGATACGTATGTTGCTTATATCATTACTCTCTTCATCTTAATTGAATTCTTGTGGTTGCAAACATATAGAATACGCCAGTATAGCATTAACTTGTTCGAAAGAAAAGTTACATGTCTGGAAAAGAGAGAATGACAAGGAAATAGGGCTACCAACCCCTGTTTAAAAGTTAGTGCCGTAACTAAATTAACCTCTTGGAGAATTCGTACCATTAGTATACGCTTTAAGCTCGAAAGAGTAAAAGTGATATAATCCATGATGGTCGAAATACACTAGGATTTACCATAGAATACGAATCTCTATAAGTGCATGCATGTCTGAATTCCGCATAACTCATAGCCAATAGATACGTAAAACTCATAAGGTGGACATAACCCTAACTTACAATTCTCATTGATTAAAACCTACTAAATATTTTGTTTTTACTTTGCTATTTTGATAATTTTACTTCACGCATAAAATCCCCCCTTTATCCGCAGAACTTTCACCAAAAGTCTACTAATCGTTGCATACTTAATGACCGAGTATTCCCTGTGGGATTCTACACCCAACCCATTTGGGTTCTATATTTGAGAACGACCGCTTACACTCTTACGAGAGCTGTAGTTTGAGCGTTATTATGGGGTGCACCGGTGTTGTTTATATGCAATAAGGATGGTTCCCTTGGGATGTGCATTGACTACAGGCAGTTGAACAAGGTAACGATCAAGAATAAGTATTGTCTCCCAAGGATAAATGATCTTTTTGATCAGTTACAGGGTGCCAAGTTCTTTTCTAAGATAGTTCTTCAGTTAGGGTACCATCAGCTGAAGATTAGGAAGGTGGATATCCCTAAGACATCTTTTTGTACTCGGAATGGGCACTTTGAGTTCTTAGTGATTTTATTTGGGTTCACAAATGCTCTGAGAGCTTTTATGGACTTAATAAACAAAGTTTTTAGGCAGTATTTAGATCTCTTTGTCATTATATTTATTGATGACTCTCTGGTTTATTCAAACAGTGAGGTGGATTATGCTAATCACCTTTGTGTCGTGTTGTAGACGTTAAAAGAACAACAAATATATGCCAAGTTCTCTAAGTGTGTGTTTTAGGTAAACGTTGTGACTTTCTTGGGTCATATAATTACTAGTGAAAGGATCATAGTGGATCTGCAAATGGTTGTTGTGGTAAAAAGGTATCCTAGGACTACTACTCCATCCTATATCTGGAGCTTCTTATGTTTAGCCGGGTATTATAAGCAGTTTATGAAAAGCTTTTCTATGATAGCTTCTCCATTGACTAAGTTGACTCAGAAGAAGGTTAAGTTTTCTTTTTTGGATGCTTGTGAAGGGAGTTTTGAGAAGTTGAAGGATAAGTTGACTTCGGCTCCAATACTGACTTTTCTTGAGGGCAATGATGGGTTCGTGGTTTATTGCGATGCATCTCGGGTAGGTCTTGGTTATGTGTTGATACAGCATGGGAGGTGATTTCCTATGCTTCCAGGCAGTTGAAGGTACATGAAAGGAATTATTATACTCGTGATTTAGAGTTGTTAGTGGTTGTGTTTTCCTTAAAAATATGGTAGCATTATTTGTATGGTAGTCATGTGGATATCTTTTCTGATCACAAGAGTCTTCAGTACATGTTCACTCAAAAAGGGCTTAATCTCAGGCAGAGGAGATGTCTTAAGCTTCTCAAGTATTATGATATGAGTCTTCACTCCCACCCAAGTAAGGCTAATATGGTTGTTAATGCTCTTAGTAGATTATCCATAGGGAGTTTGGCTCATGTAGAGGAGGGAAAGTAAGAATTGGTGAAGGATATTCACCGTTTGTCTAGTCTTAGAGTTTGTCTCTTAGATTCTAAGAATGGTAGTGTGATGGTGCAAGAGGTGGTTCGATTATTTCTTAGTGTAGAATTTAAGGAGAAGCAAGTACTGGATCCTGTCTTGATGAAAATCAAGAATGACGTTGGTGGGAAAAAGGTAGTGGTGTTTCAGATTAGTGGTGATGGTACTTTCTGGAACCAATAAAGGTTGTGTGTTCCTAATGCCGACGGGTTGCGGTAAAGGATTTTAGCTGAGGTGCATAATTCACTCTATGTTGTGCATTTTGGATCAACTAAGATATATCATGATCTCAAGGTGATCTATTAGTGGAATGGCATGAAGAAAGATGTGTCACATTTCGTGGCCAAGTGTATAGTGTGTCAATAGGTTAAGGTTGAGACATGAGGCCAGAAGGGTTGTATCAAGAAATGGATTTACCCAAATGGAAGTGGGAAGAACTATGGATTTTGTTACTATTATTCCTCGGTCTCAAAATCAATATGATTCGATTTCGATCATCGTGGATAGGATGACTAAGTCTACACACTTCTTGCGAGTGCAGACTATCTTTTTAGCAGAAGAATATGTGAAGTTGTATCTTCAAGAGATTGTGAAGCTACATGGGGTGCCTATTTTGATTATTTTGATCGTGGTGTCCAGTTTACATCTCACTTTAGGTGGTATTTCCATAAAGGGTTGGGGACTAAGGATAGTTTGAGTACTGCTTTCCATCTATAGTCAGATGGGCAAATGAAGAGAACTATTTAGACATTGGAGAATATGCTTCGGGAAAGCGTGATTGACTATAGTGGCAATTGGGTTGATCATTTACCTTTGGTGGAGTTTGCTTACAATAATAGTTATCATTCGAGTATTGGTATGGCTCCTTTTGGGGAGTTGTATGATAGGAGGTGTAGATCTCCTATTGGTTGGTTTGATCTTGGTGAGGCGGACATGTTTGGCCCAAATTTGGTTTACCAAGTGATGAAGAAGGTGAATGTGATTCGGGATAGTCTTAAAGCTACCCAAAGTCTCCAAAAGTCTTATACAGATGTTAGGCGTAGAGACTTGGAGTTTGAAGTCGGGGATAGCGTGTTCCTCAAGGTATCTCCCATAAAAGGAGTAGTATGGTTTGACAAAAAGGGGAAACTCAGTCCTCGGTATGTTGGTTCTTATGTGATTTTGCTGAGAGTTGGAAATGTTTCTTAAGAGTTGGAGTTTCCATCTAGCTTAAGTTTGGTTCATCTAGTCTTTCATGTTTCCATGTTGAAAAAGTGCATTGGTGATCCTTCTTCGGTTGTTTCTTTGGAAAGGCTGGGTATTTGGATTCTTTGTCTTATGAAGAAGTCCCGGTCGAGATATTGGATAGGCAAGTTCGTCGGTTCCGGACCAAGGATGTTGATTCGGTAAAGGTTCTATGGCAAAACCATAAAGCGGAAGAAGCTACTTAGGAAGCGGAAGAGGACAGAAGTCCAAGTATTCACATCTGTTTTCTGCTCCTAGGATTCGTGCGGAAGGTATGTATTCTTGAACACATCATTATTTTCTGAGTTTATAAAAGGAAAGTTTAATATATTTGCCTCTTTGTTTTCACACTTTGATGAAGATTAGGAATATGTTTGATAATTCAAATGACTCTGCGTGTGGTTTTTCCTACCTTTTCCATCATTCGGGGATGAATGTTACTAGTAGGAAGACCGAAACATTCTAGGTTTTGACCCTTAGAAAATTTCCTAGAATTCCCGTTCTCTGGACCCAATATGACTTATGGATACGATATGTATGTTGGGATGCGAGTAGTATGGTCCTCTAGTATGTTGACCAGTGTTAGTTGGTGGGATTTGTTTGGTCTCTGGAATGGTTAAGACTTAGGGGTACGAGTCGTAGGGCTTGGTACGAGTCATATGAGGGACTCGTATGGTGGGCGGTGTTTGATCCTCCTGGTATTTCAGTTTGCCAGGAATACGAGTCATGGGTACAGATCATATGTTGAGGTCACGACTAGGTGGATGAGTTATGTAATGGACAATATCTGATCCAAAGGGGTGTGTCTTAGATACGAGTCATGGAAACTAACCATATAGGAAGGTATGACTCGTAAGTGTCAGTCGTATCCCTGTGATGGGATTTTTGTGCAACTTAAGTGGTGTTATTTTGGATATTTCCCTACATACCCTAATTAGGACCCACAAATTCTAATATACTTAGGAGGTTATTTACCCTATTATTCTATTCATTAACCCTTAAAAACTATTCTAATACACTCAATAATTCTCTCAAGAGCTTTTAGGGAAAGAGAGCTAAGGTTTCAACTAAAGGACAGCTTTTGGGCTTGTGTTTGTGATTTCTTTCCATTAATTCTTTGGCATAAGGCATGATTCTCTTCCCTAATTATAATTTCAACTAAAGGCATGGTTTATATAATTGATTTCATGGTTTACTATTTCATGATTATAGTTTTCAACTACTATTTGGGGCTTTTGATATTAAATGCTTGGTTATGCTTTCTTATGGTTTTAATTATGCTTTTATATTTATTAATAGTGGTTTTGGACAATTGGATTGCATGGTAATGGTTTAATGGTCTTTGGAATTGTTTTTGTATTTATTATGCCCCCAAGGTGTTTGATAAAATGCTTTTAATGGTATAATTATTGCATTGACTTTTTTTAAAGGAACTCTTGCTTGTTTTCAACTTATGTAATAAAGCTTTAAATAGTTTAAATGGTTTTAAGAGGCTAAAGTCTAAATGGTTATGCTTGTGGGGAACATGGAAGTCTTCCAAGTGTTTAATATGGTATATGGAAGGGCACTTAAAAAAACCCTTAACATTAATGATTTGGCTATGGATGTTGCTTGCAAGTAATAGGGTTGTATGACGATACCACTAATATTACCCTTAGTTAATAAAATGGTATATGGTTGGGTTAATTGGAAAAAGTTTTAATTGGGCATTAATGGTGGGATGTGTAGCAAGGATGTGGAAGGTGGGGGTCCCGGAAGGGACCAAAACTTGAAACTAGTATTTGTTGATATGAGGATTGGTCTTATTAGACCATGTGCATGATGTCACACTATTGGGGGATGTACTATTCATCCCATAGGATACTTTCCTGGTCGTATAGCTACACGCACTGGGGACCTTTCATCAGGAAGAGCTGAACCCATATCGCCCGTGGGTGTTTAGGATGGCCAAGCTACACAGCCCACGTAAAGGTTTTAAAGGCATGCTAAACCCTATCCCCTTTCCCGTCATAGTTATATATATATATGTATGGTTATGTGCATTGGATGGTTTTACTTGGTTTTATAACTGGCATTATTTTATCCTTATCCTGATTTTTATGTTAGCGGTCTTTCTCTAACCCATATACTAGCAGCTATATACCTACGCTATACAGGAACCAACCATTTGACTCCTTCTACATAGTGATTGACTTGGGGATAATATTTGGACTAAAGAGTGAACTTCCATCCTTTAGAAAGGCATCATTTTATGTTATGTATATTGTTAGACCTTTTGACTTTATTTTGGATATTCATTTTTGCCATGGTTGGGTGATAACGCTCAATCTACAGCTCTCGTAGGAGTGTAAAGCGGTCGTTATCAAATATAGAACCCAACAGGGTTGGGTGTCGATCCCACAGGGAATAGCTTGGCCAACAAGTAAGCAAAATTACTAAACTTTTGGTGCAAGTCTCGTAAAAAGGGGGGATTTATAATGTATCACCAAAATAATTAAATAAAAGCTGAAAATAGCAAAGTAAAAGAGAAAGATTGTTACGTAAGTTGAAAACAATGAGAATTGAGGCGTTGGGGTTATGTCCACCTTCTGAGGTATACGTCTCTATTGGCTATGAGTGTGTAGAATTCTGAAATGCAACTGCGTATAGAGAATTGTATTCGATGGTAAATCCAGGCGTCTTTCGACCTATTCGAGGATTATTTCACTTTAACTCTTTCGAGCTTAAAGCGTGTCTAACGGTACGAATTCTCCAAGAGGTTAGTCCAGTTACGGAACTAGCTTTTTAGTAGGGAATTTTAGGGGGTGACCCTACTACCTTGACCTTATCTCTTTTCCAGACAGATAACCTTTCTTTCGAACAAGTTAAATGTTATACTGACTTATTCTTGCATTTGCAACCACAAAGAATGTAGACTAAGATGAAGAGAATAATGATATAAGCAGTATACGTGTCACGAACTCACAAACTCACAACAATAGATAGTAGCTCATACGGCTTCCATAACCCCAACAGAGAAGTTTAGTTACCCATGAATGCGAAGGAGATCATGATTGACATTGTTGTTATACCACAAGATTGAGTAATTTCGTGTAGCTTAGGTGGTAGGCGTGAGGCGTGAATTCCTAGGCAAAGTAACGATTCTCTTGTTGTGGAATTTAAGAATAGAAGAGTAGAAGAAGAAAAATAGAATTAATGGAAAGATTAGAAGAGTTGTAGAATTGTTTGTAGTGGAAGATGAGAGGGATGGAAGAAAGTATTGTGGTCTCCCCCCCAAATTCCTTGCAAATCTCTAGCATGATAGGGTATTTATAATACCCATATCCTAATCCTACTAGATAAATAAAATATCTAACCAAATTCTACTAGGCTAATGTAATACTTAACCCAATTATACTAGGTTAATGTAACATTATCATAATCCAAATAAACTAATGAAATACATAACCCAATTGTACTAGGTTAATGTATCATTGTCCAAATCCAACTGAGTTACTGCAAATCCCCAAAGTCTTCAGAAATGTTGTTTTAGCCCGGGACAGATTTTCCATGCAGCAGTTTTGGTCCTTAGGCGTGTAAATTCCCTTCCCTTCCTTCGTGAGCTTTCTTTTGCGTCAAGTAAGACATAAAATGCTGAATTCTGCATCATTTATACCTGAAACTTTACTAATCATGCTCATTAGCTCATTTACAGGAAAAAGGACTAAAAGTGCATGAAATATATACTTTGTTCTCAAAACTAGGCTAAAATATGGGCAAAATATATTGATATAGGCGTGTAAATTTGCCTATCATCAACACCCCACACTTAAAGTTTTGTTTGTCCTCGAATGAAATACCATGTCCTTCTAAACCTCAACTTAGGGTTTCACAGCAACAACACAAAATATTTGTCAAGACAAGCACAACAATTATCAACAAAGAGTAGCTTTTCGATTATAGGTAGAAACAATTTAACCTCTAGCATAGACTCGTGATGGTGATCAACTCGCATGCAAACGTTAAGGTACAAGGAATCATATATAACTACCTAAAACTCATCAACCATGTGTGTCTCACACTATAGTACCCATAATCACTCACAAGTATAGCATATTTTTCAAACATGGGTATCAAAATGTCCTTGCTCTCACTCTCACAAAGAATTCATATGTAGCAACTGATGACCATAGGCTTTCCCTTAGTGTAATGCTCCACTAACTGTCAGAATGCTAAGCTTAGGATCAAGTAGGTCTTTTGATGGTTGTAATGTAGGCTAAGGGACGGGTAGGACTATTTTGGCCTGGAATAGTGACTAAGTTCCTAAGCGCTTTAATACATCACTTTGTATCATTGACACTTTTTTTTTCTTTCAACCTTTCTTTCTTTTATTCTACCACCCTTGTTCTCCTCTTTTGTTTTTCAATTTTAAGCACAACTCGTTTTTCAGCTTTCTTTTCCTTTTTCTTTTCACAACATACCTCTTATGATAGCACTTTCTTTTTCATAACACATTCAAGCACCATTACAATTTATAGCATCATACTCACCCAATTTCCTCTTATGTTGTCACATGACTTTTTCACTTTAAAGCACTTAGGAGTTTGGATCAAATTACGGTCTTGAAAAAAATGGATTAGGCTTACATACAAGGTTGTCAAAGAAAATAGGCTAAAGGCTCAAAAGGGTTTAACTAGGATGATGTCCATGGGTAGGTAAAACTGAAAGTAAACAAATATAGGTTGCCAAAGAAATGCCTAAATCATATCCTAAACTTACACTCCTTATTTCCGCTTTGCATACATACCAGGCAAGTTCTAGAATCAGCCACACACATAGAATATACGATTATCTCACACACACAAGGCACATGGTCGACTTTCTTGGAAGTAATATAGACTCTCGACCCAACAAGTGAAGGAATTGAACCACACAATCTCACATAATGAGTCACAACTAGAGCCTAAAAGTCTCAATAGTCACAATTGTAGCACATACTCTTGTTATAATCTCATGCTGCCTATCAAAATAATTTCATGCGAAGCTAGAAAAAACAACAAAAACAAAAAAAACTAAAACACGAAAAAAAACAACAAAAAAAACAACAAAATAAACAAACATAGATGCGATAGAGAAGTATAGCATACGATACCGCCCCCACACTTAAACGGGACACTGCCCTCAGTGGAAAATAAATATGAGGAACCTGGTTAGTCGGACTCTTCCTCAATGTCGGGGGTCATACCCCCTTCGTCGGAATCATCATAAGAGTCGTCGTCAGAGTTCTCCTCCTCGTCAGAGTCTGGCAAGCGTCGATCGTCATCAGTCGGCACATCATCATCTAGAGGTTCCTCAAAGTATGTACCTACTCCACACATCTCCCATGCATGAATATTCATTGGATAGTCATGGTCCAGCTGTTGGAGCTCTGCAGCAGTGGGAACACGACCTCCGCTCATCATTGTAAACCTCATCATGCCGTACATATGGCGGGAGAAACTCTCATCCCGAGCATGTCTCTCTGTCGTAGTAAGGTTGATGCCATGTGTTGATTCAGCATCTTTGACCTTTGTGAGGTAAACCTTCTTCGAATTGTGTGGGAGTTTATGATCAGTTGGTTCCTCTTCGATATCCTCCTTCCGCAAGATTGTTGTCAACAGATTTCCAAACGTGAAGTGGGACCTTTTGTGGAGTCTGGCCTTCCTCATGGTAGAGCGAATGATTGCCCCAAAGTTGATAGGGACATTCGTCATCAAAGCATAGACCAAACACACTCTATCTCTTGATATCTTAGTGTATTGAGTCCCAGGAATAAGGCATGAGTTGACAATACGCATCCAGATTCTTGTTTCCCTATTCAGTGAAGCATAGGGGAAGGTGTTGTGTCGCCCTGTGTCTTTATGTCTGCCCCACCTTTCCATCTATCTACTTCCACAAAGTGTGTGTCTAATTGCTCTATAAGGAGGCCTGCTGTACAGCTCTTTGAATGGTGCTGGGTCGACCGAAGGTAAGCCAAGAAAAGAGTTGATCCAGTCCGCGTTGAGCTGTAACACTTGGCCCCGAATTTTGACTTCCTTGCCTGTTGTTTTCGGCGACCAGTTGGCGTAAAAATCTCTTGTCAAATCAAGATTACATTCTCCCATATCGCGGAAGATGAAATCCAGCTTCAATGCCATGATTTACGCCAACATACGCGGCTCCTTCTTCGCTAAGGTGTCCTTGTTGATCAGGTCGACGTGAACATATCTTATTTCTTTGTTGTTCCTGTACCATTCTTTGGCTTTCTCCTCAAGAACCCATTTTTTTCCAAACATTCTGCGGGGTAGTTGTGTTGAGGATGATTCTCCTTGGTCCTTTCTACCTCTCTTCTTGCCCTTTTGGGAAGTGGTAGCCTTCTCCTTGCCTTGCCTCGCTTTAGGTTCCATTGTACCTGAGACTAGAAATAGTGTTAATGGCAGCACAATCTCAGTTGATACAATCTATAAACAAGCAGTAGGGGTACCACCCCACACTTAGTTTTGTTGACACAAATCAGTGAAGTGGGAGTGGTCGATTACTCAGATTTCGTCGACATACATTTAAGGATTATATTCCGACAAGAAAATCAGTAATGTATTACTACTTGCAGCCATTGCACTACTTTCATGTTAGATATAACAACACTACTACATAGTGGTTGTAACATGGTATGGATGTTTTCAATAATCGCAACCTCCTAAGTCGGTAGGCAACTATAAGGCTTATCCCGATTAACGGGATAGTCTAGCATGTATGTATCCAAGTAACAAGATCATAACATGATAGTCAATGTTCATCACCATAGCAATTCCGCAAATCGTATAACAATGCTATTAAAACCAAATTTTCGTCGGAAACAAGTCAAGATTTTCCTACGTATATGTTTACTCACATGATTTTGTATCAACGATCAAAACACATGAACATCACCAATCAATCTTATATGATGTAGCAATTTATAATAGACATAGCAACGTAGTACTTACGAGAAATAAATGAAGAATAAGAGAGTACTTACTTGCTTGAAGCTTTTGGAGATGGTTTTGTGAATTGGAAGAGCAAAAAGAAAAATTTTGGGATGGTTTGGAGAGGGAATGCGGCGCCTTTAGGTTAATTTCTAGTGTGGTTATGTTTCAAGACTAAGTCCCCTTTATATAGGAAGAGAATGGGTCGGGTTTTGACCCATTTACAATCGGTTTTGGAGACAAAAATGCTACATATACGGCGCATAATGCTTGGCATAGTCATGGTATATGCGGCGCATAGTTTATGGCATTTAGGGACATATGCGCCGCATAGTCTATGGCATATGAGATCCTGAGACCTAATGCTATAGCATAGGCGGCGCATAGTCAAAAGCACACTTAGGACTGGGCGGCGCATAGTGTATAGCACACTAGATTCCGAGACCTTAGGCTATAGGATAGGTTGTGCATCGTTCGTGGCCTAGTTTTACCTAGGCCTAGCCTTCCTCGATGCCTAATTTGGCATGAGCAATGCTCAATCCATAGCCTTATGCATCACTATTCCTAACTTACCAACTTTACCATACAATGCGTCCAAATCGTCAATTGAAATCAATATCCTCGTTGAATACCTCTTGCACCTATTTTTGCTTAAAACCAAATGAAAACGATTAGTACGATGGGCTGCCTCCCACCAAGCACCTTAGTTTTGGTCGTGGCACGACTCTTATTTTTGGATTTTTGTTTATCAAAAGCAAAACACATACTAGAACGAAATGAAAAATGAAAAACGATAAACGATGGGTTGCCTCCCATCTAGCGCTTGATTTATTGTCGCGGCACGACATAGTTACCTCGAGTACTTAGACTTCGTCGAGATAGATGGTGGATCGTTTTCTGAATGGATTCAGACGACAATGAGGCTTACTTGTAGGCATGCAATCTTCTTCGAGATGACCCTTGTGCATGCCTATCCCAGGAGGGATACCAATTATATCATCAATAGTCCAACCCATAGCTCTCATGTATCTCTTCAGAGCAGAGATGAGAGCCTCTACGTGTTGTTTACTTAAATCATCCGCACTCATCGGAAGTATATTTATACTTTCCAAGAACACATACCTTAGATAATCGGGGAGCTCTTTCGATTCTAGCATTGGTGGCTCTATAATAGATGGCTTGGCTGGTGGTGTGGGTCGATTTTTGAGATCGAGTTCCAGCTTCTTGGGAGTATGGCGATATGTCCCTAATCCTGATAGAGCACAAATAGCTTCTTCGCAATTTTCAGCATCCTTACTCTCTTCATTCATGAGCACAACCGCCACTAGGTCATCAATAATTTGCTCTTCTTCAAGTAGTTCTTTCTCATCATCATCAGCCATCGAGAATACGTTCAGCTCTTTGGGTTGCTTCATTGATTTGCACACATCAAAGCGAACTATTTCGTCATTTATTCGGAATAAGAGCTCATTATCTCTCAAATCAATAAGCACGCTTCCTGTAGCAAGGAAAGGGCGTCCCAAGATTATGGAAACCTCTGAGTCCGCTTCACAATCCAAAATAGCAAAGTCTGCTGGAAAGATGAATGAAGAAACCTTTACCAAGACATCACATAGGATACCAACAGGTCGTTTTACCGACCTATCCGCCATGACGAGCCTCATATTGGTTGGAGTAGGATCACCCAACCCCAACTTTTTATAGATAGATAATGGCATCAAGTTGATGCTGGCTCCTAAATCACATAATGCTTTGGCAAAGTTCAAAGATCCAACGGTGCAAGGAATAGTGAAAGCTCCGGGGTCAGCCTTCTTCTGAACTATTGATCGGGTAGCGATTACGCTGCAGTGATGGACATCATCTTTCAACTCATAACTTGATGCCCGCTTCTTTGTCAAAAGATCCTTCATAAATTTCGCATACCCAGGCATTTGTTCAAGTGCTTCCACCAATGGAACATTAATGGTCAGCTGCTTTAACATAGTCATGAATTTGCTGAACTTCGTATCATCCGCCACCTTCTTCAATCTTTGGGGAAAAGGTGGTGGTGGGTATGGAATTGTTCTCTCCACGGCTTTCTTCTCCTCTTGCTTCCATTTTTCAGCTTTTCTAGGCTGCACGTCGTGAGGAGTGATGTTAAGGACGTTAGGATCGGCTGCTGCGGCATCTTCCCCTTTCGCCTTATCATCAATTTCCGCTTCTTCGTCAACCACTTTCTTGCCTTTTTCTAAAGTTTCCAGCTCCTTACCACTTTGGGTAGTGATGGCCATGCATGACCCATCATTCCTTGGGTTTTGCACAGTATCGCTAGGTGAAGTGCCAGCCTTTCTTTGATTGAGTGCTGCTGAAAGTTGGCTCAATTGCTGCTCTATTTGCTTGATTGAAGTGGAATGAGAATCAACTAATTGCTTCATAGAGGACAAATCATTTATTACCTCTGTTACTCCTGCGCTCGTTGCTTCCACTCTTTTCAGTAGTTTAGCCATCATGTCTTTCATACTTCCAGAACTAGATGTGGTGGCGTCACGTCTTCCAGGGGAACATACAAACCACTACTGTCATTCTTGTTCTTCCAACTACCTTGGTCCATGTTTCCAGATTTACCATGATAGTTCCGACCTTGGTTTCCTTGGGCATTACCTCGGAAACCCCCCTGATTGTTCAAGTAGTTGGCTTCCTCTTCCGAATCAGATTCGTCTCTTCCTTTTGACGCAATAGCTTTCACTTTTTCGGTTTTCCCTGATAATAAATGCTTTGTAAGAAGATCCACTTGTGTTTTCATGTGCGTCATATCTTGATCATGTTCTTCTTCTCTTCTCCTTTGGTCTGCAGTCATGCTTATAGATAAAGTGGGGCTTGCTACCTCAGAATCCCTGGTATGCCAAGCTCTACTTTGTTTTGTCATACGATCTAGCATATTGCTTGCTTGACCAAAGGTGAGATCCATAAAGGATCCTCCAGCCGCATTATCCACCACTGGTTTAGTTATTGAATTCAGGGCTCTATATAATATCTCCATTAGGTGAACATTAGTCATATGATGGTTTGGGCACCTCGCTAGCTTTGTCTTGAACCTCTCCCATGTTTCATGAAGAGCTTCAGTGGGAAGCTGACGAAAGTTGCTGATTTCATCTCTCAATTATGCTCTTTTGGATGGCGGAAAGAAACTTTCTAGGAAAGCGTCTCTCAATTGCCTCCAATTTGTAATAGAATCAGGAGTCAGCCCATTCAACCATAGAGTAGCCTCCCCAGACAGAGACAATGGAAATAGGCGTAATCTAATTGCATTCTGACCAACACCAGGATTGTCAAATGACTTGCATGTAGAAATAAAGTTGATGAGATTCATATTCGGATCATCGCCTGCTAGTCCACCAAATAATCCCTTGAGTTGCAATAACTGAATCATGGTGCTTGTGATGTTGAACTTGGCTCCGGGTGCCAATGGTGGTGGAATTATAGCTCCAGTGGCTCCGGCACCATCATGATCATCATCATCATCATCGAAAGCTGGCTGCATAGGTTGGCGATCATGTCTATACCGAGCTTGTTGACCTCTTCTGTTGGCAGGTGTTGTGATTTCAGCATCATGCCTTGGGTTTAGTAATTCGTCATCACCTAAATCCTCATCGTCAGGATTTGTTGCTCGTGCAGGGTTATCAATGTTCTGCTGTTGAACCTGGGCTGCGGCAAGGGCAGCCAATCTTGGTTGTTCCTGTTAAGCAGCCATCCTTGCGATTTCAGCTTGTGCTTCCATTCTACCAATGCGTTGTGGTTCAGGATTGATTGGTAATAACGGTTGACCAGAACTTCGAGTATGGGGCATGCACTAAAATAAAAACCTGCAGTAGACAAAAACAAAAACTAAAAGTAAAAGTACGAGAATCTTTGACCAAAGGGTCTAGTAATTATTACGAACTTAATTGACACTTGTATTCCCCGGCAACGGCGCCAATTTTTTATAACGCTCAATCTACAGCTCTCGTAGGAGTGTAAAGCGGTCGTTAACAAATATAGAACCCAACAGGGTTGGGTGTCGATCCCACAGGGAATAGCTTGGCCAACAAGTAAGAAAAATTACTAAACTTTTGGTGCAAGTCTCGTAAAAAGGGGGGATTTGTAATGTATCAACAAAATAATTAAATAAAAGCTGAAAATAGCAAAGTAAAAGAGAAAGATTGTTACGTAAGTTGTAAACAATGAGAATTGAGGCATTGGGGTTATGTCCACCTTCTGAGGTATACGTCTCTATTGGCTATGAGTGTGTAGAATTCTGAAATGCAACTGCGTATAGAGAATTGTATTCGATGGTAAATCCAGGCGTCTTTCGACCTATTCGAGGATTATTTCACTTTAACTCTTTCGAGCTTAAAGCGTGTCTAACGGTACGAATTCTCCAAGAGGTTAGTCCAGTTACGGAACTAGCTTTTTAGTAGGGAATTTTAGGGGGTGACCCTACTACCTTGACCTTATCTCTTTTCCAGACAGATAACCTTTCTTACGAACAAGTTAAATGTTAAACTGGCGTATTCTTGCATTTGCAACCACAAAGAATGTAGACTAAGATGAAGAGAATAATGATATAAGCAGTATACGTGTCGCGAACTCACAAACTCACAGCAATAGATAGTATCTCATACGGCTTTCATAACCCCAACAGAGAAGTTTAGTTACCCATGAATGCGAAGGAGATCATGATTGACATTGTTGTTATACCACAAGATTGAGTAGTTTCGTGTAGCTTAGGTGGTAGGCGTGAGGCGTGAATTCCTAGGCAAAGTAACGATTCTCTTGTTGTGGAATTTAAGAATAGAAGAGTAGAAGAAGAAAAATAGAATTAATGGAAAGATTAGAAGAGTTGTAGAATTGTTTGTAGTAGAAGATGAGAGGGATGGAAGAAAGTATTGTGGTCTCCCCCCCCCCCCCCAAATTCCTTGCAAATCTCTAGCATGATAGGGTATTTATAATACCCATATCCTAATCCTACTAGATAAATAAAATATCTAGCCAAATTCTACTAGGCTAATGTAATACTTAACCCAATTATACTAGGTTAATGTAACATTATCATAATCCAAATAAACTAATGAAATACATAACCCAATTGTACTAGGTTAATGTATCATTGTCCAAATCCAACTGAGTTACTGCAAATCCCCAAAGTCTTTAGAAATGTTGTTTTAGCTCGGGACAGATTTTCCATGCAGCAGTTTTGGTCCTTAGGCATGTAAACTCCCTTCCCTTCCTTCGTGAGCTTTCTTTTGCGTCAAGTAAGCCATAAAATGCTGAATTCTACATCATTTATACCTGAAACTTTACTAATCATGTTCGTTAGATCATTTACAGGAAAAAGGACTAAAAGTGCATGAAATATATACTTTGTTCTCAAAACTAGGCTAAAATATGGGCAAAATATATTGATATAGGCGTGTAAATTCGCCTATCATCATTGGGGGCATGTCCTTACTATATTTATTTATTCTTTTAGATAGAGTCTTTATGGTACTTTTGGGGTTTGGTATGGGTGGGATAGGTATTGGTGCCGGCCTTGGCATTAGAATAAGCTGCGAGGCTGGTATCATCGAACACGATTTCTCAATGTTCTATCGTATTACATTTTGGGATTGATTATCATTGTATGTTTTGGTTTTCTCTTAGGTTGTGTCCTAGTTTATGTCTTATGGTTTGGTTGGTATGGTTGGTATGGTTGGACTCGGTTTGTTCAGGCACGGTTGTGACCCTATCCCAGAGTTTTCATGAGAGAATTTGCGATATCCTATTATATGCTCAAAATTCAGCCCATCTAAGACTTGGTATAGGTAGTTGTATTGGGTAACAGGGGGCGGTACCTACTCCAGTTGGACTTGGGATGCCCATTATGTCAGAATATTACTTTTTATTTTTAGGAACTAGAAATCCAGTCTCTCACCCTTACAAAGAAGTTTCAAATTGTGCACCTACTATGTCATAGGCTTGCCCTTACCATTCTGCTTGGTTCATCTAGTAGTTAAACCAAGATCACATCATGGCTTTCTTGGATTGTATTGAAGGCTTAAGTGACGATGGGATAAATTTGGGATTAGTGACTTACCCCTCCCTCCCCCTCCCTTTTTTACATAACTTAGTAATTTCCATGCTCGTTCAGTTGCTTGCTTCCTTTATTTTTATTCCCTAGTGCAACAACTTTCATGAGTTGGTTCCATTCTTAACACTTTCACATTATTATTATTATTATTATTATTGTTGTTGTTGTTGTTGTTGTTGTTGATGATGATGATGATGATGATGTTGTTGTTGTTGTTGTTGTTGTTGTTGTTGTTGTTGTTGTTGATGATGTTGTTGTTGTTGTTGTTTTTGTTGTTGTTGTTGTTGTTGTTGTCGTTGTTGTTGTTGTTGTTGTTGTTGTTGTTATTGTTGTTATTGTTTGTTGTTGTTGTTGTTGTTGTTATTATTATTAATATTATTTATAACCTTATAACCATCACAAATGCTTTGCACCCTCCTCCAATCATCATTTCCTCTACCATAGCCACCCTCAACTTAAGAAAATTGTCTGAGTTGATGTGTATGATGTCTAGGGAGGACTAGCGCCAAAATAAAGGTTTAAATGTGAAAATAGGCAAAGGTGGTCACGTTGTGAAATAAAGACAGATATAACGGCTCAAATGGGGATAAAAAGGATCTACTAACAATTTATTGGGCTGTTTATTTCAGGTAAGTGAACTACCTATCAAAAACGACATGTGCTCCTTTCTTAGATGCCTACTTGCAACCTAAAAGAATGACCTGGGCAAGTTCTGGATGCATGCACACAATAAGAAAATAGTACAAAGACCTCACAAACTCTTGGCATAGAATCGCAATGTAATCACCAACCATTCAGTTAATACTCAAGCTTAAGTAGAGGTTGTCATAGATATGGTTTTCCCATGTATCACTTAGCATCAATCTCACAAAAAAACAGGTTTTGATGGGTCCATAATTTTTTCACAATTTTAAAACACTTAAACCAACACTTGATACTCATTCACATCCACTCTCGCATACATATACACAAGACACAAACAAAACATAATAATAAAACTATCCTAAAACTCCTAAACATGTCGGTTCCCTAGATAGAGCACAAGGGAAAAGAACACAGGCAATAAACTCTTAAGGTTGCAAGTACCACCCCCCCCCCCCCCTCCAACACACACACAACCACTCACACAATAAAAATTGTACATTGTCAATGCACTAATTCTAAATTTCAAGAGCATAGGTGAGGACATACCTGCGACGGCCTAGGCACTTATGTCAGGTGACACTAATAGTAAGACTACACCAGCAACAATAGGAGCATTAGTGGTATCATCAGGTTACACCGGTGCAGTCACAATAGTATTTGGTAGAGTGGAGTACTTCCTAGTCGTCTCAAAAAATACCTGAATCTTTGAGTAGTCCACTTACGGAGGCCTCCATAGCTCTAGCTCGCAGTGCTTCTTCTCTTGGTTCATCTGCTTCCTTAGCCTTTTTTCGTGCTTTTAACTCTATTCTTTCCTACTTTTTCTTCTTCTTCTCAATCCTTTTCTTTCTTCACTCTCACTTTTTTTCTTTTAATTTTCCTTTTGAATCAACTGGTTTCCCAACAATGTCATGCAACACTCTGGCCTCTTCTTCTGAGTCCACATCTGTTGCAACTGATAATATCAATGTCTGATGTCTCTATAAAGCTGTAATATTGGCCCTTGCTCTCTCTAATACTGCCTCGAACCTAGCAAGATCAAGAATAGTTAACTCTCTCAATCTCTTATTAACTAGACGTTCTGTCATCAATACGCCCCTGAAGATTTACATAAGGCGCCACAAATTTGGTTTTTCTTTCAATAAATGGTTTAAATTATTTAGCGAACAACTTTAACAGAGCATCAAATCCTTTTCCTTGTTTGACCATCTTTCTAAAATTCTAAAGCGTGAAAGCATACCAAAAAGTGGAAGCTGCGATAACTACTGGTCTTTCCATCTCGGGTGCAGGTATATACCTGTGATTGAGGTCGCATGAAAAGATTTTGCTAATGAAATTTACATACCTTTTGTAGATCCTGAGATAAGTGCAGGTGTTTGAGTTCCCTCTGTGGTTGGAGTATCGTCTCCAAAACTAGCTTCTTTTCCTAAACTTAATGTAGGCCTATTTCATCTCTTCTATCAAAATCATGTGTCTTCGTTGCTTTTACCTCATTATCCAGTCCTACAATCATAGGGACATGAGCTTCCTCGCATAGCCTAGTAATCAGACGAGGAAAAGGATATGTTGTGTCAGTTCTGGTTGCTCGGATTTTAATTTCATTAGCGATATTCTCTCCGAAATTCAATGGGAACTTGGAAATAAGAGTTGCTACCATCACTTCCCTATCATTACCCAATGTCTTATCACCTGCCGTTGGCATTAATCTACATCACACAATTCCCCACCAGAACTTTACCATTTCAGATAATACAGCTCTTGTAATTCTTACACATGGGTTAATCATCCACTGCGGTTCTGTGCTAACCAAGGGCGTTGATTAGCTCTGTCATTCATCCTATGATAGAAATCAGGAGTAGTTATTGGAGGTATGAAATTCGTACCATGCAAAAATTTATTAATAGTGTAATCAGACACATCTACCCTAACATCCCACACTGGTATTTGATTTATGTTTGGCATGTTCATGGCCTACTCTCCTTTCTTACACATATTCTCTAAAATTGTAGTATAGTTTGCAAAAAATTCCCTTACAATAGCCAGATAGTACGATCTTCCTTCTCTGGTGATCTATTCTAAATCATACAACTTGATTGTTCTTTAAATTTGAGGATACTTTCTTAGACCAGACATAATAATTTTGACTTCTTCAAACAAAGGCCTTTTCATCATGCGTTTACCGTTGGTTGCCAATCCTTTATGATAGATTTTGGATGAACCCTCCACTTTTCATCCCACACTATCTCAGATACCAGGGTTCTTACTTTTAATCACATCATCTTGCATAGAATATTTTTCTTCCACACAATTCTTTGAGGCATAAGAGTGTTTTTATTAAGAACTCGCATAGTCAGAGTTGGACTCACTTTCAATATCTACTACCCTCTCATCATACTTGAAGGTTGGTTCCATTAGATGAAGATTATTTCTCGTACGATATCCTTATTATCCAGCTTCTGCTAATTCATCCTCTAATTCATTGAATAGTCTCCGACTTAAGGTGGTTTTGGTTACTCACTTGTTGGTATGCTTTTGCTGACCTTTTGGAGGCATAGCTATAGGAATACCCAAAATAGAAGCAGATGCCACATGAGGATCAAAACTAAAAGTTGGAGGAACACCTGGCATAACCAAAGGAGAACCCTCTAAGCAGGTCTGCAAACGCACCAACAACCCCTCTAAATTTGGTGCAGATAAACTCTAAGGATCTAGAAATGAACCCACACATGTAACCTGCTCAACGTGAGGCTCAAGGGAGAGTCCCCTAGCACTCTTCTGAGATGGGGATGATCCACAGGCCCGTCCACTCCCTAAAGTCTATCCATCACTCGAGACCCTTCTTCTCGACTGAACTCTCTGTCCCAAAATAAGCTCCACATCTCTGACCTCACGACACCTAGTCAACACCATCTGTACAAAAAAAGTGAAACATAACTCAGAATAAAAGGTATTAAAGAACTTCACACGATAGGAATAAAATATAAAAAGTTTCCTAAAGACATACTATAGCCTATCGAAGATAGATACGGACGTCTACATACCGATCCACGAGACTCTATTAGACATCCTATTCTTACGACATTGAGATCAATGAAACCTGGCTGCTCTGATACCAATTTATCATGACCCAAAAACTATATGTCATGATGGCATTTTTCGCGATGAACCTTGACAAGTAAGCCTATCTCAAAAATCGATATACAAAGGGGGAAAAGTCAAAAACATCCCCAAGGTAAGGCTTCTAAAATAAAGTTGAACCACATAAGTATAAATAATGCAGAAAGAAACATAACCATCAATAAGAAAAATATTCCAAAACCAAGTGTCAATAGTGTAAGAACTAGAAATACAATTCATGAGTCAATACATCAAAAAACCAACAGAAATAATTTCTACCTCTAAATACGAATAAATACATAAACTAATGAAATAGGGATAGAAGAGGACCCTATACGCTAGTAAGTCTAACCACTACCTTAGATACTCTAAAGGCACCTAAAATCAAGAAGCATAGGGTGCACCTGAACCTAGATCTATACCGAAAGGGTACAGTAGGTGTGAGTACGGTCCACTTGTACTTAGTAGGTATCATAGGCTAACCGATCAAAGTAAAAAATAAAGCATACAAAATACACACTATGGGCATGTCACCTGCAATTAGAAAATATCCCACAATGGTAACACACACCATTTTCACTAAAAGTTCTAATATATCACATATATTACGACAAACACCAAGTAGGACAAGGACGGACAATATACATACAAAATGGTCAAGCACAATCAAAGGAAGAAGGGATAATAAAGGTATGTCAAATCAATATAGAAATTCAATCATAATGTAAACACAATAAAGTAAGTGCAATATATAAGATGACGATGATGATGATGATAATGATGCAAGAGATCATTGCACAGTCTTCGTATGTGCCTACAGAGACAAAGTTTCCCGATATAGGACCCATGGGGGTTTGTCAACTCATATGGAATCCATCTATCATATCTCCACCTGAGCTATAGCTTCTCGATGTAGGACCTATAGGGGGTTCGTCAACTCATATACAACCCATATATCCATATCTTAATGGGTATTTCTACAACCAACCACATAATACAATTTCCACAACCACGTGAGCCAACATCCACTCATTATTTCCAACCATCCATGAATTTCCATATTTTACCATATACTAATAAGTATAAATATATCACAACGCGCAAATGATACCATAATACACCTTTTCATCAAAAATATATAGTTATTCGCATGATTATAAGTCTATCAATATCACAAAGGACCCTACACGGTGACACTTATCAGATAATATTCCAAAGTCAATAATTATACCACATATAGGCCCCCACATGGGTACAATACATAGATATCCATTATTCATTATTAGTTCTCACCCTTAACATGCATTATGGTATACAAATTAACTACCCATCTCAGTCTAAAGAGTTAAGCCATAACCTACCTCAAATGCTAAAACTAATCAATTATACATTGATCCCACAATCTTAATCCTCACAAATGATCCCGAAATTAACTAAAATAAAGAAATATAGAATCTACGCATCAAAACTAAGCCAATGATACCCATATTGCCTACTCAGGATCAAAACGGACCCCTAAAATGGGTTTTTCAAAAAAGAAGAAAAAATCATAACTTTATTTCAAAACATGTTTTCCATACCTTTAGGAATCTACAACTAAAATCCCAAGTCAAATTAAGTTAAAAATGAGGTTCAAATTGAAGAAAAAACATATTTAGTCTTTACCAATTAAAACCTTTGAAATTTATTTTTAAATCAAGAATCGAAGTTGTTTTAAAGATGAAATTGAGGAAAACATGTCATTATTGGATTAGGAACATTAGTCAAGTGAAAAGGAGTGAAATTGAGATTTAAAATCAAGCCCTATGATTTTGGGGTTTTTTGAACAATTAATCAAGAAATTTGATAAAGAAAAAGGTAAATTATCACCTTAAATCCGCAAGAGAATCAAAAAATAGATATTAATCTAGGTTTCTAACCACCCATAAGCTTTACTTTTAAGCCCTCACATAATTTTAGGGTTTAGCTCTCAAAAGGAAAGATGAAAAATGAGCAAAAATTGGGCAAACACCAGGTTACCATGTGCATAAGGCATAAAATGCATGCCCCATATGTGTTTTACGCTTTGTGATCCAGGTTACACCAACAACCTGGTGTACCAGAATTTTTATGTTCGAAATGGACTTTTATGGGGTGTCCGAGATTCATTTGAAATTGGATATACACGAACAAACTATGTAACCACACTAAATTCGACGCTTCAGATACAATGACGATATTAGATTTTCAAAAAGACATTATTTTCACAAAGTTGACCCCCAAAATCCGAAATCACAATTTTCTAAATCGAGGGTCGAAATAAGATTAAAAGTCGTAAAACCCAACAAAATATGTTACTATTCTTAAATCAATGTTTCAGGTCAACTGGCATAATCCATTTAGTCATCTGTTGCACGAATCAAAAGATAACCACATAAGTCCATAATAAGGCTTTTAAAGCCTCTAAAAACCACAATATCATACAAAATGCATCGGGCACTGTGCCAATCACCATCACATTATAGAAGTACCACAATGACAAATGAAAAGGAGTAAAATAGTCAAATCATATAAAATACATATCTCACTTATTTCATTAAATTTCTAGGTCGTTATAAGTATTAACTTAAATATTTATTTTCAAATAAATTAGCTTACGTACTTAGTATATATTAGTATTCCTAGAGTGATGCCAAGACATGGGTTAGCTTGGGGTCACTTGTGTCTCTAAGCATCATGCTACGACTTGGGTGTAGTCCCTTATCATGATAAATATGGTATTAGAGTATCGAGTTTAAAGTGTCCTGGCAAGGTATATTGTTGCCTTCTAATGAGGCATATGTTGGACACCAAGTTTCTCATATGGTTATGTCAGTTAAGAGAAACTCCCACATAAATACTTTCAACATGGCTTTTGTACTTGATCCCCAACTTTTGTTAAATTGAGTTATTTCACGACTTATAGTTGTACCTTATGTTTAAAGTTTATGATATAATTTTGGGTCATTCTACTATAACTCTGATATTTTATCTAGGATCAGTTTTAAATCATATGATATTATACTTCTTCATTCTTTCTATTTTTAACTATTTTATCCGATGATTCAACAAATGATTTTTTTCTTACAGTTTCCCATCGTGTATTCTTTAAATATTTGCATCCTTAGATTTCTGATATAATTTTTCATGATTTTATTTATTGCATCAAACACATATATAAAGCATGTTTTAAGTTTTTTTTCATGATTATTTCATCTCACACATGCTCTATGAAACTACTACTAACTCTTCATCTTTATATTTTGTACTTTTCCATCCTTTATACTTTATTTCTTTTTGTTTGGTTATGTTATATAAAATAAAATATGTAGTAATTTGATTTAATGATAAATTGTATGTTTATTATTTTTACTATGCTCAAATCATAAATGATTAAATCAACTAAATTACCATCATATGTATATTCATTAGAAAAAGGATTAACTTGATTAGCTTACTTAAAAATATTATACACGGTTAAAATTATTAAAAATATTATCCTAAACAAGGTATTAAAATTGAGTTGTTAAATATTAATTGCAACAATTTCAATTTAACTAATAAAATTAGAAAAAAAATGTATGTATGTGTGTGTGTGTATCTTCAAAAGCATTTTTGGGGCGAGTTCCGGGACGGGGCGTACAAAAAATGTTCCGAGGCGCAAATAAAAGGTGTAGATCCATAGGGCATAAGTCCTAGAATTTAGAGCATATGGGGAATAAAAGTGTAATTCCCAAGCTTAAATCGTACACTCCAGATGTCAATTTTAATATTTATTATTTTAAAAATATGTTTGCTATAAATCATATCTTATATTATTGGTTTAAGATATTTATACTTTATGCTATGATTTTTTTTTGAATGTATAAATAAAGAAAGCAACTTTTCTAGAAAATAATTATAATATTTTATCCTTATATCAGAGATTTATTTGAATTTATTAGCAAAATTATTGAAAATCTTACTTTTGCTTCTTTTCCTAAAAAAAATTATAAAAATCGAAAATATGAGATATACGCCCTGTAGATCTATGGGATGTACGCATGCTAAAAATATTTTGAAATCTGAATAAATATCAAATAAACTGAAGATAGTTTTTGAATAAAAATATTAAAAAAAAATTACAACATATGAAATAATCTTAAAAGTAATCCCTGAGTGCTTATTTGGACAAATAATGTAACATTTAAAATATTAATAAAAATTATAAAACTAACATAGTTAAAGAAGGTATAAGAATATGATAATCATGGGTTGAACCTTCACATAACTGTTTGGCATAAATTGAAAAATTGAATTGCTTTAATTTGTATAATTCTAAGTATTATAACAAAAAATTGAGAGTCAACTTGCAGATGTAACAATTAGTCAACTGAATTTGACTTCAATTAAAAAAATGAATTGATGCTCAATTTGTGGATAGAACAATTAGTCAACTCTAATATTTGACTTTAGTTAAGAAACTTAAATTGATTTAATTTATATAGCTCTAAATATATAAGATTGAATTAAGACTTAATTTGTGGATACAACAATTAGTATATACAAAATCTATCTTTGATTTAAATTTGAATTGAGACTCAATTTGTAGATATAATAATTAGTCGATTCTAATGTCTGATTGTAATTGAAAACTTGAATTGCTTCAACTTATATAACTCCAAGTAACATAAGATTGAATTGAGACTTAATTAGTGGATTTAACAATTAATCATATTGTTTAACTTTAATTGAAATTATGAGTATTATAAGATTGAATTGAAACTCAATTTGTGGTTGTAATAATTAATCAACTCTAATGTATGACTTTAACTGAAAAAATAAATTTTTTCATTTCATATAACTCTAGGTATTATAAAATTGCACTAAAACACAATTTGTGGGTGTAAAAGTAGTCAATACTAATGTTTGACTTCAAGTTGATATTAAATTATTTTCATTGATGTAACTCTTAATATTATAAGATCGAATTAAGGCTCAATTTTGGCATTTAGTAATTAGTCAATATAAATATTTGACTTTGATTGAAATATTAAATTGCTTCAGTTTATATAATAACTCTGAGTCTTGTACTATTAAATTGAGACTAAATTTGTGCAGGTAATAATTACTCAATACGAATATATTGGCTTTAATTAAAAAATTTAATTGTTTCAAATAATATAATTATGAGTAGTATAATATTGAATTGTGACTTGATTTGTGTAAAAACAATCAGTCAATTCTAACGTTAATTTTAATTAAAACTTAAATTGATTCAGTTTATGTAACTCTAAGTATTATAAGATTGAATTGAGAATCAATTTTTAGATTTAACAATTAGTCAATACAAAATTTATCTTCGACTGGAAAAATGAATTGATGCTTAACAAGTGGATATAACAATTAGTCAATTTTAATGTTTGGTATTAGTTGAAAACTTGAATTGTTTAATTCACATAACTCTAAGTATATATAATTGAATTGAGACTCGATTTGCGGATAAAATAATTAGTCAATACAAAATTTTGACTTCAATTGAAAATTTGAATTGAAACTCAATTTGTGAAATAATTAATCAATTCTAAAGTTTGATAATCATTGAAAATTGAATTGCTTCAATTTATATAATTACAAGTATTATAAGAGCGGATTGAAACTCAATTATGTAATAATTAGTCAATCATAATGTTTGACTTTGATTAGAAAATTAAATTAATTTCATTTATATAACTATGACTAATATAAAATTGAATTGAAACTCGGTTTATGGATGTAACAATTAGTCAATTCTAATGTTTAACATTAATCAAAAAATTAAATTATTTTAAATCTCTTTAAGAGAAAATATCCAATTACCCCCCCCCCCCCCCCGAACTATACCCAAAGAGGTTATGACACACCTCAACTTAAAGGGGATCCTATTAACCCCCTGAACTAATTAAAAGTATAATTTTGACACCCTTAGTGCCTATGTGGCACATACGTGGCACACACGTGTGCCTACGTGGACACTTCAGTATGTTGTGCCACGTATGTGCCACGTAGGCACTAAGGGCATCAAAATTACACTTTTAATTTGTTCAGGGGGGTAACAGGACCCCCTTTAAGTTGAAGTGTGTCATAGCCTTTTTGGATATACTTTAGGGGGGTAATTGGGTATTATCTCTTTAATTTATATAAATATAAGTATTATGAGATTGAATTGAGATTTAGTTTGTAGATGTAACAATTAGTCAATTTTAATGCTTGACTTTGATTGAAAAATTAAATTGCTTCAATTTATATAACTCTAAGTATTATATGATTGAATTGAGACTCACTTTGTGAATGTAACAATTAATCAATTCTAATATTCGACTTTCATTAAAAAAAATTGCCTCAATTTATGCAACTCTAAGTATGATAAGATTGATTTGAGACTTAGTTTGTGGATGTAAACATTAGTTAATTTTAATGTTTGACTTTAATTAAAAAAAAAAATTGCTTCAATTTATGTAACTTTAAGTATTATAAGATTGAATTGAGACTCAACTTGAGGATGTAACAATTAGTCGACATAAATATTCAACTTCAACTGAAAATTGTAATTGAGATTCAATTTGTGGATGTAACAATTAGTTAATCATAATATTGAATTTAATTGTAAAAATGAATTATTACAATTTATATGTAACTCTAAGTATTATAGGATTGAAATAAAACTCAATTTGTGGATTGATAACGCCCAAACTATCCCTTTTTAGAAGGATAAAGCGATCGTTGTTAAAATATAGTAACCCAACTAGGTTGGGGTCGATCCCACAGGGAATAGTCCGGAGATATCTCTCAAACTTGTTGAAATCACCAGGCAGTGCGGCAATGTAAAAAGGGGGGATTTGCTGAAATAGAGAATGTGACAAGATTTGGATGTTCTTGGTTATAAACAATGTAAGATGAATACTAGACTTGTGTTTCCCCTTGCTTCTCAACTCCGCAGATTGATCATGTACTATTGAACTATTTCGATACCTTGCATCCAGAATCTGAAAAGTTTTGTACCAGTCATTGTCTTGTAGATTCATTGATGAATCTCACCATTTACCTCTTGAGTCTCAGGGTGTTGCTTTACTAACCCTTATCCTGGATCCTAGTTTAACTATTAACTTTTGAGTATCAAGTTAATAGATAAAAGTTAACCGTCTTAAAAACATAATACAGGTAAGCTTATTTTGACAGTTAACCCCAAGTCACTATTATGAGCTTATTTTCCTAGTCACTACTTCTCTTGTGGAGTAAACAGTGATATCTAGGCGGGATTCTAACGTGTGCACCCGTTAAGAGAGAAATCAAAGAGAAGAAAATTCAATATATGCAAGAATCTTTATCTAGAACGACTTGACAGTTGCTCTGCTTCGTTAATTCGCTAGGCTTCCCACAACCCTAGCTAAGGGATTAGTCACTCATAGTTATGAGTTCAACCATGGAAACCACAGAAAAACTTATAGAATCAATCTTAGAATAATGAAAGAAGAAATCTGAAAGTCTTAAATTGAATAACAAACCAAGAACAATAAGATGTTTGTGAACTTGGACCCAAAGGACCTATTTCTGAATTCCTTCTCAATAATAATAAACTAGACAAAGCTTAAAGGATATTTATAGGTTACAATAAATCCTATAAATTAAATCCTAAATAAAATAGAAAAATTTAACTAAACGCACATAATAATGACTTAAAACATCATAGGAGTGTATCTAGGTTACATGAAAACCCTAGAAATCAAAGTTTTAATGAAAAAAGGAAAAATAGAATCGGTCACCACTTACTTGGGCCAGATACGACCCATATGTACTATATATGGTCTACAAACGAACCCAAGTAAGTGCCAGAAATTTTTCTTCAGCATTTGCATTCTCTGGATCTTGGATTCTATCACTAACCTTAGCCACATACAGACTGTATGTGCTACATACGGACCGCAAGTGGCCTTAGTAAGTGACAGGGTCTTCAAATTCCTGCATCTAAGACTCTGGACTTCAAGTTTTGGTACATGCTTTGGTCACATGTTCCCAGTAAGTGCCACATACGCCCAATAATGACCAAGCAAGTAGCTAAAAACTTCATTTTTCATCTTTTTCTTGAATTTAGCATCTGAAACCTAATTTTTCACAAAACATACCCAAAATACATCATATCTAACAAAACAACCTAAGAAACGTGCATATTTTCATGGTTTTAAGCGTCAAAAGTGTTATAAATTCATAGAACTTCATGGATGTAATAATTAGTCAACACAAATATTTGACTTCAATTGAATAATTGAATAAAAACTTAATTTATAGGCGTAACAATTATTCAATTCTACTATTTGACTTTAATTAAGAGATTGAATTATTTTAATTTATATAACGCTAAGTATTATAAAGACTCGGTTTACAGATGTAACAATTAGTCAATCCTAATATTTGACTTTAATTAATAAATGGAATTACTTCAATTTATATGTAACTCTAAGTATTATAAGATTGAATTGACACTCAGTTTGTGAATGTAATAATTAGTCAACAAATATATAATTTCAATTGAAAAAATAAAATGTGACTCAATTTGTGGATGTACCATTAGTCAATCCTAATGTTTGACTTTAAGCGAAAAATAACATTACTTCAATTTATATAACTCTAACTATTATAGGATTGAACTGAGACTCAATTTATTGATGTAACAGTCAGTCAATTTTGATGTTTGACTTTAATGAAAAAATTAAATTATTTCTATAAGATTGGATTGGGACTCAATTTATGTATTAAACAATGATTCAATAAATGTGTGTAACTTCAATTGAAAAGATAGATTGGTTCAATTTATATAACTCCAAGTATTACAAGAATGAATTGAGTATAAATTTAATGATCTAACAATTAGTCAATCATATATCATAATATTTAACCTTAATCGA
Source organism: Capsicum pubescens (assembly GCA_030864215.1). Taxonomy (NCBI): domain Eukaryota; kingdom Viridiplantae; phylum Streptophyta; class Magnoliopsida; order Solanales; family Solanaceae; genus Capsicum; species Capsicum pubescens. The sequence continues at coordinate 279,197,493 of CM061543.1, read as the reverse complement.
AAAATTGAACTGCTTCAATTTATGTAGCTCCAAGTATACAAGATTGAAATTAGGGCTCAACTTGTGCATAAAACAATTAATCAACACAAATATCTTAACTTCAATTAAAAATTGAATTAATTTAATTTATATAACTCAAACTCTTATAAGATTGATTTTAAAATGAAAATCTTTTTTTTTTCAAAGTTTTGGTAAATTGTCTTCTATTTCTACCCCCAAAAGAGGTTGCTAGTACATCTTAAATCTCAGAAATGAGAAAAATATTTTTATTTTTTCAAATTTTGTTCACTTAATTTGAAAATTCACCGATTTACCCTAGAAATTCTAAATATTAATAAAAGTTATATTCAAAATGTGAAAACAACCAGAACACTAGTTTAACAGTTTATTTTTTTCATAAAGAAATCCCTTTTTCCCCCATAAAATAACCTTCATTATAATTGTGCTTTGACTAAAAATTATCTATTTTTCCTTTAAAAATTTCCTCCTCTTCTTTGAGATTTTCCTCCAAACCATCATCCCCCAACTCCACCCTACGTAGCGCTAACACCCACTCCCCCCACCCCCACCCCCCACCCCCCACACATTTTTCTCAAGATAATTTACACTTTATTCAATAAATTATTAATTTTCATCAAGTTTATATACATATTTATTCCTATCTTGAATAGTACTAATCCTTCAATTTTGTTATCTTTTTAACTCTTTTCTTCTATGATAATTTTTATTTTTTTGTTTGATTATATTATATAAAATAAATTATTAAATTATTTGATATAAAATAATAATAATTATTATACTTAAATCATTACTGATTAAATTAATTAAATGATTGTCATATTTGTATTCATTAAAAAGTAGGATTAACTTGATTATTTTACTTCAACATATTATACATAGTTAAAGTTAATTAAATCATCATCGTGAATAAAATATTAAAATTGAGTATGTATGTATGTATGTATATATATGTATGTATGTATGTATGTATGTATGTATATATAGAGAATGCTATTTTAGAAGAAAAAAAAATGAGTCTGAATCACATATATTGTAGAAAAAATTTCTATTTATTCTCAATCATTCATAGCACATGTATGATTAATCAATCAACATCAATAACAATCATTTTTATAACCTTATTTTGCTTGACAGAAAATTTGACAAGTACACAGGCTTTGATTGCTTCCTACAGCAGCACAAATACAACTATGAGGCATCGAACTTGCTGGCCATTGAAATAGAGCTAGATTTCCACAACTAATTTTAGCACACGTGTCTTTAGCCGTGAACGTTCCCGGACAAAATTTAGGATCACCTGACACAAATGAATGAGAAGACTACATATTAATCAATATGAATATAATTAAAAAACTCAATGATGAAAATAAATATTTAAAAGAAATAATTATTGATAAAATCATAACTTGTGCATTTAAGAAAAAATCATACCTAGCGAATGGTCAAACAAAGTGAAACATATTGCCATGGAGAAAAGGAAAAGCGTAATGAAACTCTTCATATTTTTTGCACAACTTTTGTATGATATGATAATATAAATTGTTGACACCATTTAGGACTCCTATATAGGGACTAGAGGAAAATCTGAAGTTATGCTATTTGTTCATATAAGGCTACCAAATCTATAATTTTTAAATTACTTGCCAAAAAATACAAATGTATTTATGGTAATAGCTCAAATAAGGCGAGTAAATCAGTAGTTTTTAAATTACTTGTTTTAATATACAAATGAGTTTATGGTATGTGTTGAAATAAGGCTAGTAATTTGTAATTAAGGTTTTTTCTACTTTATTGATCAAATTATTAGAAAAAAAATAAAAGACATAAAGCAACTATTTGACCCCACTAAGTACCACCAAGATATAAATAGTGTATATAGATTAAATTTTTTTATATTGTTCAATTTTAGCAAAATCCAATAGTTTTGGCATTAATCCTTTGTAGTTTTGGCATAAATCTTATGTTTGGGTTAAGAAATTCCCTTATTAAGTAGAAATACTTTATTAAGAACGTAACAAGTTCTTTTTTCTAGAATCTAAAATCTATAAACCCATAAGTCTAACCTCGACTCTGATGTTGTACAAACATGCCATGTTTAAAAGGATCCCGATGTATTCTGCCTAAACTAAAAGAAAAAATCAATGTAAGTAACATAAAATATATTTGGAAAAAGGTTAGATTTACTCATTTACAATACACACTCAATCTTTATGTAGTCTTGTATAAACGTTCATTTGACCTTTGCATTTTCATAACCTTGCCCGCTTTTAACCAATCTCACCTTATTGCTTTGAGATACATTATCACGACCCAATATTTTAAAGTTGTTATGAAACTAATCATTCGTTTGTCAGGTAAACCAAAATATAATAATCTAAAGTGAAAGAATTTAATGTGATTTAATTAGTTCTAACAAAAATAACATAGATAATAACTTTGTAATACAACAAAAGGTAAATCATGATCCAAGATCTGATATAACAAGTCATGAGAGTCTTACAAATAAGGAAATATTTGTCTAAGAAAATACATTAAGGTTTGAAATACCAAAAAAATTGTTTAAAAGGACATAACATTAAACAAATTAGCAAATTGACAGGAAAAATCACACTTCTATAGTCAAAGATAGCAGCTCACTACTGAAACTCTAAAAGTGTCACAACCCAAAATTGGGATCATGATGGCACCTGCTACACCCTCCGATACAGGTAAGTCTATCACAGTTTAAAAATTATTATCAACATAAATTGAAGTGATAGAAGTAAGAAATAAAAATAATCCCCAAATGACATACGGAAGAGGTACGTTATGAACATAATATTCCAGGTCTGGTTTTCACTACTACAAGACTCAAATATTAAATACAATAATATAGTTTGAAGTATCAAATGTGACTAAACATAAGATAAATTGTCATGGAAAAATATTTTGTAGTTTTGATGATATTGATCATTCGTTCGTCAGGCAAACCAAAATGTAATAGTCTAATGTGAAAGAACTTAATGCGATTTAATAAGTTCTAACAAAAATTGTAACGACCCTTCCATCGTTATGGGTGATTCCTCTTTTTAAATTTTTGGGTTAAGATTTTTCCCATATTTGAAGTTATATTTTTCAGGATAAGCTAGTTTCAAATGAAATTTGAGCGAGGTATAATCTAGAAAATCTGAGAACGGAAGGGGGAAATGTGGTAGTGTTTATGATGATTTCTAGTTATCTAAGACAATAAGAAATTCGCAGGACTTTATAAATTTGAATTCAGATAAGTATTGATCTTAGCGTAATAGAAATTATTCACAGTGTCTTGAATTTAAGTTGTGTTGTGAAAAAGAAAATTTTGTAGAAAAGTTAGACATTCTGTCCCATCCATGTAGATATAGCAGCTTGCATGTCATTATAATGACATGCCTAAAAGCGGACTAATTCCCTCTATAACGATCAGTCAATGCGGTCAAGGGCTACTATAGCGACTTGTGTTGATGATCCGACCTGACCCGACCTGGGGCCTTGTCATAATGGGTGTTCAAAGTCCGACCGAGACCAGAGACCACCCCCATTATCCAACCCAACCTTCATTCGCCTACCCTGAGTTGACTAAATTTTGAACATTTAACAACATAGCATTATTGTTCAAGTCAAGACTCTGGGATAGGATCACAAGCATGGCCAACCCAACCGAGTTTAACCGTTCGCCATACCTTACCGACTAAACCAACTAATACCAAACCATCAACCAATAATTAATTAATAATCAAATAAAGTTTCATAACATAACATAAAAGGATAGAACAACCAACAATATTGTCCAAGGTTTTAAGCCCCAACATCAATGTCAATGCTAAGGATGACACCCATAATGATTTGGCCCATACCAACCCATAGAAGTACCACAAAGCCTCTAACCAAAATAGTAATAAAATACGGTTGGGACATGCCCCCAACCATAGCCAAAACTAGAATCCATAAGAAATCCAAATTATGAAATAACATTCATGAAATGGAGCCTTCCGGAAAGATTAAAGCTCACAACTTCAATCCAACGGCTGACCTGAGTATTCGAATGCTAAACAGGAGGAGTTGAATGGCCATTTCCTACATAGCTTGGGTATATAGCCGACTGAAGACGGGTTAGGAAGTGAACGCTAGCATGAACTCGGGATAAGGATAAAATAATTTCATTTATAAAACTAAGTAAAATCATCCATAATGCATACATACATACATATATATATATATAACCAAAATGGTAAAGAGGACCATATTTATCTTGCATTTAAAGTCTTTACCTAGGTTGTGTAGCTTTGCCGTCCTAAAATAATCCATGGGCTATATGGGTTCAGCTCTCCTTGCTGAAAAGGCCCCAGTGCATGAAGCTGCACGACCAGGGAAAAAAACCTGGGATGACTAGTACTTCCCCCAACATAAAGTGTGACATCATGCACGCGGTCATTAAGACCAAACCTCACATCGGCAAATATGAGTTTCCAGTTTTGGTCTCTCTGGTACCTCTACCTTCCACGGCTTTGCTACACCTCCCCCTTTAAGCCCAATTAAAATCATTTCAAAACAATCAAACCATTATCCATTTATTAACCAGAGCCATTAGTAGTGGTATCCTCATACCGGCTAATACTTGCAAGTATTGTCCTTAGCCAAACCTTTTAGTGATCAAGGGATTTCTATGTACCCATAGATCATATCATTCGATTTACTTGGGGGATTCCCATGTACCCCACAAGTAGGTTTATTAAGCCAAACTATTCCTTCAAAACCATTTAAGCCAGTTAGGTTCCATTACCAAGTTTAAACCATGCATAAGTTTCATTGAAAATCCAATTATATAGTGAAAACATTGTTATAGGCATTTTATCAAACACATTGGGAGCATAATATTACCAAAACGTATTTCAATTACCAATAACCACTCCCATGCAATCCAATTATCCAAAACCACCATTAAAGAATATAAAAGCATAATTAAAGCATAGGAAAACCATAACCAAGCCTTTATAAATAAAACCCCCAAATCATATTTGAAAACCCAAACCATATAACATTCAAACCATGAAAACATTGTATAAAACCATGTCTTTAGTTAGAACTAACAATGAGGGAAGATAACATGCCTTAATTAAGAAGTTAATGGAGAGAAACCACCAACATAAGGCATAAATTAAGCCTTAAGATAAAACCCTAGCCTCTTTTGCCCAAGAACTTTAGAAAGGATTTAAGAGTGTTTTCTAAGTGTTAATGGATAGAATAGTAGGAAAAATAACCTATTAAGTGAGCTAAATGTCGTGGGCCCTTATTAGGATAAGTGGGGAAATATCTAGATTGCCCTCACTTAAAACTCCCAGAAATCCCGTCAGGTGGGTATGACCATCCATACCAGTCGTACCCTCCAATATGAGTGGTACCCATCACTCATACCCAAAGACACCTCTCTTGGACCCAACACTATCCAAGGTACGACTACCCCAAACCATGTCATATCCAAGTGTACGACTAGTACCCATGATCCGTACCCCTGGCAGAATAGAATCTCAAGGGGATTGAACACTGCCCACCATACGAGTCTATGGCACAACTCATACCCTAACTTATGGCTCAAGACAATCTACTCGTACTCATATCCAAGTCAAGTTACCAAGTTTAAGATTTAGTGAAGGAACCTAACGATCCGTATCCACAGATATAAATCGTACCACCCAAGTCGTATCCATTCCAAAAAATAAATCCACCCCACCAACTGTCACGACCCTAACCAGGGCCTAGATATAATGGACATACCAAGTTCAATCAGGATTGGGGACCACCCCCTATCACCCAACCCAACCACCGTATGTATATCTTGAGCCAACTGAATTCCAAACATATAACAAGATAACATGTCTATCCATATAGTGACTTTGGGATAAGTCTATAACCGAGACCAACCCAACTAAGTCTATCCACTTAGTAACTAACCAAACCAATGCGAAAACCATAAACCAAAACCAAGTATAATAATAATCTAACGTATGTATGTATATATATATATATAAATATATATGAGATAACCAATCCATACCGTACCAAAGTCCACAGTTGTCTGTACAAAGCCTCTAGACCAACCAAAGAGTACCTAGTCAGGACATGCCCCCGACATAGCCATAAACCAATTCTACCAAAGACAAAATACATAAAGTAATCCATGACATGAAATAGATGCCTTTTGAACTATGAAATCTCACCATTTCAATCCAACATCAATTGTACCCGTGTTCGATCACTAAGAAAGAAGAGTAGAATGATCGGTTCCTACATAGAGTGGATATACAATTGCTAGTAGATGGGTTAGCAGGTAAATGCTAGAATGTACTTAGGATAAGGATAAAATAATACAAATTATAAAATCAAGTAAAACCATCCATAATGAATACAACCATACATATATATAAGTGTCGGGAAAGGGAACCTGGTTTAGCATGCATCTAAAAACCTTTACATGGGTTGTGTATCTTTGTCGTCCTAAACCACCCACGGGCAATATGGGTTCAGCTCCCTCTGCTGAAAGGGCCCCAGTGCGTGTAGCCGCACGACCAATGAAGATAACCCTGGGATGACTAGTACATCCCCAAATATAAGGTGTGACATCATGCGCACAATCACTAAGACCAAACCTCACATCAGTAAATATGAGTTTCCAGTTTTGGTCCCCCCAAGACCTCCACCTTTCTCGGCTTAGCTACACCTCTCCTTTAATGCCCAATTAAAACCATTTTCAAATAACCAACCAATCCATTTTCCATTTATTAACCAATTCCATTTAGTGGTGGTATCGTCACACCGACCATACTTACAAGTACTATCCATAGCCAACCATATGTAGGTTTAAGGAGACTTTCAAGTGCCCTTCCATTTACCATGATAAACCATTTGAGGGACTTCCATGTTCCCCACAAGCATAACCATTTAGCCATTTACCTTTCCAAACCATTTAAACCAATTCCATTAATGCATTCACTTGAGGAATTTCCATGCATCCCGTAAGGTTTTCAAAATAGACCAATCATGACCACCAAATCCTTTACCTCTTAAACCATTCTAAACCATTTTAGACCATGACATACTTTCAAAGCATTTATATCATTTAAACCATGAAAAATCATTCAAAAACGTTAGAGTTCCATTACCAAACCAAATCATGCAAGAGTTTTAGTAAAAGTTCAACAATAAAGTAAAAACATTCTTTGAAGCATTTTATCAAACATGTTGAGGTCATACATTTACCAAGACCAAAATCAATGCATAAACCACCTTAATTGGGGTTACTCAAAACCCATTAGTTAAACCATAACCAACAACTAACCACATGTGCAAACCATTACCGAAAACATGTAAAAACATGATTTAAGCCAATACCAAACCAAATGCATCAAAACCCTCAACAATATTTCGAAATCCACCTTTCATGATTTATAAACCAATGTTTAAAACACAATACATATGCCTTTAGTTTGAAATAATAATGAGGGAAGGAATACATGCCTTATACATAAAGATTCACAAAAGAAATCTTGACCTTTGAGCCCTTTGAAGAACACTTGAGAAACCCTGGCCTCCAATCTTAAAGAGTGAGTTTGAGAGAGTATTTGAAGTGTTTTAATCTTTTAACAAGGGTTATGGAAGGCTACCAAGGATTATATAACGTGAGGGCATAAGGTTCTTGAAGTAGGAAATATCCAAACTACCCTTGACTTAAAATTAAAAAAAACCACGTCCAGGGGTACGACTCACCCTTACCATTCGTATCCTAGTGTACGAGTGGTACCCTAATTCGTACCAAACCTAGTCATCACCTTACCTACTGATTTCTATACGACTTACACCTCCCCAACTCGTACCTAAGGGTTTGAGTGAAACCATCAATCATACCCACCAACCGTACCTTGAACAGATTACATAAGATCACACCTATGAGCAACATACGACTTGCCAATGTGCCATTCGTATCTTCCTATACGATTCATACCAAGAGGAATCGTATCTTGGGCAGTATCTACACCAAACATACTGTTTGTTTTATCCCTTTTCGGATTTTATTTTTAAGAAAACGATTTTGACCTTTTCAAACTATTTCAAAATTTAGAAGTAATTTGAAAAAAAAAATTACAGAGTCGCCACTTGATTTTTATCGAAACCATCAAGAAACACAAAACGAGATTTTAAAATAGAAATAAATCTACTAAATTAGAGAAACTGGTTAAGGGTTCAATTAACACCCTAAGAAGATTTTTACGGGACTTAGGAGCGTCAGTTTTAAAACGGTTCACCAAAGGACTTTTTTTTTACTAACCAAAAGGGTGACTAACTTTATGAAAGGGTTATAAAAATATTTAAAACTATTTATTCACTTAAAATTGGCATTTGTTTATTCGAACGAGTAATAGTCTACTTGAATTTAGTGAGAAAGTTACAACATATTTTATTTAATCTAATATCAATTTTGAGGAAAAAATTGCGAAACATCTTTAAAATATCTTACTTGATAAAATATTTTACTTAATTTAGAATTAATCTCGAAAAGTTAGAATTTGAGAAAATGATCAAGGAATATTCTAATTAAGAAAATTCTACTTATTTCATAATTAATTCTAAGGAAAAAATTGTGAAATATTATTTCTACTTGAATTAATGAAAAACCTATTTAAAATAGGTGGAACACCTGGATTTAAGAAGGAAATAAGTTTGTGTTTTTTATGAAAGAGGAATTACAGAATTATTCTTACTATTATCATTGCTATTATTTAAACTATGTATATATAAGAAGGATCCATTTTTTCATAAATAACACCTTTGCAAAATGTTAGGAGAATGTCATGTTAAAAATATTTTATCAATAATGAAAAAATTAAAATTTACCAAAAAAATTAGCTTCTTGAATTTGAGAAAAAATATTTTAACCCAAATAGGTAATTAGTCGTATGAACAAAACAAATGCCATCTTGAAATAATTAATTTAATAAAAGACTAATTTTAGGAAGAAAAATTGAACCAACCAATTTAATCCATTCAGACAAAATAAATTAGGTGAGAAAATGGTGAGTCGAAATATGAAAATCAAGATAAACTAGAATGGCCATATCTTAGGGGATCTCTAAATTAATTAATTAAAGTTGAGGTTAATATAAATACACAAGAATAAATTACAAATGATAAGGGAATAAAAGATGTATAAATAACATAAATATCAACTCTTTTGGAAGAAATTACATTCTCTCCCACTTTTTTAATTACTTTACTCTCTCTCCCTATTATTAATATACATAACATAGCCGACATATACATAACATTCTGTGTATATGCTGAAATTTTTATAATATGTTTAGGGAGTTGAGATTTTTTGTAATATTACAAACATAAGTTGTGTATTTGTGTAATTTTCAGATAAAAGATAAAGAATTGGAGTTGGGCCCTTTTTGGCCCATCCACGTTCTATCCAGCTTTTGGGCTTTTAATCTATGGACTTTAAGTCCATTTTCCTGCATTGTATACCACAGGTATATCCTCTTTTCCAGCATTTTTGGGTATACCGTCGTGTATATATTGCGTATTAGCGTAGAAAAATCAGGATCTTTGCTTCCACATTTAATATGAACCAACATCAGCTGCCTTCCAGTGTATATAAGCTGTATACAGTCGTATATCATCAGTATACAGGTCTATACCAGCCTGTATCAGTTCATTTGGGGCTTTAGCGTGGAGCTTGACTCAACGGATATGCAAGAGGGGAGTCCGATGGACTCGACGAAGGATTTTATGCATAAAAAAATAAGAATTACTAAATGCATTAAAGGAAATTCCGTGCGTATCGTGGTAACAAAATAGAGACATACTTCATGAGCACAAGGTTCTCAAAACAATAGATTCATAATGGAATTAAGAATTAGTATATATTATACCACTTGTAGCAACACAGAATAAGGAATATCCAAATTCACAAGTCAAAATAATATTTCAGGCCATTACAAGGTAAACTTTGCCAACAGCAAAAATCCAAAGTAGGAGCATTAACAAGTATAACTTGGTTTTTCATGGTCAAGTTTTACTTAAAAAAACATTCTTTGTTATTTGATCAAAAGGAAAATTAACTTAGATCCTTGGAGTCAAATTAGGTTGTTTCACTTTAAGCAGGAAAATACACATTCATTTTTGAACTCTTAAGAACTTCATACACAAACTCTAAACTCTAATACATTTTCTAGCAATCCAAAGAAGAGAAAGCAAACGGGACAAAACTAGAAAAAGGCAATCTTAATTGATGATTTCAAAAAAAAGATTTCGTATTTTAAGCCTCTTGGAACAAAAAAAAAAAAAAAAAAAAACTATTATGCATTCATGACAACAAGAAGATGCAGGAATTTAAAGCTTGGAGTTTTTTTCTCCAATAAACAATGTATAACAAAAAAACTTTCCAATCGAAACACAAACACCAACGCAAATCCACTCTCGGTATCATTGCGAGATTCATACTGCAACATTAAACATAAAAGGAACTAAAAAGAGAAAAGATGGGTTATTTACCTATCTTGGTGCAGAGACTGGAACTACAAAATCTTGTCGGAACAACTTCCACCACAATTTTGATTTGCTATCGAAATTCCAACGATTTGGATGAATTTTGAGAGCACTCTGAAGATTTCTTGGTTACATAGGGTTAGAGGTGCGCACCTCCAGAACCCTCAAGTTTTCCCCCTATGAATCCTCTCAGAATCTCCTTAGCCCCCACTAACTATTTATAGGGGAAATTGGGGGGAAATATTACGATTTTTTCAGATTACAATTTCAAATTTTGGATTCAATTTCTTGAGAGGCTTTGAGTTCTGTTGTAGAACAAAATTATTAATGGCCATCAGTGGATATTGGAGAAAAGAGTCATTTGACTTTGTTGGTCAAAGGAATAAATTAATTCTTGCCCAAATTAGTGAATCATGGACTGAATATGTCGAAAACATCTGCTTTTGAGCCATAAATGGTTATACTGAAGGGGTAAGACGGTAAATTTTGAGGGTCGGCTAGGATTTAGGGTGGTCGTTTTTGGTTATGTTGAAGTTATGGGTGGTCGGGTCTTTACCGGGTCAGGTACTTTCTGGGTCGGTTGGTCGTGGTTTGTTTGTTGTTGTCGAATGTTGTTGATGATAACACTATTTTGCTATTGTTGTTACACTCTGTTTGTTGTTGTTGGTTGAGGGGAAAATGAGAAAGGATTTGTGTCGGGTCAGAAGATTTGAGGAGTGGGCTTAGGCAGCTGATTGGGTTGATTTTAGGAAAAAATTCAAAAATAGCATACTTATCCCCTTAATTATGAGTTTTATAGCAACAGTTTCATAATTTCATAATATAACAAGTTGTATTGTTTATTTTTGCAAACTGTTGCTACAAAAATACAAATACATATGATTTTTACAGCCCTTATGATCGATATGTATTTTGTATTTTTGCAAATGGGTTGATTTTAATGGTTATTTGGGTTGAAAATATTGGGTTCGCTGAAGGGAATTGGGAATTTAGGGATTTAGGCTATTTTTTGGAGTATTTTTAATTTAGTCAATTTTAATTTAAAATCTAGCCAAATCAAAAATTAATTGGTCAATTGTACTGTAATCTAATTAATTTCAATTATGGCCAAATTCAATGAATCGACTAAATTGAATAAAAAAAATTCAAAATAAATTAACAATCAGTTTAATCCTGAGTTTCTTGATTTAATAAAATCAAACAAATCTATTTTTTAAAAAATAAATTATTTTGGAGGCTAAATTATATTTAAATCAAAGTTATAACCATTTGAATTAATTTTCAAGATAACCTTTGATTAAAATTTAATTTTTGTAAAACAATTATTTAAGTAACGAAATTACACAATTTTGTATGTATGGATACGAAAACATATAATTGTTACTTAAGAAAACCGAATTGCCTAGATAAATACTTGAAAGAATTTTTATTCGGATAAAATAATTGTTGCAATTTTATTTAAAGATGAAAAAACTCAGGGTTAAACTTAGTCGTGGAGTGCAAATATTAGGTGTCAACACCGCTTAGTATACGATAAGACCCTCAAGCCATCCCACAAGTCGTATTCAAGGGATACGAGTAACACCCTTTAGTCGTACCAAGCCACTAAGTTCCAAAACTTAGGAAATTTTGCAAGGGTCCAAGACTTGGAATGTTTCATTCTCCCCAACTAGGATTATTCGTCCTCGAATGACGGGTAAGGGCAAGGACAAACATGAGATAACACCTTAACACACATCAACCTTTCCTCCAACCAAAATAGAGGACAAGAACACAAACCAAGACGAGAAGATCAACACATGTCCCAAGGATGATTTACACCCCAATACTTTCATTCTGACCTCTAAATAAGTTAGAAAACAAAGATGCAAGATGAACCACACCTTTAACCAAGTTAGAAAAAAGATTGTGTTTTGAAGAACACACACCTTACGCACGAATTTTCAGACCAACTTAGAAAAAAAGATTGTGTTTTGAAGAACACACACCTTACGCACGAATTTTCAGACCAAGAACCAACGTGGATCCTTGGACTCCATGTCCATTTTCGTATCCTAAATGGCTTTCTTGGTCTCGTTGTTTCTCCATGGAACCTTTATCAAATCCACACTTATTGTTCGCAACCGGCAAACTTACCGATCTAAGAATCCCCACTATTGGGATCCCCTTGAAGAAGACAAATTTGAGAAACCAATACCAACTAAAGGAACCAACCGACCAAGGACCATCCACACCTTACCCCAACACAAACACATAGACGACCGGTTGAATTGACTCATGCTAGAGCAAGTCAAATTAAACTTAGAATTACCAAGACACATCACTACAAAAGCTTTAGTCTAATTTACACCACCACTTCCATGTTCAAGCCTATCCAAAGCTAAGAGTTAACTAAGCCGTTGGGCTCTATTCCGTACATCTATCTCGAAACACTACTCCGCTTTCACCACTTTTTTACTATGGAAGCCATGAGTAAAGGACATGAGCAAACCCACATATAACCATTATAACAAAAATTGCAACATATAATCGAAAGCCCAAACCATACGACTACTATGCCATGAAAATAATTTATGCAACCATGCCTTACCAATCCTCTTAAGTACCCAACACAATTATAGGTATATCTACCAATCACAACATTCAAGCCTACCGCTCATATACCCGTGGTATGATCTATCCATCAAACATCTAGCACCCTCTAATATTTTCTCAAGGATTTTCACCATCAATTCGTTTCCTAGCCATTTCCCATGACAACAACCTTACCTCACCTTCCAAAACCTTAACTTTAGTAGTCACTCGGGACTCTCCCCCACTTAGGGATTTCTACATTCCCCATTTCAAAACATCACCATGCTTCCCAAGCCACTACCATCCTAGCACGGGAAGAATCATCAAGGAAATCAAATTACAAGAATCATCCATTCCACCTAAGGCAAGACAAAGACCCCAGAAATAAGACACGACACCAAAGATACAAAGTAATCCATAACAACCACCTAGGTTATAATGATGAATCATCCTGACCAAACCATACCACAAAAGGAGTCCTTAGGGATGGACACCGAAAGAAACACAGCCACATAAGCCATAAGTAATGTAATGAAAGATCAAGACTCATATCCTGGGAATAAAGCAAATGCAAAATGTGAACCATAGGCATAAGCGTTAGAAGAATACACATAACACTAGTAGAGTACTCTCTTAACCGCGATAGAAGAGTATCACTAGAATATGCAACCCGACCTTCCTTTGAAGTCCACCACTAAAAGAAAATTTAAGATTAACCACCAACCTTAACCCCATTACACCTACAAACACAACACTCCACCCTATTGGGTATAACCAAGGGCATACACTAATAATACTTGATTTTCCTATACCCAAAACCTTATTCATCCTAATGCTACCTATATCCTAACATAGATAGGAAAAAACCATAAGACCAAATTGACTCCAAGGTTTCTTATTAAACCAAAACCATTAAAAATCAAAACATGGCAACAAAGGCCTTTTCAAAATTATTTTAATCCAATAAAAACCAATTCATGTTCCCTTTTTCCATTTATGCAATGCAAAGATTTAAGAATAGTCAACCCATATGACAAAATCACACTCCTTGGAAATTTCACAAACAATTTGAGGACATATAATTTCCAAAATCAAAACCAAAACTAAGTAATTGGGGAGTCCATAGTACCCCAAAATCCAATTACCATTTCTATGCATCCCTCAACATTTATAAACATTAATAACACATGAATGTGCATCATAATCCATGGAAAATTAATTAAATGAGTAATCATGTCAAAGCCCTTAATTATGCCAAAATCCACTTTTAAAACCATGAATTTAGAAATCAATTTCTATGCCAACAATAAAGTACAAGTATAGGGACAAAGATACATGCAAGCTCCATGCTTTAAACCATCCAATGACTAGACCCCAAATCCATATCCATCCACTCAACCTGAATTCCTGAACTAAGTCACAACTTTCCCACTATTGAAATTCCTGAGCTAACATACTCCCTTTTATCAAAACCAATATTTAAGATCCATACTTAGTGTCTATCAACCACCATGCACTACTAGAAAAGTACCTCATATAAAAAGAAATATACATATGAGCTCCTCCCCTACTAGAAGGACACCCTAAATTCCTTAGTCAAACACTGATAACCTTTCCATTCACAGGGAAAACCATTTTCTTTATGCATGTAAGAGTGACAACACTCCGCAGGGAAATGTTAAGACTGATGAAACCTTCATCTAAGAGATCCCTTAATTTTTCCTTAAGATCTTTTAACTCCATCGGAACCGTTCTAGGGAGAAGAAATAGAATTTTGGTGAGGGTCGTCAAGAAGACCTTAGGAAATTCATTCACCACTAAAACCAAATGCAAAATAGGACCTTCTGAGTTAGAATATTTAACCCAAACTAAATAATAAAGACACCCCTTTGGAGACCAATCTCCGAGTTCTAAGATATAATTTACCCTTTTCTTTAATAGCTAAAGAACAAAACCACCCTCTTATTCCATGACCAACTCACCACGGAGCCTAAAGACAACCTTTATGGACCCGACAATCCAATGATGAATAGTACGAGTGCAACCAATCCATTCCCAAATAACATTAAAATCCACCACATTCGAGTCAAACAAATCCACCAAAACCTCTTTATTACCAACAAATACCATAAACCCCTTATAGACTCTTTTGGCAATCATAGAGTCACATATCAAGGTAGAAATAGAATAAGAAAAGAAAGTATGAAATTACCATGGGACCACAACCAGAATACATAACCACGAATAGGGTTACAAGAGAGAGAGGACCCCAAACCAAGTAAACCACACACACCATAAAGAAAGGAGTTTTCCACATACTGGTGTCAACACCCAAAGATGTCTCAGACTTCGAAAAGATAGTAAAGTCATTGAGACGATCCCGACCAATGTCGAAGCCAGACATAGCAACCAATATCCTATTTTCCTAAGCGGTAATCCTTATGGGCCACTCCTATTGTATGTGACCCAATCGATCACAACAATTAAACCATTTCTCCCATTCCTCGCAACAACCATGGTGTGACCGACCATAAGCTCTACAAAGAAGATAAGATGATGAAAATTGGGCCGCATTGGCCCAAGGTTGGATACAAAGTGCCTTAGAAATATTACCAATATGAAAACACTTTTCTCCCACTGAATTCGGGTAGGGAGCATCAACCATAAAATAGGAGTTAACTCACCCAACAATTTTCCTGGGACCATTTACCGCTATACCATTGGCCTCCCTATTATTTAGAAACTGAGGCCCCATGAGTTGGACAAGATCCGTCCATGTTTTCCTAGAGTGGGATAGGTAAGTATCCACAAGCTTTAGATTATTGAGAGAACATAATCAGAAAGATAAACTAAAGAAGATTCAAAGAAGTGTTCAAGACCTTAGACTCCCTAGCCCAAAAGTAGAATACCAAGAAAGTGAAACATTTCTAAATGCCTCGTAGCCTTCTATTTATAAGTATGGTGTACAACACATCCATAAGCAAGACTCCACTTGACAAAACTTTGTGGACACCCCATGAAAGCAAAACCTAAATCTCTGATACCAACTTGTCATGAACCAAACCAGGGCCTAGACGTAATGGGTATCCCAAGTCCAATCGAGATCGAGGACTGCCCTCTATCACCCAACCCAAACCACCTTACGATATCTTAAGTCGGTTGAATTTTGATTATTTAATAAAATAGTGTGTTTATCCATGTGGTGACTCTAGGATAAGTCTATAACTGATACCAACCCAACCAAGTCTATCCACCCAGTAACCAACCAAACCAATGTAGAAACCATAAACCAAAACCAAGTATAATAATAATCCAACGTATGGATATATATGACATAACCAATCCATACCATACCCAAGTCCATAGTTGTCCATACAAAGCCTCTAGACCAACCAAAGAGTACCTAGTTGGGAAATATCCCCGACATAGCCATAAAACAAGTCTACCAAAGAGAAAATACATGAGGTAATCCATGACATGAAATAGATGCCTTCCGAACTATGGAAGCTCACCCCTTCAATCCAACATTGACTGTAAAGAAGGACCTTCTGATATTGAATCTTTAACCCGAACCAAATGATAGAGACAACCTTTAGAGATCAATCTTCGAGCTCTAAGATAAGAAATAAACCTCCCCCAAGGAGCCAGGGAACCACCCTTCCATTCTATAACTAGTTCACTGGGGGAACCTAAAGATAACCTTACGGATTCAACAATCAAGAATGCATAACAAGAGTGTAACCAATCCATGCCCAAAATAATACCAAAATCCACCATATCTAGTTCAAACAGATCCACCAAGGTCTATTTTTTACCAACAGCTACCACACACCCCTATAGACTCTCTTAGCAATAACTAAGTAACCTACATGGGTAGAAATAAAAAAAGGATTCGAAATAACCTCAGGACCAAAATCAATACACATAACCACATATGGGGTCACATAAGAGAGAGTAGACCCTAGATCAAGGAAATAATAGATGTCACGAGAAAAGAGTTGTAACATACCAGTAACGACCTCAAGCGATGCCTCAGATTCCTGTCAAGATGTAAGAGCATATAATCTATTCTAGCCAACATAGGAATCAGGAGCAGTAACAGACACAAATGCGGCACCACCAGGTGCAAGAGCAGAAAGTTAAGCCACAAGAACCTTATTCACTCTCGTATCCACCTTATTAACTAGATAATTCTGAGTAGATGTCCTGGCTGGCCACACTTAAAATATTTTTCCTTTTTTTTTTACCATAATAACCCCAGTGAGGACGACCACAAGACTGACAAAGAGGGCATAAAGAAACCGATTGGCCCCCACTTTCTTGAGATTAGGCACCCTGTGCCAAAAAATTATCACCACCCTACGGACGTCTATCACCCGACTATTTTAGGTAAGGAGCACTAGATGTGAGAAGGAACCATAACTCCCCCATTTTTTCTTTTGCTATTTACCTCCATCCTGACTTCCCTACTGCTGAGTACCACCGTGCTCAGAGAACCTGCTCCTCTTACCCTGCCTTTACCTAAACTCTGCCTGTTTTTTCTTTTCTTCCTCCACCTGTTGCATATGAATAACTAACCTCAAAATATCCATATCCTTAACCAGAAAAGCAGTCTTGCTTTTCTAGATCAATTCTTAATTCATCCTAGAAGCAAACTTTCTCATTCTTTCCCTCATGTCAGCCACTAAATTGAGAGCATACCTTGACAGCTGGTGAAATTTCAAGACATATTCCTTGACAGTCATCCTCCCATGGTTGAGGTCTAAAAACTCTTCCATCTTTGTTTTCCGCAACTCTTGGGGAAAGAAATAATCTAAGAAGGTATCAAAAAAAACCTCCCATAAAGACAAATCCTCCACATCACCTCTATCCCTATCCCATTCCTCATACTACTAGTATGCAATATCTTTGAGCTGATAAGCCAAAAAGTTCACACATTCCATATTTATGGCCTACATCACCCTGAATATCTTCGACATTTAATCCAAGAAAGCCTGAGGATCCTTCTCCACCTTCACGCCAGTGAAAGTAGGAGGACTTATCTTCATAAACTGGCCAACCCTTATGGCCTCAGAAAATAACCCACCAGATGTATCCCGCTTAGCCTGAGCAGTTTCCAATTGAGAAATAAAATAAATTGACTTGCAAAATTCTGCATTAGTCACCTCACCCCGAGGAGGACTAGTAGCAATTGGTGGAATTCTAGAACCATCAGGGATAAGGACCCTGAGATTGAAGAAGAACTCCATACGTAGGACGTACCCTATCAGCATTGTCCCTAGATGGGACAAAAGGATTTCCTTGTGTTCTAGATCTACGAGGCATGATATGAAAGATGAATAAATAAGGATTAGACAAGGATATAGTACTTAGACTCCAAGCTTGTCAAATATATAACCAAACTAGGTTGGGGTCGAATGCGATAAGGAATATTGCATTGATTAAGATGTTTTATGATTTAACTGACCAATAATCAACAGTTTTCTTTGAATGGGGGTTTATGATCATAACAGTTTATAGTTAACGTTTAAATTTTGCTTAGAAACTCAAAGTTAATTTAGTGAAATTTCAAATCAGTAATGAATTTGAACTAGAGTTGTGATAATTATGATTAATATCATTATTAAATAGCAGATATGGGATATGATTCTCATGACTTATGGGAAACACCAAATTATCAACTTCTGCAGTTTATCTAAATGTTTTTCAACCTACTTAGATATTAAGTTCCCTAGTTCTCCCAAGCCTAGGGAAACTTTCTATTCTTGTTGATTTTATTTCAAGTTGATTAATCTTGTCATAACATTAACCATTAGATGGAAAATTTATGTTTCCAAGTCCTCTTTGAAATTTCACGACCTTTAATTAATTTCTTACTTGAAGAAAACTAACATAACACATGTTCTATTGTTTGCAACCAATAGAAAACAGTTAAAACAACAGAATTTCCAATATAAATCCCACAGTCACTTAAATCTAACCCAAACTAACAATTAAACAAAGTATTAATCATAGCTCCCACAACTCTAGTTCTGGGGTTTAGTTCCTCATAAATTTAAAAGAGTTTCCAAAAGATGAATTCATAATTCAAAGGATTTATGCTTACAAAAAATGAAATCAAATATTATTTTCCTTCAAAGATTCAGCAGATTAGCCTGGGAACTAGCCCAAAAGATGAATTTAAGACTTCAATGCCAAAACATAAAATTAACATTTTGGGGAATAGTCAAAGATTCTGAGGAAAACCTAAAAACTGCTATTTATATGTTTAAAATTCAAAATTCAAAATTCAAATAGCAAAACTTTCGCACAACAGTTGATAACGAGGTTGACGACTCGTCACTTAGTTGAAAACTTATCAACCAAGTCATCAACTAAGTTCTTCAGCAGCTAAATTCTGTCTATGGTTGGCGATGAAGCTGACAACTTATCACTTGGATAACAACTTATCAGTATAGGTGTCACTTGACTTTTCACACACTACTTCAAGCTGATGGCTAAATTGATAACACGTCACTTAGCTGACAGCTTACACATCTAGTTACAAAAGCAACTTTTTATTCTTTTTCTTTGCTTTTCTCATACTTTGACTTTTCCTACATAATTAAACAAGATATGATAAAAAATAACACAATTTGTCTGAGAACTTACAATTAATCCAAGTTAAAAAGCATCAAATGTGCTATCGAGAAGCCAACACATCTTCTCTAAATATTAAAAAAGACATAGACTATTATAGAACATATAGAAGAGGACCCCAAATGGAACCAAGTCCAACCACTACCTTGGATACTCTGAAGGCGCCTACAATCAAGCAGCGTGGGGCGCACCCGAACCTAGATCTGCACCAAAAGGGTATTGTAGGGTTGAGTAAGGTCCACTTGTACCTAGTAGGTCTTATAGGCTGATCGAACAAAGTAGGAAATAAAGCATACAAAATACATAGTAAGGGCACATCACCTACAATCTGAAAATGTTCCACAACAGTTGTCCATACCACTTGCACTAACGGTTCTAATATATCACATATATTTCAACAAACACCAAAAAAGTCCACAAGTATACAATATGCCACATACTAGCAGGACAAGGAAAGACAATATACATACAAGATGGTCAAGTACAATCAAAGGAAGATGGGACAACAAAGGTATGTCAAATCAACATGGCAATATAATTACAATGTAAACACAATAAAGTAACTGCAATGTATAAGATGACAATGACAATGATGATGCATGAGACCGTTGCATAGTCTCCATATATGCCTATAGATCCAAAGCTTCTTGATGTAAGACCCATAGGGGTTTGTCAATCCATTTCAAATCCATCTATCATATCTCCTGCCGAGCTACAACTCCTTAATATAGGACCCATGGGGGTTTTGTCAACCCTTATACAACCCATATATCCATCTCTCAATGTGTATTTCTGCAACCAACCATATGATACAATTTCCACACCCATGTGAGCCAATATCCACTCATTATTTCCAACTATCCTTGAATTTCCAAATTTTCTAGTATGCCAACAAGTATGAATATATCACAACATACAAATGATACAACAACACGCCTTTTCATCAACTATATGTAGTTATTTGCATGATAAGGCTATCAACATCAAAGTATGCCACACGGTCACACATATCACATAATGTTCCAAAGTCAACAATTATACCACATATAGGCCACCACATAGGAAGAATATATAAATAGCATTATTCATGATTAGTTCCTACCCTTAAAATGTATTTTGGTATACAAATTAACTACCCAGCCCAGTCTGAAGAGTTAAGCGATAATCTACCATGAATGCCTAAACCAGTCTAGTACACTTTGATCCCACGACCTTAATCCTCATGACCAATCCCAAAACTAACTAAAACCAAGAAATATAAAATCTATGCGTCAAAACTAAGCCACCGATACCCATATTGCCTACTTTTGGTTCGAGGACAAAATGGACACCCAAAATGGGTTTTCAAAAAATAAGGGGAAAATTGTAACTTTATTTCAAAAACATGTTTCCCATACCTTTAGGAATCTACAACTGAATATTCAAGTCAAATTGAGTTTAAAATGAGGTTCAAATTGAAGAAAAAACATTTTTAGTCTTAATCGAGTAAAACCTTTGAAATCCATTTTAAAATCAAGAATTGAAGTTGTTTGGAAGACGAAATCGAGGAAAAACAAGTAATTACAGGATTAGGAACTTTAGTAAAGTGAAAAACAGTGAAATTGGGATTTAAAATTAAGACCTAAGATTTTTGGATATTTTGAACAATTAATCAAGAAATTGATAAACTGTGAATTCTCACCTTAAATCCATAAGAGAATCAAGAAATAGATGTTAATCTAGCTTCCCAAGAACCCACAAAGCTTCACTTGTAAGCCGTCATAATACTATAGGGTTTAGCTCTCAAGACGCAATATGAAAAATAAGTAAAAATTGGGCAAAGAGGACTGTTTATACATCACACCAGGTTACCAGGTGCATAAGGAATAAAATGCATACCCCATATATGTTTTACCCTTTGTGGTCCAGGTTGCACTAGTAACCTGATGCACCAGATTTTCTATGTCCAAAACAGACTTTGACACGGTGCCCTAGATTCTTATGAAATCCAATATATGCAAATGAACTATGTAACCCCATTAAATTCTACACTTCGGACTCAGTGGCGATATCTGATTTTCAAAAAGACATCATTTTCACAAAGTTGACCTCCAAAATCCAAAATCATAATTTTTTAAATCGAGGGTCGAAATAAGATTAAAAGCCATAAAACCTAACCAAACATGTTTCCACCTTAAAATTGACGTTCTGGATCGTCTGGCGCGGTTCGTTCAGTCATCCATCACATAGATCAAACATAACCACAATTATATATAAGGCTCTCGAAGCCTCCAAAAACCATAATATCTGATAAAAGGCATCAAAACACATCAAAAACCATGCTAATCATCCCACACCCCAGAAATACCATAATGCAAATATGGGGAGGGGTAAAACATTCAAATCACACAAAATACATATTTCATCAAATTTTTAGGTTGTTATACATCATCCACCACTAAAAATCAAGTTCATCCTCAGACTAAGGCAAGGAAATACCTGAATCAACGAAGAATTAGGGATAATAATTACGTATATAAGACTTGATTTTCCCATGTAGCCTTATCTATAGGTCAATATTGCTACTGAACCTTAACCAGAAGGATAACTCTTGAGCGCAACCATTTAACATCCCTAGCCAAAATGGTGACCGACTCCTAAATGAAAAACAATCGCTCATCTAACTGAATTGACTCCCATTGGATGGCATATGACTGAACAGAAATGTAACAGCGAGTGTAGAAACATAAAAAACAAGATGAACAACCAACAAATTTGAGGGCAAAGCCAACTCATAGGCCACATCACCAACGGTTCGAAGAATCTCAAATGGACCAATATACCTAAGGCGCTAAGCTTTTCCCTCTTCCCAAACCTCATCACGCCCTTCATAGGTGAAACTCAAAGGAAAATACGGTCACCAACACCAAATCTCAAGGTGCGAAGTCTACGATCCTCATACCACTTTTGCCTACTCTGAGGCACTCAAAATCTATCTTGAATGACCCAAACTCTATCCAAAGACTCATGAAACAAGTCTATAACTCGAGGTCTAACCTCAGAAATATCAAACCAACCCACTGGCAAGCGACAATGCCTACTATATGATTTTATAAAAGGAGCCATGTCAATGCTGGAATGGTAGCTATTATTATATGTAAACTATGCTAAAGCCAAATACTGTTCTCACTGGCCCCCAAAATCAATTTTACACATGGTGAATATCCTCTAAAACCTGGATAGTTTGCTCTAACTGACCATCAGTATTATGGTGAAATGATGTGCTAAAATTAACTCGTGTACCCAAATCATCCTGAAAGGTTTTCCAAAGGTGAGAAGTAAACACAGAATCTCAATCTAAAATAATAGACACGGGAATACCATGTAGTCGCACAATCTCTCGAATGTAGATATAGGCCAACCTCTCGGCACTGAAGAAAACCTGGACAGAATAAACTGAGCTAACTCAGTCAATCGATTTGCGATGACCCAAACACTATATGGTCCACGAGAAGTACGAAGAAAATATGTCACAAAATCCATAGTGATCCGTTCCTACTTCTACTCAGGAATGGGTAACCTCTGAAGATATCCACCAGATTTCATATGCTCGGCCTTTACCTATTGGCAACAAAGGCAATGAGTTACAAAGTCTGCTACATCTTTCCTCATACCACTCCACCAGTAATGTTGCCTCAAAACATGATACATCATAGTCACTCTATGGTGGATAGAATATCTGGAACAACGGGCCTCCTCCAATATCAATCTAATCAAATTACCCACTCTCGGCACAGAAACTCAGCCCCCTAACCTTAGAACACTATCCGAATCAAGTGAGGCTTCCTTAGCCTCACCACTCAACACCTTATCTAGAATTGATCTCAATCCTACATCATCAAACTGGTGAGCTCAAATATGTTCCATCAAAGGAGACCTAGCCTACACGAAGGCTAAAACACACCCAGGTACTGAAATATCAAGCCTAACTATCTGGTTAGCTAAAAACTGGACCTCTGAGGCCAAAGGCCTCTCCTGGGTCAAAATATGTACCAAGCTACCCATGCTAGTTGACTTCTGGCTCAAGGCATCCATAACCATATTAGCCTTGCTCGGATGGTAGAGAATAGTCAAGTCATAGTCCTTAAGCAACTCAAGCCAACAACGCTACCTTATATTAAGATCTCATTGGGTAAAGAACTACTGAAGGCTACAATGATCCAAGAAAATCTCACAACAAACTCAATACAAGTAGTTCGTCCATAATTTCAAAGAAAACACAATAGCGCACAACTCCAAATCATGGGTAGGATAATTCCTCTCATGAGGCTTCAACTAAAGAGAAGCATATGCAATTATCTTACCCTCCTACATCAACACAACACCTAAATAAACACCTGAAGTATCATAAGAGACAGTAAAACCCATACTCTCTTTAGGCAAAGCCAAAATAAGAGTTGAAGTCAACAAATCCTTGAACTTTTGAAAGCTCACCTCACAAGCATTGAACCACTAAAATCAAATCTTTTTCTAAGTCAACTTGGTCAATAGAGCTACAATAGATGACAAACCCTCAATAAAACATCGATAATAACCTACTAAGCCAATAAAACTTTAAATCTCGATGGGCGAATAGGTGTAGTCCAATTATGAACCACTTCAACCTTTGTTGGATCAACCATAATACTATCTTTAGTCACCATGTGGCCCAAGGAAGAAATAGACTCCAACCAAAACTCATACTTGGAGAACTTAGCATGCAACTTCTCATCTCTCAACCTCAAAAGTATAATCCGTAATGCTCCCCATACTTAGCCACACTCTTGGAATAAACCAAGATATCATCTATAAATACAATAATAAAGGAGTTAAGATATGGCCGAAACAGCCAGTTCATTAACTCCATAAATGTGGCCTGGGCATTGGTCAACCCAAAGGACATGACCAAGAACTCATAGAGACCATATCGACTCCAAAAAGTTGTCTTTGAAATATCCAAAGCTCTAATCCTCAACTAGATAATAAGATCTCAAATCAATCTTAAAAAATACTACAGTAACCTAAAGCTGATAGAATAAATCATTAATACGAGAAAGAGGATACTTATTCTTAGCTGTCATGTTGTCCAACTACCAATAATCAATACACATACGCATAGACCCATCCTTCTTCTTCAAAAAAAAATATAGGCGTACCCCAAGGCAATACACTAGGTCGGATAAATCCCTTATCCAACAACTCCTGCAACTAATCCTTTAATTTCTTCAACTCAGCAATGGCGATCTTATAAGGAGGAATAGAAATGGTCTTGGGGCCCAACTCAACATCAATAGCAAAATCAATATCACAATCCAAAGGCATACCAGACAAATTTGAAGGGAACATAACTACAAACTCCCAAACAATAAAAAAAATCCAAGAAAAAAGGTGAACGACAATAGTATTATTAATATAAGCCAAAAAAGATAAATATTCCCTCTCAACCAATCTACAAGCCTGAACATAAGATATGAACCTCTTAGGAACAAAATGAAGAGCACCCTTCTGAGCTATCCTTGGCACACCCAGTGAAGCCAAAGTAACAGTCTTATCATAACAATCTAAGATAGCATGATAAGAGCCAACCAATATATATTCAAAATAATATTAAAATCAACCATATCAAACACCAGCAAATCTACCCAAGTCTCACAATAAAAAAAAGTCACAACACAAGATCGGTACACCCGATCCTTCACTAAAAAATCTCCTATAGGGGTAGATAGACAAATAGGAATAACAAGAGCCACATTAACAGAATCAAAACCCAAAGTAAAATATGCAGACACATAGGAAAAAGTCAATCTAGGGTCAAATAATATAGATGGAGATCTAAAACAAATATGGACGACACCTATGATCACATCATCAGATGCCTTCACCCCAGGCCTAGCAGTTATAACATACATTGACCACGACCACCAACAGGATGAGTAGCCTCGTGGCCATCTCCAAAATCTCTACTACCTCTGTATCTCGCACCTCTAGTAGTACCCATACCCATCACAACTGAAATATGAGTAGATCTAATCATATAGCAGGGAAAGTCCTTAGCCAAATGGCTAACCTTATGATATACATAACAAGCTCTGCGAACTGCCTCAACAGGAGAAGATACTACTGGGCCAAGATAGTTATTCTAAACTACAAAATCAAAAGTTCTACCACCTGAACTCTGTAAGGCCACTTGCACTGACCTACCCTAATATCCATGAGAACTTCTAAAATCTCTACCATGAGAAGCCTGACCTTTGAACTCACCAAAATGATGCATCTTCTTTCCACCTCCCTGAGATGCTCTAAGAATACCCTATGTCATCTTCGTATGATCAACAATGGTCTAAAAAGATGCTCCAAAATACAACTATTTGAGATGTAGCCAACTGAACGGAAACATCTAAACCCTTCACAAACTTTTGAATCTTCTTAGACTAGGTGGAAATACTGACAAAAGAATATCTGGACAAGGAATGGAAGCGTACCTCATACCCCGCAATGGTTATAAATCCCTACTCCAGATGATTAAACTCATCACGAATTTGATTTCTTAAACTATAAGGCACAAATATCTCTAAAATAGCATTAGTAAACTGATCCCATGTTATCTTAGGAACATTAATAGGTGTACAACTATCAAACGATCTCTACCAACCTCTCATAGTATCTCTCAACTGATAGTTACACTACTAGAAATGAGAGATATGGGGATAATTAATTAGCGATAGTTATAGAACCATTACTATAAAATTGCTATAGCAATGATTATAACCATCCCAATAGAGTTAGGACAATAATTTAAGGAAACCATCGCATAAGCCTTAGAAACCATCCCAATAGGTATATTTATGGTAACGGTTATTATAACCGTTCCAATAAATATCTATTGGAACGGTTATATAACTGTCCCATAATTTATATCAGTTAAAATATAACATATCACATTAATTAGGAGGGAGTTTTTTCTCCAAAACTTATGTTACCCGCTCTTTTTAATTATTTTTATTAAAAAGGTTACAATAAAATCTTTTCCCCCAATTTTTTTGGTCTGTCCCCATTTGTTTAGGGTTAAATCACAAATACATTCATTCACAGACCATAGTACTCGACAAGCAATACTCAATAGATTCTCAATCTCGACGACTTCTTGCTCTCGACAGCCCCTATTTGATTCAATTAATTAGTGTACTCGATGGCTTCTCGATCTCCATCTCAATTCGTTCAGTTCTCGACAACCTCATCTCATCGACAGCATTGTCATTCAGTAATACACAACCCCATATCGATTGACAATTTCTTCGTTCAATATTCGACAATCGTTTCTCCGTTCAATACTCGACAACTATTATTTGAGTGTTGGTAGTGTTAACTTAGTTGTGTTGGTAGTGTGAGTTGCAAGTCGCTAATTTTTATCTGGTTTCTTCTCTAAGCTACAAGTCGTTGGTTTTTATCTGGTCTTCTTATGATTTTGCTTCTCTGGAAACATTTTTCTTTTCAGGTATGTCTCCATTTTGGTTCCTTGTATCAGTAAAAATGAATTTTATGGTTTAATTTTAGGTAATTTGTGGATTTGTGGTCTAATTTATGGGTTTTGTGGTCTCATGAT
This sequence comes from Capsicum pubescens, assembly GCA_030864215.1. NCBI lineage: Eukaryota > Viridiplantae > Streptophyta > Magnoliopsida > Solanales > Solanaceae > Capsicum > Capsicum pubescens. The sequence goes on along the minus strand of CM061543.1, from coordinate 279,170,078 downwards.
ATGACTTAATTTTTTGGGTCCCAAAAGATATGACTGTTGCTGGTCTGTTGCCTTAGAAAAGTCGGATAATCTTGTTTATAGTGTATTACTGATTAAACCCCTCTTATCCCATTATCACGGAGGTACGGGTAATTACAAAGGAATTCATGAACTGCATTTTTTGTGTTATGCTCAGTAATAATATTTTAGCTAAGTAATCTCAGTGACCATAGATAATGTATTAGTATAAGTATGTACTTGTAACTATTTATACTACAAACAAATGATACGCTTATTAAGGACATAAGTAAGAAAAGAAATAAGATCATATTGGGTTTATCCGCGACTAAGAAACAAAATGATATAGACACCAAAATAACATTAGAATTTTTGCATTCGTAGGGGACAAATGAAGGTTGTCAATTACTGGAAATAGTTAGAGAAAGTTAAACAGTAAAACATATTGTCGACGGAAAGTTGAGTACTAGTCAGCAATCTGTAATTTGGTTATTTTTGCAACCTGTATTGTCATATTTATTTCTCTTGATATGTCTAATGAAGGCATCTCTAGCTCACAAGGTAGCGATAAGGTTTCGGTGCACTCTACCCTCCCCACCCCACTTTTGGGATCATTCTTGGTTTGTTATTGTTTATGATAAGTTTAATGAAGTACATAAGAATCTCAAATATGGATTTCAAATTCCTTCTTTAAATGATAAGAGTGATGGAGATAATTTATATTGGACATACTCTAATAACCCGTGTATCATTATGTAAGTATAATATCTAAGGTACCCGCTATATCACCTTGTGCATTTAACTATTCATTTAATTCTTGTGTAAATGTATCAAAATTATTTATTTATCAAGTACCTTCAGTTTGATTTAGATTGAATTTGTTAGTCCTTCATAGCTCTTGAAGTTGACATATGATAAACTTGAAGTACAAGTGTAGACTTTGTGATGTTAGTTCTCAATTTAAAATGAAAAAGGCAAGTGTGGCCACTTAATAAAATGGTTCTTCTTCAATTATATGGCCAATTTAATAGATTGTGCCCAGATATATACTACCTCTAAAATAGATAAAAGATACATTCATACTAACCCTTTCACCTGAACTTGAGTTCTTAGTGTTGCCTGTCCTATTCTTTTCTAGCACATGAAGGAATATCTTGCACATAGATAACAAATTGTTTGATATTTTGAGGAGATTTCAATGACGAGGGTCTCAGTGGTTGTACTCTAATATACTCTAAACTTGACTGCTTAATATATTATGATGGTTGAAGCTTTCTTCTAGAATCTAGACTATTAGTGGTTGTTCAAGTATACATATATGTTCAAGAAGAAACGCATACAAGCTATAGACTGATATGCTGATTCTTTCTTATTAAGGCAACGTCCTAGTAGAACTCAGCATTGATTATGCTAAACTTTTAAATCATGAACCAATGGCCAAGTATAACAGAACCACAGTCAATCAGTGTTTATTGGTTTCATGTTTGTGCATCATTTTGCTTATGTTATATCATCAATTTCTGCCTACTCAACTTAGGCTTTTTCCCAGTTTCCTACAGCCTAATCTATCTGGACAAGGACAAATTTATGATAACTAGAACCACAGTCATAATTGCTACCATCAGCTAAAAACTTGGTTGAATACCCAATACCTTGTTATTCCATTTTGTTTTATTTGTTTTGGTTCAATTTATGTTACAAGTGGTTAAAATATGTAATCATTGATTTACTTGCATCCTGGTAACTAAAGTTGCTGATTTATCCACCTTAATTTTATGTAGGTCTGGATAAAAATGAATCAACAAGGGCCTTCAAAAAATAACAAAAGAGCAAACAAAAAGGCATTTACTGGACCTGGATCGTTATCGTCCATGGCAAATAAAAACGATGATTATTGATAATAATTGAAAAATTTAAATCCATATGATCGAAGAAAGAGAATCTTCTCAAATTAATTAGAGAACAACAACCACCAGTACAACTATCACCAGTACAATAGCCACCATCTCGAGAAATTAAATAATCTGTCGTGGAGCATTATGTTGTAGAGGAGAAATATGAAGATGATGAGCAATATGTAGAGGATCAAGTCCAAATGGCTGATTCAGCCACTCCAATAATAACTGAACATTCCGAAGAACAAGGTAACGTATAACTTAGAAACTTATTGAATTCATTCGTGACTTCTAATTTTGTTCTATTTTCTTATAGTTGAAGGGCCTTTCACAAAAAAAACTAGAGGAAAAACAAAAATGCACAAGGTAAATAGCCGATAAGAGAAAAAACTAATCATACTAAATCAACAAAATCAACCTGTTGGTCATACTGATGAAATTGTAAGTGAGTTAGGAAGCTTTCTAGGCATATTGGCAAAGAATGTGATCGTTTGCCCATTGGATATATTTGATTGAAGGCTGATGGCTACTAAAAATGATTTATGGGATTATACTCAGGTTTGTCAATGTCAGTATTTGATATTTTAAATTGTACTTTTTTTTGTTATCCTAACTGAATGACATCAACTTATAGTCATAATATGATATCCCTGATGCCGCAAAAGGTTGGACTTTGGAAAGACTTCGAGAATCTTGGAGAAAGCATAGAGATGATTTATAGGAAAAACATTATGATCCATATGAAAATGATGAAGTTCGAATGGAGAAAAGGCTGGGAGGTGCTCCAGAATGTCAATTCAAACAACTTCTCATGTGTTGGAAGTTTGAGAAATTTAAGGTAAAACATATTTCAACATCCATGATCATATTACTATTAGTTCTATAGAGAAGTTATTACTTTAGTTAATGTTATTGATTCATTTTATAGAAAATGTATGAAACAAATACTGTGAATCAAAAGAAGCTGATGGATCCACACACTGCTGGTAAAAAGAGTTTTGCTTTAATTCACAATAAATTGGTGTGTTCTCTTATTTCTTATTGAGTTTTAACTTGTTATTTAAGTAATTGTTAATATTTATTTTCATATGAATAGGAAAAATATAAGGGGAGAACTCTATCACTAAAGGAAATATTTGCGGTCACAAGAGAAAGAAAACCTGATCGTACATACAAGACTTCAAATGAAAGCACCAGTAGTAAAATTGTATGAAACTTATCTATTTTAAGTTTATATTGACATCCAGTTCTTAATTTGTAATTACTTGAATGTACTTTTGAATATGATTTATTAGGTTGAAATGGAGGAAATTGAAATATAATAGGGTGCAAATGATCACTCAATTTATACATTCTCAACAGTCATGGGTCCTGAACATCCAGGACGTGTAAGATTGTATGGAACCATGGTTACAATAACTTCCTTGAAGAGAATAAATGGCACTTCTGATCCAACCTTCAATGCCACCAATGATGTTGTGCGTCAAATGCAAGAAAGGATGCAAAAAATGGAGGGTCAAATCGAGGAACAAAAGAGAACCATTAGACAAGAAGTTATTGTAGATTTGATTGCTCAACTTTAGATTGCAGGATTACTGGATCCTAAGATTCTAGCGGCATTGTCTATTCCTTCGTCAAAAGATTCTACCTCTACACTTGCAGATACTGTGAGAAACAGTCAAAACAATTAAGGTTAGTATTTGAAATTCTGAGTTTTCCTCCAGCTCTTTTATAATCTTATGACATTTTTTTTGTATCTTGATGTAGTGAAGCCGTGTGGGGACAATTTTGATTCACTACACTTGTTGTAATCTTGTATTCTTTTTCATCTTGTTGTAATCTTGAAGTCTAGTGAAGCCGTGTGTGGCCTATTTCGATTCACTAGCATTGTTATTGACAACTTGTTGTTATACTTATTGCAATCTTGTATTCTTTTTTATCTTATTGTAAACTTGAAGTCTAGTGAAGTCGTGTGTGGACTATTTCGATTCACTAGAATTATTGTTGACATCTTGTTGTGTTTGTTGTTACTTGTTTCTTGTGTTGTGAACTTGATCTTATATCTCTATGGACAAATCAAACTATACAAGGACTATTTTGACTATTTTTCCTTGGCTGAGTTTCTATCTGAAAGAGTCTCTGTAAGGTAGGGCTAAGGTTTGTGAATACTCTACCTTCCTCGAACCTCACTTTGTGGAACTACACCGGATACGTTGTTGTTCTTGCTGATTAATCTTCAAAGTCAAAACCTTGAATTAGTTTCACTTGGGAAAGATAGCCATCAAAAGTTGAACTTTATTCAATGCTGATTTTTTTAGATAAACTGATGTTGCAAGATGATATTGTAGCAATGGTACTCGTAACTACGATTGACCAATGAATGTAATATATTGTAGTGGTTGATTTATTTACACACGCTTCTAGATAATTACTTCAACAATCTAGAAGGTAACAAGCAGATGGTTAGTCCTGTGGCTATGTTCTAGTTCAGCAGTTTATAGAGCTTGACTTCTGAATTATGAATAAATTGCATTTTCCAGACTCATGAAATACAAATACATCATGCATCCACAAGCTATATCCATAATTTCTTATATTCTTTTGAGATTTAGTGTTCAGTTTATCCATGTTTATGTGTTTTAAGGATTTGAGTTTTAATGAGTCTTTCTATTTATAGTTTGTTGTTACACATTATTGGTTACCTATAAAAGTGGAGTTGATGACCATACCATGTTTTGTGTAGGTTCCACATATGGTTAGCAACTTAGCATGTATAATGAAAATTAAGAGGGTGAATCGTCAATCCCTCAAAACAAGTAATAAATTTTATTTAAATATTTAAAGTATGACGTGCAAAAATACATGATACAGTGTATATATATTAGACATACTCGTCTCATTTTTTGAAAAGGCTTTTGCATCTATTCTTAAGTATTTGTTAGTAGATAAGTTAATGATATAAAATTTGTTCTCATTTGATATAGTCACATCAAAATTAGTTAGAATAAGCTTGAAGTTTTACGACTTGTTGAGGCTAATTCACATAATTGAATGAGATATGTATATGTTTTCCCAAAATATTGAATCAAAAGTATCTAATATAAGCACCTTATCATGTGTTTGTGTTTAATTAAAAAAAATCATCATTCAAATATTTAAATAAAATTATATTAATAGGTTTAAAGGGTTATCTATATATTTTGTCAAAATAAACATATAGCTCCACATAGTCCAAAAGAAGAATCATTTGAACCTGCCCTAAACACAATGGACTATTTTCGTCATTTTCTCCAAATATTCTAATGGGCATAATATATAAATATGCACTTTGGTGTGATTTTAATTTGCATCTATGTTCTTTAACTTTGAGTTCAACTTAGATATGTCGTCTTATAATGCTATTTCTTCATTCATAGTGGTTTGGGCTGCATCTACCGCTAACAGATGGTATTAGGATAAATGTCTCAATTTTATGTGTGCTGAAAGTTACTTTATCCTTTTAATTTTCCCTGACCGTAAGATTGAAACATATCAAGCCTTAGATGTAAATTTCCTGAAGTCGCTATAACACTTAGAAAATTCATAAATTCTTGAGATTTTCTCCTTGTAATCGTCTATAGTTTTCATGGATTAGGTTCCCTATCTTGAAGGAGAGATTGGCATTGTAAATCTCTCTTTGTTTTGCAACTGTACTTATGGTATGCTCTATGTTTTACTGAGTATAGTTATCTATCAAACATTAGTTTTCCAACTCTTGAATAGAAGGATTAGACTATAATCTTTAGAGGCATATGTAGACTTGCCACTCTTTTACCAATGCATGTGTGTAAATGTTATTCTATTTGCGCCCGTAAGAGAAATAACTTTTTTTCTCATTTCTCTATCAATACCTTAGAAGTAGGTGAAAGAGGAACCTGCATCAATGGGCATATCATCATTTGTCTCTTGTAATGTGAACTTGGATACGGATGCATAATACACACAATCTCCATATATCATTTAAAAGGCAACAAATGTCCGATAAATCTAGCAGCTAGCTTATCCGTGTACTGGCTATCTTCTTTTCAAAAGAACTTGACATGCCTGAGATTTATTTGAAAGCCTAATACTCCAATGACGAAAGAAAAAGATTCCATTAAAATTGTACCTTAAAATCCTATCTTGGGCGTAGTTTTTACTCGATCTTTGAATTACATTGATGTTTTAAAATGGGTAAATCTATCCCTTGTTGTCCATCTTTTAGCTTCGCTGCCTGATTTAGCGTAAAAAATAATTTTTTTATTAGTTCGTTGACGTTTTAGTACTTTCTCAGTATATATAGCACAATGTTGTAGGTGTCCTTCATTTCTTATATTTTGTTTAATCTAGTATGTAAGCTTTTATGTTTGAACACGTTTTCTTTACTATCTGGACGAGAGGGGGAAATTACAATAACGGGGGAAGAACCCATTGTTTGTAAATCCTTTTCATCAGTCTCTTCAAATGAAAAGGATAAACGAATAGAACTATATCCTCTGTATAATAAGATTAACATCTTTTTCTACCTACAAGAATTAATATCCAGTCACATTGGAAACTTGCCTTGATCTTGTGCAATGTACACGATAAAAGTTTTTTCATGGATTCAACAGACTCCTTAGCATGTTTTGCTATTGGAGAACTTCTAGTTAGAATCACCTTGTCTTATGTTTTATTACAACTGTATTTACTATCCTTTTATCGAGTATAGCAATCGATATACTTGGTATACTTGATCTTTCCCAACTTTGGGTATATATGTATGCTTCATCTCAATATTGGGTATGTTTTGTTGTGTAGTTTGTTGCTAGACTTTAATTTTATTTTTCTTATTGTTGTAGGTGATCATGACATAGAAGATGGCGGGAACAAAATTGATGAACTAGACCTGACCTAAGAGATCGATTGCACTGGCTTCATGTTACACTAGCTGCTGAAAAAGTTGACTGAGTAGTTTCAAACATCTTTTATTTTGGAACATTCGAAACTTGTGTATGTTTTGATTTTTTTGAATGGTCAAAAAATAGTTATTTTTTTGCATATGACATTTTGGGAATTAATAGTTACTAATACTCTTGATGATTAATATATATGTACATTTTATGTGTTATGGTAGCTTTATAAAATCATTGCAATAGCATAATATAGTATTGTTGAATATTCTAATAATAATTGTCCTAATAGCCTCAAAATAACTGTCTCAATAGCATAAAATTAAACGTTGCTAAAGCTCATGTATAACCATCACAATAGCATATATAACCATCCTAATAGCATATGTATACAACCGTCGTAATAGCATATATAAATGTCCCAATAGCATATGCATACAACCGTCGCAATAACATATATAACCATCCCAATAGCATATGCATACAACCGTCGCAATAGCATGTATAACCGTCCCAATAGCTTATGCATACAACCGTCGCAATAGCATATATAATCGTCGTCGTACAGTCAAGACAATAACCATCACTGAAGGTAATGAAATAGCGACGGTTATAGAACAACTATCATATTAGACTTACTGTAACACCTTCAGTTGTATCGGTTGTGGAAACTATCGCATTAGACCTATAGGGACGGTTATGATATCTATGAGGACGGTAATTGAACCGTCTCCATAGCCCTTTTTTTCAGTAATGATTAGTATAAGCCATTCCATGCAACTCAAAAGAACCCAAGTTATGCAACTTCTCCTGACAATCAATCAAAAAATCATATGCATGCTCGCCTACAACACCACTAAATTTGGGAGAACCTAATGAGTAAATCTCTTAAACCTCTTCTAATCCTCAGAAGACATCACTGTACTAGGAACAAAAAGAGGCATGGTGAATCTGGCAGGCTGAGATCCTATCTGACAAGGTAACAATGATGAAGGCTAAACTCCTAATCCTGGGATAACATTCTCAAATGTCAGCACTGATGGAGGAATAGTACTCAGGGTTTGAGATAGAAGTAGGTGCCACATGAGGATCAAAACTAAGAGTTGGAGGAACACCTGGCATAACCAAAGGAGAACCCTCTAAGAAGGTCTGCAAACGCACCAACAACCCCTCTAAATTTGGTACAGATAAACTCTAAGAAACTGGAACTGAACCCACACCTGTAACCTACTCAACGTGAGGCTCAGGGGAGAGTCCCCTAGCACTCTTCCTAGATGGGGCTGATCCACAGGCCCGTCCACTCCCCAAAGTCTATCTATGACTCGAGACCCTTCTTCTCAATTGAACTCTCTGTCCAGAAATAGGCTCCAGATCTCTAACCTCACGACACCTAGTCAACACTATCTGTACAGAAAGAGTGAAACATAACTCAGAATAAAAGGTATGAAAGAACTTCATATGATAGGAATAAAATATGAGAAGTTTCCAAAAGACCTCTCAGAATAAAAGGTATGAAAGAACTTCATATGATAGGAATAAAATATGAGAAGTTTCCAAAAGACCTCTTATAGCCTATCAATGATAGATACGGACGTCTACGTACCGATCCATGAAACTCTATTAGGCATCCTATTCTTACAACATTGAGATAAATTAAACCTGGTTGCTCTGATACTAATTTATCATGACCCAAAAACTATATGTCATGATGGCACTTTTCGCGATGAACCTTGACAAGTAAGCTTATCTCAAAAATCGATACACAAAGAGGGAAAAGTCAAAAACATCCCCAAGGTAAGGCTTCTAAAATAAAGCCGAACCATATAAGTATAAATAATGCAGAAAGAAACATAATCAGCAATAAGAAAAAATTTCCAAAACCAAGTGTCAATAGTGTAAGAACTAGAAATACAATTCATGAGTCAATACATCAAAAAACCAACAGAAATAATGTCTATCTCTGAATACTAATAAACACATAAACTAATAAAACAAGGATAGAAGATGACCCGATACGCTGGTAAGTCTAACCACTACCTTAGATACTCAAAAGACGCCTGAAATCAAGCAGCATAGGGTGCACCTGAACCTAGATCTACACCGGAAGGGTATAGTAGGTGTGAGTACGGTCCACTTGTACTTAGTAGGTGTCATAGGCTGACCGAGCAAAGTAAAAAATAAAGCCTACAAAATACACACTATGGGCATGTCACCTGCAATCAGAAAATATCCCACAATGGTAGCACACACCACTTGCCCTAACAGTTCTAATATATCACATATATTACAACAAACACCAAGTAGGACAAGGATGGACAATATACATACAAGATGGTCAAGCACAATCAAAGGAAAATGGGACTATAAGGGTATGTCAAATCAACATAGCAACTCAATCACAATGTAAACACAATAAAGTAAGTGTAATATATAAGATGATGATGATGATGATGATGATGCAAGATATCATTGCACAGTCTCCGTATGTGCCTACAGAGCCAAAGCTTCTCGATGTAGGACCCATGGGGGTTTGTCAACTCATATGGAATCCATATATCATATCTCCTAGGACCTATAGGGGGTTTGTCAACTCGTATAGAACCCATATATCCATATCTTAATGGGTGTTTCTACAACCAATCACATAATACAATTTCCACAACCATGTGAGCCAACATCCACTTATTATTTCCAACCATCCATGAATTTCCATATTTTACCATATACCAATAAGTATGAATAAATCACAACACACAAATGATACCATAACATGCCTTTTCATCAAAAAGATATAGTTATTCGTATGATTATAAGGCTACCAATATCACAAGGATCCTACACGGTCACACATATCAGATAATGTTCCAAAGTCAATAATCATACCACATATAGGCCCCCATACGGGCACAATACATAGATAGCCATTATTCATTATTAGTTCTCACCCTTAACATGCATTATGGTATAAAAATTAACTACCCATCCCAGTCTAAAGAGTTAAGCCATAACCTACCTCGAATGCTAAAATTGATCAATTACACTTTGATCCCACAATCTTACTCCTCACAAACGATCCCGAAATTAACTAAAATAAAGAAATATAGAATCTACGCATCAAAACTAAGCCAATGATACCCACATTGCCTACTCAGGATCAAAATGGACCCCTAAAATGGTTTCTTCAAAAAGAAGGCAAAATCATAACTTTATTTCAAAACATGTTTTCCATACCTTTAGGAATCTACAGCTAAAAATCCAAGTCAAATTTAGTTAAAAACGAGGTTCAAATTGAAGAAAAACCATATTTAGTCATTACTGAATAAAACCTTTGAAATTCATTTTAAAATCAAGAATCGAAGTTATTTTGAAGATGAAATTAAGGAAAACACGTCATTATAGGATTAGGAACATTAGTCAAGTGAAAAGGAGTGAAATTGGGATTTAAAATCAAGCCTTATGATTTTGGAGTTTTTTGAACAATTAATCAAGAAATTTGATAAATAAAAAGGTGAATTCTCACCTTAAATCCACAAGAGAATCAAGAAATAGATATTAATCTAGCTTTCCAACCATCCACAAGCTTTACTTTTAGGCCCTCACACAATTTTAGGGTTTAGCTCTCAAAAGGCAAGATGAAAAATGAGCAAATATTGGGCAAACACCAGGTTACCAGGTGCATAAGGCATAAAATGCATGCCCCATATATTTTTTTACTCTTTGTGATCCAAGTTGCACCAGCAACCTGGTGCACCAGAATATTTATGTCCGAAATGGACTTTTATGGGGTGTCCGAGATTCATTTGAAATTCAATAAAACTATAAATAGGGGTAAAATAGTCAAATCATATAAAATACATATCTCACTTATTTTATTAAATTTCTAGGTCGTTAAAAGTATTAACTCAAATATTTATTTTCAAATAAATTAGCTTACGTACTTAGTCTATATTAGTATTTCTAGAGTGATGCCAAGACATGGGTTAGCTTGGGGTAACTTGTGGCTCTAAGAACCATGCTACGACTAGGGTGAAGTCCCTTATCTTAATAAATATGATATTAGAGTACCGGGTTTAAAGTGTCCTAGCAAGGTATATTGTTGCCTTCCAATGAGGCATATGTTGGACACCAAGTTTCTCATATTGTTATATCGGTTAAGAGAAACTCCCACATAAATACTTTCAACATGGCTTTTGTACTTGATCCCCAACTTTTGTTAAATTGAGTTATTTCACGACTTACAGTTGTACCTTATGTTTAAAGTTTATGATATAATTTTGGATCATTATACTATAACTCTGATATTTTATCTAGGATAAGTTTTAAATCATATGATATTATACTTCTTCATTCTTTCTATTTTTAACTATTTTATCCGATGATTCAATAAATGATTTTTGTCTTATAGTTTTTCATAGTGTATTCTTTAAATATTTGCATCCTCAAATTTCTGATATAATTTTTCATGATTTTATTTATTGCATCAAAACACATACATAAAGCATGTTTTAAGTTTTTTTTCATGATTATTTCATATCACACATTCTCAATACATTCAAAGTACTGATTACATACCTTTTCTGCCTACATTTTTCATGTGACGTAGATTTAGATTTTCATTCCCATGCTTGTGGTTAGTTCAAATCATAACTTCCCACCAATAGGTGATGAGTTCTCTTTATTCAAGGACTTTAATTTGATAATATTCAGAGTCTTTCCTTCAGTTCATATATATTATTTAGAGGTAGTTGGGGTCATGTACCGGCTATCTTTTTTCAGCATTAGCAGAGCTTCATAGACAGTTAATCAGAGTTGATGTATTTAGTTCTAGTTTTTTTATATAATTCAATGTTGTAAATGTTTTTAATAGTGTTGTATCAAAAATATTTAGATTATGATATTTCTTTTGCTTAGTACTTTCAATTTTATATATCTTTGTACATTTTCTCTTGAATTATGTTAGCATCATGGATTAGCTCAGGGCCACTTGTGGTTCTAAGCACCGTGCTACATCAACTGAATACTCTCGGAACGTGAAAAACTAAGAATGTCTATGATGCCTATTGAGTACAAGTGGACCACATTCACTCCTACTTTTCTGCACCCTTTTGGTGCAGATCCTAGTTTGAGTGGCACCCACGTGTAGAGATTGTACAAGGTAGCATCATCAAAGTTGTGGTGAGCTTCTACCTTCGTATTTCACCTAGATTTATCTATCTTTCTATTTTAGGGCTATTTTACTTTCCACGGATAGTGTTATTGTATATATTTATCACAGTCAGACTTAGACTCTCTTTTATATACTCATGATAACTGAGTCTTGGGGTGATTTGAGATTATGTTATGTTCCTTTCCATATTTTATAGTTTGAGTTATGTTGAATTATGATTGTCATTGATGATTCCTTGAGTTTTAGTTTTTTTGTTGTATTTTATATTATCTTTTGATTAATTGAGTTTATGAATTAGGTTTACCTACCATGAAGGGGTGGGTAAGTGCCATCACATCCCTTTGAATTTTGGATCATGACAGTTGTAGATGATCTATGATTAGTATGTATAAAGATAAAACTATCCTTTAGTTTAAATATTCTCTCCCCTCCTATCCCTCCCTCATCATTACCTATCATTGAACAATAAAGCTATTTTATGATGCTTCTTATTTTTGAGACTATAATCTATAACAACACATTAAACTATCTCCCCCTTCCCTTTCCACCCTCACTCGGCCCCCCAAATATCCTTTAGTAAAATTGGCTCCAAACTATTTTTTTTGCCCTTCAAAGCATCACTCCAACCCTACTAAGCACTCCAACTCGTCACACTTCCTTAAAACATATGCACAAACTAATAAATTATTTTACTTTCAACAAATCTTGAATTAGTTTATATCCTCTATGAAACTACTACTAACTCTTCATCTTTGTATTTTGTACTTTTCCATCCTTTATACTTTATTTCTTTTTGTTTGGTTATGTTATATAAAATAAAATATGTAGTAATTTTATATAATGATAAATTGTATGTTTATTATTTTTATTATGCTCAAATCATAAATGATTAAATCAACTAAATTACCATCATATTTATATTCATTAGAAAAAGGATTAACTTGATTAGTTTACTTAAAAATATTATACACGGTTAAAATTATTAAAAACATTATCTTGAACAAGGTATTAAAATTGAGATGTTAAATATTAATTGCAACAATTTCAATTTAAGTAATAAAATTAGGAAAAAAATGTATGTATGTGTGTGTGTGTATCTTTAAAAGCATTTTTGGGGCGAGTTCCGGGACGGGGCATACAAAAAATGCTCCGAGGCGCAAATAAAAGGTGTAGATCCATAGGGCATAAGTCCTAGAATTTAGAGCATATGGGGAATAAAAGTGTAATTCTCAAGCTTAAATCGTACACTCCAGGTGTCAATTTTAATATTTATTATTTTAAAAATATGTTTGCTATAAATCATATCTTATATTATTGGTTTAAGATATTTATACTTTATGCTATGATTTTTTTTTTTTGAATGTATAAATAAAGAAAGCAACTTTTCTAGAAAATAATTATAATATTTTATCCTTATATCAGAGATTTATTTGAATTTATTAGCAAAATTATTGAAAATCTTACTTTTGCTTATTTTCCTTAAAAAAATTATAAAATCGAAAATATGAGATATACTCCCTGTAGATCTATGGGATGTACACAAACTAAAAATATATTGAAATCTGAATAAATATCAAATAAAGTGAAGATAGTTTTTTGAATAAAAATATTAAAAAAAAAATTACAACATATGAAATAATCTTAAAAGTAATCCCTGAGTGCTTATTTGGACAAATAATGTAACATTTAAAATATTAATAAAAAATATAAAACTAACATAGTTAAAGAAGGTATAAGAATATGACAATCATGGGTTGAACCTTGACATAACTATTTGGCATAAACTGAAAAATCGAATTGCTTTAATTTGTATAATTCTAAGTATTATAACAAAAAATTGAGAGTCAACTTGCAGATGTAACAATTAGTCAACTGAATTTGACTTCAATTGAAAAAAAAAATTGATGCTCAATTTGTGGATAGAACAATTAGTCAACTCTAATATTTGACTTTAGTTAAGAAACTTAAATTACTTTAATTTATATAGCTCTAAATATGTAAGATTGAATTAAGACTTAATTTGTGGATACAACAATTAGTATATACAAAATCTATCTTTGATTTAAATTTGAATTGAGACCTAATTTGTAGATATAATAATTAGTCGATTCTAATGTCTGATTGTAATTGAAAACTTGAATTGCTTCAGCTTATATAACTCCAAGTTGCATAAGATTGAATTGAGACTTAATTAGTGGATTTAACAATTAATTATATTGTTTGACTTTAATTGAAATTATGAGTATTATAAGATTGAATTGAAACTCAATTTGTGGTTGTAATATCAACTCTAATGTATGACTTTAATTGAAAAATTAATTTTTTTCAATTTATATAACTTTAGATATTATAAAATTGCACTAAAACACAATTTGTGGGTGTAAAAGTAGTCAATACTAATGTTTGACTTCAAGTTGATATTAAATTATTTTCATTTATGTAACTCTTAATATTATAAGATTGAATTAAGGCTCAATTTTGGCATTTAGTAATTAGTCAATATAAATATTTGACTTTGATTGAAATATTAAATTGCTTCAGTTTATCTAATAACTCTGAGTCTTGTACTACTGAATTGAGACTAAATTTGTGCAGGTAATAATTAGTCAATACGAATATATTGGATTTAATTAAAAAATTTAATTGTTTCAAATAATATAATTATGAGTAGTATAATATTGAATTGTGATTTGATTTGTGTAAAAACAATCAGTCAATTCTAATGTTAATTTTAATTAAAACTTAAATTGATTCAGTTTATGTAACTATAAGTATTATAAGATTGAATTGAGAATCAATTTGTAGATTTAACAATTAGTCAATACAAAATTTATCTTCGACTGAAAAAATGAATTGATGCTTAACATGTGGATATAACAATTAGTTAATTTTAATGTTTGGTATTAGTTGAAACCTTGAATTATTTAATTCACATAACTCTAAGTATATATAATTGAATTGAGACTCGATTTGCGGATAAAATAATTAGTCAATACAAAATTTTGACTTCAATTGAAAATTTGAATTGAAACTCAATTTGTGAAATAATTAGTCAATTCTAAAGTTTGATAATCATTGAAAATTGAATTGCTTCAATTTATATAATTACAAGTATTATAAGAGCGGATTGAAACTCAATTATGTAATAATTAGTCAATAATAATATTTGACTTTGATTAGAAAATTAAATTAATTTCATTTATATAACTATGAATACTATAAAATTGAATTGAAACTCGGTTTATGGATGTAACAACTAGTCAATTCTAATGTTTAACATTAATAAAAAAATTAAATTATTTTAAATCTCTTTAAGAGAAAATACCCAATTACTCCCCTGAACTATACCCAAAAAGATTATGACACACATCAACTTAAAAGGGGTCCTATTACCCCCCTGAACTAATTAAAAATGTAATTTTGACACCCTTAGTGCCTATGTGGCACATACGTGGCACACACGTGTGCCTACGTGGACACTTCAGTGTGTTGTGCGATGTATGTGCAACGTAGGCACTAAAGGTATCAAAATTACACTTTTAATTAGTTCAGGGGGTAATAGGACCCCCTTTAAGTTGAGGTGTGTCATAGCCTTTTTGGGTATACTTCAGGGAGGTAATTGGGTATTATCTTTTTAATTTATATAAATATAAGTATTATGAGATTGAATTGAGATTTACTTTGTGGATGTAACAATTAGTCAATTTTAATGCTTGACTTTGACTGAAAAAATTAAATTGCTTCAATTTATATAACTCTAAGTATTATATGATTGAATTGAGACTCACTTTATGAATGTAACAATTAATCAATTCTAATATTTGACTTTCATTAAGAAAAAATTGCCACAATTTATGTAACTCTAAGTATGATAAGATTGATTTGAGACTTAGTTTGTGGATGTAAACATTATTTAATTTTAATGTTTGACTTTAATTAAAAAAATTAAATTGCTTCAATTTATGTAACTTTAAGTATTATAAGATTGAATTGAGACTCAACTTGAGGATGTAACAATTAGTCAACATAAATATTTAACTTCAACTGAAAATTTTAATTGAGATTCAATTTGTGGATGTAACAATTAGTCAATCATAATATTGAATTTAATTGTAAAAATGAATTATTACAATTTATATGTAACTCTAAGTATTATAGGATTGAAATAAAACTCAATTTGTGGATTGATAACGCCCAAACTATCCCTTTTTAGAAGGATAAAGCGATCGCTGTTAAAATATAGTAACCCAACTAGGTTGGGGTCGATCCCACAGGAAATAGGCCGAAGATATCTCTCAAACTTGTTGAAATCACCAGGCAGTGCGGCAAAGTAAAAAGGGGGGCATTTGCTGAAATAGTGAATGTGACAAGATTTGGATGTTCTTGGTTATAAACAATCTAAGACGAACGCTAGACTTCTGTTCCCCCTGGCTTCTCAACTTCGCAAATTGATCATGTACTGTTGAACTATTTTGATACCTTGCATACAGAATCTGAAAAGTTTTGTACCATAAATTGTCTTGTAGACTCATTGATGAATCTCACCCTTTACCTCTTGAGTATCAGGGTATCGCCTTACTAACCCTTATCCTAGATCCCAAATTAACTATTACCTTTTGAGTATCAAGTTAATAGATGAAAGTTAACCGTCTTAAAAACATAATACAGGTAAGCTTATTTTGACAGTTAACCCTATAGTCACTGTTATGAGCTTCTTTTCCTAGTCACTACTTCTCTTGTGGAGTAAACAGTGATATCTAGGCGGGATTCTAATGTGTGCACCCGTTAAGAAAGAAATCAAAGAGAAGAAAATTCAATATATGCATGAATCTTTATGTAGAACGACTTGAAAGTTTCTCTACTTCGTTAATTCACTAGGCTTCCCACAACCCTAGCTAAGGGAATTAGTCGCTCATAGTTATGAGTTCAATCATGGAATCCACAGAAAAACTTTCAGAATCAATCTCAGAATAATGAAAAAAGAAATCCCAAAGTCTTAAATTGAATAACAAACCAAGAACAATAAGATGTTTGTGAACTTGGACCCAAGGACCTATTTCTGAATTCCTTCTCAATAATAATAAACTAAACAAAGCCTAAAGGATATTTATAGGTTACAATAAACCCTATAAATTCGATCCTAAATAAAATAGAAAAACTTAACTAAACGTACATAATAATGACTTAAAACATCATAGGAGTGTATCTAGGTTACATGGAAACCCTAGAAATCAAAGTTTTAATGAAAAAAGAAAAAATAGAATTGGTGACCACTTACTTGGGCCAAATACGGCCCATATGTACTATATGGTCTGTAAATAGACCCAGGTAAGTGCCAGAAATTTTCCTTCAGCATTTGCGCTCTCTGGATCTTGGATTCTATCACTAACCTTAGCCATATACAGACTGTATGTGCTACATACAGACCGCAAGTGGCCTTAGTGAGTGACAGGGTCTTCAAATTCCTGCATCTAAGCCTCTGGACTTCAAGTTTTGATACATTCTTTGGTCACATATTTCCGGTAAGTGCCACATACGCCCAATAATGACCAAGTAAGTAGCTAAAAACTTCATTTTTCATTTTTTCTTGAATTTAGCATCCGAAACCTAATTTTCCATAAAACATACCCAAAATACATCATATCTAACAAAACAACCTAAGAAACGTGCATATTTTCATGGTTTTAAGCATCAAAAGTTCTATAAATTCATAGCACATCATGGATGTAATAATTAGTCAACACAAATATTTGACTTCAATTGAATAATTAAATCAAAACTTAATTTATAGGTGTAACAATTATTCAATTCTACTATTTGACTTTAATTAAGAGATTGAATTATTTCAATTTATATAACGCTAAGTATTATAAAGACTCGGTTTACGGATGTAACAATTAGTCAATCCTAATATTTGACTTTAATTAATAAATTGAATTGCTTCAATTTATATGTAACTCTAAGTATTATAAGATTGAATTGACACTCAATTTGTGAATGTAATAATTAGTCAATAAATATATAATTTCAATTGAAAAATTAAAATGTGACTCAATTTGTGGATGTACCATTAGTCAATCCTAATGTTTGACTTTAAGCGAAAAACTGCATTACTTCAATTTATATAACTCTAAATATTATAGGATTGAGTTGAGACTTAATTTATTGATGTAACAGTCAGTCAATTTTAACGTTTGACTTTAATAAAAAAATTAAATTGTTTCTATAAGATTGGATTGGGACTCAATTATGTATTAAACAACAATTCAATAAATGTGTGTAACTTCAATTGAAAAGATAGATTGGTTCAATTTGTATAACTCCAAGTATTACAAGAATTTCCATCTCTTGAATTATATTTTTAATTTTGCGGAACTGACTTACTTTCTTGATTATTCCTGTTGTTTTGCATGTGCCTTGTATTTCTTGTTACTGCTTGTATTCCTTGCTGTTTCTTTGTTACTTTCGTTTATTATTTTTATAGGAATTGTGTCTATGCGAGTTGATGGTTGGTTAGGTCCATGTCCGAGGGGGTTGGGGCGGAGGGCTATTGGGGGGTGAGGGTAGAGGGAAGTGCGAGTATGGAAGAGAGGGATAGGTGCATTAAGGGTGGTATAGGAAGACGTGATGCTAGATTTGGTAGGATGAGGGTTGGGTCTTGGAATATAGGGACCCTCCAGGGTAAGTCCATAGAGCTTGTGAAAATTCTTTGAAAGAGGAGGATCAATATTGCGTGTGTATAAGAGACTAAGTGGGTAGGTTCTAAGGCTAGGGATGTGGATGGTTACGAGCTTTGGTACTCTGGAAGAGCTAGGCGTAGGAATGGAGTTGGCATCTTAGTATATGATGCGCTTAGAGGTCAGGTCGTGGAGGTTAAGAGGATCAGTGATAGGGTAATGACTATTAAGTTGGTCTTTGGGGGTTTTACCTTGAATGTGTGTAGTGTTTATGCACCGCAGGTGGGTTTGGATGGGGAGGATAAAATACAGTTTTGGGTGACTTTGGATGAGGTGGTGAGAGGCGTGCCTAGTTCTGAGAAGATTGTGGTAGCAAGAGATTTCAATGGGCATATCGGGGCGTTGCCGGGAGGCTTTGGTGATATGCATAGTGGTTTTGGTTTTAGGGAGAGGAATGATGAGGGAGCAGCTCTGTTGGAGTTTGCAAGGTCCTTTGGGCTGGTGGTGGTGAATTCGAGCTTTTCGAAGAAGGACAATCACCTGATCACCTTTCGAAACGCAATGGCCAAAACCCAAATTTACTTTTTGCTGCTTAGAAAAGGGGATAGGGTGTTGTGTAAGGATTGTAAGGTCATACCGAGTGAGAATCTTTCTACCCAACATAGGCTCTTAGTGATGGACTTAGGTATAAAGAAGGATAGAAAGAGAAGGGGCGAGAAAGGTAGACCTAGAATTTAGTGGGGTGACTCGATACTGGTGAATATGCGGGTGATAGGGGATAAGGTGGAGGGAATGGGGATGTGGGAGTGTAAGGAGGATGTGGATAATATGTGGGATAGGGTGGCTAGGTGCATCAGGGAAAATGCTAGTGAGGTGTTGGGTGTTTCCATGGGTCGGGTCGGGAATCATCAGGGGGACTGATGGTGGAATGATGTAGTTAAGAAGAAAGTGAAGACTAAGAAAGGATCGTATGCTAAGTTGGCTGAGAGTAAGGATGAAGAAGAGAAATGGGTTAACATGATTGAGTACAAGTTATCTAATAAGGAGGCTAAGTTGGCAGTTACGGTAGCCAAGACTGCTGCTTTTGAGAGCTTATATGCGGGGTTACAGGAGAGAGAAAGGGAAAAGAGGTTGTTTAGGATCGCTAAGGCTAAGGAGAGAAGGAGCCGAGACCTCGAACAGGTGAAGTGCATTAAGGGGGAGGATGGTAGGTTG
Organism: Capsicum pubescens; assembly: GCA_030864215.1. Lineage (NCBI taxonomy): Eukaryota > Viridiplantae > Streptophyta > Magnoliopsida > Solanales > Solanaceae > Capsicum > Capsicum pubescens. The sequence continues at coordinate 279,150,217 of CM061543.1, read as the reverse complement.
TTAGTGGAGGACGGTCACATTAAGAAAAGAAGGCATACGTATTTTTATAGGCTTTTGAATGATGAAGGAGATAAAGCTATTGTGTTAGGTGAGCTCGAGCACTCTGAGGAGTGTCGGGATTTTAGTTATTGTAGGAATTTTAAGGTGGAGGAGAGGTTAGAGAGGCTGTTCGTAGGATGCGAAGCGGTAGGGCGACAGGGCCTGATGAGATCCCTGTGGAGTTTTGGAAGTTTTCTGGCGAGGCTGGTTTAAGGTGGTTGACTGATTTGTTTAACGGCATCTTCAAGACGGCGAAAATACCTGAGGCTTGGATATGGAGTTCTTTGATCCCTCTTTATAAGAACAAGGGTGACATTCAGAGTTGCAACAACTATAGGGGTATTAAGTTATTGAGTCACACTATGAAGATTTGGGAGAGATTAGTAGGGTGAGGTTGAGAAGGATAGTGTCTATTTCGGAGAACCAGTTTGGATTTATGCCCGGGCGCTCGACGACGGAGGTAATTCACCTGGTACGGAGGCTGGTGGAACAATATAGGGAGAGGAAGAAGGACCTACACATGGTGTTTATCGACTTGGAGAAGTCGTACGACAAAGTCCCTAGGGAGGTCTTTTGGAGGTTCTTGGAGGTGAGTGGGGTCCCGATAGCGTATATCAGAGCAATCAAGGACATGTATGATGGATCTAAAACCCTAGTGAGAACGGCCAGAGAATATTCAGAGCTTTTTCTTATCTTGACAGGGTTGCATCAGGGATCTACTCTTAGTTCATTTTTGTTTGCTTTGGTGATGGATGTATTGACGCGGCGTATTCAAAGAGAGGTGCCTTGGTGTATGCTTTTTGCAGATGATGTGGTTTTGATTAATGAGATACGGGGGGAGGGGGGTGATAAATTGGAGGTGTGGAGACAGACCCTTGAGTCCAAAGGGTTCAGAGTGAGTAGGATCAAGACAGAATATTTGGAATGCTAGTTTAATGACATGAGGCAAGAGGATGAAGTGGTTGTAAGGTTGGATTCTCAGGTGGTGTGTAAGAGGGATAGTTTTAAGTATCTTGGGTCCATAATTCAGGAGAACGGTGAGATTGATAAGGATGTCTCCCACTGTATTGGGGCAGGTTGGATGAAGTGGAAGCTCGCATCGGGGGTGTTGTGTGACAAGAAAGTGCCGCCAAAGCTTAAAGGAAAATTCTACAAGATGACAGTTCATCCGACCATGTTATATGGAGCGGAGTGTTGTCCAGTCAAGAACTCCCACATTTAAAAAATGAAGGTGACAGAAATGTAGATGTTGCGTTGGATGTATGGGTCAACTAGGGGTGATAGAGTTCGGAATGAGACTATCCGGGAGAAGGTTGGAGTGACTTCGGTAGATGACAAGATGCGGGAAGTCCGATTGAGATGGTTCGGACACGTGATGAGGAAAAGCACAGATGCTTCGGTTCGTAGGTGTGAGAGACTAGCTTTGGAGGGTTTTAGGCGGGGTAGGGGTAGGCCGAAGAAGTAATGGAGAGAGGTGATTAGGCGGGACATGAAGCAATTACAGCTTACTGAGGACATAACCCTAGATAGGAGGATCTGGAGGTCGCGAATTAGGATAGAAGGCTAGAGTCGTTTTAGGTCGCCATTGTAGGGTATTACTTGGGGATGTACTATTTATTTCTATGCCATCCTGTTTCATGCTCTACTACGAAGTTGTTTACTTTTCTATGTCTAATATTATCTTTGAGTGTCGCATTTATGTTATGTCGTATTGTTTCATGCTTTATTATTATGGATTTGATTATTATTCATTGTCTTGAGCCGGGGGTCTATCGGAAACAACCTTTTTACTTCTTCGGAGGTAGTGGTATGGACTGCGTACATCTTACCCTCCCCAAACCCTACTATGTGGGAATATACTGGGTTTGTTGTTGTTGTTGTTGTTGTTGCAAGTATTACAAGAATGAATTAAGTATAAATTAAATGATGTAACAATTAGTCAATCATATATCATAATATTTAACTTTAATCGAAAAATTGAACTGCTTCAATTTATGTAGCTCCAAGTATACAAGATTGAAATTGGGGCTCAACTTGTGCATAAAATAATTAATCAACACAAATATCTTAACTTCAATTAAAAATTGAATTAATTTAATTTATATAACTCAAACTCTTATAAGATTGATTTTAAACTGAAAATCCTTTTTTTTTTCAAAGTTTTAGTAAATTATGTCTCCTATTTCTACCCCAAAAGAGGTTGCTTGTATATCTTAAATCTCAGAAATGAGAAAAATATTTTTATTTTTTAAAAAAAAATTCACCGATTTACCATAGAAATTCTAAATATTAATAAAAGTTATATTCAAAATGTGAAAACAACCAGAACACTAGTTTAACAGTTTATTTTTTTCATAAAGAAATCCCTTTTTCCCTCATAAAATAACCTTCATTTTAATTGTTCTTTGACTAAAAATTATCTATTTTTCCTTTTAAAATTTCCTCTTCTTCTTTGAGATTTTCCTCCAAGCCATCAACCCCCAACTCCACCCTACGTAGCGCTAACACCCCCTCCCCCCTCCCCCCATCCCCTACCCCACCACCACCCCCCAAACACATTTTTCTCAAGATAATTTACACCCTATCCAATAAATTATTAATTTTCATCAAGTTTATATACATGTTTATTCCTATCTTGAATAGTACTAATCTTTCAATTTTGTTATCTTTTTAACTCTTTTCTTCTATAATTATTTTGATTTTTTTGTTTGGTTATATTATATAAAATAAATTATTAATTTTTTTATATAAAATAATAATAATTATTATACTTAAATCATTACTGATTAACTTAATTAAATGATCGTCATATTTGTATTCATTAAAAAGTAGGATTAACTTGATTATTTTACTTCAACATATTATACATAGTTAAAGTTAATAAAATCATCATCATGAATAAAATATTAAAATTGAGTATATATATATATATGTGTGTGTGTGTATGTATGTATGTATGTATGTATGTATAAAGAATGTTAGTTTTAAAAAAAAGAGTCTGAATGCACATATATTATAGAAAAAATTTCTATTTATTCTCAATCATTCATAGCACATGTATGATTAATCAATCAACATCAATAACAACTATTTTTATAATCTTATTTTTCTTAACAGACAATTTGACAAGTACACAGGCTTTGATTGCTTCCTGCAGCAGCACAAATACAACTGTGAGGAATCGAACTTGCTGGCCATTGAAATAGAGCTAGATTTCCACAACTAATTTTAGCACACATGTCTTTAGCCGTGAACGTTCCCGGGCAAAATTTAGGATCACCTGACACAAATGAATGAGAAGACAACATATTAATCAATATGAATATAATTTAAAAAAATCAATGATGAAAATAAATATTTAAAAGAAATAATTATTGATAAAATCATAACTTGTGCATTTAAGAAAAAATCATACCTAGCGAATGATCAAACAAAGTGAAACATATCGCCATGGAGAAAAGGAAAAGCGTAATGAAACTCTTCATATTTTTTTCACAACTTTTGTATGATATGATAATATAAATTGTTGACACTATTTAGGACTCCTATATAGAGACTAGAGGAAAATCTGAAGTATGCTATTTGTTCATATAAGGCTACCAAATCTATAATTTTTAAATTACTTGCCAAAAAATACAAATGTATTTATGGTAATAGTGAAAATAAGGCGAGTAAATCAGTAGTTTTTAAATTACTTGTTTTAATATACAAATGAGTTTATGGTATGTGTTGAAATAAGGCTAGTAATTAAGGTTTTTTTTACTTTGTTGATCAAATTATTAGCAAAAAAATAAAAGACATAAAGCAACTATTTGACCCCACTAAGTACCACCAAGATATAAATAGTGTATATAGATTAATTTTTTTTTTATATTGTTCAATTTTAGCAAAATCCAATAGTTTTGGCATTAATCTTGTGTAGTTTTGGCATAAATCTTATGTTTGGGTTAAAAAATTCCCTTATTAAGTAGAAATACATTATTAATAATGTAACAAGTTCTTTTTTCTAGAACCTAAAATCTATTAACCCATAAGTCTAACATCAACTCTGATGTTGTACAAACATGCTATGTTTAAAAGGATCCCGATGTATTCTGCCTAAACTAAAAGAAAAAATCAATGTAACATAAAATATATTTGGGAAAAGGCTAGATTTACTCATTTACAATGCACACTCAATCTTTATGTAGTCTTGTATAAACGTTCATTTGAGCTTTGCATTTTCATAACCTTGCCCCCTTTTAACCAGTCTCACCTTATTGCCTTGAGATACATTATCACGACCCAATATTTTAAAGTTGTTATGACACTAATCATTCGTTTATCAGGTAAACCAAAATATAATATTATAAAGTGAAAGAATTTAATGTGATTTAACTAGTTCTAACAAAAATAACATAGATAATAACTTTGTAATGCAACAAAAGGTAAATCATGATCCAAGATCTGGTATAACAAGTCATGAGAGACTTATAAATAAGGAAATGTGTGTCTAAGAAAATACATTAAGGTTTGAAATAGCAAAAAAATGTCTAAAAGGACATAACATTCAACAAATTAGCAAATTGACAGGAAAAATCACACTTCTATAGTCAAAGATAGCAGCTCACTATTGAAACTCTAAAAGACTCAAAACCCTAAATTGGGACCATGATGGAACCTGCTACACCCTCCAGTACAGGTAAGTCTATCACAATCTAAAAATTATTATCAACGTAAATTGAAGTGATAGAAGTAAGAAACAAAAAATAATCCCCAAATGACATACAGAAGAGGTACATTATGAACATAATATTCCAGGTCTGGTTGTCACTACTACAAGACTCTAATATTAAATACAATAATATAGTTTGAAGTATCAAATGTGACTAAACATATGAAAAATTGTCATGGCAAAATATTTTGTAGTTGTGATGATTTTGATCATTCGTTTGTCAGGCAAACCAAAATATAATAGTCTAATGTAAAAGAACTTAATGCGATTTAGTAAGTTCTAACGAAAATTGTAACGACCCTTCCATCATTATGGATGATTCCCCTTTTTAAATTTTTGGGTTAAGATTTTTCCCAGATTTGAAGTTATATTTTTCAGGATAAGCTAGTTTCGAATGAAATTTGAGCGAGGTATAATCTAGAAAATCTGAGAACGGAAGGAAAAATATGGTAGTGTTTATCATGATTTCTAGTTATCTAAGACAATAACGAATTCACAGGAATTTATGAATTTAAATTTAGATAAGTATTGATCTTAGCGTAATAGATATTATTCACAATATCTTGAATTTAAGTTATGTTGTGAAAAAAATAAATTGTAGAAAAGTTAGACATTCTATCCCGTCCATGTAGCTATAGCAACTTGCATGTCATTATAATGACATGCCCAAAAGCGGACTAATTCCCACTATAGCGACCAGTCAATGCGGTCAAGGGCTACTATAGCGACTTGTGTTGCTGACCCGACCCGACCCGACCCGGGGCCTTATCATAATGGGTGTTCTAAGTTCGATTGAGACCAAAGACCACCCCCGTTACCCAACCCAACCTCCATCCACCTACCCTGAGTTGGCTAAATTTCAAACATTTAACAAGATAGCATTATTGTTCAAGTCAAGACTCTGAGATAGGATCACAAATGTGGCTGACCCAACCGAGTTTAACTATTCGCCATACCTTACCGACTAAACCAACCAATACCAAACCATCAACTAATAATTAATTAATAGTCAAATAAAGTTTCATAACATAACATAAAAGGATGGAACAACCAACAATATTATCCAAGGGTTTAATCCCCAACACCAATGCCAATGTTAAGGCTGACACCCACAACGATTCAGCCCATACCAACCCATAGCAGTTCCACAAAGCCTCTAACCAAAAGAGTAATAAAATATAGATGGGATATGCCCCCAACCATAGCCAAAACTAGAATCCATAAGTAATCCAAATTCATGAAATGGAGCCTTCAATCCAACGACTGACCCGAGTATCCCAATGCTAAACAGGAAGAGTTGAATGGCCATTTCCTACATAGCTTGGATATACAGCCGACTGAAGACGGGTTAGGAAGTAAACGCTAGCATGAACTCGGGATAAGGGTAAAATAATTTCATTTATAAAACCAAGTAAAATCATCCATAATGCATACATATATATATATATAACCAAGAGGGGAAAGGGGACCATATTTGGCATGCATTTAAAGCCTTTACCTGGGCTGTGTAGCTTTTCCATCCTAAAATAATCCATGGGCTATATGGGTTCAACTCTCCTTGCTGAAAGGGCCCCAGTGCATGAAGCTGCTCGACCAGGGAAGAAAACCTGGGATGACTAGTACTTCCCCCAACATAAAGTGTGACATCATGCATGCGTCCATTAAGACCAAACCTCACATCGGAAAATATAAGTTTCCAGTTTCGGTCCCTCTGGTACCTCCACCTTTCTCGGCTTTGCTACACCTCCCCCTTTAAGCCCAATTAAAATCATTTCCAAACAATCAAACCATTATCCATTTATTAACCAAGGCCATTAGTAGTGGTATACTCATACCGACTAATCTTGCAAGTATTGTCCTTAGCCAAACCTTTTAGTGATCAAGGGATTTCCATGTACCCATAGATCATATCATTCGATTTACTTGGGGGATTCCCATGTACCCCACAAGTAGGTTTATTAAGTCAAACCATTTCTTCAAAACAATTTAAGCCAGTTAGGTTCCATTACCAAGTTTAAACCATGCATAAGTTTCATTGAAAATCCAATTGTATAGTGAAAACATTGTTATAGGAATTTATCAAACACATTGGGGGAATAATATTACCAAAGCCAATTTTAATTACCAATAACCATTCACATGTAATCCAATTATCCAAAACCACCATGAAAGCATATAAAAGCATAATTAAAGCATAGGGAAACCATAACCAAGCCTTTATAAATAAAACTCCCAACACATATTTGAAAACCCAAACCATATAACATTCAAACCATGAAAACATTGTATAAAACCATGCCTTTAGTGAAACTAACAATGAGGGAAGAGAACATGCCTTAATTGAGTAGTTAATGGAGAGAAACCACCAACATAAGCCACAAATTAAGCCTTAAGATAAAACCCTAGCCTCCTTTGCCCAAGAACTTTAGAAAGGATTTAAGAGTGTTTTCTAAGTATTAATGGATAGAATAATAGGAAAAATAACCTATTATTGAGTTAAAAGTCATGGGCCCTTATTAGGATAAGTGGGGAAATATCTAAATTGCCCTCACTTAAAACTCCCAGAAATCCTGTCAGGTGGGTATGACCATCCATACTAGTCATACCCTCCAATACGAGTGGTACCCACCACTCATACCCAAAGACACCTCTCTTGGACCCAACACTATCCAAGTTACGACTACCCCAAACTATGTCGTATCCAAGTGTACGACTAGTACCTATGATCCGTACCCCTGGCAGAATAGAATCTCAAGGGGATTGAACACTGCCCACCATATGAGTCCATGGCATGACTCATGCCCTAGATTACGGCTCAAGACGATCCACTCGTACTCATATCCAAGTCAAGTTACCAAGTTTAAGATTTAGTGAAGGAACCTAATGATCCGTATCCACATATATGAATCGTACCACCCAAGTCGTATCCATTCCAAAAACCAAATCCACCGTACCAACTGTCACGACCCTAACCAGGGCCTAGACATAATGGGCATCCAAAGTTCAATCAGGATCGGGAACCACCCCCTATCACCCAACCCAACCACCGTATGCATATCTTGAGCTGACTGAATTCCAAACATATAACAAGATAACATGTTTATCCATGTGGTGACTTTGGGATAAGTCTATAACCGAGACCAATCCAACTAAGTCTATCCACTTAGTAACCAACCAAACCAATGCGAAAACTATAAATCAAAACCAAGTATAATAATAATCCAATGTATGTATGTATATATATATGAGATAACAATCCATACCATACCAAAGTCCACAGTTGTCCATACAAATCCTCTGTACCAACCAAAGAGTACCTAGTTGTGACATGCCCCCGACATAGCCATAAACCAAGTCTACCAAAGACAAAATACATAAAGTAATCCATGACATGAAATCGATGCCTTTTGAACTATGGAATCTCACCACTTCAATCCAACATCAATTGTACCCAAGTTCGATCACTAAGCAAGAGGAGTAGAATGATCGGTTCCTATATAGAATGGGTATACAATTTCTAGTAAACGGGTTAGAAGGTAAACTCTAGCATGTACTTAGGATATGGATACAACCATACATATATATAAGTGTCAGGAAAGGGAACCAGGTTTAGCATGCATTTAAAAACCTTTACATGGGTTGTGTATCTTTGTCGTCCTAAACCACACACAGGCAATATGGGTTTATCTCCCTCTGCTGAAAGGGCCCCAGTGCGTGTAGCCGCACGACCAAGGAAGAAAACCCTGGGATGACTAGAATATCCCCAAATATAAGGTATGACATCGTGCGCACGGTCACTAAGACCAAACCTCACATCAGTAAATATGAGTTTCTAGTTTTGGTCCCCTCGGGACCTCTACCTTCCACGGCTTAGCTACACTTTCCCTTTAATGCCCAATTAAAACCATTTTCAAATTACCAACCAATCTATTTTCCATTTATTAACCAAGGCCATTTAGTGGTGGTATCGTCACACCGACCATACTTGCAAGTACTATCCATAGCCAACCATATGTAGGTTTAAAGAGACTTTCAAGTGCCCTTCTATTTACCATGATAAACCACATGGGGGACTTCCATGTTCCCATAAGCATAAGCATTTAGCCATTTACCTTTCCAAACTATTTAAACCAATTCCATTAATGCATTCACTTGAGGGATTTCCATGTATCCTGTAAGATTTTCAAAATAGACCAATCATGGCCACCAAAACCTTTACCTCTTAAACCATTCCAAACCATTTTAGTCCATGACATACATTCAAAGCATTTATATCATTTAAACCATGCAAAATCATTCAAAACTTTTAGAGTTCCATTACCAAACCAAACCATGCAAGAGTTCTAGTAAAAGTTCAACAATAAAGTAAAAACATTCTTTGAAGCATTTTATCAAACATGTTGAGGGCATACCTTTACCAAGACCAAAATCAATGCATAAACCACCATAATTGGGGTTACTCAAGACCCATTAGTTAAACCGTAACCAACAACCAACCAAATATGCAAACCATTACCGAAAACATGTATAAACATGATATAAGCCAATACCAAACCATATGCATCAAGACCCTCAATAATATGTTAAAATCCATCTTTCATGATTTATAAACCAACGTTTAAAACACAATACATATGCCTTTAGTTTAAAATACTAATGAGGGAAGGAATACATGCCATATACATGAAGATTCATGAAACAAATCTTGACCTTTGAGCCCTTTGAAGAACACTTGAGAAACCCTAGCCTCCAATCTTGAAGAGTGAGTTTGAGAGAGTATTTGAAGTGTTTTAATCTTTTAACAAGTGTTATGGAAGGCTACCAAGGATTATATAACGTGAGGGAATAAGGTTCTTGAAGTAGGAAATGTCCAAACTATCCTTGACTTAAAATTAAAAAAAACCGCGTCCAGGGGTACGACTCACCCTTACCATTCGTATCCTAGTGTACGAGTGGTACCCCAATTCGTACCAAACCTAGTCATCACCTTACCTACTGATTTTTATATGACTCACACCTCCCCAACTCGTACCTAAGGGTTTGAGTGAAACCCCCAATCATATCCACCAATCGTACCTTGGACAGATTACACAAGATCACATCTATGAGCAACATATGACTTGGCAATGTGCCATTCGTATCTTTCTATACGAGTCGTACCAAGAGGAATCATATCTTGGGCAGTAGCTACACCAAACATACAGTTTGTTTTATCCTTTTTTGGATTTTATTTTTAAGAAAATGGTTTTGACCTTTTCAAACTATTTTAAAATTTAGAAGTAATTTGAAAAAAAAAAATTACAGAGTCGCCACTTGATTTTTATCGAAAACATCAAGAAACACATAAAGAGGTTTCAAAATAGAAATAAGTCTTCAAAATTAGAGAAACTAGTTAAGGGTTCAATTAACACCCTAAGAAGATTTTTATGGCTCTTAGGAGCATCTGTTTTAAAACGGTTCACCAAAGGACTTTTTTTTACTAACTAAAAAGGGTGACTAACTTTATGAAAGGGTTACAAAAATATTTAAAATTATTTATTCACTTAAAATTGGCATTTGTTTATTCGAACGAGTAATAGTCTGCTTGAATTTAGTGAGAAAGTTACAACATATTTTATTTAATCTAATATTAATTTTGAGGAAATAATTACAAAACATCTTCAAAATATCGTACTTGAGAAAATATTTTACTTAATTTAGCATTAATCTCGAAAATTTAGAATTTTAGAAAAAGATCGAGGAATATTCTAATTGAGAAAATTCTACTTATTTCATAATTAATTCTAAGGAAAAAAATTGTGAAATATTATTTCTACTTGAATTAATAAAAAACCTATTTAAAATAGGTGGAACACCTGGATTTAAGAAGGAAATAAGTTTGTGTTTTTTATGAAAGAGGAATTGCGGAATTATTCTTATTATTATCATTGCTATTATTTTAACTATGTATATATAAGAAGGATCCATTTTGTCATAAATAACACCTTTGCAAAATGTTAGGAGAATGTCATGTTAAAAATATTTTATCAATAATGAAAAAATTAAAATTTACAAGAAAAATTAGCTTCTTGAATTTGAGAAAAAATATTTTAACCCAAATAGGTAATTAGTCGTATGAACAAGACAAATGCCATCTTAAAATAATTAATTTAATAAAAGACTAATTTTAGGATGAAAAATCGAACCAACGAATTTAATCCATTTAGACAAGATAAATTAGGTGAGAAAATGGTGAATCGAAATATGAAAATCAAGATAAACTAGAATGGCCACATCTTAGGGGATCTCTAAATTAATTAATTAAAGTTGAGGTTAATATAAATACACAAGAATAAATTACAAATGATGAAGGAATAAAAGATGTATAAATAACATAAATACCAACCCTTTTGGAAGAAATTACACTCTCTCCCACTTTTTTAATTACTTTACTCTCTCTCCCTGTTAATATACATAACATAGCTGACATATACATTACATTCTGTGTATATTTTGGGATTTTTGTAATATGTTTAGGGAGTTAAAATTTTTGTAAATAAAAATTACACAAATACACAACTTATGTTTCCAATATTACAAAAATTCCAACTCCCTAAACATATTACAAAAATCACAACATATACACAGAATGCTATGTATATGTTGACTATGTTATGTATATTAATAGGGAGAGAGAGTAAAGTAATTAAAGAAGTGGGAGAGAATGTAATTACTTCCAAAAGGGTTGGTATTTATGTTATTTATACTTATTAGAAACATAAGTTGTGTATTTGTGTAATATTTAGATAAAAGATAAAGAATTGGAGTTGGGCCCTTTTTGGCCCATCCACGTGCTATCCAGCTTTTGGGCTTCTAATCTATGGACTTTAAGTCCATTTTCCTGCATTGTATACCACAGGTATATCAGCTCCTCTTTTCCAGCATTTTTGGGTATACCATCGTGTATATTTCGCTTATTAGCGTAGAAAAATCAGCATGTTTGCTTCCACATTTAATATGAACCAACATCAGCTGCCTTCCAGTGTATATCATCTGTATACAGTTGTATATCATCTGTATACAGGTGTATACCAGCCTGTATCAGTTCATTTGGGGCTTTAGCGTGGAGCTTGACTCAACGGATATGCAAGAGGGGAGTCCGATGGACTCGACGAAGGATTTCATGCATAAAAAAATAAGAATTACTAAATTCATTAAAGGAAATTCCGCGCGTATCATTGTAACAAAATAGAGACATACTTCATCAGCACAAGGTTCTCAAAACAATAGATTCAAAATGGAATTAAGAATTAGTATATATTATACCACTTGTAGCGACACAGAATAAGGAATATCCAAATTCACAAGTCAAAATAATATTTCCGGCCATTACAAGGTAAACTTTGCCAACAGCTAACATCCAAAGTAGGAGCATTAACAAGTATAACTTGGTTTTTCAAGGTGAAGTTTTATTAAAAAAACATGCTTTGTTATTTCATCAAAAGGAAAATTAACTTTGATCCTTGGAGTCAAATTAGGTTGTTTCACTTTAAGCAGGAAAATACACATTCATTTTTGAACTCTTTAGAACTTCATACACAAACTCTAAACTCTAATACATTTTCTAGCAATCCAAAGAAGAGAAAGCAAATGGGACAAAACTAGAAAAAGGCAATCTTAATTGATGATTTAAAAAAAGGATTTTGTTTTTTAAGCCTCTTGGAACAAAAAAAAAAAAACTATTATGTACTCATGACAACAAGCAGATGCAGGAATTTAAAGCTTGGAGCTTTTTTCTCCATTAAACAATGTATAACAAAAAAAACTTTCCAATCGAAACACAAACAAAAACCCAAATCCACTCTCGATATCATTGCGAGATACATACTGCAACATTAAACATAAAAGGAACTAAAAAGAGAAAAGATGGGTTATTTACCTATCTTTGTGCAGCGACTGGAACTACAAACTCTTGTCGGAACAACTTCCACCACAATTTTGATTTTCTATCGAAATTTCAACGATTTGGATGAATTTTGAGAGCACTCAGAAGATTTCTTGGTTACGTAGGGTTAGAGGTGCGCACCTCCAGAACCCTCAAATTTTTCCCCAATGAATCCTCTCAGAATCCCCTTAGCCTCTACTATCTATTTATAGGGAAAATTGGGGGGAAATATTACGATTTTTCCAGATTACAATTTCAAATTTTGGATTCAATTTCTTGAGAGGCTTTGAGTTCTGTTGTAGAACAAAATTAATTATTAGTGGCCATCAGTGGATATTGGAGAAAAGAGTCGTTTGACTTTGTTGGTCAAAGGAATAAATTAATTCCTGCCCAAATTAGTGAATCATGGACTGAATATGTCGAAAACATCTGCTTTTGAGCCATAAATGGCTATACTGAAGGGGTAAGACGGTAAATTTCGAGGGTCGGCTAGGGTTTAGGGTGGTCGTTTTTGGTTACGTTGAAGTTATGGCTGGTCGGGTCTTTACCGGGTCGGGTCTTTTTTGGGTCGGTTGGTCGTGGTTTGTTTGTTGTTGCCGAATGTTGTTGATGATAATGCTATTTTACTATTGTTGTTACACACTGTTTGTTGTTGCTGGTTGAGGGGAAAATGAGAAAGGATTTGGGTCGGGTCATAAGATTTGAGGAGCGGGCTTAGGCAGCTGATTGGGTTGATTTTAGGGTAAAATTCAGAAATAGCATACTTATCCCCTTAATTATGAGTTTTATAGCAACAGTTTCATAATTACATAATATAACAAGTTGTATTTTGTATTTTTGCAAACTGTTGCTACAAAAATACAATTGCATATGATTTTTACTGCCCTTATGATCGATATGTATTTTGTATTTTTGCAAATGGGTTGATTTTAATTGTTATTTCGGTTGAAAATATTGGGTTCACTGTAGGCAATTGGGAATTTACGGATTTAGGCTATTTTTGGGGTATTTTTAATTTAAAATCTAGCCAAATCGAAAATTAATAGGTCAATTGTATTACAACTGTAATCTAATTAATTTCAATTATGGCCAAATTCAATGAATCGACTAAATTGAATAAAAAAATTTCAAATAAATTAACAATCAATTTAATCTTGAGTTTCTTGATTTAATAAAATCAAACAAATATATATTTTTTAAAATAAATTATTTTTGAGGCTAAATTATATTTAAATCAAAGTTATAACCATTTGAATTAATTTTCAAGATAACCCTTGATTAAAATTTAATTTCAGTAAAACAATTATTTAAGTAACGAAATTACACAATCTCGTATGTATGGATACGAAAACATATAATTGTTACTTAAGAAAACCGAATTACCTAGATAAATACTTGAAAGAATTTTTATTCGGATAAAATAAATATTGCAATTTTATTTAAAGACGAAAAAACTCAGGGTTAAACTTAGTCATGGAGTGCAAATATTAGGTGTCAACACCACTTAGTATATGATTGGACCCTCAAGCCATCCCACAAGTCGTATTCAAGGGGTATTAGTGACACCCTTTAGTCGTACTAAGCCACTAAGTCTCAAAACTTAGGAAATTTTGCAAGGGTCCAAGACTTGGGATGTTTCATTCTCCCCAACTAGGATTGTTCGTCCTCGAATGACGGGTAAGGGTAAGGACAAACATGAGATAACACCTTAACACATATCAACCTTTCCTCCAACCAAAATAGAGGACAAGAACACAAACCAAGACGAGAAGATCAACACATGTCTCAAGCACGATTCCCACCCCAATGCTTTCATTCCGACCTCTAAATAAGTTGGAAAACAAAGATGCAAGAAGAACCATTCCTCAACTTTAACCACGTTAGAAAAAAAGAATGTGTTTTGAAGAACACACACCTTACGCACGAATTCTCAGGCCAAGAACCAAAACGGATCCTTGGACTCCATGTCCATTTCCGTATCCTAAATGTCTTTCTCGGACTTGTTGTTTCTCCATGGAACCTTTATCGAATCCACACTTATTGTTCGCAACCGACAAACTTACCGATCCAAGAATCCCCACCATTGGGATCCTCTTGAAGAAGACAAAATTTGAGATACCAAATCCAACCAAAGGAACCAACCGACCAAGGACCACCCATACCTTATTCCAGCATAAACACATAAATGGCCGGTTGAATTGACTCATGCTAGAGAAAGTCAAATTCAACTTAGAATTTACCGAGACACATCACTACAAAAGCTTTAGTCTAATTTACACCACCACTTCCATGTTCAAGCTTATCTAAAGCTAAGAGTTAACTAAGCTGCTGGGCTCTATTCCGTACATCTATCCCGAAACACTACTCCGCTTTCACCACCTTTTTACTATGGAAGCCATGAGTAAAGGACATGAACAAACCCACATACAAACATTATAACCAAAATCGTAACATATAATCGAAAGCCCAAACCATACGACTACTATGCCATGAAAATAATTTATGTAACCATTCCTTACTAATCCTCTTAAGTACCCAATACAATTATAGGTATATCTACCAATCACAACATTCAAACCTACCGCTCATATACCCGTGGTATAATCTATCTATCAAACATCTAGCACCCTCTAATATTTCCTCAAGGATTTCCACCATCTATTCCTTTCCAAGCCATTTCCCATGACAACAACCTTACCTCACCTTCCAAAACCTTAACTTTAGTAGTCACTTGGGACTCTCCCCCACTTAGGGATTTCTACATTCCCCATTTCAAAACATCACCATTCTTTCCAAGCCACTACCATCCTAGCACGGGAAAAATCATCAAGAAAATTAAATTACAAGAATCATCCATGCCACCTAAGGCAAGACAAAGACCCCCAAAACAAGACACGACACCAAAGATACGAAGTAATCCATAACAACCACCTAGGTTATAATGATGAATCATCCCAACCAAACCATACCACAAAAGGAGTCCTTAGGGATGAACACCGAAAGAAACACAACCACACAAGCCATAAGTAATGTAATGGAAGATCAAGACTCATATCCCGGGAATAAAGCGAATGCAAAATATGAAACATAGGCATAAGCACTATAAGTATACACACACACAACACTAGTAGAGTAATCTCTTAACCGGGATAGAAGAGTATCACTAGAATATGCAACCCAACCTTCCTTTGAAGTCCACCACTAAAAGAAAATTTAAGATTAATCACTAACCTTAACTCCATTACACCTACAAACACAACACTCCACCCTATTGGGTATAACCAAGGGCATACACTAATGACACTTGGTTTTTCTATACCCAAAACCTAATTCATCCCAATGCTACCTAGAGCCTAACATAGACAGGAAAAAACCATGAGATCAAATTAACTCCAAGGTTTCTAATTAAACGAAAACCATTAAAAATCAAAACATGGCAACCAAGGCCTTTTCAAAATCATTTAAATCCAATCAAAACCAATTCATGTTCCCTTTACCATTTATGCAATGCATAGATTTAAGAATAGTCAACCCATATGACAAAATCACACTCCTTAGAAATTTCACAAATAATTTGAAGACATATAATTTCCAAAATCAAAACCAAAACCAAGTAATTGGGGAATCTATAGTACCCCAAAATCCGTTTACCATTTCTATGCATCCATCAACATTCATAAACATTAATAAAGCATGAATGTGCATCATAATCCATGGAAAATCAATTAAATGAGTAATCATGTCAAAGCCCTTAATTATGCCAAAACCCACTTTTAAAACCATAAATTTAGAAACCAACTTCTATGCCAACAATAAAGTACAAGTATAGGGGCAAAGATACATGCAAGCTCCATGCTTTAAACCATCCAATGACTAGACCCCAAATCCATATCCATCCACTCAATCTGAATTCCTAGCCTAAGTCACAACTTTCCCACTATTGAAATTCCTGAGCTAACATACTCCTTTTTATCAAAACCAATATTTAAGATCCATACTTAGTGTCTATCAACCACCATGAACTACTAGAAAAGTACCTGATATAAAAAGAAATATACATATGAGGTCCTCCCCCACAAGAAGGACACCCTAAATTCCTTAGTCACCCACCGTCAACCTTTCCATTCCCAGGGAAAACCATTTCCTTTATGCATATAAGACTGACAATACTTCACAGGGAAATGTTAAGACTGATGAAACCTTCATCTAAGAGATCCCTTATTTTTTCCTAAAGCTCTTTTAAATCCACCGGAACCATTCTAGGAAGAAGAAATAGAATTTTGGTGAGGGTCGTCAAGAAGACCTTAGGAAATTCATTCACCACCAAAACCAAATGCAAAATAGGACCTTCCGAGTTAGAATCTTTAACCCAGACCAAATAATAACGACACCCCTTTGGAGACCAATCTCCGAGTTCTAAGATATGATATACCCTTTTTCTTAATAGCTAGGGAACAAAACCACCCTCTCATTCCATGACCAACTCACTATGGAGCCTAAAGACAACCTTTATAGACCCGACAATCCAATGATGAATAGCAGGAGTGCAACCAATCCATTCCCAAATAACATCAAAATCCACTACATTCGAGTCAAACAAATTCACCAAAACCCTTTTATTACTAAGAAATACTATAAACCCCTTATCAACTCTTTTAGTAATCATAGAGTCACCTATCAAGGTAGAAATAGAACAAGAAAAGAAAGTTTAAAATTACCATGGGACCACAACCAGAATACACAACCATGAATAGGGTTACAAGATAAAGAGGATCCCAAACCAAGTAAACCACACACACCACAAAGAAAGGATTTTTCCACATACTGGTGTCAACATCCAAAGATGTTTCGGACTCTGAAAAGATAGTAAAGTCATTGAGATGATCCCGACCAATGTAGGAGCCAGAAGTAGCAACCAATATCCTATTTTCTTAAGTGGTAATCCTTATGGGACACTCCTATTGTATGTGACCCAAACGACCACAACAATTAAACCATTCCTCCTTTTATCGCAACAACCATGGTGTGATCGACCACAAGCTCTACAAAGAAGATAAAATGATGCAAATTGGGCCGCATTGGCCCAAGGTTGGACATAAGGTGCCCTAGAAATATTACAAATCTGAAAATACTTGCCTCCCATTGAATTTGGGTAGGGAGCACCAACCATAAAATAGGAGTTTGGACGCACCTAACTATTTTCCTGGGACCGTTTACCACTATACCATTGGCCTCCCTATTATTTAGAAACTGAGGCCCCATAAGTTGGACAAGATCCGTCCATGTTTTCCTAGAGTGGGTTAGGTAAGTATCCACGAGCTTTAGATTATTGAGAGAACATGATCTGAAAGATGAACTAAAGAAGATTCAAAGAAGAGTTCAAGACCTTAGACTCCCTAGCCCAAAATTAGAATACCAAGAAAGTGAAACATTTCTAAATGCCTCGTAGCCTTCTGTTTATAAGTATGGTGTACCACACACCCATAAGCAAGACTCCACTTGACACGACTTTGTGGACACCTCATGACACCAAAACCTAAATCTTTGATACCAACTTTTCATGACTCGAATCAGGGCCTAAATGTAATGGGCATCCCAAGTCCAATCGAGATCGAGGACCGCCCTCTATCACCCTACCCAAACCACCTTACGCTACTTAAGTCGGCTGAATTTTAAACATATAACAAGATAGCGTGTTTATCCATGTGGTGACTCTAGGATAAGTC
Source organism: Capsicum pubescens (assembly GCA_030864215.1). Taxonomy (NCBI): domain Eukaryota; kingdom Viridiplantae; phylum Streptophyta; class Magnoliopsida; order Solanales; family Solanaceae; genus Capsicum; species Capsicum pubescens. The sequence goes on along the minus strand of CM061543.1, from coordinate 279,131,814 downwards.
TATAACTGATACCAATCCAACCAAGTCTATCCACCCAGTAACCAACCAAACCAATGCAGAAACCATAAACTAAAACCAAGTATACTAATAATCCAACGTATGTATATATATATGACATAACCAATCCATACCATACCCAAGTCCACAATTGTCCATACAAAGCCTCTCGACCAACCAAAGAGTACCTAGTTGGGACATGTCCCCGACAAAGCCATAAACCAGGTCTACCAAAGAGAAAATACATGAGGTAATCCATGACATGAAATAGATGCCTTCCGAACTATGGAAGCTCACCCCATCAATCCAACATTGACTGTACCCACGTTGATCACTAAGAAGGATGAGTAGAATGACCGATTCCTACATAGTGTGGGTATACAACCGCTGGTAGATGGGTTAGCAGATTAACGCTAGCATGTACACAGGATAAGGATAAAATAATGCTAATTATAAAACCAAGTAAATCCATAATGCATACAACCAGATATATATATATAAGTGCTGGGAAAGGGAATCGGATTTAGCATGCATTTAAAAATCTTTACCTACACTGTGTAGCTTTGCTATCCTAAACCACCCACGGGCAATATGGGTTCAGCTCCCCCTGCTGAAAGGGCCCCAGTGCATTTAGCTGCACGACCAGGGAATATAACCCTGGGATGACTAGTAAATCTCCCAATATAAGGTATGACATCATGCATATGGTCACCAAGACCAAACCTCATATCAGCAAATATGATTTTCCAGTTTTGGTCCCTCCGGGACCTTCACCTTCCATGGCTTAGCTACACTTCCCTCTTTAATTCTAAATTAAAACCATTTCCAAATAATCAACCAATCCATTTACCATTTATTGACCAAGGCCATTTAGTGGTGATATCGTCATACCGACCGTACTTGCAAGTACTATCCATAGCAAACCATATGTAGGTTTAAGAAGACTTTCAAGTACTCTTCCATTTAGCATGATAAACCACTTGGGGGACTTCCAAGTTCCCCACAATCATAACCATTTAGCCATTTACCTTTCCAAACTATTTAAACCAATTCCATTAATGCATTCACTTGAGGGATTTCCATGCATCCTGCAAGGTTTTCAAAATAGACCAGTTATGACCACTAAAATCTTTACCTCTTAAACCATTCAAAACCATTTTAAACTATGCCATACATTCAAAGCATTTATACCATTTAAATCATTTAAACCATGCAAAATCATCCAAAACCATTTAGAGTTCCATTACCAAACCAAACCATGAAGAGTTCCAGTGAAAGTTCAACAATAAAGAAAAAATATTCTTTGAAGCATTTTATCAAACATGTTGAGGAAATACCTTTACCAAGACCAAAACCAATGCATAAACCACCATAATTAAGGTTACTCAAGACCCATTAGTTAAATTATAACCAACAACCAACCACATATGCAAACCATTACCAAAAATATGATTTAAACCAATACCAAACCATATGCATCAAGACCCTCAACAATATTTCAAAATTCACCTTTCATGATTTATAAAACAATGTTTAAAACATAATACACATGCCTTTAGTTTGAAATAACAATGAGGGAAGGATTACATGCCTTATACATGAAGATTCACGATAGAAATCTTGACCTTTGAGCCCTTTGAAGAACACTTGAGAATCCCTAGCCTCCAATCTTGAAGAGTGGGTTTGAGAGAGTATTTGAAGTACTTTAATCTTTTAACAAGTGTTATGGAAGGATACCAAGGGTTATATAATGTGAGGGTATTTAAATTAGAAAATTTCCAAACTACCCTTGACTTGAAATTAAAATAAGCCACGTATAGGGATACGACTCACCCGTACCATCTGTATCCTAGGGTACGAGTGGTACCCCAACTCATACCCAACCCTTGCCCTGACCTTACCTGCTGGTGTCTATACAACTCACACCTCCCCCACTTGTACCTAAGGGTAGGAGTGACACCCCCAATTGTATTCACCAACCGTACCTTGGAAAAATTACGTAAGACCACACCTATGAGCAATATACGACTTGCCAATATGCCACTCATTTTTTCTATATGATTTATACCAAAAGGAGTCGTATCTTGGGCAGTAGCTACACCAAACATACTGCTTAGTATATGATTGGACCCTCAAGACATCCCATAAGTCATAGTGAAGGGTTACGTGTGATACTTTTGAGTCGTACCAAGCCACCAAGTCCCAAAATTTTGGAAATTTTGCAAGGGTCCAAGACTTGGGATGTTTCACCAACCAACACAGGTCAGCATACAACAAACCTATACCACTCGTACCCCTATGTACGACTCATTTCCCCTAGTCGTACCCTTTCCAGAGACCAAAATTCTAGGAAATTTTCTAAGGTTCAGGAACCCAGGGTGTTTCAGTTTCCCCCACTAGGAATATTTGTCCCCAAATGACGAACAAGGTAGGTTTGATGTAGCCACGAGTCATTTGCATTATCAAACATAAATCTAACCTTTAGATGTCTCTACTCTCACCTTTAAGACATAAAACAAAGATGCAAGAAAATCAACCTTTTCTTTAACAAACTCAGAAAATAATGGTATGTTCAAGAACACATACCTTCCGCACGAATCCCAGGAGCAGAAAACAAGTGTGGATACTTAGACTATATGTACTACCCCACTTCCCATGTAATCTCTTCCACCTTGTGGTTACTCCATAGATCCTTAACCGAGGTCAAATCCTTGGTTCGAAACCGATGAACCTATCAATCCAATATATCAACTAGGACCTCTTCATATGATAGAGAATCCGAGATACCTAATCCCTCCAAAAGAACCACCAAAGAAGGATCACCAATGCATTTCCTCAACAGAAATATAGAATACCAGATGAATGGAGCTCAACCTAGAAGTCAACTTCAATTCATAAGCAACATTACCAGCCCTCCTCAAAACCTCATAAGGACCAACAAACCGGGGACTGAGCTTTTATTTTTTGCCAAACCACATTGCTCCCTTCATGGGAGATACCTTGAGGAACACCTTATCCCCAATATTAAACTCCAGTCTCTATACCTTACATCCACATAGGACTTCTAGCAACTTTGGGCATCTTTAAGCCTATCCCGAATCACTTTTACCTTTTCTATAGACTGATAAACCAAATCAGGACCATACATATCTGCCTCACTAAGCTCAAAGCAGCCAATAGAAGATCTACACCTCCTACCATACAATGCCTCAAAAGGATCCATACCAATACTAGAATGATAGCTATTGTTGTAAGCAAACTCTACCAAAGGTAGATGCTCAACCCCCAAAGCATATCTTATAATGTCTGAATAGTCCTTGCTGCTTTCCCATCTATCTAAGGATGAAAAACAGTACTCAGACTTACCTTGGTACCCAAACCTTTCTGAATAAACCGCCAAAATGAGATAAAAACAGCATATCACGATCAAAGATAATCAAAATGGGTACCCCATGCAGATTTACGATCTCCTGAAGATACAACTTTGCATAGTCCTCAACCAAAAAAGTAGTCCTCACTGGCAAGAAGTGAGCAGACTTCGTCATCCTATCAATGATGACCCAAACCAAATAAAATTAATTTTGATACCGTGGAAGACCGATAATGAAATCCATATTGATCAACTCTCATTTTCATTCAGGCAACTCAATTTTTTGATACTACCCACCAGGTCTCATGTGCTCAACCTTAACCTATTGGCATACCATATACTCATGCATCTCATCCAAAATCCTTTGTCGTAACCCATCGACCTCAGGAACGCATAACCTCCCTTGGTACCATAAAGTATTATCGCCACTGATCTCAAATACCACTACTTTTTTCCCACCAACAACATTCTTGATTTTTATCAAGATAGACTCTAGGACTTTCTTCTCCTTGATCTCTGCACCAAGAGATTACTGAACCACCTCTTGCACCATCACACCACCATCCTTGGAGTCTAGGAGACGAACTCTAAGATTAGCTAAGCAATAAATTTCCTTCACCAATTCTCACTTTGCTTTATCTATATGAGCTAAACTCCCCATGGACAACCTGCTAAGAGCATCAACAACCATGTTAGCTTTACTTTGGTGATAGTGAAGACTCATATCATAATCCTTGAGAAGCTCTAACCATCTCCTCTATCTGAGATTAAGCTCCTTCTGAGTGAACACATACTATAGACTCTTATGATCAGAAAAAATATCCATGTGTACACCATACCAATATACCGCTATATTTTCAAAGCAAAGACCACTATCAAGTATCTCCAAATCATGAGTAGTATAGTTTCTCTCATGTCCCTTCAACTGCTTGGAAGCATAGACAATCACCTTCCCATGCCGCATCTACACATAACCAAGGCCCACCCTAGATGCATCACAATAAACCACAAATCCATCATTACCTTCATCCAATGTCAAAATAGGAGCTGAAGTTATATTATCTTTCAGCTTCTCAAAACACCCTTCACAAGAATCCGACCAAGAAAACTTCATCTTCTTCTGAGTCAACTTAGTCAAAGAAGTAGCTATACTTTAGAAACTTTTCACAAACTGTCGATAATACCCATCCAAACCAAAAAAGCTCCAAATGTCGGATGAAGTCGTGGGTCTAGGCCACCTTTTAACCACAACCACTTTTTAAGAATCCACCATTATCCCCTCACTAGAAATATTATGACCAAGAAAAGTCACAGCATTTAACCAAAGCTAACACTTAGAGAACTTGGCAAACAACTGATGTTCCTTCAAGGTTTGCAATACAATACGAAGGTGATTAGCATGATCCATCTCACTCTTAGAATAAACCAGGATGTCATCAATGAACACAATGACAAAAAATCCAAAAATTGCCTGAACAGCCTATTAATCAAACCCATAAATGCCATTGGGACATTAGTCAAACCAAATGACATCACGAAGAATTCAAAATGCCCGTACCTAGTACAAAAAGCCATCCTAGGGATATCCACCTCCCTAATCTTAAGCTGATAATACCCAGACCTAATATCTATTTTTGAAAAGAACTTGGCACCTTTCAACTGATCAAACAAGTCATCTATCCTTAGGAGAGAATATTTGGTCTTGACCGTCAGCTTATTTAACTATCGATAGTCAATGCACATCCAAAGGGAACCATCCTTCTTGTGCACAAACAACATCGGTGTACCCCATAAAGATACACTGGGACGAATAAACCACTTATCCCAAAGATCCTTAGGTTGCTTTTTGAGTTTCCTCAACTCAGTTGGAGCCATTCTATAAAGAGGAATAGATATTGGATGAGTGTTCGAAATCAAATAAATACCAAACTCAATTTCCCTATCAGGAGGAACACTTGGAAAATTATCCAAAAAGACTTCAGAAAACTCATTAACCACCGTAACTGACTGCAAAGAAGGACCTTTCGAGTTATACTCTTTAACCCAAACCAAATGATAGATACAACCTTCAGAGATCAATCTCTGAGTTAGAAGATAAGAAATAAACCTCCCCCTAGGATCTAGGGAACCACCCTTCCATTTTATAACTGGTTCACTAGGGGAACCTAAAGATAACCTTACGGGTTCGACAATCTAATAATGTATAACAAGAGTGTAACCAATCCATCCCCAAAATAATACCAAAATCCACCATATATAGTTCAAAAAAAATCCACCAAGGTCTATTTTCTACCAACAACTACCACACCCCCTATAGACTCTCTTAGCAATAACCGAATCACCTACATGGGTAGAAACAAAAAAAGGATTCGAAACAACCCCAGGACCAAAATCAATACATATAGCCATATATGGGGTCACATAAGAGAGAGTAGACCCTAGATCAAGCAAATAATACATGTCATGAGAAAAGAGTTGTAACATACTAGTAACGACATCAGGCGATGCCTCAGATTCCTGTCAAGATATAAGAGCATATAATCTATTCTAGCCAACACAGGAATCAGGAGCAGTAATAGACACAAATGCGGCACCACCAGGTGCAGGAGCAAAAAAGGAAGCCACAAGAACCTTATTCACTCTCGTAGCCACCTTATTAACTGGATAATTCTTGAGTAGATGTCCTGGATGGCCACACTTAAAATATTTTTCCTTCTTTTCACCATAATAACCCCAGTGAGGACGACCACATGACTGATAAGGAGGGCATAAAGAAACCGACTGGCCCCCGCTTTCTTAAGATTAGGCACCCTGTGCCCAAAAATTTTCACCACCCTACGGACGTCTATCACCCGACTAATTTAGGTAAGGAGAACTAGATGTGAGAAGGAACCATAACTCCCCCATTTTTTTTGCTATTTACCTCCATCCTGACTTACCTTCTGCTGAGTACCACCATGCTCAGAGAACTTGCTCCTCTTACCCTGCCTTTACCCAAACTCTGCCTTTTTTCTCTTTTCTTCCTCTACCTGCTGCATATGAATAACTAACCTCAAAATATCCATATCCTTAATCAGAAAGGCAGTCTTGCTTTCCTATATCAATTCTCAATTCATCCTAGAAGCAAACTTTCTCATTCTCTCCCTCATGTCAGCCACCAAATTGAGAGCATACCTTGACAGCTGGTGAAATTTCAAGACATATTCCTTGACAGTCATCCTCCCCTGGTTGAGGTCCAAAAACTCTTCCATCTTTGTTTTCTTCAACTCTTGGGGAAAGAAACAATCCAAGAAGGCATAAAAAAAGGCCTCCCATAAAGACAAATCCTCTATATCACCTCTATCCCTATCCCACTCCTCATACTACTAGTATGCAATATCTTTGAGCTGATAAGCCATAAAAATCACACATTCCATATTTGTGGCCTACATCACCCTGAATATCTCAATATTTAATCCAAGAAAGCCTAAGGATCCTCCTCCACCTACACGCCAGTGAAAGTAGGAGGACTCATCTTCATAAACTGGCCAACCCTTATGGTCTCAGAAAATAACCCACCAGATGTTTTCCGCTTAGCCTGAGAAGCAACTACTTGAGAAACAAAATAAATTGACTTACAAAATTTTACATTAGTCACCTCACCCCGAGGAGGACTAGTAGCAATTGGTGGAACTCTAGAACCATCAAAGATAAGGACCTTGAGATTGAAGACAAACTCCAGACGTAGGACATACCCTAACAACATTGTCCCCAAATGGGACAAAAGGATTTCCTTGTGTTCTAGATCTACGAGGCATGATCTAAAAGAGTTTGCAAAAGATTAATTCATAATTCAAAGGATTTATGCTTACAAAAGATGAAATCAAATATTATTTTCCTTCAAAGATTCACCAGATTAGTCTGGGAACTAGCCCAAAAGATGAATTTAAGACTTCAATGCCAAAACATAAAATTAACATTTTGGGGAATAGTCAAAGATTCTGAGGAAAACCTAAAAGCTGCTATTTATATGTTTAAAATTCAAATAGCAAAACTTTCACACAACAGTTGACAACGAGGTTGACAACTCGTCACTTAGTTGACAACTTATCAACCAAGTTGTCAACTAAGTTCTTCAGTAGCTAAATTTTGTCTCTGGTTTACTATGAATCTGACAACTTATCACTTGGATAACAACTTATCAGTATAGGCATCTCTTGATTCTTCACAAACTGCTTCAGGCTTATGGCTAAATTGATAACACGTCACTTAGCTGACAGCTTACACATCTAGTTACCAAAACAACTTTTTATTCCTTTTCTTTGGTTTTCTCATACTTTGACTTTTCCTACATAATTAAACAAAATATGATAAAAAACAACACAAGTTGTTTGAGAACATACAATTAATCCAAGTTAAAAAGCTTCAAATGTGTTGTCGAGAAGCCAACACATCTTCTCTGAATACTAATAAAGACATAGGTGAAACTCAAAGGAAAACGCGATCACCAACACCAAATCTCAAGGTGCTATGTCTAAGATCCTCATAGCACTTTTTCCTACTCTGAGGCACTTGAAATCTATCCTGAATGACCCAAACTCTACCCAAAGACTCATGAAGAAAGTCTATAACTCGAGGTCTAACCTCAGAAACATAAAACCAACCCACTGGCGAGCGACAATGCCTACCATATGATCTTGTAAAAGGAGCCATGTCAATGCTGAAATGGTAGCTGTTATTATATGCAAACTATGCTAAAGCCAAATACTGTTCTCACTGGCCCCCAAAAGCAATTACATACATGGAGCATATCCTCTAAAACCTGGATAATCTGCTCTGACTGACCATCAGTATGGTGGTAAAATAATGTGCTAAGATTAACTTATGTACCCAAATCATCCTGAAAGGTCTTCCAAAAGTGAAAAGTAAACACAGAATCTCAATCTAAAATAATAGACACGGGTATACCATGTAGTCGCACAATCTCTCGAATATAGATACAGGCCAACCTCTCGGCACTGAAGAAAACTAGGACAGAAAAAACTAAGCAGACTTGGTCAATTGATTTGTGATGACCCAAACACTATACGATCCATAAGAAGTACGAAGCAAATATGTCACAAAATCCATAGTGATCCGTTCCCACTTCTACTTAGGAATGGGTAACCTCTGAAGATATCCACCAGGTCTCATATGCTCGGCCTTTACCTACTGGCAAAAAAGGTAATGAGTTCAAAGTCTGCTCCATCCTTCCTTATACCACTCCACCAGTAATGCTTCCTCAAAACACAATACATCTTAGTCACTCCATGGTGGATAGAATATCTGGAACAATGGACCTCCTCCAATATCAATCTAATCAAATTACCCACTCTCGGCACACAAACTCAGCCCCCTAACCTTAAAACACCATCCGAATCAAGTGAGGCTTCCTTAGACTCACCACTCAACACTTTATCTCGAATTGATCTCAATCCTGCATCTTCAAACTGGTAAGCTCAAATCTGCTCCATCAAAGGAGACCTAGCCTACAAAAAGGCTAAAACATACCCATGTGTTGAAATATCAAGCCTAACTATCTAGTTAGCTAAAGATTGGACCTCTGAGGCCAAAGGCCTCTCCTGGGTCAAAATATACGCCAAGCTACCTATGCTAGTCGACTTCTGTCTTAAGGCATCCATAACCATATTAGCCTTGCTCGAATGATAGAGAATAGTCAAGTCATATTCCTTAAGAAACTTAAGCCAACAACGCTGCTTTATATTAAGATCTCGTTGGGTGAAGAAGTACTGCAGGCTATTATGATCCGAGAAAATCTCACAACAGACTCGATATAAGTAGTTACTCTATAACTTCCAAGAAAACACAATAGCGTACAACTCCAAATCATGGGTAGGATAATTCCTCTCATGGGGCTTCAACTAAAGAGAAGCATATGCAATTATCTTACCCTCCTGCATCAATACAACACCTAAACGAACACCCAAAGCATCATAAGAGATAGTAAAACCCATACCCTCTTTGGGCAAAGCCAAAATAAGAGTTGAAGTCAACAAATCCTTGAACTTTTGAAAGCTCGCCTCACAAGCATTGAACCACTAAAAACAAATCTTTTTCTAAGTCAACTTGGTCAATGGAGCTACAATAGATGAGAAACCCTCAGTAAAACACCGATAATAACCTACTAAGACAACAAAACTTTAAATCTCAATGGGCGAATAGGTCTAGCCCAATCATGAACCACTGCAACCTTTGTTGGACCAACCATAATACTGTCCTTAGTCACCACGTTGCCCAAGAAAGAAATAGACTCCAACCAAAACTCACACTTGGAGAACTTAGCATGCAACTTCTCATCCCTCAGCCTCTGAAGTACAATTCGTAATGCTGCCAATACTTAGCCTTACTCTTGGAATAAACCAAGATATCATCAATAAATACAATAACAAAGGAGTTGAGATATGGCCGAAATACCCAGTTCATCAACTCCATAAATGTGGCCGGGGCATTGGTCAACCCAAAGGACATGACCAAGAAATCATAGAGACAATATGGACTCCAAAAAGTTGTCTTTGAAATATCCAAAGCTCTAATCCTCAACTAGGTAATAAGATCTCAAATCAATCTTCAAAAATATTTCAGTACCCTAAAGCTGATAGAATAAATCATTAATATGAGAAAGAGGATATTTATTCTTAGTCGTTACCTTGTCCAACTACCAATAATCAATACACATACGCATAGACCCATCCTTCTTCTTCAAAAACAAGATAGGCGTACCCCAAGGTAATACACTAGGTCGAATAAATCCCTTATCCAAAAACTCCTGCAACTAATCTTTTAATTCCTTCAACTCATCAAGGGCAATCTTATAAGGAAGAATAGAAATGGTCTTGGTTCCCAACTCAACATCAATAGTAAAATTAATATCACGATCCAAAGGCATACCAGGCAAATTTGAAGGGAACACATCTACAAACTCCCAAACAACAAAAAGAAATCCAAGAAAAAAGGTAAACAACAATAGTATCATTAATATAAGCCAAAAAGATAAATATCCCCTCTCAACCAATTTACAAGACTGAACATAAGATATGACCCTCTTAGGACCCGAATGAAACACACCCTTCTAAGTTATCCTTGGCATACCCGATAAAGATAAAGTCACATTCTTATCATAACAATCTAAGATAGCATGATAAGATGCCAACCAATACATAGCCAAAATAATATTAAAATCAACCATATCAAACACTAGCAAATCTACCCAAGCCTCACAACAAAAAAAAGTCACAACACAAGATCGGTACACCCGATCCTCCACTAAAAAATCTCCTACAGGGGTAGATAGACAAATAGGATTGGCAAGAGCCACATTAATAGAATCAAAACCCAAAGTAAAATATGTAGACACATAGGAAAAATTCAATCTAGGGTCGAATAACATAGATGGAGATCTAAAACAAATGGAGACGACACCTATGATCACATCATCAGAAGCCTCCACCTCAGGCCTAGTGGTTATAACATACATTTATCACGACCACCAACTAATGAGTAGCCTCGCGGCCACCTTCACAAACTCTACTACCTCTGCAACTCGCAACTCTAGCAATACCCATACCTCTCAAAACTGAAAGAGGAGTAGCTCTAATCACACAGCAGGGATAGTCCTTGGCTAAATGGCTAACCTCATGATATACATAACAAGCTCTGCGAACTGCCTCAATAGGAGAAGATACCACTGGGCCAAGACGGCCATCCTAAACTAAAAAATCAAAAGGTCTACCACCTGAACTTTGTAAGGCCACTTGCATTGACCTACCCTAATATCCACGAGAACCTCTAAAATCTCTATCATGAGGAGCATGACCTTTGAACTCACCAAAATGATGCATCTTCTTTTCACCTCTCTAAGATGCTATAAGAATACCCTATGTCATCTTCGTATGATCAACAATGGTTTGAAAAGATGCTCCAAAATACAACTATTTGAGATGTAGCCAACTGAAGGAAAATATCTAAACCCTTCACAAACTTTTGAATCTTCTCAAACTAGGTGAAAATACTGACAAAAGAATATCTGGACAAGGAATGGAAGCGTACCTCATACCCCGCAATGGTTATAAATCCCTACTCTAGATGATTAAACTTATCACGAATTTGATTTCTCAAACTATAAGGCACAAATATCTCTAAAACAACATTAGTAAACTGATCCTATGTTATCTTAGGAGCATTAATAGGTCTACAACTATCAAACAATCTCGACCAACCTCTGATAGTATCTCTCAACTGATAGTTACACTACTAGAAATGAGATCTATGGGGACAATTAATTAGCGACGGTTATAGAACTGTTGCTATAAAAATACTATAGCGATGATTATAACCTTCCCAATAGAGTTAGGATAATAATTTAAGGAAACCACCGTATAAACCTTAGAAACCATCCCAATAGGTATATTTATGGTAACGGTTATTATAACTATTCCAATAGATATCTATTGGAACGGTTACATAACCGTCCCATAATTTATATTAGCTAAAGTATAACAGATAACATTAATTACGCGGGATTTTTTTCTCCAAAACTTATTTTAGCCACTCTTTTTAATTATTTTTATTAAAAAAGGTTACAATAAAATCTTCTCCCCCAATTTTTTCTGGTCTTCCCCCATTCATTTAAGGTTAAATCATAAATACATTCATTCACAGAACACAGTACTCGACAAGCAATACTCGAAGGATTCTCGATCTCGATGGATTCTCGATCTCAACAGCCTCCATTTTATTTAATTCATCAGTGTACTCGACGACTTCTCGATCTCCATCTCGACAACCTTCATTTGTGAATACTCTACCTTTCTCGAACCTCACTTTGTGGAACTACACTGGATATGCTGTTGTTCTTGTTGCTTAATCTTCAAAGCCAAAAACTTTGAATTAGTTTCACTTGGGAAAGATAGCCATCAAAAGTTGAACTCTATTTAATGCTAATTTTTTTAGATGAACTGATGCTGCAAGAAGATATTGTAGCAATGGTACTCGTAACTGTGATTTACCATTGAATGTAATATATTGTAGTGGTTGATTTATTTACACACGTGTCTAGATAGTCACTTCAACAATCTAGAAGGTAACAAGCAGATGGTTAGTCTTGTGGCTATGTCCCAGTTTAGCAGTTTATAGAGTTGTACTTCTGAATTATGAATAAATTACATTTTCCAGACTCATGAAATACAAATACATCATACATCTACAAGTTATATCCCTAATTTCCTATATTCTTTTGAGATTTACTGTTCAGTTTATCTATGTTTATGTGTTTTAAGGATTTGAGTTTTAATGAGTCTTTCTATTTATAGTTTGTTGTTCCACATTATTGGTTACCTATAAAAGTGGAGTTGATGACCATACCATGCTTTGTGTAGTTTCCACATATGGTTAGCAACTTAACATGTATAATCAAAATTAAGAGGGTGAATCGCCAATCCCTCAAAACTAGTAATAAATTTCTTTTAAATATTTAAAGTATGACGTGCAAAAACACATGATACAGTGTATATATATTAGACATACTCGTCTCATTTTTTGAAAAGTCTTTTGTGTCTATTGTCAAGTATTTGTTAGTAGATAATTTATTGATATAAAATATGTTCTCATTTGATATATTCACATCAAAATTAGTTAGAACAAGCTTGAAGTTTTACGACTTATTGAGGCTAATTCACATAATTGAATGAGATGTGTATATGTTTTCCCAAAATATTGAATCAAAAGTATCTAATATAAACACCTTATCATGTGTTTGTGTTTAATTAAAACAAATCATCATTCAGATATTTAAATAAAATTATATTAATAGGTTTAAAGGGCTATTTATATATTTTGTCAAAATAAACATATAGCTCCACATAGTCCAAAAGAAGAATCATTTGAACCTTCCCCAAACACAATGGACTATTTTCGTCATTTTTTCCAAATATTCTACTGGGCATAATATATAAATGTGCACTTTGGTGTGATTTTAATTTGCATCTATGTTCTTTAAGTTTGAGTTCAACTTAGATCTGTCGTCTTGTAATGTTATTTCTTCATTCATATTGGTTTGGGCTGCATCTACCTCTAACAGGTGGTATTAGGATAAATGTCTCAATTTTATGTATGCTGAAAGTTACTTTCTCCTTTGATTTTTCCCTGACTGTAAGATTGAAACATATCAAGCCTTAGATGTAAATTTCCTGAACTCACTATAACACTTGGAAAATTCATAAATTCTTGAGATTTTCTCTTGTAATTGGCTTTAGTTTTTATGGATTAGGTTCCCTATCTTGAAGGAGAGATTGGCATTGTAAAGCTCTCTTTGTTTTGCAACTGTATTTATGGTATGCTCTATGTTTTACTGAGTATAGTTATCTATCAAACATTAGTTTTCCAACTCTTGAATAGAAGGATTAGTCTATAATCTTTAGAGGCACATGTATTCTTGCCACACTTTTATCAATGAATGTGTGTAAATTCTATTATATTTGCGCCCGTAAGAGAAATAACTTTTTTTCTCATTTCGCCATCAATACCTTAGAAGTAGGTGAAAGAGGAACCTGCATCAATGGAGATATCATCATTTGTCTCTTGTAATGTGAACTTGGATATGGATGCGTGATACACACAATCTCCATATATCATTTAAGAGGCAACAAATGTCCGATAAAGCTAGCAGCTAGCTTATCCGTGTACTTGCTATCTTCTTTTCAAAATAACTTGGCATGCCTGAGATTTATTTAAAATCCTGGTACTCTAATGACGAAAGAAAAAAAATTCCATTAAAATTGTACCTCAAAATCCTATCTTGGGCGTAGTTTTTACTCGATCTTTGAACTAAATTGATGTTTTAAAATGGGTAAATCTATCCCTTATTGTCCAGCTTGTAGCTTCACTGCCTGATTTAGCATAAAAAAATATTTTTTTATTAGTTGGTTGACGTTTTAGTACTTTCTCAGTATATATGGCATAATGTTCTAGGTGCCCTTCATTTCTTATATTTTCTTTAATCTGGTATGTAAGATTTTATGTTTGAACATATTTTCTTTACTATCTGGACGAGAGGGGGGAATTACAATAACGGGGAAAGAACCCATTTTTTGTAAATCCTTTTCATCAGTCTCTTCAGATGAAAAGGATAAACGAGGAGAACTATATCCTCTGTATAATGAGATTAGCATCTTTTTCTACCTACAAGAATTAATATCCAATCACACTGGAAACTTGCCTTGATCTTGTGCAATGTACACGATAAAAGTTTGTTCATGGATTCAACAGACTCCTTAGAAAGTTTTGTTGTTGGAGAACTGATAGTTAGAATCACTTTGCTTATGTTTTATTACATCTGTATTTACTATTTTTTTGTCTTAAGCATCTTTCTTTACCTCACGAACCTCATGCATCAATGTATAGTTTCTCCTGTTTGCACCAAGTATATAACTAAATCTGGAAATAGGACTCAGTGGGAAGATGAAAACTAAAATACATACCCTTCGAAGGGTGAGTGTAGCAATTGATATACTTGGTATGCTTGATCTTTCCCAACTTTGGGTATATACGTATGCTTCATCTCAATATTGGGTATGTTGTTGTTGTGTAGTTTGTTACTAGACTTTAATTTTATTTTTCTTATTGTTGTAGGTGATAATGACATAGAAGATGGCGAGAACGAAATTGATGAACTAGACTTGACCTAAGAGATCGATCGCACTGGCTTCATGTTACACTAGTTGCTGAAAAAGTTGACCGACTAGTTTCAAACATCTTTTATTTAGGAACATTCGAAACTTGTGTATGTTTTGATTTTTTTGAATGGTAAAAAAATAGTTGTTTTTTTGCATATGACATTTTGAGAATTAATAGTTACTAATACTCTTGATGATTAATATATATGTACATTTTATGTGTTATGGTAGCTTTATAAAATCATTGCAATAGCATAGTATAGTATTGTTGAATATTCTAATAATAATTGCCCTAATAGCCTCAAAATAACTATCCTAATAGCATAAAATTAACCGTTGCTAAAGATCATGTATAACCGTCGCAATAGCATATATAACCGTCCCAATAGCATATGCATACAACCGTCGCAATAGCATATATAACTGTCCCAATAGCTTATGCATGCAACTATTGCAATTGCATATATAACCGTCCTAATAGCATATGCATACAACCGTCACAATAGCATATATAACCGTCCCAATAGCATATGCATACAATCATCGCAATAGCATATATAACCGTCCCAATAGCATATGCATACAACCGTTGCAATAGCATATATAACCGTCCCAATAGCATATGCATACAACCGTCGCAATAACATATATAACCGTCGCCATACTGTCAAGACAATAACCGTCGCTGAAGGTAATGATATAGCGATGGTTGTAGCACAACTATCCCATTAGACTTACTGTAACGCCTTCAGTTGTATCAGTTGTGGAAACTGTCGCATTAGACCTATGGGGACGGTTATAATGTCTATGAGGACGGTAATTGAACCATCTCCATAGTCCCTTTTTCCAATAGTGATTAGTATAAGCCATTCCATGCAACTCAAAAGAACCCAAGTTATGCAACTTCTCCTGATAATATCAAGAAATCATACGCATGCTCTCCTATAACACCACTAAATTTGGGAGAACCCAATGACTAAATCTCTTAAACCTCTTCTAATCCTCAGAAGACATCACTGTACTAGCAATAAAAAGAGGCATGGTGAATCTGGCAGGCTGAGATCCTATCTGACAAGGTAACATTAATGAAGGCTAAACTCCTGATCCTAGGACAACATACTCAGATGTCGGCACTGATGGAGGAATAGTACTCAGAGTTTGAGGAGTACCCAAAATAGAAGTAGGTGTCACATGAGGATCAAAACTAAGAGTTGAAGGAATAACTGGCATAACCAAAGAAGAACCCTCTAAGCAGGTCTGCAAACGCACTAACAACCCGTCTAAATTTGGTGCAGATAAACTCTATGGAACTGGAACTGAACCTACACCTGTAACCTGCTCAACGTGAGGCTCAAGGGAGAGTCCCCTGGCACTCTTCCTAGATGGGGATGATCCATAGGACCGTCCACTCCTCAAAGCCTATCCATGACTCGAGACCCTTCTTCTCGACTGAACTCTCTATCCAAAAATAGGCTCTACATCTCTGACCTCACGACACCTAGTCAACACAATCTGTACAGAAAGAGTGAAACATAACTCAGAATAAAAGGTATGAAAGAATGTCACACGATAGGAATAAAATATGAGAAGTTTCCTAAAGACATCCTATAGCCTATCGAAGATAGATACGGACGTCTACGTACCGATCTGTGAGACACTATTAGACATCCTATTCTTACAACATTGAGATCAATGAAACCTGGCTTCTCTGATACCAATTTATCATGAACAAAAACTATATGTCATGATGGAATTTTTCGTGATGAACCTTGACAAGTAAGACTATCTCAAAAATCGATACACAAAGGGGGAAAAATCAAAAACATCCCCAAGGTAAGGCTTCTAATTTAAAGTTGAACCACATAAGTATAAATAATGCCGAAAGAAACATAACCATCAATAAGAAAAAATTTCCAAAACCAAGTGTCAATAGTGTAAGAACTAGAAATACAATTCATGAGTCAATACATCAAAAAACCAACAGTAATAACGTATGTCTCTGAATACTAATAAATACATAAACTAATGAAACAAGGATAGAAGAGGACCCGATACGCTGGTAAGTCTAACCACTACCTTAGATACTCTAAAAGCACCTGAAATCAAGCAGCATAGGGTGCACCTGAACCTAGATTTGCATCAGAAGGGTACATTAGGCGTGAGTACGGTCTACTTGTACTTAGTAGGTATCATAGGCTGACCGAGCAAAGTAAAAAATAAAGCATACAAAATACACACTATGGGCATGTCACCTGCAATCAGAAAATATCCCACAATGGTAGCACACACCACTTGCACTAACAGTTCTAATATATCACATATATTACAACAAACACCAAGTAGGAAAATGATGGATAATATACATACAAGATGGTCAAGAATAATCAAAGGAAGATGGGACAATAAAGGTATGTCAAATCAACATAGCAATTCAATCACAATGTAAACACAATAAAGTAAGTGCAATATATAAGATGACGATGATGATGATGATGATGATGATGATGCAAGAGATCATTCCACAGTCTCCGTATGTTCCTACAAAGCCAAAGCTTCCCGATGTAGGATCCATGGGGGTTCATCAACTCATATGGAATCCATATATGATATCTCCTACTGAGCTACAGCTTCTCGATGTAGGACCTATGGGGGGTTTGTCAACTCGTATACAACCCATATATCCATATCTCAATGGGTATTTCTACAACCAACCACATGATATAATTTCCACAACCACATGAGTTAACACCCACTCATTATTTCCAACCATCCATGAATTTCCATATTTTACCATAGACCAATAAGTATGAATATATCACAACACACAAATGATACCATAACATACCTTTTCATCAAAAATATATAGTTATTCGCATGATTATAAGGCTATTAATATCACAAAGGACCCTACACGGTCACACATATCAAATAATGTTCCAAAGTTAATAATTATACCACATATAGGCCCCCACACGGGCACAATACATAGATAGCCATGATTCATTATTAGTTCTCACCTTAACAAGCATTATGGTATACAAATTAACTACCCATCTCAGTCTAAAGAGTTAAGCCATAACCTACCTCGAATGCTAAAACTGATCAATTACACTTTGATCCCATAATCTTACTCCTCACAAACGATCCCAAAATTAACTAAAATAAAGAAATATAAAATCTACGCATCAAAACTAAGTCAATGATACCCACATTTCCTACTCAGGATCAAAACGGACCCCTAAATGGGTTTTTTTAAAAAAGGCAAAATCATAACTTTATTTAAAAACGTGTTTCCCATACCTTTAGGAATCTATAGCTAAAAACCCAAGTTAAATTAAGTTAAAAAAAGAGGTTCAAATTGAAGAAAAACCATATTTAGTCTTTACCGAATAAAACCTTTAAATCCATTTTAAAATCAAGAATCGAAGTTGTTTTGAAGATGAAATTGAGGAAAACATGTCATTATAGGATTAGGAACATTAGTCAAGTAAAAAGGAGTGAAATTGGGATTTAAAAACAAGCCCTATGATTTTGGGTTTTTTTGAACAATTAATCAAGAAATTTGATAAAGAAAAAGGTGAATTATCACCTTAAATCCACAAGAGAATCAAGAAATAGATGTTAATCTAGCTTTCCAACCACCCATAAGCTTCACTTTTAAGCCCTCATACAATTTTAGGGTTTAGCTCTCAAAAAGCAAGAAGAAAAATGAGCAAAAATTGGGCAAACACCAGGTTACCAGGTGCATAAGGCATAAAATGCATGGCCCATATGTGTTTTACTCTTTGTGATCCAGGTTGCACCAGCAACCTGGTGCACCAGAATTTTTATGTCCGAAATGGACTTTTATGAGGTGTCCGAGATTCATTTGAAATTCGATATACACAAACAAACTATGTAACCACACTAAATTCGACGCTTCAGACTCAATGACGATATTAGATTTTCAAAAAATATCATTTTCACAAAGTTGACCCCCAAAATTCGAAATCAAAATTTTCCAAATCGAGGGTCGAAAGAAGATTAAAAGTCGTAAAACCCAACAAAATATGTTACCACTCTTAAATCGATGTTTCAGGTCAACTGGCATAATCCATTTAGTCATCCATTTCACAAATCAAAAGATAACCACATAAGTCCATAATAAGGCTCTCAAAGCCTCTGAAAATCACGATATCACACAAAATGCATCGGGCACTGTGCCAATCACCACCACACTATAGAAGTACCACAATGAAACTATGAATAGGGGTAAAATAGTCAAATCATATAGAATACATATCTCACTTATTTCATTAAATTTGTAGGTCGTTACAAGTATTAACTCAAATATTTGTTTTCAAATAAATTAGCTTACGTACTTAGTATATATTAGTATTCCTAGAGTAATACCAAGACATGGGTTAGCTTGGGGTCACTTGTGGCTCTAAGAACCATGATATGACTAGGGTGTAGTCCCTTATCATGATAAATATGGTATTAGAGTATCGGGTTTAAAGTGTCCTAGCAAGGTATATTATTACCTTCCAATGAGGCATATGTTGGACACAAAGTTTCTCATATGGTCATATCGGTTAAGAGAAACTCCCACATAAATACTTTCAACATGGATTTTGTACTTTATCCCCAACTTTTGTTAAATTAAGTTATTTCACGACTTACAGTTGTACCTTATGTTTAAAGTTTATGATATAATTTTGGGTCATTATACTATAACTCTGATATTTTATCTAGGATCAGTTTTAAATCATATGATAATATACTTCTTCATTCTTTCTATTTTTAACTATTTTATCCGATGATTCAACAAATGATTTTTGTCTTATAGTTTTCCATAGTGTATTCTTTAAATATTTGCATCCTCAGATTTCTGATATAATTTTTCATGATTTTATTTATTGCATCAAAACACATATATCAAGCATGTTTTAAGTTTTTTTTTTCATTATTATTTCATATCACACATACTCAATACATTCAAAGTACTGATTACATACTTTTTCTGCCTACATTTATGTAATACCCCGAGAAATTTTTTGTTGAAATTTTATGCGTAAACGTGTTGGGTTCTATATTCTAGAATGAATTATAAATTTTCCGTATGGAATATCTTATATTATGACCCACCATTGCGTAGATTATCGAATAAGTTTTCCAACGATATGTGGATCATCCAAAACGGACACCCGAGCGACGAGTTATGAACATTCCGATCGAACCGTGAATAGTAGTGAACAGAAAAACGTGCAAGAAAAAAATACTGAGGCCTGGCGTATTTTTGCTCCAACTTTAAATGATCATAACTCCTTGTATATAATGATCTGGGTTATCTACTATATATCAACGGAAAGCTCTGCGAGTTCTCTTTCCGATGAAATTAGTTTCATCCAATTTGTCTATCGGAGCAAAAAGTTATGGTCGATCTACTTCAGCCTACCAAAAGTAAATTCTTGAGTCAACTTCAAACGATCATAACTCCTCGTACACAATAATCTGGGTGAGATACTATATGTCAACGGAAAGATATGAGAGTCCTCTTTCTAATGAAATTGGTTTCATCCAATTTTGATATCGGAGTAAAACGTTATGGTTGATCTACTTCAGACTATCAAAACTGTCCATCAAAGGACAAATTCGAGAATTATTTAATTTTTAGGGGCGTTTTGATCATTCCCCCTCACCCAAAATCCGTCCAAACCCTATATTAAAGCCTATTAGAAGCATTATATGTTATATTTCATCAAATTCCCTCAAAAAGAAAACCCTAAGCTCCTACATCCAACTTCAAGAACCTCCAAAGTTCACCATTAATTCTGCAAATTTATTCAAGATTCCAAGTTCCTAGTTCAAGAACTCCAAGAACCATCATTCAAAGGCATGATTAACATCTCAAAAATGAGTATCAATCTAAAGTTCATCATTCAAGGTATGTGGGGGTTTTCAACAAGAACTCTCTTTCGTTCTTGTGTCCAAAAGTAATTTTCTTTACAAAGGCATGATTTTTATTTGATTTTTATGAATTTGAAGCATGAACCCATATCTTATGATGATTATTATGAAATGTTGGTGTTTATGATTTTGAAAGATGAATTTACATGTGTGGTGATATAAAGCAAGAATCTTGAACGATATTTATCATTATTTTGATATTTGGGTCGTGAATCCCCATTGGAAATTGTGCTTTTCTGAGAAAGCATGTGTTATAAGCACGTTGATGTTGAATATTTAAGATATTTTGAATGATTTGACCTTTTGGTCTTAATGGAGTTGTTTTGAACTCGAGTGAGAAAGAAATCCACAACGTGGTTGATTTTGATAGATGGGAAGCATGATGGCTCCCGATGTATATTTATATATTACTGAAATTGTTTTGTTGTGGATTGTCTTTAAAATGATCTGAGCTAAGTCCAAAAGAAATCTTTAGCACCGAGTGGGAGGTATAAAGCGACCTTACTTCCCTAGAACTACGTGCCCCCGTAGGAGTGAGCCTGAGGCTGATTTATATAGTGATCACTAGTTTGTGTGGATTTGATATCGATAGTCCTACTCTGATGGCAAGGATAGGACGTCTCTCCCCAACGTGGGTTGTACGTTGGACTCCATGTAGCTCACATGGTTTATGTCGGTTATAGGATCTTCCAGTGTGTGTGTGTTTCCTTGTGTCTATGGTGAATGGTGAAGTGATTTGAAAGTGGAATTGTGAAAGTTATTCTTTCGAAAGATTTAAATGATATTTACATTATGAGAATTGATATTCTTGATGAACTGAAAGTGATTGACAAATTATATGATGACTCACATGTGTTATTATACTTATTTCATCCTCTCATGATTATGATGATTTTCTTCAGCCTATGTGAGTCTTTCATACATCCTGCATATTTCTTATAAATATTTATGATGATGATGTTTATACAACTGCATACACCCCCATATACTCGGTTCCTTTCCATGGTACTGACCCACATCTTCGGATGTGGACTGCATTTTCTCAGAATGTAGGTTCAGGTGCTCAGTTCCAGGTTCGACAGTGATTCTTCGGGCACACTGTTCTACATCCTCTGTTGTGGTGAGTCCTCATGTTTTGAGGATGTGATGTCTGATGTTGGTTTCACGGAATTGTTTACATTTGATAACTGAGTATGAGTCAATTGGGGCATGTCTCAATGGCTCGCTGGTTTTATTGATTTTCTTAGAGGCTTGTCAAACTAGTATAGATGTTGGGAGTTGACTAATAAGTCATATTTTGTTATCTTTTTGAAATTCTTTTATTCTTGGATGATGATTACTCTGTTGATATTTGAGGGTTATTTATGGAAACCCCGTTGATTTGTGTTGAATTGAATAAAAATGGCTTAAAGGGTTAGCTTGGGGCTACTCGTAGCCTCAAGCACCGTGTGACGCTCCGGGACCCATTTTTCGGGGCATTACATACTTGGTATCAGAGCCTAAGATTTTAAGGTTTCTTAGGGAGTCTGACAAGCTGCGTTAAGTAGAGTCTTGATTATCGGTGTGTAGTGCGCCACATCTATGAGGAAGAGGCTACAAGACGTTTTAGGAAAAAGTATGATTCTTTCTTTCAGAAGTCTATCGTGCTTAAAGTGTCTCTCTCTGCTACTGATTCATGCTCTCCTCTTTCAGAAATATGCCTCCACGTCGAGCGAGAAGTAATAATGACTGTCAGTAACCTCAACCCGCTGACCCATTGAATGAAAACGTGTCTCATGCTGAATTTCGGGCAGCCTTTCAGGCGCTGGCCCAAGCTGTTACTGCAAATGTTCAGGCCAACCCGGCCCCGGCTCCACAACAGCAGGGAGATGATTCAGCTGCTGTCAGGATCCGTGACTTCATGCGGATGAATCCACCGGAATTCTATGGGTCCAAGTCTGATGAGGATCCACGGTTGTTTTTAGAGGAGGTGCAGAATACTCAGGTGATGCATGTATCTGAGGAACATAGTATGGATTTGGTTGCGTATAGGTTGAAAGACCTTGCTTATGACTGGGTTGTTTCTTTGAGGAAAGGTAGAGGGGAGAGAGCTGTCCCTACGACTTGGCAAGAGTTCTAGGATGCATTCCTGGATAAGTTTTTCCCTTTGGAGATGAGGGAGGCAAAGGTGGAAGAGTTTATGAACCTGCGACAGGGCTTTATGACTGTTAGGGAGTACTGTCTAATGTTCAATCAGTTGGCCAAGTATGCTCCTGACTTAGTGGCTGATAATCGGGCTAATATGAGTAAGTTTGTAACTGGAGTGTCTAGTTATATGGTTAAGGAGTGTAGGTCTGCTATGCTGAATAGTGAGATGAATCTTTCTAGGTTGATGACTCATGCCTAACAGATTGAGGCAGACAAGATTAAGGAGAAAGATAGAATGAGAGGGAACAAGAGAGCTAGGTCAAAGTAGCACGGACAGGGTCAGACTAGATCGCAGGGAGGGAGTCGCCCTCAGTATCAGGATCATTCGTCTATGATAGCACCGTCATCTGCTAGTGCTCCCGTTCCTAGAGGTAGGTAGGAGAAAGGTAGCAGTTCATATGTATCCAGGTCCCAGTACAGTGCTGGCAGTAAGACAAATCATCCCCTGTGTCCTAAGTGTGGTAGGGCTCATTCAGGTGAGTGTTGGGGTGAGAAGAGGGGTTGTGTTCGGTGTGGTGACATGGGTCACAGAGTTAAAGATTGTCCACAGGATGGACAAGGGCGTCGTGACTATCGCCCTCAGACCCAGACTCAGACTGTTAGTGCTCCAGTTCCAGCGACTCGCCCAGCCCCAGCTCAGGGCGCCTCTTCTAGCAATGCTGGCGGGCAGTGCCAGAATAGATTCTATGCTTTACTGTCCCACCAGGAATAAGAGGACTCTCCCGATGTTGTTACTGGTATGCTTCGTATATTTCAGTTTGATGTGTATACTTTGTTGGATCCTGGATCCAGTTTCTCATATGTTACACCTTTGATTGCTGTGAATTTTGAAATGAGTCCTGAGATTATTCCTGAGCCTATCCTAGTTTCTACCCCAGTGGGTGATTCGATTGTTGCCCAGAAAGTGTATAAAAAGTATCCTGTTACCGTTCTTCATAGAGTCTTGTTGGCTGATCTGATTGAGTTAGACATGGTAGATTTTGATGTGATTCTGGGTATGGACTGGCTATATTCTTCTTATGCCTCTATTGATTGTCGGACCCGAATGGTCAAGTTTTAGTTTCTGGGTGCATCCGTGTTTGAGTGGACTGGGAATTCTGTGTCCCCCAAGAGTCATTTTATCTCTTACCTCAAAGATAGAAAGCTTATTTTCAAGGGGTGTATTTACCATTTGGTTAGAGTCAAAGACACTAAGTCTGAGACTCCAACTCTCCAGTCTGTTAATGTTGTCAATGAGTTTTTTGATGTCTTTCCGGATGATCTCCCAGGGATACCTCCTGATAGAGAGATAGAGTTCGGGATTGATCTTCTTCCCGATACTCAACCCATTTTTATTCCTCCTTACCGTATGACCCCTACAGAACTTAAGAAGTTAAAAGAGAAACTCAAAGATCTACTAGATAAGGGTTTCATAACGCCCAGCTTTCTCCTTGGGGTGCTCATGTGTTGTTTGTGAGAAAGAAAGATGGCTCTTTGCGTATGTGTATTGATTACCGCCAACTGAATAAAGTCACCGTAAAAAATAAGTACCCCCTTCCGAGAATAGATGATTTGTTTGACCAATTGCAAGGTGCAAGTTATTTCTCAAAGATAGACCTTCGTTCCGGCTGTCATCAACTCAAAGTTAGGGAGTGTGACATCCCAAAAACCACTTTCCGAACTCGTTATGGCCATTTTGAGTTTCTTGTTATGTATTTCGGGTTAACTAATGCCCCAGCAGCTTTCATGGACCTCATGAATCGAGTGTTCAGACCATATCTGGATATGTTTGTCATAGTGTTCATCGATGATATACTGGTGTACTCCCGTAGTGAGGATGAACATTTTGATCATCTCCAAACTTTCTTGCAAACCCTTAGAGATCACAAGTTGTTTGCCAAGTTCAGTAAGTGTGAGTTTTGGCTAAGGTCTGTTGCTTTTCTGGGTCATATCATTTCTTCCGAGGGTATTAGAGTTGATCCCCAAAAGACCGAAGCTGTTAGAAATTGGCCTAGACCTATTTCTCCGACTGATATCCGAAGTTTCTTGGGTTTAGCTTGCTATAACCACTGTTTTGTTGAGGGTTTCTCCTCTATAGCATCTCCTATGACTCGGCTGACCCAAAAGAAAGCGAAGTTCTTGTGGTCCAAATCTTGTGAGAAAAGTTTTCAGGAGTTGAAGACTCGACTCACTTCAGCCCCTGTTTTGACTTTGCCTGATGGTGTTGTTGGTTTTGTGGTGTACTGTGATGCTTCGAGAGTTGGGTTGGGTTGCGTATTGATGCAGAAGGATAAGGTGATAGCTTATGCTTCTAGACAATTGAAACCCCATGAGAAAAATTACCCCACCCATGACCTTGAGTTGGCTGCTGTTGTGTTTGCTTTGAAAATTTGGACACACTATTTGTATGGTGTCCATGTTGATGTTTTCACTGATCATAAGAGTCTGCAGTATGTGTTTACCCA
This sequence comes from Capsicum pubescens, assembly GCA_030864215.1. NCBI lineage: Eukaryota > Viridiplantae > Streptophyta > Magnoliopsida > Solanales > Solanaceae > Capsicum > Capsicum pubescens. Next base: position 279,106,159 of record CM061543.1, on the reverse strand, counting down.
GAGAGAATTGAATCTTAGGCAGAGACGATGGTTAGAATTGTTAAAGGACTATGATATGAGTATACTGTACCATCCGGGCAAGGCCAATGTTGTGGCAGATGCCCTAAGTAGAGTGTCCATGGGTAGTGTTTCGCATGTGGTAGAAGGTAAGAAAGAGTTGGCTCGTGATGTACATCGTTTGGCTAGATTGGGGGTTAGGTTGTTTGACTCTGCTGAAGGTAGTATAGGGGTTCAGAGTAGTTCTGAATCCTGCTTGGTTTCGAAAGTGAAGGAAAAACAATACTTAGATGCTTGTTTGGTCAGACTGAAGGAGTCAGTCAAGGACCAAAAAGTAGAGGTTTTCTCCCAAGGGGGAGATGGTGTGTTGAGATTGCAGGGTAGATTGTGTGTCCCGAATGTTGATGATCTGAGACAGAGGATTATGGCTGAAGCGCACGGGGCGTGATATTCTATTCATCCTGGTGCCACCAAGATGTACCGAGACTTGTGAGAAATCTATTGGTGGAGTGGCATGAAGAAAGATATAGCAGCGTTTGTAGCTAAGTGTGCAACATGCCAACAGGTTAAGGTTGAACACCAAAGACCTGGTGGTATGATGCAAGAGTTTAGTATTCCCACCTGGAAGTGGGAAGAGATAAATATGGACTTCGTGATTGGTTTACCTCCTTCCCGATGCCATCATGATTCCATTTGGGTTGTGGTTTATAGATTGACTAAGTATGCTCATTTCTTGCCTGTTCATACTTCATATACTGCTGAGGATTATGCTAGATTGTATATCCGAGAGCTAGTCAGACTGCATGGAGTTCCCTTGTCTATTATTTCGGATAGGGGTACTCAGTTCACTTCACAATTTTGGAAAGCTTTTCAGAAGGGTCTTGGTACCCAAGTGCTTTTAAGTTCTGTTTTTCATCCGCAGACCGATGGTCAGGCTGAGCGGACTATCCAGACCTTAGAGGATATGTTGAGAGCTTGTGCACTTGACTTTAAGGGAAGTTGGGATGATCACTTACCGTTGATAGAGTTTGCTTACAATAACAGTTTCCACTCTAGTATTGGCATGGCTCCGTTTGAAGCCTTATATGAGAGGAAGTGTAGATCATCCATAGGTTGGTTTGAGGTGGGTGAAGCGGTTGTGAGTGGTCCTGATTCGGTATTTGAGGCTATGGAAAAATTTAAGTTGATTAGAGAAAGGTTAAAAACTGCGCAGAGTCGTCAGAAGTCATATGCGGATGTTAGAAGGAGAGAGCTTGAGTTTGAAGTTGGTGACCTAGTGTATCTGAAAATTTCACCCATGAGGGGGGTGAAGAGATTCGAAAAGAAGGGGAAGCTTAGTCCCCATTATGTTGGTCCTTACAAAATTCTTAGCCGTGTTGGTAAGGTAGCTTATGAGGTCGAGTTGCCTTCCGAGTTGTCCTCTGTTCATCCAATATTCCATGTCTCCATGCTTAGAAAGCATATTAGCGATGTTCTGGTAGTGGATTCCTCTGTGAGTGCTGACATTCAAGAAAATCTTTCTTTTGATAAGATTCCTGTTGAGATTCTTGATTTCAGTGTCCGAAGACTAAGGAACAAAGAAGTTCCCTTAGTCAAGGTGTTGTGGCGAAACCAATCTGTTGAGGATGCAACTTGGAAGCTGAGGCGGATATGCAATCCAAGTACCTGCACCTATTTTCCGCGAACTCCGATCAAGCCGAAGGTACCATTCTTTCCTAAATCATGCACTTTTGATAAAAGTTGCAGCAGTTCAGCTGTCATTTATTATGTGTTCAGCTGTAGTTTCTTGAATTTATGCATTCTATGTTGCATTCGGAGTGAGAAATGATGTGGTGATGAGTCTAACAAATGGTTTCAGTTGTATGCTCTATTCCCTATCTAATCTTTGCATGTCTAGCGTCATCCGAGGATGAATGTTTTCAAGGGGGAATGATGTAATACCCCAGGAAATTTTTCGTTGAAATTTTGTGCGTAAACGAGTTGGGTTCTATATTCTAGAATGAATTATAAATTTTCCATGTGGAATGTCTTAGATTATAACCCACCATTGCGTATAGTATCGATTAAGCTTTCCAACGATATATGGATCATCCAAAACGGACACCCGAGCGATGAGTTATGAACATTCCGATCGAACAGTGAATAGTAGTAAACAGTAAAACGTGCAGGAAAAAGTACTGAGGCCTGGCGTATTTTTACTCCAACTTTAAACGATCATAATTCCTTGTACATAAGGATTTGGATGATCTACTATATATCAACGGAAAGATCTGCGAGTCTTCTTTCCGATGAAATTGATTTCATCCAAATTTTCTATCGGAGCAAAAATTTATCGTCGATCTACTTCAGCCTATCAAAAGTTATTTTTAGGTCAACTTCAAACGATCATAAATCCTTGTACACAATGATATAGGTGAGATACTATATATAAACGGAAAGATATGAGAGTCCTCATTCTAATGAAATTGGTTTCATCCAATTTGGATATCAGAGTAAAACGTTATGGTTGATCTACTTCAGACTATCAAAACAGTCCACCAAAGGACAGATTCGAGAATTATTTGATTTTTAGGGGCGTTTTGATCATTCCCCCTCACCCAAAATCCATCCAAACCCTATATTAAAGCCTATTAGAAGCATTATATGTTATATTTCATCAAATTCCCTCAAAAAGAAAACCCTAAGCTCCTACATCCAACTTCAAGAACCTCCAATGTTCACCATTAATTCTGCAAATTTATTCAAGATTCCAAGTTCCTAGGTCAAGAACTCCAAGAACCATCATTCAAAGTCACGATTAACATCTCAAAAATGAGTATCGATCTAAAGTTCATCATTCAAGGTATGTGGGGTTTTTCAACAAGAACTCTCTTTCGTTCTTGTGCCCAAAAGTAATTTTCTCTACAAAGGCATGATTTTTATTTGATTTTTATGAATTTAAAGCATGAACCCATATCTTATGATGATTATTATGAAATGTTGATGTTTATGATTTTGAAAGATGAATTTACATGTGTGGTGATATAAAGCATGAATCTTGAACGATATTTATCATGATTTTAATATTTGGGTCGTGAATCCCCATTGGAAATTATGTTTTTTGGAGAAAGTGTGTGTTATAAGCACGTTGATGTTGAATATTTGAGATATTTTGAATGATTTGACCTTTTGGTCTTAATGGAGTTGTTTTGAACTCGAGTGTGAAAGAAATCCACAACGTGGTTGATTTTGATAGATGGGAAGCATGATGGCTCCCGATGTATATTTATATATTACTGAAATTATTTTATTGTGGATTATCTTTGAAATGATCTGAGCTAAGTCCGGGAGAAATCTTTAGCACCGAGTGGGAGGTATAAAGCGACCTTACTTCCCTAGAACTACGTGCCCCCATAGGTGTGAGCCTGGGGCTGATTTATATAGTGATCACTAGTTTATGTGGATTTGATATCGATAGTCCTACTCCGATGGCAAGGATAGGACGGCTCTCCCCAACGTGGGTTGTACGTTGGACTCCATGTAGCTCACATGGTTTATGTCGGTTATAGGATCTCCCAGTGTGTGTGTGTTTCCTTGTGTCTATGGTGAATGGTGAAGTGATTTGAAAGTGGAATTGTGAAAGTTATTCTTTCGAAAGATTTAAATGATATTTACATTATGAGAATTGATATTCTTGATGAACTGAAAGTGATTGACAAATTATATGATGACTCACATGTGTTATTATACTTATTTCATCCTCCCATGATTATGATGATTTTCTTCGGGCTATGTGAGTCTTTCATACATCCTGCATATTTCTTATAAATATTTATGATGATGATGTTTATACAACTGCATACACCCCCATATACTCGGTTCATTTCCATGGTACTGACCCACATCTTTGAATGCGGGCTGCATTTTCTCAGAATGTAGGTTCAGGTGCTCAGTTCTAGGTTCAAAAGTGATTCTTCGGGCACGTTGTTCTACATCCTTTGTTGTGCTGAGTCCTCATGTTCCGAGGAGATGATGTCTGATGTTGGTTTCACGGAATTGTTTACATTTGATAACTGAGTATGAGTCAGTTGGGGCATGTCTCAATGGCTCGCTGGTTTTATTGATTTTCTTAGAGGCGTGTCAGACTAGTATAGATGTTGGGAGTTGACTAATAAGTCGTATTTTGTTATCTTTCTGAAATTCTTTTATTCTTGGATGATGATTACTCTGTTGATATTTGAGGGTTATTTATGGAAACCCCGTTGATTTGTGTTGAATTGAATGAAAATGGCTCAAAGGGTTAGCTTATGGCTACTCGTAGCCTCAAGCACCGTGTGACGCTCCGGGACCCGTTTTTCGGGGCATTACAATTTTTCATGTGATGTAGATTTAGATTTTCATTCTCATGCTCGTGGTTAGTTCAAATCATAACTTCCAACCAATAGCTGATGAGTTCTTTTTATTCAAGGACTTTAGTTTGATAATATTCAGAGTCTTTCCTTCAGTTCATATATATTATTTATAGGTAGTTGGGGTCATGTACCGGCTATCTTTTTTTAGTATTAGCAGAGGCTTCATAGATAGTTAATCAGAGTTGATATATTTAGTTCTAGTTTTTTTTATATAATTCAATGTTGTAAATATGTTTAACAGTGTTGTATCAAAAATGTTTAGATTATGATATTGCTTTTGCTTATTACTTTCAATTTTATATATGTTTGTTCATTTTCTCTTGAATTATATCAGCATCATGGATTAGCTCAGGGCCACTTGTGGTTCTAAGAACCGTGTTACATCCAATGTATACTCTTGGGATGTGACAAGCTAAGAATGTCTATGATGCCTATTGAGTACAAGTGGACCATATTCACTCCTACTTTTCTGCACCCTTTAGGTGCAGATCCTAGTTTGAGTGGCACCCACGTGTAGAGATTGTACAAGGTAGCATCATCAAAGTTGTGGTGAGCTTCTTCCTTCGTATTCCACCTAAATTTATCTATCTTTCTATTTTAGGGCTATTTTACTTCCCACGGACAGTGTTGTTGTATATATTTATCACAGTCAGACTTAGACTCTCTTTTATATACTCATGATAACTGAGTCTTGGGGTGATTTGAGATTATATTATGTTCCTTTTTATCTTGTATAGTTTGAGTTATGTTGAATTATGATTGTCATTGATGATTCCTTGAGTTTTAGTTTTTTTTGTTGTATTTTATATTATCTTTTGATTAATTGAGTTTATGAATTAGGTTTACCGACCATGAAGGGGTGGGTAAGTGTCATCACAACCCTTTGGATTTTGGATCATGACAGTTGTAGATGCTCCATGATTAGTATGTATAAAGATAAAACTATCCTTTAGTTTAAATATTCTCTCCCCTCCTATCCCTCCCTCATCATTACCTATCATTGAACAATAAAGTTATTTTATGATGCTTCTTATTTTTGAGACTATAATATATAACAACACATTAAACTATCTCCCCATCCCCCTTCCACCCTCACCCGACCCCCTAAATATCCTTTTGTAAAATTTGCCCCAAACTATTTTTTTGCCCTTCAAAGCATCACCCCAACCCCACTAAGCACTCCACCCCGTCACTCTTCCTTAGAACTTATGAAAAACTAATAAATTATTTTACTTTCAACAAATCTTGAATTAGTTTATATCCTCTATGAAACTACTACTAACTCTTCATCTTTGTATTTTGTACTTTTCCATGCTTTATACTTCATTTTTTTTTGTTTGGTTATGTTATATAAAATAAAATATGTAGTAATTTTATATAATGATAAATTGTATGTTTATTATTTTTATTATGCTGAAATCATAAATGATTAAATCAACTAAATGACCATCATATGTATATTCATTAGAAAAAGGATTAACTTGATTAGTTTACTTAAAAATATTATACACGGTTAAAATTATTAAAAACATTATCTTGAACAAGGTATTAAAATTGAACTGTTAAATATTAATTGCAACAATTTCAATTTAACTAATAAAATTAGAAAAAATGTATGTATGTGTGTGTGTGTATCTTTAAAAGCATTTTTGGGGCGAGTTCCGGGATGGGGCGTACAAAAATTGCTCCAAAGCGCAAATAAAAGGTGTAGATCCATAGGGCAAAAGTCCTAGAATTTAGAGCATATGGGGAATAAAAGTGTAATTCCCAGGCTTAAATCGTACATTCCAGGCGTCAATTTTAATATTTATTATTTTAAAAATATGTTTGCTATAAATCATATCTTATATTATTGGTTTAAGATATTTATACTTTATGCTATGATTATTTTTTTTTGAATGTATAAATAAAGAAAGCAATTTTTCTAGAAAATAATTATAATATTTTATCCATATATCAGAGATTTATTTGAATTTATTAGCAAAATTATTCAAAATCTTACTTTTGCTTATTTTCCTTAAAAAAATTATAAAATTGAAAATATGAGATATACAGCCCGTAGATCTATGGGATGTATGCATACTGAAAATATATTGAAATCTGAATAAATATTAAATAAACTAAAGATATTTTTTTGAATAAAAATATTAAAAAAATTTACAACATATGAAATAATCTTAAAAGTAATCCCTGAGTGCTTATTTGGACAAATAATGTAACATTTAAAATATTAATAAAAATTATAAAACTAACATAGTTAAAGAAGATATAAGAATATGACAATCATGGGTTGAACCTTGACATAACTGTTTGGCATAAATTGAAAAATCGAATTTCTTTAATTTGTATAATTCTAAGTATTATAAGAAAAAATTGAGAGTCAACTTGTAGATGTAACAATTAGTCAACTGAATTTGACTTCAATTGAAAAAATGAATTGATGCTCAATTTGTGGATAGAACAATTAGTCAACTCTAATATTTGACTTTAGTTAGAAACTTAAATTGCTTTAATTTATATAGCTCTAAATATATAAGATTGAATTAAGACTTAATTTGTGGATATAACAATTAGTATATACACAATCTATCTTTGATTTAAATTTGAATTGAGACCCAATTTGTAGATATAATAATTAGTCGATTCTAATGTCTGATTGTAATTGAAAACTTGAATTGCTTCAACTTATATAACTCCAAGTAACATAAGATTACATTGAGACTTAATTAGTGGATTTAACAATTAATCATATTGTTTGACTTTAATTGAAATTTTGAAACTCAATTTGTGGTTGTAACAATTAATCAACTCTAATGTATGACTTTAACTGAAAAATTAAATTGTTTCAATTTATATAACTCTAGGTATTATAAAATTGCACTAAAACACAATTTGTGGGTGTAAAAGTAGTCAATACTAATATTTGACTTCAAGTTGATATTAAATTATTTTCATTTACGTAACTCTAAATATTATAAGATCGAATTAAGGCTCAATTTCTGCATTTAGTAATTAGTCAATATAAATATTTGACTTTGATTGAAATATTAAATTGCTTCAGTTTATATAATAACTCCAAGTCTTGTACAATTGAATTGAGACTAAATTTGTGCAGGTAATAATTAGTCAATACGAATATATTGGCTTTAATTAAAAAATTTAATTATTTCAAATAATATAATTATGAGTAGTATAATATTGAATTGTGACTTGATTTGTGTAAAAACAATTAGTCAATTCTAATGTTAATTTTAATTAAAACTTAAATTAATTTAGTTTATGTAACTCTAAGTATTATAAGATTGAATTGAGAATTAATTTGTAGGTTTAACAATTAGTCAATACAAAATTTATCTTCGACTGGAAAAATGAATTGATGCTTAACATGTGGATATACCAATTAGTCAATTTTAATGTTTGGTATTAGTTGAAAACTTGAATTGTTTAATTCACATAACTCTAAGTATATATAATTAAATTGAGACTCGATTTGTGGATAAAATAATTAGTCAATACAAAATTTTGACTTCGATTGAAAATTTGAATTGAAACTCAATTTGTGAAATAATTAGACAATTCTAAAGTTTGATAATCATTGAAAATCGAATTGCTTCAATTTATATAATTACAAGTATTATAAGAGCGGATTGAAACTCAATGATGTAATAATTAGTCAATCATAATGTTTGACTTTGATTACAAAATTAAATTAATTTCATTTATACAACTATGAATAATATAAAATTGAATTGAAACTCGGTTTATGGATGTAACAATTAGTCAATTCTAATGTTTAAAATTAATCAAAAAATTAAATTATTTTAAATCTCATTAAGAGAAAATATCCAATTACCCCCCTAAACTATACCCAAAAAGGTTATGACACACCGCAACTTAAAGGGGGTCCTATTACACCCCTGAACTAATTAAAAGTATAATTTTGACACCCTTAGTGCCTATGTGGCACATACGTGGCACACACGTGTGCCTACGTGGACACTTCAGTGCGTTGTGCCACATATGTGCCACGTAGGCACTAAGGGTATCAAAATTACATTTTTAATTAGTTCGGGGGGGGGGGTAATAGGACCCCCTTTAAGTTGATGTGTGGCATAGCCTTTTTGGGTATACTTCAGAGGGGTAGTTGGGTATTATCTCTTTAATTTATATAAATATAAGTATTATGAGATTGAATTGAGATTTAGTTTGTGGATGTAACAATTAGTCAATTTTAATTCTTGACTTTGATTGAAAAATTAAATTGCTTCAATTTATATAACTCTAAGTATTATATGATTGAATTGAGACTCACTTTGTGAATGTAACAATTAATCAATTCTAATAGTTGACTTTCATTAAAAAAAGTTGCCTCAATATATGTAACTCTAAGTATGATAAGATTGATTTGAGACTTAGTTTGTGGATGTAAACATTAGTTAATTTTAATGTTTGACTTTAATTAAAAAAAATAAATTGCTTCAATTTATGTAACTTTAAGTATTATAAGATTGAATTGAGACTCAACTTGAGGATGTAACAATTAGTCAACATACATATTTAACTTCAACTGAAAATTTTAATTGAGATTCAATTTGTGGATGTAACAATTAGTCAATCATAATATTGAAGTTAATTGTAAAAATGAATTATTACAATTTATATGTAACTCTAAGTATTATAGGATTGAAATAAAACTCAATTTGTGGATTGATAACGCCCAAACTATCCCTTTTTAGAAGGATAAAGTGATCGCTATTAAAATATAGTAACCCAACTAGGTTGAGGTCGAACCCACAGGAAATAGGACGGAGATATCTCTCAAATTTGTTGAAATCACCAGGCAATGCAACAAAGTAAAAAGTGGGGGATTTGCTGAAATAGTGAATGTGACAAGATTTGGATGTTCTTGGTTTTAAACAATCTAAGACAAACACTAGACTTCTGTTCCCCCTGGCTTCTCAACTCCGCAGATTGATCATGTACTGTTGAACTATTTTGATACCTTACATGCAGAATCTAAAATGTTTTGTACCATCAATTGTCTTCTAGACTCATTGATGAATCTCACCATTTACCTCTTGAGTCTCAGGGTATCGCCTTACTAACCCTTATCCTGGATCCCAGTTTAACTATTACCTTTTGAGTATCAAGTTAATAGATGAAAGTTAACCGTCTTAAAAACATAATACAGGTAAGCTTATTTTGACAGTTAACCCCAAGTCACTGTTATGAGCTTCTTTCCTAGTCACTATTTCTCTTGTGGAGTAAACAGTGATATCTAGGTGGGATTCTAACATGTGCACCCGTTAAGAAAGAAATCAAAGAGAAGAAAATTCAATTTATGCAAGAATCTTTATCTAGAATGACTTGACAGTTCCTCTACTTCGTTAATTTGCTAGGCTTCCCACAACCCTAGCTAAGATAATTAGTCGCTCATAGTTATGAGTTCAATCATGGAATCCACAGAAAAACTTACAGAATCAATCTCAGAATAATGAAAGAAGAAATTCCAAAGTATTAAATTGAATAACAAATCAAGAACAATAAGATGTTTGTGAACTTGGATCCAAAGGACCTATTTCTGAATTCCTTCTCAATAATAATAAACTAAACAGAGCCTAAAGGATATTTATAGGTTACAATAAACCCTATAAATTAGATCCTAAATAAAATAGAAAAACTTAACTAAATGTACATAATAATGACTTAAAACATCATAGGAATGTATCTAGGTTACATGGAAACCCTAGAAATCAAAGTTTTAATGAAAAAAGGAAAAATAGAATCGGTGACCACTTACTTGGGCCAGATACGGCCTATATGTACTATATATGGTCTGCAAATGGACCCAGGTAAGTGCTAGAAATTTTCATTCAGCATTTGCACTCTCTGGATCTTGGATTCTATTAGTAACCTTAGCCACATACAGATTGTATGTGCTACATACGGACCACAAGTGGCCTTAGTAAGTGACAGGGTCTTCAAATTCCTGCATCAAATCCTCTGGGCTTCAAGTTTTGGTACATGCTTTGGTCACACATTCCCGGTAAGTGCCACATACGCCCAATAATGACCAAGTAAGTAACTAAAAACTTCATTTTTCATCTTTTTCTTGAATGTAGTATCCGAAACCTAATTTTCCGCAAAACATACCTAAAATACATCATATCTAACAAAACAACCTAAGAAACGTGCATATTTTCATGGTTTTAAGCGTCAAAAGTTCTATAAATTCATAACGCATCATGGATGTAATAATTAGTCAACACAAATATTTGACTTCAATTGAATAATTGAATCAAAACTTAATTTATAAGTGTAACAATTATTCAATTCTACTATTTGACTTTAATTAAGAGATTGAATTATTTCAATTTATATAACGCTAAGTTTACGGATGTAACAATTTGTCAATCCTAATATTTGACTTTAATTAATAAATTGAATTGCTTCAATTTATATGTAACTCTAAGTATTATAAGATTGAATTGACACTCAATTTGTGAATATTATAATTAGTCAACAAATATATAATTTCAATTGAAAAATTAAAATGTGACTCAATTTGTGGATGTACCATTAGTCAATCCTAATGTTTGACTTTAAGCGAAAAAATGCATTACTTCAATTTATATAACTCTAAATATTGTAGGATTGAGCTGAGACTCAATTTATTGATGTAACAGTCAGTCGATTTTAATGTTTGACTTTAATAAAAAAAATTAAATTGTTTCTATAAGATTGGATTGGAACTCAATTTATGTATTAAACAACGATTCAATAAATGTGTGTAACTTCAATTGAAAAGATAGATTGGTTCAATTTGTATAACTCCAAGTATTACAAGAATGAATTGAGTATAAATTTAATGATGTAACAATTAGTCAATCATATATCATAATATTTAACTTTAATCGAAAAATTGAACTGCTTCAATTTATGTAGTTCCAAGTATACAAGATTGAAATTGGGGCTCAACTTGTGCATAAAATAATTAATCAACACAAATATCTTAACTTCAATTAAAAATTGAATTAATTTAATTTATATAACTCAAATTCTTATAAGATTGATTTTAAAGTGAAAATCTTTTTTCTCCCAAAGTTTTAGTAAATTATGTCTCCTATTTCTACCCCCAAAAGAGGTTGCTTGTATATCTTAAATCTCAAAAACGAGAAAAATATTTTTATTTTTTAAAATTTTTTCACTTAATTTGAAAATTCACCGATTTACCATAGAAATTCGAAATATTAATAAAAGTTATATTCAAAATGTGAAAACAACCAGAACACTAGTTTAACAGTTTATTTTTCTCATAAAGAAATTCCTTTTCCCCCCATAAAATAACCTTCATTTTAATTGTGCTTTGACTAAAAATTATCTATTTTTCCTTTAAAAATTTCCTCCTCTTCTTTGAGATTTTCCTCCAAACCATCATTCCTCAACTCCACTCTACGTAGCGCTAACACCCTCCCCCCCACCCCACCTCCCGCCACATATTTTTCTCAAGATAATTTTTTACACTCTATCCAATAAATTATTAATTTTCATCAAGTTTATATACATGTTTATTCCTCTCTTGAATAGTACTAATCCTTCAATTTTGTTATCTTTTTAACTCTTTTCTTCTATGATAATTTTTATTTTTTTGTTTGATTATATTATATAAAATAAATTATTAAATTATTTGATATAAAATAATAATAATAATTATACTTAAATCATTACTGATTAAATTAATTAATTGATCGTCATATTTGTATTTATTAAAAAGTAGGATTAACTTGATTATTTTACTTCAACATATTATACATAGTTAAAGTTAATAAAATCATCATCATGAATAAAATATTAAAATTGAGTATATATATATATATATATATATGTGTGTGTGTGTGTGTGTGTGTGTGTGTGTATAGAGAATGTTAATGTTTTTTAAAAAAGAGTCCGAAAGCACATATATTATAGAAAAAAATTCTATTTATTCTCAATCATTCATAGAACATGTATGATTAATAAATCAACATCAATAACAATTATTTTTATAACCTTATTTTGCTTAACAGACAATTTGACAAGTACACAGGCTTTGATTGCTTCCTGCAGCAGCACAAATACAACTATGAGGCATCAAACTTGCTGGCCATTGAAATAGTGCTAGATTTCCACAACTAATTTTAGCACACGTGTCTTTAGCCGTGAACGTTCCAGGGCAAAATTTAGGATCACCTGACACAAATGAATGAGAAGACTACATATTAATCAATATGAATATAATTAAAAACTCAATGATGAAAATTAATATTTAAAAGAAATAATTATTGATAAAATCATAACTTATGCATTAAAGAAAAAACATACCTAGCGAATGGTCAAACAAAGTGAAACATATCGCCATGGAGAAAAGGAAAAGCGTAATGAAACTCTTCATATTTTTTTCACAACTTTTGTATGATATGATAATAGAAATTGTTGACATCATTTAGGACTCCTATATAGGGACTAGGGGTGGCAAACGGGCGGATTAAATTGAATTTGAACAGGTTAAATATGGATCGAGAAAAAATAGTTTGGATTGCAATCCGCCCATATAAATATGGGTAAATATGGATTTGGTCAAATATGGATTAGGTAAAAATGGTTTCAACCCACTTTAACTCCTAAGTCAAAAATTTAAAACTTCTATATCATATCAACTGGACTTTTCTTCTATTTTTTTTTTAGTTTTTTTTTTTCTTTTGTTTTGACTCTCTTCTATATGTAGCCTCTAGTTTTTTTTTTTTGCTTTTTTCATTTTTTTGTCATTTCTTTTTTCTCTCTCTCTTCTATCTCTACCATCTACCTTTGTTTCTCTTTCTTATTTTTCCTTTTCCTTTTTAGTCTTCTTTTTTTCTTTTTTTTTTATTTTTTTTGTTTTTACTTCTTTCTCATTTTTTTATTTTTTGGTTGTATTTTATGTTTTATATTTTTTTTATTTTAGAAGAACATGGTTAAGTCGAGTACAAATTATGGATGATGACTAAAATATTGTAACCACTCAGTATATTTGTTTTCACCATCATTTTTTTTCTTTTTCCTTTTCTCCTTTTTCTTTTTAAGTTTTTTTGTATTTTTTTCTTCAATTCTTTCTTTGCGCTTTTTTCTCTCTTCTATCTCTAACTTCTACCTCTTGTTCTACTTTTTTGTTTTTTTTTTCTATTTTTGGTTTCCTTTTTTTTTTTTTTAAGATAACGAAAATACCATAAGCGCATATTTATTTATATTTTCCCAACATTTATAATTCGAGGGCTATGTGGATCCTCAACCATATATATTTTAGTCTCAAAAAAATATAATTAATTCATATTTTTTTTTGTCTTTTTATCCGATGTCCGGTGCATGCATTGGAGCCCCGACTAATCCGGATCGGGCGTTGCAAGGACCATTAAGGTGGCAGCTCCCAACAGAGTTTTCTCCATAACCAGGGTCGTACCCTCGACCTCTGGTTAAGGGTGGAGCAGCCCCATCCACTGCACCACAACCCATGTTGATTTTAATTCATATACTTATTTGTATATAAATACAAATGATAAATTGCACATATTGACAACTAAACTATTCAAATATAAATAATAAATTTATTTTAAATATATAGTATGATACAAATAAATTTAAAGTAAAAAAATATAAAATGCAATGACAAAAAAAAAAGATGAGGAAAAGAATATAAAACAATAAAAAAAATGACAAAAATGACGAACCAAAAATGAAAAAGGGTGAAACGGAAATACAAAAAAAAAGAATGCAAAGAAATAAAATTGAAGAAGAAAAAAATGATGAAAAAGAAGAAAGAAAAAAAGTGTAAAAAATGAGTGGAAAAAATGTAAAAGAAAAAAAAGTAAATTAAAGGAAAAAAGAAAGAAAAAAATAGTAAATTAAAGGAAAAAAGAAAGAAAGAAAAAAAGAGAAATAAAAGATAGAAAAAAATAATAATAAAGGAGTGAGACTATGGATTATATTTAATTGAAAAGAGATGTTATGAATTATATAGGCTAAATGGGATAATTAGAAGCTTATATTTATTAACCCATGTAGGTCTCAAGCGAATATGAATGATGAAATAAGAATGAGAAAGGGGAAAGCGAAAAAAAAAAGAATACAAAGAAAAAAGAAATAAAAAAAAATAGATGAAAAAATGAGAAAGAAAAAAAGAAATTATAAGGAATGACTAAAAAAAATGAAAAAGAAAAAAAGTAAATTAAAGAAAAAAAGAAGAAGAAAAGAAAAAAAATTGAAACTTTAAACATAAGTGGATGATCTCTGTGTTTAAATGGGTACCCATATTTTACCCATTTTGTCCATATTTGAATGGGCTTTAAAAATGAGTTGAAGTCCATATTTACCCACTTGAAATATGAGTGATCCAATTCACTAAATATAGGTTAAATGGACTCTTTTCACAAATATGGACTGAAATTGCCACCCCTAATAGAGAACTAGAGGAAAATCTGAAGTTATGCTATTTGTTCATATAAGGCTACCAAATCTATATTTTTTAAATTACTTGCCAAAAAATACAAATGTATTTATGGTAATAGTTCAAATAAGGCGAGTAAATCAGTAGTTTTTAAATTACTTGTTTTAATATACAAATGAGTTTATGGTATGTGTTGAAATAAGGCTAGTAATTTGTAATTAAGGTTTTTTCTACTTTGTTAATCAAATTATTAGCAAAAAAATTAAAAACATAAAGCAACTATTTGACCCCACTAAGTACCACCAAGATATAAATAGTGTATATAGATTTTTTTTTTTTATATTGTTCAATTTTAGCAAAATCCAATAGTTTTGGCATTAATCTTGTGTAGTTTTGGCATAAATCTTATGTTTGGGTTAAAAATTTCCTTATTAAGTAGAATACTTTATTAAGAACGTAACAAGTTCTTTTTTCTAGAATCTAAAAGCTATAAACCCATAAGTCTAACCTCGACTCTGATGTTGTACAAACATGCCATGTTTAAAAGGATCCCGATGTATTCTGCCTAAACTAAAAGAAAAAATCAATGTAAGTAACATAAAATATATTTGGGAAAAGGCTAGATTTACTCATTTACAATGCACACTCAATCTTTATGTAGTCTTGTATAAACGTTCATTTGAGGTTTGTATTTTCATAACCTTGCCCCTTTTTAACCAATCTCACCTTATTGCCTTGAGATACATTATCACGACCCAATATTTTAAAGTTGTTATGACACTAATCATTCGTTTGTCAGGTAAACCAAAATATAATAATCTAAAGTGAAAGAATTTAATGTGATTTAATTAGTTCTAACAAAAATAACATAGATAATAACTTTGTAATACAACAAAGGGTAAATCATGATCCAAAATCTAGTATAACAAGTCATGAGAGACTTATAAATAGGGAAATGTTTGTCTAAGAAAATACATTAAGGTTTGAAATACCAAAAAAATTGTCTAAAAGGACATAACATTCAACAAATTAGTAAATTGACAGGAAAAATTACACTTCTATAGTCAAATATAGCAGCTCACTACTGAAACTCTAAAAGTGTCACAACCCAAAATTGGGACCATGATGGCACCTGCTACACCCTCCGGTACAGGTAAGTCTATCACAATCTAAAAATTATTATCAACGTAAATTGAAGTGATAGAAGTAAGAAACAAAAAATAATCCCCAAATGACATACGGAAGAGGTAGATTATGAACATAATATTCCAAGTCTGGTTGTCACTACTAAAAGACTCTAATATTAAATACAATAATATAGTTTGAAGTATCAAATGTGACTAGACATAAGATAAATTTTCTTGGCAAAATATTTTGTAGTTGTGATGATATTGATCATTCGTTCGTCAGGCAAACCAAATATAATAGTCTAATGTGAAAGAACTTAATGTGGTTTAATTAGTTCTAACAAAAATTGTAACGACCCTTCCATTGTTATGGGTGATTCCCCTTTTTAAATTTTTTGGTTAAGATTTTTCCCAGATTTGAAGTTAAATTTTTCAGGATAAGCTAGTTTCGAATGAAATTTGAGCGAAGTATAATCTAGAAAATCTGAGAACGGAAGGAAAAAATATGGTAGTGCTTATTATGATTTCTAGTTATCTAAGACAATAAGGAGTTCACAGGACTTTATGAATTTGAATTCTAATAAGTATTGATCTTAGCGTAATAGATATTATTCACAATGTTTTGAATTTAAGTTGTGTTGTGAAAAAGAAAATTTTGTAGAAAAGTTAGACATTTTATCCCATCCATGTAGCTATAGCAGCTTGCATGTCATTATAATGACATGCCCAAAAGAGGACTAATTTCCACTATAACGACTAGTCAATGTGGTCAAGGGCTACTATAGCGACTTATGTTGCTGACCCGACCCGACCCGACCCGGGGCCTTGTCATAATGGGTGTTCCAAGTTCGACCGAGACCAAAGACCACCCCCGTTACCCAACCTAACCTCCATCCGCCTACCTTGAGTTGGCTAAATTTTGAACATTTAACAAGATAACATTATTGTTCAAGTCAAAACTCTGGGATAGGATCACAAACGTGGCCGACCCAACCGAGTTTAACCGTTCGCCATACCTTACCAACTAAACAAACCAATACCAAACCATCAACCAATAACTAATTAATAATCAAATAAGGTTTCATAACATAACATAAAAGGATGGAACAACCAATAATATTGTCCAAGGGTTTAAGCCCCAACACCAATGCCAATGCAAAGGCTGACACCCATAACGATTCAGCCCATACAAACCCATAGCAGTACCACAAAGCCTCTAACCAAAAGAGTAATAAAATACGGTTGGGACATGCCCCCAACCATAGCCAAAACTAGAATCCACAAGTAATCCAAATTATGAAATAACATTCATGAAATGGAGCCTTCCGGAAAGATTAAAGCTCACCACTTCAATCCAACGGCTGACCTGAGTATCCGAATGCTAAACAGGAGGAGTTGAATGGCCATTTCTTACATAGCTTGGGTATACAACTAACTGAAGACAGGTTAGGGAGTGAACGCTAGCATGAACTCGGGATAAGGATAAAATAATTTTATGTATAAAACCAAGTAAAATCATCTATAATGCATACATATATATATATATTTAAAGCCTTTACCTAGGATTTGTAAAGGCTTTACCTAGGGGACCATATTTAGCATGCATTTAAAGCCTTTACCTAGGTTATGTAGCTTTGCCGTCCTAAAACAATCCATGGGCTATATGGGTTCAGCTCTCTTTGTTGAAAGGGCTACAGTGCATGAAGCTGCAAGACCAGGGAAGAAAACCCGGGATGACTAGTACTTCCCCCAACATAAAGTGTGACATCATGCACGCGGTCATTAAGACCAAACCACACATCGGCAAATATGAGTTTCCAGTTTCGGTCCCTCTGGTAACTCCACCTTCCCCGGCTTTGCTACACCTCCCCCTTTAAGCCCAATTAAAATCGTTTCCAAAAAATCAAGCCATTATCCATTTATTAACCAAGGTCATTAGTAGTGGTATCCTCACACCGACTAATACTTGCAAGTATTGTCCTTAGCCAAACCTTTTAGTGATCAAGGGATTTCCATGTACCCATAGATCATATCATTCGATTTACTTAGGGGATTCCCATATACCCCACCAGTAGGTTTATTAAGACAAACCATTCCTTCAAAACCATTTAAGCCAGTTAGGTTCCATTACCAAGTTTAAACCATGCATAAGTTTCATTGAAAATCCAATTGTATAGTGAAAAAATTGTTATAGGCATTTTATCAAACACGTTGGGGGCATAATATTACCAAAACCAATTTCAATTAAAAATAACCATTCCCATGCAATCCAATTATCTAAAACCACCATTAAAGCATATAAAAGCATAAATAAAGCATAGGGAAACCATAACCAAGCCTTTATAAATAAAACCCCCAAATCATATTTGAAAATCCAAACCATAGAACATTTAAACCATGAAAACATTATATAAAACCAAGCCTTTAGTTGGAACTAACAATGAGGAAAGAGAACATGCCTTAATTGAGAAGTTAATGGAGAAAAACCACCAACATAAGCCACAAATTAAGCCTTAAGATAAAACCCTAGCCTCCTTTGCCCAAGAACTTTAGAGAGGATTTAAGAGTGTTTTCTAAGTATTAATGGATAGAATAATAGGAAAAATAACCTATTAAGTGAGCTAAAAGTCGTGGGCCCTTATTAGGATAAGTGGGAAATGTCTAGATTGCCCTCACTTAAAACTCCTAGAAATCCCGTCAGGTGGGTATGACCATCAATACTAGTCGTACCCTCCAATATGAGTGGTACCTACCATTCATACCCAAAGACACCTCTCTTGGACCCAACAATATCCAAGGTACGACTATCCCAAACCATGTCGTGTCCAAGTGTACGACTAGTACCCATGATCCGTACCCCTGGCAGAATGGAATCTAAAGGGGATTGAACACTGCCCACCATACGAGTCCATGGCACGACTCATGCCCTGGCATACGACTAAAGACGATCCACTCGTACTCATATCCAAGTCAAGTTACCAAGTTTAAGATTTAGTGAAGGAACCTAACGATTTGTATCCACAGATATGATTCGTACCACCCAAGTCGTATCTATTCCAAAAAACAAATCCACCCCACCAAGTATCACGAACCTAACCATGGCCTAGACATAATAGGCATCCTAAGTTCAATCAGGACTGGGGACCACCCTCTATCACCCAACCCAACTACCGTATGTATATCTTGAGTCGGCTGAATTCCAAACATATAACAAGATAAAATGTTTATCCATGTGGTGACTTTAGGATAAGTCTATAACCGAGACCAACCCAACTAAGTCTATCCACTTAGTAACCAACCAAACCAATGCGAAAACCATAAACCAAAACCAAGTATAATAATAATCCAATGTATGTATGTATATATATATATATATATATGAGATAACCAATCCATACCATACCAAAGTCCACAGTTTTCCATATAAAGCCTCTAGACCAACCAAAGAGTACCTAGTCGAGACTTGCCCCCGACATAGCTATAAACCAAGTCTACCAAAGACAAAATACATAAAGTAATCCATGACATAAAATTGATGCTTTTTGAACTATGGAATCTCACCACTTCAATCCAGCATCGATTGTACCCAAGTTTGATCACTAAGCAAGATAAGAAGAATGATCGGTTTCAACATAGAGTGGGTATACAATTTCTAGTAGACGGGTTAGCAGGTAAACGCTAGCATGTACTTAGGATAAGGATAAAATAATGCGAATTATAAAACTAAGTAAAACCATCCATAATGAATACAACTATACATATATATAAGTGTCGGGAAAGGGAACCAGGTTTAGCATGCATTTAAAAACCTTTACATGGGTTATGTATTTTTGTCATCCTAAACCACCCACGGGCAATATGGGTTCAGCTCTCTCTGCTAAAATGGCCCCAGTTTGTGTAGTCGCACGACCAAGGAAGATAACCCTGGGATGACTAGTACATCCTTAAATATAAGGTGTGACCTCATGCGCACGGTCACTAAGACCAAACCTTACATCAGTAAATATGTGTTTCCAATTTCGGTCCTCCCAGGACCTCCACCTTCCACGGCTTAGCTACACCTCCCCTTTAATGCCCAATTAAAACCATTTTCAAATTACCAACCAATCCATTTGCCATTTATTAACCAAGGCCATTTAGTGGTGGTATCGTCACACCGACCATACTTGCAAGTACTATCCATAGACAACCATATGTAGGTTTAAGAAGACTTTTAAGTGCCCTTCCATTTACCATGATAAACCACTTGGGGGACTTCCATGTTCCCCATAAGCATAACCATTTATCCATTTACCTTTCCAAACCATTTAAACCAATTCCATTAATGCATTCACTTAAGGGATTTTCATGCATCCCATAAGGTTTTAGAAATAGACCAATCATGACCACCAAAACCTTTACATCTTAAACTATTCAAACCATTTTAGACCATGACATACATTCAAAGCATTTATATCATTTAAACCATGCAAAATCATTCAAAACCGTTAGAGTTCCATTACCAAACCAAACCATGCAAGTTCCAATAAAAGTTCAACAATAAAGTAAAAACATTCTTTGAAGCATTTTATCAAACATGTTGAGGGCATACCTTTACCAAGACCAAATCAATGCATAAACCACCATAATTGGGGTTACTCAAGACCCATTAGTTAAACCATAACCAACAACCAACCACATATGCAAACCATTACCGAAAACATGTATAAACATGATTTAAGCCAATACCAAACCATATGCATCAAAACCCTCAATAATATTTTGAAATCCACCTTTCATGATTTATAAACCGACGTTTAAAACACAATACATATGCCTTTAGTTTAAAATACTAATGAGGGAAGGAATACAAGCCTTATACATGAAGATTCACGAAAAAAATCTTGACCTTTGAGCCCTTTGAAGAACACTTGAGAAACCCTAGCCTCCAATCTTGAAGAGTGAGTTTGAGAGAGTATTTGAAGTGTTTTAATATTTTAAAAAGTGTTATGGAAGGCTACCAAGGATGATATAACGTGAGGGCATAAGGTTCTTGAAGTAGAAATTGTCCAAACTACCCTTGACTTAAAATTAAAACAAACCACGTCCAGGGGTACGACTCACCCTTACCATTCGTATCCTAGTGTACGAGTGGTACCCCAAATCGTACCAAACCTAGTCATCACTGTTGACACCCAATTTTGGCTCGCACTTTTTCCTTTAATTATTTTACCGATGCTCCTCAGCCCTAAATAAGTTTTAAAAATTAAATAAAAAATAAGATTTATATTTTGTTTCTATTACTAGAAATTTTAATAAAAGGGGAATTATTTTTCCACCATAATATGAAATATTTAATTAAATATTTTAACGAATAAAAATATATGTATATCCTTTGGTATTCGCATTAGCATCTTTTCTAACTTTATTTTTGGGATAATATTTTGACCATATGTGTATATTTTATTACATAAAATATATCTTTTTAAATATACATATTAAAATTATATTCTTGATTTTTACGTATATTTTATTACATTCTTATTTTTGCACACGTACATATGTTGTTGTAAATATTAAATCACAAAAAAAAAGACATCAAATTGGAAACTCATGCAAGTTATGTCTGTAATTTATATACGTTAAATTAAAAATGATTTTTAGGATATCAGGGAGCATTGATAAATTTAATATCAGCAGAAGAAGAGCATTCGGGCTAACAATAATCAAGTTTCATTTTTATTTCGCCCGATCCCAACTCTCATTTTATAAATTTCAACCAAAAGCCCCAAAATTAGCCCAAAACTCAGTACAATTTCTATGTCCGCTTCGTCACTCCGCCTCAACAGATATGATTTAACTTGATCCGATGATTCATTTTAAAACCCGAAAGGTCCTAAAATATTCAGTTTATATATATATATAATTTATTTATTTTTGTTTAACTATCTATTTATTTGTATATTTGTTTTTTACTTTTTCCTTTTTATTTAAATTAAATTTGAACCGTTCGAACGGATCAAAAAGAGTCATTTTGAAATCAACCTTTCACATATTTATCCGTACGTACATACATTTTTATTTTTTTCTATTATTATTTTAGCGGTAATCTCTTCAAGATCGTCTGATCAAAAGATCGGACGGATCAAAATCAGTCCAAAAACACCCGACTAGCACAGATTAATCTAGTCCGTTAATTTTTCTTTTCAATCCGAGGGTCCCAAATATTCAAATGTTTATATATATATATATATATATATATATATATATATATTATAATTTACCTTTTTATATATTTTTATAATTTGAACTGCTCCTATCAAAATCGAACGGATCAGAAATTAATCAGTTTTAAATATATTTTTCATATATTTATCTATATATACACATATAAATATTTGTATTGTTATTATTTTGAGGTGGTATTTTAGGACCGTCCAATTAAAAAATCGAACGGATCAAGATTGGTCTGTATTTTTCAAACAAGTGCACTAAATGCACACTTACCACACGTCTATCAAAGGGACAGATAACACGTATGCTTTTTTAGAAAACCTATTGATACATCTCTTTCCTTTTCCCAAAACAACAACAATGGCTTCCCTTTCTCTCCTTCTCCTCCTCTCCACCTATCTCCTCCACCCCTCAAACCAGAAAACCCCAAACCGCCGTAGCCTGCATCCATGGCAGACGTGGTTGCTGCCACACCTGCGAGAATCCCCCCAAATCAGCCCCTCCAGCTCGCAAATCCTCCACGAGCAGAAAAATCAGTCCCAAATCTGTATAACAACGGAAAAAAAGAGTCAAGTCTCCATTTAATGGCCTGAAAAAAAAGAGATTTGTTGCAGAACTTCGTATCAATTTTCAAACCAAGTCTTCTTCTCATCACTCTTTCTTAAATCTAGTTTCAAATCTGGATTTTCAAGTCTGGATTTTACCTATAAATACGGGTATTCTTCACCTATTGAGGGGGAGCGAAAAATGAAAAAAAAGGATTCAAGATTGAGAGAGCAACAAAAATCAGTGAAAAAAAAAGATTTTTTTTAATTTGTCTTTAGGGAAAATTCGAAAGAGGTTTCTGAGATAGAAGGGGGTAAAAAAAAGCAAGAAAGATAGGAAGAAAATTTGTGAGAAAATTAAGAGAGAAAAAACTTAGTTTTCAGAGGTTTTTGAGATAAAAGAGTTTGGAAAAAAAAGAGGGGTTTGAAGAAACGAAAAGAAGGGTTCGAGGTTGAGAGGAAAGCAAAAAAAAAGTGTGTTAAAAGACCTTAAGAAGTTTCAGATTAGGCAAAAATTGGAGAGAAAAGAACTGGGGAGAGTTTGAAAAACAAGAGGAAGGAGAGAAGAAAACTGGGATAAACATCAAAAAGGAGAGAAAGCAGTAAAGAGAAAAAAAAATCCGAGAGAAAAATTCAGATCTGAAAAAAAAGAGGAGAGATTTGAGTGGGGAAGGAAAGAAAATTCGCCGAAGAATTTATTGTTTCTTTCTCATTTTTTTTTTCAAGTTCGGAGTCTTAGTTCTGTTCATCGTCGCCGGAAAGCTTTGACGTTAAAGTTTCAGTCTTGCTGCCCGAAAAAAGGTAGGAACAAACCCTCTCATTCATTTTCATCTCTTTTGTTTCGTTTACTTATTGGTTGTTGAACGCATGGTTGCCTTGGTTCGAATTCGGATGTGGCGTTGATATTTTTTTTCATCTACCTAGTTCATATTCTATTTTCTGTTAAGTTTGGATTAGAGATGTTGGAAGCCAAAGATGCTAGAGGTGTCATGTCTCCCGTGTTTTCCTGCTTGGTTGGGTGTATATATGTCTATGTGTTATTCATCTCGTTTCGGTATTATTATTGGTTACCCAAGAAACTATATTAAAAAAAATCAATAGTCTATCTTTGGAGTTTGTTTGTGCTGTATACTTGTTGAGTTTTCTCTATTAGTTGTCATAACTAGCTCATTCATTTTCATTGTATATAAGAGATAAAAAAAATTTAGAAGATCAGTGGGTGATATTGTTTGTCTCGTTTGGAATGAAGGAAGTTTTTTTTTCTTTTTCGGATGATTATTTATTGCTCTTTTATTTTGTTCTTTGCTGACCATGATGTTGTCATTGACTTCTTTTGTCAATCGACTCCCCGGATTTAATCTTGTTTCAGGTCTCCATAGTTTGAGGATATTTTAATCTTTAAAATCTGATTTTCGTAAATAGTACCTTTTTCAAACTATTAAAATATTTTTCAAGTGGCTTTCAGTAGAGACGTATTTTTCTAAAACTATTGGGAAGGTCATGGAAATTTTTGAAACTTTGGCATAATTATGCTTGTCTTTGGCAAATTTCAGTTTTGAGATAAAGTTTGTTTACTTCAAAAGTGAAGAGGTGAATGTATGTCTATTATTTTGATAATAGTGTCATTAGGATTCTTTAAAAGCAATTGGGTGTTGGTTAGAATGATTAAAGAATGCAGTGCACTCTAACTTCTTGGGCGTGCATATTTAGAAAAGTCTTTTTTTTTTTTATCAAAGCTAAATATGTATGGAATTAATATTGTGTGTTGGATTGCATTATGGGTATGAATGTATGTATGTTACCTGCAAGAAAGGAAATGGCATGCTAGTAGAATAAACGTGCAGGTGTGCGTGTGTGACAATTAAGTTGAAATTTCCCATGTCCTTTGCTGGAAATTTTGGTTTGATTTGGTACTTTTATCCTGTTTGTCATACCGATAGTCGGTTATTTAGTTTATTGGCTCCAGGTCAGAATTTATCTTTCATGAACAACTCATCACAATGGAATTTTTAATTATTGCACGGTCTTAAAATATATATCATCTTAACATGTTGTTTATCTACGTTCCCTTAAGTTCGAATCTCTAATGCTTATCTTCTTCTTTTGTTTCATGTAAACTCAGGAGTTGGAGTTCCTCAATGGAACTCACTTTGACCCAACGTCGGGTCAAACACTAATAGGAGTGCAGAGCCTTGGAGTCCCGCAAAAATAGGAGTCTAAGCTTCTAAGACGAGTTTATTAGTTGTTAAGAATGGTTGAGGCAGGCTGGGTAAGCCTAGTTTTCTCTTTGGGAGGTTCGGTAGAAGAGAAAGTTATGATCGCTTTCGAGAGGAGTTCTCCTTCACCAGGATCGACTAGGAGAGGGATAGAGCCATTGTGTTTATGATGGCTTTTCTTGGTATTATACTGTTCCCAATGAGAGGGAACCGAATCAGTATTCACATACACCCCATGGTCTTATTTATGTGTAGGGGACCAATCAGGACCACGATCGTACCAGTGATTCTAACGGAAGTCTTTTGATCTTTGTCCGCATGCTCCCGGGGGCACGATTTTTTTAGAGGCTGCAACCTAATGCTCCAAGTTTGGGCATTAGAGCACTTTTATCGTAGGGATGGTGTCGGAGAGGCTGGACCTAATTAGATTCGCAGCCACAGACTTAGAGTGTCCATGTGGGAGATGCCAGTCAATGAGGAGTAGTGGCGCGACTTCCTAATCTATCTCACCGGTAACCTAATCCTGTGGAGGCTACCATGGGTTAGTGGTCGAGTAATGCTAAGAAGGCATTACACTTACTTTATTGAGTTGATTTGGTTGGAGGGAATCCATCCATATGCGCCTTTGAGAGTCCTAAGACAATTCGTCCTGATTCATAATGTCCCTCTATGGTCAAACATGGCACTGTCGGAGATTGATTATGAGGGAAGAATCCCTGTAAAGAGGCTTGGCAACCTAATCCATGGGTGGGGTCAGATCTTCAGCTTGGGCATGGGGGGTAACTCATACTGCACTCCCGATTACTACACCTAGTATAGGTTGGAAGAAATTCTAGCTCACCCGAGTTTTATGTCACTCCAAGGGCTCGCCGACATTCATAGAGCGGATCAGATTCGAGAGCAGTTGCTTCATCTTAGGCCGGTAACCACAACCATGTATGAGCAGGTGATTCTTGGATCAGTGGATCACCTTATCCCTGATGTAGATGATGAACCCGAGGAAGAGATAAAGGAAGACCCTAAGGAAGACTCGGAGAAAAATCCTGAGGAAATAGAGGAAGATCCTGAAGAGGACCCGGAGAAGGATCCCGAGGAGGAACTGGAGGAAGATACGGAGGAGGAACCAATGGAAGAGCAGGATGGGGAGCTGACAGAGGAAATGGAGAAAGACCCTGAAGAAGAAAAGTATGGGCCTATAGACTTTAATGGAGCAGACGAAGACTTCCAAAGGCAGCAGTTAGACAGATCCCTAGAGTATCACCCTGTGCCCTATTATGACCTCGATGATGATGATGATGATCCCCCCAGCTGGCCTTAGGATCCATCTTGTTATTATAGATTATTGAGGATCTTGTACGACCTATTTGTACTTTTGTCTTTCATTTTTATTTTCCCTAAAAGGGGTCTTGCATGACCTCTATCGATATTGTCATAGGCTACTATGTTTAATCTTTAGTTCAAAACTTTTCTTTGTAACCCGTGGCTTCACACGTTGCCTTTTTCATTAATCAAAATCCCTTTGTCCTGAATTTAATTACAATTTAAAGCTTTAGATCAATTAATCGTGTTTGCAGTGTAGGCCTACCTCTGGCGAAAAGAGGCTCTATATTAGGACACGTTTGAATGTCGCCAACTTGGTGTATATATGTGCTACTTACTTGTTACATTTACGTTATCGCCCAAACTAACATAGTTTCCTTTTTTTTTCTTTTATTTAATCCCCAAACAATAAAAGTTGATTTGTGTCAATTGGAAAACTGGCAGAATCTCAGTACAACCTCCGATCTAAAAACAAAATGACCAACAATAACAAGGCCTCGATGATAGCCGTAGATGAAGTTGAAAGCTCGCAGAAGCTATCGTAAATTCAAAATGATGAGCAAATGGATAGTATGGCGCAAGAGATAGAAGTGTTAAAGGAATAACTGCGTTAAATGCGAGACTTGACTAAGCTTACCATGGCTAGCTTTCCCACTCGGCTCTAGGGTCCAGATGTTGGATTACCCCCGATTGCCCCAGATAATCCAACGAACCTATCACATGCACAAGCGACACCTGTTTTTCAACCTACTGCCGGAATGACACCTGATTATCCATTTCCCGCTCACAACTTTACTGTTCCGATCCATCCAGAGATGCAGCACGTACCTGAGGCACATGTCACTTGTGAGATACCTGTGCTACCTGTATACATTACCGAAGCTCCTGCCTTCGTAACATCTGTAACTTTTAAGGTTCCATATGAGGCTGATCGATATGCGGGGTTAGGAAAAGATGTCCAATCAAGTGAAGAAGGGTCGATAGTAGCCCATATTGAGAGTCTAAAGAGAGCATTCAGAAACATGCAAGTCACCAGAGGGATTGAAAGTTTGGACTACGATGACTTATGCATTCATCCAGACATCGACATGCCAATAGGATACAAACCACCAACGTTCGATGTGTTTGATGGAAAAGGTAACCCGCATGCTCACCTAAGGGCCTACTGCGATAAGTTGGTTGGAGTAGGAAGGAATGAGAAATTAAGAATGAAGTTGTTCATTCGAAGTTTGTCGGGAGAAGCTTTGACTTGGTATAACCGAAAAGACCCCCATAAGTGATGTGACTGGAGGGAAATGGTTGAGGACTTCATGAGTCGCTTAATATTTAACACTGAGATTGCTCCAGACAGGTTCTCGTTGGCTAACATCCAGAAGAAGTCGTCCGAATTATTTCAAGAATATGCATGGCGTTGGAGGATCGAGGATGCTAGGATCCAGCCTCCACTAGATGAAAGTGAACTCTCCAAGTATTTTATCTGAGCACAAGAAGGTGTTTACTTTGACAAGACAATGTCGATGATGGGCCAAAAGTTTGCAGAATTCATCAAAATGGGAGATTTCATAGAAGAAGTCATCAAATCGGGGAAGATCCAATCTATGGATGCATTGCAAGATGCGAGTAAAGACATGCAGACTTGTTTTATTAATGGTAACAAGAAAAAAAGGGAAGACATCTCAGCCTTCACACCATACTACCGACCTGGAAATTCTTCCCACCATTACCCTAAGAACCCCCAAATTATTGCACACGTCCTAGTGTACAATACTCAACCGCATTATAATCCATCTCGAGCTCCAGCATACCAAAATCCACTAAGACGATACACCTCTGTCCAAGCTCCAGCTCACCAAAAT
Organism: Capsicum pubescens; assembly: GCA_030864215.1. Taxonomy (NCBI): domain Eukaryota; kingdom Viridiplantae; phylum Streptophyta; class Magnoliopsida; order Solanales; family Solanaceae; genus Capsicum; species Capsicum pubescens. The sequence goes on along the minus strand of CM061543.1, from coordinate 279,078,038 downwards.
AGACCTGCCTATGCACTCAGACCACGTCCAAAATTTGAAGCCAAAAATACCCGCACCTACACATCGATTGCAGAACCTTTAGCCCAGTTGTTTGAAATATTGAGGGCTGCTGGTTTGTTGCATCCAATTGTGGGAAAGGCCCCTGATCCGACCTCTTAAAACTTTGATGGTAGCAAGCGGTGCGCCTATCACTCAGGAGTCCAAGGGCATGACACAGAAGACTACTACATCTTGAAGAATCAAATTGAGTCTTTGATAAGGAGGGGTATAATCAAATGCACCGCTGCAACTCCTAGTGTGAACAATAACCCCTTGCTAAATCATGGAAATCGTGAAGTCAACATGATTACTATAGAAGAGGAGTATGATGTAGAAGAAACTATTATACCTACATGGAGCGCAGAGGAGATCGCCACTGCATCCCCATCATAACCATTTATCACAGTCCAGTTGAGAGAGTCTCTAACTGTTCAGACTTACCTTCCAAGAGTCATAGTGACTACGTCAGCCATTGTGAGGACCGACTATGACACCAAGGAAGTACCATGGGACTATCGAGCTGAAGCCAAGGGAAAAATAATAGATACTGCTGCGGCTCAAGGGATGACCAGGTCGGGGAGATGTTATTCACCAGAAGAACCAAATCATGGAGTTATCGAGAAAGATCAAAACCCGAGGAGAAATATCACAGATGCTGAAGCTGCGAAATTTCGAAAGAAGATGCAACCCAAGGACTATTCAGTCGAGGATCAGCTCAAGAAGACACCGGTCTACATATACGTCATGTTTTTGCTTATGAGTTCTGAAGCTCATAGAAGTTCTTTGATGGAAGTTTTATCTGGGATTAGCATACCAAAAGAGACAACTAGCGAGACTTTGTCCACAACAATCGTGCGAGTGGTAGAAGCAAATAAGGTCTCTTTTCATGACGATGAGTTACCATCAGAAGGGGCTGCACACAACAAAGCGATCCATATTGTGGTCAGATATCATGACAAGATTGTGAAAGGGTTTTGATCGATGGTGGTTCGGGTTGCAATATCTGTCCATTCTCTATTTTGAGGGATTTGGGTGTGAATATAGAAGATATAAGGAAGAGTCGGGTGAAGGTTAGAGCCTTTGATGGGTCGCAAATGAGTGTCATCGGGGAAATTTACTTAACATTGCAGATAGGACCAGCAGAATTTCCTATCCTATTTCAGGTCAAGGATGTGTCATCTAGCTACAACCTGTTGCTGGGAAGGCCATGGGTACACATGGAAAGAGTCGTGCCTTCCACTCTCCATCAGTGCGTGAAGTTTGAATGGGGTCACACAGAAATTACTGTCTATGGAGAACTCAGTCATACCATTTATTCTATCAATTTAGTCCTAGTCACCGAGGAGTTAGATGGAGCCACTTTCCATACTCTGGAGATCATGCAAGCAGCAAAGATCAATGAGGAAGTAATGGCAACTGAAGCAAAAATGTCGAATGCTGAAAAGATGGTTGCGTCGGAGATGTTGAAATATGGGTATCAGCCCAAGATAGGACTAGGACCCAGAGCCGATGGTATAGTTGAGCCTATCCAGTTAAAGAAGCAGAAGGGTACTACAGGGCTTGGATATGAGCCCATTTCTGGGGTAGCCTGCAGGGAAGGATTTAGAATGACAGTGTACGTGCCAGCCTAAGTCCCAGTTTCAGATCAAGCAGTTGATAAAGATATCATTGAAGGAATAGGGAATTTATTTATGGTTGTGATCAAAGGTGGATCAGAGATAGATTTCAAGAAACTTACCATCCGTGATGCTGAACCGGGAGAAGTCCTGCAGAATTGGACCATTGTACCATCCTATTCCGTCAGGAGTCTTGGTAGTGCGGGACTATTGTTTCTTTTAAAAATTATTTTGTTTGCATGATCAATTGAGGCTTGAATCATGCCGAAGCTATTTCTGCTACTTTCCTCTTTGCCAAAGCCCAGTGCTTTATTCAATAAAGTTCTTATTTTCCAAAACTTATTTAATATTTTCAAATATCTATTTATTTTCCAGCATCTATTTACTTTACTCGCTTTTATACTTTTCAGCGCAAATATTAATAAAAATCCTTGTCCCACGGTTATGACATGTAACGAATCCGTTGAGAAAAATAGAAGCGATGCGCAAGATTACGAGGAGTATAATGAAAGCATGATGCCTGAAAACCTGCCGCAAGAGATCGAACAACTCGAAAGTCAGAAGAAGCCTAATATGGACGAAACTGAAGTCGTCAATTTGGGTAATGAAGAGACAAGAAAGGAAACACGAGTCAGCATACACTTAGAGAATGAAAGAAAGCGGGGATTGATAAGTCTGCTCAAGAAATACATCAATGTATTTGCTTGGTCTTACGATGACATGCCTGGTTTAAGCACTGATATCATCTCGCATCGACTGCCGACTAACCCCGCGTGTCAACCGGTGAAGCAAAAGTCGAGGAAATTCAAGCCTGATTTGAGTTTGAGAATCAAGGAGGAGGTCACCAAGAAGATAGAAGCCAATGTCGTGAGGGTCACGACTTATCCCACCTGGCTAGCCAACATCGTGCTCGTACCAAAGAAGGATGGAAAGATAAGAATATGTGTAGATTATTGGGATCTCAACACGGCTAGTCCAAAGGATGATTTCCCTCTCCCAAACATTCATATTCTCATTGATAATTGCGCAAAACATGAGTTGCAGTCGTTTGTTGATTGTTTTGCGGGATATCATCAAATTTTAATGGATGAGAATGATGCAGAAAAGACAGCTTTCATCACTTCATGGGGAGTGTACTGCTATAGAGTAATTCCATTTGGGCTCAAGAATGCCGGCACAACTTATATGAGGGCCATGACTACCCTTTTCCATGATATGATTCACAAAGAGATCGAGGTGTATGTGGATGATGTCGTCATTAAATCTAAAAGGAGTTTAGACTATTTGGATGATTTACGAAAGTTCTTTAAAAGGCTACGAAGGTACGACCTAAAGTTGAATCCAGCTAAGTGCGCCTTTGGAGTCCCCGTAGGAAAGTTATTAGGATTCATCGTCAGTAGGAGAGGTATAGAGTTGGATCTGTCCAAGATAAAGGCAATCCAAGACTACCACCCCCTAAGACCAAGAAGGACGTAATGAGTTTCTTGGGAAGACTTAATTACATCAGTCGGTTTGTAGCCTAATCCATGATCATTTGTGAACCAATATTCAAGTTATTGAAGAAGGATGCCACCACCAGATGGACTAAAGAATGTCAGAAGGCTTTTGACAATATTAAGGAGTATTTTTATAACCCACCAGTATTGGTTCCACCATAACCGGGAAAGCCGTTGTTGTTATATCTATCCATGATGGATAATTCCATTAGATGTGTGTTAGGGCAGCATGATGATACAGAGAGAAAAGAGCAAGCCATTTACTACCTGAGTAAGAAGTTCACACCATACGAAACTAGGTATACATTGTTGGAACGAACTTGTTATGCACTGACCTGGGTTGCGCAAAGGTTAAGGAACTATCTGTCCGCGTATACCACGTACTTAATTTTGAGAATGGATCCACTCAAGTACATATTTCAGAAGCCAATGTCTACTGAAAAGTTGGCAAAATGGCAGATCTTGTTGAGTGAGTTTGACATTGTGTACGTGACATAAAAAGCCGTCAAAGGACAAGCATTGGCCGATCACCTCGTAGAAAATCCAGTGGATCAAGATTACACGCCACTCAAAACCTACTTTCCTGATGAAGAGGTGTTGTTTGTAGGAGAAGATGATGATAGGCGAATTTACGCACCTATATCAATATATTTTGCCCATATTTTAGCCTAGTTTTGAGAACAAATTATATATTTCATGCACTTTTAGTCCTTTTTCCTGTAAATGAGCTAACGAACATGATTAGTAAAGTTTCAGGTATAAATGATGCATAATTCAGCATTTTATGGCTTACTTGACGCTAAAGAAAGCTCACGAAGGAAGGGAAGGGAGTTTACACGCCTAAGGACCAAAACTGCTGCATGGAAAATCTGTCCCGGGCTAAAACAGCATTTCTGAAGACTTTGGGGGACCAAAACTGCTGCATGGAAAATCTGTCCCGGGCTAAAACAGCAATTCTGAAGACTTTGGGGACTTACAGACACAAAGCTGGATTTTGACAATGATACATTAACCTAGTACAATTAGGTTATGTATTTCATTATTTTATGTGGATTATGATAATGTTACCTTAACCTAGTACATTTGGGTTAAGGATTTCATTAGTCTAATAGGATTTGTTTATTTATTTCATTAGCTTAGTAGGATTAGGATATGGGTATTATAAATACCCTATCATGCTAGAGATTTTAGAGAATAAGGAGGGAGGAAGGAGGGAGAACACAATACCTTCTTCCATCCCTCTCATCTCATCTTACAATTCAATTCTATTTTTCTTCTACTCTTCTATTCTTAAATTCCACAACAAGAGAATCGTTACTTTGCCTAGGAAATCACGCCTCACGCCTATCACTTGATCTACACGCCATTACTCAATATCGTGATATAATAACAATGTCAATCGTGATTTCCTTCGCATTCATGGGTAACTAAACTTCTCTGTTGGGGTTATGGAAGCCGAATGAGTTACTATCTATTGCTGTGAGTTTGTGAGTTCGAGGCACGTATATTGCTTATATCATTATTCTCTTCATCTTAATCTACATTCTTTGCGGTTGCAAACGCAAGAATACGCCAGTCTAACATTTAACTTGTTCGAGAGAAAAGTTATTTGTCTGGAAAAGAGATAATGTCAAGGTAGTAGGACACCCTTTCCTATTAAAAAGCTAGTGCCGTAACTGGACTAACCTCTTGGAGAATTCGTACCGTTAGACACGCTTTAAGATCGAGAGAGTTAAAGTGAAATAGTCCTTGTTTAGGTCGAGAGACGCTTGGATTTACCATCGACTACAATCCCCTATAAGAAATTGCATGTCAGAATTCTACACACTCATAGCCAATAGAGACGTATACCTCAGAAGGTGGACATAACCCCAACGCTTCAATTCTCATTGTTTACAATCAACGTAACAATCTCTCTCTTTTTACTTTATTAATTTCATCTTTTGTTTACATTACTTGCAAGACAAGAATCCCCCCTTCTTACGAGACTTGCACCAAAAGTGTAGTAATTTTACTTACTTGTTGGCCAAGCTATTCCCTGTGGGATCGACACCCAACCCAGGTTGGGTTCTATATTTGCTAACGGTCGCTTTACACTCAAACGAGAGCTGTAGATTGAGCGTTATCAAAAATTGGCGCCGTTGCCGGGGAATACAAGTGTCAATTAAGTTCGTAATAATTACTAGACCCTTTGGTCGAAGACTCTCGTACTTTTACTTTTAGTTTTTGTTTTTGTTTACTGCAGGTTTTTGTTCAGTGCATCAATGGATGCACAACGTGAAATACCGTTCGATGATGATGATGATGATCTTGATGGTGCCGGAGCCACTGGAGCTATAATTCCACCACCATTAGCGCCCTGAGCCAAGTTCAACATCACAAGCACCATGATTCAGTTATTGCAACTCAAGGGATTGTTTGGTGGACTAGCAGGCGATGATCCGAATATGCATCTCATCAACTTTATTTCTACATGCAAGTCTTTTGACAATCCTGGTGTTGGTCAGAATGCAATTCGATTACGTCTATTTCCATTGTCTCTGTCTGGGGAGGCAACACTATGGTTGAATGGGCTGACTCCTGATTCAATTACAAATTGGAGGCAATTGAGAGATGCTTTCCTAGAAAGATTCTTTCCGCCTTCCAAAAGGGCACAATTGAGAGATGAAATCAGCAACTTTCGTCAGCTTCCAACTGAAGCTCTTCATGAAACATGGGAGAGGTTCAAGACAAAGCTAGCGAGATGCCCAAACCATCACATGACTAATGTTTACCTCATGGAGATATTGTATAGAGCCTTGAATTCAATAACTAAGCCAGTGGTGGATAACGCAGCTGGAGGATCTTTTATGGACCTCACCTTTGGTCAAGCAAGCAATATGCTAGATCGCATGACGAAACAAAGTAGAGCTTGGCATACCAGGGATTCCGAGGTAGCAAGCCCCACTTTATCTATAAGCATGACTGCAGACCAAAGAAGAAGACAAGAAGAACGTGATCAAGATTTAGCGCACATGAAAACACAAGTGGATCTTCTTACAAAGCATCTATTATCAGGGAAGACCGAAAAAGTCAAAGCTGTTGCGTCAAAAGGAAGAAACGAATCTGATTCGGATGAAGAAGCCAACTACTTAAACAATCAGGGGGGTTTCCGAGGTAATACCCAAGGAAACCAAGGTCGGAACTATTATGATAATTCTGGAAACAAGGACCAAGGTAGTTGGAATAAAAACAATGAAAAGAGTGGTTTGTACGTTCCCCCTGGTAGACGTGATACCACCACATCTAATTCTAGAAGTATGGAAGACATGATGGCTAAATTATTGAAAGGAGTGGAAGCAACGAGCGCGGGAGTTACTGAGGTAATTAATGATTTGTCCTCCATGAAACAACTAGTTGATTCTCATTCCACTTCAATCAAGCAAATAGAGCAGCAATTGAGCCAACTTTCAGCAGCACTCAATCAAAGAAAGGCTGGCACTTTACCTAGCGACACCGTGCAAAACCCAAGGAATGATGGGTCATGCATGGACATTACTACCAGAAGTGGTAAGGTGCTGGAAACTTCAGAAAAAGGCAAGCAAGTGGCTGACGAAGAGGCGGAAATTGATGATAAGGCGAAAGGGGAAGATGCCGCAGCAGCCAATCCTAATGTCCTTAACGTCACTCCTCACGACGTGCAGCCTGGAAAAGCTGAAAAACGGAAGCAAGAGGAGAAGAAAGCCGTGGAGAGAACAATGCCATACCCACCACCACCTTTTCCCCAAAGATTGAAGAAGGTGGCGGATGATACAAAGTTCAGCAAATTCATGACCATGTTGAAGCAGCTGACCATTAATGTTCCGTTGGTAGAGGCGCTAGAAAAAATGCCTGGGTACGCTAAATTCATGAAGGACCTGTTGACAAAGAAGAGGGCAGTAAGCTATGAGCCGGCAGATAATATTCATCATTGCAGTGCAATTGCCACAAGGTCCTTAGTACAGAAGAAGGCAGACCCTGGTGCTTTCACTATTCCTTGCACGGTTGGATCTATGAATTTTGCTAAGGCATTGTGCGATCTGGGTGCTAGCATCAATTTGATGCCACTATCCGTCTACAAGAAGTTGGGGCTAGGAGATCCAACACCAACCAATATGAGGCTCGTGATGGCTGATAGGACGGTAAAACGACCTGTGGGTATCTTGAATGATGTGTTGGTGAAGGTATCTTCATTTATCTTTCCTGCAGACTTCGTTATTCTGGATTGTGAGGTGGATTCTGACGTTCCCATAATCTTGGGACGCCCCTTCCTCGCAACTGGAAGTGTGCTTATTGACATGAAAGATAATGAGCTTTTGTTTCAAATTAATGACGAAGTGGTCCGCTTTGATATATGCAAAGCCATGAAGCAGCCCAGCGATATGAATGAGTTATCTGTAGCTAATGTTCATCATGAGGATATGAAAGCATTATCTATAGAGAAACAGCCTACTGTTGAGCCATTGTCTGCTGCGCCACTGAAAGTTGAGCATGAGGATAATGAAGATTATGAAGAACTTATGGGTGCTCTAACAGAAATAGAGTCTTATACTCCTAAGCAATCGGATTGTGATCTCAAGAATCAACCAACAACGAAGACTCCCATTGACGAGACACCAACACTAGAATCGCAAGAGCTCCCCGATTATCTAAGGTATGTGTTCTTGGAAAGTAGAAATATACTTCCAGAGAGTGCAGATGATTTAAGTGAACAGCACGTAGAAGCTCTCATCTCTGCTCTGAAGAGATACAAGAGAGCTATGGGTTGGACTATTGATGATATAATTGGTGACTCTCCGGGGAAATGTATGAGCCATCTCGAAGAAGATCGCATGCCCAAAGGTAAGCCTCATTGTCGTCTAAATCCTTTTAGAAAACGATCCTCCATTTACCTCGACGAAGTCTGAGTACTCGAGGTAACCATGTCGTGCTACGACAATAAATAAGGCGCTAGATGGGAGGCAACCCATCGTTTATCGTTTTTCATTTATCGTTTATCGTTTTTCATTTTTCATTTCGTTCTAGTATGTGTTTTGCTTTTGATAAATAAAAATCCAAAAATAAGAGTCGTGCCACGACCAAAACTAAGGCGCTTGATGGGAGGCAACCCATCGTTCTAATCGTTTTTATTGTTTTTGAGCAAGTGTAGGTGCAAGAGGTATTCAACGAGGAGATTGATTTCAATTGACGATTTGGACGCATTGTATGGTAAAGTTGGTAAGTTAGGAATAGTGATGCATAAGGCTATGGATTGAGCATTGCTCATGCCAAAATAGGCATCGAGGAAGGCTAGGCCTAGGTAAAACTAGGCCACGAACGATGCACAACCTATCCTATAGCCTAAGGTCTCGGAATCTAGTGTGCTATACACTATGCGCCGCCTATTCCTAGGTATGCTTTTGACTGTGCGCCGCCTATTCTATGGCATTTGGTCTCAGTATCTCATATGCCATAGACTATGCGGTGCATATGTCTACAAATGCCATAGACTATGCGGCGCATATGTCCCATTACGCCATAGACAATGCGCCGCATATACCATGACTATGCCAAGCATTATGCGCCGCATATGTAGCATTTTTGTCTCCAAAATCGATTGTAAATGGGTCAAAACCCGACCCATTCTCTTCCTATATAATGGAGACTTAGTCTTGAAACACAAACACATTGAAAACTTGACCTAGGCGCCGCATATACTCTCCAAATCATCTCAAAACTTTTCTTTTTGCTCTCCCACTTCACAAGAACATCTCCAAAGGCTTCAATCACGTAAGTACTCTTTTGTTCTTCATCTATTTTTCGTAAGTGCTACGTTGCTATGTCTATTACGAATTGCTACATCTTGAAGAAATATTGGTGATGTTAATGTGTTTGAATTGTTGATACAAAACCAAGTGAGTGAACATGAACGTTAGGATACTCTTAACTTGTTTCCAACTAGAAATTGATTTTGATGCATTGTTATACTACTTGCGGAATTGCTATAGTCATGAACATTGCATGCTCTTGTCACTTGAATACTTACATGTTGGGATGTCTCGCTCATCGGAATAAGACTTATAGTTGCCTACCGACATAGGAGATTGTGATTATTGATAGAAACTATACCATGATGTAATCCCTATGAAGAAGTCTTGATATACCTAACATGAAAGTATTGCAAAGATTGCAAGAAGTGTTACATATCTGAATTTCTTGTTGGAATATAGCCCCTAAAACGTATGTCGATGAAGTCTGAGTAATCGACCACTTTCACTTCACTAGTCTGTACCAACAAACTAAGTGTGGGGTGGTGCCACTACTGCTTGTTTATAGATTGTATCCATCGAGATGATGCTAACATGAACATTTTTTTTAAGTCTCAGGTACAATGGCACCCAAAGCAAGACCACTTCACAAAAAGGCAAGAAAAGAGGCCGAAAAGAGCAAGGAGAACCCTCCTCGCTGCAAATACCTCGACCCACTCTTGGAATTAAGTGGGATACTTATGAGGAACTTCTGAGAATGACGACTCTGATGATGATTCCGATGCAAAGGGTATGACCCCCGACATTGAGGACGAGTCCGACTGACCAGGTTCTTCGTATTTATTCTCCACTGAGGACAGTGTCCCGACTAAGTGTGGGGTGGTGGTATTGCATGCTATACTTCTCTACTCGCATCTATGTTTGTTTGCTTTGTTTTTGTTTCATTTTTTTAGTAGTAAATTTTTTCTAGCTTCGCATGAAATTATTTTGATAGGCAGCATGAGATTATAACAAGAGTATGTTCTACAATTGTGACTATTGAGACGTTTAGGCTCTAGTTGTGACTCATTATGTGATATTGTGTGGTTCAATTCCTTCACTTGTCGGGTCGAGAGTCTATATTACTTCCAAGCAAGTCGACCATGTGCCTTGTGTGTGTGAGATAATCGTATATTCTATGTGTGTGGCTGATGCTAGAACTTGCCTGGTATGTATGCAAAGCGAAAATAAGGAGTGTAAGTTTAGGATATGATTTAGGCATTTCTTTGGCAACCTATATTTGTTTACCTTCAGTTTTACCTACCCATGGACATCATCCTAGTTAAACCCTTTTGAGCCTTTAGCCTATTTTCTTTGACAACCTTGTATGTAAGCCTAATCCATTTTTTTCAAGACCGTAATTTGATCCAAACTCCTAAGTGCTTTAAAGTGAAAAGGTCATGTGACAACATAAGAGGAAATTGGGTGAGTATGATGCTATAAATTGTAATGGTGCTTGAATGTGTTATGAAAAAGAAAGTGCTATCATAAGAGGTATGTTGTGAAAAGAAAAAGGAAAAGAAAGCTGAAAAGCGAGTTGTGCTTAAAATTGAAAAACAAAAGAGGAGAACAAGGGTGGTAGAATAAAAGAAAGAAAGGTTGAAAGAAAAAACAAAAACAAAACAAAGTGTCAATGATACAAAGTGATGTATTAAAGCGCTTAGGAACTTAGTCACTATTCCTGGCCAAAATAGTCCTACCCGTCCCTTAGCCTACATTACAACCATCAAAAGACCTACTTGATCCTAATCTTAACATTCCGACATTTAGTGGAGTACTACATTAAGGGCAAGCCTATGGTCATCAGTTGCTACATATGAACTCTTTGTGAGAGTTAGAGCAAGGACATTTTGATACCCATGTTTGAAAAATATGCTATATTTGTGAGTGATTATGGGTACTATATGGTGAGACACACATGGTTGATGAGTTTTGGATAGTTGTATATGATTCTATGCACTTTAACGTTTGCATGCGAGTTGATCACCATCACGAGTCTATACTTGAGGTTAAATTGTTTCTACTTATAATCGGAAAGATACACTTTGTTGATAATTGTTGTGCTTGTCTTGATGAATATTTTGTGTTGTTGCTGTAAAACCCTAAGTTGACGTTTAGAAGGACATGATAGTTTGTTCGAGGACGAACAAAGCTCTAAGTGTGGGGTGTTGATGATAGGCGAATTTACGCACCTATATCAATATATTTTGCCCATATTTTAGCCTAGTTTTGAGAACAAATTATATATTTCATGCACTTTTAGTCCTTTTTCCTGTAAATGAGCTAACGAACATGATTAGTAAAGTTTCAGGTATAAATGATGCATAATTCAGCATTTTATGGCTTACTTGACGCTAAAGAAAGCTCACGAAGGAAGGGAAGGGAGTTTACACGCCTAAGGACCAAAACTGCTGCATGGAAAATCTGTCCCGGGCTAAAACAGCATTTCTGAAGACTTTGGGGGACCAAAACTGCTGCATGGAAAATCTGTCCCGGGCTAAAACAGCAATTCTGAAGACTTTGGGGACTTACAGACACAAAGCTGGATTTTGACAATGATACATTAACCTAGTACAATTAGGTTATGTATTTCATTATTTTATATGGATTATGATAATGTTACCTTAACCTAGTACATTTGGGTTAAGGATTTCATTAGTCTAATAGGATTTGTTTATTTATTTCATTAGCTTAGTAGGATTAGGATATGGGTATTATAAATACCCTATCATGCTAGAGATTTTAGAGAATAAGGAGGGAGGAAGGAGGGAGAACACAATACCTTCTTCCATCCCTCTCATCTCATCTTACAATTCAATTCTATTTTTCTTCTACTCTTCTATTCTTAAATTCCACAACAAGAGAATCGTTACTTTGCCTAGGAAATCACGCCTCACGCCTATCACTTGATCTACACGCCATTACTCAATATCGTGATATAATAACAATGTCAATCGTGATTTCCTTCGCATTCATGGGTAACTAAACTTCTCTGTTGGGGTTATGGAAGCCGAATGAGTTACTATCTATTGCTGTGAGTTTGTGAGTTCGAGGCACGTATATTGCTTATATCATTATTCTCTTCATCTTAATCTACATTCTTTGCGGTTGCAAACGCAAGAATACGCCAGTCTAACATTTAACTTGTTCGAGAGAAAAGTTATTTGTCTGGAAAAGAGATAATGTCAAGGTAGTAGGACACCCTTTCCTATTAAAAAGCTAGTGCCGTAACTGGACTAACCTCTTGGAGAATTCGTACCGTTAGACACGCTTTAAGCTCGAGAGAGTTAAAGTGAAATAGTCCTTGTTTAGGTCGAGAGACGCTTGGATTTACCATCGACTACAATCCCCTATAAGAAATTGCATGTCAGAATTCTACACACTCATAGCCAATAGAGACGTATACCTCAGAAGGTGGACATAACCCCAACGCTTCAATTCTCATTGTTTACAATCAACGTAACAATCTCTCTCTTTTTACTTTATTAATTTCATCTTTTGTTTACATTACTTGCAAGACAAGAATCCCCCCTTCTTACGAGACTTGCACCAAAAGTGTAGTAATTTTACTTACTTGTTGGCCAAGCTATTCCCTGTGGGATCGACACCCAACCCAGGTTGGGTTCTATATTTGCTAACGACCGCTTTACACTCAAACGAGAGCTGTAGATTGAGCGTTATCAGAAGACATCTCAGAGTCATGCAATGGATGGAGGATGTTTTTCGATGGAGAAGAAAACTTTAAAGGAGTCAGAATTGGAGCAATCCTAGTTTCAAAAATAGGTCAACACTACCCAATCTCGGCAAAGATTAGGTTTCCTTGCACGAATAACATGGCAGAATATGAGGCTTGCATTCTCGGGCTTAGGATGGCAGTAGACATGGACATTAAAGAGCTGTTGGTGATAAGAGATTCAGATTTGTTGGTCTATCAGGTGCAAGGAGAATGGACCACCAAGAATGTCAAAATCCTTCCTTATGTACAATGTGTTAAGGAATTGAGCAAAAGGTTTACCAAGATCGAATTCAGGCATGTCCCTCAAATTCAAAATGAATTCGTTGATGCCTTGGCGACACTATCTTCAATGATTCAGCATCCAGATAAGAATTACATCGATCCCATCAAAGTGGAGCTACACGGCCAACAAGCTTATTGCTTCCATGTAAATGAAGAGCCACATGGAAAACCGTGGTACTACGACATTAAGAGGTTACTTAGAGCAGAAGAATATCCATAAGGCGCTACTAACAAATAGAAGAGGACTTTAAGAAGGATGGCCAATCACTTTTTTCTCAATAGGGAAACCCTATATAGGAGGAATCCAGACTTAGGATTGCTACGATGCGTCGATGCCACGGAGGCCACAAGATTGTTAGAGGAGATCCATGCAGGAACCTGTGGACCCCACATGAACGGTTTCATGCTTGCGAAGAAGATTTTGAGAGATGGATACTTTTGGATGACTATGGAGAGGTATAACATTTGATTCATGCAGAAGTGTCACCAATGTCAAGTTCATGGAGACTTTATACGAGTTCCGCTGAATGAACTCAATGTGATAGGTTCTCCTTGGCTATTTTTTGCTTGGGGCATGGATGTTATTCGGACCATAGAGCCTCCTGCGTCCAATGGACACTGTTTTATCTTGGTCTCTATTGATTACTTCACAAAGTGGGTTGAGGCCTCGACAAATAAGGTCGTAACCAAGAAGGTGGTAGCAGATTTTGTTCGCAACAACTTAGTCTGCCAGTTTGGAATTCCAAAATCAATAATAACAGATAATCGAGCCAATCTTAATAGAGATTTGATGAGAGAGATTTGCGAAAGTTTTAAGATCTCTCATCGAAATTCCACGGCTTATCGACCACAAATGAATGGAGCGGTTGAATATGCAAACAAGAATAACAAGAGGATCCTGAGGAAAATAGTGGATGGTAATAGGGAATGGCATGAGAAGTTTCCATATGCTTTACTTGGATATCGTACCAAAATCAGAACTTCTACTGGGGTAACTCCCTACATGTTGGTTTATGGGTCGAAAGCAGTGATACCCGTAGTAGTAGAGATACCTTCATTGAGAGTCATTCAGGAGGTTGGTCTAGACGACTCTTAATGGATTCATAGAAGGATCGAGCAGCTGATGCTCATTGACAAGAAGAGGTTGGATGCATTCTGCCATGGTCAACTCTATCAAAATAGAATGATCAAGGCCTTCAACAAGAAAGTCAAGCCTCGTCGTCTCATACCGGGACAGTTAGTATTGAAGAAGATATTTCCTCACCAAGATGAAGCTAAAGGAAAATTTGTGCCAAATTGACAAGGTCCTTACATGGTTCACCGAGTACTCTCAGGAGGAGCAGTAATCCTCACAGAAATGGACGGCACAGTAAGCACAAAGCTGATCAACTTAGACGTCATCAAGAAGTACTACATTTGAAGACATTAGGACTAGTTGTTTCTTTGTACTTTTTGCATTTTTATCTAATGTAACAGAACTACGTATTAGCCTAATTTTCCACGGCGGGATACATAGGCAGCCCACATAGTGTTTGGTTTCCCTTAGAAAACCCAAAAACATCATCTTTTTATGTATTTAGAACTACGCTCGACCTGACTTCCTACGGTGGGACACGTAGGCATTGCACATCGGATTCAGTCCCTTCATATTTTTACCTTTTCATTGTACTAAACTATGGCCTGACCTGATTCCACTTGGATACGTAGGTTGCCTGAGTCAGGCCCGGTCATTGCATTATTTCACTTTATATTTTGTATCGAACTACGTTATGACCTGATTCCTATTCTTAGGATATGTAGGCAGCCTGAGTCAGTCTTGGTCACTGCATTGCATATTTTCACTTTTCCCATTGTAATCGAACTACGTGCGGACCTGATTCCTGTTATAAGGATACGTAGGCAACCTAAAAGATTCGGTCTTACCCTTAGGAAAATCCCCTGTCGCTCGTAGTATAGCCCTAGAATATAAGCAATCTCACCACCAGAATTGTCGTAGCATCGACAGTCAGAGCAGCTCCACCGGAAGGATAAAGCTACATGGGTCACGATCAACAAATGGAGGCTTAACGGATTTCTAAACATGTCATAATCTAAAAACGACAAAGGATTACTATATATACTTAATATATACGTAATATTTGCGAAAACATATATACATATATGTATTTTTCACCATACTTTTAACTTTCCCACCTACTGAGACTCCAGATTTAGGAGTGATTGAGCAACCGAGGGAGTGTTGGAGAATTTCATAAGCAAATCTAGGATTTCCAAGTCGACACAAATCAACACCCCCTCCTAACTAAGAATTTTTCTTTGAGCGCAGGAAAACTAGAATTGGAAAGCTAAGTCAAGTCAAGCTTTGGTATAGGACCAGGGGCATCATGCAGCTTACCACCATGATAAGAGCCAAATATTCTTCCCTTCCTTTATTCTCTTTACATACATTGATACTAATCCTCACAAGCTCTAACAATTTTATTTGAATTCTTTCACAGGTACATTTTGAAGACCCGAGTCGAAAACTAAGAAAAGAGGATCCTCATAGGAAGATTAGGTTATTTACTTTTCCCAACAAAACTCCTCCAATCGGAGCCAACCACCTGACTGCGTCGAATAACTTCGCTAATCGGAGAATCATCGTCTAACTACCCCGAATAACTCCGCAAATCGGAAAGTGTTATCTGACTTCAATAAAGTCAAGCTTCCGCATTCCAAAGGACTGTTAATAAGCAAAGAAAGTTAAGCTTCGCATTCCAAAGGACTGTATATAAGCAAACAAAGTCAAGATTTGTATTCCAAAGAACTATATATAAACAAACAAAGTCAAGCTTCCGCATTCCAAAGGACTGTATATAAGCAAATAAGTCGAGCTTTCGCATTTTGAGGAATGTATATATAAGAAAACAAAGTCGAGTTCCACATTTCAAAGAATGTATATAAGCAAAAAAAATGATCCTCTGCTATATCAGAGGATGGAAATAAGCAATACGACTCTCCGCCATATCAAGAGTTGTGCACTAGCAAGGGGGACGCTCCGCCAAAAATCAAAGAATGTATCTAAGCAAAGCAACACTCCGCCATATCGGAGAATCGCATTTCAAGCAAACAAAGTACAACCTTCCAATCAGAGGCCCACACCATAGCAAGCGAGCAAAAAAGCCACTATCACAACAGCATCAAGTTCCAGCGGCAATACCGTCATCTCGTTCAGACTGAGAGCCGCCTAGACAAAGACGAGGCAGTCTACCTTTGGGAAAATATCCCGCCGTTAGAGTCCATTTACATTTTAGCCGACAGAGGCTATTTATATTTCAGCCGATGGAGGCTATTTACATTTCAGCCGACAGAGGCTATTTATATTTCAGCCGACGGAGGCTATGTATATTCCAGCCGACAGAGGCTATTTACATTCTAGCCAATGGAGGCTATTTACATTTCATCCGACAGATGCTATCTACATTTCAGTTACTTTCCCGCCAGTAGGAGGCCTCCAAAAATGGAGACAATTCTAGTTTGAATATCTAAACTATACTCTTTACATTACGATTTCAACTTACAATTTTTCGAATGACAGGTACTTTTCACCCAGTTACCTATTTTACAGGACCATGCAGTACAATGTGGAACTACCCTCTTTGTAGCAAACCGGGGCAAGTTGGCGGAATGTCAAGCATCCCTAGCTACGTTAAGAATTTCGGCAAAAGAAACTCAACTCAACATGACTCAAGTTTTAATTTTTAGTTTTGTCATCACCCAGTGCCGTCTTAATCCGACACTGGGACAATTTTTGAAAAATCGTTATCTCCTTTTCTCTCAAGATCCTCAGGAGATATCACTATCCAACGGCTCTTCATCCCCAGCTACTTCTAACAACCCGTTTCGAACTTGCTCCCGTATCCATTTCATTCGTGCTGAAAGTTTATTATCATCCCGAAGGAACCCAGTGTTACCATAATTCTATACTGGGCAAATTTTGATAAATATCAAAATTTTGCTACAATTCGAACTACAAATGGCCTGATTTCTCGAGAAGTCCGAGATATGTAGGCAGCTAAAAAATCGAAGCCCGACCATAATCTTTCTAACATTTTGTTTTGCCCGAGACAAAATTGGTTACGTCAACGTGAGTTCCCAAAGATTTTCACACAAATCTTCGTTCCCTCAGAGGCAACTGTTGACACCCAATTTTGGCTCGCACTTTTCCTTTAATTATTTTACTGATGCTCCTCGGCCCTAAATAATTTTTGAAAATTAAATAAAAAATAAGATTTTCATTTTGTTTCTATTACTAGAAATTTTAATAAAAGGGGAATTATTTTTCCACCATAATATGAAATATTTAATTAAATATAATTAAATTTTTTAACGAATAAAAATATATGTATATCCTTTGGTATTCGCATTAGCATTTTTTCTAACTTTATTTTTGGGATAATATTGTGACCATATGTGTATATTTTATTACATAAAATATATATTTTTAAATATACATATTTTTATTATATTCTTAATTTTTACGTATATTTTATTACATTCTTATTTTTACACACGTACATATGTTGTTGTTACTATTAAATCACAAAAAAAAGATATCAAATTGGAAGCTCATGCAAGTTATGTCTGTAATTTATATACGTTAAATTAAAAATAATTTTTAGGATATCAGGGAGCATCGATAAATTTAATTTCAGCAGAAGAAGAGCATTCGGGCTAACAATAATCAAGTTTCATTTTTATTTCGCCCGATCCCAACTCTCATTTTATAAATTTCAACCAAAAGCCTCAAAATTAGACCAAAACTCTGTACAATTTCTATGTCCGCTTCGTCGCTCCGCCTCAACAGATATGATTTAACTCGATCCGACGATTCATTTTAAAACCCGAAAGGTCCTAAAATATTCAGTTTATATATATATATATATATATATATATATATATATATATATAATTTAATTATTTTTTTTTAACTATCTATTTATTTGTATATTTTTTTTTACTTTTTTCCTTTTCTTTAAATTAAATTTGAACCGTTCGAACGGATCAAAAAGAGTCATTTTGAAATCAACCTTTCATATATTTATCCGTACGTACATACATTTTTATTTTTTTCTATTATTATTTTAGTGGTAATCTCTTCAAGATCGTCTGATCAAAAGATCGGACGGATCAAAATCAGTCCAAAAACACCCACTGGCACAGATTAATCTAGTCCGTTAATTTTTTTTTTCAATCCGAGGGTCCCAAATTTTCAAATGTTTATATACATATATATATATATATATATATATATATATATATATATATTATAATTTACCTTTTTATATATTTTTAAAATTTGAACTGCTCCGATCAAAATCGAACGGATCAGAAATTAATCAGTTTTAAATATATTTTTCATATATTTATCTATATATACACATATAAATATTTGTATTGTTATTATTTTGAGGTGGTATTTTAGGACCGTCAGATTAAAAAATCGGACGGATTAAGATTGGTCAGTATTTTTCAAACAAGTGCATTAAATGCACACTTACCACGCGCCTATCAATGGGACAGATACTGCGTATGCTTTTTCAGTAAAACTATTGATACATCTCTTTCCTTTTCCCAAAACAACAACAATGGCTTCCCTTTCTCTCCTCTCCCTCTCCACCTATCTCCTCCACCCCTCGAACCAAAAAACCCCAAATCGCATCCATGGAAGACGTGGTTGCTGCCACACCTGCGAGAATCCCCCCAAATCAGCCCCTCCAGCTCGCAAATCCTCCAAGAGAAGAAAAATCAGTCCCAAATCTGTATAACAACGGAAAGAAGGAGTCAAATTTCCATTTAATGGCCTAAAAAAAAAAAAAATTTGTTGCAGAACTTCGTATCAATTTTCAAACCAAGTCTTCTTCTCATCACTCTTGCTTAAATCAAGTTTCAAATCTGGACTTTCAAGTCCGGATTTTACCTATAAATACGGGTATTCTTCACCTATTGAGGGGAAGCGAAAAATGAAAAAAAAGGATTCAAGATTAAGAGAGCAACAAAAATCAGTGAAAAGAAAAGATTTTTTTTAACTTTTCTTTAGGAAAAATTCGAAAGAGGTTTCTGAGATAGAAGGGGGTAAAAAAAAGCAAGAAAGATAGGAAGAAAATTTGTGAGAAAATTCTGAGAGAAAAAACTTAGTTTTTAGAGGTTTTTGAGATAAAAGAGTTTGGAGAAAAAGAGAGGGGTTTGAAGAAACGAAAAAAAGTGTTCGAGCTTGAGAGGAAAGAAAAAGAAAAGAGTGTGTTAAAAGATCTTAAGAAGTTTCAGATTAGGCAAAAATTGGAGAGAAAAGAGCTGGGGAGAGTTTGAAAAACAAGAGGAAGGAGAGAAGAAAATTGGGATAAAAATAAAAAAGGAGAGAAAGCAGTAAAGAGAAAAAATATGAGAGAAAAACTCAGATCTGAAAAAAAGGAGAGATTTGAGTGGGGAAGGAAAGAAAATTCGCCAAAGAATTTATTGTTTCTTTCTCATTTTTTCTTTTTCAAGTTCGGAGTCTTAGTTCAGTTCATCGTCGCCGGAAAGCTTTGACGTTTAAGTTTCAGTCTTGCTTCCCGAAAAAAGGTAGGAACAAACCCTCTCATTCATTTTCATCTCTTTTGTTTCGTTTACTCATTGGTTGCTGAATACATGGTTGCCTTGGTTCAAATTCGGATATGGCGTTGATAATTTTTGTTCATCTACCAAGTTCATATTTTGTTTTCTGTTAAGTTTGGATTAGGGATGTTGGAAACCAAATATGCTAGAAGTGTCATGTCTCTCATGTTTTCCTGCTTGGTTGCATGTATATACGTATATGTGTTATTCATCTAGTTTCGGTATTATTATTGGTTACCCAAGAAACTATCTTAAAAAAAATCAATAATCTATCCTTGGAGTTTGTTTGTGCTGTATACTTGTTGAGTTTTCTCTATTAGTTGTCATAACTAGCTCATTCATTTTCATTGTATATAAGAGATAAAAAAAATTTAGAAGATCAGTGGGTGATTGTGTTTGTCTCGTTTGGAATGAAGGAAGTTTTTTTTTTCTTTTTCGGATGATTATTTATTGCTGTTTTGTTTTGTTCTTTGCTGGCCATGATGTTGTCATTCACTTCTTTTGCCAATCGACTCCCCGGATTTAATCTTGTTTCAGGTCTCCATAGTTTGAGGATATTTTTATCTTTAAAATCTGATTTTCGTAAATAGTATCTTTTTCAAACTATTCAAATATTTTTCAAGTGGCTTTCAGTAGAGACGTATTTTTCTAAAACTATTGGGAAGGTCATGGAAATTTTTGAAACTTTGGCATAATTATGCTTGTCTTTGGCAAATTTTAGTTTTGAGATAAAGTTTGTTTACTTCAAAAGTGAAGAGGTGAATGTATGTCTATTATTTTGATAATAGTGTCATTAGGATTCTTTAAAAGCAATTGGGTGTTGGTTAGAATGATTAAAGAATGCAGTGCACTCTAACTTCTTAGGCGTGCATATGTAGAAGAGTCTTTTTTTTTTTTATCAAAGCTAAATATGTATGGAATTAATATTGTGTGTTGGATTGCATTATGGGTATGAATGTATGTATGTTACCTGCAAGAAAGGAAATGGCATGCTAGTAGAATAAACGTGCAGGTGCGCGTGTGTGACAATTAAGTTGAAATTTTCCATGTCCTTTGCTGGAAATTTTGGTTTGATTTGGTACTTTTATCCTGTTTGTCATATCGATTGTCGGTTATTTTGTTTATTGGCTTCAGGCCAGAATTTATCTTTCGTGAACAACTCATCACAATGGAAATTTTAATTATTGCATGGTCTTAAAATATATATCATCTTAACATGTTGTTTATCTATGTTCCCTTAAGTTCGAATCTCTAATCCTTATCTTCTTCTTTTGTTTCATGTAAACTCGGGAGTTGGATTTCCTCAATGGAACTCACTTTGACCCAACGTCGGGTCAAACGCTAATAGGAGTGCAGAGCCCCGGAGTCTCGCAAAAATAAAAGTCTAAGCTTCTAAGCCGAGTTGATTATTCGTTATTGCCTTTGGATTTAATTTATATCCTCATGTTGAGTTTTATTTACTAACCCTGTGTTTATTCACTTTGCCTGAGACAACTTTATGGGCTTAGTATTTTATTACTCCTTTATTATATACTGATCCTTTAGTTGAAGATATCATCATATTGTTGCGATTAAAGCTTAAGTAGTTAGTTCATAGAAATAAATTCGCTTCAAAAGGCTAGCAAACCTTAAACTTGGCCAAATGCTTAGTTAGTCGTATCACTTTAAAGAGATTTGCTAATAAAACGGAAGTAGTAATTCCTATCTTTTAGAAAAAATATTTTTTCGGAATTAATTAGCAAGAAAGTAAGTCACCAACCTGAGATTCGAATCACTGATTTCAACTTGATTAAATAAATAATGCTAACATGCTATATTTTACAAACACTATCAGAATTTTCAGATCCGAAAGGAAATAAATGTAAGATATAAATATTCATCCGCTACTACGTATGGGGTACATTATTTTTGATACTATTAAAATTATTTTCGTCATTATTAGTCTATTTTATTATTTGCACCATAGTTATCATTTTTAAAAAAATATCATCAATATTAGTATTATTATTATAATTATCATTATAATTCTTCTTCTTCTTCTTCTTCTTCTTCTTATTATTATTATTGTTATTCTTCTTCTTCTTCTTATTATTATTATTATTGTTATTATTATTATTATTATTATTATTATTATTATTATTATTATTATTATTATTATTATTATTATTATTATTATTATTATTATTATTATTATCATTATTAGTCTTATTATTGTTATTATTGTTATTATTATCATTGTTGTTGTTATTATTTTTTTCAACATGATTACCTATTTTGCACTCTTAAAAACGCATTTCGTATGCTTTAAAATACTTTGCTTATTTTCGTAAATAATTAAATTGAATATTTTAATTCGAATATCTCTTCAAATTCCCTGATAGAATTATAAGACTTTTATAAAAATTTATATTATTATCCTTATTTCCATAGTAATCATATTATCTTTTCGTACGTGGCAGCGTTATGTTTATTGAACCCTAAATTTCCTTCTAAATAATGTAAAATGATGCTAAATTTTTCTATCACTGTCTTAAGCAAATAGCAAAAATAAAGTTTTCTAATATTTTCCTAAACTAAGCGTAAGGACTATCTTCGGATAGGCTCTGAGGGGTGCCTAACACCTTCCACTCGGGTAACCAAAACCCTTATTCAGAATCTCTAAATATTTTCGAAAGACCCAAAACAGAGTTTTTTTTACATAAAAAATGTTTTTTTCCTAATTTTCCTAAAAAGTTTGGTGGCGACTCTAAAAAATAATTTTCAAATCCCAAGAGTCACGACATACCACCATACGTTGTGTGCTATTTCGACCGGTTCGGAATAGGAAGCGACAATCACCTTACCTACTAATTTCTATTCGACTCACACCTCCCCAACCTCCCCAACTCGTACATAAGGGTTTGAGTGAAACCCCCAATCATACCCACCAACCGTACCTTGGACAGATTACACAAGATCACACCTATGAGTAACATACGACTTGCTAATGTGCCATTTGTATCTTCCTATACGATTCGTACCAAGAGGAATCGTATCTTGGGCAGTAGCTACACCAAACATACTGTTTGTTTTATCCTTTTTCGGATTTTATTTTTAAGAAAACGGTTTTGACCTTTTCAAACTATTTCAAAATTTAGAAGTAATTTGAAAAAAAAAAATTACAGAGTTGCCACTTGATTTTTATCGAAAGCATCATGAAACACATAACGAGATTTCAAAATAGAAATAAATCTTCAAAATTAGAGAAACTGGTTAAGGGTTCAATTAATACCCTAAGAAGATATTTATGGCACTTAGGAGCATCTGTTTTAAAACGGTTCACCAAAGGACTTTTTTTTTACTAACTAAAACGGGTGACTAACTTTATGAAAGGGTTATAAAAATATTTAAAATTATTTATTCACTTAAAATTGGCATTTGTTTATTCGAACGAGTAATAGTCTACTTGTATTTAGTGAGAAAGTTACAACATATTTTATTTAATCTAATATTAATTTTGAGGAAAAAATTATGAAACATCTTTAAAATATCTTACTTGAGAAAATATTTCACTTAATTTAGAATTAATCTCGAAAAGTTAGAATTTGAGAAAAAGATCGAGGAATATTCTAATTGAGAAAATTCTACTTATTTCATAATTAATTCTAAGGAAAAAATTGTGAAATATTATTTCTACTTGAATTAATAAAAAACCTATTTAAAATAGGTGTAACACCTAGATTTAAGAAGGAAATAAGTTTGTGTTTTTTATGAAAGAGGAATTACGAAATTATTCTTATTATTATCATTGCTATTATTTTAACTATGTATATATAAGAAGGATCCATTTTGTCATAAATAACACCTTTGCAAAATGCTAGGAGAATGTCATGTTAAAAATATGTTATCAATAATGAAAAAATTAAAATTTACGAGAAAAATTAGCTTCTTGAATTTGAGAAAAAATATTTTAACCCAAATAGGTAATTAGTCGTATGAACAAGACAAATGCCATCTTGAAATAATTAATTTAATAAAAGACTAATTTTAGGAAGAAAAATCGAACCAACCAATTTAATCCATTTAGACAAGATAAATTAGGTGAGAAAATGGTGAATCGAAATATGAAAATCAAGATAAACTAGAATGGCCACATCTTAGGGGATCTCTAAATTAATTAATTAAAGTTGAGGTTAATATAAATACACAAGAATAAATTACAAATGATAAGGGAATAAAAGATGTATAAATAACATAAATACCAATCCTTTTGGAAGAAATTACACTCTCTCCCACTTTTTAAATTACTTTACTCTCTCTCCCTATTAATATACATAACATAGCCGACATATAGATATCATTCTGTGTATATGTTGAGATTTTTGTAATATGTTTAGGGAGTTGAAATTTTTTGTAATATTAGAAACATAAGTTGTGTATTTGTATAATTTTTAGATAAAATAAAGAATTGGAGTTGGGCCCTTTTTGGCCCATCCACGTGCTATCCAGCTTTTGGGCTTTTAATCTATGGACTTTAAGTCCATTTTCCTGCATTGTATACCACAGGTATATCAGCTCCTCTTTTCCAGCATTTTTGGGTATACCATCGTGTATATTTTGCGTATTAGCGTAGAAAAATCAGCATGTTTACTTCCACATTTAATATGAACCAACATAAGCTGCCTTCCAGTGTATATAAGCTGTATACAGTCGTATATCATCTGTATACAGGTGTATACCTTCATTTGTGGCTTTAGCGTGGAGCTTGACTCAACGGATATGCAAGAGGGGAGTCCGATGGACTCGACGAAGGATTTCATGCATAAAAAAATAAGAATTACTCAATGCATTAAAGGAAATTCCGCGCGTATCATGGTAACAAAATAGAGACATACTTCATCAGCACAAGGTTCTCAAAACAATAGATTCAAAATGGAAGTAAGAATTAGAATATATTATACCACTTGTAGCGACACAGAATAAGGAATATCCAAATTCACAAGTCAAAATAATATTTCAGGCCATTACAAGGTAAACTTTGCCAACAGCAAACATCCAAAGTAGGAGCATTAACAAGTATAACTTGGTTTTTCATGGTGAAGTTTTACTTAAAAAAACATGCTTTGTTATTTCATCAAAAGGGAAATTAACTTAGATCCTTGGAGTCAAATTAGGTTGTTTCACTTTAAGCAGGAAAATACACATTCATTTTTGAACTCTTAAGAACTTCATACACAAACTCTAAACTCTAATACATTTTCTAGCAATCCAAAGAAGAGAAAGCAAACGGGACAAAACTAGAAAAAGGCAATCTTAATTGATGATTTAAAAACAAAAGATTTCGTTTTTTAAGCCTCTTGGAACAAAAAAAAAAACTATTATGCATTCATGACAACAAGCAGATGCAGGAATTTAAAGCTTGGAGCTTTTTTCTCCAATAAACAATTTATAACAAAAAAACTTTCCAATCGAAACACAAACAAAAACCCAAATCCACTCTCGATATCATTGCGAGATACATACTGCAACATTAAACATAAAAGGAACTAAAAAGAGAAAAGATGGGTTATTTACCTATCTTGGTGCAGCGACTGGAACTACAAACTATTGTCGGAACAACTTCCACCACAATTTTGATTTGCTATCGAAATTTCAATGATTTGGTTGAATTTTGAGAGCACTCTGAAGATTTCTTGGTTACGTAGGGTTAGAGGTGTGCACCTCCAGAACCCTCAAGTTTTTCCCCAATTAATCCTCTCAGAATCCCCTTAGCCCCCACTGTCTATTTATAGGGGAAATTGGGGGGAAATATTATGATTTTTTCAGATAACAATTTCAAAGTTTGGATTCAATTTCTTGAGAGGCTTTGAGTTCTGTTGTTGAAAAAAATTAATTATTAATGGCCATCAGTGGATATTGGAGAAAAGAGTCGTTTGACTTTGTTGGTCAAAGGAATAAATTAATTCTTGCCCAAATTAGTGAATCATGCACTGAATATGTCAAAAACATCTGCTTTTGGGCCATAAACGACTATACTGAAGGGGTCATACGGTAAATTTTGGGGGCCGGCTAGGGTTTAGGGTGGTCGTTTTTGGTTACGTTGAAGTTATGGGTGGTCGGGTCTTTACCGGGTTGGGTCTTTTCCGAGTCGGTTGGTCGTGGTTTGTTTGTTGTTGTTGAATGTTGTTGATGATAACACTATTTTGCTATTGCTGTTACACACTATTTGTTGTTGCTGGTTGAGGGGAAAATGAGAAAGGATTTGGGTTAGGTCAGAAGATTTGAGGAGTGGGCTTAGGCAGCTGATTGGGTTGATTTTAGGGCAAAATTCAGAAATAACATACTTATTCCCTTAATTATGAGTTTCATACCAACAGTTTCATAATTACATAATATAACAAGTTGTATTTTATATTTTTGCAAACTGTTGCTACAAAAATACAAATACATATGATTTTTACTTCCCTTATGATCGATATGTATTTTGTATTTTTGCAAATGGGTTGATTTTAATTGTTATTTGGGTTGAAAATATTGGGTTCGCTGTAGGGAGTTGGGAATTTAGGGATTTAGGCTATTTTTGGGGTATTTTTAATTTAGTCAATTTTAATTTAAAATCTACCCAAATCGAAAATTAATCCGTCAATTGTATTACAACTGTAATCTAATTAACTTCAATTATGGCCAAATTCAATGAATCGACTAAATTGAATAAAAAAATTCAAAATAAATTAACAATCAATTTAATCTTGAGTTTCTTGATTTAATAAAATTAAACAAATATATTTTTTTTAAAATAAATTATTTTTGAGGCTAAATTATATTTAAAACAAAGTTATAACCATTTGAATTAATTTTCAAGATAACCCATGCTTAAAATTTAATTTCTGTAAAACAATTATTTAAGTAACGAAATTACACAATCTCGTATGTATGGATACGAAAACATATAATTGTTACTTAAGAAAACCGAATTGCCTAGATAAATACTTGAAAGAATTTTTATTCGGATAAAATAAATGTTGCAATTTTATTTAAAGATGAAAAAACTCAGGGTTAAACTTAGTCAACAACAACAACAACAAACCCAGTGTATTCCCACATAGTGAGGTCTGGGGAGGGTAAGATGTACGCAGTCCATACCTCTACCTCTAAAGAAGTAGAAAGGCTGTTTCCGATAGACCCCCGGCTCGAGACACGAAATACTACACAAATACATAGTAAAGCATGGAACAAGATGGCATAACACAAATACGACACCCACAAGTAATAGAAAACAGAGAAAAGCAAACAGATTCGTAATAAAACATGAAACAAGGTATCATAACAAGAATAATACCCCTACCAAGTAATTCCCTACACTAGCGACCCAAACTGACCCTAGCCTTTTGCCCTAATTCGCTTCCTCCAGATCTTCCTATCTAGGGTCATGTCCTCAGTGACCTGTAACTGCTCCATGTCCCTCCTAATCACCTCTCCCCAGTACTTTTTCGGCCAACCCCTACCCCGCCTAAAACCATCCAAAGCTAGCCTCTCACACCTACGAACCGGGGCATCCATGCCCCTCCTCATCATGTGTCCAAACCATCTCAATCGGACTTCCCGCATCTTATACTCCACTGGAGTCACACCAACCTTCTCCCTGATAGTCTCATTCCGAACTCTATCCCCCCTAGTCGGCCCACACATCAAACGCAACATCCACATTTCTGCCACCTTCATTTTTTGAATGTGGGAGTTCTTAACTGGCCAACACTCCGCTCCATACAACATGGCTGGACGGACTACCACCCTGTAGAATTTGCCTTTAATCTTGGGCGGCACCTTCTAATCACACAACACCCTCGACGCGAGCTTCCACTTCATCCATCCTACCCCAATACGGTGCGAGACATCCTCGTTAATCTCACTGTTACCCTGAATCACGGACCCGAGATACTTGAAACTATCCCTCTTACATACCACCTATGATTCCAACTTCACTACCATCTCGTTCTCTAGCCTCACATCATTAAACTTGCATTCTAAATACTCTGTCTTTCTCCTACTCAACCTGAACCCTTTAGACTCAAGAGTTTTTCTCCACACCTCTAATTTATCATTCACACCCCCTCGCGTCTCATCAATCAAAACTACATCATCTGCAAAAAGCATACACCAAGGCACCTCCCCTTGAATACGCCGCGTCAACACATCCATCACCAAAGCAAATAAAAAGGGACTAAGAGTAGATCCCTGATGCAATCCTGTCAAGACAGTGAAATGCTCTGAGTCTCCTCCCGCCGTCCTCACCTGAGTTTTAGCTCCATCATACATGTCCTTAATTGCTCTGATATATGCCACCGGGACTCCGCTCACCTCCAAGCATCTCCAAAGCACCTCCCTGGGGACTTTGTCGTATGCCTTCTCCAAGTCGATAAACACCATGTGCAGGTCCTTCTTCCTTTCCCTATACTGTTCCGCCAGCCTCCGTACCAGGTGAATTGCCTCCGTCGTGAATCGGCCAGGCATAAATCCAAATTGGTTCTCCGAAAAAGACACTATCCATCTCAGCCTCACCTCAACCACTCTCTCCCAAATCTTCATAGAGTGACTCAATAACTTAATCCCCCTATAGTTATTGCAACTCTGAATGTCACCCTTGTTCTTATAAAGAGGGATCATAGTACTCCACCTCCAAGCCTCGGGCATTTTCGCCGTCTTGAAAATTTCATTAAACAATCCAGTCAACCACCTTAAACCAGCCTCACCAGAAAACTTCCAAAAATCCACCGGTATCTCATCCGGCCCCGTCGCCCTACCCCTTCGCATCCTGCGAACAGCCTGTCTAACCTCTTCTACCTTAAAACGTCTACAATAACTAAAATCCTGATACTCCTTAGAGTGCTCCAGCTCCCCTAACACAATAGCTCTATCCCCTTCGTCATTCAAGAGCCTATGAAAATACGAATACCATCTATTCTTAATGTGGCCGTCCTCCACCAACACTGTACCGTTCTCCTCCTTAATGCACTTCACTTGGTCGAGGTCACGACCCTTCCTCTCCCTAGCCTTAGCGAGTCTAAATAACTTTTTTCCCCCTCCTTTCTCCTGTAACCCTACATACAATCTCTCAAAAGCTACCGTCTTAGCCGCCGTAACTGCTAACTTAGCCTCCTTCCTAGCTAACTTGTACTCTTTCCTATTTACCTGCTTCTCTTCTTCGTCCTTACTCTCAACCAACTTAGCATACACCCCTTTCTTGGTCTCCACTTTCTTCTTAACCTCTTCATTTCACCACCAATCCCCCCGATGATGCCTGGCCTGGCCCTTAGAAACACCCAACACCTCACTTGAATTCTCCCTGATGTACCTAGCCACCCTATCCCACATACTATCCACGTCCCCCTACACTCCCACACCCCCATTCCCGCCAACTTCTCCCCTATCTCCCACGCATTCACTGGCGTCAAGCCGCCTCACTTAATTTTAGGTCTACCCTCCTCACCCCTTCTCTTCCTATCCTTCTTTATACCCAAATCCATAACCAAGAACCTATGCTGGGTTGAAAGATTCTCACTCGAGATGACCTTACAGTCCTTACACAACACCCTATCCCCTTTCCTAAGCAACAAAAAGTCAATCTGGGTCTTGGCTACGCGCTTCGGAAGGTGATCAGGTGATCGTCCTTCTTCGGGAAACCCGAGTTTACCACCACCAGCCCAAAGGACCTCGCAAAATCCAATAGAGTAGTCCCCTCTTTATTTCTTTCCCCAAAACCAAAACCACCATGCACATCACCAAAGCCTCCCGGTAACGCCCCGATGTGCCCATTGAAATCTCTTTCTACAACAATCTTCTCCGAGCTAGGCACACCTCTCACCACCTCATCCAAAGCCTCCCAAAACCGCATCTTCACCTCCTCCTCCAAGCCCACTTGTGGCGTATAAGCACTACACACGTTCAGGGTAAACCCCCCAATGACCAACTTAATAGTCATCAACCTATCGTTGATCCTCTTTACCTCTACTACCTGACCTCTAAGCTCTTCATCTACTAAGATGCCAACTCCATTCCTACGCCTCTCGTTCCCAGAGTACCAAAGCTTGTAGCCATCCACATCCCTAGCCTTAGACCCTACCCACTTAGTCTCTTGAACACACGCAATATTAATCCTCCTCTTTCTAAGAATCTTCACAAGCTCTATGGACTTACCCTGAAGAGTCCCTATATTCCAAGACCCAAACCTCAGCCTACCATCACTATCCACACTTCTTCCTCTACCACCCCTGAGGCCAAATCTTGGCCTCCCTCCCACCCCCGTCATTTTCTCTTCCCCTGCCCCCACAACAGCCCCCCGCCCCAACCCCCTCGGACATGTCCTTATCCAACCATCAACGTCCTCAGCCACTACTACAAGAAAATATAAGAAAATATAAACAATGGTAGTAACAAAGCAGCAATAGGAAATACAAGGCTCACACAAATTAGAAGAAATAATCCAGAAACTAAACTAAACTCAAATAGGGAGAAAACCCCAATGGACTCAACACCCAAAAAACCAAAAACAAAGCCCCAAGTCGACAACCCAATGGAAAAAACAACCTTACGAAAACAGAAAAAAGGCACGCACACAGAAACTACCCGGCCTAGCAGCTAGGACACACACCACAACAATTTCCAATAAGCACCGCAGCCAGTCCACAATGTACTCACAGGAAGCCGAAACTAAGAACAGGCAGAGACAATAAACAAGCTACAAGAAATAGACAGGAGACAAACAAGAAACTAGAAACAAGACAAAAACAAGGACAAACAAGACGGAAACAAACAACAAACTAAACGCAAAATAAATAAAAAGTTCCACGAAACCAAAACTGAAAAGAAATAGCTAAATATTAAAGTAAAGATGTCACCGATATGCCTGTGTGCTGCTGGTTAAGATAATATCGCTGTCGGAATTAGCTGCCGGAGCATCGTCGGAATTCCACCTGCGAGTCTGGTTCTCGCCGGAATCTGGTCGCCGGCGTCTTCGTACCCACTTGCTTTGACCGGTGCTACCCCCTTACACTTCTCCACAGCCGAGGAGTCGAGCCGGAGGGAGCCCTAGTCCCGCCGGTGATAGCATTGACGGGGAGAGAATGGGAAAGAGGGGGAGAGAAGGGGGATAAGGAGATCTGGGGAGAGTATCCTTACCTGTTTCCGACGCGCCTACTCCGTCTCCGGTGTCGGCCGACCGGTGGTGGTCAGTGAACGGGAATGGGGAGATCCGGGGAGAAAGAGAAGAGAGGGAGAGAGCTCCCTTACCTGTTGCAGGCGTAGCTACGACGTCGCTGGCGTTGACCGTTTGAGGTCAGTGGACGTTATATATGAGAGAGAGAAGAGCGTATGACAGAGAGAGAGAGAGATTCAGCGTAAGCAATTTCAAGAATTTGTATGTTAACACCGTTTAGTATACGATTGGACCCTCAAGCCATCCCACAAGTTGTATTCAAGGGGTACGAGTGACACCCTTTAGTTGTACCAAGCCACTAAGTCCCAAAACTTAAGAAATTTTGCAAGGGTCCAAGACTTGGGATGTTTCATTATCCCCAACTAGGATTATTAGTCCTCGAATGACGGGTAAGGGTAAGGATAAACATGAGATAACACCTTAACACACATCAACCTTTCCTCTAATCAAAATAGAGGACAAGAACAAAACCAAGACGAGAAGATCAACACATGTCCCAAGCACGATTTACACCCCAATACTTTTATTCCGACCTCTAAATAAGTTAGAAAACAAAGATGCAAAATGAACCATTCCTCACCTTTAACCAAGTAAGAAAAAAAGAATGTGTTTTGAAGAACACACACCTTACGTAAGAATTTTCAGACCAAGAACCAACGCGGATCCTTGGACTCCATGTCCATTTCCGTATCCTAAATGGCTTTCTCAGACTTGTTGTTTCTCCATGGAACCTTTATCGAATCCACACTTATTGTTCGCAACCGGCGAACTTACCGATCCAAGAATCCCCACCATTGGGATCCCCTTGAAGAAGACAAAATTTGAGATACCAATACCAACCAAAGGAACCAACCGACCAAGGACCATCCATACCTTACCCCAACACAAACACATAAACGAACGGTTGAATTGACTCAAGCTAGAGCAAGTCAAATTCAACTTAGAATTTACCGAGACACATCACTACAAACGCTTTAGTCTAATTTACACCACCACTTCCATGTTCAAGCTTATCCAAAGCTGAGAGTTAACTATGCCGCTGGGCTTTATTCCGTACATCTATCCCGCAACACTATTCCGCTTTCACAACCTTTTTACTCTGGAAGCCATGAGTAAAGGACATGAACAAACCCACATACAATCATTATAACCAAAATCGCAACATATAATCGAAAGCCCAAACCATACGACTACTATGCCATGAAAATAATTTATGCAACCATGAATTACCAATCCTCTTAAGTACCCAACACAATTATAGGTATAGCTACCAATCACAACATTCAAGCCTACCACTCATATACCCGTGGTATGATCTATCAATCAAACATCTAGCACCCTCTAATATTTCCTCAAGGATTTTCACCATCTATTCCTTTCCTAGCCATTTCCCATGACAACAACCTTACCTCACCTTCCAAAACCTTAACTTTAGTAGTCACATGGGACTCTCCCCCACTTAGGGATTTCTACATTCACCATTTCAAAACATCACCATGCTTCCCAAGCCACTACCATCCTAGCACGGGAAGAATCATCAAGGAAATGAAATTACAAGAATCATCCATGCCACCTAAGGCAAGACAAAGACCCCCGAAAGAAGACACGACACCAAAGATACGAAGTAATCCATAACAACCACCTAGGTCATAATAATGAATCATCCCGACCAAATAGTACCACAAAAAGAGTCCTTAGGGATGGACACTGAAAGAAACACAACCACACAAACCATAAGTAATGTAATGAAAGATCAAGACTCATATCCTAGGAATAAAGCGAATGCAAAATATGAACCATAGACATAAGCGCTATAAGAATACACACAACACTAGTAGAGTACTCTCTTAACCGGGATAGAAGAGTATCACTAAAATATGCAACTCGACCTTTCTTTGAAGTCCACCACTAAAAGAAAATTTAAGATTAACCACCAACTTTAACCCCATTACACCTACAAACAAAACACTCCACCCTATTGGGTATAACCAAGGGCATACACTAATGACACTTGGTTTTCCTATACCCAAAACCTTATTCATCCCAATGCTACCTAGAGCCTAACATAGATAGGAAAAAACTGTGAGACCAAATTGACTCCAAGGTTTCTAATTAAACCAAAACCATTAAAAATCAAAACATGGCAACCAAGGCCTTTTCAAAATCATTTGAATCTAATCAAAACCAATTCATGTTCCCTTTACCATTTATGCAATGCAAAGATTTAAGAATAGTCAACCCATATGACAAAATCATACTCCTTGGAAATTTCACAAGCAATTTGAAGATATATAATTTCCATAATAAAAACCAAAACCAAGTAATTGGGGAATCCAAAGTACCCCAAAATTCGTTTACAATTTCTTTGCATCCCTCAACATTCATAAACATTAATAAAGCACGAATGTGCATCATAATCCATGGAAAATCAATTAAATGAGTAATCATGTCAAAGCCCTTAATTATGCCAAAACCCACTTTTAAAACCATAAATTTAGAAGTCAATTTCTATGCCAACAATAAAGTACAAGTATAGGGACAAAGATACATGCAAGCTCCATGCTTTAAACCATCCAATGACTAGACCCCAAATCCATATCCATCCACTCAACCTGAATTCCTGGCCTAAGTTACAACTTTCACACTATTGAAATTCCAGAGCTAACATACTCCTTTTTATCAAAACCAACATTTAAGATCCATACTTTGTGTCTATCAACCACCACGCACTACTAGAAAAGTACCCCATATAAAAAGAAATATACATATGAGGTCCTCCCCTACTAGAAGGATACCCTAAATTCCTTAGTCACCCATCGACAACCTTTCCATTCCCAGGGAAAACCATTCCCTTTATGCATGTACGAGTGACAACACTCCACAGGGAAATGTTAAGACTGATGAAACCTTTATCTAAGAGATCCCTTAATTTTTGCTTAAGCTTTTTTAACTCCACCGGAACCATTCTAGTAAGAAGAAATAAAATTTGGGTAAGGGTCGTCAAGAAGACCTTAGGAAATTCA
Source organism: Capsicum pubescens (assembly GCA_030864215.1). Classification (NCBI taxonomy): domain Eukaryota; kingdom Viridiplantae; phylum Streptophyta; class Magnoliopsida; order Solanales; family Solanaceae; genus Capsicum; species Capsicum pubescens. The sequence goes on along the minus strand of CM061543.1, from coordinate 279,044,218 downwards.
TTCTCCACCAAACCAAAATGCAAAATAGGACCTTCCGAGTTAGAATCTTTAACCCAGACCAAATAATAAAGACACCCCATTGGAGACCAATCTCCAAGTTCTAAGATATGATATACCCTTTTCCTTAATAGCTAGGGAACAAAATCACCCTCTCATTCCATGACCAACTCACCATGGAGCCTAAAGACAACCTTTATGGACCCAACAATCCAATGATGAATAGCATGAGTGCAACCAATCCATTCCCAAATAACGTCAAAATCCACCACATTCGAGTCAAACAAATCCACCAAAACCCCTTTATTACCAACAAATACCATAAACCCCTTATAAACTCTTTTGGCAATCATAGAGTGACCTATCAAGGTAGAAATAGAAGAATAAAAAAGAGTCTGAAATTACCATGGGACCACAACCAGAATACACAACCATGAATAGGGTTACAAGAGAGAGAGGACCCCAAACCAAGTAAACTAAACACACCACAAAGAAAGGAGTTTTCCACATACTGGTGTCAACATCCAAAGATGTCTCAGACTCCGAAAAGATAGAAAGTCATTGAGACGATCCCGACCAATGTCGGAGCCAGAAGTAGCAACCAATATCCTATTTTCCTAAGCGGTAATCCTTATAGGACACTTTTATTGTATGTGACCCAATCGACCACAACAATTAAACCATTTTCTCCCTTTCTCGCAACAACCATGGTGTGACCGACCACAAGCTCTACAAAGAAGATAAAATGATTCAAATTGGGATGTTTTGGCCCAAGGTTAGACACAAGTTGCCCTAGAAATATTACCAATTTGAAAGCACTTGCCTCCCACTGAATTCGGGTAGGGAGCACCAACCATAAAATAAGAGTTAGGACTCACCCAACTATTTTCCTGGGATCGTTCACCACTATACCATTAGCCTCCCTATTATTTAGAAATTGAGGCCCCATGAGTTGGACAAGATCCGTCCATGTTTTCCTAGAGTGGGATAGGTAAGTATCCACGAGCTTTAGATTATTGAGAGAACATGATAAAAAAGATGAACTAAAGAAGATTCAAAGAAGAGTTCAAGACCTTAGACTCCCTAGCCCAAAAGTAGAATACCAAGAAAGTGAAACATTTCTAAATGCCTCGTAGCCTTCTGTTTATAAGCATGGTGCATAACATACCCATAAGAAAGGCTCCACTTGACACGACTTTGTGGACACTCCATGACATCAAAACCTAAATCTCTGATACTAACTTGTCATGAACCGAACCAGGGCCTAGATATAATGGGCATCCCAAGTCCAATTGAGATCGAGGACCTCCCTCTATCACCCAACCCAAACCACCTTATGATATCTTAAGTCGGATGAATTTTGAACATATAATAAGATAGCATGTTTATCCATGTGGTGACTCTAGGATAAGTTTATAACCGATACCAACCCAACCAAGTCTATCCACCCAGTAACGAACCAAACCAATGCATAAACCATATATCAAAACCAAGTATAATAATAATCCAGCGTATGTATATATATATGACATAACCAATCCATACCATACCCAAGTCCACAGTTGTCCATACAAAGACTCTAGACCAACCAAAGAGTACCTAGTTGGGACATGTCCCCAACATAGCCATAAACCAGGTCTACCAAAGAGAAAATACATGAGGTAATCCATGACATGAAATAGATGCCTTCCAAACTATGAAAGCTCACCCCTTCAATCCAATATTAACTGTACCCAAGTCTGATCACTAAGAAGGATGAGTAGAATGGCCGATTCCTACATAGTGTTGGTTTACAATCGCCTGTAGATGGGTTAGCGGGTTAGCGCTAGTATGTACACATGATAAGGATAAAATAATGCTAATTATAAAACTAAGTAAAACCATCCATAATGCATACAACCATATATATATATATATATAAGTGCCGAGAAAGGGAACCAGATTTAGCATGCATTTAAAAATCTTTACCTACACTGTGTAGCTTTGCCATCCTAAACCACCCACGGGTAATATGGGTTCAGCTCCCCCTGCTGAAAGGGCCCCAGTGCATTTAGCTGCACAACCAAGGAATATAACCCTAGGATGACTAGTACATCTCCCAATATAAGGTATGATATCATGCACATGGTCACCAAGACCAAACCTTACATCAGCAAATATGATTTTCCAGTTTTGGTACCCTCCGGGACTTTCACCTTCCATGACTTAGCTACACCTCCCTCTTTAATTCCAAATTAAAACCATTTCAAAATAATCAACCAATACATTTACTATTTATTAACCAAGGCCATTTAGTGGTGGTATCGTCATATCGACCGTACTTGCAAGTACTATCCATAGCAAACCATATGTAGGTTTAAGGGAACTTTCAAGTACTCTTTCATTTACCATGATAAACCACTTGGAGTACATCCATGTTTCCCACAAGCATAACCATTTAGCAATTTACCTTTCCAAACCATTTAAACCAATTCCATTAATGCATTCACTTGAGGGATTTCCATGCATCCTGCAAGGTTTTCAAAATAGACCAGTTATGACCACTAAAATCTTTACCTCTTAAACCATTCCAAACCATTTTAAACCATGTCATACGTTTAAAACATTTATATCATTTAAACTTTTTAAACTATGCAAAATCATCCAAAACCATTTAGAGTTCCATTACCAAACCAAACCATGAAAAGTTCCAGTGAAAGTTCAACAATAAAGTAAAAACATTCTTTGAAGCATTTTATCAAATATGTTGAGGAAATACCTTTACCAAGACCAAAACCAATGCATAAACCATCATAATTAGGGTTACTCAAGACCCATTAGTTAAATTATAACCAAAAACCAACCACATATGAAAACCATTACCAACATCATGATTAAACCAATACCAAACCATATGTATCAAGATCCTCAACAATATTTCAAAATCCAACTTTCATGATTTATAAAACAATGTTTAAAACATAATACATATGCCTTTAGTTTAAAATAACAATGAGGGAAGGATTACATGCCTTATACATGAAGATTCACAATAGAAATCTTGACCTTTGAGCCCTTTGAAGAACACTTGAGAAACCCTAGCCTCCAATCTTGAAGAGTGGGTTTGAGAGAGTATTTGAAGTATTTTAATCTTTTAACAAGTGTTATTGAAAGCTACCAAGGGTTATATAATGTGAGGGCATAAGGTTTTTATATTAGGAAATGTCCAAACTACCCTTGACATAAAATTAAAACAAGCCACGTCCAGGGATACGACTCACCCGTACCATCTGTATCTTAGGGTACGAGTGGTACCCTAACTCATACCCAAACCTTGCCATGACCTTACATGCTGGTGTCTATACGACTCATACCTCCCCAAATTATACCTAAGGGTACAAGTGACACCCCCAATTGTACCCACCAACCGTACCTTGGAAAATTACGTAAGTCGATACCTATAAGCAATATACGACTTGCCAATATGCCACTCATTTTTTCTATATGATTCGTACCAAGAGGAGTCGTATCTTGGGAAGTAGCTACACCAAAAATACTGCTTAGTATGCAATTGGACCCTCAAGCCATCCCACAAGTCATATTCAAGGGTTACGTATGACACTTTTGAGTCATACCAAGCCACTAGTCCCAAAATATCAGAAATTTACAAGGGTCCAAGACTTGGGATGTTTCACCAACCAACACAGGTCAGCATACGACAAACCTATACCACTCTACCCCTGTGTACGACTCGTTTCCCCTAGTCGTACCCTTTCCAGAGACTAAAATTCTAGGAAATTTTCTAAGGTTCAGGAACCAAGGGTGTTTCAGTCTCCCTCACTAGGAATATTTGTTCCCAAATGACGAACAAGGTAGGTTTGATATAGCCATGAGTCATTTGCATTATCAAACATAAATCTAACCTTTAGATGTCTCTACTCTCACCTTTAAGACAGAAAACAAAGATGCAAGAAAATCAACCTTTTCTTTAACAAACTCAGAAAATAAAGGTATGTTCAAGAACACATACCTTCCGCATGAATCCCAGGAGCAGAAAACAAGTGCAGATAATTAGATTATATGTACTCTCCCGCTTCCCAAATAGCCTCTTCCACCTTGTGGATCCTCCATAGATCCTTAACCGAGGCCAAATCCTTGGTTCAAAACTGATGAGCCTATCAATCTAATATATCAATTGGGACCTCTTCATACGATAGAGAATCCGAGATACCTAATCCCTCCATAGGAACCACCAAAAAGGATCACCAATGCATTTCCTCAATAGAAATATGGACTACCGGATGAATGGAGCTCAAGCTAGAAGTCAACTCCAATTCATAAGCAACATTACCAGCCCTCCACAAAACCTCATAAGGACCAACAAATCAGGGACTGAGCTTTTCCTTTTTGCCAAACCACATTACTCCCTTCATTGGAGATACCTTGAGGAACACCTTATCCCCAACCTTAAACTCCAATCTCTATGACTTACATCCGCATAGGACTTTTGGCAACTTTGGGCAGCCTTTTGACTATCCCGAATAACTTTTACCTTTTCTATAGCCTGATAAACCAAATCAGGACCATACATATCTGCCTTACTAAGCTCAAACCAACCAATAGGAGATCTACACCTCCTACCATACAATGCCTCAAAAGGGTCCACACCAATATTAGAATGATAGCTATTGTTGTAAGCAAACTCTACCAAAGGTAGATGCTCAACCCAATTGCCCCCACAATCAATCACGCATACCCGAAACATATATTACAATGTCTGAATAGTCTTTACTGCTTGCCCATCTATCTAAGGATGAAAAGCAGTACTCAGACTCACCTTGGTACCCAAACCTTTCTGATACACCGCTAAAATGAGATAAAAATAGCATACTACGATCAGAAATAATCAAAATGGATACCCCATACAGATTTACGATCCCTTGAAGATACAACTTTGCATAGTCCTCCGCCGAAAAGGTAGTCCTCATTGGCAAGAAGTGAGAAAACTTTGTCATCCTATCAATGATGACCCAAACCAAATAAAATTGATTTTGATACAGTGGAAGACCGGTAATGAAATCCATATTAATCAACTCTCATTATCATTCAGGCAACTCAATTTTTTGATACTAACCACCAGGTCTCATGTGCTCAACCTTAAGCTGTTGGCATACCATACACTTGGCCACAAAATCAGCCATATCTCATTTCATACTATAACATCAATATATCTCCTTGAGATTATGATATATCTTCTAGAGCGGGGATGAACAATATAGCGTGACTCATACATCTCATCTAAAATCCTTTTCTGTAACCCATCAACCTCAAGAAGGCATAACCTCCTTTGGTACCACAAAGTATTATCGCCACTGATCTTAAATATCACTACTTTTTTCCCACCAACAACACTCTTTCTTTTATCAAGATAGGATCTAGGACTTTCTTCTCCTTGATCTCTGCTCTAAGAGATGACCGAACCACCTCTTGCACCATTACACCACCATTCTTGAAGTCCAAGAGACGAACTCTAAGATTAGCAAAGCAATGAATGTCCTTCACCAATTCTCACTTTGCTTTATCTATTTGAGCAAAACTCCCCATGGACAACCTGCTAAGAGCATCAACAACCACGTTAGCTTTACTTGGGTGACAGTAAAGACTCATATCATAATCCTTGGGAAGCTCTAACCATCTTGTCTGTCTGAGATTAAGCTCCTTCTGAGTGAACACATACTATAGACTCTTATGATCAGAAAAATATCCATGTGTACACCGCATAAATATACCGCTATATTTTCAAAGCAAAGACCACTAGCAAGAATCTCTAAATCATGAGTAGGATAGTTTCTCTCATGTACCTTCAACTGCTTGGAATCATAGACAATCACCTTCCCATGCCGCATCAACACAAAACCAAGGCCCACCCTAGATGTATCACAATAAACCACAAATCCATCATTACCTTCAACCAATTTCAAAATAGGAGATGAAGTTCTATTATCTTTCAACTTCTCAAAACTCCCTTCACAAGAATCCGACCAAGAAAACTTCACTTTCTTCTGAGTCAACTTAGTCAAAGAAGTAGCTATACTCGAGAAACTTTTCACAAACTGTCATAATACCCATCCAAACCAAAGAAGCTCCAAATATTGGATGAAGTCGTGGGTCTAGGCCACCTTTTAACCACAACCACCTTTTGAGAATCCACCACTATCCCCTCATTAGAAATAATATAACCAAGAAAAGTCACAATGTTTAACCAAAGCTAATACTTAGAGAACTTGGCATACAACTGATGTTTCTTCAAGGTTTGCAACACAATACGAAGGTGATTAGTATGATCCACCTCACTCTTAGAATAAACTAGGATGTCATCAATGATCACAATGATAAAAAATCCAAAAATTACCTGAACACCCTATTCATCAAACCCATAAATATCGCCGGGACATTAGTTAAACCAAATGACATCACGAAGAATTCAAAATGCCCGTACCGAGTACGAAAAGCCATCCTAGGGATATCCACCTCCCTAATCTTAAGATGATAATACCCATACCTAATATCTATCTTTAAAAAGAACTTGGCACCTTGCAACTGATCAAACAAGTCATCTATTCTTAGGAGAGAATATTTGGTCTTGACCATCACCTTATTTAACTACTGATAGTCAATGCACATCCAAAGGAAACCATCTTTCTTGTGCACAAACAACATCGGTGCACCCCATGAAGATACACTAGGACGAATAAACCCCTTATCCAAAAGATCCTTAGGTTGCTCTTTGAGTTTTCTCAACTCAGTCGGAGCCATTCTATAAGGAGGAATAGATATTGGATGAGTGTTCGGAATCAAATAAATACCAAACTCAATTTCCCTATCAGGAGGAACACTTGGAAGATTATCCAAAAAAACTTCAGGAGTCTCATTAACCACCGGAACTGACTGTAAAGAAGGATCTTCCGAGTTAGAATCTTTAACCCAAACCAAATGATAGAGACAATCTTTAGAGATCAATCTCTGAGCTCTAAGATAAGAAATAAAACTCCCCCTAGGAGCTAGGGAACCACCCTCCTATTCTATAACTGGTTCACCAGGGGAACCTAAAGATAACCTTATGGGTTCGACAATCTAAGAATGCATAACAAGAGTGTAACCAATGCATCCCCAAAATAATATTAAAATCCACCATATCTAGTTCAAACAGATCCACCAAGGTCTGTTTTCTACCAACAACTACCACACACCCCCTATAAACTCTCTTAGCAATAACTGAGTCACCTACATGGGTAGAAATACAAAAAGGATTCAAAATAACCTCAGGACCAAAATCAATACACATAGCCATATATGGGGTCACATAAGAGAGAGTAGACCCCAAATCAAGCAAATAATACATGTCATGAGAAAAGAGTTGTAACATACTAGTAACGACATCAGGCGATGCCTCAGATTCCTGTCAAGATATAAGAGCATATAATCTATTCTATCCAACACTGGAATCAGGAGAAGTAATAGACATAAATGCAGCACCACCAGGTGTAGGAGCAGAAAATAAAGCCACAAGAACCTTATTCACTCTCATAGCCACCTTATTAACTGAATAATTCTTGAGTAGATGGCTTGGCTAGCCACACTTAAAATATTTTCCCCTCTTTTCATCATAATAACCCTAGTGAGGATGACTACAGGACTGACAAAGAACGTCTAAGGAAACTAACTGGCCCCCACTTTCTTGAGCAAAAATTATCACCACCCTACGGACGTCTATCGTCCGACTATTTTAGGTAAAGAGCACTAGATGTGAGAAGGAACCATAACTCCCCCATTTTTTCTTTTGCTATTTACCTCCATCCCAACTTTCCTACTGCTGAGTACCACCGTGCTCAGAGAACCTGTTCCTCTTACCCTGCCTTTACCCAAACTCTGCCTGTTTTCTCTTTTGTTTCTCCACCTACTGCATATGAATAACTAACCTCAAAATATCCATATACTTAATAAAAAAGGCAGTCTTGCTTTCCTAGATCAATTCTTAATTCATCCTAGAAGCAAACTTTCTCATTCTCTCCCTCATGTCAGCCACCAAATTGAGAGCATACCTTAACAGCTGGTGAAATTTCAAGACATATTCCTTGACAGTCATCCTCCCCTGTTTGAGGTCCAAAAACTCTTCCATCTTTGTTTTCCTTAACTCTTAGGGAAAGAAATAATCTAAGAAGGCATCAGAAAAGGCCTCCCATAAAGAAAAATCCTCCACATAATCTCTATCCCTGTCCCACTCCTCATACTACTTGTATGCAATATCTTTGAGCTGATAAGACACTAAGTTCACACATTCCATATTTGTGGCCTATATCACCCTGAATATCTTCGACATTTACTCCAAGAAAGCCTGAGGATACTTCTCCACCTTCACGCTAGTGAAAGTAGGAGGACTCATTTTCATAAACTAGCCAAACCTTATGGACTCAAAAAATAACCCACCAGATATATCCTGCTTAGCCTGAGCAACAACCAATTAAGAAATAGAATAAATTGGCTTGCAAAATTCTGCATTAGTCACCTCACCTCGAGGAGGACTAGTAACAATTGGTGGAACTTTAGAACCATCAGAGATAAGGACCCTGAGATTGAAGACAAACTCCAGACATAGGACGTACCCTATCAACATTGTCCCCAGATAGGACAAAAAGATTTCCTTGTGTTCTAGATCTACGAGGTTTGATATGAAAGATGAATAAACAAGGATTAGACAAAGATCCAGTACTTAGACTCCAAGCTTGAAAATAAAATACCAAGAAAGTAAAACATTACTAAATGCCCCGTAGCCTCTCTCTTATGAGTGTGGCATGATAAATACCCATAAAACTGACTCTACTAGACACGGTTTTGTGGACTCCCCAATTAACCATGAACCTAAAGCTCTGATACCAACTTAACATAACTCGGCTCAGGATCTTGTTGTAATGGGCATCCCATGTCCAATCAGGTCTGGAGACCACCCCCGTTACCCAACCCAACCTCCAGACGCCTACCCTAAGTTTGCTAAATTTCAAACATTTAACAAGATAAAGTTATTATTCAAGTCAAGATCTGGGATAGGATCACGACTGTGATTGACCAAACTGAGTCCAACCATCTGCCATACCATACCGACCAAACCAATCAATACCAAACCCTAAACCAATAATTAATTAATAATCAAACCAAGTTCTATAACATAACATAAAAGGATGGAAAAACCAACAATATCATCCAAGGGTGTAAGCCCCAACACCAATGCCAATGCTAAGGCAGACACCCATACCGATCTCGCCCATACCAACTCATAGTTGTACCATAAAGCCTCTAACTAAAAGAGTAATAAAATTCAATTGGGACATGCCCCCAACCATAGCCAAAACCAAAATCCATAAGAAATCCAAAGTATGAAATAACATTCATGAAATAGAGCCTTCCAGAAAGATGGAAGCTCACCACTTCAATCTAATAACTGACCTGAGTATCTAAATGCTAAACAGGAGTATTAAGATGGTCGATTCTTGCATAGTGTGGGTATACATCCACCCAAAATGGGTTAGCGAGTAAATGGTAGCATGAACTCAGGATAAGGATAAAATAATACCATTTATAAAACTAAGTTAAACCATCCATAATGCATAAAACCATACATATATATAACCATGCTGGGAAAGTGAATCATGTTTAGCATGCATTTAAAACCTTTACCTGGGCTGTGTGGCTTTGCTGTCCTAAACTACCCATAGGCTATATGGGTTCAGCCCCCCTACAGAATGGGCCCCAGTGCATGAAGCCGCATGACCAAAGAAGAAAACCTGAGATGACTAGTACATCCCCAAATATAAAGTGTGACATCATGAACACGGTCATTAAGACCAAACCTCATATTAGCAAATATGACTTTTAATTTTCAGTCCCCCCAAGACCTCCACCTTTCTCGGCTTTGCTACACCTCCTCCTTTAAGCCTAATTAAAATCATTTCCAAACAACCAAACCATTATTTATTTATTAACCAAGGTCATTAGTAGTTGTATCGTCATACCGACTAATACTTGCAAGTATTGTCCTTAGTCAAACCATTTAGTAATCAAGGGATTCCCATGTACCCATAGATCATATTATCCGATTTACTTAGGGGATTCCCATGTACCCCACAAGTAGGTTTATTAAGCCAAACCATTCCTTTAAACCATTTCAAAACCATTTAAGCCATTTAGGTTCCATTACCAAGTTTAAACCATGCATAAGTTCCATTAAAAATCCAATTATATAGTGAAAACATTGTTATAGGCATTTTACTGAACACATTAGGGGCATAGTATTACCAAAACTAGTTCCAATTACCAATAACCATTCCCATGCAATCCCATTATCCAAAATCACCATTACAACATATAAAATCATAATTAAAGCATAGGGAAACCATAAGCAAGCATTTATAAATATAACCCCCAAATAATATTTGTAAACCCAAACCATACAACATTCAAACCATGTACATATTGTATAAAACCATGCCTTTAGTTGGAACTAACAATGATGGAATAGATCATGCCTTAATTGAGAAGTTAATGGAGAGAAACAACCAACACAAGCCACGAATTAAGCCTTAAGATAAAACCCTAGCCTCTTTTGCCCAAGAACTTTAAAGAGAATTTAAGAGTGTTTTCTAAGTATTATTAGATAGAATAATAGGGAAACAACCTTTTAAGTGAGTTAAAGTCCTGAGGCCTTAGTAGGATAAGTGGGGAAATGTCCAGATTGCCTTTACTTAAAACTCCCAGAAATCTCGTCAGGTGGGTACAATAATCTATACCAATCGTACCCTCTAATATGAGTGGTACCCACCACTCATACCCAAGGTCACCTCCTTTGGACCCATCACTATCCAAGGTACGAATCCCCCAAAATATGTCATATCCAAGTATACGAATAGTACCCATGATCTATACCCCTGGAAGAATGGAATCCTGAGAGGATTGAATACTGCCCACCATACGAGTCCATGGTATGATTCGTACCCTAGCTTACGACTCAAGATGAGCCACTCATACTCAGATCCAAATCAAGTTACCAGGTCTTAGATTACGTGATGGAACCCAACAATCCGTATCCACCGATATGACTCATACCACCTAAGTTATATCCATTCCAGAAACTAAATCCACCCACCAACTAATACTGGTCAGCGTACGACTAACCTATAACACTAATACCCCTGTGTATGAGTCATTTCCCCTAGTCTTACCCTATCCAAAGACAAGAATTCTAGGGAATTTTCTAAGGTTCAGGAAACCAGGGTGTTTCAGTTGCTAAAGCGGTGCTGCTCTAAATACATATGTTGCTATAGAGATATAAATCATTATTTTATGTTTAAATAATTTAAAATAATTCATTTTCTAAAACACATTAGCAGTGTCAATTTGGGCAACAAGATATGGTTTTCCATCATTTTTCTTTGTTAAGGTAAGGATTTCATTCTATTAAATATTTAATTAATAATCTAAACCTAGCATTACTAGTTACATATTAAGAGAATCTTAAGGGATTATTCATTAGATTTTAGTTAATGATTGTTAAATTTCCATTGCATATTGTTAATTCACCAACTAATCCATGAAATTGGTAGTTTTAAATGGATTAAGGTAGAAAAGATCTAAATAGTGAAGGAATGATCATTAACTTGGCTTTAGGGGTTAGAGTTAAGCTATAATTCCCAGCATGGTAGGTTAGTGTATTGATTATGAATTTTGTATGTATTTCTAGACTGAAATTAGATAGAAATTGCATAGAAAGGCAAGACTCTGACTTAGTAGACATGTGAAACTTAGATTGAGGTAGGTTATGATTACGTAGTTTAATATAATTTGTGTTATATATGCACGTTAACTATTTCTTAGTATTGCTTGTTAATACATGCTATTAGGTATGATCATATTTCACTGAATTATATGTTAATTTTGTGAATGTTACAAGGGTTGGATGTTACCTTTGTGTTACCTGATTTTCTTATATTCGATTGTTGATTATGGAGTGTTTTGGTATTTGGAAATTATCATGAGATATTGATGGAATAGGGTTGTCCGAAACTTGTGTCTGGAATTTAGTACATGGATAAAACTTATCCCCTACAGGTCATGACTAGAGGTTTGTTATAATACCCTTTACGTGTATGTACAAGGTAAGTTGAGTTTGACGGTACCATGAGTGAACCGAATATATATATATATATATATATAATGGTACTTACCTGACTTGACCTTACTTGACTTGACTGGCATATTGTTACCAATCATTGACATGTTATTATTGATTCTAAACTACTCTAAATGTCACTTATTTTATAAAGGTGTAGTTAGGGTGAGCATGTATTAACTTGTTTTACTATGTTATGATTAAGAGTTCACATTTCTCATCTTGGTTTAGCCAAATGACCCTATTTTTACATCGTTGTTTCTTGTGTACTAATACTACACCTAGTCTTACTTTTGTTGAGTATAACGCATATTCCAACGGCTCTTATATGATATTATCTTTGATTCTAGCTTTGGACTTTGGATTCAAGAGTGAGCAACATATTTTGGGCTACCATGGATCGTTTTTGATATTAGAGTCCTTCATTTGGACTTATGCATATTTCCTTATTTTTTTGGGGTTGCATCCCTTTTTTGATAATTCTTTAATAGTTTTGGTACATCAATTTTTAGATCTATGTTCTGCATTTCTATTCTTATCTTGATGTTAGATCTTAAATTTCTTTTGAATAATTAATGGGGTAGTTCTTTTATTTTATCAAAGTCTTTGGTTAATGCTTCTGGGGTAATTACTCTCATCGAAGAATAGGTGGGTGCTGCTCATGTCCAATTAGGAATTGACAAAGTTGGTATTAGAACCTAGGTTCATCAATCTCGTTGTAACAAAATGAGTCCAGTGGAGTCTCATAGAACAGTATAAAGACGTCTATACTTTTATTTTGGAGGATATATGTCACGACCCAAGACTACACCCTAGTCATAACACAGTGCTTAGAACAAGAAGTGATCCCAAGCTAATCCATGGTATTGGCATAACATATGAGCAACTGATTAATATATATATATATATATATATATATGCCTGAGTGAAAGCATACTCACAAGATAAGTTACTTTAATAAATTACTATTAAAAGTTTACAACACTAACTTCCTATCTATGAAGGCTCTACTAATATTGATTATAGGTAGCCAAGACATAACCCCACCTTTCCCTAATCAATACATACAAATAAGAAAATAAAGTACTGACACTGAAACTGACTTGAGTCATTGAAATAAAAGAATGCATCACCTATTAGCAAAATGATACGATCTTCTTGACTATGATATTTATAGTAAGCACCAGAATCTACATTATATGAAAAATATAAGCAGAAGAGGTATGTGATTAGTACTTTGGAATATGCTGAGTATATGAGATATGCACTAGCTATGAAACACTTAGTATATGTTTTAAAACTAAGGACATAAGCCATTTTTGGAAATATACATTTAAAACATGTCTTTACACAAAAGTTGTAAGGTGTAGTGAGATCTCTAAATCATGAGCTAAAATATTTTTGTAAACTGGGAAGCAGTGGAAACATATTTATTATATTTAATCTAAATTTAATGTTGAATATGTTGTAAAACTGTACTGAATGCTAACTAAAATCAAAGAGATAAACTTAAGTGCAAACTAAATGCATGGAGCTAAACTGTAGTACAATGACTCTATATAAAATACATATATACTAATGTGTAATGATAGTCTAAAAAGTCATAGTATAAAATCAAGTAAAACTAAACTGAGGGTCATGTATAAATATTGGGTCTGAAACTGTGGGATGTGAACTGATGTAATGGCCAAGTAAATAAACATGTAACTAATCAATATTTTTCATGATCCAAGGCCACCGCCTAGTTGCGACAAGGTGCTTAAGGCCACAGGTGACCCCAATCTAACCAATGTACTGGTACCTGCTAAGAGCACTAAAATAAATGGATATTGAAATAGCATGTGCGGAAGATAAACTGATAAAATATGGTCCAAAATAGAATACTAATCTGAATATAAGTAATATGTTTAAAAGGCAACTGATAACATTTGAAAGATAAACTGACTGTCTGAACATCTGAAAACCTCTAACATTAGGAGTTGATGGGACAGGCTCCTAACTAACTCCAACTGACTGACATAAAACTAACTGTCGTAAATGACTGAAATAAAAATATCATCCTTGATAGATAAGGACTCACCACTTCTGTTGTTGGGAGAATGCTAATCTATCTAAGGAAGCTAAGTGAACTATGTGTCTGAACCAATGTTATAAAACAACATAGCACAGATAAAAGTATGTGATCATTACTTTGAATGTACTGGTATGTGAGGCAAAGACTACTGAAGTACATGTAAAATCTGAATATGGATGCATGAACAAGTAAAATATAGAATTCAAGACCAAGTATAGTATATACTGACATGATCTGAATAACTGAATAATTGATATCTAAATAACTAAAATAATATGTAAAACTGACTGAATAAATACTAAAAATTGACGACTTGGTCATGCAAACCTGAACTGACACACTCTAACTACTATACTGAAATTGTGGGAGCTATCATGTAACCGACATAAACCATGTGAGCTATCATGGGGTCCAATATCTGACCCATGTTGAGGAGAGATTTTCTATCCTTGCCATCAAAATAGAACCTAAACTAGAGTGATCACTAAACTAAGCCCATATTGGGCAAGGGGAAACACTCTCTGGCGAGGCCCCTAGACCTACGGTGGCACGCAGTTTCTGGGAAGTAGGATGTTCTAAACACACACTTACCGCTCGGTGATAAATCTTACTCCCAGCTAAATCAGACTAGTGTTATTAATGGTTTAACTTGACATGGGCTTAACATAAACCTGGTAGTCTGAAGATAGTAATAAAATCATGGTCTGACTGACTTGTAACCTGAAAAGTCTGAAATAATGAGTAAGCACATGGGTATCAGGTGTTCAAAACTTGCCAACACTAAATGGTTACAATGTTTGACAATAACACTTAAAACTGTGACATAAATTCATAATTCAAATACCCAAAACATCAGACATTTCAAGAACCTGATAAATTACATGAATTTAAACATAAGATAAGTTAACCTTGGGAAGATACCATGTTTATACAGTTTAAAGCATGAATTAGAGAATTTGACATAATATTGACTAAACATGACATGGGGTTTTGGAACTTCAAGAATATAGGAGCATGATTCATATGGGATAAACTATTAGCATGACTTAAATGCAAAAATAATAAGGAAACATGGATAAATTTCATGATTTTCATTGAGTTGAATCTTAAATTTGAGTATAATTCATACTTGAACTTAAAAAAGGTTTTCAGGCTCAATGGGTAAAAGGAACCCATTGATGAATACCCTACATACCTGAGATAGAAATCCCTTGGAGAATTTCTTAAATTTGACCTTGATCTTGAAAAACCCTAACTATTCTTGAGAAAGGCGGAAAACTGCCTCTATTGATTCTCTTTGGAGGAATTAAGGATTATGTCATGATTTGGGGCTTTAGGGTCTTTTATACCACCCCTCGTGAATCCAAAACAACGTGGGTTTGGCTTTTAAAGGAGTGGGAAAAGACATAAATGCCCTTGGAAAAATGTGCAGGAAAATAAGTTCCCAGTTGTTACGGCTCATCTTGCAACTCATAATGACTTGTTATGACTTGTGTTCTGAGTCGCAGCCCGGGATTTTGGGATTCTGGTATGGTTATGACATCTACCTAATGACTTATTACAACTAACTATGAGTCATTTGGTGAAGTCATAGTTTGAGGCTGGATTCCTGACTTCTTTACTGGTTAGGCTACGAGTCCATGCAATGACTCGTAAGATATGGTTATAAGTAATATACTGGAGTCATAACCACTGGGGAGGATTTTTGGTTACACATTGATTTGACTACGAGTCCTTTCATATAACTCATAGTCACTGATTACTAGTCGTAGTGAGGTTCATAGTCACTGGACTAAGTATTCACTGGAGTGGCTAAAACTCACTCTAATGACTCGTCATGAGTGGTAATGACTCATTACCCTAAGTCGTAGTCAGGGAAATTTGTCAGACTCTTGAGAAAATTTTCCATAACTTCTTGCCATGACCTTGGATCAATACTAGACTTGATTCGTTTGAAAGATAACCTCATGGGCTATCTCTTAGGAGGTTTAGGACATGAAAACTCGGGGTATTACAATATATCCAATTGGGATTATTCATCCTCGGGTGAAACTGACTAGATTGGGATACTAAGAAGATGGAGATTATGAACTGAACATTTAGGAGTTGAATCATGACTAACTTTTTAAAATTTGAATCATGATGCATGGGCAGGACTTAATTCATGAATACATGTTATGACATGAGAATGGTTATATAGCTGAAATAGAGAATGGGAGAGTCAATTTAAGAGAAAACATTACCTCAAGTTGAATCTGAGTTCATGGAGAAAAGATGGGGATATTTGGCTCGCATATCTGCTTCTATTTCCCAAGTGGCTCTCTCAATGGATTGGTTTCACCACAAAACCTTAACCAAGGGAACTTATTTATTACTCAACCTACGAATCTGATGTTCAAGGATCTTAACTGGAACTTCTTTGTATAAGAGACTATCTTTCACATCCATACTTTCCAAAGGAACAACTGAAGTTGAATCACTAATGCATTTCTTTAACAAGGAGACATAGAACACCGGATGCATTGACGCCAAATCTATAGGCAGCTAACTCATAAGCTACCTGGCCAAAATGACTCAAAATTCTATATGGACCAACATAACAAGGATTGAGATTACCCTTCTTGCCCAATCTCTTCACCCCTTTCATGGGTGAAATTTTCAAATAAACCAAGTTGCGAACTTCAAACTCAAGGTCTATTTTTCTCACATTAGCATAAGATTTATGATGACTCTGGGTTGTCTTTATCCTTTCACGAATCAACAAAACTTTCTCCATCACCTCAAATAATGAATCTGGCCCAATTAAAGAAGCCTCACCTGCTTCAAACCAACCAATAGAAGATCTAGATCTCCTTCCATAGAGAACTTCAAACTGGGCCATCTGAATACTAGAGTGATAGTTGTTGTTGTAGGAAAACTCGATCAAAGGTAAGTGGTCATCCAAACTGCTTTTAAAGTCAATAACACAAGCCCTCAACATAACTTCTAAGGTCTAAATGGTCCTCTCTTCCTGGCCATCTGTCTGAGGATAAAATGTTGTACTGAGATGAACTTCCGTATCGAGACCCTTCTAAAAAGCCTTCAAAAAATGAGAGGTAAATTATGTACCTTTATTTGAAATGATAGTTAACAGAACCCCATGCAACTTCACTAACTCCCTAAGATAGAGTCTAGCACAATCCTCAGCTGAATATAATGTATAAACTGGCAAGAAATGGACTGACTTGGTCATTCTATCTATAATGACCCATATCAAATCATGCTGACGATGCGTATGAGGCAACCCTATTACAAAATCCATGTTCACCACCTCTCACTTTCAAGTGGGGATACTGAACTCCTGAAGCATAACACTAGGACTTTGGTACTCAACCTTAACCTACTGATAGTTCGAGAACATAGCCACAAACTCTACAATATCATTATTCATACCACTCCACCAATAGATTTCCTGAAAATCATGATACATCTTAGTGGCCCCTGAGTATATAGAATATCTCGCACTATGTGCCTTATCTAATATTCGCTGCCTCAGGCCATCAACATATGAAACATATAGTCTGCCTTGACAATGAAGCACACCATCTCCCCTTTGGGAGAAAACCTCCACCTTTGATCCTTAATTACCTCCTTTAACTTAACTATCATCGGATCCCTGTCTTGCTTCTATTTTATTATGGCAACTAATGAAAATTCTGAGCTATTCTGAACCCATATACTACCTTCGACTAAATCAACCAATCGAATACCCAATATAGCAAGCTGATGAAACTCATGGACTAACTTCTTCTTATCATCCTTAACATAAGCAACACTACCCATAGACAATCTACTAAGGGCATCCGCCACTACATTGGCCTTTCCTGGATGATACAACATACTCATATCATAGTCTTTCAACAATTCAAGTCACCTTCTCTAACAAAGATCCAGATCTTTCTATGAGAACACATACTGTAAACTCTTGTGATCCGTGAACCTCATAAAGGTAGTGCCTCCAAATATTTAAGGAAAAAACAACAACTACCAACTCAAGATTGTGGTTTGGATAATTCTTTTCATGGGGTTTAAGCTTCCTAGAGGCATAGGCTATGACCTTACCTCTCTGCATTAATACACAACCGAGACCAACTCTAGAATCATCACAATACACTACAAAACCATCTATGCCATCTAGCAAAGTCAAGATTGGAGCAGAAGTGAGTCGAGTTTTCACCTCTTGAAAACTCTTCTAATAGTAATCTGGACACTAAACTTTGACTTTTTTCTAGGTTAGTCTATACATAGGAGAAGCAATAGAAGAAAACCCTTCAACAAACTGTCTGTAATAGCAGCTAAACTCAAGTAACTCCTAATATCTGATAGATAATGGGTCTAGGCCAGTTTCTCACTATTTTGATCTTTTAAGGATCAACTGGAATGCCATCATTGTAAATGATATGACTAAGGAAAGCTACTGATCCCAACCAAAATTCGCACTTACTGAACTTAGCAAATTATTGATAATCTCTAAGGGTCTTTACTACAACACTCAAATAGCCTACATGATCACTCTCACTATAGGAATAGAGAAGGATATCATTAATAAATATTATGACGAACATGTCCAAGCACTGCTTGAACACCTTATTCATTAAGTTCATAAAATCTGCAGGAGCATTCGTTAGTCCAAATGACATAACTAGGAAGTTGAAGTGACCATACCCAGTCCTGAATATTGTCTTTGGGATGTCACATTCTCTGACTCTAAACTGATGATAGCTGGATCTGAGGTCTATCTTAGGGAAATAACTTGCACTCTAAAGTTGGTAAAATAAGTCATCAATCCTGGGGAGAGGGTACTTATTCTTGATTGTGACTTTGTTCAAATGATGGTAGTCGACACACATTCTGATAGGACCATCTTTCTTGTGCAGTAATAGAGATGTAGCACACCATGGGGAAGCACTAAGCCTGATGAAACCCTTATCCAAGAGATCTTTCATCTACTCTTTTAATTCTTTAAGCTCAGCTGGAGCCATTTTATAAGGTGGAACAGAGATAGGATGGGTGTTTGAAGGAGATCTATTCAAAATTTGATTTCCTTTTTGGGAGGAACTCAGGGAAGATCTTTAGGAAACACATCTAGAAATTCATTTACTACTAAAACTAACTCAATAATTAGAGTTTCAGATTTTTTCTTGACTTAGATGAGATGGTAAATACACCCCTTGGATATCATTTTTCTTCCCTTAAGATTTGAAACAAACTGACCCTTAAGCACTGAAGTAGTACCTCTCTATTCAATAATTGGTTCATTAGGAAATTGGAACTGGAAAATTCTATTTCTACAGTCAACTAAGGTATAGCATGAGTGGAACCAATCCATTTCGAGAATGACATAGAAATCAATCATCTCTAACTCCTCAAGATCAACTAAACTAACTTTTTGAGACACTGTGACAACATAATTTTTATATACCCATCATGCTATAATAACCTTACCTACTAGGGGTAGATACTAAGAAAGGCTCTACTAATATTTTAGGTCTAACAGCTAAGTTACGGCTATATAAGGAGTCACCAAAAAAAGTGAAGCTCTGAGGTCTAAGAATGTACATACGTGAAGATAGAAAAATTGCAACATACCCGTAACCACGTCAGGAGAACTTTCCTGATAGACTAAGTCTGGAAAGCATACATTCTATTCTAGAGTTTCCCACTAGTGGCACTGGAGGTGTCAGCCTACTGATTAGGGGGACTTGATGGAGCTAATGAAGAATTGGATTGACTCTGTTGGTGCGAATCTTTTCCCTTCTGAGCAACCATTGGACACTCCTTGATCCTGTGGCCTTTCTTGACATACCCAAAGCACACACCACTACCTGCTCCATATTCTCCCTAATGATTCCTACCATACTTCCAGTAAAGCAAATTGGCACGACCATTATTTGCACTACCCTGGGTCTTAGTGGCTAGCACTCTATCCCTACTGTCCTGCCTAAACTTAGGCACAGGAGCACTAGCCAAAAATGGAGATGGAGTTGAGAATTTTTGGTGGAACTGGGAATGATTACCACCTTCTAACTTTTGCTGGGAGAAGTTGAAGCTACCGATTCTTTCCTTCTTATTCTATCTCTCTTTTTCCTTAAGCTTTTTCTCCTCAATCTGCTAAGAATGAACTATTAGTCTAGAAAAGTCTATCTCCTTAATCAACATGGTAGTCCTACACTCCTTGACCACACTATCAACTACACCAGATACAAACTTACTCATCCTAGAACTAGAGTCAGCCACCATAGTTAGAGCATACCTCACCAACTGAGTGAATTTAAGTAAGCCCTTACACTCATGCTACCCTGCTTCAAGTTTGTAATTTCCTGAACCTTGGATTCCCTTAACTCAGTGGGGAGAACCTATCTAAGAAGGTTGTGATAAAATCCTCCCACTTAATAGGTCCTGCATCAACACCCTTATTTTTCTTCCACTGCTTGAACTAGGTGTGAGCTATTTCCTGCAACTAATACGCAGATAAGTCTTAACTCTCACTAGAAGTGACACCCATGATATTTTTCACTTATTGAACAGTATACTAGAACTCCTGTGGATCCTCCTAAGACTTGGATCTAGAAAATGAAGAGGGATTCATCCAAGTGAAATCTTGAATTCTAGATGCAGCTGTATTTAACACCGGATTGGCTGGAGCAATAGCCTACAGGTTGTTTTGAGCAACTACAGAATTGGCCAAAGGTTATGAAACCAACCCTGAACTTAGAGTAAGAGACATGTTTATTTAGGGGTCTTCCTAAATAGGTAGGGTGGGTTGACCCTTGTTCCTTCTTCTGTTGTTTCTTTTGGGATGCATTGTCTATAAAAAGAATGAAGAATGAGTTATAAAAGAAGGAATTCAATAGAGATCATGCTTATTCGCATGACATAAACACTGAAAAAAGGGAAAATTTCCTAAAATGTCTTGTAACCTCTTGCGTATAAGTGTGGAGAGCTTCACATTTATGCGTAAGACTCTACTCAATAATGATTTCATACTCTCTAGGACACTCTAAAACCTTAGGCTCTGATACAAAGCTTTGTCATGACCTGAGGCTACCAGCTGGTCACGACTTGGGGCTTAAGGCAAGAAGTAACCCCAAGCTAATCTATGTACCAGTACCTGTTGAGATCACTGGAATAAATGGATACTAAAATAGCATGTGTGGAGGATAAACTGATGAAATATGGTCCAAAATGGAATATTGATCTGAATATAAGTAATATGTCTGAAGGACAACTAATAGAATCTGAAAGATAAACTGACTGTCTGAATATCTAGTCTGAAATTCTGAAAGCCTCTAACATTAGGAGTTGATGAGACAGGCCCCCAACTAACACTGACATAAAAGTAACTATTGTAAATGATTGAAATAAAAATATTATCCTCGATGGATGAGGACTCACCACTGCTGCTACTGGGAGGATGCTAATCTGTCTAAGGATGCTTAGTGAACTGTGCATCCAAACCTATGTTATAAGACAATATAACATAAAGAAAAGTATGTGATCAGTACTTTGAATGTACTGGTACGTGAGGCAAGGACTACTAAAGTATATGTGAAATCTAAACATGGATCATGGACATTTAAAATTAATAATACAAGACCAATTATAGTATATACTAACATGATTTGAATAACTAAATAACTAAAATAATCTATAAAACTGACTGAATAAATACTAAAATCTAACTACATGGTCATGCAAACCTGAACTGACACACTCTAAATACTATACTCAAACTGTGAAAGCTATTATATAACTGATATAAACCACGTGAAATACCATGGAGTCCAATATATGGCCTATATTGAGGAGGGATATTCTGTCCTTTCCATCAGAATAGAACCTGAACTGGAGTGATCACTAAACAGAACCCATATTGTGCAAGTGGAAACACTCTCTTGAAAGGCCCCTAGACCTATGGAGGAACATAGTTTCTAGAAAGTAGGATACACTGAACCCATACTTCCCTCATAGTGATAAATCCTACTTCCAATTGTATGACACCGGTGTTATTAATGGTTTAACATGACATGGTACTAAACTGATAAGTGCTCAACATGAACTTGGTAGTCTAAAGATAGTAATAAAATCATGGTCTGAATGACTTGTAACTTGAAAAGTCTGAAACAATAATTAAGCATATAGGCATCAGGTGTTCATAACCCGCCAACATTGAATGGTTTCAAATTCCGACAATAACTCTTAAAGTAGTGACATAAAGTCACAATTCAAACACCCAAAACATGAGATATTTTAATAACCTGATAAATTACATGAATTTAAACATGAGATGAGATATCCTGGGGAAGATATCATATTTATACAATTTAAATCATGAATTTAAGAATTTTACATGATATTGACTAAACAAGGCATAGTGTTTTTGAACTTCAAGCATATAGGAGCATGATTAGTATGAGATAAACAATGAGCATGACTTGAATGTAAAACTAATAAGGAAACATGGATATGTTTCATGATTTACATTGATTTGTATAATAAATTTGGGTATAATTCATACTTGAACTAAAAAGAGGATTTTTTGGGCTCAATGGGTGAAACAAACCCATTGATGAATACCCCACATACTTGACAGAGAAATCCCTTGGACAATTTCTTGAATTTTACCTTGTTCTTGGAAAACACTAACTACTCTTCAAAACGATGGAAAAACATATCTCTTGATTCTCTTTGGTGGAATTGGGGATTATGTCATTATTTGGGGCTTTGGGGTCTTTTATACCACCCCTCATGAAGCATAAACAATGTGAGTTTGGATTTTAAAGGAGTGGAAAAATACATAAAGGCCCTTGGAAAAATATGCAGGAAAATACGTTCCCAATTGTTACTACTCATCTTGCAACTTGTAACGACTGTTTATGACTCGTGGTTTGAGTCATAGTCTGGGATCCTGGGATTCCAAGCACAATTTGGTCTGGTTATGACTTCCACCTAACAACTCGTTACGACTGACTATAAGTTATTTGGTGAAGTCATAGTTTGATGTTGGATTCCTAAATTCTTTACTGGTCAGGCTACAAGTCCACACAATAACTCATAAACTCTAGTTATGATTCGTATGCTGGAATCATAATTACTGGGGAGGATTTTAGGTTACAGACTGCTGTGACTATGAGTCCCTTCATACGACTCATAGTCTTTAATTACGAGTCGTAGTGAGGTATTATTGTCACTGGAAAAAGTCTATGGGTTTCACTAGAGTGCATACAACTCACTCTGATGACTCATCACGAGTGGTAATGACTCGTTACCTTGAGTCGTAGTTAGGGAAGTTTGTCAAACTCTTGAGAAAATTTTTAATAAATTTTTTCCATAACCTTGGATCAATACGAGACTTGATGCTTTGGAAACTAACCTCGTGGGCTATCTCTTGGGAGATTTAAGACATAACAAATTGGGGTATTACAATATTGTACCTAATTAACTAAGTACAAGGTCATGCAACAACTGGACTTGAACTATGAGAGCTACTGTTAACCGACATATAACCAAGTTATCTAAAAAAGGAGTTTGATGTATAAACCTCATCTAAAATGGCCTAATATACGTTGTCAGGGTATAAAGGTTGATTTGATTTGGTACAATTAAACTAGTATTCAAAAGGACTAAGTTGTCAAGCCTGTTCTAACGGGTGACCCTTTATAACCTCTCGAGGTGTCGTAGCTCTAAAACTTAGGGACTTATATTGAAGGTGGCATCCTAACTGACGGGTGAGCCGTCTACTCGGTGCTAAGTACTATTTCCAACTGAATATAAACTGAATAGCTTAATAATACTTAAGTCCCTAGGTTGAAAGATAGGTTCTTTGTATGAAATTATTCTAAATTATAAAAATAGAAGAGCTGAGTATTTGATTGACACTACATTATATCCTAAGTCATCGGGTGTTCGTAACCCGCCATCTCTAAAGAATGCAAATGTCATGATAAATTATAATCTAAAGAGAAATGTCAAACTTCATAACACAAGTAAAATTATGAATTTACCAATATACTGAGGGTTTATAATTCTAAGTATGTGAAAATGCTAAATTTCATGGGAAAACATGTTATGTCAACTAATATAGACTAAAATCCACAAAATCCTGATAAATAATGCTTAATAGTCTTGAAACTGATACATCATACATAGCTTGATCATATGCTTTAAATCTGAAGTAATATCATGTAAATTATGCATGTACACGAGAATATTATGAATGCTATAATATAGTCATAAGAAATCATAAATAATTTTGAAAACATGCTCATGAATGAAAATATATAAAGGAGAATTGAATTTAAGCTTGGACTTTTATTTGGGTAAAAACACTAGTTCATGGGAATCATAAAATCATAACTGAAATTCATATTATAAAAATAAGTTTTGGGTATAAGAGTAAAAGGGATCCTTTATCGAATACCCTCATACCCGGGCTAATGAAATCTTGGACTAAAGCCTTGGGAATTTGGTTTTGAGAAAAACCTTGGGCTTAGGCTTACTTGAGAGTTGAATCACTTAATTTTTAGACTTAGAATGAGTTTAGGTAAATCAATGAGGGATTTAGGGTGATTAAATAGACTTATACCTCATGTAATAGATGAAACATCATAGTTTTGGGGTTAAAAGTGGAAAAGACCAAACAACCCTTTTAAAATATCTAAAAAGTTATTGGTGTCAGTCCCGAAGATTCTGGTTACGATTCGTAGGGTATGGGGATGAGTCATGTCCTGAGTCATCGTCTAAGACTCATTTTTCACTTTCCTCTACAATTAATACAAGTCATCCTATGATTTGTAGGGCCTGACAATGACTCATCATCACTGACAACTTTGATAATGCTTCAATAAATCAACTATAATATTCTACTTTGGTATTGGATTAAGGTAAAACAAAATGCATTGAATGATAGTTCAAATATCGATCATTTGGTGGTTCTTGAGATCAAAATACTTAATAATCTAGGATTTATACTCATTTAAAGTTTCCTATAGCAAAATACTTTACGAGAAATCAATAAGTAAGGGAGGTTTTGACTTGGATATGACATAGAAGTTAATTGTTGCCTTAATGAATGTTTAAATAAATTCTAATACATTCAAACATAAAGTTTGATCTTACATGTCCTTGAAGCATGATTCTAATCTTCGCTTGAATTTATGGGTGTTACACTATAGGACTTTAGGAAACCTATCATTCTTGCTTATCTCAATTGGTATTTGGTGGTCCAAATTAGTAATGAATCTTCTTTATTCTTTCTCCACATATAGTGACTACTAGGTCAAAAGGAATTGGAGTAGCAGCTATCACACTAACAACTCCAGCTGTAGAGATGAAAAAAATGAGAAAGAGTAAGAGAAAAACCCCCCAGGGGTGGAGCATACACAGATATTGGAAGGACAATGAAAGGTTAGTATCACCTCCCCCACCTTAGGATATTTTAGAGAAAAGAGATACAGTAGAGGAACAAGTAATAGAGTCAGAGGTGGTGGTGCCAGCTGGTTGCATTATCTTACCCCCATGTCTGCAGAGATAATTCAGCAAGTGTAAGCTTTTCTAAGTAGATTGGATAATATTGGAGCCATTCCTACTAATATTGGAGCCATTCCTACTATATCGGTTGTTTAGGATCTAGGTGCTTATCTTATCATAGATATAACTCTTAGAATAGATGAGGATTCAAGCACAAATATTTTTCTTCATCTGATTTTGGATTTTGTGATGACTAGTACTGAACATAAGTTGCTGACCAAGTTTTTGAAAATAAAACCATAATTTTTTTAGGGTACTACGTCTGAGGACACTTTTAAGTTAATTATTGATTACTGTGAATGGTTACATAAGATGGGCATTATGAATTAGTATGAGGTTGAGTTTGTGACCTTTCTATTATAAAATTATACAAAACAATAATGGAGGGCGTATCTTAAATGTCTGTCACTGTCATTACCTCTGTTGACTATGGAATAGTTCTATGCTTATTCTTAGAGAAGTATGTTCCTTAAGCCCTCTGTGATCATAAAGAGGATTAGTTTTAGGCTTAAGAGTAGGGTGATATGTTAGTTGCATCCTATGAGGATAAACTCTATGCCTTATCTCACTATGATTCTCAGTTGTTGACTACTGAGAAAAAGAGAGTTTGAATTTTTTTTAAAGGTTTGAATTATGATCTTTAATTTTTGTTTGTTCATATAACTTCTATAGGGAAAGGGTTCAATGAGGTTTGAGATTATATGAAGAGGTTGGAAGGGTTCATGCAAGTAGGTCAGGCTAAGAAGTCTCGCAATGTTGGGAATTTCAGTGGATTACTCTAGAGGCCCCTGCCAGCAGGCTTACTAGCCCACCATATTTAGTCAGCATTGCCAGCTTCTACTATGGGTCCATCTAAGGCCTCTTTTTAGTAGTAGGTTATGAAAAGTCTAGAGGTTTCTTACTCTTCTACCAGTCAGCCTTCTCTCGAGGGGGAATGCTATTATTATGGTGCTCTTAGTCATTTTACGAGGGAGTTCCCATTGAGATAGGTAGGTAGTTAGATGTAGTAGCAGAATCAGGCTATAGTTTTGGTAGGTAGAGGATGAGAAAATAAAGACAATGTTTATCCACAGTATGGATGAGAGAATCAATAAGGTGGTCAAGGCGGTTGAGAAAATAGTGGTGTCGGTGAAAGAGCACAACCTGGTAGGGATTTAAGTTAGATTGATGAGTGCTCTTACTCTTATATTTTTCCAGGTAAAACTTGTGTTGAGGCTTCTGATGCAGTTATCATAGTTACCATTTTAGTTTATGATCAGGTGGCTTCTATTTTATTTAATTAGGGGTCTACCTATTCTTATGTACCTTTTAAGCTTTCTATGGGTCAAAAAATGGTTTGTGATATACTTGGTTATCCTGTATATATATCAATTATGGTTGGTGAGTATGTGGTAGTAACCCATGTTTTATCGTTCTTGTTCCGTGTAGCTTATGGGATTTTAGACTTTGGTACCTTTGATTATTCTGGATATGTTGGACTTTGATGTAATTTTAGCTATGACCTGGTTATCTCCCTATCATGTTTTCCTAAACTGTAATGCTAAGACAGTGACTCTATCTATGAATATGATGGATAAACTAGGGTGGGAGGGAGTGTATAAAGACAAATCGGTGAAAATTATATCATTTATATGTGCTAGGATGTTAGTAGGGATGGGGTGTTCAACATTCATAGATCACCACTGGATGCGGGTATAGGGTCCTCTTTGATAGAGTCAGTTTCGCTGGTTTCCAAATTTAAGGAAGTGTTTCCTTTAGATTAATCGGGTATGCCAACAGATAGAGATATAGATTTATGTATAGGGTTAGAGATAGGAACTCACCTTATTTTTATTCTTCCCTATCAAATGGCTCCGATAGAGTTGTAGGAGCTTAAAACTCAATTGTAGGAGCTACTCGACAAAGGATTTATTCATTTAAGTGCTTCACCTTAGGGTGCTCCGATCGTATTTTTTAAGATGAAAGATGAAAACATGAGTATATCTATTGATTATAGATAATTGAAAGGTTCCATCAGTAATAAATATCCTTTGCCTTGCATAGATGATACATTTGAACAGTTATAGAATACGATAGTATTTTCCCATATTGACTTGCAGTTAGGTTATCATCACCTGAAAATTAGGTCGAAGGATATATCAAACACGATTTAAAACCCGATATGACAGTTATGAGTTTTTTATGATGTCCTTTATGTAGACCAATGCACCCCAACCTTTATGAGATTGATGAATGGTATTCTTAAGTAATATTTGGATCCTTTTGTTATTATGTTTATTAATGACATCTCAGTTAACTACAAGAGTATGGAGGAGCATCCAGCTCATCTTCGTATTGTGTTGGGAATTCTAAAGGAGAAGTAATTATGCCAAGTTTTCAAAATATGAATTTTAGTTGTCTTCAGTTTCTTTCTTGGGGCATGTAGTTTCATAAATGGGGTTATGGTGGATTCTTAGAAGATTGAGACAATTAAGAGTTACGTTAGACCTAGCTCAGTAATGAAAGTAAGTAGTTTTTTGGGTCTTGCCAGCTACTCCCGTAGGTTTGTCAACAATTTTACATCTATAGAAACACACTTGACTAGGTCAATGCAGAAGGAAGTACCTTTTATTTGGTCAAATGATTGTGAGGAGTGATTTCAATGGATCAAGATGTTATTGGAAATAACTATTATTCCTTCTTTATCGATTAAAGATAAGGACTTTGTAGTGTTTTGTTATGCTTCACTTTTAGGATTAGGTGTTGTGTTAATGCAAGATAAGCATGTTATCGCCTATGTTTTGAGGTAATTGAAGCCTCAGAAAAAAATACACGACCCATGATTTGGAGTTGGCAGCAGTGGGGTTTGCACTACAGATTTAGAGGCTCAATCTCTATGGTGTCAAGTGTGAGGTCTTCACAGACCACCATAGCCTATATCATAAGTTTACTCAAATGTATTTGAATCTAAGATAATGGAGATGTAAGGAAATGCTAAAGGATTATGATATCACTATTTAATTTCATTCAAAAAAGGCCAATGTGGTGGCAGACAAATTAAGCCAGAAGGCTATAAGTATGGGTAGTTTATCCTTTTTGAAAGTGTCCATGTGACCTTTGGATAGAATGTTTTAGAATCTAGCATAACAATGCATATAGTTTGGTATTTCAGATAGAGGTGGAGTGTTAGCTAGTGTTGAGGTAGAGTCAACACTCGAGATCAGATTAAGGCTCATCAGTTTGAAGATGAAAAGTTAAATATTCTCTGAAATAGGGTGGTGCATAGAGAGGTGGCAGATGCCACTCTTGATGTGGGTGGCATGTTGTGATTTAAAGGAAGTGTGACACTTCAACTTAGGATAAGGAGTCCCACATTAGCAAAACACATGAAAGATGTTGGGTATATAAGTAAACATGCCTTTCAATCTAGTAATGATACATCTTAAAGAAGTGCAGGTCTAGGCCTTGGGCAGATTATATTACTAGTGGGTTGGTGTAATACCAGGGATCAAACTCTGAAATTTTCAGAGTGTTGCCAATACGGCCTTGACTTTGACAAAGGTGATCATTCATTATCACATATCACAAGTCGTTAGGTGAGACTCGTTGTCTCACCAATTAAGTTGCCAAAGATTTGGTCCCTTGACAATGAGTCCAAGGTACGACTCATTGTGAGACACAATGAGTCAGGGGTGGGACTCGTAGTCTGAGCAGTAAGGTTACCCAAAGTTTCTACCTTGACTATGAGTTGATGTCATGAGTTGTGAGGTCATACAATGAGTCATGATATACGGCTCATGATCAAAATAGTGAGGTCTCAGATTTGGACCCTCAGGTAATGAGTCTAGGTAAGAACTCGTGGTCAGAATGTAACACCCCAAATGTTGGCCTATGAAAAAATTAGGGTTTTCAGCTTATCGCCCTGACTAGGACTCTCTTTACGAGTCGTAGGGTCTCTATACGAGTCATAGGAGCCCAATCGTATCCTGTCCAGTATATTTGGCCAGTGTTCTTATAACGCCTCAAATTTGGTACCCAGAATGCTACACGGTGCTCAGGACCCCGAAGGACCACAAGCTAACCTATGACTGATATCTGTACCTGTATATTGCATAATATACTTTATAATGCTGAAATATGAACTGAAAGGCCATAAGGTTCAACACTGAGATATAATATCTTATAATAATATAACATTTGGGAGGGGTATGAAATACCCCAAACAACTAAAATAAACTGTCTGAACATACTGTAGTCTGAAAAGCCTCTAAATCATGATTGAACTGTCTAAATAAGGAGTTGATGGGACATGTACCCAACTAACTCCAACTAATAAATAAATTAATGAGGTAATAAAGTAATAATCTTATCCTCAAAAGATGAGGACTCACTGATAACTGCGACTGCTGAGACTGGAATCTACTGATGCTCTGGAGCTCGTGTCTCTGAACCTATGGTATAAGACACTATAGCGCAAATATGTCAGTACTTTGAATATACTGGTATGCAAGTGAGGTAGGCTAAATTCATGGGGTTCATATGCATGAACAATACTAACTAACTGACTAATATGAATGCGAGAATGCATGTATGAATACATAGTAACTATAACTGAGATTGTGATAACATGAATTTACCGATAACTAACATGACTGGTAACTGAGTTCTGATGACTGATATAACTGATAACATGAGTGACTGTATCTGACAGTTTTGAATATGATGGAACTAGCTGAGTTCCGTACTGTTCTAAATTGACTGTATCTGACAGTCCTGAATTTTGTAGAACTATCTGAGTTCTATTACTGAGACTGAATGACTGTATCTAAAAGTCCTGATTTCTATAGCTGAAACTGTGGGAAGTAGTTATCTAACCGATATGTCCCAAATAACATATTATAGCTGAGTTGGGGTCCAATCTATAACCCTAATTGGAAGGGTGTCAATACCGTGCCACCGGTAAAGACAAGCTGTGAGTGACCCTCATCTGACAGTGTCCCCAAAAGAAAACGGTGGGGACCTTATCTGAAAGTTCTTATCCATCTCATCAACCCTCATCTGACAGTGTTGATGTCTCAACCTATGTTGGCTACATAGTTCTGGATTTCAAGGATGACTTCTAAGAATCACACCCTCACCTGGCAGTGTGTGTTCCCATTCTTGGGTTCACTCGGTGCTAATATCTACTCCCATCTAAATAGACACTGTATATAAATTACTGAAATGAACTTGACTGAGTTAATTGAGTTCTGTTAACTGACGGAATATTACTAAGATTTCTATATTACTGATCTTTCTAATATTACTGGGATTTTTGAGTTTTTACTGAGTTTTCCTGAGTCACATGACTAACTGAATTCTACTAAACATGGCTTAACTGAGGATATCGTGAAAACATGACACTGACTCTAGGCACACAACTAAATTTTTGGGTACAAGTACCCCCAGGAATCGATGGAAAGAAACTAACAAAACATGACTTTCTTGAATTCATGACCAACATCACAATCCATAATTCATTTATTGAGGCATTTCATCAAACATGTGATATGCATAAACTTGTACATACATGAGGATTGCATAATATCATACTAGTTGGGCACTTTTCCTAGAAGGGGGCGCTAAAGAGGGTGAGAGCTCTGTTATATGTGGACCATTCCACACCATGAGGTTCTATCTATGAGTTGGGTTGTTTTGGAATACAACCCAAATTGGGCGGTGAATTTCGTCCAATACTAAATACTGGCGAAAGACTGATCCGAACAAGTACAGCGAGGGAATGATGAAAAGTACATTGAAAAGATAGTCAAAGAGTGCTTGAAATTATTAGGAGAGAAGCATACTAGGGCTGATAATATACCCCGATCAGATGTGTAATGGTAATAAGACAGTCCGCTGATCTAATTGAGGCATGGACTAGAGTGGATTAGGGGGTATGCCAAAGCATGGGCTCTCAATATGCTCATGGAATGCCGTCTTCTCGATTATAGCAAATAGTGTATGGTTCTGGCGTGTTGCAACATCTAAGCACTCCAGACGCTAGCCTGTGGGCTACCCATTTGACCTGTCTTAAAATACGAACCAAAAGGTCTGACATATGTGTGAGTCAACGGACGAGTAAAACCATAAGGCGTAAGAAAGCTGATTGGTGGGATCCACTTGAGGGTTGCATTGCCAACCGACCTTGATCTTTTGAGAAGGTTTCGAGTGTGAGCATACCTATCGGGACCTAAATGATGGTGAACTATGCCTGAGCGGGGCGAAGCCAGGGGAAACTCTGGTAGAGGCCTGCAGTGACATTGACATGCAAATCATTCATCTTGCTTGGGTATAGGGGCAAAAGACTAATCAAACCATCTAGTAGATGGTTCCCTCTGAAGTTTCCCTCAAGATAGTTGGAGCTTGCGTTCGAGTTCTATTGGGTAAAGACAATTATTAGAGGCCTCTGGGGCACAAGGCCCTCGACATATTCTTAAACTATAAATAGGTAGGACGGTGCGTCTACTTTGTTGAGCTGCGCAACAGAATCAAGAGCTCCGAGTGGGCTATTTTTGATAAGCAGAATTGGCGATGCGAGATGAATCGAAAGCTGGGTTACGATGCCAAACTGCGTGCAAACCTAGATCTTCCAAAGGGTGTTAGTCAATTAAGATTGCAGGATGATGGTTATGTAAGTTGAAATCTTCTAAGGAGTGTGTAACAACTTACCTGCCGAATAAACTAGCCCAAAAAATGGATGGCGCTTAAGCACGTGACCTACACCCAACCATCGGGGCAAGTGCCAGGCCCCGATGAGTAGGAGGGCGTGGAGGCCACTTCCATACCTTTGGAACGAGCTCGGGTGGAGCTGTCGTTGGTGCAGATCTTGGTGGTAGTAGCAAATCTTTGAATAAGAACTTTGAAGGCCGAATAAAGGAGAGGATCCATATGAATGACACATGTATATGGGTTGTCGATCCTAATGGTCAGGGGAACCCAGACATATAGAGTGTTTTGCGTGTACACAAAAAAAGATTCGGGACTTGGTGGTTAGTGGTAATGTTAGGAAGTCTTGAGACATCAGCTGGAGCCTCGGGAAGAGTTATTTTTTCATCTTAACAACCTTTCCACCCTAGAATCAGCTCAGTCAGAGGTAGGGTCCAGCAGATAGAAGAGCGCCATATGTCGCGAGGTGTCCGGTGCACTCCCGGAGGCCCTTAAAAATATAGAGGACCAAATGCCTTCCACGCTCGGTTGTACTCATAACCGCATTAGGTATCCAAGGTGAATAGAATCTAGTCGATGGAACAATATAGGTATGAGAAGTCAACAAAATTGATTTGTAACTTTGGGATAAGGATTGACTCTGAGGGTCGGGTACGGGGGTCCCAGTCCTGAACTCATCAGCTACTGGTGGACTGTTTGAGCTGCTCCTGCAGCGAGAGCGGGTCACCACATGCCGGGCGGGGGACCAACTGGGAATGTTTCCTTTAAGGGCCTTCCCCGCATGTCGAACAACCAACTCAGAATTGGTATGGGCAAGGGGAATCCGACTGTATAATTAAAATAAAGCATTGTGATGGTCCCAACGGATGTTCATGCAATGTGATTTCATCACAGTGCTCTGAATGTCAAAGTAAAGAAATTCAATAAAGTGCGGGTGAATGACAGGAGTAACTATGAATCTCTTAAGCTAGCAAAATATCTCGTCATCTAATTAGTGATGCGCATGAATGGATTTATGATATTCCCACTATCCCTGTCTACTATCCAGAAAAACCACAACCAAGGGAATGGGTTTGGCAGAATCAACGGGGAAAGAAGACCCTGTTGAGCTTGACTCTAGTTTGACTTTGTGAAATGACTTAAAAGCTATAGTATAAGTGGGAGCTAAAAGGTGAAAGTGGAATACCTTTACTTTTAATCTTATTTTACTTATTTTGTGATTCGAAAGTTGGGCACTGTCCCTCTTTTTGTATCCAAGGCTCATACTGCAGGCCAATCCAGGCGGAAGAAATTGCCAGGTGGGGAGTTTGGCTGGTGTTACATATCTATTAAAAGATAATGCAGGTGTCCTCAGATGAGCTCAACGAGAATAGAAATATCATATGGAATAGAAGGGTAAAAACTCGTTTGATTCTGATTTCCAGTACGAATACGAACCATGAAAGCATGGCCTAACAATATTTTAGACCTTTAGAATTCAAAGCTAGAGGTTTCATAAAAGTTACCACATGGATAACTGGCTTGTGACAACCAAGCGTTCATAGCGATGTTTATTTTTTATCCTTCTATGTCGGCTCTTCCTATCATTGTGAAGTAAAATTCACCAAGTGTTGGATTGTTCACCCACCAATAGTGAACATGAGATGGGTTTAGACCATCGTGAGATAGGTTAGTTTTACCCTAATGATGATAGTATCGCAATAGTAATTCAACCTAGTACGAGAGAAACCGTTGATTCACACAATTGGACATCACGTTTGGTTAAAAAGCCAGTCGCGCAAAGCTATCATCTGCTGGATTATGACTGAACGCCTCTAAGTCAGAATCTGGGATAAAAGCAACGCATGCTC
Source organism: Capsicum pubescens (assembly GCA_030864215.1). Lineage (NCBI taxonomy): Eukaryota > Viridiplantae > Streptophyta > Magnoliopsida > Solanales > Solanaceae > Capsicum > Capsicum pubescens. The sequence goes on along the minus strand of CM061543.1, from coordinate 279,009,846 downwards.
TGGACGTCCACTTGACGAACCAAAGTAGGGGCCTCGGACCCTAAGGTCATGTGTCGTTGGCTAAGCCATCACAGAGAATGGGTCGTGGTGGCCACCTTGAAGTACAGTATTTATCGGGGGGCGGGTAGAATACTTTGCAGATGACTTATACACGTGACAGGGTATTGTTAATATCAGAGTGGTCTTGTTGCCACGATCCACTGAGATTCAGCCTTTTATCATGACAGTTCATCCTTTCTCCTCCAATCCAACCATTTCTTGTCCATCTTTAAATGAGGTTTGTGCATCCATCATTGAAAAATCCCACAAAGTGTTGTAAGTTTACCTCACCTCGAGCATGCGTTGGCATAGACTCACCCAATTTCGCCACTTATTTTTCAAGTGTCGCATCCGTTCCATTCCAAACAATTATGTATGATATCAAGTGGACTTACGTGCGAAACTACGACGTTTCAATTAGAGGTTTTTTGCTACGCGTAGTGCGGCTCAAGAGCCCAGTGATGCATCAAGGCCAACTTTGTTGCATGGAGGCATGTCACAATTAGAAGTTTTCATGACCGTCAAGTGCAATCCTATAGATATGTCTAATGACCCAGGCTTTGATGTCCAACGAAAGTGGCAGAACGCAACGCCCGATGTCAAATACCAAAGGACCTATAGTGACTTACTGAGATAGGGGCATTTTTTTTTTCGCAACACCACTGCTTGGTAGTCTCACCACACTACGCAACTTCAACCACAACACACACTGCACAGTCTTAAGTGTAATAGACTATCTTTGCAGAAACTTAAAGCACACAACAAAATACAGAAACTGCATCCCCAACCTTTATATTTCTCCTTGAATTACAAAGGAAATGTCACACAAATTGTACAAAGGGATACAAAACTCTCACTCACTTCCTTTTACAATTTCCAGCAACACCATATAAATACTGCATAAGGCAGTTACAATAGTTACAACCAATGACACCTGGCAGCTTGTTATTGGACAAGGCTACATGCTTATCTCCTGACACAACAGCCTGATCTAAGTATTTAAAATACTTCTGAAAATTACACATGTTTACAACATTCAAAATTCAAAATTAGTAACAACACTATGTGACTAGAACATGGGCAGTCTTATCCACTTAGTCAATTTTACCAATGCCAAACACTTAGCCAATTTCCAGCTTCTCCAACACTTGATCATCTTGTCATGCTTATCAGCCATGCCTCGCCTTGCAAACATCATGCCATGCTAATGTCATCTCGTTAACTGCGCCTGCTTTATGCCATTGCTTATGCCATGAAGTTGTCTTAGCCATGTCACTGCTTAGGCTACACCAATGCCTATGCTGTGACTCCGCCTTGATCATGTCAGTGCCCATGAAGGTGTTCATACCTGTGTCATGTCATCACCTATGCCATGCCATCACCTGTTCCATGCCATTGTCGATCTTAGGCCAGTGCCAGGCCATGATCATGTTACTTCTTGCACGTATGCCCACTTAGGTGCCATGAGCCTGTCGTCACCTCATGTGCCCAAGGCTTCCTTGCCATCACTCCAGCTACCCGAGTCCTCACATTTATTTTCTTAGTACATGTCAAGTCCAATATGCACCTTTACATGGCCATGTCAGACATCATGCCTTAGACTGGGGGTCTAACAAAGCGCCCCCACCAGATGAACTCGGTGCCCTCGTCGAGGTTGTTTTGAGGTATTCCTTAATTTTCTTATCGAACTACCCCAAGTTCTGAGCCTTCTCACAAACAACATCTTCTTCACTTGAACCTTTTCATTGAATCAAATTTTTTGTCTTGGTACTCTTTTGCTATTCCCTATTATTCGGTGATCAAGTATCTTCTCCATTTTGGATTATACTCTTTCCCAATCAAAGGAGGAGCCCCTTTATTTTTGTTCCTGCCTGGGTCTTCAACATCTTCATTGTACCTTTTTAGAAAACTGACATGAAAGGTAGGGTGAATCTTCAACCTTTCTAGAAAGTCCAACCTATAAGTAACTTCTCCACCCTTCTCAATAACATCGAACAGGCCGTGATACCTTGGAATCAGTCTCCTATGCCTTTTCTTGCTCACAATTTGTTTCCAGATTTATGGAGTAAGCTTTAAAAGTACTTTGTCTCCCACGCTAAACTCTACCGCACGTCCATGCTGATCAACATACTTCTTCATGCATTTCTGGGCCTTCCTCAAGCTATCTTGTGCTTCAACAAACATCTCATGCTTGTCTTTTGCATATCTGTAAGAATAGGAAATTTGTGTTCAACAAGTCTGTGCAGATTTGTAGCAAAACTGCACTGTATCCAACAAGTTCAAATAAGCTCTTTTCTGTTGCGGACGATCTGTGCAGATTGTAGCAAAACTGCACTGTATCCAACAAGTCTGCCCAATTCAGTTGGCTTGCTGTCACATAGTGCCTTAGATACTCTTCTAGCAAGTGATTTATTCTCTCAGTGATGTTCCAGCTTTTGACAGAACATTTAGCATCATATTCTTGGGAAAATTGTATGTTTTCAAGCAACCAAAGTGGTATTTAATGAGTCTTTTTATTGTTTCAGGGAAAGGAGTGAACCAAAGAAGAAACTTGGAAAAAGTAGCAAAAAAGGGAATTTAACGGTCAAAGTGGTGGACTGTCATTCTTGCGACGGACCACCAGGTGGATCATCAGGCTTAATCAGAATATGGCCTCCCAAAGGACTCAGTGAACGACCAAATGGTGGACCATCAGTATTGTGACGGACCACCAGTTGGACCGTCAGGACTTATCCAGAAACCACTTTCTGAAGGACTCAGTGACGGACCAAATGATGGACCGTCAGGCCTTATCCAGAAACCACTCTTCTGAAAGACTCAGTGATGGACCAAATGGTGGACCGTCATACTTTCGACGGACTACCACTTTGGCCATCGACTTGGACGCGGTTTTTCTGATTTTAAATTTTAAATTCCTTTTTACCTGGGAATATATAAATACTAAATTTTCGGGTTAAAAGGGGAGCTTTTTATCTTTTACAAGTCTTACATCTATAGAAATTCTAACCTAGTACTTCGGGGATTGAAGCATATCTTTGGGGAAGTTAATCATTAAATCTTTTATTAAAGATTTAATAACTGATTCTTGAGATTTTTGTAAGTGATTTCTAAATCTATTTATGAATAATACAATAATTATTTCATCTCCATTTATGGAATTTTGTGGCTAAGTTCCCGTAATTAGTATTATGGGATCCTTAATTTGAAAAGAATATATGGGTTGTGAATCTTATTGAGTTTCATGAATAACTGATATTGTATAAACCTTTCTTCAAGTTAATGACTTTTCTTGGTTGCAAACTTGAGAAGTGAGCACAAGAACATCACTTTTCTGAAAGGAAAGTGTTTGTTGGAAAAAAAGAAGTGTTTACATGAATTCTAAGGGCTTTAACCTTTGGATTAATGGAAAATGCCTTAACAGGATTAGCTTACATGAGAAAATGATTGAAAGAACAATGTATCCTTTGAGTTTGAGAGAATTAGAGGATAATCTATCCACTTAGGTCGAGTAAACTAAGGGATAAAGAATATGATTCAGCCTTTCTTGCAATTGAATTTGTTAATTAGAACTCTTAAGTGATTCACAACCCTAGTTGTGCTAGAATTTTGGTAACCATAGCCCTGGTTTGTTTAATCTAATTAAATTACTAATTGCAAAGAGAATCATTCGTTGGAATACTCTTGTTATAATTAATTACTTTATAAGTTACAAATCAAAACCCTCCATATTGAGGAACCTCTGATCAACAGTCCAGTAATGATTACAATACTTAGTGAGCACAGTATTCCCTGTGGGATTCGACACCCAACCTAGTTCGGTTCTATATTTGATAGAGACAGCTTACACTTTTTTATGAGAGTTGTAATTTGGGCGTATCACTCAGCGTGACAATCAGTTTGAGGATGATTTGCTGTAGAAAACTTCAGATTAGTACCTATCATGCTAAACAATGAAAGCCAGAACCGACCAGTGAACTGTACATCTCTATTACTCATGATATCACTCGACAAACCAAAATGTTTAACCATATTTTTATAGAATTATCCTGCAGCAACTACTGATGAGCAAGTGATTGGAGCAACAACAAAAACAACATACTTTGAGAACCTATCCGTAACCACCATTATGGACGCATTGCCATCCATCTTAGGAAACCTATAAATGAAGTCCATAGAGATAGATAACCATGTCCTTTTAGGAATAGGTAGAGGCTTCAAGAAACCCGCCTATTTCATATGTTCAGTCTTGTCTCTTTGGCATACCTGACAAGTCTTAACATATGCTTCAATGTCTTCGTCCATTTTTGGCCAAAAATATACCTGGGACAGCAGGGCTAGCATCCGTTCCAAACCAGAATGACCAGCCCAAGGAGTTTCATCTTCCTTTTTCATCATGTCTTTATGCAGGACACTACCTTGAGGTACAAGGATTCCCCCCCTTTAAAGTAAAAGAGATCATCCTTGATCCAATATCTCCGAATGATCCCATATTTTACTTGACCCATCCACTTGACTTGGAGTGGGTTAATAACAACACAAACTTAATTCTGTCTAAAAAATCAAATTCAAGTCTAGAAATAGAGTATACTGTAGCAAATACATCTTTCCTACTTAAGAGCATTCATAACCTAGTTGTGCTTTCCTGGATTGTGCTCTCACATGAAGTCATACTCATCTAGGAATTCTTTCTATCGAGCTTTCTTTGGACTCAGCTTCTTCTGCATCTTAAAGAATGTGTTCGCAACATTTTCTATCCGCACCACAAATCGAGTACCCAACAAATATACTCTCCAAGTCTGTAAACAATGCATTACTGAAACCATCTCCTTTTCATAGGTCGAATATATTTTCTCAAAATCACTCAATTTTCGACTTTCAAAGGCCACTGGATGGCCTTCTTGCACCAATACGCCTCCCACAGCCTTGTCTGATGCATCTCTGTTTACTTCAAATGGTAACTCAATGTATGGCAGATTCAAAATTGGTTTTGAAGCAATATCATCCTTTAACATCTGAAATGCTACATCGCACTTCTCAGACCACACCCACTTGATATCATTCTCTAGTAAATCTATCAAAGCCACAACTTTCTTAGGGTAACCTTCAATAAACTTGCAATAATAGTTAGCCATCCCCAAGAATGATATCAATTCTTTGACCCCACTAGGCGTTTTCCATTCGTCAATCACTTGCACCTTCTTAGGATCCATCCTTAGTTGATTTTTACTAACCAGATGCCCAAGTAATATCACTTCCTTTTTAGCAAACTCGCACTTTTCCATATTGACATAAAGTTTGTACACCCTCAATCGGGATAATACTAACTTTAAATGATCCAAATGTTCATCAAGGGAGCAACTATAATTGACTATGTCATCTAGATATACCACAAAAAATCATCTAGGTAATCAAACAACACATCATTCATCAAGTTGCAGAATGTTGCCGGGGTATTTTTCAACCCAAACGGCATAACTAGAAACTCATAAGAGCCATACCTCGTCACACACGTGGTTTTTGATTCATCAACCTCTGCTATTCGAACCTTCCAATACCTTAATCGTAGATTAATTTTTGTAAACCAGCATGTCTTGGTCAGCCTATCCATGATATCTTGCACCAATGGAATAGGATACTTGTTCTTCACAGTCACTTTATTCAATGCCCGGTAGTCCACACACATCCTCATTGAACCATCCTACTTCTTTTTGAATAAAATAGGATCACCATAAATAGCCTTATATGGTTGAATCAAACCCACATCTAGCAATTTATTTAACTGTTTCCGCAATTTAGCCAACTCTTTAGGGGCCATTCGATAAGGAGCTTATGCCGGAGCAACTAAAATTGGCAGCAACTTTATTTTGTAATCAATGTCCCTCCTTCGAGGCAACTCTTTAGGTAATTAAGGGGGCATCAAATAATCATATTGACTTAGTAAATCAGCAACACAATCTGGTACCTCTATCGTTATATCTCGTTTCACTTCAATCATGGCAACAAGAAAAGTATCAGCACCTTTCTTCAATCCTTTCTTAACCAAAATAGCAGAAATAATAGGGCCCTTATTTTTCACTTTCTTTGCTTCTCCATAAGAGTGAGAAGCCTTGACGAAACTTGGATTGGCTTTGTCTCCGATCATCACTCCATATAAGTGAGGAAAAGGAACAAAGCAAAACTTTCTAAGGAAATCTATCCCTAGAATTACTTCAAAATCACCCAATGGCATAACCTTAAAGTTATGCTTCCCCGTCCAACTTCCAATCACCATCTGCACATCATAAGCCATGCCTACAATGGCTTATGCCTTTGAAATCGCCGTCTGGACAAAGGATGGACTTTTTTTCAAATTCAGTCCATATTTTGTAGCAACTTTGGATTCCACAAAAGTCTGAGTGGCTCCGGTATCTACCATTGCCATCACATGATTGCCATCAACTATCATCTCTATGTGAATTAAGTCAGCATAGGGGTTGAATAACTTTGAGGATTCACCCAAAGGATTTTCTAACGCAATAACAACTTCATCACCCCCTCCTTTATTCATATTTCTAGCAATCACAACATTCAATCTTTCATGATTGAGACAACTCTTAGCCAGATGCGGTCCACCACAAGTCAAATAGCCCTTCGTATTGCCATCTTTCCCCTTGTTCTTTGTGTTTCCAACATTCATTGGGGCCTTTCCCTTGTCACCTTTACCATTTCATCCATCCTTCTTCCTTTTCCCTTTCTCTAATCCTTTTCTTTGACTTTGAAGATGTGGGAATGTCAGAATCTAAACGAATTGAGTGAAAATCCAATAACGAGTCAGCGGCAGAAATTGTACTAGGCAAGTCTTTCACATTTTGCCTCCGTATTTGGTTTTGGGACCAAGCCTGCATCTCTAACATGAAGTTATGCAACTTTTCTTCATCAGATATATTCTGGATGTCCAAGGTCAAATAAGTAAATTCCTTGATATATTCACGAATTGTTCTATGTTTCCTTAACCTTTTCAACTTATTTTTAGCAATCCATGAGGCATTTTTATGAAGAAATTGGTCCCTTATTTCCTTCTTCAACTTTTCCCAAGTATTAATTTTGGGACTTCCAACACTTTTATCATCCACATTTAGAGTCCTCCACCACAATTTTGTATCACCCATTAAGTACATCGAGGTGATGTTCAATTAGTCCGTGTCAGAAACTCGGGCAAAAGAGAAATACTGCTCCATATCCTAAAGGAAATTTTCTAATTCCTTCGCACTTCCAGCACAACCAAAAGGTTTGTGCTCAGGAATTTTAACTTTAGAATTTCTTTCATGGGACTGCCCAGATGCAACCATAGCACGTCGCAAAACCATTACTTCTGTCGGCAAATCTGCCATCACTTTGCCTTTGTCCTGCACCAGTGACATCAAGGCATTGCATAAACTCAGAAATTCTGTTGAACGTTCATCATACTGGTTACGTAACTGAACTAGTTCATCCTTTAAGGCATTGATCTGATTTATCAAATTTACTATACCTTTATTTTGTTCGAGTTCGTCTACAATGCCAATGAAGTTTCAAACTCGCACAACATCTTTATTTAATTAAGTGACAATCACCTTTTTTGTACCGCAACATTTTGATACCAGCTGAGATAGGGGTGTTTTTTTTTGTAACACCACTGCTTGGCAGTTGCACCACACTATGAAACTTTAGCCACAACACATACTGCACAGTCTAGGTGTAATAGACTTTCTTTGCAGAAACTTAAAGCACACAAAAATATATAGGAACCGCATCCCCAACCTTTATATTTTGCTCAAAATTACAAAGGAAAAGTCAAACAAATTGTAAAAAGGGATACAACACTCTCACTCACAGCCTTTTACAATTTCCAACAACACCATATAAATACTACACAAGGCAGTTACAACAGTTACAACCAACGACACCTGACAGCTTGTCATTGGACAAAGCTGCATGCTTATATCATGACGCTATAGCCCGATCTAAGTATTTAAAATACATTCTAAAAATTACACATATTTACAACATTCAAAATTCAAAAACTTAGTAACTACCCCATGTGACTAGCACATGGTCAGTCTTGCTCACTTAGTCAATTTTTCCAACGCTAAACACTTAGCCAATTTCTAGCTTCTCCAACACTTGATAATCTTTTCATGATTCTTAGCCATGCCTCGCCTTGACTGCATCATGACATTGCAATGTCATGTTATTGCCCGTGCCTGTGCCATGCCATTGCTTATTCCATGAAGCTACCTTAGCCATGTCACTGCATTGGCCACACCAATGCCTATGCTGTGACTCTGCCTTGATCATGTCAGTGCCCATGTATGTGTCCATGCCTGTGCCATACCATCATATGTTCCATGCCAATGTCGATGTCATGCCATGCTCATATTACTACTTGCACGTATTCCCACTTAGGTGCCATGCGCCTATCGTCACCTCATGTGCCAAAGGCTACCTTGCCATCACTCCAGCTACCTTTTCCCTCACATTGCTTGTCTTAGAATATATCAAGGCCAATGTACACCTTGACATAGCCTTGTTAGACATAATTCCTTAGACTGGGGTCTAACACTTACCATGGTGGTGTCTTTGTCAAATTGGTTATCCATGTATCGGCACCTTCACCCACAAGGCACTCTGCGCCAATGCCTCAAACCACCATGGGAAACAACGGCAACAAGAAGCCATCACACCGTGCACCAAGGCACCACAACACCAAGTCACCATGGCGCCATGGCACCAAGGCACCATGGAGACATGGCACCAAGACACCGCCCCACCATGGCACCAAGGCACCGAGTGGTACACTCAAATTAGAACTCTCGTAAGAAAGTGTAAGTGGTCGCTGTCAAATATAGAACCCAACTAGGTTGGGTGTCGAATCCCACAGGGAATAATGCACTCACTAAGTATTGTAATCGTTACTGGACTGCTGATCAGAGGTTCCTGAATATGGGGTTTTTTTTTATTTGAAACTTATAAAGTAATTAATTATAACAAAAGTATTCCAATGAATGATTCTTTTTGCAATTAGTAATTTAATGATATTAAATAAACCAGGGCTATGGTTACCAAAATGCTAGCACAACTAGGGTTGTAAATCATTTAAGAGTTCCAATTAACAAATTCAATTGCAAGAAGGGTTGAATCCTATTTTTTATCCCTTAGTTTATCAACCTAAGTGGATAGATTATACTCTAATTCTCTCAAACTCAAAGGATCCGTTATTATTTTAACCATTTTCTCAACCGTCGCTGCTTATCCAGAATGTGCCATCTCAGAGTTCTTTGTAACGATCAAGTTGGTTGTCCATCAAAAAGTTGACGGTCCACCAATTCAACCATCGTTTCTTATCCAGAATATGCCATCTCAGAGTCCTTTGTCATAGTCAAGTTGGTGGTATGTCATAAAGTTGACGGTCTACCAATTCAACCGTCGCACCTTCGTTTTCAGCCAAAATTTTTAGTTCGACCCTTTTGTCGAGCAATTGCATATCAGATCAACTTCCAACTATTAACACGACACTAAATTCATATTTTAAGCACATTCTTTGAATTTTTCAACTTATGCTACTAATATTTCACACAAATTTGCACATTGAAGTCCAACTCAAGTCATTCAAACTCAACACAATAGGAACAAACCAAGAAAACAAATCATTCTCTTACACTTAATATGGACAACTAGAAGAGAAGGGTATAAACATACCTAGATTTTGTAGGTACGCTACGTGCTTGAAATTTGAGAGATAAAGTTAACTTACAGATCCTAGCTCTTGCGCTACTCTTTATTTATGATGAAGAGAGAGAAGGAGTGAGCTAGTTTATGTAAGGTAAAAATAGAGGAGATAAAGAGTATTAGACGGGATAAATCCCTTCAGGTTCTTCGAATCTTAAGGAAGTGGAACAGATAAAGGTCGTGGAATGGTTACAATGAATGTACCCGCTCAATTTTATCCTTAAAATCTCAATTTGGGTCAAATACGGAGTACTTATAAAGAGTACCGATTTAATCCGACCTGATTTAGAATTAGGGCTAAAGTGATGGTGATATTGACGGTACGCCGTAAGTATAGCGGACCACCACTTTGAACGTCACTCATAACCAGAGTTTAGGTGTTTCTGTTTCCGTGTGATGGGATGGTCCACCAAGAATGTGATGGTCCACCAATATGACCGTCCCTTCTTACCAGAATGTAGATCACTGATCCTACTTTTGACGACTTTTATGATGACCCACAAGGTTTGTCACGGTCTTCCACTTAGGCCTTCGTGGCTTATCCAGTGAATAAACATTCTTGCCATTTCTTGATGGGTGAAAGTGGTGGTCCATCAAGAGACTGGTGGTCCGCTAAGTCGTCTATCACTTTGTTCCAGTAGCTTACTTGTATCCCTCTTTTCCCTTTTTATTGTACTTCTGGTCCTGCACACTTCACAAATATATCAAAATTGCAAAAAAACATGAAATGGACTCTAACTATGGTTACAACAATATGTTGTGGGTTGCCTCCCACTAGCGCCTGATTTATCGTCGCAGCACGACTCAGTTATCTTAATTACTCAGACTTCATCGAGGTAAAAGATATCAATACTTCTTATCGAGTCTTTTGGACCGATATAAAGTTTGATTCATCCCTTTCACTTTGAGGGTGCTGCCGTCTTCATTTTCAAGCTCGACTACCTAGATGAGTAGACTTGACTATCTTTAAACGGTCCTAACAACTTAGACTTGAGTTTACCCGAAAACAATTTGAGCCTGGAATTGAAAAGAAGTACCAAATCACCTTTCTGGAAGTCTCTACTTTTAAGTCTTCAAACGTGATACTTTTTTATCTTCTTTTTGTAAAGGTATGCTCTTTCGTAAGCCTCGAGAAGGAATTCATCCATCTCATTAATTTTCCCTAATCTTAGCTTTGTTGTCTCCTTCAAATTCAGATTTAACATTTTTAGAGCCCATAAAGCCTTGTGTTCTAGCTCAACCATTAAATGTCATGCTTTTCCATAGACTAGATGATACGGTGACATGTCAATTAGAGTTTTAAAAGCAATATGATACTCCCATAGAGCGTCATCTAGCTTTCGAGCCCGATCTTGCCTATTAGCATTCACTATTTTAGCTAGGATGGTTTTAATCTCCCAATTCGAGACCTCTACTTGCCCACTAGTTTGTGGGTGATATGGAGTTTCTACTCTATGTTGTTTCACCCCATATTTCACTAAAGCTTCCCGAAACACTTTGTTGCAAAAATGGGATCCTCCATCGCTTATAATAGTTTGTGGCACTCTGAAGCGAGAGAAGATGTTCTTCTTAAGAAACACAACAACTCTCTTCCCTTCATTATCAGATAAGGCAACATCTTCGACTTATTTGGATACATAATCCATATAAACTAAAATGTACTTCATTCCATACGAGCTTACGAAAGGGCCTATGAATTTGATGCCCCAAACGTCAAATAATTTCACTTCAAGCATCTTTGTTATAGGCATTTCATACCTCTTGGAGATAGAACCCTGCCTCTGACATTGGTCATATTTCAGCACAAACTCGTGATCATCCCTGAATAATGATGGCCAATAGTAGCCACTCTGCATCACCTTTCTCACAGTTCGATCACCTGCATGGTGACCCCCAACTGGGGAAGCATGACATGCTTCCAATATGCTTAATACATCCACCTCTGGAACACATATCCTTATTATATTATTATCACATCGTCGAAAAAGATATGGTTCATCCCAGAAGTAGTGTGTCACATCATAAAGAAATTTCTTTCTTTGATGAAAAGAAAGATTTTCTGGAATCACCTCGCTCACCACATAATTTGCAAAATCAGCATACCAAGGTAGTTTCTCTAGAGTAGTAGTTAAGATTTCCTCACCTGGAAATGCATCATTGATCTCCATCTCATATTTAGCTGCTCGCTCACCTTCCATCCTAGACAGATGATCCGCTAATTGGTTTTCGTAACCCTTTCTATTTTTGACTTCAAAGTCAACTTCTTGGAGAAGTAACACCCATCGAACCAACCTTAGTTTTGCATCTTTTTTATCCATCAAATATCTCAAGGTTGCATGGTCAGTGTGGACAACCACCTTGGTTCCAATAAGATAAGCTCTAAATTTCTCAAAAGCATACACTATATCAAGGAGTTCCTGTTCGGTGACAGTGTAGTTATTTTGAGCTCCATTCAGAGATTTTCTGGCATAATAGATTGGATGAAACAAGTTGTCCCTATTTTTCCCCAAAGAAGCTCCAAGGGAAACACCGCTTGCGTCACACATGATCTCAAACGGCTTGGACCAATCCGGTGCTACAATGATAGAGGCTTCCACCAGTTTCCCTTTAAGGCATTCAAATGCCTTCAAGAAATCTTCATCAAAGGAAAACTTTGCTTCTTTCTCCAAAAGTTTATAGAGTGGGTTTGCAATCTTTGAGAAGTATTTAATAAACCTCCGATAAAAACCAGCATGGCTGAGAACACTGCGAACCCCCTTCACAAAAACTGGAGGTGGTGATCTCTCAATAACTTCAACCTTGGCTTGATTAACTTAATTCCTTTTGCTGAAATTTTATGCCCGAGAACAATGCCCTCCTTAACCATAAAGTGGCACTTCTCCCAATTAAGTACAAGATTGAATTCCACACATTGTTGTAAGTCCATAATTAGGTTTTCCAAACACAACTCAAATGAATCTCCTACAACAAAAAAATCATCCATAAATACCTCCAAGGTATCTTCAACCATATCTGAGAAAATAGACTTCATGCACCATTGAAAGGTGGCAGGTGCATTACATAACCCAAACTGCATCTGCTTGAATGAAAAAGTTCCATACGGGTATGTAAAAGTGGTCTTTTCCTAATCTTTGGGAGCAATACAAATCTGGTTATATCCAGAATAACCATAAAAATAAGCAATACTATCCTTTTCCTGCCAATTGATCAAGCATTTGATCCATAAAGGTCATTGGAAAGTGATCCTTTAACGTCCACGAGTTGAGATTTCAATAATCCATACACACCCTCCACCCAGTAACAGGCTTGAGTGGGATTAATTCGTTCTTCTCATTGGCTACCACTGTCATGCCCCCTTCTTAGGTACATATTGCATAGGACTCACCCACTTACTATCTGATATAGGAGATACCACGCCTGTATCTAACCACTTAATGATTTCTTTCTTTACCACCTCTTGCATAGGTGGGTTCGGGCGACACTGATTCTCAATAGTAGGCACACAATCCTCCTTTAGCTGAATTTTGTACATACATATGCCAGGAGGAATACCAATGATATTCGCAATAGTCTAACCAATAGCTCTTTTATATCTCTTAAGAACATAGATGAGAGCTTTCACCTGTTGCTCACCCAGATCAGTAGCAATAATGACGGGTAGTGAATTACCACAACCCAGGAACTGTGTGATATGCATTTATGTGTGGATATTGTGCATCTTTTTATAGCATTAGTACTAGTGACATGATAACCATTGCTAAACAATTGTATGAACCGAATGGGTAGTAGCTTGTGATGTACCTTTGTTCCATGTGTGTGTGAGATACTACCTAGCTCCAGTTGTGTGTTAAATCTAGAACTTGCCCGGTTGGTCTTGCCTTGGTTGTAGTATATCGGTTAGGAAAGGATCATAGGCCATTGTTGATATTAGTTCACTTTTAGCCTAAATGACCTTCCATGTTTGAATAATATCCCTTGATCCTGATTCTAAGCCTGAATGCCTATTTTTTTATGTTACCTATCACCTTCCCATTTGTATCACAATAAACCTGTTTTGTCCCTGGTCCTTCTTGGACATTGTGTACTTTGACTTAGGCAAATAGCCTAAGTTGAGGGTGGCTATCATAGAGGTTCTTGATGTAAAGTGAGTATGAAGAAGGGTAATAAAAAATATGCTAGGCTAGGTGTGGTAGAAAAAGAATGAGAAAAGAAAAGCTGTGAAAAAAAATTAAATAAATAAAAACTGCACCCAGCTTGAATGTGCTTTAATCAAGAAAGGGAGAAATAAGGTAAAGGTTGATAAGTGAGACCCCAAAAATAGTGTAGTTCCAAGGAGGCTTAGTTACTTTAAATATCTTTGTTTATCATACCATCCCCAATCCTACATTACAAGCTGAAGAAAAGTCCTATAGTGATCCTAACTTAACTGTCTGAAAGCTTCGGTAATGAAAATAAGGGCAAGATTATGGTATTTGGCATACATTCACTGGAACTTTTTTCTGATAGTGAGTGTCTCTTGACCATCCCCGCATTGACATGCTTGAGTTCACATATGAATGAGGAGGGATTTGTTTGTAGTGAGGGCACACTGGTTACGTTACTAGTTGCTAACTTGTTTGGATAGTGTAATCTTGGTACATGCATTGTTCTTGTTGCTGAATTGATGCCATATCTTGATTCCTGTGTGTCACATTGTTGTTCTTTAATAATATGCACAAATGTTGTTTTTAAATTAATTGACCTTGGTGATGGTGAAGATGTTTTTAGATAATATGGATGGTTGACTGCCGAATGTACTTTGTATCTTTATGGTTGTGTTTTAGTTGCTTGAGGACAAGTAATTGTTTTATATTAAGGGTGTTGATATGTGAGAAGATGCTAACACATTTGAGTCTTTTAACTAAGAATAATTGCCAAGTCTTAAGGAACTTTTGTCATATTTGATTGTTTTCTCTTTGATATTGTAGTAAAAGTCAAGATGCAAGAGAACCAGCAATAATGGAAGTAAAAAAGTTGATTTCTGAGCAAGTAGAGAGAGTAGTATAGCTGGCAACTTGTCTAATAAGTCGTCAGCCTTGTGATAAGCTATCAAAATTGCCGTCATCCTTAGACAGAGAATGAGATTCAACTGGAAGAAGTGATACAACCTGTGATAGGCCGTCAGAGTTGTGATAAGCCGTCAGGCTCGTCGTCAGGCCTAGGCAGTGATAGAGAACTTGATGTGAAGAAGCGACGACAATTCTAATAAGTCATAACATGTCTGATAAGTCGTCAGGCTTCATCATCAGCTGAAGATAGAACTTGATCGAATGTGAAGAGGAGCTGGCGACATTCTTGATAAGGCATCGGACTCCTGATAAGCTGTCACACACTTCGTCATTTTTCCGAGAAAATACTGTGATATGTGATTTTGTTTCCATAATTAGGATGAAGTATTTAAAGCATATGTTAGGTTTTTCTAATCAAAAGGGGGCAGAACATCTTGAACTTGGGGAAAAAAAAGTAAAAGACACCTCTTTTGGGGGCTCAAAACAAAGAATTAAATTTTCAACTCTTTGATTTGGTTGTGGGAATTTTCTCTTAAACTTGGAAGAAAATCAACTTTATACTTTAGCTTTTGTATGTTTAATTACTTTGTATGATGAATATAATTGTTGCTATTTCTTCCTTTTTCATGTGGCACTAAAACCCATAACTTGGGTTGTGGGATCTATGATTATTCCTCTATGGATTTAATAGTTAGTTAGGGTTTGAGTGATTGCGGGGACATCTTGATAATTTCTTTGTTATGATTGTTATTTATTGGTTGCAAACAATAAATCCCGCCTTATGTTGATTTGCTCGAACTGAGAAATAAACTAAAGGTAGGGAATTATCAACAAGGATTTGGGAAGGTTAAGCTCCCATCTAATGATAAATATTGTAACAAGATTGATCAAATTGAGATAAAATCAGTATGAATAGAATGATTTCCTAACTTTGAGAGAATTTGGGAGTTCAGCATCTAAGTAGGTTGAGAAACACTTAGATAGATTGTCGAAACTTATAGTTTGGTGTTTCCCACAAGTCAAGAGAACCTAACACTGCAACTATTGTTTAATGGGGATTAATAATCATAGTGATCACAATCCTAGTTTCTCTTTATCATTGATTTGAACCATTGAAATTTTAGCTTTGAGCTCTGAAGCAAGTTAAAACTTTAACATTTGTTTGATCATCAAAAATCCCAATTTTATCTTTTTCGTATCATTTGTTTAAATTCAACCTATCGCTATAGTTTCAAATTAGTTTAATCGCAACTCACATTGTTCCTCGTAGATTTGACCCCGACTCCAAAGTTAGGTAAATATATTAACGATAACCGCCTTGCACTAAATTGACATGTATGTTGTGTGTTATCATACGTCCATAATGGTGGTGGTGGATAGGTTCTCAAAGTATGTTGGTTTTTTTGCTCTTCCAACAGTTGCTCGACAGAAGTTGCTACGAGATTATTCTATAAGATTGTGATTAATTACTTTGGTTTTCCAAGTGAAATTGTGAGAGATAGATATACGCGGTTCACTAGTCAGTTCTGGTATTCATTATTTAGCATGATGGGGATGGATCTGAAGTTTTCCACAACAAATCATCTTTAAAATAATGGCTAAACTAAGAGGATAAATTACTTGCTAGAAGACTACCTAAGGCAGTATGTGACAGTAAGCCAATGGAATTGGGTAGACTTGTTGGATATAATGCAGTTTTGTAACAATCTACATAGGTCGTCAACAATAGAAAAGAGCCCATTTTAACTTATCTTAGGTATGCAGCCTATGACACTATTGGAGGTGGTGACTCTGAAGAGTAAACACAAGAATCCTGCCACTTATAGATATGCAAAAGATAAGAATGAGATGCTTGTTGAGGCATAAGACAACTTGAGGAAGGCCCAAAAATGCATGAAGAAGTATGTTCAACAACATAGACGTTTGGTAGAATTTAGTGTGGGAGACAAAGTACTTCTAAAGCTCACTCGACAAATGTTGAAATAGATTATGAGAAAGAAAAGGAATAGGGGACTGATCCCAAGGTATGACGGCCTATTCGAAGTTATAGAAAAGGTTGGAGAAGTTTCTTATAGGTTGGACTTGCCAGAAAGGTTAAAGATTCAGCCTACCTTTCATGTCAGCTTTCTGAAAAGGTATAATGAAGATACTGAAGACCCAGGTAACACAAAAATAAAAGGGCCCATCCTTTGATTGTGATATAGTATAAATCAAAGATGGAGAAGATACTTGATCATCGGATCATTTGGTACAACAAAAAGAGTACCAAGATAGAATTCCTAATTCCATGGAAAGGTTCAAGCGAAGAAGACGCTATTTGGGAGAAGGCTCAAAACTTGTGGCAGCTTGACAAGCTAATTAAAGACTAACTAAAAACAACCTCGATGAGGGCGTCGAGTTATTAAGGCGGGGAAGCTTTGTTAGACCCCCAGTCTAATACATGATGGCTGACTCGGCCATATAAAGGTGCATATTGGCCTTGACATGTGCTAGGACAAGCAATGTGATGCTGTGGTGGATATAAAATAGCAGAAAACTATTATTGACCAAAGTGGTTGGAGTGATGGAAAGGCATACTTTGGTAAATGAGGTGATGAGAGACACATGGAACCTATGCGGGCATGTGTGCAGTGACAAAGGCATGAAATGGCACTAGCATAACATTGGCACTGACATAGAACAGGCAATGGCATGGCACAGGCAATGGTATGGAACAAACATGGGAATTGGCATGGTCAAGATAGTGTCACAACATAGGTAATGGTGTGGCCTAGGTAGTGACATGACTGAGGCAGCAATATGGCGCGGATAGCGGCATGGCGCAGGCGCAAGCAATGACATGACACTGGAATGACATGATGCTAGAAAAAAGAGGCATGGTTGAGAATAATGGAAAGACAAAGATGAAATGATCAAATATTTGAAAAGCTAGACATTGGCTAAGTGTTGAACATTGGCAAAATTAGCTAAGAGGGCAAGGCTACCCATGTGCTAGTCACATAGGATAGTTGCTAAGTTTGAATTTAGAATGTTGTAAACATGTGTTATTTTCTGAATGTATTTGAATTCTTAGATCAGGTTGTTGAGTTATGTGATAAGCATGCTTCTAGGTGTTGTTGGTTGTAACTGTTGTAACTGCCCAAGTGCAGTCTATTTAAGTGTTGCTAGAAATTGTACAAGGAAGATAGAGTTATTGTATTCTTTTGTACAATTTGTGTGACAATATCCTTTGAAATTCTGTGATAATAAGAAAGGTTGGGAACTTGTTTCCTCTACATTGCTGAGTGCTTTACGTTTCTGCAAACTTAGTATATCATACTTAGACTGTGAAGTGTGTGTGTGGATGAAGTTGTCCAGTGTGGTGCGACTGCGAAGAAGTTGTGTTATGAAAAGAAAATGCCCCTGTCTCACCTACCATAGTGGTGTCTTTGTGGAGTTGGTTTTCCGCGTATCGGTACCTTGATCCACTAGGCACCATGCGCCAATGCCTCAAACCACCATAGGTAGAAACAGCCACAAATCACCATGACACCGTGCACCAAAGCACCAAGACACCATGGTGCCATGGACCCATGGAACCAAGGCATTATGGCGCCATGTACTAAGGCACCGCAACGCCATGGAACAAAGGCACCGCGCCTCCATAGCACCATAGCACTGTGCACCATGGCGCCATGGAACCAAAGCACCTATGCATCCTAAATTAGGAACTATGTGCTTGGCACCTATGGGCTCGTGCACCCTCCGTGAGTGAACCAAGGCCCCATGACACCATAGGCACTATGAATTTACCATGGCACCGTGAAAAAAATCAAAAGAGCATAAACCTAGGTTCGATCATCCAAATATTTTCATAGCGTTCATCCATCTTCCTCACCGTTGCATACACCTTTCATTACATACATGCTCTAAGAGTTTTTAACGGTATTTCAATGTTTCCTCATATGTTGAAACTGTTTTCCTAATTTTACCATGTTAATTTTATAAATATAAATATTTTATATTGTTACGTTATACGTACAAATATGCACTCAATTATTGGTTTAAGGTTACTTCATGCGTGAGAAATATTTTTCTAATGTTTTTATATTTTTAATTTTTTTTCTCTATTTTCTTATTTATTTTATTTATTTTTTGAATCTTCATAAATAATATTTTCAAAAACATATTTTCTTAATGAGAATTATCATTTACAAATTACGTGACTCTTTTGTGAGTGCATTGGCTCGGTCTTACGTCAAAATATTTAGTTTTGGTCCGTACATGTCCAGTATGATTATCTAAAAAAATCATGTCTAATCTTGTAAATTCAGTATTTTTTTAAGCATATATAAGGGGAGTAGAGATGTTCAAGGGCATGTCGGCATGCAGTGTGGGCATATGGAAGCATGCATGGCTAGTCCGTGGGAGTTGTTAGTGCCCACGAAACCATGTCGATCATGCTTTATTGTGCGCTCGTGTCGGCTATCGGCGACATCATCCATGAAAGGTCTATTGACATTTTATTTCACACGAAGAAATGCTTTTATATGTGTGGTGAGCTCTGGATGTTGCTCTCGGGGCAAGCTCCAAGCGCTGCATGGATAGGACCGAGCCAAATATATATTGAGCACCAGTGGCCGATGTGGGTAGCGCCCATGTACTAGACTCGGAGCGCCTTCATCTCCTCTGCTCCCCCCAAGGGTGGGTTATCCTATCAAGCAAGACTTATTTTGCCTTGTAACATCTGCATGGGTAGTAGCGCATGACATATATTGTTGGGCATTGGGGCTGGTTTTGGGCATTCAATGCTGAATTATTTGAACGCACGACGTGTGAGTTGTGTTCAGCATGTGCAGTTAGGTTGGATGCCTACTCAAGAAGCGATGTCCTGATCTGCCTGCCATCTCAGTCATGGGGCAAGATCAATTTAGGCTTGCTCGAAGTCCAGTTCCTATGTTTCATACCAAATGCCCAGGCATTATCGAGTATTATTGATCGGCCTTCGCCCCTCACATTTTGTATGTGGGGTGAATCGAAAGGCTACCCTCATGTCCCTCACCTTCCTCGCTTCATCATGCAATATCGTAGTCCATGAGTGACAATTAGGATTTTTGAATGCGGTAGATGCAGTGGTCATAGGGTTTTCATCGGCTCCTATTTTGCCCTAGATGATGCACATTACAAACGACGGTTGCACTCTCCTTGAATCCATCCATAACCTTTTGGGCAGTCCGGGCTCATGCGACACTGGTGTCGATGAGGAATGCTGACTAGTTGATCCTTCCAGTAGTCATATGCTTGTCTTAAAGAATAAGCCATGCATGTGTAAGTATGAATAAATTCAGATTGTGAAACTCCGAATGGCTCATTATAGAGAAAATACGTGCAACAAACCCCGACTTTTGGAAGGGATGCATTTATTAGATAAATGATCGACGCGGGCTCTGCTCGTTGCTGCAATAATTCATGATAACTCGATGGATCGCACGGCAATCATACTGATGATGTATCATTCAAATTTCTGCCCTATCAACTTTCGATAATAGGATACTGGCCTACCATGTTGGTAATGGGTGATGGAGAATTAAGGTTTGATTCTAGAGAGGGAGCTAGAGAAATAGCTACCACATCTAAGGAAGGCAGCAGGCACACAAATTACCTAATCTTGACATGGGGAAGTAGTGACAATAAAATAACAATACCGGGCTCAATAAGTTTGGTAATTAGAATGAGTACAATCTAAATCCCCTAACGAGGATGCATTGGAGGACAAGTCTGGTGCCAACAACTGTGGTAATTATAAATCCAATAGCATTTATTTAAGTTGCTGAAGTTTAAAAGCTCATAGTTGAACTTTTGATGGGCCGGACGGTCCACCTATGGTTTGCACCAATCGTCTCGTCCCTTCTGTCGGAGATATGCACCTGGACTTAACTGGACGGGTCATGACTCTGGCTCTTTTATGTGAAGAAATTAGAGTGCTCAAAGCAAGCCTACGCTCTGTATACATTAGCATGGATAATATTATAGGATTTTTGTCCAATTATATTGGCTTTCGAGATTGGAGTCATGATTAATAGGGACAGTTGAGGGCATTCATATTTCATAGTCAAAGGTGAAATTCTTGGATTTATGAATGATGACCAACTACGAAAGCATTTTCCAAGTATGTTTTCATTAATCAAGAATGAAAGTTTGGGGATGAAAGACGATCAGATACTGTCCTAGTCTCAACTATAAATGATGCCGACCAAGGATCGGTGGATGTTGCTTTTAGGACTCCGCTGGCACCTTATGAGAAATCAAAGTTTTTGGGTTTTGGGGAGAGTATGGTCGTAAGGGTGAAACTTAAAGGAATTGATGGAAGGGTACCACCAGGAGTGAAGCCTGCCGCTTAATTTGACTCAACACGGGGAAATTTACTAGGTCCAGACCTAGTACAGATTGACAATGTGAGAGCTCTTTCTTGATTCTATGAGTGGTGGTGAATGGACATTCTTAGTTGGTGGAGCGATTTGTCTGGTGAATTCTATTAACGAATATGACCTCAAACTGCTAACTAGATATGTGGAGGTATCCCCTCGCGGCCAGCTTCTTAGATGGACTATGACCTTTTATGTCGTAGAAGTTTGAGTCAATAATAGGTATGTGATGCCCTTATATATTCTGGGCCGCACACATGCTACACTAATATATTCAATGAGTTTATAGGCTTGGCCGAGAGGCTCGGATAATATATTAAATTTCATCATGATAGGGATAGATTATTGTAATTTTTTGGTATTTAACTGGCCGGGTTGTGCCTCCAATGCTATTACTGGACTAAACTGACCGGGTTGTGCCTTCTTTTAGCTCACGTTGACTATCTCCCTGCCCTTTGTACACACCTCCCGTCGCTCCTACTAATTGAATGATCTGGTGAAATATCTAGATCGCGGCAACAAGGGCAGTTCGCTGCCCGCGACATCGTGATGAGTCCATTGAAGCTTATCATTTAGAGGAATGATAAGTCGTAACAAGGATACCATAGGTGAACCTGCAGAAGGATCATTGTTGAAACCTGCACAACAGATCAACCCACGAACGTGTTAAATAACTAGGGAGTCCTCGCGGTTGGGATGCTTTGGCCCTCCGCACGAGGCGCGCGCCCAGCATGCGCGTCAGGCGACTAACAAACCCTGGTATGGAAAGTGCCAAGAAATACTTTATTTGATAGCCTGCCCCTCACGCACCTTCCACGATGTATGTCAGGGGGACCTGGTCTTCTCTTATAAATAAAAATAACTCTTGACAAAGAATATCTCGGCTCTCGCATCGATGAAGAGTGTAGAGAAATGTGATAATTGGTATGAATTTTAAAATCCCATGAACTATCGAGTCTTTAAACGCAAGTTGTTCCCGAAGCCATTAGGCTGAGGACACGTCTTCCTGGGCATCACGCATTGCGTCGGCCCCCTTGTATGGTACTTTAATCATGGGGTGTGCTGTCATTGTCAGGCGGATACTAGCCTCTCTTCTCCTCGAGCTCATGAATGGCCTAAATGCGAGTCCGCATCGATGAACTTCGCGATAAGGGGTAGTTTTAACTCAAGTCTCTTTGTTGTCGCAGATACAACCATCGTGCGTCTAAACTTCAGGACCCTATTGTACTTAGACGCTCTGACCGTGACCCCATGTCAGGTAGGATTAAATGCTGAGTTTTAGCATATCAATAAGCGGAGGAAAATAAACTCTCAACCATTCTCCCAATAACGACGAGCGAAACAAGAATAGCCCAGCTTTAGAATCGGCTGGATCCATCATCCGAATTATAGTTTGGTGAAGCATAATCAATAGTGGACCGGGCCTAAGTCCCCTGGAAGGTAGTGCCATAGAGGGTGAGAGCCCCATTGTGCCTAGACTTTGTTGCACAATAAGGCAGTGTCTATGAGTTGGGTTATTTGGGAATGGAGCCCAAATAGGGCGGTGAATTCCATCCAAGGCTAAATACTGGCGAGAGACCGATAAAGAATAAGTACTATGAGGGAATGATGAAAAGGACTTCAAAAAAAGAGTCAAAGAGTTCTTGAAATTGTTGGGATGGAAGCGGATAGGGGCAGTTGATGTGCTTCGATTGGATGTGGAACGGTAATGAGCCGATCCATCGATCGAATTGGGGTATAGACTAGTATGGAATGGGGGTTGTT
Source organism: Capsicum pubescens (assembly GCA_030864215.1). NCBI lineage: Eukaryota > Viridiplantae > Streptophyta > Magnoliopsida > Solanales > Solanaceae > Capsicum > Capsicum pubescens. Next base: position 278,986,844 of record CM061543.1, on the reverse strand, counting down.
AATGCATGGGCTCTCGATATACTCGTGGAAATTTGTCTCCTCGATTATGGCAGGTAGTAGATGCCTCTGTCGTGCTTCGACATCTGCGTGCTCTAGACGCTAGTCTGTGGGCTTCCCATTTGACCCATCTTGAAACATAGAGCAAGGAGTCTGACATGTGTACGAGTCAATAGGCGAATAAACACGTAATGCATAAGGAAGATGATTGGTGTGATCCTTCTGAGGGGTGTACAATTGACAGACCTTGAACATTTGAGAAGGGTTCGAGTGTGAGCATACCTGTTGGGACCCAAAAGATTGTGAACTATGCCTGAGTGGGGCAAAGCCAGAGGAAACTCTGGTAGAGGACCGAAGCAATACTGAAGTATAAATCATTTTTCTGACTTATGTATAGGGTCAAAAGACTAATAGAACCATCTAGTATCTAGTTCCCTCCAATATTTCTCGCAGGATAGCTGGAGCTCGCGTGTAAGTTCTATCAGGTAAAGCCAATAATTAGAGGCAGCGGGGGCGCAACACCCTCGACCTATTCTCAAACTTTAAATGTGTAGGATGGTGCGACTTCTTTGTTGAGATGCACCATGGAATCAGGAGCTCCAAGTAGGCCATTTTTTTAAGCAGAACTGGCGATGCAGGATAAATTGAAAGCCGAGTTACGGTGCTAAACTGCATGTTAATCTAGACCCTACAAAGGGTGTTGGTCGATTAAAGCAGTAGGAGGGTGGTCATGGAAGTCAAAATATGCTTAGGAGTGTGTAACAACTTACCTCCCAAATCAACTAGCCCCAAAATGGATAGCTCTTAAGCGTACGACCTATACCTGGTCGTCTAGGCAAGTGCTAGGCACCGATGAGTAAGAGAGTGTGGCGGTCGCAGCAAAACATTAGATGCGAGCCTAGGCGGAGAGACTGTCAATGAAGATCTTTGTGGTAGTAGAAAATATTCAAATGATAACATTGAAGGCCAAAGAGGGTAAAGGTTCTATGTGAACGACACTTTCGGGTTGGGGAAACCCCGACAGATTGCGCGTTTTGCGCATACTTCGAAAGAGAATCGGGTTAAAATTCTTGAATAGAGACGTGGTGGTCGACGTCAATGTTAGAAAGTCCAAAGACATTGGTGGGAGCCTTGGGAAGAGTTATCTTTTCTATTTAACAGCCTACCCACCCTGGAATCGGCTCAGTCGGAGGTAGGGTCCAGCGGCTGGAAGAGCACCGCACGTCGCGTGGTCTCTGGTGTGCTCCCAGAGGACCTTGAAAATCTAGTAGACCAAATTCATCCACACCCACTCGTACTCATAACTGCATCAGGTCTCCATGGTGAACAACCTCTGGTCGATGGAATAATGTAGGTAAGGAAAGTCGGCAAAATAGATCCATAACATCAGGAAAAAGATTGGCTCTAAGGGCTACGTACGAAGGTCCCAGTCCCGAACCTGTCGGCTATCTGTGTACTACTCGAGCAGCTCTCTGATAAGATCGGGTCACCTAGTGCCGGTCGGGGGATAGACTGGGAACGGTTTCTTCGAGGGCCTTCCCCACGCGTCAAACAGCCAAGTCAGAACTAATGCGGACAAGGGGAATCCAACTGTTTAATTAAAACAAATCATTGCGATGGTCCTAAGGGATGTTCACGCAATGTGATTTATGCCCAGTGGTCTCAATGTCGAAGTGAAGAAATACAACCAAGCGAAGGTAAATGGCATGAGTAACTATGACTCTCTTAAGGTTTCCAAATGATTCGTCATCTAATTAGTGACACACATGAATCGATTAACAATATTCCCACTATCCCTATCTACTATCCAGCAAAACCACAACAAAGTGAATGGGTTTGGCAGTATCAGCTTGGAAAGAAAAACTATTGAGCTTAACTCTAGTCCGACTTTGTGAAATGACTTGAGAGATTTAGTATAAGAGGGAGTCGAAAGGAAAAAGTTAAATACCACTACTTTTAATGTTATAAGTATTCGTGAATTGTAAGAGGAGAACTGCCCCTCCTTTTAGACCCAAGGCTCGCTCTGCAGGCCGGTTCGTGTGGAAGACATTGTCAGGTAGGGAGTTTGGATGGGGTGGGGAATCTATTAAAAGATATGCAAGTGTTGTTAGATGAACTCAACGAGAACAAAAATCTCATATAGAGCAGAAGGGTAAAAGCTCGTTTCATTCTGATTTCTTGTACAAATACGAACCGTGAAAGCTTGTCCTAACGATTCTTTAGACCTTCGAAATTCAAAAATAGAGGTTTCAGAAAAGTTACCACAGGGATAACTGGCTTGTGGCATCCAAGCATTCATAGCGACATTGTTTTTTGTTCCTTCGATGTCGGCTCTTCCTATCATTAAAAAGAAAAATTCACCAAGTGTTGGATTGTTCACCAACTAATAGGGAACATGAGATGGGTTTAGACCATCGTGGGATAGGTTTGTTTTACCCTCCTGATGATAGTGTTGCAATAGTAATTCAACCTAGTATGAGAGGAACCACTGATTTCCATAATTCGTCATCACGCATGGTTGAAAAACCAATAACGCGAAGCTACCGTGTACTGGATTATGATAGAATGCCTCTACATTAGAATTTGGGATAGAAGCGACGCATGCAACCAGCGTCCGCTTGACGACCTGTAGTAGGGTTCTCGGCCCCCAATGGCACGTGTCATTGGGTAAGCCATCATGGCAAAAGGGTCACGGTGGCCTCCTTGAAGTGTAATTTTCATCGAGCAGCAGGTAGAATCCATTGCTGACGACTTAAATATGTGATGGGGTATTGTATGTGGCAGAGTGGCCTTGATTCCATGATCCACTGATATTCAGAACTTTGTTGCTTTGGTTCGTTCCTCCTTCTCCAATCCTATTATTTTTCTATCTATCTCCAAAAGAGGTTTGTGCATCCATCCTTGAAAAATTGTACTAAGTTTTGTGAGTTCACCTCACCCTCGAGAATACCATGGCATAGCCTCACCCGAGTTCTCCACTTATTTTTCAAATGTTGTGTGCATTCCATTCAAAACAATTAAGTATAATATCAAGTGACCTTTCGCAAAAAACTACGACGTCGCAATTAGAGGTTTTCTATGACACAAAGTGCAACTCAAAATCCCAGCGATGCATCGAGGCCCACATCGGTGCGTGGAGGCATGTCACAATTAGAGGTTTTTGTGACCATCAAGTGCAATCCTAGAGACTTGTCCAATGATCCGGTCTTTGATATCCGGCAAAATCAGCAGCACATAACGCCCGATGTCAAATACCAAAGGACCTATAGTTGCCTACCATATTGGTGTCTTTGTTGAGTTGGTTTTCCATCTATCAGTACCTTTACCCACAAGGCACCATGTGACATCGCCTCAAACCACCATGGGAAGCAACGACCACAAGGCACCCTGGTATCAAAGCACCACGGCACCATGGAACTTTAGTACCATACACCATGGCAGCAAGGCGCCATGGCACCAAGGAACCGCGCCGCCATGGCACCAATGCACCGCGCACCATGGCGCCATGGAACCAAAGCACCCATGCATCCTAAACTAGGGACTGTATGCTTAGCACCCATGTACCCGTGCACCCGCCGTGAGTGTACCAAGGCCCTATGACACCATGGGAATGGTGAAGGCACCATGGCACCGTGCAAAAATCAAAAGAGCATAAACCTAGGTTCGATCATCTGAATATTTTCATAACTTTCATCCATCTTCATCACCGTTGCTTACTCCTTTCGTTACATACATGCTCTAAGTGTTTTTTAATGCTATTTCAATGTTACCTTATATGTTGGGGTGGTTTTCCTAATGTCCCCATGTTATTTTTATAAATTTAAATATTTTATATTGTTACATTATACGTACAAATATTCACTCAATTATTTGGTTAAGGTTACTTCATGCGTTGAAAATATTTTTTCTAGTGTTTTATATTTTTAAAATGTTTTTTCTATTTTCTTATTTATTTTTTGAATATCCATAAATAATATTTGAAAAAAAATTTTTTATTAATGAAAATTATCATTTACAAATTATGTGACTCTTTTGTGAGTGCATTGGCTTAGTCTTACGTCAAAACGTGTATTTTGGGTTCGTACATGTCTAGTATGATTCTCTGGAAAAATCATGTCTACTTTTGTCAGTTGCGTTATTTTTTTTAAGAATATATAAGGGGAGTAGAGGTGTTGAAGACACTACAACGAGACTGTCGCTACTTGGCATAGGCGCTCACTGGGCATGTCGGCGTGCAGTGTGGGCACATAGTAGCATGCATGGCTAGTCCATCTGAGATACCGATGCCTGTGTACCAACATTAATCGTGCTTCATTATGCGCTCTTTTCGGCTATCGGTGGTGTCATACATGATGGGGCTGTTGGGGTTTGATTTCACATAAAGTTGTGATTTTTTGGATTCAGTGAGCTCTGGATGCTGCTCTTGGGGCAATCTCAACGCGCTACACGTATGGGACAAAACCAAATCTGCATCGAGTGCCAACGTGCCCAGTGCCTGTGTACTAGCCTATTTGCGCCATCATCTCCTTTGCTTCTCCGAGGGTAGGCTATCATGTCAAGCGGGACTTACTTTAGCCTCGCAATATCCGCATAGGTAGCAACGCACAACTTCTATTATTGGGTGTTGGGGCCGGTATTGGGCGTTCACGACGGAGCCTTTGGACAAACGACGAGTGAGTTATGTTTGGCATGTGTAGTTAGGTTTGATACCTACTCAAAAAGCGATGTCCTGAACCACCTTCCATCTCAGTCTTGGGGCAAGCATAATTTAGGCTTGCTCAAAGTCTGTTTTTTATGTTGCATACCTAATGCTGAGGCATTATCAAGTTTTATTGATCATCTTTTTCCCCTCGCATTTCATGTGAGAGGTGAATCAAAATGCCAATCTCATGTCCCACGCCTTCCTCGTGTCCCATGCATTTCTCATTTCGTTGTGCATTATAGTTGTCCATGAGTTGCTGTTGGGATTTTTGGATGTGGTAGACACAATGGGCATGGGATTTTTATTGTCTCCTATCTACCCTATACGATTCTCATTGCAAATGATGGTCTCACTCGCCTTGAACCCATCCACGTCCTTTTCGAGAGGCCGGCCTCATGCGACGCCAGTGTTGATGAGGAATGCTACCTGGTTGATCCGACCAGTAGTCATATGCTTGTCTCAAATATTAAACCATGAATGTGTAAGTATGAACAAATTGAGACTGTGAAACTCTGAATGGCTCATTAAATCAGTTATAGTTTGTTTAATGGTATCTACTACTTGGATAACCGTAGTAATTCTAGGACTAATACATGCAATAAACCTCGACTTCTGGTAGGGATGCATTTATTAGATAAAAGGTCGATGCATGCTCTTCCCATTGCTACAATGATTCATGATAACTCAATAGATCGTATGGCCATCGTGTCGGGGATGCATAATTCAAATTTCTGTCCAATCAACTTTTGATGATAGGATAGTGGCCAACCATTTTGGAGATGGGTGATGAAGAATTAGGGTTTAATTTTGGAAACAGATCCTAAGAAATGACTACCACATCCAAGGAACGTAGCAGGCGTGCAAATTACCCAATCATGACACGGGGAGGTAGTAACAATAAATAACAATATCGGGCTCAATGAGTATGGTAATTCAAAAGAGTACAATCTAAATCCCTTAACGAGGATCCATTGGATGGCAAGTCAGGTGCAAACATCTACGGTAATTCCATCTCCAACAACGTATATTTTAGTAGTTCCAGTTAAAAAGTTCATACTTATACTTTGGGATGGTCCGGCCGGTCCTCCTATGGTGTTCACCGATCATCTCATCCCTTCTTTTAGCGATGCACTACTGGCCTTAACTGGACGAGTTGTGCCTCTGACGCTATTACATTGAAGAAATTATAGTGCACAAAGAAAGCCTATGCTCTGAATATATTAGCATGGGATAACATCATAGGATTTAGGTCCTATTATGTTTTCCTTCGTGATTGGGGTAATGATTAACCGGGACAGTCGCGGGCATTCTTATTTCATAGTCAGAGGTGAAGTTCTTTGATTTATGAAATACGAACAACTGCTAAAGCATTTTCCAAGGATATTTTCATTAATCAAGAACAAAAGTTAGGGGCTTGAAGACGATCAGATACCTTACTAGTGTCAACAATAAATGATGTTGACTAGGGATCGACAGATGTTGCTTTTAGGACTTTGCCGACACCATATGAGAAATCAAAGTTTTTGGGTTTCGAGGGGTAGGGGATTATGGTAGCAAGGATGAAACTTAAAGAAATTGACAGAAGGGCACCACTACGAGTGAAGCCTATAGTATAATTTGACTCAGCACAGGGAAACTTACCAAGTCTAGACATAGTAAGGATTAACAGACTGAGAGCTCTTTCTTGATACTATGGTTTGTAGTGCATGACCGTTCTTAGTTGGTTGAGTGATTTGTTTGGTTAATTTTGTTAAGGAAAAAGACCTTACCCTACTAACTAGCTATGTGGAGGTATCCCTTCGGGGCTAGCTTCTTAGAGGGACTACGACCTTTTAGGCCATGGAAGTTTTAGGTAATAGCAGGTTTGTGATACCCTCAGATGTTCTAGACTGCACGCGCACTACACAGATGTATTCAACGAGTTTATATCCTTGGCCAATAGGCCCAGGTAATCTTATAAATTTCTTTGTGATGGGGATAGATCATTGTAATTGTTGGTCTTCAACAAGGAATTCCTAGTAAGCGCGATTCATCACCTTGTGTTGACTACGTCCCTACCCTTTGTACACACCACTTGTCGCCCGACTGAATCTCATGAAACCGGATGGGGTTATAAGTCTCCCCGGCAACGATGCAATTTTTGATAACGCTCAAACTACACTTTTGAATGGGTGTAAGCGATCGTTGTCAATATAAAACCCAACTAGGTTAGGTTTGAATCCCACAGGGAATAGGGTGTGAACTCAAGTTGTTTACGAAATAATTCACTGGTAGTTTACTTTTTCCTGAAATGGGGGTTTAAATTTCTCAGAAAATTGTTAGTCACTTTGAGATTAATGTTTGTAATCAATATTTTATGAAATAACTGGGATTATGTTCACTAGGGTTTATGGTATATGACAGATATTACAAATAACTCAAGGTTCTCATGGTGGTTAGGATTACAAACTATCTCTATCGATAGTATGCTTGAATATCTCTCGACGTATTCAAGCGTCTAATTTCCTAATCCTCTCCAACTTAAGGAATCACAACTGACTTCCCAGATTTTACCTCAGGTTAATCAACCTTGTTACAATGCTGATTATTAAACGAAGCCTTTCCGAGTCCCTATAGATAATTCACTTCCTACTATTTATGATTTCTTTCATAAGCAAACCAAAGTAGGTATGCCTATTGTTTGCAACGAACATACATAAGTTAGAATATAAGAATTACCAAGAAATCCTAACACCTATTAAACCTTGAGTAATTAATCAACACCTTATCATGACCTAACCCTAGATTTCATAACCCAGGTTAAGAGTGTTTAGCTACTCATGATGCAGGAAATGAGCACACAAGTTTAATTCATAATTGAAAGGATTAACTTACAATAATAAGGAAATCAAAAGTGTTCTTTCAATTGAATCACAAGGCAAACCACCAAAATATTTGTCTTCTTGAGAGAGAGAGAAGAAAAAGTCGTATGTTGTAGGATATGTCAATTAATTAATGGATAATAGAAAAACCCTAAAACAAGGATTTAAATAGTCAATGCTAAATAAGAAAATAAAATTAAAATTTCAGATGTTTTTTAGAATAGATGACGGCGGTTGTGATGGCCTATCATAATTTTGACGGCCTATTACGGACGTCGTCAGCTTCTCTGCAAATTCAGCTTCTGTTGCCTAAGGTTGACGACGATAGTGATGGCCTATCAAGATCTTGACGGTGTGTCATGAAGGTCTTCACAAAACTTCCTGCAACTCCCCTATTCTGTTTAAGTTTGACGACATCCTTGACAGCCTATCACCAGGTTGATGACGTGTCATGGATGTCGTCAGCCATACTTAGCTCTTCATTTACTTCTGATTTCATACTTTTTTCTTCCTTTATTTATGGTTCTCCTTCTTCTCTACTTTTACTGCAAAACCAAAGTAAACTAATAAAAAATGACTAAAGTTGCTCAAGACTTTGCAATTAATTAAAGTTAAAAGCTTCAAATGTGTTAGCATGGGCTCACACATCACTTGGCCTCTACCTCATCCTTTGGTTTGTGATAATTTGGGAGCCATGGTACCTACAAATGTAGAATTTATCAACATATAGTTTTAAACTAGAGAAAAGAATCTTTTTTGACCAACGACAGTTAAAGGTGATGGTCCGTCGAGTATGCAAAGGTATGTCGACCCCAACCATCGGGCTCATTCCAGTAGCTCTTCTTCTGTAGAATGTGCGATAGTTTATCGAGTCTGCGATAGTTCATCATGGATACCGCAACTATAAATGGTAGATGCAACCCTCATTTCGGCATTTTGTCAAACACCTTTCATAAATCTCATGTAAGAGTGATTTTTATGATAGTTTGATCGATAATAAATTACCCTAACTTGCCATTTTTGGTCCATGGGTTACTCAGACTTCACCTAAGATAGTATATGCTATGCTTAGACTAACATCAACAACATACCAATAAAATTTAAAAGGAAATAACTTTGATGCACCAGGTTGTTTTCACCTATTTGATTCCTCATCATGTTGAAGAAAAGGAAATGAGAATTCATACCTGTTTGATATAGTATTGAATCACTACTTGGACTTGCACAATGCACTTCGAACAAGAAGATGAAGATTTGATTTAGTGAAATAAACTTATGACTTGTGATGAGAAAATGATAAAGAGGAAGTAATGTTTAAATAGAAAGGGAAAAAGGGAAGTTAAGAAGTTATAAGGGGATGGTCCAGGAATCAATGGATCGGCTCTGAGCAGTCCGGAGTCTTTCTATAATCAACTGGACTTTCTCTAAAGCGTCGAATACTAAGTCAGGCCATATAACTGAGGAGAATGAAAAGGCATAGGAACATTGAATAGGTAGGAGTTACTTAACCCTTTAAATTATCAGTTTAAAACCATTTGGATCAGATAAGAATTAGAAGTTGGCTATTTAAACTGATCCGACTAGACCCGTTAAACGAGGGTTAAGAGCGGCAGTTAAATCAATGATCCATCGAGGCTGTGATGGGCCATCGGATATACCATCGTGACTATCTAGTGAACTAACCTTGGGGCTAATCTACGATGGTTTATGCGATGGTACATCGAGGGTGCGACGATCCGTTGGGTAATCCTATCATGACTTTTTCGAATTCTTAGTTTCTGGGCATAGTTGCGATGATTAATCATGATGGTCCGTCGAAATCTCAACGGTCCGTTAGGTGACCGTTGGCTACCTGAAATTCCTTCAGCATCTGTTTTCCCTACACCGCTTTAGCTGCACACTTCCACAAACCCTTCATCTTGTACAAATCAACAAAATAAAAAACAAAATAACTTAAATAAATGCTATACAACAACACCATATGGGATTCCTCCCACTAGCACCTGATTTATCATCACAGCACGACTTAGTTATCTCGATTACTCGGTCTTCATCAAGATAAAAAGTAGCAATACATTTTATCGAGTCTTTTGGACCGATATAAAGTTTGACTCTTTTCCTGTTGACTTGGAAGACACTTCCATCTTCATTTTCAAGTTCAACTACTCCAGATGAGTAAACTTGACTAACTTTAAATGAGCCTTACCACTTGGACTTAAGTTCACCTAGGAACAATTTAAGTCTGGAGTTGAATAGAAGCACCAAGTCACCTTTCTGAAATTCCCTCTTTTCAATTCTGCGGTCATGGTATTTTTTCATTCGTTCCTTGTACAGGTCAAATCTCTCATAAACTATGAGACGGAACTCATCCATCTTATTAAGATGCTTCAGTATCATATATGCCTCCTTATTAAAGTTCATATTAAGAATTTTTAGCACCCACAGTACTTTATGCTCTAGCTTAATCAGTAAATGGCATGCCTTTCTGTAAACAAATTGGTATGATGACATGCCAATAGGTGTCTAGAGGGATGTTCGATATGACCATAATGCATCGTCTAACATCCTAGACCAATCATTCCTGCTCACATTCATAGTCTTGGCAAGGATAGACTTGATTTCCCGATTGGAGATTTCTACTTGCCCACTTGTTTGCGGGTGATATTTCATAGATACCTTGTGCTGCTTAACTCTTGGCAATGTGGCTCAGAATATCTTGTTTCAAAAGTGTGATCCTCCATCTCTTATGATGGTCCTTGGTACCCCAAAACAAGAGAAGATATTTCTCTTCAAGAATGCAATGACTCACTGCCCTTCATTATCTTCTAGAGCCACAACCTCGACCCATTTTGACATGTAGTCAACAAAAACTAGTATGTACTTCATCCTAAATGAGATCATGAAGGCCCTCATAAAGTCAATGCCCTATACGTCCAACAGTTTAACCTCTAACATCTTCTACATTGGCATCTCATGGAACTTTGAGATAGACCCTTGCCTTTGACATTGGTCACATCTCTTTATTAATTGGTAAGCATCCTTAAAAACATGGGCCAATAGTAACTGCGTTGAAGCACTTTTCTAGAAGTACGATCACCAGCATGATGACCTCCCACTGGGGAAGCATGAGTTGCTTCCAGTACACTTAACATCTCCACTTTTGAAATGAATCTTCTAATAATGCCATGCACACACCACCAAAAAGATATGGTTCATCCCAGAAATAGTGTTTCACATTATGGAGAAACTTTTTCTTCTGATAGAAGGAAAGATTCTCTGGAATTACCTCACTTACCACGTAGTTCACAAAGTCAGCATGACAAGGTACTTTTTCGAGCACTACAACTAATACTTTCTCATAGAAAAAGGAATCATCAATCTCAAGTTCATCTTTTACTGCACGCTCACCTTCGAGTCTGGATAAGTGGTCAGCCACCTGATTCTCACATCTCTAACGATCCTTGACCTCGAAGTCAAGTTCCTAAAGTATCAATACCCACCATATAAACCTTGGTTTAGTGTCCTTCTTTGCCACTAGGTACCTCAAGACAGCGTGGTCAGTGTGTACCACTACCTTGGTATCGAGTAAATATGCCCGAAACTTCTCAAAAGCATACACCACTGCTAGAAGTTCCTACTCTGTGACAGTTTTGTTTTTCTGAGCTCCATTCAGTGCTTTGCTGGCATAATAAACTGGATGAAATAATTTGTCCTTTTTTTACTCCAGCACAGCTCCAAGGGCAACACCACTTGCATCACACATTATCTCAAATAGTGTTGACCAGTCCGGTGCAATAAGGATAGGGGCCTCAACCAGCTTCTTCTAAAGGTATTCCAATGCCTTAATGCATTCAGAATTAAAGAAGAACTTAGTTTACTTCTCCAAAAGTTTGCAAAGTGGATTTTCAATTTTCGAGAAGTCTTTTATAAACCTCCGGTAAAATCCAGCATGTCCAAGGAAACTGCACACCTCTATCACAGATATTGGAGGTGGTAGATTCTCAATAATATCTATTTTTGTTCGATCGACCTCTATCCCTTTTGCTGAAATTTTGTGCTCGAGAACAATGCCCTCCATCACCATGAAGTGGCATTTCTCCCAATTAAGCACAAGACTGAATCCCATACACCTCTGCAAAGCCGTACTCAAGTTCGCCAGACACAGCTCAAATGAATCTCCAACCATAGAAAAATCATCCATGAACACCTCCAAGGTGTCCTCAACCATATCTGAGAAAATATATACTATACACCTTTAGAAGGTAGCGGGTGCATTACATAACCCATACGACATCCGCTTGAATGCAAAACTGCCATACGGTCATGTGAACGTCTTCTTCTTCTGATCTTCAGGAGCAATACAGATCTGATTGTAAGTTGAATATCCATCCAAGAAATAATACCACCCCTTTCCTGCCAACTGATCTAGTGCACGGTGTCATGGTGCCTTGTGGCTGTTGCTGCCCATGGTGGTTTGAGGCATTGATGTATGGTACCTTGTGGGTAAAGATGCCGATACACAGACAAACAACTCGACAAAGACACTACAATAGTACAGTTCCTTCGGTAGCTGACATTGGATATTGTCTGCTGCCGATTTTTCCAGACGTCGGAGCCCGTGTCATTGGACATGTCACTAGGATTGCACTTGACGGTCACAAAAACCTCTAATTGCGACATGCCTTCACGCACCGACATTGGCCTCGACGCATCGCTGGAATCTTGAGCCGCACAACATATCATGGAAAACCTCTAATTACAATGACATAGTTTTGCACAATAGGCCACTTGATATCATACTTAACTATTTAGAATGGAACGCATGCGATGCTTGAAAAATAAGCGGTGAACTCGGGTGAGGCTATGCCATGGCATGCTCGAGGGTGAGGTGAAATCACAAAACTTAGTGGGATTTTTCAAGGATGGATGCACAAACCTCCTTTGGAGATGGACGAAAAAATAATTAGATTGGAGGGGGAGGGACGAACCGAAGCAACAAAGGGATGAATTTCAGTGGATAGTGGAAGCAAGGCCTGTATGCTTCTTACAATACTCCGTCGAGAATTTAAGTCATCTGTAAATGATTCTACCCACCGCTCGATGAAAATTGTACTTCAAGGTGGCCACTGCGACCCTTTCTCCCCAATGGCTTAGCTAACAACATGTGCCCTGGGGAGCTGATGCCCCTAGTCTGGGTCAACAAGAAGACGGTGGGCACATGTGTCGCTTCTAGCCCAGATTCTGACATAGAGCCATTCAGTCATAATTCAGTACACGGTAAATTGCACCTCTGAGGCCTCGAATTATTGGCTTTACCCAATAGAACTCGCACACGAGCTCCAGCTATCATGAGGGAAACTTTGGATGGATCCAACGACTAAATAGTTCGATTAATCTTTCGGCCCTATACCCAAGTCAGATGAATGATTTGCATATCAGTATTGTTGTGGACCTCCACAAGAGTTTCCTCTGACTTCGCCCCACTCAAGCATAGTTCACTATTTTTTGGGTCTTGACAGGTATGCTCATACTCGAACCCTTCTAAGAAGATCAAGGTCAGTCGACAGTGCACCCCTCAGGGGGATCCCACTAATCAGCTTCGTTATGCCTTAGGGTTTACTTGCCTATTGACTCGCACACATGTCAGACTCCTTGGTCCGTATTTCAAGACGGGTCAAATGGGGAGCCCACAGGCCTGCATCTGTAGTGTGCAGATGCCAAAGCACACCATAGGAGTGCACTGCCTGACACAATCGAGGAGATAATATTTCACAAGCATATCGATATCCCGAGATATGGCTACCCCCCAATCTACGATGGACCATACCCCGAGTCGATCTATGGACTGGCTTATCACCATGGCATATTCGATCGGGGCACATCACTGGCACCCATCTGCTTCCTTCCCCACAATTTCAAGAGCTCTTTAACTCTATTTTAAAAGTCCTTTTTATATTTCCCTCGCGGTACTTGTTCACTATCGGTCTGTCACCCGTATTTAGCCTTAGATAAAATTCACCGCCCGATTTCTTCTTCATTTCCAAACAACCCAACACGTAGACAGTGCCTCATGGTGCAACATGGTCCGAGCATAATGGGGCTCTCACCCTCTCTGGCACCCTCTTCCAGGGGACTTAAGCTCTGTACACCACTGAGGACTCTTCTCTAGACTATAATTCAGATGATAAAGCTTCCTAATTCTAAAGATAGGTTGTTCTCGATTCGCTCAACGTTACTAAGAGAATCTTTGTAAGTTTCTTTTCCTCTGCTTAGTGATATGTTTGAACTCAACGGGTAATCCCGCCTGACCTGGGATCATGGTCGGAGCTTCTAAGTGTGATAGGGTCATGGAGTCTGGATGCATGATGGGTAATACACCCAAATTACACCTCTCTTATGAAAGAGTAAGCGGTCTATGTAAAATATATAAACCAACTAGGTTGGGGTTGAATCCCACAGGGAATATGGTGCTAATTAAGTTGTATGCAAATTAGTTGACTTTTAATCATTCATTTTCGTAAAATAAATAAGGGGGTTTGATTCAGTTCACAAATTAATGGTTTTAGTTTAACAAGATGAAATATGTGCAGTAGTATTTAAATTTAGAGAAATAGCAAGCTAGGGTTATGTCCACTGATGATAGGAGAATTTACACGCCTATATCAATATATTTTGCCCATATTTTAGCCTAGTTTTGAGAACAAGTATATATTTCATGCACTTTTAGTCCTTTTTCCTGTAAATGAGCTAACGAACATGATTAGTAAAGTTTCAGGTATAAATGATGCAGAATTCAGCATTTTATGGATTACTTGACGCAAAAGAAAGCTCACGAAGGAAGGGAAGGGAGTTTACACGCCTAAGGACCAAAACTGCTGCATGGAAAATCTGTCCCGGGCTAAAACAACATTTCTGAAGACTTTGGGGATTTGCAGTAACTTAGTTGGATTTGGACAATGATACATTAACCTAGTACAATTGGGTTATGTATTTCATTAGTTTATTTGGATTATGATAATGTTACATTAACCTAGTATAATTGGGTTAAGTATTACATTAGCCTAGTAGGATTTGGTTAGATATTTTATTTATCTAGTAGGATTAGGAAATGGGTATTATAAATACCCTATCATGCTAGAGATTTGCAAGGAATTTGGGGGGGGGGGGAGACCACAATACTTTCTTCCATCCCTCTCATCTTCCACTACAAATAATTCTACAACTCTTCTAATCTTTCCATTAATTCTATTTTTCTTCTTCTACTCTTCTATTCTTAAATTCCACAACAAGAGAATCGTTACTTTGCCTAGGAATTCACGCCTCACGCCTACCACCTAAGCTACACGAAATTACTCAATCTTGTGGTATAACAACAATGTCAATCATGATCTCCTTCGCATTCATGGGTAACTAAACTTCTCTGTTGGGGTTATGGAAGCCGTATGAGATACTATCTATTGGCGTGAGTTTGTGAGTTCGTGACACGTATACTGCTTATATCATTATTCTCTTCATCTTAGTCTACATTCTTTGTGGTTGCAAACACAAGAATACGCCAGTATAACATTTAACTTGTTCGAAAGAAAGGTTATCTGTCTGGAAAAGAGATAAGGTCAAGGTAGTAGGGTCACCCCCTAAAATTCCCTACTAAAAAGATAGTGCCGTAACTGGACTAACCTCTTGGAGAATTCGTACCGTTAGACACGCTTTAAGCTCGAAAGAGTTAAAGTGAAATAATCCTCGAATAGGTCGAAAGACGCCTGGATTTACCATCGAATACAATTCTCTATACTCAGTTGCATGTCAGAATTCTACACACTCATAGCCAATAGAGACGTATACCTCAGAAGGTGGACATAACCCCAACGCCTCAATTCTCATTGTTTACAACTTACGTAACAATCTTTCTCTTTTACTTTTCTATTTTCAGCTTTTATTTAATTATTTTGGTGACACATTACAAATCCCCCCTTTTTACGAGACTTGCACCAAAAGTTTAGTAATTTTGCTTACTTGTTGGCCAAGCTATTCCCTGTGGGATCGACACCCAACCCTGTTGGGTTCTATATTTGCTAACGACCGCTTTACACTCCTACGAGAGCTGTAGATTGAGTGTTATCATCCACCTTGTAGTTTTCAATACTTTCTAACTATGGGCTTTGCGAATTCATACATACATCGTGCTTACAGAGAAATATATTGCTTTAAATGACATAATCCTAGTGTTTCTCAACCATCAAGGACTAATTCACTTTAGTTCTCTTAAATCAAAAGTATTTACAAAAACAATACGAAATCTCCAAGTAATTAATCCTGTTAAGGCATTAACTTATGAAATAGGGGTTAGAAATCCTATTTTCTTGTTACTACTCTCTTTTCTGTACATCAACCTTTCTATCGAACAAGTTATGTTTTAAGGCATATCCTCTATGTTTGCAACCACGAGAATTCAACATAAATAAAGAGAGTATGATGTAAACAACTCAATGCATAATGAATTCAAAACCTAAAGTAATAGATTGTATATTACAAGGTTTCCATAACCCTAACTAATGAGCTTTGCTACTCAAGGACGAAACGAAAATCGTCATAAATATACTCATCACACCAAAAACTAGAAGATGATCTTGGTGTGCGAATCATGATAATAAGAGAAAAACATTCTCTCTCTCCAAGCTATAGCCGCCCCTCTCCTTGTTCCAAAACTAATACAGAATAATTCATAATGATAAAAATTCAGCATCAAGTTTTTTTAATAATCTTTTCTCTCATATTTTCTTTCTAAGTCCATGAACTAATTATAAATGACAAATTAGTCTTGGACATAGTTTCTAGGCGTCACATTTGATCCAACAAGCAAATTTTCCTCTTGTGTGATTTGTCATCCGCAATCCACAGTCCCATAAAGTTTTTATCTACCTCATTAACACCTAAAATCATGCTAATCACGTAGGTTAGCTCAAGTACATCAAAGTAGAGTAAAACATAAGAAACTAGGCACTTTTGTTCTCAAAACTTTGCTAAAATATGGGTAAGTTATGGTGCTTAGGTGTATAAATACACCCAAGATCAACGGGATGTAGCCTCGACAATAAATAGAGTTGAGTTACAACCACCACTTACCGTGATGTTCATCGACGTGGAATCATATTTTGGCCAGCCACGAGCTCAAGGTGCACGAAAGGCTAGTCTTCACCTCATAATGATAATGCAAATCCTGATTAAGGCATGATACAATGGGGCGATGCGATGTATGATTCCCAGGCAGACGTGCCCTCGGCCTAATGGCTTCAGGCGTAAATTGCGTTCAAAGACTCAATGGTTCATGGGAGACTGTAATTCATACCAAGTATCATATTTATCTTCATTCTTCATCGATGTGAGATCCGAGATATCCATTGATGAGAGTTATTTTCGTTTATAAAATAAGCCTACTCTCCTTAACGTATGTTGTGGAAGAGGCGCGAAGGGCAAGCTATCAATTTAAGTATTCCTTGGTGCTTTCCGCACTGGGGTTCATTAGTCACTCACGCGCACACTGGGCGAACGCATTGGGTATTAGGGGGAGATGCTCGTGCGGAAGGCCGAAGAATCCCGCCCTTGCGGACTCCCTAGTTGTTAAAAATGTTCGAGGGTTATTCTGTTGTGCAGGTGTCAACAATGATGTTTCCGCAGGTTCACCTATGTAAACTTTGTTACATATTCTCCTTTCCTCTAAATAATAAGGTTCAATTGATTTCTTGCAACATCGTAGGCAGTGAACCGCCCACGTCACTATGATCTGAACATTCAATCGATAGGAGCGATAGGTGGTGTGTACAAATGGTAGGACATAGTCAATGCTAGTTGATGACTCGAACACACTTAGAATTCCCCGTTGAAGATCAACAAGTGCAATGATCTTTCCCCATTATGATGAAATTTAAAAGATTACCTGAGCTTGTCGACCAAGTCTATAAACTTGTTGAATACATCAGTGCAGCGCGTGTGCAGCCCAGAATATTTAAGGGAATCACAGACCTATTATTGCCTCAAATATCCGTGGCCTAAAGGGTCGTAGTCCATAGAAGAAGATGGCCTCAAAGGGATACCTCCGCAAAGCTAGTTAGCAGGCTGAGGTCTCATTTGTTAACAGAATTAACCAGACAAATCGCTCTACTAACTAAGAACAACCATGCAGCTCCACCTATAGAATGAAGAAAGAGCTCTCAGTTTGTCAATCCTTACTATGTTTGGACCTGGTAAATTTCCCCGTGTTGAGTCAAATTAAGCCGCTGGCTCCACTCCTTGTGGTGCCCTTCCATCAATTCCTTTAATTTTTAGCCTTGCGACCATACTCCCCCCAAAACCTAAAAACTTTGATTTCTCATAAGGTAATAGCTGAGTCCTAAAAGAAACATCCGCCGATCCCTGGTTGGGACATTTATGGTTGAGACTAGGACGGTATTTGATAGTCTTCAAACCCCCAACTTTCGTTCTTGACTAATGAAAACATCTTTGTCAAATGCTTTCGTAGTTTTTCATCTTTCTTAAATCTATGAATTTCACAACTGGCTATGAAATATGAATGCCCTCGACTGTCCCTATTAATCATTACTTCGATCCTGAAGGCCAACGTAATAAGACCGAAATCCTATATTGTTATCCCATGCTTATGTATACAGACCGTAGGCTTGCTTTGAGCACTCTAATTTATTCAAAGTAACAATAACGGAGGCATGAACCAACCAGTTAAGGCCAGGAGCGTATCTCCGACAGAAGGAATGAGATGATCGGTGCACACCATAGGTAGACCGGCCAACCCTTCCCAAAGTAAAACTACGATCTTTTTAATTGCAACAACCTAAATATGCGCTATTGGAGTTGGAATTACCATGGCAGTTGGCTCCAGAGTTTCCCTCCACTGGATCCTCATTAAGGGATTTAGATTTTACTCATACCAATTACATGAATCATTGAGCATGATATTTTTATTTATTGTCACTACCTTTCCGTGTCAGGATTGGGTAATTTGCATACCTTCTGCCTTCCTTAGATGTGGTACCCTTTTCTCAGGCTCTATCTGCAAAATTGAACCTTAATTCTCCATATCCCATCACCACCATCGTAGGCCACTATGTTACCATCGAAAGTTGATTGGGAAGAAAATTTAATGATGTGTCATCGGCATGATGGTTGTGCCATCTGTTGAGTTATCATGAATCATCGCAGCAATAGGCAGAGCCCTTGTTGACCTTTTATCTAATAAATGCATCCATCCCAGAAGTCGGGGTTTGTTTCATGTATTAGCTCCAGAATTACTACGGTTATCCAAGTAGTAGATATCAACAAATAAACTATAACTGATTTAATGAGCCATTCGCAGTTTCACAGTCTTAATTTGTTCATAATTACACATGCATGTCTTGATCATTAAGACAAACATATGACTACTGGAAGGATCAACTAGGTAGCATTACTCATCAATACCTACGTCACTTGATCCCGACCCGCCCAATAGGGCGCGGATGGGTTCAAGGGTAGTGCGGTCGTCATTTTCAATAAGCATCGTATAGGGAAGATAGGAGCAAATAAAAACCACATGCCCAATGTGTCTACCATATCCAAAAATCCTGACCATCACTCATGGACCATGACATTGCTCGATGAAGTGAGGTAGGCATGGCACATGAGGATGGCCTTTTAATTTACCCCATGTACGAAATAAGAGGGGGAAAATCTGATAAATAAAACTTGATAATGCCTTATCATTAGGTATGCAACAAAGAAAACCAACTTCAAGCAAATCTAAATTACGCTTGCCCAATGACTAAGATGTAGGTAGGTCAGGAGGTCGTTGCTTGGCAGGGATCAACCTGACTACACATGCCAAACACAGCTCATGCACCATGCATCCAAATGCTCTGTAAATGAACGCCCAGCAATAGATGTCATGCGATGCTACCCATGCGGATGTTGCAAGGCTAAAGCAAGTTTTGCTTCACATGATAGCCCAGCCTTGGGGGAGTAGAGTATATGAAGTAGCACCGAGGCTAGAGCACGGGCGTTGTCCATTTTGGCTACAGATGCACAATACAGATTTGGCTTGGTCCCATGAGTGCAACGCCTGGAGCTTTCCCCGAGAGAAGCATCTAGAGCTTACTGCACATACAAAAAGCACTGCATCGTGTGGAATCAAATACCAATAGCCTAGTCATAGATGATGCCACCGATATCCAATATAAGTGCACAATAAAGCGCGATCGACGTTGTTTCACGGGCACCGCATCTCGCATAGAATAGCACCTATGCCTACGTTATTCCATCAACAAGAGGTTGTTCTCCTCGAAGACCTTATGCGGTTATGAGTACAATCGGGCATGCACGACATTCAGTGGACCAGATTTTCAAGGGACTCTGGGAGCGCATCAGACACCACGCGACGTGCGATGCTCTTCCATCTATTGGACCCTACCTCTAGCTGAGACTATTGTAGGGTGGGCAGGCTGTTAATGAGAAAAGATAACTCTTCCCTAGGCTCCTGCCAACGTCTCTAGACTTTCTAACATTATCGTTGACCGATATGTCCTGGTTCAAGAGTTTTAACCTGATTCCCTTTTAGTGTACACGCAAAACACCCTATCTATTGGGGTTCCCCCGATCCTTAGATCGACTAAACCATGTTTTAGTGCCGTTAACATGGAAAATTTCCCCCTTTGGCCATCAAAGTTCTCATTTGAATATTCACTAATACTACCAAGGTCTGTACCGACGGCCGCATCTCCCGGGATCGCGCCTAAAGTTTTGCAGCGACCGTCGTGCCATCCTACTCATCGGGGACTGGCACTTGCCTCGATGGCTGGGGTAGGTCGCGCACTTAAGTTCCATCCATTTTGGGGCTAGTTGATTCAACAGGTGAGTTGTTACACACTTCTTAGCGGATTTTGACTTCTACGACCACCGTCCTACAATCTTAATTGACAATCACCCTTTGTAGGGTCTAGGTTAGTGCGCAATTTGGCACCATAACCTGTCTTTTAGTTCATCCCACATCGACAATTTTTCTTAACAAAAATGGTCCACCTGGAGCTCTGGATTTTATGGCGTGGTTGAACAAAACAGTCGCGTTGTCCTACCTATTTAAAGTTTGAGATTAGGTCTAGGGAGTTGTGCCTCCGAGGACTCTAATTATTGGCTTTACATGATAGAACTCGCTTACGCGCTCCAGCTATCCTGGGGGAAACTTCAGAGGAACCAACTACTAGACAATTCAATTAGTCTTTCACCCCTATGCTTATGTCAGATGAATGATTTGCACGTCAGTAATGCTACGGGCCTCCATTAGAGTTTCCTCTATCTTCGTCCCTCCTAGGCATAATTCACCATCTTTTGGGTCTCGATGGGTATGCTCACACTCAAACCCTTCTCAAAAGAACAAGGTCGATCACCAATGCACCCCTCAGAGGGATCCCACCAATAAACATCCTTATGCCTTATGGGTTTACATGCCCTTTGACTCTTACACATGTCAGACTCCTTGGTCCATGTTTCAAGATGGGTTAAATAGGGATCCCACAGGCCAGTATCAGGAGCACGCAGATGACGAAGCACGATATAGGCACGTGTTTCCTATCATATGCGAGGAGACAGCATTCCATGAGCATATTGAGAGACTGGGCTTTGGACGCCCCCAATCCATGATGGTCCATGCCCCGATCGATCGGTAGATCGGCTCATCGCTGTTCAATATCCGACCGGGGAATATCTCTGGCCCCTATCTCCTTTTCTCTCAACAATTTCAAGTACTCTTTGACTCTCTGGGGACTTAGGCCCGATCTGCCACTAAGGATGCTTCTCCAGACTATAATTTGGATAATGGAGTAGCCCGATTCTAAGGCTGGGCTGTTCTTAATTAACACGTTCTAGGGATGAGGGGGTGGCACTAGTGAGTAGGGCTGAATCATCCTGGCCGTGATGACTCACCATTTACTAAACACATTCACGGGTTATTCTACTATGCAGGTTTCAACAATAATTCTTTCGTAGGTTCACCTACGAAAACCTTATTACGACTTCTTATTCCTCTAAATTATAAGACTCAACGGACTTCTTGCGATGCCTCGGGCAGTGAACCGCCCATGTTGCCTTGATCCAAATTTTTCACCGGATTATTCAATCGGTATGAGCGACTTAGACTTGACAGCGGGGCAGAGGTAGCAGCGAAACTGCCAGTTATAGATACAGGAGAAGCACCTTAGGTCGATGTACAGGATTCTTCAGCAAAGGCAGCTTCAGTGCCTGAGACTGAAGCCAATCCCTCAGTTCCTCCAGCAACAACAGGTTTGGCATTTTAGCCTATTGATATCAGGAAGGTGGCTAATCAAGGAAAATGGTGCGAGGCCCAGCTACATGCCTTCACCAAATAGTTTGCTACTGGTGTGGAAAAAAGAATCAAGGCTGCACTAGAGACTTTTGTGACATTGCCTGCGCGATTTGCAGATTTGGAGAACATATTCGATGCTCGAGCAAAAGAGATGATAGGTGTTGATCTTTCTACATTCAGGGTTGCATTGGATAAGGTTAAGACTGAGGTTGGGGTGTTGTAGTAGCTCTAAATTATGATTCCAACAGGTCCAGCTGTGGAAGAATTGGAGAAAGAAATTCCTATACTTGATCTCACTGCAAACTCCCCAAAGAAAAACAAGAAAAAGGGGGAAAAGAAAGGCAAGAATAAGAGAGAAGGGCCAGAAAATGAAGAAGAATGAAAAGGAAAGAAGAAGGAAGAAAAGGAAGAGTTGAAAAAGGCAAGATTGGAGTCTATAGATAATAATGAGAAATGGGAAGCAACCACTCGAGCTAGGGCTGCAGGTGCTTCATCTAGCCAGGCTCCGACCACCACCAGGCCAGATGCTCCTGATAGAAAGAATACAGAAGATGATACAGTAGCAGGGTCAAAGACCAAAGATCTACGTGCTTAACTGTCTTCAAGTATACCCTAACCCTTAATGTATTTTATTTTTGATTATTAAGTGGGTGTAGGGTAAATTGTTGTTGTAACATAATCTATAGATAATTAGGAGTAGTACAAGTACTTGAGGAAGTTGGCTTATTTTTTTATTTATGAGTACTTCTCCAGTGGTCTAATCTATTATGTACTGCGTGAATTGCATCCATTGTGACCACTGTGTATCTTTTTGTGACATTAGTATGGCAAATGAATGACCTGTGTTAAGCAAATGAATGAACCGGATAAGTAGTGATATGTAAGATACTTGTGTGCCATGTGTTTGTAAGGTTTTGTGCAATTCCTGTTGTGCTTTGAATTTCGAAATTGCCCGGTTAGTCATGCCATGGTCATCGGATAGGCGTTAGGAAATGAGCATAGGCCGTTTTTGCATATTAGCCCACGTTATCCTAAATGGCCTTCCCAATATGAATAATATACTTTGCTCCCCCTTTGAGCCTAAATAGCCTATTTTTTTCTTGTGCACCTTTCACCTTCCCATTTACATCACAATGAACCTGTCTCGGCCCTGGTTCTCCTTGGACACTATGCACCTTGACTTAGGCAAATAACCTAAGTTGAGGGTGGCTATTATAGGCGTGCATGATGCAATCTGTGTATGAAGAGAGGTAGAATGAGAAGGATGAATAAAGATTTAGGTGCAGTGAAAAATAAATAAGAAAAGAGAACACTGTGTGAAAAATAATAAAAAGATAATCAATTAATTGAAAAACCGCATCCATCTTGAGCACGCATGATCAATAAAAGAGGGAAGAAAAGAAAGTTAAGAGTTGAAACCCCTAGGGTCTAATGCAGTGTCAAGGAGGCTTAGTCACTTTGAAATATCCATGAATATCATACCAGCCCCTAGCCTACGTTACAAGCTTAAGAAAAGCCCTATAGTGATCCTAACTTACATATTTGAAGACTTGGGTACTGACTGTAAGGGAAAACCTATGGTATTTGATGTGCAATGTTGGAACTTCATTCTGAGAGTGAGTCTTATGTTTATCCCTGGGTGTATAAATTCTTATATGAGTGAAAAAGGGATTTCTTTGTTGTAAGGGCACACTAGGTATGTTGCTAATCACTGCCTTGTTCGGATAGTGTGATTTGGGTAAGTTCTAGGTTGCTATTACTGAAATTTTTGCCATATCTTGATCCTTGTGAGTTACATGGGTGTTTTCAAAAATAGAAATAGTTGTTCTTACTTTGACTGGCCTTGGAGATGGTGCATGTATTCAGAACTGATATGAGTAGTTAGCGGCCAAATTGTAATTTGTATACTCTTAGTTATGTTAAGGTTGCTTTAGGAAAAGCAATTGTTTAAGTTGAGGGTGTTGATGTGTGAGACCATGCTAACACATTTGAAGTTTTTAACTCTAAATAATTGCAAAGTCTTGAGCAACTTTAGTCATTTTTGATTAGTTTACTTTGGTTTTGCAGTAAAAGTAGAGAAGAAGGAGAACCACAAATAAAGGAAGCAAAAAGTATGAAATCTGAAGTAAATAAAGAGCTAAGTGTGGTTGACGACACCCATGACATGTCGTCAGCCTGGTGATAGGCTGTCAAGGATGCCGTCAAACTTAAACAGAAGAGGGGAGTTGCAGGAGGTTTTCTGACGACCTTCATGACATGCCGTCAAGATCCTAATAGGCCATCACTGTCGTCATCAACCTTAGGCAGCAGAAGCTAAATTTGCAAAGAAGCTAACGACTTCCACGACAGGCCGTCAAGATCCTGATAGGCCGTCACAACCATCGTCATCTATTCCGAAGAACATTTGAAACTTTAATTTTATTTCCTTATTTAGGGTTAACTATTTAAATCCTTGTTTTAGGGTTTTTATATTATCTATCAATTAAATGACATATCCTATAACATACGACTTTTTCTTCTCTCTTTCTCTCGAAGACAAATATTTTGGTGGTATACCTTGTGATTCAATTGAAACAACACTTTTGATTTCCATTATTATTGTACGTTAATCCTTTCAATTATGAATTCAACTTGTGTGCTTATTTCCTGCATCATGAGTAGCTAAACACTCTTAACCTGGGTTATGGAATCTAGGGTTAGGTCATGATAAGGTGTTGATTAATTACTCAAGGTTTAATAGGTGTTAGGATTTCTTGGTAATTCCAATATTGTAACTTATGTCTGTTGGTTGCAAACAATAGGTGTACCTACTTTGGTTTGCTTGAGAAAGAAATCATAAACAGTAGGAAGTGAATTATTGACAGGGACTCAGAAAAGGTTTCGTTTAATAATCTGCGTTGTAACAAGGTTGATTAACCTGAGGTAAAATCTTGGCAGTCAATTGCGATTCCCTAAGTTTGAGAGGATTAGGAAATTAGACACTTGAATAGCTCAAGAGATATTTGAGCATACTATCGATAGAGATACCTTGTCATCCTAATCATCGTGAGAACCTTGAGTTATTTGTATCATTTGTCATATACCATAAACCCTAGTGAACATATTCCTGGTTATTTTATAAAATATCGATTAAAAACATTAATCTTAAAGTGACTAACAATTGTCAAAGAAATTTAAACCTCCATTTCAAGAAATAGTAAACTACCAGTGAATTATTTTGTAAACAACTTGAGTTCATACCCTATTCCCTGTGGGATTCGACCCCAACCTAGTTTGGTTTTATATTGACAACTATCACTTTCACCCATTCAAGAGTGTAGTTTGAGCATTTTCACCAAGCAGCCAGGTCTGACCCACCATCCCATAACACTCGGTGAAGTCGCCAAGTGGTTTATTCATCCTCCTCGTATGAAGAGGAGGTTGAAGACAGTAGTAGCAACAACTCCAGTTCGACTCTAGTTAAGATGGGGGTTGAAACTTCTAACCTCGTTCAAGAGGAGGCTCTCCAACAAAAGGATCCTAACTTAATCTGACGCAAAGATCCCCAAGTATGGGAATCCATAAGATGGAAAGTGGAGAATGCTCGAGATATAGGGCTGGCACCAACTGATAGGTTGCCAATCAAAAGAGCAATTTCTGAGTAGTATCAGATCATAACAACAATCCTGCACGAGTATCCCGAACTCAAGTGGTGGTTCAATGAGTATGAGCTGGCTTGGATGAGTAAGCCACTTGGATCCTACCAACATAACTTGGTTCACGAGTTTTTGGCCAATTATTTGGCATTGCTGAAAAAGGATTGTCCTGCGGGTGCATCAATTGCCCAAATGACCAAGATGGAGAAAGTTCCTATCCGTGGAGTTGATATTGACATTGCATAGCGGACTTTGAACAGGTTATTATTTGGGCCTGACTACAAGATACCAGGGGCAATTCCTGAGTTGGAGCATCGATTATTCACAAGGGCTACACAAAGTCCTTAGTTAGCGAGGATCCTGATAGACGAGGGAAAGCCTCCATAGTTACATGACCTCCATTAGAGAATATCAAAGAAATCCCCCAGGTTCAGAGCCAAGTTATTGTGGGAGATTGTGCGACCGAGGCTCATGCCCACTGGAGGCGATGATCTCTTGGAACTTACTAGAGCTATGATTGTGGCTGCTTTAATTGAAGGGTTGACCATAGAATTTGGTCACACTATCTCTGATTAGTTGTTTTTCTATGCTCACAAGACTCAGACGGCACTTCCATTACCTTGCCTTATTATTGACTTGTACAAGTAGGCAAATGTCCCTTTGATTAGTGGGATTGATAATGAGGTCCCAACACAGTAAAAACAGGACATTGAAAAGATGAGGGATGAATCGAGGTTTGATATGAGAGTCAGTAGACCTCCATCTCAACAGACTCATTCAGCGCCAGTTCTTGAATCATTAGAGGGTTTTGCAGGTATGACATTGCCACTTACTACGTATGTGCTTCCTACTATGTCTGAAGGTTCAAATTCGATACCTACGGGTGAGATTCAAGACTCTGCATCTATCCCACCCCAATATTTTGAGTACAGGCTGAACAATGAAAACTTTGTAAAGACTATATGGGCTGTCAAAAAGGTTGAAAAGAAGATGGCCATATGGGGGAAAGGTTTCAAACCCTTTGTAGAGAGGATTGTAAAGGAAGCATTGCACCCTTTTAGAAACATCCAGTTGTGAATGGATAGCATGAGTACAAAATCAACAAGAAGTTGGATACAATGTCCATCCCAGTGTTTGCTACAGTGATAGAGGAGGTTAGACGGCTCCGAAAAAATATAGATAAGATAAATCAGCAGCCACAACAGACCATCTTTGATCCAGTACAAATTTCTAGTGACAAGGACGAGGGCCTGGTTGACTTATTTTTTCACCCAATTAAGAATAAGGGTAAGAAAGCAGCTGAACTAGATTAAAAAACTATGAAAGCAACAAGGAAGGATGCCAAAAGAAAGAGGCTAGAAGCCATGTCACCTAAGTAGAGACTTCAGTATGATATAAGAAAGAAAAGAAAGAGGTCAAGGAGAGATAAGGAGAGAAGAAGAAAAATATTCAAAGATGAAGCAGCTGGAGTGTCTACCAGTTTTGCCCCATCTAGGAGACAACTAGTAGATCTGGCTAGAGATGTGGTACCTCCAATTCCGAAGGGAGATATTTTGAGTACTCCCACCACCATGCGAGTCAACATAGAACTGGGTCAGTTCACAACAGCCTCACCACACTTCATTGACACCTCAGATTGAATAAGAAGCACAACAAGTATTCCCCCTCTATTGTACTTAAAATTTTATGCTTTTGAGGAAAAAGCATTATTTTTTTGTGGGGGGTGGGATGTTCTTGTACCATGGGGGGTTGTGTTGCCGATATTTTTTTCTTCCCATGTGCTATCTAGGAGAATCGGCATATATAGGTTGTTATTAAGGTATTCCATTTTCATTTTCACTATGTTCATTTTTATGTTTTGTTGGTGTTGAAATAAAAGTTCCATTCCTGTTACAACCTTATTGTACATATGCGGATGACAACTGATGGTGGCAAAAGTGTACTTTTTTATTTTTTGTATAATTAATTCCTCGTACCAAGTGGAAAAGTGTTGTGCAACCATGTGTGACTCTGTTAATGGAATTAGAAGTTAGAAATAAAGTAAAGCATATCTATATGATCTGGATCCCAAGAATTAGTAGGATATAAATTAACTCAGTACTTGTGTGGGTGAGTATTTGTGTTGTTCTGACATAAGTATTTACACCTAGAACTTTCCCGGTGCATCAGATCTTGTCGTGTGTTTGAGGATAGTAGGCCATCTTGTGTTGTTATTCCACTTAGCCAAATGATTGACCCACCAAAAACATTGTATTATCTTTGTCAACCCTTTTAAGCTGTGGTAGTGTTTTCTATCCAAATAAGTTTGATTTACTCTCTAGAAGGTGTTAAGAATTTAACTTTGGCCCTGGTCCAATTTCGGACATTGTGCACTCTAACTTAGGCAAATCTCCTAAGTTGAGGGTGGCTACTACTGGATTGTTAGAAGCCTAGGAGGTTGAGTTGAAAGTAATTTGAGGGGTAGCATCTGGCCCTGGTCTAGTTAGCAATCTAATAGATATTGTGCACCTCAATCTCCTACATCAGTATAAGTTAAGAGTGACTGATGTTGTGTTCTTAATAAAAAAAGGGTAATCACAAGAGCACCGATGAAATACTCTGAATGAATGAGAGGGTCCTTAATTCTGGTAAGTAGATACCGAAAAGGGTAATGAGAGGGTCCTTAATTCTAGTAAGTAGCTACCGAAAAGGGTAAAGAGAGTGAAATTCACGTACTTTAAGTCAGTTATTCAAATAAATAACCTTCAACAATCCTAAAACATTATTGTAACCCTTAGCAAGTCCTACTTGATCGTAGCGAGTCAATCATAAGAGAACATTAGATAATAAGGGCAATCTAATAGGTGTACACTATGTTAGCAACTTCTTTTCTGAGAGTGAGAAGCTTAGTTTTGTCCATGATTTAACTGGGTGATGTGAGGTGAACTTCTTTGTCTATGAGGGCATGTTGAGTTATATATGTTCTATCTAGTTCTTTGGGGTGTTGTATTTGTAGATATGAATATGTTGATTAGTAGTTAATGCCAGTAAGAGATCTATGTGTATTGAGATGGCATAACCAAATGGGTAGTGGAATGATTGTATGATTGTGTTGGTTTTACAATGAAATGCCTATCATGATATTGTTCATATATATATCCTGGTGTTAAGTTGCTTGAGGACAAGCAATTGCCTTAAGTTGAGGGTGTTGATGTTCCAGTTTTTGACAAAACATTTTAGGCCTTTTTCTTAGGATAATTGTGTGTTTTCAAGCATCTATTGTTGTATTTAACAAAGTATTTTAGTTCTTTAAGGATAAGGACTGAGTGTGAAGGGTAACTAGGAGAATATGAGCAAAATAGAAGTAAAATGAGCATTGACGTCTTAGGCGATAGACTGCTGACCTTACGATGATCCTTCAGTTTAAACCGTCAACCAAAAGCAGAAGGCATAGACTCTGGACATTATGCGACAGTCTAATCGATGGACCGTCGTCCCTGTGATGGGCCGTCGGTCTAAACCGTTGCCATGATACAGAATGCATCATCACTGGAAGTCCTTCGATGTTCCAAGAAACAGACCGTCGATGCTGCGATGGGCTGTTGTACTACCTGTTTCCTAGAAGTAGAACATAGAGTCACTGGACACCCAGCGACGGTGCAGACAATGGACCGTTAGACCTGCGACAAATTGTCTCTTGATCCTTCAACAAAAACACAGAGAATCTGAGTTTGAATTTTAAAATTCTAGTTTTGTAATCAAATAAATACCAAGTATTAGGGTTTATTCCATAACTTTTGTCTTCAGTTTCATACTTTCTCCTCTAGTGAGAGCTTTGTACTACTTTACATAGAGATTTGAATATAGAGATTGAGAGTTGATTATTAGTTTTCATATTCTCGATGAAAGATTTAGAAGAACAATATTGTGACTTTTGTAAGTACTCATCTGAAGTTATTTATGAACAATCAATAGAACTTTGATTTCTTATATGGAGATGAGCAGCTAAACTCCCATAACTAGGGTTATGGGATCCTTGATGTAGAGAACTATTTTGGGGTTATGAATGGGTTTTATTTCTAACATCTATCGAAGTTTCATGAATCTTTCTTCATCTTAATGAAATCTCTTGGTTGCAAACTTGATAAGTGAGCCCTTGAACTCCACTTGTCTGACAAGAAAGTGGATGTTGGGAAAAGAAGTGATTCACATAAACTCCATAGGTTTACCCCGTGGGTTAATAGGTTGATGACTTAACAGGATCAACCCTCATGAGATTGTTATTGAATAATGCATGAATCCTTTAAGTTTAATATAAGTAAAGGGTGAAGTACTCATTAGGTTTAGAAACGCATGGGTAATCCTTAGAATTTAATAATTCTTGCAATTGGATACATAAGTTAGAATTCAAACAAAAAGTCACAATCCTAATTGTTTGAACATCTTGGTGTTCTCCTTGAAATTACATCTACATTTACTCTTAGTAGATAGACTTTTGTATGATCCAAATACAAAAGAGAACCGTTAACATTTCAAAAACCCCTTTATTTTGGAACCTTAGATCAACAGTCTAATAACAATCACAATATTTAGTGAACACTGTATTCCCTATAGGATTCGACACCCAACCCAATTGGGTTCTCTATTTGGCAGCGATCGCTTACTCTCTCGTAAGAAAGGTATAATTTAGGAGTATCAAACAACCTCTGGTCGATGGAACAATGTAGACAAGAAAAGTTGGCAAAATGGATTCGTAACTTCGAGAAAAGAATTAGATCTGAGGGCTGGGAATGGGGGTCCCAGTACTAATCTCGTCGGCTGTCGGTGGACTGCTCGAACGACTCCTGCAATGGGAGTGGGTCGCCACGTGCTGATCCGGGGACGAACGGGGAACTGTTCCTTCGAGGCCCTTCCCTGTTCATTGAATAGCCAACTCAGAACTAGTATGGACAAGGGGAATCTGACTTTTTAATTAAACCAAAGATTTGAAATGGTCCCAACGGATGTTCACGCAATGTAACTTATGTCCAGTACTCTGAATGTCAAAGTAAAGAAATTCAACCAAGTGCAGGTAAACGATGCGAGTAACTATGACTATCTTAAGGTAGTCAAATGCCTTGTCATCTAATTAGTGATGGTCATGAATGGATTAAATACATTCCCACTATCCTTGTGTACTATCAGCTAAACTACAGCCAAAGGAACGGGCTTGGCAGAATCAACAGGGAAAGAAGACCCTGTTGAGATTAACTCTAGTCATACTTTGTGAAATGACTTGAGAGGTGTAGTATAAGTGGTATCCAAAATGCAAAAGTGAAATAACATTACTTTTAATGTTGTTTTACTTATTTCATGAATCGAAAGTGGGGCACTGCTCCTCTTTTTGGACCCAAGTCTCACTTTGCTGGCTGATCTAGGCAGAAGACATTGTCAGGTGGGGAGTTTGGCTGGGGAGGAACATCTGTGAAAAGATAACATACGTGTCCTAAGATGAGATCAACGAGAACAGAAATCTCATGTGAAACAGAAGGGCAAAAACTCATTTGATTCTAATTTCCAGTATGAATACAAACCATGAAAGTGTGTCCTAATGATCTTTTAGACCTTGGAATTTCAAGCTAGTGGAGTCAAAAAATTTACCACATGGATAACTGGCTTATGGTAGCCAAGCGTTCATAGCGATGTTGTATTTTAATCTTTCGATATTCGTTCTTCCTATCATTGTGAGGCAGAATTCACCAAGTGTTGGATTGTTCACCCACCATTAGGGAACGTGAGATAGGTTTAGACCTTTATGAGACAGGTTAGTTTTACTCTACCAATAATAGTATCATAATTGTAATTCAACGTAGTACAAGGAAAACCATTGATTCACATAATTGGTCATCGCGCTTGTTTGAAAAGCCAGTGGAGCAAAGGTATCGTGTGATGGATAATGACTGAATGCCACTAAGTTAGAATTTTGGCTATAAATGATGCATGTTCCTGCCGTCCCATAATAGGTTCCTCGGCCCTCAAGGTCACATGTCGTTATCTAAGCTATCGCGGTGAAAGGGTCGCGGTAGCCGCCTTGAAGTACATTTTTCATTGAGCGGCGGGTAGAATCCTTTGTAGATGACTTAAATACGCGAAGGGGTATTGCAAGTGGTAGAGTGAACCTGCTACCACGATCCACTGATATTCATTATTTTATCACTTCAATTAATCCCTCCCCCTCCAATGTAATCTATTTTCTGTCCATCTCCAAAGAAGGTTTGTGCACCCATCCTTGAAAAATCCCACCAAGTGTTGTGAGTTCACCTCACCTTCGAACATGTCGCGGCATAGCCTCACCCTAGTTCGCCGCTTATTTTTCAATTGTCGAGTGCGTTCCATTACAAATAGCTAAGTAAGAAATCAATTGGCCTTTTGTGCAAAACTACAATCAAGTGGCCTTTCGTGCAAAACTACAATGTCACAATTAGAGGTTTTCCGCAATGTGCAGTACGGCTCAAGAGCCCAGCAATCTGTCGAGGACAACATCGGTGCATGGAGGCATGTCA
The DNA here is from genome assembly GCA_030864215.1 of Capsicum pubescens. Classification (NCBI taxonomy): domain Eukaryota; kingdom Viridiplantae; phylum Streptophyta; class Magnoliopsida; order Solanales; family Solanaceae; genus Capsicum; species Capsicum pubescens. Next base: position 278,954,766 of record CM061543.1, on the reverse strand, counting down.
TAATTAAAGGTTTTCGTAACTATTAAGTGAAATCCTAAAGACATTTCCAATGACCTGGGCTCCGACGTCTGGAGAAATCTGTACCGTACAATGCGTGATGTCAAATACAGAAGGATCAATAGTGGCCTACCATGGTGGTTTCTTTATCGAGTTGGTTGTTCATGTATCAACACCTTCACCCATAAGGCACAATGCACAAACGCCTTAAACCTCAAAGGGAAGTAAGGCCACAAGGTACCATGAGACCATGCACCAAGCCACCACGGCACCGTAGCACCAAGGCACCATGGAACCATGCACCATGGCACCATGGCACCGCGTACTTTGGCAAAAAGGCACCATGGCACCATGGAACCAAGGCACTGCAGCGCCATGTCACCAAGGCACCGCACCGCCATGTCACCAAGGCACTGCACCGCCATGTCATCAAGGCACCGCGCACCATGGTTCCATGTCACCAAATCACCCATGCATCCTAAACTAAGAACTATGTGCTTGGCACCCCTGCACCCGCTTCAAGCGCACCAAAGCCTCATTACACCATGGGCATGGTGAAGGCATCATGACACCATGTAAAAATCAAAAGAGTGTAAATCTAGGTTTGATCATCCGAATATTTTCATAACGAGCATCTATCTTCCTCACCGTTTCATACTCCTTTTGTTACATACACGCTCTAAGTGTTTTTTTATGGTATTTCAATGTAACCTCATATGTTGGGGCAGTTTTCCTAACATCCTCATGTTATTTGTATAAATTTAAATATTTTATATCATTGCGTTAGAAGTATAAATATGCACTCAATTATTGGTTTAAGATTACTTCATGCGCTGGAAATATATTCCTAATATTTTTATATTTTAAAATGTTTTTTTCTATTTTTATTTTTTTTGAATTTTCATATATAATATTTGAAAAAAAAAATTTTGAATGAAAATTATCATTTACAAATTAGTAACTCTTTTGTGAGTGCATTGGGTCAGTCTTACATCAAAACATGCAGTTCTGGTCCGCACATGTCTAGTATGATTCATTGGCAAAATCATTTCTACTCCTGTCAATTGGTTTTTTTTTAGCATATATAAGGGGGATAGAGGTGTTGAAGGAACTTCAAGGAGACTGTCGCTAGTTGGCATAGGAGCTCACTGGGCTTGTTGGCATGTAGAGTGGGCATATGACAGCATGCATGGCTAGTCCGTATGAGCTGTCGGTGCCCGCAAAACAACATCGATCGCACTTCATTGTGCACTCGTGTCGTCTATTGGTGGTGTCATCCATGATGGGGTTGTTGACATTTGATTTTACATAAAATAGTTCTTTTCTGTGGGCAGTGTTCTCTGGATGCTGCTCTCAGGGCAAGCTACAGGTGTTGTACACATGGGACCGAGCCGAATCCGCAACGATCGTTGCTCGCCAATGTGGTTGGAACTTATGCACTAGGCTCGACATGCCTTTATCTCATCTACTCCCCCAAGGGTGGGCTATCGTGTCAAGCGAGACTTGTTTTATCCTTGCAACATCGGCATGTGCAATAACGTACAACATCTATTATTGGGCATTAGGGCCGGTGCTGGGAGTTCATCGATGGAGAATTTAGACAGACGTAGTGTGGGTTGTGTTCGGTATGTGTAGTTAGTTTGGATACCTACTCAAATAGCGACATCCTGACCTGCCTGCCATCTCAGTCGTGGGGCAAGCATAATTTAGGCTTGCTCCAAGTCAGTTTCCTGTGTTGCATACCTAATGCCTAGGTATTATCAAGTTTTATTGATTAGCTTTCACCCCTCATATTTTATGCATAGGATAAATCAAAAAGCTTCCCTCGTATCTCATGCCTTGCTTGCTTTGCCATGTGATGTCGTGGTCCATGAGTGACATTCAGGATTTTTGGATGCGGTAGATAGAGTAGGCATGGGGTTTTCATCAGATCCTATCTACCCTATAAAATACTCATTGCAAATGATGGTCGCACTCTCCTTGAACCCATCTGCACCCTTTCGGGAAGGCCGAACTCATGCAATGCTTGCATCGATGAAAAATGCTACCTGGTTGGTACTTCCATTAGTCTAATTGCTTGTCTCAAAGATTAGGTCATGCATGTGTAAGTATAAACAAATTTAGATTGTGAAACTGCGAATGGTTTATTAAATCAGTTGTAGTTTGTTTGATGGCATCTACTACTCGGATAATCATAGTAATTATAGAGATAATACGTGCAACAAATCTCAACTTCTGGAAGGGATTCATTTATTAGATAAACGGTCAACTCGGGCTCTGCTCATTGCTGCGATGATTCATGATAACTCGACGTATCGCACAGACATCGTGTCATCTATGCATCATTCAAATTTCTGCCATATCAACTTTCAATGGTAGGATACTGGCCTACTGTTAGACCCCCAGTCTAAAGCATGATGGCTTACAAGGCCATGTCAAGGTGGACATTGGCCTTGACATGTGCCAAAGACAAACAAATGTGCTAGACCGAGGCATGCTTGAGTGATGGCAAGGCTGCCATGGACAACGACAGACGTATGGCACCTGCGAGGGCATGCGCGTAGCAGAAGATGATGGCATGGCGCGGGCATGACATCGACACTGGCGATGGCATGGCATAGACTTGGACGCAAGCATGGCAAGGCGGAGTCGCAACATAGGCATTGGCGTGGCCTAGGCTGTGACATGGGCGAGGCGGAGTCACAGCATAGACATTAGCATAGCCTAGGCTGTGACATGGCTAAGACAGCTTCATGGCATGAGCAATGGCATGATGTAGACATGACCTTGGCAAGACATGATGCTGACAAGACCCGACATGGCTGAGAAGCTGAAAATAACTAAGTGTGTCAACATTGGCAAAATTAACTAAGAGAGCAAGGCTGCCCATGTGCTAGTCACATGGGGTAGTTATTATGTTTTAATTTGGAATGTTGTAAAATTTGTATTTTCAGATAAGTCTTTAGGTCAGTTTTACCATGTCATGCAGCCTTGTCCAATGACAGGCTGCCAGGTGTCCTAAGCTGAAACTGTTGTAACTGTCTGTGCAGTATATAAAGGTGCTGCAGGCTGACTGTAAAGGCATCCAGAAAACAGTGAGTGTTTGAGTGTATGCCTTTGACAATCTCTTGTAACATTTCCTTTGTAATTCTGAGAGAAATATAAAGGTTGGGAATGCGGTTCCTGTAAACGATTAAGTGCTTTACGTTTCTGTAATTCTGTCTAATTATTAGACTGTGCATTGTGTGTTTGTGGCTGAAGTTGCGTTGTGTGTGTGCGACTGCCAAGCAGTGGTGTTGCGAAAAATAGAACGCCCCTGTCTCAACTGGTATCAAAGCCAACGCGTTGCAGTACGAAGATGGTGACTGCCGCTCAATTAAACGAGTATGTTACAAGAATTCGAAATTTCATTGGCATTACGAATGAACTCGAACAAACTGAAGGCCTTGTTGATTTGATTACACAAATCTACACCTTGAAGGATGAACTAGTACAATTACGTAACCAGTATGATGAAAGTGCTGCAGAACTTCTGAGTTCACGCGATGCTTTGATGTCACTGGTACAAGATCAAGGCAAAGTGATGGAAGATTTGCAGACAGAAATGATGGTTCTGCGACGTGCGGTTGCTGCATCAGGACAGACCCAGGAAAGCAGTTCCAAAATAAAAATTCCTGAACCTAAACCTTTTGGTGGTGCTAGAAGTGCCAAGGAATTGGAGAATTTTCTGTGGGATATAGAGTAGTATTTCACTGCTGCCTGAGTTGCTGAAACGGACAAATTGAACATTACCACGATATACTTGACTGGTGATGCAAAGTTGTGGTGGCGTACTCGGAATGCGGATGATGAAAGTGCTGGACGTCCCAAAATTGATACTTGGGATAATTTGAAGAAAGAAATGAGGGACCAATTTCTTCCTAGCAATGCCTCATGGATTGCTAGAGACAAACTGAAAAGGCTAAGGCAAACGGGAACAATTCGCGACTATATAAAGGAGTTTACTTCTTTGATGTTGGACATCCAAAACATGTCTGACGAAGACAAGTTACATAATTTCATCTCAGGAATGCAAGCATGGGCCCAGAATGAATTGCGCAGGCAGAATGTGAAGGACTTGCCTAATGCAATTGTTGTTGCTGATTCGTTGGTGGATTTTCGCTCGACACGTTCAGATTCTGACATAGCCAGTTCTTCAAAGTCAAAGAAAAAGACTGAGAAGAAAGGGGAATGGAAGAAGGATGGACGAAATGATAAAAATGACAAGGGCAAGACACAAACAAATGCTGGAAACGCAAAGACCAAAGGAAAAGATAGCAATGCGAAAGGCTGTTGGACTTGTGGTGGACCGCATTTGGCCAAGAGTTGTCCTAATCACGAAAGAATAAATGCGATGCTTTCTGGAAAAGTGAATCAAAGTGAGGGTGAAGATGTGGTTGCTGCGTTGGCAAATCCTTTAGGATTGTCACTTAATCATATCAGTTTGTTGAATGTTATGGGTGAATCCTCAAAATCATCCAACAACCCTCATGCTGCATTGATTCACGTCGAGATGAAGATTGATGGCAATCGTGTGATGGCCATGGTTGATACCGGAGCCACTCACACTTTTGTGGATGCCAAAGTTGCTACGAAACATGGACTTAAATTGAATAAAAGTCCATCATTTGTCCAGATGGTGAGTTCCAAAGAACAAGCCATTGTAGGCTTGGCTTACGATGTACAGGTGGTGATTGGAAGTTGGACGGGAAAACATGACTTGATGGCTATGCCATTAGGTGATTTTGAAGTCCTTCTAGGGATAGACTTCCTTAGAAAATTTTGTTTTGTCCCTTATCCTCACTTAAACGGAGTGATGATCAGAGACGAAGCCAATCTTAGTTTTATCAAGGCTTTTAATCCCTATGGAGAAGTGAAACCATTTCTGCTATTTCAGTCGAGAAAGGACTGAAGAAGGGTGCTGAAACTTTTCTTGCTGCCATGATAGAAGTGAAACCTGATGTGAAGGTGGATGTTCCAGATTATGTTGCTAATTTACTAAAGCAATATGCTGATGTGATGCCCCCTGAATTTCCTAAAGATTTTCCGCCAAGCAGGGATATAGATCACAAGATCGAGTTGCTGCCCGGTTCAGTTGCTCCTACACAGGCTCCTTATCGAATGGCTCCAAAGGAATTGGCTGAATAGCGGAAACAGTTGAACAAATTGCTGGACGATGGACTAATTCAACCATCGAAATCTCCTTATGGTGCTCCTATTTTATTTCAAAAGAAACAAGACGGTTCAATGAGGATGTGCGTGGATTATAGAGCATTGAACAAAGTGATTGTGAAGAAAAAATATCCTGTTCTGTTGGTGCAAGATCTCATGGACAGATTGACGAAGGCATGCTGGTTCACCAAACTTGATCTTCGATCAGGGTATTGGCAGGTCCGAATAGCAGAGGGTGATGAGTCAAAAATCACGTGTGTGACGAGGTATGGCTCTTATGAATTTCTGGTTATGCCGTTCGGGTTGACGAATGCCTCGGCAACTTTCTGCAACTTGATGAATGATGTGCTGTATGATTACCTAGACGACTTTGTTGTGGTATATCTAGATGACATAGTCATTTATAGTTGTTCCCTTGATGAACATTTGGAACACTTGAAGTTAGTATTGTCTCGATTGCGGGAGTACAAACTTTATGTCAAAATGGAAATGTGCGAATTTGCCAAACAGGAAGTGAAGTTCCTTGGGCATTTGGTTAGTCAAAATCAAGTAAGGATGGATTCGAAAAAGGTACAAGCAATTGCTGATTGGCCGGCACCTAGCGGGGTTAAAGAATTGAGATCATTCTTGGGATTGGCTAACTATTATCGCAAATTCATTGCTGGTTACTCTAAGAAGGCTGCAGTACTGACTGATTTACTTAAAAAGGAAGTCAAGTAGGAATGGTCTGAGAAGTGCAATGTAGCATTTCAGATGTTGAAAGATGCTATTGCTTCAGAACCCATTTTAAAGCTGCCAAACTTTGAGTTACCATTTGAAGTTCACACTGATGCATCGGATAAAGCTGTTGGAAGGCGTATTAGTACAAGAAGGCCATCCTGTGGCTTTTGAAAGTCAGAAGTTGAGTGATTCTGAGCAAAGGTATTCGGCACATGAAAAAGAGATGGTTTCAGTGGTGCATTGCTTGTAGATTTGGAGAGTGTATTTGCTAGGTACTCGGTTTGTGGTTCGGATGGATAATGTCGCCAACACCTTCTTCAAAACGCAGAAGAAGATGAGTCCAAAGAAAGCTCGTTGGCAGGAGTTTCTTGCTGAGTATGACTTCATGTGGGAGCATAAACCAGGGAAACACAACCAGGTTGCGGATACACTAAGTCGAAAAGAGGTATTTGCTGCAGTATACTTTATTGCTAGGCTTGAATCTGATTTCTTTGAGAGAATTAGATTTTGTGCTGTTAATGATCCACTCTACGTCAAGTGGATGGGTCAAGTTAAGGAAGGGGTCATTAGACGGTATTGGATCGAGGACGATCTCCTTTATTTTAAAGGAGGGAGAATTGTCGTACCTCAAGGCAGTGGCTTGCGTAGAGACATAATGAAAGAGGCACATGACACTCCTTAGGCTGGTCATCCCGGTGCTGAAAAGATGCTAGCTCTTCTGTCCCGTGTTTATTTCTGGCCAAAAATGGAAGACGATATCGAGGCATACGTGAAGACTTGTGATGTGTGTCAAAGAGACAAGACGGAACGTATGAAAGAGGCGGGTTTACTACAACCTCTGCCGATTCCTAAAAGGCCATGGATTTCTGTCTCAATGGATTTCATTTCTGGTTTTCCTAAAGTAGATGGCAATGCGTCTATTATGGTGGTGGTTGACAGGTTCTCAAAGTATGCTGTTTTTATTGTTGCACCAATTATTTGCTCATCAGAAGTTGCTGAAGAATTATTCTACAAGAACGTGGTTAAACATTTTGGGTTTCCAAGTGATATTGTGAGTGATAGAGATGCCCGTTTCACAGGTCGGTTCTGGCATGCATTATTTACGATGATGGGGACTGATTTGAAGTTTTCTACGGCAAATCATCCACAAACTAATGGCCAAACTGAGCGGATAAACCACTTGCTAGAAGAATATCTAAGGCACTATGTAACAGCAAGTCAGAGAAATTGGGCATATTTGTTGGACACTGCACAGTTTTGTTACAACCTGCACAGGTCATCAGCGACGGAAAAGAGCCCGTTTGAACTGGTTTTAGGCATGCAGCCTATGACACCATTAGAGGTGACGATGCTAAAGAGAAATCACCATTGTCCTGCTGCTTATCGATATGCAAAAGACAAGCATGAGATGCTTGTCGAGGCACAAGATAGCTTGAGGAAAGCGCAGAAACGCATGAAGAAATATGCTGATCAGCATCGACGTGCGGTGGAGTTCAACATTGGAGACAAAGTGCTTTTGAAACTCACTCCCCAAATCTGGAAACAGATTATGAGTAAGCAAAGACATCGTGGACTGATTACAAGATATGATGGACCGTTTGATGTTATTGAAAAAGTTGGAGAAGTTGCTTATAGATTGAAGTTGCCGGAAAGGTTGAAAATTCACCCTACATTTTATGTTAGTTTTCTGAAGCGGTACAATGAGGATACTGAAGATCCAGGGAGGAACAAAAACAAAAGAGCTCCTCCGTTGATTGTGAAAGAGTACAAGTCCAAGATGGAGAAGATACTTGATCACCGAATCGTGGGAAACAGCAAGAAAAGTACCAAGATGGAATTCTTAATTCAGTGGAAAGGTTCAAGTGTGGAAGACGCTGTGTGGGAGAAGGCTCAGAACCTATGGCAATTTGACAAGCAAATAGACGACTACATCAAAATAACCTCGATGAGGGCGTCGAGTTCTTCAAGTGGGGGTGGTCTGTTAGACCCCCAGTCTAAAGCATGATGGCTTACAAGGCCATGTCAAGGTGCACATTGGCCTTGACATGTGCCAAAGACAAACAATGTGCTAGACCGAGGCATGCTTGAATGATGGCAAGGCTGCCTTGGAAAACGACAGGCGCATGGCACCTGCGAGGGCATGCGCGCAGCAGCAGGCGATGGCATGGCACGGGCATGACATTGACACTTGCGAGGAACAGACAATGGCATGGCTTGGGCATGAAATTGACACTGGCGAGGTGCAGGCGATGGCATGGCATAGACTTGGATGCAGGCATGGCAAGGCGGAGTCACAGCATAGGCATTGGCGTGGCCTAGGCTGTGACATGGGCGAGGCGGAGTCACAGCATAGACATTGGCATGGCCTAGGCTGTGACATGGCTAAGACAGCTTCATGGAGTGAGCAATGGCATGGCGTAGGCATGAACTTGGCAAGAAATGATGCTAACAAGACCCGGCATGGCTGAGAAGCTGAAAATGACTAAGTGTGTCAACATTGGCAAAATTAACTAAGAGGGCAAGGCTGCCCATGTGCTAGTCATATGGGGTAGTTATTATGTTTGAATTTGGAATGTTGTAACATTTGTATTTTCAGATAAGTCTTTAGGTCAGTTTTACCATGTCATGCAGCCTTGTCCAATGACAGGCTGCCAGGTGTCCTAAGCTGAAACTTCTGTAACTGTCTGTGCAGTATATAAAGGTGTTGCAGGCTAACTGTAAAGGCATCCAGAAAACAGTGAGTGTTTGAGTGTATGCCTTTGACAATCTCTTGTAACATTTCCTTTGTAATTCTGAGAGAAATATAAAGGTTGGGAACGCGGTTCATGTAAACGATTGAGTGCTTTACGTTTCTGCAATTCTGTCTAATTATTAGACTGTGCATTGTGTGTTTGTGGCTGAAGTTGTGCTCTGTGTGTGCGACTGCCAAGCAGTGGTGTTGCGAAAAATAGAATGCCCCTGTCTCACCTACCATGGTGGTGACTGGTGATGGAGAATTATGGTTCAATTCCAGAGAGGGATCCTGAGAAATGGCTACCACATCTAAGGAAGATAGCATGGGTGCAAATTACCCAATCTTTACACGGGGAGGTAGTGACAATAAATAACAATATCCGGCTCAATGATTCTGGTAATTGGAATGAGTACAATCTAAATCCCATAACAAGGATCAGTTAGAGGGAAAGTCTGGTGCCATGAGCGGTGGTAATTCTAGCTATAATAGTGTATATTTAAGTTGATGCAGTTAAAAAGCTCGTAGTTGTACTTTGGGATGGGCCGGCCGGTCCGCATATTTTGTATGCACCAGTCGTCTCATCCCTTCTATCGGTGATGCGCTCCTGGCCTTAGCTAGCTAGGTCGTGCCTCCAGTGCTCTTACTTTGAAGAAATTAGAGTTCTCAAAGCAAGCCTACTCTCTGTATACATTAGTATGGGATAACATTGTAGGATTTTGGTACTATTACGTTGGCCTTATGGATAGGAGTAATGATTAACAAGAACTGTTGGAGACATTCATATTTCATAGTCAGAGGTGAAATTCTTTGATTTATGAAAGATGAACAACTATGAAAGCATTTATAAAGGATGTTTTCATTAATAAAGAATGAAAGTTGGGGGCTTGAAGACGATCAGATATCCTCGTAGTCTCAACATAAATGAAACTGACCAGGGATCAGCTGATGTTGCAGTTAGGACTATGCCAACACCTTATGAGAAATCAAAGTTTTTGGGTTCTGGGGGGAGTATGGAAACACTAAAACGTAAAGTAATTAATGGAAGGGCACCATAAGGAGTTGAGCCTGCGGCTTAATTTGAATCAACACGGGGAAACTTACCATGTACAGACATAGTAAGGATTGACAAACTGAGAGATCTTTCTTGATTCTATGGGTAGTGGTGCATAGTCGTTCTTAGTGGTAGAGCAATTTTTTTGGTTAATTTCGTTAACAAATGAGAACTCAGCCTACTAACTATTTATGCGGAGGTATCCCTTCGCGTCCAGCTTCTTATAGGGACTATGACTTTTTAGGCCGCGGATGTATGAGGCAATAACTGTTCTTGGATTCCCTTTGATGTTCTAGGTCGGACGCGTTCTACACTAATGTATTAAAAAAGTTTATAGCCTTTGTCGACAGACCCGGGTAATTTTTTAAATTTCATCATGACGGGGATAGATCATTGCAGTTGTTGGTCTTCAACAAGGAATTTCTAGTTAGCGCGAGTTATCAGCTCGCGTTGACTATGTCCCTGTCCTTTGTACACCCCGCCCATCACTCCTACCGATTGAATGATCCAATGAAATGTTTGGATTGTGGTGATGTGGGCAGTTTGCTGCCCATGAAGTCACAAAAAGTCCATTTAACCTTATCATTTAGAGGATGGAGAAATCATAACAAGGCTTCTGTAGGTGAACCTGCGGAAGGATCACTGTCAAAACCTACACTGCAAAATAACCCAGGAATGTATTTAACAACTGGGGAGTCCATGCTGGCGGGATGCTTTGGCCCTCCATACAAGAACCTCCCACTCATCCCAAACGTGCCCGTCCAGCTTGCGCATCAGGCGACTAACAAACCCCACCGCAGAAAGCGCCAAAGAATACTTAAATTGATAGACATATCCTTACGCCCCTTTTGTGGCATGCATCAGGGGGGACCTTTGCTTCTTTTACAAACAAAAATAACTCTCGGCAATGGATATCTAGGCTCTCACTTAGATAAAGAACGTAGAAAAATTCAATACTTGGTGTGAATTGCAGAATTCCGTGAACCATTGATTCTTTGAATGTAAGCTACACTCGAAGCCATTAGGCCGAGGTCACGTCTTCCTGGGCGTTATGCTTCGTGTTGCCCCTTATATCGATCCTAAACCATGGGGTGCACTGTCATTGTTGGGTGGATACTGGCCTCCCGTATGCCCCAAGCTCGCAGATTGCCTAAATACGAGTCCACATCGATGGACATCGCGGAAAGTGGTGGTTGTAACTTAACTATCTTTCTTATTGCGGCTACAGCCCATCATGTGTCTAGACTCTAGGACCCTATCCTTCTTTGATGATCGGACCGCGACCCCAGGTCAGGTGGGATTACCCACTGATTTTAAGCATATCAATAACTGGAGGAAAAGAAACCTACATGGATTCCCTTAGTAATGATGTGTGAACCGAGAAAAACCCAGCCTTAGAATCATGTGGCTCTTTCATCAGAATTATAGTCTGGAGAGGTGTCCTCAATAACAGACCTGGCCCAAGTCTCTTTGAAGGGGGCACCAGAGAGGGTGAGAGACCCATTGTTCCCAGACCCTGTCACACCATGAAGCGCTGTCTACGAGTCAGATTTTTTGGGAACGCAACCCAAATCAGGCGGTGAATTTTGTCCAAGGCTAAATACAGGGGAGAGACCGATAGCAAATAAGTACTGTGAGGAAAAGATAAAAAGAGAGGCAAAGAGTGCTTGAAATTATTGGGAGAGAAGTGGATGGGGGCAGGTGATGCATCCCGATCGGATATGGAAAGGTGATTAGCCGGTCTGCCAATTGAATCCGGGCATGGACCATCGTGGTTTAGGGGTGTGGCTAAAGCTCGGGATCTCGATACACTTGTGGAACACCGTCTACTAAATTATAGCAGGTAGTACGCACCTCTAGCGAGCTTCGGCATCTGCGCACTCTAGATGGCGGCCTATAGGCTCCCTATTTGACCCGTCTTAAAACACAGACCAAGGAGTCTAACATAATTACGAGTCAACGAGCGAGTAAACCTGTTTGGCATAAGGAAGCTTATTGTTGGGATCCTTTATAGGGATTCACCAATGACTCACCTTGATCTTCTGAGAAGGGTTCAGTATTATTATACCTGTCGAGACCCAAAAGATGGTGAACTATGCTTGAGTGGGGGATGGTGGAAGTCCGCAGCAATATTGACGTGTAAATCGTTCATCTTACTTAGGTATAGGGTTAAAATACAAATTGAACCATCTAGATGCTGGTTCCCTCTGTAGTTTCTCTCAGGATAGCTTCAGCTCGGGTTCGAGTTGTATCGGGTAAAGCCAATGATCAGAGGCCTCGGGGGTACAACGCCCTTGACCTATTCTCAAACTTTTAATAGATACGATGGCGTGACTGATTTGTTGATCCGCGCCACGGAATCAATAGATCCAAGTGGGCCATCTTTGGTAAACATTACTGGTGATGCGAGATGAACCAAAATTTGGGATACGGTGCAAAACTACACGCTAACCTAGATCCCACAAAGGGTGTTGGTCAATTAAATAGCAGGATGGTGGTAATGGATGTCAAAATTTGCTAAGGAGTGTGTAATAACTCATCTTCCAAATTAACTAGCCTAAAAAATAAATGGTGCTTGATCACGCGACCTACACCCGGTCGTCGGGGCAAGTGCCAGGCCCCGTTGAGTAGGAACGCTCGATGGTCGCTGTAAAACTTTGGGTGCGATCCCAGGCAGAGCAGCCGTTGGTGTAGATATTTTTGGCAGTATCAAACATTCAAATGAGAACTTTGAAGGATGAAGAAAGGAAAGGTCCATGTAAACGGTAATTGCACATGAGTTAGTCGATCCTAAGGGTAGGGAGAACCCTGATAGATAGAGCATTTCGTGCGTACTCTGAAAAGAAATTGGGTTAAAATTCCTGAATCAGAAAATGGAAGTTGACAGAAACATTAGGAAATCCGGAGACATCGGCACGAGCCTTGAGAAGAGTTATCTTTTCTGTTTATCAGCCTGGACACCCTCGAATCGGCTCAGTTGGAGGTAGGGTCCAGCAGCTGAAAGAGCACCTTACGTCGTATGGTGTCTGGTTCCCTACCGGAGGCCCTGTAAAATCTAAAGGACCGAATACTATAAATGCACGGTCTTACTAATAACCGCATCAGGTCACCAAGGTGAACAACCTCTGGTCGATGGAATAATGTAGGTAAGAAAGTCAGCAAAATGGATCCGCATCTTCAAGAAAAGGATTGGCTCTGAGGGATGGGCATGGGGGTCCCAGTCTCAAACCCATCGGCTGACTGCTCGAGCTACGACCGCGGTGAGAGCGGTTCACCGCGTGCCTTCCATGGCCTTCCCCGTGCGTTGAACAGCATACTCAGAACTGGTACGGACAAGGGAAATCTGATTGTTTAATTAAAATAAAACATTGTGATGGTCAAAATGGATGCTCATGCAATGTGATTTCTACCCAGTGCTCTGAATGTCAAGGTGAAGAAATTCAACCAAGCGTAGGGAAACGTCGGGAGTAACTATGACTCTCTTAAGGCAGCCAAATTCCTAGTCATCTAATTAGTGATGCACATGAATGGATTACCCAGATTCCTACTGTCCCTGTCTACTATCCAGCGAAACCATAGCCAAAGGAATGGGCTTGACAGAATCAGCGAGGAAAGAACACCATGTTGAGCTTGACTCTAATACGACTTTGTGAAATGACTTGAGAGGTGTAATATAAGTGGGATCCAAAAGTCTAAAGTGAAATACCAATAATTTTAACATTATTTTACTTATTTCTTGAATTGAAAGGGGGGCACTGGCCCTCTTTTTGAATCCAAGGCTCGCTCTATAGGAAGAACCAGGCAGAAGATATTGTCAGGTAAGGAGTTTGGATGTGGTGGAACATCTATTAGAAGATAATGCAGGTGTCCTAAAATAAGCTCAACGATAACAGAAATATCGTGTGGAATCGAAGCGTAAAATCTCATTTGATTCTGATTTCCAGTACAAATACGAACTGTGAAAGCATGGCCAATAACCCTTTAAACCTTAAAAATTCGAAGCTAGAGGTGTCAAGAAAGTTACCACAGGGATAACTGGTTTGTGGAAGCCAAGCGTTCATATCGACATTGCTTTTTGATCCTTCAATGTTGGCTCTTCCTATCATTGTGAAGAAGAATTCACCAGGTGTTGGATTGTTTACCCACCAATAGGGAATGTGAGTTGGGTTTAGACCGCCGTGAGAATAGTTAGTTTTACCTTATAGATGACAGTGTCTCAATAGTAATTCAACCTTGTATGAGAGGAATCATTGATTCATACAACTGGTCACCGCGCTTGGTTTAAAAGCTATTGGCATAAAACTACTATGTTTTGGATTATGAATAAAATCCTCTAAGTCAGAATCCGGGCTAGAAGCGATGCATGCACCCGTCATCCACTTTCCGACCTGCAGTAGGGGCCTCGGCCCCCAAGGGAATGTGTCGTTGGCTGAGCCATCATGGTGAAAGGGTCGTGCGGGTTGCGTTGAAGTACAATTTTCAACGAGTGGTGGGTAGAATCCTTTGCGGACGACTTAAATATGCGATGGGATATTGTAAGTGGCAGAGTGTCTTTGCTGCCATGATCCACTGAGATTCATCCCTTTGTCGCTCTGGTTCGTCCCTTCCCCTCTAATCTAATCATTTTTATGTCAATCTCCAAAGGATGTTTGTGCATCCATACTTATAAAATCCCACTAGGTGTTGTGAATTCACGACACCCTCGAGCAGGCCGTGGCATAGAATCACCCGAGTTTGCCGCTTATTTTTCAAGTATCGTGTGCATTCCATTCCAAATCGTTAAGTATGATATCAAGTGACCTTTCGTGCAAAACTATGGCATCATAATTAGAGGTTTTTCGCGACATGCAGTGTAGCTCAGGTACCCTGCGATGTATCGAGGAAAACGTTGGTGCATGGAGGCATGTCGCAATTAGATATTTTTGTGACCGTCAAGTGCAATCCTAAAGACATGTCCAATGACCCAGGCTCTGACGTCCAAAGAAATCCGCAGCACACTACGCCCGATGTCAAATACTGTAGGACCTGTAGTGGCCTACCATGGTTGTGTCTTTCTCGAGTTGGTTGTTCGTATATCGGCACCTTTACCCACAAGTCACCATGCGCCAATGCCTCAAACCACTATGGGCAGCAACGGCCACAAGGAACCATGACACCATGCACCAAGGCACCACGACACAATGGCACCAAGGACCCAAGAGATCATGCGCCATGGCACCATGGCGCCATGGGATCATGCTTCCATAACACCAAGGCACCACACTCCATGGCACCAAGGCACCATGGCACCATGGCACAAAGGCACCATTCCGCCATGGCACCAAGGATCCGCACACCATGGCTCCATTGCACCAAAGCACACATGCATCCTGAACAATGTAATGTGTGTTTTTCACCAGCGTGCCCGTGCACCCGCTGCGACCACAACATGGCCCCATGATGACATGGGCATGGTGAAGGCACCATGGCAATGTGCTAAAAGCAAAAGACCGTAAACGTAGGTTTGATCATTCAAATATTTTAATAACATTCATCCATCTTCCTCGCCGTTACATACACCTTTTGTTACATACACGTTCTAAGTATTTTTTAACGGTATTTCAATGTTACCTTATATGTTGGGGCGGTTATCCTAATGTCCCCACATTATTTTTATAAATTTAAATATTTTATATCATTATGTTATACATAAAAATATGCACTCAAATATTTGTTTAAGGTTACTTCATGAGTTGGAAATATTTTCCTAATATTTTTAATTTTTTTTTTCATTTCCT
This sequence comes from Capsicum pubescens, assembly GCA_030864215.1. Classification (NCBI taxonomy): domain Eukaryota; kingdom Viridiplantae; phylum Streptophyta; class Magnoliopsida; order Solanales; family Solanaceae; genus Capsicum; species Capsicum pubescens. The sequence continues at coordinate 278,939,276 of CM061543.1, read as the reverse complement.
TTTTTATTTTTATTTATTTTTTGAATTATAATAAATAATATTTGAAAAAAATTCTTAATGAAAACTATCATTTACAAATTACGTGACTCTTTTGTGAGTGCATTGGCTCAGTCTTGCATCAAAACATGCAGTTCTTATCCATATATGTCTAGTATGATTCTCTGGAAAAATCATGTCTACTCCTATCAGTTGGGTTGTTTTTTTAAGCATATATAAAGGGGATAGAGGTGTTGAAGACAATTCAAGGAGACTGTCGCTAGTTTGAATAGACACTTACTGGACATGTCAGCATGTAGAGTGGGAACATGGCATTATGCATGGCTAGTCTGTGCGAGCTGTCGGTGACCACAAAATAACATCGATTGCGCTTCATTGTGAGCTAGTGTCGGCTATCGGTGTCGTCGTCCATGATGGGGCTATTCGCATTTAAATTCACATAAAGTGGTGCTTTTTTGTGTGCAGTGTGATCTGGATGCTTCTCTAGGGACAAGCTCCAGGCGCTGCACACATGTGACCGAGCCGAATCCGCATCGAGCGTTGGTGGCCATCGTGGGCGGCGCCTGTGCACTAGCCTCAGTGGGCCTTTATCTCCTCTACTCCTAAGGGTGGGTTATCGTGTCAAGCAGAACTTTCTTTCACCTTGCAACATCGGCATGTGCATCAGAGCACAACATCTATTACTATGCATTAGGGCCGGTGTTATACATTCATCGATTGAGCCTTTGGACACACAGAGCGTGAGTTGTGTTCGGCATGTGCAATTAGGTTTGATCCCTGGTCAAGTAGCGACGTCCTGGCCCGCCTACCATCTTAGTCATGGGGTAAGAATAATTTAGGCTTGCTTGAAGTCGGTTTCCTGTGTTACATACCTAATACCCATGCATTATCAAGTTTTATTCATCGGCTTTCACCCTTCGCGTTTTGTGTACAGAGTGAATCAAAATGCCGCCCTTATGTCCCACGCCTTCCTTGACTCACCGTGTGATGTCGTGGTCCATGAGTGATGGTCGGGATTTTTGGATGCGGTATACACAGTGGGCATGGGGTTTTCATCATCTCCTATCTACACTTTATGATGCTCATTGCAAACGATTGTCGCACTCGCCTTGAACCTATTTTCACCCTTTTAGGTAGGCCGAGCTCATGCAACGCCGGCATCGATGAGGAATACTACCTGGTTGATCCTACCATTAGTCATATTCTTGTCTAAACTATTAAGCCATGTATGTGTAAGTATTAACAAATTTAGACTGTGAAACTGCGAATGGCTTACTAAATCAGTTATAGTTTGTTTGATGATATCTACTACTCGAATAATCGTAGTAATTGTAGAGCTAATACGTGCAACAAACCCCAAATTCTGAAAGGGATGCATTTATTAGATAAAAGGTCGACGCGGGCTCTGCTTATTGCTACAATGATTCATGATAACTCGATGTATTGCACAACCATCATGTCGACGATGAATCATTCAAATTTCTTCCCTATCAACTTTCGATGGTAGGATAGTGGCCTACCATGGTAGTGATGGGTGACAGAGAATTAGGGCTTAATTCCGGAAAGTGAGCCTGAGAAATGGCTACCACATCCAAGGAAAGCAGCAGGGGGGGATTCCCCAATCTTAACACGGGGAGGTAGTGACAGTAAATAATAATACTGGGCTCAATGAGTCAGATAATTGGAACAAGTACAATATAGATCCCTTAACGAGGATCAGTTTGAGGGCAAGTCTAGTTCCTGGAGCTTCAGTAATTCTATCTCCAATAGCGTATATTTAAGTTGTTGCAGTTAAAAAGCTCATATTTGTACTTTGGGTTAGGTAATCCGATTCGTTTATGGTGTGCATCGGTTATCTCGTCCCTTCTATCGGCGATGCGCTCCTGGCCTTAACTGGACAGGTCGTGCCTCCGGCACTGTAACTTTGAAGAAATTAGATTTCTCAAAGCAAGCCTATGTTATGTATACTTTAGCATAGGATAAGATTATAGGATTTGGTTCCTATTACATTGTCTTTTGGGATCAGAGTAATGATTAACAGGGACTGTTGGGTGCATTAGTATTTCATAGTCAGAGGTGAAATTCTTGAATTTATGAAAGACGAACAACTGCGAAAGCATTTATCAAGGATGTTTTCATTAATCAAGAATGAAAGTTGGGGGTTTGAAGACGATCAGATACCGTCCTAGTCTCAACCATAAATGATATCGACCAGTGATCGATGGATGTTGATTTTAGGACTCCCCCAACACGTTATAAGGAATCAAAGTTTTTGGGTTTCGGGGGGAGTATGGCAAGACTGAAACTTAAAGAAATTGATGGAAGGGCTCCACAAGGAGTGGAGCCTGTGGCTTAATTTGACTCAACACGGGGAAACTTACCATGTCCAGACATAGTAAGGATTGACAGACTGAGAGCTCTTTCTTGATTATATGGGTAGTGGTGCATGGTCGTTCTTAGTTGGTAGAGCGATTGGTCTGGTTAATTTCATTAATGAATGTGGCCTGAGCCTACTAACTATTTATGTAGAGGTATCCCTTTACGTCCAGCTTCTTATAGGGACTACGACCTTTTAGGCCGCGGATATTTGAGGCAATAACAGGTATGCGATTCCCTTAGATATTCTCGGTCGTACGTGCGCTACACTAATGTATTAAATAATTTTATAGCCTTGGCCAACAGGCTCGGGTAATCTTCTAAATTTCATCGTGATAGGAATAGATCATTGAATTTATTAGTCTTCAACAAGGAATTCCTTGTAAAAGAGAGTTATCACCTCACGCTATCTACGTCCCTATCCATTATACACACCGCCCATCACTCCTACCAATTGAATGATCCAATGAAATTTTTAGATTATGACAATGTGGGAAATTTGTTGTCCACGACATTGCGAAAAGTCCATTTAACTTTATCATTTAGAGGAAGGAGAAGTTGTAACAAGGTTCCCATAGGTGAACCTGCGGAAGGATCATTGTTGAAACCTATAAAGCAGAATGACCCCTGAACGTGTTAAAAAACTGGGGAGTCTGTGCTGGAGGGATTCTTCGGCCCTCCGCATGAGCGCCTCCCCCTCATCCCAAACGCACCCATCAATCTTATGCATCAGGCGACTAACGAACCCCAGCGTAGAAAGCACCAAGGACTACTTAAATTGATAGCCATCTCCTCACGCCCCTTTCGTGGCATGCATCGGGTGGGACCTGGGCTTTTTTTATAAACAAAAATGACCCTCGTCAATGGATATCTTGGAAATCACATCGATGAAGAACGTAGGAAATTGCGATACTTGGTGTGAATTGCTGAATTCTGTGAACCATTTATTCTTTGAATTTAAGTTACACCCAAAGCCTTTAGGCCGAGAGCACGTCTTCCTAGGTGTCACACATCGTGTCTCCCCCCCATATCACACCTTAATCATAGGATGCGCTGTCGTTGCGAGGAAGATACTAGCCTCCCGTGTGCCTCGAGCTCACGGCTTGCCTAAATGCGTGTCCACATCGACGAACATCGTGGCAAGTGGTGGTTGTAACTCAACTATCTTTCTTGTCGCGACTACAGCCCGTCGTGTGTCTAGACTCCAGGACCCTATCGCTATTAGAATCTTGGACCGCGAACCCAGGTAAGGCAGGATTACCTGCTGATTTTAAGAATATCAATAACCAGAGAAAAAAAAACTTACAAGGATTCCCTTAGTAACTATGAGAGAATCATGAAAAGCCCATCCTTAGAATCGGGTGGCTTTGTCTTCCTAATTGTAGTCTGGAGAAGCGTACTCAGTGGCAGACCTGGCACAAGTCCCTTGGAAGGGGGTACCAGAGAGGGTGAGAGCCCATCTTTCCCAGACCCTATCGTACCATGAAGTGCTATCAATAAGTTAGATTGTTTGGGAACGCAGCCCAAATCAGGCGGTGAATTTCATCTAAGGCTAAATACGAGCGAGAGACCGATAGCGAACAAGTACCGTGAGAAAAAGATAAAAAGGACTTTGAAAAGAGAGTAAAAGAGTTCTTGAAATTATTGGGATGAAATTGGATGGTGGTCGGTGATACGCCCCGATCGGATGTGGAAAGGCGATGAGCCGGTTTGCCAAATAACTCAGGGCTTGGGCCACCGTGGATTGGGGGTGTGGCTAAAGACCGGGCTCTCGATACACTCATGGAACGTGGTCTCCTAAATTATAGTTGGTAGCGAGCACCCCTAGCATGCTGCGGCATCTGCGCGCTCTAGACACTGGCCTATAGGCTCCTCATTCGACCCGTATTAAAACACGGACCAAGGTATCTTACATTTTTGTGAGTCAACGAGTGAGTAAATTTGTTAGGCATAAGGAAGATGATTGATGGGATCCACCTAAAGGGTGCCCTGCCGACTGGCCTTGATATTTTGAGAAGGGTTTGAGTGTGATTATACCTGTCAAGAACCAAAAGATGGTGAACTATGCCTGAGTGGGGCGAAGTCAGAGGAAACCCTAGTGGAAGCCCACATCGATACTGACGTGCAAATTGTTCTTCTTACTTTGGTATAGGGGTGAAATACTAATCAAACAATCTAGATGTTAGTTCCCTCTGAAGTTTCCCTCAGGATAGCTCGAGCTCGTATTTGAGTAGTATTGGGTAAAGACAATGATTAGAGGCCTCGGGGACACAACGCCCTCAACCTATTCTCAAAATTTTAATAGGTAGGATGGCACGGCTGCTTTGTTGAGATGCGCCATGGAATCAAGAGCTCCAAGTGTGCCATCTTTGGTAAAAATAACTGGTGATGTCAGATGAACTGGAAGATATGATACAGTGACAAATTGCGCGCTAACTAGATCCCATAAATGGTGTTTGTCAATTAAGACAACCAGACAGTGGTCATGGATGTCAAAATCCACTAAGGAATGTGTAACAATCACCTTCTGAATTAACTAGCCCTAAAAATAGATGGCACTTAATCGCGTGACCTACGCCCGGCCATCGAGGCAAGTGTCAGGCCCCGATGAGTAGGAGGGCTAGATGGTCGCTCCAAAACCTTGGGCGCAAGCCCAGGAAGAGCGGTTGTTGGTGAAGTTCTTGTTGGTAGTAGAAAATATTCTAATGAGAACTTTGATGGACGAAGAAGGAAAAGGTTCCATGTAAACGGAACTTGTACATGGGTTAGTCGATCCTAACAATTGGAGGAACCCAGACAAATAGAGCGTTTCACGCGTACACTAAAAGGGAATTATATTGAAATTCCTGAACCAGGATATGGCGGTCGATGACAATGTTAGGAAGTCCGGAAACGTTGGAAGGATCCTCGAGAAGAGTTATCTTTTTTGTTTAACAGCCTAGCCACCCTAGAATCGGCTCAGTCGAAGGTAGGGTAAAGCAGTTGAAAGAGCACCTTACGTCGCGTGTTGTTTAGTACCCTATAGGAGGCCCTTAAAAATTCAGAGAACCGAATGTTGTCAATGCACAATCTTCTTAATAACCGCATTAGGTCTCCAAAGTGAACAACCTCTGGTCGATAGTACAATATAGGAAAGAAAGTCAGCAAAATGGATCCATAAATTTAGGAAAAGGATTGTCTCTGAGGGCTGGGCACGAGGGTCCCAGTCTCAACGCATTGGCTGTCGATAGACTGCTCGAGTTGCTCCTATTGCGAGAGTGGTTTGCCACGTGCCTGATGGGGGACAAACTAGGAAAGGTTCCTTCGATGGCATTCCCCGTGTATTGAACAGCCAACTCAGAACTGGTACGAACAAGGGAAATTTGACTGTTTATTTAAAATAAAGCATTGCAATGGTCCCAATGGATGTTCACGTAATGTGATTTCTGTCTAGTGCTCTGAATGTCAAAGTGAAGAAATTCAACCAAATGTGGGTAAACGGTAGGAGTAACTATGATTCTCTTATGGTATAAAAATTCCTAGTCATCTAATTAGTGATGCACATGAATGGATTAACGAGATTCCGACTATCCGTATGTACAATCTAGAAAACCATAACCAAGGGAACGGGCTTGGCAGAATCAACAGAGAAAGAAGACCTTATTGAGCTTGACTCTGGTACGACTTTGTGAAATGACTTGAGAGGTGTAGTATAAGTGGGAGCAGAAAGAAGAAAGTGAAATACCACTACTTTTAACGTTATTTTACTTATTTCGTGAATCAGAAGCGGTTTGAACCAAAGGCTCGCTCTATGGGAAAACCCGAGCAGAAGACATTATAAGGTATGGAGTTTGGTTGGGGTGGAATATCTATTAAAAGATAACGCAGGTGTCATAAAATGAGTTCAACGAGAATAGAAATTTCATGTAGAACAGATGGGTAAAAACTTATTTGATTCTGATTTCCAGTACAAATACAAACTGTGAAAGTGGGCCAACGATCCTTTAGACCTTTGAAATTCAAAGCTAGAGGTATCAAGAAAGTTACCACAGGGATAACTGGTTTATGGCAGCCAAGCGGTCATAGTGAAATTGTTTTTTTATCCTTCGATGTCGGCTCTTCCTATCATTGTGAAGTAGAATTCACCAAGTGTTGGATTGTTCACCCACCAATAGGGAACATGAGTTGGGTTTAGATTTTCATGAGACAGGTTAGTTTTACCCTACTAATTACAGTGTCACAATAGTAATTCAACCTTGTATAAGAGGAAGTATTGATTCACACAATTGGTTATCGCGCTTGGTTGAAAAGCCAGTAGGGCAAATATACTGTGTGCTGGATTATGAATAAATGCCTCTAAGTCAGAATCAGGGATATAAGTGTTGTATTAACCCGCCGTCCGCTTTCTGACCAATAGTAGGAGCTTCGACCCCCAAGGGAACATGTCGTTGGCTAAGCCATCGTGGTGAAAGGGTCGTTGTGGCTGCCTTGATGTACAATTTTCCTCGAGCGGTGAATACTTTCCAGAAGACTTAAATATGCGACCGGGTATTGTAAGTGGTAGACTGTCCTTATTTCCATGATCCACTAAGATTCAACCCTTTGTCGCTCTAGTTCGTCCCTCCCCCTCCAATCTAATAATTTTTTCCGTCAATCTCCAAAGGAGGTTTGTTCATCCATCCTTGAAAAATCCTACTAAGTGTTGTGAGTTCATCTCACCCTCGAGCATGGTGCGGTATAGCCTCATCCGAGTTCGCCGCATATTTTTCAAGTGTTACGTTTGTTCCATTCTAAACAGTTAAGTATGATATCAAGTGGCCTTTCGTGCAAACTAACGGGTCACAATTAGAGGTTTTCACTATGCACAGTGCAGCTCAGGAACCCAATGATACGTCGAGGCCAACATCTATACATGGAGTCATGTCGCAATTAGAGGTTTTTGGGACAGTCAAGTGCAATCCTAGAGATATGTCCATTGAACCGGGCTCCGATGTCCATAGAAATTGGCAACACACAATTCCTGATGTCAACTACCGAAGAACCTATAGTGGCATACTATGGTGGTTTCTTTGTCGAGTTTGTTGTCCGTGTATCGACACCTTAACCTACAAGTCACCATACGCCAACGCCTCATACCACCATGGGCAGCAATGGCCATAAGGCATCATGACATCATGCACCAAGGCACCACGGCACCATGGAACTAAGGCACCATGGCGCCATGAGACCACGCACCATGGCACTAAGGCACCATGGCGCCATGGTACAAAGGCACCGCACAACAAGGCTCCATGGCACCAAAGCACCCATGCATCCTAAACTAGGAACTGTGTGTTTGTTACCCAAGAACCAGTGCACTCGCAGCGAGTGCACCAAGGCCCTATGACTCCACGGGCACAGTGAAGGCACCATGGCACCGTGCAAAAATCAAAAGAGAGTAATCCTAGGTTCGATCATCCTAATATTTTCATAATGTTCATCCATCTTCCTCGTCATTTCATAATCCTTTTGGTACATACACTCTCTAAGTATTTTTTGACGATATTTTAATGTTACCTCATATGTTGGGGCGTTTTTCCTAATGTCCCCATCTTATTTTTATGAATTTAAATATTTTAAATCTTTACATTATAAGTACAAATATGCACCCAATTATTGGTTTAAGGTTACTTCATGCGTTTGAAATATTTATGTTTTTATATTTTTAAAATGTTTTTTCTATTTTATTTTTTATTTTTATTTAATTTTTGAAATTTCATAAATAATATTTGAAAAAAATATTTTCTTAATGAAAATTATCATTTACAAATTCCGTGACTCTTTTGTGAGTGCATTGGCTCAGTCTTACATCAAAACGTGCAGTTCTGGTCCGTACATTTCTAGTACGATTCTCAGGCAAATTTATATGTACGCTTATCAGTTGGGTTGTTTTTTAAGCATATATAAGGGGGGTAAGAGGTGTTGAAGGCACTTCAAGAAGACTGTCGCTAGTTGGTTTAGGCGTTCACTGAGAATGTTGACATGTAGTGTGGGCACATAGAAGTATGCATTGCTAGTTCGTGCGTGTTACTGGTGTCCGCGAAACAATATCGATTGGGCTTTATTGTGCGCTCGTGTCGGTTATAGGTGGTATCGTAAATGATAGAGCTAATGGCGTTTGATTTCACATAAAATAGTGCTTTTGTGGGTACGGTGATCTCTGGATGCTTCTCTCAAGGAAAACTCAAGGCGTTGCATAGATGGGACCGAGCTGAATCCACATCGAGCATCGACAGCTGATGTGGGCGACGCCCATACACTAGCATCGGCGCGCCTTCATCTCCTCTGCTCCCCCAAGGCTGGGATATTACGTCATGTGGGACTTTCTTTAGCCTTACAAAATTTGCATGTGCAGTAGCGCAAGACATCTATTGCTGGGCAATGGGGCAGTTTCTGGGCATTCATCGACAGAGCATTTAGACGCACGACGCATAAGTTGTGTTCGACATTTGCAGTTAGGTTGGATCCCTGCTGAAACAGTGATATCCTGTCCCTCCTGCCATCTCATTTATGGGGCAAGTGTGATTTAGGCTTGCTCGAAGTTGGTTTCCTGTGTTTCATACCTAATGCCCAGGCTTTATCAAGTTTTATTCTTCAGCTTTCGCTCCACGTATTTTGTGTGTGGGGTGAATCAAAAATCCGCCCTCATGTCCTACGCCTTCCTCGCTTCGTCATGCGATGTGGTTGTCCATAAGTGATGGTCGGAATTTTTGAATGTGGTAGATGCAGTGGGCATGGTGTTTTTATTAACTCCTATCTACCTTATACGATGATCATTGCAAATAATGGTTGCACTATCCCTTAATCGATCCGCGCCCTTTTGGACAGGCCGATCTCATGCGATACCGGTGTCGATAAGGAATGCTACCTGGTTGATCCTGCCAATAGTCATATGTTTGTCCTAAATATTAAGCCATGCATGTGTAAGTATGAACAAATTCAGACTGTGAAACTGAGAATGGCTCATTAAATCAGTTATAGTTTGTTTAATTGTATCTACTACTCTGACTACCGTAGTAATTATAGAGCTAATACTTGTAAAAAAACCCGACTTCTGGAAGGGATGTATTTGTTGGATAAAAGGTCGATGTGGGTTCTGCTCGTTCTTGCGTTGAATCATGATAACTCGATGGATTGCACAGCCATCGTACCGGTGATGCATCATTCAAATTTCTTCCCTATCAACTTCCGATGGTAGGATAGTCGCCTACTATAGTGGTGATAAGTGATGGAGAATCAGGGTTCGATTCCAAATAGGGAGCTTAAGAAATGGCTACCACATCCAAGGATGGAAGCAAGTGCGCAAATTACCCAATCCTGACACGGGGAGGTAGTGACACTAAATAATATTACCGGTCTCAATGAGTCTGGTAATTGTAATGAGTCAAATATAAATCCCTTAATAAGTATCCATTGGAGGGAAAGTTTGGTGCCAGCAAGCGTGGTAATTCCAGCTCCAATATAGTATATTTAGGTTGTTACAATTTAAAAACTCGTAGTTGTACTTTGGGATTGGCTAGCCGGTCAGCCTATGGAGTGCACCGGTCGTCTCGTCCCTTCTATCGGCAATGCCCTCCTGCCCTTAACTGGCTGGGTCGTGCCTCTGGCACTATTAATTTGAAGAAATTAGAGTGCTCAAAGCAAGCCTATGCTCTGTATACATTAGCATGGTATAACATTATAGGATTTTGGTCCTATTACGCTGGCCTTCGGGATCGAAGTAATGATTAACAGGGACAGTCGGGGGCATTCGTATTTCATAGTCAGAGGTGAAATTCTTTTATTTATGAAACATGAACAACTGCGAAAGAATTTGCCAAGGATGTTTTAATTAACCAAGAACGAAAGTTGGGGGCTCGAAGAAGATCAGATACCATCCTAGTCTAAACTATAAACGATGCCGACCAGGGATCGACAAATGTGGCTTTTAGGACTCTGCCGGCACCTTATGAGAAATCAAAGTTTTTGGGTTTCGGGGGGAGTATGGTTGCAAGGCTGAAACTTAAAGGAATTGATGGAAGGGAACCACCAGGAGTGGAGCCTGCGGCTTAATTTGACTCAAATGGGGAAACTTACCAGGTACCGACATAGTACAGATTGACTGACTGAGAGCTCTTTCTTGATTCAATGGGTGGTGGTGCATGGCCGTTCTTTGTTGGTAGAGAGATTTTTCAAGGTAATTTTGTTAATGAACGAGACCTTAGCCTGCTAACTAGCTATGCGAAGATATCCCTTCGCTTCCAGCTTCTTAGAGGGACTACAACCTTTTAGATCGCGGAGGTTTGAGGCAATAATAAGTCTGTGATGCCCTTAGATGTTCTGGGCCACACGTGCGCAACACTGATGTATTTAATGAGTTTATATACATGGCCGATAGGCCCGGGTAATCATTTAAATTTCATCATGATGGGGATAGATCTTTGAAATTATTGGTCCTAAACAAGGAATTCCTAGTATGTGCAAGTCATCATCTCGTGTTGACTATGTCCCTACCCTTTATACACACCACCCGTCGCTCCTACCGATTAAATAATTCAGTAAAATGTTTGGATCTTGGCAACGAGGGTGGTTCGCTGCCTGTGACATTGTCAGAAGTTCATTAAACCTTATCATTTAGTGGAAAGAGAAGTCGTAACAAGGTTTCCATAGGTGAACCTCTGCAAGGATCATTGAAGAAAACTGTACAACAGAACGACCCGCGAATGGGTTTAACAACTGGGGAGTCCCCAGCGAAGGCGCCCAACGTGCGCGTCGGGTGACTAACAAATGCCGGCGTGGAATGCACAATGAACACTTAAATTGATAGACTTCCCCTCGCTCCCTTTCTGCGGCAGTTGTCGAGGGGACCTGGGCTTCTCTTATAAACAAAATGACTCTCGGTAATGGATATCCCATCTCTTGCACCGATGAAGAATGTAGCGAAATGCTATACTTGGTGTGAATTGTAGAATCCTGTGAACCATCGATTCATTGAACGCAAGTTACGCCAGAAGCCATTAGGCCGTGGGCACGTCTGCCTAGGAATTACGTATCACATCTCCCCCTCGCATCATGCCTTAATAATGGGGTACACAATCTTTATGGGGAAGATACTGGTCTCCCGTGCACCTCGAACTCATGGATGGACTAAATGCGAGTCCATGTAGACAAACGTCACGGTAAGTGGTGGTTGTAACTCAATTCTCTTTGTTATCGCGGCTACAACTCGTCATGCATTCGGACTCCAGGACCCTATTGTGCTTAGACGCTCCGACCGCTACCCCAGGTTAGGTAGGATTACCCACTGAGTTTAAGAAGATCAATAAGTAGAGGAAAAGTAACTTACAAGGATTCCCTTAGTAATGGCAGTCGCTGCAAAATCTTGGGCACGTCGATGTAGATCTTTGTAGTAGTAGAAAATATTAAAATGAGAACTTTGAAGGATGAAGGGGGGAAAGGTTCCATGTGAATGGAACTTGCACATGGGTTAGTCAATCTTAAGGGCCGGGGGAACCCTGACAGATAGCGCGTTTCGCGCGTACTCCATAAGGGAATCGGGTTAAAATTCCTAAAGTGGGACGTGGAGATTGATGGAAATATTAAGAAGTCCAGAGACGTCAGTGGGAGCCTCTGGAAGAGTTATGTTTTCTATTTAATATCCAGTCCAACCTAGAATCAGCGCAGTTGGAGGTAGGGTCCAGCACCTGGAAGAGCACCGCACATCGCGTGGCATCCGGTGCACTTCCGGAGGCCCTTGAAAATTTGGAGGACCAAATTCCATTAATTCCCAATCGTACTCATAACTGCATCAGGTGTCCAAGGTGAACAACCTCTAGTCTATGGAACAATGTAGGCAAAGGAAGTCGGCAAAATAGATTCGTAACTTCGGGAAAAGGATTGGCTATGAGGGCTGGGCACGGGGGTCACATTCCCAAACCCGTCGGCTGTCTGTAGACTGATAGAGATGTTCCCGTGACAAAACCAGGTCACCGCATGCCATCCAGGGGATGAACAGGGAATGGTTCCTTCGGGGGCCTTCCCCGTGCGTCGAACAGCTAACTTAGAATCGGTACAGATAAGGGGAATCCGACTGGTTAATTATAATAAAGCATTGTGATGGTCCCAACGGATGTTCACGCAATGTGATTTCTACCTAGTGCTCGAAATGTTAAAGTGAAGAAATTCACTCAAGCATGGGTAAACAGCGGGAGTAACTATGACTCCCTTAAGGTAGCCAAATGCCTCGTCATCTAATTAGTGACGCGCATGAATGTAGTAAAGAGATTCCCACTGTCCCTGTCTACTATCCTACAAAACTACATCCAAGGGAACGGGCTTCGAAGAATCAGTGGGGAAAGAAGACCCTGTTGAGCTTGACTCTAGTCCAACTTTGTGAAATGACTTGAGAGGTGTAGTATAAGTGTGAGACGAAAGGCGAAAGTGAAATACCACTACCTATAACGTTATTTTACTTATTTAATGAATTGAAGGAGGGGTACTGCCCCTCTTTTTGGACCCAAGGCTAGCTCTACTGGCCGATCTTGGCGGAATACATTGTCAGGTGGGGATTTTGGATGGGGAGGCACATCTGTTAAAATCTAATGCATATTTCCTAAGATGAGCTCAACGAGAACAAAAATCACATTTGGAACAAAAGGGTAAAAGCTCATTTAATTCTGATTTCCAGTACGAATACGAACTGTGAAAGAGTGGCCTAACGATCCTTTAGACCTTCAGAATTTAAAGCAAGAGGTGTCACAAAAGTTACCACAAGGATAATTTGCTTATGCCAGCCAAGAGTTCATAGCGACTTTGCTTTTTGATCCTTCGATTTCATCTCTTCCTATCATTGTGAAGAAAAATTCACCAAGTGTTGGATTGTTCACCCACTAATAGTAACTCAACCTATTATGAGAGAAACTGTTGATTCACATAATTCTTCATCGCACTTGGTTGAAAATCCACTGGCGTGAAGCTACCATGTTCTGGATTATTACTAAACGCCTCTAATTTAGAATCCGAGCTAGAAGCGACGTATATGCCCTTTGTCCGGTTGCCTACCCACAATAGGGGCCTAGGCTCCCAAGAGCACGTATCGTTGGCTAAGCCATCATGGTGAAAGGGTCATGGTGGCTGCCTTTAAGTACAATTTTCATCGAGCGGTGGGTAGAATCCTTTGAAGATGACTTAAATATGTGACCGGGTATTGTAAGTGGCAGAGTGGCCTTGCTGCCACGATCCTCTGAGATTCAACCCTTTGTCGCTCCGGTTCATCCCTCCCTCTCCGATCTAATCATTTTTCTATCCATCTACAGAGGAGTTTTGTGCATCCATTCTTTAAAAATCCCACTAAGTGTTGTGAGTTCACCTTACCCTCGAGCATGCCGCGGCATACCCTCATCCTAGTTCGCTGCTTATTTTTCAAGAGTCGCATTCGATCCATTCCAAACAGTTAAGTATGATATCAATTATCCTTTCATGCAAAACTAAGGTATCACAATTATAGGTTTTCCGTGATGCGCAGTGCATCTCCAAAGCCCAGCGATGCATCAAGGCCAACGTCGGTGCGTGGAGGCATATTGCAATGAGAGGTTTTTGTGATGGTCAAGTTCAATCCTTTAGACATGTCCAATGACCCAGGATCCGACGTCTAGAGAAATCAGCAACACATAATGCCCGTTGTCAAATATCGAAGGACCTATAGTGGACTACCATGGTGGTGTCTTTGTCTAGTTGGTTGTCGGTGTATCAACAACTTCATCCACAAGGCACCATGCACCAACTCCTCAAACCACCATGGGCAGCAACGACCACAAGTCACCATGATACCGTGCACCAAGGCACCACAGCACCATGGCGCAATGGGACTGCGTACTATGGCACCAAGGTGCCATGGATCCATGGAACCAAGGCAACGTGCACCATGGCTCCATGGAACCAAACCACCTATGTATCCTAAACTAGGAACTGTGTGCTTGGAACCCGCGTGCCTGTGCACCCGCTGCGAGCGCACCATGTCCCCATAACACCATGGGCACGGTGAAGGGACTATGACAATGTGCAAGAATCAAAAGAGCATAAGTCTAGGTTCGATCATCTGAATACTTTCATAACGTTCATCCATCATCCTCACCGTTGCATACTCCTTTCTTTACATACACTCTCTAAGTGTTTTTTAATGCTATTTCAATATTACTTCATATGTTGGGGCGGTTTTCCTAATGTACCCACATTAGTTTTATTTAATTTAAATATTTTATATCATTACGTTATAATTACAAATATGCACTCAATTATTGGTTTAAGGTTACTTCATGTTTTTATATTTTTAAAATGTTTTTCTATCTTTTTTTTTTTTTTTTTGAATTTTCATAAATAATATTTTTTAAAAAATATTTTTTAATAAAAATTATCATTTACAAATTACGTGACTCTTTTGTGAGTGCATTGGCTTAGTCTTATGTCAAAATGCCATTTCTGGTCCGTACAGTTTTAGTATGATTCTCCCGCAAAATCATGTCTACTCCTGTCAGTTGGGTTGTTTTTTTAAGTATAAATAAGGGGGTAGATGTGTTGTAAGTACTTCATGAAAACTGTCCGTAGTTGATGTTGGAGTGCAATGTGGGGACATAGCAGCATGCATTTCTAGTCCATGTGAGCTGCCGGTGCCCACGAAACTATGTCGATTGTGCTTCATTATACGCTCGTGTCGGCTATAGGTGGCATCGTCAATGAAGTGGTGCTTTTGTACGTATGGTGAGCTCTGGATGCTGCTAGTAGGGAAAGATCCAGGTTCTACACACATGGGACTGAGTCGAATACACATCGAGCACCGAAAATATAGGTGGCACCCATACACTAGCCTCGACGCGCCTTCATCTCCTCTGCTCCCCCCAAGGGTAGTCTATTATGTCAAGCAAGACTTGCTTTAGCCTTGAAAAATCTATATGTGCAGCAGCGCACATCATCTATTGTTGAGCATTGGGGCCAGTGCTGGTCGTTCATCGACTTAAATTGATACACTGCCCCTCGTTCTCTTTCTGCAGCATCCATCGTGAGGGACCTGGACTTCTTTTATAAACAAAAATAACTCTTGGCAATGGATATCTTGGCTCTCACATCGATGAAGAATGTAGAAAAATGCAATAGTTGGTGTGAATTGCAGAATCCAGTGAACCATCGATTCTTTGAATGCAAGTTACGCCCGAAGCCATTAGGCCGAGGGCATGTCTGCCTGGGCTTCATGCATCGCGTCTCCCCATTGCATCGTGCCTTAATCAAGGGGTGAACTTTCGTTGTGGTGCAAATACTGTTCTCCCATATGCCTCGAGCTCACGTATGGCCTAAATGCGAGTCCAGGTCGACGAACGTCGTGGAAAGTAGTGGTTGTAACTCAACTCTCTTAGTTGTCGCGGCTACAGCCTATAATGCATTCGAACTCTAAGACCATATCTTCCTTAGACGCTCCAACCGCGACCTAAGCTTAGGCGGGATTACTTGTTGAGTATATGCATATCAATAAGCATAGGAAAAGAAACTTACAAGGATTCTCTTAGTAATGACGAACGAATCGGGATTAGCCCAGCCTTAGAATCGGGCGGCTCTGTCATTCCAATTGTAGTCTGGAGAAGCGTCCTCAGCGATGGACCAGGCCCAAGTCCCCTAGAGGGGGCGCCAGATAGGGTGAGAACCCCGTTGTGCCCGGACCCTATCGCACCATGAGGCATTGTCTACGAGTCGGGTGGTTTGGAAATGCAGCCCAAATCGGGCGGTGAATTTCATCCAAGGCTAAATATGAGCAAGAGACCAAAGCAAATAATTACTTCAAGGGAAAGATGAAAAGAACTTTGAAAAGAGAGTCAAATAGTTCATGAAATTATTGAGAGGAAAGTTAATGAGGGCTGGCGATGCGCCCCGATTGGATGTGGAACCACGATAAGTCGGTGCGCCGATCGACTTAGGGCATGGACCAACATGGATTGGGGAGGCGTCAAAAGCCCGGGCTCTCTATATGCTCGTGGAACACCATCTCCTCAATTGTGGAAGGCAGCGCTCATCTCTACCATGCTTCGGTATCTGTGCACTCCAGATGATATCCTGTGGTCTCCTCATTTGACCCGTCTTGAAACATAGACCAACTAGTCTGACATGTGGGCGAGTCAACGGGTGAGTAATACCTTAAGGCGTAAGGAATCTAATTAGTAGGATCCCCATGAGGGGTTCACCACCGACCGACCTTTATCATCGGAGAAGGTTCGAGTGTGAGCATATCTATCGGGACCTAAAAGGTGATGAACTATGCCTGAGCGGGGCGAAGCCAGAGGAAACTTTGGTGGAGGCCTGTAGCGATACTGACGTGCAAATCGTTCATCTGACTTGGGTATAGGGGCGAAATACTAATCAAACCGTCTAGTAGTGGGTTCCCTCCGAAGTTTCCCTCAGGATAGCTGGAGCTCGCGTACGAGTTCTATCGGGTAAAGCCAATGATTAGAGGCATTGAGGGCACAATGCCCTCGACCTGTTCTCAAACTTTAAATAGGTAGGACGGCGTGGCTGCATTGATGAGCCACTCTACGGAATCAAGAGCTCAAAATTGGCCATTTTTGGTAAGTGGAACTGGCGATGTGGGATGAACCAGAATCTGGGTTATGGTACAGAACTGTGCTTAACTAGATCCCATAAAGGGTGTTGGTCGATTAAGACAGCAGGACGGTGGTCATGGAAGTCGAAATTCACTAAGTAGTGTGTAACAATTTAACTGCCGAATCAACTTGCCTAAAAAAATGTATAGTGCTTAAGCGCGCAACATACACCTGGCCATCGGGGCAAGTACTAGTCCTCGATGAGTAGGAGGGTGCGACTGTCGTTGCAAAAACCTTGGGTGCGAGCCTGGGCGGTGCGGCCATTGATGCAGATCTTGGTGGTAGTATGAAATATTCAAATGAGAACTTTGAAGGACAAAGAGTGAAAAGGTTCCATGTGAACAACACTTGCTCATGGGTTAATTGATCCTAAGGGTTAGGGGAACCCCGGCATATAGAATATTTCGCGCGTACTCCGAAAGTGAATCGGTTTAAAATTCTTGAACTGGGATATGGCGGTCGATGGAAACGTTAGGAAGTTCGAATACGTTGGTTGGAGCCTTGAGAAGAGTTATATTTTATATTTAACATCCTTCCCACCCTGGAATCGGCTCAGTTGGAGGTAGGGTCTAGCAGCTGGAAGAGCACCGCACGTCGCGTGGTGTCCGGTGCGCTCTCGGAGACCCTGGAAAATCTGGAGAACCGAATTCCATCCATACCAGGTCGTACTCATAACCACATCAGGTCTCCAAGGTGAACAACCTCTGGTCGATGGAATAATGTAGGCAAGGGAAGTTGGCCAAATAGGTACGTAACTTTGGGAAAATGATTGGCTCTAAGGGCTGTGCATAGGGGTTCCCAGTTCCAAACCCATTGGCTTTCGGTGTACTGCTCGAGCTATTCCCTCGGCAAGAGTGGGTCACCGTGTGCCGGTCAGGGGACGCACTAGGAACGGTTCCTTCGAGGGCCTTCCCCATGCGTCGAACAACCAACTCAAAACTGATACGGACAAGGGCAATCTGACTGTTTAATTAAAAAAAAGCATTGTGATGGTCCAAACGGATGTTCACACAAGGTGATTTCTGCCCAGTTCTCTGAATATCAATGTGAAGAAATTAAACCAAGCATGGGTAAATAGAGGTAGTAACTATGACTCTCTTAAGGTAGCCAAATACCTCATCATCTAATCAGTGATGAGCTTGTATGGATTAACGAGATTCCCACTGTCCTTGTTTACTATCCAGCGAAAGTACAGCCAAGGGAACAAGATTGGCAGAATTAGTGGGGAAAGAAGACCCTGTTGATCTTGACTCTAGTCCGACTTTGTGAAATGACTTAAGAGGTGTAGTATAAGTGGGAGACGAAAGGGAAAAGTGAAATACCACTACTTATAACATTATTTTACTTATTTCGTGAATCGAAAGGGAACAAGGCTCGCTCTGCATGCCAATTCGGGTAGAAGATATTGTCAGGTGGGGAGTTTGGCTGAGGCGGCACATCTGCTAAAAGATAATACAGCTGTCCTAAGATGAGCTCAACAAGAATAAAAATATCGTGTGGAACAGAAGGTTAAAAGCTCGTTTGATTCTGATTTCCAGTACGAATATAAACCATGAAAGTTTGGCCAAACGATCCTTTAGACCTTCAAAATTCGATGCTTGAGGTGTCAAAAATGTTACTACAAGGATAACTGGATTTTTGAAGCCAAACGTTCATAGCGAAATTGCTTTTTGTTCCTTCGATGTCAGCTCTTACTTTCATTGTGAATCATAATTCACCAAGTATTGGATTGTTCACCCACCTATAGGGAACGTGAGCTGGGTTTAGACCGTCGTGAGACAGGTTAGTTTTACCTTATTAATGTCAGTCTCATAATATTAATTCAACCTAGTATGAGAGGAACTGTTGATTCACATAATTGGTTATCGCGCTTGGTTAAAATGTCAGTGGCACGAAGCTATCGTGTGTTGGATTATGACTGGATGCCTTTAATTCAGAATCCAGGCTAGATGCAAAATATGCGCCCTTCGTCCACATGCCGAGACGCAGTAGGGGCATCGGCCCCTAATGGAACGTGTCGTTGGATAAGCCATCACGGCGAAAAGGTCATGGTCCTTTAAGTACAATTTTCATCGAGCGGCGAGTAGAATCCTTTGTAGATGGCTTAAATACCCGACCGGGTATTGTAAGTAGCTAAGTGGCCTTGCTTCCACAATCCACAGAGATTCAGCCCTTTGTCTCTCCGGTTTATCCCTCTCCCTCCGATCCAATAATTTTCTGTCCATCTCCAAAGGAGGTTTTTGCTTCCATCCTTGAAAAATCCTACTAAGAGTTGTGAGTTCACCTCACCCTCGAGCATGCCACGGCATAGCCTCACCCGAATTCTCCGCTTATCTTTTAAGTATCGCGTCCGTTCCATTCCAAACAGTTAAGTATGATATCAAGTGGCCTTCCATGTTAAACTAAGGGGTCATAATTAGAGGTTGTCCGTGACGAGTAGTGAAGCTCAAGAGCCCAACGATACATCGAAGACAACTTCCGTGCGTAGAGGCATAAAAAATTAGAGGTTTTCATAACTGTCAAGTGCAATCCTAGAGACATGTGCAATGACCAGGACTCCAACGTTCGGAGAAATCGGCAGCATACAACTCCCGATGTCAAATACCGAAGGACCTGTAGTGGCCCACGATGGTGGTGTCTTTGTCAAGTTGGTTGTCCGTGTATCGACACCTTCACCCACAAGTCACCATACACCAATGCCTCAAAGCACCATGGGCAGCAACGGCCACAAAGCACCATGACACAGTGCACCAAGGAACCACTGCACCATGGTGCCATGGGACTGCGCACCATGGCACCAAGGCTCCGCGCCGCTATGGAACCAAGGCACCTCACACCATGGAACCATGGCACCAAATCACCCATTCATCCTAAACTAAGAAATGTGTGCTTGGTACCCGCACGCCAGTGCACCTGCCGCGAGTGCACCAAGGCCCCATGACACCATGGGCACGGTGAAGGCACCATGACACCGTGCAAAAATCAAAAGAGCGTACACCTAGGTTCGATCATCCGAATATTTTCATAACGTTCATCTATCTTCCTCCCCGTTGCATACTTCTTTCGTTATATACACACTCTAAGTGTTTTTTAACGGTATTTCAATATTACCTCATATGTTGGGGTGGTTTTCCTAATGTCCCCACATTATTTTTATAAATTTAAATACTTTATATCATTATATTATAAGTACAAATATGCACTCAATTATTGGTTTAAGGTTACTTCATGCGTTGGAAATATTTTTCTAATGTTTTTACATTTTTAAAGTATTTTTCTTTCTTTTTTATTTTTATTTATTTTTTGATTTTTTAAAAATAATATTTGAAAAAAATATATTTTATTAATGAAAATTATCATTTACAAATTACGTGACTCTTTTGTGAGTGCATTGGCTTAGTCTTACGTCAAAACATGCAGTTCTGGTCCGCACATTTCTAGTATGATTCTCTGGCGAAATCATGTCGACTCCTACAGATGGGTTGTTTTTTTAAGAATATATAAGGGGGGTAGAGGTGTTGAAGAGACTTCAACAAGACTGTTGCTAGTTCGCATAGGCGCTCACTGAGCATGTCGTCGTGCAGTGTGGGCACATATCAGCATGCTTGGCTAGTCCGTGCGAGCTGTCGGTGCCCGCGAAACAACATCTATTGCTCTTCATTGTTCACTTTTGTCGGCTATTGATATTGGGTGTATTTATACGCCTAAGCACCATAATTTATCCATATTTTATCTTAGTTTAGAGAATAAAGTGCCTTGTTTCTTATATTTTTACTCTACTTCTATGTAATTGAGCTAACTGATGTGATTAGCATAATTTTAGGTATTAATGAGGTAGATGAAGATATAATGGGACTATGTAATGCGGATGGCATATGACAAAAGAGAGAGTAGCAATCTGGACGAAATGTGGCGCCTAGAAACTATGTCCAAGACTAATTTGTCATTTATAATTAGTTCAGGGACTTAAAAAGAAATTATGAGAGGAGATTATTAAAAGACTTAATTGTGGAATTTTTATTGATTATTCATTATTCTGTATTATTCTGAGAGAGGATAAAGGTGTCTTATCTTGAGGAGAGAGAGAGAAATATTTTTCTCTCTTGTTTTCAGTATTCGCACACCAAGATCGTCTTCTAGTTTTTGGTATGATGAATATATTTATGATGCTTTTCATTTTATTCATGAGTAGATAAGTTTATTAGTTAGGGTTATGGAAGCCTTGTAGCATACAATCTATTACTTTGGGTTTTGAATTAATTATGCATTGATTTGTTACATCATACTCTCTTCATTTATTTTGAATTCTCGTGGTTGCAAACATAGAGGATGTGCCTTAAAACACAACTTGTTCAAGAGAAAGGTTGTTGTTCGGAAGAGAGAGTTGTGACTAGAAAATAGGATTTCCAATCCCTATTTCATATGTTAATGCCTTAGCAGGATTAACTACTTGGAGATTTCGGATTATTTTTGGTAAACGCTTTTGATTCAAGAGAACTAAAGTGAATTAGTCCTTGATGGTTGAGAAACACTAGGATTATGTTATTAAATACAATATGTTTCTATGTAAGCACGATGCATGTTTTAATTCCTAAAGCCCATACTTAGAAAGTATTGAAAACTACAAAGTGGACATAACCCTAGCTTGCTATTTCTCTGAATTTGAATACTACTACACATATTTCATCTTGTTAAACTGAAATCATTAATTTGTGAACTGAATCAAATCCCCCATATTTATTTTACGGAAATAAACGATTAAAAGTCAACTAATCTGCACACAACTTAATTAACACCATATTCCCTGTGGGATTCGACCCATCCTAGTTGGGTTATATATTTGACAACCACCACTTACTCTCTCATAAGAGAGGTGTAATTTGAACGTTATAAAAAATGGAGCCGTTGCTGGGGAATATAGTTGTCGATTGATTTTATGTGTGTTAATTGACTATTAGTCAAGTTTCCTGATTTTATGTTTATTTGTTGTTTTTGTTCATTACAGGCTCATTGTTGTTTATGCCACGAACCATAAGTTCAGGAGAACCATTATTATCCTTTAATCCTGAACCTCATCTCATTAAAAGAATGGCTAACCAACAGGAAACTGAAAGATTAGCCGCTTTGGCTAATGCTCAATTAAATCTACAGAATGCAGATAACCCAGGTCGGGTACCTAATCTAGATGAAGAGGACCTGGGAGATGATGATTTAATTAACCCGGCTATTAGGAGGCATGCAGTAGGGGTAGTTGCACCTGTAAATCAAAATCGTCCATTCAGAGGAAAACCCGGCCGCCAAGCTGCACAGTTTGTTGTTGACAATAATGAGGATGATTTAGATGAAACTGGATCTACTGGGGAAATTATTCTACCACCACTAGCTCCTGGGGTGAAATTCAACATCACCAGCACTATGATCCAGCTACTGAATCTGAAAGTACTCTTTGGTGGATTACCTGGTGATGATCCAAATCTATATTTGTTGAATTTCATCAGTATTTATAAGTCATTTGATAATCCTGGAGTGGGAAAAAATGCTATTTGCTTAAGATTGTTTCCACTGTCTCTGTCTGGAGAAGCAACTATGTGGTTGAATGAGTTGACTCCTGATTCTATAACAAACTGGAGGTAATTGAAAGGATCTTTCCTAGAAAGGTTCTTTCCACCCTCTAGAATGCTACAGTTGAGGGATGAGATCAACAACTTTAAGCAATTGACCATTGAAGTTTTGCATGAGACTTGGACGAGGTTTAAAAAGAAGTTGACTCAATTCCTAAATCATAAGATGATTGACGAACACTTAATGGAAATATTCTACAGAGCTTTAAACTCACTTACAAAGACAATAGTGGATAATGTTGCAGGAGGAGCTTTTATGGAGCTCACGTTTACTGAGGCTGTAAACATGTTAGAAAAAATAACTAAGATAAGTAGAGCTTGGCATACCAGAGATTCTGTGGTAGTAAGCACTACTGGGTCTAGTGTAATATCAGTAAAGCAGTATAGGAGAGAAAAGGAGTGTGATCAGGATATGGATCACATGAAAACCCAGATGGATCTGCTCATAAAACATTTTCTATTAGGGAATGTAGAAAAGGTAAAAGTTGTGGGGTCCCACAGTAAGAGAGTTGAATTAAACACTGAGGAAGAGGTTAACTATCTGCATAACCAGGGGGTTTCCGGAACGATGGTCAAGGAAACCAAGGTTGGAACCATCAAGGGGATTTGAAGAATAAAAGTGACAGGAGTGGAATATATGTACCTCCTGGAAGCCGTGATAATGCTGCCACCAGCTTAGGCAAAATTTCCATGGAGGACATAATGGAAAAACTATTAAAGAGAGTTGAGGCGGCCAATTCTGGGGTGACTACTATGAAGAGTGACATATCTTCCATGAGTCAACTAGTAAATTCGCACTCAATCACTATTAAACAACTGAAGTAGCAGATGATCCAATTATCCACAACATTCAACCAAAGACAAAATAGGACTCTACTAAGTGATACAGTTCAAAATCTGAGGGCTGATGGCTCATGTATGGCCATTACCACTAGAAGTGGTAAAATGTTATCTAGTCCAGGTTTAGGAGCATCCTCTTATACTGATGAGGTCAAAATAGATTGGGAGATGGTTGATGAATCTCTGTGGTTCCTGTGAAGTTGGGAGGTTCAGAAAAAAAGAGTGCAGAAATGGAACAACCACCTAAGCAGAAACGTGTTAGTGATATGGAGCAAGGCATAAGAAAAGAGGTAGAAGTTGTTCCAACTGAAATACCAAGGCCACTACCACCATTTCCACAATGATTAAAGAATAAAGAAGATGATGGCAAGTTTAGCAAATTCATGGCTATGTTGAACCAATTGACAGTGAATATTCCCTTAGTTGAAGCACTAGAATAGATGCCTGGATATGCTAAGTTTATGAAAGACCTGTTGATGAAGAAAAGGACGGTGAGCTATGAAACGGTAGATAATCTTCATCATTGTAGTGCTATTGGTACAAGATCTATTTTCCAGAAGAAAGCTGATCCAGGAGCATTTACTGTTCCATGTACGATTGGATTACTAAAGTTTGAAAAGGCCCTTTGTGATCTTGGGGAAAGTATAAATCTTATGCCATTGACGGTTTTCAAGAAACTGGGTTTGGGAGATCCTACGCCCACCAATATGCTGCTTCTAATGGCGGATAGATTGGTAAAAAGGCCGATTGGGATTCTACATGATGTACTTGTAAAAGTTACTAATTTTATATATATCCTGCTGAATTTTTAATTCTTGATTGCGAAGTGAACTTTGAAGTACCCATAATTTTGGGTAGGCCGTTCTTAGCAATTGGGAGAGTGTTAGTTGACATGGAGCTGAATGAGCTAAAATTTAGGCTCAATGATAAAGAAGTTAGTTTTGAAGTATGTTGTTCTATGAAACAACAAAAGGAGATGAGTGTCTTCTCGATTGTTGATGTATTTTATGAAGATGAGCAAGATGTACCAATTAAGGATATGCCTTTTGTGGAGACCATATCTAGTTTGGTTGAACTTGCAAGCAAGGATGTGAGTGACTTCAAAGTGGTTGGACTAGGAATAAATCATTGTCTTGATCCAACAAATGAGGTACAATTGGTATCATCGATGTATCTTGGCAAAGTCTGAGTAGTCAAGATAATCGAGTCATGCCACGACGTTAAATCAGGCGCTACATGGGAGGCAACCCATGATTTTATTTTCACTTTATCATGTTAAACAAAAATGGAAAAAAAAGAGTCGATGCACTACCGAAACTACGGTGCTTGGTGGGAGGCAACCCATCATTCTAATCATTTTTTTTGTTTTTCAGTAAGTGTAGGTGCATGAAGTTCTAAAGAGGAGATTAGTACCAACTTTGATTTGGAATTGAGCTATGTCAATGGTGGTAAGTTTAGGAGTGATGGGAACAGTACAGGTAAGTTGGAGTGGTCAAATGTGTAAGGCTCAAGTATGATTCGTATTAGAGTCGTGCCTCGAATTATGTTAATCTGACCTAAAAAGTTTCACAATGCGACTTTATTTTGTGACTTTCAATGAGGTCTGTGGTGGTAGCATAGGTATCGGGATGATAGGCCTGATCCCGCAGCCCACCACTGAACTTGATAGGGGTGCGGGGCTTCGTCCCCACATTATGGACCTTTCTGACCAAGAGTGTGCTGCACTTCCCATCGCACATACTCACTGGACCATCTATGCGATGCATAATACGCCGCACACCTTGATGTGTGCAATAACTTATGCGTCACACACTTTAACATGTACGATAAGATATGCGTCTCCCACTTCTCCGCATATGCTCACTGCCTCAAGTGTGCGATACCCTATGCGCTGCACTCTTAAATCTGTGTGATACGGTATGCATCGCATACTTCTACGCAAATGCCTACTGCCTCAACAATGCCATGAACAATGCGCCGCACACTTAAGTATGTGCGAGTAGGAATGTGTCACACACTTAGCCAAATACACTTAGAATGCATTTGGGTCAACCCAACCCAGATTTCATTCTTTAAATAGACTTCACACCTTAAATTCCCAAATTCATCGTTATTTCACCCTTAAGCCGTACAATACTGAGCTCTCACCATTCTCTTTGTCCTTCATTAATCTTCCATCTTCAAGGTAAGTTTTACTTTCTTAATCCTTAGTTATTGTGACTCTATGTTATTGTTAATTGATTTCTTAAGGATTATGAATTAAATTCTTGCCATGGCGATGTTGTGAAAGTGAAGGTGTTTTGTATATTTTGTATGGCTGAAAGTGTAGAGCATGATTCTGTTCAAAAAGTGCTTCATTGAAATAGAATTGGGGGAATTAAAGTGAATGAATTGTATTGTGACTATTGTTGATGCACCATGTCAAAGTGTATGTCGGTGAAGTCTGAGTACCCGATAAAAACACTTAATTGGTTGATACTAATAAATTAAGTATGGGGTGGTGAATTCACTATCTTCATCTTAATTGTAGTTAGTTTCATTATGTGTGGCTGACATGGATGATAGGATGAATACAGGAAAAATGGCTCCAATGATAATCTCCATGCAAGTGGAATGACTCAGAATATGGATGAGGAGTACTGCTAGCCAGGTTCTTTATCTTGTTATTTGCACTGGGGATAGTGTTGAGCTTAAGTGTGGGATGGATGGATACTTTGCTACTTGTTTTGTAAGAAAATAGGACCTTCTCCTTAGCATTCTTCTGTGATAGGATTAGTTATTTTGTTTATTTTGTTAGTTATGTAGTCATAATTAGGTGCTTTTCTCGATGATGAATGGATGACGACCGTCTTAAGAGAAAATTATTCATTTAGTTACATGTAACTGTTCTTGTGGGTCA
Source organism: Capsicum pubescens (assembly GCA_030864215.1). Taxonomy (NCBI): domain Eukaryota; kingdom Viridiplantae; phylum Streptophyta; class Magnoliopsida; order Solanales; family Solanaceae; genus Capsicum; species Capsicum pubescens. The sequence continues at coordinate 278,912,904 of CM061543.1, read as the reverse complement.
CATGACATTATTACATAAGTATGTGATAGATCATTACGTTTGAAAAACCTAGGCTCTAGTCGTGACTCTTGTTGTGATTGTTGGTTTTATTTGAATTCATGTAATTGTTGGGTCGAGAATCTATAATGCTCCTAATTGAGTTGAATATGTGCCATGAGTGTGTAAGACTGTTGTATATCCCTTATTGCAACTGATGCTAGAACTTGCCTGGTGTGTGTGCAAAGGGAAATAAAGATTGTGAGATTAGGAGATGATTTAGGCATTTCTTTAATATCCATTGTTCATACCTTCTTTTGACTTACCTTTGTACATTATCTTAGCTAGCCCCATTGAGCCTTTAGCTTGTTCTTTTGTTACCCTCATATGTAGCCTATTTCGTTCTTTAATAGACCGTAATTTGATCCAAAAGCTCCTACGCTCTTTAATGTAAAATCAATTTGAGTTAGGAGTTTGACAATTAGAGGAAAAAGGTGAAATTGATGCCCCAAAGTCTAGTTATTGGCGTGTGAAATTGATGTGGTTGGGAGTAGCAAAAATTGTTGAAAAAGTTTCAAATTTTATCCCGGACATGTTATAATGAACCTATTTTGGCCCTGGTCCTTCTTGGACATTGTGCACCTCAACTAAAGCAAATCTCTTAAGTTGAGGGTGGCTATTATAGGGGTGCATAACATGAAAAGGGTGCAAAAAAAAAAATATTTGAAAGGGTTGCATACTCCCACCATAGTGTTATTAATTGAGCTTAACAAGTTGGGGTGAAAAGCAAATCTGTGAAGATAGCAGAAGTGGAAATTGGTTGTTAGTGATTGGTCTTAATTGCATAATGTAGTGTATTAAAGTGCTTAGGGAAGATAGTCACTATTTCTTGCCAAAATAGTTCCTACCCATCCTTTAGCCTGCATTATAACCCGTAAAAGACCTATTTGATCCTAATCTTAGCATTCTGATATTAGTGGAGTATTACACTAAGGGTAAGCATATGGTCATCAGTTATAATTTGAGAATTCTTTGTGAGAGTGAGCACAACTTGATTCTTGTACCCATTTTGTTAGAAATTGCATGATTGTGAGTGATTATGGGAAACTTTCTTGTTGTGAGGGCACATGGTTGATGGAGGTTGGGTAATTTATATGATTTCTTTGCTTAAACGATATGCATGAAATTTCCAACTTAATGAGTCTATTCTTGAGGGTAAGTTGTCTCTAGTAATGATCCATGAATCTACTTCTTGTTATTTGAGCATCTTGTCTTCCTTTGTGGGTGCTAAGGCTTGTGTAGTATGCATAAATAGATATGTTGTTCGAGGACGAACAAAGCTTTAAGTGTGGGGTGGTGATCTTGGGTTTATTTATACGCCTAAGCACCATAAATTATCCATATTTTAACTAAGTTTAGAGAACAAAGTTCCTAGTTTCTTATGTTTTTACTCTACTTCTATGTAATTGAGCTAACCGATGTGATTAGCATGATTTCAGGTATTAATGAGGTAGATTAAGACATAATGGGATATGGAATGCGGATGGCATATGACACAAGAGAGAGTAGCAATCTGGATCAAATGTGGCGCCTAGAAACTATGTCCAAAACTAATTTGTCATTTATAATTAGTTCAGGGACTTAGAAGGAAATTATGAGAAGAGATTATTAAAAGACTTAATTGCGGAATTTTCATTGATTATTCATTATTATGTATTATTCTGAGAGAGGAGAAAGGTGGCTTATCTTGAGGAGAGAGAGAGAAATATTTTTCTCTCTTATTTTTAGTATTCGCACACCAAGATCGTCTTCTAGTTTTTGGTATGATGAATATATTTATGATGCTTTTCGTTTTATTCATGAGTATCTAAGTTTATTAGTTAGGGTTATGGAAGCCTTGTAGCATACAATCTATTACTTTGGGTTTTGAATTCATTATACATTGATTTGTTTACATCATACTCTCTTCGTTTATTTTGAATTCTCGTGGTTGCAAACATAGAGGATGTGCCTTAAAACACAACTTGTTCGAGAGAAAGGTTGTTGTTCGGAAAAGAGAGTAGTGATAAGAAAATAGGATTTCCAATCCCTATTTCATATGTTAATGCCTTAGCAGGATTAACTACTTGGAGATTTCATATTGTTTTTGGTAAACACTTTTGATTTGAGAGAACTAAAGTGAATTAGTCCTTGATGGTTTAGAAACACTAGGATTATGTTATTAAATACAATATGTTTCTCTGTAAGCACGATGCATGTATGAATTCATAAATTCCATAGTTAAAAAGTATTGACAACTATAAGGTGTACATAACCCTAGCTTGCTATTTCTCTGAATTTGAATACTACTACACATATTTCATCTTGTTAAACTGAAACCATTAATTTGTGAACTGAATTAAATCCCCCTATTTATTTTATGAAAACGAATGATTAAAAGTCAACTAATCTGCACACAACTTAATTAACACCATATTCCCTGTGGGATTCGACCCTAACCTAGTTGGGTTATATATTTGACAACGACCGCTTACTCTCTCGTACGAGAGGTGTAATTTGAGCGTTATCATCTATCGGTGGTGTTGTTAATGACAGGACTATTGGCATTTGATTTCACATAAAGCGGTGCTTTTATGCATGCGGTGAGCTGTGGATGCTTCTCTCGGGGAAAACTCTAGGCGCTTCCTGCATAGGATCGAGTTGAATCCACATTGAGTGCTGACGGCCAACGTGGGTGGAACCCGTACGGCGCCCATGCACTAGCCTCAGTATGACTTAATCTCCTCTTCTCTCCCTAAGGGTGGGCTATTATGTCAAGCGGGACCTTCTTTATCCTTGCAATATCCGCATGGGCAATAGTGCACCACATCTATTGTTGGGCGTTGGGGTCGGTACTGGGCGTTCATCGATGAAGCATTTGGATGCATGATGCGTTTGTTGTGTTTGGCATGTGTAGTTAGGTTGGATCCCTTCTAAAACAGTGATGTCCTGACCCGCCTGCTATCTCAGTCATGGGGCAAGCGCAATTTAGGATTTTTCGAAGTCGGTTTCCTATGTTGCATCCCTAATGCCCAGGTGATAATGCTCAAAGTACACTCTTGAATGGGTGTAAGAGATCGTTGTCAGCATAATAACCCAACTATGGAGTCGGGGTCAAATCCACGAGGAACAATGTGAGTGGTGATTAAACTAATTTTAAACTAGAGCTCTAAGTTGAATTTTAAACAAATGTTATGAAAAGATAAAATGGGGGGTTTTTAATGGTTGAGCAAAAGTTACTAAAAACTTTAATTTATCAATGTTATGGGAAACTAGAGTTATGGTTACCAAGATCCTTGAACAAATAGGGTTGTGAATCACTTTAAAGTTCCAATTGACAACTTCAATTACAAGACAAGTTGAATCCTATTATTTACCCATTCGTTTCTGAACCTCAGTGGGTAGTTCATCCTTTAATTCTCTCAAACTTAAAGAGTGTCTTTGTTATTCAACTATTTTCTCATGTACGCTAATCCGGCTAAGGCATTTGCCATTAATCTAAAGATTCAAGTCATTCGAGTCCATGTAAACTCTTTCTTTTCCCAAAATACACTTTCCTCTGGGACAAGTGATGTTCTTGGGCTCACCTTTCATGTTTGCAACTAAGAGAATAGTTACATTACTCTACAAGCAGTTACCTCTCGGACAAGTGTTGTTTCATTGAAGTAACCTAACAAGTACTTTCCTCTCGAACAAGTGATGTTCTTGTGCTGTCTCTTCTAAGTTGAAGCCAAGAAAGGTCATTAAAGTGAATAAAGGTTTATACAACATCAATTACTCAGGGAAATCAATTAGATTCACAACTCAAATTAGTATTGACATCAAGGTTCCCATAACTCAAGTAAAAAAAAACTAGCTACTCATGATACAAAAATCAACAATATGTATTGAATTCATAATCAAGAATAAGTAATAAATCATACCCACAATGAATCTTCAAATGGAAGATGTTTACAAGAATGTTAAGAACCCTAAAATGAGAGGTTTCTTTCATTTTTCGCCGCTCCTAAGCTTCTCCAAGTCCAAACATCCCTAAATTTGTCAATATTTTCTTTTTATAGCTGGAACTGACAATTTCCAGTAGCCCGACGCGATTTCAACGCGTCGCGCCGCTATCTCAAGCCCAGGTCCAAGTGTTACATGCCCCTATGGTCCTTAAAATTGGGCATATTCTACATTCACTGGTCTTTTTAAAAAGTCCATTGGAATTTCCACACACTTGAAATGGCCCAATAGATTTCAGGTATCTAAATGGAGTCAGTTTTTTGTATTTTCCTTTCGTTGAGTCATTCCGAGCCTTATTGAGTTTTTTACACATGATTTGAAGCGTGTATATCCTTAATATATCATAATGATCCATTCAAAAATCATACTAAAGAATTAAACAACACAAATTAGATCTCAAAATAACACAACATCCAAGACGGTGAACTCAAACACGAGCTACGCATAGGGTAAATGCACCTTGAACTTAGGCTCATTGTTTTGACTTTTGTCTTGATCCAATTAATCTATGAACATTATAAATAAGTTGTTTCACATATAAATACATAATAACAACCTTAGTAACTTATTAAAATACATTAGAACTAAATACAATAGACTATATAAACACCTAGATCAAGCTAGTCACACTAGTTTTCTCAGTTGAACTCTAAATGCTCAAATTGAATCAGAACTCATGCAAAAAGACCATTCAGCATTGTAAACACATATTTGGACACATGAATTCTCATTTATGTCATTATAAACAAATATATCATAATAATCATCCTCAAAACAAGGATAAAAGGGGCTACAATAGTAATGGTAGAATGCATAAATATATCGAACATCAACACCCCACACTTAAAACCTTGTTCTTCCTCGAACAACTCTTCACTCTAAATATCATGAGAGGGGGAATCTACACTTCTAATACATTCAATACATTCATATAATACTACAATAACTACACAAAATGCAAGTGTTTACACTAAGCATGTCACAAACATAATGAAAAACTCATGAATCCTACTTCTTAAACATCCCAGCCTCGAGAATTTACTCACCATGTTGGAAAGCTCATGCTTATTATTCAGTCAATGACATCTTACAAATCACCCATATTCATCAAACATGTTCCCCTCACAACAAGAGAGTTACCCATAAAAACTCACAGTAATGCAATTTATAACAATGGGTACAAGAATCAAATTATGCTCACCCTCACAAAGAATTCACAAGTTACACATAATGAACCATAGGATTTCCCTTAGTGTAATGCTCCACTAATAGTCAAATGTAAAGCTTAAGATCACGTAGGTCTTTTCCGAGTTGTAATATACGCTAGCGGGAGGGTAGGAACTATTTTGTCCAAGAATAGTGACTATCCTCTCTAAACACTTCAATACACTACATTATACATTTAAAACAAATATCCAACAACCAAATTACACCAGATTTTTTCTTACCCTAGTTCTTTTTGTTTTAGCCCCAACTTTGTTCAAGACATTAACAACAATTATGGTAGGAGTACTTCCCTTTTACATCACAAGTCAATTCTCTACTCTTTTTCATACACCAATTATTGTTACACACCCATATAGTAGCCACCCTCAACTAACGCTATTTACCATGGTTGAGGTACACATTGTACTAAAATAACCAGGGCCATAACAGGTTCATTGTAGCAAAAACTAGGCACCCAAAAACTGAAATTGCTTTCATATTTTCTATAGTTACTAACCATCACAATTTAGACACACAATGAACACTTCCTTAGAGCTTCACTTTCACCTTCCTCCTTCAGTTTCACAAACCTTCCTACTTAGTTCCTTCTATTAAAGATCTTAGGAGATTTGGATCAAGTTAAGGTCAATCAAGGAAGGGGATTAGGCTTCACATGAGGCTGCCAAAGAAAAGGCTAAAGGCTAAATGGGGTTAACTAAGATAATGCACAAGGGTCGATATAAAGAAGGTAGAAAACAAGTCTATCAAACAAATGCCAATATCATCTCCTAAACCCACATTATTTATATGGCTTCACACACACACACCGGGCAAGTTCTAGACAACACATGCAACAAGGAATAAACAAAACACCTTACACGCACATGGAACATGTTCAACTCAATAGGATCATCGTAGACTCTCAACCAAACGAAAACATGAATTCAATTTTTAAGCCAACAATTACAAGAATCACATCATGAGCCTAAGTGTCTCAAAAATAGCAATTCAGACAATTCAACATGCTTTTACAAACAAACCCACTTGTATCATGTAATCACAAATAACACCAACAAGAATATCTCACTTATTCCAAACCTAAAATTTTTAAAAATTGAGCCATTTTTTGGGAATTTCCCCACCCCACACTTAAACATCTACTTTGTCCCCAAAGAGAATTTTTAAATAAAGAGATAGAAATACTCCTGAGGCCTCTAGGCCTAGATAGTAGCATATTCACATAAAGAAGATTCACGGAACCCCATACTTATTCTTTACTATGCTTCAAGCTCAAGAATATGGTACTCAAACTTTCCATTAACCTGTGACTCAACCAAAAACAAAAACTATGTGAAGTAAAAAAAAACTACAAACTAAAAAGAAAACATACCATATCTTGGGTTTCCCTCCAAGAAGCACCTAATTTAGTGTCGTGGCACGACCCAGATCAACTTTTTCCTCCACCTTGAGGATATAAATTTCACCCCCAACTTAGCATCCATTATATTGCCTCGCTCATAGGGAGGTGGTATAAAAATTAAGGAACCGAGTAATAGAATATGCATGGTAAACTACTCGATCCTAAAGTGAGGTGTGTTTTTATATTGTTTGTCTAGTGTAAAATCAAGAATATAGGAATCTTGTTCCTCATCTTCACACTCTTCTACTATTTTAAATGATTCCACTGATAAGATATCATCTAAACTTAATGTTGAAAAGTTCTTTGAATGGGGACCAACAAATCCTACTTCAAAATTTACACTAACCTCAACACCTTCACTTATATTCACCTTCTTAATATCAGTCTCAAGATCAAGATGACAATCGAGTGGCTGCGATTCTTGTGTTTTCTCCATAAAATGGCTAATGTCCTCCTCATATTCTTCTTTGTTTAGCCACTTTAGACATGGTGGCAGTGGTAACTCCTTCAGCTCTTCCCACAACTGTGTTTAAGACTCTAAAATTTATTTTATCAATTTGTCCAAATTGCTCGTTTGAATTATGGCAGCACACATAACTTCAGAATGATCACTTTGACCCCAAGCCAAACACCAAGTTGCAGTTTGTTCCCCAGTTAGAACAGTATCTGCATCATATTGTGAAGGTCCCATTCATGCACTTTCATTAAAATTTGTACAGTAAGCCTCATAATATGGTCCCCCACAATAATAACAAGAATTGTCATCACTCAAAAAACCATCTATCCAGGCTGCATCTCAAGAAAGGTGCGAGAAAAATAAAAATAAAATAAAATAAAAAATAAACTAAACAAATATTTACAATTTTGAATTCAAGCAAGTAAGCTAAAATTCCAAACCAACTCAATATGCCAAATTGTTCCCCGGCAACAGCGCCATTTTTTATAACGCTCAAAGTACACTCTTGAATGAGTGTAACTGATCGTTATCAATATAATAACCCAACTTTGGAGTCGGGGTCGAATCCACGAGGAACAATATGAGTGGCAATTAAACTAATTTGAAACTAGAGCTACAAGTTGAATTTAAACAAATGTTACAAAAAAGATAAAATGGGGTCTTTTTAATGGTTGAGTAAAAGTTACTAAACACTTCAATTTAACAATGTTATGGGAAACTAGAGTTATGGTTACCAAGACTCTTGAACAAATAGGGTTGTGAATCACTTTAGATTTCCAATCGACAACTTCAATTTCAAGAGTAGTTGAATCCTATAATTTACCAATTCGTTCCTCAACCTCAATGGTTAGTTCATCCTTTAATTCTCTCAAACATAAAAGAGTGTATTTGTTATTCAACTATTTTCTAATATAGGCTAATCCGGCTAAGGAATTTTCCATTGATCTAATGATTCAATTCTTTTGAGTCCATGTAAACTTTTTCTTTTCCCAACATACACTTTTCTCTCGGACAAGTGATGTTCTTGGGCTCACCTTTCAAGTTTACAACTAAGAGAATAGTTACATTACTCAACAAGTAGTTACCTCTCAGACTAGTGTTGTTTTATTGCAGTAACCTAACAAGTACTTTCCTCTCGGACAAGTGATGTTCTTGTGCGGACTCTTCTAAGTTGCAGCCAAGAGAGGTCATTAAAGTGAAGAAAGGTTTATACAACATCAATTATTCATGGAAATCAATTAGATTCACAACTCAAATTAGTATTCACATCAAGGTTCCCATAACTCAAGTAAAAAAAATTAGCTACTCATGATACAAAAATCAACAATATGTATTGAATTCATAATCAAGAGTAAGTAATAAATCATACCCACAATGAATCTTCAAATGGAAGATGTTTACAAGAATGTTAAGAACCCTAAAATGAGAGGTTTCTTTCTTTTTCGGCTGCTCCTGAGCTTTCCCAAGTCCAAACATCCCTAATTTTGTAAATATTTTCTTTTTATAGCTGGACTGACAATTTCCAGTAGCCCGACGCGATATCAACACGTCACACCGCTATCTCAAGCGCCTCTACCTGTTACACGTGCCTATGGTCCTTAAAATTGGGCCTTTTCTTCTTTCATTGGTATTTTTCACAAGTACATTAGACTCCCACGCGCCCGCAATGGTCTAATATATTTCAGGTATCTAAATGGAGTCAGTTTTTTTAGTTTTATTTCGTTGAGTCATTCCGAGGCTTATTGAGTTTTTTCCACTTGAATTGAAGCTTGTATATCCTTCATATATCAGAATGAACCATTAAAAAAAGAATACTAAAGAATTAAAAGCCACATATTAGAGCTCAAAACAACACAACATCCAAGACGGTGAACTCAAACACGATCTATGCAGAGGCTAAATTCACCTTGAGCTTAGGCTCATTGTTTTGACTCTTGTCTTGATCCAATAGATCTATGAACATTATAAATAAGTTTTTTCACTTATAAATACATAATAATAACCTTAGTAAATTATTAAAATGCATTAGAACTCAACACAATAGACTAGAAAAATACCTAGCTCAAACTAGTCACACTAGTTTTCTTGGTTGAACTCTAAATGCTCAAATTTAATCAAAACTCGTGTAAAAATACCATTAAGCATTGTAAACAAAAATTTGGACACATGAATGCTCATTTATGTCATTATAAACACATATAGCATAAGAATCATCCTCAAAACAAGGCTAAAAAGGGCTATAATAGTAATGCTAGAATGTATAAATACACCAAACATCACCAGGGATTATCAAGTTTTATTGATCGGTTTTTTCCCCTTACATTTCATGCGTAGGGTGAATCAAAAGGGTGCCCTCGTGTCCCACTTCCTCCTCACTTACTCGTACGATGTCGTGGTCCATGAGTGACGGTCAGGATTTTTGAATGCGATAGAGACAGTGGGTATGGGGTTTTCATCGACTCCTATCTTCCCTATATGATTCTCATTGCAAACAATGGTCACACTCTCCTTGAACCCATCCTCACCTATTCGGGCAGGCCGAGCTCATGCGATGCTGGCGTCAATAAGAAATGCTACCTGGTTGATCTTGCCGGTAGTCATATGCTTGTCTTAAAGATTAAGCCATGCATATGTAAGTATTAAAAAATTTAGACTATGAAACTTTGAATGGCTTATTAAATTAGTTATAGTTTGTTTGATGGTATCTACTACTCGGATAATCATATTAATTCTACAGCTAATACGTGTAAAAAAAACCTGACTTCTGGAAGGGATGCATTTATTAGATAAAAGGTCGATGTGGGCACTGCTCGTTGTTGCGATGAATCATGATAACTTGAATGATTGCAGGACCATTGTGCCGGCGATGCATTATTCAAATTTGTTCCCTATCAACTTTCAATGGAAGGATAGTGGCCTACTATGGTGGTGACAGGTGATGAAGAATTAGGGTTCAATTCCGGATAAGGAGCCTGAGAAATGGCTACCACATCCAAGGAAGGTAGCAAGCACATAAATTACCCAATCCTGCGGGGAGGTAGTGATAATAGATAACAATACCAGGCTCAGTGAGTCTAGTAATTGGAATGAGTACAATATAAATCCCTTAATGAAGATCAATTGGAGGGCAAGTATGGTGCCAGCAGTCATGGTAGTTGTAGCTCCAATAGTGTATATTTAAGTTATTTTAGTTAAAAAGCTAATAGTTGTACTTTGGGATGGGCCGGCCGGTCCTCCTATGGTGTGCACCGGTCGTCTCGTCCTTTCTGTTGGTGATGTGCTCCTGGCCTTAACTAGCTGGGTCGTGCCTCCGAAGCTATTATTCTGAAGAAATTAGAGTGATCAAAGAAATCCTACGCTCTGTATACATTAGCATAGGATAATATTATGGATTTTTATCCTATTACATTGGCCTTCGGGATCGGAGTAATGATTAACAGAGACAGTCGGGGGCATTCGTATTTTATGGTGATGTTGGGCGTATTTATACCCCTAAGAACCATAATTTACCCATATTTTAGCTAAGTTTTGAGGATAAAATATATAATTCCTTCACTTTTAGTCCATTTTCCTTTAAGTGAGCTAACCTATGTGATTAGCATGTTTTCAGGTATTAATGATGAAGATTTCAGCACTTTGTGGACCTTTGGGCAGCAAAGGAAAACTTCATATAAGAGGGAAAACAACTTTTGGAAGCTTGTGGACTGAAGGTGATGCATGGAGAACTTGTCCCGGGCAAAATCAGTATTTCTAAATACTTAGGGGTGCAGCAGTAACTTAGTAGGACAAGGATGTTATAAAAACCTTATTTGCTGAATTTTTCAGCAGTCATTCATTCCATCACTTTTCATTATTAAGTTTACAGATTTTGTAAGTTTAGACAGCGAAAAATGCTAAGGCTAGAGCATCGGATAGGAGAACGATGTTCTTCCCCTTTTGACGCCAAAAATCATTCCCATCTCTAAGATTATTCTAAGTTGTGGTATGATGATTATGTCTATGGTGATTTCCGTTGTACTCATGAGTAGCTAAACTTCTCTGTTAGGGTTATGGAAACCTTATAAGGTACTATCTATTGCTATGAGTTTGTGAATTCTTGATGTGTATGCTACTTATATCATTACTCTCTTCGTTTTAGTTGAATTCTCATGGTTGCAAACATAGAGAACACGCCATTATAGCATTAACTTGTTCAGGAGAAAAGTTACATGTTTGGAAAAGAGAGTATAACAAGGAAATAGGGCTTCCAACCTCTATTTACACGTTAATGCCTAAACCGGATTAACTTCTTAGAGAATTTGTACCATTCGTTATACACTTTAGGCTCAGGAGAGCTAAAGTGAAATAAATCCTTAATGGTTGGGAAACACTTGGATTTAGAATTAGAATACGATTCTCTATAAGTGCATGCATGTCTAAATTCCGCATTACTCATAGTTAATAGAGAAGTAGAAACTACAAGGTGGACATAACCCTAACTTATTATTCTCTATGATTAACCTTTACTAAACAAATCATTCATTCATTACTTTGATATTATTAATTCACGCCTAAACCCCCCTTTTTCGTGGAATTTTCGACCAACAGTCTACTAACAATTGCAACACTTAGTGACCAAGTATTCCCTATGGGATTCGACACCCAACCCAATTGGGTTCTATATTTGACAGCGACCGCTTACACTTTCTAACGAGAGCTGTAGTTTGGGCATTATCAAATTTTGGCGTCGTTGTCGGGGAATACGGTTGTCAACTAAGTTTGTGATAGTTACTAGACCCTTTGGTCAAAGATTCTCGAATTTTACTTTTTGTTTGTTGTTTTTGTTTTGTTCAAGTTTGGTAGAGTGCATGCCAAATACACGAAGATCTGGTCAGCCATTATTACCCATAAATCCTGAACCAAAACTTATTGGCAGAATGGATGCACAACGTGACATTGAAAGAAGGGTTGTTCAACAGGAGAAGGCTAGGTTAGCTGTGTTGGCAGCTGCTCAAGTGCATCAACAGAATATTGATAACCCAGGTCGGGAAACAAATCTTGATGAAGAGGACCTGGGTGATGATGAGTTACTTAATCCACGGCGTGCAGATAAGGTGGCAGCACCTGTGAACAGGAGAGATCGTCAAGATAGAATGAGACCTGAACACCGAGCTGTGCAGGCTCCTTTTGATGATAATGATGATGATTTGGATGGAGATGGTGCCACAGGGGCTATTATTCCTCCGCCATTGGCACCCGGAGCCAAGTTTAATATCACTAGCACCATGATCCAGCTGTTGCAACTTAAAGGGTTATTTGGTGGACTTGTAGGCTATGATCCGAATATGCATCTGATCAACTTTATCTCAATATGCAAGTCGTTTGACAATCCAGGAGTTGGACAGAATGCAATTCGACTGCGCTTATTTCCATTGTCTCTATCTAGAGAGGCAAATCTATGGTTGAACGGGCTAACTCCTGATTCTATTACTAATTGGAGGCAACTGAAAGACGCTTTCCTAGAAAGATTCTTTCCTCCATCCAAAAGAGCACAATTAAGAGATGAGATCAGCAATTTTCAACAGCTTCCAACTGAAGCTCTCCATGAAACATGGGAGAGGTTCAAGAAGAAGCTTATGCGGTGCCCAAACCATCAGATGACCAATATCCACTTGATGGAGATATTATACAGGTCTTTGAATTCTGTGACTAAGCCAGTGGTTGATAATGCTGCAGGTGGGTCATTCATGGACCTTACTTTTATTGAGGCAAGTGATATGCTAGATCGTATGACAAAGTAGAGTAGAGCTTGGCATACCAGGGATTCTGAGGTAGCAAGCTCTATTGTATCTATTAGCTTAATGGCAGAACAAAGGCGAAGAGAAGAGGAACGTGACCAGGATATGGCTCACATGAAAATGCAGATGGATCTTCTTACCAAGCATTTATTATTAGGGAAAACTTAAAAGTTTAATGTCGTTGTATCACAGGGAAGAGATGAATCCAATTCTGAGGAGGAAGCAAATTATTTGAATAATCAGGTGGGTTTTCGAGGCAATGCCCAAGGAAACCAAGGTCGGAACTATTATGATAAGTCCGGATACAAGAATAAGAGTGACAGGAGTGCTTTATATATTCCTCCTAGAAATCGTGAGGCCGCGGAATCTGGCTCTGGGAAGATGTCCATGGAAGATATGATGGCTAAGTTGTTGAAAGGAGTGGAGGCAACCAACACGGGAGTAACTAAGGTAAAAAATGATTTGTCCTCAATAAATCAATTGGTTGATTCACATCCCACTTCAATAAAATAGTTGGAACAACAATTGAGTCATCTATCAGCGGCACTCAATCAAAGAAAAGTTGGCACCCTACCTAGCGACACCGTGCAAAATCCAAGGAATGATGGATCATGTATGGCTATTACTACCAGGAGTTCTAAGGTGTTTGAAAATCCATCCAAAGGCAAGCAGGTGGTTGATAATACAAATGAGAATGTGATTGAAGCAGATTGTGATGATTCTGTAGAAGCTAAAAGTCAAAACGTTCATGACACTACACTTAGGCGTCGCCAGCCTGAAAAGATTAATAATCTGAAGCAAGATAAAAAAGAAGTAGTGGAGAAAACTATTCCCCTTCCACCACCACCTTTTCCTCAGAGACTGAAGAAGAAAGCTGATGACACCAGGTTCAGTAAATTCATGACTATGTTGAAGCAGTTGACTATTAATGTTCCTTTGGTGGAGGCGCTGGAACAGATGCCTGGGTACGCTAAATTCATGAAGGACCTTTTGACAAAGAAGCGGGCAGAAAGATATGAGCTGGAAGATAATGTTTATCATTGCAGTGCAATCGCTACAAGATCGTTAGTTCAGAAGAAGGCAGATCCTGGTGCTTTCACTATTCCTTGAACGGTTGGATCTTTGGATTTTGCTAAGGTATTGTGCGATTTGGGAGCTAGCATCAATTTGATGTTGCTATCTATTTACATAAAGTTGGGGTTGGGTGATCCTACACCAACCAATATGCAGCTCGTGATGGCAGATAGGTCGGTAAAATGACCTGTTGGTATCTTATATGATGTATTGCTGAAGGTTTCCACCTTCATTTTTCTTGCAGACTTTGTTATTTTGGATTGTAAGGTGGATTCTGAAGTACCCATAATCTTGGGTCGTCCTTTTCTTGCAACAGGAAGTGTGCTTATTGATTTAAGAGCTAATGAGCTTGTATTTTGGATGAATGACTAAGTGGTCCGTTTTGATGTATGCAAATCAATGAAGCAACCCAAAGATATGAAGGTGTTCTCTGTAGCTGATGTTTATTATGAAGATGAGAAAGAATTATCGGTAGAGAAGCAGCTTATTATTGATCTATTGGTTGTTGTGCTTATAAATTTTGAGCGTGAGGATGTTGAAGAGTATGAAGAAACTATTTGTGCTCTAACAGGAATAGGGTCATATTCCCATGCTCCTAAGAAGCTGGACCTTGATCTTAAGAATCGACCTTCACCACCAGCAAAGCCATCCATTGAAGAACCACCAGTGCTAGAATTGAAAGAGCTGCCTAGCCACCTGAAGTATGCATTTTTGGGAAGTGGTGATACACTTACGGTTATTGTTGCAGCTGATTTAGGTGAACATCAAGTAGCGGATCTCATCTATGTTCTAAAAAAATACAAGAGAGCCATCGGTTGGACTATTGCTGATATCATTGGTATCCCTCCTGGGATATGTATGCACAAGATTCAGCTCGAAGAAGATTGCATGCCCACAATTGAGCATCAACGTCATTTGAATCCACCTATGCAAGAGGTGGTGAAGAAAGAAATTATTAAGTGGTTAGATGCTGGGGTGGTGTATCCAATCTCCGACAGTAAATGGGTAAGTCCGGTACAATGTGTGCCCAAGAAAGGGGGCATGACGGTAGTCGCAAACGAAAAGAATGAGCTAATTCCACTCAGACCTGTCACAGGGTGGAGAGTGTGCATGGACTACCGGAAGCTGAATTCATGGACGCTAAAGGATCACTTCCCAATGCCATTCATGGACCAAATGCTTGATCGATTGGCAGGGAAGGGATGGTTTTGTTTCTTAGATGGTTATTCCGGCTATAATCAGATCTGCATTGCTCCTGAAGATCAAGAGAAGAAAACTTTTACATGCCCGTATGGTACGTTTTCTTTCAAACGTATGCCATTTTGGTTATGTAATGCACCTGCCACTTTTCAGCGTTGTATGATGTCCATTTTTCTGATATGGTTGAAGACACCTTGGAGGTGTTCATGGAAAAATTTTCAGTAGTAGGTGAGTCGTTTGAATCATGCTTGGAAAATCTGAGTATGGCATTGCAGAGATGTGTTGAATTCAACTTGGTGCTAAATTGGGAGAAGTGCCATTTTATGGTAAAGGAAGGCATTGTTCTTGGGCATAAAGTCTCTGAAAGAGGAATTGAGGTGGATCGAGCCAAGATTGAAGTTATCGAGAAACCACCACCTCCAATTTCTGTAAAGGGAGTTCGTAGTTTCCTCGGTCATGGAGGATTTTATCGGAGGATTATTAAAGACTTCTCCAAGATTGCTAGTCCATTATGCAAACTTTTGGAGAAGGATGAAAAGTTCGACTTCGGTGAAGATTTCTTGAAGGCATTTGAATTCCTCAAAGGGACGCTAGTTGAAGCTTCTATTATTGTAGCACCCGATTGGTCTCTACCGTTTGAAGTTATGTGTGATGCAAGTGGGGTAGATTTGGGTGTTGTACTTGGTCAGAAAAGAGGAAGGCTATTTCATCCAATATACTATGCGAGCAAGGCCTTGAATGGAGCCCAGAAGAACTATACCATCACGGAACAAGAGCTTCTAGCAATTTTTTATGCTTTTGAAAAGTTCCGTGCTTACTTGTTGGGAACCAAAGTGGTGGTTCATACAGATCATCCGGCTCTGAGATATTTAATGGCAAAGAAGGATGCTAAGCCAAGGCTAATTCGGTGGGTGTTATTGCTTCAAGAATTTGATGTCGAGGTAAAGGATAGAAAAGGTTGCGAAAACCAAGTAGCTGATCATCTATCAAGACTTGAGAGCGAGCACATAGCGCAACCCCACCTTGAGATTGATGATTCATTTCCCAACGAAGAGATCCTAGCCACTATGGTGGAAGACTTACCGTGGTATGCAGACTTTGCGAACTACGTGGTAAGTAAAGTGATGCCTGAGAATCGCTCCTTTCATCAAAAGAGAAAGTTCATGCATGATGTGAAACACTACTTCTGGGATGAACCGTATCTTTTTCGACGATGTGCTGATGGTGCTATTAGGCGATGCATCTCTGATGTGGAGGTGCCTAGCATCTTGGAAGCAAGTCATGCTTCCCAAGTTGGGGGTCACCATGCAGGTGATCGGACAGCTAGGAAGGTATTGCAAAGCGGCTATTATTGTCCTTCATTATTCAAGGATGCTTACAATTTTGTGAGAAGATGTGATCAGTGTCAGAGGCAAGGCTCTATCTCGAAGCACCATGAGATGCCCATGTCTAAAATTCTTGAAGTAGAACTATTTGGTGTATGGGGTATTGATTTCATGGGCCCATTTATGAATTCGTTTGGGATGAAATATATCCTAGTTGTTGTGGATTATGTATCCAAATTGGTCGAAGCGGTAGCGCTGGCGGATAATGAAGGTAAGCGTGTTGTAGCATTCTTAAAGAGAAATATCTTCTCTCGTTTTGGGGTACCACGTACCATCATAAGCGATGGAGGATCACACTTTTGCAACAAGCTGTTCAGAGCCATGTTGGTGAAATATGGGGTCAAGCAACATAAGGTAGCTACACCTTACCACCCACAAACTAGTGGGAAGGTAGAGGTTTCTAATCGGGAGATCAAGCTGATCCTTGCTAAGACTGTAAATGCTAGTAGGAAGGATTGGTCCCGAAAGCTGGATGATGCCTTATGGGATTATAGGACTACGTTCAAGACACCTATTGGTATGTCACCTTACCAACTAGTTTATGGGAAGGCTTGTCACTTGCCAATCGAGCTCAAACATAAACCGTTGTGGACGTTGAAGCGGCTTAACCTGAATTGGGATGATGCTATTAATCTGAGACTGGAACAGCTGAATGAGATGGATGAATTCCGTCTACACGCGTATGAAAGAGCAGACCTCTACAAGGAACGGATGAAAAGGTACCATGATCGGAGGATTATCCAACGAAACTTACAGAAGGGTGATTTGGTACTTCTTTTCAACTCCAGACTGAAGTTATTTCCAGGTAAGTTGAAGTCTAGATGGTCTGGTCCATTTAAAATTAGCCAAGTCTACTCGTCTGGAGTAGTAGAGCTAGAAAACAATGATGGTGGTATCTTTAAGGTGAATGGCCAACGAGTGAAGCCATATATCGTTCCACTTGACTCGATAAAATGTATAGCCACCGTCTATCTCGATGAAGTCTAAAGTAATCGAGCTAACTATGTCGTGCCGCGACAATAAATCAAGCGCTAAATGGAAGGCAACCCATCGTTTTTAATAGTTTTGTTTTACTAGGAGTTTGTTTTTGTTAAATAAAAATCCAAAAAGAAGAGTCGAGCCACGACCAAAACTAAGGCGCTTGGTGGGAGTCAACCCATCCGTCTAATCATTTTTTGTTTTTTTTGATTAAGTGTAGGTGAAAGATGTATAAAGGAGGAGATTGGTCCCAAATTTTGAGTTGAAAGTGAGCCATGCTAGAGGTGGTAAAGTAGGAATGATGGAGCAAATGCTATCAGCTAAGGCATTGCCTATGCTAATCTAGTCAATAGACAAGGCAAGGCCTATGCAAATCTAGGCAATGGATAAGGCAAGGCCTATACCATTGCCTATGCTTACTGCCTCACATAGGCAACGGACAAGGCATTGCCTATGCAAATCTAGGAAATACCATAGGCGCCGCCTATGTAAATCTAGGCAATACCATAGGCGCCGCCTATGCCATTTCCTATGCTCACTTTTTCAACAAGGCATTGGCAAAGGCGCCGCCTATGCCCAACTAGGCATTGACAAAGGCACCTCCTATGCTAAGCATAGGCAAAGCATTAGGCGCCGCCTACTTATGCCTTTTTGTATCCTAACCCGATTTTACATGGATCAAACCCGACCCATGGCTTAGTATATAAATAGATCTTCAACCTTAGAACAAAATGCACTTGTTTGCTCAACCTAGGCGCCGCCTAAGCTTCCCAAATCTCTCAAAAAATTTCTTTTTTCTCATCTAATCTTGCAAGATCATCTTCCTGAACCATCACCAAGTAAGTTATACTTTTATATTCCGTAGTTGTTGCAATACTATGTTTATAATGTTATTTTATATTTTGAAGTGGTGTTTAGTGATAAGAATATGATTGGTTTGTTATGATACATCTAGAGTGAGTAAAAGAATACGTGTGGGTGTTCTTGACTTTGTTCCGACTTGTATTTGATTGTTATACACTGTCATAGTTTTATGAAGTCAAAATTGTGAAGTTAATACATAATCTTGTAAGTTGAAAGCTTGAATGATTGAATGACTCGTTCGTCGAGATAAAGATCATTATTGACCACAAGCATGAGACGTGGTGATTATTTCTATGCATTAACTTGATACAATCTCTATGTGGTAGTCTTGTTCAAAAAGTGTGTTAATCAAATGAAATAACGTTGGAAAGGATAGTCAAGATTACATGAGAATATGACTGTGCTAAACATGTTGTTGGAACATATCGCCTAAATGTATGTCGATGAAGTCTGAGTAATCGACATCACTCACTTAATTAGTCATGGCAAACAAATTAAGTGTGGGGTGGGCCATTACTGTTTGTCTTTCGATTAAATCTTCTGAGATGAAGCTAACATGACTCTATTGTGATCTCAGGTAGAATGGCACCGAAAGAACGACAAGGAAAAGAAAAAGTGTCCACCTCGCAGAAAGGTCAGAAAAGGGGAAGAAAAGATCAAGTTGTCCTCCTCTCTACAAATACCTCGATGCACTTTCAGGATAAAGTAGGTCCTAGAGGAGGAAGGAAAGGAGTGGTACAAGAACAACAAAGTGAAAAAATATGTTCATGTGGATTTGATGCAGAAGGAGAATCTAGCAAAGAGAGAGCCCCGCATTTTGGCGAAAATCATGGCACTAAATCTTGATTTCATTTTCCGAGATATGGGGGAATGCAATCTTGATATAACGCGAGAGTTCTATGCCAATTGGTCCCCAAAGACTACCGGAAGTGAAGTAAAGATTCGGGGCCAAGTCTTGCAACTGAATGCGGAGTTTTTCAATTCTTTTCTGGGTCTTCTATCTGTGGATCCATCACCGCTCAAGGAGCTTTATCACAGACCTCCCTACAGGGAAATCAGACACACACTGTGCGGAACAAGGTCCATGGCCTGGTGGATTCGTCACAAGGATAACGGTCGGCACAATACCTTCCCGTATACTTCCTTGAACAGAGAAGCTCGTATATGGTTGAGGATAGTCAACTCTTGCCTAATTCTTGGGACACAATACACAAAGATCACACGTGATAGAGTATGCTTGGTGTACGCTCTGATGACTAATATTCCCATCAACATTGGTGCGGTTATACGATCGTCAATGCGTAAGGCTAGGCTGCACAAAAGGTCCCATTTCAGCTTTGCAAATTTGTTGACTGCGATCTTAAGGAAGGAGCACATTAAAGAGGAACCTGCAGATCATAAGCTTCCACACAACCCGAAGAAGGTTGATCTTACGAAAGATAAAGAGCCTGAAACTGGTCATGGCATTAACCTTACCACTGCAGAAAGATATGCTCGGGATAAAAGTTTCTTTCTCCATCTATATGGCATGACTCGGTTTACCATGATGAGTGGCGGTCGGGTTTCGACTGATGCAGAGCTTCAGCAGTTGGATTATGACTACCCGATGAATGAGCATGCGCAGGCTATGTGTGGATTAGGGGTACATTTTGAGGAACCTCTCGATGATGACGTGCCGACTAACGACAATCACCGACTGCCAGACTCAGACGTGGAGGAAAACTCTGATGACGATGACTCTGATGATGATTCCGACGCAGGGGGTATGACCCCAGACATAGAGGAAGAGTCTGACTAATCAGGTTCTCCTTATTTATTTTCCACTGAGGGCAGTTTGTCCAGTCTAAGTGTAGGGTGCTGGTGTTTGTAGGCTGTATGGTACTTCTTTGCCTACATTTATTCTTGTTTTTACTAATTAGTCGTAATTAGTTATTAAATTCTATTTTTTTTAGACTTTGCATGAAATTGTTCTGATAGACGACATGGTAGTATAACAAGAGTTTGTTCTAAATCATTACTATTGAGACATTTAGGATCTACGTGTGACTCTCTGTGTGATAATTGTGTGGTTTAATTCATTCATATGTTGGGTCAAGAGTCTATACTGCTCCCAATAAAGTTGACCATGTGCCTTGTGTATGTTAGGATATAGTATATTCTGTGTTGTGACTGATGCTAGAACTTGCCTGGTGTGTGTGTAAAGAGAAATAAAGAGTGTGAGTTTAGGAGATGATTTAGGCATTTCTTTGGCAGCCTGTAATTGTTTACCTTCTTTTTACCTACCTTTGTACATTATCCTAGTTAACCCTCTTTGAGCCTTTAGCTATTTTCTTTGACAGCCTCATATGTAGCCTAATCAATTTTTTCAAGACTATAATTTGATCCAAACTCCTAAGCGCTTTAAAATTGTAGAATCATGTGGAAAAATAAAAGGAGAATGATGAAAGTGATGCCTCAGGGTGTATTGGTACTTGAAATTATTGTGAAAAAGAGTGGCTATTATAGGGATGCTTGCTAAAAAAAAAAAAATTTAGAAAAACAAAAAGATAGTTGTGTTTATGATTGAATAACAAAATGGGTGAAAAGGGGTTGGTAGATGAAAGAGAGGTAGAGTGGTTGTTAAAAGATAGTCTTAATGACATAACGTAGTGTATTAAAGCTCTTAGGGAACATAGTCACTATTTCTGGCCAAAATAGTCCTACCTGTCCCTTAGACTACATTACAACCTATAAAGACCTATTTGATCCTAAGCTTAGCATTCCGATATTAGTAGAGCATTACACTAAGGGCAAGCCTATGTTCATCAGTTGCAACATAAGAATTCTTTGTGAGAAGTGAGAGCAAGGAGAGTCTTATACCCATGTTTCGAATAATGCAAAACTTTTGAGTGATTATGGGTGATGTCTTGTGTGAGACACACATGGTTGATGATATTTGGGTAGTGTTATATGATTATTTGTGGCTTAAATTGTGGATACGAATTAACCATCATCACGAGTCTATGTTGGAGGTTGAATTGTTTCTAGTAGTGATCAAGAAACCTACTCTTTGTTAATGATTGTCGTGCATGTCTTGTTGAACATTTTGTGTTGCTACTGTGAAATTCTAGTTAGATGTTTGCATGGATGTAATATTTTTTTTGAGGACGAACAAAGCTTTAAGTGTGGGGTGGTGATGTTGGGCGTATTTATACCCCTAAGAACCATAATTTACCCATATTTTAGCTAAGTTTTGAGGATAAAATATATAATTCCTGCACTTTTAGTCCATTTTCCTTTAAGTGAGCTAACCTATGTGATTAGCATGTTTTCAGGTATTAATGATGAAGATTTCAGCACTTTGTGGACCTTTGGGCAGCAAAGGAAAACTTCATATAAGAGGGAAAGCATCTTTTGGAAGCTTGTGGACTAAATGTGATGCATGGAGAACTTGTCCCGGGAAAAATCAGTACTTCTAAATACTTAGGGGTGCAGCAGTAACTTAGTAGGACAAGGATGTTATAAAAACCTTATTTTCTGAATTTTTCAGCAGGCATTCATTCAATTACTTTTCATTATTGAGTTTACAGATTTTGTAAGTTTAGACAGCGAAAAACGCTAAGGCTAGAGCATCGGATAGGAGAACGACGTTCTTCCCCTTTTGACGCCAAGAATTATTCCCATCGCTAAGATTATTCTAAGTTGTGGTATGATGATTATGTCTATGGTGATTTCCGTTGTACTCATGAGTAGCTAAACTTCTATGTTAGGGTTATGGAAACCTTGTAAGGTACTATCTATTGCTATGAGTTTGTGAATTCTTGATGTGTATGCTACTTATATCATTACTCTCTTCGTTTTAGTTGAATTCTCATGGTTGCAAACATAGAGAACATGCCATTATAGCATTAACTTGTTCGGGAGAAAAGTTACATGTTTGGAAAAGAGAGTATGACAAGGAAATAGGGCTTCCAACCTCTATTTACACGTTAATGCCTTAACCGGATTAACTTCTTGGAGAATTTGTACCATTTGTTTTACACTTTAGGCTCGGGAGAGCTAAAGTGAAATAAATCCTTGATGGTTGGGAAACACTTGGATTTAGAATTAGAATACGATTCTCTATAAGTGCATGCATGTCTAAATTCTGCATTACTCATAATTAATAGAGAAGTAGAAACTACAAGGTGGACATAACCATAACTTATTATTCTCTGTGATTAACCTTTACTAAAAAAATCATTCAGTCGTTACTTTGATATTATTAATTCACTCCTAAACCCCCCTTTTCCGTGGAATTTTCAACCAACAGTCAACTAACAATTGCAACACTTAGTGACCAAGTATTCCCTATGGGATTCGACACCCAACCCAGTTGGGTTCTATATTTGGCAGCGACCGCTTACACTTTCTAAAGAGAGATGTAGTTTGGGCGTTATCATATAGTCAGAGGTGAAATTCTTGGATTTATGAAAGACAAACAACTGTGAAAGAATTTGTGAAGGATGTTTTCATTAATCAAGAACGAAAGTTGGGGGCTCGAAGATGGTCAGATTTTGTCCTTGTCTCAACCATAAACAAAGTCAACCAGGGATCGGCAGATGTTACTTTTAGGACTCCGCTGGTACCTTATGAGAAATCAAAAATTTTGGGGTCCCGAGGGAGTATGGTTGCAAGGCTGAAACTTAATAGAATTGATGGAAGGTAACCATCAGGAGTGGAGCCTGTGGCTTAATTTGACTCAACACGGGGAAACTTACCAGGTCCAGACATAGTAAGCATTGACAGACTGAGAGCTCTTTCATGATTCTATGGGTGGTGGTGCATGGCCGTTCTTATTTGGTGGAGAGATTTGTCTGGTTAATTCTATTAATGAATGAGACATCATCCTACTAACTAGATATATAGAGATATCCCTTCGTTGCTAGCTTCTTAGATGGACTACGGCCTTTTAGGCTGCAGAAGTTTGAGGCAATAACATGTCTGTGATGCCCGTAGATGTTCTGGGCCGTACGCGCTCTACACTTATGTATTCAATGAGTTAATATCCTTAGCCGATAGGCTCGGGTAATATTTTAAATTTCATCGTAATGGGGATAGATCATTGCAATTATTGGTCTTCCACGAGGAATTCCAAGTAAGCGCGAGTTATCATATCGCGTTGACTACGTCCCTATTTTTTGTACACACCGCCCATCACTCCTACCAATAAAATGATCTAGTGAAATGTTTCGATCACGGCGATATGGGGGTTTGTTTCTCGTGACGTCCAGTGAAGTCCATTAAACCTTATCATTTAGAGAAAGGAGAAGTCATAAAAAGGTTTACGTAGGTAAACCTGTGGAAGGATCATTGTCAAAACCTGCATAGAAGAATGACCCACGAACGTGTTTAGCAACAAGGGAGTACGCATGGGTGGGAGGCTTCTGCCCTCCGTAAGAGTGCCTCCCTCTCGTCCCCAGCACATGCGTCCATCGTGCGCATTGGGCAACTAACAAGCCTCGATGCGGAAAGCGCTAAGGAATACCTAAATTGATAGCCTGCCACTCATGCCCTTCTGCAGCATGCATCGGGGGGACCTGGGCTTTCTTTATAAATGAAAATGACTCTCGACAATGGATATCTCGGCTCTCGCATCGATGGAAAATATAGCAAAATACGATACTTGGTGTTAATTGCAAAATCCTGTGAACCATCGATTCTTTGAATACAAGTTGTACTAGAAGATATTAGGCCGAGGGAACGTCTGCCTTGTCATCACACAACGAATCACTCCCTCGCATCGTTCCTTAATCATGAGGTGTGCTGTCGTTGCGGGGTGGATACTGGTCTCCCATCATCTCGAGCTCATGGATGGCCTAAATACAAGTCCACTTCTACAAACGTCACGGAAAGTGGTGGTGGTAAATCAACTCTCTTTGTTGTCGCGGCTATAGCCCATTATGCGTTTGTACAACAGGACCCTATCGCACTTAGATGCTCGGACCGCAACCCCAGGTCTAGTGGGATTACCCACTAAGTTTAAGCATATCAATAAGAGGAGGAAAAGAAACCTACAAGGATTCCCTTAGTAATGGTGAGCGAACTGGGAATAGCCCAACCTTAGAATCGGGTGGCTCCTTCGATCCAATTTTAGTTTGGAGAAGCATCCTCAGCAGCGGACTGGGTCCAAGTCCCCTGGATGGGGGCACCAGAGTGGGTGACATCCCCGTTGTGCCCAAACCCTGTCGCACCATGAGGCACTGTCTATGATTTGGGTTTTTTGGGAATGTAGCCCAAATAGGGCAGTGAACTTCACCCATGGTTAAATACAGGTGAGAGACCGATAGAAAACAAGTAACGCGAGGGAAATATTAAAAGGACATTAAAAAGAGAGTCAAAGAGTGCTTGAAATTGTCGGGAGGAAAGTGAATGGGGGCCGGTGATGAGCCCCGGTCGGATGTGGAACAACGATGAGCCGGTCCGTCGATCAACTCGGGGCATGGACCAGCGTAGATTGAGGGGCGACTCAGGCTCTCTATACTCTCGTGGAATACCATCTCATCAATTGTGGCAGGCAGCGCATGCCTCTGGCATGCTTTGGTATCTGCGCACTCCAGACGCTGGCATGTGGGCTCTCCATTAAACCCATCTTAAAATATGGACCAAGGATTCTTATATGGGTGCGAGTCAATGGATGAGTAAACCCATAAGTCATAATGAAGCTAATTGGTTGGATACCCCTAAGGGGTGCACTACCAATCGACCTTGATCTTCTTAGAAGGGTTCGAGTATGAGCATACCTATCGGGACCCAAAAATGGTGAACTATGCCTGAGCGGGGTAAATCCAGAGGTAACTTTGGTAGAGGCACGAAGCGATACTAATGTGTAAATCATTCGTCTGACTTTGGTATAGGGGCAAAAGACTAATCAAACTGTCTAGTAGCAGGTTCCCTCCGAAGTTTCCCTCAGGATAGCTGGAGCTCGCGTGCGAGTTCTATCAGGTAAAGCCAATGATTAGAGGCCTCGGGGGAGAAACTCCGTTGAACTATTCTGTAACTTTAAATAGGTAGGATGGCGCAGCTGCTTTGTTGAGCCGTGCTACGTAATCAAGAGCTCTATGTGGGCCATTTTTGGCCAGCTAAACTGGCGATATGGGATGAACCGAAAGCTAGGTTACGATGCCAAACTGTGCTCTAACCTAGATCCCACATAAGGTGTGGGTCGATTAAGACATCAAGACGGTAGTCATGGAAGTCAAAATCTACTAAGGAGTGTGTAACAACTTACCTATCTAATCAACTATCCTCGAAAATGGATGATGCTTAAGCGCGCGACCTGCACCCGGCCATCGGGTCAAGTGACGGGCCCAGATGAGTAGGAGGGCGCAACGGCACTGCCAACCCTTGGGCGTAAGATCGGGTGAAGAGGTCGTCGGTGTAGATCTTTGTGGTTGTAGCAAATATTCAAATAAGAACTTTGAAGGATGAAGAGGGGAAAGTTTCCATGTAAACGGTAGTTGCACATGGGTTAGTCGATCCTAAGGTTCAGGGGAACCTTGATAGATGGCGTTTTTCATGCGTACTCCGAAAAGGAATTAGGTTAAAATTCTTGAATCGAGATGTGCCATTCGACGACAATTTTAGGAAGTTCGGAGACGTCACTGGGAGCCTTGGAAAGAGTTATCTTTTCTGTTTAACATCCTTCCCACCCTGGAATTGGCTCAGCCGGAGGTAGGGTCCAGCGGCTGGAAGATCACCGCACGCCGCGTAGTGTCTGATGCTCTCCTGGAGGCCCTTGAAAATCTGGAGGACCAAATGCCATCCACGCCCGATTGTACTCATAACCGTATCAGTTCTCCAAGGTGAACAACCTCTGGTCGATGGAACAATGTAGGCAAGGAAAGTCGGCAAAATGGATCTATAATTTTGGGAAAAAGATTGTCTCTGAGGGTTGGGCACAAGGGTCCCAGTCGTAAACCCATCGGTTGTTGGTGGACTACTCGAGCTACTCCCACGGCAAAAGCAGGTCATCACGTGCCGATCGGGGGATGAAATAGGAACATTTCCTTCAAGGGCCTTCCCCGTGCATTGAACTTCCAACTCAAAATTGGTACAGACAAAGAGAATTCGACTGTTTAATTAAAACAAAGAATTGCAATGGTCCCAATGGATGATCACACAATGTGATTTCTGCCCAGTGCTCCAAATTTAAAAGTAAAGAAATTCAACCAAGCGTGGGTAAACGGCGGGAGTAACTATGAATCTCTTAAGGTAGCCAAATTCCTCGTCATCTAATTAGTGATGCGCATAAATGGATTAATGAGATTCCCACTATCCCTATCTACTATCCTGTGAAACTACAACTAAGGGAACAGGCTTGGAAAAATCAGTGGGGAAAGAATAACCTGTTGAGCTTGACTCTAGTCCGACTTTGTGAAATGACTTGAGAGGTCTAGTATAAATGGGAGCCGAAAGAAGAAAGTGAAATACCACTACTTTTAATGTTATTTTACTTATTTTGTCAATCGAAAGCGGGGCACTGCCTCTCTTTTTAGATCCAAGGCTCGCTCTGCGGGAGAATCTGAGAGGAAGATATTGTTAGGTTACGAATTTGGCTAGGGAGGCATATCTGTTAAAAGATAACGCAGGTGTCCTAAGATGAGATCAATGAGAATAGAAATTTGGTGTGGAACAAAAGGGTAAAAGCTCGTTTGATTTTGATTTCCAGTATGAATACGAACAATGAAAGCGTGGACTAACGATCCTTTAAACCTTCGAAATTTGAAGCTAGAAATGGCAAAAAAGTTACCATAGGGATAACTAGCTTGTAGCAGCCAAGCATTCATAGCGATGTCTCTTTTTGATCCTTCGATGTCGGCTCTTCTTATTATTGTGAAGAAGAATTCACTAAGTATTGGATTGTTCACCCACCAATAGGAAATGTGAGCTGGGTTAATGCCATTGTGAGACAGAATATTTATACCCTACTGATGATAGTGTCTCAATAGTAATTCAACCTAGTACTAGAGGAAGATTAGATTCACGCAATTAGTCATCGTGCTAGGTTAAAATGCCAGTGGTACGAAGCTACCGTGTGTTGGATTAAGACTAAATGCCTCTAAGTCAGAATTCGTCCTACAAGAAACACATTTTCCCTCCGTCTACTTTTCGACCCGCAGTAGGGGCCTCGGCCCCTAAGGGCACATGTCGTTGTCTAAGACATCACGGCAAAAGGGTTGCGGTGGCCGCCTCTAAGAACAATTTTCATCGAGCGGTGGGTAGAATCCCTTGCAGATGACTTAAATACACGACCAGGTATTGTAAGTGGTAGAGTGGCCTTGCTGCCATGATCCACTAAGATTCAGCCTTTTGTCGCTCCGATTCATCCCACCCCTTCCGATCCAATCATTTTTCTGTCTATATCCAAAAGAGGTTTGTGCATCCATCCTTGAAAAATCTCACTAAGTGTTGTGATTTCACCTCACCCTCGATAATGTCGTGTCATAGCCTCACCCGAGTTTGTTGCTTATTTTTTAAGTATCACATTTGTTCCATTCCAAACCGTTAAGTATAATATCAAGTAGCCTTTCGTGCAAAACAAAGGTGTTGTAATTAGAGATTTTCTGCTATGCATAGTGTGGCTCAAGAGCCCAGTGATGCATTGAGGTCAACATCGTTACGTGGAGGCATGTCGTAATTAGAGATTTTCGTGACCGTTAAGTGTAATCCTAGAGACATGTCCAATGACCCAGGCTCCGACGTCTGGAGAAACCAGCAGCACACAACGCTCGATGTCAAATACAAAATGACCTCTAGTGGCCTATTGTTAGACCCAGTCTAAGGCATGATGTCTAACAAGGTCATGTCAAGGTGCACATTGGCCTTAATATGTGCTAATACAAGCAATGTAAGGACCAAGGTAACTGGAGTGATGGCAAGGCAGCCTTGCGCACATGAGGTGATGACAGGAGCATGCCCCCTAAGTGGGCATGCATTCAAGCTATAACATGAGCATGGCATGGTGCTGGCATGACATCAACACTGGTATGGCACAGGTGATGGCATGGAACAGGCATAGACACATTTATGGGCACTGACATAATTAAGGCAGAGTAACAGCATAGGCATTGGTGTGGCCTAAGCAGTGACATGGCTAAGACAACTTCATGGAACAAGAAATGGTATGGCGCAGGCGCAAGCAAAGACCTGACATTAGAATGGAATGATGCTGGCAAGGCGAGGCATAACTGAGAACCATAACAAGTTGATCAAGTTTTGGAGAAGTTGGAAATTGGCTAAGTGTCTAGCATTGGCAAAATAGACTAAGTGGGCAAGACTACCCATGTGCTAGTCATATGGGGTAGCTACTAAGTTAGAATTTTGAATGTTGTAAACATGTGTAATTTTCAGAATGTATTTTAAATACATAGATCAGGATGTTATGTCATGAGATAAGCATGCATCCTTGTCCAATGAAAAGCTGCCAGGTGTCTTTGGTTGTAACTACTGTAACTGCCTTGTGCAGTATTTATATGATGTTTCTGGAAATTGTAAAAGGCAGTGAGTGGGACTGTTGTATGCCTTTGTTCAATTAGTGTGACATTTCCTTTGTAATTTTAAGAGAAATATTAAGGTTGGGGATGTGGTTCTGGTGTACTGTTATGTGCTGTAAGTTTCTGCAAAGATAGTTTATTACACTTAGACAATGTAGTGTGTGTTGTGGCTGAAGTTGCGCAGTGTGGTATGACTGTCAAGCAGTGGTGTTGCGAAAAACAAAATGCCCCTATCTCAACTTATATTAGAGCATTGTGGTACGAAAATGGTGACTATCGCTCTATTAAATGAAGATGTTACATGAGTTCAAAACTTCATTGGCTTTACGGACGAACTCAAACAAACTGAAGGCATAAGGGATTTGATAACTCAGATCAATGCCATGAAGGATGAATTGGTTCAGTTACGTAACTAGTATGATAAACGTTCTACAAAATTTCTGAGTTCACGCGATGCCTTGATGTCACTGGTGCAGGACCAAGGTAAGGTGATGGCATATTTGCAGACAAAAATGATGGTTCTTCGACGTACTGTGTCTACGTCTGGGTAGTCCCATGAAAGCATTTCTAAAGTAAAAATTCCTGAGCACAAACCTTTTGGTTGTGCTAGAAGTGCCAAGGAATTAGAAAATTTCCTTTTGGATATGGAGAAGTATTTCTCTACTACCTGAGTTTGCTGAGATGGATAAGTTGAACATCATCACGATGTACTTAACGGGTGATGCAAAATTGTAGTGGATGACTCAGAATGCGGATGATGGAAGTGTTGAATGTCCCAAAATTGATACTTGGTAAAAGTAGAAGAAGAAAATGAGCGACCAATATCTTCCTAGAAAAACCTCATGGTTGCTAGAGACAAGTTGAAAAGGTTAAGAAAACTTGGAACAATTCTTGAATATATCAAGGAATTTACTTCTTTGATGTTAGACACCCAGAATATGTCTGATGAAGACAAGTTGCATAACTTCATCTCAGGGATACAGGGTTGGGCCCAAAACAAACTACAGAGGTAGAATGTAAAAGAATTGCGTAAGTGCAATTGTTGTTGCTGACTCGTTGGTGGATTTTTTCTTAGCTCGTTCTTATTCTGACATTCTCACTTCTTAAAATTCAAAGAAAAAGGCTGAGAAGAAAGGGGAAATAAATAAGGATGGATGAAATGATAAAGGTGACAAAGGAAAGGCCCCAATGAATCTTGGAAACAACAAAAACAAGGGAAAAGATGGTAATACGAAGGGTTGTTGGACTTGTGGTGGACTTCATCTGGCCAAGATTTATCCGAATCATGAAAGAGTGATGCTATGCTTGCTTGAAATATGAATCAAGGTGGAGGTAAAAAAATTATTTTTGCTTTAGCAAATCCTGTGGGTTTATCACTTAATCATATAAGTTTGCTGAATGTTGTGGGTGAATCCTCAAAGTCATTCAACCCCCATACTGCCTTAATTTACATAGAGATGAAGTCTTATGGTAATCGTGTGTTGGCAATGGTAGATACTGGAGCCACTCATACTTTTTTGGATGCCAAAGTTGTTGTGAAATATGGACTGAAGTTGAAAAAAAGTCCATCCTTTGTCCAGAAGGTGAGTTTCAAGACACAAGCCATTGCAGACAAGGATTATGATGTGCATATTGTGATTGGAAGTTGGACGGGGAAGCATAACTTGATGGTTATGCCATTGGGTGATTTTGAAGTAATTCTAGGGATAGATTTCTTTAGAAAGTTTCACTCTGTTACTTTTTCTCACTTAGATGGAGTGATGATCGGAGATGAAGCCAATCCAAGTTTCATCAAAGCTTCTTATCCTTATGGAGAAGCAAAGAAAGTGAAAAATAAGGGCCCCATTATTTCTGCTATTTCGGTTGAGAAAGGATTGAAGAAAGGTGCTGAAACTTTTCTTACTGCCATGATTGAAGTGAAACCAGATGTAACAATGGATGTACATGATTGTGTTGCTGATTTACTAAGGCAATATGTTGATGTGCTGCCCCCTAAATTACCTAAAGAATTTCTGCCAAGGAGGGACATTGATCACAAAATAGAGTTACTGCCAGGTTCAGTTGCTCCGGCACAAGCTCCTTATCGAATGGCCCCTAAAGAGTTGGCTGAATTGCGGAAAAAGTTAAATGAATGGCTGGATGCGGGTTTTATTCAACCATCTACGGCTCCTTATGGTGCTCCTATTTTATTCCAAATGAAGTAAGACGGTTTAATGAGGATGTGTGTGGACTACTGGGCATTGAATAAAGTGACTGTGAAGAACATGTATCCTGTTCCATTGGTTCAAGATCTTATGGATAGGCTGACCAAGGCATGTGGGTTCACTAAACTTGATCTACGACCTGGGTATTATCAAGTTCGAATAAAAGAGGGTAACGAATCAAAAACCACGTGTGTGACGAGATATGGCTCTTACGAGTTTATGGTTATGCCGTTTCGGTTGACAAATGCCCTGGCAACATTTTGCAACTTGATGAATGATGTGTTATTTGATTACCTAGAAGATTTTGTTATGGTATATCTAAATGACATAGTCATTTATAGTTTCTCCCTTGATGAACATTTGGAATATTTAAAGTTAGTATTGTCCCGATTGAGGATGTAAAAACTTTAGGTCATGATGGAAAAGTGCGAGTTTACTAAAAAAGAAGTAAAGTTCCTTGGGCTAGTTATCCTGGTGTGGATCGGATGCTATCCTTGCTGTCCCATGTATACTTTTGGCCTAATATGGAAGACGACACTAAATAATATGTAAAGACTTGTCAGGTATGTCAAAGAGACAAGAATGAACATATGAAAGAGGCAGGTTTGTTGCGGCCTCTACCTATTCCTGAAAGGCCTTGGTTATCTGTCTTTATGGACTTTATTTCTGGGTTTTCAAGGTGGATGGCAATGCGTCCATAATGGTGGTGGTAAAAAGGTTCTCAAAGTATGTTGTTTTTGTTGCTGCTCCAATCACTTGCGCGTCAGAAGTTGCTGCAGGATTATTCCATAAAAACATGGTTAAATATTTTGGTTTGCCAAGTGATATCATGAGTGATAGAGATGTACGGTTCACTGGTCGGTTCTGGCTTTCATTGTTTAGCATGATGGGTACTGATCTAATGTTTTACATAGCAAGTCATCCTCAAACTGATGGTCAAACTGAGAGAATAAATAACTTGCTAGAAGAGTATCTAAGGCACTATGTGACAGCAAGCCAACGGAATTGGGCAGACTTGTTGGATACAACGCAGTTTTGTTGCAATCTGCACAGATCATCGGTAATAAAAAGAGCCTGTTTGAACTTGTCCTAGGCATGCATCCTATGACACCATTAGAGGTGGTGATGATGAAGGTTTAACACAAATGTCCTACTGCTTATAAATATGCAAAATACAAGCATGGTATGCTTGTTGAAGCACAAGACAACTTGAGGAAGGCCCAGAAATTCCTGAAGAAGTATTCTGATCAGCATAGATGTGCGATAGAGTTCAACGTTGGAGACAAAGTACATTTGAAGCTCACTCCACAAATCTGGAAATAGATTCTGAGCAAGAAGAGGCATAGGGGACTGATCCCAAAGTATGATGGCATGTTCGATGTTATTGAGAAGGTTGGAGAAGTTTCTTATAGGTTGGACTTGCTAGAAAGGTTGAAGATTCACCCTACCTTTCCTGTAAGTTTTCTGAAAAGGTACAATAAAGATGTTGAAGACCCAGGCAGGAACAAAAACAAAAGGGCTCCTCCTTTGATTGTGAAAGAGTATAAATCCAAAATGGAGAAGATACTTGATCACCGCATCGTGGGGAACAGCAAAAAGAGTACCAAGATAGAATTTTTGATTCAATGGACAGGTTCAAGCGAAGAAGACACTATTTGGGAGAAGGCTCAGAACTTGTGGTAGTTTGACAAGTGATAATGCTCAAATTACACTCTTGAATGGGTGTAAGTGATCGTTGTCAATATAAAACCCAACTAGGTTGGGGTCGAATCCCACAGGGAATAGGGTGTGAACATCAATTTATTTATGAAATACTTTACTGGTAGTTTATTGTTTCCGAACGATGGGGGTTTAAAGTTCACAATGAATCAATAATCACTTTCTAAATTATAGTGTTGTTATCAATATAAATGGGAAACCAGAGTTATGATCACCAAAGGTTTCAGGTATTGACAGATACTAGGTAATGCTAGAGACCCTCGGAATTAGTAGAACAACAGAATATCCCTGACAATGATACAATTTATTATCTAATTCTCTCGAACTTAGATAATTTATCTATATCCAAATGGATGTTATCTCAGGTAGATTAATCCAGTTACAACAGTAATCATTAAACAGAAGGTTGGTAGCTTCTGAGTCCCTGTTGATAATTCCCTTCCTCTAGTCTATTTCTCCATTAGAAGCAAATAAGATCTAAGGCATAATCTAATGTTTGCAACCACTAGATTTCAGTTAAAACCACAAAGTTTCAAGATGTTCTACTACTCCTTGAATCCGTTAAACACCTAGAATCATATCAAACCCTATTCCTTGGATCCCATAACCCCGGCTAATGGAATTAGCCGTTCATGATTTGATAAAAGAAATCACAAGTTGAATTCATGATTATAATAATAAACTTACGTATAGAAGGAAAACAACAAGCAATTTCTTCAACTAAATCCCAAGTTAGAAACCCAAGAATAGTTGATAAGAAAGAAAACTAAGAATAATTGGCGAAAGAGAACAATGTACCTATTTCTCTCTCCAAAGTTCTTGTTCTGAATAATGAAAACTTGATAATTTAAAAACCCTCAAAATTTCTATTTATACGAAAGCCTAATTAAGGTAATAAAATAACAAAATCACAGCTGGGCTCGGATTTAGGTGACGGCATATTGGTGTTGATCGTTAGGCTTCTGACGGCATCTCAGATATGTCGTCAGAAGTTGTGCCTTCTTAACCTGTTCTGCCTCACTCTGACGATGTCCTTCAACAGCTTACCAGAGGAATGACGGCGTGTAGCAAATATCGTTAGACCTTTAGCTTATTTCACCATGTTCTGTCCTACTTGACGGCATCTTCTGACGGCTTACCACACTTGTGCCGACATATTGAGAATGTCGTCACCTTCATCCAGCAACTTTTCTTCACTGCTCTTCCTGACGCCTTTTTCTGGTAGCTTACCACATCTCTGACGGCTTGTAAGAAATGCCGTCAGACTCATATCAGCTCACTTGTACCAGATTTTACTTATTTTGTTCATCTTTCCTATGTTTTCCTCCCATCCTTGCTACAACTACAATATCACAAGAAAACGATCAAAAACAACCAAAAGTTGCTTAAGACTTTGCAATTATTTAGAGTTAAATGCCTCAAATGTGTTAGCATCTTCTCACACATCAACACCCTCAACTTAAAACAATTGCATGTACTCAAACAACCAAAACACAACTAAGAGAATACAAAATACAATCAGTAGCCAGTCACTCGACTTTTCTCAAAAACACATGCATCCTCTCCAAGGTCAATCAACTTACAAATCAATTGTGTCAAATTTTTGAAAATAACCATGCAACTCATAGGAATCAAGGTATGGCATCCATTCGGTAATGACACTCCTACATGCATCTACATCAAATTCATCAAAACAAGTCAACAACTGGTAGTATACCTATTGTGACCTCCCAGCAAAGAAATTTCCCTTTTTTCTCATTATCAGCAATCAAGGTATAATCATAGGGATAATCACAAAGGCTCTTGCACTCAGAATAAAGTTCAACCAGTGTATGCCAAATACCATATGATTTCCCTTGTCATCATTACCGAGGTGTCTAGATAGGTAAGCTAGGATCATTATGGGACTTTCTCAAGCTTGTAACGTATTATAGGGGTTGGTATGGTATTAAACAGCATTTAGAGTGACTAACCTCCTTGGCACTACCTTATCTTGTAGGGTTTACTTATTAACCTCGTTTTCTCTTTTTCTTTTCTGTTAATCTCAAAACAGGGTGTGTTCTTTCTTTTTATAAAAACAATTTTCATTTTATTGCTCCTTTTCATCAACACCCATCTATCAATTTCTTTTTTAGAACTTTTTTTCTTTTCTTTTTATTTTACCCTTCTTCATACCCAGTTTATCTCACGCACCCCTATAATAGCCACCCTCAACTTAGGTTGTTTTCCTAAGTCAAGGTGCACAGTATCCAAAGAGGACTAGGGCCAAAACAAGTTCATTATGATTTAAAAAGGGAAGGTGATGGGTTTCATAGAAAAAAATGGTCAATTTAGGTTTAAACGGGGACCAAGGGGTATAATGTATTGCAGGGAAGGTCATTTAGGCTAAAAGTGACTGAAATTCAAAAATGGCCTATGATCCTTTCCTAACTCCTGTACTTCAACTATGGTAAGACGAACCGGGCAAGTTCTAGATTACGTAATACAAAGGGAATGCAGTAAATCCTCACACACACTTGGCACATAAGCATATTACCAGCTACTACTTATCCAGTTCATTCAAATGTTTGGCAGTGATTGTCAAGTTACTGGAACTAATGCCACAACAAGATTCACACATGGTCACAATTTAATGTAGTTCACACAGCCATGCAATCAAACCAATGGAGAGGTGGTCAAAAATTCATCAACCATGCAGACTGCTTCAAGTATAAGTACTTCTCCTAGTTACAAACACAGTTGGTACAACGACAATACACCCCCACACACTCAACTTAAAATCAAAACAAAATGAAACTATGGTTTAG
The DNA here is from genome assembly GCA_030864215.1 of Capsicum pubescens. Taxonomy (NCBI): domain Eukaryota; kingdom Viridiplantae; phylum Streptophyta; class Magnoliopsida; order Solanales; family Solanaceae; genus Capsicum; species Capsicum pubescens. The sequence continues at coordinate 278,877,279 of CM061543.1, read as the reverse complement.
GTTATACCTGGAGTGGGTTATTCTCAGGAATCATGGGGTGCCTCCCATGCAGAGCTTGATTTAACATCGCGGAACGACACAGGTGGCTCGATTACCTCAGACTTCATCGAGAGAAATAATTGTGACGCTTTTCACTGATTCTTCTGGTCCAATGTAAACCTTTACCCGTTGCCTATTTACCTTGAAGGTGCTGCCATCTTTGTTTTCAAGATCCACTACTCCAGAGGAGTGGACTTGGCTTACCTTAAAAGGGCCTGACCACTTAGATTTTAGCTTTCCTGGAAACAATTTAAGTCTGGAATTAAAAAGAAGTACCAAGGCCCCTCTTTTGAACTCTCATTTCTCTATCTTCCAGTCATGGTACTTTTTCATTTTTTCTTTATACAAATCTGCTTGCTCGTATGCCCTAAGACAGAATTCATCCATCTCATTCAGTTGCCCTAATCTCATTTTTACCGTCTTCTTCCAGTTCATATTCAACTTCTTGAGTACCCAGAAGGCCTTGTGCTCCAGCTCTATTGGCAAATGGCATGCTTTTCCATAGACCAGTTGAAATGGTGACATTCCAATAGGTGTCTTTAAAGCAGTTCGGTATGCCCACAAGTCATCATCAAGTTTTCGTGACTAGTCTTTTTGCCTAGCATTCACTTTCTTGGATAGGATGGCCTTCACTTCACGATTCGACACCTCCACTTGCCTACTGGTTTGCGGGTGATATGGAGTAGCCACTTGTGGTGTTTTACACCATACTTTTCCAGAGCTTCTTGAAATAGTTTGTTGCAAAAGTGAGATCCTCCATCGCTTATGATAGTATGTGGTAATCCAAAGCAAGAGAAGATGTTCTTCTTGAGAAATGCAATGGCTCTCTTTCCCTCATTGTCAGCCAATCCGACATCTTCAACCCACTTGGACACATAATCAATAGCAACCAGAATGTACTTTATACCATAAGAACTTATAAATGGACCATGAAGTCAATACCCCATACATTAAATAACTCCACTTCAAGCATCTTGGTCAAGGTCATTTTGTGTCGTTTAGATATCAATCCCTATTTTTGACACTGATCACATTCCTACACAAACTTATGGGCATTTTTAAATAATGTTGGCCAATAATAGCCACTCTGCAACACCTTCCTGGTTGTTCGGTTACCTACATGGTGACCCCCAACTGGGGAAGTGTGACATGCTTCTAGTATACATCGTATATCTACTTCAGGCACGTATCTATGTATGATATTTTCTGTACACCACCTGAAAAGATAAGGCTATCCCAAAAATAATGTGTTACATCATGCAAAAACTTCTTCTTTTGGTGGAACGAAAGGTGTTTTGGGAGGAGCTCACTCACAACATAATTTGCATAATCAGCGTACCAAGGCAATGTTTCCACAATAGTTGCCAGGAACTCCTTATCTGGAAACACATCATTTATCTTTGTTTCATCACTAACTTCTTGTCCACCTTCCATTCTAGATAGATAATCTGCAACCTAGTTTTCACGACCTTTTCTATCTTTGACTTCGAAATTAAACTCTTGCAGTAGCAACACTCATCTAATAAGACTTGGTTTAGCATCCTTATTGGCCATCAAGTACCACAAGGCAGCATGGTCTGTATGGACTACCACTTTAGTTCCAAGCAGATAAGACCTGAATTCTCAAAAGCATACACCACGGCTAGCAATTCCTAGTCGGTTATTGTGTAATTCTTTTGTGCTTCATTCAGTGCTTTGCTGGGATAATATATCGGGTGAAATAACTTATCCCTCTTTTGTTCCAATACAGATCCTAGTGCAACACCACGTGCATCACACATTATTTCAAATGGTTTGGCCCAGTCAGGTGCAATAACAATGGGGGCCTCCACCAGCTTCTTTTTAAGGCATTCAAATGCCTTCAAGCACTTATAATCGAAGATAAATTTAACTTCCTTCTCCAACAACTTGCAAAGTGGACTTGTAACTTTTGAGAATTCTTTTATGAATCTCCGATAGAATCCTGCATGACCAAGAAAACAATGCACTCCCTTTACTGAAATGGGGGGCGATAATTTCTCGATAACTTCAACCTTTGCTCGATCAAATTCCATCCCTTTTTCAGAAATTTTGTGGCCCAGCAAAGTACCCTCCTTTACCATAAAATGGCATTTTTCCCAGTTAAGCACTAGATTAAATTCAACACATCTTTGCAAGGTCACATTCAGATTCTCCAGACATATTTCGAATGAGTCACCTACCACTGAGAAATCATCCATGCATACCTCTATGGTGTTTTCTACCATGTCAGAGAATGTAGACATCATGCACTATTGAAAAGTGGTGGGTGCATTGCATAGCCCAAATGGCATCCTCTTAAATGTAAATATGCCATATGGGTATGCGAACGTCGTCTTCTCTTGATCTTCCAGAGCAATGCAGATTTAGTTATACCCAAAATAACCATCCAGGAAGCAATACCACCCCCTACCAGCCAATCGATCAACCATATAGTGCATGAAAGGCATTAGGAATTCGTCTTTCAGCGTCTAAGACTTCAACTTACGGTAGTCCATGCAGACTCTCCACCCGGTCACTAGCCTGAGTGGAATTGGCTCATTCTTTTTATTAGCAACAACTGTCATACCACCTTTCTTGGGCACACATTGAACTGGGCTCGCCCACTTACTGTCAGAAATAGGGTAAACTACTTCTGCATCCAACCACTTAATAATCTCCTTTTTAACCACTTCTTCTATTGGTGGGTTAAGACGACGCTAATGCTCAATGGTAGAAGTACAGTCTTCTTCTAGTTGGATTTTTTGCGTACAAATTCTAGGAGGAATGCCAATAATATCTGCGATTGTCCATCCGATTGCTCTCTTGTGCTTCTGAAGTACTAAAATAAGTGCAGTTACCTGTCGTTCTTCTAAATTGGCTACAATAATAACAAGTAGCGTGTTCCCTTTTCCAAGAAATACATATCGTAAGTGACCAAGTACCTTCTTCAATTCCAACACCGGAGGTTCTTCAATGGATAGCTTGGCTGGTGGTGTTGGTCGATTAGCCAGATCAAGGTCGAGATTTTTAGGAGCATAAGAATACGAGACTTGGCCGGTCAGGGCACAAGCTTTCTCTTCATACTCCTCAATACCTTCGCTTTCATAGTTTATCACAACTGTTGCTAAGGGCTCGATAATAAACTTTTCAGTTCTGAGCACATCATGTTCGTCCTCAAAGTACACATCAACTACTGAGAACAGACTTATTTCCTCATGTTGTTTCATTGATTTTCCCACATTAAACTGTACCTCTTCATCGTTCACCCTGAATAAAAGCTTATTTTCTCTCAAATCGATCAATATACTTCTGGTTGCGAGGAAAGGTTAACCCAGGATTATGGGCACCTCGATGTCCACCTCACAGTCTAGAATGAAAAAGTCTGCTTTATTGATCTGTCGGCCATTACCAGCCTCATGTTGGTCGGTGTGGGATTTCCCATTCCCATTTTTTTATAGATAGTCAATGGCATCAGGTTACCATTTTCTCCTAGATCAGACAGTGCTTTGGTGAATTCCATAGTTCCAATTGTGCAGGGAATAGTTACTGCACCTGGATCTAACTTCTTTTGCGTCAAGGTCCCTGTGGAAATAGCACTACAATTGTGGGGGTCTGCTTCCAATTCGCAACTCACTGCTCGTTTCTTGGTCAAAATATCTTTCATAAATTTTGCATACCCTGGTATTTTCTTAAGGGCCTCAATCAAAGGAACATTTATAGTCAATTGCTTGAGCATTTCCAGGAACTTGCTAAACTTTGCATCATCCGCCTTCTTTCTCAGCAATTGAGGAAAGGGAGTGGTGGCCGTGGCATGGGTTTCAACACCACTTCCTTCTCTTTCTCCTTGTCTGACAAGTCAATAGAACTATTTGGTTTCTCCAACTCCCCTGGATGTTGCTTTGCTGGTTCATCTATAATTTCCTCAATATTCCCAGATTGTCGACAGTAGGGCCAGATAAAATCTTACCACTCCTAGTGGTGATTTCTTGACATGAAGTGTCAGTCTTCTGATCCAGGGTTGCTTGAACAAGTGAAGTACCACTTATTCCCTGGTTTAGTATTGAGGATAGTTGACTCATCTGTTGCTCTAACTGCTGGATAGAAGTTGAATATGAACTAACCAACTGACTCATAGTGGAAAATTCACTCCTCATACTGGCTACGCCTGCATTAGTAGACTGTACTCCCTTCAATAGTTCTTTCATCATATCTTCCATCGAACACTTTCCCAAACTTGTTGCAACAACTTCTTGATGTCCTGCACGAACATACAACCCATTTCTGCCATTGATGCATCTCCCTTTTTCTTGCTCCCTATCTTTATGATTAGGATTGTCATTCCCATTCCTACCTTGATGTCCTTGTCTATTGCCTCGGAAACCCACCTAATTAGTAAAATAGTTGACTTCTTCTTCAGTCTCCATATCATCACGGTCCCAACTCATTACAGCTTTCACCTATTCTGTTTTTCCTGACATTAAGTGCTTGGTGAGCAGGTCCATTTGAGTCTTTAGATGGGCTATGTCTTGATCATTTTCCTCATTCCTTTTTCGTTGTTCCTCCTTCATTCCAATAGGTATAGTTGGACTTGTCACCACATAATCACTGGCGTACCAAGCCCTACTTAATTTGGTCATCCTATTCAGCATATTAGCAGTATCTTGCAATGCAAGAGTAACAAATGATCCTCCAGCAGCGTTGTCTACCATTAGCCTTGTCACATAGTTAAAAACTCTGTATAGAGTCTCCATCGGATGTATGTCCGTCATGTTATGATTTGGACATTGTGCTAGCTTCTTCTTAAACCTCTCCCAAGTTTCATGCAAAGACTCATTTGGGAGTTGCCTAAAATTGTTGATCTCATCCCTCAACTGTATCCTCCTGGAGGGCGGAAAGAACCTTTCTAGGAAAGTTCCTCTCAACTGCCTTTAGTTGGTTATACAATAAGGCATTAACTAATTTAGCCATAATTTTGCCTCACCAGATAGAGACAATAGGAACAACCTCAATCGGGTCGCGCTCTGGCTCACCCTCAGGTTATCAAAGGATTTGCAAATGGTCACAAAATTCACCAGATGCAGATTGGGGTCATCTTCAGGAAGGACTCCAAACAAACCTTTCATATTTAAAAGATGGACCATTGTGCTTGTAATATTAAACTTTGCTCCTGGTGCCAACGGTGGTGGAATGATCGCGCCCGTAGCACCTGCTTCATCCACATTATCATCCTCTTCAGCCTCATACCACAGTGGTCATTCTTCCATTCTACTTATGTGATGAAGTTCCAGATTGGGTATTTCTTAGGGCAACCTATAATAAATATCCTATAAATAAACAAAAACAACAACCGAGCGTAATTCAAGGAAACTTAACTATCAGCAAATTTTTGCACACAAAATTTTCAATCTACAACCGTACTCCCCTGCAACGGTGCCATTTTTTATAACGCTTAAATTACACTCTTGAATGGGTGTAAGTGATCGTTGTCAATATAAAACCCAACTAGGTTGGGGTTGAATCCCACAGGGAATAGGGTGTGAACATCAATTTGTTTATAAAATACTTTACTGGTAGTTTATTGTTTCCGAAATATGGGGGTTTAAAGTTCACAATGAATCAATCTTCACTTTTTGAACTATAGTGTTGTTATAAATATAAATGGGAAACCAGAGTTATGATCACCAAAGGTGTCGGGTATAGACAGATACTAGGTAATTCTAGAGACCCTCAGAATGAGTAGAACAACATAATATCCCTGACTATGGTACTATGTTACTTATCTCTCGACCTCACCAGACAATATATTTTCTAATTCTCTCGAACTTAGATAATTTATCTATATCCAAATAGATGTTATCTCAGGTAGATTAATCCAGTTACGGCATTAATCATTAAACAGAAGGTTGGTAGCTTCCGAGTCCCTGTTGATAATTCCCATCCTCTAGTCTATTTCTCCGTTAGAATCAAATAAAACCTAAGGCATAATCTAATGTTTGCAACCATTAGATTTTAGTTAAAACCACAGAATTTCAAGATGTTCTACTACTCCTTGAATCCGTTAAACACCAGGATCATATCAAACCCTAATACTTGGATCCCATAACCCCGGCTAATTGAATTAGGCGTTCATGATTTGATGAAAGAAATCACAAATTAAATTTATGATGATAATAATCATATTACATAAAGATGTAAAATAGCAAGCAATTTCTTCTATTAAATCCCAAGTTAGAAACCCAAGAATAGTTGATAAGAAGGAAAACTAAGAATAATTGGCGAAAGAGAACAATGTACTTGTTTCTCTCTCCAAAGTTCTTGTTCTGAATAATGAATACTTGATAATTTAAAAACCCTCAAAATTTCTATTTATACTAAAGCCTAATTAAGGTAATAAAATAAAAAAATCACAGTTGGGCTCGGATTTAGGTGACAGAATACTGGTGTTGATCGTTAGGCTTCTGACGGCGTCTCAGATATGTCATCAGAAGTCGTGCCTTGTTAACCTATTCTGCCTCACTCTGACGATATCCTCTGATAGCTTACCAAAGGAGTGGCGGCGTGTAGCAAATATCGTCAGACCTTCAGCTTATTTCACCATGTTCTGTCCTACTCGACAGCATCTTCTGATGGCTTACCACACTTGTGACGACATATTGAGAATGTCGTCACCTTCATCCAGCAACTCTTCTTCACTGTTCTTCCTGAAGCCTTTTTCTGGTAGCTTACCACTTCTCTGACAGCTTGCAAGAAATGCCGTCAGACTCATATCAGCTCACTTGTACCATATTTTACTTTTTTTGTTCATCTTTTCTATGTTTTCCTCCCATCCTTGCTACAACTATAATATCACAAGAAAACGATCAAAAACAACCAAAATTTGCTTAAGACTTCACAATTATTTAGATTTAAAAGCCTCAAATATGTTAGCATCTACTCACACATCAATAAGCAAATTGAGGACTACCTCAAAACAACTTTGACGATGGCGTCGAGTTCATTTGGTGGGGGTACTTTTGTTAGACCCCCAGTCTAAGGCATGATGTGTGACAAGGCAATGTCAAGGTGTATATTGGCCTTGACATGTGCTAATACAAGTAATATGAGGACCAAGGTAGATGGAGTGATGGAAAGGCAGCCTTGGGCACATTAGGGGACAACAGGCAAATGGAACCTAAGTGCGCATGCGTGCAAGAAGTAATATGAGCATGGCACTAGCATGACATCGATACTAGCATGGCACACGTGATTGCATGGCATACAGATAGACACATAAATGGTCACTTACATGATCAAGAAGAATTCACAGAACAGGCATTGGCGTGGCCTAAGAAGTGACATGGCTAAGACAACTTCAATGAGATGAGGTTCAGGATTGAAGGGTACTAAAGGTTCTCCTGATCTTCTGGTTCATGGCATAAACAAAAAGGAAAATGACAAATAAATGTAAAAATAAGGAAACTTGTCTAACATTCAATTAACACACATAAACTCAATCGACAACTGTATTCCCCGATAACGGCATCAAAATTTGATACGCCCAAATTACACCTCTTATATGAAAGCGTAAGCGGTCGATGTCAAATATAGAATCCAACTAGGTTGGGGTAGAATCCCATAGGGAATATGGTGATAATTAAGTTGTATGAAGATTAATTAACTTTTAATCATTCATTTTCGTAAAACAAAAGGAGGGATTTGATTCAGTTCACAAATTAATGGTTTAGTTTAACAAGATGAAGTCTGTGTGGTAGTGTTCAAATTCAGAGAAATATCAAGCTAGGGTTATGTCCACCTTGTAATTTTCAATACTTTCTAACTATGGGATTTTCGAATTCATACATCTATCATGCTTATACAGAAGCGTATTGTATTTAATTACATAATCCTAGTGTTTCTCAACCATCAAGGACTAATTCACTTTAGTTCTCTCAAATCAAAAGTATTTACAAAAACAATACAAAATCTCCAAGTAGTTATCCTGTTAAGGCATTAACATATGAAATGGGGGTTGGAAATCCTATTTTCTTGTCACTATACTTTTTTCCAAACAATAACCTTTCTCTCAAACAAGTTGTATTTTAAGGCATATCCTCTATGTTTGCAACCACGAGAATTCAAGATAAACGAAGAGAGTATGATGTAAACAAATCAATGCATAATGAATTCAAAACCCAAAGTAATAGATTGTTTGCTACAAGGCTTCCATAACCCTAACTAATAAACTTAGCTACTCATGAATAAAATGGAAATCACAATAGAAATATTCATCATACCAAAAACTAGAAGACGATCTTGGTGTGCAAATAGTGAAAACAAGAGAGAAACGTTTTCTCTCTTCACCCTAAGCCACTATTCCCTTGTTCAAAATACTGCAAAATATTGAGTAATGATAAATTTTCAGCATCAAGTCTTTTTAATAATGTTTTCTCTCATAATTGCCTTCTAAGTCCCTAAACTAATTAGAAATGACAAACTAGTCTTGGACATAGTTTCTAGGTGCCACATTTGGTCCAACAAGCAACTTTTCTCATGTGTGATTTGTCATCCGCAATCCGTAGTCCCATTATGTCTCCATTTACCTCATTAATACCTGAAATCACACTAATCACATTGGTTAGCTCAATCACATAGAAGTAGAGTATAAACATAAGAAATTAGTCACTTTGTTCTCCAAACTTAGAAAAAATATGGGTAATTTATGGTGCTTAGGCATATAAATACACCCAAGATCAAGGATCTATTAGAGGGAAAGTCTGGTGCCAGTAGCCATGGTAATTCCTTCTCCAATACCATAAATTTAAGTTGTTGCAGTTAAAAAGCTCGTAGTTATACTTTGGGATTGGCCGGCCAGTCAGCCTATGGTGTGCACCGATCGTTTCGTCCCTTTTGTCGGCGATGAGCTCCTGGCCTTTATTGGCTGGGTCATTCCTCCAACGCTCTTACATTGCAGAAATTAGAGTTCTCAAAGAAAGCCTACGCTTTATATACATTAGCATGAGATAATATTTTAGGATTTTGGTCCTATTACGTTGGCCTTTGGGATCGAAGTAATGATTAACAGGGACAGTTGGGGGCATTCATATTTCATAGTCAGAGGTGAAATTCTTGGATTTATAAAAGACAAACAACTACAAAAGAATATGCCAAAATATTTTCATTAATCAAGAATGAAAGTTGGGGGCTCGAAGACGATCAGCTACCATCCTAGTCTCAACCATAAATGATGCCGACCAGGGATCAGCGGATGTTGCTTTTAGGACTCCGCCGACACCTTATGAGAAATCAAAGTTTTTTGGTTCTGGGGAGAATATGGTCGCAAGGCTAAAACTTAAGGAAAGTGGTGAAAGGTCACCACCAGAAGTAGAGCCTTCGACTTAATTTGACTCAACACAGGGAAACTTACCAGGTCCAGACATAGTAAGGATTAACATACTGAGATCTCTTTCTTGATTCTATGAGTGGTGGTGCATGGTCGTTCTTAGTTGGTGGAGCAGTTTGTCTGGTTAATTCAGTCAACGAATGAGACCTCAGCCTTCTAACTAAGTATGTGGAGGTATCCCTTTGCTGCCAGCTTCTTAGAGGGACTACAACCTTTTAGGCCATGGAAGTTTGAGGCAATAACAGGTCTATCATGCACTTAGATGTTCTAGGCTGCACGCGCACAACACTGATGTATTCAATGAGTTTATAGCCTTAGCCGATAGGCCTGGGTAATCTTTTAAATTTCATCATAATGGGGATAGATTATTGTAATTTTTGGTATTCAACGAGGAATTCCTAGTAAGCGTGAGTTATCATCTCGCATTGACTACGTCCCTACCATTTGAACACACTGCCCGTCACTTTTACCGATTGAATGATACGGTGAATTGCTTAGATTGCAGTGACGTGGGTGGTTCGCTACCCGTGACGTCGTGAGAAGTCCATTGAACCTTATCATTTAGAGAAAGGAGAAGTCGCAATAAGATTTTTATAGGTGAACCTAATAAGGATGATTTTCAAAACCTACATAGAAGAATGACCCATTAACATGTTTAATAATTGGCGAGTCCACGCAGGTGGGATGCTTTGACCCTCCGCATGAGAGCCTCCCTCGCGTCCCCAGCGCGAGCTCCCAGCGTGTGTATCAGGAAACTAACGAACACCATAGCAGAAAGAGCGAAAGAATACTTAAATTGATAGCCTAACCCTCGCGCCCCTTCCGCAGCATACGTCAAGGAAACTTAGGATTCTTTTATAAACAAAAGTGACTATTGATAATGGATATCTCGGCTCTTGCATCGATGAAAAACATAGTGAAATGCGATACTTGGTGTAAAATGCAGAATCCAATGAATTATCGATTCTTTGAATGTATGTTGTGCCCTAAGCCATTAGGAAGAGGAAACATCTGCTTGTGCATCATGCAACGCGTCGCTCCAATGCATCATGCCTTAACCACGAGATTCCATGTCATTGCGGGGCCAATACTGGTCTTTCATGCACCTTGATCTTGTGGATAGCCTAAATACGAGTCAACGTCGATGAATGTCATGGAAAGTGGTGGTTGTAACTCAACTCTCTTTGTTGTCGTGTCTACATCCCATCTTGTTTTCGGAATCCAGGACCCTATAGAGCTTAGACGCTCCGATCGTCGCCCCAGGTCAGGAGGGATTACCCGTTGAGTTTAATAATATCAATAAGCAGAGGAAAAGAAACTTACAATGATTCCCTTAGTAATGTCGAGCGAACCGGGAATAGCTCAGCCTTAGAATCGGGCGGCTTCGTCATTTGAATTATAGTCTGGAGAATCATCTTCAGCAGCAGACAGGGTCCAAGTCCCCTGAAGGGGGCTTCAGAGATGGTGAGAGCCCCGTTGTGCCCATACCCTATCATACCATGAGGTGATGTCGACGAGTCAGATTGTTTGGGAATGTAGCCCAAATCGGGCGGTGAATTTCATCCAAGGCTAACTATGAGCGAGAGACCGATAGCAAATAAGTACAGCAAGGGAAAGATGAAAAGGACTTTGAAAAGAGAGTCAAAGAGTGCTTGAAATTATCCAGAGAAAAGTGAATGGGGGCCGCGATGCACCCCAATCGGATGTGGAACAACGACGATCCGGTCTGCCGATCGAATCGGGGCATGGACCAGCGTGGATTGGGGGTAGTACAAAGCCCAAGCTCTCTATACACTCACAGAAAGCCATATCCTTGATTTTGGTAGGCAGTGTGTGCCTCTGGCATGCTTCGGCATCTACGCTCTCCAGACACTGGCCTGTGGGCTCTCCATTCGACCCATCTTTAAACACAAACCAAGAAATCTGACATGTGTGCGAGTCAACGGGAGAGTAAACCAATAAGGCTTAAGGAATATAATTAATGGGATCCCCCTAAGGGGTGCACCACCAACCGACCTTGATCTTCTGAGAAGGTTTCGAGTATCAAAATACTTGTCGTGACCCAAAAGATGGTGAACTATCCCTGACCGAGGCAAAGCTAGAGGAAGCTCTGGTGGAGGCCCGCAGTGATACTTATGTGCAAATCATTCTTCTAACTTAGGTATAGGGTTGAAAGACTAATCAAACCATCTATTAGCTGGTCCCCTCCAAAATATCCCTCGGGATAGCAGGAGCTCGCGTGCGAGTTCTATTAGGTAAAGTAAATTATTAGAACACCCTTGACCTATTCTCAAACTTTTAATAGGTAGGACGGTGCGACTGCTTTTTAGAGCCGCGCTACAGAATCAAGAGCTCTAAGTGGGCTATTTTTGGTAAGCAGAACTGGCGATGCAGGATGAACCGGAGGCCGAGTTACGAATCCAAACTATGCGCTAACCTAGATCCTACAAAGGGTGTTGGTGGATTAAGACAGCAGGACAGTGGTCATGGAAGTTGAAATCTGCTAAGGAATGTGTAAGAACTCACCTGCTGAATTAACTCGCCCCGAAAATGGATGGTACTTACGCGTACGACCTACAACCAACCGTCGGGGAAAGTGCTAGGCCCCGATGAGTAGAAGGGCACGGCGGTCACTGCAAAACCTTGGGCACGAACTTAGGTGGAGTGACCGTCGGTGCATATCTTAGTGGTAGTATCAAATATTTAAATGAGAACTTTGAAGGCCGAAGAGGGGAAAGGATCCATGTGAACGGCACTTGCACATGGGTTAGTTGATCCTAAGGGTCGGGGGAACCCCGATAAATAGCACGTTTCGCACATAGTCTGAAAGAAAATCTGGTTAAAATTCTAGATCCGAGACGTGGCAGTCGACGACAATGTTAGGAAGTCTGGAGATGTCGGAAGGAGCCTCGAGAAGAGTTATTTTTTTATTTAACAGCCTGGCTACACTGGAATCGGCTCAGCCAGAGGTAGGGTAGAGTTGTGGAAAGAGTACCACACATCGCGTGGTGTCCAGTGCACACTCGGAGGCCCTTGATAATCTGTAGGACCGAATAACATACATGCTAGGTCATACCCATAATCGCATCCGGTTTCCAAGGTGAACAACCTATGTTAAATGGAACAATGTAGGCAAGTAAAGTCGGCAAAATGGATCCGTAACTTTAGGAAAAGGATTTTCTCTAAGGTCTGGGCACGGGGGTCCCAATCCCGAACCCATCGACTGTCGATGGACTGCTTGAGCTACTCTTGTGGTGAGAGCGGTTCGCCGTGTGCCGGTCGCGGGATGAACTCAGAATGGTTCCTTCGAGGGCCTTTCCCACGCGTCAAATAACGAACTCAGAACTGGTACGGACAAGGGAAATCCAACTGTTTAATTAAAAAAACGAATTGCGATGGTACCAACGGATGTTCACACAATGTGATTTCTTCCCAGTTCTTTGAATATCATAGTGAAGAAATTCAACCAAGCACGGGTAAACGACGGGAGTAACTATGACTCTCTTAAGGTAGCCAAATGCCTCGTCATCTAATTAGTGACTCTTATGAATGGATTAATGAGATTCCCACTATCCCTGTCTACTATCCAGTGAAACTACAACCAAAGGAATGGGCTTGGTAGAATCAGCGGGGAAAGAAGACCCTTTTGAGGTTGACTCTAGTCTGACTTTTTGAAAATACTTAAGAGGTATAGTACAAGTGGGACCCTAAAAGAGAAAGTGAAATACCACTACTTTTTACTTTATATTTCTTTTTTTGTAAATCGAAAGTGAGGCACTACCCCTTTTTTGGGCATAAGGCTCGCTCTACGGGCTGATTTTGGCGGAAGACATTGTCAGGTAGGGAGTTAGGATGGGGAAGTACATCTGTTAAAATATAACACAGGTGTCCTAAGATGATCTTAACGAGAACAAAAATCTCGTATGGAACAAAAGGGTAAAAACACGTTTGATTCTGATTTGCAGTACGAATACGAACAGTGAAACCATGTCATAACTATCCTTTAGAACTTTGAAATTTGAAGCTAGAGGTGTCAGAAAATTTACCACTGGGATAACTGGCTTGTGGCAGCCAAATGTTCGCAGCGATGTTGCTTTTTGATCCTTCGATGTAGGCTCTTCCTATCATTGGGAAGCAGAATTCACCAAGTGTTGGATTGTTCACCCACCAATAGGGAATGTAAGATGGGGTTAGACCATTATTAGACACGTTAATTTTACCCTACTGATGATAGTGCAGCAATAGTAACTCAACCTAGTATGAGAAGAACCATTGATTCATACAGTTGGTTATCGCTCTTGGTTAAAAAGCCAGTGGCCCAAAGCTATCATATGATGGATTATGATAGAATGCCTCTAAGTCAGAATCCGGGATAGAAGTAATGCATGCGCCCTCCATCTTCTTGCCGACCCACAGTAGGGGCCTCATCCCCCAAGGGTATATATCATTAGCTAAGCCATTGAGGAAAAAGGGTTGCGGTGGCTACCTTTAAGTACAATTATCATCAAGCGGTGGGTAGAATCCTTTGCAAAGGACTTAAATATGCGACGGGGTATTATAAGTGGCTGAGTGGTCTTGCTGCCATGATCCAATGAGATTCAGACCCTTGTCGTTCCAGTTCACCTCACCCTCGAGCATGCCTCGGCATACTCTCACCCGAGTTCAGCGTTTATTTTTCAAGTGTCGCGTAGGTTCCATTCCAAATAGTTAAGTATGATATCATGTGGCCTTTCATGCTAACCTAAGGCATCTCAATTAGAGGTTTTCTACAACGTACAGTGCGACTCAAGAGCCCAGTTATGCTTCAAGAACAACGTCGGTGCGTGGAGGCATGTCGCAATTAGAGGTTTTCATGACCGTTAAGTGCAATCCTAAAGACATGTACAATGACCCGGGCTCCTATGTCTGGAGAAATCGATAGCACACAACGCCTAATGTCAAATACCGAAAGACCTGTAGTGGCCTACCATGGTGGTGTCTTTATCGAGTTTGTTGTCCGTGTATCGACACCTTCACCCACAAGGCACCATGCACCAACACCTCAAACCACCATGGGCAGCAATGGCGACAAGGCAACATGACACCATTCACCAAGGCACCACAGCACCATGGCACCAAGGTATCATTGTGCCATGGGACCGCAGACCATGGCACTAAGGCACCATGGCACCAAGGCACCGCGCTGCCATGGCACCAAGTCACCGCGCACCATGGCGCCATGGCAGCAAAGCACCCATGGATCCTAAACTAGGAACTGTGTGCTTGGAATCCGTGCACCCGTTCACCCGTTGCGAGTGTACCAAGACCCCATGACACCACGGGCACGATAAGGCACCATGGCACCGTGCAAAAATCAAAAATTCGTAAAGCTAGGTTTGATCATCCGAATAATTTCATAACGTTCATCTATCTTCCTCGTTGTTGTATACTCATTTCGATACATACACGTTCTAAGTGTTTTTTAATGGTATTTCAATGTTACCTCATATATTGGGGTAGTTTTCCTAATGTACCCACGTTATTTTTATAAATTTAAATATTTTATATCGTTATTTTATTAGTACAAATATGCACTTAATTATTGGTTTAAGGTTACTTCATGTGTTGGAAATATTTTTCTAATGTTTTTATATTTTTAAAATATTTTTTCTATTTTCTATTTTATTTTAATTTAATTTTTGAATTTTCATAAATAATATTTGAAAAAAAAAATCTTAATGAAAATTATCATTCACAAATTATGTGACTCTTTTGTGAGGGCATTGGCTCAATCTTACGTCAAAACTTGCAGTTCTAGTCCATACATTTTGAGTATGATTCTCAGGCAAAATCATATCTACGCTTATCAGTTGGGTTTTTTTTAAGCATATATAAGGGGGGTAGAGGTGTTGAAGGCACTTCAAAAATATTGTTGCTAGTTGGCATAGGCGCTCACTGAGCTTGCCGGCGTGCAGTGTGGGCATATAGAAGCATGCATGGCTAGTCCATGTGAGCTACCGGTGCTCATGAAACAATGTCGATTGCATTTCATTTTGCGCTCGTGTTGTCTATCGGTGGCGTCATTAATGACAGGGATATTCACGTTTGATTTCATAGAAAGCGGTGCATTTATGTGTTCAGTAAGCTCTCGATGCTTCTCTCGGGGAAAGCTCCAAGTACTTCATTCATGGGATCGAGCCGAATCCACATCGAGCGTCGACAGCCGAAGATGTGGACGGTACCTGCGCACTAGCCTCGGCGCGCCATCATCTCCTCTGCTCCCCCCAAGGGTGGGATATTGTGTCAAGCGGGACTTGGTTTAGCCTTGCAACATCCGCATGGGAAGCATCTCACGACATCTTTGTTGGGCGTTGGGGCCGATGCTGGGCGTTCATCGATAGAGCATTTGGATGCACAACGCGTGAGTTGTGTTCGGCATGTGCAGTTAGGTTGGATCCATGCTCAAGGAGCGACGCCCTGACCCGCCTGCCATCTGATTCGTAGGGCAAGCGCGATTTTAGCTTGCTCGAAGTTTGTTTCCTCTGTTGCATACCAAATTCCCAGTCATTATCAAGTTTTAATAATCGTCTTTTGCCTCTCACATTTTTTGCCAGGGGTGAATCGAAAGTCCGCCCTCATGTCCCACGCTTTCCTCGCTTCATCGTGCGATGTCGTGGTCCATGAGTAACGATTAGGATTTTCAGATGCGGTAGACATAGTGGGAATGGGGTTTTCATTGACTCCTATCTGCCCTATACGATACTCATTGTAAACAATGGTTGCACTCTTCTTGAACCCATCCGTGCCCTTTCGCGCAGGCCGAGCTCATGTGATGCTGGCATCGATGAGGAATGCTTCCTTGTTGATCCTGCCAGTAGGAATATGATTGTCTTAAAGATTAAGCCATGCATGTGTAAGTATGAACAAATGCAGATTGTGAAACTGTGAATGGCTCATTAAATCAGTTATAGTTTGTTTGATGGT
Organism: Capsicum pubescens; assembly: GCA_030864215.1. Classification (NCBI taxonomy): domain Eukaryota; kingdom Viridiplantae; phylum Streptophyta; class Magnoliopsida; order Solanales; family Solanaceae; genus Capsicum; species Capsicum pubescens. The sequence goes on along the minus strand of CM061543.1, from coordinate 278,860,898 downwards.
ATTTACTACTCGCATAAACATAGTAATTCTAGAGTTAATACATGTAAAAAAAAACCAACTTCTGGAACGGTTGAATTTATTACATAAAAGGTCGACACGATCTCTGCTCATTGCTGTGATGAATGATGATAACTTAATGGATCGCACGACCATCGTGCCAGCGACACATCATTCAAATTTCTACCCTATCAACTTTCGATGGAGGATAGTGGCTTACCATGGTGAAGATGGGTGATGGAGAATTAGGGATCGATTCTGGAGAGGGAGCCTGAGAAATGGCTACCACATCCAAGGAAGGTAGAAGGCACGCAAATTACCCAATCCTGATATGGGGAGGTAGTGACAATAAATAATAATACCGGGCTCAATGAGTCTGGTAATTGGAATGAGTACAATATAAATCCCTTAATGAGGATCCATTGGAGGCAAATTCTTGTGCCAGCTAGCGTGGTAATTCTATCTCCAATAGCGTATATTTTAGTTATGGTAGTTAAAAAACTCGTAGTTGTACTTTGGCATGGGCCAGTTGGTCCGCCTATGGTGTGCACCGGTCGTCTCATCCCTTCTTTCGGTGATGCACTCCTGGTGTTAATTGGTTGGGTCATGCCTCCAGCACTTTTACTTTGAAGAAATTAGAGTGCTCAAAGCAAGACTACGCTATGTATACATTATCATCGGATAACATTATAGGATTTCGGTCCTATTATGTTGGCCTTCAGGATCGGAGTAATGATTAACAGGGATAGTCGGGGGCATTCGTATTTCATAGTCAGATGTGAAATTCTTTGATTTATGAAAGACGAACAACTTCAAAAGCATTAGCCAAAGATGTTTTCATTAATCAAGAATGGAAGTTGGGGGCTCAAAGACGATCAGATACCGTCCTAGTCTCAACCATAAATGATGCCGACTAGGGATCGACATATGTTTCTTTTAGGACTCTGCCGACACTTTATGAGAAATCAATGTTTTTGGGGTTTAGGGGGAGTATGGTCGCAAGGCTGAAACTTAAAGGATTTGATGGAAGGGCACCACCACGAGTGAAGCCGGTGGCTTAATTTGACTCAATACGATGAAACTTCCTAGGTTCAGGCATAGTAAGGATTGACAGACTGAGAGATCTTTCTTAATTCTATAGGTGATGGTGCATGGCCATTCTTAGTTGGTGGATCAAATTGTCTAGTTAATTTCATTAATGAACGAGACCTCAGCATGCTAACTAGCTATGCAGAGGTATCCCTTCGTTGCCAGCTTCTTAGAGGGACTAAGACCTTTTAGGCCCCAGAAGTTTTAGGCAATAACAGGTCTGTGATGCCTTTAGATGTTCTGGGCCGCACGTGTGCTACACTGATGTATTCAATGATTTTATATCCTTGGTTGATAGGCCAAGGTAATTTTTAAATTTCATCGTAATGGGGATAGATCATTGCAATTATTGTTCTTCAACGAGGAATTCCTAGTAAGCGCGAGTAATCATCTCGCGTTGACTATATCCCTTCCCTTTGTACACACCGCCCATCACTCCTACCGATTGAATGATTGGGGAAATGTTTGTATTGTGGTGATGTGGGCAGTTCACTGCAAGCGACGTTGTGAGAAGTCCATTGAACATTATCATTTAAAGGAAGGATAATTCGTAACAAGGTTTTCATAGGTAAACCTGTGGAAAGATTACTGTCAAAACCTGCACCGCAGAATGACCCACGAACGTGGAGGAATGCTTTAGCCCTCCACACAAGCGCCTCCTCATCATCCCCAGCATGCGCGCCCAGCCTGAGCGTCGGGAAACAAATGAACCTCGACGCTGAAAGAGCCAAGGAATACTTAAATTGATAGTCTTCCCCTCGTGCCTCTACTACGACATGCGTCGGGGGGATATGGGATTCTTTTATAAACAAAAATAACTCTCGACAATAGATATCTCGGCTCTTGCATCGATAAAGAATGTAGGAAATTTCGATACTTTGTGTGAATTATAGAATCTCGTGAACCATAGATTCTTTGAATGTAAGTTGCACCCGAATCTATTTGACTAAGAGCACGTCTACCTGGACGTCATGCATTGTGTCACCCTCTTTCATCGTGCCTTAATCATGGGGTGATATGTCGTTGTGAGGCGGATACTAGCCTCCTATATGCGTCGAGCTCGCGAATGACCTAAATTCAAGTCCACATCGATGAATGTCGCGGCAAGTGGTGGTTGTAACTCAACTCTCTTTGTTGTTGCGGCTAGAGCCATTCATGCGTTCGAACTCCAGGACCCTATCGCACTTAGACGCTTCGACCGCAAAGCATATCAATAAGCAGAGGAAAAGAAACTTATAAGGATTTCTTTAGTAACGGCGAGCAAACCGGGAGTAGCCCAGCTATAGAATCGGGTGTCTCCGTCGTTCGAACTATAGTCTGGAGAAGCATCCTCAGCGGCGGACCAGGCCCAAGTCCCCAGGAGTGGGGTGCCCGAGAGGGTAAGAGCCTTGCAGTGCCTGGAACCTATCGCACTGCAAAGCGTTGTCTATGAGTTGGGTTCTTTGGGAATGCAACCCAAATCGGGCGGTGAATTTTGTCCAAGGGTAAATACGGGCGAGAGACCAATAGCGAACAAGTATTGTGAGAGAAAGATGAAAAATACTTTTAAAAGGGAGTCAAAAAATGCTTGAAATTGTCGGGACGAAAGAAAATTAGGGCCAGCGATGCACCCCGTTCGGATATGGAACAATGAAGAGCCGGTCCGCCGATCTACTCGGGGCATGGACTGGCGTGGATTGGGGGGCGTCCAAAGCCCGGGCTCTTAATACGCTCTTGGAATGCCATCTCCTCGATTGTAGAAGGAAGCGCACACCTCTGGCGTGCTTTGGCATCTGCGTGCTCCAGACTCTGTCCTGTGGGCTCCCCATTCGACCCATCTTAAAACATGGCCCAAGGTGTCTAACATGTGTGCGATTCAACGGGCGAGTAAACCCATAATACATAAGGAAGATAATTAGTGGGATCCCCTTGAAGGGTGCACTATCGACCGAACTTGATCTTTTGAGAAGGGTTTGAGTCTGAGCATACCTGTCGGGACCGAAAAGATGGTAAACTATGCCTGACCGGGGTAAATCCAGAGGAAACTCTGGTAGAGGCCCGCATGGATACTGACGTGCAAATTGTTAGTCTGACTTAGGTATAAGGGCAAAAGACTAATCGAACCGTCTAGTAGCTGGTTCCCTCCTAAGTTTCCCTCAAAGATAGCTGGAGCTCACGTGCGAGTTCTATTGGGTAAAGCCAATGATAAAAGGCCTCGGGGGCGCAATGCCCCTGACCTATTCTTAAACTTTTAATAGTTTGGACGGCACGACTGCTTTGTTGAGATGCCCTATGGAATAAAAAGCTCCAAGTGGCCATTTTTGGTAAGCAGAATTGGCGAAGCGTGATGAATCAGTAGCTGGGTTACGGTGCAAAACAACGCGCTAACCTAGATCCCACAAAGGGTATTGGTAAATTAAGACAGCAGGACAGTGGTCATGGAAGTCGAAATCCGCTAAGGAAAGTGTAACAACTCACCTGCCGAATGAACTAGCCCCAAAAATAGATGGCTCTTAAGAGCGCAACCTACACCCGGCCGTCGGGCTAAGTGCCAAGACCTGATGTGTCATAGGGCACGAAGGTTACTGAAAAATCTTGGGCTAAATCCCAGGTGCAGTGGCCATCGGTGCAGATCTTGGTTGTAGTAGAAAATATTAAAATGAGAACTTTGAAGGACGAAGAGGGGAAAGGTTCCATGTGAACGATACTTTCACATGGGTTAGTCGATCCTAAAGGTTGGGGGAACCCCAAAAGATAGCGCATTTCACGTGTACTATAATAGGGAATCAGGTTTACAATTTTTGAACCAGGACATGGCGGTCGACAACAATGTTAGGATGTCCGTAGAAGTCAGAGGAAGCCTCAGGAAGATTTATCTTTTCTGTTTAATAGCCTACCCACACAGGAGTCGTCTCAGCCGAAGGTAGGGTTCAGCATCTAGAAGAGCAACGCACGTCGCATGGTGTCCGGTGCGCTCCCAGAGACCCTTGAAAATCTGGAGAACCGAATGAAATACACGCCCATTCATACTCATAACCATATCAGATATCCAAGGTGAACATCCTCTAGTTGATGGAATAATGTAGGCAAGTAAAGTCAGAAAAATGGATCTGTAACTTAAGGTAAAGGATTGGCTCTGAGGGTTGGGCATGCGGGTCCCAGTCCCGAACCCATCAGTTGTCGGTGGACTTCTCGAGCTACTCCTGCGACGAGAGTGGGTCACCATGTGCCGACTGGTGGACGAACTAGGAACGGTTCCTTCGAGGGCCTTCCCTGTGTGTCGAACAACCAACTCAGATATGGTACGGACAAGGGGAACCTGGATATTTAATTAAAACAAAGTATTGTGATAGTCCCAATGGATGTTCACGCAATGTGATTTCTGCCCAGTGCTCTAAATATCAAAGTCAAGAAATTCAACCAAGCGCGGGTAAACGGCGGGAGTAACTATGACTCTCTTAAAGTAGTCAAATGTATCGTCATCTAATTAGTGATGCACATGAATAGATTAACGAGATTCCCACTGTCCATGTTTACTATCCACCAAAACTACACCCAAGGGTACGAACATGGCAGAATCAGTGGGGAAAGAAGAACCTGTTAAGCTTGACTCTAGTCCGACTTTGTGAAATTACTTGAGAGATGTAGTATAAGTGGGAGCCAAATACGAAAATGAAACACCACTACTTTTAACATGATTTTACTTATTTCGTGTATCGAAAGTGGGGCACTGCCCCTCATTTTGGACACAAGGCTCGCTCTGCGGACTGATCCGGGTGAAAGACATTGTTAGGTGGGGAGTTTGGCTAGGGCGGCACATCTGTTAAAAGATAATGCAGGTATCCTAAAATGAGCCTACTAGAACAAAAAACTACTGTGGAACAAAAGGGTAAAAGCTCATTTGATTTTGATTTCCAGTACGAATAAGAACCGTAAAAGTGTGGCCTAACAAACCTTTAGACCTTCGGAATTCGAAGCTAGAGGTATCAGAAAATTTACCACAGGGATAACAGGCTTGTGGAAGTCAAGCGTTCATAGCGACGTTGCTTTTTGATCCTTCAATGTCGGCTCTTCCTATCATTGTGAAGCAGAATTCACCAAGTATTGGATTGTTCACCCACCAATAGGGAACGTGAGCTGGGTTTACACCATCGTGATATAGGTTAGTTTTAACCTACTAATGACAGTGTTGTAATAGTAATTCAACCTATTATGAGAGGAACCATTGATTCACATAATTGGTCATCGTGATAGGTTGAAAAGCCAGTAGCACGAAGATACCGTGTGCTGGATTATGATTGAATGCCTTTAAGTCAGAATCTAGTCTAGAAGTGATACGTGCGTGATCCGTCCGCTTGACAACCTGCAGTAGGGCCTCGTCCCCCAAGGGAACGTGTCATTGGATAATCCATCATGGCGAAAGAGTCACGGTGTCCTTCTTTAAGTACATTTTTCATCAAACAATGGGTAGAATCCTTTGCAGATGACTTAAATATGCGATCGGGTATTGTAAGTGACAGAGTGGCTTTGCTTCCACGATCCACTGAGACTCAGCCATTTGTCACTCCGGTTCGTCCCTCCTCCTCCGATCCAATCATTTTTCTGTCCATCTCCAAAGAAGGTTTGTCCATCCATCCATGAAAAATCCCACTAAGTGTTGTGAGTTTACCCCACCCTCGAGCATGTCGTGGAATAGCCTCACCCGAGTTCACCGATTATTTTTCAAGCATCGCGTCCATTCCATTCAAAATAGTTAAGTATGATATCAAGTGGCCTTTCATGCAAAACTAAGGCATCATAATTAGAGGTTTATCGTGACGTACAGTGCGGCTCAAGAGCCCAACGATGCATCGAGGCCAATGTCTGTGCGTAGAGACATATCGCAATTAGAGGTTTTCGTGACCGTCAAGTGTAATCCTAGATACATGTCCAATGACCCAGGCTCCAACATCAGGAGAAATCAGTAGCACACAATGCCCGATGTCAAATATCGAAGGACCTGTAGTGTCCTACCATGGTTGTCTCTTTGTCGAGTTGGTTGTCCATGTATCGACACCTTTACCCACAAGGCACCATGTGCCAACGCCTCAAACCACCATGGGAAGCAACGGCCACAAGGCACCATGACACCTTGCACCAAGGTACCACGGCACCATGGCACCAAAGCACCATGGCCCCATGGGATCGTGCACCATGGAACCAAGGAACTATGGCACCATGTCACCAAGGCACTGCGGCACCATGGCACCAAGGAATCATGCCACCACGGCACCAAGGAACCGCGCACCATGTCACCTTGGCACCAAAGCACCCATGCATCTTAAACTAGGAAATGTGTGTTTGGCACCCGCGCACCCGTGCACCTGCAGCGAGTGCACTAAGGCCCCATGACACCATGGGCATGGTGAAGGCCCCATGGCATCGTGCAAAAATCAAAAGAGCATAAACCTAGGTTCGATCATCCAAATATTTTCATAATGTTCATCCATCTTCCTCTCCATTGCATACTCCTTTCCTTACATACACGCTCTAAGTGATTTCTAATGGTATTTCAATGTTACATCATATGTTGAGGTGGTTTTCCTAATGTCCCCACATTATTTTTTTAAATTTAAATATTTTATATTGTTACGTTATAAGTACAAATATGCACTCAATTATTGGTTTAAGGTTACTTCATGCGTTGAAAATATTTTCCTAATGTTTTTATAATTTAAAAATATTTTTCTATTTTCTTTTAATTTTTATTTATTTTTTGAAATTTCATAACTAATATTTGAAAAAAAATATTTTCTTAATGAAAATTATCATTTACAAATTACGTGACTCTTTTGTGAGAGCATTGGCTCAATCATACGTCAAAACGTACAGTTCAGGTCAGTACATTTCTAGTATGATTGTCTGGAAAAATCATGTCTACTCCTATCAGTTGGATTTTTTTAAGCATATATAAGGGGGGTAGAGGTGTTGAAGGCACTTCAATAAAAATGTCGCTAGTTGGCTCCCCCTCATCCCCATTGTGCGTGCCCAGTATGCGCTTAGGGCGATTAATGAACCTCGGTGCGGAAAGCGCCAAGGAATACTTAAATTGATATCCTGACCCTCGCACCCCTTCCGTGGCGTACATCATGGAGACTTGAGCTTCTTTTATTAACAAAATTGACTCTCAGCAATGGATATCTCGGCTCTCACATAAATTAAGAACATAGCAAAATGTGATACTTGGTATGAATTGAAGAATTCCGTGAACCATCAATTCTTTGAATGTAAGGTTCTCTTGAAGCCATTAGGCCGAGGGCATGTCTTCCTGGTCGTCACTCATCGCGTCACCCCCTTGCATCTTGCCTTAATAATGTGGTGCGCTGTCGTTGCGGGATTGATACTGCTCTTCCGTGTGCCTCGAGATTGCGGTTGGCCTAAATGCGAGTCCAAGTCGATGAAAGTAGTGGCAAGTGGTGGTTGTAACTCAACTCTCTTTGTTTTCATGGCTATAGCCCATCATGCATTCAGACTCCAGGACCCTCTCGGGCTTAGACACTCTGACCGAGACCCCAGGCGGGATTACTCGCTGAGTTTAACCATATCAATAACCAGAGGAAAAGAAACTTACAAGGATTCCCATAGAATCAGCGAGCGAACTGGGAATAGCCCAGCTTTAGAATTGGGCGGCTCCGTCGTTTGAATTGTTGTCTGGAGAAGCGTGCTCAGCAGCAGACCAGGCCCAATTCCCCTGGAGGGGGGCGCCAAAGAGGGTGATAGCCCCATTGGGCCCGGACCCTATTGCACCTCTAGGCACTGTCTATAAGTTAGGTTGTTTGGGAATGCAACATAAATTGGGCGGTGAATTTTATCCAAGGCAAAATATGGGCGAGAGATCGATAGAAAGCAAGAATCGTAAGGGAAAGATGAAAAGGACTTTGAAAGAACAGTCAAAGAGTGCTTGAAATTGTTGAGAGGAAAGAAAATGGGGGCCGGCAATGCGCCCCGGTAGGATGTGGAACAGCGATGTGCCGGTCCGCCGATCGACTCGGGGCATGGACCAGCATGGTTTGGGGGCAGCCAAATCCCGAGCTCTCGATACGCTCGTGGAACACCTTCTCCTTAATTGTGGCAGGTAGCACGTGATAACGCTCAAATTACACTCTTGAATGGGTGTAAGCGATCGTTGTCAATATAAAACCCAACTAGGTTGGGGTCGAATCCCTTAGGGAATAGGGTGTGAACTTCGATTTGTTTACAAAATACTTTACCAGTAGTTTACAGTTTCCTAAGATGGGGGTTTAAGTTTCACAGCGAGTCAATTATCACTTACAATATTTTAGTATTTGTATTCAAGATAAATAGGAAACCAGAGTTATATTCACCATGGGTTTCGGGAATTTACAGATACTAGGTAATGTTTGGGATTCTTGGTGTAAGTAGAAATAGTAGAATATCCCTAACGACTATACTATCTGACTTATCTCTCCACCTCACCAGACAATTTATTATATAATTCTCTCAAACTTAGATAACTTATCTATTTACAATAGGATGTTATCTCGGGTAGATTAATCCTGGTACGGCATCAATCATTAAACAGAAGGTTGGCAGCTTCCGAGTCCCTGTTGATAATTCACGACCTCTAGTCTATTTCTCCATTAGAAGAAAATAAAACCCAAGGCATAATCTAATGTTTGCAACCAATAGATTTCAGTTAAAATAACAGAATTTCAAAACGTCCCACTACTCTTTGAATCCGTTATATACCTGGTGACCTATCAAACCATAATCCATAGATCCCGTAACTCCGGCTAATAGAATTAGCCGCTCATGATTTGATGAACGTAATAACAAGGTGAATTCATGATAATAAGGATAAACTTATGAATGAATGAAACTCAACAAGTTTTTCAACAATTCAATCACAAGATAGAAACCCAAAATAGTTGATAAGTTTTTGTAAAGAACAAGAAAAATATCTTATGGTAAAGATAAAGTAATGTTACGTAACTCTCTTCAAAAGTTCTTGCCTGATAGATAATGATAGATAATGATCTCTCCCTAAAAAACCTAAAAGAAGTCTTTAAATAGTCAACCCTAAATAAGGAAATAAAATTAAAGTTTCAGTTTTTCTCTTCCGAATAGACGACGATGATCTTGACGGTGTGTCAGATATCTGACGACGTGTACGAGATGTCGTCAAAGATTCCAGTGAATTGTTATCTTCTGACTCTTCAGACGGCAAACCTAACGGCGTGTCAAAAAACTTGACGGCGCGTGAAAACTGTCGTCACCACTTCACTGAAAATCAACATACTCTGCCTCTAGATGACGGCGATTTTGACGCCATGTGACATATTTGACAGCCCATCCTAAACATCGTCCTATTTCATCTCAGCTTCTCAGGTTCTGTCTAAGCTTGACGACAAGTTTGACAGCCTGTCCCATGTATGACGCCGCTTCAGAATTGACGTCAGCTACACTTCAGCTTATTTACACCATATTTCAGCTGATTTATTCTTCTTTCCTTTGGTTTCCTCCCCGATGACTTGTAGTTGCATTAACACATTAAAAGCAATCAAAAACAACAAAAGTTGCTTAAGACTTCACAATTATTCAGAGTTAAAAGCTTCAAATATGTTAGCATCGTCTAACATATTAACACCCTCAACTTAAACAATTGTTTGTCCTCAAGCAACCAAAACATAACTAGGACTATACAAAGTACAATTCGGCAGCTAACTAATCTTATCAGGTCAGAATACATAAACCATCTCCATGATCAATCCAATTAAACTCAACTATGTCTAATAGTTGAAAACACCCATGTAACTTACATGTATCTAGATATGGCAAAAATCTCAGCAATAACAACCTAGCACATACCCAAATTACATTATCCGAAAAAAGCAGTTAATAGCAATATACCTGGTATGCCCTTACAACAAAGAAATCCCTTTCTCACTCAGATTCACATATATAGACATAGGGATGAACTTAAGACTCACTCTCAGAATGAAGTTCCAGCATTGCGCATCAAATGCCATAGAATTTCCCTTACAGTCAGTACCTAAGTCTTCAGACAAGTCAGTTAGGATTACTATAGGTCTTTTCTTAAGCTTGTAACGTAGGATCAGGGATGGTATGATATTCATGGGTATTTCATAGTGACTACACCTCCTTGGCACTATATTAACTCACTGGGTTTCAACTTTTGACCTTCTTTTCTTCTCTCTTTTATTTGTCAAGCATTCTCAAGATGGATGTTCTCTGTTCAAGCATTAGATTAACTTTTTCTTTTATTTTTCTCTTTTCCTAATTTTTTTTAACTACACCCAACTTGTTATTAATTTTCCTTCTTTTACCTCTCTTCATACTCATAATGCATTATGCACCCCTATAGTAACCACCCTCAACTTAGGTTATTTACATAAGTTAAGGTGCATAGTGTCCAAGGAGGGCCAGGGCCAAAACTGGTTCATTGTGATGTAAAGGGAAGGTGAAAGGTGTATAAGAAAGAACTAGGCTATTTAGGCTCAAAAATGGATCAAGGGATACTATTCACATTTGGATGGTCATTTAAGCTAAAATAGATTAACATGCAAAAATGGCCTATGATCCTTTCCTAACGTCTATCCTATGGCACGACTTACTGGGCAAGTTCTAGATTTAACACACTATGGGAACTGAGTAAGACCTTACACGCACATATCACATAAGTATATAGCACATCACTACTCATCCGTTTCATGCATTTGTTTTCTACAGGTTATTTATTTGCCACACTAATGCCACAAACAGATACACAGTGGTCACATTAGATGCACTTTACGCAGTTCACAACAGATCAGAACACTGGAGAGGTACTCAAAAATTATAAAATGAATTAACTACCTCAAGTACTTGCACTACTCCTAATTATCTACAGAACATGTTACAATAACAGTTTCCCTATACCCTCGACTTAAAATCAAAAATAAAATGCACTAAGGGTTAGGATATACCTGAAGATAGTCAAGCCTATGGATCCTGGGTCTCTGACCCTGCTACTGAATTATCTTTTATGTTCTCTCAAATCGTAGCATATGCCTTTGCAGTGGCTGGAGCCTGGCTTGATGAAGCACCTGCAGCCCTAGCTCTGATGGTTGTTTTCCATTTCTCTGTGTCAGCCAGAGACTCTAATCTTGCCTTTTTCAAGTCTTCCTTCTTTGCCTTCTTCTGTTCTTTCTTTTTAACTTTTCTCTCTTCTTCACTATCCATCTCATCTCTCTTATTCTTGCCTTTTTTCTCTACCTTTTTCTTCTTTTTCTTCAGGGAATCCGTAGTGAGATCGAGTATAGGAATTTCTTCCTCTATATCATGCATAGCTGAACCTGTTGGCACCATGATTTGGTGTTGCTGAATCATCCCAACCTCAGCTTTTAACTTATCTAATGCAGCCCTGAAAATGGCAAGAACAACACCTGTCATCTCTCTTGCCCGGGCATCGAATCTGTTCTCTAGATTTGCCACCCGCCCAGGCAAAGTCATGAAAGGTTCAAGTGTAGCTTCGAGTGAAGCTTTGATTCTTTTGTCCACAGAGGTAGAAAACTTTTTGGCAAAGGCCTGTAGTTGTACCTCATACCATTTTTCTTGCCTAGCCACCTTCCTAATATCAATCGGCTGAAGCCGAACCCGTTGCTGTCGGAGGTACTGAAGTAGTCGGCTAACCTTGAGGCACTGATCCAACCTGAGTTGAATATGCTGATGGTAGTGGTAAAGCTTCAGATATTTGCACCCCTACATCTAGTTCTAAAAAAGTCTTAGTGATTGGAGGATCTGCTGGACTAATTGCATCTCGATCAAATCGCAAGCCCGGCCGAATTTTATTTTTCCTGATAGGGTTGTGAGTCTTCTTGGAATGTATCTCACCATCAATACCTGAAATCTCAGGTACATTAAATATTTCACACAACTAAGTAATCAGACATGGGAATGGGTATGCAGCATCAGGTCTAGCAAGCCGAATCTTGATCTCTTCCGCTATAATTTCTCCAAAATCCAAGGGAGCTCTGTCTATCAACCTTGCAACCAATATTTCTCGATCATCCCCTAATATGTTGTCTCCCTCGATGGGTATCAGATAAATCCGTATTAAACCTCACAAAAATCTTGCTTCTGAATTTAGAGATGCTTTGGTTATCTTTTCTGCAGGATTATTTAGCCACTCAGGTTCCCCATCTGCTATGAGAATTTCCAGCTCAACTGGGCATAGAAGGTAGGTGAGGTGGCTCGTGGGACGAAGGCTGGCCCATAAAGAAACCTATTTATAGTGGTGTCTGATACATCCACCCTCACTCCACGTACTGGAACTTTGGTCAGCAGAGGCTTATCTGAAGTTCTATCTCCTTCTATGCATATATTTTCCACCGTAGCCTGGTAGTTCGCGTTGAACTCCTGGACTAATGAAGAATAGTAAACACCGCTTCCCCTAGAAGTCCACTCCAGCCCATACTCCTTGAGTTTTTGCATCACCTCAGGGTATCTATTCAACCCTATAGTGATAATCTTCTTCTCCTCTAAAATTTGCCTTCTGGTAGTTCATCGATCTGTTCTGCGAAGTCCGTCCAAATAGATCGTTTCAGCCCCAGGGATTTTCCATCTCGTATTGTTCCTAATCTTGGGGTTTTTGCATTTCACCAAATCTCCCCATACTGGAAAATCCGCATCACCTTGCTGCTCCGATGATGGTGATTCAGACTCAGTTTCTTCAGTTGCAGCCTCCCAGAGTCTTCAGTTTCAACTTCTTATTCAGTGTCCTCAAACTCCTGCTCAGTGTGTTCTGATCCTTGTTCCTCTGCTGCTTGCTCAGATGAGGTTGTTACCTCAGTATCATCAGTATCCTCCACCTCAATTGGCTTAGGTGGAGGTGGTGTATTTGGACCATCCCTCTTTCTAGTCCATGTGAGCAAGGGTTCATCATCTTTATAATTAGAGTCCTCGTTGACAAGTTGTCGAGGTACACTCTCTTTAGCCGCTTTCTTTGGTGTGGTTGGATTTATTTTCTTGGGTGACATGCTTAGTCCTAAATGTTGACACTTAGCAGGTGTATCTTGAGCACTTAGACTTGTGAGAAAGAGAAGATTAAGATAAGAGAAAGAAGTTTTCTTGACTTAACTCTCAGGCTTCAACAAGGAAAGTTTTAAAATTTTGCCTTAGAAGGAAATAAATTTGTAAAAGGAAGGGAAATAACTCACTAAGGAAAGAAAACCAAAAGTAATAGGAAAATATCTATGGTACGCGGGAATGTGAACAGTTGTTGCTGGGCTGGGTTAGCTCAAAATTTTTAAGTTGGGCTCAACTCATTTGACAGCATTTTTGACAGTGTGTCATATACCGGACATCGCTTCAAAATTATCGTCAGCCTTAACAGAATAAGGCGTTGACTTGATTATTTTGACGCCATTTCTCACGGCTTGTCATACTTGTGATAGCCCGTCAAAATTGACTTCAACCTTCTCAAGCTGACTGAAACTAGTTCACCTCCTTTGTATATCTCTTAGATACAAAAATTAAAAACACAAGTGCAATAAAATTAAAACATTAGGTTGCCTCCCAAACAGCGCCTGATTTAACGTCGCAGCACGACTTGATAATCTCGACTACTCAGACTTTGTCAAGATATTATATCAACACCTCATCACCATTTTCCTGGAATACATCCATGACCGAGAAGATATTCATCTCTTCCAATTGCTTCATAGGAAGATGCATTTTGAATATGGCCTCCCTTTTTCCATACCTGAACTTTAGCTCATTGAGCTCCATATCAACCAATACTCTTCCCGTGGCTAATAATGGTCTACCCAAAATGATGGGTACCTCAAAATCAATATCACAATCCAATATCACAAAATCTGCAGGCAGAATAAAGTCATCCTCTTTTATCAGCACATCATGCAATATACCAATTGGTCATTTCACCGATCTGTCTGCTATCATAAGGCGCATCATTGTAGGGGTAGGTTCCCCCAATCCAAGGTTCTTGTAGATATCAAGTGGCATCATATTAATACTTTATCCTATGTCACATAAAGCTTTGGTAAACTTCATGGACCCAACTGTGCACGGTATGATAAATGCTCCAGGGTCAGGCTGTTTCTGCACTAAGGATTGTGAAGAAACAACACTATAGTGGTGGATAGTTTGGCATTTTCTCAAGTGCCTCAATCAATGGCACATTCACTGTCAGTTATTTCATTATCGCCATGAATTTGCTAAATTTTTCATTATCTGCTTTCTTCTTCAATCTCAGAGGAAAGGGAGGTGGTGGTCTTGGCATTTCATTCAATACCACTTCTCCTTTCTTTTCGTCTTCTTTCTCTAAAATATTAACAAAGCCATCCAGTTTCTCATACTCCACAGATTGCTTCCTTCTAATTTATCAACATTTACCTCCTTCTCTACAGCTTTGCCCATAGAAGGGCCAGATAATATCTTTCCACTCTAAGTGGTAATCGCCAAAAAAGAGCCATCAGTCCATGGGTTCTGAACTGTATCACTAGGTAAAGTACCATCTTTTCTCTGGTTCAGAGTAGCCGAAAGTTGGCTTATCTGTTGCTCCAACTGCTTAATAGAAGCAGAGTGTGAGCTAACCAACTAACTGAGGGTAGAAAATTCGCTTTTCATAGCAGTTACCTCCGAGTTGGTTGCTTCAACTCCCTTCAACAGCTTTTCCATCATGTCCTTCATGGACATCTTACAAGAACTAGTTGTCGCAGCATCCCGACTTCCAGGAGGAACATACAAACCACTCCTGTTATTATTGTTTCTCCAGTGTCCCTGCTCCCTATCTTTATAATCAGGATTATCATTGAAAGTCCGACCTTTGTACCCTTGGCTATTGCCTCAGAAACTCCCCTGATTACTTACATAGTTTACCTCCGCATCTGCACCTATAGACACATTACCCTAAGATTCCACAGCTTTAACCATTTCAGTCTTGCCAGATAGCAAGTGCTTGGCCAGCAAGTCCATCTGCATCTTCAAATGGGCCATGTCCTAATCTCGCTCCTCATCCCTTCTTTGCTGCTCCACAGTAATACCACCAGCAACAGTCGGTATAGCCACTACAGAATCCCTAGTGTTCCAAGCCCAACTCTGCTTGGTCATTTTAGTCAGCATGTCAGAAGTATCTATAAAAGAGAGGTTAATGAACGAACCACCTGTAGAGTTGTCAAAAATAGGCTTTGTCATGGAGTTAAAAGCCCTGTACAAAGTCTCCATCAAGTGAAAGTCCGTCATATTATGGTTCGGACATTGTGCAAGTTTCTTCTTAAATCTTTCCCAGGTTTCATGCAGTGCTTCAGTTGAAAACTGTCTAAAGTTGCTAATTTAATCCCTCAACTGTACCCTTTTAGAGGGTGGAAATAACCATTCTAGGAACGCATCTTTCAACTGTCTCC
Source organism: Capsicum pubescens (assembly GCA_030864215.1). Classification (NCBI taxonomy): domain Eukaryota; kingdom Viridiplantae; phylum Streptophyta; class Magnoliopsida; order Solanales; family Solanaceae; genus Capsicum; species Capsicum pubescens. The sequence goes on along the minus strand of CM061543.1, from coordinate 278,845,407 downwards.
AGTTGGTTATAAATCTGGCTCTAATTTATTCAACCACATTGTTGCCTTCCCAGACAGAGACAAAGAAAATAGCCTCAACCTGATCACATTCTGGCTCACTCCCGGATTGTCAAAGGATTTGCAAATGGTGATGAAGTTCACCAAATGTATGTTCGGATCATCACCAGGAAAGCCTCCAAATAACCCCTTCAGATTCAAGAGTTGGATCATGGTACTTGTTATGCTGAATATTGCACCTGGTGCCAACAGTAGAGGAATGATAGCACCCATTGCACCAGCTCCATCCATTCCTTCTTCATCTTCATCAGCATCATATTGCATAGGTTGTTGCCCATATCTTCCTCGGACTGGACGGTTTCTATTGACGTTACACTGCACTGGTGAAACAACTTGCTCAGGTCACCTTGGATTTTGAGGATTCAGCAATTCCTCATCACCCAAGTCTTCATCATCAGGGTTTTGGTGACATTCTTGTTGAACCAAATTCTGCACATTCACCTGATCCCTGGCCATAGCATCTAGTCTTTCTGCTTCCTGTTATTCATCTATTCTCCCTATCAACTGAGGTTTCGAATTGATTGGTAATAGTGGTTCTCCAGAACATCTTGTTTTTGGCATAAACAACACAGTACCTACAATAGACAAAAACAACAAATAAACATAAATCAAGGAAACTTAACTATCAGCAAATTTTTGCACACAAACTTTTAGTCTACAACCGTATTCCCCGGCAACGGCGCCATTTTTTGATAACGCTCAAATTGCACTCTTGAATGGGTGTAAGAGATCGCTGTCAATATAAAACCAAACTAGGATGGGGTTGAATCCCAAAGGGAATAGGGTGTGAACATCAATTTGTTTACGAAATAATTTACTGGTAGTTTACTGTTTCCGAAGATGAGGGTTTAAGTTTAACAGAGAGTCAATTGTCACTTTCAATATTTTAGTGTTTGTAATCAAGATAAATGGGAAACTAGAGTTATGTTCATTTCGGGAATTTACAGATACTAGGTAATGCTTGGAATTCTTGGAGTAAGTAGAAACAACAAAATATCCCTGACGACTATACTATCTGACTTATCTCTCGACCTAACCAGACAATTTATTATCCAATTCTCTTGAACTTAGATAACTTATCTATTTCCAATAGGATGTTATCTTAGGTAGATTAATCCAGTTACGGCATCAATCATTAAACAGAAGGTTGGTAGCTTCTAAGTCCCTGTTGATAATTCACGATCGCTATTTTATTTCTCCGTTAGAAAAAATAAAACCCAAGGCATAATCTAATTTTTGAAACCAATAGATTTCAGTTAAAACAACATAATTTCAAGACGTCCTACTACTCTTTGAATCCATTAAATACCTAGTAACCTATCAAACCCTAATCCATGGATCCCATAACTTTGGCTAATGGAATTAGCCGCTCATGATTTGATGAACAAAATAACAAGGTGAATTCCTGATAATAAGGTTAAACTTACAAATGGATGAAACTCAACAAGTTTTTCTTCAATTCAATCATAAGATAGAAACCCAAAATAGTTGATAAGTTTTTGTAAAGAAGAAGAAAAATATCTGATGGTAAAGATGAAGCAATGTTACGTGCCTCTCTTTAGATGTTCGTGTCTGATAGATAATGATAGATAATGATCCGTCCCTATAAAAACCTAAAAGAAGTCTTTAAATAATCAACCCTAAATAAGGAAATAAAATTAAAGTTTCTATTTTTCTCTTTGGAATAGACGATGACGTTCTTGACGGTGAGTCAGATATCTGACGACGTGTGAGAGATATCGTCAAAGATTCCCATGAATTTTTATATTCTGACTCTTCAGATGGAAAACCTGACGGCGTGTCAAAAAACTTGATGGCACGTGAAAAATGCCATCACAACTTCACTTAAAATCAACATACTCTGTCTCTGGATAACGACAATTTTGATGCCATGTGACATATTTGACCGCCTGTCCTAAATGTCGTCCCATTTCATCTCAGCTTCTCAGGTTCTGTCTAAGATTGACGGCAACTTTGACAGCCTGTCCCATGTATGACAGCGCTTCAGAATTGACGTCAGCTACACTTCAGCTTATTTACACCAGATTTCAGCTGATTTATTCTTCTTTCCTTTGGTTTCCTCCCCGATCACTTGTACTCTCATTAACACATTAAAAGAAATCAAAAACAACAAAAGTTTCTTAAGACTTCCCAATTATTCAGAGTTAAAAGCTTCAAATGTGAACCCATCGATTGTTGGTGGACTGATCGAGCTGCTTCCACAGTAAAAGCGAGTTGCTGCATGCCGACCGGGGGAAGAACTAGGAACGATTCCTTTGAGGGCCTTCCCCACGCATCGAACAGCCATCTTAGAACTGGTACAGACAAGGGAAATCCGACTATTTAATTAAAACACAGCATTACGATCGTCCCAACGGATGTTCACACAATGTGATTTCTGCCCAGTGCTCTGAATGTCAAAGTGAAGAAATTCAACCAAGCGTGGGTAAACTGCGGTAGTAACTATGAATCTCTTAAGATATATCCAAATGCCTCGTGATCTAATTAGTGACATGTATGAATGTATTAACGAGATTCCCACTGTCCTTTTCTACTATTCAGCGAAACTACAGCCAAGGGAATGGGTTTGGCGAAATTAGTAGGGAAAGAAGATCCTACTGAGCTTGACTCAAGTTCGACTTTCTGAAATGATTTGAGAGGTGTAGTATAAGTGGGAGCTGAAAGACAAAAGTGAAATACCACTACTTTTAACATTATTTTACTTATTTCGTGAATTGGAAGTGGGGCACTACCCCTTTTTTTGGACCCAAGGCTCGCTCTACGGGCTGATCCGAGTGGAAGATATTGTCAGGTGGGAAGTTTAGCTGGGGAGGCACATCTGTTAAAAGATAATGCAGGTTTCCTAAGATGAGCTCAACAAGAACAAAAATATCATGTGGAACAGAAGGGTAAAAGATCGTTTGATTCTGATTTCCAGTACAAATACAAACCGTGAAAGTGTGGCCTAACGATCTTTTAAACCTGCTGAATTCGAAGCTAGAGGTGTCAGAAAAGTTACCACAGGGATAACTGGCTTGTGGCATCCAAGCGTTCATAGCGACATTGCATTTTGATCCTTCGATGTCGTATTTTCCTATTATTGTGAAGCAGAATTTACCAAGTGTTGGATTGTTCACCCACCAATAGGGAACGTGAGATGGGTTTAGACCGTCGTGAGACATGTTAGTTTTACCCAATTGATGACAGTGTCGTAATAGTAATTCAACATAGTTCGAGAATAACCGCTGATTCACATAATTGGTCATCACGCTTGGTTGAAAAACTAGTGGCACGAAGCTACCGTGTGCTTGATTATGAATGAACGCCTCTAAGTCAGAATCCGGGCTAGAAGCGACGCATGCACCCTCCGTCCATTTGTCGACCCGTAGTAGGGGCCTCGGCATACCGTGGCATAGCCTCACTCGAGTTTCCTGCTTATTTTTCAAGTGTTGCATCCGTTCCATTACAAACAGATAAGTATGAAATCAAGTGGCCTTTCGTACAAAACTAAGGCATCGTAATTAGAGGTTTTTCGCGACACGTAGTGTGGTTCAAGAGCCCAGCGATGCGTCGAGGCCAACGTCGGTGCATGGAGGTATGTCGTAATTAGAGGTTTTTATGTCCATCAAGTGCAATCCTAGAGACATGTCCAATGACCTGGGCACCGACGTCCAGAGAAATCGGCAGCATAAAACGCCTGATGTCAAATACCGAAGGACCTGTAGTGGCCTACCATGGTGGTGTCTTTGTCAAGTTGGTTTTTCGTGAATCGACACCTTCACCTAGAAGGCACCATACATCAATTCCTCAAACCACCATGGGAAGTAACGTCCACAAGGCACCATGACACTGTGCACCAAGGCGCCACGCCACCATGGCACCAAGGCACCATTGCGCCATGGGACTGTGCACCATAACAACAAGGCACCATGGGACCAAGGCACCATGGTGCCATAGGAATGCGCACCATGAAAACAAGGCACCACGACGCCATGGGACCAAGGCACCGCGCTGCTATGGCACCAAGGCACCGCGTACCATGGCGTCATGGCACCAAAGCACCCATTCATCCTAAACTAGGAACTGTGTGTCTGCCATCCGCGCGCCCGTGCACCCGCCGCGAGCCACCAAGGCCCCATGACACCATGGGCACTGTGAAGGAACCATGGCACCATGCAAAAATCAAAAAAGCATAAACCTAGGTTTAATTATCCGAATATTTTCATATAGTTTATCCATCTTCCTCACCGTTGCATACTCCTTTTGTTACATACACGCTCTAAGTATTTTTTTAATGGTATTTCAATGTTACCACATATGTTGGGATAGTTTTCCTAATGTCCCCACGTTATTTTTATAAATGTAAATATTTTATATCATTACGTTATAAGTACAAATATGCACTCAATTTTTGATTTAAGGTTACTTCATGCATTGAAAATATTTTCCTAATTTTTTTATTATTTTAAAATGTTTTTTCTATTTTATTTTTTATTTTTATTTTTATTTATTTTTTGAATTTTCATAAATAATATTTGAGGAAAAAATATTTTCTTAATGAAAATTATCATTTACAAATTACGTGACTCTTTTGAGAGTTATTGGCTTAGTCTTAGTCAAAACATGCAGTTATGGTTCGTACATTTCTAGTATGATTCTCTGCAAAATCATGTCTACTCCTGTTAGTTGGATTGATTTTTTAAGCATATATATGGGGGGTAGAGGTGTTGAAGGCACTTCAAGAAGACTGTCGCTTGTTGGCATAGGTGCTCACTGAGCATGTCGACGTGCAGTGAGGGCACATAGCAGCATGCATGGCTAATCCGTGCGAGCTGCCGGTGCCCGTGAAACAACGTTGATCGCACTTTATTGTGCGCTCGTGTTGTCTATTGATGGCGTCGTCAATTACAGGGCTATTGGTATTTGATTTCACATAAAGAAGTGTTTTTGTTCTTGCGGTGAGCTCTAGATGATGCTCACGGGGCAAGCTCCAGGCTCTGCATACATGGGACCGAGCCGAATCCACATCGAGCACCAACGGTCGATGTGGGCGGCGCCCATGCACTATCCTTGGCATTCCTTCATCTCCTCTGCTCCCCAAGGGTGGACTATCGTGTCAAGCGGGACCTGCTTTAACCTTGCAACATCCGCATTAGCAGCGGTGTGCAACATCTATTGCTGGGCGTTGGGGGCGGTGCTGGGCGTTCATCGATGAAACTTTTAGATGCATGACGTGTGAGTTGTGTTTGGCATGTGCAGTTAGGTTGGATCCCTGCTCAAGTAGCGATGTCCTGACTCTTTTTCCATCTCATTTGTGGGACAAGAGCGATTTAGTCTTGCTCAAAGTCGGTTTCCTAAGTTGCATACCAAATGCCCAGGTGATACACCCAAATTACACCTCTCTTACGAGAGCTTAAGTGGTCGTTGTCAAATAGATAACCCAACTAGGTTGGGTCAAATCCCACAGGGAATATGGTGCTAATTAAGTTGTATGCATATAAGTTGACTTTTAATCATTCGTTTCCATAAAACAAAAGGGGGGAATTTGATTTAGTTCACAAATTAATGGTTTCAGTTTAACAAGATGAGATATGTGTAGTAGTATTCGACTTCAGAGAAATAGCAAGCTAGGGTTATGTCCACCTTGTAGTTTTCAATACTTTCTAACTATGGGCTTTACGAATTCATACATGTATCATGCTTAAAGAGAAACATATTGTATTTAATAACATAATCCTAGGGTTTATCAACCATCAAGGACTAATTCACTTTAGTTCTCTTGAATCAAAAGTGTTTACAAAAACAATACGAAATCCTGTTATGGCATTAACATATGAAATAGGGGTTGGAAATCTATTTTTTTGTCACTGCTCTCTTTCTCAAACCTCAACCTTTCTATCGAACAAGTTGAGTTTTAAGGCACATCCTCTATGTTTGCAACCACAAGAATTCAAGATAAACGAAGAGAGTATGATATAAGCAGATCAATACATGATGAATTCAAAAACCCAAAGTAATAGATTGTATCTTACAAGGCTTCCATAATACTAACTAATAAACTTAGCTACTCATGAGTAAAACGGAAATCACAATAGAAATATTCATCATACCAAAAAGTGAATCCAATTTTTGGTGGAGAAGAAGTTTCATCTCTCCCTAAGTGCTAAGCCGCCACTCTCAGTGCAAAAATAGTACAGAAAAATAAATAATACATGACTTTTCAGCATCAAGCAGTTTTAATAACTTTTCCCTCATAATTTCCTTTTAAGTCCCTAGGCTAACTCTAAATAACAAATTAGTCTTGGACATAGTTTTTAGGTACCATCTTTTGTCCAGACTGCTACTCTCTCTTGTGTCATATGTCATCCATATTCCATAGACCCATTATGTCTCCATATACATCATTAATATCTAAAATTATGCTAATCACATCGGTTAGCTCAATTACATAGAAGTAGAGTAAAAACATAAGAAACTAGGCACTTTGTTCTCCAAACTTTGCTAAAATATGGGTAAGTTATGGTGTTTAGGCGTATAAATACACCCAAGATCACCACCCTACACTTAAAGCTTTGTTCGTCCTCGAAAAAATTATCCATTTATGCATACTACACAAGTCTTAACACCTACGAAGGAAAAACAAGATGCTCAAATAGGCTCACACAACAATTATGATCAAGAAGTAAATTCATGGATCATTACTAGAGACAACCTACCCTTAAGAATAGACTCATTAAGTTGGCAAATTCATGCATACCATTTAAGAAAAGAAATCATATAAATTACCCAACCTTCATCAACCATGTGCCCTTACAACAAGAAAATTACCCATAATCACTCACAATCATGCAATTTCTAACAAAATGGATACAAAAATCAAGTTGTGCTCACTCTCACAAAGAATTCTCAAATTACAACTGATGACCATATGGTTTCCCTAAGTGTAATGCTCCACTAATATCAGAATGATAAGATTAGGATCAAATAGGTATTTTACGGGTTGTAATGCAGGCTAAAGGATGGGTAGGAACTATTTTGGCCTGAAATAGTGACAATTTTCCCTAAGCGCTTTGATACACTACATTATGCAACTAAGGCCAATTTCTAACAACTAATTTACACCACTTTCATCTATCCATATATTTTGTTTTCACCCCATCCAATTAAACTCAATTAATAACACTATGGTGAGAGAATGCAGCTCTTTCAATATTTTTTTTGAACCCATTTCACGTTACGTACACCTATGATAGCCACCCTCAACTTAAGCGATTTTCCTTAGTTGAGGTGCACAATTTCCAAGAAGGACCAGGGCCAAAACAGGTTCATTGTAACATGTAGGGGATAAAATTTGGAACTTTTTCAACAATTTTTGCTACTCCCAACCATATCAATTTCACACGCCAATAACTAGACTTTAGGGTATCAATTTCACCTTTTTTCTCTTATTGTCAAACTCCTAACTCAAATTGATTTTAAATTAAAGCGCTTAGGAGCTTTTGGATCAAATTACGATCTATTAAAGAATGGGTTAGGCTACATATGAGGCTAATAAAAGAACAAGCTAAAGGCTCAACGGGGATAGCTAAGATAATGTACAAAGGCAGGTCAAAAGAAGGCATGAATAATGGCTATAAAGAGATGCCTAAATCATATCCTAAACTCACTATCTTTATTTCGCTTTGCAGGCAAGTTCTAGCATCAATTGTAATAATGAATATACAAAAGTCTTACACACTTATGGCACATGGTCAACTCAATTAGGAGCATTATAGATTCTCGACCCAACAATTAAAAGAATTCAAATAAAACCAACAATCATAACAATAATCACAACTAGATCCTAGGTGTTTCAAACGTAATGATCCATCACACACTTATGTTATAATGTCATGTGATCTACAAGAACAGTAACATGCAAGTAAATGACTAATTTTCTCTTAAGACGATCATCATCCATCCATCATTGAGAAAAGCACCTAATTATGAATAACTTAGACAAACATCAAACAATAAACAAAATAAATAAAATAACTAATCCTATCACAGAAGTATACTAAGGAGAAGGTACTATTTTCTTACAAAACAAGTAGCAAAGTAACCATCCACGCTACACTTAATCTAAGCACTGTCCCCAATGCAAATAACAAGATAAAGAACCTGGCTAATAGTACTCCTCATCCACAGTAGGAGTCATACCACCTGCATTGAGATCATCATCGGAGCTATTTTTCCCGTATTCATCATATCATCCACGTCAGCCACACATAATGAACTAACTATAATTAAGATGAGGGTGGTGAAGTCACCACCCCACACTTAATTTGTTAGTATAAACTAATTAAGTGTTCTTATCGGGTACTCAGACTTCGCCGACATACATTCTGACATGGTGCACCAATATTAGTCAATACAATTCACTCACTTCAACTCCACTAATTTTATTTCAATGAAATAATTTTTGAACAAAGTTATGCCTTAGAGTTTAACATATCAATATACACAAAACACCATCACTTTCACAGGATTTAACAAACACCATGTTCCATCAAGTAAGTTGTGAAATAATGGTCACACAACTAAACTACGTTATTCATGAACAATTCAATCACATGCAAAAAACTCAAAGTACTACCAAAATGATGTACACTACAACAATGGTGTTTATCTTCCCAAGATGTTCAAAAACCTTCTTTGACATAACTATATGAATTTAATTCATAATCCTCAAGAAACCAATTAACAACTACAATATAAAGTCACAACACCTAAGGATTAAGAAAAGTAAACTTACCTTGAAGATGAAATATTGAAGAAAGAGAGTGGATGTTCTTGGGCTTTGAAAGTTTTGAAGAAGCTCGTGGGACAAAGAGTATGTTGAAGGCCCGGTTTTGTGGTGAAATAAGAGAGAATTTAGGGATTTAGTGTGTGAAGTCTATTTAACGAATGAAATCCGGGTTAGTTTGGCCAAATTCAAAGATGGATTTATATTTATATTGGAAGGGTGTGCGCCGCATAAGCATAAGTGTGTGTCGCAAAACCAAATGCCTAAGTTAACGTTTGCATCACACAACGAAATGCCTAATTGGACCAGTGAGCATTTGCGGTGGGTTAAGCTGCACATAAGTTATCGCCTAATCTTAAGAGTGCGTCGCAAATAGCATATCCCAACCAAAATAGTGATCATGTGCAGTGACTTAAGTGGCGCATAAGTTATCACCTAAATTAAGATGTGCGTTGCACAACCTGCTGCTCTAGTTAAGGTGTGCGCCGTACAAGGTAACGCCTACTTGATGCAGTGGGTTTAGGCTATGTCTTAGGCGACGCCATTGCCATGGCCTATGTAAACTTGAGCATCACACACCCTATAGTACACTTAAACTTGGACGCCATGCACCCCATTCTCCATATGAGGCATTGAGAAAAATCCGTGCAACTCTAACACGAATCATGACTCGAGCCTTAACATTTGACCACTCCAACTTACCTGCAATATTCCCATTACTCCTAACTTGACACCTTTAGTATGGCTCAGTTTCAAATCGAATTTGGCACCAATCACCTACTTAATACTTCATGCACGTACACTTAATCAAAAACAACTAAAAATGATTAGAAGGATGGGTTGCCTCCCACCAAGTGCCATAGTTTTGGTCATGGCTCGACTCTTATTTTTGTATTTTTATTTAACATAATAAAATAAAAATAAAATCATGGGTTGTCTCTCATGCAGAGCCTGATTTAACGTCATAGCACGACTCAATTATCTTGACTACTCAGACTTCATCAAGATATATCGATGATACTATTTGTACCATATTTGTTGGATCTAGAAAATGCTTTATTCCAAGTCCAGTCACTTTGAAGTCACTCACATCCTTGCTTGCAAGTTTAACCAAACCAGTTATGGTCTCCACAGTAGACATATCCTTAACAAGAACATCTCGCTCATCTTCGTAGAATACATCAACAATCAAAAAGACATTTATCTCCCTTTGCTATTTCATGGACTGACATACTTCAAAACTAACTTCTTTCTCATTGAGTCAAAATTTCAGCTCATTCAGCTCCATGTCAACTAACACTCTCCCAGTTGCTAAGAATGGCCTTCCCAAAATTATGGGTACTTTGAAGTCTACTTGACAATCAATAATTACAAAGTCGGTAGGAAATATAAAATTGGCCACCCTCACGAGTACATCATGCAGAATACCAATCGGCCTTTTCACCGATATATCTGCCATCAAAATCCATATATTGGTGGGTGTACGATCTCCCAAACCCAATTTCTTGAAAACCGCCAATGGCATAAGATTTATACTTGCCCCAAGATCACAATGGGCCCTTTCAAAATTTAGCGATCTAATCGTACATGGGACAGTAAATGCTCCCAGATCAGCTTTCTTCTGGATAATGATCTTGTAGCAATGGCGCTGCAATGACGAAGATTGTCTACCAATTCATAGCTCATAGTCCTTTTCGTCATCAACAGATCTTTCATAAACTTAGCATATCTGGGCATCTATTCCAGTGCTTCAACTAAAGGCACGTTCACTGTCAATTGCTTCAACATAGACATGAATTTGTTTAACTTGACTTTATCTTCTTTCTTCTTTAATCGTTGTGTAAATGGGGGTGGTGGCCTTGGGATTTCAACTGGAGCAACTTTTACCTCCTTTCTTATGACTTGCTCCAAATCACTGATATGGTTTAGCTTAGGGGCTTGTTCCACTTCTGCAATCTTCTTTTCTGAACCTCCCAACTCCACAGGCACCACTGATGATTCATCAACTATCTCCCAATCTATTTCAATCGCATCAGTATGAGAGGATGCTCCTAATACTAGACTAGATAACATTTTACCGCTCCTAGTGGTAATAGCCATACATTATCCATCATTCCTCAGATTCTAAACTGTATCAGTTGGTAAAGTCCCATTCTATATTTGGTTCAATGTTGTGAATAATTGGCTCATCTGCTGATCCAGTTATTTAATAACAGTTGAGTGTGAATTTACTAGTTGACTCATGGAAGATATGTCACTCTTCATAGTAGTCACCTCAAAATTGCTCATGTCAACTCCCTTTAATAGTTTCTCCATCATGTCCTCCGTTGATATTTTTCCTGAACTGGTGACAGTATTATCATGGCTTCCAGGAGGTACATACAGTCCACTCCTGTCACTTTTATTCTTCCAATCTCCTTGATGGTTCCAACCTTGGATTCCTTGTCCACCGGTCTAAAAAAAACCCCGGTTATGCAAGTAGTTAGCCTCTTCCTTGGTGTTTGATTCAGCTCCCTTACTGTGGGACCCCATAGCTTTTACCTTTTCTACATTCCCTGATAGAAAATATTTTGTGAGTAGATCCATCTGGGTTTTCATGTGATCCATATCCTGATAATGCTCCTCTTCTCTCCTACATTGATCTGCTGATATTATGCTAGACCCAGTATTGCTTTCTACCACAGAATCTCTGGTATGCTAAGCTCTACTTGTCTTAGTCATTCTTTCTAACATGTCCGCAGCCTCAGTAAAGGTAAGATCCATAAAAGCTCCTCTTGTAGCATTATCCTTATTGGTTTTGTAAGTGAGTTCAAAGCTCTGTAGAATATTTCCATCAAGTGTTCATCAGTGATCTTATGGTTTGGGCATTGAGTCAACTTCTTTTTAAACCTCGCCCAAGTCTCATACAAAGATTCATTAGCCAATTGCCTAAATTTGATGATCTCATCCCTCAGCTGTAACATTCTGGAGGGCGGAAAGAACCTTTCTAGGAAAGCTCCTTTCAATTTTCTCCAGTTTGTTATAGAATCAGGAGTCAGCTCATTCAACCACATAGTTTTCTCTCCAGAAAAAGACAGTGGAAACAATTTCCAACAAATATCATTTTATCCCACTCCAGGATTATCAAATGACTTACAAATATTCATGAAATTCACCAAATGTATATTTGGATCATCACCAGGTAATCCACCAAAGAGTGCTTTCAAATTCAGTAGCTGGATCATAGTACTGGTGATGTTGAATTTCACCCCAGGATCTAGTGGTGGTGGAATGATTTCCCTTATAGTTCCAGCTCCATCTAAATTGTCCTCATCGTTGTCAATATCAAACTGCACAGCTTGGCGGTCTAATCTTCCTCTGAATAGACGATTTCATTTACAAGTGCAACCACTCCCGTTGCACGCCTCCTATTAGATGGGTCAATTAAATCATCATCTCCCAGGTCCTCTTCATCTAAATTAGGTACCCGATCTAGGTTATCTGCATTATGTTGATTTAATAGAGCATTAGCAAAAGCAGCTAATCTTTCAGATTCCTGTTGGTTAGCAATTATTTCAATGAGCTAAGGTTCAGGATTGAAGGGTAATAATAGTTCTGCTAAACTTTTGGTTCGTGGTATAAACAACAATGAGCCTATAATGAACAAAAATAATAAATAAACGTAAAATAAGGAAACTTGACTAACAGTCAATTAACACACATAAAATCAATTGACAACCGTATTCCTGGCAATGGTGCCAAAATTTGATACGCCCAAATTACACCTCTCTTACGAGAGCATAAGAAGTCATTGTCAAATATATAACCCAACTAGGTTGGGGTCAAATCCCACAGGGAATATGATGCTAATTAAGTTGTATGCAGATTAGTTGAGTTTTAATCATTCGTTTCCATAAAACAAAAAGGGGGAATTTGATTTAGTTCACAAATTAATGGTTTTAGTTTAACAAGATGTGATATGTGTAGTAGTATTCAACTTCAGAGAAATAGTAATCTAGGGTTATGTCCACCTTGTAGTTTTCAACACTTTCTAACTATGGGCTTTACAAATTCAAACATGTACCATGCTTATAGAGAAACATATTGTATTTAATAACATAATCCTAGTGTTTCTCAACCATCAAGGACTAATCTACTTTAGTTCTCTCGAATCAAAAGTGTTTAAAAAACAATACAAAATCTCCAAGTAATTAATCCTGTTAAGGCATTAATATATGAAATTGGGGTTGGAAATCCCATTTTCTTGTCACTACTCTCTTTTTCGAACCTCAACCTTTTTATCGAACAAGTTAAGTTTTAAGGCACATCCTTTATGTTTGCAACCACGAGAATTCAAGATAAATGAAGAGAGTATGATATAAGAAGTTCAATACATGATGAATTCAAAAACCCAAAGTAATAGATTGTATGTTAAAAGGCTTCCATAACCCTAACTAATAAACATAGCTACTCATGAGTAAAATGGAAATCACAATAGAAATATTCATCATACCAAAAAGTGAATCCAATTTTTGGTGGAAAAAAAGAAGTTGTGTTTCTCCCTTAGTGCTAAGACGCCACTCTCAGTGCAAAAATAATACAAAATAATGAATAATACGTGACATTTCAGCAACAAATAGTTTTAATAATTTTTACCTCATAATTTCCTTCTAATTTCCTAGACTAACTCTTAATGACAAATTTTCCTTGGACATAGTTTTTAGGAACCACATTTGGTCCAGACTTCTACTCTCTCTTATGTAATATTCCATCCACATACCATAGTCCCATTATGTCTCCATCTACCTCATTAATGTCTGAAATCATGATAATCACATCGGTTTGCCTAATTACATAGACGTAAAGTAAAAACATAATAAACTAGGCACTTTGTTCTCCAAACTTAGCTAAATTATGGGTAAGTTATGGTGTTTAGGCGTATAAATACACCCAATATTTCACCCCTAGCATTTCATGTGTGGGGTAAATCAAAAGGTCGCCCTCGTGTCCCATGCCCTCCTTGCTTCACCATGCAATGTCGTGGTCCATGAGTGACGGTCAGGATTTTTAGATACGGTAGACGTTGTGGGCATGGTGTTTTCATCGACTCCTATCTTCCCTATATTATACTTATTGCAAATGATGGTCACACTCTCTTTGAACCCATCCGTGCTCTTTCAAGTAGGCCGAGCTCATACGATATCGACATTGATGAGGAATGCTACTTGATTGATCCTGCCAGTAGTCACATGGTTTTCTTAAAGATTAAGCCATGCATGTGTAATTATGAACAAATTCAGACTGTGAAACTGCGAATGGCTCATTAAATTAGCTATAGTTTATTTGACGGTATCTACTACTCAAATTACCATAGTAATTCTAGAGCTAATACGTGTAAAAAAAACTGACTTCTGAAAGGGATACATTTATTAGATAAAAAGTCAAGGCAGGCTGTACTTGTTACTGCGATGAATCATGATAACTCGATGGATCGCACGGCCATCGTGCCAGCGATGCATCATTCAAATTACTTCCCTATCAAATTTCTATGGTAGGATAATAGCCTACCATGGTGGTGACAGGTGATGGAGAATTAGGGTTTGATTCCGGAGAGGGAGCCTGAGAAATGGCTACCACATCCAAGGAAGGTAGCAGGTGTGCAAATTACCCAATAAATAACAATACCGAGCTCAATGAGTCTGGTAATTGGAATAAGTACAATATAAATCCCTTAATGAGGATCTATTGGAGGGAAAGTCTGGTGCCAGCATCCAAGGTAATTCTATCTCCAATAGTGTATATTTAAGTTATTACAGTTAAAAAAATTGTAGTTGTACTTTGGGATGGGCCAGCCGGTCCGCCTATGGTGTGCACCAGTAGTCTCATCCCTTCTGTTGGTGATGCACTCCTGGCCGTAACTGGTTGTGTCGTGCCTCCGGCATTGTCACTTTGAATAAATTAGAGTTCTCAAAGCAAGCCTGTGCTCTATATACATTAGTATGGGATAACATTATAGGATTTTGGTCTTACTACGTTGGCCTTTAGGATCAGATTAATGATTAACAGGGACAGTCGGGGGCATTCGTATTTCATAGTCAGAGGTGAAATTCTTGGATTTATGAAAAATAAATAACTGTGAAAGCATTTTACAAGGATGTTTTCATTAATCAAGAATGAAAGTGAGGGGAACAAATATGATCAGATACTATTCTA
The DNA here is from genome assembly GCA_030864215.1 of Capsicum pubescens. NCBI lineage: Eukaryota > Viridiplantae > Streptophyta > Magnoliopsida > Solanales > Solanaceae > Capsicum > Capsicum pubescens. The sequence continues at coordinate 278,830,373 of CM061543.1, read as the reverse complement.
GTCTCAATCATAAATAATGTCGACTAGGGATCGGTGGAGGTTTCTTTTAGGACTCCACCGCACCTTATGAGAAATCAAAGTTTTTGGGTTTTGGAGGGGGGGTATGGTTGCAAGGCTAAAGCTTAAAGGAATTGATGGAAAGGAACCACCAGGAATGGAGCCTGTGACTTAATTTGACTCAATGGGTGGTGGCGCATGGTCGTTCTTAGTTAGTGGAGCAATTTTTCTGGTTAATTCCATTAACGAATGAGACCTCAGCCTGATAACTATCTATGTGGAGGTATTCATTCGTTTCCATCTTCTTATAGGGACTACGACCTCTTAGGCCGCGGAAGTTTGAGGCAATAACAGGTCTGTGATGCCCTTAGATATTCTAGGCCACCCGCGTGCTACACTGATGTATTCAGCGAGTTTATAGCCTTGGATGATTAGCCTGGGTAATCTTTTAAACTTCATCGTGATGGATATAGATCATTGCAATTGTTGGTCTTCAACGAGGAATTACTAGTAAGCGTGAGTCATCATCTCGCATTGACTACGTCCCTGCCCATTTTATACACCGCCCTTCGCTCCTACCGATTGAATGATCTAGATAAATATTTGGATTATGGCGTCGTGGGTGGTTCGTTGCCTGCAATGTTATGAGACTTCCATTGAACCTTATCATTTAGAGGAAGGAGATATCGTAACAAGGTTTTCGTAGGTGAACCTGTAGAAGGATCATTGTCAAAACCTACACTGCAGAATAACCCGCGAACGTGTTTAACAACTGGGGAGTCCATACGGGCGGGATCATGGTACTTGTTATGCTGAATTTTTCACCTGGTGCCAACGGTGGAGGAATGGTAGCACCCATTGCACCATCTCCGTCCATTCCTTCTTCATCTTCATCAGACTCATATTGCATAGGTTGTTGCCCATATCTTCCTCGGACTGGACAGTTTCTATTGACGTTTCATTGCACTGGTGAAACAACTTGCTCAGCTCGTCTTGGATTTTAAGGATTCAGCAATTCTTCATCACCCAAGTCTTCATCATCAGGGTTTTGGTGACATGCTTGTTGAACCAAATTCTGCACATTCACCAGAGCCCTGTCCATAGCATCTAGTCTTTCTGCTTCCTGTTGTTCAACCATTCTCCCTATCAACTGAGTCACCGGATTGATTGGTAATAGTGGTTCTCCGGAACTTCTTGTTTTTGGCATAAACAACACAGTAACTACAATAGACAAAAACAACAAATAAACATAAAGCAAGGAAACTTAACTATCAGCAAATTTTCACACACAAACTTTTAGTCTACAACCGTATTCCCCGGCACGGCGCCATTTTTTGATAACTCTCAAATTACACTCTTGAATAGGTGTAAGCGATCGTTGTCAATATAAAACCTAACTATGTTGGGGCCGAATCCCATATGGAATAGGGTGTGAACTTCGATTTGTTTACAAAATAATTTACTGGTAGTTTACTGTTTCCGAAGATGGGGGTTTAAGTTTCAAAGAGAGTCAATTGTCACTTTCAATATTTTAGTGTTTGTAATCAAGATAAATGGGAAACTATAGTTATGTTCATTTCGGGAATTTACAGATACTAGGTAATGCTTGGGATTCTTTGAGTAAGTAGAAACAGCAGAATATCCCTGACGACTATACTATCTGACTTATCTCTCAACCTCACCAGACAATTTATTATCTAATTCTCTCGAACTTAGATAACTTATCTATTTCCAATAGGATGTTATCCCAGGTAGATTAGTCCAGTTACGGCATCAATCATTAAACAGAAGGTTGGTAGCTTCTGAGTCCCTGTTGATAATTCACGACCTCTAGTGTATTTCTCCGTTAGAAAAAATAAAACCCAAGGCATAATCTAATGTTTGCAACCAATAGATTTCAGTTAAAACAACAGAATTTCAAGACGTCCTACTACTCTTTGAACCTATTAAATACCTAGTAACCTATCAAACCCTAATCCATGAATCCCTTAACTCTGGCTAATAGAATTAGCCGCTCATGATTTAATGAACAAAATAACAAGGTGAATTCATGATAATAAGGTTAAACTTACGAATGGATGAAACTCAACATGTTTTTCTTCAATTCAATTACAAGATAGAAACCCAAAATAGTTGATAAGTTTTTGTAAAGAAGAAGAAAAATATCTGATGGTAAAGATGAAACAATGTTACGTGCCTCTCTTTAGAAGTTCGTGTCTGATAGATAATGATAGATAATGATCTGTCCCTAAAAAAACTAAAAGAAGTCTTTAAATAGTCAACCCTAAATAAGGAAATAAAATTAAAGTTTCAGTTTTTCTCTTCGGAATAGACGATGACGATCTTGACGGCGTGTCAGATATATGATGACGTGTGTGAGATGTCGTCAAAGATTCCCATGAATTTTTATCTTCTAACTCTTCAGACGGTAAACCTGACGGCGTGTCCAAAAACTTGATGGCGCGTGAAAACTGTCGTCACAACTTCACTGAAAATCAACATACTCTGCCTCTGGATGACGGTAATTTTGATACCATGTGACATATTTGACGGCCTGTCCTAAATGTCATCCTATTTCATCTCAGCTTCTCAGGTTCTGTCTAAGCTTGACGGCAACTTTGACAGCCTGTCCCATGTATGACAGCGCTTCAGAATTGTTGTCAGCTACACTTATGCTTATTTACACCAGATTTCAGCTGATTTATTCTTCTTACCTTTGGTTTCCTCCCCGATCACTTGTACTCTCATTAACACATTCAAAGAAATCAAAAACAACAAAAGTTTCTTAAGACTTCCCAATTATTCAAAGTTAAAAGCTTCAAATGTGTTAGCATCGACTCACACATCAAGGGTCCAGTGGATGGAATAGCACCGTACATTGCATGGTGTCCGGTACGCTCCCAAAGGCCCTTGAAAATCTGGAGGACCGAATGTCATCCACACCCGATCGTACTCATAACCACATCAGGTCTCCAAGGTGAACAACCTTTGGTCGACAAAATAATATAAGCAAGGGAAATCAGCAAAATGGATCTGTAACTTTAGGAAAAGGATTACCTCTGAGGGAAGGGCACAGGGGTCCTAGTCCCGAACCCATCTATTGTCGATGGACTGATCGAGCTGCTTCCACGGCAAAAGTGAGTCATCGCATGCCGACTGGGGGAAGAACTAGGAATGATTCCTTCGAAGGCCTTCCCCGCGCGTCGAACAGCCATCTCAGAACTTGTATAGACAAGGGAAATCTGACTGTTTAATTATAACAAAGCATTATGATGGTCCCAACGGATGTTCACACAATGTGATTTCTGCCCAGTGCTCTGAATGTCAAAGTGAAAAAACTCAACCAAGCGTGGGTAAACGACGGGAGTAACTACGACTCTCTTAAGATATCCAAATGCCTCGTCATCTAATTAGTGACGCGTATGAATGGATTAACGAGATTTCCATTGTCATTGTCTACTATCCAGCAAAACTATAGCCAAGGGAATGGGCTTGGTGGAATCAGTGGGGAAAGAAGATCCTCTTGAGCTTGACTCAAGTCCGACTTTGTGAAATGATTTGAGAGGTGTAGTAGAAATGGGAGTTGAAAGACGAAAGTAAAATACCACTACTTTTAACATTATTTTACTTATTTTGTGAATTGGAAGTGGGGCACTACCCCTCTTTTTGGACCCAAGGCTCGCTCTACGGGCTGATCCGAGTGGAAGATATTTTCACGTGGGAAGTTAGGCTGGGGTGGCACATCTGTTAAAAGATAACGCACGTTTCCTAAGATGAGCTCAATGAGAATAGAAATATCATGTGGAATAGAAGGGTAAAAGATCGTTTGATTCCGACTTCTAGTACAAATACAAACCGTGAAAGTGTGGCCTAATGATCCTTTAGACCTTCTAAATTCGAAGCTAGAGGTGTCAGAAAAGTTACCACATGGATAACTGGCTTGTGGTAGCCAAGCGTTCATAGCGACGTTGCATTTTGATCCTTCGATGTCGGCTTTTCCTAGCATTGTGAAGAAAAATTCACCAAGTGTTGGATTGTTCACCCACCAATAGGGAATGTGAGATGGGTTTAGACCGTCGTGAGACATGTTAGTTTTACCCTATTGATGACAGATTCGTAATAGTAATTCAACCTAGTTCGAGAAGAACCGTTGATTCACATAATTGGTCATCACGCTTGGTTGAAAAACTAGTGGCACGAAGCTACCGTGTGCTGGATTATGAATGAACGCCTCTAAGTCAGAATCCAGGCTAGAAGCGATACATGTGTCCTCCGTCTATTTTTCAACCCGTAGTAGAGACCTCGGCATACCGTGGCATAGCCTCACTCGTGTTTGCTGATTATTTTTCAAGTGTCGCATCCGTTCCATTACAAACAGTTAAGTATGATATCAAGTGGCCTTTCAGACAAAACTAAGGCATCGTAATTAGAGGTTTTTCGCAACACAAAGTGTGGTTCAAGAGCCCGGCAATGCGTTGGGGCCAACGTCAGTGCATGAAAGTATGTCGTAATTAGAGGTTTTTGTGGTCGTCAAGTGCAATCCTAGAGATATGTCCAATGACCTGGGCACCAATGTCCAGAGAAATCGGCAGCACAAAACGCCCGATGTCAAATACCGAAGGACCTATAGTGGCCTACCATGGTGGTGTCTTTGTCAAGTTGGTTGTTTGTGAATTGACACCTTCACCCATAAGGCACCATACGTCAATGACTCAAACCACCATGGGAAGCAATGTCCACAAGGCACCATGACACCATGCACCAAGGCGCCATGCCACCGTGGCGCCAAGGCACCATTGCGCCATGGGACTGCGCAGCATGACAACAAGGCACCATGGGACCAAGGAACCATGGTTCCATGGGAATGTGCACCATGACAACAAGGCACCACGGCGCCATGGGACTAAGGCATCGCGATGCCATGGTACCAAGGCACCGCGTACCATGGCGCCATGGCACCAAAACACCCATTCATCCTAAACTAGGAACTGTGTGCTTGGCATCACTGCGCCCGTGCACCCACCGCAAGCGCACCAAGGCCCCATGACACCATGGACACGGTGAAGGCACCATGGCACCATGCAAAAATCAAAAGAGCATAAACCTAGGTTTAATCATCTAAATATTTTCATAAAGTTCATCCATCTTCCTCACCGTTGCATACTCCTTTTGTTACATACACGCTCTAAGTATTTTTTATTGGTATTTCAATGTTACCACATATGTTGGGGTAGTTTTCCTAATGTCCCCACGTTATTTTTATAAATTTAAATATTTTATATCGTTACGTTATAAGTACAAATATGCACTCAATTATTGGTTTAAGGTTACTTCATGCGTTGGAAATATTTTCCTAATTTGTTTTTTAAAATTTTTTTTCTATTTTATTTTTTATTTTTATTTATTTTTTGAATTTTCATAAATAATATTTGAGGAAAAAATATTTTCTTAATGAAAATTATCATTTACAAATTACGTGACTCTTTTGAGAGTTATTGGCTTAGTCTTACGTCAAAACATGCAGTTATGGTCCGTACATTTCAAGTATGATTCTCTGCAAAATCATGTCTACTCCTGTCAGTTGGGTTAATTTTTTAAGCATATATAAGGAGGGTAGAGGAGTTGAAGGAACTTCAAGAAGATTGTCAATTTTTGGCATAGGCGCTCACTGAGCATGTCGACGTGCAGTGAGGGCACATAGCAGCATGCATGGCTAATCCATGCAAGCTTCCGGTGCCCGGCAAAGCAACGTCGATCGCACTTTATTGTGTGCTCATGTTGGCTATTGATGGTGTCGTTAATTAAGGGGCTATTGGCATTTGATATCACATAAAGCGGTGTTTTTGTGCTTGCGGTGATCTCTAGATGATTCTCATAGGGCAAGCTCCAGGCGTTGCACACATGGGACCGAGTCGATTCCATATCGAGCGTCGACGGTTGACATGGGCGGCGCCCATGCACTAGCCTCGGCGTTCCTTCATCTCCTCTTCTCTCCAAGGGTGGGCTATCCTGTCAAACGGGACCTATTTTAGCCTTGCAACATCCACATCAGCAGTAGTGCACAACATCTATTGCTGGCCATTGAGGCCGGTGCTGGGCGTTCATTGACAAAACATTTCGATGCATGACGTGTGAGTTGTGTTTGGCATGTATAGTTAGGTTGGATCCCTGCTCAAGTAGCGATGTCCTGACTCTCTTTCCATCTCAGTCGTGGGGCAAGAGCAATTTAGTCTTGCTCAAAGTCGGTTTCCTATGTTGCATACCTAATGCCCAGGTGATACACCCAAATTACACCTCTCTTACGATAGCTTAAGTGGTCGTTGTCAAATAGATAACCCAACTAGTTTGGGTCGAATCCCACAGGGAATATGGTGCTAATTAAGTTGTATGCATATAAGTTGACTTTTAATCATTCGTTTCCATAAAACAAAAAGGGGGAATTTGATTTAGTTCACAAATTAATGGTTTCAGTTTAACAAGATGAGATATGTGTAGTAGTATTCGACTTCAGAGAAATAGCAAGCTAGGTTTATGTCCACCTTGTAGTTTTCAATACTTTCTAACTATGGGCTTTACGAATTCATACATGTATCATGCTTACAAAGAAAAATATTGTATTTAATAACATAATTCTAGGGTTTATCAACCATCAAGGACTAATTCACTTTAGTTCTCTCGAATCAAAAGTGTTTGCAAAAACAATACGAAATCCTGTTATGGCATTAACATATGAAATAGGGGTTGGAAATCTATTTTCTTGTCACTTCTCTCTTTCTCGAACCTCAACCTTTCTATCGAACAAGTTGAGTTTTAAGGCACATCCTTTATGTTTGCAACCACAAGAATTAAAGATAAACGAAGAGAGTATGATATAAGAATATCAATACATGATGAATTCAAAAACCCAAAGTAATAGATTGTATCTTACAAGGCTTCGATAATCCTACCTAATAAACTTAGCTACTCAAGAGTAAAATAGAAATCACAATAGAAATATTCATCATATAAAAAAGTGAATCCAATTTTTGGTGGAAAATAAGAAGTTGTATTTCTCCCTTAGTTCTACGACGCCACTCTCAGTGTAAAAATAATACAAAATAATGAATAATATGTGACATTTCAGCAAAAAATAGTTTTAATAATTTTTACCTCATAATTTCCTGCTAATTCTCTAGACTAACTCTTAATGAAAAATTTGTCATGGACATTGTTTTTAGGCACCACATTTGGTCCAGACTTCTACTATCTCTTGTGTCATATTCCATCCACATTCCATAGTCCCATTATGTCTCCATCAACCTCATTAATATCTGAAATCATGATAATCACATCGGCTAGTTTAATTACATAGACGTAAAGTAAAAACATAATAAACTAGGCACTTTGTTCTCCAAACTTAGCTAAAATATGGGTAAGTTATGGTTTTTAGGCATTTAAATACACCCAAGATTTCACCCCTAGCATTTCGTGCGCGGGGTAAATCAAAAGGTCGCCCTCGTGTCCCACGCCCTCCTTGCTTCACCATACAATGTCGTAATCCATGAGTGATGATCAGGATTTTTAGATGCGGTAGACGCTGTGGGCATGGGGTTTTCATCGACTCCTATCTTCCCTATATGATACTCATTGCAAATGATGGTCACACTCTCCTTGAACCCATCCGCGCTCTTTCGGGTAGGCCGAGCTCATCCGATATCGACGTCGATGAGGAATGCTACTTGATTGATCCTTCCAATAGTCATATGGTAGTCTTAAAGATTAAGCCATGCATGTGTAAGTATGAACAAATTTAGACTGTGAAACTGCGAATGGCTCATTAAATTAGTTATAGTTTATTTGACGGTATCTTCTACTCAGATAACTATAGTAATTCTAGAGCTAATACGTGTAATAAAAACTGACTTCTGAAAGGGATGCATTTATTAGATAAAAAGTCAAGGAGGGCTGTACTTGTTACTGCGATGAATCATGATAACTCGACGGATAGCACGGCCATCGTGCCGGCGATGCATCATTCAAATTAGTTCCCTATCAAATTTTTATAGTAGGATAGTAGCCTGCCATGGTGGAGACAGGTGACGTAGAATTAGGGTTTGATTCCGGAGAGGGAGACTGAGAAACTGGTACCACATCCAAGGAAGGTAGCAGGCGTGCAAATTACCCAATAAATAACAATACCGGGCTCAACGAGTCTGGTAATTGGAATGAGTACAATATAAATCCCTTAATGAGGATCTATTAGAGGGAAAGTCTGGTGCCAGCATCCAAGGTAATTCTAGCTCCAATAGCGTATATTTAAGTTATTGCATTTAAAAAACTCATAGTTGTACTTTGGGATGGGCCAGCCGGTCCGCCTATGGTGTGCACCAGTAGTCTCATCCCTTCTGTTGGTGATTCACTCCTGGTCGTAACTGGCTGTGTCGTGCCTCCGGCATTGTTACTTTGATTAAATTAGAGTGCTCAAACCAATCCTACGCTTTGTATACATTAGCATAGGATAACATTATAGGATTTTGGTCCTACTACGTTGGCCTTCAGGATCAGAGTAATGATTAATAGGGACAGTCAGGGGCATTCGTATTTCATAGTCAGAGGTGAAATTCTTGGATTTATGAAAAATGAACAACTGCGAAAGCATTTGCCAATTATTTTTTATTAATCAAGAACGAAAGTAAGGGGAACGAATATGATCAGATACCATTCAAGTCTCAACCATAAATGATGTCGACCAGGGATCGGTGGATGTTTCTTTTAGGACTCCACCGCTCCTTTTGAGAATTCAAAGTTTTTGGGTTTCGGAGGGGGGGTATGGTTGCTAGGCTGAAACTTAAAGGAATTGATGGAAAGGAACCACCAGGAGTGAAGCCTGCGACTTAATTTGACTCAATGGGTGGTGCCGCATGGCCGTTCTTAGTTAGTGGAGAAATTTTTTTAGTTAATTCCATTAACGAATGAGACCTCAGCCTGATAACTAGCTATGTGGAGGTATTCATTCTCTTCCAGCTTCTTATAGGGACTACAACCTCTTAGGCCGCGGAAGTTTGAGGCAATAATAGGTCTGTGATGCCCTTAGATATTCTAGGCCACCTGCGTGCTACACTGATGTATTCAGCGAGTTTATAGCCTTGGATGATTAGCCTGGGTAATCTTTTAATCTTCATCGTGATGGGTATAGATCATTGCAATTGTTGGTCTTCAACTAGGAATTACTAGTAAGCGCGAGTCATCATCTCGCATTGACTACGTCCCTGCCCTTTGTATACACCGCCCCTTGCTCCTACCGATTGAATGATCCAGATAAATATTTGAATTGTGGCGTCGTGGGTGATTTGCTGCCTGCAATGTTATGAGACTTCTATTGAACCTTATCATTTAGAGGAAGGAGATATCGTAACAAGGTTTCCGTAAGTGAACCTGTGGAAGGATCATTGTTGAAACCTACATAGCAGAATAACCCACAAATGTGTTTAACAACTGGGAGTCCATGCGGGCAGGATGCCTCGGTCCTCCGCACGAACACCTCCCCTTTGTTCCCAGCACACGCACCCATCTTGTGCGTTAGGCGACTAACAAACCCTGGAGCAAAAAGCACCATAAAATACTTAAATTGATAGCCTGCCACTTGCTCCCTTTCCGTAGAGTACATTGGGGGGACCTGGGCTTCTTTTATACAAAAAAATGATCTCGGCAATGGATATCTCGTCTCTCGCATAGATGAAGAACGTATCAAAATGTGATACTTGGTGTGAATTATAAAATCCCGTGAACCATCAATTCTTTAAATGTAAGTTGTGCTCGAAGCCATTAGGCCGAGGGCAGGTCTACCTAGGCATCACGCATTGCGTCGACTCCTTGTATCATGCCTTAATCATGGGGTGCGCTATCATTGTGAGTGGATAATGGTCTCCCATACACCTCGATCTTGCATATGGCCTAAATATGAGTCCACGTCGATAAACATCTTGGCAAGTGGTGTTTGTAACTCAACTCTCTTTGTTGTTGCGGCTATAGCCCATGATGCGTTCAGACTCCAGGACCCTATTGCGCTTAGATGCTCCAACCGCGACCCCAGGTCAGGCATAAATACCCGCTGAGTTTAAGCATATCAATAAGAGAAGGAAAAGAAATTTTCAAGAATTCCCTTAGTAACGGCAATAGAACCAGGAATAGCCCAGCACTAGAATCGGGTGGCTCCGTCATTCGAATTGTAGTCAGGATAAGAGTCCTCAGTGGCGGACCAAGCCCAAGTCCCCTGGAGGGAGGCGCTAGAGAGGGTGATAGCCCCCATTATGCCCTAACCCTTTCGCACCGCGAGACGCTGTCTACAAGATGGGTTATTTGGGAATGCAACCCAAATCGGGCGGAGAATTTCATCCAAGGCTAAATACGCACGAGAGACTGATATCAAAGAAGTACTGCAAAGGAAAGATGAAAAGGACTTTGAAAAAAGAGTCAAAGAGTGCTTGAAATTATCGGGAGAAAAGCGAATGGGGGCTGGTGATGTGCCCCGATCAGATATGGAATGGCGATGAGTTGGTCTGCTCATCGACTCAGGGCATGGACTAGCGTGGATTGGGGGTGGTCAAATACCAGGCTCTCGATAAGCTTCTGGAATGCCATCTCCTCGATTGTGGTAGGCAGCGACGCACTTCTGGCGTGCTTCGCCATCTGTGTGTTCCAGACCCTAACCTGTGGGATCCCCATTCGACCTATCTTGAAACATGGACCAAAGATCCTAACATGTGTGCGAGTCAATGGGCGAGTAAACCCATAAGGCGTAAGGAAGATAATTGGTGGAATCCTACTGAGGGGTGCAAAACCAACCGACCTTGATTTTCTGAGAAGGGTTTGAGTGTGAGCATACCTATCGGGACCCAAAAGATGGTGAACTAGGCCTGAGCGGGGCGACGCTAGAGGAAACTCTGGTGGAGGCCCACATCAATACTGACGTACAAATCATTCGTCTGACTTGGGTATATGGGATAAAGACTAATCGAACCGTCTAGTAGTTGGTTCCCTTTGATATTTCCTTCAGGATAGCTAGAGCTCGCATATGAGTTCTATCGGGTAAAGCCAATGATTAGAGGCCTCAGGAGACGCCCTTGACCTATTCTCAAACTTTAAATAGGTAGGATGGAATGGCTGATTTGTTGAGCCACGCTACGGAATGAAGAGCTCCAAGTGGTCCAATTTTGGTAAGTTGAACTGGTGATGCGAAATAAACCAGAATTTGGGTTACGGTGCCAAACTGTGTGCTAACCTAGATCCCACAAAGGGTGTTGGTCGATTAAGACAGCAGGACGTTGGTCATGGAAATCAAAATCTACTAAGGAGTGTGCAACAACTCACCTGTTGAATCAACTAGCCCCGACAATGGATTGCACTAAAGCACGCGACCTACACCCGGCCGTCGGGACAAGTACCAGGCTCCGAAGAGTAGGAGGGCAAGGCGATCGCTACAAAACCTTAGGCGCGAGCCCAGGCGCGAACGGTCATCAATCCAGATCTTAATGGTAGTAAAAAATATTCAAATGAGAACTTTAAAGGCCGAAGAGGGGAAAGGTTCCATGTGAATGGCACTTACACATGGGTTAGTCGATCCTAGGGGTCAGGGAAACCCGAACAGATAGCACGTTTCGTGCGTACTCTGAAAGGGAATCGGGTTAAAATTCTTAAACTGGGATGTGGCGGTTGACAGCAACGTTAGAAATTCTAGAGACGTTGGCGAAAGCCTTGGGAAGAGTTATCTTTTCTATTTAATAGACTGCCAACCCTAGAATCGGCTCATCCGGTGGTAGGGTCCAGCGGATGGAAGAGCACCGCACGTCGCGTGGTGTCCAGTGCGCTCTTAGAGGCCCTTGAAAATCCAAAGAACCGAATGACATCCACACCCGGTCATACTCATAACCGCATCAGTCTCCAAGATAAACAGCCTCCCGGTCATACTCATAACCGCATCAGTCTCCAAGATAAACAGCCTCTGGTCGATGGAATAATATAGGCAAGGGAAGTCGAAAAAATAGATCTGTAACTTTGGGGAAAGGATTGGCTCTGAGGGCTGGTCACGGGGGTCCCAGCCCCAAACTCGTCGGCTGTCGGTGGACTACTCGAGCTTCTCTTGCGGCATGAGCGGTTCACCATGTGCCGGTCGGGGGAAGAATGGGGAACAGTTCCTTCGAAGGCCTTCCCTGTGCGTCGAACAACCTACTCAAAACTGGTATGCACAAGGGGAATCTGACTGTTTAATTAAAATAAAGCATTGCGATGGTCCTAATGGATGTTCACGCAATGTCATTTTTGCCCAGTGCTCTAAATGTCAAATTGAAGAAACTCAACCAAGCACGGGTAAATGGCGGGAGTAACTATAACTCTCTTAAGGTAGACAAATGCCTCATCATCTAATTAGTGATACGCATGAATGGATTAATGATATTCCCACTGTTCCTGCCTACTATCCAGTGAAACTATAGCCAAAGGAACGGGTTTGGCAGAATCATTAGGGAAAGAAAACCCTGTTTAGCTTGACTCTAGTCCAACTTTGTTAAATGACTTGAGAGGTGTAGTATAAGTGGGAGCCGAAAGGCTAAAGTGAAATACCACTACTATTAACGTTATTTTACTTATTTCATGAATCGAAAAGAGGGGAACTGCCCCTCTTTTTGGCCCCAAGGCTCACTCTACGTGCCAATCTGGGCAAAAAAATTGTTAGGGGGGGATTTTGGCAGCGGTGGCACATTTGTTAAAATATTACGCAGGTGTCCTAAGATAAGCTCAACGAGAACAGAAATCTCATATGAAAAAGAAGTGTAAAAGCTTGTTTGATTATGATTTCCAGTACGAATACGAACCGTGAAAGCATGGCCTAACGATCTTTTAGACCTTCGGAATTTGAAGCTAGAGGTGTCAGAAAAGTTACTAGAGGGATAACTGGCTTGTGGAAGCCAAGCATTCATAGCGACGTTGCTTTTCAATCCTTTGATGTCGGCTCTTCCTATCATTGTGAAGCAAAATTCACCTAGTATTGGATATTTTACCCACCAATAGGGAACGTGAGCTGGGTTTAGACCATCGTGAGATAGGTTAGTTTTACCCTACTGATGATAGTGTCACAATAGTAATTCAATGTTGTACTAGAGGAACCGTTGATTCACATAATTGGTCATTGCTCTTTGTTAAAACCCCAGTGGCGTGAAGTTACCGTGTTCTAGATTATGAATGAATTTCTCTAAGTCAGAATACGGACTAAAAGTGATGGATGCGTCTTCCGTCTACTTGCCGACCCACAGTAGGGGCCTCGGCCCCCAAGGGCACATATCGTTGGCTAAGCCATTGATGCAAAAGGGTCGCGGTGGCCGCCTTTAAGTACAATTTTCATCGAGCAGTGGGTAGAATCCTTTGCAAATGACTTAAATATGCGTCCGGGTATTGTAAGTGGCAGAGTGGCCTTACTGTCACGATCCACTTAGATTCAGCTCTTTGTCGCTCCGATTCGTCCCTCCCCATCCAATCCAATCATTTTTTCGTCCATCTCCAAAGGAGGTTTGTGCATCCATCCTTGAAAAATCTCACTAAGTATTGTAGTTCACCTCACCCTCGAGCATGCTGTGGCATAGCCTCACCCGAGTTCGCCGCTTATTTTCCCAATGTCGCGTCTGTTCCATTCTAAATAGTTAAGTATGATATCAAGTAGCCTTTCGTGCAAACCTAACGCATTGCAATTAGAGGTTTTCTATGATGTGTAGTGCGGCTCAAGATTCCAGTGATGCATCGAGGCCAACATCCGTGCATGGAGGCATGTCGCAATTAGAGGTTTTTGTGATTGTCAAGTTCAATCCTAGAGACATGTCCAGTGGCCCGGGCTTCGACGTACAGAGAAATTGGCAGCACACAATGCCTGATGTCAAATATTAAAGGACTTATAGTGGCCTACCATGGTGGTGTCTTTGGCGAGTTGGTTGTCCGTGTATCGACACCTTAACCCACAAGGAACTATGCACCAATGCCTCAAACCACCATGGGTAGCAACGGCCATAAGGCCCCATGACACCGTACACCAAGGCACCACGGCACCACGGCACCAAGGCACGATGGTGCCATAGGACCGTGCACCATGGCACCAAGGCACCGCGCCACCATGGCACCAAGGCGCGCACCATGGAGCCATGGCACCAAATCACCCATGCATCCTAAACTAGGAACTGTGTGCTTGGCACCCGCGTGCCCGTGCACCCACCGCGACCACACCAAGGCTCCATGAGACCATGGGTACGGTGAAGGCACCATGGCACCGTAAAAAAATCAAAAGAGCGTAAACCTAGGTTCGATCATCCAAATATTTTTATAACATTCATCTATCTTTCTCGTTGCTGTATACTCTTTTCGTTACATACACACTCTACGTATTTTTTAACGGTATTTTAATGTTACCTCATATGTTGGGGCGGTTTTCCTAATGTCCCCATGTTATTTTTATAATTTTAAATATTTTATATCATTATGTTATAAGTACAAATATTCTCTCAATTATTGGTTTGAGGTTACTTCATGCGTTGGAAATATTTTCCTAATGTTTTTATATTTTTAAAATATTTTTTCTATATTCTTTTTTATTTTTATTTATTTTTTGAATTTTCATAATTAATATTTGAAAAAAATATTTTCTTAATAAAAATTATCATTTACAAATTACGTGACTCTTTTGTGAGTGCATTGGCTCAGTCTTACGTTAAAACATGTAGTTCTTGTTCATACATTTCTAGTATGATTCTCTAGCAAAATCTTGTCTACTCCTGTTAGTTAGGTTGCTATTTTAAAGAATATATAAGGGGGTAGAGGTGTTGAAGAAACTTCAAGAAGACTGTTGCTAGTTGGCATAGGTGCTCACTGAGCATGTCGGCATGCAGTGTGGGCACATAGCAGTATGCATGGCTAGTTCGTGCGAGTTAACGATGCCCCCGAAACAACGTCGATTGCACTTCATTGTGCACTTGTGTTGGCTATCATCGACATCGTCAATGACAGGGCTATTGACATTTGATTTCACATAAAGCAGTGCTTTTGTGCGTGCGATGAGCTCTGGATGCTGCTCTCAGGGCAATCTCCAGGGGCTCACGCATGGGTCTGAGATGAATTCACATCGAGCGTCGATGGCCGACGTGGGTGGCGCCCGTGCACTAGCCTCGATGCGTCTTCATTCCCTCTACTTCCCCAAAGGTGGGATATCGTGTCAAGTGGTCTTTTTGGATGATCTTCCTGGTGTTCCACCGAATAAAAAAATAGAGTTTGGTATTGATTTGCTTCCCGATGCTCGTCCAATATCTATTCCTCCAAATAGAATGGCTCTGGCTGAGTTAAGGGAGCTCATAGAGAAACTTAAGGATCTTCTAGACTAGGGGTTTATTCATCCTAGAATTTTTTTTGTGGGGTGCACCGGTGTTTTTTGTGTGCAATAAAGATGGTTCCCTTCAGATGTGCATTGACTACAGGCAGTTGAACAAGGTAATGATCAAGAATAAGTATTGTCTCCCAAGGATAGATGATCTTTTTATTCAGTTACAGGGTGCCAAGTTTTTTTCTAAGATAGATCTTCAGTTGGGGTACCATCAGCTTAAGATTAGGGAGGTGGATATCCCTAAGACATCTTTGTGTACTCGGTATGGGCACTTTGAGTTCTTAGTGATATTATTTGGGTTCACAAATGCTCTGACAGTTTTTATGGACTTGATGAACAAAGTGTCCAGGCAGTATTTAGATCTATTTGTCATTATAGTTATTGATGACTCTCTGGTTTATTCAAACAGCGAGGTGGATCATGCTAATCACCTTTGTGTCGTGTTGTAGACATTAAAAGAACAACAGTTGTATGCCAAGTTCTCTAAGTATGTGTTTTGCTTAAACGATGTGACTTTCATGGGTCATATAATTACTAGTGAAAGAATCATAGTGGATCTGTAGAAGGTTGTTTTGGTAAAAAGGTATCCTAGGACTACTACTCCATCCTATATCTGGAGCTTCTTATGTTTAGCCGGGTATTATAAGCGATTTATGAAAAGCTTTTCTATAATAGCTACTCCATTGACTAAGTTGACTCAGAAGAAGGTTAAGTTTTCTTTTTTGGATACTTGTGAAGGGAGTTTTGAGAAGTTGAAGGATAAGTTGACTTCGGCTCCAAAACTGACTTTGCTTGAGGGCAATGATGGGTTCATGTTTTATTGCGATGCATCTCAGGTAGGTCTTGGTTATGTGTTGATACAGCATGGGAAGGTGATTTCCTATGTTTCCAGGCAGTTGAAGGTACATGAAAGGAATTATTCTACTCATGATTTAGAGTTGTTAGTGGTTGTGTTTTCTTTAAAAATATGGTAGCATTATTTGTATGGTAGTCATGTGGATATCTTTTCTGATCACAAGAGTCTTCCGTACATGTTCACTCAAAAAGAGCTTAATCTCAGGCAGAGGAGATTTCTTAAGATTCTCAAGTATTATGATATGAGTCTTCACTCCTACCCAAGTAAGGCTAATATGGTTGTTGATGCTCTTAATAGATTATCCATAGGGAGTTTGGCTCATGTAGAGGAGGGAAAGTAAGAATTAGTGAAGGATATTCACCGCATGTCTAGTCTTAGAGTTTGTCTCTTAGATTCTAAGGATGGTAGTGTGATGGTGCAAGAGGTGGTTCGATTATTTCTAGGTGCAGAATTTAAGGAGAAGCAAGTATTGGATCCTGTCTTGATGAAAATCAAGAATGACGTTGGTGGGCAAAAGGTAGTGGTGTTTCAGATTAGTGGTAATGGTACTTTGTGGAACCAATAGAGGTTGTGTGTTCCTAATGTCGACGGGTTGCGGCAAAGGGTTTTAGCTGAGGTGCATAATTCACTCTATGTTGTTCATCTTGGATCAACTAAGATGTATCATGATCTCAAGGTGATCTATTAGTGGAATGGCATGAAGAAAGATGTGTCACATTTCGTGGCCAAGTGTATAGTGTGTCAATAGGTTAAGGTTGAGACATAAGGCCAGAAGGGTTGTATCAAGAAATAGATTTACCCAAATGGAAGTGGGAAGAAATATGGATTTTGTTACTGGTATTCCTCGGTCTCAAAATTAATATGATTCGATTTCGATCATCGTGGATAGGATGACTAAGTCTGTACACTTCTTGCGAGTGCAGACTACCTTTTTAGCAGAAGAATATGTGAATTTGTATCTTCAAGAGATTGTGAAGCTACATGGGGTGCCTATTTCAATTATTTCTGATCGTGGTGTCCAGTTTACATCTCACTTTAGGTGGTATTTCCATAAAGGGTTGGGACTAAGGTTAGTTTGAGTACGGCTTTCCATCCATAGTCGGATGGGCAAATGGAGAGAACTATTTAGACATTGGAGAATATGCTTCGGGAAAGCCTGATTGACTATAGTGGCAATTAGGTGGATCATTTACCTTTGGTGGAGTTTGCTTACAATAATAGTTATCATTCGAGTATTGGTATGGCTCCTTTTGAGAAGTTTTATAATAGGAGTTGTAGATCTCCTATTGGTTGGTTTGAGCTTGGTGAGGCGGATATGTTTGGCCCAAATTTGGTTTACCAAGTGATGAAAAAGGTGAAGGTGATTCGGGATAGGCTTAAAGCCACCCAAAGTCTCCAAAAGTCTTATGCAGATGTTAGGCGTAGAGACTTAGAGTTTGAAGTCGGGGATAGAGTGTTCCTCAAAGTATCTCCCATAAAGGGAGTAGTATGGTTTGACAAAAAGGGGAAACTCAGTCCTCGGTATGTTGGTTCTTATGTGATTTTGCTGAAAGTTGGAAATGTTTCTTAAGAGTTGGAGTTGCCATCTAGCTTAAGTTTGGTTCATCTAGTCTTTCATGTTTCCATATTGAAAAAGTGCATTGGTGATCCTTCTTCGGTTGTTTCTTTGGAAAGGCTGGGTATTTGGATTCTTTGTCTTATGAAGAAGTCCCGGTCGAGATATTGGATAGGCAAGTTCGTCGGTTCCAGACCAAGGATGTTGATTCGGTAAAGGTTCTATGGAAAAACCATAAAGCGGAAGAAGCTACTTAGGAAGCGGAAGAGGACAGAAGTCCAAGTATTCACATCTGTTTTCTGCTCCTAGGATTCATGCGGAAGGTATGTATTCTTGAACACATCTTTATTTTCTGAGTTTATAAAAGGAAAGTTTAATATATTTGCCTCTTTGTTTTCACACTTTGATGAATATTAGGAATATGTTTGATAATTCAAATGACTCTGCGTGTGGTTTTTCCTACCTTTTCCATCATTCGGGGATGAATGTTACTAGTAGGAAGACCGAAACATCCTGGGTTTTGACCCTTAGAAAATTTCCTAGAATTCCCGTTCTTTGGACCCAATACGACTTATGGATATGAGCTGTATGTTGGGATGCGAGTGGTATGGTCCTCTAGTATGTTGACCAGTGTTAGTTGGTGGGATTGTTTTGGTCTCTGGAAAGGTTACGACTTAGGGGTACGAGTCATAGGGCTTGGTACTAGTCATATGAGGGACTCATATGGTGGGCGGTGTTTGATCCTCCTGGTATTTCATTCTGCCAGGAATACGAGTCATGGGTACAGATCATATGTTGAGGACATGACTAGGTGGATGAGTTATGTACTGGACAATATCTGATCCAAAGGGGTGTGTCTTAGATACGAGTCATGGAAAATAACCATATAGGAATGTATGACTCGTAAGTGTCAGTCGTATCCCTGTGATGGGATTTTTGTGCAACTTAAGTGGGGTTATTCTGGATATTTCCCTACATACCCTAATTAGGACCCATAAATTCTAATACACTTAGGAGGTTATTTACCCTATTATTTTATTCATTAACCCTTAAAAACTATTCTAATACACTCAATAATTCTCTCAAGAGCTTTTAGGGCAAGAGAGCTAAGGTTCCAACTAAAGGACAGCTTTTGGGCTTGTGTTAGTGATTTCTTTCCATTAATTCTTTGGCATAAGGCATGATTCTCTTCCCTAATTATAATTTCAACTAAAGGCATGGTTTATATAATTGATTTCATGGTTTTACTATTTCATGATTATAGTTTTCAACTACTATTTGGGGCTTTTGATATTAAATGCTTGGTTATGTTTTCTTATGTTTTTAATTATGCTTTTATATATATTAATAGTGGTTTTGGACAATTGGATTGCATGGTAATGGTTTAATGGTATTTGGAATTATTTTTGTATTTATTACTCCCCCAAGGTGTTTGATAAAATGCTTTTAATGGTATAATTATTGCATTGACTTCTTTTAAAGGAACTCTTGCTTGTTTTCAACTTATGTAATAAAGCTTTAAATAGTTTAAATGGTTTGAAGTGGCTAAAGGCTAAATAGTTATGCTTGTGGGGAACATGGAAGTCTCCCAAGTGTTTAATATGGTATATGGAAGGGCACTTAAAAAACCCCTTAACATTAATGATTTGGCTATGGATGTTGCTCGCAAGTAATAGGGTTGTATGACGATACCACTAATATTAGCCTTAGTTAATAAAATGGTATATGGTTGGGTTAATTAGAAAAAGTTTTAATTGGGCATTAATGGTGGGATGTGTAGCAAGGATATGGAAGGTGGGGGTCCCGGGAGGGACCAAAACTGGAAACTAGTATTTGTTGATATGAGGATTGGTCTTAGTGGACCATGTGCATGATGTCACACTATTGGGGGATATACTATTCATCCCATGGGATACTTCCCTGGTCGTATGGCTACACGTACTGGGGACCTTTCATCAGGAAGAGCTGAACCCATATCGCCCGTGGGTGTTTAGGATGGCCAAGCTACACAGCCCACGTAAAGGTTTTAAAGTCATGCTAAACCCTATCCCCTTTCCCTTCATAGTTATATATATATATGTATGGTTATGTACATTGGATGGTTTTACTTGGTTTTATAACTGGCATTATTTTATCCTTATCCTGATTTTTATGTTAGCGGTCTTTCTCTAACCCATATACTAGAAGCTATATACCCACGCTATGCAGGAACCAACCATTTGACTCCTTCTACATAGTGATTGACTTGGGGACAACATTTGGACTAAAGAGTGAACTTCCATCCTTTCGAAACGCATTATTTTATGTTATGTATATTGTTTAGACCTTTTGACTTTATTTTGGATATTCATTTTGGCCATGGTTGGGGGCATGTCCTAACTAGATTTATTTATTCTTTTAGATAGAGGCTTTGTGGTACTTTTGGGGTTTGGTATGGGCAGGATAGGTATTGGTGCCGGCCTTGGCATTAGAATAAGCTGCGAGGCTGGTATCATCGGACACGATTTCTCAATGTTCTATCGTATTACATTTTGGGATTGATTATCATAGTATGTTTTGGTTTTCTCTTAGGTTGTGTCCTAGTTTATGGCCTATGGTTGGTATGGTTGGACTCGGATTGGTCAGGCACGGTTGTGACCCTATCCCAGAGTTTTCATGAGAGAATTTGCGATATCTCATTATATGCTCAAAATTCAGCCCATCTAAGACTTGGTATAGGTAGTTGTATTGGGTAATAGGGGGCGTTCCTTACTCCAGTTGGACTTGGGATGCCCATTATGTCAGAATATTACTTTTTATTTTTAGGAACTAGAAATCCAGTCTCTCACCCTCACAAAGAAGTTTCAAATTGTGCACCTACTATGCCATAGGCTTGCCCTTACCATTCTGCTTGGTTCATCTAGTAGTTAAACCAAGATCACATCATGGCTTTCTTGGATTGTATTGAAGGCTTAAGTGCCGATGGGATAAATATGGGATTAGTTACTTACCCCCCCCCCCCCTCCCCCCTCCCTTTTTTACATAACTTAGTAATTTCCATGCTCATTCAGTTACTTGCTTCCTTCATTTTTCTTCCCTAGTGCAACAACTTTCATGAGTTGGGTCTATTCTTAACACTTTCACATTATTATTATTATTATTATTATTATTATTATTATTATTATTATTATTATTATTGTTGTTGTTGTTGTTGTTGTTGATGTTGTTGTTGTTGTTGTTGTTGATGATGATGATGATGATGTTGTTATTGTTGTTGTTGTTGTTGTTGTTGATGATGATGATGATGATGTTGTTGTTGTTGTTGTTGTTTCTTGTTGTTTCTTGTTGTTGTTGCTATTGTTGTTGTTGTTGTTGTTGTTATTAATATTATTTATAACCTTATAACTATCACAAATGCTTTGCACCCTCCTCTAATCATCATTTCCTCTACCATAGCCACCCTCAACTTAAGAAAATTGCCTGAGTTGATGTGTATGATGTCTAGGAAGGATTGGCGCCAAAATAAAGGTTTAAATGTGAAAATAGGCAAAGGTGGTCACATTGTGAAATAAAGACAGGTATAACGGCTCAAATGGGGATAAAAAGGATCTACTAACAATTTATTGGGCTGTTTATTTCAGGTAAGTGAACTACCTATCAAAAACGGCATGTGCTCCTTTCTTAGATGCCTACTTGCAACCTAAAAGAATGACCTGGGCAAGTTCTGGATGCATGCATACAATAAGAAAATAGTACAAAGACCTCACACACTCATGGCATAGAATCGCAATGTCATCACCAACCATTCCGTTAATACTCAAGCTTAAGTAGAGGTTGCCATAGATATGGTTTTCCCGTGTATCACTTAGCATCAATCTCACAAAAAAACAGGTTTTGATGGGTCCATAATTTTTTCACAATTTTAAAACACTTAAGCCAACACTTGATACTCATTCACATCCACTCTCGCATACATATACACAAGACACAAACAAAACATAATAATAAATCTATCCTAAAACTCCTAAACATGTTGGTTCCCTAGATAGAGCACAAGGGAAAAGAACACAGGCAATAAACCCTTAAGGTTGCAAGTACCACCACCCCTCCCCAACACACACACAACCACTCACACAATAAAAATTGTGCATTGTCAATGCACTAATTCTAAATTTCAAGAGCATAGGTGAGGACATACCTGCAACGCCCTAGGCACTTATGTCAGGTGACACTAATAGTAAGACTACACTAGCAACAATAGGAGCATTAGTGGTGTCATCAAGTTTCACCTATGCACTCACAATAGTATTTGGTAGAGTGGAGTACCTCCTAGTCGTCTCAAAAAATACCTGAATCTTTGAGTAGTCCACTTACGGAGGCCTCCACAGCTCTAGCTCGCAGTGCTTCTTCTCTTGGTTCATCTGCTTCCTTAGACTTTTTTCGTGCTTTTAACTCTATGTACTTTTTCTTCTTCTTCTCAATCCTTTTCTTTCTTCACTCTCATTTTTTTTCTTTTAATTTTCCTTTTGAATCAACTGGTTTCCCAATAATGTCATGCAACACTCTGGCCTCTTCTTCTGAGTCCACATCTGTTGGGACTGATAATATCAATGTCCGATGTCTCTATAAAGCTGTACTATTGGCCCTCGCTCTCTCTAATACTGCCTCGAACCTAGCAAGATCAACAATAGTTAACTCTCTCAATCTCTTATTAAATAGACGTTCTATGTCATCAATACGCCCCTAAAGATTTACATAAGGAGCCACAAATTTGGCTTTTCTTTCAATAAATGGTTTAAATTATTGAGCGAACAACTTTAACAGAGCATCAAATCCTTTTCCTTGTTTGACCATCTTTCTAAAATTCTGAAGCATGAAAGCATACCAAAAAGTGGAAGCTGCGATAACTTCTGGTCTTTCCATCTCGGGTGTAGGTATATACCTGCGGTTGAGGTCGCATGAAATGATTTTGCTAATGAAATTTACATACATTTTGTAGATCCTGAGATAGGTGCAGGTGATTGAGTTCCCTCTGTCGTTGGAGTATCATCTCCAAAACTAGCTTCTTTTCCTAAACTTAATGTAGGCCTATTTTATCTCTGCTATCAAAATTATGTGTCTTCATTTTTTTTGCCTCATTATCCAGTCCTACAATCATAGGGACATGAGCTTCCTAGCATAGCCTAGTGATCAGACAAGGAAAAGGATATGTTGTGTCAGTTCTGGTTGCTCGAATTTTAATTTCATTAGCAATATTCTCTCCAAAATTCAATGGGAACTCGGAAATAAGACTTGCTACCATCACTGCCCTATCATTACCCAATGTATTATCACCTGCCGTTGGCATTAATCTACATCATATAATTCCCCACCAGAACTTTACCATTTCAGATAATACAGCTCTTGTAATTCTTACACTTGGGTTAATCATCCACTGCGGTTCTCCTTCCGCTAATACTTGTTCTAACCAAGGGCGTTGATTAGCTCTGTCATTCATCTTGTGATAGAAATCAGGAGTAGTTATTGGAGGTATGAAATTCGCACCATGCAAAAATTTGTTAATAGTGCAATCAGACACATCTACCCTAACATCCCACACTGGTATTTGATTTATGTTTGGCATGTTCATGGCCTACTCTCCTTTCTTACACATATTCTCTAAAATTGTAGTATAGTTTGCAAAAAATTCCCTTATAATAGCCAGATAGTACGATCTTCCTTCTCTGGTGATCTATTCTAAATCATACAACTTGATTGTTCTTTAAATTTTAGGATACTTGCTTAGACCAGACATAATAATTTTGACTTCTTCAAACAAAGGCCTTTTCATCATGCGTTTACCGTTGGTTTCCAATCCTTTATGATAGATTTTGGTTGAACCCTCCACTTTTCATCCCACACTATCTCAGATACCAGGGTTCTTACTTTTAATCACATCATCTTGCATAGAATATTTTTCTTCCACACAATGTTTTGAGGCATAAGAGTGTTTTTATTAAGAACTCGCATAGTCAGAGTTGGACTCACTTTCAATATTTACTACCCTCTCATCATACATGAAGGTTGGTTCCATTAGATGAAGATTCTTTCTCGTACGATATCCTTATTGTCCAGCTTCTGTTGATTCATTCTCTAATTCATTGAATAGTCTCCGACTTAAGGTGGTTTTGGTTACTCACTTGTTGGTATGCTTTTGCTGACCTTTTGGAGGCATAGATATAAATTGAAGATGAGCTAAAGTAGAAGAAACCTCCTGGGCTAGAATTTTATCAGACATCTCATCAATAGGTTGACAGTATATCACTAAGCTCATCAACCTTATCCAGAATGATTCTCAACTTTGCCTCAGCTGATGAAAAGAAGTGATGGCTCGTCACTTTGTTGATGACATGCCAACTTTGTCGTCAAGGATATACAGAATAATGCTCAACTTTGCCTCAGTTTACGAAAATAAGTGATGACTTATCACTTAATTGAAGGCATGTTAATATTATCGTCAAAGCTATCCAAATTATGACTTTACTTTACTTCAGTTGGTGATAATAAGTGATGGCTCTACACTTAATTGGCGGCACGTCAATATTGTCATCAAGGCTATCTAGATTTCATAAATTACTTTATATTAAGTAGACCATAGGATTGACAACTTATAAATCCTACTTTCTCCACCGATCTTAGCCTTGTTCCTGGACGTCGTAGCAAACACATTACCCATGGTGAAACGTAAAAACAAATAAAATATTTACAACATTAAATTTGGGTTGCCTTCCGATAGCGCCTGATTTAAAGTCGTGGCATAACTTAATTATCTTGACTACTCAAAAATCATCAAGATATACCTTAGAAAACAATTTTTTCTTGTTCGCTGGGCCAATGTAATGTTTGATTCTTTTTCCATTAACCTTGAACAAATTCGCTTCTTTGTTTTCAAGTTCAACCACACCCAATGGAAAAACTTAGGTTATTTTGAATGGTCTTAACCACTTTGACTTCATCTTCCCAGAAAAAAGTTTAAATTGTGAGTTAAAGAGAAGTAACCAATCATCCACTTGAAGGTCTTGCTTTTCAATTCTTTGGTCATGATATCGCTTCACCCTTTCCTTATAAAGATCAGCACGGTCGTAGGCTCTGAGGTAAAACTTATCCATCTCATTAAGTTGATCTAGTCTTAAATTAGATGCATCTTTCCAACTCAAGTTCAACCTCTTGAGTTCCCATAATGCCTTATGTTCAAGTTCCACAGGCAAATAACAAGCTTTACCAAATACCAACTGGTTAGGAGACATTTTAATGGGCATCTTTAAAGTTTTTTGATACTACCAAAGATCATCATCAAGTTTTCTCGACCAATCACTTATGTTGGTGTTAGTGGTCTTGGACATGATAGACTTGATTTCCCTGTTTGACACTTCCACTTTCCCACTAGTTTGTGGGTGATAAGGTATGGCTACTTTGTGTTGTTTCACCCTATATTTAATAAACGTAGCTCAAAAAATCTTGTTGCAAAAGTGTGAATCTCCATTACTTATTATGGTGCAAGGCACACCAAAGTGAGAAAATATTCTTTCTCAGAAATACAACCACACTCTTGCCTTATTATCTGCTAAAGCTACAGCTTTTACCCATTTGTACACGTAGTCCACAGCTACCAGAATATATTTAAGCCCATAAGAACTCACAAAGGGCCCCATAAAACCTATGCCCCATACATTAAAATGCTTTACTTCCAATATCTTAGTTATCGACATCTCATGGTGCCTAAATATAGGCCCTTGTCGTTGGCATATATCACAAGCCCTCATAAATTTGTAAGCATCTTTATGAATTAAAGGGCGATAGTAACCACTCTACAAGATCTTTCTGGAGAGTTGATCACCTACGTGATGCCCCCAAATAGTAAATAATGATAAGGCTCCAAAATATATAACATCTCCATTTTTGGTATGCATCTCCTAAAAATATTGTTAGCAAAAAATCAAATAAATATGATTCATCACAAAAATACCTTTTTACCTCATATAGAAACTTTTTGTTTTGGTAAAAGCTAAGGTTATCTGTAATGATGTCGCTAAACACATAATTTGAAAAATCTGCAAACCACGACACTTGATCAATATTAACAGTAAGAACTTGCTCAGTAGGAAAAAATCATTGACTTCTAACTCTTATGAACTCTCCCTTTCATTCTCCAGCCGAAATAAATGGCTTGCCACCTAATTTTCTCACCTTTTTTTGTCTTTGACTTCAAAGTCAATCTCCTAAAGCAGTAACACCTATCTTATTAACCTATTTTTTTCATCCTTCTTTGTTATTAAGTAATTTAGTGTTGCACGGTCTATATGAACTACCGCCTTTGTTCCCAATAAATACGCTTGAAATTTTTTGAAAGCATAGACCAAAATTAAGATCTCTTGCTCCGTAACCATATAGTTCTTTTGTGCTCCATTCAATGCTTTACTGGCATGCTAAATAGGAAAAAAGAGTTTTTTCTTCTTTTGTTCAAGAAAAACCCCTAGTACATCCTCGCTTGCATCACACATCACTTCAAATTGATTTGACTAATCTGGAGAAATCATAATGGGAGCAGCAACTAATTTCTCCTTAAGGAATTGGAACGACTTCAAACAATCCTTATCAAACACAGGCTTGGTTTTCTTTTCCAACACTTTCCAAAAGGGATTTGCAATTTTGATAAAATCTTTGATGAATTTCCGATAGAAGCCTACATGGCCAAGGAAAATATGCACTCCTTTCACCGAGATAGGAGGAGGTAGCTTTTCAATAGTTTCAATCTTAGTTTGATCACCCTCAATTACTTTACCTGAGAATTTATGCCCTAATACTCTGTCCTCCTTCACTATAAAGTGGCATTTTTTCTAGTTTAGGACAATATTGAAATCCTCACAACGCTGTAACACATTGCTTAAGTTCACCAAGAAACTCTCAAACAAATCACCAATTGGAAAGAAATCATCCATTAATACTTCCAATGTGTATTCCATCATGTCAGAGAAGATAGACATCATACACCTTTGGAAAGTGGATGATGCATTACATAACCCTAATAACATTATCTTAAAAGTAAATGTCCCCTATGAACAAGTGAATGTCATTTTCTTTTGATCCCCAGGCACAATTGATATTTGATTATAGCCTGAGTATCCATCTAATAATTTTGATCTCTATAACCAGCTTTATCATAATAATTCTGCCCTTGATTTCCTTGGCCACTAGCCTTAAAACCTCTCCCCCCATAGTTATTTAAATAGTTTACCTCCTCCTCATAATTGGATTCAGCTTCCCTATTATGTAACCTCGCTGCTTTAACCTTCTCTATATTTCCTGAGAGCAAATGCTTGGGGAGAAAATCCATCTATGTCTTCATGTGATCCATATCTTGATCACGTTTTTCTTCTCTCTAATGTTTCTCTGCTGACATCCTACTAGAGTACGTATTGTTGGGTACCATAGAATCCATGGTATGCCAAGATCTATTTGTCTTAGTCATTTTATCCAACATCTCTACAACCTCAACAAAATTGAGATCCATGAAAACTCCTCCTTTAGCATTGTCCATGGTTGGCTTTGTAATTGAATTCAAAGACATATAGAATGTCTCTATCAAATGTTTATTAGTTAACTTGTGATTTGGAAACTGCATAACCTTCTTCATGAATGTACTCCAAGTTTCATGAAGGGCCTCATTAGGTATTTGTCTAAAGTTGTTGATCTCATCCCTCAACTGTAACATCCTGGAAGACGGAAAGAACCTTTCTTTGAAAGATCCTTTCAGTTGCATCCAGTTTGTTATAGTATCGAGTGCTAGCTAATTCAACCACAGATTTGCCTCCCCTAACAGAGATAGTGGAAATAACCTCTAGAATTGTCAAATGACTAGCAAATATTGATAAAGTTCACTAAATGCATATTAGGATCATCCCCTGGTAGTTCACCAAATACCCTTTTCAAGTTAAGCAGTTGGATCATTGTGCTCATGATATTAAATTTTACCCCATGAGACAATTATGGTGGGATGATTACTTTAGTACTCTAGCTCCATCCGAATCAGCGCCATCATCATCTCTAGATCAAACTGCACGCAAGTTAATGGTGCACTCTTCCTCTTGCTTGCCGATTTTGATTTGCTCGTATGATGTTTTCAGCTTGTCGCCAGCTCAGAGGATAAACCAACTCATCATCACCAAAGTCATCATCATCCACATTAGGTATATGCCCAGGTATGTCAGCATTCTATTGGTTAACTTGTGCATTTGCCAACTCGACCAGTCTTGCAGCCTCTTGTTGTTCAGCCATGCTCCCTATTCTTTGAGGTTCTGGGTTGCAAGGTAATAATCGCTCTCCTGACCTTCAGGTTTGTGACATGTACAAAATATAGCCTGTAAGTATTAAAATCAACAAATAAAAGTAAAATTGGGAAACTTGACTAAGAATCAATAACACACATATCCTAAATTGACAACCGTATTCCCCAGCAATAGAACCAAAATTTTATACGCCCAAATTACAACTCTCTTTTGAAAGCATAAGCGGCCGTTGTCAAATATATAACCAAACTAGGTTGGGGTCGAATGAGATAGGGAATATTGTGTTGATTAAAATGTTTTGTGATTTAACTGACCAATAATCAACAGTTTTCTTTAAATGGGGGTTTATGATCATAACAGTTTATAGTTAACGTTTAAATTTTGCTTAGAAACTCAAAGTTAATTTTGTGAAATTTCAAATTAGTAATGAATTCGAACTAGAGTTGTGATAATTATGATTAATATCATTATTAAATAGCATATATGGGATATGATTCTCATGACTTATGGGAAACACCAAATTATCAACGTCTGCAATTTATCTAAGTGTTTTTCAACCTACTTAGATATTAAGTTCCCTAATTCTTCCAAGCCTAGGGAAACTTTCTATTCTTGTTGATTTTATTTCGAGTTGATTAATCTTGTCATAACATTAACCATTAGATGGAAAATTTATGTTTCCAAGTCCTCTTTAAAAATTCACGACCTTTAATTAATTTCTTACTTGAAGAAAACTAACATAACGCATGTTCTATTGTTTGCAACCAATAGAAAACAGTTAAAACAACAGAATTACCAATATAAATCCCACAATCACTTAAATCTAACCCAAACTAACAATTAAACAAAGTATTAATCATAGCTCCCACAACACTAGTTATGGGGTTTAGTTCCTCATAAATTCAAAAGAGTTTGCAAAAGATGAATTCATAATTCAAAGGATTTATTCTTACAAAAGATGAAATCAAATATTATTTTCCTTCAAAGATTCACCAGATTATCCTGGGAACTAGCCCAAAAGATGAATTTAAGACTTCAATACCAAAACATAAAATTAACATTTTGGGGAATAGTCAAAGATTCTGAGGAAAACCTAAAAGCTGCTATTTATATGTTTAAAATTCAAAATTCAAAATTCAAATAGTAAAACTTTCGCACAACAGCTGACAACGAGGTTGACGACTCGTCACTTAGTTGACAACTTATAAACCAAGTCGTCAACTAAGTTCTTCAACAGCTAAATTGTATCTCTGGTTGATGATAAAGCTGACAACTTATCACTTGGATAA
Source organism: Capsicum pubescens (assembly GCA_030864215.1). Taxonomy (NCBI): domain Eukaryota; kingdom Viridiplantae; phylum Streptophyta; class Magnoliopsida; order Solanales; family Solanaceae; genus Capsicum; species Capsicum pubescens. Next base: position 278,800,981 of record CM061543.1, on the reverse strand, counting down.
CAACTTATCAGTATAGGCGTCACTTGACTCTTCACACACTGCTTCTAGCTGACGGCTAAATTAATAACACGTCACTTAGCTGACAGCTTACACATCTAGTTACCAAAACAATTTTTTATTCCTTTTCTTTGGTTTTCTCATACTTTGACTTTTCCTACATAATTAAACAAAATATGATAAAAAACAACACAAGTTGTCTGAGAACTTACAATTAATCCAAGTTAAAAAGCTACAAATATGTTGTCGAGAAGCCAACACATCTTCTCTGAATACTAATAAAGACATAGACTATTACAGAATAGATATAAAAGGACCCCAGATGAAACCAAGTCCAACCACTACCTTGGATACTCTGAAGGCGCCCACAATCAAGCAGCGTGGGGTGCACCCGAACCTGGATCTGCACCAAAAGGGTATTGTAGGGTTGAGTGCGGTCCACTTGTACCTAATGGTCATATAGGCTGATCAAACAAAGTAGAAATAAAGCATACAAAATACACAGTAAGGGAACATTACCTACAATCAGAAAATGTCCCACAACGGTTGCCCATACCACTTGCACTAATAGTTCTAATTTATCACATATATTGCAACAAACACCGAAAAGTCCACAAGTATACAATATACCACATACTAGCAGGACAAGGAAATACAATATACATACTAGATGGTCAAGTACAATCAAAGGAAGATGGGACAACAAAGGTATGTCAAATCAACACAGCAATTTAATCACAATGTAAACACAATAAAGTAACTGCAATGTATAAGATGACAATGATGATGATGATGATGATGATGATGATGATGATGATGCATGAGACCATCGCATAGTCTCCATCTACGCCTATAGAGCCAAAGCTTCTTGATGTAAGACCCATAGGTGTTCGTCAACCCATATGAAATCCATATATCATATCTCCTGCCGAGCTACAACTCTTTATTATAGGACCCATAGGGGTTTTGTCAACCCATATATCCATATCTCAATGGTTATTTCTACAGCCAACCACATGATACAATTTCCACACCCATGTGAGCCAATATCCACTCATTATTTCCAACCATCCATGAATTTCCTAATTTTCTAATATACCAACAAGTATGAATATATCACAACATACAAATGAAATTACAACATGCCTTTTCATCAACAATATATAGTTATTTGCATGATAAGGCTATCAACATCAAAGGACCCCTCACGGTCACACATATCCCATAATGTTCCAAAGTCAACTATTATACCACGTATAGGCCCCCACATGGGAACAATATATAGATAGCATTATTCATGATTAGTTCCTACCCTTAAAATGCATTTTGGTATACAAATTAACTACCCAGCCCAGTCTAAAGAGTTAAGCCATAATCTATCGTGATTGCCTAAACCAGTCCAGTTCACTTTGATCCCATGACCTTACTCCTCACGAATAATCCAAAAACTAACTAAAACCAAGAAATATAAAATCTACGCGTCAAAACTAAGCCACCTATACCCATATTGCCTAGTTTTGGTTCGAGGACAAAATGGACACCCAAAATGGGTTTTCAAAAATTAAGGGAAAAATCGTAACTTTATTTCAAAACCGTGCTTCCCATACCTTTAGGAATCTATAACTGAAAATCCAAATCAAATTGAGTTAAAAATGCGGTTCAAATTGAAGAAAAATATTTTTAGTCTTACCTGAGTAAAACCTTTGAAATCCGTTTTAAAATCAAGAATTGAAGTTGTTTTTAAGATGAAATCGAGGAAAAACAAGTAATTACAGGATTAGGAACTTTAGTCAAGTGAAAAAAAGTAAAATTGGGGTTTAAAATTAAGACCTAAGATTTTTGGATTTTTTGAACAATTAATCAAGAAATTGATAAACTGTGAATTCTCACCTTAAATCCATAAGAGAATTAAGAAATAGATGTTAATCTAGCTTCCCAAGCACCCACAAGCTTCACTTGTAAGCCATCACAATACTTTAGGGTTTACCTCTCAAGAGGCAAGATGAAAAATGAGCAAAAATTGGGCAAAGAGGGTTATTTATACATCACACCAGGTTACCAGGGGCATAAGGAATAAAATGCATACCCCATATGTGTTGTACCCTTTGTGGTCCAGGTTGCACTAGTAACCTGATGCACCAGATTTTCTATGTCCAAAACGGACTTCGACACGGAGCCCAAGATTCTTATGAAATCCAATATATACAAATGAACTATGTAACCCCATTAAATTCTACACTTCGGACTCAGTGGCAATATTTGATTTTCGAAAAGACATCATTTTCACAAAGTTGACCCCTAAAATCCAAAATCACATTTTTTTAAATCGAGGGTCGAATGAGATTAGAAGCCATAAAACCTAACCAAACATGTTTCCACCTTAAAATTGACGTTCTGGATCGTCTGGCACGGTTCGTTCAGTCATCCGTCACATAGATCAAACATAACTACAATTCTATATAAGGCTCTCGAAGCCTCCGAAAACCATAATATCAAACAAAAGGCATCAAAACGCATCAAAAACCATGCTAATCATCCCACACCATAGAAATACCACAATGCAAATATGGGGAGGGGGTAAAACATTCAAATCACACAAAACACATATTTCATCAAATTTTTAGGTTGTTACATCATCCACCACTAAAAATCAAGTTCATCCTCAAACTAAGGTAGAGAAATACCTGAATCAACGAAGAGTTAGGGATAATAATTACGCATATAAGACTTGATTTTCCCATGTATCCTCATCTACAGGTCGATATTGCCACTAAACCATAACCACAAGGATAACTTTTGAGCGCAACCATTTAACATCCCTATCCAAAATGGTGACCGAATCCTCAATGAAAAACAATCGCTCATCTAACTAAATTGACTCCCATTGGATGACATATGAATCAATAGGAATGTAACAGCAAGTGTAGAACATAAAAAACAAGATGAACAACCAACAAATTTGAGGGCAAAGCTCATAGGCCACATCACCAACAGTTCGAAGAATCTCAAATGGACCAATATACCTAAGGCTAAGCTTTCCCCTCTTCCCAAACCTCATCACGCCCTTCAAAGGTGAAACTCGAAGGAAAACGCGATCACCAACACCAAATCTCAAGGTGCAAAGTCTATGATCCTCATAGCACATTTGCCTACTCTGAGGCACTCAAAATCTATCCTTAATGACTCGAACTCTATCCAAAGACTCATGAAGCAAGTCTATAACTCAAGGTATAACCTCAGAAACATCAAACCAACCCACTGGCGAGCGACAATGCCTACCATATGATTTTATAAAAGGAGCCATGTCAATGCTGGAATGGTAGCTGTTATTATATGCAAACTATGTTAAAGCCAAATATTGTTCTCACTAGCTCCCAAAATTAATTACATAAAGAGCATATCCTCTAAAACCTGGATAGTCTGCTCTGACTGACCATCAGTATGGTGGTGAAATGATGTGCTAAGATTAACTCGTGTACCCAAATCATCCTGAAAGGTCTTCCAAAAGTTAGAAGTAAACACAGAATCTCAATCTAAAATAATAGACATGGGTATACCATGTAGTCGCACAATCTCTCGAATGTAGATACAGGCCAACCTCTCGGCACTAAAAAACACCGGGACTGAATAAACTAAGCAGACTTGGTCAATCGATTTGTGATGACCCAAACATTATACGATCCACGAGAAGTACGAAGCAAACATGTCATAAAATCCATAGTGATCTGTTCCTACTTCTACTCAAGAATGGGTAACCTCTGAAGATATCCACCAGGTCTCATATTCTCAGCCTTTACCTACTGGAAACAAAGGCAATAAGCTACAAAGTCTGCTACATCCTTCCTCATACCACTCCACCAGTAATGCTACCTTAAAACACGATACATCTTAGCCACTCCATGGTGTATAGAATATCTGTAACAATGGGCCTCTTTAATATCAATCTAATCAAATTACCTACTCTCGGCACACAAACTCATCCCTCTAACCTTAAAACACCATCCGAATCAAGTAAGGCTTCCTTAGCCTCACCACTCAACACCTTATCTCAAATTGATCTCAATCCTGCATCATCAAACTGGTGAACTCGGATCTACTCCATCAAAGGAGATCTAGCCTAGAGGAAGGCTAAAACACACCCAGGTGTTGAAATATCAAGCCTAACTATTTGGTTAGCTAAAGAATGAACCTCTGGGGCCAAAGGCCTCTCTTGGGTCAAATATGTGCCAAGCTACCCATGCTAGTCGACTTCTGGATCAAGGCATCCATAACCATATTAGCCTTGCTCGGATGGTAGAGAATAGTCAAGTCATAGTCCTTAAGCAACTCAAGCCAACAATGCTACCTTATATTAAGATCTCGTTGGGTGAAGAAGTACTGAAGGCTATTATGATCCGAGAAAATCTCACAACAGACTCGATACAAGAAGTTCCTCCATAACTTCAAAGAAAACACAATAGCGCACAACTCTAAATCATGGGTAGGATAATTCCTCTCATGGGGCTTCAACTAAAGAGAAGCATATGAAATTATGTTACCCTCCTGCATCAATACAACACCTAAACGAACACCTGAAGCATCACAAGAGACAGTAAAACCCATACCTTCTTTGGACAAAGCCCAAATAAGAGGTGAAGTCAACAAATCCTTGAACTTTTAAAAGATCACCTCACAAGCATTAACCACTAAAAACAAATCTTTTTATAAGTCAACTTGGTCAATGGAGCTACAATAGATGAGAAACCCTCAATAAAACTCCGATAATAACCTACTAAGACAACAAAAATTTAAATATCGATGGGCGAATAGGTCTAGACCAATCATGAACCACTGCAACCTTTGTTGGATCAACCATAATACTATCCTTAGTCACCATGTGGACCAAGGAAGAAATAAACTCCAACAAAAACTCACACTTGGAGAACTTAGCATGCAACTTCTCATCCCTCAGCCTCTGAAGTACAATCCATAATGCTCCTCATACTTAGCCTCACTCTTGGAATAAACCAAGATATTATCTATAAATACAATAACAAAGAAGTTGAGATATGGTTGAAAGACCCAGTTCATCAACTCCATAAATATGGCCGGGGCATTGATCAACCCAAAGGACATGACTAAGAACTCATAGAGACCATATCGACTCTGAAAAGTTGTCTTTGAAATATCCAAATCTCTACTCAACTAGATAATAAGATCTCAAATCAATCTTCAAAAATACTACAGTACCCTGAAGCTGATAGAATAAATCATTAATACAAGAAAGAGGATACTTATTCTTATATGTCACCTTGTCCAACTACCAATAATCAATACACATACGTATAGACCCATCCTTCTTTTTCAAAAACAAGATAGGCATACCCCAAGGCAATACACTAGGTCAGATAAATCCCTTATCTAACAACTCCTACAACTAATCCTTTAATTCCTTCAACTCAGTAGGGGCGATCTTAGCAGAATCAAAACCCAAAGTAAAATATGCAGACACATAGGAAAAAGTTGATCTAGGGTCAAATAACATAGATGGAGATCTAAAACAAATAGGTACGACACCAATGATCACATCATCAGAAACCTCCACCTCAGGCCTAGCAGTTATAACATACATTGACCACAACCACCAACTGGATAAGTAGCCTCGTGGCTACCTCCACAAGCTCTCATACCTCTGCATATCATACCTCTAGTAGTACTCATACCTCTCACAACTGAAATAGAAGTTGTTCTAATCACATAGCGGGGATAGTCTTTGGCCAAATGGCTAACCTCATGATATATATAACAAGCTCTGCAAACTGCCTCAATAGGAGAAGATACCACTGGGCTAAGACGGCCATCCTAAACTACCAAATCAAAAGGTCTACCACCTGAAATCTGTAAGGCCACTTGCACTGACCTACCCTAATATCCACGAGAACCTCTAAAATCTCTACCATGAGGAGCCTGACCTTTGAACTCACCAAAATAATGCATTTTATTTTCACCTCCCTGACATGCTCTAAGAATACCCTATGTCATCTTCGTATGATTAATAATGGTCTAAAAAGATGCTCCAAAATACAACTATTTAAGATGTAGCAAACTGAAGAAAAACATCTAAACCCTTCACAAACTTTTGAATCTTCTCAGAATAGGTGGAAATACTGACAAAAGAATATCTAGACAAGGAATGAAAGCATACCTCATACCCCGCAATGGTTATAAAGCCCTACTCCAGATGATTAAACACATCATGAATTTGATTTCTCAAACTATAAGGCACAAATATCTCTAAAATAACATTAGTAAACTGATCCCATGTTATCTTAGGAGCATTAATAGGTCTACAACTATCAAACAATCTATACCAATCTCTCATAGTATCTCTCAACTGATAATTACACTACTAGAAATAAGAGCTATGGGGATAATTAATTAGCGATGGTTATATAACCGTTACTATAAAAATGCTATAGCGATGATTATAACTATCCCAATAGAGTTAGGAAAATAATTTAAGAAAACCGTCGCATAAGCCTTAGAAACCATCCCAATAGGTATATTTATGGTAATGGTTATTATAACTATTCTAATAGATATCTATTGGAATGGTTATATAACTGTCCCATAATTTATATCAGCTAAAATATAACATGTAACATTAATTAGGCGAGAGTTTTTTCTCCAAAACTTATTTCACCCGTCTTTTTAATTATTTTTATTAAAAAAAGGTTACAATAAAATCTTTTCCCCGAATTTTTTTTGGTCTACCCCCATTTTTTTAGGGTTAAATCATAAATACATTCATTCACAAACCACAGTACTCGACAAGCAATACTCGATAGATTCTCAATCTCGATGGATTCTCGATCTCGATAGCCCCCATTTGATTCAATTCATCAGTTTACTCGATGGCTTCTCGATCTCCATCTCGATTCATTCAGTTCTCGATAGCCTCATCTCATCGACAGCATCTCCATCCAGTACTACACAACCCCATCTTGATCGACACTTCTCTGTTCAATATTCGACAGTCGCTTCTCCGTTCAGTACTCGACAACCATTATTTGAGTATTGGTAGTGTTAAACTAGATATGTTGGTAGTGTGAGTTGCAAGTCGCTAATTTTTATCTGTTCTCTTCTCTGAGCTATAACTCGTTGGTTTTTATCTTGTTTTCTTACGATTTTGCTTCTCTGGAAATGTTCGTCTTTTTAGGTAGGTCTCTATTTTGGTTACCTGTATCAGTAAAAATGAATTTTGTGGTTTAATTTTAGATAATTTTGTGAATTTTTGGTCTAATTTGTTTGTGGTCTCATGATATGACTTAATTTTCTGGGTCCTAAAAGATATGACTGTTGCTGGTCTATTGCCTTAGAAAAGTAGGATAATCTTGTTTATAGTTATAACTGATTAAACCCCTCTTATCCCATTGTCACGGAGGTGGGCGTAATTACAAAGGAATTCATGAACTGTATTTTGTGTGTTATGCTCAGTAATAATATTTTAGCTAAGTAATCTTAGTGACCATAGACATATAGCTTAGAAACTTATTGAATTCATTCGTGACTTCTAAATTTCTTCTATTTTCTTATAGTTGAAGGGTCTTCCACTAAAAAAACTAGAGGAAAAACACAAATGCACAAGGTACATGGCCGACAAGAGAAAAAACTGATCTTACTAAATTAGCAAAACCAACCTGTTGGTCCTACTGATGAAGTTGTAAGTGAGTTAGGAAGCTTCCTAGGTACATTGGCGAAGAATGCGACCCTTTTCCCATTGGATATATTTGATTGAAGGATGATGGATACTAAAAATTATTTATGGGATTATACTCAGGTTTGTCAATGTCAGTATTTGATATTTTTGAATTGTACTTTTTTTTGTTATCCTAACTGAATGACATCAACTTGTTGTCAAAATATGATATCCCTGATGCCGCAAAAGGTTGGGCTTTAGAAATACTTCGAGAATCTTGGAGAAAGCATAGAGATGATTTAAAGGAAAAACATTATGATCCATATGAAAGTGATGAAGTTCAAATGGAGAAAAGGCTAGGAGGTGTTCCAAAATGTCAATTCAAATAGCTCCTCATATATTTAAAGTTTGAGAAATTTCAAGTAAAATGTATTTCAACATCCGTGACCATATTACTGTTAGTTCTATAGAGAAGTTATTACTTTAGTTAATGTTATTGATTCATTTTATAGAAAATGTATGAAACAAATACTGTGAATCAAAAGAAGCTGATGGATCCACACACTGCTGGTAAAAAGAGTTTTGCTTTAATTCACAATAAATTGGTGTGTTCTCTTATTTCTTATTGAGTTTTAACTTGTTATTTAAGTAATTGTTAATATTTATTTTCATATGAATAGGAAAAATATAAGGGGAGAACTCTATCACTAAAGGAAATATTTGCGGTCACAAGAGAAAGAAAACCTGATTGTACATACAAGACTTCAAATGAAAGCACCAGTAGTAAAATTGTATGAAACTTATCTATTTTAAGTTTATATTGACATCCAGTTCTTAATTTGTAATTACTTGAATGTACTTTTGAATATGATTTATTAGGTTGAAATGGAGGAAATTGAAATGTAATAGGGTGCAAATGATCACTCAATTTATACATTCTCAACAGTCATGGGTCCTGAACATCCAGGACGTGTAAGATTGTATGGAACCATGGTTACAATAACTTCCTTGAAGAGAATAAATGGCACTTCTGATCCAACCTTCAATGCCACCAATGATGTCGTGCGTCAAATGCAAGAAAGGATGCAAAAAATGGAGGGTCAAATCGAGGAACAAAAGAGAACCATTAGACAAGAAGTTATTGTAGATTTGATTGCTCAACTTTAGATTGCAGGCTTATTGGATCCTAAGATGCTAGCGGCATTATCCATTTCTTCGTCAAAAGATTCTACCTCTACACTTGCAGATACTGGGAGAAACAATCAAAACAATCAAGGTTAGTATTTGAAATTCTGAATTGTCCCCCAACTCTTTTATAATCTTGTGACATTTTTGTTTGTATCTTGAAGTAGTGAAACCGTGTGGGGCCAATTTCGATTCACTACACTTATTGCAATCTTGTATTCTTTTTCATATTATTGTAATCTTGAAGTCTAGTGAAGTCGTGTGTAGCCTATTTCGATTCACTAGAATTGTTGTTGACAACTTGTTGTTCTACTTATTGCAATCTTGTATTCTTTTTCATCTTATTGTAATCTTGAAGTCTAGTGAAGCCGTGTGTGGCCTATTTTGATTCACTCGCATTGTTGTTGACATCTTGTTGTTTTTGTTGTCGCTTGTTTCTTATGTTGTGAACTTTATCTTGTATCTCTATGGACAAATCAAACTATGCAAGGACTATCTGGACTGTTTTTCCTTGGCTGAGTTTCTATCTGAAAGAGTCTCTGTAAGGTAGGGGTAAGGTTTGTAAATACTCTACCTTCCATGAACCTCACTTTGTGGAACTACATCGGATATGCTATTGTTCTTGCTGATTAATCTTCAAAGTCAAAAACTTTGAATTAGTTTCACTTGGGAAAGATAGCCATCAAAAGTTAAACTCTATTCAATGTTAATTTTTTTTAGATGAACTAATGCTGCAAGATGATATTGTAGAAATGGTACTCGTAACTGTGATTTACCAATGAATGTAATATATTATAGTGGTTGATTTATTTACACGCCTTTCTAGATAGTCACTTCAACAATCTAGAAAGTAACAAGCAGATGGTTAGTCCTGTGGCTATGTCCCAGTTCAGCAGTTTATAGAGCTTAACTTCTGAATTTTGAATAAATTGCATTTTCCAGACTCATGAAATACAAATACATCATACATCTACAAGCTATATCCCTAATTGTCTATATTCTTTTGAGATTTAGTGTTCAGTTTATCCATGTTTATGTGTTTTAAGGATTTGAGTTTTAATGAGTCTTTCTATTTATAGTTTGTTGTTACACATTATTGGTTACCTATAAAAGTGGAGTTGATGACCATACCATGCTTTGTGTAGGTTCCACATATGGTTAGCAACTTAGCATGTATAATGAAAATTAAGAGGGTGAATCGTCATTCCCTCAAAACTAGTAATAAATTTTATTTAAATATTTAAAGTGTGACGTGCAAAAACACATGATACAATGTATATATATTAGACATACTTGTCTCATTTTTTGAAAAAGCTTTTGTGTCTATTCTCAAGTATCTGTTAATAGATAAGTTAATAATATAAAATATGTTCTCATTTGATATATTCACATCAAAATTAGTTAGAACAAGATTGATGTTTTATGACTTGTTGAGGCTAATTCACATAATTGAATGAGATGTGTATATGTTTTCCCAAAATATTGAATCAAAAGTATCTTATATAAACACCTTATCATGTGTTTGTGTTTAATTAAAATAAATTATCATTCAAATATTTAAATAAAATTATATTAAAGGGCTATCGATATATTTTGTCAAAATAAACATATAGCTCCACATAGTCCAAAAGAAGAATCATTTGAACCTTCCCTAAACACAATGGACTATTTTCGTCATTTTTTCCAAATATTCTACTGGGAAAAATATACAAATGTGCACTTTGGCGTGATTTTAATTTGCATCTATGTTCTTTAACTTTGATTTCAACTTAGATTTGTCGTCTTGTAATGCTATTTCTTCATTCATATTGGTTTGGGATGCATCTACCTCTAATAGATGGTATTAGGATAAATGTCTCAATTTATGTGTGCTGAAAGTTCCTTTATCCTTTGATTTTTCCCTGACTGTAAGATTGAAACATATCAAGCCTTAGATGTAATTTCCTGAACTAGCTATAACACTTGGAAAATTCATAAATTCTTGAGATTTTCTCCTTGTAATTGGCTCTAGTTTTCTTGGATTAGGTTCCCTATCTTGAAGGAGAGATTTCCATTGTAAAGCTCTCTTTGTTTTGCAACTGTATTTATGGTATGCTCTATGTTTTACTGAGTATAGTTATCTATCAAACAATAGTTTTCTAACTCTTGAATAGAAGGATTAGTCTATAATCTTTAGAGGCACATGTAGCCTTGCCACTCTTTTATCAATGCATGTGTGTAAATGCTATTATCTTTGCGCTCGTAAGAGAAATAACTTTTTGTCCTCATTTTTCCATCAATACCTTAGAAGTAGGTGAAAGATGAACCTGCATCAATGGACATATCATCATTTGACTCTTGTAATGTGAACTTGGATACGGATGCATAATACACACAATCTCCATATATCATTTAAGAGGCAACAAATGTCCGATAAAGCTAGCAACTAGCTTATTCGTGTACTTGTTATCTTCTTTTCAAAAGAACTTGACATGCCTGAGATTTATTTGAAAGCATGGTACTCCAATGAAGAAATAAAAAGATTCCATTAAAATTGTACCTCAAAATTCTGTCTTGGGTGTAGTTTTTACTCGATCTTTGAATTACATTGACGTTTTAAAATGGGTAAATCTATCCCTTGTTGTCCAACTTGTAGCTTCACTGCCTGATTTAGCATAGAAAAATGTTTGTTTATTAGTTGGTTGACGTTTTAGTACTTTCTCTATATATAAGGCACAATATCGTAGGTGCCCTTCATTTCTTATATTTTGTTTAATCTAGTATGTAAGTTTTTGTGTTTGAACATGTTTTCTTTACTATCTGGATGAGAGGGGGGAATTACAATAACGGGGAAAGAACCCATTATTTGTAAATTCTTTGCATCAGTCTCTTCAGATGAAAAGGATAAATGAGGAGAACTATATCCTCTGTATAATGAGATTAGCATCTCTTTCTACCTACAAGAATTAATATCCAGTCACACAGGAAACTTGCCTTGATCTTGTGCAATGTACACGATAAAAAAAATTTCATGGACTCAGCAGACTCCTTAGCAAGTTTTGTTGTTGGAGAACTTCTAGTTAGAATCACCTTGTCTTATGTTTTATTACAACTGTATTTACTATCCTTTTTTCTTGAGCATCTTTCTTTACCTCACGAACCTCATGCATCAATGTATAGTTTCTCCTGTTTGTACCAAGTATATAACTAAATCTGGAAATAGGACTCAGTGGGAAGATGAAAATTAAAATACATACCCTTTGAAGGGTGAGTATAGCAATCTATATACTTGGTATGCTTGATCTTTCCCAACTTTGGGTATATACGTATGCTTTATCTCAATATTGGGTATGTTGTTGTTGTGTAGTTTGTTGCTAGACTTTAATTTTGTTTTTCTTATTGTTGTAGGTGATCATGACATAGAAGATGGAAGGAACGAAATTGATGAACTAGACCTGACCTAAGAGATCGATCGCACTGGCTTCATGTTACACTAGCTGCTGAAAAAGTTGACCGAGCAGTTTCAAACATCTTTTATTTTGGAACATTCGAAACTTGTGTATGTTTTGATTTTTTTGAATGGTCAAAAAATAGTTGTTTTTTTTGCATATGACATTTTGGAAATTAATAGTTACTAATACTCTTAATGATTAATATATATGTATATTTTATGTGTTATTGTAGCTTTATAAAATCATTCCAATAGCATAATATCGTATTGTTGAATATTCTAATAATAATTGTCCTAATAGCCTTAAAATAACTTTCCCAATAGCATAAAATTAATTGTTGCTAAAGATCATGTATAACCGTTGCAATAGCATATATACCTGTCCCAATAGCATATGCATACAACCGTCGCAATAGTATATATAACTGTCCTAATAGCATATGCATACAGTCATCGCAATAGCATAAATAACCTTCCCAATAGCATATGCATACAACAGTCTCAATAGCATATATAACTGTCCCAATAGCATATGCATACAACCGTCGCAATAACATATATAACCAACGTCGTACAGTCAATACAATAACTGTCACTGAAGGTAACGATATAGCGACGGTTATAGCACGATCGTCGCATTAGACTTACTGTAGCGCCTTCAGTTGTATCGGTTGTGAAACTGTCGGATTAGACCTATGGGGATAGTTATGAAGTCTATGAGGACGGTAATTTAACCATATCCATAGCCCCCTTTTCCAATAGTGATTAGTATAACCCATTCCATGCAACTCAAAATAACCCAAGTTATGCAACTTCTCCTAACAATCAATCAAGAAATCATACGTATGATCGCCTACAACACCACTAAATTTGGGAGAACCCAATGAGTAAATCTCTTAAACCTTTTCTAATCCTCAGAAGACATCACTGTACTAGCAACAAAAGTAGGCATGGTGAATCTGGTAGGCTGAGATCCTGTCTGACAAGGTAACATTGATGAAGGCTAAACTCCTGATCCTGGGACAACATACTCAGATGTCGGCACTGATGGAGGAATAGTACTTGGAGTTTTAGGAGTACCCAAAATAGAAGCAGGTTCCACATGAGGATCAAAACTAAAAGTTGGAGGAACACCTAGAATAACCAAAGGAGAACCCTCTAAGCAGGTCTGCAAACGCACCAACAACCCCTCTAAATTTGGTGCAGATAAACTCTAAGGATCTAGAACTAAACCCACACATGTAACCTGCTCAATGTGAGGCTCAAGGGAGAGTCCCCTAGCACTCTTACGAGATAGGGATGATCCACAGGCCCGTCCACTCACTGAAGTTTATCCATCACTCGAGACCCTTCTTCTCGACTGAACTCTCTGTCCAAAAATAAGCTCCACATCTCTGACCTCATGACACCTAGTCAACACTATCTGTACAGAAAGAGTAAAACATAACTCAGAATAAAAGGTATGAAAGAACTTCACACGATAGGAATAAAATATAAAAAGTTTCCTAAAGACATACTATAGCCTATCGAAGATAGATACGGACGTCTACGTACTTATCTGTGAGACTCTATTAGACATCCTATTCTTACGATATTGAGATCAATGAAACCTGGCTGCTCTGATACCAATTTATCATGACCCAAAAACTATATGTCATGATGGCACTTTTCACGATGAACCTTGACAAGTAAGCCTATCTCAAAAATTGCTATACAAAGGGGGAAAAGTCAAAAACATCCCCAAGGTAAGGCTTCTAAAATAAAGCTGAACCACATAAGTATAAATAATGCAGAAAGAAACATAACCATCAATAAGAAAAAAATTCCAAAACCAAGTGTCAATAGTGTAAGAACTAGAAATACAATTCATGAGTCAATACATCAAAAAACCAACAGAAATAATTTCTATCTCTGAATACGAATAAATACATAAACTAATGAAATAAGGATAGAAGAGGACCCATACGCTAGTAAGTCTAACCATTACCTTAGATACTCTAAAGGCACCTGAAATCAAGCAGCATAGGGTGCACCTGAACCTAGATCTACACTGAAAGGGTACAGTAGGTGTGAGTACGGTCCACTTGTACTTAGTAGGTATCATAGGTTGATCGATCAAAGTAAAAAATAAAGCATACAAAATACACACTATGGGCATGTCACCTGCAATCAGAAAATATACCACAATGGTAACACATACCACTTGCACTAACAGTTCTAATATATCAAATATATTACGACAAACACCAAGTAGGACAAGGAAGGACAATATACATACAAGATGGTCAAGCACAATCAAAGGAAGATGGGATAATAAAGGTATGTCAAATCAATATAGAAATTCAATCATAATGTAAACACAATAAAGTAAGTGCAATATATAAGATGACGATGATGATGATGATGATGATGCAAGAGATCATTGCACAGTCTTCGTATGTGCCTACAAAGCCAAAGCTTCCCGATGTAGGACCCATGGGGGTTCGTCAACTCATATGGAATCCAATATCATATCTCCTACTGAGCTACAGCTTCTCGATGTAGGACCTATAGGGGGTTTGTCAACTCATATACAACCCATATATCCATATCTCAATGGGTATTTCTACAACCAACCACATAATATAATTTCCACAACCACGTGAGCCAACATCCACTCATTATTTCCAGCCATCCATGAATTTCTATATTTTACCATATACTAATAAGTATAAATATATCACAATGCGTAAATGATACCATAATACACCTTTTCATCAAAAAGATATAGTTATTCGCATGATTATAAGGCTATCAATATCACAAAGGACCCTACACGGTCACACTTATCAGATAATATTCCAAAGTTAATAATTATACCACATATAGGCCCCCACATAGGTACAATATATAGATATCCATTATTCATTATTAGTTCTCACCCTTAACATCCACTCATTAAAGCATGTTTTAAGTTTTTTTTGATGATTATTTCATCTCACACATGCTCTATGAAACTACTACTAACTCTTCATCTTTGTATTTTGTACTTTTTCATCCTTTATACTTTATTTCTTTTTGTTTGGTTATGTTATATAAAATAAAATATGTAGTAATTTTATATAATGATAAATTGTATGTTTATTATTTTTACTATGCTCAAATCATAAATGATTAAATCAACTAAATTACCATCATATGTATATTCATTAGAAAAAGGATTAACTTGATTAGTTTACTTAAAAATATTATACACGGTTAAAATTATTAAAAATATTATCTTGAACAAGGTATTAAAATTGAGTTGTTAAATATTAATTGCAACAATTTCAATTTAACTAATAAAATTAGAAAAAAATGTATGTATGTGTGTGTATGTATCTTTAAAAGCATTTTTGGGGTGAGTTCTGGGACGGGGCGTACAAAAAATGCTCCGAGGCACAAATAAAAGGTGTAGATCCATAGGGCATAAGTCCTAGAATTTAGAGCATATGGGGAATAAAAGTGTAATTCCCAAGCTTAAATCGTACACTCCAGATGTCAATTTTAATAAGTATTATTTTAAAAATATGTTTGCTATAAATCATATCTTATATTATTGGTTTAAGATGTTTATACTTTATGCTATGATTTTTTTTTTGAATGTATAAATAAAGAAAGAAACTTTTCTAGAAAATAATTATGATATTTTATCCTTATATCAGAGATTTATTTGAATTTATTAGCAAAATTATTGAAAATCTTACTTTTGCTTATTTTCCTAAAAAAATTTATAAAATCGAGAATATGAGATATACGCCCTGTAGGATGTACGCATACTAAAAATATTTTGAAATCTGAATAAATATCAAATAAACTGAAGATAGTTTTTTGAATAAAAATATTAAAAAAAATTACAACATATGAAATAATCTTAAAAGTAATCCCTGAGTGCTTATTTGGACAAATAATGTAACATTTAAAATATTAATAAAAATTATAAAACTAACATAGTTAAAGAAGGTATAAGAAT
Organism: Capsicum pubescens; assembly: GCA_030864215.1. Taxonomy (NCBI): domain Eukaryota; kingdom Viridiplantae; phylum Streptophyta; class Magnoliopsida; order Solanales; family Solanaceae; genus Capsicum; species Capsicum pubescens. Next base: position 278,784,700 of record CM061543.1, on the reverse strand, counting down.
ATGACAATCATGGGTTGAACCTTGACATAACTGTTTGGTATAAATTAAAAAATTGAATTGCTTTAATTTGTATAATTCTAAGTATTGTAACAAAAAATTGAGAGTCAATTTGTAGATGTAACAATTAGTCAACTGAATTTGACTTCAATTGAAAAAATGAATTGATGCTCAATTTGTGGATAGAACAATTAGTCAACTCTAATATTTGACTTTAGTTAAGAAACTTAAATTGCTTTAATTTATATAGATCTAAATATATAATATTGAATTAAGACTTAATTTGTGGATACAACAATTAGTATATACAAAATCTATCTTTGATTTAAAATTGAATTGAGACCCAATTTGTAGATATAATAATTAGTCGATTCTAATGTTTGATTGTAATTGAAAACTTGAATTGCTTCAACTTATATAACTCCAAGTAACATAAGATTGAATTGAGACTTAATTAGTGGATTTAACAATTAATCATATTGTTTAACTTTAATTGAAATTATGAGTATTATAAGATTGAATTGAAACTCAATTTGTGGTTGTAATAATTAATCAACTCTAATGTATGACTTTAACTGAAAAAATAAATTTTTTCAATTCATATAACTCTAGGTATTATAAAATTGCACTAAAACACAATTTGTGGGTGTAAAAGTAGTCAATAGTAATGTTTGACTTCAAGTTGATATTAAATTATTTTCATTTATGTAGCTCTTAATATTATAAGATCGAATTAAGGCTCAATTTTGGCATTTACTAATTAGTCAATATAAATATTTGACTTTGATTGAAATATTAAATTGCTTCAGTTTATATAATAACTCTGAGTCTTGTACTATTGAATTGAGACTAAATTTGTGTAGGTAATAATTAGTCAATACGAATATATTGGCTTTAATTAAAAAATTTAATTGTTTCAAATAATATAATTATGAGTAGTATAATATTGAATTGTGACTTGATTTGTGTAAAAACAATCAGTCAATTCTAATGTTAATTTTAATTAAAACTTAAATTGATTCAGTTTATGTAACTCTAAGTATTATAAGATTGAATTGAGAATCAATTTGTAGATTTAACAATTAGTCAATACAAAATTTATCTTCGACTGGAAAAATGAATTGATGCTTAACAAGTGGATATAACAATTAGTCAATTTTAATGTTTGGTATTAGTTGAAAAATTGAATTGTTTAATTCACATAACTCTAAGTATATATAATTGAATTGAGACTCGATTTGCGGATAAAATAATTAGTCAATACAAAATTTTGACTTCAATTGAAAATTTGAATTGAAACTCAATTTGTGAAATAATTAGTCAATTCTAAAGTTTGATAATCTTTGAAAATTGAATTGCTTCAATTTATATGATTACAAGTATTATAAGAGCGGATTGAAACTCAATTATGTAATAATTAGTCAATCATAATGTTTGACTTTGATTAGAAAATTAAATTAATTTCATTTATATAACTATGAATAATATAAAATTGAATTGAAACTCAGTTTATGGATGTAACAATTAGTCAATTCTAATGTTTAACATTAATCAAAAAATTAAATTATTTTAAATCTCTTTAAGAGAAAATATCCAATTACCCCTCCTGAACTATACCCAAAAAGGTTATGACACACCTCAACTTAAAGGGGGTCCTATTAACCCCCCGAACTAATTAAAAGTATAATTTTGACACCCTTAATGCCTATGTGGCACATACATGGCACACATATGTGCCTACGTGGACACTTCAGTATGTTGTGCCACGTATGTGCCACATAGGCACTAAGGGCATCAAAATTACACTTTTAATTTGTTCAGGGGGGTAACAGGACCCCCTTTAAGTTGAGGTGTGTCATAGCCTTTTTGGGTATACTTTAGGGGGGTAATTGGGTATTATCTCTTTAATTTATATAAATATAAGTATTATGAGATTGAATTGAGATTTAGTTTGTAGATGTATCAATTAGTCAATTTTAATGCTTGACTTTGATTGAAAAATTAAATTGCTTCAATTTATATAACTCTAAGTATTATATGATTGAATTGAGACTCACTTTGTGAATGTAACAATTAATCAATTCTAATATTCGACTTTCATTAAAAAAAATTGCCTCAATTTATGCAACTCTAAGTATGATAAGATTGATTTGAGACTTAGTTTGTGGATGTAAACATTTGTTAATTTTAATGTTTGACTTTAATTAAAATAAAAATTGCTTCAATTTATGTAACTTTAAGTATTATAAGATTGAATTGAGACTCAACTTGAGGATGTAACAATTAGTCAACATAAATATTCAACTTCAACTGAAAATTGTAATTGAGATTCAATTTGTGGATATAACTATTAGTTAATCATAATATTGAATTTAATTGTAAAAATAAATTATTACAATTTATATGTAACTCTAAGTATTATAGGATTGAAATAAAACTCAATTTGTGGATTGATAACACCCAAACTATCCCTTTTTAGAAGGATAAAGCGATCGCTGTTAAAATATAGTAACTCAACTAGGTTGGGGTCGATCCCATAGGGAATAGTCCGGAGATATCTCTCAAACTTGTTGAAATCACCAGGCAGTGCGGCAATGTAAAAAGAGGGGATTTGCAGAAATAGTGAATGTGACAAAATTTGGATGTTCTTGGTTATAAACAATTTAAGATGAACACTAGACTTGTGTTTCCCCTGGCTTCTCAACTCCACAGATTGATCATGTACTGTTGAACTATTTCGATACCTTGCATCCAGAATCTGAAAAGTTTTGTACCATCAATTGTCTTGTAGACTCATTGATGATTCTCACCATTTACCTCTTGAGTCTCAGGGTGTCGCTTTACTAACCCTTATCCTGGATCCTAGTTTAACTATTACCTTTTGAGTATCAAGTTAATAGATAAAAGTTAACCGTCTTAAAAACATAATACAGGTAAGCTTATTTTGACAGTTAACCCCAAGTCACTGTTATGAGCTTATTTTCCTAGTCACTACTTCTCTTGTGGAGTAAACTGTGATATCTAGGCGGGATTCTAACATGTGCATCCGTAAAGAGAGAAATCAAAGAGAAGAAAATTCAATATATGCAAGAATCTTTATCTAGAACGACTTGACAGTTGCTCTACTTCGTTAATTCGCTAGGCTTCCCACAACCCTAGCTAAGGGATTAGTCACTCATAGTTATGAGTTCAACCATAGAATCCACAGAAAAACTTACAGAATCAATCTTAGAATAATGAAAGAAGAAATCTGAAAGTCTTAAATTGAATAACAAACCAAGAACAATAAGATGTTTGTGAACTTGGACCCAAAGGACCTATTTCTGAATTCCTTCTCAATAATAATAAACTACACAAAGCTTAAAGGATATTTATAGGTTACAATAAATCCTATAAATTAAATCCTAAATAAAATAGAAAAATTTAACTAAACGCACATAATAATGACTTAAAACATCATAGGAGTGTATCTAGGTTACATGAAAACCCTAGAAATCAAAGTTTCAATGAAAAAAGGAAAAATAGAATCGGTCACCACTTACTTGGGCCAAATACGACCCATATGTACTATATATGGTCTGCAAACAAACCCAGGTAACTGCCAGAAATTTTTCTTCAGCATTTGCATTCTCTGGATCTTGGATTCTATCACTAACCTTAGCCACATACAGACTGTATATGCTACATATGGACCGCAAGTGGCCTTAGTAAGTGACAGGGTCTTCAAATTCCTGCATCTAAGACTCTGGACTTCAAGTTTTGGTATATGATTTGGTCACATATTCCCAGTAAGTGCCACATATGCCCAATAATGACCAAGTAAGTAGCTAAAAACTTCATTTTTCATCTTTTTCTTGAATTTAGCATCTGAAACCTAATTTTTCGCAAAACATACCCAAAATACATCATATCTAACAAAACAACCTAAGAAACGTGCATATTTTCATGGTTTTAAGCGTCAAAAGTTCTATAAATTCATAGCACATCATGGACGTAATAATTTGTCAACACAAATATTTGACTTCAATTGAATAATTGAATCAAAACTTAATTTATAGGCGTAACAATTATTCAATTCTACTATTTGACTTTAATTAAGAGATTGAATTATTTCAATTTATATAACGCTAAGTATTATAAAGAATCGGTTTACGGATGTAACAATTAGTCAATCCTAATATTTGACTTTAATTAATAAATTGAATTACTTCAATTTATATGTAACACTAAGTATTATAAGATTGAATTGACACTCAATTTGTGAATGTAATAATTAGTCAACAAATATATAATTTCAATTGAAAAAATAAAATGTGACTCAATTTGTGGATGTACCATTAGTCAATCCTAATGTTTGACTTTAAGCGAAAAATAACATTACTTCAATTTATATAACTCTAAATATTATAGGATTGAACTGAGACTCAATTTATTGATGTAACAGTCAATCAATTTTGATGTTTCACTTTAATGAAAAAATTAAATTGTTTCTATAAGATTGGATTGGGACTCAATTTATGTATTAAACAATGATTCAATAAATGTGTGTAACTTCAATTGAAAAGATAGATTGGTTCAATTTGTATAACTCCAAGTATTACAAAAATGAATTGAGTATAAATTTAATGATGTAACAATTAGTCAATCATATATCATAATATTTAACTTTAATCGAAAAATTAAACTGCTTCAATTTATGTAGCTCCAAGTATACAAGGTTGAAATTGGGGCTCAACTTGTGCATAAAACAATTAATCAACACAAATATCTTAACTTCAATTAAAAATTAAATTAATTTAATTTATATAACTCAAACTCTTATAAGATTGATTTTAAAATGAAAATCATTTTTTTTCAAAGTTTTAGTAAATTATGTCTCCTATTTCTACCCCCAAAAGAGGTTGCTAGTACATCTTAAATCTCATAAACGAGAAAAATATTTTTATTTTTTCAATTTTTTTTCACTTAATTTGAAAATTCACCGATTTACCATAGAAATTCTAAATATTAATAAAAGTTATATTCAAAATGTGAAAACAACCAGAACACTAGTTTAACAGTTTATTTTTTTCATAAAGAAATCCCTTTTTCCCCCATAACATAACCTTCATTATAATTGTGCTTTGACTAAAAATTATCTATTTTTTCTTTAAAAATTTCCTCCTCTTCTTTGAGATTTTCCTCCAAACCATCATCCCCCAACTCCACCCTATGTAGCGCTAACACCCACTCCCCCCACCCCCCACCCCACACACATTTTTCTCAAGATAATTTACACTTTATTCAATAAATTATTAATTTTCATCAAGTTTATATACATGCTTATTCCTATCTTGAATAGTACTAATCCTTCAATTTTGTTATCTTTTTAACTCTTTTCTTCTATGATAATTTTTATTTTTTTGTTTGATTATATTATATAAAATAAAATAAATTATTAAATTATTTGATATAAAATAATAATAATAATAATTATACTTAAATTAATTAAATGATTGTCATATTTGTATTCATTAAAAAGTAGGATTAACTTGATTATTTTACTTCAACATATTATACATAGTTAAAGTTAATTAAATCATCATCGTGAATAAAATATTAAAATTGAGTATGTATATATATATATATATATATATATATATATATATATATATGTATGTATGTATATATATATGTATGTATGTATGTATATATGTATGTATAGAGAATGTTATTTAAAAAAAAAAAAAAAAAAGAGTCCAAATGCACATATATTGTAGAAAACATTTCTATTTATTCTCAATCATTCATAGAACATGTATGATTAATCAATCAACATCAATAACAATTATTTTTATAACCTTATTTTGCTTGACAGACAATTTGACAAGTACACAGGCTTTGATTGCTTCCTTCAGCAGCACAAATACAACTATGAGGCATCGAACTTGCTGGCCATTGAAATAGAGCTAGATTTCCACAACTAATTTTAGCACACGTGTCTTTAGTCGTGAACGTTCCCGGACAAAATTTAGGATCACCTGACACAAATGAATGAGAAGACTACATATTAATCAATATGAATATAATTAAAAAACTCAATGATGAAAATAAATATTTAAAAGAAATAATTATTGATAAAATCATAACTTGTGCATTTAAGAAAAAATCATACCTAGCGAATGGTCAAACAAAGTGAAACATATTGCCATGGAGAAAAGGAAAAGCGTAATGAAACTCTTCATATTTTTTCCACAACTTTTGTATGATATGATAATATAAATTGTTGACACCATTTAGGACTCCTATATAGGGACTAGAGGAAAATCTGAAGTTATGCTATTTGTTCATATAAGGCTACGAAATCTATAATTTTTAAATTACTTGCCAAAAAATACAAATTTATTTATGGTAATAGCTCAAATAAGGCGAGTAAATCAGTAGTTTTTAAATTACTTGTTTTAATATACAAATGAGTTTATGGTATGTGTTGAAATAAGGCTAGTAATTTGTAATTAAGGTTTTTTCTACTTTATTGATCAAATTATTAGCAAAAAAATAAAAGACATAAAGCAACTATTTGACCCCACTAAGTACCACCAAGATATAAATAGTGTATATAGATTAAATTTTTTTATATTGTTCAATTTTAGCGAAATCCAATAGTTTTGGCATTAATCTTGTGTAGTTTTGGCATAAATCTTATGTTTGGGTTAAGAACTTCCCTTATTAAGTAGAAATACTTTATTAAGAACGTAACAAGTTCTTTTTTCTAGAATCTACAATCTATAAACCCATAAGTCTAACCTCGACTCTGATGTTGTACAAACATGCCATGTTTAAAAGGATCCCGATGTATTCTGCCTAAACTAAAAGAAAAAATCAATGTAAGTAACATAAAATATATTTGGGAAAAGTTTACATTTACTCATTTACAATGCACACTCAATCTTTATGTAGTCTTGTATAAACGTTCATTTGAGCTTTGCATTTTCATAACCTTTCCCCCTTTTAACCAATCTCACTTTATTGCCTTGAGATACATTATCACGATCCAATATTTTAAAGTTGTTATGACACTAATCATTCGTTTGTCAGGTAAACCAAAATATAATAATCTAAAGTGAAAGAATTTAATGTGATTTAATTAGTTCTAACAAAAATAAAATAGATAATAACTTTGTAATACAACAAAAGGTAAATCATGATCCAAGATCTGGTATAACAAGTCATGAGAGACTTACAAATAAGGAAATGTTTGTCTAAGAAAATACATTAAGGTTTGAAATACCAAAAAAATTGTTTAAAAGGACATAACATTCAACAAATTAGCAAATTGACAGGAAAAATCACACTTCTATAGTCAAAGATAGCAGCTCACTACTGAAACTCTAAAAGTGTCACAACCCAAAATTGGGATCATGATGGCACCTGCTACACCCTCCGATACAGGTAAGTCTATCACAGTCTAAAAATTATTATCAACATAAATTGAAGTGATAGAAGTAAGAAATAAAAATAATCCCCAAATGACATACGGAAGAGGTACGTTATGAACATAATATTCCAGGTCTGGTTGTCACTACTACAAGACTCAAATATTAAATACAATAATATAGTTTGAAGTATCAAATGTGACTAAACATAAGATAAATTGTCATGGCAAAATATTTTGTATTTGTGATGATATTGATCATTCGTTCGTCAGGCAAACCAAAATATAATAGTCTAATGTGAAAGAACTTAATGCGATTTAATAAGTTCTAACAAAAATTGTAACGACCCTTCCATCGTTATGGGTGATTCCTTTTTTTAAAATTTTTGGGTTAAGATTTTTCCTATATTTGAAGTTATATTTTTCAGGATAAGCTAGTTTTGAATGAAATTTGAGCGAGGTATAATCTAGAAAATCTGAGAACGGAAGGGGAAAATGTGGTAGTGTTTATCATGATTTCTAGTTATCTAAGACAATAAGGAATTCGCAGGACTTTATAAATTTGAATTCAGATAAGTATTGATCTTAGCGTAATAGATATTATTCACAGCGTCTTGAATTTAAGTTGTGTTGTGAAAAAGAAAATTTTGTAGAAAAGTTAGACATTCTATCCCATCCATGTAGCTATAGCAACTTGCATGTCATTATAATAACATGCCTAAAAGCGGACTAATTCCCTCTATAGCGACCAGTCAATGCGGTCAAGGGCTACTATAGCGACTTATGTTGTTGATCCGACCCGACCCGACCTAGGGCCTTGTCATAATGGGTATTCCAAGTCCGACCGAGACCAGAGACCACCCCCGTTATCCAACCCAACCTCCAGTCACCTACCCTGAGTCGACTAAATTTTGAACATTTAACAAGATAGCATTATTGTTCAAGTCAAGACTCTGGGATAGGATCACAAACGTGGCCAACCCAACCGAGTTTAACCGTTCTCCATACCTTACCGACTAAACCAACCAATACCAAACCATCAACTAATAATTAATTAATAATCAAATAAAGTTTCATAATATAACATAAAAGGATGGAACAACCAACAATATTGTCCAAGGTTTTAAGCCCCAACACCAATGCTAAGGCTGACACCCATAATGATTTGGCCCATACCAACCCATGGCAGTACCACCAAGCTTCTAACCAAAATAGTAATAAAATACGGTTGGGACATGCCCCCAACCATAGCCATAACTAGAATCCATAAAAAATCCAAATTATGAAATAACATTCATGAAATGGAGCCTTTCGAAAAGATTAAAGCTCACTACTTCAATCCAACGGCTGACCCGAGTATTCGAATGTTAAACAGGAGGAGTTGAATGGCCATTTCCTACATAGGTTGGGTATATAGCCGACTGAAGACGGGTTAGGAAGTGAACGCTAGCATGAACTCGGGATAAGGATAAAATAATTTCATTTATAAAACCAAGTAAAATCATCCATAATGAATACATACATATATATATATAACCAAGATGGTAAAGAGGACCATATTTATCATGCATTTAAAGCCTTTACCTAGGCTGTGTAGCTTTGCCGTCCTAAAATAATCCATGGGCTATATGGGTTCATCTCTCCTTGCTGAAAAGGCCCCAGTGCATGAAGTTGGACGACCAGGGAAGAAAACCTGGGATGACTAGGACTTCCCCCAACATAAAGTGTGACATCATGCACGCGATCATTAAGACCAAACCTTACATCGATAAATATGAGTTTCCAGTTTCGGTCTCTCTGGTACCTCTACCTTCTTCGGCTTTGCTACACCTCCCCCTTTAAGCCCAATTAAAATCATTTCCAAACAATCAAACCATTATCCATTTATTAACCAGGGCCATTAGTAGTGGTATCCTCATACCGACTAATACTTGCAAGTATTGTCCTTAGCCAAACCTTTTAGTGATCAAGGGATTTCCATGTACCCATAGATCATATCATTCTATTTACTTGGGGGATTCCCATGTACCCCACAAGTAGGTTTATTAAGCCAAACCACTCCTTCAAAACCATTTAAGCCAGTTAGGTTCCATTACCAAGTTTAAACCATGCATAAGTTTCATTGAAAATCCAATTATATAGTGAAAACATTGTTATAGGCATTTTATAAAACACATTGGGGGCATAATATTACCAAAACCAATTTCAATTACCAATAACCACTCCCATGCAATCCAATTATCCAAAACCACCATTAAAGCATAGGGAAACCATAACCAAGCCTTTATAAATAAAAACCCCAAATCATATTTGAAAACCCAAACCATATAACATTCAAACCATGAAAACATTGTATAAAACCATGTCTTTAGTTAGAACTAACAATGAGGGAAGAGAATATGCCTTAATTAAGAAGTTAATGGAGAGAAACCACCAACATAAGGCATAAATTAAGCCTTAAGATAAAACCCTAGCCTCTTTTGTCCAAGAACTTTAGAAAAGATTTAAGAGTTTTTTCTAAGTGTTAATGGATAGAATAATAGGAAAAATAACCTATTAAGTGAGCTAAAAGTCGTGGGCCCTTATTAGGATAAGTGGGGAAATATCTAGATTGCCCTCACTTAAGACTCCCAGAAATCCCGCCAGGTGGATATGACCATCCGTACCAGTCGTACCCTCCAATATGAGTGGTACCCACCACTCATACCCAAAGACACCTCTCTTGGACCCAACACTATCCAAGGTACGACTACCCCAAACCATGCCGTATCCAAGTGTACGACTAGTACCCATGATCCGTACCCCTAGAAGAATAGAATCTCAAGGGGATTAAACACTGCCCACCATACGAGTCCATAGCACAACTCATACCCTAGCTTATGGCTCAAGACAATCCACTCGTACTCATATCCAAGTCAAGTTACCAAGTTTAAGATTTAGTGAAGGAACCTAACGATCTGTATCCACAGATATGAATCGTACCACCCAAGTCGTATCCATTACAAAAAACAAATCCACCCCACCAACTGTCACGACCCTAACCAGGGCCTAGATATAATGGACATACCAAATTCAATCAGGACCGGAGACCACCCCCTATCACCCAACCCAACCACCGTATGCATATCTTGAGTTGACTGAATTCCAAACATATAACAAGATAACATGTCTATCCATATGGTGACTTTGGGATAAGTCTATAACCGAGACTAACCCAACTAAGTCTATCCACTTAGTAAACAACCAAACCAATGCGAAAACCATAAACCAAAACAAAGTATAATAATAATCCAACGCATGTATGTATATATATATATATAAAAATATATATATGAGATAACCAATCCATACCATACCAAAGTCCACAGTTGTCTGTACAAAGCCTCTAGACCAACCAAAGAGTACCTAGTCGGGACATGCCCCCGACATAGCCATAAACCAATTCTACCAAAGACAAAATACATAAAGTAATCTATGACATGAAATAAATGCCTTTTGAACTATGAAATATCACCATTTCAATCCAACATCAATTGTACCCGAGTTTGATCACTAAGCAAGAGGAGTAGAATGATCGGTTCCTACATAGAGTGGATATACAATTGCTAGTAGATGGGTTAGCAGGTAAATGCTAGAATGTACTTAGGATAAGGATAAAATAATAAGAATTATAAAACCAAGTAAAAACATCCATAATGAATACAACCATACATATATATAAGTATCGGAAAAGGTAACCAGGTTTAGTATGCATCTAAAAACCTTTACATAGGTTGTGTATGTTTGTCGTCCTAAACCACCCACGGGTAATATGGGTTCATCTCCCTCTGCTGAAAGGGCCCCAGTGCATGTAGCTGCACGACTAAGGAAGATAACCCTGGGATGACTAGTACATCCCCAAATATAAGTTATGACATCATGCGCACGATCACTAAGACCAAACCTCACATCAGTAAATATGAGTTTCCAGTTTTGGTCCCCCCAGGACCTCCACCTTTCTCGGCTTAGCTACACCTCTCCTTTAATGCCCAATTAAAACCATTTTCAAATAACCAACTAATCCATTTGCGATTTATTAACCAAGTCTATTTAGTGGTGGTATCGTCACACCGACCATACTTTCAAGTACTATCCATAGCCAACCATATGTAGGTTTAAGGAGACTTTCAAGTGCCCTTCTATTTACCATGATAAACCATTTGGGGGACTTCCATGTTCCCCATAAGCATAACCATTTATCCATTTACCTTTCCAAACCATTTAAACCAATTCCATTAATGCATTCACTTGAGGGATTTCTATGCATCCCGTAAGGTTTTCAAAATAGACCAATCATGACCACCAAATCCTTTACCTCTTAAACCATTCTAAACTATTTTAGACCATGGCATACATTCAAAGCATTTATATCATTTAAACTATGCAAAATCATTCAAAAATGTTAGAGTTCCATTACCAAACCAAATCATGCAAGTGTTCCAGTAAAAGTTCAACAATAAAGGAAAAACATTCTTTGAAGCATTTTATCAAACATGTTGAGGTCATACATTTACCAAGACCAAAATCAATGCATAAACCACCTTAATTGGGGTTACTCAAGACCCATTAGTTAAACCATAACCATAAACCAACCACATGTGCAAACCATTACCGAAAACATGTAAAAACATGATTTAAGCCAATACCAAACCATATGCATCAAAACCCTCAACAATATTTCGAAATCCACCTTTCATGATTTATAAACCAATGTTTAAAACACAATACATATGCCTTTAGTTTGAAATAATAATGAGGGAAGGATTACATTCTTTATACATAAAGATTCACGAAAGAAATCTTGACCTTTGAGCCCTTTGAAGAATACTTGAGAAACCCTGGCCTCCAATCTTAAAGAGTGAGTTTGAGAGAGTATTTGAAGTGTTTTAATCTTTTAACAAGTGTTATGGAAGGCTACCAAGGATTATATAACTTGAGGGCATAAGGTTCTTGAAGTAGGAAATGTCCAAACTACCCTTGACTTAAAATTAAAACAAACCACGTCCAGGGGTACGACTCACCCTTACCATTCGTATCCTAGTGTACGAGTGGTACCCTAATTCGTACCAAACCTAGTCATCACCTTACCTACTGATTTCTATACGACTTACACCTCCCCAACTCGTACCTAAGGGTTTGAGTGAAACCCTCAATCATACCCACCAACCGTACCTTGAACAGATTACACAAGATCACACCTATGAGCAACATACGACTTGCCAATGTTCTATTCGTATCTTCCTATACGATTCGTACCAAGAGAAATCGTATCTTGGGAAGTATCTACACCAAACATAATGTTTGTTTTATCCCTTTTCGAATTTTATTTTTAAGAAAACGGTTTTGACCTTTTCAAACTATTTCAAAATTTAGAAGTAATTTGAAAAAAAAAAATTACAGAGTCGTCACTTGATTTTTATCGAAAACATCAAGAAACACATAACGAGATTTCAAAATAGAAATAAATCTTCTAAATTAGAGGAACTGGTTAAGGGTTCAATTAACACCCTAAGAAGATTTTTACGGGACTTAGGAGCGTCTGTTTTAAAACAGTTCACCAAAGGACTTTTTTTTTACTAACTAAAAGGGTGACTAACTTTATGAAAGGGTTATAAAAATATTTAAAATTATTTATTCACTTAAAATTGGCATTTGTTTATTCGAACGAGTAATAGTCTACTTGAATTTAGTGAGAAAGTTACAACATATTTTATTTAATCTAATATTAATTTTGAGAAAAAAATTACGAAACATCTTTAAAATATCTTACTTGATAAAATATTTTACTTAATTTAGAATTAATCTCGAAAAATTAGAATTTGAGAAAAAGATCGAGGAATATTCTAATTAAGAAAATTCTACTTATTTCATAATTAATTCTAAGGAAAAAATTGTGAAATATTATTTCTACTTGAATAAATGAAAAACCTATTTAAAATAGGTGGAACGCCTGGATTTAAGAAGGAAATAAGTTTGTGTTTTTTATGAAAGAGGAATTACGGAATTATTCTTACTATTGTCATTGCTATTATTTAAACTATGTATATTTAAGAAGGATCCATTTTTTCAAAAATAACACCTTTGCAAAATGTTAGGAGAATGTCATGTTAAAAATATTTTATCAATAATGAAAAAATTAAAATTTACGAGAAAAATTAGCTTCTTGAATTTGAGAAAAAATATTTTAACCCAAATAGGTAATTAGTCGTATGAACAAAACAAATGCCATCTTGAAAGAATTAATTTAATAAAAGACTAATTTTAGGAAGAAAAATTGAACCAACCAATTTAATCCATTCAGAAAAAATAAATTAGGTGACAAAATGGTGAGTCGAAATATGAAAATCAAGATAAACTTGAATGGCCACATCTTAGGGGATCTCTAAATTAATTAATTAAAGTTGAGGTTAATATAAATACACAAGAATAAATTACAAATGATAAGGGAATAAAAGATGTATAAATAACATAAATATCAACTCTTTTGGAAGAAATTACATTCTCTCCCACTTTTTTAATTAATTTACTCTCTCTCCCTATTATTAATATACATAACATAGCCAACATATACATAGCATTCTGTGTATATGTTGGGATTTTTATAATATGTTTAGGAAGTTGAGATTTTTTGTAATATTACAAACATAAGTTGTGTATTTGTGTAATTTTCAGATAAAAGATAAAGAATTGGAGTTGGGCCTTTTTTGGCCCATCCACGTTCTATCCAGCTTTTGGGCTTTTAATCTATGGACTTTTAAGTCCATTTTCCTGCATTGTATACCACAGGTATATCAGCTCCTCTTTTCCAGCATTTTTGGGTATACCATCGTGTATATATTGCGTATTAGAGTAGAAAAATCAGCATGTTTGCTTCCACATTTAATATGAACCAACATCAGCTGCCTTCAAGTGTATATAAGATGTATACAGTCGTATATCATCAGTATACAGGTGTATACCAGCCTGTATCAATTCATTTGGGGCTTTAGCGTGGAGCTTGACTCAACGGATATGCAAGAGGGGAGTCCGATGGACTCAACGAAGGATTTTATGCATAAAAAAATAAGCTGTATATAAGATGAACCAACATCAGCTGCCTTCAAGTGTATATAAGATGTATACAGTCGTATATCATCAGTATACAGGTGTATACCAGCCTGTATCAATTCATTTGGGGCTTTAGCGTGGAGCTTGACTCAACGGATATGCAAGAGGGGAGTCCGATGGACTCAACGAAGGATTTTATGCATAAAAAAATAAGAATTACTAAATGCATTAAATGAAATTCCGTGCGTATCATGGTAACAAAATAGAGACATATTTCATGAGCACAAGGTTCTCAAAACAATAGATTCAAAATGGAATTAAGAATTAGTATATATTATACCACTTGTAGCGACACAGAATAAGGAATATCCAAATTCACAAGTCAAAATAATATTTCAGGCCATTACAAGGTAAACTTTGCCAACAGCAAAAATCCAAAGTAGGAGCATTAACAAGTATAACTTGGTTTTTCATTGTCAAGTTTTACTTAAAAAAACATTCTTTGTTATTTGATCAAAAGGAAAATTAACTTAGATCCTTGGAGTCAAATTAGGTTGTTTCACTTTAAGCAGGAAAATACGCATTCATTTTTGAACTCTTAAGAACTTCATACACAAACTCTAAACTCTAATACATTTTCTAGCAATCCAAAGAAGAGAAAGCAAACGGGACAAAACTAGAAAAAGGCAATCTTAATTGATGATTTAAAAAAAAGATTTCGTTTTTTAAGCCTCTTGGAACAAAAAAAAAAAAGAAAAAAAAAAACTATTATGCATTCATGACAACAAGTAGATGCAGGAATTTAAAGCTTGGAGCTTTTTTCTCCAATAAACAATGTATAACAAAAAAACTTTCCAATCGAAACACAAATAAATCCACTCTCGGTATCATTGCGAGATTCATACTGCAACATTAAACATAAAAGGAACTAAAAAGAGAAAAGATGGGTTATTTACCTATCTTGGTGCAGAGACTGGAACTACAAACTCTTGTCGGAACAACTTCCACCACAATTTTGATTTGCTATCGAAATTCCAACGATTTGGATGTATTTTGAGAGCACTCTGAAGATTTCTTGGTTACGTAGGGTTAGAGGTGCGCACCTCCAGAACCCTCAAGTTTTTCCCCCAATGAATCCTCTCAGAATCTCCTTAGCCCCACTATCTATTTATAGGGGAAATTGGGGGGAAATATTACAATTTTTTCAGATTACAATTTCAAATTTTGGATTCAATTTCTTGAGAGGCTTTGAGTTCTGTTGTAGAACAAAATTATTAATGGCCATCAGTGGATATTGGAGAAAAGAGTCGTTTGACTTTGTTGGTCAAAGGAATAAATTAATTCTTGCCCAAATTAGTGAATCATGGATTGAATATGTCGAAAACATCTGCTTTTGAGCCATAAATGGCTATACTGAATGGGTAAAACGGTAAATTTCGAGGGGCGGCTAGGGTTTAGGGTGGTCGTTTTTGGTTATGTTGAAGTTAGGGATGGTCGGGTCTTTACCGGGTCAGGTACTTTCTGGGTCGGTTGGTCGTGGTTTGTTTGTTGCTGTCGAATGTTGTTGATGACAACACTATTTTGCTATTGCTGTTACACTCTCTTTGTTGTTGCTGGTTGAGGGGAAAATGAGAAAGAATTTGGGTCGGGTCAGAAGATTTGAGGAGTGGGCTTAGTCAGCTGATTGGGTTGATTTCAGGGAAAAATTCAAAAATAGCACACTTATCCCCTTAATTATGAGTTTCATAGCAACAGTTTCATAATTTCATAATATAGCATGTTATATTGTTTCTTTTTGCAAACTGTTGCTACAAAAATACAAATACATATGATTTTTACAGCCCTTATGATCGATATGTATTTTGTATTTTTGCAAATGGGTTGATTTTAATTGTTATTTGGGTTGAAAATATTGGGTTCGCTGAAGGGAATTGGGAATTTAGGGATTTAGGCTATTTTTTGGGGTATTTTTAGTTTAGTCAATTTTAATTTAAAATCTAGCCAAATCAAAAATTAATCGGTCAATTGTACTGTAATCTAATTAATTTCAATTATGGCCAAATTTAATGAATCGACTAAATTGAATAAAAAAAAATTCAAAAAAAATTAACAATCAGTTTAATCCTGAGTTTCTTGATTTAATAAAATCAAACAAATCTATATTTTAAAAAATAAATTATTTTGGAGTCTAAATTATATTTAAATCAAAGTTATAACCATTTGAATTAATTTTCAAGATAACCTTTGATTAAAATTTAATTTCTGTAAAACAATTATTTAAGTAACGAAATTACACAATCTCGTATGTATGGATATGAAAACATATAATTGTTACTTAAGAAAACCGAATTGCCTAGATAAATACTTGAAAGAATTTTTATTCGGATAAAATTATTGTTGCAATTTTATTTAAAGACGAAAAAACTCAGGGTTAAACTTAGTCGTGGAGTGCAAATATTAGGTGTCAACACTGCTTAGTATACGATAGGACCCTCAAGCCATCTCACAAGTCGTATTCAAGGGATACGAGTGACACCCTTTAGTCGTACCAAGCCACTAAGTTCCAAAACTTAGGAAATTTTGCAAGGGTCCAAGACTTGGAATGTTTCATTCTCCCCAACTAGGATTATTCGTCCTCGAATGATGGGTAAGGGCAAGGACAAACATTAGATAACACCTTAACACACATCAACCTTTCCTCCAACCAAAATAGAGGACAAGCACACAAATCAAGACGAGAAGATCAACACATGTCCCAAGCATGATTTACACCCCAATACTTTCATTCTGACCTCTAAATAAGTTAGAAAACAAAGATGCAAGATAAACCATTCCTCACCTTTAACCAAGTTAGAAAAAAAGATTGTGCTTTGAAGAACACACACCTTACGCACGAATTTTCAGACCAAGTTAGAAAAAAAGATTGTGTTTTGAAGAATACACACCATACGCACGAATTTTCAGACCAAGAACCAACGTGGATCCTTGGACTCCATGTCCATTTCCGTATCCTAAATGGCTTTCTTGGTCTTGTTGTTTCTCCATGGAACCTTTATCGAATCCACACTTATTGTTCGCAACCGGCAAACTTACCGATCTAAGAATCCCCACTATTGGGATCCCCTTGAAGAAGACAAATTTGAGATACCAATACCAACTAAAGGAACCAACCGACCAAGGACCATCCATACCTTACCCCAACACAAACACATAGACGACCGGTTGAATTGACTCATGCTAGAGCAAGTCAAATTAAACTTAGAATTACCAAGACACATCACTACAAAAGCTTTAGTCTAATTTACACCACCACTTCCATGTTCAATCCTATCCAAAGCTAAGAGTTAACTAAGCCGTTGGGCTCTATTCCGTACATCTATCCCGAAACACTACTCCGCTTTCACCACTTTTTTACTATGGAAGCCATGAGTAAAGGACATGAACAAACCCACATATAACCATTATAACCAAAATTGCAACATATAATCGAAAGCCCAAACCATACGACTACTTTGCCATGAAAATAATTTATGCAACCATGCCTTACCAATCCTCTTAAGTACCCAACACAATTATAGGTATATCTACCAATCACAACATTCAAGCCTACCGCTCATATACCCGTGGTATGATCTATCCATCAAACATCTAGCACCCTCTAATATTTCCTCAAGGATTTTCACCATTTATTTGTTTCCTAGCCATTTCCCATGACAACAACCTTACCTTAGCTTCCAAAACCTTAACTTTAGTAGTCACTCGGGACTCTCCCCAGCTTAGGGATTTCTACATTCCCCATTTCAAAACATCACCATGCTTCCCAAGCCACTACTATCCTAGCACGGGAAGAATCATCAAGGAAATCAAATTACAAGAATTATCCATGCCACCTAAGGTAAGACAAAGACCCCAAAAATTAGACACGACACTAAAGATAAGAAGTAATCCATAACAACCACCTAGGTTATAATGATGAATCATCCTGACCAAACCATACCACAAAAGGAGTCCTTAGGGATGGACACCGAAAGAAACACAACCATACGAGCCATAAGTAATGTAATGAAAGATCAAGACTCATATCCTGGGAATAAAGAAAATGCAAAATGTGAACCATAGGCATAAGAGTTAGAAGAATACACACAACACTAGTAGAGTACTCTCTTAACCGGGATAGAAGAGTATCACTAGAATATGCAACCCGACCTTCCTTTGAAGTCCACCACTAAAAGAAAATTTAAGATTAACCACCAACCTTAACCCCATTACACCTACAAACACAACACTCCACCCTATTGGGTATGACCAAGGGCATACACTAATGACACTTGATTTTCCTATACCCAAAACCTTATTCATCCCAATGCTACCTAGAGCCTAACATAGAGAGAAAAAAACCATAAGACCAAATTGACTCCAAGGTTTCTTATTAAACCAAAACCATTAAAAATCAAAACATGGCAACGAAGGCCTTTTCAAAATCATTTTAATCCAATAAAAACCAATTCATGTTCCCTTTTGCCATTTATGCAATGCAAAGATTTAAGAATAGTCAACCCATATGACAAAATCACACTCCTTGGAAATTTCACAAACAATTTGAGGACATATAATTTCCAAAATCAAAACCAAAACTAAGTAATTGGTGAATCCATAGTACCCCAAAATCCGTTTACCATTTCTATGCATCCCTCAACATTCATAAACATTAATAAAGCATGAATGTGCATCATAATCCATGGAAAATTAATTAATGAGTAATCATGTCAATTCCCTTAATTA
Source organism: Capsicum pubescens (assembly GCA_030864215.1). NCBI lineage: Eukaryota > Viridiplantae > Streptophyta > Magnoliopsida > Solanales > Solanaceae > Capsicum > Capsicum pubescens. The sequence goes on along the minus strand of CM061543.1, from coordinate 278,765,421 downwards.
TGCCAAAATCTATTTTTAAAACCATGAATTTAGAAATCAATTTCTGTGCCAACAATAAAGTACAAGTATAGGGAAAAAGATACATGCAAGCTTCATGTTTTAAACCATCCAATGACTAGACCCCAAATCCATATCCATCCAATCAACCTAAATTCCTGGCCTAAGTCACAACTTTCCCACTATTGAAATTCCTGAGCTAACATACTCCCTTTTATCAAAACCAACATTTAAGATCCATACTTAGTGTCTATCAACCACCATGCACTACTAGAAAAGTACCCCATATAAAAAGAAATATACATATGAGGTCTTCCCCTACTAGAAGGACACCCTAAATTCCTTAGTCACCTACTGATAACCTTTTCATTCCCAGGGAAAACCATTCCCTTTATGCATGTAAGAGTGACAACACTCCATAGGGAAATGTTAAGACTGATGAAACCTTCATCTAAGAGATCCCTTAATTTTTCCTTAAGCTCTTTTAACTCCACCGGAACCATTCTAGGAAGAAGAAATAGAATTTTGGTAAGGGTCGTCAAGAAGACCTTAGGAAATTCATTCACCACCAAAACCAAATGTAAAATAGGACCTTCTGAGTTAGAATAGTTAACCCAAACTAAATAATAAAGACACCCTTTTGGAGACCAATCTCCGAGTTCTAAGATATGATTTACCCTTTTCCTTAATAGCTAGGGAACAAAACTACCCTCTTATTCCATGACCAAATCACCACGGAGCCTAAAGACAACCTTTATGGACCCGACAATCCAATGATGAATAGCACGAGTGCAACCAATCCATTCCCAAATAACATCAAAATCCACCACATTCGAGTCAAACAAATCCACCAAAACCTTTTTATTACCAACAAATACCATAAACCCCTTATAGACTCTTTTGGCAATCATAGAGTCACTTATCAAGGTAGAAATAGAAGAAGAAAAAAAAGTATGAAATTACCATGGGACCACAACCAGAATACACAACCACGAATAGGGTTACAAGAGAGAGAGGACCCCAAACCAAGTAAACCACACACACCACAAAGAAAGGAGTTTTCCACATACTGGTGTCAACATCCAAAGATGTCTCAGACTTCGAAAAGATAGTAAAGTCATTGAGACTATCCCGACCAATGTCGGAGCCAGACGTAGCAACCAATATCCTATTTTCCTAAGTGGTAATCCTTATGGGACACTCCTATTGTATGTGACCCAATCGATCACAACAATTAAACCATTTCTCCCATTCCTCGCAACATCCATGGTGTGACCGACCATAAGCTCTACAAAGAAGATAAGATGATGCAAATTGGGCCTCATTGGCCTAAGGTTGGATACAAAGTGCCTTAGAAATATTACCAATCTGAAAACACTTGCCTCCCACTGAATTCGGGTAGGGAGCATCAACCATAAAATAGGAGTTAACTCTCTCAACAATTTTCCTGGGACCGTTTACCACTATACCATTGGCCTCCCTATTATTTAGAAATTGAGGCCCCATGAGTTGGACAAGATCCGTCCATGTTTTCCTAGAGTAGGATAGGTAAGTATCCACGAGGTTTAGATTATTGAGAGAACATAATCAGAAAGATAAACTAAAGAAGATTCAAAGAAGAGTTCAAGACCTTTGACTCCCTAGCCCAAAAGTAGAATACCAAAAAAGTGAAACATTTCTAAATGCCTCGTAGCCTTCTATTTAAAAGTATGGTGCACCACATCCATAAGAAAGACTCCACTTGACACGACTTTGTGGACACCCCATGACAACAAAACCTAAATCTCTGATACCAACTTGTCACGACCCAAACTAGGGCCTAGACGTAATGGGTATCCCAAGTCCAATCAAGATCGAGGACCGCCCTCTATCACCCAACCCAAACCACCTTACGATATCTTAAGTCGGCTGAATTTTGAACATATAATAAAATAGCGTGTTTATCCATATGGTGACTCTAGGATAAGTCTATAACCGATACTAACCCAACTAAGTCTATCCACCCAGTAACCAACCAAACCATTGCAGAAAACATAAACTAAAACCAAGTATGATAATAATCCAACGTATGTATATATATGACATAACCAATCCATACCATACCCAAGTCCACAGTTGTCCATACAAAGCCTCTAGACCAACCAAAGAGTACCTAGTTGGGATATATCCCCGACATAGCCATAAAATAGGTCTACTAAAGAAAAAATACATGAGGTAATTCATGACATGAAATAGATGCCTTCCGAACCGTGGAAGCTCACCCCTTCAATCCAACATTGACTGCAAAAAAGGACCTTCTGAGTTTGAATCTTTAACCCGAACCAAATGATAGAGACAACCTTTAGAGATCAATCTCTGAGCTCTAAGATAAGAAATAAACCTCCCCCTAGGAGCCAGGGAACCACCCTCCCATTCTATGATTGGTTCACTGGGGGAACCTAAAGATAACCTTATGGATTCGACAATCAAGAATGCATAACAAGAGTGTAACCAATCCATGCCCAAAATAATACCAAAATCCACCATATCTAGTTCAAACAGATCCACCAAGGTCTATTTTTTACCAACAGCTACCACACCCCCTATAGAATCTCTTAGCAATAACCGAGTAACCTACATGGGTAGAAATAAAAAAAGGATTCGAAACAACCTCAGGACCAAAATCAATACACATAGCCACATATGGGGTCACATAAGAGAGAGTAGACCCCAAGTCAAGGAAATAATTGATGTCACGAGAAAAGAGTTATAACATACCAGTAACGACATCAAGCAATGCCTCAGATTCCTGTCAAGATGTAAGAGCATATAATCTATTCTAGCCAACATAGGAATCAGGAGCAGTAACAGAAACAAATGCGGCACCACCAGGTGCAAAAGAAGAAAGTGAAGCCACAAGAACCTTATTCACTCTCCTAGCCACCTTATTAACCGGATAATTCTGAGTAGATGTCCTGGCTGGCCACACATAAAATATTTTTCCCTTTTTTTACCATAATAACCCCAGTGAGGACGACCACAGGACTGACAAAGAGGGCATAAAGAAACCGACTGGCCCCCACTTTCTTGAGATTGGGCACCCTATGCCCAAAAATTATCACCACCCTACGGACGTCTATCACCTGACTATTTTAGGTAAGGAGTACTAGATGTGAGAAAGAACCATAACTCCCCCATTTTTTCTTTTGCTATTTACCTCCATCCTGACTTCCCTACTGCTAAGTACAACCGTGCTCAGAGAACCTACTCTTTTTACCCTGCCTTTACCCAAACACTACCTGTTTTCTCTTTTTTTCCTCCACCTGTTGCATATGAATAACTAACCTCAAAATATCCATATCCTTAACCAGAAAGACAGTCTTGCTTTCCTAGATCAATTCTCAATTCATCCTAGAAGCAAACTTTCTCATTCTTTCCCTTATGTAAGCCGCTAAATTGAGAGCATACCTTGACAGCTGGTGAAATTTCAAGACATATTCCTTGACAGTCATCCTCCCCTGGTTGAGGTCTAAAAACTCTTTCATCTTTGTTTTCTGCAACTCTTGGGGAAAGAAATAATCTAAGAAGGTATAAAAAAAAACCTCCCATAAAGACAAATCCTCCACATCACCTCTATCCCTATCCCACTCCTCATACTACTAGTATGCAATATCTTTGAGCTGATAAGCCGCAAAGTTCGCACATTCCATATTTGTGGACTACATTACCCTGAATATCTTCGACATTTAATCCAAGAAAGCCTGAGGATCCTTCTCCACCTTCACGCCAGTGAAAGTAGGAGGACTCATCTTCATAAACTGGCCAACCCTTATTGCCTCAGAAAATAACCCACCAGATGTATCCTGCTTAGCCCGAGCAGCAACCAATTGAGAAATAAAATAAATTGACATGCAAAATTCTGCATTAGTCACCTCACCCCGAGGAGGACTAGTAGCAATTGGTGGAATTCTAGAACCATCAGGGATAAGGACCCTGAGATTGAAGAAGAACTCCAGACGTAGGACGTACCCTATCAGCATTGTCCCTAGATGGGACAAAAGGATTTCCTTGTGTTCTAGATCTACGAGGCATGATATGAAAGATGAATAAACAAGGATTAGACAAGGATCCAGTACTTAGACTCCAAGCTTGTCAAATATATAACCAAACTAGGTTGGGGTCGAATGCGATAAGGAATATTGCATTGATTAAGATGTTTTATGATTTAACTAACCAATAATCAATAGTTTCCCTTAAATGGGGGTTTATGATCATAACAGTTTATAGTTAACGTTTAAATTTTGCTTAGAAACTCAAAGTTAATTTTGTGAAATTTCAAATCAGTAATGAATTTGAACTAGAGTTGTGATAATTATGATTAATATCATTATTAAATAGCAGATATGGGATATGATTCTCATGACTTATGGGAAACACCAAATTATCAACTTTTGCAGTTTATCTAAGTGTTTTTCAATCCTACATAGATATTAAGTTCCCTAGTTCTTCCAAGCCTAGGGAAACTTTCTATTCTTGTTGATTTTATTTCGAGTTGATTAATCTTTTCATAACATTAACCATTAGATGGAAAATTTATGTTTCCAAGTCCTCTTTGAAATTTCACGACCTTTAATTAATTTCTTACTTAAAGAAAACTAACATAACACATGTTCTATTGTTTGCAACCAATAGAAAATAGTTAAAACAACAGAATTGCCAATATAAATCCCACAATCACTTAAATCTAACCCAAACTAACAATTAAACAAAGTATTAATCATAGCTCCCACAACTCTAGTTCTGGGGTTTAGTTCCTCATAAATTTAAAAGAGTTTCCAAAAGATGAATTCATAATTCAAAGGATTTATGCTTACAAAAGATGAAATCAAATATTATTTTCCTTCAAAGATTCAGCAGATTAGCTTGGGAACTAGCCCAAAAGATGAATTTAAGACTTCAATGCCAAAACATAAAATTAACATTTTGGGGAATAGTCAAAGATTCTAAGGAAAACCTAAAAGTTGCTATTTATATGTTTAAAATTCAAAATTCAAAATTCAAATAGCAAAACTTTGGCACAACAGTTGATAACGAGGTTGACAACTCGTCACTTAGGTGACAACTTATCAACCAAGTCGTCAACTAAGTTCTTCAGCAGCTAAATTCTGTCTATGGTTGACGATGAAGCTGACAACTTATCACTTGGATAACAACTTATCAGTATAGGCGTCACTTGACTCTTCACACACTGCTTCAGGCTGACGGCTAAATTGATAAGACGTCACTTAGCTGACAGCTTACACATCTAGTTACCAAAGCAACTTTTTATTCCTTTTCTTTGGTTTTTTCATACTTTGACTTTTCCTGCATAATTAAACAAGATATGATAAAAAACAACACAAGTTGTATGAGAACTTACAATTAATCCAAGTTAAAAAGCATCAAATGTGCTGTCGAGAAGCCAACACATCTTCTCTAAATACTAAAAAAGACATAGACTATTACAGAACAGATAGAAGAGGACCCCAAATGGAACCAAGTCCAACTACTACCTTAGATACTCTGAAGGCGCCCACAATCAAGCAGCGTGGGGCGCCCACGAACCTGGATCTGCACCAAAAAGGTATTGTAGGGTTGAGTGCGGTCCACTTGTACCTAGTAGGTCTTATAGGCCGATTGAACAAAGTAGAAAATAAAGCATACAAAATACATAGTAAGGGCACGTCACCTACAATCTGAAAATATCCCACAACGGTTGTCCATACCACTTGCACTAACGGTTCTAATATATCACATATATTTCAACAAACACCAAAAAAGTCCACAAGTATACAATATACCACAAGCTAGCAGGACAAAGAAAGACAATACACATACAAGATGGTCAAGTACAATCAAAGAAAGATGGGACAACAAAGGTATGTTAAATCAACACGGCAATATAATCACAATGTAAACACAATAAAGTAACTGCAATGTATAAGATGACAATGATGATGATGATGCATGAGACCGTTGCATAGTCTCCATATATGCCTATAGAGCCAAAGCTTCTTGATGTAAGACCCATAGGGGTTTGTCAACCCATTTCAAATCCATCTATCATATCTCCTGCCAAGCTACAACTCCTTAATATATGACCCATGGGTCTTTTGTCAACCCGTATACAACCCATATATCCATATCTCAATGGGTAATTCTACAGCCAACCACATGATACAATTTCCACACCCATGTGAGCCAATATCCACTCATTATTTCCAACTATCCATGAATTTCCAAATTTTCTAGTATACCAACAAGTATGAATATATCACAACATACAAATGATACTACAACACGCCTTTTCATCAACTATATCTAGTTATTTGCATGATAAGGCTATCAACATCAAAGTATGCCACACGGTCACACATATCACATAATGTTCCAAAGTTGACAATTATACCACATATAGGCCACCACATGGGAACAATATATAAATAGCATTATTCATGATTAGTTCCTACCCTTAAAATGTATTTTGGTATACAAATTAACTACCCAGCCCAGTCTGAAGAGTTAAGCCGTAATCTACCATAAATGCCTAAACTAGTCTAGTACACTTTGATCCCACGATCTTAATCCTCACGAACAATACCAAAACTAACTAAAACCAAGAAATATAAAATCTATGCGTCAAAACTAAGCCATTGATACCCAAATTGCCTACTTTTGGTTCGAGGAAAAAATGGACAACCAAAATGGGTTTTCAAAAAATAAGGGAAAAATCGTAACTTTATTTCAAAAACATGTTTCCCATACCTTTAGGAATCTACAACTGAAAATTCAAGTCAAATTGAGTTAAAAATGAGGTTCAAATTGAAGAAAAATCATTTTTAGTCTTAATCAAGTAAAACCTTTGAAATCCATTTTAAAATCAAGAATTGAAGTTGTTTGGAAGATGAAATCGAGGAAAACCAAGTAATTACAGGATTGGGAACTTTCGTAAAGTGAAAAAGAGTGAAATTGGGGTTTAAAATTAACACCTAAGATTTTTGTATATTTTGAACAATTAATCAAGAAATTGATAAACTGTGAATTCTCACCTTAAATCCATAAGAGAATCAAGAAATAGATGTTAATCTAGCTTCCCAAGAACCCACAAAGCTTCACTTGTAAGCCGTCACAATACTATAGGGTTTAGCTCTCAAGAGGCAATATAAAAAATAAGCAAAAATTGGGCAAAGAGGGCTATTTATACATCACATCAGGTTACCAGGTGCATAAGGAATAAAACGCATACCCCATATGTGTTTTACCCTTTGTGGTCCAGGTTGCACTAGTAACCTGATGAACCAGATTTTCTATGTCCAAAACAGACTTCGACACGGTGCCCTAGATTCTTATGAAATCCAATATATGCAAATGAACTATGTAACCCCATTAAATTCTACACTTCGGACTCAGTGGCGATATCTGATTTTCAAAAAGACATCATTTTCACAAAGTTGACCTCCAAAACTCAAAATCATAATTTTTTAAATCGAGGATCAAAATAAGATTAGAAGCCATAAAATCTAACCAAACATGTTTCCACCTTAAAATTGACGTTCTGGATCGTCTGGCGCAGTTCGTTCAGTCATCCGTCACATAGATCAAACATAACCACAATTATATATAAGGCTCTCAAAGCCTCCAAAAACCATAATATCTGACAAAAGGCATCAAAACACATCAAAAACCATGTTAATCATCCCACACCCCAGAAATACCACAATGCAAATATGGGGTGGGGTAAAACATTCAAATCACACAAAATACATATTTTATCAAATTTTTAGGTTGTTACATTATCCACCACTTAAAATCAAGTTCATCCTCAGACTAAGGAAAAGAAATACCTGAATCAACGAAGAGTTAGGGATAATAATTACGTATATAAGACTTGATTTCCCATGTAGCCTCATCTATAGGTCGATATTGCTACTGAACCTTAACCATAAGGATAACTCTTGAGCGCAACTATTTAACATCCCTTGCCGAAATGGTGACCGACTCCTAAATGAAAAACAATTGCTCATCTAACTGAATTGAATCCCATTGGATGACATATGACTCAACAGGAATGTAACAGCGAGTGTAGAAACATAAAAAACAAGATGAACAACCAACAAATTTGAGGGCAAAGCAACCTCATAGGCCACAACACCAACGGTTCGAAGAATCTCAAATAGACCAATATACCTAAGGCGCTAAGATTTCCCCTCTTCCCAAACCTCATCACGCCCTTCATAGGTAAAACTCAAAGAAAAATACGGTTACCAACACCAAATCTCAAGGTGCAAAGTCTACGATCCTCATAGCACTTTTGCCTACTCTGAGGCACTCAAAATCTATCCTGAATGACCCAAACTCTATCCAAAGACTCATGAAGCAAGTCTATAACTCGAGGTCTAACCTCAGAAACATCAAACCAACCCACTGGCAAGCGACAATTCCTACCATATGATTTTATAAAAAGAGCCATGTCAATGCTGGAATGGTAGCTATTATTATATGTAAACTATGCTAAAGCCAAATACTATTCTCACTGGCCCCCAAAATCAATTTCACACACGGTGAATATCCTCTAAAACCTGGATAGTCTTCTCTGACTGACCATCAGTATTGTGGTGAAATGATGTGCTAAGATTAACTCGTGTACCCAAATCATCTTGAAAGGTCTTCCAAAGGTGAGAAGTAAACACAGAATCTCAATCTAAAATAATACACATGGGTATACCATGTAGTCGCACAATCTCTCGAATGTAGATACAGGTCAACCTCTCGGCACTGAAGAAAACCTGGACAGAATAAACTGAGCAAACTTGGTCAATCAATTTGCGATGACCCAAACACTATACGGTCCACGAGAAGTACGAAGAAAATATGTCACAAAATCCATAGTGATCCGTTCCTACTTCTACTCAGGAATGGGTAACCTCCGAAGATATCCTCCAGATTTCATATGCTTGGCCTTTACCTGTTGGCAACAAAGGCAATGAGTTACAAAGTCTGCTACATCCTTCCTCATACCACTCCACCAATAATGTTGCCTCAAAACATGATACATCTTAGTCACTCTATGGTGGATAGAATATCTGGAACAATGGGCCTCCTCCAATATCAATCTAATCAAATTACCCACTCTCGGCACAGAAACTCAGCCCCCTAACCTTAGAACACTATCCGAATCAAGTGAGGCTTTCTTAGCCTCACCACTCAACACCTTATCTGGGATTGATCTCAATCCTACATCATCAAACTGGTGAGCTCAAATCTGCTCCATCAAAGGAGACCTAGCCTACACGAAGGCTAAAACACACCCAGGTATTGAAATATCAAGCCTAACTATCTGGTTAGCTAAAGACTGGACCTCTGAGGCCAAAGGCCTCTCCTGGGTCAAAACATGTACCAAGCTACCCATGCTAGTTGACTTCTGGCTCAAGGCATCCATAACCATATTAGCCTTGCTCGGATGGCAGAGAATAGTCAAGTCATAGTCCTTAAGCAAATCAAGCCAACAACGCTACCTTATATTAAGATCTCATTAGGTAAAGAACTACTGAAGGCTACAATGATCCAAGAAAATCTCACAACAGACTCGATACAAGTAGTTCCTCCATAATTTCAAAGAAAACACAATAGCGCACAACTCCAAATCATGGGTAGGATATTCCTCTCATGGGGCTTCAACTAAAGAGAAGCATATGCAATTATCTTACCCTCCTACATCAACACAACACCTAAACAAACACCTAAAGCATCATAAGAGACAGTAAAACCCATACTCTCTTTAGGCAAAGCCAAAATAAGAGTTGAAGTCAACAAATCCTTGAACTTTTGAAAGCTCACCTCACAAGCATTGAACCACTAAAAACAAATCTTTTTCTAAGTCAACTTGGTCAATAGAGCTACAATAGATGAGAAACCCTCAATAAAACACCGATAATAACCTACTAAGCCAACAAAACTGTAAATCTCGATGGGCGAATAGGTGTATCCCAATCATGAACCACTGCAACCTTTGTTGGATTAACCATAATACTATCTTTAGTCACCACGTGGCCCAAGAAAGAAATAGACTCCAACCAAAACTCATACTTGGAGAACTTAGCATGCAACTTCTCATCCCTTAGCCTCTAAAGTACAATCCGTAATGCTCCCCATACTTAGCCACACTCTTGGAATAAACCAAGATATCATCTATAAATACAATAATAAAGGAGTTAAGATATGGCTGAAACACCCAGTTCATCAACTCCATAAATGTGGCCGGGACATTGGTCAACCCAAAGGACATGGCCAAGAAATCATAGAGACCATATCGACTCCAAAAAGTTGTCTTTGAAATATCCAAAGCTCTAATCCTCAACTAGATAATAAGATCTCAAATCAATCTTCAAAAATACTGCAGTACCCTAAAGCTGATAGAATAAATCATTAATACGAGAAAGAGGATACTTATTCTTAGCTATCACATTGTTCAACTACCAATAATCAATACACATACGCATAGACCCATCCTTCTTCTTCAAAAACAAGATAGGCGTACCGCAAGGCAATACACTAGGTCGGATACATCCCTTATCCAACTACTCCTGCAACTAATCCTTTAATTTCTTCAACTCAACAGTGGCGATCTTATAAGGAGGAATAGAAATGGTCTTGGGGCCCAACTCAACATCAATAGCAAAATCAATATTACAATCCAAAGGCATACCAGACAAATTTGAAGGGAACATAACTACAAACTCCCAATCAATAAAAAAAATCCAAGAAAAAAGGTGAACGACAATAGTATTATTAATATAAGCCAAAAAAGATAAATATTCCCTCTCAACCAATCTACAAGCCTGAACATAAGATATGACCCTCTTAGGAACAAAATGAAGCGCACCCTTCTGAGCTATCCTTGGCACACCCGGTGAAGCTAAAGTAACAGTCTTATCATAACAATCTAAGATAGCATGATAAGACGCCAACCAATATATATCCAAAATAATATTAAAATCAACCATATCAAACACCAGCAAATCTACCCAAGTCTCACAATAAAAAAAAGTCACAACACAAGATCGGTACACCCGATCCTCCACTAAAAAATCTCCTACAGAGGTAGATAGACAAATAGGAATAACAAGAGCCACAATAAAAGAATCAAAACCCAAAGTAAAATATGCAGACACATAGGAAAAAGTCAATCTAGGGTCAAATAATATAGATGGAGATCTAAAAAAAATATGGACGACACCTATGATCACATCATCAGAAGCCTTCACCCCAGGCCTAGCAGTTATAACATACATTGACCACGACCACCAACAGGATGAGTAGCCTCGTGGCCATCTCCACAAGCTCTACTACGTCTGTATCTCGCACCTCTAGTAGTACCCATACCTATCACAACTGAAATAGGAGTAGATCTAATCGCATAGCAGGGATAGTCCTTAGACAAATGGCTAACCTTATGATATACATAACAAGCTCTGCGAACTGTCTCAACAGGATAAAATACTACTGGGCCAAGACATCCATCCTAAACTACAAAATCAAAAGTTCTACCACCTGAACTCTATAAGGCCACTTGCACTGACCTACCCTAATATCCATGAGAACCTCTAAAATACCCTAATATCCATGAGAACCTCTAAAATCTCTACCATGAGGAGCCTGACCTTTGAACTCACCAAAATAATGCATCTTCTTTCCACCTCCCTGATATGCTCTAAGAATACCCTATGTCATCTTCGTATGATCAACAATGGTCAGAAAAGATGCTCCAAAATACAACTATTTGAGATGTTGCCAACTGAAAGGAAATATCTAAACCCTTCACAAACTTTAGAATCTTCTCAGACTAGGTGGAAATACTGACAAAAGAATATCTGGACAAGGAATGGAAGCGTACCTCATACCCCGCAATGGTTATAAAGCCCTACTACAGATGATTAAACTCATCACGAATTTGATTTCTCAAACTATAAGGCACAAATATCTCTAAAATAGCATTAGTAAACTGATCCCATGTTATCTTAGGAGCATTAATAGGTGTACAACTATCAAATGATCTCTACCAACCTCTCATAGTATCTCTCAACTGATAGTTACACTACTAGAAATGAGACATGTGGGGATAATTAATTAGCGACGGTTATAGAACCGTTACTATAAAAATTCTATAGCAATGATTATAACCATCCCAAAAGATTTAGGACAATAATTTAAGAAAACCATCGCATAAGCCTTAGAAACTGTCCCAATAGGTATATTTATGGTAACGGTTATTATAATCGTTCCAATAGATATCTATTGGAACAGTTATATAACTGTCCCATAATTTATATCAGCTAAAATATAACATATCACATTAATTAGGAGGTAGTTTTTTCTCCAAAACTTATTTTACCCGCTCTTTTTAATTATTTTTATTAAAATGGTTACAATAAAATCTTTTCCCCTAATTTTTTCTGGTCTGCCCCCATTCGTTTAGGGTTAAATCACAAATACATTCATTCATAGACCATAGTACTCGACAAGCAATACTCAATAGATTTTTGATCTCGATGACTTCTCGCTCTCGACAACCCCTATTTGATTCAATTCATTAGTGTACTCGATAGCTTCTAGATCTCCATCTCGATTCGTTCAGTTCTCGACAACCTCATCTCATCGACAACATTGTCGTTCAGTACTACACAACCCCATATCGATTGACAACTTCTCCGTTCAATATTCGACAATCATTTCTCTGTTCAATACTCGACAACCATTATTTGAGTGTTGGTAGTGCTAACTTAGCTGTGTTGGTAGTGTGAGTTACAAGTCGCTAATTTTCATCCGGTTTCTTCTCTAAGCTACAAGTCGTTGGTTTTCATCTGGTCTTCTTATGATTTTGCTTCTCTGGAAACATTCTTCTTTTCAGGTATGTCTCCATTTTGGTTCCCTGTATCAGTAAAAATGAATTTTATGGTTTAATTTTAGGTAATTTTGTGGATTTATGGTCTAATTTATGGATTTTGTGGTCTCATGATATGTCTTAATTTTTTGGGTCCCAAAAGATATGACTGTTGTTGGTCTGTTGCCTTAGAAAAGTAGAATAATCTTGTTTATAGTGTATTACTGATTAAACCCCTCTTATCCCATTATCATGGAGGTGCGGGTAATTACAAAGAAATTCATGAACTGTATTTTTTATGTTATGCTCAGTAATAATATTTTAGCTAAGTAATCTCAGTGACCATAGATAATGTATTAGTATAAGTATGTACTTGTAACTATTTATACTACAAACAAATGATATGCTTATTAAGGACATAAGTGAGAAAAGGAATAAGATCATATTGGGTTTATCCGCGACTAAGAAACAAAATGATATAGACACCAAAATAACTTTAGAATTTTTCCATTCGTAGGGGACAAATGAAGGTTGTCAATTACTGGAAATAGTTAGAGAAAGTTAAAAAGTAAAACATATTGTTGACGAGAAGTTGAGTACTAGTCAGTAATCTGTAATTTGGTTATTTTTACAACCTGTATTGTCATATTTGTTTCTCTTGATATTTCTAATGAAGGCATCTCTACCTCACAAGGTAGCGATAAGGTTCCGGTGCACTCTACCCTCCCCACCCCACTTTTGGGATCATTCTTGGTTTGTTATTGTTTATGATAAGTTTAATGAAGTACATAGAATCTCAAATGTGGATTTCAAATTCCTTCTTTAAATTATAAGAGTCATGGAGATAATTTATATTGGACATACTCTAATAACCCGTGTATCATTATGTAAGTATAATATCTAAGGTACCGGCTATATCACCTTGTGCATTTAACTATTCATTTAATTCCTGTGTAAATGTATCAAAAATATTTATTTATCAAGTACCTTCAGTTTGATTTAGATTGAATTTTTTAGTCCTTCATAGCTCTTGAAGTTGACATATGATAAACTTGAAGCACAAGTGTAGACTTTGTGATGTTAGTTCTCAATTTAAAATGAAAAAGGCAAGTGTGGCCACTTAATAAAATGGTTCTTCTTCAATTATATGGCCAATTTAGTAGATTGTGCCCAGATTTATACTACCTCCAAAATAGACAAAAGATACATTCATACTAACTCTTTCACCTGAACTTGAGTGCTTAGTGTTGCCTGTCCTATTCTTTTCTAGCACATGAAGGAATATCTTGCACATAGATAACAAATTGTTTGATATTTTGAGGAGATTTCAATGACGAGGGTCTCAGTGGCTGTACTACTATATACTCTGAACTTGACTGCTTAATATATTCTGATGGTTGAAGCTTTCTTCTAGAATCTAGACTATTAGTGGTTGTTCAAGTATACATATATGTTCAAGAAGAAACTCATACAAGCTATAGACTGATATGTTGATTCTTTCTTATTAAGGCAACGTCCTACTAGAACTCAGCATTGATTATGCTAAACTTTTAAATCATGAACCAATGGCCAAGTATAACAGAACCACAGTCAATCAGTGTTTATTGGTTTCATGTTTGTGCCTCATTTTGCTTATGCTATATCATCAATTTCAGCCTACTCAACTTAGGATTTTTCCCAGTTTCCTACAGCCTAATCTATCTAGACAAGGATAAATTTATGATAACTAGAACCACAGTCATAATTGCTACCAGTAGGTAAAAACTTGGTTGAATACCCATTACCTTGTTATTCCATTTCATTTTATTTGTTTTGGTTTAATTTCTGTTACAAGTGGTCAAAATATGTAATTATTGATTTACTTGCATCCTGGTAACTAAAGTTACTGATTTATCCACCTTAATTTTATGCAGGTTTGGATAAAAATGAATCAACAAGGGCCTTCAAAAAATAACAAAAGAGCAAACAAAAAGGCATTTACTGGACCTGGATCGTTATCAGCCATGGCAAATAAAAAATGATAATTATTGACAACAACTGAAATAGTTAAAGCCATATGATCGAAGAAAGAGAATCTTCTTAAATTAATTAGAGAACAGCAACCACCAGTACAAAAATTACCAGTATAACTATCACCAGTACAATAGCCACTATCTCGAGAAATTGAATAATCTGTCATGGAGCATTGTGTTGTAGAGGAGCAATATACAGATGATGAGCAATATGTAGAGGATCAAGTCCAAATGGCTGATTCATCCACTCTGATAATAACAGAATATTCCGAAGAATAAGGTATCATATAACTTAGAAACTTATTGAATTCATTCGTGACTTCTAATTTTCTTCTATTTTCTTATAGTTGAAGGGCCTTCCAAAAAAAAAACTAGAGAAAAAAACACAAATGCACAAGGTACATGGCCGACAAGAGAAAAAACTGATCATACTAAATCAGTAAAATCAACCTGTTGGTCCTACTGATGAAATTATAAGGGAGTTAGGAAGCTTTCTAGGCATATTGGCGAAGAATTCGACCGTTTGCCCATTGGATATATTTGATTGAAGGTTGATGGATACTAAAAATGATTTATGGGATTATACTCAGGTTTGTCAATGTCAGTATTTGATATTTTAAATTGTACTTTTTTTTGTTATCCCAACTGAATGACATCAACTTATAGTCAAAATATGATATCCCTGATGCTGCAAAAGGTTGGGCTTTGGAAAGACTTCGAGAATCTTGGAGAAAGCATAGAGATGATTTAAAGGAAAAACATTATGATCCATATGAAAATGATGGAGTTCAAATGGAGAAAAGGCCGGGAGGTGCTCCAGAATGTCAATTCAAACAACTTCTCATATGTTGGAAGTTTGAGAAATTTCAGGTAAAATATATTTCAACATCCGTGATCATATTACTATTAGTTCTATAGAGAATTTATTACTTTAGTTAATGTTATTGATTCATTTTACAGAAAATATCTGAAACAAATATTGTGAATCGAAAGAAGCTGATGGATTCACATACTGCTGGCGAAAAGAGTTTTACTTTAATTCATAATAAATTGGTGTGTTCTCTTATTTCTTATTGAGTTTTAACTTGTCATTTAAGTAATTGTTAATATTCATTTTCATATGAATAGGAAAAAGAGAAGGGGGCAACTCTATCACTGAAGGAAATATTTGTGGTCATAAGAGCAAAAAAACCTGATCGTACATACAAGACTTCAAATGAAAGCACCAATAGTAAAATTGTATGAAACTTATCTATTTTAAGTTTATACTGACATCCAGTTCTTAATTTGTAATTACTTGAATGTGCTTTTGAATATGATTTATTAGGCTGAAATAGAGGAAATTAAAATGCAACAGGATGCAAATGATCGGTCAATTAATGCATTCTCAGCAATCATGGGTCCTAAACATCCAGGACGTGTAAGAATGTATGGAACTAGGGTTACAATAACATCCTTGAAGATAATAAATGACACTTATGATCCGACCTTTAATGCGAACAATGATGTCGTGCGTCAAATACAAGAAAGGATGCAAAAAATCGAGGATCAAATTGAGGAACAAAAGAGAACCATTAGACAAGAAGTTTTTGCAGATGTGATTACTCAACTTTAGATTGTAGGATTACTGGATCCTAAGATGCTAGAGGCATTGTCCATTCCTTCGTCAAAAGATTCTACCTCTACACTTGCAGATACTGGGAGAAACAGTCAAACAATTAAGGTTAGTATTTGAAATTCTGAGTTGTCCTCCAGCTCTTTTATAATCTTATGACATTTTTGTTTGTATCTTGATGTAGTGAAGCCGTGTGGGGACAATTTTGATTCACTACACTTGTTGTA
The DNA here is from genome assembly GCA_030864215.1 of Capsicum pubescens. NCBI lineage: Eukaryota > Viridiplantae > Streptophyta > Magnoliopsida > Solanales > Solanaceae > Capsicum > Capsicum pubescens. The sequence continues at coordinate 278,748,672 of CM061543.1, read as the reverse complement.
ATCTTGTATTCTTTTTTATCTTGTTGTAATTTTGAAGTCTAGTGAAGCCGTGTGTGGCCTATTTCGATTCACTAGCATTGTTATTGACAACTTGTTGTTATACTTATTTCAATCTTGTATTCTTTTTTATCTTATTGTAAACTTGAAGTCTAGTGAAGCCGTGTGTGGCCTATTTCGATTCACTAGAATTGTTGTTGACATCTTGTTGTGTTTGTTGTTGCTTGTTTTTTGTGTTGTGAACTTGATCTTATATCTCTATGGACAAATCAAACTATACAAGGACTATCTTGACTATTTTTCCTTGGCTGAGTTTCTATATGAAAGAGTCTTTGTAAGGTAGGGCTAAGGTTTGTGAATACTCTACCTTCCTCGAACCTCACTTTGTGGAACTACACCGGATATGCTGTTGTTCTTGCTGATTATCTTCAAATTCAAAAACTTTGAATTAGTTTCACTTGGGAAAGATAGCCATCAAAAGTTGAACTCTATTAAATGTTGATTTTTTTAGATGAACTGATGTTGCAAGATGATATTGTAGCAATGGTACTCGTAACTACGATTTACCAATGAATGTAATATATTGTAGTGGTTGATTTATTTACACACGCGTCTAGATAGTTACTTCAACAATCTAGAAGGTAACAAGCAGATGGTTTGTCCTGCGGTTATGTCCCATTTCAGCAGTTTATAGAGCTTGACTTTTGAATTATGAATAAATTGCATTTTCCAGACTCATGAAATACAAATACATCATTCATCCACAAGCTATATCCATAATTGCTTATATTCTTTTGAGATTTAGTGTTCAGTTTATCCATGGTTATGTGTTTTAAGGATTTGAGTTTTAATGAGTCTTTCTATTTATAGTTTGTTGTTACACATTATTGGTTACCTATAAAAGTGGAGTTTATGACCATACCATGCTTTGTGTAGGTTCTACATATGGTTAGCAACTTAGCATGTATAATGAAAATTAAGAGGGTGAATCGTCAATCCCTCAAAACTAGTAATAAATTTTATTTAAATATTTAAAGTATGATGTGCATAAACATATGATACAGTGTATATATATTAGACATACTCGTCTCATTTTTTGAAAAGGCTTTTGCGTCTATTCTTAAGTATTTATTAGTAGATAAGTTAATGATATAAAATATGTTCTCATTTGATATATTCACATCAAAATTAGTTAGAACAAGCTTGATGTTTTACGACTTGTTGAGGCTAATTCACATAATTGAATGAGATGTGTATATGTTTTCCCAAAATATTGAATCAAAAGTATCTAATATAAACACCTTATCATGTGTGTGTGTTTAATTAAAACAAATCATCATTCAAATATGTAATTACAATTATATTAATAGGTTTAAAGGGCTATCGATATATTTTGTCAAAATAAACATATAGCTCCACATAGTCCAAAAGAAGAATCATTTGAACCTGCCCTAAACACAATGGACTATTTTCGTCATTTTCTCCAAATATTCTACTGGGCATAATATATAAATGTGCAATTTGGCATGATTTTAATTTGCATCTATGTTCTTTAACTTTGAGTTCAACTTAGATCTGTCGTCTTGTAATGTTATTTCTTCATTCATATTGGTTTGGGCTGCATCTACCGCTAACAGATGGTATTAGGATAAATGTCTTAATTTTATGTGTGCTGAAAGTTACTTTATCCTTTGATTTTTCCCTGACTGTAAGATTGAAACATATCAAGCCTTAGATGTAAATTTCCTGAACTCGCTATAACACTTAGAAAATTCATAAATTCTTGAGATTTTCTCCTTGTAATCGGGTATAGTTTTCATGGATTACGTTCCCTATCTTGAAGGAGAGATAGACATTGTAAAGCTCTCTTTGTTTTGCAACTGTACTTATGGTATGCTCTATGTTTTACTGAGTATAGTTATCTATCAAACATTAGTTTTCCAACTCTTGAATAGAAGGCTTAGACTATAATCTTTAGAGGAACATGTAGACTTGCCACTCTTTTACCAATGCATGTGTGTAAATGTTATTATATTTGCGCCCGTAAGAGAAATAACTTTTTTTCTCATTTCTCTATCAATACCTTAGAAGTAGGCGAAAGAGGAACCTGCATCAATGGACATATCATCATTTATCTCTTGTAATGTGAACTTGGATACTGATGCATAATACACACAATCTTCATATATCATTTAAGAGGCAACAAATGTCCGATAAATCTAGCAGCTAGCTTATCCGTGTACTTGCTATCTTCTTTTCAAAAGAACTTGACATGCCTGAGATTTATTTGAAAGCCTAATACTCCAATGACGAAAGAAAAAGATTCCATTAAAACTGTACCTCAAAATCCTGTCTTGGGCATAGTTTTTACTCGATCTTTGAATTACATTGATGTTTTAAAATGGGTAAATCTATCCCTTGTTGTCCGTCTTGTAGCTTCGCTACCTGATTTAGTGTAAAAAAATATTTGTTTATTAGTTGGTTGACGTTTTGGTACTTTCACAGTATATATGGCATAATATTGTAGGTGTCCTTCATTTCTTATATTTTGTTTAATCTAGTATGTAAGCTTTTGTGTTTGAACACATTTTCTTTACTATCTGGATGAGAGGGGGGAATTACAATAACGGGGGAAGAACCCATTGTTTTTAAATCCTTTTCATCAGTATCTTCAAATGAAAAGAATAAATGAGGAGAACTATATCCTCTGTATAATAAGATTAGCATCTTTTTTATCTACCTACAAGAATTAATATCCAGTCACATTGGAAACTTGCCTTGATCTTGTGCAATGTACACGATAAAAGTTTGCTCATGGATTCAACAGACTCCTTAGCATGTTTTTCTGTTTGAGAACTGCTAGTTAAAATCACCTTGTCTTATGTTTTATTACAACTGTATTTACTATCCTTTTATCGAGTATAGCAATCGATATACTTGGTATACTTGATCTTTCCCAACTTTGGGTATATACATATGCTTCATCTCAATATTGGGTATGTTTTTGTTGTGTAGTTTGTTGCTAGACTTTAATTTTATTTTTCTTATTGTTGTAGGTGATCATGACATAGAAGATGGTGGGAACGAAATTGATGAACTAGACCTGACCTAAGAGATCAATCGCACTGGCTTCATGTTACACTTGCTATTGAAAAAGTTGACTGAATAGTTTCAAACATCTTTTATTTTGGAACATTCGAAACTTGTGTATGTTTTGATTTTTTTGAATGATCAAAAAATAGTTATTTTTTTGCATATGATATTTTGGGAATTAATAGTTACTAATACTCTTGATGATTAATATATATGTACATTTTATGTGTTATGGTAGCTTTATAAAATCATTGCAATAGCATAATATAGTATTGTTGAATATTCTAATAATAATTATCCTAATAGCCTCAAAATAACTGTCCCAATAGCATAAAATTAACCGTTGCTAAAGCTCATGTATAACCATAACAATAGCATATATAACCATACCAATAGCATATGCATACAACCGTCGCAATAGCATATATAACTGTCCCAATAGCATATGCATACAACCGTCGTAATAGCATATATAACCATACCAATAGCATATGCATACAACCGTCGCAATAGCATATATAACCATCCCAATAGCTTATGCATACAACCGTTGCAATAGCATAGATAATCGTCGCCGTACAGTCAAGATAATAACCATCACTGAAGGTAATGAAATAGCGACGGTTATAGCACAACTGTCGTATTAGACTTACTGTAACGCCTTCAGTTGTATCGGTTGTTGAAACTATCGCATTAGACCTATGGGGACGGTTATGTTGTCTATGAGGATGGTAATTAAACCGTCTCTATAGCCCTTTTTTCCAGTAATGATTAGTATAAGCCATTCCATGCAACTCAAAAGAACCCAAGTTATGCAACTTCTCCTGACAATCAATCAAAAAATCATATGCATGCTCGCCTACAACACCACTAAATTTGGGAGAACGCAATGAGTAAATCTCGTAAACCTCTTCTAATCCTCAGAAGACATCACTGCACTTGAACCAAAAGGAGGCATGGTGAATCTGGCAGGCTGAGATTCTGCCTGACAAGGTAACAATGATGAAGGCTAAACTCCTGATCCTGGGACAACATACTCAAATGTCGGCACTGATGGAGGAATAGTACTCGGGGTTTGAGGAGTACCCAAAATAGAAGTAGGTGCCACATGAGGATCAAAACTAAGAGTTGGAGGAACACCTGGCATAACCAAAGGAGAACCCTCTAAGCAGGTCTGCAACCGCACCAACAACCCCTTTAAATTTGGTACAAATAAACTCGAAGGAACTGGAACTGAACCCACACCTGTAACCTACTCAACGTGAGGCTCAGGGGAGAGTCCCCTAGCACTCTTCCTAGATGGGGCTGATCCACAGGCCCGTCCACTCCCCAAAGTCTATCCATGACTCGAGACCCTTCTTCTCGACTGAACTCTCTGTCCTGAAATAGGCTCCACATCTCTGACCTCACGACACCTAGTCAACACCATCTGTACAGAAAGAGTGAAACATAACTCAGAATAAAAGGTATGAAAGAACTTCATATGATAGGAATAAAATATGAGAAGTTTCCAAAAGACCTCTTATAGCCTATCAAAGATAGATACGGATGTCTATGTACTTATCCATGAGACTCTATTAGATATCTTATTCTTACGACATTGAGATCAATGAAACCTGGCTGCTCTGATACCAATTTATCATGACCCAAAAACTATATGTCATGATGGCACTTTTCGCGATGAACCTTGACAAGTAAGCTTATCTCAAAAATCGATACACAAAGGGGGAAAATTCAAAAACATCCCCAAGGTAAGGCTTCTAAAATAAAGCTAAACCACATAAGTATAAATAATGCAGAAAGAAACATAATCATCATTAAGAAAAAAAATCCAAAACTAAGTGTCAATAGTGTAAGAACTAGAAATACAATTCATGAGTCAATACATCAAAAAACCAACAGAAATAATGTCTGTCTCTGAATACTAATAAATGTATAAACTAATAAAACAAGGATAGAAGAGGACCCGATACGCTGGTAAGTCTAACCACTACCTTATATACTCAAAAGGTGCCTGAAATCAAGCAGCATAGGGTGCACCTGAACCTAGATATACACCAGAAGGGTACAGTAGGTGTGAGTACGGTCCACTTGTACTTAGTAGGTATCATATGCTGACCGAGCAAAGTAAAAAATAAAGCATACAAAATACACACTATGGGCATGTCACCTGCAATCAGAAAATTTTCCACAATGGTAGCACACACCACTTGCCCTAACAGTTCTAATATATCACATATATTACAACAAACACCAAGTAGGACAAGGATGGACAATATACATACAAGATGGTCAAGCACAATCAAAGAAAAATGGGACTATAAAGGAATGTCAAATCAACATAGCAATTCAATCACAATGTAAACACAATAAAGTAAGTGTAATATAGAAGATGACGATGATGATGATGATGATGATGATGGAAGAGATCATTGCACAGTATCCGTATATGCCTACAGAGCCAAAGCTTCCCGATGTAGGACCCATGGGGGTTCGTCAACTCATATGGAATCCATATATCATATCTCCTAGGACCTATGGGGGATTTGTCAACTCGTATAGAACCCATATATCCATATCTCAATGGGTATTTCTACAACCAATCACATGATACAATTTCCACAACCACGTTAGCCAACACCCACTTATTATTTCTAACCATCCATGAATTTCCATATTTTACCATATACCAATACGTATGAATATATCACAACAACCAAATGATACCATAACACACCTTTTCATAAAAAATATATAGTTATTCGTATGATTATAAGGCTACCAATATCACAAGGACCCTACACGGTCACACATATCAGATAATGTTCCAAAGTCAATAATTATACCACATATAAGCCCCCATACGGGCACAATAAATAAATATCCATTATTCATTATTAGTTCTCACCCTTAACATGCATTATGGTATAAAAATTAACTACCTGTCCCAGTCTAAAGAGTTAAGCCATAACCTACCTCGAATGCTAAAATTGATCAATTACACTTTAATCCCACAATATTAATTACTCTTTAATCCCACAATCTTACTCCTCACAAACGATCACGAAATTAACTAAATAAAGAAATATAAAATCTACACATCAAAACTAAGCCAATGATACCTACATTGCCTACTCAGGATCAAAACGAAACCCTAAAATGGGTTTTTTAAAAAAGAAGGCAAAATCATAACTTTATTTCAAAACATGTTTTTCATACCATTAGGAATCTACAGCTAAAAATCCAAGTCAAATTAAGTTAAAAACGAGGTTCAAATTGAAGAAAAACCATATTTAGTCTTTACCAAATAAAACCTTTGAAATTCATTATAAAATCAAGAATCGAAGTTATTTTGAAGATGAAATTGAGGAAAACATGTCATTATAGGATTAGGAACATAAGTCAAGTGAAAAGGAGTGAAATTGGGATTTAAAATCAAGCCTTATGATTTTGGGGTTTTTTGAACAATTAATCAAGAAATTTGATAAAGAAAAAGGTGAATTCTCACCTTAAATACACAAGATAATCAAGAAATAGATATTAATCTAGCTTTCCAACCATCCACAAGCTTCACTTTTAAGCCCTCACACAATTTTAGGGTTTAGCTCTCAAAAGGCAAGATGAAAAATGAGCAAATATTGGGCAAACACCAGGTTACCAGGTGCATAAGGCATAAAATGCATGCCCCATATATTTTTTTACTCTTTGTGATCCAAGTTGCACCAGCAACCTGGTGCACCAGAATTTTTATGTCCGAAATGGACTTTTATAGGGTGTCCGAGATTCATTTAAAATTCAATATACACAAACAAACTATGTAACCACAGTAAATTCGACGCTTCAGACTCAATGACGATATTAGATTTTCAAAAAGACATCATTTTTACAAAGGTGACCCCTAAAATCCAAAATTATAATTTTTCAAATCGAGGATCGAAATAAGATTAAAAGTCATAAAACCCAACAAAATATGTTACCACTCTTAATTGATGTTTCAGGTCAACTGGCATAATCCATTTAGTCAACCATTGTACGAATCAAAAGATAGCCATATAAGTCCATAGTAAGGCTCTCAAAGCCTCTACAAACCACGATATCACACAAAGTACACTAAAATGCATGGGGCACTGTGCCAATCACCACCACACTATAGAAGTACCACAATAAAACTATGAATAGGTGTAAAATAGTCAAATCATATAAAATACATATCTCACTTATTTCATTAAATTTCTAGGTCGTTACAAGTATTAACTCAAATATTTATTTTCAAATAAATTAGCTTACGTACTTAGTAGATATTAGTATTTCTAGAGTGATGCCAAGACATGAGTTAGCTTGGGGTCACTTGTGGCTCTAAGAACTATGCTACGACTAGGGTGAAGTCCCTTATCATGATAAATATGGTATTAGAGTACCGGGTTTAAAGTGTTCTGGCAAGATATATTGTTGCCGTCCAATCAGGCATATGTTGGACACCAAGTTTCTCATATTGTTATATCGGTTAAGAGAAACTCCCACATAAATACTTTCAACATGGCTTTTGTACTTGATCCTCAACTTTTGTTAAATTGAGTTATTTCACGACTTACAGTTGTACCTTATGTTTAAAGTTTATGATATAATTTTGGATCATTATACTATAACTCTGATATTTTATCTAGGATCAGTTTTAAATCATATGATAATATACTTCTTCATTCTTTCTATTTTTAACTATTTTATCCAATGATTCAACAAAAGATTTTTGTCTTACAGTTTTCCATAGTGTATTCTTTAAATATTTGCATCCTCAGATTTCTGATATAATTTTTCATGATTTTATTTATTGCATCAAAACACATATATCAAGAATGTTTTAAGTTTTTTGTCATTATTATTTCATATCACACATGCTCAATACATTTAAAGTACTGATTACATACCTTTTCTGCCTATATTTTTCATGTGACGTAGATTTAGATTTTCATTCTCATGCTCGTGGTTAGTTCAAATCATAACTTCCAACCAATAGGTGATGAGTTTTATTTATTCAAGGACTTTAGTTTGATAATATTCATAGTCTTTCCTTCAGTTCATATATATTATTTAGAGGTAGTTGGGGTCATGTACCGGCTATCTTTTTTCAGTATTAGCAGAGGCTTCATAGATAGTTAATTAGAGTTGATATATTTAGTTCTAGTTTTTTTATATAATTCAATGTTGTAAATGTTTTTAACAGTGTTGTATCAAAAATGTTTAGATTATGATATTGCTTTTACTTAGTACTTTCAATTTTATATATCTTTGTTCATTTTCTCTTGAATTATATCAGCATCATGGATTAGCTCAGGGCCACTTGTGGTTCTAAGAACCGTGTTACATCTAATGTATACTCTCGGGATGTGACAAGCTAAGAATGTCTATGATGCCTATTGAGTACAAGTGGACCATATTCACTCCTACTTTTCTGCACCCTTTTGGTGCAGATCCTAGTTTGAGTGGCACCCACGTGTCAACTAAATGACCATCATATGTATATTCATTAGAAAAAGGATTAACTTGATTAGTTTAATTAAAAATATTATACACGGTTAAAATTATTAAAAACATTATCTTGAACAAGGTATTAAAATTGAGTTGTTAAATATTAATTGCAACAATTTCAATTTAACTAATAAAATTAGAAAAAAAATGTATGTATGCGTGTGTGTGTATCTTTAAAAGCATTTTTGGGGCGAGTTCCGGGACGGGGCGTACAAAAAATGCTCCGAGGCGCAAATAAAAGGTGTAGATCCATAGGGCATAAGTCCTAGAATTTAGAGCATATGGGGAATAAAAGTGTAATTCCCAAGCTTAAATCGTACACTCCAGATGTCAATTTTAATATTTATTATTTTAAAAATATGTTTTCTATAAATCATATCTTATATTATTGGTTTAAGATATTTATACTTTATGCTATGATTTTTTTTTGAATGTATAAGTAAAGAAAGCAACTTTTCTAGAAAATAATTATAATATTTTATCCTTATATCAGAGATTTATTTGAATTTATTAGCAAAATTATTGAAAATCTTGCTTTTGCTTATTTTCCTAAAAAAAATTATAAAATCGAAAATATGAGATATCGGCCCTGTAGATCTATGGGATGTACGCATACTAAAAATATATTGAAATATGAATAAATATCAAATAAACTGAAGATAGTTTTTTGAATAAAAGTATTAAATTTTTTTTACAACATATGAAATAATCTTAAAAGTAATCCCTGAGTGCTTATTTGGACAAATAATGTAACATTTAAAATATTAATAAAAATTATAAAACTAACATAGTTAAAGAAGGTATAAGAATATGACAATCATGGGTTGAACCTTGACATAACTGTTTGGCATAAATTGAAAAATCGAATTGCTTTAATTTGTATAATTCTAAGTATTATAACAAAAAATTGAGAGTCAACTTGTAGATGTAACAATTAGTCAACTGAATTTGACTTCAATTGCAAAAAAAATTGATGCTCAATTTGTGGATAGAACAATTAGTCAACTCTAATATTTGACTTTAGTTTAGAAACTTAAATTACTTTAATTTATATAGCTCTAAATATATAAGATTGAATTAAGACTTAATTTGTGGATACAACAATTAGTATATACAAAATCAATCTTTGATTTAAATTTGAATTGAGACCCAATTTGTAGATATAATAATTAGTCGATTCTAATGTCTGATTGTAATTGAAAACTTGAATTGCTTCAACTTATATAACTCCAAGTTACATAAGATTGAATTGAGACTTAATTAGTGGATTTAATAATTAATCATATTGTTTGACTTTAATTGAAATTATGAGTATTATAAGATTGCATTGAAACTCAATTTGTGGTTGTAATAATTAATCAACTCTAATGTATGACTTTAATTGAAAAAATAAATTTTTTCAATTCATATAACTCTAGGTATTATAAAATTGCACTAAAACACAATTTGTGGGTGTAAAAGTAGTCAATACTAATGTTTGACTTCAAGTTGATATTAAATTATTTTCATTTATGTAACTCTTAATATTATAAGATTGAATTAAGGCTCAATTTTGGCATTTACTAATTAGTCAATATAAATATTTGACTTTGATTGAAATATTAAATTGCTTCAGTTTATATAATAACTCTGAGTCTTGTACTATTGAATTGAGACTAAATTTGTGCAGGTAATAATTAGTCAATACGAATATATTGACTTTAATTAAAAAATTTAATTGTTTCAAATAATATAATTATCAGTAGTATAATATTGAATTGTGACTTGATTTGTGTAAAAACAATCAGTCAATTCTAATATTAATTTTAATTAAAATTTAAATTGATTTAGTTTATGTAACTGTAAGTATTATAAGATTGAATTGAGAATCAGTTTGTAGATTTAACAATTAGTCAATACAAAATTTATCTTCGACTAGAAAAATGAATTGATGCTTAACATGTGGATATAACAATTAGTCAATTTTAATGTTTGGTATTAGTTGAAACGTTGAATTGTTTAATTCACATAACTATAAGTATATATAATTGAATGGAGACTCGATTTGCGGATAAAATAATTAGTCAATACAAAATTTTGACTTCAATTGAAAATTTGAATTGAAACTCAATTTGTGAAATAATTAGTCAATTCTAAAGTTTGATAGTCATTGAAAATTGAATTGCTTCAATTTATATAATTACAAGTATTATAAGAGCGGATTGAAACTCAATTAAGTAATAATTAGTCAATAATAATGTTTGACTTTGATTTGAAAATTAAATTAATTTCATTTATATAACTATGAATAATATAAAATTGAATTGAAACTCGGTTTATGAATGTAACAATTAGTCAATTCTAATGTTTAACATTAATAAAAAAATAAAATTATTTTAAATCTCTTTAAGAGAAAATACCCAATTACTCCCCTACACTATACCCAAAAAGGTTATGACACACATCAACTTAAAAGGGGTCCTATTACCCCCCTGAACTAATTAAAAGTGTAATTTTAACACCCTTAGTGCCTATGTGGAACATACGTGGCACGCACGTGTGCCTACGTGGACACTTCGGTGTGTTGTGCCATGTATGTGCAATGTAGGCACTAAGGGTATCAAAATTACACTTTTAATTAGTTCAGGGGGATAATAGGACCCCCTTTAAGTTGAGGTGTGTCATAGCCTTTTTGGGTATACTTCAGGGAGGTAATTGGGCATTATCTTTTTAATTTATATAAATATAAGTATTATGAGAATGAATTGAGATTTAGTTTGTGGATGTAACAATTAGTCAATTTTAATGCTTGACTTTGACTGAAAATTAAATTGCTTCAATTTATATAACTCTAAGTATTATATGATTGAATTGAGACTCACTTTGTGAATGTAACAATTAATCAATTCTAATATTCGACTTTCATTAAGAAAAAATTGCCACAATTTATGTAACTCTAAGTATGATAAGATTGATTTGAGACTTAGTTTGTGGATGTAAACATTATTTAATTTTAATGTTTGACTTTAATTAAAAAAAAAAATTGCTTCAATTTATGTAACTTTAAGTATTATAAGATTGAATTGAGACTCAACTTGAGGGTGTAACAATTAGTCAACATAAATATTTAACTTCAACTGAAAATTTTAATTGAGATTCAATTTGTGGATGTTACAATTAGTCAATCATAATATTGAATTTAATTGTAAAAATGAATTATTACAATTTATATGTAACTCTAAGTATTATAGGATTGAAATAAAACTCAATTTGTGGATTGATAACGCCCAAACTATCCCTTTTTAGAAGGATAAAACGATCGCTATTAAAATATAGTAACTCAACTAGGTTGGGGTCGATCCCACAGGAAATAGGCCGAAGATATCTCTCAAACTTGTTGAAATCACCAGGCAGTGCGGCAAAGTAAAAAGGGGGGGATTTGCTGAAATAGTGAATGTGACAAGATTTGGATGTTCTTGGTTATAAACAATCTAAGACGAATACTAGACTTGTGTTCCCCCTGGCTTCTCAACTTCGCAGATGGATCATGTACTGTTTAACTATTTTGATACCTTGCATGCAGAATCTGAAAAGTTTTGTACCATCAATTGTCTTGTAGACTCATTGATGAATCTCACCCTTTACCTCTTGAGTATCAGGGTATCGACTTACTAACCCTTATCTTGGATCCCAAATTAACTATTACCTTTTGAGTATCAATTTAATAGATGAAAGTTAACAGTCTTAAAAACATAATACAGGGAAGCTTATTTTGATAGTTAACCCCATAGTCACTGTTATGAGATTCTTTTCCTAGTCACTATTTCTCTTGTGGAGTAAACAGTGATATCTAGGCGAGATTCTAATGTGTGCACCCGTTAAGAAAGAAATCAAAGAGAAGAAAATTCAATATATGCAAGAATCATTATCTAGAACGACTTGACAGTTCCTCTACTTCGTTAATTCACTAGGCTTCCTACAACCCTAGCTAAGGGAATTAGTCGCTCATAGTTATGAGTTCAATCATGGAATCCACAGAAAAACTTTCAGAATCAATCCTAGAATAATGAAAGAAGAAATCCCAAAGTCTTAAATTGAATAACAAACCAAGAACAATAAGATGTTTGTGAACTTGGACCCAAGGACCTATTTCTGAATATCTTCTCAATAATAATAAATTAAACAAAGCCTAAAGGATATTTATAGGTTACAATAAACCCTATAAATTAGATCCTAAATAAAATAGAAAAACTTAACTAAACGTACATAATAATGACTTAAAACATCATAGGAGTGTATCTAGGTTACATGGAAACCCTAGAAATCAAAGTTTTAATGAAAAAAGGAAAAATAGAATTGGTGACCACTTACTTGGGCCAAATACGGCCCATATGTACTATATGGTCTGTAAATGGACCCAGGTAAGTGCCAGAAATTTTTCTTCAGCATTTGCACTCTCTGGATCTTGGATTCTATCACTAACCTTAGCCACATACAGACTGTATGTGCTACATACGGACCACAAGTGGCCTTAGTAAGTGACAGGGTCTTTAAATTCCTGCATCTAAACCTCTGGACTTCAAGTTTTGATACATGCTTTGGTCACATATTTCCGGTAAGTGCCACATACGCCCAATAATGACCAAGTAAGTAGCTAAAACTTCATTTTTCATCTTTTTCTTGAATTTAGCATCCGGAACCTAATTTTTCACAAAACATACCCAAAATACATCATATCTAACAAAACAACCTAAAAAACGTGCATATTTTCATGGGTTTAAGCGTCAAAAGTTCTATAAATTCATAGCACATCATGGATGTAATAATTAGTCAAAACAAATATTTGACTTCAATTGAATAATTGAATCAAAACTTAATTTATAGGTGTAACAATTATTCAATTCTACTATTTGAATTTAATTAAGAGATTTTATTATTTCAATTTATATAACGCTAAGTATTATAAAGACTCGGTTTACGGATGTAACAATTAGTCAATCCTAATATTTGACTTTAATTAATAAATTGAAATGCTTCAATTTATATGTAACTCTAAGTATTATAAGATTGAATTGACACTCAATTTGTGAATGTAATAATTAGTCAACAAATATATAATTTCAATTGAAAAATTAAAATGTGACTCAATTTGTGGATGTACCATTACTCAATCTTAATGTTTGACTTTAAGCGAAAAACTGCATTACTTCAATTTATATAACTCTAAATATTATAGGATGGAGTTGAGACTCAATTTATTGATGTAACAGTCAGTCAATTTTAATGTTTGACTTTAATAAAAAAATTAAATTGTTTCTATAAGATTGGATTGGGACTCAATTATGTATTAAACAACAATTCAATAAATGTGTGTAACTTCAATTGAAAAGATAGATTGGTTCAATTTTTATAACTCCAAGTATTACAAGAATTTCCATCTCTTGAATTATATTATTAATTTTGCGGGACTGACTTACTTTATTGATTATTCCTGTTGTTTTGCGTGTGCCTTGTATTTCTTGTTACTGCTTGTATTTCTTGTTTTTGCTTTGTTACTTTCATTTATTATTTTTATTGGAATTGTGGTTGTGCGAATTGATGGCTGGATAGGGTTATTTTTTAGGGGGTTGGGGCGGAGGGCTATTGAGGGGGTGAAGGTAGAGGAAAGGGTGGGTATGAAAGAGAGAGATAGGTGCATTAAGGGTGGTATAGGAAGACGTGATGCTAGAGTTGGTAGGCTGAGGGTTGGGTCTTGGAATATAGGGACCCTCCAGGGTAAGTCCATAGAGCTTGTGAAAATTCTTTGAAAGAGGAGGATCAATATTGCGTGTGTACAGGAGACTAAGTGGGTAGGTTCTAAGGCTAGGGATGTGGATGGTTACAAGATTTGGTACTCTGGAAGCGATAGGTGTAGGAATGGAGTTGGCATCTTAGTATATGATGCGCTTAGAGGTCAGGTCATGGAGGTTAAGAGGATCAGTGATAGGGTAATGACTATTAAGTTGGTCTTTGGGGGTTGTACCTTGAACGTGTGTAGTGTTTATGCACCGCAGGTGGGCTTGGATAGGGAGGAGAAAATACGGTTTTGGGTGGCTTTGGATAAGGTGGTGAGAGGCGTGCCTAGTTTTGAGAAGATTATGGTAGCAGGAGATTTCAATGGGCATATTGGGGCATTGTCGGGAGGTTTTGGAGATGTGCATAGTGGTTTTAGTTTTAGGGAGAGGAATGATGAGGGAGAAGCTCTGTTGGAGTTTGCAAGGTCCTTTGGGCTGGTGGTGGTGAATTCGAGCTTTTCGAAACCTTCCGAAGCGCAATGGCCAAAACCCAAATTTACTTTTTGCTTCTTAGAAAAGGGGATAGGGTGTTGTGTAAGGATTTTAAGGTCATCCTGAGTGAGAATATTTTGACCCAACATAGGCTCTTAGTGATGGACTTGGGTACAAAGAAGGATAAAAAGAGAAGGGGCGAGAAAGGTAGACCTAGAATTAAGTGGGACAGCTTGACACTGGTGAACGCACGGGTGATAGGGGATAAGGTGGAGGGAATGGGGATGTGGGAGTGTATGGGTGATGTGGATAATATGTGGGATAGGGTGGCTAGGTGCATCAGGTAAAATGCTTGTGAGGTGTTGGGTGTTTCCATGGGCCGGGTCGGGAATCATCGGGGGGACTGATGGTAGAATGATGTAGTTAAGAAGAAAGTGAAGACTAAGAAAGGAGTGTATGCTAAGTTGGATGAGAGTAAGGATGAAGAAGAGAAGCGGTTTAACATGATTGAGTACAATTTATCTAGGAAGGAGGCTAAGTTGGCAGTTACGGTAGCCAAGACTGCAGCTTTTGAGAGCTTATATGCGGGGTTGCATAAGAGAGGAGGGGAAAAAAGGTTGTTTAGAATTGCTAAGGCTAAGGAAAGAAGGAGCCGGGACCTCGACCAGGTGAAGTGCATTAAGGGGGAGAATGGTAGGGTGTTAGTGGAGGACGGTCACATTAAGAAAAGAGGGCAGACGTATTTTTATAATCTTTTGAATGATAAAGGGGATAGAGCTATTGTGTTAGGTGAGGTCGAGCACTCTGAGGAGTGTCGGGATTTTAGTTATTGTAGGCGTTTTAAGGTGGAGGAGGTTAGAGAGGTTGTTCGCAGGATGCAAAGGGGTAGGGCGATGGGGCCTGATGAGATCCCTGTGGAGTTTTGGAAGTTTTCTGGCGAGGCTGGTTTAAGGTGGTTGACTGATTTGTTTAACGGCATCTTCAAGACGGCGAAAATGCCCGAGGTTTGGATATGAAGTTCTTTGATCCCTCTTTATAAGAACAAGGGTGACATTCAGAGTTGTAACAACTATAGGGGTATTAAGTTATTGAGTCACACTATGAAGATTTGGGAGAGATTAGTAGAGGTGAGGTTGAGAAGGATAGTGTCTATTTCGGAGAACCAGTTTGGATTTATGCACGGGCGCTCAACGAATGAGGTAATTCACCTGGTACGGAGGTTGGTGGAACAATATAGGGAGAGGAAGAAGGACCTGTACATGGTGTTTATCGACTTGGAGAAGTCGTACGACAAAGTCCCTAGGGAGGTCCTTTGGAGGTGCTTGGAGGTGAGTGGGGTCCCGGTAGCGTATATCAGAGCAATCAAGGACATGTATGATGGAGCTAAAACCCTAGTGAGAACGGTCAGAGGAGATTCAGAGCATTTTCCTGTCTTGACAGGGTTGCATCAGGGATCTACTCTTAGTTTATTTTTGTTTGCTTTGGTGATGGATGTATTGACGTGGCGTATTCAAAGAGAGGTGCCTTGGTGTATGCTTTTTGCAGATGATGTGGTTTTGATTGATGAGATGGGGGGATGGGGGAATGATAAATTAGAGGGGTGGAGACAGACCTTTGAGTCCAAAGGGTTCAGAGTGTGTAGGAGCAAGACAGAATATTTGGAATGCAAGTTTAATGACATGAGGCAGGAGGATGAAGTGGTTGTAAGGTTGTATTCTCAGGTGGTGTGTAAGAGGGATAGTTTCAAGTATCTCGGGTCCATGATTCAGGGGAACGGTGAGATTGATGAGGATGTCTCCCACTGTATTGGGGCGGGTTGGATGAAGTGGAAGCTCGTATCGGGGGTGTTGTGTGACAAGAAAGTGCCGCCAAAGCTTAAAGGAAAATTCTACAAGATAGTAGTCCGTCCGGCCATGCTATATGGAGCGAAGTGTTGGCCAGTCAAGAACTCCCACATTCAAAAAATAAAGGTGGCGGAAATGCAGATGTTGCGTTGGATGTGTGGGTCAACTAGGGGTGATAGAGTTCGAAATGATACTATCCGGGAGAAGGTTGGAGTGACTTCGGTAGATGACAAGATGCGGGAAGTCCGATTGAGATGGTTCAGACACGTGATGAGGAGAAGCACGGACGCTCCAGTTCGTAGGTGTGAGAGACTAGCTTTAGAGGGTTTTAGACGGGGTAGGGGTAGGCCGAAGAAGTAATGGAGAGATGTGATTAGGCGGGACATGAAGCAGTTACAGCTTACTGAGGACATGACCCTAGATAGGAGGATCTGGAGGTCACGAATTAGGATAGCAGGCTAGTGTCGGTTTGGGTCGCCATTGTAGGGTATTACTTAGGGATGTACTATTTATTGCTATGCCATCCTGTTTCATGCTCTACTACGAAGTTGTTTACTTTTCTATGTCTAATATTATCTTTGAGTGTCGCATTTATGTTATGTCGTATTGTTTCATGCTTTATTATTATGGATTTGATTATTATTCATTGTCTTGAGTCGGGGGTCTATCGGAAACAACCTTTCTACTTCTTCGGAGGTAGTGGTATGGACTGCGTACATCTTACCCTCCCCAGACCCTACTAATGTAGGAATATACTGGGTTTGTTGTTGTTGTTGTTGTTGCAAGTATTACAAGAATGAATTGAGTATAAATTAAATGATGTAACAATTAGTCAATCATATATCATAATATTTAACTTTAATCGAAAAATTGAACTGCTTCAATTTATGTAGCTCCAAGTATACCAGATTGAAATTGGGGCTCAACTTGTGCATAAAATAATTAATCAACACAAATATCTTAACTTCAATTAAAAATTGAATTAATTTAATTTATATAACTAAAACTCTTATAAGATTGATTTTAAAGTGAAAATCTTTTTTTTTTTCAAAGTTTTAGTAAATTATGTCTCCTATTTCTACCCCCAAAAGAGGTTGCTTGTATATCTTAAATCTAAGAAATGAGAAAAATATTTTTATTTTTTAAAAAAAATTTCACTTAATTTGAAAATTCACCGATTTACCATAGAAATTCTAAATATTAATAAAAGTTATATTCAAAATGTGAAAACAACTAGAACACTAGTTTAACAGTTTATTTTTTTCATAAAGAAATACCTTTTTCCCTCATAAAATAACCTTCATTTTAATTGTGCTTTGACTTAAAATTATCTATTTTTCCTTTTAAAATTTCCTCTTCTTCTTTGAGATTTTCCTCCAAGCCATCAACCCCCAACTCCACCCTACGTAGCGCTAACACCCCCTCCCCCCATCCCCTACCCCACCACCACCCCCCACACACATTTTTCTCAAGATAATTTACACTATATCCAATAAATTATTAATTTTCATCAAGTTTATATACATGTTTATTCCTATCTTGAATAGTACTAATCCTTCAATTTTGTTATCTTTTTAACTCTTTTCTTCTATAATTATTTTTATTTTTTTGTTTGTTTATATTATATAAAATAAATTATTAAACTTTTTATATAAAATAATTATTATTATTATACTTAAATCATTACTGATTAAATTAATTAAATGATCGTCATATTTGTATTCATTAAAAAGTATATATATTTTATGTTGATTATTTTACTTCAACATATTATACATAGTTAAAGTTAATAAAATCATCATCATGAATAAAATATTAAAATTGAGTGTATATATATATATATGTGTGTGTGTGTGTGTATATAAAGAAAGTTATTTTAAAAAAAAAAAGTCTGAATGCACATATATTATAGAATTTTTTTTTATTTATTCTCAATCATTCATACCACATGTATGATTAATCAATCAACATCAATAACAATCATTTTTATAACCTTATTTTGCTTAACAGACAATTTGACAAGTACACAGGCTTTGATTGCTTCCGGCAGCAGCACAAATACAACTGTGAGGCATCGAACTTGCTGGCCATTGAAATAGAGCTAGATATCCACAACTAATTTTAGCACACATGTCTTTAGCCGTGAACGTTCCCGGACAAAATTTAGGATCACCTGACACAAATGAATGAGAAGACAACATATTAATCAATATGAATATAATTAAAAAAAATCAATGATGAAAATAAATATTTAAAAGAAATAATTATTGATAAAATCATAACTTGTGCATTTAAGAAAAAATTATACCTAGTGAATGGTCAAACAAAGTGAAACATATCGCCATGGAGAAAAGGAAAAGCGTAATGAAACTCTTCATATTTTTTTCACAACTTTTGTATGATATGATAATATAAATTGTTGACACCATTTAGGACTCCTATATAGGGACTAGAGGAAAATCTGAAGTTATGCTATTTGTTCATATAAGGCTACCAAATCTATAATTTTTAAATTACTTGCCAAAAATACAAATGTATTTATGGTAATAGTGCAAATAAGGCGAGTAAATCAGTAGTTTTTAAATTACTTGTTTTAATATACAAATGAGTTTATGGTATGTGTTGAAATAAGGCTAGTAATTAAGTTTTTTTTTTACTTTGTTGATCAAATTATTAGCAAAAGAATAAAAGACATAAAGCAACTATTTGACCCCACTAAGTACCACCAAGATATAAATAGTGTATATAGATTTTTTTTTTTTTATATTGTTCAATTTTAGCAAAATCCAATAGTTTTGGCATTAATCTTGTGTAGTTTTGGCATAAATCTTATGTTTGGGTTAAAATATTCCCTTATTAAGTAGAATACTTTATTAATAATGTAACAAGTTCTTTTTTCTAGAATCTAAAATCTATAAACCCATAAGTCTAACCTCAACTCTGATGTTGTACAAACATGCCATGTTTAAAAGGATCCCGATGTATTCTGCCTAAACTAAAAGAAAAAATCAATGTAAGTAACATAAAATATATTTGGGAAAAGGCTAGATTTACTCATTTACAATGCACACTCAATCTTTATGTAGTCTTGTATAAACGTTCATTTGAGCTTTGCATTTTCATAACCTTGCCCCCTTTTAACCAGTCTCACCTTATTGCCTTGAGATACATTATCACGACCCAATATTTTAAAGTTGTTATGATATTAATCATTCGTTTGTCAGGTAAACCAAAATATAATAATATAAAGTGAAAGAATTTAATGTGATTTAATTAGTTCTAACAAAAATAACATAGATAATAACTTTGTAATACAACAAAAGGTAAATCGTGATCCAAGATCTGGTATAACAAGTCATGAGAGACTTATAAATAAGGAAATGTTTGTCTAAGAAAATACATTAAGGTTTGAAATACCAAATAAATTATCTAAAAGGACATAACATTCAACAAATTAGCAAATTGACAGGAAAAATCACACTTCTATAGTCAAAGATAGCAGCTCACTACTGAAACTCTAAAAGTGTCACAACCCAAAATTGGGACCATGATGGCACCTGCTACACCCTCCAGTACAGGTAAGTCTATCACAATCTAAAAATTATTATCAACGTAAATTGAAGTGATAGAAGTAAGAAACAAAAAATAATCCCCAAATGACATACAGAAGAGGTACATTATGAACATAATATTCCAGGTCTGGTTGTTGCTACTACAAGACTCTAATATTAAATACAATAATATAGTTTGAAGTATCAAATGTGACTAAACATAAGATAAATTGTCATGGAAAAATATTTTGTAGTTGTGATGATATTGATCATTCGTTCGTCAGGCAAACCAAAATATAATAGTCTAATGTGAAAGAACTTAATGCGATTTAGTAAGTTCTAACAAAAATTGTAATGACCCTTCCATCATTATGGATGATTCCCCTTTTTTAATTTTTGGGTTAAGATTTTTCCCAGATTTGAAGTTATATTTTTCAGGATAAGCTAGTTTCGAATGAAATTTGAACGAGGTATAATCTAGAAAATCTGAGAATTGAAGGAAAAAATGTGATAGTGTTTATCATGATTTCTAGTTATCTAAGACAATAAGGAATTCACAGGAATTTATGAATTTAAATTTAGATAAGTATTGATCTTAGCGTAATAGATATTATTCACAATGTCTTGAATTTAAGTTGTGTTGTGAAAAAAAAATTGTAGAAAAGTTAGACATTCTATCCCGTCCATGTAGCTATAGCAGCTTGCATGTCATTATAATGACATGCCCAAAAGCGGACTAATTCCCACTATAACGACCATTCAATGCGGTTAAGGGCTACTATAGCGACTTGTGTTGCTGACCAGACCCGACCCGACCCGGGACCTTATCATAATGGGTGTTCCAAGTCCGATTGAGACCAGAGACCACCCCAGTTACCCAACCCAACCTCCAGCCGCCTACCCTGAGTTGACTAAATTTCAAACATTTAACAAGATAGCATTATTGTTCAAGTCAAGACTCTGGGATAGGATCACAAATGTGGCCGACCCAACCGAGTTTAACCGTTCGCCATACCTTACCGACTAAACCAACCAATACCAAACCATCAACCAATAATTAATTAATAATCAAATAAAGTTTCATAACATAACATAAAAGGATGGAACAACCAACAATATTGTCCAAGGGTTTAATCCCCAACAACAATGCCAATGCTAAGGCTGACACCTACAACGATTCAACCCATACCGATCCATAGCAGTACCACAAACTCTCTAACCAAAAGGGTAATAAAATATAGATGGGACATGCCCCCAACCATAGCCAAAACTAGAATCCATAAGTAATCCAAATTATGAAATAACATTCATGAAATGGAGCCTTCCGGAAAGATTAAAGCTCACCACTTCAATCCAACGGCTGACCCAAGTATCCCAATGCTAAACAGGAAGAGTTGAATGGCCATTTCCTACATAGCTTGGGTATACAGCCGACGGAAGACGGGTTAGGAATTAAACGCTAGCATGAACTCGGGATAAGGATAAAATAATTTCATTTATAAAACCAAGTAAAATCATCCATAATGCATACATATATATATATATATAACCAAGATGGGAAAGGGGACCATATTTAGCATTCATTTAAAGCCTTTACCTGGGTTGTGTAGCTTTTTCATCCTAAAACAATCCATGGGCCATATGGGTTCAGCTCTCCTTGCTGAAAGGGCCCCAGTGCATGAAGCTGCACGACCAGGGAAGAAAACCTGGGATGACTAGTACTTCCCCCAACATAAAGTGTGACATCATGCACGCGGCCATTAAGACCAAACCTCACATCGGAAAATATAAGTTTCCAGTTTCGGTCCCTCTGGTACCTCTACCTTTCTCGGCTTTGCTACACCTCCCCCTTTAAGCCCAATTAAAATCATTTCCAAACAATCAAACCATTATCCATTTATTAACCAGGGCCATTAGTAGTGGTATACTCATACCGACTAATCTTGCAAGTATTGTCCTTAGCCAAACCTTTTAGTGATCAAGGGATTTCCATGTACCCATAGATCATATCATTCGATTTACTTGGGGGATTCCCATGTACCCCACAAGTAGGTTTATTAAGTCAAACCATTTCATCAAAACAATTTAAGCCAGTTAGGTTCCATTACCAAGTTTATACCATGCATAAGTTTCATTAAAAATCCAATTGTATAGTGAAAACATTGTTTTAGGCATTTATCAAACATATTGGGGGAATAATATTACCAAAGCCAATTTTAATTACCAATAACCATTCCCATGCAATCCAATTATCCAAAACCACCATTAAAGCATATAAAAGCATAATTAAAGCATAGGGAAACCATAACCAAGCCTTTATAAATAAAACCCCCAACTCATATTTGAAAACCCAAACCATATAACATTCAAACCATGAAAACATTGTATAAAACCATGCCTTTAGTTGAACTAACAATGAGGGAAGAGAACATGCCTTAATTGAGTAGTTAATGGAGAGAAACCACCAACATAAGCCACAAATTAAGCCTCAAGATAAGACCCTAGCCTCCTTTGCCCAAGAACTTTAGAGAGGATTTAAGAGTATTTTCTAAGTATTAATGGATAGAATAATAGGAAAAATAACCTATTATTGAGCTAAAAGTCATGGGCCCTTATTAGGATAAGTGGGGAAATGTCTAAATTGTCCTCACTTAAAACTCCTAGAAATCCCGTCAGGTGGGTATGACCATCCATACCAGTCATACCCTTCAATACGAGTGGTACCCACCACTCATACCCAAAGACACCTCTTTTGAACCCAACACTATCCAAGGTACGACTACCCCAAACTATGTCGTATCCAAGTGTACACTAGTACCCATGATCCGTACCCCTGGCAGAATAGAATCTCAAGGGGATTGAACATTGCCCCCCATATGAGTCCATGGCACGACTCATGCCTTAGGTTACGACTCAAGATGATCCACTCGTACTCATATCCAAGTCAAGTTACCAAGTTTAAGATTTAGTGAAGGAACCTAATGATCCGTATCCACAAATATGACTCGTACCACCCAAGTCGTATCCATTCCAAAAACCAAATCCACCCCACCAACTGTCACGACCCTATTCAGGGCCTAGACATAATGGGCATCCAAAGTTCAATCAGGATCGGGAACCACCCCCTATCACCCAACCCAACCACCATATGCATATCTTGAGCCGACTGAATTCCAAACATATAACAAGATAACATGTTTATCCATGTGGTGACTTTGGGATAAGTCTATAACCGAGACCAATCCAACTAAGTCTATCCACTTAGTAACCAACCAAACCAATACGAAAACCATAAATCAAAACCAAGTATAATAATAATCCAATGTATGTATATATATATATGAGATAACAATCCATACCATACCAAAGTCCACGGTTGTCCATACAAATCCTCTATACCAACCAAAGAGTACCTAGTTGTGACATGCCCCCGACATAGCCATAAACCAAGTCTACCAAAGACAAAATACATAAAGTAATCCATGACATGAAATCGATGCCTTTTGAACTATGGAATCTTACCACTTCAATCCAACATCGATTGTACCCAAGTTCGATCACTAAGCAAGAGAAGTAGAATGATCGATTCCTACATAGAATGGGTATACAATTTCTAGTAAACGGGTTAGCAGGTAAATGCTAGCATGTACTTAGGATAAGGATAAAATAATGCAAATTATAAAACCAAGTAAAACCATCCATAATGAATACAACCATACATATATATAAGTGTCAGGAAAGGGAACCAGGTTTAGTATGCATTTAAAAACCTTTACATGGGTTGTGTATCTTTGTCGTCCTAAACCACACACAAGCAATACGGGTTCATCTCCCTCTGCTGAAATGGCCCCAGTGCGTGTAGCCGCACGACCAAGGAAGATAACCCTGGGATGACTAGAATATCCCCAAATATAAGGTATGACATCGTGAGCATGGTCACTAAGACCAAGCCTCACATTAGTAAATATGAGTTTCCAGTTTTGGTCCCCTCGGGACCTCCACCTTCCACGGCTTAGCTACACCTCCCCTTTAATGCCCAATTAAAACCATTTTCAAATTACCAACCAATCTATTTGCCATTTATTAACCAAGGCCATTTAGTGGTGGTATCGTCACACCGACCATACTAGCAAGTACTATCCATAGCCAACCATATGTAGGTTTAAGGAGACTTTCAAGTGCCCTTCCATTTACCATGATAAACCACTTGGGGGACTTCTATGTTCCCACAAGCATAAGCATTTAGCCATTTACCTTTCCAAACTATTTAAACCAATTCCATTAATGCATTCACTTGAGGGATTTCAATGTATCCCGTAAGATTTTCAAAATAGACCAATCATGACCACCAAAACCTTTACCTCTTAAACCATTCCAAACCATTGTAGTCCATGAAATACATTCAAAGCATTTATATCATTTAAACTATGCAAAATCATTCAAAACTTTTAGAGTTCCATTACCAAACTAAACCATGCAAGAGTTCTAGTAAAAGTTCAACAATAAAGTAAAAACATTCTTTGAAGCATTTTATCAAACATGTTGAGGGCATACCTTTACCAAGACCAAAATCAATGCATAAACCACCATAATTGGGGTTACTCAAGACCCATTAGTTAAACCATAACCAACAACCAACCACATACGCAAACCATTACCGAAAACATGTATAAACATGATTTAAGCCAATACCAAACCATATACATCAAGACCCTCAATAATATTTCAAAATCCACCTTTCATGATTTATAAACCAACGTTTAAAACACAATACATATGCCTTTAGTTTAAAATACTAATGAGGGAAGGAATACATGCCTTATACATGAAGATTCACGAAAGAAATCTTGACCTTTGAGCCCTTTGAAGAACACTTGAGAAACCCTAGCCTCCAATCTTGAAGAGTGAGTTTGAGAGAGTATTTGAAGTGTTTTAATCTTTTAACAAGTGTTATGGAAGGCTACCAAGGATTATATAACGTGAGGGCATAAGGTTCTTGAAGTAGGAAATGTCCAAACTATCCTTGACTTAAAATTAAAACAAACCACGTCCAGGGGTACGACTCACCCTTACCATTCATATCCTAGTGTACGAGTGGTACCCCAATTTGTACCAAACCTAGTCATCACCTTACCTACTGATTTCTATATGACTCAGACCTCCCCAACTCGTACCTAAGGGTTTGAGTGAAACCCCCAATCATACCCACCAACCGTACCTTGGACAGATTACACAAGATCACATCTATGAGCAACATATGACTTGGCAATGTGCCATTCGTATCTTTCTATACGAGTCGTATCAAGAGGAATCGTATCTTGGGCAGTAGCTACACCAAACATACAGTTTGTTTTATCCTTTTTTGGATTTTATTTTTAAGAAAATGGTTTTGACCTTTTCAAACTATTTTAAAATTTAGAAGTAATTTGAAAAAAATAAAAATTACAGAGTCGCCACTTGATTTTTATCAAAAACATCAAGAAACACATAACGAGATTTCAAAATAGAAATAAGTCTTCAAAATTAGAGAAACTACTTAAGGGTTCAATTAACATCCTAAGAAGATTTTTACGGCTCTTAGGAGCGTCTATCTTAAAACGGTTCACCAAAGGACTTTTTTTTACTAACTAAAAAGGGTGACTAACTTTATGAAAGGGTTACAAAAATATTTAAAATTATTTATTCACTTAAAATTGGCATTTGTTTATTCGAACGAGTAATAGTCTATTTAAATTTAGTGAGAAAGTTACAACATATTTTATTTAATCTAATATTAATTTTGAGGAAATAATTACAAAACATCTTTAAAATATCTTACTTGAGAAAATATTTTACTTAATTTAGAATTAATCTCGAAAAGTTAGAATTTTAGAAAAAGATCGAGGAATATTCTAATTGAGAAAATTCTACTTATTTCATAATTAATTCTAAGGAAAAAATTGTGAAATATTATTTCTACTTGAAGTAATAAAAAAACTGTTTAAAATAGGTGGAACACCTGGATTTAAGAAGGAAATAAGTTTGTGTTTTTTTATGAAAGAGGAATTACGGAATTATTCTTATTATTATCATTGCTATTATTTTAACTATGTATATATAAGAAGGATCCATTTTGTCATAAATAACACCTTTGCAAAATGTTAGGAGAATGTCATGTTAAAAATATTTTATCAATAATGAAAAATTAAAATTTACAAGAAAAATTAGCTTCTTGAATTTGAGAAAAAAATATTTTAACCCAAATAGGTAATTAGTCGTATGAACAAGACAAATGTCATCTTAAAATAATTAATTTAATAAAAGACTAATTTTAGGAAGAAAAATCGAACCAACGAATTTAATCCATTTAGACAAGATAAATTAGGTGAGAAAATGGTGAATCAAAATATGAAAATCAAGATAAACTAGAATGGCCACATCTTAGGGGATCTCTAAATTAATTAATTAAAGTTGAGGTTAATATAAATACACAAGAATAAATTACAAATGATAAGGGAATAAAAGATGTGTAAATAACATAAATACCAACCCTTTTGGAAGAAATTACACTCTCTCCCACTTTTTTAATTACTTTACTCTCTCTCCCTATTAATATACATAACATAGCCGACATATACATTACATTCTGTGTATATTTTGGGATTTTTGTAATATGTTTAGGGAGTTGGAATTTTTGTAAATAAAAATTACACAAATACACAACTTATGTTTCCAATATTACAAAAAATCCCAACTCCCTAAACATATTACAAAATTCACAACATATACACAGAATGCTATGTATATGTTGACTATGTTATGTATATTAATAGGGAGAGAGAGTAAAGTAATTAAAAAAGTGGGAGAGAATGTAATTACTTCCAAAAGGGTTGGTATTTATGTTATTTATACTTATTAGAAACATAAGTTGTGTATTTGTGTAATTTTTAGATAAAAGATAAAGAATTGGAGTTGGGCCCTTTTTGGCCCATCCACGTGCTATCCAGCTTTTGGGCTTCTAATCTATGGACTTTAAGTCCATTTTCCTGCATTGTATACCACAGGTATATCAGCTCCTCTTTTCCAGCATTTTGGGTATACCATCGTGTACATTTCGCGTATTAGCGTAGAAAAATCAGCATGTTTGCTTCCACATTTAATATGAACTAACATCAGCTGCCTTCCAGTGTATATAAGCTGTATAAAGTCGTATATCATCTGTATACAGGTGTATACCAGCCTGTATCAGTTCATTTGGGGCATTAGCGTGGAGCTTGACTCAACGGATATGCAAGAGGGGAGTCCGATGGACTCGACGAAGGATTTCATGCATAAAAAAATAAGAATTACTAAATGCATTAGAGGAAATTCCGTGTGTATCATGGTAACAAAATAGAGACATACTTCATGAGCACAAGGTTCTCAAAACAATAGATTCAAAATGGAATTAAGAATTAGTATATATTATACCACTTGTAGCGACACAGAATAAGGAATATCCAAATTCACAAGTCAAAATAATATTTCAGGCCATTACAAGGTAAACTTTGCCAACAGCTAACATCCAAAGTAGGAGCATTAACAAGTATAACTTGGTTTTTCATGGTCAAGTTTTATTAAAAAAACATGCTTTGTTATTTCATCAAAAGGAAAATTAACTTAGATCCTTGGAGTCAAATTAGGTTGTTTCACTTTAAGCAGGAAAATACACATTCATTTTTGAACTCTTAAGAACTTCATACACAAACTCTAAACTCTAATACATTTTCTAGCAATCCAAAGAAGAGAAAGCAAACGGGACAAAACTAGAAAAAGGCAATCTTAATTGATGATTTTAAAAAAAGATTTCGTTCTTTAAGCCTCTTGGAACAAAAAAAAAAAACTATTATGCACTCATGACAACAAGCAGATGCAGGAATTTAAAGCTTGGAGCTTTTTTCTCCAATAAACAATGTATAACAAAAAAACTTTCCAATCGAAACACAAACAAAAACCCAAATCCACTCTCGATATCATTGCGAGATACATACTGCAACATTAAACATAAAAGGAACTAAAAAGAGAAAAGATGGGTTATTTACCTATCTTGGTGCAGCGACTGGAACTACAAACTCTTGTCGGAACAACTTCCACCACAATTTTGATTTGCTATCGAAATTCCAACGATTTGGATGAATTTTGAGAGCACTCTGAAGATTTCTTGGTTACGTAGGGTTAGAGGTGCGCACCTCCAGAACCCTCAAATTTTTCCTCAATGAATCCTCTCAGAATCCCCTTATCCCCTACTATCAATTAATAGGGGAAATTGGGGGGGGGGGGGGGGGGAATATTACGATTTTTCCAGATTACATTTTCAAATTTTGGATTCAATTTCTTGAGAGGCTTTGAGTTCTGTTGTAGAACAAAATTAATTATTAGTGGCATGGCATGGATATTGGAGAAAAGAGTCGTTTGACTTTGTTGGTCAAAGGAATAAATTAATTCTTGCCCAAATTAGTGAATCATGGATTGAATATGTCGAAAACATCTGCTTTTGAGCCATAAATGGCTATACTGAAGGGGTAAGACGATAAATTTCGAGGGCCGACTAGGGTTTAGGGTGGTCGTTTTTGGTTACGTTGAAGTTATGGGTGGTCGGGTCTTTACCGGGTCGGGTCTTTTCCGGGTCGGTTGGTCGTGGTTTGTTTGTTGTTGTCGAATGTTGTTGATGATAACACTATTTTACTATTGCTGTTACACACTGTTTGTTGTTACTGGTTGAGGGGAAAATGAGAAAGGATTTGGGTCGGGTCAGAAGATTTGAGGAGCGGGCATAGGCAGCTGATTGGGTTGATTTTAGGGTAAAATTCAGAAATAGCATACTTATCCCCTTAATTATGAGTTTCATAGCAACAGTTTCATAATTACATAATATAACAAGTTGTATTTTGTATTTTTGCAAACTGTTGCTACAAAAATACAAATGCATATGATTTTTACTGCCCTTATGATCGATATGTATTTTGTATTTTTGCAAATGGGTTGATTTTAATTGTTATTTCGGTTGAAAATATTGGGTTCGCTGTAGGGAATTGGGAATTTAGTGATTTAGGCTATTTTTGGGGTATTTTTATTTTAGTCAATTTTAATTTAAAATCTAGCCAAATCAAAAATTAATCGGTCAATTGTATTACAACTGTAATCTAATTAATTTCAATTATGACCAAATTCAATGAATCGACTAAATTCGAAATAAATTAACAATCAATTTAATCTTGAGTTTCTTGATTTAATAAAATCAAACAAATATATTTTTTAAAAAATAAATTATTTTTGAGGCTAAATTATATTTAAATCAAAGTTATAACCATTTGAATTAATTTTCAAGGTAACCCTTGATTAAAATTTAATTTCAGTAAAACAATTATTTAAGTAACGAAATTACACAATCTCGTATGTATGGATACGAAAACATATAATTGTTACTTAAGAAAACCGAATTGCCTAGATAAATACTTGAAAGAATTTTTATTCGGATAAAATAAATGTTGCAATTTTATTTAAAGACGAAAAAACACAGGGTTAAACTTAGTCGTGGAGTGCAAATATTAGGTGTCAACACCGCTTAGTATACGATTGGACCCTCAAGCCATCCCACAAGTCGTATTCAAGGGGTACGAGTGACACCCTTTAGTCATACCAAGCCACTAAGTCTCAAAACTTAGGAAATTTTGCAAGGGTCCAAGACTTGGGATGTTTCATTCTCCCCAACTAGGATTGTTCGTCCTCGAATGACGGGTAAGGGTAAGGACAAACATGAGATAACACCTTAACACACATCAACCTTTCCTCCAACCAAAATAGAGGACAAGAACACAAACCAAGACGAGAGGATCAACACATGTCTCAAGCACGATTCACACCCCAATACTTTCATTTTGTCCTCTAAATAAGTTGGAAAACAAAGATGCAAGATGAACCATTCCTCACCTTTAACCACGTTAGAAAAAAAGAATGTGTTTTGAAGAACACACACCTTACGCACGAATTTTCAGGCCAAGAACCAAAACGGATCCTTGGACTCCATGTCCATTTCCGTATCCTTGGACTTCATGTCCATTTCCGTATCCTAAATGTGTTTCTCGGACTTGTTGTTTCTCCATGGAACCTTTATTGAATCCACACTTATTGTTCGCAACCGACGAACTTACCGATCCAAGAATCCCCACCATTGGGATCCCCTTGAAGAAGACAAAATTTGAGATACCAATACCAACCAAAGGAACCAACCGACAAAGGACCATCCATACCTTATTCCAACATAAACACATAAACGACCAGTTGAATTGACTCATGCTAGAGCAAGTCAAATTCAACTTAGAACTTACCGAGACACATCACTACAAAAGCTTTAGTCTAATTTACACCACCACTTCCATGTTCAAGCTTATATAAAGCTAAGAGTTAACTAAGCCGCTGGGCTCTATTCCGTACATCTATCCCGAAACACTACTCCGCTTTCACCACTTTTTTACTATGGAAGCCATGAGTAAAGGATATGAACAAACCCACATACAACCATTATACCCAAAATCGCAACATATAATCGAAAGCCCAAACCAAACGACTACTATGCCATGAAAATAATTTATGCAACCATTCCTTACCAATCCTCTTAAGTACCCAATACAATTATAGGTATATCTACCAATCACAACATTCAAGCTTACCGCTCATATACCCGTGGTATGATCTATCCATCAAACATCTAGCACCCTCTAATATTTCATCAAGGATTTTCACTATCTATTCCTTTCCAAGCCATTTCCCATGACAACAACCTTACCTCACCTTCCAAAACCTTAACTTTAGTAGTCACTCGGGACTCTCCCCCACTTAGGGATTTCTACATTCCCCATTTCAAAACATCACCATGCTTTCCAAGCCACTACCATCCTAGCACGGGAAAAATCATCAAGAAAATTAAATTATAAGAATCATCCATGCCACCTAAGGCAAGACAAAGACCCCCGAAACAAGACACGACACCAAAGATACAAAGTAATCCATAACAACCACCTAGGTTATAATGATGAATCATCCAAACCAAACCATACCACAAAAGGAGTCCTTAGGGATGGACACCAAAAGAAACACAACCACACAAACCATAAGTAATGTAATGAAAGATCAAGACTCATATCCCGGGAATAAAGCAAATGCAAAATATGAACCATAGGCATAAGCACTATAAGAATACACACACACAATACTAGTAGAGTACTCTCTTAACCGGGATAGAAGAGTATCACTAGAATATGCAACCCGACCTTCCTTTGAAGTCTACCAGTAAAATAAAATTTAAGATTAACCACCAACATTAACCCCATTACACCTACAAACACAACATTCACCCTATTGGGTATAACCAAGGGCATACACTAATGACACTTGGTTTTGCTATACCCAAAACCTTATTCATCCCAATGCTACCTAGATCCTAACATAGACAGGGAAAAACCATGAGACCAAATTGACTCCAAGGTTTTTAATTAAATGAAAACCATTAAAAATCAAAACATGGCAACCAAGGAGTTTTCAAAACCATTTAAATCCAATCAAAACCAATTCATGTTCCCTTTACCATTTATGCAATGCATAGATTTAAGAATAGTCAACCCATATGACAAAATCACACTCCTTAGAAATTTCACAAACAATTTGAAGACGTATAATTTCCAAAATCAAAACCAAAACCAAGTAATTGGGGAATCTATAGTACCCCAAAATCCGTTTACCATTTCTATGCATCCCTCAACATTCATAAACATTAATAAAGCATGAATGTGTATCATAATCCATGGAAAACTAATTAAATGAGTAATCATGTCAAAGCCCTTAATTATGCCAAAACCCACTTTTAAAACTATAAATTTAGAAACCAATTTCTATGCCAACAATAAAGTACAAGTATAGGGGCAAAGATAAATGCAAGCTCTATGCTTTAAACCATCCAATGACTAGACCCCAAATCCATATCCATCCACTCAACCTGAATTCCTAGCCTAAGTCACAACTTTCCCACTATTGAAATTCCTGAGCAAACATACTCTCTTTTATCAAACCAACATTTAAGATCCATACTTAGTGTCTATCAACCACCATGAACTACTAGAAAAGTACCTGATATAAAAAGAAATATACATATGAGGTCCTTCCCCACAAGAAGGACACCCTATATTCCTTAGTCACCCACCGACAACCTTTCCATTCCCAGGGAAAACCATTCCCTTTTTGCATATAAGAGTGACAACACTCCACAGGGAAATGTTAAGACTGATGAAACCTTCATCTAAGAGATCCCTTATTTTTTCCTAAAACTCTTTTAACTCCACCGGAACCATTCTAGGAAGAAGAAATAGAATTTTGGTGAGGGTCGTCAAGAAGACCTTAGGAAATTTATTCACCACCAAAACCAAATGCAAAATAGGACCTTCCGAGTTAGAATCTTTAACCCAGACCAAATAATAACGACACCCCTTTGGAGACCAATCTCCGAGTTCTAAGATATGATATACCCTTTTTCTTAATAGCTAGGGAACAAAACCACCCTCTCATTCCATGATCAACTCACCATGGAGCCTAAAGAAAATATTTATAGACCCGACAATCCAATGATGAATAGCAGGAGTGCAACCAATCCATTCCCAAATAACATCAAAATCCACCACATTCGAGTCAAACAAATCCACCAAAACCCCTTTATTACCAACAAATACCATAAACCCCTTATAAACTCTTTTGGTAATCATAGAGTCACCTATCAAGGTAGAAATAAAAGAAGAAAAGAAAGTCTAAAATTACCATGGGACCACAACCAGAATACACAACCACGAATAGGGTTACAAGAGAGAGAGGACCCTTAACCAAGTAAACCACACACACCACAAAGAAAAGAGTTTTCCACATACTAGTGTCAACATCCAAAGATGTCTCGGACTCTGAAAAGATAGTAAAGTCATTGAGACGATCCGAACCAATGTCGGAGCCAGAAGTAGCAACCAATATCCTATTTTCTTAAGCGGTAATCCTTATGGGACACTCCTATTGTATGTGACCCAATCGACCACAACAATTAAACCATTCCTTCTTTTCTCGCAACAACCATGGTGTGATCGACCACAAGCTCTACAAAGTAGATAAAATGATGCAAATTAGGTCGCATTGGCCTAAGGTTGGACATAAGGTGCCCTAGAAATATTACAAATCTAAAAACACTTGCCTCCCACTGAATTCGGGTAGGGAGAACCAACCATAAAATAGGAGTTTGGACTCACCCAACTGTTTTCCTGGGATCGTTTACCACTATACCATTAGCCTCCCTATTATTTAGAAACTGAGGCCCCATAAGTTGGACAAGATCCGTCCATGTTTTCCTAGAGTGGGTTAGGTAAGTATCTACGAGCTTTAGATTATTGAGAGAACATGATCAGAAAGATGAACTAAAGAAGATTCAAAGAAGAGTTCAAGACCTTAGACTCCCTAGCCTAAAATTAGAATACCAAGAAAGTGAAACATTTCTAAATGCCTCGTAGCCTTCTATTTATAAGTATGGTGCACAACATACCCATAAGCAAGACTCCACTTGACACGACTTTGTGGACACCTCATGACACCAAAACCTAAATCTTTGATACCAACTTGTCATGACTCAAATCAGGGCCTAGACGTAATGGGCATCCCAAGTCCAATCGAGATCGAGGACCGCCCTCTATCACCCAACCCAAACCACCTTACGATATCTTAAGTCGGCTGAAGTTTGAACATATAATAAGATAGTGTGTTTATCCATGTGGTGACTCTAGGATAAGTCTATAACTGATACCAACCCAACCAAGTCTATCCACCCAGTAACCAACCAAACCAATGCAGAACTAAAACCAAGTATAATAATAATCCAACGTATGTATATATATAGGACATAACCAATCCATACCATACCCAAGTCCACAGTTGTCCATACAAAGCCTCTAGACCAACCAAAGAGTACCTAGTTGGGACATGTCCCCGACATAGCCATAAACCAGGTCTACCAAAGATAAAATACATGAGGTAATCCATGACATGAAATAGATGCCTTCCGAACTATGGAAGCTTACCCCATCAATCCAACATTGACTGTACCCAAGTCTGATCACTAAGAAGGATGAGTAGAATGGCCGATTCCTACATAGCGTGGGTATACAACTGTCGGTAGATGGGTTAGCGGATTAACGCTAGCATGTACACAGGATAAGGATAAAATAATGCTAATTATAAAACCAAGTAAAATCATCCATAATGCATACAACCAGATATATATATAAGTGTTGGGAAAGGGAACCGGATTTAGCATGCATTTAAAAATCTTTACCTACACTGTGTAGCTTTGCCATCCTAAACCACCCACGGGAAATATGGGTTCAGCTCCCCCTGCTGAAAGAGCCCCAGTGCATTTAGCTGCACGACCAGGGAATATAACCCTGGGATGACTAGTAAATCTCCCAATATAAGGTATGACATCATGCACATGGTGACCAAGACCAAACCTCATATCAGCAAATATGATTTTCCAGTTTTGGTCTCCCCCGGGAACTTCACCTTCCACGGCTTAGCTACACTTCCCTCTTTAATTCTAAATTAAAACCATTTCCAAATAATCAACCAATCCATTTACCATTTATTGACCAAGGCCATTTAGTGGTGGTATCGCCATACCGACCATACTTGCAAGTACTATCCATAGCAAACCATATGTAGGTTTAAGGAGACTTTCTAGTACTCTTCCATTTACCATGATAAACCACTTGGGGGACTTCCGTGTTCCCTACAAGCATAACCGCTTATCCATTTACCTTTCCAAACCATTTAAACCAATTCCATTAATGCATTCACTTGAGGGATTTCCATGCATCCTGTTAGGTTTTCAAAATAGACCAGTTATGACCACTAAAATCTTTACCTCTTAAACTATTCCAAACCATTTTAAACCATGCCATACATTCAAAGCATTTATACCATTTAAACCATTTAAACCATGCAAAATCATCCAAAACCATTTAGAGTTCCATTACCAAACCAAACTATGAAGAGTTCTAGTGAAAGTTCAACAATAAAGAAAAAACATTCTTTGAAGCATTTTATCAAACATGTTAAGGAAATACCTTTATGAAGACCAAAACAATGCATAAACCACCATAATTAGGGTTACTCAAGACCCATTAGTTAAATTATAACCAACAACCAACCATATATGCAAACCATTACCAAAAACATGATTTAAACCAATACCAAACCATATGCATCAAGACCCTCAACAATATTTCAAAATCCACCTTTCATGATTTATAAAACAATGTTTAAAACATAATACACATGCCTTTAGTTTGAAATAACAATAAGGGAAGGATTACATGCCTTATACATGAAGATTCACGATAGAAATCTTGAGCTTTTAGCCCTTTGAAGAACACTTGAGAATCCCTAGCCTCCAATCTTGAAGAGTGGGTTTAAGAGAGTATTTGAAGTACTTTAATCTTTTAACAAGTATTATGGAAGGATACCAAGGGTTCTATAATGTGAGGGCATTTAAATTAGAAAATTTTCAAACTACCCTTGACTTGAAATTAAAACAAACCACGTCTAGGGATACGACTCACCCGTACCATCTGTATCCTAGGGTACGAGTGGTACCCCAACTTATACCCAATCCTTGCCATGACCTTACCTGCTGGTGTCTATACAACTCACACCTCCCCAACTTGTACCTAAGGGTACGAGTGACACCCCTAATCATACTCACCAACCATACCTTGGAAAAATTACGTAAGACCACACCTATGAGCAATATACGACTTGCCAATATGCCACTCATTTTTTCTATATGATTCATACCAAGAGGAGTCGTATCTTGGGCAGTAGCTACACCAAACATACTGCTTAGTATGCCATTGGACCCTCAAGCCATCCCAAAAGTCATATTGAAGGGTTACGTGTGATACTTTTGAGTCGTACCAAGCCACCAAGTCCCAAAATTTTGGAAATTTTGCAAGGGTCCAAGACTTGGGATGTTTCACCAACCAACACAGGTCAGCATACGAAAAACCTATACCACTCGTACCCCTATGTACGAATCATTTCCCCTAGTCGTACCGTTTCCAGAGACCAGAATTCTAGGAAATTTTCTAAGGTTCAGGAACCCAGGGTGTTTCAGTTTCCCCCACTAGGAATATTTGTCCCCAAATAACGAACAAGGTAAGTTTGATGTAGCCACGAGTCATTTGCATTATCAAACATAAATCTAACCTTTAGATGTCTCTACTCTCACCTTTAAGACAGAAAACAAAGATGCAAGAAAATCAACCTTTTCTTTTACAAACTCAGAAAATAAAGGTATGTTCAAGAACACACACCTTCCGTACGAATCCCAGGAGCAGAAAACAAGTGTGGATACTTAGACTATATGTACTCCCCCGCTTCCCAAGTAGCCTCTTCCACCTTGTGGTTCCTCCATAGATCCTTAATCGAGGCCAAATCCTTGGTTCGAAACCGATGAACCTATCAATCCAATATATCAACTGGGACCTCTTCATACGATAGAGAATTCGAGATACCAAATCCCTCCAAAGGAACCCCCGAAGAAGGATCACCATTGCATTTTCTCAACAGAAATATGGAATACCAGATGAATGGAGTTCAAGATAGAAGTCAACTCCAATTCATAAGCAACATTACCAGCCCTTCTCAAAACCTCATAAGGACCAACAAACCGGGGACTGAGCTTTTATTTTTTGCCAAACCACATTGCTCCCTTCATGGGAGATACCTTGAGGAACACCTTATCCCCAATATTAAACTCCAGTCTCTATGCCTTACATCCGCATAGTACTTTTGGCAACTTTGGGCAGCTTTAAGAGTATCCCGAATCACTTTTACCTTTTCCATAGCCTGATAAACCAAATTAGGACCATATATATCTGCCTAACTAAGCTCAAACCAACCAATAGGAGATCCACACCTCCTACCATACAATGCCTCAAAAGGGTCCATACCAATACTAGAATGATAGCTATTGTTGTAAGCAAACTCTACCAAAGGTAGATGCTCAACCCAGTTGCCCCCACAATCAATCACGCATACCCAAAGCATATCTTATAATGTCTGAATAGTCCTTGCTGCTTTCCCATCTATCTAAGGATGAAAAGAAGTACTCAGACTTACCTTGGTACCCAAACCTTTCTGAATAGACCGCCAAAATGAGATAAAAACAACATACCACGATCAGAGATAATCGAAATGGGTACCCCATACAGATTTACGATCTCCTGAAGATACAACTTTGCATAGTCCTCTTCCAAAAAGGTAGTCCTCACTGGAAAGAAGTGAGTAGACTTCGTCATCCTATCAATGATGACCCAAACCAAATAAAATTAATTTTGATACCGTGGAAGACCGGTAATGAAATCCATATTGATCAACTCTCATTTTCATTCAGGCAACTCAATTTTTTGATACCACCCACCAGGTCTTATGTGCTCAACCTTAACTTGTTGGCGTACCATACACTCAAGCATCTCATCCAAAATTCTTTGTCGAAACCCATCAACCTCAGGAATGCATAACCTCCCTTGGTACCATAAAGTATTATCGCCAATGATCTCAAATACCACTACTTTTTGCCCACCAACAACATTCTTGATTTTTATCAAGATTGGCTCTAGGACTTTCTTCTCCTTGATCTCTTCACCAAGATATTACCGAACCACCTCTTGCACCATTATACCACCATCTTTGGAGTCCAGGAGACGAACTCTAAGATTAGCTAAGCAATAAATTTCCTCCAATTCTCACTTTTCTTTATCTATATGAGCTAAACTCCCCATGGACAACCTGCTAAGAGCGTCAATAACCACGTTAGCTTTACTTTGGTGATAGTGAAGACTCGTATCATAATCCTTGAGAAGCTCTAACCATCTCCTCTATCTGAGATTAATCTCCTTCTGAGTGAACACATACTATAGACTCTTATGATCAGAAAAAATATCCATGTGTACACCGTACCAATATACCTCTATATTTTCAAAGCAAAAACCACTATCAAGTATCTCCAAATCATGAGTAAGATAGTTTCTCTCATGTACCTTTAATTGCTTGGAAGCATAGACAATCACCTTCCCATGCCGCATCTACACATAACCAAGGCCCACCCTAGATGCATCACAATAAACCACAAATCCATCATTACCTTCATTCAATGTCAAAATAGGAGCTGAAGTTATATTATCTTTCTGCTTCTTAAAACTCCCTTCACAAGAATCCGACCAAGAAAACTACACCTTCTTCTGAGTCAACTTAGTAAAAAAAATAGCTATACTCGAGAAACTTTTCACAAACTGTCGATAATACCCATCCAAACCAAAGAAGCTCCAAATGTCGGATGAAGTCGTGGGTCTAGGCCACCTTTTAACCACAACCACCTTTTAAGAATCCACCATTATCCCCTCACTAGAAATAATATGACCAAGAAAAGTCACAACATTTAACCAAAGCTAACACGAGGAGAACTTGGCAAACAACTGATGTTCCTTCAAGGTTTGCAACACAATACGAAGGTGATTAGCATGATCCACCTCACTCTTAGAATAACCCAGGATGTCATCAATGAACATATTGACAAAAAATCCAAAAATTTCCTGAACACCCTATTAATTAAACCCATAAATACCGTCGGGACATTAGTCAAACCAAATGACATCACGAAGAATTCAAAATGCCCGTACCGAGTACGAAAATCCATCCTAGGGATATCCACCTCCCTAATCTTAAGATGATAATACCCAGACCTAATATCTATTTTTGAAAAGAACTTGGCACCTTGCAACTGATTAAACAAGTCATCTATCCTTAGGAGAGAATATTTGGTCTTGACCGTCACTTTATTTAACTATCGATAGTCAATGCACATCTAAAGGGAACCATCCTTCTTCTGCACAAACAACATCAGTGTACCCCATAAAGATACACTAGAACGAATAAACCACTTATCCAAAAGATCCTTAGGTTGCTCTTTGAGTTTTCTTAACTCAGTCGGAGCCATTCTATAAGGAGGAATAGATATTAGATGAGTGTTCGAAATCAAATAAATACCAAACTCAATTTCCCTATCAAGAGGAACACTTGGAAAATTATCCAAAAAGACTTCAGAAAACTCATTAACCACCGGAACTAACTGTAAAGAAGGACCTTTCAAGTTAGACTCTTTAACCCGAACCAAATGATAGACACAACCTTCAGAGATCAATCTCTAAACTATAAGATAAGAAATAAACCTCCTCCTAGGATCTAGGGAACCACCCTTCCATTTTATAACTGGTTTACTAGGGGAACCTAAAGATAACCTTATGGGTTCGACAATCCAATAATGCATAACAAGAGTGTAACCAATCCATCCCCAAAATAATACCAAAATCCACCATATCTAGTTCAATAAAAATCCACCAAGGTCTATTTTCTACCAACAGCTAACCCCCCTATAGACTCTCTTAGCAATAACCGAATCACCTACATGGGTAGAAACAAAAAAAGGATTCGAAACAATCTCAGGACCAAAATCAATACACATAGCCATATATGGGATCACATAAGAGAGAGTAGACCCCAGATTAAGCAAATAATACATGTCATGAGAAAAGAGTTGTAACATACCAGTAACGACATCAGGCGATGCCTCAGATTCCTGTCAAGATATAAGATCATATAATCTATTCTAGCCAACACAAGAATCAGGAGCAGTAACAGACACAAATGCAGCACCACCAGGTGCAGGAGCAGAAAATGAAGCCACAAGAACCTTATTCACTCTCATAGCCACCTTATTAACCAGATAATTCTTGAGTAGATGTCCTGGCTGGCCACACTTAAAATATTTTTCCCTTTTTTCACCATAATAACCCCAGTGAGGACGACCACAGGACTGATAAGGAGGGCATAAAGAAATCGTCTGGACTCCACTTTCTTAAGATTGGGCACCCTGTGCCCAAAAATTTTCACCACCCTACGGACGTCTATCACCCGACTAATTTAGGTAAGGAGCACTAGATGTGAGAAGGAACCATAACTCTCCCATTTTTTTTGCTATTTACCTCCATCCCGACTTACCTGCTGCTGAGTACCACCGTGCACAGAGAACCTGTTCCTCTTACCCTACCTTTACCCAAACTCTGCCTATTTTCTCTTTTCTTTCTCTACCTGCTGCATATGAATAACTAACCTCAAAATATCCATATCCTTAATCAGAAAGGTAGTCTTGCTTTCCTAGATCAATTCTCAATTCATCCTAGAAGAAAACTTTCTCATTCTCTCCCTCATGTCAGCCACCAAATTGAGAGCATACCTTGACAGCTGGTGAAATTTCAAGACATATTCCTTGACAGTCATCCTCCCTTGGTTGAGGTCCAAAAACTCTTCTATCTTTGTTTTCCTCAACTCTTGGGGAAAGAAACAATCCAAGAAGGCATAAAAAAAGGCCTCCCATAAAGACAAATCCTCCACATCACCTCTATCCCTATCCCACTCCTCATACTACTAGTATGCATTATGTTTGAGCTAATAAGCCGTAAAAATCACACATTCCATAATTGTGGCCTACATCACCCTGAATATCTCAATATTTAATCCAAGAAAGCCTAAGGATCCTCCTCCACCTACACGCTAGTGAAAGTAGGAGGACTCATCTTCATAAACTGGCCAACCCTTATGATCTCAGAAAATAACCCACCAGATATTTTCCGCATAGCCTGAGCAGCAACCAATTGAGAAACAGAATAAATTAACTTACGAAATTCTGCATTAGTCACCTCACCCCGAGGAGGACTAGTAGCAATTGGTGGAACTCTAGAACCATCAGGGTTAAGGACCCTGAGATTGAAGACGAACTCCAGACGTAGGACGTACCCTATCAACATTGTCCCCAAATGGGACAAAAGGATTTCCTTGTGTTCTAGATCTACGAGGCATGATCTAAAAGAGTTTGCAAAAGATGAATTCATAATTCAAAGGATTTATGCTTACAAAAGATGAAATCAAATATTATTTTCCTTCAAAGATTCACCAGATTAGCCTGGGAACTAGCCCAAAAGATGAATTTAAGACTTCAATGCCAAAACATAAAATTAACATTTTGTGGAATAGTCAAAGATTCTGAGGAAAACCTAAAAGCTGCTATTTATATGTTTAAAATTCAAATAGCAAAACTTTCGTACAACAGTTGACAACGAGGTTGACAACTCGTCACTTAGTTGACAACTTATCAACCAAGTCATCAACTAAGTTCTTTAGCAGCTAAATTTTGTCTCTGGTTGACAATGAATCTGACAACTTATCACTTGGATAACAACTTATCAGTATAGGCATCTCTTGACTCTTCACACACTGCTTCAGGCTTATGGCTAAATTGATAACACGTCACTTAGCTGACCGCTTACACATCTAGTTACCAAAACAACTTTTTATTCCTTTTCTTTGGTTTTCTCATACTTTGACTTTTCCTACATAATTAAACAAAATATGATAAAAAACAAGACAAGTTGTCTGAGAACTTACAATTAATCCAAGTTAAAAAGCTTCAAATGTGTTGTCGAGAAGCCAACACATCTTCTCTGAATACTAATAAAGACATAGGTGAAACTCGAAGAAAAACGCGATCACCAACACCAAATCTCAAGGTGCGATTTCTAAGATCCTCATAGCACTTTTGCCTACTCTGAGGCACTTGAAATCTATCCTGAATGACCCAAACTCTACCCAAAGACTCATGAAGCAAGTCTATAACTCGAGGTCTAACCTCAGAAACATCAAACCAACCCACTGGCGAGCGACAATGCCTACCATATGATGTTGTAAAAGGAGCCATGTCAATGCTGAAATGGTAGCTGTTATTATATGCAAACTATGCTAAAGCCAAATACTGTTCTCACTGGCCCCCAAAAGCAATTATATATATGGAGCATATCCTCTAAAACATGGATAGTCTGCTCTGACTGACCATCAGTATGGTGGTGAAATAATGTGCTAAGATTAACTCGTGTACCTAAATCATCCTGAAAGGTCTTCCAAAAGTGAAAAGTAAACACAGAATCTTAATCTAAAATAATAGACATGGGTATACCATGTAGTCGCACAATCTCTCGAATGTAGATATAGGCCAACCTCTCGGCACTGAAGAAAACCTGGACAGAATAAACTGGGAAGACTTGGTCAATCGATTTGCGATGACCCAAACACTATACGATCCACAAGAAGTACGAAGTAAATATGTCACAAAATCCATAGTGATCCGTTCCCACTTCTACTCAAGAATGGGTAACCTCTGAAGATATCCACCAGGTCTCATATGCTCGGCCTTTACCTGCTGGCAACAAAGGTAATGAGCTCAAAGTCTGCTCCATCCTTCCTTATACCACTCCACCAGTAATGCTTCCTCAAAACACGATACATCTTAGTCACTCCATGGTGGATAGAATATCTGGAATAATGGGCCTTCTCCAATATCAATCTAATTAAATTACCCACTCTCGGCACACAAACTCAGCCCCCTAACCTTAAAATACCATCCTAATCAAGTGAGGCTTCCTTAGCCTCACCACTCAACACCTTATCTCGAATTGATCTCAATCCTGCATCATTAAACTGGTAAGCTCAAATCTGCTCCATCAAAGGAGACCTAGCCTACACAAAGGCTAAAACACACCCATGTGTTGAAGTATCAAGCCTAACTATCTGGTTAGCTAAAGACTGGACCTCTGAGGCCAAAGGCCTCTCCTAGGTCAAAATATGAGCCAAGCTACCCATGCTAGTCGACTTCTGTCTTAAGGCATCCATAACCATATTAGCCTTGCTCAGATAGTAGAGAATAGTCAAGTCATAGTCCTTAAGAAACTCAAGCCAACAACGCTGCTTTATATTAAGATCTCGTTGGGTGAAGAAGTACTGCAGGCTATTATGATCCGAGAAAATCTCACAACAGACTCGATATAAGTAGTTCCTCCATAACTTCAAAGAAAACACAATAGCGTACAACTCCAAATCATGGGTAGGATAATTCCACTCATGAGGATTCAACTAAAGAGAAGCATATGCAATTATCTTACCCTTCTGCATCAACACAATACCTAAATGAACACCTAAAGCATCATAAGAGATAGTGAAACCCATACCCTCTTTGGGCAAAGCTAAAATAAGAGTTGAAGTCAACAAATCCTTGAACTTTTGAAAGCTCACCTCACAAGCATTGAACCACTAAAAACAAATCTTTTTCTAAGTTAACTTGGTCAATAGAGCTACAATAGATGAGAAACCCTCAATAAAACACCGCTAATAACCTACTAAGCCAATAGAACTTTAAATCTCAATGGGCGAATAGGTCTAGCCCAATCATGAACCACTGCAACCTTTGTTGGACCAACCATAATACTGTCCTTAGTCACCACGTGGCCCAAGGAAGAAATAGACTCCAACCAAAACTCACACTTGGAGAACTTAGCATGCAACTTCTCATCCCTCAGCCTCTGAAGTACAATCCGTAATGCTCCCCATACTTAGCCTCACTCTTGGAATAAACAAAGATATCATCTATAAATACAATAATAAAAGAGTTGAGATATGGCCGAAACACCCAGTTCATCAACTCCATAAATGTGGCTGGGGCATTGGTCAACCCAAAGGACATGACCAAGAAATCATAGAGACCATATAGACTCCAAAAAGTTGTATTTGAAATATCCAAAGCTCCAATCCTTAACTAGGTAATAAGATCTCAAATTAATCTTCAAAAATACTGCAGTACCCTAAAGTTGATAGAATAAATCATTAATATGAGAAAGAGGATACTTATTCTTAGCCGTCACCTTATCCAACTACAAATAATCAATACACATACGCATAGACCCATCCTTCTTCTTCAAAAACAAGATAGGCGTACCCCAAGGCAATACACTTGGTCGGATAAATCCCTTATCCAACAACTCCTGCAACTAATCTTTTAATTCCTTCAACTCAGCAAGGGCAATCTTATAAGGAGGAATAGAAATGGTCTTGGTGCCCAACTCAACATCAATAGTAAAATTAATATCACGATCCAAAGGCATATCAGGCAAATTTGAAGGGAACACATCTACAAACTCCCAAACAACAAACAAAATTCAAGAAAGAAGGTAAACAACAATAGTATCATTAATATAAGCCAAAAAAGATAAATATCCCCTCTCAACCAATTTACAAGCCTGAACATAAGATATGACCCTCTTAGGACCCAAATGAAACACACCCTTCTAAGCTATCCTTGGCACACCCGATAAAGATAAATTCACATTCTTATCATAACAATCTAAGATAGCATGATAAGTCGCCAACCAATACATAGCCAAAATAATATTAAAATCAACCATATCAAATACCAGCAAATCTACCCAAGTATCACAACAAAAAAAAAGTCACAACAAAAGATCGGTACACCCAATCCTCTACTAAAAAATCTCCTACAGGGGTGGATAGACAAATAGGATTGGCAAGAGCCACATTAACAGAATCAAAACCCAAAGTAAAATATGTAGACACATAGAAAAAAGTCGATCTAGGGTCAAATAACATAGATGGAGATCTAAAACAAATGGGGATGACACCTATGATCACATCATTAGAAT
Source organism: Capsicum pubescens (assembly GCA_030864215.1). Taxonomy (NCBI): domain Eukaryota; kingdom Viridiplantae; phylum Streptophyta; class Magnoliopsida; order Solanales; family Solanaceae; genus Capsicum; species Capsicum pubescens. The sequence goes on along the minus strand of CM061543.1, from coordinate 278,703,721 downwards.
CCTCTACCTCGGGCCTAGTGGTTAAAGCATACATTGATCACGACCACCAACTGATGAGTAGCCTCGCGGCCACCTCATCAAGCTCTACTACCTCTGCATCTCGCACCTCTAACAGTACCCATACCTCTCACAACTGAAATAGGAGTAGCTCTAATCACACAACGGGGATAGTCCTTGGCCAAGTGGCTAACCTCATGATAGACATAACAAGCTCTGCGAACTGCCTCAATAGGAGAAGATACCACTAGGCAAAGACGGCCATCCTAAACTACAAAATCAAAAGGTCTACCACCTGAACTCTATAAGGCCACTTGTACTGAACTACCCTAATATCCACGAGAACCTCTAAAATCTCTATCATGAGGAGCCTGACCTTTGAACTCACCAAAATGATGCATCTTCTTTTCACCTCCCTGAGATGCTCTAAGAATACCCTATGTCATCTTCGTATGATCAACAATGGTTTGAAAAGATGCTCAAAAATAAAACTATTTGAGATGTAGCCAACTAAAGGTTTATATCTAAACCCTTCACAAACTTTTGAATTTTCTCAGACTAGGTGAAAATATCGACAAAAAAATATCTGGACAAGGAATGGAAGCGTACCTCATACCCCGTAATGGTTATAAATTCCTACTCCAGATGATTAAACTCATCAAGAATTTGATTTCTCAAACTATAAGGCACAAATATCTCTAAAACGACATCAGTAAACTGATCCTATGTTATCTTAGGAGCATTAATAGGTCTACAACTATCAAACGATCTCGACCAACCTCTGATAGTATCTCTCAACGGATAGTTACACTACTAGAAATGAGATCTATGGGGATAATTAATTAGTGACGGTTATAGAACTATTACTATAAAAATACCATAGCGACGATTATAACCGTCCCAATAGAGTTACGACAATAATTTAAGGAAACCATCGCATAAGCCTTAGAAACCATCCCAATAGGTATATTTATGGTAACGGTTATTATAACTATTCCAATAGATATCTATTGAAACGGTTATATAACCTTCCCATAATTTATATCAGCTAAAATATAACAGATAACATTAATTATGCGGGATTTTTTTCTCCAAAACTTATTTTAGCCGCTCTTTTTAATTATTTTTATTAAAAAATGTTACAATAAGATCTTCTCCCCCAATTTTTTCGGGTCTTCCCCCATTCGTTTAAGGTTAAATCACAAATACATTCATTCACAGAACACAATACTCGACAAGCAATACTCGAAGGATTCTCGATCTCGATGGCTTCTCGATCTCGACAGCCCCCATTTTATTCAATTCATCAGTGTACTCGACGACTTCTCAATATCCATCTCGACAACCTTTATTTGTGAATACTCTACCTTTCTCGAACCTCACTTTGTGGAACTACACTGGATATGCTATTGTTCTTGCTTCTTAATCTTCAAAGCCAAAAACTTTGAATTAGTTTCACTTGGGAAAGATAGCCATCAAAAGTTGAACTCTATTTAATGCTGATTTTTTTAGATGAACTGATGTTGCAAGATGATATTGTAGCAATGGTACTCGTAACTGTGATTTACCATTGAATTTAATGTATTGTAGTGGTTGATTTATTTACACGCGTGTCTAGATAGTCACTTCAATAATCTAGAAGGTAACAAGCAGATGGTTAGTCCTGTGGCTATGTCCCAGTTCTGCAGTTTATAGAGCTTTACTTCTGAATTATGAATAAATGGCATTTTCCAGACTCATGAAATACAAATACATCATACATCTACAAGTTATATCCCTAATTGACTATATTTTTTTGAGATTTACTGTTCAGTTTATCCATGTTTATGTGTTTTAAGGATTTGAGTTTTAATGAGTCTTTCTATTTATAGTTTGTTGTTACACATTATTGGTTACCTATAAAAGTGGAGTTGATGACCATACCATGCTTTGTGTAGTTTCCACATATGGTTAGCAACATAGCATGTATAATCAAAATTAAGAGGGTGAATCGTCAATCCCTCAAAACTAGTAATAAATTTCATTTAAATATTTAAAGTATGACGTGCAAAAACACATGATACCGTGTATATTTATTAGACATACTCGTCTCATTTTTTGAAAAGGATTTTGTGTTTATTCTCAAGTATCTATTAGTAGATAAGTTAATGATATAAAATATGTTCTCATTTGATATATTCACATCAAAATTAGTTAGAACAAGCTTGAAGTTTTACGACTTGTTGAGGCTAATTCACATAATTGAATGAGATGTGTATATGTTTTCCCAAAATATTGAATCAAAAGTATCTAATATAAACACCTTATCATGTGTTTGTGTTTAATTAAAACAAATCATCATTCAAATATTTAAATAAAATTATATTAATAGGTTTAAAGGGCTATCGATATATTTTGTCAAAATAAACATATGTATCCACATAGTCCAAAAGAAGAATCATTTGAACCTTCCCCAAACACAATGGACTATTTTAGTCATTTTTTCCAAATATTCTACTGGGCATAATATATAAATGTGCACTTTGGTGTGATTTTAATTTGCATCTATGTTCTTTAACTTTGAGTTCAACTTAGATCTGTCGTCTTGTAATGCTATTTCTTCATTCATATTGGTTTGGGCTGCATCTACCTCTAACAGGTGGTATTAGGATAAATGTCTCAATTTTATGTATGCTGAAAGTTACTTTCTCCTTTGATTTTTCCCTGACTGTAAGATTGAAACATATCAAGCCTTAGATGTATATTTCCTGAACTCACTATAACACTTGGAAAATTCATAAATTCTTGAGATTTTCTCCTTGTAATTGGCTATATTTTTCATGGATTAGGTTCCCTATCTTGAAGGAGAGATTGGCATTGTAAAGCTCTCTTTGTTTTGCAACTGTATTTATGGTATGCTCTATGTTTTACTGAGTATAGTTATCTATCAAACATTTGTTTTTCAACTCTTGAATAGAAGGATTAGTCTATAATCTTTAGAGGCACATGTATTCTTGCCACTCTTTTATCAATGAATGTGTGTAAATGCTATTATCTTTGCGCCCGTAAGAGAAATAACTTTTTTTTCTCATTTCGCCATCAATACCTTAGAAGTAGGTGAAAGAGGAACTTGCATCGATGGAGATATCATCATTTGTCTCTTGTAATATGAACTTGGATATGGATGCATAATACCCACAATCTCCATATATCATTTAAGAGGAAACAAATGTCTGATAAAGCTAGCAGCTAGCTTATTCGTGTACTTGCTATCTTCTTTTTAAAATAACTTGACGTGCTTGAGATTTATTTGTAAGCTTGGTACTCTAATGACGAAACAAAAAAGATTCCATTAAAATTGTACCTCAAAATCCTGTCTTGGGCATAGTTTTTACTCGATCTTTGAACTAAATTGATGTTTTAAAATAGGTAAATCTATCCCTTGTTGTCCAGCTTGTAGCTTCACTGCCTGATTTAGCATAAAAAAATGTTTGTTTATTAGTTGGTTGACGTTTTAGTACTTTCTCAGTATATATGGCACAATGTTGTAGGTGCCCTTCATTTCTTATATTTTCTTTAATCTAGTATGTAAGATTTTGTGTTTGAACACGTTTTCTTTACTATCTGGATGAGAGGGGGGAATTACAATAACGGGGGAAGAACCCATTTTTTGTAAATCCTTTTCATCAGTCTCTTCAGATGAAAAAGATAAACGAGGAGAACTATATCCTCTGTATAATGAGATTAGCATCTTTTTATACCTACAAGAATTAATATCCAGTCACACTGGAAACTTTCCTTGATCTTGTGCAATGTATACGATAAAAGTTTGTTCATGGATTCAACAGACTCCTTAGAAAGTTTTGTTGTTGGAGAACTGCTAGTTAGAATCACTTTGCTTATGTTTTATTACAACTGTATTTACTATCCTTTTGTCTTGAGCATCTTTCTTTACCTCACGAACCTCATGCATCAATGTATAGTTTCTCCTGTTTGCACCAAGTATATAGCTAAATCTTGAAATAGGACTCAGTGGGAAGATGAAAACTAAAATACATACCCTTCGAAGGGTGAGTTTATCAATCGATATACTTGGTATGCTTGATCTTTCCCAACTTTGGGTATATACGTATGCTTCATCTCAATATTGGGTATGTTGTTTTTGTGTAGTTTGTTACTAGACTTTAATTTTATTTTTCTTATTATTGTAGGTGATAATGACATAGAAGATGGCGGGAATGAAATTGATGAACTAGACCTGACCTAAGAGATAGATCTCACTGGCTTCATATTACACTAGCTGCTGAAAAAGTTGACCGACTAATTTCAAACATCTTTTATTTGGGAACATTCGAAACTTGTGTATGTTTTGATTTTTTTGAATGGTCAAAAAATAGTTGTTTTTTGCATATGACATTTTGAGAATTAATAGTTACTAATACTCTTGATGATTAATATATATGTACATTTCATGTGTTATGGTAGCTTTATAAAATCATTGCAATAGCATAATATAGTATTGTTGAATATTCTAATAATAATTGCCCTAATAGCCTCAAAATAACTGTCCTAATAGCATAAAATTAACCTTTGCTAAAGCTCATGTATAACCGTCGCAATAGCATATATAACCGTCCCAATAGCATATCCATACAACCGTCGCAATAGCATATATAACTGTCCCAATAGCTTATGCATACAACCGCCGCAATTGCATATATAACCGTCCCAATAGCATATGCATACAACCGTCATAATAGCATATATAATCATCCCAATAGCATATGCATACAATTGTCGCAATAGCATATATAATCGTTCCAATAGCATATGCATACAACCATTGCAATAGCATATAAAACCGTCCCAATAGCATATGCATACAACCGTCGCATAGAATATATAACCGTCGCCATACAGTCAAGACAATAACCATTGCTGAAGGTAATGATATAGCGATGGTTGTAGCACAACCATCCCATTAGACTTACTGTAACGCCTTCAGTTGTATCAGTTGTGGAAACTGTCGCATTAGACCTATGGGGACAGTTATAATGTCTATGAGGACGGTAATTGAACCATCTCCATAGCCCCTTTTTCTAGTAGTGATTAGTATAAGCCATTCCATGCATCTAAAAAACCCAAGTTATGCATCTTCTCCTGACAATCAATCAAGAAATCATACGCATGCTCGGTTATAACACCACTAAATTTGGCAGAACCCAATGACTAAATCTCTTAAACCTCTTCTAATCCTCAGAAGACATCACTGTACTAGCAACAAAAAGAGGCATGGTGAATCTGGCAGGCTGAGATCCTATCTGATAAGGTAATATTAATGAAGGCTAAACTCCTGATCCTGGGACAACATACTCAGATATCGGCACTGATGGAGGAATAGTACTCGGAGTTTGAGGAGTACCCAAAATAGAAGTAGGTGTCACATGAGGATCAAAACTAAGAGTTGGAGGAACAACTGGCATAACCAAAGGAGAACCCTCTAAGCAGGTATGCAAATGCACTAACAACCTGTCTAAATTTGGTGCAGATAAACTCTATGGAACTGGAACTGGACCCACACCTGTAACCTGCTCAACGTGAGGATCAGGGGAGAGTCCCCTAGCACTCTTCCTAGATGGGGCTGATCCATAGGACTGTCCACTCCCCAAAGCCTATCCATGACTCGAGACCCTTCTTCTCGACTGAACTTCTGTCCAGAAGCAGGCTCCACATCTCTGACCTCACGACACCTAGTCAACACAATTTGTACAGAAAGAATGAAATATAACTCAGAATAAAAGGTATGAAAGAACGTCACACGATAGGAATAAAATATGAGAAGTTTCCTAAAGTCATCCTATAGCCTATCGAAGATAGATACGGACGTCTACGTACCGTTCCGTGAGACTCTATTAGATATCCTATTCTTACAACATTGAGATCAATGAAACCTGGCTGCTTTGATACCAATTTATCATGACCCAAAAAACTATATGTCATGATGGAACTTTTTGCGATGAACCTTGACAAGTAAGACTATCTCAAAAATTGATACACAAAGGGGGGAAAAGTCAAAAACATCCCCAAGGTAAGGCTTCTAAAATAAAGTTGAACCACATAAGTATAAATAATGTCGAAAGAAACATAACCGTTAATAAGAAAAAATTTCCAAAACCAAGTGTCAATAGTGTAAGAACTAGAAATACAATTCATGAGTCAATACATCAAAAAACCAACAGAAATAATGTATGTCTCTGAAAACTAATAAATACATAAACTAATGAAACAAGGATAGAAGAGGACCCGATATGCTGGTAAGTCTAACCACTACCTTAGATACTCTAAAAGCGCCTGAAATCAAGCAGCATAGGGTGCACCTAAACCTAGATCTACACCGAAAGGGTACATTAGGTGTGAGTACGGTCTACTTGTACTTTGTAGGTAGCATAAGCTGACCGAGCAAAGTAAAAAATAAAGCATACAAAATACACACTATGGGCATGTCACTTGCAATCAGAAAATATTCCACAATGGTAGTACACACCACTTGCAGTAACAGTTCTAATATATCACATATATTACAACAAACACCAAGTATGACAAGGATGGATAATATACATACAAGATGGTCAAGAACAATCAAAGGAAGATGGGATAATAAAGGTATGTCAAATCAACATAGCAATTCAATCACAATGTAAACACAATAAAGTAAGTGCAATATATAAGATGACGATGATGATGATGATGATGATGATGATGATGCAAGAGATCATTGCACAGTCTTCGTATGTGCCTAAAGAGCCAAAGCTTCCCGATGTAGGATCTATGGGGGTTCATCAACTCATATGGAATCCATATATCATATCTCTTACTGAGCTACAGCTTCTCAATGTAGGACCTATGGGGGTTTGTCAACTCGTATACAACCCATAAATCCATATCTCAATGGGTATTTCTATAACCAACCACATGATATAATTCCCACAACCACATGAGCTAACATCCACTCATTATTTCCAATCATCCATGAATTTCCATATTTTACCATATACCAATAAGTATGAATATATCACAACACACAAATGATACCATAACACACCTTTTCATAAAAAAAGATTTAGTTATTCGCATGATTATAAGGCTATTAATATCACAAAGGACCCTACACGGTCACACATATCAAATAATGTTCCAAAGTTAATAATTATACCACATATAGGCCCCCACACGAGCACATTACATAGATAGCTATCATTCATTATTAGTTCTTACCTTAACATGCATTATGGTATACAAATTAACTACCCATCTCAGTCTAAAGAGTTAAGCTATAACCTACCTCGAATGCTAAAACCGATCAATTACACTGTGATCCCATAATCTTACTCCTCACAAACGATCCCTAAATTAACTAAAATAAAGAAATATAAAATCTACGCATCAAAACTAAGTCAATGATACCCACATTTCCTACTCTGGATCAAAACGGACCCCTAAATGGGTTTTTTAAAAAAAAAGGCAAATCATAACTTTATTTAAAAATGTGTTTCCCATACCTTATAGCTAAAAACCCAAGTCAAATTAAGTTAAAAAACAAGGTTCAAATTGAAGAAAAACCATATTTAGTCTTTACCGAATAAAACCTTTAAATCCATTTTAAAATCAAGAATCGAAGTTGTTTTGAAGATGAAATTGAGGAAAACATGTCATTATAGGATTAGGAACATTAGTCAAGTGAAAAGGAGTGAAATTGGCATTTAAAATCAAGCCCTATGATTTTGGGGTTTTTTGAAAAATTAATCAAGAAACTTGATAAAGAAAAAGGTGAATTATCACCTTAAATCCACAAGAGAATCAAGAAATAGATGTTAATCTAGCTTTCCAACCACCCATAAGCTTCACTTTTAAGCTCTCATACAATTTTAGGGTTTAGCTCTCAAAAAGCAAGATGAAAAATGAGCAAAAATTGGGCAAACACCAGGTTACCAGGTGCATAAGGCATAAAATGCATGCCCCATATGTGTTTTACTCTTTGTGATCCAGGTTGCACCAGCAACCTGGTGCACCAAAATTTTTATTTCCGAAATGAACTTTTATGAGGTGTTCGAGATTCATTTGAAATTCAATATACACAAACAAACTATATAACCACACTAGATTTGACGCTTCAAACTCAATGACGATATTAGATTTTTTAAAAAGACATCATTTTCACAAAGTTGACCCCCAAAATCCAAAATTAAAATTTTCCAAATCGAGGGTCGAAAGAAGATTAAAAGTCGTAAAACCCAACAAAATATGTTACCACTCTTAAATCGATGTTTCAGGTCAACTGGCATGATCCATTTAGTCATCCATTTCATGAATCAAAAGATAACCACATAAGTCCATAATAAGGCTCTCAAAGCCTCTGAAAACCACGATATCACACAAAATGCACTAAAATGCATCGGGCACTGTGCCAATCACCACCACACTATAGAAGTACCAAAATGAAACTATGAATGGGGGTAAAATATTTAAATCATATAGAATACATATCTCACTTATTTTATTAAATTTCTAGGTCGTTACAAGTATTAACTCAAATATTTGTTTTAAAATAAATTAGCTTACGTACTTAGTATATATTAGTATTCCTAGAGTAATACCAAGACATGTGTTATCTTGGGGTCACTTGTGGCTCTAAGCACCATGCTACGACTAGGGTGTAGTCCTTTATCATGATAATTATGGTATTAGAGTATCGGGTTTAAAGTGTCCTAGCAAGGTGTATTGTTACCTTCCAATGAGGCATATGTTGGACACCAAGTTTCTCATATGGTTATATCGGTTAAGAGAAACTCCCACATAAATACTTTCAACATGGCTTTTGTACTTTATCCCCAACTTTTGTTAAATTGAGTTATTTCACGACTTATAGTTGTACCTTATGTTTAAAGTTTATGATATAATTTTGGGTCATTATACTATAACTCTGATATTTTATCTAGGATCAGTTTTAAATCATATGATAATATACTTCTTCATTCTTTCTATTTTTAACTATTTTATCCGATGATTCAACAAAAGATTTTTGTCTTACAGTTTTCCATAGTGTATTCTTTAAATATTTGCATCCTCAGATTTCTGATATAATTTTTCATGATTTTATTTATTGCATCAAAACACATATATCAAGCATGTTTTAAGTTTTTTTTCATTATTATTTCATATCACACATGCTCAATACATTCAAAGTACTGATTACATACCTTTTCTGCCTACATTTTTCATGTGACGTAGATTTAGATTTTCATTCTCATGCTCGTAGTTAGTTCAAATCATAACTTCCAACCAATAGGTGATGAGTTTTATTTATTCAAGGACTTTATTTTGATAATATTCAGAGTCTTTCCTTCAGTTCATATATATTATTTAGAGGTAGTTGGGGTCATGTACCGGCTATCTTTTTTCAGTATTAGCAGAGGCTTCATAGATAGTTAATCAGAGTTGATATATTTAGTTCTAGTTTTTTTTATATAATTCAATGTTGTAAATATTTTTAACAGTGTTGTATCAAAAATGTTTAGATTATGATATTGATTTTACTTAGTACTTTCAATTTTATATATCTTTGTTCATTTTCTCTTGAATTATATCAGCATCATGGATTAGCTCAGGGCCACTTGTCGTTCTAAGAACCGTGTTACATCCAATGTATACTTTCGGGATGTGACAAGCTAAGAATTTCTATGATGCCTATTGAGTACAAGTGGACCGTATTCACTCCTACTTTTCTGCACCCTTTTGGTGCAGATCCTAGTTTGAGTGGCACCCACGTGTAGAGATTGTACAAGGTAGCATCATCAAAGTTATGGTGAGCTTCTTCCTTCGTATTCCACCTAAATTTATCTATCTTTCTATTTTAGGGCTATTTTACTTCCCACGGACAGTGTTATTGTATATATTTATCACAGTCATACTTAGACTCTCTTTTATATACTCATGATAACTTAGTCTTGGGGTGATTTGAGATTATGTTATGTTCCTTTCCATATTTTATAGTTTGAGTTATGTTGAATTATGATTGTCATTGATGATTCCTTGAGTTTTAGTTTTTTTTTGTTGTATTTTATATTATCTTTTGATTAATTGAGTTTATGAATTAGGTTTACCTACCATGAAGGTGTGGGTAAGTGCCATCACAGCCCTTTGGATTTTGGATCATGACAGTTGTAGATGCTCTATGATTAGTATGTATAAAGATAAAACTATCCTTTGGTTTAAATATTCTATCCCCTCCTATCCCTCCCTCATCATTACCTATCATTGAACAATAAAGTTATTTTATGATGCTTCTTATTTTTGAGACTATAATCTATAACAACACATTAAACTATCTCCCCCTCCCCCTTCCACCCTCACCCGACCCCCTAAATATCCTTTAGTAAAATTGGCTCCAAACTATTTTTTTGCCCTTCAAAGCATCACCCCAACCCCACTAAGCACTCTACCCCGTCACTCTTCCTTAGAACTTATGAAAAACTAATAAATTATTTTACTTTCAACAAATCTTGAATTATTTTATATCCTCTATGAAACTACTACTAACTCTTCATCTTTGTATTTTGTACTTTTCCATCCTTTATACTTTATTTTTTTTTTGTTTGGTTATGTTATATACAATAAAATATGTAGTAATTTTATATAATGATAAATTGTATGTTTATTATTTTTATTATGCTCAAATCATAAATGATTAAATCAACTAAATGACCATCATATGTATATTCATTAGAAAAAGGATTAACTTGATTAGTTTACTTAAAAATATTATACACGGTTAAAATTATTAAAAACATTATCTTGAACAAGGTATTAAAATTGAACTGTTAAATATTAATTGCAACAATTTCAATTTAACTAATAAAATTAGAAAAAATTTATGTATGTGTGTGTGTGTATCTTTAAAAGCATTTTTGGGGTGAGTTCCGAGATGGGGCGTACAAAAATTGCTCCGAAGCGCAAATAAAAGGTGTAGATCCATAGGGCATAAGTCCTAGAATTTAGAGCATATGGGGAATAAAAGTGTAATTCCCAGGCTTAAATCGTACATTCCAGACGTCAATTTTAATATTTATTATTTTAAAAATATGTTTGCTATAAATCATATCTTATATTATTGGTTTAAGATATTTATACTTTATGCTATGATTTTTTTTTTTGAATGTATAATTAAAGAAAGCAATTTTTTTAGAAAATAATTATAATATTTTATCCATATATCAAAGATTTATTTGAATTTATTAGCAAAATTATTCAAAATCTTACTTTTGTTTATTTTCCTTAAAAAAATTATAAAATTGAAAATATGATATATACGCCCCGTAGATCTATGGGATGTATGCATATTGAAAATATATTGAAATCTAAATAAATATCAAATAAACTAAAGATATTTTTTTGAATAAAAATATTAAAAAAATTTACAACATATGAAATAATCTTAAAAGTAATCCCTGAGTACTTATTTGGACAAATAATGTAACATTTAAAATATTAGTAAAAATTATAAAACTAACATAGTTAAAGAAGGTATAAGAATATGACAATCATGGGTTGAACCTTGACATAACTGTTTGGCTTAAATTGAAAAATTGAATTGCTTTAATTTGTATAATTCTATGTATTATAACAAAAAATTGAGAGTCAACTTGTAGATGTAACAATTAGTCAACTGAATTTGACTTCAATTGAAAAAATGAATTGATGCTCAATTTGTGGATAGAACAATTAGTCAACTCTAATATTTGACTTTAGTTAGAAACTTAAATTGCTTTAATTTATATAGCTCTAAATATATAAGATTGAATTAAGACTTAATTTGTGGATATAACAATTAGTATATACAAAATCTATCTTTGATTTAAATTTGAATTGAGACCCAATTTGTAGATATAATAATTAGTCGATTCTAATGTCTGATTGTAATTGAAAACTTGAATTGCTTCAACTTATATAACTCCAAGTAACATAAGATTAAATTGAGACTTAATTAGTGGATTTAACAATTAATCATATTGTTTGACTTTAATTGAAATTATGAGTATTATAAGATTGAATTGAAACTCAATTTGTGGTTGTAACAATTAATCAACTCTAATGTATGACTTTAACTGAAAAATTAAATTGTTTCAATTTCTATAACTCTAGGTATTATAAAATTGCACTAAAACACAATTTGTGGGTGTAAAAGTAGTCAATACTAATGTTTGACTTCAAGTTGATATTAAATTATTTTCATTTACGTAACTCTAAATATTATAAGATCGAATTAAGGCTCAATTTTTTGAATTTAGTAATTAGTCAATATAAATATTTGACTTTGATTGAACAATTAAATTGCTTCAGTTTATATAATAACTCCGAGTCTTGTACAATTGAATTGAGACTAAATTTGTGCAGGTAATAATTAGTCAATACGAATATATTGGCTTTAATTAAAAAATTTAATTGTTTCAAATAATATAATTATGAGTAGTATAATATTGAATTGTGACTTGATTTGTGTAAAAACAATTAGTCAATTCTAATGTTAATTTTAATTAAAACTTAAATTAATTTAGTTTATGTAACTCTAAGTATTATAAGATTGAATTGAGAATTAATTTGTAGGTTTAACAATTAGTCAATACAAAATTTATCTTCGATTGAAAAAATGAATTGATGCTTAACATGTGGATATAAAAATTAGTCAATTTTAATGTTTGGTATTAGTTGAAAACTTGAATTGTTTAATTCACATAACTCTAAGTATATATAATTGAATTGAGACTCGATTTGCGGATAAAATAATTAGTCAATATAAAATTTTGACTTCGATTGAAAATTTGAATTGAAACTCAATTTGTGAAATAATTAGTCAATTCTAAAGTTTGATAATCATTGAAAATCGAATTGCTTCAATTTATATAATTACAAGTATTATAAGAGAGGATTGAAACTCAATGATGTAATAATTAGTCAATCATAATGTTTGACTTTGATTAGAAAATTAAATTAATTTCATTTATACAACTATGAATAATATAAAATTAAATTGAAACTCGGTTTATGGATGTAACAATTTGTCAATTCTAATGCTTAAAATTAATCAAAAAATTAAATTATTTTAAATCTCATTAAGAGAAAATACCCAATTACCCCCCTAAACTATACCCAAAAAGGTTATGACACACCTCAACTTAAAGGGGGGTCCTATTATCCCCCTGAACTAATTAAAAGTGTAATTTTGACACCCTTAGTACCTATGTGGCACATACGTGGCACACACGTGTGCCTACATGGACACTTCAGTGCGTTGTGCCACATATGTGCCACGTAGGCACTAAGGGTATCAAAATTACACTTTTAATTAGTTCAGGGGGGGTAATAAGACCCCCTTTAAGTTGATGTGTGTCATAACCTTTTTGGGTATACTTCAGGGGGGTAGTTGGGTATTATCTCTTTAATTTATATAAATATAAGTATTATGAGATTGAATTGAGATTTAGTTTGTGGATGTAACAATTACTCAATTTTAATTCTTGACTTTGATTGAAAAATTAAATTGCTTCAATTTATATAACTCTAAGTATTATATGATTGAATTGAGACTCACTTTGTGAATGTAACAATTAATCAATTCTAATATTCGACTTTCATTAAAAAAAAATTGCCTCAATATATGTAACTCTAAGTATGATAAGATTGATTTGAGACTTAGTTTGTGGATGTAAACATTAGTTAATTTTAATGTTTGACTTTAATTACAAAAATTAAATTGCTTCAATTTATGTAACTTTAAGTATTATAAGATTGAATTGAGACTCAACTTGAGGATGTAACAATTAGTCAACATAAATATTTAACTTCAACTGAAAATTTTAGTTGAGATTCAATTTGTGGATGTAACAATTAGTCAATCATAATATTGAAGTTAATTGTAAAAATGAATTATTACAATTTATATGTAACTCTAAGTATTATAGGATTGAAATAAAACTCAATTTGTGGATTGATAACGCCCAAACTATCCCTTTTTAGAAGGATAAAGTGATCACTGTTAAAATATAGTAACCCAACTAGGTTGAGGTTGAACCCACAGGAAATAGGCCGGATATCTCTCTCAAACTTGTTCAAATCACCAGGCAATGCAGCAAAGTAAAAAGTGGGGGATTTGCTGAAATAGTGAATGTGACAAGATTTGGATGTTCTTGGTTTTAAACAATCTAAGACGAACACTAGACTTCTGTTCCCCCTGGCTTCTCAACTCCGCAGATTGATCATGTACTGTTGAACTATTTGGATACCTTACATGCAGAATTTGAAATGTTTTGTACCATCAATTGTCTTGTAGACTCATTGATGAATCTCACCATTTACCTCTTGAGTCTCAGGGTATCGCCTTACTAACCTTTATCCTGGATCCCAGTTTAACTATTACCTTTTGAGTATCAAGTTAATAGATGAAAGTTAACCGTCTTAAAAACATAATACAGGTAAGCTTATTTTGACAGTTAACCCCAAGTCACTGTTATGAGCTTCTTTTCCCAGTCACTACTTCTCTTGTGGAGTAAATAGTGATATCTAGGCGGGATTCTAACATGTGCACCCGTTAAGAAAGAAATCAAAGAGAAGAAAATTCAATTTATGCAAGAATCTTTATCTAGAACGACTTGACAGTTCCTCTACTTCGTTAATTCGCTAGGCTTCCCACAACCCTAGCTAAGATAATTAGTCGCTCATAGTTATGAGTTCAATCATGGAATCCATAGAAAAACTTATAGAATCAATCTCAGAATAATGAAAGAAGAAATTCCAAAGTCTTAAATTGAATAACAAACCAAGAACAATAAGATGTTTGTGAACTTGGATCCAAAGGACCTATTTCTGAATTCCTTCTTAATAATAATAAACTAAACAAAGCCTAAAGGATATTTATAGGTTACAATAAACCCTATAAATTAGATCCTAAATAAAATAAAAAAACTTAACTAAACGTACATAATAATGACTTAAAACATCATAGAAGTGTATCTAGGTTACATGAAAACCCTAGAAATCAAAGTTTTAATGAAAAAAGAAAAAATAGAATCGGTGACCACTTACTTGGGCCAGATACGGCCCATATGTACTATATAAGGTCTGCAAATGGACTCAGGTAAGTGCCAGAAATTTTCCTTCAGCATTTGCACTCTCTGGATCTTGGATTCTATCACTAACCTTAGCCACATACAGACTGTATGTGCTACATACGGACCACAAGTGGCCTTAGTAAGTGACAGGGTCTTCAAATTCCTGCATCAAAGCCTCTGGACTTCAAGTTTTGGTACATGCTTTGGTCACATATTCCCGGTAAGTGCCACATACGCCCAATAATGACCAAGTAAGTAACTAAAAACTTCATTTTTCATCCTTTTCTTGAATTTAGCATCCGAAACCTAATTTTCCGCAAAACATATCCAAAATACATCTTATCTAACAAAACAACCTAAGAAACGTGCATATTTTCATGGTTTTAAGCGTCAAAAGTTCTATAAATTCATAACACATCATGGATGTAATAATTAGTCAACACAAATATTTGACTTCAATTGAATAATTGAATCAAAACTTAATTTATAGGTGTAACAATTATTCAATTCTACTATTTGACTTTAATTAAGAGATTGAATTATTTCAATTTATATAACGCTAAGTATTATAAAGACTCGGTTTACGGATGTAACAATTTGTCAATCCTAATATTTGACTTTAATTAATAAATTGAATTGCTTCAATTTGTATGTAACTCTAAGTATTATAAGATTGAATTGACACTCAATTTGTGAATATAATAATTAGTCAACAAATATATAATTTCAATTGAAAAATTAAAATGTGACTCAATTTGTGGATGTACCATTAGTCAATCCTAATGTTTGACTTTAAGCGAAAAAATGCATTACTTCAATTTATATAACTCTAAATATTGTAGGATTGAGCTGAGACTCAATTTATTGATGTAACAGTCAGTCAATTTTAATGTTTGACTTTAATAAAAAAATTAAATTGTTTCTATAAGATTGGATTGGAACTCAATTTATGTATTAAACAACGATTCAATAAATGTGTGTAACTTCAATTCAAAAGATAGATTGGTTCAATTTGTATAACTCCAAGTATTACAAGAATGAATTGAGTATAAATTTAATGATGTAACAATTAGTCAATCATATATCATAATATTTAACTTTAATCGAAAAATTGAACTGCTTCAATTTATGTAGTTCCAAGTATACAAGATAGAAATTGGGGCTCAACTTGTGCATAAAACAATTAATCAACACAAATATCTTAACTTCAATTAAAAATTGAATTAATTTAATGTATATAACTCAAACTCTTATAAGATTGATTTTAAAGTGAAAATCTTTTTTTTTTTCAAAGTTTTAGTAAATTATGTCTCCTATTTCTACCCCCAAAAGAGGTTGCTTGTATATCTTAAATCTCAGAAACGAGAAATATATTTTTATTTTTTTAATTTTTTTTCACTTAATTTGAAAATTCACCGATTTACCATAGAAATTCGAAATATTAATAAAAGTTATATTCAAAATGTGAAAACAACCAGAACACTAGTTTAACAGTTTATTTTTCTCATAAAGAAATCCCTTTTCCCCCCATAAATAACCTTCATTTTAATTGTGCTTTGACTAAAAATTATCTATTTTTCCTTTAAAAATTTCCTCCTCTTCTTTGAGATTTTACTCCAAACCATCATCCCCCAACTCCACTCTACGTAGCGCTAACATCCTCACCCCCCCACCCCCCGCCACATATTTTTCTCAAGATAATTTACACTCTATCCAATAAATTATTAATTTTCATCAAGTTTATATACATGTTTATTCCTCTCTTGAATAGTACTAATCCTTCAATTTTGTTATCTTTTTAACTCTTTTCTTCTATGATAATTTTTATTTTTTTTGTTTGATTATATTATATAAAATAAATTATTAATTTTTTATATAAAATAATAATAATTATACTTAATCATTACTGATTAAATTAATTAAATGATCATCATATTTGTATTTATTAAAAAGTGGGATTAACTTGATTATTTTACTTCAACATACTATACATAGTTAAAGTTAATAAAATCATCATCATGAATGAAATATTAAAATTGAGTATATATATATATGTGTGTGTGTGTGTGTGTGTGTGTGTGTGTGTGTGTATGAATAGAGAATGTTAATGTTTTTTAAAAAAGAGTCTGAATGCACATATATTATAGAAAAAAATTCTATTTATTCTCAATTATTCATAGCACATGTATGATTAATCAATCAACATCAATAACAATCATTTTTATAACCTTATTTTGCTTAACAGACAATTTGACAAGTACACAGGCTTTGATTGTTTCCTGCAGCAGCACAAATACAACTATGAGGCATTGAACTTGCTGGCCATTGAAATAGTGCTAGATTTCCACAACTAATTTTAGCACACGTGTCTTTAGCTGTGAAAGGCAAAATTTAGGATCACCTGACACAAATGAATGAGAAGACTACATATTAATCAATATGAATATAATTAAAAAACTCAATGATGAAGATAAATATTTAAAAGAAATAATTATTGATAAAATCATAACTTATGCGTTTAAGAAAAAATCATACCTAGCGAATGGTCAAACAAAGTGAAACATATCGCCATGGAGAAAAGGAAAAGCGTAATGAAACTCTTCATATTTTTTTCACAACTTTTGTATGATATGATAATATAAATTGTTGACATCATTTAGGACTCCTATATAGGGACTAGGGGTGGCAAACGGGTGGATTGAATTGAATTTGAATGGGTTAAATATGGATCGAGCAAAAATGGTTTGGATTGCAATCCGCCCATAGAAAATGGGTAAAGTGGATTTGGTCAAATATGGATAAGGTAAAAATGGTTTCAACCCACTTTAACTCCTAAGTCAGAAACTTAAAACTTCTATATCATATCAACTTGACTTTTCTTCCATTTTTTTTTAATTTTTTTGACTCTCTTCTATATGTAGCCTCTAGTTTTCTTTTTTTTTTCTTTCTTTTTTCGCTTTTTTGTCTTCTTTTTTTCTATCTTCTATCTCTACCCTCTACCTTTGTTTCTCTTTCTTTTTTTTTTTCCTTTTACTTTTTAGTCTCCTTTTTTTCTATTTTTTATTTTTTTGTTTTTACTTCTTTCTCATTTTTTTATTTTTTGGTTGTATTTTTTGTTTTATATTTTTTTATTTTCGAAGAACATGGTTAAGTCGAGTACAAATTATAGATGATGACTAAAATATCGTAACCACTCAGTATATTTGTTTTCACCATCATTTTTTTTCTTTTTCCTTTTCTCCTTTTTCATTATTTTTTCTTTTTAATTTTTTTTTGTATATTTTTTCTTCAATTCTTTCTTTACGCTTTTTTCTCTCTTCTATCTCTAACTTCTAACTCTTGTTCTACTTTTTTGTTTTTTTTTTCTATTTTTGGTTTCCTTTTTTTTTTTTATGATAACGAAAATACCATAAGCGCATATTTATTTATATTCGTCCAACATTTATAATTCGAGGGCTATGTGGATCCTCAGTCATATATATTTTAGTCTCAAGAAAATATAATTAATTCATATATTTTTTTTGTTTTTTCATCCGATGTCCGGTGCCTGCATTAGAGCCCCGACTAATCCGAATCGGGCGTTGCAGGGACCATTAAGGTGGCAGCGCTCCCAACAGAGTTTTCTCCATAACCAAGATCATACCCTCGACCTTTGGTTAAGGGTGGAGCAGCCCCATCCACTGCACCACAACCCATGTTGATTTTAATTCATATACTTATTTGTATATAAATACAAATGATAAATTGCACATATTGACAACTAAACTATTCAAATATAAATAATAAATTTATTTGAAATATATAGTATGATACAAATAAATTTAAAGTAAAAAAATATAAAATGCAATGACAAAAAAAAAAGATGAGGAAAAGAATATAAAGCAATAAAAAAAATGACGAAAATGACGAACCAAAAATGAAAAAGGGGGAAACGGAAATACAAAAAAAAAAGAATGCAAAGAAATAAAATTGAAAAAGAAAAAAATGATGAAAAAGAAGAAAGGAAAAAAAGTGTAAAAAATGAGTGGAAAAAATGTAAAAGAAAAAAAAGTAAATTAAAGGAAAAAAGAAATAAAAAAATAGTAAATTAAAGGAAAAAAGAAAGAAAAAAGAAAGAGAGAAATAAAAGATAGAAAAAATAATAATAAAGGAGTGAGACTATGGATTATATTTAATTGATAAGAGATGTTATGAATTATATAGGCTAAATGGGATAATTAGAAGCTTATATTTATTAACCCATGTAGGTCTCAAGCGAATATGAATGATGAAATAAGAATGACAAAGGGGAAAGCGAAAAAAAAAAGAATACAAAGAAAAAAGAAATAATAATAAATAAAAAAATAAAAAAAAATAGATGAAAAAATGAGAAAGAAAAAAAGAAATTATAAGGAATGAGTAAGAAAAAAATGAAAAAGAAAAAAAGTAAATTAAAGAAAAAAAAAAACTGAAACTTTAAGCATAAGTGGATGATCTCTGTGTTTAAATGGGTACCCATATTTTACCCATTTTGTCCATATTTGTATGAGCTTTTAAAATGAGTTGAAGTCCATATTTACCCATTTGAAATATGAGTGATCCAATTCACTAAATATGGGTTAAATGGACTCTTTTCACAAATATGGACTGAAATTGCCACCCCTAATAGGGACTAGAGGAAAATCTGAAGTTATGCTATTTGTTCATATAAGGCTACCAAATCTATAATTTTTAAATTACTTGCTAAAAAATACAAATGTATTTATGGTAATAGTTCAAATAAGGCGAGTAAATCAGTAGTTTTTAAATTACTTGTTTTAATATACAATTGAGTTTATGGTATGTGTTGAAATAAGGCTAGTAATTTGTAATTAAGGTTTTTTCTACTTTGTTAATCAAATTAATAGCAAAAAAATTAAAAACATAAAGCAACTATTTGACCCCACTAAGTACCACCAAGATATCAATAGTGTATATAGATTAATTTTTTTTATATTGTTCAATTTTAGCAAAATCCAATAGTTTTGGCATAAATCTTATGTTTGGGTTAAGAATTTGCTTATTAAGTAGAATACTTTATTAAGAACGTAACAAGTTCTTTTTTCTATAATCTAAAAGCTATAAACCCATAAGTCTAACCTCGACTCTGATGTTGTACAAGCATGCCATGTTTAAAAGGATCCCGATATATTCTGCCTAAACTAAAAGAAAAAATCAATGTAAGTAACATAAAATATATTTGGGAAAAGGCTAGATTTACTCATTTACAATGCACACTCAATCTTTATGTAGTCTTGTATAAACGTTCATTTGAGCTTTGTATTTTCATAACCTTGCCCCCTTTTAACCAATCTCACCTTATTGCCTTGAGATACATTATCACGACCCAATATTTTAAAGTTGTTATGACACTAATCATTCGTTTGTCAGGTAATCCAAAATATAATAATCTAAAGTGAAAGAATTTAATGTGATTTAATTAGTTCTATCAAAAATAACATAGATAATAACTTTGTAATACAACAAAGGGTAAATCATGATCCAAGATCTGGTATAACAAGTCATGAGAGACTTATGAATAGGGAAATGTTTGTCTAAGAAAATACATTAAGGTTTGAAATTCCAAAAAAATTGTCTAAAAGGACATAACATTCAACAAATTAGTAAATTGACAGGAAAAATTACACTTCTATAGTCAAATATAGCAGCTCACTACTGAAACTCTAAAAGTGTCACAACCCAAAATTGGGACCATGATGGCACCTGCTACACCCTCCGGTACAGGTAAGTCTATCACAATCTAAAAATTATTATCAACGTAAATTGAAGTGATAGAAGTAAGAAACAAAAAATAATCCCCAAATGACATACGGAAGAGGTAGATTATGAACATAATATTCCAGGTCTGGTTGTCACTACTACAAGACTCTAATATTAAATACAATAATATAGTTTGAAGTATCAAATATGACTAAACATAAGATAAATTGTCATGGCAAAATATTTTGTAGTTGTGATGATATTGATCATTCGTTCGTTAGGCAAACCAAATATAATAGTCTAATGTGAAAGAACTTAATGTGGTTTAATAAGTTCTAACAAAAATTGTAACGACCCTTCCATCGTTATGGGTGATTCCCCTTTTTAAATTTTTTGGTTAAGATTTTTCCCAGATTTGAATTTATATTTTTCAGGATAAACTAGTTTCGTATGAAATTTGAGCGAAGTATAATCTAGAAAATCTGAGAACGGAAGGGAAAAATGTGGTAGTGCTTATTATGATTTCTAGTTATCTAAGACAATAAGGAGTTCACAGGACTTTATGAATTTTAATTCTGATAAGTATTGATCTTAGCGTAATAGATATTATTCAAAATGTTTTGAATTTAAGTTGTGTTGTGAAAAAGAAAATTTTGTAGAAAAGTTAGACATTTTATCCCATCCATGTAGCTATAGCAGCTTGTATGTCATTATAATGATATGCCCAAAAGCGGACTAATTCCCACTATAGCGACTAGTCAATGCGGTCAAGGGCTACTATAGCGACTTGTGTTGCTGACCCGACCCGACCCGACCCGACCCGGGGCCTTGTCATAATGGGTGTTCCAAGTTTGACCGAGACTAGAGACCACCCCCGTTACCCAACCCAACCTCCAGCCGCCTACCTTGAGTTGGCTAAATTTTGAACATTTAACAAGATAATATTATTGTTCAAGTCAAAACTCTGGGATAGGATCACAAACGTGGCCGACCCAACCGAGTTTAACCGTTCGCCATACCTTACCGACTAAACAAACCAATACCAAACCACCAACCAATAACTAATTAATAATCAAATAAGGTTTCATAACATAACATAAAAGGATGGAACAACCAATAATATTGTCCAAGGGTTTAAGCCCCAACACAAATGCCAATGCAAAGGCTAACACCCATAACGATTCAGCCCATACCAACCCATAGCAGTAACACAAAGCCTCTAACCAAAAGAGTAATAAAATACGATTGGGACATGCCCCCAACCATAGCCAAAACTAGAATCCATAAGTAATCCAAATTATGAAATAACATTCATGAAATGGAGCCTTCCGGAAAGATTAAAGCTCACCACTTCAATCCAACGGCTGACCCGAGTATCCGAATGCTAAACAGGAGGAGTTGAATGGCCATTTCCTACATAGCTTGGGTATACAGCTGACTGAAGACAGGTTAGGGAGTGAACGCTAGCACGAACTCGGGATAAGGATAAAATAATTTTATTTATAAAACCAAGTAAAATCATATATAATGCATACATACATACATACATACATACATACATACATACATATATATATATATATTTAAAGCCTTTACATAGGCTGTGTAAAGGCTTTACCTAGGGGACCATATTTAGCATGCATTTAAAGCCTAGGGGACCAGATTTAGCATGCATTTAAAGCCTTTACCTAGGCTGTGTAGCTTTGCCGTCCTAAAACAATCCATGGGCTATATGGGTTCAGCTCTCCTTGTTGAAAGGGCCCCATTGCATGAAGTTGCACGACCAAGGAAGAAAAGCCGGGATGACTAGTACTTCCCCCAACATAAAGTGTGACATCATGCACGCGGTCATTAAGACCAAACCTCACATCGGCAAATATGAGTTTCCAGTTTTGGTCCCTCTGGTAACTCCACCTTCCCCGGCTTTGCTACACCTCCCCCTTTAAGCCCAATTAAAATCGTTTCCAAACATTCAAACCATTATCCATCTATTAACCAGGGTCATTAGTAGTGGTATCCTCACACTGACTAATACTTGCAAGTATTCTCCTTAGCCAAACCTTTTAGTGATCAAGGGATTTCCATGTACCCATAGATCATATCATTTGATTTACTTAGGGGATTCCCATGTACCCCACCAGTAGGTTTATTAAGCCAAACCATTCCTTCAAAACCATTTAAGCCAGTTAGGTTCCATTACCAAGTTTAAACCATAAATAAGTTTCATTGAAAATCCAATTGTATAGTGAAAACATTGTTATAGGCATTTTATCAAACACATTGGGGGCATAATATTACCAAAACCAATTTCAATTACCAATAACCATTCCCATGCAATCCAATTATCCAAAACCACCATTAAAGCATATAAAAGCATAATTAAAGCATAGGGAAACCATAACCAAGCCTTTATAAATAAAACCCCCAAATCATATTTGAAAACCCAAACCATATAACATTTAAACCATGAAAACATTATATAAAACCATGCCTTTAGTTGGAACTAACAATGAGGGAAGAGAACGTGCCTTAATTGAGAAGTTAATGGAGAAAAACCACCAACATAAGCCACAAATTAAGCCTTAAGATAAAACCCTAGCTTCCTTTTCCCAAGAACTTTAGAGAGGATTTAAGAGTGTTTTCTAAGTGTTAATGGATAGAATAATAGGAAAAATAACCTATTAAGTGAGCTAAAAGTTGTGGGCCCTTATTAGGATAAGTGGGAAATGTCTAGATTGCCCTCACTTAAAACTCCCAGAAATCCCGTCAGGTGGGTATGACCATCCATACCAGTCGTACCCTCCAATATGAGTGGTACCCACCACTCATACCCAAAGACACCTCTTTTGGACCCAACACTATCCAAGGTACGACTATCCCAAACCATGTCGTATCCAAGTGTACGACTAGTACCCATGATCCGTACCCCTGGCAGAATGGAATATAAAGGGGATTAAACACTGCCCACCATACGATTCCATGGCACGACTCATACCCTGGCTTACAGCTAAAGACGATCCACTCGTACTCATATCCAAGTCAATTTACCAAGTTTAAGATTTAGTGAAAGAACCTAACGATCTGTATCCACAGATATGACTCGTACCACCCAAGTCGTATCCATTCCACAAAACAAATCCACCCCACCAACTATCACGAACCTAACCAGGGCCTAGATATAATGGGCATCCCAAGTTCAATAAGGACCGGGGACCACCCCCTATCACCCAACCCAACCACCGTATGTATATCTTGAGTCGGCTGAATTCCAAACATATAACAAGATAACATGTTTATCCATGTGGTGACTTTAGGATAAGTTTATAACTGAGACCAACCCAACTAAGTCTATCCACTTAGTAACCAACCAAACCAATGCAAAAACCATAAACCAAAACCAAGTATAATAATAATTCAATGTATGTATGTATATATATATATATATATATATATATATATATGAGATAACCAATCCATACCATACCAAAGTCCACAGTTGTCCATATAAAGCCTCTAGACCAACCAAAGAGTACCTAATTGGGACATGCCCCCGACATAGCTATAAACCAAGTCTACCAAAGACAAAATACATAAAGTAATCCATGACATGAAATTGATGCTTTTTGAACTATGGAATCTCACCACTTCAATCCAACATCGATTGTACCCGAGTTTGATCACTAAGCAAGAGGAGTAGAATGATCGGTTCCAACATAGAGTGGGTATACAATTGCTAGTAGACGGGTTAGCAGGTAAACGCTAGCATGTACTTAGGATAAGGATAAAATAATGCGAATTATAAAACTAAGTAAAACCATCCATAATAAATACAACCATACATATATATAAGTGTCGGGAAAGGGAACCAGGTTTAGCATGCATTTAAAAACCTTTACATGGGTTGTGTATTTTTGTCATCCTAAACCACCCACGGGCAATATGGGTTCAGCTCCATCTGCTGAAAGGGCCCCAATGCGTGTAGCCGCACAACCAAGGAAGATAACCCTGGGATGACTAGTGCATCCCCAAATATAAGGTGTGACATCGTGCGCACGGTCACCAAGACCAAACCTCACATCAGTAAATATGAGTTTCCAGTTTCGGTCCTCCCAGGACCTCCACCTTCCACGGCTTAGCTACACCTCCTCTTTAATGCCCAATTAAAACCATTTTCAAATTACCAACCAATCCTTTTGCCATTTATTAACCAAGGCCATTTAGTGGTGGTATCGTCACACCGACCATACTTGTAAGTACTATCCATAGACAACCATATGTAGGTTTAAGAAGACTTTCAAGTGCCCTTCCATTTACCATGATAAACCACTTGGGGGACTTCCATGTTCCCCATAAGCATAACCATTTAGCCATTTACCTTTCCAAACCATTTAAACCAATTCCATTAATGCATTCACTTGAGGGATTTCCATGCATCCCATAAGGTTTTAGAAATAGACCAATCATGACCACCAAAACCTTTACCTCTTAAACCATTCCAAACCATTTTAGACCATGACATACATTCAAAACAGTTATATCATTTAAACCATGCAAAATCATTCAAAACTGTTAGAGTTCCATTACCAAACCAAACCATGCAAGTTCCAATAAAAGTTCAACAATAAAGTAAAAACATTCTTTGAAGCATTTTATCAAACATGTTGAGAGCATACCTTTACCAAGACCAAAATCAATGCATAAACCACCATAATTGGGGTTAATCAAGACCCATTAGTTAAACCATAACCAACAACCAACCACATATGCAAACCATTACCGAAAACATGTATAAACATGATTTAAGCCAATACCAAACCATATGCATCAAGACCCTCAATAATATTTTGAAATCCACCTTTCATGATTTATAAACCGACGTTTAAAACACAATACATATGCCTTTAGTTTGGAATACTAATGCGGGAAGGAATACATGCCTTATACATGAAGATTCACGAAAGAAATCTTGACCTTTGAGCCCTTTGAAGAACACTTGAGAAACCCTAGCCTCCAATCTTGAAGAGTGAGTTTGAGAGAGTATTTGAAGTTTTTTAATATTTTAACAAGTGTTATGGAAGGCTACCAAGGATTATATAACGTGAGGGCATAAGGTTCTTGAAGTAGAAATTGTCCAAACTACCCTTGACTTAAAATTAAAACAAACCACGTCCAGGGGTATGACTCACCCTTACCATTCGTATCCTAGTGTACGAGTGGTACCCCAATTCGTACCAAACCTAGTCATCACTGTTGACACCTAATTTTGGTTCGCACTTTTTCCTTTAATTATTTTACCGATGCTCCTCGGCCCTAAATAATTTTTAAAAATTAAATAAAAATAAGATTTATATTTTTTTTCTATTACTAGAAATTTTAATAAAAGGGGAATTATTTTTCCACTATAATATGAAATATTTAATTAAATATAATTAAATATTTTAACGAATAAAAATATATGTATATCCTTTGGTATTCGCATTAGCATCTTTTCTAACTTTATTTTGGGATAATATTGTGACCATATGTGTATATTTTATTACATAAAATATATCTTTTTAAATATACATATTTTTATTATATTCTTAATTTTTACGTATATTTTATTACATTCTTATTTTTACACACGTACATATGTTGTTGTAAATATTAAATCACAAAAAAAAAGATATCAAATTGGAATCTCATGAAAGTTATGTCTGTAATTTATATATGTTAAATTAAAAATGATTTTTAGGATATCAGGGAGCATCGATAAATTTAATTTTAGCAGAAGAAGAGCATTCGGGCTAACAATTATCAAGTTTCATATTTATTTCGCCCGATCCCAACTCTCATTTTATAAATTTCAACCAAAAGCCCCAAAATTAACCCAAAACTCAGTACAATTTCTATGTCCGCTTCGTCGCTCCGCCGTAACAGATATGATTTAACTCGATCCGACGATTCATTTTAAAACCCGAAAGGTCCTAAAATATTCAGTTTATATATATATATATATATATAATTTATTTATTTTTGTTTAACTATCTATTTATTTGTATATTTGTTTTTTACTTTTTCTCTTCTTTTTTTTAAATTAAATTTGAACCGTTCAAACGGATCAAAAAAAGTCATTTTGAAATCTACCTTTCACATATTTATCCGTACGTACATACATTTTTATTTTTTGCTATTATTATTTTAGTGGTAATCTCTTCAAGATCGTCTGATCAAAAGATCGGACGGATCAAAATCAGTCCAAAAACACCCGACTAGCACAGATTAATCTAGTCCGTTAATTTTTCTTTTCAATCCGATGGTCCCAAATTTTCAAATGTTTATAAATATATATATATATATATTATAATTTACCTTTTTATATATTTTTAAAATTTGAACTGCTCCGATCAAAATCGAATGGATCGGAAATTAATCAGTTTTAAATATATTTTTCATATATTTATCTATATATACACATATAAATATTTGTATTGTTATTATTTTGAGGTGGTATTTTAGGACCGTCCAATTAAAAAATCAGACGGATCAAGATTGGTCAGTATTTTTCAAACAAGTGCACTAAATGCACACTTACCACACGTCTGTCAAAGGGACAGATAACACGTATGTTTTTCCAGAAAACCTATTGGTACATCTCTTTCCTTTCCCAAAACAACAACAATGGCTTCCCTTTCTCTCCTCCTCCTCTCCACCTATCTCCTCCACCCCTCGAACCAAAAAACCCCCAAACCGTCGTAGCCTGCATCCATGGCAGACGTGGTTGCTGCCACACCTGTGAGAATCCCCCCAAATCAGCCTCTCCAACTTGCAAATCCTCCAAGAGAAGAAAAATCAGTCCCAAATTTGTATAACAACAAAAAAAAGAGTCAAGTCTCCATTTAATGGACTGAAAAAAAAAGATTTTTTGCAGAACTTCGTATCAATTTTCAAACCAAGTCTTCTTCTCATCACTCTTTCTTAAATCTAGTTTCAAATCTGGACTTTCAAGTCCGGATTTTACCTATAAATACGGGTATTCTTCACCTATTGAGGGGGAGCGAAAAACGAAAAAAAGGATTCAAGATTGAGAGAGCAACAAAAATCAGTGAAAAAAAAGATTTTTTTTAATTTGTCTTTAGGGAAAATTCGAAAGAGGTTTCTGAGATAGAAGGGGGTAAAAAAAAAAGCAAGAAAGATAGGCAAAAAATTTGTGAGAAAATTCAAAGAGAAAAAACTTAATTTTCAGAGGTTTTTGAGATAAAAGAGTTTGGAAAAAAAGAGAGGGGTTTGAAGAAACGAAAAAAAAGGGTTCGAGGTTGAGAGGAAAGCAAAAAAAGTGTATTAAAAGATCTTAAGAAGTTTCAGATTAGGCAAAAATTGGAGAGAAAAGAGCTGGGGAGAGTTTGAAAAACAAGAGGAAGGAGAGAAGAAAATAGGTATAAACATCAAAAAGGAGAGAAAGCAGTAAAGAGAAAAAAATCTGAGAGAAAAATTCAGATCTGAAAAAAAAGAGGAGAGATTTGAGTGAGGAAGGAAAGAAAATTCGCCGAAGAATTTATTGTTTCTTTCTCATTTTTTCTTTTTCAAGTTCGGAGTCTTAGTTCTGTTCATCGTCGCCGGAAATCTTTGACGTTAAAGTTTCAGTCTTACTGCCCGAAAAAGGTAGGAACAAACCTTGTCATTCATTTTCATCTCTTTTATTTCGTTTACTTATTGGTTGCTGAACGCATGGTTGCCTTGGTTCAAATTCGGATGTGGCGTTGATAATTTTTTTCATCTACCAAGTTCATATTCTGTTTTCTGTTAAGTTTGGATTAGAGATGTTGGAAGCCAAATATGCTAGAGGTGTCATGTCTCTCGTGTTTTCCTGCTTGGTTACGTGTATATATGTATATGTGTTATTCATCTCGTTTCGGTATTATTATTGGTTACCCAAGAAACTATCTTAAAAAAAATCAATAGTCTATCTTTGGAGTTTGTTTGTGCTATATACTTGTTGAGTTTTCTCTATTAGTTGTCATAACTAGCTCATTCATTTTCATTGTATATAAGAGATAAAAAAAAATTAGAAGATCAGTGGGTGATTGTGTTTGTCTCGTTTGGAATGAAGGAAGTTTTTCTTTTCTTTTTTGGATGATTATTTATTGCTCTTTTGTTTTGTTCTTTGCTGGCCTTGATGTTGTCATTCACTTCTTTCGCCAATCGACTCCTCGAATTTAATCTTGTTTCAGGTCTCCATAGTTTGAGGATATTTTTATCTTTAAAATCTGATTTTCGTAAATAGTACCTTTTTCAAACTATTCAAACATTTTCCAAGTGGCTTTCAGTAGAGATGTATTTTTCTAAAACTATTGGGAAGGTCATGGAAATTTTTGAAACCTTGGCATAATTATGCTTGTCATTGGCAA
Source organism: Capsicum pubescens (assembly GCA_030864215.1). Classification (NCBI taxonomy): domain Eukaryota; kingdom Viridiplantae; phylum Streptophyta; class Magnoliopsida; order Solanales; family Solanaceae; genus Capsicum; species Capsicum pubescens. The sequence continues at coordinate 278,674,458 of CM061543.1, read as the reverse complement.
ATTTCAGTTTTGAGATAAAATTTGTTTACTTCAAAAGTGAAGAGGTGAATGTATGTCTACTATTTTGATAATAGTGTCATTAGGATTCTTTAAACGCAATTGGGTGTTGGTTAGAATGATTAAAGAATGCAGTGCACTCTAACTTCTTAGGCGTGCATATGTAGAAGAGTCTTTTTATTTTTTTTATCAAAGCTAAATATGTATGGAATTAATATTGTGTGTTGGATTGCATTATGGGTATGAATGTATGTATGTTACCTGCAAGAAAGGAAATGGCATGCTAGTAGAATAAACGTGCAGGTGTGCGTGTGTGACAATTAAGTTGAAATTTCCCATGTCCTTTGCTGGAAATTTTGGTTTGATTTGGTACTTTTATCCTGTTTGTCATACCGATAGTCCGTTATTTAGTTTATTGGCTCCAGGTCAGAATTTATCTTTCGTGAACAACTCATCACAATGGAATTTTTAATTATTGCACGGTCTTAAAATATATATCATCTTAACATGTTGTTTATCTACGTTCCCTTAAGTTCGAATCTCTAATCCTTATCTTCTTCTTTTGTTTTATGTAAACTCAGGAGTTGGAGTTCCTCAATGGAACTCACTTTGATCCAACGTCGAGTAAAACGCTAATAGGAGTGCAGAGCCTTGGAGTCCCGCAAAAATAGGAGTCTAAGCTTCTAAGACGAGTTTATTATTCGTTATTGCCTTCGGATTTAATTTATATCCTCATGTTGAGTTTTATTTACTAACCCTGTGTTTATTTACTTTGCTTGAGACAACTTTATGGGCTTAGTATTTTATTACTCCTTTATTATATACTGATCCTTTAGTTGAAGATATCATCATATTGTTGCAATTAAAGATTAAGTAGTTAGTTCATAGAAATAAATTCGCTTCAAAAGGCTAGCAAACCTTAAACTTGGCCAAATGCTTAGTTAGTCGTATCACTTTAAAGAGATTTGCTAATAAAACAGAAGTAGTAATTCCTATCTTTTAGAAAAAATGATTTTTCGGAATTAATTAGCAAGAAAGTAAGTCGCCAACCTGAGATTCGAATCACTGATTTCAACTTGATTAAATAAATAATGCTAACATGTTATATTTTACAAACACTATTAGAATTTTCAGATCCGAAAGGAAAGAAATGCAAGATATAAATATTCATCCGCTATTACGTATGAGGTACATTATTTTTGATACTATTAAAATTATTTTCGTCATTATTAGTCTATTTTATTATTTGCACCATAGTTATCATTTAAAAAAAAATATCATCAATATTAGTATTATTATTATAATTATCATTACTATTATTATTATCATTCTTCTTCTTCTTCTAATTATTATTATTTTTATTATTATTATTATTATTATTATTATTATTATTATTATCATTGTCGTTGTTATTATTTTTTTCAACATGATTACCTATTTTCCACTCTTAAAAACGCATTTCGTAATAAACTCCATGCTTTAAAATACTTTGCTTATTTTCATAAATAATTAAATTGAATATTTTAATTCGAATATCTCTTCAAATTCCCTGATAGAATCATAAGACTTTTATAAAAATTTATATTATTATCCTTATTTCCATAGTAATCATATTATCTTTTCGTACGTGGTAGCGTTATATTTATTGAACCCTAAATTTCCTTCTAAATAATGTAAAATGATGCTAAATTTTTCTATCACTGTCTTAGGCAAATAGCAAAAATAAACTTTTCTAATATTTTTCTAATCTAAGCGTAAGGACTATCTTCGGATAGGCTCTGAGGGGTGCCTAACACATTTTCCTTGGGTAACCAAAACCCTTACTCAGAAAATCTAAATATTTTCGAAAGACCCAAAACAGAGTTTTTTACGTAAAAAATAATTTTTTCCTAATTTTCCTAAAAAGTTAGGTGGCGACTCTAAAAAATAATTTTCAAATCCCAAGAGTCAGGACTTACCACCATACGTTGTGTGCTGTTTCGACTGGTTTGGAATAGGGCGCGACAGAATGACGACTCCGCTGGGGACTTTTTAACTTAGGTTTAGCCTTAACATGCTTAGTTTAGGATTTTGGTGCTTTATTATGTTATTTGCTTACCTGTTTTTATATCATGCTCTCTGTGAAAGGACGCGAGCCAAATCCGAACTCGCATTCCTTATTTGTTTGTATAACACTACTTGTTATCGCTTTATCACTTGCATTATTCCTATCAAGTCTTGGTCGTACACAATCCACACACTGAATACGCAAGGAGTGCACCTGCACTCCTCCGAAACCTCCTTGGATTCCTTAGTTTCAGAGTTGTTGCAGTTAGGTTAGTGCACCTTCTCACAGCTATTCAGTCCCACTCTTGAACATTTAGGAGAAAAATATCTTACTCTAGTGATAGGTCATTTTGCATACACCTTAGGCAGAACGGTCTAGGGTATCATTCCGCAGTTAGGAAACCATCCTTCGTGTCAACGGGTCCTCAACGAACCCAACGAAGGTATATGTGTGGAATGATTAATTGATCCAAACATTAAAAAATGTAATAAATTCAGGACATTAAACTTACCATACCCTTTTCTTTGCACAGATGGAAATCAACCAGAATCTCGCCAACATCCATATGCTGACTAACATTCCCCATATCCTAAGACACTGGTGGGGAAACATTCAAGTGGCGCATGGAGCAGAGGTGTTTACGCATTTGGGATCTTTGACGGATCTATTGGAGATAAGGGCAGATAGGCTACTGATTCGATTCTTAGTCAAGTTCTGGGACCCGACTACAGTTACTTTCAAATTCAGGGACTTCGAGATTATGCCCACCTTAAGAGAGATCAGCTAAATGGCTAATTTGCATTGACAGGACGGGTACCTTTGACCCCTCGTATTACTGCAGGTAGCCATTTTCTTCGCGACATAGGGTTGAAAGTTGGCACAGGCTTGAGAATGGTTGAGGTAGGCTGGGTAAGCCTAGTTTATCTCTTTGGGAGGTTCGGTAGAAGAGAAAGTTATGATCGCTTTCGAGAGGAGTTCTCCTTCACCAGGATCGACTGGGAGAGGCATAAAGCCATTGTGTTTATGATGGCTTTTCTCGGTATTATAGTGTTTCCAATGAGAGGGAACCAAATCAGTATTCACATACTCCCCATGGTCTTATTCATGTGCAGGGGACCAATCAGGACCACAATCGTACCAATGATTCTAGCGGAAGTCTTTCGATCTTTGTTCGCATGCTTTAGGGGGCATGATTTTTTCAGAGGCTGCAACCTAATGCTCTAATTTTGGGCATTAGAGCACTTTTATCGTAAGGATCGTATCGGAGAGGCTGGCCCTAATCAGATTTGCAGCCACAGACTTAGAGTGTCCATGTGGGAGATGCCAGTCAATGAGGAGCAGTGGCGCGACTTCCTAATCTATATCACCGGTAACCTAATCCAGTGGAGGCTACCATGGGTTAGTGGTCGAGTAATTCTAAGATGACATTACACTTACTTTATTGAGTTGATTGGGTTGGAGGGAATCCATCCATATGCGCCTTTGAGAGTCCTAAGATAATTCAGCCTGATTCATAATGTGCCTCTATGGTCAAACATAGCACTGTTGGAGATTGATTATGAGGGAAGAATCCCTGTAGAGAGGCTTGGCAATCTAATCCATGGGTGGGGTCAGATCTTCAGCTTGGGCATGGGGGGTAACCCATACTGCACTCCTGATTACTACACCTGGTACAGGTTGGAAGGAATTCTAGCTCAACCGAGTTTTATGTCACTCCAAGGGTTCACCGACATTCATAGAGCGGACCAGATTTGAGAGTAGTTGCTTCATCTTAGGCCGGTAACCACAGCCATGTATGAGCAGGTGATTCCTAGATCGGTGGATCACCTCATCCCTACTGTAGATGATGAACCCGAGGAAGAGATGGAGGAAAACCCAGAGGAAGATCCCGAGGAAATAGAGGAAGATCCTTAAGAGGACCCGGAGAAGGATCCCGAGGAGGACTTGGAGGAAGATTCGGAGGAGGAACCAATGGAAGAGAAGGATGGGGAGCTGACAGAGAAAATGGAGGAAGACCCTGAAGAAGAAAAGTATGGGCCTATAGACTTCAACAGAGCAGATGAAGACTTCCAAGGGCAGCAGTTAGACAGATCCCTAGAGTATCACCCTGGGCCCTATTATGGCCTCGATGATGATGATGATGATCCCCCCAGCTGTCCTTAAGATCCATCTTGTTATTATAGATTCTTGAGGATCTTGTACGACCTATCTGCACTTTTGTCTTTCATTTTTGTTTTCCCTAAAAGGGGTCTTGCATGACCTCTATCGATATTGTCATAGGCTACCATGTTTAATCTTTAGTTCAAAACTTTTCTTTGTAACCCGTGGCTTCACACGTTGCCTTTTTCATTAATCAAAATCTCTTTGTCCTGAATTTAATTACAATTTAAAGCTTTAGATCAATTAATCGTGTTTGCAGTGTAGGCCTACCTCTGGCGAAAAGAGGCTCTATATTAGGACACGTTTGAATGTCGCCAACTTGGTGTATATATGTGATACTTACTTGTTACATTTACGTTATCGCCCAAACTAACATAGTTTCCTTTTTCTTTTTCTTTCTTTTATTTAATCCCCAAACAATAAAAGTTGATTTGTGTCAATTGGAAAACTGGCGGAATCTCAGTACAACCTCCGATCTAAAAACAAAATGACCAACAATGACAAGGCCGCGATGATAGCCGTAGATGAAGTCGAAAGCTCACAGAACCTATCGAAAATGCAAAATGACGAGCAAATAGCTAGTATGGCACAAGAGATAGAAGTGTTAAAGGAAGAACTACGTTAAATGCGAGACTTGACTAAGCTTACCATGGCTAGATTTCCCACTCGGCTCTAGGGTCCAGATGTTGGATTACCCCCGATTGCCCCAGCTAATCCAACGAACCTATCACATGCCCAAGCAACACCTATTTTTCAACCTACTACCGGAATGAAGCCTGGTTATCCATTTCCCGCTCACAACTTTACTGTTTCGATCCATCCAGAGATGCAGAACGTACCTGAGGCATATGTCACTTGTGAGATACCTGTGCTACCTGTATACATTACCGAATCTCCTGCCTTCGCAACATCTGTAACTTTTAAGGTTCCATATGAGGTTGATCGATATGAGGGGTTAGGAAAAGATGTCCAATCAAGTGAAGAAGGGTCGATAGAAGCCCAGATTGAGAGTCTAAAGAGAGCATTCAGAAATATGTAAGTCACCAGAGGGATTGAAAGTTTGTACTACGATGACTTATGCATTCATCCAGACATCGACATGCCAGTAGGATACAAACCACCAAAGTTCGATGTGTTTGACGGAAAAGGTAACCCGCATGCGCACCTGAGGGCCTACTGCGATAAGTTGGTTAGAGTAGGAAGGAATGCGAAGTTAAGAATGAAGCTGTTCATTTGAAGTTTGTCGGGAGAAGCTTTGACTTGGTATACCCGACAAGACCCCCGTAAGTGATGTGACTGGAAGGAAATGGATGAGGAATTCATGAGTCGCTTCAGATTTAACACTGAGATTGCTCCAGACAGGTTCTCGTTGGCTAACATACAGAAGAAGTCGTCCGAATCATTTCAAGAATATGCATGGCGTTGGAGGACTGAGGCTGCTAGGATCCAGACTCCACTAGATGAAAGTAAACTCTCCCAGTATTTTATCCAAGCACAAGAAGGTGTTTACTTTGACAAGACGATGTTGATGATGGGCCAAAAGTTTGCAGAATTCGTCAAAATGGGAGATTTCATATAAGAAGACATCAAATCGGGGAAGATCCAATCTATGGCTGCATTACAAGCTGCGAGTAAAGCCATGCAGACTTTTTCCATTAATGGTAACAAGAAAAAAAGGGAAGACATCTCAACCGTCACACCATACTACCGACCTGGAAATTCTTCCCACCATTACCCTAACAACCCCCAAATTATTGCACACGTCCTAGTGTACAATACTCAACCACATTATAATCCATCTCGAGCTCCAGCATACCAAAATCTACCAAGAAGATATGCCCCTGTCCAAGCTCCAGCTCACCAAAATAGACTAGCCTATGCACTCAGACCACGTCCAAACTTTGAAGCCAGAAATACCCGCACCTACACACCGATTGCAGAACCTTTAGCCCAGTTGTTTGAAAGATTAAGGGATTCTGGTTTGTTGCATCCAATTAAGGAAAAGGACCCTGATCCGACCTCTCCAAACTTTGATGGTAGCAAGCGGTGTGCCTATCACTCTGGAGTCCAAGGGCATGACACAAAAAACTACTACAGCTTGAAGAATCAAATTGAGTCTTTGATAAGGAGGGGTATAATCAAATGCACCGCCGCAACTCCTAATGTGAACAATAACCCCTTGCCAAATCATAGAAATCGAGAAGTCAACATGATTACTATAGAGGAGGAGTATGATGTAGAAGAAACTATTATACCTACATGGAGTGCAGAGGAGATCACCACTGCATCCCCATCATAACCATTTATCACAGTCCAGTTGAGGGAGTCTCTAACTGTTCAGACTTACCTTCCAAGAGTCGTAGTGACCACGCCAGCCATTGCGAGGACCGACTATGACATCAAGGTAGTACCATGGGACTATCGAGCTGAAGCCAATGGAAAAATGATAGAAACTGCTGCGGCTCAAGGGATGACCAGGTTAGGGAGATGTTATGCACCAGAAGAACCAAATCGTGGAGTTATCGAGAAAGATCAAAACCCGAGGAAAAATATCACAGATGCTGAAGTTGCAGAATTTTGGAAGAAGATGCAGCCCAAGGACTATTCAGTCGAGGATCAGCTCAAGAAGACACCAGCCCACATATCCGTCATGTCTTTGCTTATGAGTTATGAAGCTCATAGAAGTGCTTTGATGGAAGTTTTATCTAGGATTAGCATACCAAAGGAGACAACTAGCGAGACTTTGGCCACAACAATCGGGCGAGTGGTAGAAGCAAATAAGGTTTCTTTTCATGATGATGAGTTACCATCATAGGGGCTGCATACAACAAAGCGATCCATATTGTGGTCAGATATCATGACAAGATTGTGAACAGGGTCTTGATCGATGGTGGTTTGGGTTGCAATATCTGTCCATTCTCCACTTTGAGGGATTTGGGTGTGAATATAAAAGATATAAGGGAGAGTTGGGTGAAGATTAGAGCCTTTGATGGGTCACAAAGGAGTGTCATCAGGGAAATTTACTTAACACTGCAGATAGGACCAGCAGAATTTACTATCCTATTTCAGGTCATGGATGTGTCATCTAGCTACAACCTGTTGCTGGGAAGGCCATGGGTACACATGGAAAGAGTCGTGCCTTCCACTCTCCATCAGTGCGTGAAGTTTGAATGGGGTCGCACAGAAATTACTGTCCATGGAGAACTCAGTCATCCCATTTATTTTGTTAATTTAGTCCCAGTCACCGAGGAGTTAGATGGAGCCACTTTCTATACTCTGGAGATCATGCAAACAACAAAGATCAATGAGGAAGTAATGGCAGCTGAAGAAAAAATGTCAAATGCTGAAAAGATGGTTGCGTCGGAGATGTTGAAATATGGGTATCAGCCCAAGACAGGACTAGGACCCAGAGCCGATGGTATAGTCGAGCCTATCCAGTTAAAGAAGCAGAAGGGTAATACAGGGCTTGGATATGAGCCCATTTCTGGAGTAGCCTGCAGGGAAGGATTTAGAATGACAGTGTACATGCCAGCCCAAGTCCCAGTTTCAGATCAAGCAGTCGATGAAGATATCATTGAAGTAATAGGGAATTTATATGTGGTTGTGATCGAAGGTGGATCAGAGATAGATTTCAAGAAACTTACCATCCGTGATGCTGAACCGGGAGAAGTCCTGCAGAATTGGACCATTGTCCCATCCCTATTCCATCAGGAGTCTTGGTAGTGCGGGACTGTTGTTTCTTTTAAAAATTATTTTTTTTGCATGATCAATTGAGGCTTGAATCATGCCGAAACTATTTCTGCTACTTTCCTCTTTGCCAAAGCCCAGTGCTTTATTCAATAAAGTTCTTATTTTTCAAAACTCATTTAATATTTTCAAATATCTATTTATTTTCCAGCATCTATTTACTTTACTCGCTTTTATACTTTTCAGCGCAAATATTTATAAAAATCCTCGTCCCATGGTTATGACATGTAACGAATCCGTTGAGCAAAATAGAAGGGATGTGCAAGATTATGAGGAGTACAATGAAAGCATGATGCCTGAAAACCTGCCGTAAGAGATCGAACAACTCGAAAGTCAGAAAAATCCTAATATGGACGAAACTGAAGTCGTCAATTTAGGGTGATGAAGAGACAACAAACGAAACACGAGTCAGCATACACTTAGAGGATGAAAGAAAGCGGGGATTGATAAGTCTGCTCAAGAAATACATCAATGTATTTTCTTGGTCTTACGATGACATGCCTGGTTTAAGCACTGATATCATCTCGCATCGTCTGCCGACTAACCCCGCGTGTCCACCGGTAAGCAAAAGACGAGGAAATTCAAGCCCGATTTGAGTTTGAGAATCAAGGAGGAGGTCACTAAAAAGATAGAAGCCAATGTCGTGAGGGTCACGACTTATCCCACCTGGCTAGCCAACATCGTGCACGTACCAAAGAAGGATGGAAAGATAAGAATATATATAGATTATCGGGATCTCAACACAGTTAGTCCAAAGGATGATTTCCCTCTCCCAAACATTCACATTCTCATTGATAATTGCGCAAAACATGAGTTGCAGTCGTTTGTTGATTGTTTTGCGGGATATCATCAAATTTTGATAGATGAGAATGATGCAGAAAAGACAGCTTTCATCACTCCATGGGGAGTGCAGTGCTATAGAGTAATGCCATTTGGGCTCAAGAATGCTGGTGCAACTTATATGAGGCCCATGACTACCCTTTTCCATGATATAATTCACAAAGAGATTGAGGTGTATGTGGATGATGTCGTCATCAAATCTAAAAGGAGTTCAGACCATTTGGATGATTTACGAAAGTTCTTTAAAAGGCTGCGAAGGTACGACCTAAAGTTGAATCCAGCTAAGTGCGCCTTTGGAGTCCCCGCAGGAAAGTTATTAGGATTCATCGTCAGTAGGAGAGGTATAGAGTTGGATCCGTCCAAGATAAAGACAATCCAAGACTTACCACCCCCTAAGACCAAGAAGGACGTAATGAGTTTCTTGGGAAGACTCAATTACATCAGTCGGTTCGTATCCTAATACAAGATCGTTTGTGAACCAATATTCAAGTTATTGAAGAAGGATGCCGCCACTAGATGGACTGAAGAATGTCAGAAGGCTTTTGACAAAATTAAGGAGTATTTGTCTAACCCACCAGTATTGGTTCCACCAGAACCGGGAAAGTCGTTGTTGTTATATCTATCTGTTATGGATAATGCATTTGGATATGTGTTGGGGAAGCATGATGATACAGAGTGGAAAGAGCAAGCCATTTACTACCTGAGTAAGAAGTTCACACCATACGAAACTAGGTATACATTGTTGGAACAAACTTGTTATGCACTGACCTGGGTTGCGCAAAGGTTAAGGCACTACCTGTCCGCGTATACCACGTACTTAATTTTGAGAATGGATTTACTCAAGTACATATTTCAGAAGCCAATGCCTACTGAAAAGTTGGCAAAATGGCAGATCTGGTTGAGTGAGTTTGACATTGTGTACGTGACATAAAAAGCCATCAAAGGACAAACATTGGCCGATCACCTCGCAGAAAATCCTGTGGATCAAGATTACACGCCACTCAAAACCTACTTTCCTGATGAAGAGGTGTTGTTTGCAGGAGAAGACATCTCAGAGTCATACGATGGATGGAGAATGTTTTTCGATGGAGCAGCGAACTTCAAAGGAGTCGGAATTGGAGAAATCCTAGTTTTAGAAACAGGTCAACACTACCCAATCTCGGCAAAGATTAGGTTTCCTTGCACGAATAACATGGCAGAATATGAGGCTTGCATTCTCAGGATTAGGATGGCAGTAGACATGGACATTAAAGAGCTGTTGGTGATAAGAGATTCAGATTTGTTGGTCCATCAGGTGCAAGGAGAATGGACCACCAAGAATGTTAAAATCCTTCCTTATGTACAATGTGTTAAGGAATTGAGCAAAAGGTTTACCAAGATCGAATTCAGGCATGTCCCTCAAATTCAAAATGAGTTCGCTGATGCCTTGGCGACACTATCTTCAATGATTCAGTATCCAGATAAGAATTACATCGATCCCATCAAAGTGTACATACACGACCAACAAGCTTATTGCTTCCATGTAGATGAAGAGCCACATGGAAAGCCGTGGTACTACGACATTAAGAGGTTACTAGGAGTAAGAGGATATCCAGAAGGCGCTACTAATAAACAGAAGAGGACTTTAAGAAGGATGGACAATCACTTCTTTCTCAACGGGGAAACCCTATATAGGAGGACTCCAGACCTAGGATTGCTACGATGCATCGATACCACGGAGATCACAAGATTGTTAGAGGAGATACATGTAGGAACCTGTGGACCCCACATGAACGGTTTCATGCTTGCGATGAAGATTTTGAGAGATGGATACTTTTGGATGACTATGGAGAGGGATAACATTCGATTCATGCAGAAGTGTCACCAATGTCAAGTTCATGAAGACTTTATACGAGTTTCGCCAAATGAACTCAATGTGATAGGTTCTCCTTGGCCATTTGCTGCTTGGGGCATGGATGTTATTGGGACCATAGAGCCTCCTGTGTCCAATGGACACCGTTTTATCTTGGTCTCTATCGATTACTTCACAAAGTAGGTTGAGGCCTCGACACATAAGGCTGTAACCAAGAAGGTGGTAGCAGATTTTGTTCGCAACAACTTAGTCTGCCAGTTTGGAATTCCAAAATCAATAATAATAGATAATAGATACAATCTTAATAGCGATCTGATGAGAGAGATTTGCAAAAGTTTTAAGATCTCTCATCGAAATTCCACGGCTTATCGACCACAAATAAATGGAGCGGTTGAAGCTGCAAACAAGAATAGCAAGAGGATCTTGAGGAAAATAGTGGATGGTAATAGGGAATGGCATGAGAAGTTGCCATATGCTTTACTTGGATATCGCACCACAATCAGAACTTCTACTGGGGAAACTCCCTACATGTTGTTTTATGGGTCGAAAGCAGTGATACCCGTAGTAGTAGAGATACCTTCATTGAGAGTCATTCAGGAGGTTGGTCTAGACGACTCTGAATAGATTCATAGAAGGATCGATCAACTGATGCTCATTGACGAGAAGAGGTTGGATGCAGTCTACCATGGTCAACTCTATCAAAATAGAATGATCAAGGCGTTCAATAAGAAAGTCAAGCCTCATCGACTCACACCGGGACAGTTAGTATTGAAGAAGATATTCCCTCACCAAGATGAAGCCAAAGGAAAATTTACGCCAAATTGACAAGGTCCTTACATGGTTCATCGAGTACTCTCAGGAGGCGCAGTAATCCTCACAGAAATAGACGGCACAATAAGCACAAAGCCGATCAACTTAGACGCCATCAAAAAGTACTACATTTGAAGACATTAGGACTAGTTGTTTCTTTGTACTTTTTGTATTTTTATCTAATGTAAGAGAACTATGTATTAGCCTGATTTCCCACGGCGGGATACGTAGGCAGCCGACATAGGGTTTGGTTTCCCTTAGAAAACCCAAAAACATCATCCTTTCATGTATTTAGAACTACGCTCAACCTGACTTCCTACGGTGGGATACGTAGGCATTCCACATCGGATTCGGTCCCTTCATATTTTTACCTTTTCATTGTACTGAACTACGGCCTGACCTGATTCCACTTGGATACGTAGGTAGCCTGAGTCAGGCCCGGTCATTTCATTATTTCACTTTATCTTTTGTATCGAACTACGTTATGACCTGATTCCTATTCTTACGATACGTAGGCAGCCTGAGTCAGGCTCGGTCATTGCATTGCATATTTTCACTTTTCCCATTGTAATCAAACTACGTGCGGACCTGATTCCTGTTATAAGGATACGTAGGCAACCTAAAAGGTTCGGTCTTACCTTTAGGAAAATCCCCTGTCGCTCGTAGTATAGCCCCAGAATATAAGCGATCTCACCACCAGAATCGTCGTAGCATCGACAGTCAGAGCAGCTCCACCCGAAGGATAAAGCTACATGGGTCACGATCAACAAATGGAAGCTTAACGGATTTCTGAACATGTCATAATCTAAAAACAACAAAGGATTACTATATATACTTAATATATACGTAATATTTTCAAAAACATATATACATATATGTATTTTTCACCATACTTTCAACTTTCCCACCTACTGAGACTCCAGATTTGGGAGTGATTGAGCAACCGAGGGAGTGTTGGAGAATTTCATAAACAAAGCCAAGATTTCCAAGTCAACACAAATAAACACCACCTCCCAACTAAGAATTTTTCTTTAAGCGCAGGAAAACAGGAATTGGAAGGCTAAGTCAAGTCAAGCTTTGGGATAGGACCAGGGGCATCATGCAACTTACCACCACGACAAGAGCCAAATATTCTTCCCTTCCTTTATTATCTTTACATACATTGATACTAATCCTCACAAGCTCTAACAGTTTTATTCGAATTCTTTCACAGATACATTTTGAAGACCCGGGTCCAAAACTAAGAAAAGAGGATCCTCATAGGAAGATTAGGTTATTTAATTGTCCCAACAAAACTCCGCCAATCGGAGCCAACCACCTGACTGCGCCAAATAACTTCGCTAATCGGAGAATCATTGTCTAACTACCCCGAATAACTCCGCAAATTGGAAAGTGTTGTCTGACTTCAATAAAGTCAAGCTTCCGCATTCCAAAGGACTGTATATAAGCAAAAAAAGTCAAGATTCGCATTCCAAAGGACTGTATATAGGCAAACAAAGTCAAGCTTTGCATTCCAAAGGACTATATATAAGCAAACAAAGTCAAGCTTCCGCATTCCAAAGGACTGTATATAAGCAAACAAGTCGAGCTTTCGCATTTTGAGGAATGTATATAAGCAAACAAAGTCGAGTTCCACATTTCAAAGACTGTATATAAGCAAGAAAAGCGATCCACTGCTATATCAGAGAATGCAAATAAGCAATACAACTCTCCGTCATATCAAGAGTTGTGCACCAGCAAGGGGGACGCCCCGCCAAAAATCAAAGAATGTATATAAGCAAAGCAACACTCCGCCATATCGGAGAATCGTATTTCAAGCAAACAAAGCACAGCCTGCCAATCAGAGGCCCACACCATAGCAAGCGAGCAAGAAAGCCACTATCACAACAGCATCAAGTTCCAGCGGCAATACCGTCATCTCGTTCAGACTGAGAGCCGCCTTGACAAATACGAGGTAGTCTACCTTTGGGAAAATATCCTGCCGTCAGAGTCTATTTACATTTCAGCCGACAGAGGCTATTTACATTTCAGCCGACGGAGGCTATTGACATTTCAGCCGACGAAGGTTATTTATATTTCAGCCGACGAAGGCTATTTACATTCAAGCAGCTGCTCAGCCGACGGAGGCTATGTATATTCCAGCCGACGGAGGCTATTTACATTCTAGCCAACGGAGGCTATTTATATTTCAGCCGACAGATGCTATCTACATTTCAGTTACTGCCCCGCCATTCGGAGGCCTCCAAAAATGGAAACAATACTAGTTTGAATATCTAAACTATACTTTTTACATTACGATTTCAATTTACAATTTTTTGAACGACAGGTACTTTTCACCCAGTTACCTATTTTGCAGGACCATGCAGTACAATATAGAACTACCCTCTTTGCAGCAAACTGGGGCAACCTAGCGGAATGTCAAGAATCCCTAGCTACGTTAAGGATTCCGGCAAAGAAACTCAACTCAACTCGACTCAAGTTTTAATTTTTATTTTTGTCATCACCCAGTGCCGTCTTAATCCGGCACTGGGGCAATTTTTGAAAAATCGTTATCTCCTTTTCTCTCAAGATCCTCAGGAGATATCACTATCCAATGGCTCCTCATCCCCAGCTACTTCTAACAGCCTATTTTGAACTTGCTTCCGTATCTATTTTATTCGTGCTGAAAGTTTATTATCATCCCGAAAGAACCCAATGTTACCATAATTCTATACTGGGATAAATTTTGATAAATATAAAAATTTTGCTACAATTTGAACTACAAATGGCCTGATTTCTCATGAAGCCCGAGATATGTAGGCAGCTCAAAAATTGAAGCCCGACCATAATCTTCCAAACATTTTGTTTTGCTCGAGACAAAATTGGGTGCGTCAACGTGAGTTCCCAAAGATTTTCACACAAATCTTCGTTCCCTCAGGGGCAACTGTTGACACCCAATTTTGGCTCGCACTTTTTCCTTTAATTATTTTACCGATGCTCCACAACCCTAAATAATTTTTGAAAATTAAATAAAAAATAAGATTTGTATTTTGTTTCTATTACTAGAAATTTTAATAAAAGGGGAATTATTTTTCCACCATAATATGAAATATTTAATTAAATATAATTAAATATTTTAACGAATAAAAATATATGTATATCCTTTGGTATTCGCATTAGCATCTTTTCTAACTTTATTTTTGGGATAATATTGTGACCATATGTGTATATTTTATTACATAAAATATATCTTTTTAAATATACATATTTTTATTATATTCTTAATTTTTACGTATATTTTATTACATTCTTATTTTTACACACGTACATATGTTGTTGTTAATATTAAATCACAAAAAAAAGATATCAAATTGGACTCTCATGTAAGTTATGTCTGTAATTTATATACATTAAATTAAAAATAATTTTTAGGATATCAGGGAGCATCGATAAATTTAATTTCAGCAGAAGAAAAGTATTCGGGCTAACAATAATCAAGTTTCATTTTTATTTCGCCCGATCCCAACTCTCATTTTTTAAATTTCAACCAAAAGCTCCAAAATTAGCCCAAAACTCTGTACAATTTCTATGTCAGCTTCGTCGCTCCGCCTCAAAAGATATGATTTACCTCGATCCGACGATTCATTTTAAAAACCTAAAGGTCCTAAAATGTAACACCCCATAATTTTTTTCGTACACTTATCGCGATTATATGGAGTCCTAAAGGCTTGCGTATGGGTTAAATTAAGTTTATGGTGTTCGGAAGTATCCCGTCAATAGTTGTATGTGTAGGTATTGGAATAAGCTTTTCAACGATATAAAGTTTGCCCAAAACAGAGGAGTATTTCATATAAGCGAGCACATTCGAAATTTCAAAACGGTGGCCGGGAAGCCTGTAAACAGTAAATCTGCAGGAAAATTACTGCAGCTAGGCAATTTTTTTTTGGATCAAATTTAGACGATCATAACTCCTTGTACAAAAAGAACTATGTGATCTGCTATATATCGACGAAAATATCCGAGAGTCTTCTTTCCGATGAAATTGGTTTCATCCAAATCCAATGTCTAAGTAAGGAACTATACCCGTTTTACTAAAGCCTATAAAAAAAAAACAGAATTTTGGGACAGATTTTTGGGTCAACTTTAAACGACCATAACTCCTTGTACAGGAAGAACTGGGTGGTATACTTTATATGAAAATGAAATCCCTTTGAATTATATTTCCATTTCAATTGGTTTCACCCAAATCCGATACCGGAGAAAAGAGTTATGATCGATTTACTTCAGCCTGTCAAAACTGTCCACTGGGGACAGATTCGGATTTATTTAAATTTTTAGGGCAAAATGGTCATTTTCTATTACCTCTTGGACGAAAATTGGTCTTTATAAACATACACTTAGCCTCATATATATCATATATCATCCAATTATTAAGAGAAGGTGAAACCCTAGCCTAATTTCAACTTCAAATATTTTGTGATTCAACCGTAGAAAATTTGAATTGGTTCCGTAGTTGTGTTCACCATCTCGAAAGCTTCGAGAAGCACCCCTTGGTTATGTAAGGAGGATTCTAAATACAAGAGTTCATTGTTAAGGTATGAATATTGTTTATTCTTGATTCTTATCCATGAATAAGTATTGATAAAGGATTATGAGTATTGTCTTGATGTTGGAAGATAACTAGAAACATAGTTATGAATTGTTTTGTATAAATTGTTAGTAGTAAATTATGGAAGTTTTTGTATTGGATTATGGAGGATGAATTGTGGTGATATATCATTATATTAGTGGTTATGTATGCCTAGTGATCATGTTGGTATTGGATGGTGATTAAGAGGGGAAATAAAGGCTAAGAGTGATGTTGAGGGATATTGCATGAAAATGCATGATATGTGAATGTAATAAGAGTATAAGAGGATGTATGTAGCACTCTTATTGATGAGTTAAAGGATTACTTCCTAGACATTATTTGGTGAAGTTAATACCTAAATGGTAAGGTTTGGTTGCTAATACTAGTTTGCCACAAATGACTTATTGTAGATAAGTGTTCGAAGAGTACGGGAAGTCAAGTTGGACTTTTATTGAAGTGGTTATATCAAGGTATGTAAGACATACTCTATCTAATCTTTGGCATGAATAATGACCCATGGCACTCTCAAGTAAGCTTCCAACATTGTCCTACGACACATGACACATAATAACATCATATGATCTTCGACACTACCAATTGAACTTGTTTTCACTTTTAAGATGTCCGGCTAGTCAAAAAAAATGTCCATATACTATTGTTGACTCCGAAATGGTTTAATGAGGTATCCATGATTCTCTACTTCATTTTCATGATATTGATTACCTATTTACATGTTTTTCCTATTGAGGTATCAGGGTTTCAAGTTCCATAAGGTGTGACCACAAAGTAACCAATCTCAAAGATTAATTAAAGTAAGAAATGGAATGTCTTTATTTTAAATTGTTGATATGATGTATTGTATTAGTACCACTGATCAGTTGGCCATTGTATTATAAAGATTATGTATATATGTTATTCCAGGGGTGGTCCCTGATGTATTGTATTAGTACCACTGATCAGTTGGCCATTGTATGACATATGTTATGTATTGATAAGGAATACGGGAAGTAATGATATGAAAGTAATGTGCAGGTATCCCATCAGCTCTTTTAAGTGTGGTCTACTCATACTATTTATTCACTGGTATCTGGGTTCTGTTGATCTTTTGTATCTCATCTTGATACTCACTGCCTTATATACTCAGTACATATTTCCGTACTGACGTCCCTCACGGGGGACCTGTATTCATGCCTGCAGGGACAGGTACTTCAGGTCGTACACCTCCGCAGTAAGAGTCAGGACATTCTTTTGATAGTGGTGAGCTCCAGTTGTTTCGGGGCATCCCAAGTCGTTTCTATATGTATTTTTGGTATTTGTATAAAAGTCTTTTGTGGGCGGGAGTTTGTCCCGACCCTAACTCAGTTGTGTATCTATGTAGAGGCTTTTGTAGACATATTGTACAGCCATAGGAGTGTTTGGTTGATAGACGTGATGGCTCCGACGGCCAATTACTGTTTATATATATATATATGCGTGTCTGCTGGGCTGATACAAGTACTATTTTCTTCTATTTACAACGAAGTGCTGCCCAAATTTCTAATTTTCATAAGTAATGTAAATTTTAAAGTATAGGTTATGAATGGGTTCTCCCGGGCCTCCTCGGCTACAGGTGCCAGTCCGCTCCAATGGGATATGGGGCTTGACAGAAGTGGTATCAGAGAAGTTCGTCCTAGTGAGTCTACAAAGTCGTGTCTACGTAGAATCTCGTTTATCGGTGTGTTGTGCACCACATCTATAAACAGGAGGCTATTGGACATTTAGGGATTGTTTCCATTCTCCATTTCTTAGATCGTGCAATACAGCCCATATTTGAGATAAAGTCATAATCGATCGCTTAATAAAATTGTTTTTATTTATTTATTATAGTAACGATGCCGGTTACAAGGAGAAAGAATAAGTGGAAGCGAGTAAATGTAGTGTCCGGAGAAGGTACTAGTAAGTCACCACCGGCACAAGCTGAACAAAGTGAGTCTCAAGCTGAGCATATATCAGGAGCTTCTTCTCCTCCGGAAGGGCCATCTATTAATGCTGTTGATCGAGATTTGAGGGATGCAGTACAACTTCTAACGCGTATAGATGTCGGTCAAGTTCAAGGGCAAGCTATTCCTACCACGGGTTCTAGTGGTACGGATAGAGCAGCTAGCCTTCGGACACAGGATTTTCTGAAACTGGATCCTCCTACTTTTACCGGATCAGATATTAACGAAGACCCGCAGGACTTTGTCGATCAAACCCAAAAGGCTCTAGATGTTATGCACATATCCGGTAAAGAGATGGTTGAGCTAGCAGCATATAGACTGAAAGGAGAGGCTATATTGTGGTACGAGGATTGGAAACGATCTAGGGGTATTGATGCACCTCCAACTACGTGGGGAGAGTTCAAAGATGCATTTATTGATCATTATCTTCCATTTGAGACTCGTCAGGCCCGTGCAGATCAATTCTTAAATCTTCGTCAGGGTAATATGAGTGTAAGGGAGTATAGTCTTCGATTTAACTCCTTGTCTCGATATGCTTCTAATGTGGTAGCTACTATGGATGACAGAGTTCATCACTATGTGGATAGATTGGAACCATACTTGGTTAGAGATTGTACTATTGCTGCTTTGAACAAGGACATGGATATAGCGAGGATACAAGCTTTCGCTCAAAAAATGGAAGATCAGAGGCAAAGAAGAAGAACCCAGGAATCAGAAAAAGGATATTGTAAGCGGTCCAGAGCTATAGGGCAGTCTATGGCATCTCAGGGAGGTTTTAGGCCTTCATTCTC
This sequence comes from Capsicum pubescens, assembly GCA_030864215.1. Taxonomy (NCBI): domain Eukaryota; kingdom Viridiplantae; phylum Streptophyta; class Magnoliopsida; order Solanales; family Solanaceae; genus Capsicum; species Capsicum pubescens. Next base: position 278,655,626 of record CM061543.1, on the reverse strand, counting down.
TCATATATTGCCTAGCCCGTTATCATCTTATCCTGCAATTAGTGCTCCACCGCAATTTCAAAGGTTCAGAGGTAATCAGTTCGGGCAAAGCAGTGAAAATCAGAGTTCGCGAACAGTGGGGTATCAAGGGCAAGGGAGTATGAGTCAATTGAGACCTCCACGACACCCGTGCCCCATATGTAGAAGATTTCACTTTGGCAAATATCGGCTTGGAATGAACAATTGCTTTTGGTGCGGTAAGCCGGGGCATATGGCTAGAGATTGCCCACGCAGGACCACAGGTGGTATAACACGACCTATCGGATCAGCTGTTGAGTCATCATCGGTGCCTCCTTTGAGTAGGGGTGCACAACCTATGGGTCACGGTAGAGGTAATAGAGGAGCAGCTAGTTCTAGCGGAGCTCAGAACCATGTGTATGACCTAGCAGATCGGCAGAATTTAGAGGCTTCTCCAAACGTGGTTACAGGTACGTTGTCCATCTTTGCATTTGATGTGTATGCCTTAATTTATCCTGGTTCTACATTATCGTATGCTACTCCTTTGGTTGCGGGAAGGTTCGGAAGAACACCCGAATTATTAGCCAAGCCATTTGAGGTATCAACGCCAGTGGGGGAATCTCTTATAGCTAGGAATGTTTATCGAAATTGTGTTGTGAATATTTGTGGTCGTGATTCGATGGCCGATCTTGTTGATTTAGAAATGGTAGATTTTGATGTTATTATGGGCATGGATTGGTTAGCGTCTTGTTATGCTATAGTAGATTGCCGTTCTAAGAAGGTATATTTCCATTTCCCAAATGAGGCAGTCCTTGAGTGGAGGGGTAATGTTGGCGCGCCGAGAGGTAGATTTATTTCTTACTTTAAGGCAAGAAAAATGATTTCCAAAGGATACATATACCATTTGGTTAGAGTAAGGGATACAGAGGCAGAGCCGCCAACTTTTCAGACCATTCCGGTTGTGAATGAATTTCCTGATGTATTTCCTGAAGAACTACCAGGTTTACCTCCTGAACGAGAAGTGGAGTTTGGTATTGATATGTTGCCAGACACACAGCCAATCTCAATTCCTCCTTATAGAATGGCACCAGCAGAGTTGCGAGAATTGAAAGAGCAACTGAAAGACTTGCTAGAGAAGGGATTCATCAGGCCTAGTATGTCCCCTTGGGGAGCACCAGTATTGTTTGTGCGTAAGAAAGATGGTTCGCTGAGGATGTGTATTGACTATCGTCAATTGAATAAGGTGACTATCAAGAATAAATACCCTCTTCCCCGAATTGATGATTTATTTGACCAGTTGCAGGGTGCCCAGTGTTTTTCCAAGATTGACTTGAGATCAGGCTATCATCAAGTGAGAGTAAAGGATAAAGATATACCCAAGACAGCTTTCCGAACACGGTATGGTCATTATGAATTCCTGGTTATGTCATTCGGGCTGACAAATGCACCCGCAGTTTTTATGGATCTGATGAATAGGATGTTTAAGCCATTTCTAGATGTGTTCGTGATAGTTTTCATAGATGATATTCTGGTCTACTCTAGATCAGAAGAGGATCATGTTAATCACTTAAGGCAGGCGTTGCAGATTCTTCGTGATCATAAGCTGTATGCGAAGTTTTCTAAATGTGAGTTTTTGCTCAAGTCAGTGGCATTTTTGGGCCATATTGTATGCAGTGAAGGCATAAAAGTTGACACTCAGAAGATTGAGGCTGTGAAGAATTGGCCAAGACCCACGACGCCTACGGAGATTCGTAGTTTCCTCGGGTTGGCAGGTTATTATAGAAGGTTTGTTGAAGGTTTTTCTTCTATTTCTGCACCCTTGACTAAGTTGACGCATAAAGCCTCCAAGTTTCAATGGAATGATGCCTGTGAAAAGAGTTTCCAAGATCTGAAGAGCAAGTTGACTTCTACACCGGTATTGGTACTTCCTGAAGGCACAGAAGGGTATGCAGTGTAGTGTGATGCTTCGAGAATTGGCTTAGGATGCGTATTAATGCAACATGGTAAAGTAATAGCCTATGGCGCTAGACAGTTATGACCACATGAGAGGAATTATCCCACACATGATCTTGAGCTAGCTGCAGTTGTATTTGCTTTGAAGATATGGCGCCACTACTTATATGGGGTTCATGTTGACATATATACCGATCATAAGAGCCTGCAATATATCTTCAGTCAGAAAGATCTAAACTTGAGGAAGCGGAGATGGCTTGAATTGTTGAACAATTACGATGTTGATATCTTGTATCATCCAGGGAAAGCGAATGTGGTAGCGGATGCACTGAGTCGTAAGTCTAAAATGGCATCTATAGAAAAGCAGGGGATGATTAAGGATCTTCACCAACTAGCTAATTTGGGAGTTCAACTTCTCGAAACTCCAGATGAAGAGGTTATTGTACGTAATGCAGCGGAATCTTCATTTATAGATGAAGTGAAAGAGAAGCAGTATGCAAATCCAATTTTATTGCAGCTTAAGGAGGATGTGCAGAGTGGCACGACAAAGGCATTTGAGCTTACGCGAGAAGGAGTGCTTCAGTGTCAGAATCGTTTATGTGTACCTGATGTAGTTGAGCTAAGAAAGAGAATTATGACAGAAGCACACTGTTCAAGGTATTCCATCCATCCAGGGTCGACTAAGATGTATCAAGATTTGAAAGCAATATATTGGTGGAATGACATGAAGAAGAATATTGCCGAATTTGTAGCTGGATGTCCGAATTGTCAAAGAGTCAAAGTAGAACACCAGAAACCCGGTGGTTACATGCAATGTATAGATCTTCCAGTCTGGAAGTGGGACAAGATCAATATGGATTTCATCACGGGTTTACCTCGTACATTTCGGAAGTTTGATTCCATATGGGTGATCATTGATAGGCTTACCAAATCCGCGCACTTCTTACCAGTTAAGACAACTTATACGGCGGAAGAGTATGCGAAGTTGTATATTAAGGAGATCGTTCGGTTACATGGAGTTCCAATTTCCATTATATCCGATCGAGGAGACCAATTTACCGCGAATTTCTGGAAGTCTTTTCAAAGGAGTTTGGGGACACAAGTAAATCTAAGTACGGCTTTTCATCCTCAAACGGACGGACAAGCGGAACGTACCATCCAGACACTTGAAGATATGCTACGAGCATGTGTATTAGATTTCAAAGGCAACTGGGATGATCACCTACCTCTTATCGAGTTTGCCTACAATAATAGCTATCATTCAAGTATCAAAATGGCACCGTATGAAGCATTGTATGGAAGAAAGTGTAGATCGCCAATAGGATGGTTTGAAGCAGGTGATGCGGTCTTGTTTGGACCGGATATTGTTTATCAAGCAATGGAGAAGGTTAAAGTGATCCAACAACGGCTTGAAACAGCTCAAATCCGACACAAATCTTATGCGGATGTTAGAAGAAGAGGACTTGAGTTTTCTATCGACGATTGGGTATTCTTGAAAGTATCACCAATGAAAGGAGTGATGAGGTTTGGCAAGAAAGGAAAGTTAATTCCACGATACATAGGTCCGTACAAGATCATTCAAAGATTTGGACAAGTTGCTTATGAGTTAGAGCTACCTCAAGAGCTCTCAGCAGCTCATCCCATATTTCATGTTTCGATGCTTCGCAAGTACTTCGGAGATCCATTGCACATCACTACTACGGAAGATGTACAAGTTACAGAAGATCTCACTTTTGAAGAAATGCCTATTGCTATTCTTGATCGCCAAATTAAAAAGATAAGGAATAAAGAGTTAGCATCGGTAAAAGTACTTTGGAGGAATCAACAAGTTGAGGAGATCACATGGGAAGCCGAGGAAGCAATGAAGATTAAGTACCCTTACCTATTCAACGATGAGGAGGAAGTTCATGAGACGGAAGAAGAACAATAACAAGTAAGTGTTTATTTTTATGCAAGTATGTTATGATGATGAATATGTTAATTGTAAGCTTGGACATGTCTTAATTTAGTAACTATGCTAACATTCGAGGACGAATGTTCTTAAGGGGGGGAGAATGTAACACCCCGTAAATTTTTTCGTACACTTATCGCGATTATATGGAGTCCTAAAGGCTTGCGTATGGGTTAAATTAATTTTATGGTGTTTGGAAGTATCCCGTCAATAGTTGTATGTGTAGGTATTGGAATAAGCTTTCCAACGATATAAAGTTTTCCCAAAACAGAGGAGTATTTCATATAAGCGAGCACATTCGAAATTTCAAAACGGTGGCCGGGAAGCCTGTGAACAGTAAATCTGCAGGAAAATTACTGCAGCTAGGCAATTTTTTTTGGATCAACTTTAGACGATCATAACTCCTTGTACAAAAAGAACTGTGTGATCTGATATATATCGACGAAAATCTCCTAGAGTCTTCTTTCCGATGAAATTGGTTTCATCCAAATCCAATATCTGAGTAAGGAGCTATACCCGTTTTACTACAGCCTATCAAAAAAAAACAGAATTTTGGGACAGATTTTTGGGCCAACTTTAAACGACCATAACTCTTTGTACAGGAAGAACTGGGTGGTATACTTTATATGAAAATGAAATCCCTTTGAATTATATTTCCAATTCAATTGGTTTCACCCAAATACGATACCGGAGCAAAGAGTTATGATCGATTTACTTCAGCCTGTCAAAACTGTCCACTGGTGACAGATTCGGATTTATTTAAATTTTTAGGGCAAAATGGTCATTTTCTATTACCTCTTGGACGAAAATTGGTCTTTATAAACATACACTTAGCCTCATATATATCATATATCATCCAATTATTAAGAGAAGGTAAAACCCTAGCCTAATTTCAACTTTAAATATTTTGTGATTCATCCGTAGAAAATTCGAATTGGTTCCGTAGTTGTGTTCACCATCTCGAAAGCTTCGAGAAGCACCCCATGGTTATGTAAGGACGATTCTAAATACAAGATTTCATTGTTAAGGTATGAATATTATTTATTCTTGATTCTTATCAATGAATAAGTATTGATAAAGGATTATGAGTATTGTCTTGATGTTGGAAGATAACTAGAAACATAGTTATGAATTGTTTTGTATAAATTGTTAGTAGTAAATTATGAAAGTTGTTGTATTGGATTATGGAGGATGAATTGTGGTGATATATCATTATATTAGTGGTTATGTATGCCTAGTGATCATGTTGGTATTGGATGGTGATTAAGAGGGGAAATAAAGGCTAAGAGTGATGTTGAGGGATATTGCATGAAAATGCATGATATGTGAATGCAATAAGAGTATAAGAGGATGTATGTAGCACTCTTATTGATGAGTTAAAGGATTACTTCCTAGACATTATTTGGAGAAGTTAATACCTAAATGGTAAGGTTTGGTTGCTAATACTAGTTTGCCACAAATGACTTATTGTAGATAAGTGTTCGAAGAGTACGGGAAGTCAAGTTGGACTTGTATTGAAGTGGTTATATCAAGGTATGTAAGACATACTCTATCTAATCTTTGGCATGAATAATGACCCATGACACTCTCAAGTAAGCTTCCAACATTGTCCTACGACACATGACACATAATAACATCATATGATCTTCGACACTACCAATTGAACTTGTTTTCACTTTTAAGATGTCCGTCTAGTCAAAAAAATGTCCATATACTATTGTTGACTCCGAAATGGTTTAATGAGGTATCCATGATTCTCTACTTCATTTTCATGATATTGATTACCTATTTACATGTTTTTCCTATTGAGGTATCATGGTTTCAAGTTTCATAAGGTGTGACCACAAAGTAACCAATCTCAAAGATTAATTGAAGTAAGAAATGGAATGTCTTTATTTTAAATTGTTGATACGATGTATTGTATTAGTACCACTGATCAGTTGGCCATTGTATTATAAAGATTATGTATATATGCTATTCCAGGGGTGGTCTCTGATGTATTGTATTAGTACCACTGATCAGTTGGCCATTGTATGACATATGTTATGTATTGATAAGGAATACGGGAAGTAATGATATGAAAGTAATGTGCAGGTATCCCATCAGCTCTTTTAAGTGTGGTCTACTCATACTGTTTATTCACTGGTATCTGGGTTCAGTTGATCTTTTGTATCTCATCTTGATACTCACTGCCTTACATACTCAGTACATATTTCCGTACTGACGTCCCTCACGGGGGACCTGTATTCATGCCTGCAGGGACAGGTACTTCAGGTCGTACACCTCCGCAGTAAGAGCCAGGACATTCTGTTGATAGTGGTGAGCTCCAGTTGTTTCGGGGCATCCTAAGTCGTTTCTATATGTATTTCTGGTATTTGTATAAAAGTCTTTTGTGAGCGGGAGTTTGTCCCGACCCTAACTCAGTTGTGTATCTATGTAGAGGCTTTTGTAGACATATTGTACAGCCATAGGAGTGTTTGGTTGATAGACGTGATGGCTCTGACGGCCAATTACTGTTTATATATATATATATATATGCCTGTCTGCTGGGCTGATACAAGTACTGTTTTCTTCTATTTACAACGAAGTGCTGCCCAAATTTCTAATTTTCATAAGTAATGTAAATTTTAAAGTATAGGTTATGAACGGGTTCTCCCGGGCCTCCTCGGCTACGGGTGCCAGTCCGCTCCAATGGGATTTGGGGCGTGACATAAAATATTCAGTTTATATATATATATAATTTATTTATTTTTGTTTAACTGTCTATTTATTTGTATATTTTTTTTCACTTTTTCCCTTTTCTTTAAATTAAATTTGAACCGTTCGAACGGATCAAAAAGAGTCATTTTGAAATCAACCTTTCACATATTTATCCGTACGTACATACATTTTTATTTTTCGGTATTATTATTTTAGTGGTAATCTCTTCAAGATCGTCTGATCAAAAGCTAGGACGGATCAAAATCAGTCCAAAAACACCCACTAGCACAGATTAATCTAGTCCGTTAATTTTTCTTTTCAATCCGAGGGTCCCAAATTTTCAAATGTTTATATATATTAATTTACCTTTTTATAAATTTTTGAAATTTGAACTGCTCCGATCAAAATCGAACGGATCAGAAATTAATCAGTTTTAAATATTTTTTTCATATATTTATCTATATATACATATATAAATATTTGTATTGTTATTATTTTGAGGTGGTATTTTAGGACCGTCCGATTAAAAAATCGAACGGATCAAGATTGGTCAGTATTTTTCAAACAAGTGCATTAAATGCACACTTACCACGCGTCTGTCAAAGGGACAGATAACACGTATGCTTTTCCAGTAAACCTATTGATACATCTCTTTCCTTTTCCCAAAACAACAACAATGACTTCCCTTTCTCTCCTCCTCTTCTTCACCTATCTCCTCCACCCCTCGAACCAGAAATCCCCAAATCGTCGTAGCCTGCATCCATGGAAGACGTGGTTGCTACCACACCTGCGAGAATCCCCCCCAAATCAGCCCCTCCAGCTCGCAAATCCTCCAAGAGCATAAAAATCAGTGCCAAATCTGTATAACAACGGAAAGAAGGAGTCAAATCTCCATTTAATGGCCTGGAAAAAAAAAGATTTGTTGCAGAACTTCGTATTAATTTTCAAACCAAGTCTTCTTTTCATCACTCTTGCTTAAATCAAGTTTCAAATACGTACTTTCAAGTTCGGATTTTACCTATAAATACGGGTATTCTTCAGCTATTAAGGGGAAGGGAAAAATGAGAAAAAAGGATTCAAGATTGATAAAGCAACAAAAATCAGTGAAAAGAAAAGTTTTTTTTTAATTTGTCTTTAGGGAAAATTCGAAAGAGGTTTCTGAGATAGAAGGGGGTAAAAAAAAGCAAGAAAGATAAGAAGAAAATTTGTGAGAAAATTCTGAGAGAAAAAACTTAGTTTTCAGAGGTTGTTGAGATAAAAGAGTTTGGAAAAAAAGAGGGGTTTGAAGAAACAAAAAAAAGGGTTCGAGGTTGAGAGGAAAGCAAAAGAAAAGAGTGTGTTAAAAGATCTTAAGAAGTTTCAGATTAGGCAAAAATTGGAGAGAAAAGAGCTGGGGAGAGTTTGAAAAACAAGAGGAAGGAGAGAAGAAAATTGGGATAAACATCAAAAAGGAGAGAAAGCAGTAAAGAGAAAAAAAATCTGAGAGCAAAATTCAAATCTGAAAAAAAAGGAGAGATTTGAGTGGGGAAGGAAAGAAAATTCGCCGAAGAATTTATTGTTTCTTTCTCATTTTTTCTTTTTCAAGTTCGGAGTCTTAGTTTTGTTCATCGTCGCCAGAAAGCTTTGACGTTAAAGTTTCAGTCTTGCTGCCCGAAAAAAGGTGGGAACAAACCCTCTCATTCATTTTCATCTCTTTTGTTTCGTTTACTCATTGGTTGCTGAATACATGGTTGCCTTGGTTCAAATTCGGATATGGCGTTGATAATTTTTTTTCTTCTACCAAGTTCATATTCTGTTTTCTGTTAAGTTTGGATTAGGGATGTTGGAAGCCAAATATGCTAGAAGTGTCATGCCTCTCGTGTTTTCCTGCTTGGTTGCATGTATATACGTATATGTGTTATTCATCTCGTTTCGGTATTATTATTGGTTACCCAAGAAACTATCTTAAAAAAAATCAATAATCTATCTTTGGAGTTTGTTTGTGTTGTATACTTGTTCAGTTTTCTCTATTAATTGTCATAACTAGCTCATTCATTTTCATTGTATATAAGAGATAAAACAAATTTAGAAGATCAGTGGGTGATTGTGTTTGTCTAGTTTGGAATGAAGGAAGTTTTTTTTTCCTTTTGCGGATGATTATTTATTGCTCTTTTGTTTTGTTCTTTGTTGGCCATGATGTTGTCATTCACTTCTTTCGCCAATCGACTCCCTGGATTTAATCTTGTTTCAGGTCTCCATAGTTTGAGGATATTTTTATCATTAAAATCTGATTTTCGTAAATAGTATCTTTTTCAAACTATTCAAACATTTTCCAAGTGGCTTTCAGTAGAGATGTATTTTTCTAAAACTATTGGGAAGGTCATGGAAATTTTTGAAACCTTGACATAATTATGCTTGTCTTTGGCAAATTTTAGTTTTGAGATAAAGTTTGTTTACTTCAAAAGTGAAGAGGTGAATGTATGTCTATTATTTTGATAATAGTGTCATTAGGATTCTTTAAAAGCAATTGGGTGTTGGTTAGAATGATTAAAGAATGCAGTGCACTCTAACTTCTTGGGCGTGCATATGTAGAAGAGTCTTTTTTTTTTTTATCAAAGCTAAATATGTATGGAATTAATATTGTGTGTTGGATTGCATTATGGGTATGAATATATGTATGTTACCTGCAAGAAAGGAAATGGCATGCTAGTAGAATAAACGTGCAGGTGTGCGTGTGTGACAATTAAGTTGAAATTTCCCATGTCCTTTGCTGAATTTTTTTTTTGATTTGGTACTTTTATCCTGTTTGTCATACCGATAGTCGGTTATTTAGTTTATTGGCTCCAGGTCAAAATTTATTTTTCGTGAACAACTCGTCACAATGGAATTTTTAATTATTGCACGGTCTTAAAATATATATCATCTTAACATGTTGTTTATCTACGTTCCCTTAAGTTCGAATCTCTAATCCGTATCTTCTTCTTTTGTTTCATGTAAACTCGGGAGTTGGATTTCCTCAATGGAACTCACTTTGACCCAACATCGGGTCAAACGCTAATAGGAGTGCAGAGCCCCGGAGTCTCGCAAAAATAAAAGTCTAAGCTTCTAAGCCGAGTTGATTATTCGTTATTGCCTTCGGATTTAATTTATATCCTCATGTTGAGTTTTATTTACTAACCCTGTGTTTATTCACTTTGCCTGAGACAACTTTATGGGTTTAGTATTTTATTACTCCTTTATTATATACTGATCTTTTAGTTGAAGATATCATCATATTGTTGCGATTAAAGCTTAAGTAGTTAGTTCATAGAAATAAATTCGCTTCAAAAGGCTAGCAAACCTTAAACTTGGCCAAATGCTTAGTTAGTCGTATCACTTTAAAGAGATTTGCTAATAAAACGGAAGTAGTAATTCCTATCTTTTAGAAAAAATGATTTTTCGGAATTAATTAGCAATAAAGTAAGTCACAAACCTGAGATTCGAATCTCTGATTTCAACTTGATTAAATAAATAATGCTAACATGTTATATTTTACAAACACTATCAGAATTTTCAGATCCAAAAGGAAAGAAATGTAAGATATAAATATTCATCGGCTACTACGTATGAGGCACATTATTTTTGATACTATTAAAATTATTTTCGTCATTATTAGTCTATTTTATTATTTGCACCATAGTTATCATTTAAAAAAAAATATCATCAATATTAGTATTATTATTATAATTATCATTACTATTATTATTATCATTCTTCTTCTTATTATTATTATCATTTTTTTGTTATTATTATTATTATTATTATTATTATTATTATTATTATTATTATTATTATTATTATTATTATTATTATCATTGTTGTTGTTATTATTATTATTATTATTATCATTGTTGTTGCTATTATTATTATTATTATTATCATTGTTGTTGTTGTTATTATTATTATTATTATTATTATTATTATTATTATTATTATCATTGTTGTTGTTATTATTTTTTTCAACATGATTACCTGTTTTACACTCTTAAAAACGCATTTCGTAATAAACTCCATGCTTTAAAATACTTTGCTTATTTTTGTAAATAATTAAATTGAATATTTTAATTCGAATATGTCTTCAAATTCCTTGATAGAATTACAAGACTTTTATAAAAATTTATATTATTATCCTTATTTTCATAGTAATCATATTATCTTTTCGTACGTGGTAGCGTTATGTTTATTGAACCCTAAATTTCCTTCTAAATAATGTAAAATGATGCTAAATTTTTCTATCACTGTCTTAAGCAAATAGCAAAAATAAAGTTTTCTAATATTTTCCTAAACTAAGCGTAAGGACTATCTTCGAATAGGCTCTGAGGGGTGCCTAACACCTTCCCCTCGGATAACCAAAACCCTTACTCAGAATCTCTAAATATTTTTGAAAGACCCAAAACAGAGTTTTTACATAAAAAATAGTTTTTTCCTAATTTTCCTAAAAAGTTAGGTGGCGACTCTAAAAAATAATTTTCAAATCCCAAGAGTCACGACTTACCACCATACGTTGTGTGCTGTTTCGACCGGTTCGGAATAGGTAGCGAAAATCACCTTATCTACTGATTTCTATACGACTCACACCTCCCCAACTCGTACCTAAGGGTTTGAGTGAAACCCCCAATCATACCCACCAACCATACCTTGGACAGATTACACAAGATCACACCTATGAGTAACATACGACTTGCCAATGTGCCATTTGTATCTTCCTATACGATTCGTACCAAGAGGAATCGTATCTTGGGCAGTAGCTACACCAAACATACTGTTTGTTTTATCCTTTTTCGGATTTTATTTTTAAGAAAACGGTTTTGACCTTTTCAAACTATTTCAAAATTTAGAAGTAATTTGAAAAAAAAAAATTACAGTGTTGCCACTTAATTTTTATCGAAAGCATCATGAAACACATAACGAGATTTCAAAGATTTCAAAATAGAAATAAATCTTCAAAATTAGAGAAACTGGTTAAGGGTTCAATTAACACCCTAAGAAGATTTTTACGGCACTTAGGGGCGTCTGTTTTAAAAAGGTTCACCAAAGGACTTTTTTTTTACTAACTAAAACGGGTGACTAACTTTATGAAAGAGTTATAAAAATATTTAAAATTATTTATTCACTTAAAATTGACATTTGTTTATTCGAACGAGTAATAGTCTACTTGTATTTAGTGAGAAAGTTACAACATATTTTATTTAATCTAATATTAATTTTGAGGAAAAAATTATGAAACATCTTTAAAATATCTTACTTGAGAAAATATTTTACTTAATTTAGAATTAATCTCGAAAAGTTAGAATTTGAGAAAAAGATCGAGGAATATTCTAATTGAGAAAATTCTACTTATTTCATAATTAATTCTAAGGAAAAAATTGTGAAATATTATTTCTACTTGAATTAATAAAAAAACCTATTTAAAATAGGTGTAACACCTAGATTTAAGAAGGAAATAAGTTTGTGTTTTTTATGAAAGAAGAATTACGGAATTATTCTTATTATTATCATTGCTATTATTTTAACTATGTATATATAAGAAGGATCCATTTTTTCATAAATAACACCTTTGCAAAATGTTAGGAGAACGTCATGCTAAAAATATTTTATCAATAATGAAAAAATTAAAATTTACGAGAAAAAATAGCTTCTTGAATTTGAGAAAAAATATTTTAACCCAAATAGGTAATTAGTCGTATGAACAAAACAAATGCCATCTTGAAATAATTAATTTAATAAAAGACTAATTTTAGGAAGAAAAATCGAACCAACCAATTTAATCCATTTAGACAAGATAAATTAGGTGAGAAAATGGTGAATCGAAATATGAAAATCAAGATAAACTAGAATGACCACATCTTAGGGGATCTCTAAATTAATTAATTAAAGTTGAGGTTAATATAAATACACAAGAATAAATTACAAATGATAAGGGAATAAAAGATGTATAAATAACATAAATACCAATCCTTTTGGAAGAAATTACACTCTCTCCCATTTTTTAAATTATTTTACTCTCTTTCCCTATTAATATACATAACAGAGCCGACATATACATAACATTCTGTGTATATGTTGGGATTTTTGTAATATGTTTAGGGAGTTGAAATTTTTTGTAATATTAGAAACATAAGTTGTGTATTTGTGTAATTTTTAGATAAAATAAAGAATTGGAGTTGGGCCCTTTTTGGCCCATCCACTTTCTATCCAGCTTTTGGGCTTTTAATCTATGGACTTTAAGTCCATTTTCCTGCATTGTATACCACAGGTATATCAGCTCCTCTTTTCCAGCATATTTGGGTATACCATCGTGTATATTTTGCGTATTAGCGTAGAAAAATCAGCATGTTTGCTTCCACATTTAATATGAACCAACATCAGCTGCCTTCCAGTGTATATAAGCTGTATACAGTCGTATATCATCTGTATACAGGTGTATACCTTCATTTGGGGCTTTAGCGTGGAGCTTGACTCAACGGATATGCAAGAGGGGAGTCCGATGGACTCGACGAAGGATTTCATGCATAGAAAAATAAGAATTACTAAATGCATTAAAGGAAATTCCGCGCGTATCATGGTAACAAAATAGAGACATACTTCATGAGCACAAAGTTCTCAAAACAATATATTCAAAATGGAAGTAAGAATTAGTATATATTATACCACTTGTAGCGACACAGGATAAGGAATATCCAAATTCACAAGTCAAAATAATATTTCAGGCCATTACAAGGTAAACTTTGCCAACAGCAAACATCCAAAGTAGGAGCATTAACAAGTATAACTTGTTTTTTCATGGTGAAGTTTTACTTAAAAAAACATGCTTTGTTATTTCATCAAAAGGAAAATTAACTTAGATCCTTGGAGTCAAATTAGGTTGTTTCACTTTAAGCAGGAAAATACACATTCATTTTTGAACTCTTAAGAACTTCATACACAAACTCTAAACTCTAATACATTTTCTAGCAATCCAAAGAAGAGAAAGCAAACGGGACAAAACTAGAAAAAGGCAATCTTAATTGATGATTTCAAAAAAAAGATTTCGTATTTTAAGCCTCTTGGAACAAAAAAAAAAAAAAAAAAAACTATTATGCATTCATGACAACAAGAAGATGCAGGAATTTAAAGCTTGGAGTTTTTTTCTCCAATAAACAATGTATAACAAAAAAACTTTCCAATCGAAACACAAACACAAACGCAAATCCACTCTCGGTATCATTGCGAGATTCATACTGCAACATTAAACATAAAAGGAACTAAAAAGAGAAAAGATGGGTTATTTACCTATCTTGGTGCAGAGACTGGAACTACAAACTCTTGTCGGAACAACTTCCACCACAATTTTGATTTGCTATCGAAATTCCAACGATTTGGATGAATTTTGAGAGCACTCTGAAGATTTCTTGGTTACATAGGGTTAGAGGTGCGCACCTCCAGAACCCTCAAGTTTTCCCTCTATGAATCCTCTCAGAATCTCCTTAGCCCCCACTAACTATTTATAGGGGAAATTGGGGGGAAATATTACGATTTTTTCAGATTACAATTTCAAATTTTGGATTCAATTTCTTGAGAGGCTTTGAGTTCTGTTGTAGAACAAAATTATTAATGGTCATCAGTGGATATTGGAGAAAAGAGTCATTTGACTTTGTTGGTCAAAGGAATAAATTAATTCTTGCCCAAATTAGTGAATCATGGACTGAATATGTCGAAAACATCTGCTTTTGAGCCATAAGTGGTTATACTGAAGGGGTAAGACGGTAAATTTTGAGGGTCGGCTAGGATTTAGGGTGGTCGTTTTTGGTTATGTTGAAGTTATGGGTGGTCGAGTCTTTACCGGGTCAGGTACTTTCTGGGTCGGTTGGTCGTGGTTTGTTTGTTGTTGTCGAATGTTGTTGATGATAACACTATTTTGCTATTGTTGTTACACTCTGTTTGTTGTTGCTGGTTGAGGGGAAAATGAGAAAGGATTTGGGTCGGGTCAGAAGATTTGAGGAGTGGGCTTAGGCAGCTGATTGGGTTGATTTTAGGAAAAAATTCAAAAATAGCATACTTATCCCCTTAATTATGAGTTTTATAGCAACAGTTTCATAATTTCATAATATAGCAAGTTGTATTGTTTATTTTTGCAAACTGTTTCTACAAAAATACAAATACATATGATTTTTACAGCCCTTATGATCGATATGTATTTTGTATTTTTGCAAATGGGTTGATTTTAATGGTTATTTGGGTTGAAAATATTGGGTTCGCTGAAGGGAATTGGTAATTTAGGGATTTAGGCTATTTTTTGGGGTATTTTTAATTTAGTCAATTTTAATTTAAAATCTAGCCAAATCAAAAATTAATTGGTCAATTGTACTGTAATCCAATTAATTTCAATTATGGCCAAATTCAATGAATCGACTAAATTGAATAAAAAAAATTCAAAATAAATTAACAATCAGTTTAATCCTGAGTTTCTTGATTTAATAAAATCAAACAAATCTATTTTTTAAAAAAATAAATTATTTTGGAGGCTAAATTATATTTAAATCAAAGTTATAACCATTTGAATTAATTTTCAAGATAACCTTTGATTAAAATTTAATTTTTGTAAAACAATTATTTAAGTAACGAAATTACACAATTTTGTATGTATGGATACGAAAACATATAATTGTTACTTAAGAAAACCGAATTGCCTAGATAAATACTTGAAAGAATTTTTATTCGGATAAAATAATTGTTGCAATTTTATTTAAAGATGAAAAAACTCAGGGTTAAACTTAGTCTTGGAGTGCAAATATTAGGTGTCAACACCGCTTAGTATACGATAGGACCCTCAAGCCATCCCACAAGTCGTATTCAAGGGATACGAGTAACACCCTTTAGTCGTACCAAGCCACTAAGTTCCAAAACTTAGGAAATTTTGCAAGGGTCCAAGACTTGGAATGTTTCATTCTCCCCAACTAGGATTATTCGTCCTCGAATGACGGGTAAGGGCAAGGACAAACATGAGATAACACCTTAACACACATCAACCTTTCCTCCAACCAAAATAGAGGACAAGAACACAAACCAAGACGAGAAGATCAACACATGTCCCAAGGATGATTTACACCCCAATACTTTCATTCTGACCTCTAAATAAGTTAGAAAACAAAGATGCAAGATGAACCACACCTTTAACCAAGTTAGAAAAAAGATTGTGTTTTGAAGAACACACACCTTACGCACGAATTTTCAGACCAAGTTAGAAAAAAAGATTGTGTTTTGAAGAACACACACCTTACGCATGAATTTTCAGACCAAGAACCAACGTGGATCCTTGGACTCCATATCCATTTTCGTATCCTAAATGGCTTTCTTGGTCTTGTTGTTTCTCCATGGAACCTTTATCGAATCCACACTTATTGTTCGCAACC
The DNA here is from genome assembly GCA_030864215.1 of Capsicum pubescens. Lineage (NCBI taxonomy): Eukaryota > Viridiplantae > Streptophyta > Magnoliopsida > Solanales > Solanaceae > Capsicum > Capsicum pubescens. The sequence goes on along the minus strand of CM061543.1, from coordinate 278,639,615 downwards.
GGCAAACTTACCGATCTAAGAATCCCCACTATTGGGATCCCCTTGAAGAAGACAAATTTGAGATACCAATACCAACTAAAGGAACCAACCGACCAAGGACCATCCACACCTTACCCCAACACAAACACATAGATGACCGGTTGAATTGACTCATGCTAGAGCAAGTCAAATTAAACTTAGAATTACCAAGACACATCACTACAAAAGCTTTAGTCTAATTTACACCACCACTTCCATGTTCAAGCCTATCCAAAGCTAAGAGTTAACTAAGCCGTTGGGCTCTATTCCGTACATCTATCCCGAAACACTACTCCGCTTTCACCACTTTTTTACTATGGAAGCCATGAGTAAAGGACATGAGCAAACCCACATATAACCATTATAACCTAAATTGCAACATATAATCGAAAGCCCAAACCATACGACTACTATGCCATGAAAATAATTTATGCAACCATGCCTTACCAATCCTCTTAAGTACCCAACACAATTATAGGTATATCTACCAATCACAACATTCAAGCCTACCGCTCATATACCCGTGGTATGATCTATCCATCAAACATCTAGCACCCTCTAATATTTTCTCAAGGATTTTCACCATCAATTCGTTTCCTAGCCATTTCCCATGACAACAACCTTACCTCACCTTCCAAAACCTTAACTTTAGTAGTCACTCGGGACTCTCCTCCACTTAGGGATTTCTACATTCCCCATTTCAAAACATCACCATGCTTCCCAAGCCACTACCATCCTAGCACGGGAAGAATCATCAAGGAAATCAAATTACAAGAATCATCCATTCCACCTAAGGCAAGACAAAGACCCCAGAAATAAGACACGACACCAAAGATACAAAGTAATCCATAACAACCACCTAGGTTATAATGATGAATCATCCTGACCAAACCATACCACAAAAGGAGTCCTTAGGGATGGACACCGAAAGAAACACAACCACAAAAGCCATAAGTAATGTAATGAAAGATCAAGACTCATATCCTGGGAATAAAGCAAATGCAAAATGTGAACCATAGGCATAAGCGTTAGAAGAATACACATAACACTAGTAGAGTACTCTCTTAACCGCGATAGAAGAGTATCACTAGAATATGCAACCCGACCTTCCTTTGAAGTCCACCACTAAAAGAAAATTTAAGATTAACCACCAACCTTAACCCCATTACACCTACAAACACAACACTCCACCCTATTGGGTATAACCAAGGGCATACACTAATAATACTTGATTTTCCTATACCCAAAACCTTATTCATCCTAATGCTACCTAGATCCTAACATAGATAGGAAAAAACCATAAGACCAAATTGACTCCAAGGTTTCTTATTAAACCAAAACCATTAAAAATCAAAACATGGCAACGAAGGCCTTTTCAAAATTATTTTAATCCAATAAAAACCAATTCATGTTCCCTTTTGCCATTTATGCAATACAAAGATTTAAGAATAGTCAACCCATATGACAAAATCACACTCCTTGGAAATTTCACAAACAATTTGAGGACATATAATTTCCAAAATCAAAACCAAAACTAAGTAATTGGGGAATCCATAGTACCCCAAAATCCAATTACCATTTCTATGAATCCCTCAACATTCATAAACATTAATAACGCATAAATGTGCATCATAATCCATGGAAAATTAATTAAATGAGTAATCATGTCAAAGCCCTTAATTATGCCAAAATCCACTTTTAAAACCATGAATTTAGAAATCAATTTCTATGCCAACAATAAAGTACAAGTATAGGGACAAAGATACATGCAAGCTCCATGCTTTAAACCATCCAATGACTAGACCCCAAATCCATATCCATCCACTCAACCTGAATTCCTGAACTAAGTCACAACTTTCCCACTATTGAAATTCCTGAGCTAACATACTCCCTTTTATCAAAACCAATATTTAAGATCCATACTTAGTGTCTATCAACCACCATGCACTACTAGAAAAGTACCTCATATAAAAAGAAATATACATATGAGCTCCTCCCCTACTAGAAGGACACCCTAAATTCCTTAGTCACCCACTGATAACCTTTCCATTCACAGGGAAAACCATTTTCTTTATGCATGTAAGAGTGACAACACTCCACAGGGAAATGTTAAGACTGATGAAACCTTCATCTAAGAGATCCCTTAATTTTTCCTTAAGATCTTTTAACTCCATCGGAACCATTCTAGGAAGAAGAAATAGAATTTTGGTGAGGGTCGTCAAGAAGACCTTAGGAAATTCATTCACCACCAAAACCAAATGCAAAATAGGACCTTCTGAGTTAGAATATTTAACCCAAACTAAATAATAAAGACACCCCTTTGGAGACCAATCTCCGAGTTCTAAGATATAATTTACCCTTTTCTTTAATAGCTAGAGAACAAAACCACCCTCTTATTCCATGACCAACTCACCACGGAGCCTAAAGACAACCTTTATGGACCCGACAATCCAATGATAAATAGTACGAGTGCAACCAATCCATTCCCAAATAACATTAAAATCCACCACATTCGAGTCAAACAAATCCACCAAAACCTCTTTATTACCAACAAATACCATAAACCCCTTATAGACTCTTTTGGCAATCATAGAGTCACCTATTAAGGTAGAAATAAAAGAAGAAAAGAAAGTATGAAATTACCATGGGACCACAACCAGAATACACAACCACGAATAGGGTTACAAGAGAGAGAGGACCCCAAACCAAGTAAACCACACACACCATAAAGAAAGGAGTTTTCCACATACTGGTGTCAACACCCAAAGATGTCTCAGACTTCGAAAAGATAGTAAAGTCATTGAGACGATCCCGACCAATGTCGGAGCCAGACATAGCAACCAATATCCTATTTTCCTAAGCGGTAATCCTTATGGGCCACTCCTATTGTATGTGACCCAATCGATCACAACAATTAAACCATTTCTCCCATTCCTCGCAACAACCATGGTGTGACCGACCATAAGCTCTACAAAGAAGATAAGATGATGCAAATTGGGCCGCATTGGCCCAAGGTTGGATACAAAGTGCCTTAGAAATATTACCAATATGAAAACACTTTCCTCCCACTGAATTCGGGTAGGGAGCATCAACCATAAAATAGGAGTTAACTCACCCAACAATTTTCCTGGGACCATTTACCACTATACCATTGGCCTCCCTATTATTTAGAAACTGAGGCCCCATGAGTTGGACAAGATCCATCCATGTTTTCCTAGAGTGGGATAGGTAAGTATCCACAAGCTTTAGATTATTGAGAGAACATAATCAGAAAGATAAACTAAAGAAGATTCAAAGAAGTGTTCAAGACCTTAGACTCCCTAGCCCAAAAGTAGAATACCAAGAAAGTGAAACATTTCTAAATGCCTCGTAGCCTTCTATTTATAAGTATGGTGTACAACACATCCATAAGCAAGACTCCACTTGACATAACTTTGTGGACACCCCATGACAGCAAAACCTAAATCTCTGATACCAACTTGTCATGACCCAAACCAGGGCCTAGACGTAATGGGTATCCCAAGTCCAATCGAGATCAAGGACTGCCCTCTATCACCCAACCCAAACCACCTTACGATATCTTAAGTCGGTTGAATTTTGATTATTTAATAAAATAGTGTGTTTATCCAAGTGGTGACTCTAGGATAAGTCTATAACCGATACCAACCCAACCAAGTCTATCCACCCAGTAACCAACCAAACCAATGTAGAAACCATAAATCAAAACCAAGTATAATAATAATCCAACGTATGGATATATATGACATAACCAATCCTTACCATACCCAAGTCCACAGTTGTCCATACAAAGCCTCTAGACCAACCAAAGAGTACCTAGTTGGGAAATATCCCCGACATAGCCATAAAAAAGGTCTACCAAAGAGAAAATACATGAGGTAATCCATGACATGAAATAGATGCCTTCCGAACTATGGAAGCTCACCCCTTCAATCCAACATTGACTGTAAAGAAGGACCTTATGATATTGAATCTTTAACCCGAACCAAATGATAGAGACAACCTTTAGAGATCAATCTTCGAGCTCTAAGATAAGAAATAAACCTCCCCCAAGGATCCAGGGAACCTCCCTCCCATTCTATATCTAGTTCACTGGGGGAACCTACAAATAACCTTACGGATTCAACAATCAAGAATGCATAACAAGAGTGTAACCAATCCATGCCCAAAATAATACCAAAATCCACCATATCTAGTTCAAACAGATCCACCAAGGTCTATTTTTTACCAACAGCTACCACACCCCCCTATAGACTCTCTTAGCAATAACTAAGTAACCTACATGGGTAGAAATAAAAAAAGGATTCGAAATAACCTCAGGACCAAAATCAATACACATAGCCACATATGGGGTCACATAAGAGAGAGTAGACCCTAGATCAAGGAAATAATAGATGTCACGAGAAAAGAGTTGTAACATACCAGTAACGACCTCAAGCGATGCCTCAGATTCCTGTCAAGATGTAAGAGCATATAATCTATTCTAGACAACATAGGAATCAGGAGCAGTAACAGACACAAATACGGCACCACCAGGTGCAGGAGCAGAAAGTTAAGCCACAAGAAACTTATTCACTCTCGTATCCACCTTATTAACTAGATAATTCTGAGTAGATGTCCTGGCTGGCCACACTTAAAATATTTTTCCTTTTTTTTTACCATAATAACCCCAGTGAGGACGACCACAAGACTGACAAAGAGGGCATAAAGAAACCGACTGGCCCCCACTTTCTTGAGATTGGGCACCCTGTGCCAAAAAATTATCACCACCCTACGGACGTCTATCACCCGACTATTTTAGGTAAGGAGCACTAGATGTGAGAAGGAACCATAACTCCCCCACTTTTTCTTTTGCTATTTACCTCCATCCTGACTTCCCTACTGCTGAGTACCACCGTGCTCAGAGAACCTGCTCCTCTTACCTTGCCTTTACCCAAACTCTGCCTGTTTTCTCTTTTCTTCCTCCACCTGTTGCATATGAATAACTAACCTCAAAATATCCATATCCTTAACCAGAAAGGCAGTCTTGCTTTTCTAGATCAATTCTCAATTCATCCTAGAAACAAACTTTCTCATTCTTTCCCTCATGTCAACCACTAAATTGAGAGCATACCTTGACAGCTGGTGAAATTTCAAGACATATTCCTTGACAGTCATCCTCCCCTGGTTGAGGTCTAAAAACTCTTCCATCTTTGTTTTCCGCAACTCTTGGGGAAAGAAATAATCTAAGAAGGTATCAAAAAAAACCTCCCATAAAGACAAATCCTCCACATCACCTCTATCCCTATCCCATTCCTCATACTACTAGTATGCAATATCTTTAGCTGATAAGCCGCAAAGTTCACACATTCCATATTTGTGGCCTACATCACCCTGAATATCTTCGACATTTAATCCAAGAAAGCCTGAGGATCCTTCTCCACCTTCACTCCAGTGAAAGTAGGAGGACTCATCTTCATAAACTGGCCAACCCTTATGGCCTCAGAAAATAACCCACCAGATGTATCCCGCTTAGCCTGAGCAGCAACCAATTGAGAAATAAAATAAATTGACTTGCAAAATTCTGCATTAGTCACCTCACCCCGAGGAGGACTAGTAGCAATTGGTGGAATTCTAGAACCATCAGGGATAAGGACCCTGAGATTGAAGAAGAACTCAAGACGTAGGACGTACCCTATCAGCATTGTCCCTAGATGGGACAAAAAGATTTCCTTGTGTTCTAGATCTACGAGGCATGATATGAAAGATGAATAAACAAGGATTAGAAAAGGATCCCGTACTTAGACTCCAAGCTTGTCAAATATATAACCAAACTAGGTTGGGGTCGAATGCGATAAGGAATATTGCATTGATTAAGATGTTTTATGATTTAACTGACCAATAATCAATAGTTTTCTTTAAATGGGGGTTTATGATCATAACAGTTTATAGTTAACGTTTAAATTTTGCTTAGAAACTCAAAGTTAATTTAGTGAAATTTCAAATCAGTAATGAATTTGAACTAGAGTTGTGATAATTATGATTAATATCATTATTAAATAGCAGATATGGGATATGATTCTCATGACTTATGGGAAACACCAAATTATCAACTTCTGCAGTTTATCTAAATGTTTTTCAACCTACTTAGATATTAAGTTCCCTAGTTCTCCCAAGCCTAGGGAAACTTTCTATTCTTGTTGATTTTATTTCAAGTTGATTAATCTTGTCATAACATTAACCATTAGATGGAAAATTTATGTTTCCAAGTCCTCTTTGAAATTTCACGACCTTTAATTAATTTCTTACTTGAAGAAAACTAACATAACACATGTTCTATTGTTTGCAACCAATAGAAAACAGTTAAAACAACAGAATTTCCAATATAAATCCCACAGTCACTTAAATCTAACCCAAACTAACAATTAAACAAAGTATTAATCATAGCTCCCACAACTCTAGTTCTGGGGTTTAGTTCCTCATAAATTTAAAAGAGTTTCCAAAAGATGAATTCATAATTCAAAGGATTTATGCTTACAAAAGATGAAATCAAATATTATTTTCCTTCAAAGATTCAGCAGATTAGCCTGGGAACTAGCCCAAAAGATGAATTTAAGACTTCAATGCCAAAACATTAAATTAACATTTTGGGGAATAGTCAAAGATTCTGAGGAAAACCTAAAAACTGCTATTTATATGTTTAAAATTCAAAATTCAAAATTCAAATAGCAAAACTTTCGCACAACAGTTGATAACGAGGTTGACGACTCGTCACTTAGTTGAAAACTTATCAACCAAGTCGTCAACTAAGTTCTTCAGCAGCTAAATTCTGTCTATGGTTGGCGATGAAGCTGACAACTTATCACTTGGATAACAACTTATCAGTATAGGCGTCACTTGACTTTTCACACACTACTTCAGGCTGATGGCTAAATTGATAACACGTCACTTAGCTGACAGCTTACACATCTAGTTACAAAAGCAACTTTTTATTCTTTTTCTTTGCTTTTCTCATACTTTGACTTTTCCTACATAATTAAACAAGATATGATAAAAAATAACACAAGTTGTCTGAGAACTTACAATTAATCCAAGTTAAAAAGCATCAAATGTGCTATCGAGAAGCCAACACATCTTCTCTAAATATTAAAAAAGACATAGACTATTATAGAACAGATAGAAGAGGACCCCAAATGGAACCAAGTCCAACCACTACCTTGGATACTCTGAAGGCGCCCACAATCAAGCAGCGTGGGGCGCACCCGAACCTGGATCTGCACCAAAAGGGTATTGTAGGGTTGAGTAAGGTCCACTTGTACCTAGTAGGTCTTATAGGCTGATCGAACAAAGTAGGAAATAAAGCATACAAAATACATAGTAAGGGCACATCACCTACAATCTGAAAATGTTCCACAACAGTTGTCCATACCACTTGCACTAACGGTTCTAATATGTCACATATATTTCAACAAACACCAAAAAAGTCCACAAGTATACAATATGCCACATACTAGCAGGACAAGGAAAGACAATATACATACAAGATGGTCAAGTACAATCAAAGAAAGATGGGACAACAAAGGTATGTCAAATCAACATGGCAATATAATTACAATGTAAACACAATAAAGTAACTGCAATGTATAAGATGACAATGACAATGATGATGCACGAGACCGTTGCATAGTCTCCATATATGCCTATAGAGCCAAAGCTTCTTGATGTAAGACCCATAGGGGTTTGTCAATCCATTTCAAATCCATCTATCATATCTCCTTCCGAGCTACAACTCCTTAATATAGGACCCATGTGGGTTTTGTCAACCCTTATACAACCCATATATCCATATCTCAATGTGTATTTCTGCAACCAACCACATGATACAATTTCCACACCCATGTGAGCCAATATCCACTCCTTATTTCCAACTATCCTTGAATTTCCATATTTTCTAGTATGCCAACAAGTATGATTATATCAGAACATACAAATGATACAACAACACGCCTTTTCATCAACTATATGTAGTTATTTGCATGATAAGGCTATCAACATCAAAGTATGCCACACGGTCACACATATCACATAATGTTCCAAAGTCAACAATTATACCACATATAGGCCACCACATGGGAAGAATATATAAATAGCATTATTCATGATTAGTTCCTACCCTTAAAATGTATTTTGGTATACAAATTAACTACCCAGCCTAGTCTGAAGAGTTAAGCCATAATCTACCATGAATGCCTAAACCAGTCTAGTACACTTTGATCCCACGACCTTAATCCTCATGAACAATCCCAAAACTAACTAAAACCAAGAAATATAAAATCTATGCGTCAAAACTAAGCCACCGATACCCATATTGCCTACTTTTGGTTCGAGGACAAAATGGACACCTAAAATGGGTTTTCAAAAAATAAGGGGAAAATTGTAACTTTATTTCAAAAACATGTTTCCCATACCTTTAGGAATCTACAACTGAAAATTCAAGTCAAATTGAGTTTAAAATGAGGTTCAAATTGAAGAAAAAACATTTTTAGTCTTAATCGAGTAAAACCTTTGAAATCCATTTTAAAATCAAGAATTGAAGTTGTTTGGAAGACGAAATCGAGGAAAAACAAGTAATTACAGGATTAGGAACTTTAGTAAAGTGAAAAAGAGTGAAATTGGGGTTTAAAATTAAGACCTAAGATTTTTGGATATTTTGAACAATTAATCAAGAAATTGATAAACTGTGAATTCTCACCTTAAATCCATAAGAGAATCAAGAAATAGATGTTAATCTAGCTTCCCAAGAACCCACAAAGCTTCACTTGTAAGCCGTCATAATACTATAGGGTTTAGCTCTCAAGACGCAATATGAAAAATAAGCAAAAATTGGGCAAAGAGGACTATTTATACATCACACCAGGTTACCAGGTGCATAAGGAATAAAATGCATACCCCATATATGTTTTACCCTTTGTGGTCCAGGTTGCACTAGTAACCTGATGCACCAAATTTTCTATGTCCAAAACAGACTTTGACACGGTGCCCTAGATTCTTATGAAATCCAATATATGCAAATGAACTATGTAACCCCATTAAATTCTACACTTCGGACTCAGTGGCGATATCTGATTTTCAAAAAGACATCATTTTCACAAAGTTGACCTCCAAAATCCAAAATCATAATTTTTTAAATCGAGGGTCGAAATAAGATTAAAAGCCATAAAACCTAACCAAACATGTTTCCACCTTAAAATTGACGTTCTGGATCATCTGGCGTGGTTCGTTCAGTCATCCGTCACATAGATCAAACATAACCACAATTATATATAAGGCTCTCGAAGCCTCCAAAAACCATAATATCTGATAAAAGGCATCAAAACACATCAAAAACCATGCTAATCATCCCACACCCCAGAAATACCACAATGCAAATATGGGGAGGGGTAAAACATTCAAATCACACAAAATACATATTTCATCAAATTTTTAGGTTGTTATACATCATCCACCACTAAAAATCAAGTTCATCCTCAGACTAAGGCAAGGAAATACCTGAATCAACGAAGAATTAGGGATAATAATTACATATATAAGACTTGATTTTCCCATGTAGCCTCATCTATAGGTCGATATTGCTACTGAACCTTAACCACAAGGATAACTCTTGAGCGCAACCATTTAACATCCCTAGCCAAAATGGTGACCGACTCCTAAATGAAAAACAATCGCTCATCTAACTGAATTGAGTCCCATTGGATGGCATATGACTGAACAGAAATGTAACAGCGAGTGTAGAAACATAAAAACCAAGATGAGCAACCAACAAATTTGAGGGCAAAGCCAACTCATAGGCCACATCACCAACGGTTCGAAGAATCTCAAATGGACCAATATACCTAAGGCGCTAAGCTTTTCCCTCTTCCCAAACCTCATCAATCCCTTCATAGGTGAAACTCAAAGGAAAATACGGTCACCAACACCAAATCTCAAGGTGCGAAGTCTACGATCCTCATAGCACTTTTGCCTACTCTGAGGCACTCAAAATCTATCCTGAATGACCCAAACTCTATCCAAAGACTCATGAAGCGAGTCTATAACTCTAGGTCTAACCTCAGAAATATCAAACCAACCCACTGGCAAGCGACAATGCCTACTATATGATTTTATAAAAGGAGCCATGTCAATGCTGGAACGGTAGCTATTATTATATGTAAACTATGCTAAAGCCAAATACTGTTCTCACTGGCCCCCAAAATCAATTTTACACACGGTGAATATCCTCTAAAACCTGGATAGTTTGCTCTAACTGACCATCAGTATTGTGGTGAAATGATGTGCTAAGATTAACTCGTGTACCCAAATCATCCTGAAAGGTCTTCCAAAGGTGAGAAGTAAACACAGAATCTCAATCTAAAATAATAGACACGGGAATACCATGTAGTCGCACAATCTCTCGAATGTAGATATAGGCCAACCTCTCGGCACTGAAGAAAACCTGGACAGAATAAACTGAGCAAACTCGGTCAATCGATTTGCGATGACCCAAACACTATATGGTCCACGAGAAGTACGAAGAAAATATGTCACAAAATCCATAGTGATCCGTTCCTACTTCTACTCAGGAATGGGTAACCTCTGAAGATATCCACCAGATTTCATATGCTCGGCCTTTACCTATTGGCAACAAAGGCAATGAGTTACAAAGTCTGCTACATCTTTCCTCATACCACTCCACCAGTAATGTTGCCTCAAAACATGATACATCTTAGTCACTCTATGGTGGATAGAATATCTGGAACAACGGGCCTCCTCCAATATCAATCTAATCAAATTACCCACTCTCGGCACAGAAACTCAGCCCCCTAACCTTAGAACACTATCCGAATCAAGTGAGGCTTCCTTAGCCTCACCACTCAACACCTTATCTAGAATTGATCTCAATCCTACATCATCAAACTAGTGAGCTCAAATCTGTTCCATCAAAGGAGACCTAGCCTACACGAAGGCTAAAACACACCCAGGTACTGAAATATCAAGCCTAACTATCTGGTTAGCTAAAAACTGGACCTCTGAGGCCAAAGGCCTCTCCTGGGTCAAAATATGTACCAAGCTACCCATGCTAGTTGACTTCTGGCTCAAGGCATCCATAACCATATTAGCCTTGCTCGGATGGTAGAGAATAGTCAAGTCATAGTCCTTAAGCAACTCAAGCCAACAACACTACCTTATATTAAGATCTTATTGGGTAAAGAACTACTGAAGGCTACAATGATCCAAGAAAATCTCACAACAAACTCGATACAAGTAGTTCCTCCATAATTTCAAAGAAAACACAATAGCTCACAACTCCAAATCATGGGTAGGATAATTCCTCTCATGAGGCTTCAACTAAAGAGAAGCATATGCAATTATCTTACCCTCCTACATCAACACAACACCTAAATAAACACCTGAAGTATCATAAGAGACAGTAAAACCCATACTCTCTTTAGGCAAAGCCAAAATAAGAGTTGAAGTCAACAAATCCTTGAACTTTTGAAAGCTCACCTCACAAGCATTGAACCACTAAAATCAAATCTTTTTCTAAGTCAACTTGGTCAATAGAGCTACAATAGATGACAAACCCTCAATAAAACATCGATAATAACCTACTAAGCCAATAAAACTTTAAATCTCGATGGGCGAATAGGTGTAGCCCAATCATGAACCACTGCAACCTTTGTTGGATCAACCATAATACTATCTTTAGTCACCACGTGGCCCAAGGAAGAAATAGACTCCAACCAAAACTCATACTTGGAGAACTTAGCATGCAACTTCTCATCCCTCAACCTCAAAAGTACAATCCGTAATGCTCCCCATACTTAGCCACACTCTTGGAATAAACCAAGATATCATCTATAAATACAATAATAAAGGAGTTGAGATATGGCCGAAACACCCAGTTCATTAACTCCATAAATGTGGCCTGGGCATTGGTCAACCCAAAGGACATGACCAAGAACTCATAGAGACCATATCGACTCCAAAAAGTTGTCTTTGAAATATCCAAAGCTCTAATCCTCAACTAGATAATAAGATCTCAAATCAATCTTAAAAAATACTACAGTACCCTAAAGCTGATAGAATAAATCATTAATACGAGAAAGAGGATACTTATTCTTAGCTGTCATGTTGTCCAACTACCAATAATCAATACACATACGCATAGACCCATCCTTCTTCTTCAAAAAAAATATAGGCGTACCCCAAGGCAATACACTAGGTCGGATAAATCCCTTATCCAACAACTCCTGCAACTAATCCTTTAATTTCTTCAACTCAGCAATGGCGATCTTATAAGGAGGAATAGAAATGGTCTTGGGGCCCAACTCAACATCAATAGCAAAATCAATATCACAATCCAAAGGCATACCAAACAAATTTGAAGGGAACATAACTACAAACTCCCAAACAATAAAAAAAATCCAAGAAAAAAGGTGAACGATAATAGTATTATTAATATAAGCCAAAAAAGATAAATATTCCCTCTCAACCAATCTACAAGCCTGAACATAAGATATGAACCTCTTAGGAACAAAATGAAGAGCACCCTTCTAAGCTATACTTGGCACACCCAGTGAAGCCAAAGTAACAGTCTTATCATAACAATCTAAGATAGCATGATAAGAGCCAACCAATATATATCCAAAATAATATTAAAATCAACCATATCAAACACCAGCAAATCTACCCAAGTCTCACAATAAAAAAAAGTCACAACACAAGATCGGTACACCCGATCCTTCACTAAAAAATCTCCTATAGGGGTAGATAGACAAATGGGAATAACAAGAGCCACATTAACAGAATCAAAACCCAAAGTAAAATATGCAGACACATAGGAAAAAGTCAATCTAGGGTCAAATAATATAGATGGAGATCTAAAACAAATATGGACGACACCTATGATCACATCATCAGAAGCCTTCACCCCAGGCCTAGCAGTTATAACATACATTGACCACGACCACCAACAGGATGAGTAGCCTTGTGGCCATCTCCACAAGCTCTACTACCTCTGTATCTCGCACCTCTAGTAGTACCCATACCCATCACAACTGAAATAGGAGTAGATCTAATCATATAGCAGGGAAAGTCCTTAGCCAAATGGCTAACCTTATGATATACATAAAAAGCTCTGCGAACTGCCTCAACAGGAGAAGATACTACTGGGCCAAGACAGTTATTCTAAACTACAAAATCAAAAGTTCTACCACCTGAACTCTGTAAGGCCACTTGCACTGACCTACCCTAATATCCATGAGAACTTCTAAAATCTCTACCATGAGGAGCCTGACCTTTGAACTCACCAAAATGATGCATCTTCTTTCCACCTCCCTGAGATGCTCTAAGAATACCCTATGTCATCTTCGTATGATCAACAATGGTCTGAAAAGATGCTCCAAAATACAACTATTTGAGATATAGCCAACTGAACGGAAACATCTAAACCCTTCACAAACTTTTGAATCTTCTCAGACTAGGTGGAAATACCGACAAAAGAATATCTGGACAAGGAATGGAAGCGTACCTCATACCCCGCAATGGTTATAAATCCCTACTCCAGATGATTAAACTCATCATGAATTTGATTTCTCAAACTATAAGGCACAAATATCTCTAAAATAGCATTAGTAAACTGATCCCATGTTATCTTAGGAACATTAATAGGTGTACAACTATCAAACGATCTCTACCAACCTCTCATAGTATCTCTCAACTGATAGTTACACTACTAGAAATGAGAGATATGGGGATAATTAATTAGCGATAGTTATAGAACCATTACTATAAAAATGCTATAGAAATGATTATAACCATCCCAATAGAGTTAGGATAATAATTTAAGAAAACCATCGCATAAGCCTTAGAAACCATCCCAATAGGTATATTTATGGTAACGGTTATTATAACCGTTCCAATAAATATCTATTGGAACGGTTATATAACTGTCCCATAATTTATATCAGTTAAAATATAACATATCACATTAATTAGGAGGGAGTTTTTTCTCCAAAACTTATGTTACCCGCTCTTTTTAATTATTTTTATTAAAAAGGTTACAATAAAATCTTTTCCCCCAATTTTTCTGGTCTGTCCCTATTTGTTTAGGGTTAAATCACAAATACATTCATTCACAGACCACAGTACTCGACAAGAAATACTCAATAGATTCTCAATCTCGACGACTTCTTACTCTCGACAACCCCCATTTGATTCAATTCATTAGTGTACTTGATGGCTTCTCGATCTCCATCTCAATTCGTTCAGTTCTCGACAACCTCATCTCATCGACAGCATTGTCATTCAGTACTACACAACCCCATATCGATTGACAATTTCTTTGTTCAATATTCGACAATCGTTTCTCCGTTCAATACTCGACAACCATTATTTGAGTGTTGGTAGTGTTAACTTAGCTGTGTTGGTAGTGTGAGTTGCAAGTCGCTAATTTTCATCTGGTTTCTTCTCTAAGCTACAAGTCGTTGGTTTTTATCTGGTCTTCTTATGATTTTGCTTCTCTGGAAACATTCTTCTTTTCAGGTATGTCTCCATTTTGGTTCCTTGTATCAGTAAAAATGAATTTTATGGTTTAATTTTAGGTAATTTGTGGATTTGTGGTCTAATTTATGGATTTTGTGGTCTCATGATATGACTTAATTTTTTGGGTCCCAAAAGATATGACTGTTGCTGGTCTGTTGCCTTAGAAAAGTAGGATAATCTTGTTTATAGTGTATTACTGATTAAACCCCTCTTATCCCATTATCACGGAGGTACAGGTAATTACAAAGGAATTCATGAACTGCATTTTTTGTGTTATGCTCAGTAATAATATTTTAGCTAAGTAATCTCAGTGACCATAGATAATGTATTAGTATAAGTATGTACTTGTAACTATTTATACTACAAACAAATGATACGCTTATTAAGGACATAAGTAAGAAAAGAAATAAGATCATATTGGGTTTATCCGCGACTAAGAAACAAAATGATATAGACACCAAAATAACATTAGAATTTTTGCATTCGTAGGGGACAAATGAAGGTTGTCAATTACTGGAAATAGTTAGAGAAAGTTAAACAGTAAAACATATTGTCGACGGAAAGTTGAGTACTAGTCAGCAATCTGTAATTTGGTTATTTTTGCAACCTGTATTGTCATATTTAGTTCTCTTGATATGTCTAATGAAGGCATCTCTAGCTCACAAGGTAGCGATAAGGTTTCGGTGCACTCTACCCTCCCTACCCCACTTTTGGGATCATTCTTGGTTTGTTATTGTTTATGATAAGTTTAATGAAGTACATAAGAATCTCAAATATGGATTTCAAATTCCTTCTTTAGAGTGATGGAGATAATTTATATTGGACATACTCTAATAACCCGTGTATCATTATGTAAGTATAATATCTAAGGTACCCGCTATATCACCTTGTGCATTTAACTATTCATTTAATTCTTGTGTAAATGTATCAAAATTATTTATTTATCAAGTACCTTCAGTTTGATTTAGATTGAATTTGTTAGTCCTTCATAGCTCTTGAAGTTGACATATGATAAACTTGAAGTACAAGTGTAGACTTTGTGATGTTAGTTCTCAATTTAAAATTAAAAAGGCAAGTGTGGCCACTTAATAAAATGGTTCTTCTTCAATTATATGGCCAATTTAATAGATTGTGCCCAGATATATACTACCTCTAAAATAGATAAAAGATACATTCATACTAACCCTTTCACCTGAACTTGAGTTCTTAGTGCTGCCTGTCCTATTCTTTTCTAGCACATGAAGGAATATCTTGCACATAGATAACAAATTGTTTGATATTTTGAGGAGATTTCAATGACGAGGGTCTCAGTGGCTGTACTCTAATATACTCTGAACTTGACTGCTTAATATATTATGATGGTTGAAGCTTTCTTCTAGAATCTAGACTATTAGTGGTTGTTCAAGTATACATATATGTTCAAGAAGAAACGCATACAAGCTATAGACTGATATGCTGATTCTTTCTTATTAAGGCATCGTCCTAGTAGAACTCAGCATTGATTATGCTAAACTTTTAAATCATGAACCAATGGCCAAGTATAACAGAACCACAGTCAATCAGTGTTTATTAGTTTCATGTTTGTGCATCATTTTGCTTATGTTATATCATCAATTTCAGCCTACTCAACTTAGGCTTTTTCCCAGTTTCCTACAGCCTAATCTATATGGACAAGGACAAATTTGTGATAACTAGAACCACAGTCATAATTGCTACCATCAGCTAAAAACTTGGTTGAATACCCATTACCTTGTTATTCCATTTTGTTTTATTTGTTTTGGTTCAATTTATGTTACAAGTGGTTGAAATATGTAATCATTGATTTACTTGCATCCTGGTAACTAAAGTTGCTGATTTATCCACCTTAATTTTATGTAGGTCTGGATAAAAATGAATCAACAAGTGCCTTAAAAAAATAACAAAAAAGCAAACAAAAAGGCATTTACTGGACCTGGATCGTTATCGGCCATGGCAAATAAAAACGATGATTATTGACAATAATTGAAAATTTTAAATCCATATGATCGAAGAAAGAGAATCTTCTCAAATTAATTAGAGAACAACAACCACCAGTACAACTATCACCAGTACAATAGCCACCATCTCGAGAAATTAAATAATCTGTCGTGGAGCATTATGTTGTAGAGGAGAAATATGCAGATGATGAGCAATATGTAGAGGATCAAGTCCAAATGGCTGATTCAGCCACTCCGATAATAACTGAACATTCTGAAGAACAAGGTAACGTATAACTTAGAAACTTATTGAATTCATTCGTGACTTCTAATTTTCTTCTATTTTCTTATAGTTGAAGGGCCTTCCACAAAAAAAACTAGAGGAAAAACAAAAATGCACAAGGTACATAGCCGATAAGAGAAAAAACTGATCATACTAAATCAGCAAAATCAACCTGTTAGTCATACTGATGAAATTGTAAGTGAGTTAGGAAGCTTTCTAGGCATATTGGCAAAGAATGCGATCGTTTGCCCATTGGATATATTTGATTGAAGGCTGATGGATACTAAAAATGATTTATGGGATTATACTCAGGTTTGTCAATGTCAGTATTTGATATTTTAAATTGTACTTTTTTTTGTTATCCTAACTGAATGACATCAACTTATAGTCATAATATGATATCCCTGATGCCGCAAAAGGTTGGACTTTGGAAAGACTTCGAGAATCTTGGAGAAAGAATAGAGATGATTTATAGGAAAAACATTAAGATCCATATGAAAATGATGAAGTTCGAATGGAGAAAAGGCTGGGAGGTGCTCCAGAATGTCAATTCAAACAACTTCTCATATGTTGGAAGTTTGAGAAATTTAAGGTAAAACATATTTCAACATCCATGATCATATTACTATTAGTTCTATAGAGAATTTATTACTTTAGTTAATGTTATTGATTCATTTTACAGAAAATATCTGAAACAAATATTGTGAATCGAAAGAAGCTGATGGATTCACATACTGCTGGCAAAAAGAGTTTTACTTTAATTCACAATAAATTGGTGTGTTCTCTTATTTCTTATTGAGTTTTAACATGTCATTTAAGTAATTGTTAATATTCATTTTCATATGAATAGGAAAAAGGAAAGGGGGCAACTCTATCACTGAAGGAAATGTTTGTGGTCACAAGAGCAAAAAAACCTGATCGTATATACAAGACTTCAAATGAAAGCACTAGTAGTAAAATTGTATGAAACTTATCTATTTTAAGATTATACTGACATCCAGTTCTTAATTTGTAATTACTTGAATGTGCTTTTGAATATGATTTATTAGGCTGAAATAGAGGAAATTAAAATGCAACAGGATGCAAATGATCGGTCAATTGATGCATTCTCAGCAATCATGGGTCCTGAACATCCAGGATGTGTAAGACTGTATGGAACCAGGGTTACAATAATATCCTTGAAGAGAATAAATGGCACTTCTGATCCAACCTTTAATGCGAACAATGATGTCGTACGTCAAATGCAAGAAAGGATGCAAAAAATGGAGGATCAAATTAAGGAACAAAAGAGAACCATTAGACAAGAAGTTTTTGCAGATGTGATTACTCAACTTTAGATTGCAGGATTACTGGATCCTAAGATTCTAGTGGCATTGTCTATTCCTTCGTCAAAAGATTCTACCTCTACACTTGCAGATACTGCGAGAAACAGTCAAAACAATTAAGGTTAGTATTTGAAATTCTGAGTTTTCCTCCAGCTCTTTTATAATCTTATGACATTTTTTTTGTATCTTGATGTAGTGAAGCCGTGTGGGGCCAATTTTGATTCACTACACTTGTTGTAATCTTGTATTCTTTTTCATTTTGTTGTAATCTTGAAGTCTAGTGAAACCGTGTGTGGCCTATTTCGATTCACTAGCATTGTTATTGACAACTTGTTGTTATACTTATTGCAATCTTGTATTCTTTTTTATCTTATTGTAAACTTGAAGTCTAGTGAAGTCATGTGTAGACTATTTCGATTCACTAGAATTGTTGTTGACATCTTGTTGTGTTTGTTGTTACTTGTTTCTTGTGTTGTGAACTTGATCTTATATCTCTATGGACAAATCAAACTATACAAGGACTATTTTGACTATTTTTCCTTGGCTGAGTTTTTATCCGAAAGAGTCTCTGTAAGGTAGGGCTAAGGTTTGTGAATACTCTACCTTCCTCGAACCTCACTTTGTGGAACTACACCGGATACGTTGTTGTTCTTGCTGATTAATCTTCAAAGTCAAAACTTTGAATTAGTTTCACTTGGGAAAGATAGCCATCAAAAGTTGAACTCTATTCAATGCTGATTTTTTTAGATAAACTGATGTTGCAAGATGATATTGTAGCAATGGTACTCGTAACTACGATTGACCAATGAATGTAATATATTGTAGTGGTTGATTTATTTACACACGCTTCTAGATAATTACTTCAACAATCTAGAAGGTAACAAGCAGATGGTTAGTCCTGTGGCTATGTTCCAGTTCAGCAGTTTATAGAGCTTGACTTCTGAATTATGAATAAATTGCATTTTCCAGACTCATGAAATACAAATACATCATGCATCCACAAGCTATATCCATAATTCTTATATTCTTTTGAGATTTAGTGTTCAGTTTATCCATGTTTATGTGTTTTAAGGATTTGAGTTTTAATGAGTCTTTCTATTTATAGTTTGTTGTTACACATTATTGGTTACCTATAAAAGTGGAGTTGATGACCATACCATGTTTTGTGTAGGTTCCACATATGGTTAGCAACTTAGCATGTATAATGAAAATTAAGAGGGTGAATCGTCAATCCCTCAAAACAAGTAATAAATTTTATTTAAATATTTAAAGTATGACGTGCAAAAATACATGATACAATGTATATATATTAGACATACTCGTCTCATTTTTTGAAAAGGATTTTGCGTCTATTCTTAAGTATTTGTTAGTAGATAAGTTAATGATATAAAATTTGTTCTCATTTGATATATTCACATCAAAATTAGTTAGAATAAGCTTGAAGTTTTACGACTTGTTGAGGCTAATTCACATAATTGAATGAAATGTGTATATGTTTTCCCAAAATATTGAATCAAAAGTATCTAATATAAGCACCTTATCATTTGTTTGTGTTTAATTAAAAAAAATCATCATTCAAATATTTAAATAAAATTATATTAATAGGTTTAAAGGGCTATCTATATATTTTGTCAAAATAAACATATAGCTCCACATAGTCCAAAAGAAGAATCATTTGAACCTGCCCTAAACACAATGGACTATTTTCGTCATTTTCTCCAAATATTCTACTGGGCATAATATATAAATATGCACTTTGGCGTGATTTTAATTTGCATCTATGTTCTTTAACTTTGAGTTCAACTTAGATCTGTCGTCTTATAATGCTATTTCTTCATTCATATTGGTTTAGGCTGCATCTACCGCTAACAGATGGTATTAGGATAAATGTCTCAATTTTATGTGTGCTGAAAGTTACTTTATCCTTTTAATTTTCCCTGACCGTAAGATTGAAACATATCAAGCCTTAGATGTAAATTTCCTGAAGTCGCTATAACACTTAGAAAATTCATAAATTCTTGAGATTTTCTCCTTGTAATCGACTATAGTTTTCATGGATTAGGTTCCCTATCTTGAAGGAGAGATTGGCATTGTAAAGCTCTCTTTGTTTTGCAACTGTACTTATGGTATACTCTATGTTTTACTGAGTATAGTTATCTATCAAACATTAGTTTTCCAACTCTTGAATAGAAGGATTAGACTATAATCTTTAAAGGCATATGTAGACTTGCCACTCTTTTACCAATGCATGTGTGTAAATGTTATTCTATTTGCGCCCGTAAGAGAAATAACTTTTTTTCTCATTTCTCTATCAATACCTTAGAAGTAGGTGAAAGAGGAACCTGTATCAATAGGCATATCATCATTTGTCTCTTGTAATGTGAACTTGGATACGAATGCATAATACACACAATCTCCATATATCATTTAAAAGGCAACAAATGTTCGATAAATCTAGCAGCTAGCTTATCCGTGTACTGGCTATCTTCTTTTCAAAAGAACTTGACATGCCTGAGATTTATTTGAAAGCCTAATACTCCAATGACAAAAGAAAAAGATTCCATTAAAATTGTACCTCAAAATCCTATCTTGGGCGTAGTTTTTACTCGATCTTTGAATTACATTGATGTTTTAAAATGGGTAAATCTATCCCTTGTTGTCCATCTTTTAGCTTCGCTGCCTGATTTAGCGTAAAAAATATTTTTTTTATTAGTTGGTTGACGTTTTAGTACTTTCTCAGTATATATAGCACAATGTTGTAGGTGTCCTTCATTTCTTATATTTTGTTTAATCTAGTATGTAAGCTTTTGTGTTTGAACACATTTTCTTTACTATCTGGACGAGAGGGGGGAATTACAATAACGGGGGAAGAACCCATTGTTTGTAAATCCTTTTCATCAGTCTCTTCAAATGAAAAGGATAAACGAATAGAACTATATCCTCTGTATAATAAGATTAACATATTTTTCTACCTACAAGAATTAATATCCAGTCACATTGGAAACTTGCCTTGATCTTGTGCAATGTACACGATAAAAGTTTGTTCATGGATTCAACAGACTCCTTAGCATGTTTTGCTATTGGAGAACTTCTAGTTAGAATCACCTTGTCTTATGTTTTATTACAACTGTATTTACTATCCTTTTATCGAGTATAGCAATCGATATACTTGGTATACTTGATCTTTCCCAACTTTGGGTATATATGTATGCTTCATCTCAATATTGGGTATGTTTTGTTGTGTAGTTTGTTGCTAGACTTTAATTTTATTTTTCTTATTGTTGTAGGTGATCATGACATAGAAGATGGCGGGAACAAAATTGATGAACTAGACCTGACCTAAGAGATCGATCGCACTGGCTTCATGTTACACTAGCTGCTGAAAAAGTTGACTGAGTAGTTTCAAACATCTTTTATTTTGGAACATTCGAAACTTGTGTATGTTTTGATTTTTTTGAATGGTCAAAAAATAGTTATTTTTTTGCATATGACATTTTGGGAATTAATAGTTACTAATACTCTTGATGATTAATATATATGTACATTTTATGTGTTATGGTAGCTTTATAAAATCATTGCAATAGCATAATATAGTATTGTTGAATATTCTAATAATAATTGTCCTAATAGCCTCAAAATAACTGTCTCAATAGCATAAAATTAAACGTTGCTAAAGCTCATGTATAACCATCACAATAGCATATATAACCATCCCAATAGCATATGTATACAACCGTCGTAATAGCATATATAAATGTCCCAATAGCATATGCATACAACCGTCGCAATAACATATATAACCATCCCAATAGCATATGCATACAACTGTCGTAATAGCATGTATAACCGTCCCAATAGCTTATGCATACAACCATCGCAATAGCATATATAATCGTCGTCGTACAGTCAAGACAATAACCATCACTGAAGGTAATGAAATAGCGATGGTTATAGCACAACTGTCATATTAGATCTACTGTAACGCCTTCAGTTGTATCGGTTGTGGAAACTATCGCATTAGACCTATGGGGACGGTTATGATATCTATGAGGACGGTAATTGAACCGTCTCCATAGCCCTTTTTTCCAGTAATGATTAGTATAAGCCATTCCATGCAACTCAAAAGAACCCAAGTTATACAACTTCTCCTGACAATCAATCAAAAAATCATATGCATGCTCGCCTACAACACCACTAAATTTGGGAGAACCTAATGAGTAAATCTCTTAAACCTCTTCTAATCCTCAGAAGACATCACTGTACTAGGAACAAAAAGAGGCATGGTGAATCTGGCAGGCTGAGATCCTATCTGACAAGGTAACAATGATGAAGGCTAAACTCCTGATCCTGGGATAACATTCTCAAATGTCGACACTGATGGAGGAATAGTACTCAGGGTTTGAGATAGAAGTAGGTGCCACATGAGGATCAAAACTAAGAGTTGGAGGAACACCTGGCATAACCAAAGGAGAACCCTCTAAGAAGGTCTGCAAACGCACCAACAACCCCTCTAAATTTGGTACAGATAAACTCTAAGGAACTGGAACTGAACCCACACCTGTAACCTACTCAACGTGAGGCTTAGGGGAGAGTCCCCTAGCACTCTTCCTAGATGGGGCTGATCCACAGGCCCGTCCTCTCCCCAAAGTCTATCTATGACTCGAGACCCTTCTTCTCAACTGAACTCTCTGTCCAGAAATAGGCTCCAGATCTATAACCTCACGACACCTAGTCAACACCATCTGTACAGAAAGAGTGAAACATAACTCAGAATAAAAGGTATGAAAGAACTTTATATGATAGGAATAAAATATGAGAAGTTTCCAAAAGACCTCTTATAGCCTATCAATGATAGATACGGACGTCTACGTACCGATCCATGAAACTCTATTAGACATCCTATTCTTACAACATTGAGATAAATTAAACCTGGTTGCTCTGATACTAATTTATCTTGACCTAAAAACTATATGTCATGATGGCACTTTTCGCGATGAACCTTGACAAGTAAGCTTATCTAAAAAATCGATACACAAAGAGGGAAAAGTCAAAAACATCCCCAAGGTAAGGCTTCTAAAATAAAGCTGAACAATATAAGTATAAATAATGCAGAAAGAAACATAATCAGCAATAAGAAAAAATTTCCAAAACCAAGTGTCAATAGTGTAAGAACTAGAAATACAATTCATGAGTCAATACATCAAAAAACCAACAGAAATAATGTTTGTCTCTGAATACTAATAAATACATAAACTAATAAAACAAGGATAGAAGAGGACCCGATACGCTGGTAAGTCTAACCACTACCTTAGATACTCAAAAGACGCCTGAAATCAAGCAGCATAGGGTGCACCTGAACCTAGATCTACACCGGAAGGGTATAGTAGGTGTGAGTACGGTCCACTTGTACTTAGTAGGTGTCATAGGCTGACCGAGCAAAGTAAAAAATAAAGCCTACAAAATACACACTATAGGCATGTCACCTGCAATCAGAAAATATCCCACAATGGTATCACACACCACTTGCCCTAACAGTTCTAATATATCACATATATTACAACAAACACCAAGTAGGACAAGGATGGACAATATACATACAAGATGGTCAAGCACAATCAAAGGAAAATGGGACTATAAGGGTATGTCAAATCAACATAGCAATTCAATCACAATGTAAACACAATAAAGTAAGTGTAATATATAAGATGATGATGATGATGATGATGCAAGATATCATTGCACAGTTTCCGTATGTGCCTACAGAGCCAAAGCTTCTCGATGTAGGACCCATGGGGGTTTGTCAACTCATATGGAATCCATATATCATATCTCCTAGGACCTATAGGGGGTTTGTCAACTCGTATAGAACCCATATATCCATATCTTAATGGGTATTTCTACAACCAATCACATAATACAATTTCCACAACCATGTGAGCCAACATCCACTTATTATTTCCAACCATCCATGAATTTCCATATTTTACCATATACCAATAAGTATGAATATATCACAACACACAAATGATACCATAACATGCCTTTTCATCAAAAAGATATAGTTATTCGTATGATTATAAGGCTACCAATATCACAAGGATCCTACACGGTCACACATATCAGATAATGTTCCAAAGTCAATAATTATACCACATATAGGCCCCCATACGGGCACAATACATAGATAGCCATTATTCATTATTAGTTCTCACCCTTAACATGCATTATGGTATAAAAATTAACTACCCATCCCAGTCTAAAGAGTTAAGCCATAACCTACCTCGAATGCTAAAATTGATCAATTACACTTTGATCCCACAATCTTACTCCTCACAAACGATCCCGAAATTAACTAAAATAAAGAAATATAGAATCTACGCATCAAAACTAAGCCAATGATACCCACATTGCCTACTCAGGATCAAAATGGACCCCTAAAATGGTTTTTTAAAAAAGAAGGCAAAATCATAACTTTATTTCAAAGCATGTTTTCCATACCTTTAGGAATCTAAAGCTAAAAATCCAAGTCAAATTTAGTTAAAAACGAGGTTCAAATTGAAGAAAAACCATATTTAGTCATTACCGAATAAAACCTTTGAAATTCATTTTAAAATCAAGAATCGAAGTTATTTTGAAGATGAAATTGAGGAAAACACGTCATTATAGGATTAGGAATATTAGTCAAGTGAAAAGGAGTGAAATTGGGATTTAAAATCAAGCCTTATGATTTTGGAGTTTTTTGAACAATTAATCAAGAAATTTGATAAATAAAAAGGTGAATTCTCACCTTAAATCCACAAGAGAATCAAGAAATAGATATTAATCTAGCTTTCCAACCATCCACAAGCTTTACTTTTAGGCCCTCACACAATTTTAGGGTTTAGCTCTCAAAAGGCAAGATGAAAAATGAGCAAATATTGGGAAAACACCAGGTTACCAGGTGCATAAGGCATAAAATGCATGCCCCATATATTTTTTTACTCTTTGTGATCCAAGTTGCACCAGCAACCTGGTGCACCAGAATATTTATGTCCGAAATGGACTTTTATGGGGTGTCCGAGATTCATTTGAAATTCAATAAAACTATAAATAGGGGTAAAATAGTCAAATCATATAAAATACATATCTCACTTATTTTATTAAATTTCTAGGTCGTTAAAAGTATTAACTCAAATATTTATTTTCAAATAAATTAGCTTACGTACTTAGTATATATTAGTATTTCTAGAGTGATGCCAAGACATGGGTTAGCTTGGGGTCACTTGTGGCTCTAAGAACCATGCTACGACTAGGGTGAAGTCCCTTATCTTAATAAATATGATATTAGAGTACCTGGTTTAAAGTGTCCTGGCAAGGTATATTGTTGCCTTCCAATGAGGCATATGTTGGACACCAAGTTTCTCATATTGTTATATCGGTTAAGAGAAACTCCCACATAAATACTTTCAACATGGCTTTTGTACTTGATCCCCAACTTTTGTTAAATTGAGTTATTTCACGACTTAGAGTTGTACCTTATGTTTAAAGTTTATGATATAATTTTGGATCATTATACTATAACTCTGATATTTTATCTAGGATAAGTTTTAAATCATATGATATTATACTTCTTCATTCTTTCTATTTTTAACTATTTTATCCGATGATTCAATAAATGATTTTTGTCTTATAGTTTTTCATAGTGTATTCT
Source organism: Capsicum pubescens (assembly GCA_030864215.1). Classification (NCBI taxonomy): domain Eukaryota; kingdom Viridiplantae; phylum Streptophyta; class Magnoliopsida; order Solanales; family Solanaceae; genus Capsicum; species Capsicum pubescens. The sequence continues at coordinate 278,613,764 of CM061543.1, read as the reverse complement.
TTAAATATTTGCATCCTCAAATTTCTGATATAATTTTTCATGATTTTATTTATTGCATCAAAACACATACATAAAGCATGTTTTAAGTTTTTTTTCATGATTATTTCATATCACACATGCTCAATACATTCAAAGTACTGATTACATACCTTTTCGGCCTACATTTTTCATGTGACGTAGATTTAGATTTTCATTTCCATGCTCGTGGTTAGTTCAAATCATAACTTCCCACCAATAGGTGATGAGTTCTCTTTATTCAAGGACTTTAATTTGATAATATTCAGAGTCTTTCCTTCAGTTCATATATATTATTTAGAGGTAGTTGGGGTCATGTACCGGCTATCTTTTTTTAGCATTAGCAGAGCTTCATAGACAGTTAATCAGAGTTGATGTATTTAGTTCTAGTTTTTTTATATAATTCAATGTTGTAAATGTTTTTACTAGTGTTGTATCAAAAATGTTTAGATTATGATATTTCTTTTGCTTAGTACTTTCAATTTTATATATCTTTGTACATTTTCTCTTGAATTATGTCAGCATCATGGATTAGCTCAGGGCCACTTGTGGTTCTAAGCACCGTGCTACATCAACTGAATACTCTCGGAACGTGAAAAACTAAGAATGTCTATGATGCCTTTTGAGTACAAGTGGACCACATTCACTCCTAAAAATATAAAGTAGGAGTGAATGTGGTCCACTTGTACTCAATAGGAGTGAATGTGGTCCATTGAAAATCTATGGGATGTACACAATAGGAGTACAAGTGGACCACATTCACTTCTACTTCACTTCTATGGGATGTACACAAACTAAAAATATATTGAAATCTGAATAAATATCAAATAAACTGAAGATAGTTTTTTGAATAAAAATATTAAAAAAAAAATTACAACATATGAAATAATCTTAAAAGTAATCCCTGAGTGCTTATTTGGACAAATAATGTAACATTTAAAATATTAATAAAAAATATAAAACTAACATAGTTAAAGAAGGTATAAGAATATGACAATCATGGGTTGAACCTTGACATAACTATTTGGCATAAATTGAAAAATCGAATTGCTTTAATTTGTATAATTCTAAGTATTATAACAAAAAAATTGAGAGTCAACTTGCAGATGTAACAATTAGTCAACTGAATTTGACTTCAATTGAAAAAAAATTTGATGCTCTATTTGTGGATAGAACAATTAGTCAACTCTAATATTTGACTTTAGTTAAGAAACTTAAATTACTTTAATTTATATAGCTCTAAATATGTAAGATTGAATTAAGACTTAATTTGTGGATACAACAATTAGTATATACAAAATCTATCTTTGATTTAAATTTGAATTGAGACCTAATTTGTAGATATAATAATTAGTCGATTCTAATGTCTGATTGTAATTGAAAACTTGAATTGCTTCAGCTTATATAACTCCAAGTTGCATAAGATTGAATTGAGACTTAATTAGTGGATTTAACAATTAATTATATTGTTTGACTTTAATTGAAATTATGAGTATTATAAGATTGAATTGAAACTCAATTTGTGGTTGTAATATCAACTCTAATGTATGACTTTAATTGAAAAATTAATTTTTTTCAATTCATATAACTTTAGATATTATAAAATTGCACTAAAACACAATTTGTGGGTGTAAAAGTAGTCAATACTAATGTTTGACTTCAAGTTGATATTAAATTATTTTCATTTATGTAACTATTAATATTATAAGATTGAATTAAGGCTCAATTTTGGCATTTAGTAATTAGTCAATATAAATATTTGACTTTGATTGAAATATTAAATTGCTTCAGTTTATATAATAACTCTGAGTCTTGTACTACTGAATTGAGACAAAATTTGTGCAGGTAATAATTAGTCAATACGAATATATTGGATTTAATTAAAAAATTTAATTGTTTCAAATAATATAATTATGAGTAGTATAATATTGAATTGTGACTTGATTTGTGTAAAAACAATCAGTCAATTCTAATGTTAATTTTAATTAAAACTTAAATTGATTCAGTTTATGTAACTATAAGTATTATAAGATTGAATTGAGAATCAATTTGTAGATTTAACAATTAGTCAATACAAAATTTATCTTCGACTGGAAAAATGAATTGATGCTTAACATGTGGATATAACAATTAGTTAATTTTAATGTTTGGTATTAGTTGAAACCTTGAATTATTTAATTCACATAACTCTAAGTATATATAATTGAATTGAGACTCGATTTGCGGATAAAATAATTAGTCAATACAAAATTTTGACTTCAATTGAAAATTTGAATTGAAACTCAATTTGTGAAATAATTAGTCAATTCTAAAGTTTGATAATCATTGAAAATTGAATTGCTTCAATTTATATAATTACAAGTATTATAAGAGCGGATTGAAACTCAATTATGTAATAATTAGTCAATAATAATATTTGACTTTGATTAGAAAATTAAATTAATTTCATTTATATAACTATGAATACTATAAAATTGAATTGAAACTCGGTTTATGGATGTAACAACTAGTCAATTCTAATGTTTAACATTAATAAAAAAATTAAATTATTTTAAATCTCTTTAAGAGAAAATACCCAATTACTCCCCTGAACTATACCCAAAAAGATTATGACACACATCAACTTAAAAGGGGTCCTATTACCCCCCTGAACTAATTAAAAATGTAATTTTGACACCCTTAGTGCCTATGTGGCACATACGTGGCACACACGTGTGCCTACGTGGACACTTCAGTGTGTTGTGCCATGTATGTGCAACGTAGGCACTAAAGGTATCAAAATTACACTTTTAATTAGTTCAGGGGGGTAATAGGACCCCCTTTAAGTTGAGGTGTGTCATAGCCTTTTTGGGTATACTTCAGGGAGGTAATTGGGTATTATCTTTTTAATTTATATAAATATAAGTATTATGAGATTGAATTGAGATTTACTTTGTGTATGTAACAATTAGTCAATTTTAATGCTTGACTTTGACTGAAAAAATTAAATTGCTTCAATTTATATAACTCTAAGTATTATATGATTGAATTGAGACTCACTTTATGAATGTAACAATTAATCAATTCTAATATTTGACTTTCATTAAGAAAAAATTGCCACAATTTATGTAACTCTAAGTATGATAAGATTGATTTGAGACTTAGTTTGTGGATGTAAACATTATTTAATTTTAATGTTTGACTTTAATTAAAAAAATTAAATTGCTTCAATTTATGTAACTTTAAGTATTATAAGATTGAATTGAGACTCAACTTGAGGATGTAACAATTAGTCAACATAAATATTTAACTTCAACTGAAAATTTTAATGGAGATTCAATTTGTGGATGTAACAATTAGTCAATCATAATATTGAATTTAATTGTAAAAATGAATTATTACAATTTATATGTAACTCTAAGTATTATAGGATTGAAATAAAACTCAATTTGTGGATTGATAACGCCCAAACTATCCCTTTTTAGAAGGATAAAGCGATCGCTGTTAAAATATAGTAACCCAACTAGGTTGGGGTCGATCCCACAGGAAATAGGCCGAAGATATCTCTCAAACTTGTTGAAATCACCAGGCAGTGTGGCAAAGTAAAAACGGGGGGATTTGCTGAAATAGTGAATGTGACAAGATTTGGATGTTCTTGGTTATAAACAATCTAAGACGAACGTTAGACTTGTGTTCCCCCTGGCTTCTCAACTTCGCAAATTGATCATGTACTGTTGAACTATTTTGATACCTTGCATGCAGAATCTGAAAAGTTTTGTACCATCAATTGTCTTGTAGACTCATTGATGAATCTCACCCTTTACCTCTTGAGTATCAGGGTATCGCCTTACTAACCCTTATCCTAGATCCCAAATTAACTATTACCTTTTGAGTATCAAGTTAATAGATGAAAGTTAACCGTCTTAAAAACATAATACAGGTAAGCTTATTTTGACAGTTAACCCTATAGTCACTGTTATGAGCTTCTTTTCCTAGTCACTACTTCTCTTGTGGAGTAAACAGTGATATCTAGGCGGGATTCTAATGTGTGCACCCGTTAAGAAAGAAATCAAAGAGAAGAAAATTGAATATATGCAAGAATCTTTATGTAGAACGACTTGACAGTTTCTCTACTTCGTTAATTCACTAGGCTTCCCACAACCCTAGCTAAGGGAATTAGTCACTCATAGTTATGAGTTCAATCATGGAATCCACAGAAAAACTTTCAGAATCAATCTCAGAATAATGAAAAAAGAAATCCCAAAGTCTTAAATTGAATAACAAACCAAGAACAATAAGATGTTTGTGAACTTGGACCCAAGGACCTATTTCTGAATTCCTTCTCAATAATAATAAACTAAACAAAGCCTAAAGGATAGTTATAGGTTACAATAAACCCTATAAATTCGATCCTAAATAAAATAGAAAAACTTAACTAAACGTACATAATAATGACTTAAAACATCATAGGAGTGTATCTAGGTTACATGGAAACCCTAGAAATCAAAGTTTTAATGAAAAAAGAAAAAATAGAATTGGTGACCACTTACTTGGGCCAAATACGGCCCATATGTACTATATGGTCTGTACATAGACCCAGGTAAGTGCCAGAAATTTTCCTTCAGCATTTGCGCTCTCTGGATCTTGGATTCTATCACTAACCTTAGCCATATACAGACTGTATGTGCTACATACAGACCGCAAGTGGCCTTAGTAAGTGACAGGGTCTTCAAATTCCTGCATCTAAGCCTCTGGACTTCAATTTTTGATACATTCTTTGGTCACATATTTCCGGTAAGTGCCACATACGCCCAATAATGACCAAGTAAGTAGCTAAAAACTTCATTTTTCATTTTTTCTTGAATTTAGCATCCGAAACCTAATTTTCCACAAAACATACCCAAAATACATCATATCTAACAAAACAACCTAAGAAACGTGCATATTTTCATGGTTTTAAGCATCAAAAGTTCTATAAATTCATAGCACATCATGGATGTAATAATTAGTCAACACAAATATTTGACTTCAATTGAATAATTGAATCAAAACTTAATTTATTGGTGTAACAATTATTCAATTCTACTATTTGACTTTAATTAAGAGATTGAATTATTTCAATTTATATAACGCTAAGTATTATAAAGACTCGGTTTACGGATGTAACAATTAGTCAATCCTAATATTTGACTTTAATTAATAAATTAAATTGCTTCAATTTATATGTAACTCTAAGTATTATAACATTGAATTGACACTCAATTTGTGAATGTAATAATTAGTCAATAAATATATAATTTCAATTGAAAAATTAAAATGTGACTCAATTTGTGGATGTACCATTAGTCAATCCTAATGTTTGACTTTAAGCGAAAAACTGCATTACTTCAATTTATATAACTCTAAATATTATAGGATTGAGTTGAGACTTAATTTATTGATGTAACAGTCAGTCAATTTTAACGTTTGACTTTAATAAAAAAATTAAATTATTTCTATAAGATTGGATTGGGACTCAATTATGTATTAAACAACAATTCAATAAATATGTGTAACTTCAATTGAAAAGATAGATTGGTTCAATTTGTATAACTCCAAGTATTACAAGAATTTCCATCTGTTGAATTATATTTTTAATTTTGCGGAACTGACTTACTTTCTTGATTATTCCTGTTGTTTTGCGTGTGCCTTGTATTTCTTGTTACTGCTTGTATTCCTTGCTGTTTCTTTGTTACTTTCGTTTATTATTTTTATTGGAATTGTGGCTATGCGAGTTGATGGTTGGTTAGGGCCATGTCCGAGGGGGTTGGGGTGGAGGGCTATTGGGGTGTGAGGGTAGAGAGAAGTGCGGGTATGGAAGAGAGGGATAGGTGCATTAAGGGTGGTATAGGAAGACGTGATGCTAGATTTGGTAGGATGAGGGTTGGGTCTTGGAATATAGGGACCCTCCAGGGTAAGTCCATAGAGCTTGTGAAAATTCTTTGAAAGAGGAGGATCAATATTGCGTGTGTACAGGAGACTAAGTGGGTAGGTTCTAAGGCTAGGGATGTGGATGGTTACGAGCTTTGGTACTCTGGAAGAGATAGGCGTATGAATGGAGTTGGAATCTTAGTATATGATGCGCTTAGAGGTCAGGTCGTGGAGGTTAAGAGGATCAATGATAGGGTAATGACTATTAAGTTAGTCTTTGGGGGTTGTACCTTGAATGTGTGTAGTGTTTATGCACCGCAGGTGGGCTTGGATGGGGAGGATAAAATACAGTTTTGGGTGACTTTGGATTAGGTGGTGAGAGGCGTGCCTAGTTCTGAGAAGATTGTGGTAGCAAGAGATTTCAATGGGCATATCGGGGCGTTGCCGGGAGGCTTTGGCGATATGTATAGTGGTTTTGGTTTTAGGGAGAGGAATGATGAGGGAGAAACTCTGTTGGAGTTTGCAAGGCCCTTTGGGCTGGTGGTGGTGAATTCGAGCTTTTCGAAAAAGGACGATCACCTGATCACCTTTCGAAACGCAATGGCCAAAACCCAAATTTACTTTTTGCTGCTTAGAAAAGGGGATAGGGTGTTGTGTAAGGATTGTAAGGTCATACCAAGTGAGAATCTTTCTACCCAACATAGTCTCTTAGTGATGGACTTAGGTATAAAGAAGGATAGAAAGAGAAGGGGCGAGAAAGGTAGACCTAGAATTTAGTGGGGTGACTCGACACTGGTGAATGCACGGGTGATAGGGGATAAGGTGGAGGGAATGGGGATGTGGGAATGTAAGGAGGATGTGGATAATATGTGGGATAGGGTGGCTAGGTGCATCAGGGAAAATGCTAGTGAGGTGTTGGGTGTTTCCATGGGTCGGGTCGGGAATCATCAGGGGGACTGATGGTGGAATGATGTAGTTAAGAAGAAAGTGAAGACTAAGAAAGGATCGTATGCTAAGTTGGCTGAGAGTAAGGATGAAGAAGAGAAACGGGTTAACATGATTGAGTACAAGTTATCTAATAAGGAGGCTAAGTTGACAGTTACGGTAGCCAAGACTGCAGCTTTTGAGAGCTTATATGCGGGGTTACAGGAGAGAGAAAGGGAAAAAAAGTTGTTTAGGATCGCTAAGGCTAAGGAGAGAAGGAGACGAGACCTCGACCAGGTGAAGTGCATTAAGGGGGAGGATGGTAGGTTGTTAGTGGAGGACGGTCACATTAAGAAAAGAAGGCATACGTATTTTTATAGGCTTTTGAATGATGAAGGGGATAAAGCTATTGTGTTAGGTGAGCTCGAGCACTCTGAGGAGTGTCGGGATTTTAGTTATTGTAGGAATTTTAAGGTGGAGGAGAGGTTAGAGAGGCTATTCGTAGGATGCGAAGGGGTAGGGCGACAGGGCCTGATGAGATCCTTGTGGAGATTTGGAAGTTTTCTGGCGAGGCTGGTTTAAGGTGGTTGACTGATTTGTTTAACGGCATCTTCAAGACGGCGAAAATGCTTGAGGCTTGGATATGGAGTTCTTTGATCCCTCTTTATAAGAACAAGGGTGACATTCAGAGTTGCAACAACTATAGGGGTATTAAGTTATTGAGTCACACTATGAAGATTTGGGAGAGATTAGTAGGGTGAGGTTGAGAAGGATAGTGTCTATTTCGGAGAACCAGTTTGGATTTATGCCCGGGCGCTCGACGACGGAGGTAATTCACCTGGTACGGAGGCTGGTGGAACAATATAGGGAGAGGAAGAAGGACCTACACATGGTGTTTATCGACTTGGAGAAGTCGTACGACAAAGTCCCTAGGGAGGTCTTTTGGAGGTTCTTGGAGGTGAGTGGGATCCCGATAGCGTATATCAGAGCAATCAAGGACATGTATGATGGATCTAAAACCCTAGTGAGAACGGCCAGAGGATATTCAGAGCATTTTCTTATCTTGACGGGGTTGCATCAGGGATCTACTCTTAGTTCATTTTTGTTTGCTTTGGTGATGGATGTATTGACGCGGCGTATTCAAAGAGAGGTGCCTTGGTGTATGCTTTTTGCAGATGATGTGGTTTTGATTGATGAGATACGGAGGGAGGGGGGTGATAAATTGGAGGTATGGAGACAGACCCTTGAGTCCAAAGGGTTCAGAGTGAGTAGGATCAAGACAGAATATTTGGAATGCTAGTTTAATGACATGAGGCAGGAGGATGAAGTGGTTGTAAGGTTGGATTCTCAGGTGGTGTGTAAGAGGGATAGTTTCAAGTATCTTGGGTCCATAATTCAAGAGAACGGTGAGATTGATAAGGATGTCTCCCACTGTATTGGGGCAGGTTGGATGAAGTGGAAGCTCGCATCGGGGGTGTTGTGTGACAAGAAAGTGCCGCCAAAGCTTAAAGGAAAATTCTACAAGATGGCAGTTCATCCGGCCATGTTATATGGAGCGGAGTGTTGGCCAGTCAAGAAATCCCACATTTAAAAAATGAAGGTGACAGAAATGCAGATGTTGCGTTGGATGTATGGGTCAACTAGGGGTGATAGAGTTCGGAATGAGACTATCCGGGAGAAGGCTGGAGTGACTTCGGTAGATGACAAGATGCGGGAAGTCCTATTGAGATGGTTCGGACAAGTGATGAGGAAAAGCACGGATGCTTCGGTTCGTAGGTGTGATAGACTAGCTTTGGAGGGTTTTAGGCGGGGTAGGGGTAGGCCGAAGAAGTAATGGAGAGAGGTGATTAGGCGGGACATAAAGCAATTACAGCTTACTGAGGACATAACCCTAGATAGGAGGATCTGGAGGTCGCGAATTAGGATAGAAGGCTATAGTCGGTTTAGGTCGCCATTGTAGGGTATTACTTGGGGGTGTACTATTTATTGCTATGCCATCCTGTTTCATGCTCTACTACGAAGTTGTTTACTTTTCTATGTCTAATATTATCTTTGAGTGTCGCATTTATGTTATGTCGTATTGTTTCATGCTTTATTATTATGGATTTGATTATTATTCATTGTCTTGAGCCGGGGGTCTATCAGAAATAACCTTTTTACTTCTTCGGAGGTAGTGGTATGGACTGCGTACATCTTACCCTCCCCAGACCCTACTATGTGGGAATATACTGGGTTTGTTGTTGTTGTTGTTGTTGTTGCAAGTATTACAAGAATGAATTAAGTATAAATTAAATGATGTAACAATTAGTCAATCATATATCATAATATTTAACTTTAATCAAAAAATTGAACTGCTTCAATTTATGTAGCTCCAAGTATACAAGATTGAAATTGGGGCTCAACTTGTGCATAAAATAATTAATCAACACAAATATCTTAACTTCAATTAAAAATTGAATTAATTTAATTTATATAACTCAAACTCTTATAAGATTGATTTTAAAGTGAAAATCCTTTTTTTTTCAAAGTTTTAGTAAATTATGTCTCCTATTTCTACCCCCAAAAGAGGTTGCTTGTATATCTTAAATCTCAGAAATGAGAAAAATATTTTTATTTTTTTAAAAAAAATTCACCGATTTACCATAGAAATTCTAAATATTAATAAAAGTTATATTCAAAATGTGAAAACAACCAGAACACTAGTTTAACAGTTTATTTTTTTCATAAAGAAATCCCTTTTTCCCTCATAAAATAACCTTCATTTTAATTGTGCTTTGACTAAAAATTATCTATTTTTCCTTTTAAAATTTCCTCTTCTTCTTTGAGATTTTCCTCCAAGCCATCAACCCCCAACTCCACCCTACGTAGCGCTAACACCCCCTCCCCCCTCCCCCCATCCCCTACCCCACCACCACCCCCCAAACACATTTTTCTCAAGATAATTTACACTCTATCCAATAAATTATTAATTTTCATCAAGTTTATATACATGTTTATTCCTATCTTGAATAGTACTAATCTTTCAATTTTGTTATCTTTTTAACTCTTTTCTTCTATAATTATTTTGATTTTTTTGTTTGGTTATATTATATAAAATAAATTATTAAATTTTTTATATAAAATAATAATAATTATTATACTTAAATCATTACTGATTAAATTAATTAAATGATCGTCATATTTGTATTCATTAAAAAGTAGGATTAACTTGATTATTTTACTTCAACATATTATACATAGTTAAAGTTAATAAAATCATCATCATGAATAAAATATTAAAATTGAGTATATATATATATATATATGTGTGTGTGTGTGTGTATGTATGTATGTATGTATGTATGTATAAAGAATGTTAGTTTTAAAAAAAAGAGTCTGAATGCACATATATTATAGAAAAAATTTCTATTTATTCTCAATCATTCATAGCACATGTATGATTAATCAATCAACATCAATAACAACTATTTTTATAACCTTATTTTTCTTAACAGACAATTTGACAAGTACACAGGCTTTGATTGCTTCCTGCAGCAGCACAAATACAACTGTGAGGCATCGAACTTGCTGGCCATTGAAATAGAGCTAGATTTCCACAACTAATTTTAGCACACATGTCTTTAGCCGTGAACGTTCCCGGGCAAAATTTAGGATCACCTGACACAAATGAATGAGAAGACAACATATTAATCAATATGAATATAATTTAAAAAAATCAATGATGAAAATAAATATTTAAAAGAAATAATTATTGATAAAATCATAACTTGTGCATTTAAGAAAAAATCATACCTAGCGAATGATCAAACAAAGTGAAACATATCTCCATGGAGAAAAGGAAAAGTGTAATGAAACTCTTCATATTTTTTTCACAACTTTTGTATGATATGATAATATAAATTGTTGACACTATTTAGGACTCCTATATAGAGACTAGAGGAAAATCTGAAGTATGCTATTTGTTCATATAAGGCTACCAAATCTATAATTTTTAAATTAGTTGCCAAAAAATACAAATGTATTTATGGTAATAGTGCAAATAAGGCGAGTAAATCAGTAGTTTTTAAATTACTTGTTTTAATATACAAATGAGTTTATGGTATGTGTTGAAATAAGGCTAGTAATTAAGGTTTTTTTACTTTGTTGATCAAATTATTAGCAAAAAAATAAAAGACATAAAGCAACTATTTGACCCCACTAAGTACCACCAAGATATAAATAGTGTATATAGATTAATTTTTTTTTTATATTGTTCAATTTTAGCAAAATCCAATAGTTTTGGCATTAATCTTGTGTAGTTTTGGCATAAATCTTATGTTTGGGTTAAAAAATTCCCTTCTTAAGTAGAAATACATTATTAATAATGTAACAAGTTCTTTTTTCTAGAACCTAAAATCTATTAACCCATAAGTCTAACCTCAACTCTGATGTTGTACAAACATGCTATGTTTAAAAGGATCCCGATGTATTCTGCCTAAACTAAAAGAAAAAATCAATGTAACATAAAATATATTTGGGAAAAGGCTAGATTTACTCATTTACAATGCACACTCAATCTTTATGTAGTCTTGTATAAACGTTCATTTGAGCTTTGCATTTTCATAACCTTGCCCCCTTTTAACCAGTCTCACCTTATTGCCTTGAGATACATTATCACGACCCAATATTTTAAAGTTGTTATGACACTAATCATTCGTTTATCAGGTAAACCAAAATATAATAATATAAAGTGAAAGAATTTAATGTGATTTAACTAGTTCTAACAAAAATAACATAGATAATAACTTTGTAATGCAACAAAAGGTAAATCATGATCCAAGATCTGGTATAACAAGTCATGAGAGACTTATAAATAAGGAAATGTGTGTCTAAGAAAATACATTAAGGTTTGAAATACCAAAAAAATTGTCTAAAAGGACATAACATTCAACAAATTAGCAAATTGACAGGAAAAATCACACTTCTATAGTCAAAGATAGCAGCTCACTATTGAAACTCTAAAAGACTCAAAACCCTAAATTGGGACCATGATGGAACCTACTACACCCTCCGGTACAGGTAAGTCTATCACAATCTAAAAATTATTATCAACGTAAATTGAAGTGATAGAAGTAAGAAACAAAAAATAATCCCCAAATGACATACAGAAGAGGTACATTATGAACATAATATTCCAGGTCTGGTTGTCACTACTACAAGACTCTAATATTAAATACAATAATATAGTTTGAAGTATCAAATGTGACTAAACATATGAAAAATTGTCATGGCAAAATATTTTGTAGTTGTGATGATTTTGATCATTCGTTTGTCAGGCAAACCAAAATATAATAGTCTAATGTGAAAGAACTTAATGCGATTTAGTAAGTTCTAACGAAAATTGTAACGACCCTTCCATCATTATGGATGATTCCCCTTTTTAAATTTTTGGGTTAAGATTTTTCCCAGATTTGAAGTTATATTTTTCAGGATAAGCTAGTTTCGAATGAAATTTGAGCGAGGTATAATCTAGAAAATCTGAGAATGGAAGGAAAAAATATGGTAGTGTTTATCATGATTTCTAGTTATCTAAGACAATAACGAATTCACAGGAATTTATGAATTTAAATTTAGATAAGTATTGATCTTAGCGTAATAGATATTATTCACAATGTCTTGAATTTAAGTTATGTTGTGAAAAAAAAAATTGTAGAAAAGTTAGACATTCTATCCCGCCCATGTAGCTATAGCAGCTTGCATGTCATTATAATGACATGCCCAAAAGCGGACTAATTCCCACTATAGCGACCAGTCAATGCAGTCAAGGGCTACTATAGCGACTTGTGTTGCTGACCCGACCCGACCCGACCCGACCCGACCCGGGGCCTTATCCTAATGGGTGTTCCAAGTTCGATTGAGACCAAAGACCACCCCCGTTACCCAAACCCAAACTCCATCCACCTACCCTGAGTTGGCTAAATTTCAAACATTTAACAAGATAGCATTATTGTTCAAGTCAAGACTTTGAGATAGGATCACAAATGTGGCTGACCCAACCGAGTTTAACCGTTCTCCATACCTTACCGACTAAACCAACCAATACCAAACCATCAACTAATAATTAATTAATAGTCAAATAAAGTTTCATAACATAACATAAAAGGATGGAACAACCAACAATATTATCCAAGGGTTTAATCCCCAACACCAATGCCAATGTTAAGGCTGACACCCACAAAGATTCAGCCCATACCAACCCATAGCAGTTCCACAAAGCCTTTAACCAAAAGAGTAATAAAATATAGATGGGATATGCCCCCAACCATAGCCAAAACTAGAATCCATAAGTAATCCAAATTCATGAAATGGAGCCTTCCGAAAAGATTAAAGCTCACCACTTCAATTCAACGACTGACCCGAGTATCCCAATGCTAAACAGGAAGAGTTGAATGGCCATTTCCTACATAGCTTGGGTATACAGCCGACTGAAGATGGGTTAGGAAGTAAACGCTAGCATGAACTCGGGATAAGGATAAAATAATTTCATTTATAAAACCAAGTAAAATCATCCATAATGCATACATATATATATATATATAACCAAGAGGGGAAAGGGGACCATATTTGGCATGCATTTAAAGCCTTTACCTGGACTGTGTAGCTTTTCCATCCTAAAACAATCCATGGGCTATATGGGTTCAACTCTCCTTGCTGAAAGGGCCCCAGTGCATGAAGCTGCTCGACCAGGGAAGAAAACCTGGGATGACTAGTATTTCCCCCAACATAAAGTGTGACATCATGCATGCGTCCATTAAGACCAAACCTCACATCGGAAAATATAAGTTTCCAGTTTCGGTCCCTCTGGAACCTCCACCTTTCTCGGCTTTGCTACACCTCCCCCTTTAAGCCCAATTAAAATCATTTCCAAACAATCAAACCATTATCCATTTATTAACCAAGGCCATTAGTAGTGGTATACTCATACCGACTAATCTTGCAAGTATTGTCCTTAGCCAAAACTTTTAGTGATCAAGGGATTTCCATGTACCCATAGATCATATCATTCGATTTACTTGGGGGATTCCCATGTACCCCACAAGTAGGTTTATTAAGTCAAACCATTTCTTCAAAACAATTTAAGCCAGTTAGGTTCCATTACCAAGTTTAAACCATGCATAAGTTTCATTGAAAATCCAATTGTATAGTGAAAACATTGTTATAGGAATTTATCAAACAGATTGGGGGAATAATATTACCAAAGACAATTTTAATTACCAATAACCATTCCCATGTAATCCAATTATCCAAAACCACCATGAAAGCATATAAAAGCATAATTAAAGCATAGGGAAACCATAACCAAGCCTTTATAAATAAAACTCCCAACACATATTTGAAAACCCAAACCATATAACATTCAAACCATGAAAACATTGTATAAAACCATGCCTTTAGTGAAACTAACAATGAGGGAAGAGAACATGCCTTAATTGAGTAGTTAATGGAGAGAAACCACCAACATAAGCCACAAATTAAGCCTTAAGATAAAACCCTAGCCTCCTTTGCCCAAGAACTTTAGAGAGGATTTAAGAGTGTTTTCTAAGTATTAATGGATAGAATAATAGGAAAAATAACCTATTATTGAGCTAAAAGTCATGGGCCCTTATTAGGATAAGTGGGGAAATATCTAAATTGCCCTCACTTAAAACTCCCAGAAATCCTGTCAGGTGAGTATGACCATCCATACTAGTCATACCCTCCAATACGAGTGGTACCCACCACTCATACCCAAAGACACCTCTCTTGGACCCAACACTATCCAAGTTACGACTACCCCAAACTATGTCGTATCCAAGTGTACGACTAGTACCCATGATTCGTACCCCTGGAAGAATAGAATCTCAAGGGGATTGAACACTGCCCACCATATGAGTCCATGGCATGACTCATGCCCTAGATTACGGCTCAAGACGATCCACTCGTACTCATATCCAAGTCAAGTTACCAAGTTTAAGATTTAGTGAAGGAACCTAATGATCCGTATCCACAGATATGACTCGTACCACCCAAGTCGTATCCATTCCAAAAACCAAATCCACCGTACCAACTGTCACGACCCTAACCAGGGCCTAGACATAATGGGCATCCAAAGTTTAATCAGGATCGGGAACCACCCCCTATCACCCAACCCAACCACCGTATGCATATCTTGAGCTGACTGAATTCCAAACATATAACAAGATAACATGTTTATCCATGTGGTGACTTTGGGATAAGTCTATAACCGAGACCAATCCAACTAAGTCTATCCACTTAGTAACCAACCAAACCAATGCGAAAACCATAAATCAAAACCAAGTATAATAATAATCCAATGTATGTATGTATATATATATATATGAGATAACAATCCATACCATACCAAAGTCCACAGTTGTCCATACAAAGCCTCTGTACCAACCAAAGAGTACCTAGTTGTGACATACCCCCGACATAGCCATAAACCAAGTCTACCAAAGACAAAATACATAAAGTAATCCATGACATGAAATCGATGCCTTTTGAACTATGGAATCTCACCACTTCAATCCAACATCGATTGTACCCAAGTTCGATCACTAAGCAAGAGGAGTAGAATGATCGGTTCCTATATAGAATGGGTATACAATTTCTAGTAAACGGGTTAGCAGGTAAACGCTAGCATGTACTTAGGATATGGATACAACCATACATATATATAAGTGTCAGGAAAGGGAACCAGGTTTAGCATGCATTTAAAAACCTTTACATGGGTTGTGTATCTTTGTCGTCCTAAACCACACACAGGCAATATGGGTTCATCTTCCTCTGCTGAAAGGGCCCCAATGCGTGTAGCCGCTCGACCAAGGAAGAAAACCCTGGGATGACTAGAATATCCCCAAATATAAGGTAAGACATCGTGCGCACGGTCACTAAGACCAAACCTCACATCAGTAAATATGAGTTTCTAGTTTTGGTCCCCTCGGGACCTCCACCTTCCACGACTTAGCTACACTTCCCCTTTAATGCCCAATTAAAACAATTTTCAAATTACCAACCAATCTATTTTCCATTTATTAACCAAGGCCATTTAGTGGTGGTATCGTCACACCGACCATACTTGCAAGTACTATCCATAGCCAACCATATGTAGGTTTAAAGAGACTTTCAAGTGCCCTTCTATTTACCATGATAAACCACTTGGGGGACTTCCATGTTCCCACAAGCATAAGCATTTAGCCATTTACCTTTCCAAACTATTTAAACCAATTCCATTAATGCATTCACTTGAGGGATTTCTATGTATCCCGTAAGATTTTCAAAATAGACCAATCATGGCCACCAAAACCTTTACCTCTTAAACCATTCCAAACCATTTTAGTCCATGACATACATTCAAAGCATTTATATCATTTAAACCATGCAAAATCATTCAAAACTTTTAGATTTCCATTACCAAACCAAACCATGCAAGAGTTCTAGTAAAAGTTCAACAATAAAGTAAAAACATTCTTTGAAGCATTTTATCAAACATGTTGAGGGCATACCTTTACCAAGACCAAAATCAATGCATAAACCACCATAATTGGGGTTACTCAAGACCCATTAGTTAAACCATAACCAACAACCAACCACATATGCAAACCATTACCGAAAACATGTATAAACATGATATAAGCCAATACCAAACCATATGCATCAAGACCCTCAATAATATGTTAAAATCCATCTTTCATGATTTATAAATGAACGTTTAAAACACAATACATATGCCTTTAGTTTAAAATACTAATGAGGGAAGGAATACATGCCATATACATGAAGATTCACGAAACAAATCTTGACCTTTGAGCCCTTTGAAGAACACTTGAGAAACCCTAGCCTCCAATCTTGAAGAGTGAGTTTGAGAGAGTATTTGAAGTGTTTTAATCTTTTAACAAGTGTTATGGAAGGCTACCAAGGATTATATAACGTGAGGGAATAAGGTTCTTGAAGTAGGAAATGTCCAAACTATCCTTGACTTAAAATTAAAACAAACCGCGTCCAGGGGTACGACTCACCCTTACCATTCGTATCCTAGTGTACGAGTGGTACCCCAATTCGTACCAAACCTAGTCATCACCTTACCTACTGATTTCTATATGACTCACACCTCCCCAACTCGTACCTAAGGGTTTGAGTGAAACCCCCAATCATACCCACCAACCGTACCTTGGACAGATTACACAAGATCACATCTATGAGCAACATATGACTTGGCAATGTGCCATTCGTATCTTTCTATACGAGTCGTACCAAGAGGAATCATATCTTGGGCAGTAGCTACACCAAACATACAGTTTGTTTTATCCTTTTTTGGATTTTATTTTTAAGAAAATGGTTTTGACCTTTTCAAACTATTTTAAAATTTAGAAGTAATTTGAAAAAAAAAATTATAGAGTCTCCACTTGATTTTTATCGAAAACATCAAGAAACACATAAAGAGGTTTCAAAATAGAAATAAGTCTTCAAAATTAGAGAAACTAGTTAAGGGTCCAATTAACACCCTAAGAAGATTTTTATGGCTCTTAGGAGCATCTGTTTTAAAACGGTTCACCAAAGGACTTTTTTTTACTAACTAAAAAGGGTGACTAACTTTATGAAAGGGTTACAAAAATATTTAAAATTATTTATTCACTTAAAATTGGCATTTGTTTATTCGAACGAGTAATAGTCTGCTTGAATTTAGTGAGAAAGTTACAACATATTTTATTTAATCTAATATTAATTTGGAGGAAATAATTACAAAACATCTTCAAAATATCGTACTTGAGAAAATATTTTACTTAATTTAGCATTAATCTCGAAAAGTTAGAATTTTAGAAAAAGATCGAGGAATATTCTAATTGAGAAAATTCTACTTATTTCATAATTAATTCTAAGGAAAAAAATTGTGAAATATTATTTCTACTTGAATTAATAAAAAACCTATTTAAAATAGGTGGAACACCTGGATTTAAGAAGGAAATAAGTTTGTGTTTTTTATGAAAGAGGAATTGCGGAATTATTCTTATTATTATCATTGCTATTATTTTAACTATGTATATATAAGAAGGATCCATTTTGTCATAAATAACACCTTTGCAAAATGTTAGGAGAATGTCATGTTAAAAATATTTTATCAATAATAAAAAAATTAAAATTTACAAGAAAAATTAGCTTCTTGAATTTGAGAAAAAATATTTTAACCCAAATAGGTAATTAGTCGTATGAACAAGACAAATGCCATCTTAAAATAATTAATTTAATAAAAGACTAATTTTAGGATGAAAAATCGAACCAACGAATTTAATCCATTTAGACAAGATAAATTAGGTGAGAAAATGGTGAATCGAAATATGAAAATCAAGATAAACTAGAATGGCCACATCTTAGGGGATCTCTAAATTAATTAATTAAAGTTGAGGTTAATATAAATACACAAGAATAAATTACAAATGATGAAGGAATAAAAGATGTATAAATAACATAAATACCAACCCTTTTGGAAGAAATTACACTCTCTCCCACTTTTTTAATTACTTTACTCTCTCTCCCTGTTAATATACATTACATAGCCGACATATACATTACATTCTGTGTATATTTTGAGATTTTTGTAATATGTTTAGGGAGTTAAAATTTTTGTAAATAAAAATTACACAAATACACAACTTATGTTTCCAATATTACAAAAATTCCAACTCCCTAAACATATTACAAAAATCACAACATATACACAGAATGCTATGTATATGTTGACTATGTTATGTATATTAATAGGGAGAGAGAGTAAAGTAATTAAAGAAGTGGGAGAGAATGTAATTACTTCCAAAAGGGTTGGTATTTATGTTATTTATACTTATTAGAAACATAAGTTGTGTATTTGTGTAATATTTAGATAAAAGATAAAGAATTGGAGTTGGGCCCTTTTTGGCCCATCCACGTGCTATCCAGCTTTTGGGCTTCTAATCTATGGACTTTAAGTCCATTTTCCTGCATTGTATACCACAGGTATATCAGCTCCTCTTTTCCAGCATTTTTGGGTATACCATCGTGTATATTTCGCTTATTAGCGTAGAAAAATCAGCATGTTTGCTTCCACATTTAATATGAACCAACATCATCTGCCTTCCAGTGTATATAAGCTGTATACAGTCGTATATCATCTGTATACAGGTGTATACCAGCCTGTATCAGTTCATTTGGGGCTTTAGCGTGGAGCTTGACTCAACGGATATGCAAGAGGGGAGTCCGATGGACTCGACGAAGGATTTCATGCATAAAAAAATAAGAATTACTAAATGCATTAAAGGAAATTCCGCTCGTATCATGGTAACAAAATAGAGACATACTTCATCAGCACAAGGTTCTCAAAACAATAGATTCAAAATGGAATTAAGAATTAGTATATATTATACCACTTGTAGCGACACAGAATAAGGAATATCAAAATTCACAAGTCAAAATAATATTTCAGGCCATTACAAGGTAAACTTTGCCAACAGCTAACATCCAAAGTAGGAGCATTAACAAGTATAACTTGGTTTTTCATGGTGAAGTTTTATTAAAAAAACATGCTTTGTTATTTCATCAAAAGGAAAATTAACTTTGATCCTTGGAGTCAAATTAGGTTGTTTCACTTTAAGAAGGAAAATACACATTCATTTTTGAACTCTTAAGAACTTCATACACAAACTCTAAACTCTAATACATTTTCTAGCAATCCAAAGAAGAGAAAGCAAACGGGACAAAACGAGAAAAAGTCAATCTTAATTGATGATTTAAAAAAAGGATTTCGTTTTTTAAGCCTCTTGGAACAAAAAAAAAAAAAACTATTATGCACTCATGACAACAAGCAGATGCAGGAATTTAAAGCTTGGAGCTTTTTTCTCCAATAAACAATGTATAACAAAAAAAACTTTCCAATCGAAACACAAACAAAAACCCAAATCCACTCTCGATATCATTGCGAGATACATACTGCAACATTAAACATAAAAGGAACTAAAAAGAGAAAAGATGGGTTATTTACCTATCTTTGTGCAGCGACTGGAACTACAAACTCTTGTCGGAACAACTTCCACCACAATTTTGATTTGCTATCGAAATTCCAACGAATTGGATGAATTTTGAGAGCACTCAGAAGATTTCTTGGTTACGTAGGGTTAGAGGTGCGCACCTCCAGAACCCTCAAATTTTCCCCCAATGAATCCTCTCAGAATCCCCTTAGCCTCTACTATCTATTTATAGGGAAAATTGGGGGGAAATATTACGATTTTTCCAGATTACAATTTCAAATTTTGGATTCAATTTCTTGAGAGGCTTTGAGTTCTGTTGTAGAACAAAATTAATTATTAGTGGCCATCAGTGGATATTGGAGAAAAGAGTCGTTTGACTTTGTTGGTCAAAGGAATAAATTAATTCCTGCCTAAATTAGTGAATCATGGACTGAATATGTCGAAAACATCTGCTTTTGAGCCATAAATGGCTATACTGAAGGGATAAGACGGTAAATTTCGAGGGTTGGCTAGGGTTTAGGGTGGTCGTTTTTGGTTACGTTGAAGTTATGGGTGGTCGGGTCTTTACCGGGTCGGGTCTTTTTCGGGTCGGTTGGTCGTGGTTTGTTTGTTGTTGTCGAATGTTGTTGATGATAATGCTATTTTACTATTGTTGTTACACACTGTTTGTTGTTGCTGGTTGAGGGGAAAATGAGAAAGGATTTGGGTCGGGTCATAAGATTTGAGGAGCGGGCTTAGGCAGCTGATTGGGTTGATTTTAGGGTAAAATTCAGAAATAGCATACTTATCCCCTTAATTATGAGTTTCATAGCAACAGTTTCATAATTACATAATATAACAAGTTGTATTTTGTATTTTTGCAAACTGTTGCTACAAAAATACAATTGCATATGATTTTTACTGCCCTTATGATCGATATGTATTTTGTATTTTTGCAAATGGGTTGATTTTAATTGTTATTTCGGTTGAAAATATTGGGTTCACTGTAGACAATTGGGAATTTACGGATTTAGGCTATTTTTGGGGTATTTTTAATTTAGTCAATTTTAATTTAAAATCTAACCAAATCGAAAATTAATAGGTCAATTGTATTACAACTGTAATCTAATTAATTTCAATTATGGCCAAATTCAATGAATCAACTAAATTGAATAAAAAAATTTGAAATAAATTAACAATCAATTTAATCTTGAGTTTCTTGATTTAATAAAATCAAACAAATATATATTTTTTAAAATAAATTATTTTTGAGGCTAAATTATATTTAAATCAAAGTTATAACCATTTGAATTAATTTTCAAGATAACCCTTGATTAAAATTTAATTTCAGTAAAACAATTATTTAAGTAACGAAATTACACAATCTCGTATGTATGGATACGAAAACATATAATTGTTACTTAAGAAAACCGAATTACCTAGATAAATACTTGAAAGAATTTTTATTCGGATAAAATAAATATTGCAATTTTATTTAAAGACGAAAAAACTCAGGGTTAAACTTAGTCATGGAGTGCAAATATTAGGTGTCAACACCGCTTAGTATATGATTGGACCCTCAAGCCATCCCACAAGTCGTATTCAAGGGGTATGAGTGACACCCTTTAGTCGTACTAAGCCACTAAGTCTCAAAACTTAGGAAATTTTGCAAGGGTCCAAGACTTGGGATGTTTCATTCTCCCCAACTAGGATTGTTCGTCCTCGAATGACGGGTAAGGGTAAGGACAAACATGAGATAACACCTTAACACACATCAACCTTTCCTCCAACCAAAATAGAGGACAAGAACACAAACCAAGACGAGAAGATCAACACATGTCTCAAGCATGATTCCCACCCCAATGCTTTCATTCCGACCTCTAAATAAGTTGGAAAACAAAGATGCAAGAAGAACCATTCCTCACCTTTAACCACGTTAGAAAAAAAGAATGTGTTTTGAAGAACACACACCTTACGCATGAATTCTCAGGCCAAGAACCAAAACGGATCCTTGGACTCCATGTCCATTTCCGTATCCTAAATGTCTTTCTCGGACTTGTTGTTTCTCCATGGAACCTTTATCGAATCCACACTTATTGTTCGCAACCGACAAACTTACCGATCCAAGAATCCCCACCATTGGGATCCCCTTGAAGAAGACAAAATTTGAGATACCAAATCCAACCAAAGGAACCAACCGACCAAGGACCACCCATACCTTATTCCAGCATAAACACATAAATGGCCGGTTAATTGACTCATGCTAGAGAAAGTCAAATTCAACTTAGAATTTACCGAGACACATCACTACAAAAGCTTTAGTCTAATTTACACCACCACTTCCATGTTCAAGCTTATCTAAAGCTAAGAGTTAACTAAGCCGCTGGGCTCTATTCCGTACATCTATCCCGAAACACTACTCCGCTTTCACCACCTTTTTACTATGGAAGCCATGAGTAAAGGACATGAACAAACCCACATACAAACATTATAACCAAAATCGTAACATATAATCGAAAGCCCAAACCATACGACTACTATGCCATGAAAATAATTTATGTAACCATTCCTTACTAATCCTCTTAAGTACCCAATACAATTATAGGTATATCTACCAATCACAACATTCAAACCTACCGCTCATATACCCGTGGTATAATCTATCTATCAAACATCTAGCACCCTCTAATATTTCCTCAAGGATTTTCACCATCTATTCCTTTCCAAGCCATTTCCCATGACAACAACCTTACCTCACCTTCCAAAACCTTAACTTTAGTAGTCACTCGGGACTCTCCCCCACTTAGGGATTTCTACATTCCCCATTTCAAAACATCACCATTCTTTCCAAGCCACTACCATCCTAGCACGGGAAAAATCATCAAGAAAATTAAATTACGAGAATCATCCATGCCACCTAAGGCAAGACAAAGACCCCCGAAACAAGACACGACACCAAAGATACGAAGTAATCCATAACAACCACCTAGGTTATAATGATGAATCATCCCAACCAAACCATACCACAAAAGGAGTCCTTAGGGATGGACACCGAAAGAAACACAACCACACAAGCCATAAGTAATGTAATGGAAGATCAAGACTCATATCCCGGGAATAAAGCGAATGCAAAATATGAAACATAGGCATAAGCACTATAAGAATACACACACACAACACTAGTAGAGTAATCTCTTAACCGGGATAGAAGAGTATCACTAGAATATGCAACCCAACCTTCCTTTGAAGTCCACCACTAAATGAAAATTTAAGATTAATCACTAACCTTAAATCCATTACACCTACAAACACAACACTCCACCCTATTGGGTATAACCAAGGGCATACACTAATGACACTTGGTTTTTCTATACCCAAAACCTAATTCATCCCAATGCTACCTAGAGCCTAACATAGACAAGAAAAAATCATGAGACCAAATTGACTCCAAGGTTTCTAATTAAACGAAAACCATTAAAAATCAAAACATGGCAACCAAGGCCTTTTCAAAATCATTTAAATCCAATCAAAACCAATTCATGTTCCCTTTACCATTTATGCAATGCATAGATTTAAGAATAGTCAACCCATATGACAAAATCACACTCCTTAGAAATTTCACAAATAATTTGAAGACATATAATTTCCAAAATCAAAACCAAAACCAAGTAATTGGGGAATCTATAGTACCCCAAAATCCGTTTACCATTTCTATGCATCCCTCAACATTCATAAACATTAATAAAGCATGAATGTGCATCATAATCCATGGAAAATCAATTAAATGAGTAATCATGTCAAAGCCCTTAATTATGCCAAAACCCACTTTTAAAACCATAAATTTAGAAACCAACTTCTATGCCAACAATAAAGTACAAGTATAGGGGCAAAGATACATGCAAGCTCCATGCTTTAAACCATCCAATGACTAGACCCCAAATCCATATCCATCCACTCAATCTGAATTCCTAGCCTAAGTCACAACTTTCCCACTATTGAAATTCCTGAGCTAACATACTCCCTTTTATCAAAACCAATATTTAAGATCCATACTTAGTGTCTATCAACCACCATGAACTACTAGAAAAGTACCTGATATAAAAAGAAATATACATATGAGGTCCTCCCCCACAAGAAGGACACCCTAAATTCCTTAGTCACCCACCGTCAACCTTTCCATTCCCAGGGAAAACCATTCCCTTTATGCATATAAGAGTGACAATACTCCACAGGGAAATGTTAAGACTGATGAAACCTTCATCTAAGAGATCCCTTATTTTTTCCTAAAGCTCTTTTAAATCTACCGGAACCATTCTAGGAAGAAGAAATAGAATTTTGGTGAGGGTCGTCAAGAAGACCTTAGGAAATTCATTCACCACCAAAACCAAATGCAAAATAGGACCTTCCAAGTTAG
The DNA here is from genome assembly GCA_030864215.1 of Capsicum pubescens. NCBI lineage: Eukaryota > Viridiplantae > Streptophyta > Magnoliopsida > Solanales > Solanaceae > Capsicum > Capsicum pubescens. Next base: position 278,589,506 of record CM061543.1, on the reverse strand, counting down.
AATCTTTAACCCAGACCAAATAATAACGACACCCCTTTGGAGACCAATCTCCGAGTTCTAAGATATGATATACCCTTTTTCTTAATAGCTAGGGAACAAAACCACCCTCTCATTCCATAACCATCTCACTATGGAGCCTAAAGACAACCTTTATAGACCCGACAATCCAATGATGAATAGCAGGAGTGCAACCAATCCATTCCCAAATAACATCAAAATCCACTACATTCGAGTCAAACAAATTCACCAAAACCCTTTTATTACCAACAAATACCATAAACCCCTTATCAACTCTTTTAGTAATCATAGAGTCACCTATCAAGGTAGAAATAGAACAAGAAAAGAAAGTTTAAAATTACCATGGGACCACAACCAGAATACACAACCACGAATAGGGTTACAAGATAGAGAGGACCCCAAACCAAGTAAACCACACACACCACAAAGAAAGGATTTTTCCACATACTGGTGTCAACATCCAAAGATGTTTCGGACTCTGAAAAGATAGTAAAGTCATTGAGATGATCCCGACCAATGTAGGAGCCAGAAGTAGCAACCAATATCCTATTTTCTTAAGCGGTAATCCTTATGGGACACTCCTATTGTATGTGACCCAAACGACCACAACAATTAAACCATTCCTCCTTTTATCGCAACAACCATGGTGTGATCAACCACAAGCTCTACAAAGAAGATAAAATGATGTAAATTGGGCCGCATTGGCCCAAGGTTGGACATAAGGTGCCCTAGAAATATTACAAATCTGAAAATACTTGCCTCCCATTGAATTCGGGTAGGGAGCACCAACCATAAAATAGGAGTTTGGACGCACCTAACTATTTTCCTGGGACCGTTTACCACTATACCATTGGCCTCCCTATTATTTAGAAACTGAGGCCCCATAAGTTGGACAAGATCCATCCATGTTTTACTAGAGTGGGTTAGGTAAGTATCCACGAGCTTTAGATTATTGAGAGAACATGATCAGAAAGATGAACTAAAGAAGATTCAAAGAAGAGTTCAAGACCTTAGACTCCCTAGCCCAAAATTAGAATACCAAGAAAGTGAAACATTTCTAAATGCCTCGTAGCCTTCTGTTTATAAGTATGGTGTACAACACACCCATAAGCAAGACTCCACTTGACACGACTTTGTGGACACCTCATGACACCAAAACCTAAATCTTTGATACCAACTTTTCATGACTCGAATCAGGGCCTAAATGTAATGGGCATCCCGAGTCCAATCGAGATCGAGGACCGCCCTCTATCACCCTACCCAAACCACCTTACGCTACTTAAGTCAGCTGAATTTTGAACATATAACAAGATAGCGTGTTTATCCATGTGGTAACTCTACGATAAGTCTATAACTGATACCAACCCAACCAAGTCTATCCACCCAGTAACCAACCAAACCAATGCAGAAACCATAAACTAAAACCAAGTATACTAATAATCCAACGTATGTATATATATATGACATAACCAATCCATACCATACCCAAGTCCACAATTGTCCATACAAAGCCTCTAGACCAACCAAAGAGTACCTAGTTGGGACATGTCCCCGACATAGCCATAAACCAGGTCTACCAAAGAGAAAATACATGAGGTAATCCATGACATGAAATAGATGCCTTCCGAACTATGGAAGCTCACCCCATCAATCCAACATTGACTGTACCCAAGTTGATCACTAAGAAGGATGAGTAGAATGGCTGATTCCTACATAGCGTGGGTATACAACCGCCGGTAGATGGGTTAGCAGATTAACGCTAGCATGTACATAGGATAAGGATAAAATAATGCTAATTATAAAACCAAGTAAATCCATAATGCATACAACCAGATATATATATAAGTGCTGGGAAAGGGAATCGGATTTAGCATGCATTTAAAAATCTTTACCTACACTGTGTAGCTTTGCTATCCTAAACCACCCACGGGCAATATGGGTTCAGCTCCCCCTGCTGAAAGGGCCCCAGTGCATTTAGCTGCACGACCAGGGAATATAACCCTGGGATGACAAGTAAATCTCCCAATATAAGGTATGACATCATGCATATGGTCACCAAGACCAAACCTCATATCAGCAAATATGATTTTCCAGTTTTGGTCCCCCCGGACCTTCACCTTCCATGGCTTAGCTACACTTCCCTCTTTAATTCTAAATTAAAACCATTTCCAAATAATCAACCAATCCATTTACCATTTATTGACCAAGGCCATTTAGTGGTGATATCGTCATACCGACCGTACTTGCAAGTACTATCCATAGCAAACCATATGTAGGTTTAAGAAGACTTTCAAGTACTCTTCCATTTACCATGATAAACCACTTGGGGGACTTCCAAGTTCCCCACAATCATAACCATTTAGCCATTTACCTTTCCAAACCATTTAAACCAATTCCATTAATGCATTCACTTGAGGGATTTCCATGCATCCTGCAAGGTTTTCAAAATAGACCAGTTATGACCACTAAAATCTTTACCTCTTAAACCATTCAAAACCATTTTAAACCATGCCATACATTCAAAGCATTTATACCATTTAAATCATTTAAACCATGAAAAATCATCCAAAACCATTTAGAGTTCCATTACCAAACCAAACCATGAAGAGTTCCAGTGAAAGTTCAACAATAAAGAAAAAATATTCTTTGAAGCATTTTATCAAACATGTTGAGGAAATACCTTTACCAAGACCAAAACCAATGCATAAACCACCATAATTAAGGTTACTCAAGACCCATTAGTTAAATTATAACCAACAACCAACCACATATGCAAACCATTACCAAAAATATGATTTAAACCAATACCAAACCATATGCATCAAGACCCTCAACAATATTTCAAAATTCACCTTTCATGATTTATAAAACAATGTTTAAAACATAATACACATGCCTTTAGTTTGAAATAACAATGAGGGAAGGATTACATGCCTTATACATGAAGATTCACGATAGAAATCTTGACCTTTGAGCCCTTTGAAGAACACTTGAGAATCCCTAGCCTCCAATCTTGAAGAGTGGGTTTGAGAGAGTATTTGAAGTACTTTAATCTTTTAACAAGTGTTATGGAAGGATACCAAGGGTTATATAATGTGAGGGTATTTAAATTAGAAAATTTCCAAACTACCCTTGACTTGAAATTAAAATAAGCCACGTATAGGGATACGACTCACCCGTACCATCTGTATCCTAGGGTACGAGTGGTACCCCAACTCATACCCAACCCTTGCCATGACCTTACCTGCTGGTGTCTATACAACTCACACCTCCCCCACTTGTACCTAAGGGTAGGAGTGACACCCCCAATTGTACTCACCAACCGTACCTTGGAAAAATTACGTAAGACCACACCTATGAGCAATATACGACTTGTCAATATGCCACTCATTTTTTCTATATGATTTATACCAAAAGGAGTCGTATCTTGGGCAGTAGCTACACCAAACATACTGCTTAGTATATGATTGGACCCTCAAGCCATCCCATAAGTCATAGTGAAGGGTTACGTGTGATACTTTTGAGTCGTACCAAGCCACCAAGTCCCAAAATTTTAGAAATTTTGCAAGGATCCAAGACTTGGGATGTTTCACCAACCAACACAGGTCAGCATACAACAAACCTATACCACTCGTACCCCTATGTATGACTCATTTCCCCTAGTCGTACCCTTTCCAGTGACCAGAATTCTAGGAAATTTTCTAAGGATCAGGAACCCAGGGTGTTTCAGTTTCCCCCACTAGGAATATTTGTCCCCAAATGACGAACAAGGTAGGTTTGATGTAGCCATGAGTCATTTGCATTATCAAACATAAATCTAACCTTTAGATGTCTCTACTGTCACCTTTAAGACAAAAAACAAAGATGCAAGAAAATCAACCTTTTCTTTAACAAACTCAGAAAATAATGGTATGTTCAAGAACACATACCTTCCGCACGAATCCCAGGAGCAGAAAACAAGTGTGGATACTTAGACTATATGTACTCCCCCGCTTCCCAAGTAATCTCTTCCACCTTGTGGTTACTCCATAGATCCTTAACCGAGGTCAAATCCTTGGTTCGAAACCGATGGACCTATCAATCCAATATATCAACTAGGACCTCTTCATATGATAGAGAATCCGAGATACTTAATCCCTCCAAAATAACCACCAAAGAAGGATCACCAATGCATTTCCTCAACAGAAATATAGAATAACAGATGAATGGAGCTCAACCTAGAATTCAACTTCAATTCATAAGCAACATTACCAGCCCTCCTCAAAACCTCTTAAGGACCAACAAACCAGGGACTGAGCTTTTATTTTTTGCCAAACCACATTGCTCCCTTCATGGGAGATACCTTGAGGAACACCTTATCCCCAATATTAAACTCCAGTCTCTATACCTTACATCCACATAGGACTTCTGGCAACTTTGGGCAGTTTTAAGCCTATCCCGAATCACTTTTACCTTTTCTATAGACTGATAAACCAAATCAGGACCATACATATCTGCCTCACTAAGCTCAAAGCATCCAATAGAAGATCTACACCTCCTACCATACAATGCCTCAAAAGGATCCATACCAATACTAGAATGATAGCTATTGTTGTAAGCAAACTCTACCAAAGGTAGATGCTCAACCCCCAAAGCATATCTTATAATGTCTGAATAGTCCTTGCTGCTTTCCCATCTATCTAAGGATGAAAAACAGTACTCAGACTTACCTTGGTACCCAAACATTTCTGAATAGACCGCCAAAATGAGATAAAAACAACATATCACGATCAAAGATAATCGAAATGGGTACCCCATGCAGATTTACGATCTCCTGAAGATACAACTTTGCATAGTCCTCTACCAAAAAGGTAGTCCTCACTGGCAAGAAGTGAGCAGACTTCGTCATCCTATCAATGATGACCCAAACCAAATAAAATTGATTTTGATACCGTGGAAGAACGATAATGAAATCCATATTGATCAACTCTCATTTTCATTCAGGCAACTCAATTTTTTGATACTACCCACCAGGTCTCATGTGCTCAACCTTAACCTGTTGGCATACCATATACTCATGCATCTCATCCAAAATCCTTTGCCGCAACCCATCGACCTCAGGAACACATAACCTCCCTTGGTACCATAAAGTATTATCGCCACTGATCTCAAATACCACTACTTTTTGCCCACCAACAACATTCTTGATTTTTATCAAGATAGACTCTAGGACTTTCTTCTCCTTGATCTCTGCACCAAGAGATTACTGAACCACCTCTTGCACCATCACACCACCATCCTTGGAGTCTAGGAGACGAACTCTAAGATTAGCTAAGCAATAAATTTCCTTCACTAATTCTCACTTTGCTTTATCTATATGAGCTAAACTCCCCATGGACAACCTGCTAAGAGCATCAACAACCATGTTAGCTTTACTTTGGTGATAGTGAAGACTCATATCATAATCCTTGAGAAGCTCTAACCATCTCCTCTATCTGAGATTAAGCTCCTTCTGAGTGAACACATACTATAGACTCTTATGATCAGAAAAAATATCCATGTGTACACCATACCAATATACCGCTATATTTTCAAAGCAAAGACCACTATCAAGTATCTCCAAATCATGAGTAGTATAGTTTCTCTCATGTCCCTTCAACTGCTTGGAAGCATAGACAATCACCTTCCCATGCCGCATCTACACATAACCAAGGCCCATCCTAGATGCATCACAATAAACCACAAATCCATCATTACCTTCATCCAATGTCAAAATAGGAGCTGAAGTTATATTATCTTTCAGCTTCTCAAAACACCCTTCACAAGAATCCGACCAAGAAAACTTCATCTTCTTCTGAGTCAACTTAGTTAAAGAAGTAGCTATACTTTTGAAACTTTTCACAAACTGTCGATAATACCCATCCAAACCAAAAAAGCTCCAAATGTCGGATGAAGTCGTGGGTCTAGGCCACCTTTTAACCACAACCACCTTTTAAGAATCCACCATTATCCCCTCACTAGAAATATTATGACCAAGAAAAGTCACAGCATTTAACCAAAGCTAACACTTAGAGAACTTGGCAAACAACTGATGTTCCTTCAAGGTTTGCAATACAATACGAAGGTGATTAGCATGATCCATCTCACTCTTAGAATAAACCAGGATGTCATCAATGAACACAATGACAAAAAATCCAAAAATTGCCTGAACACCCTATTAATCAAACCCATAAATGCCGTCGGGACATTAGTAGAACCAAATGACATCACGAAGAATTCAAAATGCCCGTACCTAGTACGAAAAGCCATCCTAGGGATATCCACCTCCCTAATCTTAAGCTGATAATACCCAGACCTAATATCTATTTTTGAAAAAAACTTGGCACCTTTCAACTAATCAAACAAGTCATCTATCCTTAGGAGAGAATATTTGGTCTTGACCGTCAGCTTATTTAACTATCGATAGTCAATGCACATCCAAAGGGAACCATCCTTCTTGTGCACAAACAACATCGGTGTACCCCATAAAGATACACTGGGACGAATAAACCACTTATCCCAAAGATCCTTAGGTTGCTCTTTGAGTTTCCTCAACTCAGTCAGAGCCATTCTATAAAGAGGAATAGATATTGGATGAGTGTTCGAAATCAAATAAATACCAAACTCAATTTCCCTATCAGGAGGAACACTTGGAAAATTATCCAAAAAGACTTCAGAAAACTCATTAACCACCGTAACTGACTGCAAAGAAGGACCTTTCGAGTTATACTCTTTAACCCAAACCAAATGATAGATACAACCTTCAGAGATCAATCTCTGAGTTAGAAGAAAAGAAATAAACCTCCCCTTAGGATCTAGGGAACCACCCTTCCATTTTATAACTGGTTCACTAGGGGAACCTAAAGATAACCTTACGGGTTCGACAATGTAATAATGAATAACAAGAGTGTAACCAATCCATCCCCAAAATAATACCAAAATCCACCATATATAGTTCAAAAAAAATCCACCAAGGTCTATTTTCTACCAACAACTACCACATCCCCTATAGACTCTCTTAGCAATAACCGAATCACCTACATGGGTAGAAACAAAAAAAGGATTCGAAACAACCCCAGGACCAAAATCAATACATATAGCCATATATGGGGTCACATAAGAGAGAGTAGACCCTAGATCAAGCAAATAATACATGTCATGAGAAAAGAGTTGTAACATACTAGTAACGACATCAGGCGATGCCTCAGATTCCTGTCAAGATATAAGAGCATATAATCTATTCTAGCCAACACAGGAATCAGGAGCAGTAATAGACACAAATGCGGCACCACCAGGTGCAGGAGCAGAAAATGAAGCCACAAGAACCTTATTCACTCTCGTAGCCACCTTATTAACTAGATAATTCTTGAGTAGATGTCCTGGCTGGCCACACTTAAAATATTTTTCCCTCTTTTCACCATAATAACCCCAGTGAGGACGACCACATGACTGATAAGGAGGGCATAAAGAAACCGACTGGCCCCCGCTTTCTTAAGATTAGGCACCCTGTGCCTAAAAATTTTCACCACCCTACGGACGTCTATCACCCGACTAATTTAGGTAAGGAGAACTAGATGTGAGAAGGAACCATAACTCCCCCATTTTTTTTGCTATTTACCTCCATCCTGACTTACCTTCTGCTGAGTACCACCATGCTCAGAGAACTTGCTCCTCTTACCCTGCCTTTACCCAAACTCTGCCTTTTTTCTCTTTTCTTCCTCTACCTGCTGCATATGAATAACTAACCTCAAAATATCCATATCCTTAATCAGAAAGGCAGTCTTGCTTTCCTAGATTAATTCTCAATTCATCCTAGAAGCAAACTTTCTCATTCTCTCCCCCATGTCAGCCACCAAATTGAGAGCATACCTTGACAGCTGGTGAAATTTCAAGACATATTCCTTGACAATCATCCTCCCCTGGTTGAGGTCCAAAAACTCTTCCATCTTTGTTTTCTTCAACTCTTGGGGAAAGAAACAATCCAAGAAGGCATAAAAAAAGGCCTCCCATAAAGACAAATCCTCTATATCACCTCTATCCCTATCCCACTCCTCATACTACTAGTATGCAATATCTTTGAGCTGATAAGCCATAAAAATCACACATTCCATATTTGTGGCCTACATCACCCTGAATATCTCAATATTTAATCCAAGAAAGCCTAAGGATCCTCCTCCACCTACACGCCAGTGAAAGTAGGAGGACTCATCTTCATAAACTGGCCAACCCTTATGGTCTCAGAAAATAACCCACCAGATATTTTCCGCTTAGCCTGAGCAGCAACTAATTGAGAAACAGAATAAATTAACTTACAAAATTTTACATTAGTCACCTCACCCCGAGGAGGACTAGTAGCAATTGGTGGAACTCTAGAACCATCAAAGATAAGGACCCTGAGATTGAAGACAAACTCCAGACGTAGGATGTACCCTAACAACATTGTCCCCAGATGGGACAAAAGGATTTCCTTGTGTTCTAGATCTACGAGGCATGATCTAAAAGAGTTTACAAAAGATTAATTCATAATTCAAAGGATTTATGCTTACAAAAGATGAAATCAAATATTATTTTCCTTCAAAGATTCACCAGATTAGCCTGGGAACTATCCCAAAAGATGAATTTAAGACTTCAATGCCAAAACATAAAATTAACATTTTGGGGAATAGTCAAAGATTCTGAGGAAAACCTAAAAGCTTCTATTTATATGTTTAAAATTCAAATAGCAAAACTTTCACACAACAGTTGACAACGAGGTTGACAACTCGTCACTTAGTTGACAACTTATCAACCAAGTTGTCAACTAAGTTCTTCAGTTGCTAAATTTTGTCTCTGGTTTACTATGAATCTGACAACTTATCACTTGGATAACAACTTATCAGTATAGGCATCTCTTGACTCTTCACACACTGCTTCAGGCTTATGGCTAAATTGATAACACGTTACTTAGCTGACAGCTTACACATCTAGTTACCAAAACAACTTTTTATTCCTTTTCTTTGGTTTTCTCATACTTTGACTTTTCCTACATAATTAAACAAAATATGATAAAAAAACAACACAAGTTGTTTGAGTACTTACAATTAATCCAAGTTAAAAAGCTTCAAATGTGTTGTCGAGAAGCCAACACATCTTCTCTGAATACTAATAAAGACATAGGTGAAACTCAAAGGAAAACGCGATCACCAACACCAAATCTCAAGGTGCTATGTCTAAGATCCTCATAGCACTTTTTCCTACTCTGAGGCACTTGAAATCTATCCTGAATGACCCAAACTCTACCCAAAGACTCATGAAGAAAGTCTATAACTCGAGGTCTAACCTCAGAAACATCAAACCAACCCACTGGCGAGCGACAATGCCTACCATATGATCTTGTAAAAGGAGCCATGTCAATGCTGAAATGGTAGCTGTTATTATATGCAAACTATACTAAAGCCAAATACTGTTCTCACTGGCCCCCAAAAGCAATTACATACATGGAGCATATCCTCTAAAACCTGGATAATCTGCTCTGACTGACCATCAGTATGGTGGTAAAATAATGTGCTAAGATTAACTTATGTACCCAAATCATCCTGAAAGGTCTTCCAAAAGTGAAAAGTAAACACAGAATCTCAATCTAAAATAATAGACACGGGTATACCATGTAGTCTCACAATCTCTCGAATATAGATACAGGCCAACCTCTCGGCACTGAAGAAAACTTGGACAGAAAAAGCTAAGCAGACTTGGTCAATTGATTTGTGATGACCCAAACACTATACGATCCATAAGAAGTACGAAGCAAATATGTCACAAAATCCATAGTGATCCGTTCCCACTTCTACTCAGGAATGGGTAACCTCTGAAGATATCCACCAGGTCTCATATGCTCGGCCTTTACCTACTGGCAAAAAAGGTAATAAGTTCAAAGTCTGCTCCATCCTTCCTTATACCACTCCACCAGTAATGCTTCCTCAAAACACGATACATCTTAGTCACTCCATGGTGGATAGAATATCTGGAACAATGGACCTCCTCCAATATCAATCTAATCAAATTACCCACTCTCGACACATAAACTCAGCCCCCTAACCTTAAAATACCATCCGAATCAAGTGAGGCTTTCTTAGCCTCACCACTTAACACCTTATCTCAAATTGATCTCAATCCTGCATCATCAAACTGGTAAGCTCAAATCTGCTCCATCAAAGGAGACCTAGCCTACAAAAAGGCTAAAACATACCCATGTGTTGAAATATCAAGCCTAACTATCTAGTTAGCTAAAGATTGGACCTCTGAGGCCAAAGGCCTCTCCTGGGTCAAAATATACGCCAAGCTACCCATGCTAGTCGACTTCTGTCTTAAGGAATCCATAACCATATTAGCCTTGCTCGAATGATAGAGAATAGTCAAGTCATATTCCTTAAGAAACTTAAGCCAACAATGCTGCTTTATATTAAGATCTCGTTGGGTGAAGAAGTACTGCAGGCTATTATGATCCGAGAAAATCTCACAACAGACTCGATATAAGTAGTTCCTCTATAACTTCCAAGAAAACACAATAGCGTACAACTCCAAATCATGGGTAGGATAATTCCTCTCATGGGGCTTCAACTAAAGAGAAGCATATGCAATTATCTTACCCTCCTGCATCAACACAACACCTAAACGAACACCTAAAGCATCATAAGAGATAGTAAAACCCATACCCTCTTTGGGCAAAGCCAAAATAAGAGTTGAAGTCAACAAATCCTTGAACTTTTGAAAGCTCACCTCACAAGCATTGAACCACTAAAAAAAAATCTTTTTCTAAGTCAACTTGGTCAATGGAGCTACAATAGATGAGAAACCCTCAATAAAACACCGATAATAACCTACTAAGCCAACAAAACTTTAAATCTCAATGGGCTAATAGGTCTAGCCCAATCATGAACCACTGCAACCTTTGTTGGACCAACCATAATACTGTCCTTAGTCACCACGTTGCCCAAGAAAGAAATAGACTCCAACCAAAACTCACACTTGGAGAACTTAGCATGCAACTTCTCATCCCTCAGCCTCTGAAGTACAATTCGTAATGCTGCCAATACTTAGCCTTACTCTTGGAATAAACTAAGATATCATCAATAAATACAATAACAAAGGAGTTGAGATATGGCCGAAACACCCAGTTCATCAACTCCATAAATGTGGCCGGGGCATTGGTCAACCCAAAGGACATGACCAAGAAATCATAGAGACAATATGGACTCCAAAAAGTTGTCTTTGAAATATCCAAAGCTCTAATCCTCAACTAGGTAATAAGATCTCAAATCAATCTTCAAAAATATTTCAGTACCCTAAAGCTGATAGAATAAATCATTAATATGAGAAAGAGGATATTTATTCTTAGTCGTTACCTTGTCCAACTACCAATAATCAATACACATACGCATAGACCCATCCTTCTTCTTCAAAAACAAGATAGGCATACCCCAAGGCAATACACTAGGTCGAATAAATCCCTTATCCAACAACTCCTGCAACTAATCTTTTAATTCCTTCAACTCATCAAGGGCAATCTTATAAGGAAGAATAGAAATGGTGTTGGTGCCCAACTCAAACTCAATAGTAAAATTAATATCACGATCCAAAGGCATACCAGGCAAATTTGAAGGGAACACATCTATAAACTCCCAAACAACAAAAAGAAATCCAAGAAAAAAGGTAAACAACAATAGTATCATTAATATAAGCCAAAAAGATAAATATCCCCTCTCAACCAATTTACAAGCCTGAACATAAGATATGACCCTCTTAGGACCCGAATGAAACACACCCTTCTAAGTTATCCTTGGTATACCCGATAAAGATAAAGTCACATTCTTATCATAACAATCTAAGATAGAATGATAAGATGCCAACCAATACATAGCCAAAATAATATTAAAATCAACCATATCAAACACCAGCAAATCTACCCAAGTCTCACAACAAAAAAAAGTCACAACACAAGATCGGTACACCCGATCCTCCACTAAAAAATCTCCTACAGGGGTAGATAGACAAATAGGATTGGCAAGAGCCACATTAATAGAATCAAAACCCAAAGTTAAATATGAAGACACATAGGAAAAATTCAATCTAGGGTCGAATAACATAGATGGAGATCTAAAACAAATGGAGACGACACCTATGATCACATCATCAGAAGCCTCCACCTCAGGCCTAGTGGTTATAACATACATTGATCACGACCACCAACTAATGAGTAGCCTCGTGGCCACCTTCATAAACTCTACTACCTCTGCAACTCGCACCTCTAGCAGTACCCATACCTCTCACAACTGAAAGAGGAGTAGCTCTAATCACACAGCAGGGATAGTCCTTGGCTAAATGGCTAACCTCATGATATACATAACAAGCTCTGCGAACTGCCTCAATAGGAGAAGATACCACTGGGCCAAGACGGCCATCCTAAACTACAAAATCAAAAGGTCTACCTCCTGAACTTTGTAAGGCCACTTGCATTGACCTACCCTAATATCCACGAGAACCTCTAAAATCTCTATCATGAGGAGCATGACCTTTGAACTCACCAAAATGATGCATCTTCGTTTCACCTCCCTAAGATGCTCTAAGAATACCCTATGTCATTTTCGTATGATCAACAATGGTTTGAAAAGATGCTCCAAAATACAACTATTTGAGATGTAGCCAACTGAAGGAAAATATCTAAACCCTTCACAAACTTTTGAATCTTCTCAAACTAGGTGAAAATACTGACAAAAGAATATCTGGACAAGGAATGGAAGCGTACCTCATACCCCGCAATGGTTATAAATCCCTACTCCAGATGATTAAAATCATCACGAATTTGATTTCTCAAACTATAAGGCACAAATATCTCTAAAACAGCATTAGTAAACTGATCCTATGTTATCTTAGGAGCATTAATAGGTCTACAACTATCAAACAATCTCGACCAACCTCTGATAGTATCTCTCAACTGATAGTTACACTACTAGAAATGAGATCTATGGGGACAATTAATTAGCGACGGTTATAGAACTGTTGCTATAAAAATACAATAGCGACGATTATAACCTTCTCAATAGAGTTAGGACAATAATTTAAGAAAACCACCGCATAAACCTTAGAAACCATCCCAATAGGTATATTTATGGTAACGGTTATTATAACTATTCCTATAGATATCTATTGGAACGGTTACATAACCGTCCCAAAATTTATATTAGCTAAAGTATAACAGATAACATTAATTACGCCCGATTTTTTTCTCCAAAACTTATTTTAGCCACTCTTTTTAATTATTTTTATTAAAAAAGGTTACAATAAAATCTTCTCCCCCAATTTTTTCTGGTCTTCCCCCATTCATTTAAGGTTAAATCACAAATACATTCATTCACAGAACACAGTACTCGAAGGATTATCGATCTCGATGGATTCTCGATCTCGACAGCCTCCATTTTATTTAATTCATCAGTGTACTCGACGACTTCTCGATCTCCATCTCGACAACCTTCATTTGTGAATACTCTACCTTTCTCGAACCTCACTTTGTGGAACTACACTGGATATGCTGTTGTTCTTGTTGCTTAATCTTCAAAGCCAAAAACTTTGAATTAGTTTCACTTGGGAAAGATAGCCATCAAAAGTTGAACTCTATTTAATGCTAATTTTTTTAGATGAACTGATGCTGCAAGAAGATATTGTAGCAATGGTACTCGTAACTGTGATTTACCATTGAATGTAATATATTGTAGTGGTTGATTTATTTACACACGTGTCTAGATAGTCACTTCAACAATCTAGAAGGTAACAAGTAGATGGTTAGTCTTGTGGCTATGTCCCAGTTTAGCAGTTTATAGAGTTGTACTTCTGAATTATGAATAAATTACATTTTCCAGACTCATGAAATACAAATACATCATGCATCTACAAGTTATATCCCTAATTTCCTATATTCTTTTGAGATTTACTGTTCAGTTTATCCATGTTTATGTGTTTTAAGGATTTGAGTTTTAATGAGTCTTTCTATTTATAGATTGTTGTTCCACATTATTGGTTACCTATAAAAGTGGAGTTGATGACCATACCATGCTTTGTGTAGTTTCCACATATGGTTAGCAACTTAGCATGTATAATCAAAATTAAGAGGGTGAATCGCCAATCCCTCAAAACTAGTAATAAATTTCATTTAAATATTTAAAGTATGACGTGCAAAAACACATGATACAGTGTATATATATTAGACATACTCGTCTCATTTTTTGAAAAGTCTTTTGTGTCTATTCTCAAGTATCTGTTAGTAGATAATTTAATGATATAAAATATGTTCTCATTTGATATATTCACATCAAAATTAGTTAGAACAAGCTTGAAGTTTTATGACTTGTTGAGGCTAATTCACATAATTGAATGAGATGTGTATATGTTTTCCCAAAATATTGAATCAAAAGTATCTAATATAAACACCTTATCATGTGTTTGTGTTTAATTAAAACAAATCATCATTCAGATATTTAAATAAAATTATATTAATAGGTTTAAAGGGCTATTTATATATTTTGTCAAAATAAACATATAGCTCCACATAGTCCAAAAGAAGAATCATTTGAACCTTCCCCAAACACAATGGACTATTTTCGTCATTTTTTCCAAATATTCTACTGGGCATAATATATAAATGTGCACTTTGGTGTGATTTTAATTTGCATCTATGTTCTTTAAGTTTGAGTTCAACTTAGATCTGTCGTCTTGTAATGTTATTTCTTCATTCATATTGGTTTGGGCTGCATCTACCTCTAACAGGTGGTATTAGGATAAATGTCTCAATTTTATGTATGCAGAAAGTTACTTTCTCCTTTGATTTTTCCCTGACTGTAAGATTGAAACATATCAAGCCTTAGATGTAAATTTCCTGAACTCACTATAACACTTGGAAAATTCATAAATTCTTGAGATTTTCTCCTTGTAATTGGCTTTAGTTTTTAAGGATTAGGTTCCCTATCTTGAAGGAGAGATTGGCATTGTAAAGCTCTCTTTGTTTTGCAACTGTATTTATGGTATGCTCTATGTTTTACTGAGTATAGTTATCTATCAAACATTAGTTTTCCAACTCTTGAATAGAAGGATTAGTCTATAATCTTTAGAGGCACATGTATTCTTGCCACACTTTTATCAATGAATGTGTGTAAATGCTATTATATTTGCACCCGTAAGAGAAATAACTTTTTTTCTCATTTCGCCATCAATACCTTAGAAGTAGGTGAAAGAGGAACCTGCATCAATGGAGATATCATCATTTGTCTTTTGTAATGTGAACTTGGATATGGATGCGTAATACACACAATCTTCATATATCATTTAAGAGGCAACAAATGTCCGATAAAGCTAGCAGCTAGCTTATCCGTGTACTTGCTATCTTCTTTTCAAAATAACTTGGCATGCCTGAGATTTATTTAAAATCCTGGTACTCTAATGACGAAAGAAAAAAAATTCCATTAAAATTATACCTCAAAATCCTGTCTTGGGCGTAGTTTTTACTCGATCTTTGAACTAAATTGATGTTTTAAAATGGGTAAATCTATCCCTTATTGTCCAGCTTGTAGCTTCACTGCCCGATTTAGCATAAAAAAATATTTTTTTTATTAGTTGGTTGACGTTTTAGTACTTTCTCAGTATATATGGCATAATGTTCTAGGTGCCCTTCATTTCTTATATTTTCTTTAATCTGGTATGTAAGCTTTTGTGTTTGAACACATTTTCTTTACTATCTGGACGAGAGGGCGGAATTACAATAACGGGGAAAGAACCCATTTTTTGTAAATCCTTTTCATCAGTCTCTTCAAATGAAAAGGATAAACGAGGAGAACTATATCCTCTGTATAATGAGATTAGCATCTTTTTCTACCTACAAGAATTAATATCCAATCACACTGAAAACTTGCCTTGATCTTGTGCAATGTACACGATAAAAGTTTGTTCATGGATTCAACAAACTCCTTAGAAAGTTTTGTTGTTGGAGAACTGATAGTTAGAATCACTTTGCTTATGTTTTATTACATCTGTATTTACTATTCTTTTGTCTTAAGCATCTTTCTTTACCTCACGAACCTCATGCATCAATGTATAGTTTCTCCTGTTTGCACCAAGTATATTACTAAATCTGGAAATAGGACTCAGTGGGAAGATGAAAACTAAAATACATACCTTTCGAAGGGTGAGTGTAGCAATTGATATACTTGGTATGCTTGATCTTTCCCAACTTTGGGTATATACGTATGCTTCATCTCAATATTGGGTATGTTGTTGTTGTGTAGTTTGTTACTAGACTTTAATTTTATTTTTCTTATTGTTGTAGGTGATAATGACATAGAAGATGGCGAGAACGAAATTGATGAACTAGACTTGACCTAAGAGATCGATCGCACTGGCTTCATGTTACACTAGTTGCTGAAAAAGTTGACCGACTAGTTTCAAACATCTTTTATTTAGGAACATTCGAAACTTGTTTATGTTTTGATTTTTTTGAATGGTAAAAAAATAGTTGTTTTTTTGCATATGACATTTTGAGAATTAATAGTTACTAATACTCTTGATGATTAATATATATGTACATTTTATGTGTTATGGTAGCTTTATAAAATCATTGCAATAGCATAGTATAGTATTGTTGAATATTCTAATAATAATTGCCCTAATAGCCTCAAAATAACTATCCTAATAGCATAAAATTAACCATTGCTAAAGATCATGTATAACCGTCGCAATAGCATATGCATACAACCGTCGCAATAGCATATATAACTGTCCCAATAGCTTATGCATACAACCTTTGCAATTGCATATATAACCGTCCTAATAGCATATGCATACAACCGTCACAATAGCATATATAACCGTCCCAATAGCATATGCATACAATCATCCCAATAGCATATATAACCGTCCCAATAACATATGCATACAACCGTTGCAATAGCATATATAACCATCCCAATAGCATATGCATACAACCGTCGTAATAACATATATAACCGTCGCCATACTGTCAAGACAATAACCGTCGCTGAAGGTAATGATATAGCGATGGTTGTAGCACAACCATCCCATTAGACTTACTGTAACGCCTTCAGTTGTATCGGTTGTGGAAACTGTCGCATTAGACCTATGGGGACGGTTATAATGTCTATGAGGACGGTAATTGAACCATCTCCATAGCCCCTTTTTCCAGTAGTGATTAGTATAAGCCATTCCATGCAACTCAAAAGAACCCAAGTTATGCAACTTCTCCTGATAATATCAAGAAATCATACGCATGCTCGCCTATAACACCACTAAATTTGGGAGAACCCAATGACTAAATCTCTTAAACCTCTTCTAATCCTCAGAAGACATCACTGTACTAGCAATAAAAAGAGGCATGGTGAATCTGGCAGGCTGAGATCCTATCTGACAAGGTAACATTAATGAAGGCTAAACTCCTGATCCTAGGACAACATACTCAGATGTCGGCACTGATGGAGGAATAGTACTCAGAGTTTGAGGAGTACCCAAAATAGAAGTAGGTGTCACATGAGGATCAAAACTAAGAGTTGAAGGAATAACTGGCATAACTAAAGAAGAACCCTCTAAGAAGGTCTGCAAACGCACTAACAACCCGTCTAAATTTGGTGCAGATAAACTCTATGGAACTGGAACTGAACCTACACCTATAACCTGCTCAACGTGAGGCTCAAGGGAGAGTCCCCTGGCACTCTTCCTAGATGAGGCTGATCCATAGGACCGTCCACTCCTCAAAGCCTATCCATGACTCGAGACCCTTCTTCTCGACTGAACTCTCTATCCAAAAATAGGCTCTACATCTCTGACCTCACGACACCTAGTCAACACAATCTGTACAGAAAGAGTGAAACATAACTTAGAATAAAAGGTATGAACGAACGTCACACGATAGGAATAAAATATGAGAAGTTTCCTAAAGACATCCTATAGCCTATCGAAGATAGATACGGACGTCTACGTACCGATCCGTGAGACTCTATTAGACATCCTATTCTTACAACATTGAGATCAATGAAACCTGGCTTCTCTGATACCAATTTATCATGACCCAAAAACTATATGTCATGATGGAATTTTTCGTGATGAACCTTGACAAGTAAGACTATCTCAAAAATCGATACACAAAGGGGGAAAAGTCAAAAACATCCCCAAGGTAAGGCTTCTAATTTAAAGTTGAACCACATAAGTATAAATAATGTCGAAAAAAACATAACCATCAATAAGAAAAAATTTCCAAAACCAAGTGTCAATAGTGTAAGAACTAGAAATACAATTCATGAGTCAATACATCAAAAAACCAACAGGAATAACGTATGTCTCTGAATACTAATAAATACATAAACTAATGAAACAAGGATAGAATAGGACCCGATACGCTGGTAAGTCTAACCACTACCTTAGATACTCTAAAAGCGCCTGAAATCAAGCAGCATAGGGTGCACCTGAACCTAGATCTGCATCAGAAGGGTACATTAGGCGTGAGTACGGTCTACTTGTACTTAGTAGGTATCATAGGCTGACCGAGCAAAGTAAAAAATAAAGCATACAAAATACACACTATGGGCATGTCACCTGCAATCAAAAAATATCCCACAATGGTAGCACACACCACTTGCACTAACAGTTCTAATATATCACATATATTACAACAAACATCAAGTAGGACAATGATGGATAATATACATACAAGATGGTCAAGAATAATCAAAGGAAGATGGGACAATAAAGGTATGTCAAATCAACATAGCAATTCAATCACAATGTAAACACAATAAAGTAAGTGCAATATATAAGATGACGATGATGATGATGATGATGATGATGATGCAAGAGATCATTCCACAGTCTCCGTATGTTCCTACAGAGCCAAAGCTTCCTGATGTAGGATCCATGGGGGTTCATCAACTCATATGGAATCCATATATCATATCTCCTACTGAGCTACAGCTTCTCGATGTAGGACCTATGGGGGGTTTGTCAACTCGTATACAACCCATATATCCATATCTCAATGGGTATTTCTACAACCAACCACATGATATAATTTCCACAACCACATGAGCTAACACCCACTCATTATTTCCAACCATCCATGAATTTCCATATTTTACCATAGACCAATAAGTATGAATATATCACAACACACAAATGATACCATAACATACCTTTTCATCAAAAATATATAGTTATTCGCATGATTATAAGGCTATTAATATCACAAAGGACCCTACATGGTCACACATATCAAATAATGTTCCAAAGTTAATAATTATACCACATATAGGCCCCCACACGAGCACAATACATAGATAGCCATGATTCATTATTAGTTCTCACCTTAACAAGCATTATGGTATACAAATTAACTACCCATCTCAGTCTAAAGAGTTAAGCCATAACCTACCTCGAATGCTAAAACTGATCAATTACACTTTGATCCCATAATCTTACTCCTCACAAACGATCCCAAAATTAACTAAAATAAAGAAATATAAAATCTACGCATAAAAACTAAGTCAATGATACCCACATTTCCTACTCAGGATCAAAACGAACCCCTAAATGGGTTTTTAAAAAAAAGGCAAAATCATAACTTTATTTAAAAATGTGTTTCCCATACCTTTAGGAATCTATAGCTAAAAACCCAAGTTAAATTAAGTTAAAAAAAAAGAGGTTCAAATTGAAGAAAAACCATATTTAGTCTTTACCGAATAAAACCTTTAAATCCATTTTAAAATCAAGAATCGAAGTTGTTTTAAAGATGAAATTGAGGAAAACATGTCATTATAGGATTAGGAACATTAGTCAAGTAAAAAGGAGTGAAATTGGGATTTAAAATCAAGCCCTATGATTTTGGGTTTTTTTGAATAATTAATCAAGAAATTTGATAAAGAAAAAGGTGAATTATCACCTTAAATCCACAAGAGAATCAAGAAATAGATGTTAATCTAGCTTTCCAACCACCCATAAGCTTCACTTTTAAGCCCTCATACAATTTTAGGGTTTAGCTCTCAAAAAGCAAGAAGAAAAATGAGAAAAAATTGGGCAAACACCAGGTTACCAGGTGCATAAGGCATAAAATGCATGCCCCATATGTGTTTTACTCTTTGTGATCCAGGTTGCACCAGCAACCTGGTGCACCAAAATTTTTATGTCCGAAATGGACTTTTATGAGGTGTCCGAGATTCATTTGAAATTCGATATACACAAACAAACTATGTAAGCATACTAAATTCGACGCTTCAGACTCAATGACGATATTAGATTTTCAAAAAGATATCATTTTCACAAAGTTGACCCCCAAAATTCGAAATTAAAATTTTCCAAATCGAGGGTCGAAAGAAGATTAAAAGTCGTAAAACCCAACAAAATATGTTACCACTCTTAAATCGATGTTTCAGGTCAACTGGCATAATCCATTTAGTCATCCATTTCACGAATCAAAAGATAACCACATAAGTCCATAATAAGGCTCTCAAAGCCTCTGAAAACCACGATATCACACAAAATGCATCGGGCACTGTGCCAATCACCACCACACTATAGAAGTACCACAATGAAACTATGAATAGGGGTAAAATAGTCAAATCATATAGAATACATATCTCACTTATTTCATTAAATTTCTAGGTCGTTACAAGTATTAACTCAAATATTTGTTTTCAAATAAATTAGCTTACGTACTTAGTATATATTAGTATTCCTAGAGTAATACCAAGACATGGGTTAGCTTGGGGTCACTTGTGGCTCGAAGAACCATGCTATGACTAGGGTGTAGTCCCTTATCATGATAAATATGGTATTAGAGTATCGGGTTTAAAGTGTCCTAGCAAGGTATATTATTACCTTCCAATGAGGCATATGTTGGACACCAAGTTTCTCATATGGTCATATCGGTTAAGAGAAACTCCCACATAAATAATTTCAACATGGATTTTGTACTTTATCCCCAACTTTTGTTAAATTGAGTTATTTCACGACTTACAGTTGTACCTTATGTTTAAAGTTTATGATAAAATTTTGGGTCATTATACTATAACTCTGATATTTTATCTAGGATCAATTTTAAATCATATGATAATATACTTCTTCATTCTTTCTATTTTTAACTATTTTATCTGATGATTCAACAAATGATTTTTTTCTTATAGTTTTCCATAGTGTATTCTTTAAATATTTGCATCCTCAGATTTCTGATATAATTTTTCATGATTTTATTTATTGCATCAAAACATATATATCAAGCATGTTTTAAGTTTTTGTTTTCATTATTATTTCATATCACACATACTCAATACATTCAAAGTACTGATTACATACCTTTTCTGCCTACATTTTTGTAATACCCCGGGAAATTTTTTGTTGAAATTTTGAGCGTAAACGTGTTGGGTTCTATCTTCTAGAATGAATTATAAATTTTCCGTATGGAATATCTTATATTATGACCCACCATTGTGTATATTATCGAATAAGTTTTCCAACGATATGTGGATCATCCAAAACGGACACCCGAGCGACGAGTTATGAACATTCCGATCGAACCATGAATAGTAGTGAACAGAAAAACGTGCAAGAAAAAAATACTGAGGCCTGGCGTATTTTTGCTTCAAATTTAAATGATCATAACTCCTTGTATATAATGATCTGGGTTATCTACTATATATCAACGGAAAGCTCTGCGAGTTCTCTTTCCGATGAAATTGGTTTCATCCAATTTGTCTATCGGAGCAAAAAGTTATGGTCGATCTAATTCAGCCTATCAAAAGTAAATTCTTGAGTCAACTTCAAACGATCATAACTCCTCGTACACAATAATTTGGGTGAGATACTATATGTCAACGGAAAGATATGAGAGTCCTCTTTCTAATGAAATTGGTTTCATCACATTTGGATATCGGAGTAAAACGTTATGGTTGATCTACTTCAGACTATCAAAACAGTCCATCAAAGGACAAATTCGAGAATTATTTAATTTTTAGGGGCGTTTTGATCATTCCCCCTCACCCAAAATCCGTCCAAACCCTATATTAAAGCCTATTAGAAGCATTATATGTTATATTTCATCAAATTCCCTCAAAAAGAAAACCCCAAGCTCCTACATCCAACTTCAAGAACCTCCAAAGTTCACCATTAATTCTGCAAATTTATTCAAGATTCCAAGTTCCTAGTTCAAGAACTCCAAGAACCATCATTCAAAGGCACGATTAACATCTCAAAAATGAGTATCGATCTAAAGTTCATCATTCAAGGTATGTGGGGGTTTTCAACAAGAACTCTCTTTCGTTCTTGTGCCCAAAAGTAATTTTCTTTACAAAGGCATGATTTTTATTTGATTTTTATGAATTTGAAGCATGAACCCATATCTTATGATGATTATTATGAAATGTTGGTGTTTATGATTTTGAAAGATGAATTTACATGTGTGGTGATATAAAGCATGAATCTTGAACGATATTTATCATTATTTTGATATTTGGGTCGTGAATCCCCATTGGAAATTGTGCTTTTTTGAGAAAGTGTGTGTTATAAGCACGTTGATGTTGAATATTTAAGATATTTTGAATGATTTGACCTTTTGGTCTTAATGGAGTTGTTTTGAACTCGAGTGTGAAAGAAATCCACAACATGGTTGATTTTGATAGATGGGAAGCATGATGGCTCCCGATGTATATTTATATATTACTGAAATTGTTTTGTTGTGGATTGTCTTTGAAATGATCTGAGCTAAGTCCAAAAGAAATCTTTAGCACCGAGTGGGAGGTATAAAGCGACCTTACTTCCCTAGAACTACGTGCCCCCGTAGGAGTGATCCTGAGGCTGATTTATATAGTGATCACTAGTTTGTGTGGATTTGATATCGATAGTCCTACTCTGATGGCAAGGATAAGACGTCTCTCCCCAACGTGGGTTGTACGTTGGACTCCATGTAGCTCACATGGTTTATGTCGGTTATAGGATCTTCCAGTGTGTGTGTGTTTCCTTGTGTCTATGGTGAATGGTGAAGTGATTTGAAAGTGGAATTGTGAAAGTTATTCTTTCGAAAGATTTAAATGATATTTACATTATGAGAATTGATATTCTTGATGAACTGAAAGTGATTGACAAATTATATGATCACTCACATGTGTTATTATACTTATTTCATCCTCTCATGATTATGATGATTTTCTTCAGGCTATGTGAGTCTTTCATACATCCTGCATATTTCTTATAAATATTTATGATGATGATGTTTATACAACTGCATACACCCCCATATACTCGGTTCCTTTCCATGGTACTGACCCACATCTTCGGATGTGGACTGTATTTTCTCGGAATGTAGGTTCAGGTGCTCAGTTCCAGGTTCGACAGTGATTCTTCGGGCACACTGTTCTACATCCTCTGTTGTGGTGAGTCCTCATGTTTTGAGGATGTGATGTCTGATGTTGGTTTCACGGAATTGTTTACATTTGATAACTGAGTATGAGTCAATTGGGGCATGTCTCAATGGCTCGCTGGTTTTATTGATTTTCTTAGAGGCTTGTCAAACTAGTATAGATGTTGGGAGTTGACTAATAAGTCGTATTTTGTTATCTTTTTGAAATTCTTTTATTCTTGGATGATGATTACTCTGTTGATATTTGAGGGTTATTTATGGAAACCCCGTTGATTTGTGTTGAATTGAATAAAAATCGCTTAAAGGGTTAGCTTGGGGCTACTCGTAGCCTCAAGCACCGTGTGACGCTCCGGGACCCATTTTTCGGGGCATTACTTACTTGGTATCAGAGCCTAAGATTTTAAGGTTTCCTAAGGAGTCTGACAAGCTGCGTTAAGTAGAGTCTTGATTATCGGTGTGTAGCGCGCCACATCTATGAGCAAGAGGCTACAAGACGTTTTAGGAAAAAGTATGATTCTTTCTTTCAGAAGTCTATCGTGCTTAAAGTGTCTCTCTCTGCTACTGATTCATGCTCTCCTCTTTCAGAAATATGCCTCCACGTCGAGCGAGAAGTAATAATGACTGTCAGTAACCTCAACCCGCTGACCCATTGAATGAAAACGTGTCTCATGCTGAATTTCGGGCAGCCTTTCAGGCGCTGGCCCAAGCTGTTACTGCAAATGTTCAGGCCAACCCGGCCCCGGATCCACAACAACAGGGAGGTGATTCAGCTGCTGTCAGGATCCGTGACTTCATGCGGATGAATCCACCGGAATTCTATGGGTCCAAGTCTGATGAGGATCCACGGTTATTTTTAGAGGAGGTGCAGAATACTCAGGTGATGCATGTATCTGAGGAACATAGTATGGATTTAGTTGCGTATAGGTTGAAAGACCTTGCTTATGACTAGGTTGTTGCTTTGAGGAAAGGTAGAGGGGAGGGAGTTGTCCCTACGATTTGGCAAGAGTTCTAGGATGCATTCCTGGATAAGTTTTTCCCTTTGGAGATGAGGGAGGCAAAGGTGGAAGAGTTTATGAACCTGCGACAGGGCTTTATGACTGTTAGGGAGTACTGTCTAATGTTCAATCAGTTGGCCAAGTATGCTCCTGACTTAGTGGCTGATAATCGGGCTAGTATGAGTAAGTTTGTAACTGGAGTGTCTAGTTATATGGTTAAGGAGTGTAGGTCTGCTATGCTGAATAGTGAGATGAATCTTTCTAGGTTGATGAATCATGCCTAACAGATTGAGGCAGAAAAGATTAAGGAGAAAGATAGAATGAGAGGGAACAAGAGAGCTAAGTCAAAGTAGCACGGACAGGGTCAGACTAGATCGCAGGGAGGGAGTCGCCCTCAGTATCAGGATCGTTCGTCTATGACAGCACCGTCATCTGCTAGTGCTCCCGTGCCTAGAGGTAGGTAGGAGAAAGGTAGCAGGTCATATGCATCCAGGTCCCAGTACAGTGTTGGCAGTAAGACAACTCATCCCCTGTGTCCTAAGTGTGGTAGGGCTCATTCAGGTGAGTGTTGGGGTAAGAAGAGGGGTTGTGTCCGGTGTGGTGACATGGGTCACAGAGTTAAAGATTGTCCACAGGATGGACAAAGGCGTCGTGACTATCGCCCTCAGACCCAGACTCAGACTGTTAGTTCTCCAGTTCCAGCGACTCGCCCAGCCCCAGCTTAGGGCGCCTCTTCTAGCAATGCTGGCGGGCAGCGCCAAAATAGATTCTATGTTTTACCGTCCCACCAGGAACAGGAGGACTCTCCCGATGTTGTTACTGGTATGCTTCGTATATTTCAGTTTGATGTGTATACTTTGTTAGATCCTGGATCCAGTTTCTCATATGTTACACCTTTGATTGCTGTGAATTTTGAAATGAGTCCTGAGATTATTCCTGAGCCTATCCTAGTTTCTACCCCAGTGGGTGATTCGATTGTTGCCCAGAAAGTGTATAAAAAGTATCCTGTTACCCTTTTTCATAGAGTCTTGTTGGCTGATCTGATTGAGTTAGACATGGTAGATTTTGATGTGATTCTGGGTATGGACTGGCTATATTCTTCTTATGCCTCTATTGATTGTCGGACCCGAATGGTCAAGTTTCAGTTTCTGGGTGCATCCGTGTTTGAGTGGTCTGGGAATTCTGTGTCCCCCAAGAGTCATTTTATCTCTTACCTCAAAGATAGAAAGCTTATTTTCAAGGGGTGTATTTACCATTTGGTTAGAGTCAAAGACACTAAGTCTGAGACTCCAACTCTCCAGTCTGTTAACGTTGTCAATGAGTTTTTTGATGTCTTTCCGGATGATCTCCCAGGGATACCTCCTGATAGAGAGATAGAGTTCGGGATTGATCTTCTTCCCGATACTTAGCCCATTTTTATTCCTCCTTACCGTATGACCCCTACAGAACTTAAGGAGTTAAAAGAGAAACTCAAAGATCTACTAGATAAGGGTTTCATAAGGCCCAGCTTTCTCCTTGGGGTGCTCATGTGTTGTTTGTGAGAAAGAAAGATGGCTCTTTGCGTATGTGTATTGATTACCGCCAACTGAATAAAGTCACCGTAAAAAATAAGTACCCCTTTCCGAGAATAGATGATTTGTTTGACCAATTGCAAGGTGCAAGTTATTTCTCAAAGATAGACCTTCGTTCTGGCTGTCATCAACTCAAAGTTAGGGAGTGTGACATCCCGAAAACCACTTTCCGAACTCGTTATGGCCATTTTGAGTTTCTTGTTATGTATTTCGGGTTAACTAATGCCCCAGCGGCTTTTATGGACCTCATGAATCAAGTGTTCAGACCATATCTGGATATGTTTTTCATAGTGTTCATCGATGATATACTGGTGTACTCCCGTAGTGAGGATGAACATTTTGATCATCTCCAAACTTTCTTGGAAACCCTTAGAGATCACAAGTTGTTTGCCAAGTTCAGTAAGTGTGAGTTTTGGCTAAGGTCAGTTGCTTTTTTGGGTCATATCATTTCTTCCGAGGGTATTAGAGTTGATCCCCAAAAGACCGAAGCTGTTAGAAATTGGCCTAGACCTATTTCTCCGACTGATATCCGAAGTTTCTTGGGTTTAGCTGGCTATTACCACTGTTTTGTTGAGGGTTTCTCCTCTATAGCATCTCTTATGACTCGGCTGACCCAAAAGAAAGTGAAGTTCTTGTGGTCCAAATCTTATGATAAAAGTTTTCAGGAGTTGAAGACTCGACTCACTTCAGCCTCTGTTTTGACTTTGCCTGATGGTGTTGATGGTTTTGTGGTGTACTGTGATGCTTTGAGAGTTCGGTTGGGTTGCGTATTGATGCAGAAGGATAAGGTGATAGCTTATGCTTCTAGACAATTGAAACCCCATGAGAAAAATTACCTCACCCATGACCTTGAGTTGGCTGCTGTTGTGTTTGCTTTGAAAATTTGGAGACACTATTTGTATGGTGTCCATGTTGATGTTTTCACTGATCATAAGAGTCTGCAGTATGTGTTTACCCAGAGAGAATTGAATCTTAGGCAAATACGATGGTTAGAATTGTTAAAGGACTATGATATGAGTGTACTGTACCATCCGGGCAAGGCCAATGTTGTGGCGGATGCCCTAAGTAGAGTGTCCATGGGTAGTGTTTCGCATGTGGTAGAAGGTAAGAAAGAGTTGGCTCGTGATGTACATCGTTTGGCTAGATTAGGGGTTAGGTTGTTTGACTCTGCTGAAGGTAGTATAGGGGTTCAGAGTAGTTCTGAATCCTCCTTGGTTTCGAAAGTGAAGGAAAAGCAATACTTAGATGCTTGTTTGGTCAGACTGAAGGAGTCAGTCAAGGACCAAAAAGTAGAGGTTTTCTCCCAAGGGGAAGATGGTGTGTTGAGATTGCAGGGTAGATTGTGTGTCCCGAATGTTGATGATCTGAGACAGAGGATTATGGCTGAAGCGCACGGGGCATGATATTCTATTCATCCTGGTGCCACCAAGATGTACCGAGACTTGCGAGAAATCTATTGGTGGAGTGGCATGAAGAAAGATATAGCAGCGTTTGTAGCTAAGTGTGCAACATGCCAACAGGTTAAGGTTGAACACCAAAGACCTGGTGGTATGATCCAAGAGTTTAGTATTCCCACCTGGAAGTGGGAAGAGATAAATATGGACTTTGTGATTGGTTTACCTCCTTCCCGATGCCATCATGATTCCATTTGGGTTGTGGTTTATAGATTGACTAAGTATGATCATTTCTTGCCTGTTCATACTTCATATACTGCTGAGGATTATGCTAGATTGTATATCCGAGAGCTAGTCAGACTGCATGGAGTTCCCTTGTCTATCATTTCGGATAGGGGTACTCAGTTCACTTCACAATTTTGGAAAGCTTTTCAGAAGGGTCTTGGTACCCAAGTGCTTTTAAGTTCTGCTTTTCATCCGCAGACCGATGGTCAGGCTGAGCGGACTATCTAGACCTTAGAGGATATGTTGAGAGCTTGTGCACTTGACTTTAAGGGAAGTTGGGATGATCACTTACCGTTGATAGAGTTTGCTTACAATAACAGTTTCCACTCTAGTATTGGCATGGGTCCGTTTGAAGCCTTATATGAGAGGAAGTGTAGATCATCCATAGGTTGGTTCGAGGTGGGTGAAGCGGTTGTGAGTGGTCCTGATTCGGTATTTGAGGCTATGGAAAAATTTAAGTTGATTAGGGAAAGGTTAAAAACTGCGCAGAGTCGTCAGAAGTCATATGCGGATGTTAGAAGGAGAGACCTTGAGTTTGAAGTTGGTGACCTAGTGTATCTGAAAATTTCACCCATGAGGGGGGTGAAGAGATTCGAAAAGAAGGGGAAGCTTAGTCCCCGTTATGTTGGTCCTTACAAAATTCTTAGCCGTGTTGGTAAGGTAGCTTATGAGGTCGAGTTGCCTTCCGAGTTGTCCTCTGTTCATCCAATATTCCATGTCTCCATGCTTAGAAAGCATATTAGCGATGTTGTGGTAGTGGATTCCTCTGTGAGTGCTGACATTCAAGAAAATCTTTCTTTTGATAAGATTCCTGTTGAGATTCTTGATTTCAGTGTCCGAAGACTAAGGGACAAAGAAGTTCCCTTGGTCAAGGTGTTGTGGCGAAACCAATCTGTTGAGGATGCAACTTGGAAGCTGAGGCGGATATGCAATCCAAGTACCCGCACCTATTTTCCGCGAACTCCGATCAAGCCGAAGGTACCATTCTTTCCTAAATCATGCACTTTTGATAAAAGTTGCAGCAGTTCAGCTGTCATTTATTATGTGTTCAGCTGTAGTTTCTTGAATTTATGCATTCTATGTTGCATTCGGAGTGAGAAACAATGTGGTGATGAGTCTAACAAATGGTTTCAGTTGTATGCTCTATTCCCAATCTAATCATTGCATGTCTAGCGTTATCCGAGGATGAATGTTTTCAAGGGGGAATGATGTAATACCCCGAGAAATTTTTCGTTGAAATTTTGTGCGTAAAAGTGTTGGGTTCTATATTCTAGAATGAATTATAAATTTTCCATGTGGAATGTCTTAGATTATAACCCACCATTGCGTATAGTGTCGAATAAGCTTTCCAACGATATATGGATCATCCAAAACGGACACCCGAGCGACGAGTTATGAACATTCCGATCGAACAGTGAATAGTAGTGAACAGTAAAACGTGCAGGAAAAAGTACTGAGGCCTGGCGTATTTTTACTCCAACTTTAAACGATCATAATTCCTTGTACATAAGGATTTAGGTGATCTACTATATATCAACGGAAAGATCTACGAGTCTTCTTTCCGATGAAATTGATTTCATCCAAATTTTCTATCGGAGAAAAAATTTATCGTCGATCTACTTCAGCCTATCAAAAGTTATTTTTTAGGTCAACTTCAAATGATCATAAATCCTTGTACACAATGATATAGGTCAGCTACTATATATAAACGGAAAGATATGAGAGTCCTCATTCTAATGAAATTGGTTTCATCCAATTTGGATATCAGAGTAAAACGTTATGGTTGATCTACTTCAGACTATCAAAACAGTCCACCAAAGGATAGATTCGAGAATTATTTAATTTTTAGGGGCGTTTTGATCATTCCCCCTCACCCAAAATCCATCCAAACCCTATAGTAAAGCCTATTAGAAGCATTATATGTTATATTTCATCAAATTCCCTCAAAAAGAAAACCCTAAGCTCCTACATCCAACTTCAAGAACCTCCAATGTTCACCATTAATTCTGCAAATTTATTCAAGATTCCAAGTTCCTAGGTCAAGAACTCCAAGAACCATCATTCAAAGGCACGATTAACATCTCAAAAATGAGTATCGATCTAAAGTTCATCATTCAAGGTATGTGGGGTTTTTCAACAAGAACTCTCTTTCGTTCTTGTGCCCAAAAGTAATTTTCTCTACAAAGGCATGATTTTTATTTGATTTTTATGAATTTGAAGCATGAACCCATATCTTATGATGATTATTATGAAATGTTGATGTTTATGATTTTGAAATATGAATTTACATGTAGGGTGATATAAAGCATGAATCTGGAACGATATTTATCATGATTTTAATATTTAGGTCGTGAATCCCCATTGGAAATTATGTTTTTTGGAGAAAGTGTGTGTTATAAGCACGTTGATGTTGAATATTTGAGATATTTTGAATGATTTGACCTTTTGGTCTTAATGGAGTTGTTTTGAACTCGAGTGTGAAAGAAATCCACAACGTGGTTGATTTTGATAGATGGGAAGCATGATGGCTCCCGATGTATATTTATATATTACTGAAATTATTTTATTGTGGATTGTCTTTGAAATGATCTGAGCTAAGTTCGGGAGAAATCTTTAGCATCAAGTGGGAGGTATAAAGCGACCTTACTTCCCTAGAACTACGTGCCCCCATAGGTGTGAGCCTGAGGCTGATTTATATAGTGATCACTAGTTTGTGTGGATTTGATATCGATAGTCCTACTCTGATGGCAAGGATAGGACGGCTCTCCCCAACGTGGGTTGTACGTTGGACTCCATGTAGCTCACATGGTTTATGTCGGTTATAGGATCTCCCAGTGTGTGTGTGTTTCCTTGTGTCTATGGTGAATGGTGAAGTGATTTGAAAGTGGAATTGTGAAAGTTATTCTTTCGAAAGATTTAAATGATATTTACATTATGAGAATTGATATTCTTGATGAACTGAAAGTGATTGACAAATTATATGATCACTCACATGTGTTATTATACTTATTTCATCCTCCAATGATTATGATGATTTTCTTCGGGCTATGTGAGTTTTTCATACATCCTGCATATTTCTTATAAATATTTATGATGATGATGTTTATACAACTGCATACACCCCCATATACTCGGTTTATTTCCATGGTATTGACCCACATCTTTGAATGTGGGCTGCATTTTCTCGGAATGTAGGTTCAGGTGCTCAGTTCTAGGTTCGACAGTGATTCTTCGGGCACATTGTTCGACATCCTTTGTTGTGCTGAGTCCTCATGTTCCGAGGACATGATGTCTGATGTTGGTTTCACGGAATTGTTTACATTTGATAACTGAGTATGAGTCAGTTGGGGCATGTCTCAATGGCTCGCTGGTTTTATTGATTTTCTTAGAGGCTTGTCAGACTAGTATAGATGTTGGGAGTTGACTAATAAGTCGTATTTTATTATCTTTCTGAAATTCTTTTATTCTTGGATGATGATTACTCTGTTGATATTTGAGGGTTATTTATGGAAACCCCGTTGATTTGTGTTGAATTGAATAAAAATGGCTCAAAGGGTTAGCTTAGGGCTACTCGTAGCCTCAAGCACCGTGTGACGCTCCGGGACCCATTTTTCGGGGCGTTACAATTTTTCATGTGATGTAGATTTAGATTTTCATTCTCATGCTCGTGGTTAGTTCAAATCATAACTTCCAACCAATAGGTGATGAGTTCTTTTTATTCAAGGACTTTAGTTTGATAATATTCAGAGTCTTTCCTTCAGTTCATATATATTATTTATAGGTAGTTGGGGTCATGTACCGGCTATCTTTTTTTAGTATTAGCAGAGGCTTCATAGATAGTTAATCAGAGTTGATATATTTAGTTCTAGTTTTTTTTATATAATTCAATGTTGTAAATATTTTTAACAGTGTTGTATCAAAAATGTTTAGATTATGATATTGCTTTTGCTTATTAATTTCAATTTTATATATGTTTGTTCATTTCTCTTGAATTATATCAGCATCATGGATTAGCTCAGGGTCACTTGTGGTTCTAAGAACCGTGTTACATCCAATGTATACTCTTGGGATGTGACAAGCTAAGAATGTCTATGATTCCTATTGAGTACAAGTGGACCATATTCACTCCTACTTTTCTGCACCCTTTAGGTGCAGATCCTAGTTTGAGTGGCACCAACGTGTAGAGATTGTACAAGGTAGCATCATCAAAGTTGTGGTGAGCTTCTTCCTTCGTATTCCACCTAAATTTATCTATCTTTCTATTTTAGGGCTATTTTACTTCCCACGGACAGTGTTGTTGTATATATTTATCACAGTCAGACTTAGACTCTCTTTTATATACTCATGATAACTGAGTCTTGGGGTGATTTGAGATTATATTATGTTCCTTTTTATCTTGTATAGTTTGAGTTATGTTGAATTATGATTGTCATTGATGATTCCTTGAGTTTTAGTTTTTTATGTTGTATTTTATATTATCTTTTGATTAATTGAGTTTATGAATTAGGTTTACCGGCCATGAAGGGGTGGGTAAGTGTCATCACAACCCTTTGGATTTTGGATCATGACAGTTGTAGATGCTCCATGATTAGTATGTATAAAGATAAAACTATCCTTTAGTTTAAATATTCTCTCCCCTCCTATCCCTCCCTCATCATTACCTATCATTGAACAATAAAGTTATTTTATGATGCTTCTTATTTTTGAGACTATAATATATAACAACACATTAAACTATCTCCCCCTCCCCCTTCCACCCTCACCCGACCCCCTAAATATCCTTTAGTAAAATTTGCTCCAAACTATTTTTTTGCCCTTCAAAGCATCACCCCAACCCCACTAAGCACTCCACCCCGTCACTCTTCCTTAGAACTTATGAAAAACTAATAAATTATTTTACTTTCAACAAATCTTGAATTAGTTTATATCCTCTATGAAACTACTACTAACTCTTCATCTTTGTATTTTGTACTTTTCCATCCTTTATACTTCATTTTTTTTTGTTTGGTTATGTTATATAAAATAAAATATGTAGTAATTTTATATAATGATAAATTGTATGTTTATTATTTTTATTATGCTGAAATCATAAATGATTAAATCAACTAAATGACCATCATATGTATATTCATTAGAAAAAGGATTAACTTGATTAGTTTACTTAAAAATATTATACACGGTTAAAATTATTAAAAACATTATCTTGAACAAGGTATTAAAATTGAACTGTTAAATATTAATTGCAACAATTTCAATTTAACTAATAAAATTAGAAAAAATGTATGTATGTGTGTGTGTGTATCTTTAAAAGCATTTTTGGGGCGAGTTCCGGGATGGGGCGTACAAAAATTGCTCCGAAGCGCAAATAAAAGGTGTAGATCCATAGGGCAAAAGTCCTAGAATTTAGAGCATATGGGGAATAAAAGTGTAATTCCCAGGCTTAAATCGTACATTCCAGGCGTCAATTTTAATATTCATTATTTTAAAAATATGTTTGCTATAAATCATATCTTATATTATTGGTTTAAGATATTTATACTTTATGCTATGATTTTTTTTTTTTTGAATGTATAAATAAAGAAAGCAATTTTTCTAGAAAATAATTATAATATTTTATCCATATATCAGAGATTTATTTGAATTTATTAGCAAAATTATTCAAAATCTTACTTTTGCTTATTTTCCTTAAAAAAATTATAAAATTGAAAATATGAGATATACAGCCCGTAGATCTATGGGATGTATGCATACTGAAAATTTATTGAAATCTGAATAAATATTAAATAAACTAAAGATATTTTTTTGAATAAAAATATTAAAAAAATTTACAACATATGAAATAATCTTAAAAGTAATCCCTGAGTGCTTATTTGGACAAATAATGTAACATTTAAAATATTAATAAAAATTATAAAACTAACATAGTTAAAGAAGATATAAGAATATGACAATCATGGGTTGAACCTTGACATAACTGTTTGGCATAAATTGAAAAATCAAATTTCTTTAATTTGTATAATTCTAAGTATTATAAGAAAAAATTGAGAGTCAACTTGTAGATGTAACAATTAGTCAACTGAATTTGACTTTAATTGAAAAAATGAATTGATGCTCAATTTGTGGATAGAACAATTAGTCAACTCTAATATTTGACTTTAGTTAGAAACTTAAATTGCTTTAATTTATATAGCTCTAAATATATAAGATTGAATTAAGACTTAATTTGTGGATATAACAATTAGTATATACACAATCTATCTTTGATTTAAATTTGAATTGAGACCCAATTTGTAGATATAATAATTAGTCGATTCTAATGTCTGATTGTAATTGAAAACTTGAATTGCTTCAACTTATATAACTCCAAGTAACATAAGATTACATTGAGACATAATTAGTGGATTTAACAATTAATCATATTGTTTGACTTTAATTGAAATTATGAGTATTATAAGATTGAATTGAAACTCAATTTGTGGTTGTAACAATTAATCAACTCTAATGTATGACTTTAACTGAAAAATTAAATTGTTTCAATTTATATAACTCTAGGTATTATAAAATTGCACTAAAACACAATTTGTGGGTGTAAAAGTAGTCAATACTAATATTTGACTTCAAGTTGCTATTAAATTATTTTCATTTACGTAACTCTAAATATTATAAGATCGAATTAAGGCTCAATTTCTGCATTTAGTAATTAGTCAATATAAATATTTGACTTTGATTGAAATATTAAATTGCTTCAGTTTATATAATAATTCCAAGTCTTGTACAATTGAATTGAGACTAAATTTGTGCAGGTAATAATTAGTCAATACGAATATATTGGCTTTAATTAAAAAATTTAATTATTTCAAATAATATAATTATGAGTAGTATAATATTGAATTGTGACTTGATTTGTGTAAAAACAATTAGTCAATTCTAATGTTAATTTTAATTAAAACTTAAATTAATTTAGTTTATGTAACTCTAAGTATTATAAGATTGAATTGAGAATTAATTTGTAGGTTTAACAATTAGTCAATACAAAATTTATCTTCGACTGGAAAAATGAATTGATGCTTAACATGTGGATATACCAATTAGTCAATTTTAATGTTTGGTATTAGTTGAAAACTTGAATTGTTTAATTCACATAACTCTAAGTATATATAATTGAATTGAGACTCGATTTGTGGATAAAATAATTAGTCAATACAAAATTTTGACTTCGATTGAAAATTTGAATTGAAACTCAATTTGTGAAATAATTAGACAATTCTAAAGTTTGATAATCATTGAAAATCGAATTGCTTCAATTTATATAATTACAAGTATTATAAGAGCGGATTGAAACTCAATGATGTAATAATTAGTCAATCATAATGTTTGACTTTGATTACAAAATTAAATTAATTTCATTTATACAACTATGAATAATATAAAATTGAATTGAAACTCGGTTTATGGATGTAACAATTAGTCAATTCTAATGTTTAAAATTAATCAAAAAATTAAATTATTTTAAATCTCATTAAGAGAAAATATCCAATTACCCCCCTAAACTATACCCAAAAAGGTTGTGACACACCGCAACTTAAAGGGGGTTCTATTACACCCCTGAACTAATTAAAAGTATAATTTTGACACCCTTAGTGCCTATGAGGCACATACGTGGCACACACGTGTGCCTACGTGGACACTTCAGTGCGTTGTGCCACATATGTGCCACGTATGCACTAAGGGTATCAAAATTACACTTTTAATTAGTTCGGGGGGAGGGGGGTAATAGGACCCCCTTTAAGTTGATGTGTGGCATAGCCATTTTGGGTATACTTCAGAGGGGTAGTTGGGTATTATCTCTTTAATTTATATAAATATAAGTATTATGAGATTGAATTGAGATTTAGTTTGTGGATGTAACAATTAGTCAATTTTAATTCTTGACTTTGATTGAAAAATTAAATTGCTTCAATTTATATAACTCTAAGTATTATATGATTGAATTGAGACTCACTTTGTGAATGTAACAATTAATCAATTCTAATAGTTGACTTTCATTAAAAAAAAGTTGCCTCAATATATGTAACTCTAAGTATGATAAGATTGATTTGAGACTTAGTTTGTGGATGTAAACATTAGTTAATTTTAATGTTTGACTTTAATTAAAAAAATTAAATTGCTTCAATTTATGTAACTTTAAGTATTATAAGATTGAATTGAGACTCAACTTGAGGATGTAACAATTAGTCAACATACATATTTAACTTCAACTGAAAATTTTAATTGAGATTCAATTTGTGGATGTAACAATTAGTCAATCATAATATTGAAGTTAATTGTAAAAATGAATTATTACAATTTATATGTAACTCTAAGTATTGTAGGATTGAAATAAAACTCAATTTGTGGATTGATAACGCCCAAACTATCCCTTTTTAGAAGGATAAAGTGATCGCTATTAAAATATAGTAACCCAACTAGGTTGAGGTCGAACCCACAGGAAATAGGCCGGAGATATCTCTCAAATTTGTTGAAATCACCAGGCAATGCAACAAAGTAAAAAGTGGGGGATTTGCTGAAATAGTGAATGTGACAAGATTTGGATGTTCTTGGTTTTAAACAATCTAAGACAAACACTAGACTTCTGTTCCCCCTGGCTTCTCAACTCCGCAGATTGATCATGTACTGTTGAACTATTTTGATACCTTACATGCAGAATCTAAAATGTTTTGTACCATCAATTGTCTTCTAGACTCATTGATGAATCTCACTATTTACCTCTTGAGTCTCAGGGTATCGCCTTACTAACCCTTATCCTGGATCCCAGTTTAACTATTACCTTTTGAGTATCAAGTTAATAGATGAAAGTTAACCGTCTTAAAAACATAATACAGGTAAGCTTATTTTGACAGTTAACCCCAAGTCACTGTTATGAGCTTCTTTCCTAGTCACTATTTCTCTTGTGGAGTAAACAGTGATATCTAGGCGGGATTCTAACATGTGCACCCGTTAAGAAAGAAATCAAAGAGAAGAAAATTCAATTTATGCAAGAATCTTTATCTAGAACGACTTGACAGTTCCTTTACTTCGTTAATTTGCTAGGCTTCCCACAACCCTAGCTAAGATAATTAGTCGCTCATAGTTATGAGTTCAATCATGGAATCCACAGAAAAACTTACAGAATCAATCTCAGAATAATGAAAGAAGAAATTCCAAAGTATTAAATTGAATAACAAACCAAGAACAATAAGATGTTTGTGAACTTGGATCCAAAGGACCTATTTCTGAATTCCTTCTCAATAATAATAAACTAAACAGAGCCTAAAGGATATTTATAGGTTACAATAAACCCTATAAATTAGATCCTAAATAAAATAGAAAAACTTAACTAAATGTACATAATAATGACTTAAAACATCATAGGAATGTATCTAGGTTACATGGAAACCCTAGAAATCAAAGTTTTAATGAAAAAAGGAAAAATAGAATCGGTGACCACTTACTTGGGCCAGATACGGCCCATATGTACTATATATGGTCTGCAAATGGACCCAGGTAAGTGCTAGAAATTTTCATTCAGCATTTGCACTCTCTGGATCTTGGATTCTATTACTAACCTTAGCCACATACAGATTGTATGTGCTACATACGGACCACAAGTGGCCTTAGTAAGTGACAGGGTCTTCAAATTCCTGCATCAAAGCCTCTGGGCTTCAAGTTTTGGTACATGCTTTGGTCACACATTCCCGGTAAGTGCCACATACGCCCAATAATGACCAAGTAAGTAACTAAAAACTTCATTTTTCATCTTTTTCTTGAATTTAGTATCCGAAACCTAATTTTCCGCAAAACATACCTAAAATACATCATATCTAACAAAACAACCTAAGAAACGTGCATATTTTCATGGTTTTAAGCGTCAAAAGTTCTATAAATTCATAACACATCATGGATGTAATAATTAGTCAACACAAATATTTGACTTCAATTGAATAATTGAATCAAAACTTAATTTATAAGTGTAACAATTATTCAATTCTACTATTTGACTTTAATTAAGAGATTGAATTATTTCAATTTATATAACGCTAAGTTTACGGATGTAACAATTTGTCAATCCTAATATTTGACTTTAATTAATAAATTGAATTGCTTCAATTTATATGTAACTCTAAGTATTATAAGATTGAATTGACACTCAATTTGTGAATATTATAATTAGTCAACAAATATATAATTTCAGTTGAAAAATTAAAATGTGACTCAATTTGTGGATGTACCATTAGTCAATCCTAATGTTTGACTTTAAGCGAAAAAATGCATTACTTCAATTTATATAACTCTAAATATTGTAGGATTGAGCTGAGACTCAATTTATTGATGTAACAGTCAGTCGCTTTTAATGTTTGACTTTAATAAAAAAAATTAAATTGTTTCTATAAGATTGGATTGGAACTCAATTTATGTATTAAACAACGATTCAATAAATGTGTGTAACTTCAATTGAAAAGATAAATTGGTTCAATTTGTATAACTCCAAGTATTACAAGAATGAATTGAGTATAAATTTAATGATGTAACAATTAGTCAATCATATATCATAATATTTAACTTTAATTGAAAAATTGAACTGCTTCAATTTATGTAGTTCCAAGTATACAAGATTGAAATTGGGGCTCAACTTGTGCATAAAACAATTAATCAACACAAATATCTTAACTTCAATTAAAAATTGAATTAATTTAATTTATATAACTCAAATTCTTATAAGATTGATTTTAAAGTGAAATTTTTTTTTTCCCAAAGTTTTAGTAAATTATGTCTCCTATTTCTACCCCCAAAAGAGGTTGCTTGTATATCTTAAATCTCAAAAACGAGAAAAATATTTTAATTTTTTTAATTTTTTTCACTTAATTTGAAAATTCACCGATTTACCATAGAAATTCGAAATATTAATAAAAGTTATATTCAAAATGTGAAAACAACCAGAACACTAGTTTAACAGTTTATTTTTCTCATAAAGAAATTCCTTTTCCCCCCATAAAATAACCTTCATTTTAATTGTGCTTTGACTAAAAATTATCTATTTTTCCTTTAAAAATTTCCTCCTCTTCTTTGAGATTTTCCTCCAAACCATCATTCCTCAACTCCACTCTACGTAGCGCTAACACCCTCCCCCCCACCCCCACCCCCCGCCACATATTTTTCTCAAGATAATTTTTTACACTCTATCCAATAAATTATTAATTTTCATCAAGTTTATATACATGTTTATTCCTCTCTTGAATAGTACTAATCCTTCAATTTTGTTATCTTTTTAACTCTTTTCTTCTATGATAATTTTTATTTTTTTGTTTGATTATATTTTATAAAATAAATTATTAAATTATTTGATATAAAATAATAATAATAATTATACTTAAATCATTACTGATTAAATTAATTAAATGATCGTCATATTTGTATTTATTAAAAAGTAGGATTAACTTGATTATTTTACTTCAACATATTATACATAGTTAAAGTTAATAAAATCATCATCATGAATAAAATATTAAAATTGATTATATATATATATGTGTGTGTGTGTGTGTGTGTGTGTGTGTGTGTGTGTATGTATAGAGAATGTTAATGTTTTTTAAAAAAGAGTCCGAATGCACATATATTATAGAAAAAAATTCTATTTATTCTCAATCATTCATAGCACATGTATGATTAATAAATCAACATCAATAACAATCATTTTTATAACCTTATTTTGCTTAACAGACAATTTGACAAGTACACAGGCTTTGATTGCTTCCTGCAGCAGCACAAATACAACTATGAGGCATCAAACTTGCTGGCCATTGAAATAGTGCTAGATTTCCACAACTAATTTTAGCACACGTGTCTTTAGCCGTGAACGTTCCAGGGAAAAATTTAGGATCACCTGACACAAATGAATGAGAAGACTACATATTAATCAATATGAATATAATTAAAAACTCAATGATGAAAATTAATATTTAAAAGAAATAATTATTGATAAAATCATAACTTATGCATTGAAGAAAAAAACATACCTAGCGAATGGTCAAACAAAGTGAAACATATCGCCATGGAGAAAAGGAAAAGCGTAATGAAACTCTTCATATTTTTTTCACAACTTTTGTATGATATGATAATATAAATTGTTGACATCATTTAGGACTCCTATATAGGGACTAGGGGTGGCAAACGGGCGGATTAAATTGAATTTGAACAGGTTAAATATGGATCGAGAAAAAATAGTTTGGATTGCAATCCGCCCATATAAATATGGGTAAATATGGATTTGGTCAAATATGGATTAGGTAAAAATGGTTTCAACCCACTTTAACTCCTTAGTCAAAAATTTAAAACTTCTATATCATATCAACTGGACTTTTCTTCTATTTTTTTTTTAGTTTTTTTTTTCTTTTGTTTTGACTCTCTTCTATATGTAGCCTCTAGTTTTTTTTTTTTGCTTTTTTCATTTTTTTGTCATTTCTTTTTTCTCTCTCTCTTCTATCTCTACCATCTACCTTTGTTTCTCTTTCTTATTTTTCCTTTTCCTTTTTAGTCTTCTTTTTTTCTATTTTTTATTTTTTTTGTTTTTACTTCTTTCTCATTTTTTTATTTTTTGGTTGTATTTTATGTTTTATATTTTTTTTTATTTTTGAAGAACATGGTTAAGTCGAGTACAAATTATGGATGATGACTAAAATATTGTAACCACTCAGTATATTTGTTTTCACCATCATTTTTTTTCTTTTTCCTTTTCTCCTTTTTCTTTTTAATTTTTTTTGTATTTTTTTCTTCAATTCTTTCTTTACGCTTTTTTCTCTCTTCTATCTCTAACTTCTACCTCTTGTTCTACTTTTTTGTTTTTTTTTTCTATTTTTGGTTTCCTTTTTTTTTTTTTATGATAACGAAAATACCATAAGCGCATATTTATTTATATTTTCCCAACATTTATAATTCGAGGGCTATGTGGATCCTCAACCATATATATTTTAGTCTCAAGAAAATATAATTAATTCATATTTTTTTTTGTCTTTTTATCCGATGTCCGGTGCATGCATTGGAGCCCTGACTAATCCGGATCGGGCGTTGCAAGGACCATTAAGGTGGCAGCTCCCAACAGAGTTTTCTCCATAACCAGGGTCGTACCCTC
The DNA here is from genome assembly GCA_030864215.1 of Capsicum pubescens. Classification (NCBI taxonomy): domain Eukaryota; kingdom Viridiplantae; phylum Streptophyta; class Magnoliopsida; order Solanales; family Solanaceae; genus Capsicum; species Capsicum pubescens. The sequence goes on along the minus strand of CM061543.1, from coordinate 278,548,629 downwards.
GACCTCTGGTTAAGGGTGGAGCAGCCCCATCCACTGCACCACAACCCATGTTGATTTTAATTCATATACTTATTTGTATATAAATACAAATGATAAATTGCACATATTGACAACTAAACTATACAAATATAAATAATAAATTTATTTGAAATATATAGTATGATACAAATAAATTTAAAGTAAAAAAATATAAAATGCAATGACAAAAAAAAGATGAGGAAAAGAATATAAAACAATAAAAAAAATGACAAAAATGACGAACCAAAAATGAAAAAGGGGGAAACGGAAATACAAAAAACAAAGAATGCAAAGAAATAAAATTGAAGAAGAAAAAAATGATGAAAAAGGAGAAAGAAAAAAAGTGTAAAAAATGAGTGGAAAAAATGTAAAAGAAAAAAAAGTAAATTAAAGGAAAAAAGAAAGAAAAAAATAGTAAATTAAAGGAAAAAAGAAAGAAAGAAAAAAAGAGAAATAAAAGATAGAAAAAAATAATAATAAAGGAGTGAGACTATGGATTATATTTAATTGAAAAGAGATGTTATGAATTATATAGGCTAAATGGGATAATTAGAAGCTTATATTTATTAACCCATGTAGGTCTCAAGCGAATATGAATGATGAAATAAGAATGAGAAAGGGGAAAGCGAAAAAAAAAAGAATACAAAGAAAAAAGAAATAAAAAAAATAGATGAAAAAATGAGAAAGAAAAAAAGAAATTATAAGGAATGACTAAAAAAAAATGAAAAAGAAAAAAAGTAAATTAAAGAAAAAAAGAAGAAGAAAAGAAACTAGAAAAGAAAAAAAACTAAAACTTTAAGCATAAGTGGATGATCTCTGTGTTTAAATGGGTACCCATATTTTACCCATTTTGTCCATATTTGTATGGGCTTTTAAAATGAGTTGAAGTCCATATTTACCCACTTGAAATATGAGTGATCCAATTCACTAAATATAGGTTAAATGGACTCTTTTCACAAATATGGACTGAAATTGCCACCCCTAATAGAGAACTAGAGGAAAATCTGAAGTTATGCTATTTGTTCATATAAGGCTACCAAATCTATATTTTTTAAATTACTTGCCAAAAAATACAAATGTATTTATGGTAATAGTTCAAATAAGGCGAGTAAATCAGTAGTTTTTAAATTACTTGTTTTAATATACAAATGAGTTTATGGTATGTGTTGAAATAAGGCTAGTAATTTGTAATTAAGATTTTTACTACTTTGTTAATCAAATTATTAGCAAAAAAATTAAAAAAATAAAGCAACTATTTGACCCCACTAAGTACCACCAAGATATAAATAGTGTATATAGATTTTTTTTTTATATTGTTCAATTTTAGCAAAATCCAATAGTTTTGGCATTAATCTTGTGTAGTTTTGGCATAAATCTTATGTTTGGGTTAAAAATTTCCTTATTAAGTAGAATACTTTATTAAGAACGTAACAAGTTCTTTTTTCTAGAATCTAAAAGCTATAAACCCATAAGTCTAACCTCGACTCTGATGTTGTACAAACATGCCATGTTTAAAAGGATCCCGATGTATTCTGCCTAAACTAAAAGAAAAAATCAATGTAAGTAACATAAAATATATTTGGGAAAAGGCTAGATTTACTCATTTACAATGCACACTCAATCTTTATGTAGTCTTGTATAAACGTTCATTTGAGGTTTGTATTTTCATAACCTTGCCCCCTTTTAACCAATCTCACCTTATTGCCTTGAGATACATTATCACGACCCAATATTTTAAAGTTGTTATGACACTAATCATTCGTTTGTCAGGTAAACCAAAATATAATAATCTAAAGTGAAAGAATTTAATGTGATTTAATTAGTTCTAACAAAAATAACATAGATAATAACTTTGTAATACGACAAAGGGTAAATCATGATCCAAAATCTGGTATAACAAGTCATGAGAGACTTATAAATAGGGAAATGTTTGTCTAAGAAAATACATTAAGGTTTGAAATACCAAAAAAATTGTCTAAAAGGACATAACATTCAACGAATTAGTAAATTGACAGGAAAAATTACACTTCTATAGTCAAATATAGCAGCTCACTACTGAAACTCTAAAAGTGTCACAACCCAAAATTGGGACCATGATGGCACCTGCTACACCCTCCGGTACAGGTAAGTCTATCACAATCTAAAAATTATTATCAACGTAAATTGAAGTGATAGAAGTAAGAAACAAAAAATAATCCCCAAATGACATACGGAAGAGGTAGATTATGAACATAATATTCCAGGTCTGGTTGTCACTACTAAAAGACTCTAATATTAAATACAATAATATAGTTTGAAGTATCAAATGTGACTAGACATAAGATAAATTGTCATGGCAAAATATTTTGTAGTTGTGATGATATTGATCATTCGTTCGTCAGGCAAACCAAATATAATAGTCTAATGTGAAAGAACTTAATGTGGTTTAATAAGTTCTAACAAAAATTGTAACGACCCTTCCATCGTTATGGGTGATTCCCCTTTTTAAATTTTTTGGTTAAGATTTTTCCCATATTTGAAGTTAAATTTTTCAGGATAAGCTAGTTTCGAATGAAATTTGAGCGAAGTATAATCTAGAAAATCTGAGAACGGAAGGAAAAAATGTGGTAGTGCTTATTATGATTTCTAGTTATCTAAGACAATAAGGAGTTCACAGGACTTTATGAATTTGAATTCTAATAAGTATTGATCTTAGCGTAATAGATATTATTCACAATGTTTTGAATTTAAGTTGTGTTGTGAAAAAGAAAATTTTGTAGAAAAGTTAGACATTTTATCCCATCCATGTAGCTATAGCAGCTTGCATGTCATTATAATGACATGCCCAAAAGAGGACTAATTTCCACTATAGCGACTAGTCAATGTGGTCAAGGGCTACTATAGCGACTTATGTTGCTGACCCGACCCGACCCGGGGCCTTGTCATAATGGGTGTTCCAAGTTCGACCGAGACCAAAGACCACCCCCGTTACCCAACCTAACCTCCATCCGCCTACCTTGAGTTGGCTAAATTTTGAACATTTAACAAGATAACATTATTGTTCAAGTCAAAACTCTGGGATAGGATCACAAACGTGGCCGACCCAACCGAGTTTAACCGTTTGCCATACCTTACCAACTAAACAAACCAATACCAAACCATCAACCAATAACTAATTAATAATCAAATAAGGTTTCATAACATAACATAAAAGGATGGAACAACCAATAATATTGTCCAAGGGTTTAAGCCCCAACACCAATGCCAATGCAAAGGCTGACACCCATAACGATTCAGCCCATACAAACCCATAGCAGTACCACAAAGCCTCTAACCAAAAGAGTAATAAAATACGGTTGGGACATGCCCCCAACCATAGCCAAAACTAGAATCCACAAGTAATCCAAATTATGAAATAACATTCATGAAATGGAGCCTTCCGGAAAGATTAAAGCTCACCACATCAATCCAACGGCTGACCTGAGTATCCGAATGCTAAACAGGAGGAGTTGAATGGCCATTTCCTACATAGCTTGGGTATACAACTAACTGAAGACAGGTTAGGGAGTGAACGCTAGCATGAACTCGGGATAAGGATAAAATAATTTTATGTATAAAACCAAGTAAAATCATCTATAATGCATACATACATATATATATATATATATATATATATATATATATATATATATTTAAAGCCTTTACCTAGGATTTGTAAAGGCTTTATCTAGGGGACCATATTTAGCATACATTTAAAGCCTTTACCTAGGTTATGTAGCTTTGCCGTCCTAAAACAATCCATGGGCTATATGGGTTCAGCTCTCTTTGTTGAAAGGGCTACAGTGCATGAAGCTGCACGACCAGGGAAAAAAACCCGGGATGACTAGTACTTCCCCCAACATAAAGTGTGACATCATGCACGCGGTCATTAAGACCAAACCACACATCGGCAAATATGAGTTTCCAGTTTCGGTCCCTCTGGTAACTCCACCTTCCCCGGCTTTGCTACACCTCCCCCTTTAAGCCCAATTAAAATCGTTTCCAAACAATCAAGCCATTATCCATTTATTAACCAGGGTCATTAGTAGTGGTATCCTCACACCGACTAATACTTGCAAGTATTGTCCTTAGCCAAACCTTTTAGTGATCAAGGGATTTCTATGTACCCATAGATCATATCATTCGATTTACATAGGGGATTCCCATGTACCCCACCAGTAGGTTTATTAAGACAAACCATTCCTTCAAAACCATTTAAGCCAGTTAGGTTCCATTACCAAGTTTAAACCATGCATAAGTTTCATTGAAAATCCAATTGTATAGTGAAAAAATTGTTATAGGCATTTTATCAAACACGTTGGGGGCATAATATTACCAAAACCAATTTCAATTAAAAATAACCATTCCCATGCAATCCAATTATCTAAAACCACCATTAAAGCATATAAAAGCATAATTAAAGCATAGGGAAACCATAACCAAGCCTTTATAAATAAAACCCCCAAATCATATTTGAAAACCCAAACCATAGAACATTTAAACCATGAAAACATTATATAAAACCAAGCCTTTAGTTGGAACTAACAATGAGGGAAGAGAACATGCCTTAATTGAGAAGTTAATGGAGAAAAACCACCAACATAAGCCACAAATTAAGCCTTAAGATAAAACCCTAGCCTCCTTTGCCCAAGAACTTTAGAGAGGATTTAAGAGTGTTTTCTAAGTATTAATGGATAGAATAATAGGAAAAATAACCTATTAAGTGAGCTAAAAGTCGTGGGCCCTTATTAGGATAAGTGGGAAATGTCTAGATTGCCCTCACTTAAAACTCCTAGAAATCCCGTCAGGTGGGTATGACCATCAATACTAGTCGTACCCTCTAATATTAGTGGTACCTACCATTCATACCCAAAGACACCTCTTTTGGACCCAAGAATATCCAAGGTACGACTATCCCAAACCATGTCGTATCCAAGTGTACGACTAGTACCCATGATCCGTACCTCTGGCAGAATAGAATCTAAAGGGGATTGAACACTGCCCACCATACGAGTCCATGGAACGACTCATGCCCTGGCATACGGCTAAAGACGATCCACTCGTACTCATATCCAAGTCAAGTTACCAAGTTTAAGATTTAGTGAAGGAACCTAACGATTTGTATCCACAGATATGATTCGTACCACCCAAGTCGTATCTATTCCAAAAAACAAATCCACCCCACTAACTATCACGAACCTAACCAGGGCCTAGACATAATAGGCATCCTAAGTTCAATCAGGACTGGGGACCACCCTCTATCACCCAACCCAACTACCGTATGTATATCTTGAGTCGGCTGAATTCCAAACATATAACAAGATGGCATGTTTATCCATGTGGTGACTTTAGGATAAGTCTATAACCGAGACCAACCCAACTAAGTCTATCCACTTAGTAACCAACCAAACCAATGCGAAAACCATAAACCAAAACCAAGTATAATAATAATCCAATGTATGTATGTATATATATATATATATATATATGAGATAACCAATCCATACCATACCAAAGTCCACAGTTGTCCATATAAAGCCTCTAGACCAACCAAAGAGTACCTAGTCGAGACTTGCCCCCGACATAGCTATAAACCAAGTCTACCAAAGACAAAATACATAAAGTAATCCATGACATAAAATTGATGCTTTTTGAACTATGGAATCTCACCACTTCAATCCAACATCGATTGTACCCAAGTTTGATCACTAAGCAAGAGAAGAAGAATGATCGGTTCCAACATAGAGTGGGTATACAATTTCTAGTAGACGGGTTAGCAGGTAAACGCTAGCATGTACTTAGGATAAGGATAAGATAATGCGAATTATAAAACTAAGTAAAACCATCCATAATGAATACAACTATACATATATATAAGTGTCGGGAAAGGGAACCAGGTTTAGCATGCATTTAAAAACCTTTACATGGGTTATGTATTTTTGTCATCCTAAACCACCCACGGGCAATATGGGCTCAGCTCCCTCTGCTAAAAGGGCCCCAGTGTGTGTAGTCGCACGACCAAGGAAGATAGCCCTGGGATGACTAGTACATCCCTAAATATAAGGTGTGACCTCATGCGCACGGTCACTAAGACCAAACCTCACATCAGTAAATATGAGTTTCCAATTTCGGTCCTCCCAGGACCTCCACCTTTCACAGCTTAGCTACACCTCCCCTTTAATGCCCAATTAAAACCATTTTCAAATTACCAACCAATCCATTTGCCATTTATTAACCAAGGCCATTTAGTGGTGGTATCGTCACACCGACCATACTTGCAAGTACTATCCATAGACAACCATATGTAGGTTTAAGAAGACTTTTAAGTGCCCTTCCATTTACCATGATAAACCACTTGGGGGACTTCCATGTTCCCCATAAGCATAACCATTTAGCCATTTACCTTTCCAAACCATTTAAACCAATTCCATTAATGCATTCACTTAAGGGATTTTCATGCATCCCATAAGGTTTTAGAAATAGACCAATCATGACCACCAAAACCTTTACATCTTAAACTATTCCAAACCATTTTAGACCATGACATACATTCAAAGCATTTATATCATTTAAACCATGCAAAATCATTCAAAACCGTTAGAGTTCCATTACCAAACCAAACCATGCAAGTTCCAATAAAAGTTCAACAATAAAGTAAAAACATTCTTTGAAGCATTTTATCAAACATGTTGAGGGCATACCTTTACCAAGACCAAATCAATGCATAAACCACCATAATTGGGGTTACTCAAGACCCATTAGTTAAACCATAACCAACAACCAACCACATATGCAAACCATTACCGAAAACATATATAAACATGATTTAAGCCAATACCAAACCATATGCATCAAAACCCTCAATAATATTTCAAAATCCACCTTTCATGATTTATAAACCGACGTTTAAAACACAATACATATGTCTTTAGTTTAAAATACTAATGAGGGAAGGAATACATGCCTTATACATGAAGATTCACGAAAAAAATCTTACCTTTGAGCCCTTTGAAGAACACTTGAGAAACCCTAGCCTCCAATCTTGAAGAGTGAGTTTGAGAGAGTATTTGAAGTGTTTTAATATTTTAACAAGTGTTATGGAAGGCTACCAAGGATGATATAACGTGAGGGCATAAGGTTCTTGAAGTAGAAATTGTCCAAACTACCCTTGACTTAAAATTAAAACAAACCACGTCCAGGGGTACGACTCACCCTTACCATTCGTATCCTAGTGCACGAGTGGTACCCCAAATCGTACCAAACCTAGTCATCACTGTTGACACCCAATTTTGGCTCGCACTTTTTCCTTTAATTATTTTACCGATGCTCCTCAGCCCTAAATAATTTTTAAAAATTAAATAAAAAATAAGATTTATATTTTGTTTCTATTACTAGAAATTTTAATAAAAGGGGAATTATTTTTCCACCATAATATGAAATATTTAATTAAATATTTTAACGAATAAAAATATATGTATATCCTTTGGTATTCGCATTAGCATCTTTTCTAACTTTATTTTTGGGATAATATTTTGACCATATGTGTATATTTTATTACATAAAATATATCTTTTTAAATATACATATTAAAATGATATTCTTGATTTTTACGTATATTCTATTACATTCTTATTTTTGCACACGTACATATGTTGTTGTAAATATTAAATCACAAAAAAAAAGATATCAAATTGGAAACTCATGCAAGTTCTGTCTGTAATTTATATACGTTAAATTAAAAATGATTTTTAGATATCAGGGAGCATTGATAAATTTAATATCAGCAGAAGAAGAGCATTCGGGCTAACAATAATCAAGTTTCATTTTTATTTCGCCCGATCCCAACTCTCATTTTATAAATTTCAACCAAAAGCCCCAAAATTAGCCCAAAACTCAGTACAATTTCTATGTCCACTTCGTCACTCCGCCTCAACAGATATGATTTAACTTGATCCGATGATTCATTTTAAAACCCGAAAGGTCCTAAAATATTCAATTTATATATATATATAATTTATTTATTTATTTTTAACTATCTATTTATTTGTATATTTGTTTTTTACTTTTTCCTTTTTATTTAAATTAAATTTGAACCGTTCGAACGGATCAAAAAGAGTCATTTTGAAATCAACCTTTCACATATTTATCCGTACGTACATACATTTTTATTTTTCGCTATTATTATTTTAGCGGTAATCTCTTCAAGATCGTCTGATCAAAAGATCAGACGGATCAAAATTAGTCCAAAAACACCCGACTAGCACAGATTAATCTAGTCCGTTAATTTTTCTTTTCAATCCGAGGGTCCCAAATATTCAAATATTTATATATATATATATATATATATATATATATTATAATTTACCTTTTTATATATTTTTAAAATTTGAACTGCTCCTATCAAAATCGAACGGATCAGAAATTAATCAGTTTTAAATATATTTTTCATATATTTATCTATATATACACATATAAATATTTTTATTGTTATTATTTTGAGGTGGTATTTTAGGACCGTCCAATTATAAAATCGAACGGATCAAGATTGGTCTGTATTTTTCAAACAAGTGCACTAAATGCACACTTACCACACGTCTATCAAAGGGACAGATAACACGTATGCTTTTTCAGAAAACCTATTGATACATCTCTTTCCTTTTCCCAAAACAACAACAATGGCTTCCCTTTCTCTCCTCCTCCCCCTCTCCACCTATCTCCTCCACCCCTCGAACCAGAAAACCCCAAACCGCCGTAGCCTGCATCCATGGCAGACGTGGTTGCTGCCACACCTGCGAGAATCCCCCCAAATCAGCCCCTCCAGCTTGCAAATCCTCCAAGAGCAGAAAAATCAGTCCCAAATCTGTATAACAACAGAAAAAAAGAGTCAAGTCTCCATTTAATGGCCTAAAAAAAAAAGAGATTTGTTGCAGAACTTCGTATCAATTTTCAAACCAAGTCTTCTTCTCATTACTCTTTCTTAAATCTAGTTTCAAATCTGGATTTTCAAGTCTGGATTTTACCTATAAATACGGGTATTCTTCACCTATTGAGGGGGAGCGAAAAACGAAAAAAAAGGATTCAAGATTGAGAGAGCAACAAAAATCAGTGAAAAAAAAAGATTTTTTTAATTTGTCTTTAGGGAAAATTCGAAAGAGGTTTCTGAGATAGAAGGGGGTAAAAAAAAGCAAGAAAGATAGGAAGAAAATTTGTGAGAAAATTAAGAGAGAAAAAACTTAGTTTTCAGAGGTTTTTGAGATAAAAGAGTTTGGAAAAAAAAGAGGGGTTTGAAGAAACGAAAAAAAGGGTTCGAGGTTGAGAGGAAAGCAAAAAAAAAGTGTGTTAAAAGATCTTAAGAAGTTTCAGATTAGGCAAAAATTGGAGAGAAAAGAACTGGGGAGAGTTTGAAAAACAAGAGGAATGAGAGAAAAAAACTGGGATAAACATCAAAAAGGAGAGAAAGCAGTAAAGAGAAAAAAAAATCCGAGAGAAAAATTCAGATCTGAAAAAAAAGAGGAGAGATTTGAGTGGGGAAGGAAAGAAAATTCGCCGAAGAATTTATTGTTTCTTTCTCATTTTTTTTTTCAAGTTCGGAGTCTTAGTTCTGTTCATCGTCGTCGGAAAGCTTTGACGTTAAAGTTTCAGTCTTGCTGCCCGAAAAAAGGTAGGAACAAACCCTCTCATTCATTTTCATCTCTTTTGTTTCGTTTACTTATTGGTTGTTGAACGCATGGTTGCCTTGGTTCGAATTCGGATGTGGCGTTGATATTTTTTTTCATCTACCAAGTTCATATTCTGTTTTTGGTTAAGTTTGGATTAGAGATGTTGGAAGCCAAAGATGCTAGAGGTGTCATGTCTCTCGTGTTTTCCTGCTTGGTTGGGTGTATATATGTCTATGTGTTATTCATCTCGTTTCAGTATTATTATTGGTTACCCAAGAAACTATCTTAAAAAAAATCAATAGTCTATCTTTGGAGTTTGTTTGTGCTGTATACTTGTTGAGTTTTCTCTATTAGTTGTCATAACTAGCTCATTCATTTTCATTGTATATAAGAGATAAAAAAAATTTAGAAGATCAGTGGGTGATATTGTTTGTCTCGTTTGGAATGAAGGAAGTTTTTTTTTCTTTTTCAGATGATTATTTATTGCTCTTTTATTTTGTTCTTTGCTGACCATGATGTTGTCATTCACTTCTTTTGTCAATCGACTCCCCAGATTTAATCTTATTTCAGGTCTCCATAGTTTGAGGATATTTTAATCTTTAAAATCTGATTTTCATAAATAGTACCTTTTTCAAACTATTCAAATATTTTCCAAGTGGCTTTCAGTAGAGACGTATTTTTCTAAAACTATTGGGAAGGTCATGGAAATTTTTGAAACTTTGGCATAATTATGCTTGTCTTTGGCAAATTTCAGTTTTGAGATAAAGTTTGTTTACTTCAAAAGTGAAGAGGTGAATGTATGCCTATTATTTTGATAATAGTGTCATTAGGATTCTTTAAAAGCAATTGGGTGTTGGTTAGAATGATTAAAGAATGCAGTGCACTCTAACTTCTTGGGCGTGCATATTTAGAAAAGTCTTTTTTTTTATCAAAGCTAAATATGTATGGAATTAATATTGTGTGTTGGATTGCATTATGGGTATGAATGTACGTATGTTACCTGCAAGAAAGGAAATGGCATGCTAGTAGAATAAACGTGCAGTTGTGCGTGTGTGACAATCAAGTTGAAATTTCCCATGTCCTTTGCTGGAAATTTTGGTTTGATTTGGTACTGTTATCCTGTTTGTCATACCGATAGTCGGTTATTTAGTTTATTGGCTCCAGGTCAGAATTTATCTTTCATGAACAACTGATCACAATGGAATTTTTAATTATTGCACGGTCTTAAAATATATATCATCTTAACATGTTGTTTATCTACGTTCCCTTAAGTTCGAATCTCTAATCCTTATCTTCTTCTTTTGTTTCATGTAAACTCAGGAGTTGGAGTTCCTCAATGGAACTCACTTTGACCCAACATCGGGTCAAACACTAATAGGAGTGCAGAGCCTTGGAGTCCCGCAAAAATAGGAGTCTAAGCTTCTAAGACGAGTTTATTAGTTGTTATTGCCTTCCGATTTAATTTATATCCTTATGTTGAGTTTTATTTACTAACCCTGTGTTTATTTACTTTGCTTGAGACAACTTTATGGGCTTAGTATTTTATTACTCCTTTATTATATACTGATCCTTTAGTTGAAGATATCATCATATTGTTGCAATTAAAGCTTAAGTAGTTAGTTCATAGAAATAAATTCGCTTCAAAAGGCTAGCAAACCTTAAACTTGGCCAAATGCTTAGTTAGTCATATCACTTTAAAGAGATTTGCTAATAAAACGGAAGTACTAATTCCTATCTTTTAGAAAAAATGATTTTTCAGAATTAATTAGCAAGAAAGTAAGTCGCCAACCTGAGATTTGAATCACTGATTTCAACTTGATTAAATAAATAATGCTAACATGTTATATTTTACAAACGCTATTAGAATTTTCAGATCCGAAAGGAAAGAAATGCAAGATATTAATATTCATCTGCTATTACGTATGAGGAACATTATTTTTGATACTATTAAAATTATTTTCGTTATTATTAGTCTATTTTATTATTTGCACCATAGCTATCATTTAAAAAAAATATCATCAATATTAGTATTATTATTATAATTATCATTACTATTATTATTATCATTCTTCTTCTTCTTCTTCTTCTTCTTCTTCTTCTTCTTCTTATTATTATTATTATTATTATTATTATTATTATTATTATTATTATTATTATTACTATTATTATTATTATCATTGCCGTTGTTATTATTTTTTTCAACATGATTATCTATTTTCCACTCTTAAAAACGCATTTCATAATAAACTCCATGCTTTAAAATACTTTGCTTATTTTCATAAATAATTAAATTGAATATTTTAATTCGAATATCTCTTCAAATTCCCTGATAGAATTATAAGACTTTTATAAAAATTTATATTATTATCCTTATTTCCATAGTAATCATATTATCTTTTCGTACGTGGTAGCATTATATTTATTGAACCCTAAATTTCCTTCTAAATAATGTAAAATGATGCTAAATTTTTCTATCACTGTCTTAAGCAAATAGCAAAAATAAAATTTTCTAATATTTTCCTAAACTAAGCGTAAGGACTATCTTCGGATAGGCTCTGAGGGGTGCCTAACACCTTTTCCTCGGGTAACCAAAACCTTTACTCAAAAAATCTAAATATTTTCGAAAGACCCAAAACAGAGGTTTTTACATAAAAAATGGTTTTTTTCCTAATTTTCCTAAAAAGTTAGGTGGCGACTCTAAAAAATAATTTTCAAATCCCAAGAGTCAGGACTTACCACCATACGTTGTGTGCTGTTTCGACCTGTTCGGAATAGGGCGCGATAGAATGGCGACTCCGCTGGGGACTTTTGAACTTAGGTTTAGCCTTAACATGCTTAGTTTAGGATTTTGGTGCTTTATTATGTTATTTGCTTACCTGTTTCTATATCATGCTCTCTGTGAAAGGACGCGAGCCAAATCCGAACTCACGTTCCTTATTTGTTTGTATAACACTACTTGTTATCGCTTTATCACTTGCATTATTCCTATCAAGTCTTGGTCGTACACAATCCACACACTGAACACGCGAGGGGTGCACCTGCACTCCTCCGAAACCTCCTTGGATTCCTTAGTTTTAGAGTTGGTGCAGTTAGGTTAGTGCACCTTCCCGCAGCTATTCAGTCCCACTCTTGAACATTTAGGAGAAAAATATCTTACTCTAGTGATAGGTCATATAGCATACACCTTAGGGCGAACGGTCTAGGGTATCATTCTGCAGTTAGGAAACCATCCTTCGTGTCAACAGGTCCTCAACGAACCCAACAACGGTATATGTGTGGAATGATTAATTGATCCAAACATTAAAAAATGTAATAAATTCAGGACATTAAACTTACCATACCCTTTTCTTTGCACAGATGGAAATCAAACAGAATCTCGCCAACATCCATATGCTGGCTAACATTCCCCATATCCTAAGACACTGGTGGGGAAACATTCGAGTGGTGCATGGAGCAGAGGTGTTTACGCATTTGGGATCTTTGACGGATCTAATAGAGATAAGGGCAGATAGGCTACTGATTCGATTCCTAGTCGAGTTCTGGGACCCGACTACGGTTACTTTCAAATTCAAGGACTTCAAGATCATGCCCACCTTAAGAGAGATTAGCCAAATGGCTAATTTGCATTGATAGGACGGGTACCTTTGGCCCCTCGTATTACTGCAGGTAGCTATTTTCTTCGCGACATAGGGTTGAAAGTTAGCACAGGCTTAAGAATGGTTGAGGCAGGCTGGGTAAGCCTAGTTTTCTCTTTGGGAGGTTCGGTAGAAGAGAAAGTTATGATCGCTTTCGAGAGGAGTTCTCCTTCACCAGGATCGACTAGGAGAGGCATAGAGCCATTGTGTTTATGATGGCTTTTCTTGGTATTATACTGTTCCCAATAAGAGGGAACCGAATCAGTATTCACATACACCCCATGGTCTTATTTATGTGTAGGGGACCAATCAGGACCACGATCGTACCAGTGATTCTAACGGAAGTCTTTTGATCTTTGTCCGCATGCTCTCGGGGGCACAATTTTCTTAGAGGCTGCAACCTAATGCTCCAAGTTTGGGCATTAGAGCACTTTAATCGTAGGGATGGTGTCGGAGAGGCTGGACCTAATTAGATTCGCGGCCACAGACTTAGAGTGTCCATGTTGGAGATGCCAGTCAATGAGGAGTAGTGGCGCGACTTCCTAATCCATCTCACCGGTAACCTAATCTAGTGGAGGCTACCATGGGTTAGTGGTCGAGTAATGCTAAGAAGGCATTACACTTACTTTATTGAGTTGATTGGGTTGGAGGGAATCCATCCATATGCGTCTTTGAGAGTCCTAAGACAATTCGTCCTGATTCATAATGTCCCTCTATGGTCAAACATGGCACTGTGGGAGATTAATTATGAGGGAAGAATCCCTGTAAAGAGGCTTGGCAACCTAATCCATGGGTGGGGTCAGATCTTCAGCTTGGGCATGGGGGGTAACTCATACTGCACTCCCAATTACTACACCTAGTACAGGTTGGAAGGAATTCTAGCTCACCCGAGTTTTATGTCACTCCAAGGGCTCGCCGACATTCATAGAGCGGATCAGATTCGAGAGCAGTTGCTTCATCTTAGGCCGGTAACCACAACCATGTATGAGCAGGTGATTCTTGGATCAGTGGATAACCTTATCCCTGATGTAGATGATGAACCCGAGGAAGAGATAAAGGAAGACCCTAAGGAAGACTCGGAGAAAAATCTCTAGGAAATAGAGGAAGATCCTGAAGAGGACCCGGAGAAGGATCCCGAGGAGGAACTAGAGGAAGATTCGGAGGAGGAACCAATGGAAGAGCAGGATGGGGAGCTGACAGAGGAAATGGAGAAAGACCCTGAAGAAGAAAAGTATGGGCCTATTGACTTCAATGGAGCAGACGAAGACTTCCAAGGGCAGCAGTTAGACAAATCCCTAGAGTATCTCCCTGGGCCCTATTATGACCTCGATGATGATGATGATGATCCCCCCAGCTGGCCTTAGGATCCATCTTGTTATTATAGATTATTAAGGATCTTGTACGACCTATCTGTACTTTTGTCTTTCATTTTTATTTTCCCTAAAAGGGGTCTTGCATGACCTCTATCGATATTGTCATAGGCTACTATGTTTAATCTTTAGTTCAAAACTTTTCTTTGTAACCCGTGGCTTCACACGTTGCCTTTTTCATTAATCAAAATCCCTTTGTCCTGAATTTAATTACAATTTAAAGCTTTAGATCAATTAATCGTGTTTGCAGTGTAGGCCTACCTCTGGCGAAAAGAGGCTCTATATTAGGACACGTTTGAATGTCGCCAACTTGGTGTATATATGTGCTACTTACTTGTTACATTTACGTTATCGCCGAAACTAACATAGTTTCCTTTTTTTTTTCTTTTATTTAATCCCCAAACAATAAAAGTTGATTTGTGTCAATTGGAAAACTGGCAGAATCTCAGTCCAACCTCTGATCTAAAAACAAAATGACCAACAATAACAAGGCCTCGATGATAGCCGTAGATGAAGTTGAAAGCTCGCAGAAGCTATCGTAAATGCAAAATGACGAGCAAATGGATAGTATGGCGCAAGAGATAGAAGTGTTAAAGGAATAACTGCGTTAAATGCGAGACTTGACTAAGCTTACCATGGCTAGCTTTCCCACTTGGCTCTAGGGTCCAGATGTTGGATTACCCCCGATTGCCCCAGATAATCCAACGAACCTATCACATGCGCAAGCGACACCTGTTTTTCAACCTACTTCCGGAATGACACCTGATTATCCATTTCCCGCTCACAACTTTACTGTTCCGATCCATCCAGAGATGCAGCACGTACCTGAGGCACATGTCACTTGTGAGATACCTGTGCTACCTGTATACATTACCAAAGCTCCTGCCTTCGCAACATCTGTAACTTTTAAGGTTCCATATGAGGCTGATCAATATGCGGGGTTAGGAAAAGATGTCCAATCAAGTGAAGAAGGGTCGATAGTAGCCCATATTGAGAATCTAAAGAGAGCATTCAGAAACATGCAAGTCACCAGAGGGATTGAAAGTTTGGACTACGATGACTTATGCATTCATCCAGACATCGACATGCCAATAGGATACAAACCACCAAAGTTCGATGTGTTTGATGGAAAAGGTAACCCGCATGCGCACCTAAGGGCCTACTACGATAAGTTGGTTGGAGTAGGAAGGAATGAGAAATTAAGAATGAAGTTGTTCATTCAAAGTTTGTCGGGAGAAGCTTTGACTTGGTATACCCGAAAATACCCCCATAAGTGATGTGACTGGAGGGAAATGGTTGAGGACTTCATGAGTCGCTTCAGATTTAACACTGAGATTGCTCCAGACAGGTTCTCGTTGGCTAACATCCAGAAGAAGAAGTCCGAATTATTTCAAGAATATGCATGGCGTTGGAGGATCGAGGCTGCTAGGATCCAGCCTCCACTAGATGAAAGTGAACTCTCCAAGTATTTTATCTGAGCACAAGAAGGTATTTACTTTGACAAGACAATGTCGATGATGGGCCAAAAGTTTGCAGAATTTATCAAAATGGGAGATTTCATAGAAGAAGTCATCAAATCGGGGAAGATCCAATCTATGGCTGCATTGCAAGATGCGAGTAAAGACATGCAGACTTGTTTCACTAATGGTAACAAGAAAAAAACGGAATACATCTCAGCCTTCACACCATACTACCGACCTGGAAATTCTTCCCATCATTACCCTAAGAACCCCCAAATTATTGCACACGTCCTAGTGTACAATACTCAACCGCATTATAATCCATCTCGAGCTCCAGCATACCAAAATCCACCAAGACGATACACCTCTGTCCAAGCTCCAGCTCACCAAAATAGACCAGCCTATGCACTCAGACCACGTCCAAACTTTGAAGCCAGAAATACCCGCACCTACACATCGATTGCAGAACCTTTAGCCCAGTTGTTTGAAATATTGAGGGCTGCTGGTTTGTTGCATCCAATTGTGGGAAAGGCCCCTGATCCGACCTCTTAAAACTTTGATGGTAGCAAGCGGTGCGCCTATCACTCAGGATTCCAAGGTCATGACACAGAAGACTACTACATCTTGAAGAATCAAATTGAGTCTTTGATAAGGAGGGGTATAATCAAATGCACCGCTGCAACTCCTAATGTGAACAATAACCCCTTGCTAAATCATGGAAATCGTGAAGTCAACATGATTACTATAGAAGAGGAGTATGATGTAGAAGAAACTATTATACCTACATGGAGCGCAGAGGAGATCGCCACTGCATCCCCATCATAACCATTTATCACAGTCCAGTTGAGGGAGTCTCTAACTGTTCAGACTTACCTTCCAAGAGTCATAGTGACTACGTCAACCATTGTGAGGACCGACTATGACACCAAGGAAGTACCATGGGACTATCGAGCTGAAGCCAAGGGCAAAATAATAGATACTGCTGCGGCTCAAGGAATGACCAGGTCCGGGAGATGTTATTCACCAGAAGAACCAAATCATGGAGTTATCGAGAAAGATCAAAACCCGAGGAGAAATATCACAGATGCTTAAGATGCGAAATTTAGAAAGAAGATGCAACCCAAGGACTATTCAGTCGAGGATCAGCTCAAGAAGACACCGGTCTATATATACGTCATGTTTTTGCTTATGAGTTCTGAAGCTCATAGAAGTTCTTTGATGGAAGTTTTATCTGGGATTAGCATACCAAAGGAGACAACTAGCGAGACTTTGGCCACAACAATCGGGCGAGTGGTAGAAGCAAATAAGGTCTCTTTTCATGACGATGAGTTACCATCAGAAGGGGCTGCATACAACAAAGCGATCCATATTATGGTCAGATATCATGACAAGATTGTGAAAGGGTCTTGATCGATGGTGGTTCGGGTTGCAATATCTGTCCATTCTCCATTTTGAGGGATTTGGGTGTGAATATAGAAGATATAAGGGAGAGTCGGGTGAAGGTTAGAGCCTTTGATGGGTCGCAAATGAGTGTCATCGGGGAAATTTACTTAACATTGCAGATAGGACCAGTAGAATTTCCTATCCTATTTCAGGTCAAGGATGTGTCATCTAGCTACAACCTGTTGCTGGGAAGGCCATGGGTACACATGGAAAGAGCCGTGCCTTCCACTCTCCATCAGTGCGTGAAGTTTGAATGAGGTCACACAGAAATTACTGTCTATGGAGAACTCAGTCATATCATTTATTCTATCAATTCAGTCCCAGTCACCGAGGAGTTAGATGGAGCCACTTTCCATACTCTGGAGATCATACAAGCAGCAAAGATCAATGAGGAAGTAATGGCAACTGAAGCAAAAATGTTGAATGCTGAAAGGATGGTTGCGTCGGAGATGTTGAAATATGGGTATCAACCCAAGATAGGACTAGGACCCAGAGCCGATGGTATAGTTGAGCCTATCCAGTTAAAGCAGCAGAAGGGTACTACAGGGCTTGGATATGAGCCCATTTCTGGGGTAGCCTGCAGGGAAGGATTTAGAATGACAGTGTACGTGCCAGCCTAAGTCCCAGTTTCAGATCAAGCAGTCGATGAAGATATCATTGAAGGAATAGGGAATTTATTTATGGCTGTGATCGAAGGTGGATCAGAGATAGATTTCAAGAAACTTACCATCCGTGATGCTGAACCGGGAGAAGTCCTGCAGAATTGGACCATTGTACTATCCTATTCCGTCAGGAGTCTTGGTAGTGCGGGACTATTGTTTCTTTTAAAAATTATTTTGTTTGCATGATCAATTGAGGCTTGAATCATGCCGATGCTATTTCTGCTACTTTCCTCTTTGCCAAAGCCCAGTGCTTTATTCAATAAAGTTCTTATTTTCCAAAACTTATTTAATATTTTCAAATATCTATTTATTTTCCAGCATCTATTTACTTTACTCGCTTTTATACTTTTCAGCGCAAATATTAATAAAAATCCTTGTCCCACAGTTATGACATGTAACGAATCCGTTGAGAAAAATAGAAGCGATGCGCAAGATTACGAGGAGTATAATGAAAGCATGATGCCTGAAAACCTGCCGCAAGAGATCGAACAACTCGAAAGTCAGAAGAAGCCTAATATGGACGAAACTGAAGTCGTCAATTTGGGTAATGAAGAGACAAGAAAGGAAACACGAGTCAGCATACACTTAGAGAATGAAAGAAAGCGGGGATTGATAAGTTTGCTTAAGAAATACATCAATGTATTTGCTTGGTCTTACGATGACATGCCTGGTTTAAGCACCGATATCATCTCGCATCGACTGCCGACTAACCCCGCGTGTCCACCGGTGAAGTAAAAGTCGAGGAAATTCAAGCCTGATTTGAGTTTGAGAATCAAGGAGGAGGTCACCAAGAAGATAGAAGCCAATGTCGTGAGGGTCACGACTTATCCCACCTGGCTAGCCAACATTGTGCTCGTACCAAAGAAGGATGGAAAGATAAAAATATGTGTAGATTATTGGGATCTCAACACGGCTAGTCCAAAGGATGATTTCCCTCTCCCAAACATTCACATTCTCATTGATAATTGCGCAAAACATGAGTTGCAGTCGTTTGTTGATTGTTTTGTGGGATATCATCAAATTTTAATGGATGAGAATGATGCAGAAAAGACAGCTTTCATCACTCCATGGGGAGTGTACTGCTATAGAGTAATTCCATTTGGGCTCAAGAATGCCGGCACAACTTATATGAGGGCCATGACTACCCTTTTCCATGATATGATTCACAAAGAGATCGAGGTGTATGTGGATGATGCCGTCATTAAATCTAAAAGGAGTTCAGACCATTTGGATGATTTACAAAAGTTCTTTAAAAGGCTGTGAAGGTACGACCTAAAGTTGAATCCAGCTAAGTGCGCCTTTGGAGTCCCCGTAGGAAAGTTATTAGGATTCATCGTCAGTAGGAGAGGTATAGAGTTGGATCCGTCCAAGATAAAGGAAATCCAAGACTTACCACCCCCTAAGACCAAGAAGGACGTAATGAGTTTCTTGGGAAGACTCAATTACATCATTCGGTTTGTAGCCCAATCCATGATCGTTTGTGAACCAATATTCAAGTTATTGAAGAAGGATGCCACCACCAGATGGACTAAAGAATGTCAGAAGGCTTTTGACAATATTAAGGAGTATTTGTCTAACCCACCAGTATTGGTTCCACCATAACCGGGAAAGCCGTTGTTGTTATATCTATCCATGATGGATAATGCCTTTAGATGTGTGTTAGGGCAGCATGATGATACAGAGAGAAAAGAGCAAGCCATTTACTACCTGAGTAAGAAGTTCACACCATACGAAACTAGGTATACATTGTTGGAACGAACTTGTTATGCACTGACCTGGGTTGCGCAAAGGTTAAGGTACTATTTGTCCGTGTATACCACGTACTTAATTTTGAGAATGGATCCACTCAAGTACATATTTCAGAAGCCAATGCCTACTGAAAAGTTGGCAAAATGGCAGATCTTGTTGAGTGAGTTTGACATTGTGTACGTGACATAAAAAGCCGTCAAAGGACAAGCATTGGCCGATCACCTCGTAGAAAATCCAGTGGATCAAGATTACACGCCACTCAAAACCTACTTTCCTGATGAAGAGGTGTTGTTTGTAGGAGAAGACATCTCAGAGTCATGCAATGGATGGAGGATGTTTTTCGATGGAGAAGCAAACTTTAAAGGAGTCAGAATTGGAGCAATCCTAGTTTCAAAAACAGGTCAACACTACCCAATCTCGGCAAAGATTAGGTTTCCTTTCACGAATAACATGGCAGAATATGAGGCTTGCATTCTCGGGCTTAGGATGACAGTAGACATGGACATTAAAGAGCTGTTGGTGATAGGAGATTCAGATTTGTTGGTCCATCAGGTGCAAGGAGAATGGACCACCAAGAATGTCAAAATCCTTCCTTATGTATAATGTGTTAAGGAATTGAGCAAAAGGTTTACCAAGATCGAATTCAGGCATGTCCCTCAAATTCAAAATGAATTCGTTGATGCCTTGGCGACACTATCTTCAATGATTCAGCATCCAGATAAGAATTACATCGATCCCATCAAAGTGGAGCTACACGGTCAACAAGCTTATTGCTTCCATATAGATGAAGAGACACATGGAAAGCCGTGGTACTATGACATTAAGAGGTTACTTAGAGCAGAAGGATATCCATAAGGCGCTACTAACAAACAGAAGAGGACTTTAAGAAGGATGGCCAATCACTTTTTTCTCAATAGGGAAACCCTATATAGGAGGACTCCAGACCTAGGATTGCTACGATGCGTCGATGCCACGGAGGCCACAAGATTGTTAGAGGAGATCCATGCAGGAACCTGTGGACCCCACATAAACGGTTTCATGCTTGCGAAGAAGATTTTGAGAGATGGATACTTTTGGATGACTATGGAGAGGGATAACATTTGATTCATGCAGAAGTGTCACCAATGTCAAGTTCATGGAGACTTTATACGAGTTTCGCCGAATGAACTCAATGTGATAGGTTCTCCTTGGCTATTTTTTGCTTGGGGCATGGATGTTATTGGGACCATAGAGCCTCCTGCGTCCAATGGACACTGTTTTATCTTGGTCTCTATTGATTACTTCACAAAGTGGGTTGAGGCCTCAACAAATAAGGTCGTAACCAAGAAAGTGGTAGCAGATTTTGTTCGCAACAACTTAGTCTGCCAGTTTGGAATTCCAAAATCAATAATAACAGATAATCGAGCCAATCTTAATAGCGATTTGATGAGAGAGATTTGCGAAAGTTTTAAGATCTCTCATCGAAATTCCACGGCTTATCGACCACAAATGAATGGAGCGGTTGAATATGCAAACAAGAATAACAAGAGGATCCTGAGGAAAATAGTGGATGGTAATAGGGAATGGCATGAGAAGTTTCCATATGCTTTACTTGGATATTGTACCACAATCAGAACTTCTACTGGGGTAACTCCCTACATGTTGGTTTATGGGTCGAAAGCAGTGATACCCGTAGTAGTAGAGATACCTTCATTGAGAGTCATTCAGGAGGTTGGTCTAGACGACTCTTAATGGATTCATAGAAGGATCGAGCAGCTGATGCTCATTGACAAGAAGAGGTTGGATGCATTCTGCCATGGTCAACTCTATCAAAATAGAATGATCAAGGCCTTCAACAAGAAAGTCAAGCCTCGTCGTCTCATACCGGGACAGTTAGTATTGAAGAAGATATTTCCTCACCAAGATGAAGCTAAAGGAAAATTTGCGCCAAATTGACAAGGTCCTTACATGGTTCAGCGAGTACTCTCAGGAGGAGCAGTAATCCTCACAGAAATGGACGGCACAGTAAGCACAAAGCTGATCAACTTAGACGTCATCAAGAAGTACTACATTTGAAGACATTAGGACTAGTTGTTTCTTTGTACTTTTTGCATTTTTATCTAATGTAACAGAACTACGTATTAGCCTAATTTTCCACGGCGGGATACATAGGCAGCCCACATAGTGTTTGGTTTCCCTTAGAAAACCCAAAAACATCATCCTTTTATGTATTTAGAACTACGCTCGACCTGACTTCCTACGGTGGGATACGTAGGCATTGCACATCTGATTCAGTCCCTTCATATTTTTACCTTTTCATTGTACTAAACTATGGCCTGACCTGATTCCACTTGGATACGTAGGTTGCCTGAGTCAGGCCCGGTCATTGCATTATTTCACTTTATATTTTGTATCGAACTACGTTATGAACTGATTCCTATTCTTAGGATACGTAGGCAGCCTGAGTCAGGCTTGGTCACTGCATTGCATATTTTCACTTTTCCCATTGTAATCGAACTACGTGCGGACCTGATTCCTGTTATAAGGATACGTAGGCAACCTAAAAGATTCGGTCTTACCCTTAGGAAAATCCCCTGTCGCTCGTAGTATAGCCCTAAAATATAAGCAATCTCACCACCAGAATTGTCGTAGCATCGACAGTCAGAGCAGCTCCACCGGAAGGATAAAGCTACATGGGTCACGATCAACAAATGGAGGCTTAACGGATTTCTAAACATGTCATAATCTAAAAACGACAAAGGATTACTATATATACTTAATATATACGTAATATTTGCGAAAACATATATACATATATGTATTTTTCACCATACTTTTAACTTTCCCACCTACTGAGACTCCAGATTTAGGAGTGATTGAGCAACCGAGGGAGTGTTGGAGAATTTCATAAGCAAATCCAGGATTTCCAAGTCGACACAAATCAATACCCCCTCCTAACTAAGAATTTTTCTTTGAGCGCAGGAAAACTGGAATTGGAAAGCTAAGTCAAGTCAAGCTTTGGGATAGGACCAGGGGCATCATGCAGCTTACCACCATGATAAGAGCCAAATATTCTTCCCTTCCTTTATTCTCTTTACATACATTCATACTAATCCTCACAAGCTCTAACAGTTTTATTTGAATTCTTTCACAGGTACATTTTGAAGACCCGAGTCGAAAACTAAGAAAAGAGGATCCTCATAGGAAGATTAGGTTATTTACTTTTCCCAACAAAACTCCGCCAATCGGAGCCAACCACCTGACTGCGTCGAATAACTTCGCTAATCGGAGAATCATCGTCTAACTACCCCGAATAACTCCACAAATCGGAAAGTGTTATCTGACTTCAATAAAGTTAAGCTTCCGTATTCCAAAGGACTGTTAATAAGCAAAGAAAGTTAAACTTCGCATTCCAAAGGACTGTATATAAGCAAACAAAGTCAAGATTTGTATTCCAAAGAACTATATATAAGCAAACAAAGTCAAGCTTCCGCATTCCAAAGGATTGTATATAAGCAAACAAGTCGAGCTTTCGCATTTTGAGGAATGTATATATAAGAAAACAAAGTCGAGTTCCACATTTCAAAGAATGTATATAAGCAAGAAAAATGATCCTATGCTATATCAGAGGATGGAAATAAGCAATACGACTCTCCGCCATATCAAGAGTTGTGCACTAGCAAGGGGGACGCTCTGCCAAAAATCAAAAAATGTATATAAGCAAAGCAACACTCCGCCATATCGGAGAATCGCATTTCAAGAAAACAAAGTACAGCCTTCCAATCAGAGGCCCACACCATAGCAAGCGAGCAAAAAAGCCACTATCACAACAGCATCAAGTTCCAGCAGCAATACCGTCATCTCGTTCAGACTGAGAGCCGCCTAGACAAATACGAGGCAGTCTACCTTTGGGCAAATATCCCGCCGTTAGAGTCCATTTACATTTCAGCCGACAGAGGCTATTTATATTTCAGCCGATGGAGGCTATTTACATTTCAGCCGACAGAGGCTATTTATATATCAGCCGATGGAGGCTATGTATATTCCAGCCGACAGAGGCTATTTACATTCTAGCCAACGGAGGCTATTTACATTTCATCCGACAGATGCTATCTACATTTCAGTTACTGTCCCGCCAGTAGGAGGCCTCCAAAAATGGAGACAATTCTAGTTTGAATATCTAAACTATACTCTTTACATTACGATTTCAATTTACAATTTTTTGAATGACAGGTACTTTTCACCCAGTTACCTATTTTACAGGACCATGCAGTACAATGTGGAACTACCCTCTTTGTAGAAAACCGGGGCAAGCTAGCGGAATGTCAAGCATCCTTAGCTACGTTAAGAATTTCGGCAAAAGAAACTCAACTCAACACGACTCAAGTTTTAATTTTTAGTTTTGTCATCACCCAGTGCCGTCTTAATCCGGCACTGGGACAATTTTTGAAAAATTGTTATCTCCTTTTCTCTAAAGATCTTCAGGAGATATCACTATCCAACGGCTCTTCATCCCCAGCTACTTCTAACAACCCGTTTCGAACTTGCTCCCGTATCCATTTCATTCGTGCTGAAAGTTTATTATCATCCCGAAGGAACCCAGTGTTACCATAATTCTATACTGGGCAAATTTTGATAAATATCAAAATTTTGCTACAATTCGAACTACAAATGGCCTGATTTCTCGAGAAGTTCGAGATATGTAGGCAGCTAAAAAATCAAAGCCCGACCATAATCTTTCTAACATTTTGTTTTGCCCGAGACAAAATTGGTTACGTCAACGTGAGTTCCCAAAGATTTTCACACAAATCTTCGTTCCCTCAGAGGCAACTGTTGACACCCAATTTTGGCTCGCACTTTTCCTTTAATTATTTTACTGATGCTCCTCGGCCCTAAATAATTTTTGAAAATTAAATAAAAAATAAGATTTGCATTTTGTTTCTATTACTAGAAATTTTAATAAAAGGGGAATTATTTTTCCACCATAATATGAAATATTTAATTAAATATAATTAAATATTTTAACGAATAAAAATATATGTATATCCTTTGGTATTCGCATTAGCATTTTTTCTAACTTTATTTTTGGGATAATATTGTGACCATATGTGTATATTTTATTACATAAAATATATATTTTTAAATATACATATTTTTATTATATTCTTAATTTTTACGTATATTTTATTACATTCTTATTTTTACACACATACATATGTTGTTGTTAATATTAAATCACAAAAAAAAGATATCAAATTGGAAGCTCATGCAAGTTATGTCTGTAATTTATATACGTTAAATTAAAAATAATTTTTAGGATATCAGGGAGCATCGATAAATTTAATTTCAGCAGAAGAAGAGCATTCGGGCTAACAATAATCAAGTTTCATTTTTATTTCGCCCGATCCCAACTCTCATTTTATAAATTTCAACCAAAAGCCTCAAAATTAGCCCAAAACTCTGTACAACTTCTATGTCCGCTTCGTCGCTCCGCCTCAATAGATATGATTTAACTCGATCCGACGATTCATTTTAAAACCCGAAAGGTCCTAAAATATTCAGTTTATATATATATATATATATATATATATATATAATTTAATTATTTTTTTTAACTATCTATTTATTTGTATATTTTTTTTTACTTTTTTCCTTTTCTTTAAATTAAATTTGAACCGTTCGAACGGATCAAAAAGAGTCATTTTGAAATCAACCTTTCACATATTTATCCGTACGTACATACATTTTTATTTTTTTCTATTATTATTTTAGTGGTAATCTCTTCAAGATCGTCTGATCAAAAGATCGGACGGATCAAAATCAGTCCAAAAACACCCACTGGCACAGATTAATCTAGTCCGTTAATTTTTTTTTTCAATCCGAGGGTCCCAAATTTTCAAATGTTTATATATATATATATATATATATATATATATATATTATAATTTACCTTTTTATATATTTTTAAAATTTGAACTGCTCCGATCAAAATCGAACAGATCAGAAATTAATCAGTTTTAAATATATTTTTCATATATTTATCTATATATACACATATCAATATTTGTATTGTTATTATTTTGAGGTGGTATTTTAGGACCGTCCGATTAAAAAATTGGACGGATTAAGATTGGTCAGTATTTTTCAAACAAGTGCATTAAATGCACACTTACCACGCGTCTGTCAATGGGACAGATACTGTGTATGCTTTTTCAGTAAAACTATTGATACATCTCTTTCCTTTTCCCAAAACAACAACAATGGCTTCCCTTTCTCTCCTCCCCCTCTCCACCTATCTCCTCCACCCCTCGAACCAGAAAACCCCAAATCGCCGTAGCCTGCATCCATGGAAGACGTGGTTGCTGCCACACCTGCGAGAATCCCCCCAAATCAGCCCCTCCAGCTCACAAATCCTCCAAGAGAAGAAAAATCAGTCCCAAATCTGTATAACAACGGAAAGAAGGAGTCAAATTTCCATTTAATGGCCTGAAAAAAAAAGAGATTTGTTGCAGAACTTCGTATCAATTTTCAAACCAAGTCTTCTTCTCATCACTCTTGCTTAAATCAAGTTTCAAATCTGGACTTTCAAGTCCGGATTTTACCTATAAATACGGGTATTCTTCACCTATTGAGGGGAAGCGAAAAATGAAAAAAAAAAGGATTCAAGATTAAGAAAGCAACAAAAATCAGTGAAAAGAAAAGATTTTTTTTAACTTTTCTTTAGGAAAAATTCGAAAGAGGTTTCTGAGATAGAAGAGGGTAAAAAAAAGCGAGAAAGATAGGAAGAAAATTTGTGAGAAAATTCTGAGAGAAAAAACTTAGTTTTTAGAGGTTTTTGAGATAAAAGAGTTTGGAGAAAAAGAGAGGGGTTTGAAGAAACGAAAAAAAGTGTTCGAGCTTGAGAGGAAAGAAAAAGAAAAGAGTGTGTTAAAAGATCTTAAGAAGTTTCAGATTAGGCAAAAATTGGAGAGAAAAGAGCTGGGGAGAGTTTGAAAAACAAGAGGAAGGAGAGAAGAAAATTGGGATAAAAATAAAAAAGGAGAGAAAGCAGTAAAGAGAAAAAATCTGAGAGAAAAACTCAGATCTGAAAAAAAGGAGAGATTTGAGTGGGGAAGGAAAGAAAATTCGCCAAAGAATTTATTGTTTCTTTCTCATTTTTTCTTTTTCAAGTTCGGAGTCTTAGTTCAGTTCATCGTCGCCGGAAAGCTTTGACGTTTAAGTTTCAGTCTTGCTTCCCGAAAAAAGGTAGGAACAAACCCTCTCATTCATTTTCATCTCTTTTGTTTCGTTTACTCATTGGTTGCTGAATACATGGTTGCCTCGGTTCAAATTCGGATATGGCGTTGATAATTTTTGTTCATCTACCAAGTTCATATTCTGTTTTCTGTTAAGTTTGGATTAGGGATGTTGGAAACCAAATATGCTAGAAGTGTCATGTCTCTCGTGTTTTCCTGCTTAGTTGCATGTATATACGTATATGTGTTATTCATCTAGTTTCGGTATTATTATTGGTTACCCAAGAAACTATCTTAAAAAAAAATCAATAATCTATCCTTGGAGTTTGTTTGTTCTGTATACTTGTTGAGTTTTCTCTATTAGTTGTCATAACTAGCTCATTCATTTTCATTGTATATAAGAGATAAAAAAAATTTAGAAGATCAGTGGGTGATTGTGTTTGTCTCGTTTGGAATGAAGGAAGTTTTTTTTTCTTTTTCGGATGATTATTTATTGCTGTTTTGTTTTGTTCTTTGCTGGCCATGATGTTGACATTCACTTCTTTTGCCAATCGACTCCCCGGATTTAATCTTGTTTCAGGTCTCCATAGTTTGAGGATATTTTTATCTTTAAAATCTGATTTTCGTAAATAGTATCTTTTTCAAACTATTCAAATATTTTTCAAGTGGCTTTCAGTAGAGACATATTTTTCTAAAACTATTGGGAAGGTCATGGAAATTTTTGAAACTTTGGCATAATTATGCTTGTCTTTGGCAAATTTTAGTTTTGAGATAAAGTTTGTTTACTTCAAAAGTGAAGAGGTGAATGTATGTCTATTATTTTGATAATAGTGTCATTAGGATTCTTTAAAAGCAATTGGGTGTTGGTTAGAATGATTAAAGAATGCAGTGCACTCTAACTTCTTAGGAGTGCATATGTAGAAGAGTTTTTTTTTTTTATCAAAGCTAAATATGTATGGAATTAATATTGTGTGTTGGATTGCATTATGGGTATGAATGTATGTATGTTACCTGCAAGAAAGGAAATGGCATGCTAGTAGAATAAACGTGCGGGTGCGCGTGTGTGACAATTAAGTTGAAATTTCCCATGTCCTTTGCTGGAAATTTTGGTTTGATTTGGTACTTTTATCCTGTTTGTCATATCGATTGTCGGTTATTTAGTTTATTGGCTCCAGGCCAGAATTTATCTTTCGTTAACAACTCATCACAATGGAAATTTTAATTATTGCACGGTCTTAAAATATATATCATCTTAACATGTTGTTTATCTATGTTCCCTTAAGTTCGAATCTCTAATCCTTATCTTCTTCTTTTGTTTCATGTAAACTCGGGAGTTGGATTTCCTCAATGGAACTCACTTTGACCCAACGTTGGGTCAAACGCTAATAGGAGTGCAGAGCCCCGGAGTCTCGCAAAAATAAAAGTCTAAGCTTCTAAGCCGAGTTGATTATTCGTTATTGCCTTCGGATTTAATTTATATCCTCATGTTGAGTTTTATTTACTAACCCTGTGTTTATTCACTTTGCCTGAGACAACTTTATGGGCTTAGTATTTTATTACTCCTTTATTATATACTGATCCTTTAGTTGAAGATATCATCATATTGTTGCGATTAAAGCTTAAGTAGTTAGTTCATAGAAATAAATTCGCTTCAAAAGGTTAGCAAACCTTAAACTTGGCCAAATGCTTAGTTAGTCGTATCACTTTAAAGAGATTTGCTAATAAAACGGAAGTAGTAATTCCTATCTTTTAGAAAAAATGTTTTTTCGGAATTAATTAGCAAGAAAGTAAGTCACCAACCTGAGATTCGAATCACTGATTTCAACTTGATTAAATAAATAATGCTAACATGCTATATTTTACAAACACTATCAGAATTTTCAGATCCGAAAGGAAATAAATGTAAGATATAAATATTCATCCGCTACTACGTATGGGGTACATTATTTTTGATACTATTAAAATTATTTTCGTCATTATTAGTCTATTTTATTATTTGCACCATAGTTATCATTTTAAAAAAAATATCATCAATATTAGTATTATTATTATAATTATCATTATAATTCTTCTTCTTCTTCTTCTTCTTCTTCTTCTTCTTCTTATTATTATTATTATTATTATTATTATTATTATTATTATTATTATTATTATTATTATTATTATTATTATTATTATTATTATTATTCTTCTTCTTCTTCTTCTTATTATTATTATTATTGTTATTATTATTATTATTATTATTATTATTATTATTATTATTATTATTATTATTATTATTATTATCATTATTAGTCTTATTATTGTTATTATTATCATTGTTGTTGTTATTATTGTTATTATTATCATTGTTGTTGTTATTATTTTTTTCAACATGATTACCTATTTTGCACTCTTAAAAACGCATTTCGTAATAAACTCCATGCTTTAAAATACTTTGCTTATTTTCGTAAATAATTAAATTGAATATTTTAATTCGAATATCTCTTCAAATTCCCTGATAGAATTATAAGACTTTTATAAAAATTTATATTATTATCCTTATTTCCATAGTAATCATATTATCTTTTCGTACGTGGTAGCGTTATGTTTATTGAACCCTAAATTTCCTTCTAAATAATGTAAAATGATGCTAAATTTTTCTATCACTGTCTTAAGCAAATAGCAAAAATAAAGTTTTGTAATATTTTCCTAAACTAAGCGTAAGGACTATCTTCGGATAGGCTCTGAGGGGTGCCTAACACCTTCCACTCGGGTAACCAAAACCCTTATTCAGAATCTCTAAATATTTTCGAAAGACCCAAAACAGAGTTTTTTTTACATAAAAAATGTTTTTTTCCTAATTTTCCTAAAAAGTTTGGTGGCGACTCTAAAAAATAATTTTCAAATCCCAAGAGTCACGACTTACCACCATACGTTGTGTGCTATTTCGACCGGTTTGGAATAGGAAGCGACAATCACCTTACCTACTAATTTCTATTCGACTCACACCTCCCCAACTCGTACCTAAGGGTTTGAGTGAAACCCCCAATCATACCCACCAACCGTACCTTGGACAGATTACACAAGATCACACCTATGAGTAACATACGACTTGCTAATGTGCCATTTGTATCTTCCTATACGATTCGTACCAAGAGGAATCGTATCTTGGGCAGTAGCTACACCAAACATACTGTTTGTTTTATCCTTTTTCGGATTTTATTTTTAAGAAAACGGTTTGGACCTTTTCAAACTATTTCAAAATTTAGAAGTAATTTGAAAAAAAAAATTACAGAGTTGCCACTTGATTTTTATCGAAAGCATCATAAAACACATAACGAGATTTCAAAATAAAAATAAATCTTCAAAATTAGAGAAACTGGTTAAGGGTTCAATTAATACCCTAAGAAGATATTTATGGCACTTAGGAGCGTCTGTTTTAAAACTGTTCACCAAAGGACTTTTTTTTTACTAACTAAAACGGGTGACTAACTTTATGAAAGGGTTATAAAAATATTTAAAATTATTTATTCACTTAAAATTGGCATTTGTTTATTCGAACGAGTAATAGTCTACTTGTATTTAGTGAGAAAGTTACAACATATTTTATTTAATCTAATATTAATTTTGAGGAAAAAATTATGAAACATCTTTAAAATATCTTACTTGAGAAAATATTTCACTTAATTTAGAATTAATCTCGAAAAGTTAGAATTTGAGAAAAAGATCGAGCAATATTCTAATTGAGAAAATTCTACTTATTTCATAATTAATTCTAAGGAAAAAATTGTGAAATATTATTTCTACTTGAATTAATAAAAAATCTATTTAAAATAGGTGTAACACCTAGATTTAAGAAGGAAATAAGTTTGTGTTTTTTATGAAAGAGGAATTACGAAATTATTCTTATTATTATCATTGCTATTATTTTAACTATGTATATATAAGAAGGATCCATTTTGTCATAAATAACACCTTTGCAAAATGCTAGGAGAATGTCATGTTAAAATTTTTTTATCAATAATGAAAAAATTAAAATTTACGAGAAAAATTAGCTTCTTGAATTTGAGAAAAAATATTTTAACCCAAATAGGTAATTAGTCGTATGAACAAGACAAATGCCATCTTGAAATAATTAATTTAATAAAAGACTAATTTTAGGAAGAAAAATCGAACCAACCAATTTAATCCATTTAGACAAGATAAATTAGATGAGAAAATGGTGAATCGAAATATGAAAATCAAGATAAACTAGAATGGCCACATCTTAGGGGATCTCTAAATTAATTAATTAAAGTTGAGGTTAATATAAATACACAAGAATAAATTACAAATGATAAGGGAATAAAAGATGTATAAATAACATAAATACCAATCCTTTTGGAAGAAATTACACTCTCTCCCACTTTTTAAATTACTTTACTCTCTCTCCCTATTAATATACATAACATAGCCGACATATAGATAGCATTCTGTGTATATGTTGAGATTTTTGTAATATGTTTAGGGAGTTGAAATTTTTTGTAATATTAGAAACATAAGTTGTTTATTTGTATAATTTTTAGATAAAATAAAGAATTGGAGTTGGGCCCTTTTTGGCCCATCCACGTGCTATCCAGCTTTTGGGCTTTTAATCTATGGACTTTAAGTCCATTTTTCTACATTGTATACCACAGGTATATCAGCTCCTCTTTTCCAGCATTTTTGGGTATACCATCGTGTATATTTTGCGTATTAGCGTAGAAAAATCAGCATGTTTGCTTCCACATTTAATATGAACCAACATCAGCTGCCTTCCAGTGTATATAAGCTGTATACAGTCGTATATCATCTGTCTACAGGTGTATACCTTCATTTGGGGCTTTAGCGTGGAGCTTGACTCAACGGATATGCAAGAGGGGAGTCCGATGGACTCGACGAAGGATTTCATGCATAAAAAAATAAGAATTACTAAATGCATTAAAGGAAATTCCGCGCGTATCATGGTAACAAAATAGAGACATACTTCATCAGCACAAGGTTCTCAAAACAATAGATTCAAAATGGAAGTAAGAATTAGAATATATTATACCACTTGTAGCGACACAGAATAAGGAATATCCAAATTCACAAGTCAAAATAATATTTCAGGCCATTACAAGGTAAACTTTGCCAACAGCAAACATCCAAAGTAGGAGCATTAACAAGTATAACTTGGTTTTTCATGGTGAAGTTTTACTTAAAAAAACATGCTTTGTTATTTCATCAAAAGGGAAATTAACTTAGATCCATGGAGTCAAATTAGGTTGTTTCACTTTAAGCAGGAAAATACACATTCATTTTTGAACTCTTAAGAACTTCATACACAAACTCTAAACTCTAATACATTTTCTAGCAATCCAAAGAAGAGAAAGCAAACGGGACAAAACTAGAAAAAGGCAATCTTAATTGATGATTTAAAAAAAAAAGATTTCGTTTTTTAAGCCTCTTGGAACAAAAAAAAAAAAACTATTATGCATTCATGACAACAAGCAGATGCAGGAATTTAAAGCTTGGAGCTTTTTTCTCTAATAAACAATTTATAACAAAAAAACTTTCCAATCGAAACACCAACAAAAACCCAAATCCACTCTCGATATCATTGCGAGATACATACTGCAACATTAAACATAAAAGGAACTAAAAAGAGAAAAGATGGGTTATTTACCTATCTTGGTGCAGCGACTGGAACTACAAACTATTGTCGGAACAACTTCCACCACAATTTTGATTTGCTATCGAAATTTCAATGATTTGGTTGAATTTTGAGAGAACTCTGAAGATTTCTTGGTTACGTAGGGTTAGAGGTGTGCACCTCCAGAACCCTCAAGTTTTTCCCCAATTAATCCTCTCAGAATCCCCTTAGCCCCCACTATCTATTTATAGGGGAAATTGGGGGGAAATATTATGATTTTTTCAGATAACAATTTCAAATTTTGGATTCAATTTCTTGAGAGGCTTTGAGTTCTGTTGTTGAAAAAAATTAATTATTAATGGCCATCAGTGGATATGGGAGAAAAGAGTCGTTTGACTTTGTTGGTCAAAGGAATAAATTAATTCTTGCCCAAATTAGTGAATCATGCACTGAATATGTCAAAAACATCTGCTTTTGGGCCATAAACGACTATACTGAAGGGGTAATACGGTAAATTTTGGGGGCCGGCTAGGGTTTAGGGTGGTCGTTTTTGGTTACGTTGAAGTTATGGGTGGTCGGGTCTTTACCGGGTTGGGTCTTTTCCGAGTCGGTTGGTCGTGGTTTGTTTGTTGTTGTTGAATGTTGTTGATGATAACACTATTTTGCTATTGCTGTTACACACTATTTGTTGTTGCTGGTTGAGGGGAAAATGAGAAAGGATTTGGGTCGGGTCAGAAGATTTGAGGAGTGGGCTTAGGCAGCTGATTGGGTTGATTTTAGGGCAAAATTCAGAAATAACATACTTATTCCCTTAATTATGAGTTTCATACCAACAGTTTCATAATTACATAATATAACAAGTTGTATTTTATATTTTTGCAAACTGTTGCTACAAAAATACAAATACATATGATTTTTACTGCCCTTATGATCGATATGTATTTTGTATTTTTGCAAATGGGTTGATTTTAATTGTTATTTGGGTTGAAAATATTGGGTTCGCTGTAGGGAATTGGGAATTTAGGGATTTAGGCTATTTTTGGGGTATTTTTAATTTAAAATCTACCCAAATCGAAAATTAATCGGTCAATTGTATTACAACTGTAATCTAATTAACTTCAATTATGGCCAAATTCAATGAATCGACTAAATTGAATAAAAAAATTCAAAATAAATTAACAATCAATTTAATCCTGAGTTTCTTGATTTAATAAAATTAAACAAATATATTTTTTTAAAAATAAATTATTTTTGAGGCTAAATTATATTTAAAACAAAGTTATAACCATTTGAATTAATTTTCAAGATAACCCATGCTTAAAATTTAATTTCTGTAAAACAATTATTTAAGTAACGAAATTACACAATCTCGTATGTATGGATACGAAAACATATAATTGTTACTTAAGAAAACCGAATTGCCTAGATAAATACTTGAAAGAATTTTTATTCGGATAAAATAAATGTTGCAATTTTATTTAAAGATGAAAAAACTCAGGGTTAAACTTAGTCAACAACAACAACAACAAACCCAGTGTATTCCCACATAGTGAGGTCTGGGGAGGGTAAGATGTACGCAGTCCATACCTCTACCTCTAAAGAAGAAGAAAGGCTGTTTCCGATAGACCCCCGGCTCGAGACACAAAATACTACACAAATACATAGTAAAGCATGGAACAAGATGGCATAACACAAATACGACACCCACAAGTAATAGAAAACAGAGAAAAGCAAACAGATTCGTAATAAAACATGAAACAAGGTATCATAACAAGAATAATACCCTTACCAAGTAATTCCCTACACTAGCGACCCAAATTGACCCTAGCCTTCTGCCCTAATTCGCGTCCTCCAGATCTTCCTATCTAGGGTCATGTCCTCAGTGACCTGTAATTGCTCCATGTCCCTCCTAATCACCTCTCCCCAGTACTTCTTCGGCCTACCCCTACCCCGCCTAAAACTATCCAAAGCTAGCCTCTCACACCTACGAACCGGGGCATCCATGCCCCTCCTCATCATGTGTCCAAACCATCTCAATCGGACTTCCCACATCGTATACTCCACTGGAGTCACACCAACCTTCTCCCTGATAGTCTCATTCCGAACTCTATCCCCCCTAGTCGGCCCACACATCCAACGCAACATCCGCATTTCTGCCACCTTCATTTTTTGAATGTGGGAGTTCTTAACTGGCCAACACTCCGCTCCATACAACATGGCTGGACGGACTACCACCCTGTAGAATTTGCCTTTAATCTTGGGCGGCACCTTCTTATCACACAACACCCTCGACGCGAGCTTCCACTTCATCCATCCTACCCCAATACGGTGCGAGACATCCTCGTTAATCTCACCGTTACCCTGAATCACGGACCCGAGATACTTGAAACTATCCCTCTTACATACCACCTGTGATTCCAACTTCACTACCATCTCGTTCTCTAGCCTCACGTCATTAAACTTGCATTCTAAATACTCTGTCTTGCTCCTACTCAACCTGAACCCTTTAGACTCAAGAGTTTTTCTCCACACCTCTAATTTATCATTCACATCCCCTCGCGTCTCATCAATCAAAACTACATCATCTGCAAAAAGCATACACCAAGGCACCTCCCCTTGAATACGCCGCGTCAACACATCCATCACCAAAGCAAATAAAAAGGGACTAAGAGTAGATCCCTGATGCAATCCTGTCAAGACAGTGAAATGCTCTGAGTCTCCTCCCGCCGTCCTCACCTGAGTTTTAGCTCCATCATACATGTCCTTAATTGCTCTGATATATGCCACCGGGACTCCACTCACCTCCAAGCATCTCCAAAGCACCTCCCTGGGGACTTTGTCGTATGCCTTCTCCAAGTCGATAAACACCATGTGCAGGTCCTTCTTCCTTTCCCTATACTATTCCGCCAGCCTCCGTACCAGGTGAATTACCTCCTTCGTCAATCGGCCAGGCATAAATCCAAATTGGTTCTCCGAAAAAGACACTATCCATCTCAGCCTCACCTCAACCACTCTCTCCCAAATCTTCATAGAGTGACTCAATAACTTAATCCCCCTATAGTTATTACAACTCTGAATGTCACCCTTGTTCTTATAAAGAGGGATCATAGTACTCCACCTCCAAGCCTCGGGAATTTTCGCCGTCTTGAAAATTTCATTAAACAATCCAGTCAACCACCTTAAACCAGCCTCACCAGAAAACTTCCAAAAATCCACCGGTATCTCATCCGGTCCCGTCGCCCTACCCCTTCGCATCCTGCGAACAGCCTGTCTAACCTCTTCTACCTTAAAACGTCTACAATAACTAAAATCCTGATACTCCTTAGAGTGCTCCAGCTCCCCTAACACAATAGCTCTATCCCCTTCGTCATTCAAGAGCCTATGAAAATACGAATGCCATCTATTCTTAATGTGGCCGTCCTCCACCAACACTGTACCGTCCTCCTCCTTAATGCACTTCACCTGGTCGAGGTCACGACCCTTCCTCTCCCTAGCCTTAGCGAGTCTAAACAACTTTTTTCCCCCTCCTTTCTCCTGTAACCCTATATACAAGCTCTCAAAAGCTACCGTCTTAGCCGCCGTAACTTCTAACTTAGCCTCCTTCCTAGCTCACTTGTACTCTTTCCTGTTTACCTACTTCTCTTCTTCGTCCTTACTCTCAACCAACTTAGCATACACCCCTTTCTTGGTCTCCACTTTCTTCTTAATCTCTTCATTCCACCACCAATCCCCCCGATGATGCCTGGCCCGGCCCCTAGAAACACCCAACACCTCACTTGAATTCTCCCTGATGTACCTAGCCACCCTATCCCACATACTATCCATGTCCCCCTACACTCCCACACCCCCATTCCCGCCAACTTCTCCCCTATCTCCCACGCATTCACTGGCGTCAAGCCGCCCCACTTAATTCTAGGTCTACCCTCCTCACCCCTTCTCTTCCTATCCTTCTTTATACCCAAATCCATAACCAAGAGCCTATGCTGGGTTGAAATATTCTCACTCGGGATGACCTTACAGTCCTTACACAACACCCTATCCCCTTTCCTAAGCAACAAAAAGTCAATTTGGGTCTTGGCTATCGCGCTTCGGAAGGTGATCAGGTGATCGTCCCTCTTCGGGAAGCCCGAGTTTACCACCACCAGCCCAAAGGACCTCGCAAAATCCAATAGAGTAGTCCCCTCTTTATTTCTTTCCCCAAAACCAAAACCACCATGCACATCACCAAAGCCTCCCGGTAACGCCCCGATGTGCCCATTGAAATCTCTTTCTACAACAATCTTCTCCGAGCTAGGCACGCCTCTCACCACCTCATCCAAAGCCTCCCAAAACCGCATCTTTACCTCCCCCTCCAAGCCCACTTGTGGCGTATAAGCACTACACACGTTCAGGGTAAACCCCCCAATGACCAACTTAATAGTCATCAACCTATCGTTGATCCTATTTACCTCTACTACCTGACCTCTAAGCTCTTCATCTACTAAGATGCCAACTCCATTCCTACGCCTCTCGTTCCCAGAGTACCAAAGCTTGTAGCCATCCACATCCCTATCCTTAGACCCTACCCACTTAGTCTCTTGAACACACGCAATATTAATCCTCCTCTTTCTAAGAATCTTCACAAGCTCTATGGACTTACCCTGAAGAGTCCCTATATTCCAAGACCCAACCCTCAGCCTACTATCACTATCCACACTTCTTCCTCTACCACCCCTGAGGCCAAATCTTGGCCTCCCTCCCACCCCCGTCATTTTCTCTTCCCCTGCCCCCACAACAGCCCCCCGCCCCAACCCCCTCGGACATGTCCCTATCCAACCATCAACATCCTCAGCCACTACTACAAGAAAATATAAGAAAATATAAACAATGGTAGTAACAAAGCAGCAGCAGGAAATACAAGGCTCACACAAATTAGAAGAAATAATCCAGAAACTAAACTAAACTCAAATAGGAAGAAAACCCCAATGGACTCAACACCCAAAAAACCAAAAACAAAGCCCCAAGTCGACAACCCAATGGACAAAACAACCTTACAAAAACAGAAAAAAGGCACGCACACAGAAACTACCCGGCCTAGCAGCTAGGACACACACCACAACAATTTCCAATAAGCACCGCAGCCAGTCCACAATGTACTCACAGGAAGCCGAAACTAAGAACATGCAGAGACAATAAACAAGCTACAAAAAATAGATAGGAGACAAACAAGAAACTAGAAACAAGACAAAAACAAGGACAAACAAGACGGAAACAAACAACAAACTAAACGCAAAATAAATAAAAAGTTCAACGAAACCAAAACTGAAAAGAAATAGCTAAATATTAAAGTAAAGATGTCACCGATATGCCTGTGTGCTGCTGGTTAAGACAATATCATTGTCGGAATTAGCTGCCGGAGCATCGTCGGAATTCCACCTGCGAGTCTGGTTCTCGCCGGAATCTGGTCACCGGCGTCTTCGTACCCACTTGCTTTGACCGGTGCTACCCCCTTACACTTCTCCGCAGCCGAGGAGTCGAGCCGGAGGGAGCCCTAGTCCCGCCGGCGATAGCATTGACGGGGAGAGAATGGGAAAGATGGGGAGAGAAGGGGGATAGGGAGATCTGGGGAGAGTATCCTTACCTGTTTCCGACGCGCCTACTCCGTCTCCGGTGTCGGCCGACCGGTGGTGGTCAGTGAACGATGTCCACCCAAAAAAAGAAGAAGATTCTCCCTTTTGTGTAGCGACGGGAATTGGGAGATCCGGGGAGAAAAAGAAGAGAGGGAGAGAGCTCCCTTACCTGTTGCAGGCGTAGCTACGACGTCGCCGGCGTCGACCGTTTGAGGTCAGTAGACGTTAAGGATGAGAGAGAGAAGAGCGTATGACAGAGAGAGAGAGATTCAGCGTAAGCAATTTCAAGAATTTGTATGTTAACACCGTTTAGTATACGATTGGACCCTCAAGCCATCCCACAAGTTGTATTCAAGGGGTACGAGTGACACCCTTTAGTTGTACCAAGCCACTAAGTCCCAAAACTTAAGAAATTTTGCAAGGGTCCAAGACTTGGGATGTTTCATTATCCCCAACTAGGATTATTCGTCCTCGAATGACGGGTAAGGGTAAGGATAAACATGAGATAACACCTTAACACACATCAACCTTTCCTCTAATCAAAATAGAGGACAAGAACAAAACCAAGACGAGAAGATCAACACATGTCCCAAGCACGATTTACACCTCAATACTTTTATTCCGACCTCTAAATAAGTTAGAAAACAAAGATGCAAAATGAACCATTCCTCACCTTTAACCAAGTTAGAAAAAAAGAATGTGTTTTGAAGAACACACACCTTACGTATGAATTTTCAGACCAAGAACCAACGCGGATCCTTGGACTCCATGTCCATTTCCGTATCCTAAATGGCTTTCTCGGACTTGTTGTTTCTCCATGGAACCTTTATCGAATCCACACTTATTGTTCGCAACCGGCGAACTTACCGATCCAAGAATCCCCACCATTGGGATCCCCTTGAAGAAGACAAAATTTGAGATACCAATACCAACCAAAGGAACCAATCGACCAAGGACCATCCATACCTTACCCCAACACAAACACATAAACGACCGGTTGAATTGACTCATGCTAGAGCAAGTCAAATTCAACTTAGAATTTACCGAGACACATCACTACAAACGCTTTAGTCTAATTTACACCACCAATTCCATGTTCAAGCTTATCCAAAGCTGAGAGTTAACTATGCCGCTGGGCTTTATTCCGTACATCTATCCCGCAACACTATTCCGCTTTCACCAACTTTTTACTCTGGAAGCCATGAGTAAAGGACATGAACAAACCCACATACAATCATTATAACCAAAATCGCAACATATAATCGAAAGCCCAAACCATACGACTACTATGCCATGAAAATAATTTATGCAACCATGAATTACCAATCCTCTTAAGTACCCAACACAATTATAGGTATAGCTACCAATCACAACATTCAAGCCTACCACTCATATACCCGTGGTATGATCTATCCATCAAACATCTAGCACCCTCTAATATTTCCTCAAGGATTTTCACCATCTATTCCTTTCCTAGCCATTTCCCATGACAACAACCTTACCTCACCTTCCAAAACCTTAACTTTAGTAGTCACATGGGACTCTCCCCCACTTAGGGATTTCTACATTCACCATTTCAAAACATCACCATGCTTCCCAAGCCACTACCATCCTAGCACGGGAAGAATCATCAAGGAAATCAAATTACAAGAATCATCCATGCCACCTAAGGCAAGACAAAGACCCCCGAAAGAAGACACGACTCCAAAGATACGAAGTAATCCATAACAACCACCTAGGTCATAATAATGAATCATCCCGACCAAACAGTACCACAAAAAGAGTCCTTAGGGATGGACACTGAAAGAAACACAACCACACAAACCATAAGTAATGTAATGAAAGATCAAGACTCATATCCTAGGAATAAAGCGAATGAAAAATGTGAACCATAGACATAAGCGCTATAAGAATACATACAACACTAGTAGAGTACTCTCTTAACCGAGATAGAAGAGTATCACTAGAATATGCAACTCGACCTTTCTTTGAAGTCCACCACTAAAAGAAAATTTAAGATTAACCACCAACTTTAACCCCATTACACCTACAAACAAAACACTCCACCCTATTGGGTATAACCAAGGGCATACACTAATGACACTTGGTTTTCCTATACCCAAAACCTTATTCATCCCAATGCTACCTAGAGCCTAACATAGATAGGAAAAAACTGTGAGACCAAATTGACTCCAAGGTTTCTAATTAAACCAAAATCATTAAAAATCAAAACATGGCAACCAAGGCCTTTTCAAAATCATTTGAATCTAATCAAAACCAATTCATGTTCCCTTTACCATTTATGCAATGCAAAGATTTAAGAATAGTCAACCCATATGACAAAATCATACTCCTTGGAAATTTCACAAACAATTTGAAGATATATAATTTCCATAATAAAAACCAAAACCAAGTAATTGGGGAATCCAAAGTACCCCAAAATCTGTTTACAATTTCTTTGCATCCCTCAACATTCATAAACATTAATAAAGCACAAATGTGCATCATAATCCATGGAAAATCAATTAAATGAGTAATCATGTCAAAGCCCTTAATTATGCCAAAACCCACTTTTAAAACCATAAATTTAGAAGTCAATTTCTATGCCAACAATAAAGTACAAGTATAGGGACAAAGATACATGCAAGCTCCATGCTTTAAACCATCCAATGACTAGACCCCAAATCCATATCCATCCACTCAACCTGAATTCCTGGCCTAAGTTACAACTTTCACACTATTGAAATTCTAGAGCTAACATACTCCTTTTTATCAAAACCAACATTTAAGATCCATACTTTGTGTCTATCAACCACCACGCACTACTAGAAAAGTACCCCATATAAAAAGAAATATACATATGAGGTCCTCCCCTACTAGAAGGACACCCTAAATTCCTTAGTCACCCATCGACAACCTTTCCATTCCCAGGGAAAACCATTCCCTTTATGCATGTACGAGTGACAACACTCCACAGGGAAATGTTAAGACTGATGAAACCTTCATCTAAGAGATCCCTTAATTTTTGCTTAAGCTTTTTTAACTCCACCAGAACCATTTTAGTAAGAAGAAATAAAATTTGGGTAAGGGTCGTCAAGAAGACCTTAGGAAATTCATTCTCCACCAAAACCAAAATGCAAAATAGGACCTTCCGAGTTAGAATCTTTAACCCAGACCAAATAATAAAGACACCCCTTTGGAGACCAATCTCCGAGTTCTAAGATATGATATACCCTTTTCCTTAATAGCTAGGGAACAAAATCACCCTCTCATTCCATGACCAACTCACCATGGAGCCTAAAGACAACCTTTATGGACCCGACAATCCAATGATGAATAGCACGAGTGCAACCAATCCATTCCCAAATAACATCAAAATCCACCACATTCGAGTCAAACAAATCCACCAAAACCCCTTTATTACCAACAAATACCATAAACCCCTTATAGACTCTTTTGGCAATCATAGAGTGACCTATCAAGGTAGAAATAGAAGAATAAAAAAGAGTCTGAAATTACCATGGGACCACAACCAGAATACATAACCACGAATAGGGTTACAAGAGAGAGAGGACCCCAAACCAAGTAAACTAAACACACCACAAAGAAAGGAGTTTTCCACATACTGGTGTCAACATCCAAAGATGTCTCAGACTTCGAAAAGATAGTAAGTCATTGAGACGATCCCGACCAATGTCGGAGCCAGAAGTAGTAACCAATATCCTATTTTCCTAAGTGGTAATCCTTATAGGATACTTTTATTGTATGTGACCCAATCGACCACAACAATTAAACTATTTTCTCCCTTTCTCTCAACAACCATGGTGTGATCGACCACAAGCTCTACAAAGAAGATAAAATGATTCAAATTGGGACGTTTTGGCCCAAGGTTAGACACAAGTTGCCCTAGAAATATTACCAATTTGAAAGCACTTGCCTCCCACTGAATTCGGGTAGGGAGCACCAACCATAAAATAAGAGTTAGGACTCACCTAACTATTTTCCTGGGATCGTTCACCACTATACCATTAGCCTCCCTATTATTTAGAAATTGAGGCCCCATGAGTTGGACAATATCCGTCCATGTTTTCCTAGAGTGGGATAGGTAAGTATCCACGAGCTTTAGATTATTGAGAGAACATGATAAAAAAGATGAACTAAAGAAGATTCAAAGAAGAGTTCAAGACCTTAGACTCCGTAGCCCAAAAGTAGAATACCAAGAAAGTGAAACATTTTTAAATGCCTCGTAGCCTTCTGTTTATAAGCATGGTGCATAACATACCCATAAGAAAGGCTCCACTTGACACGACTTTGTGGACACTCCATGGCATCAAAACCTAAATCACTGATACCAACTTGTCATGAACCGAACCAGGGCCTACACGTAACGGGCATCCCAAGTCCAATTGAGATCGAGGACCTCCCTCTATCACCCAACCCAAACCACCTTATGATATCTTAAGTCGGATGAATTTTGAACATATAATAAGATAGCATGTTTATCCATGTGGTGACTCTAGGATAAGTTT
Source organism: Capsicum pubescens (assembly GCA_030864215.1). Lineage (NCBI taxonomy): Eukaryota > Viridiplantae > Streptophyta > Magnoliopsida > Solanales > Solanaceae > Capsicum > Capsicum pubescens. Next base: position 278,505,628 of record CM061543.1, on the reverse strand, counting down.
ATAACCGATACCAACCCAACCAAGTCTATCCACCCAGTAACGAACCAAACCAATGCATAAACCATATATCAAAACCAAGTATAATAATAATCCAGCGTATGTATATATATATGACATAACCAATCCATACCATACCCAAGTCCACAGTTGTCCATACAAAGCCTCTAGACCAACCAAAGAGTACCTAGTTGGGACATGTCCCCAACATAGCCATAAACCAGGTCTACCAAAGAGAAAATACATGAGGTAATCCATGACATGAAATAGATGCCTTCCAAACTATGAAAGCTCACCCCTTCAATCCAATATTAACTGTACCCAAGTCTGATCACTAAGAAGGATGAGTAGAATGGCCGATTCCTACATAGCGTTGGTTTACAACCGCCTGTAGATGGGTTAGCGGGTTAGCGCTAGTATGTACATAGGATAAGGATAAAATAATGCTAATTATAAAACTAAGTAAAACCATCCATAATGCATACAACCATATATATATATATATAAGTGCCGAGAAAGGGAACCAGATTTAGCATGCATTTAAAAATCTTTACCTACACTGTGTAGCTTTGCCATCCTAAACCACCCACGGGTAATATGGGTTCAGCTCCCCCTGCTGAAAGGGCCCCAGTGCATTTAGCTGCACAACCAAGGAATATAACCCTAGGATGACTAGTACATCTCCCAATATAAGGTATGATATCATTCACATGGTCACCAAGACCAAACCTTACATCAGCAAATATGATTTTCCAGTTTTGGTACCCTTCGGGACTTTCACCTTCCATGACTTAGCTACACCTCCCTCTTTAATTCCAAATTAAAACCATTTCGAAATAATCAACCAATACATTTACTATTTATTAACCAAGGCCATTTAGTGGTGGTATCGTCATATCGACCGTACTTGCAAGTACTATCCATAGCAAACCATATGTAGGTTTAAGGGAACTTTCAAGTACTCTTTCAGTTACCATGATAAACCACTTGGAGTACATCCATGTTTCCCACAAGCATAACCATTTAGCAATTTACCTTTCCAAACCATTTAAACCAATTCCATTAATGCATTCATTTGAGGGATTTCCATGCATCCTGCAAGGTTTTCAAAATAGACCAGTTATGACCACTAAAATCTTTACCTCTTAAACCATTCCAAACCATTTTAAACCATGTCATACGTTTAAAACATTAATATCATTTAAACTTTTTAAACTATGCGAAATTATCCAAAACCATTTAGAGTTCCATTACCAAACCAAACCATGAAAAGTTCCAGTGAAAGTTCAACAATAAAGTAAAAACATTGTTTGAAGCATTTTATCAAATATGTTGAGGAAATACCTTTACCAAGACCAAAACCAATGCATAAACCATCATAATTAGGGTTACTCAAGACCCATTAGTTAAATTATAACCAACAACCAACCACATATGAAAACCATTACCAACATCATGATTAAACCAATACCAAACCATATGTATCAAGACCCTCAACAATATTTCAAAATCCAACTTTCATGATTTATAAAACAATGTTTAAAACATAATACACATGCCTTTAGTTTAAAATAACAATGAGGGAAGGATTACATGCCTTATACATGAAGATTCACAATAGAAATCTTGACCTTTGAGCCCTTTGAAGAACACTTGAGAAACCCTAGCCTCCAATCTTGAAGAGTGGGTTTGAGAGAGTATTTGAAGTATTTTAATCTTTTAACAAGTGTTATTGAAAGCTACCAAGGGTTATATAATGTGAGGGCCTAAGGTTTTTAAATTAGGAAATGTCCAAACTACCCTTGACTTAAAATTAAAACAAGCCACGTCCAGGGATACGACACCCGTACCATCTGTATCTTAGGGTACGAGTGGTACCCCAACTCATACCCAAACCTTGCCATGACCTTACATGCTGGTGTCTATATGACTCATACCTCCCCAAATTATACCTAAGGGTACAAGTGACACCCCCAATTGTACCCACCAACCGTACCTTGGAAAATTACGTAAGTCCATACCTATAAGCAATATACGACTTGCCAATATGCCACTCATTTTTTCTATATGATTCGTACCAAGAGGAGTCGTATCTTGGGAAGTAGCTACACCAAAAATACTTCTTAGTATGCGATTGGACCCTCAAGCCATCCCACAAGTCATATTCAAGGGTTACGTATGACACTTTTGAGTCATACCAAGCCACTAGTCCCAAAATATCAGAAATTTACAAGGGTCCAAGACTTGGGATGTTTCACCAACCAACACAGGTCAGCATACGACAAACCTATACCACTCTACCCCTGTGTACGACTCGTTTCCCCTAGTCGTACCCTTTCCAGAGACTAGAATTCTAGGAAATTTTCTAAGGTTCAGGAACCCAGGGTGTTTCAGTCTCCCTCACTAGGAATATTTGTTCCCAAATGACGAACAAGGTAGGTTTGATATAGCCATGAGTCATTTGCATTATCAAACATAAATCTAACCTTTAGATGTCTCTACTCTCACCTTTAAGACAGAAAACAAAGATGCAAGAAAATCAACCTTTTCTTTAACAAACTCAGAAAATAAAGGTATGTTCAAGAACACATACCTTCCGCATGAATCCCAGGAGAAAAAAATAAGTGCAGATAATTAGATTATATGTACTCCCCCGCTTCCCAAATAGCCTCTTCCACCTTGTGGTTCCTCCATAGATCCTTAACCGAGGCCAAATCCTTGGTTCAAAACTGATGAGCCTATCAATCTAATATATCAATTGGGACCTCTTCATACGATAGAGAATCCGAGATACCTAATCCCTCCAAAGGAACCACCAAACAAGGATCACCAATGCATTTCCTTAATAGAAATATGGACTACCGGATGAATGAAGCTCAAGCTAGAAGTCAACTCCAATTCATAAGCAATATTACCAGCCCTCCACAAAACCTCATAAGGACCAACAAATCAGGGACTGAGCTTTTTTTTTTTGCCAAACCACATTACTCCCTTCATTGGAGATACCTTGAGGAACACCTTATCCCCAACCTTAAACTCCAATCTCTATGCCTTACATCCGCATAGGACTTTTGGCAACTTTGGGCAGCCTTAAGACTATCCCGAATAACTTTTACCTTTTCTATAGCCTGATAAACCAAATCAGGACCATACATATCTGCCTTACTAAGCTCAAACCAACCAATAGGAGATCTACACCTCCTACCATACAATGCCTCAAAAGGGTCCATACCAATACTAGAATGATAGCTATTGTTGTAAGCAAACTCTACCAAAGGTAGATGCTCAACCCAGTTGCCCCCACAATCAATCATGCATACCCGAAGCATATATTACAATGTCTGAATAGTCTTTGCTGCTTGCGCATCTATCTAAGGATGAAAAGCAGTACTCAGACTCACCTTGGTACCCAAACCTTTCTGATACACCGCTAAAATAAGATAAAAATAGCATACTACGATCAGAGATAATCGAAATAGATACCCCATACAGATTTACGATCCCTTAAAGATACAACTTTGCATAGTCCTCCGCCGAAAAGGTAGTCCTCATTGGCAAGAAGTGAGAAAACTTTGTCATCCTATCAATGATGACCCAAACCAAATAAAATCGATTTTGATACAGTGGAAGACCGGTAATGAAATCCATATTAATCAACTCTCATTATCATTCAGGCAACTCAATTTTTTGATACTACCCACCAGGTCTCATGTGCTCAATCTTAACCTGTTGGCATACCATACACTTGGTCACAAAATCAGCCATATCTCATTTCATACTATAACACCAATATATCTCCTTGAGATTATGATATATCTTCTAGAGCGGGGATGAACAATATAGCGTGACTCATGCATCTCATCTAAAATCCTTTTCTGTAACCCATCAACCTCAAGAAGGCATAACCTCCTTTGGTACCATAAAGTATTATCGCCATTGATCTTAAATATCACTACTTTTTTCCCACCAACAACACTCTTGCTTTTATCAAGATAGGATCTAGGACTTTTTTCTCCTTGATCTCTGCTCTAAGAGATGACCGAACCACCTTTTGCACCATTACACCACCATTCTTGAAGTCCAAGAGACGAACTCTAAGATTAGCTAAGCAATGAATGTCCTTCACCAATTCTCACTTTGCTTTATCTATTTGAGCCAAACTCCCCATGGACAACCTGCTAAGAGCATCAACAACCACGTTAGCTTTACTTGGGTGACAGTAAAGACTCATATCATAATCCTTGGGAAGCTCTAACCATCTTCTCTGTCTGAGATTAAGCTCCTTCTGAGTGAACACATACTATAGACTCTTATGATCAGAAAAATATCCATGTGTACACCGTATAAATATACCGCTATATTTTCAAAGCAAAGACCACTAGCAAGAATCTCCAAATCATGAGTAGGATAGTTTCTCTCATGTACCTTCAACTGCTTGGAATCATAGACAATCACCTTCCCATGCCGCATCAACACAAAACCAAGGCCCACCCTAGATGCATCACAATAAACCACAAATCCATTATTACCTTCAACTAATTTCAAAATAGGAGATGAAGTTATATTATCTTTCAACTTCTCAAAACTCCCTTCACAAGAATCCGACCAAGAAAACTTCACTTTCTTCTGAGTCAACTTAGTCAAAGAAGTAGCTATACTCGAGAAACTTTTCACAAACTGTCATAATACCCATCCAAACCAAAGAAGCTCCAAATATTGGATGAAGTCGTGGGTCTAGGCCACCTTTTAACCACAACCACCTTTTGAGAATCCACCACTATCCCCTCATTAGAAATAATATAACCAAGAAAAGTCACAACGTTTAACCAAAGCTAATACTTAGAGAACTTGGCATACAACTGATGTTTCTTCAAGGTTTGCAACACAATACGAAGGTGATTAGTATGATCCACCTCACTCTTAGAATAAACCAGGATGTCATCAATGATCACAATGATAAAAAATCCAAAAATTACCTAAACACCCTATTCATCAAACCCATAAATGTCGCCGGGACATTAGTTAAACCAAATGACATCACGAAGAATTCAAAATGCCCGTACCGAGTACAAAAAGCCATCCTAGGGATATCCACCTCCCTAATCTTAAGCTGATAATACCCATACCTAATATCTATCTTTGAAAAGAACTTGGCACCTTGCAACTAATCAAACAAGTCATCTATTCTTAGGAGAGAATATTTGGTCTTGACCATCACCTTATTTAACTACTGATAGTCAATGCACATCCAAAGGAAACCATCTTTCTTGTGCACAAACAACATCGGTGCACCCCATGAAGATACACTAGGACGAATAAACCCCTTATCCAAAAGATCCTTAGGTTGCTCTTTGAGTTTTCTCAACTCAGTCGGAGCCATTCTATAAGGAGGAATAGATATTGGATGAGTGTTCGGAATCAAATAAATACCAAACTCAATTTCCCTATCAGGAGGAACACTTGGAAGATTATCCAAAAAAACTTCAGGAGTCTCATTAACCACCGAAACTGACTGTAAAGAAGGATCTTCCGAGTTAGAATCTTTAACCCAAACCAAATGATAGAGACAACCTTTAGAGATCAATCTCCGAGCTCTAAGATAAGAAATAAACCTCCCCCTAGGAGCTAGGGAACCACCCTCCTATTCTATAACTGGTTCACTAGGGGAACCTAAAGATAACCTTACGGGTTCGACAATCTAAGAATGCATAACAAGAGTGTAACCAATGCATCCCCAAAATAATATTAAAATCCACCATATCTAGTTCAAACAGATCCACCAAGGTCTGTTTTCTACCAACAGCTACCGCACCCCCCCTATAGACTCTCTTAGCAATAACCGAGTCACCTACATGGGTAGAAATACAAAAAGGATTCAAAATAACCTTAGGACCAAAATCAATACACATAGCCATATATGGGGTCATATAAGAGAGAGTAGACTCCAAATCAAGCAAACAATACATGTCACGAGAAAAGAGTTGTAACATACTAGTAACGACATCAGGCGATGCCTCAGATTCCTGTCAAGATATAAGAGCATATAATCTATTCTATCCAACACTGGAATCAGGAGAAGTAATAGACATAAATGCAGCACCACCAGGTGCAGGAGCAGTAAATAAAGCCACAAGAACCTTATTCACTCTCATAGCCACCTTATTAACCGAATAATTCTTGAGTAGATGGCTTAGCTAGCCACACTTAAAATATTTTCCCCTCTTTTCATCATAATAACCCTAGTGAGGATGACTACAGGACTGACAAAGAACGTCTAAGGAAACTGACTGGCCCCTACTTTCTTGAGCAAAAATTATCACCACCCTACGGACGTCTATCGTCCGACTATTTTAGGTAAAGAACACTAGATGTGAGAAGGAACCATAACTCCCCCATTTTTTCTTTTGCTATTTACCTCCATCCCAACTTTCCTGCTGCTGAGTACCACCGTGCTCAGAGAACCTATTCCTCTTACCCTGCCTTTACCCAAACTCTGCCTGTTTTCTCTTTTGTTTCTCCACCTGCTGCATATGAATAACTAACCTCAAAATATCCATATCCTTAATAAAAAAGGCAGTCTTGCTTTCCTAGATCAATTCTTAATTCATCCTAGAAGCAAACTTTCTCATTCTCTCCCTTATGTCAGCCACCAAATTGAGAGCATACCTTAACAACTGGAGAAATTTCAAGACATATTCCTTGACAGTCATCCCCCCCTGTTTGAGGTCAAAAAACTCTTCCATCTTTGTTTTCCTTAACTCTTAGGGAAAGAAATAATCTAAGAAGGCATCAGAAAAGGCCTCCCATAAATAAAAATTCTCCACATAATCTCTATCCCTGTCCCACTCCTCATACTACTTGTATGCAATATCTTTGAGCTGATAAGACACTAAGTTCACACATTCCATATTTGTGGCCTACATCACCCTGAATATCTTCAACATTTACTCCAAGAAAGCCTGAGGATCCTTCTCCACCTTCACGCTAGTGAAAGTAGGAGGACTCATTTTCATAAACTAGCCAAACCTTATGGACTCAAAAAATAACCCACCAGATATATCCTGCTTAGCCTGAGCAACAACCAATTAAGAAATAGAATAAATTGGCTTGCAAAATTCTGTATTAGTCACCTCACCTCGAGGAGGACTAGTAGCAATTGGTGGAACTTTAGAACCATCAGAGATAAGGACCCTGAGATTGAAGACAAACTCCAGACATAGGACGTACCCAATCAACATTGTCCCCAGATGGGACAAAAAGATTTCCTTGTGTTCTAGATCTACGAGGTTTGATATGAAAGATGAATAAACAAGGATTAGACAAAGATCCAGTACTTAGACTCCAAGCTTGAAAATAAAATACCAAGAAAGTAAAACATTACTAAATGCCCCGTAGCCTCTCTCTTATGAGTGTGGCATGATAAACACCCATAAAACCGACTCTACTAGACACGGTTTTGTGGACTCCCCAATTAACCATGAACCTAAAGCTCTGATACCAACTTAACATAACCCGGCTCAGGATCTTGTTGTAATGGGCATCCCATGTCCAATCAGGTCTGGAGACCACCCCCGTTACCCAACCCAACCTCCAGACGCCTACCCTAAGTTGGCTAAATTTCAAACATTTAACAAGATAAAGTTATTATTCAAGTCAAGATCTGGGATAGGATCACGACTGTGGTTGACCAAACTGAGTCCAACCATCTGCCATACCATACCGACCAAACCAATCAATACCAAACCCTAAACCAATAATTAATTAATAATCAAACCAAGTTCTATAACATAACATAAAAGGATGGAAAAACCAACAATATCATCCAAGGGTGTAAGCCCCAACACCAATGCCAATGCTAAGGCAGACACCCATACCGATCTCACCCATACCAACTCATAGTAGTACCATAAAGCCTCTAACTAAAAGAGTAATAAAATTCGATTGGGACATGCCCCCAACCATAGCCAAAACCAAAATCCATAAGAAATCCAAAGTATGAAATAACATTCATGAAATAGAGCCTTCCAGAAAGATGGAAGCTCACCACTTCAATCTAATAACTGACCTGAGTATCTAAATGCTAAACAGGAGTATTAAGATGGTCGATTCTTGCATAGTGTGGGTATACATCCACCCAAAATGGGTTAGCGAGTAAATGGTAGAATGAACTCAGGATAAAGATAAAATAATACCATTTATAAAACTAAGTTAAACCATCCATAATGCATAAAACCATACATATATATATAACCATGCTGGGAAAGTGAATCGTGTTTAGCATGCATTTAAAACCTTTACCTGGGCTGTGTGGCTTTGCCGTCCTAAACTACCCATAGGCTATATGGGTTCAGCCCCCCTACAGAATGGGCCCCAGTGCATGAAGCCGCACGACCAAAGAAGAAAACCTGAGATGACTAGTACATCCCCAAATATAAAGTGTGACATCATGAACACGGTCATTAAGACCAAACCTCATATTAGCAAATATGACTTTTAATTTTTAGTCCCCCCAAGACCTCCACCTTTCTCGGCTTTGCTACACCTCCTCCTTTAAGCCTAATTAAAATCATTTCCAAACAACCAAACCATTATTTATTTATTAACCAAGGTCATTAGTAGTTGTATCGTCATACCGACTAATACTTGCAAGTATTGTCCTTAGTCAAACCATTTAGTAATCAAGGGATTCCCATGTACCCATAGATCATATTATCCGATTTACTTAGGGGATTCCCATGTACCCCACAAGTAGGTTTATTAAGCCAAACCATTCCTTTAAACCATTTCAAAACCATTTAAGCCATTTAGGTTCCATTACCAAGTTTAAACCATGCATAAGTTCCATTAAAAATCCAATTATATAGTGAAAACATTGTTATAGGCATTTTACTGAACACATTAGGGGCATAGTATTACCAAAACTAGTTCCAATTACCAATAACCATTCCCATGCAATCCAATTATCCAAAATCACCATTACAACATATAAAATCATAATTAAAGCATAGGGAAACCATAAGCAAGCATTTATAAATATAACCCCCAAATAATATTTGTAAACCCAAACCATACAACATTCAAACCATGTACATATTGTATAAAAACCATGCCTTTAGTTGGAACTAACAATGATGGAATAGATCATGCCTTAATTGAGAAGTTAATGGAGAGAAACAACCAACACAAGCCACGAATTAAGCCTTAAGATAAAACCCTAGCCTCTTTTGCCCAAGAACTTTAAAGAGAATTTAAGAGTGTTTTCTAAGTATTATTAGATAGAATAATAGGGAAACAACCTTTTAAGTGAGTTAAAGTCCTGAGGCCTTATTAGGATAAGTGGGGAAATGTCCAGATTGCCTTTACTTAAAACTCCCAGAAATCTCGTCAGGTGGGTACAATAATCTATACCAATCATACCCTCTAATATGAGTGGTACCCACCACTCATACCCAAGGTCACCTCCTTTGGACCCATCACTATCCAAGGTACGACTCCCCCAAAATATGTCATATCCAAGTATACGAATAGTATCCATGATCTATACCCCTGGAAGAATGGAATCCTGAGAGGATTAAATACTGCCCACCATACGAGTCCATGGTATGATTCGTACCCTAGCTTACGACTCAAGATGAGCCACTCATACTCAGATCCAAATCAAGTTACCAGGTCTTAGATTACGTGATGGAACCCAACAATCCGTATCCACCGATATGACTCATACCACCTAAGTTATATCCATTCCAGAAACTAAATCCACCCACCAACTAATACTGGTCAGCGTACGACTAACCTATAACACTAATACCCCTGTGTATGAGTCATTTCCCCTAGTCTTACCCTATCCAAAGACAAGAATTCTAGGGAATTTTCTAAGGTTCAGGAAACCAGGGTGTTTCAGTTGCTAAAGCGATGCTGCTCTAGATACATATATTGCTATAGAGATATAAATCATTATTTTATGTTTAAATAATTTAAAATAATTCATTTTCTAAAACACATTAGTAGTGTCAATTTGGGCAACAAGATATGGTTTTCCATTATTTTTCTTCGTTAAGGTAAGGATTTCATTCTATTAAATATTTAATTAATAATCTAAACCTAGCATTACTAGTTACATATTAAGAGAAGCTTAAGGGACAATTCATTAGATTTTAGTTAATGATTGTTAAATTTCCATTGCATGTTGTTAATTCACCAACTAATCCATGAAATTGGTAGTTTTAAATGGATTAAGGTAGAAAAGATCTAAATAGTGAGGGAATGATCATTAACTTGGCTTTAGGGGTTAGAGTTAAGCTATAATTCCCAGCATGGTAGGTTAGTGTATTGATTATGAATTTTGTATGTATTTCTAGATTGAAATTAGATAGAAATTGCATAGAAAGGCAAGACTCTGACTTAGTAGACATGTGAAACTTAGATTGAGGTAGGTTATGATTACGTAGTTTAATATAATTTGTGTTATATATGCACGTTAACTATTTCTTAGTATTGCTTGTTAATACATGCTATTAGGTATGATCATATTTCACTGAATTATATGTTAATTTTGTGAATGTTACAAGGGTTGGATGTTACCTTTGTGTTACCTGATTTTCTTATATTCGATTGTTGATTATGGAGTGTTTTGGTATTTGGAAATTATCATGAGATATTGATGGAATAGGGTTGTCCGAAACTTGTGTCTGTAATTTAGTACATGGATAAAACTTATCCCCTACAGGTCATGACTAGAGGTTGGTTATAATACCCTTTACGTGTATGTACAAGGTAAGTTGAGTTTGACGGTACCATGAGTGAACCGAATATATATATATATATATATATAATGGTACTTACCTGACTTGACCTTACTTGACTTGACTGGCATATTGTTACCAATCATTGACATGTTATTATTGATTCTAAACTACTCTAAATGTCACTTATTTTATAAAGGTGTAGTTAGGGTGAGCATTTATTAACTTGTTTTACTATGTTATGATTAAGAGTTCACATTTCTCATCTTGGTTTAGCCAAATGACCCTATTTTTACATCGTTGTTTCTTGTGTACTGATACTACACCTAGTCTTACTTTTGTTGAGTATAACGCATATTCCAACGGCTCCTATATGATATTATCTTTGATTCTATCTTTGGACTTTGGATTCAAGAGTGAGCAACATATTTTGGGCTACCATGGATCGTTTTTGATATTAGAGTCCTTCATTTGGACTTATGCATATTTCCTTATTTTTTTGGGGTTGCATCCCTTTTTTGATAATTCTTTAATAGTTTTGGTACATCAATTTTTAGATCTATGTTCTACATTTCTATTCTTATCTTGATGTTAGATCTTAAATTTCTTTTGAATAATTAATGGGGTAGTTCTTTTATTTTATCAAAGTCTTTGGTTAATGCTTCTGGGGTAATTTCTCTCATCGAAGAATAGGTGGGTGCCGCTCATGTCCAATTAGGAATTGACAAAGTTGGTATTAGAACCTAGGTTCATCAATCTCGTTGTAACAAAATGAGTCCAGTGGAGTCTCATAGAACAGTATAAAGACGTCTATACTTTTATTTTGGAGGATATATGTCACGACCCAAGACTACACCCTAGTCATAACACAGTGCTTAGAACAAGAAGTGATCTCAAGCTAATCCATGGTATTGGCATAACACATGAGAAACTGATTAATATATATATATATATATATATATATATATATATATATATATATATGCCTGAGTGAAAGCATACTCACAAGATAAGTTACTTCAATAAATTACTATTAAAAGTTTACAACACTAACTTCCTATCTATGAAGGCTCTACTAATATTGATTATAGGTAGCCAAGACATAACCCCACCTTTCCCTAATCAATACATACAAATAAGAAAATAAAGTACTGACACTGAAACTGACTTGAGTCCTTGAAATAAAAGAACGCATCACCTATTAGCAAAATGATACGATCTTCTTGACTATGATATTGATAGTAAGCACCAGAATCTACATTATTTGAAAAATATAAGCAGAAGAGGTATGTGATTAGTACTTTGGAATATGCTGAGTATATGAGATATGCACTAGCTATGAAACACTTAGTATATGTTTTAAAACTAAGGACATAAGCCATTTTTGGAAATATACATTTAAAACATGTCTTTACATAAAAGTTGTAAGGTGTAGTGAGATCTCTAAATCATGAGCTAAAATATTTTTGTAAACTGGGAAGCAGTGGAAACATATTTATTATATTTAATCTAAATTTAATGTTGAATATGTTGTAAAACTGTACTGAATGCTAACTAAAATCAAAGAGATAAACTTAAGTGCAAACTAAATGCATGGAGCTGAATTGTAGTACAATGACTCTATATAAAATACATATATACTAATGTGTAATGATAGTCTAAAAAGTCATAGTATAAAATCAAGTAAAACTAAACTGAGGGTCATGTATAAATATTGGGTCTGAAACTGTGGGATGTGAACTGATGCAATGGCCAAGTAAATAAACATGTAACTAATCAATATTTTTCATGATCCAAGGCCACCGCCTAGTTGCGACAAGGTGCTTAAGGCCACAGGTGACCCCAATCTAACCAATGTACTGGTACCTGCTAAGAGCACTAAAATAAATGGATATTGAAATAGCATGTGCGGAAGATAAACTGATAAAATATGGTCCAAAATAGAATACTAATCTGAATATAAGTAATATGTTTAAAAGGCAACTGATAACATTTGAAAGATAAACTGACTGTCTGAACATCTGAAAACCTCTAACATTAGGAGTTGATGGGACAGGCTCCTAACTAACTCCAACTGACTGACATAAAACTAACTGTCGTAAATGACTGAAATAAAAATATCATCCTTGATAGATGAGGACTCACCACTTCTGTTGTTAGGAGAATGCTAATCTATCTAAGGAAGCTAAGTGAACTATGTGTCTGAACCAATGTTATAAAACAACATAGCACAGATAAAAGTATGTGATCATTACTTTGAATGTACTGGTATGTGAGGCAAAGACTACTGAAGTACATGTAAAATCTGAATATGGATGCATGAACAAGTAAAATATAGAATTCAAGACCAAGTATAGTATATACTGACATGATCTGAATAACTGAATAATTGATATCTAAATAACTAAAATAATATGTAAAACTGACTGAATAAATACTAAAAATTGACGACTTGGTCATGCAAACCTGAACTGACACACTCTAGCTACTATACTGAAATTGTGGGAGCTATCATGTAACCGACATAAACCATGTGAGCTATCATGGGGTCCAATATCTGACCCATGTTGAGGAGGGATGTTCTATCCTTTCCATCAAAATAGAACCTAAACTGGAGTGATCACTAAACTAAGCCCATATTGGGCAAGGGGAAACACTCTCTGGTGAGGCCCCTAGACCTACGGTGGCACGCAGTTTCTGGGAAGTAGGATGTTCTAAACACACACTTACCGCTCGGTGCTAAATCTTACTCCCAGCTAAATCAGACTAGTGTTATTAATGGTTTAACTTGACATGGGCTTAACATAAACCTGGTAGTCTGAAGATAGTAATAAAATCATGGTCTGACTGACTTGTAACCTGAAAAGTCTGAATAATGAGTAAGCACATGGGTATCAGGTGTTCAAAACTTGCCAACACTAAATGGTTACAAAGTTTGACAATAACACTTAAAACTGTGACATAAATTCATAATTCAAATACCCAAAACATCAGACATTTCAAGAACCTGATAAATTACATGAATTTAAACATAAGATAAGTTAACCTTGGGAAGATACCATGTTTATACAGTTTAAAGCATGAATTAGAGAATTTGACATAATATTGACTAAACATGACATGGGGTTTTGGAACTTCAAGAATATAGGAGCATGATTCATATGGGATAAACTATTAGCATGACTTAAATGCAAAAATAATAAGGAAACATGGATAAATTTCATGATTTACATTGAGTTGAATCTTAAATTTGAGTATAATTCATACTTGAACTTAAAAAAGGTTTTCAGTCTCAATGGGTAAAAGGAACCCATTGATGAATACCCTACATACCTGAGATAGAAATCCCTTAGAGAATTTCTTAAATTTGACCTTGATCTTGAAAAACCCTAACTATTCTTGAGGAAGGCAGAAAACTGCCTCTATTGATTCTCTTTGGAGGAATTAAGGATTATGTCATGATTTGGGGCTTTAGGGTCTTTTATACCACCCCTCGTGAATCCAAAACAATGTGGGTTTGGATTTTAAAGGAGTGGGAAAAGACATAAATTCCCTTGGAAAAATGTGTAGGAAAATAAGTTCCCAGTTGTTACGGCTCATCTTGCAACTCATAATGACTTGTTATGACTTGTGTTCTGAGTCGCAGCCCGGGATCTTGGGATTCTGGGCACATTCTGGTATGGTTATGACATCTACCTAATGACTTATTACAACTAACTATGAGTCATTTGGTGAAGTCATAGTTTGAGGCTGGATTCCTGACTTCTTTACTGGTTAGGCTACGAGTCCATGCAATGACTCGTAAGATATGGTTATAAGTAATATACTGGAGTCATAACCACTGGGGAGGATTTTCGGTTACACATTGATTTGACTACGAGTCCTTTCATATAACTCGTAGTCACTGATTACTAGTCATAGTGAGGTTCATAGTCACTGGACTAAGGATTCACTGGAGTGGCTAAAACTCACTCTAATGACTCGTCATGAGTGGTAATGACTCATTACCCTAAGTTGTAGTCAGGGAAATTTGTCAGACTCTTGAGAAAATTTTCCATAACTTCTTGCCATGACCTTGGATCAATACTAGACTTGATTCGTTTGAAAGATAACCTCATGGGTTATCTCTTAGGAGGTTTAGGACATGAAAACTCGGGGTATTACAATATATCCAATTGGGATTATTCATCCTCGGGTGAAACTGACTAGATTGGGATACTAAGAAGATGGAGATTATGAACTGAACATTTAGGAGTTGAATCATGACTAACTTTTTAAAATTTGAAGCATGATGCATGGGCAGGACTTAATTCATGAATACATGTTATGACATGAGAATGGTTATATAACTGAAATAGAGAACGGGAGAGTCAATTTAAGAGAAAACATTACCTCAAGTTGAATCTGAGTTCATGGAGAAAAGATGGGGATATTTGGCTCGCATATCTGCTTCTATTTCCCAAGTGGCTCTCTCAATGGATTGGTTTCACCACAAAACATTAACCAAGGGAACTTATTTATTCCTCAACCTACGAATCTGATGGTCAAGGATCTTAACTGGAACTTCTTTGTATAAGAGACTATCTTTCACATCCATACTTTCCAAAGGAACAACTGAAGTTGAATCACTAATGCATTTCTTTAACAAGGAGACATAGAACACCGGATGCATTGACGCCAAATCTATAGGCAGCTAACTCATAAGCTACCTTGCCAAAATGACTCAAAATTCTATATGGACCAACATAACAAGGATTGAGATTCCCCTTCTTGCCCAATCTCTTCACCCCTTTCATGGGTGAAATTTTCAAATAAACCAAGTTGTGAACTTCAAACTCAAGGTCTATTCTTCTCACATTAGCATAAGATTTATGACGACTCTGGGTTGTCTTTATCCTTTCACGAATCAACAAAACTTTCTCCATCACCTCAAATAATGAATCTGGCCCAATTAAAGAAGCCTCACCTACTTCAAACCAACCAATAGAAGATCTAGATCTCCTTCCATAGAGAGCTTCAAACTGGGCCATCTGAATACTAGAGTGATAGTTGTTGTTGTAGGAAAACTCGATCAAAGGTAAGTGGTCATCCAAACTGCTTTTAAAGTCAATAACACAAGCCCTCAACATAACTTCTAAGGTCTAAATGGTCCTCTCTTCCTGGCCATCTGTCTGAGGATAAAAAGTTGTACTGAGATGAACTTCCGTACCAAGACCCTTCTAAAAAGCCTTCAAAAAATGAGAGGTAAATTATGTACCTTTATTTGAAATGATAGTTAACAGAACCCCATGCAACTTCACTAACTCCCTAAGATAGAGTCTAGCACAATCCTCAGCTGAATATAAAGTATAAAATGGCAAGAAATGGACTGACTTGGTCATTCTACCTATAATGACCCATATCAAATCATGCTGACGATGCGTATGAGGCAACCCTATTACAAAATCCATGTTCACCACCTCTCACTTTCAAGTGGGGATACTGAACTCCTGAAGCATACCAATAGGACTTTGGTACTCAACCTTAACCTACTGATAGTTCGAGAACATAGCCACAAACTCTACAATATCATTATTCATACCACTCCACCAATAGATTTCCTGAAAATCACGATACATCTTAGTGGCCCCTGAGTAAATAGAATATCTCGCACTATGTGCCTTATCTAATATTCGCTGCCTCAGGCCATCAACATATGAAACATATAGTCTTCCTTGACAATGAAGCACACCATCTCCCCATTGGGAGAAAACCTCCACCTTTGATCCTTAATTACCTCCTTTAACTTAACTATCATTGGATCCCTGTCTTGCTTCTATTTTATTATGGCAACTAATGAAAATTCTGAGCTATTCTGAACCCATATACTACCTTCGACTAAATCAACCAATCGAATACCCAATATAACAAGCTGATGAAACTCATGGACTAACTTCTTCTTATCATCCTTAACATAAGCAACACTACCTATAGACAATCTACTAAGGGAATCCGCCACTACATTGGCCTTTCCTGGATGATACAACATACTCATATCATAGTCTTTCAACAATTCAAGCTACCTTCTCTAACAAAGATCCAGATCTTTCTATGAGAACACATACTGTAAACTCTTGTGATCCGTGAACCTCATAAAGGTAGTGCCTCCAAATATTTAAGGAAAAAACAACAACTACCAACTCAAGATTGTGGTTTGGATAATTCTTTTCATGGGGTTTAAGCTGCCTAGAGGCATAGGCTATGACCTTACCTCTCTGCATTAATACACAACCGAGACCAACTCTAGAATCATCACAATACACTACAAAACCATCTATGCCATCTGGCAAAGTCAAGATTGGAGCAGAAGTGAGTCGAGTTTTCAACTCTTGAAAACTCTTCTCATAGTAATCTGGACACTAAACTTTGACTTTTTTCTAGGTTAGTTTATACATAGGAGAAGCAATAGAAGAAAACCCTTCAATAAACTGTCTGTAATAGCAGCTAAACTCAAGTAACTCCTAATATCTGTTGGATAATGGGTCTAGGCCAGTTTCTCACTATTTTGATCTTTTAAGGATCAACTGGAATGCCATCATTGTAAATGATATGACTAAGGAAAGCTACTGATCCCAACCAAAATTCGCACTTACTGAACTTAGCAAATTATTGATAATCTCTAAGGGTCTTTACTACAACACTCAAATGGCCTGCATGATCACTCTCACTATAGGAATAGAGAAGGATATCATCAATAAATATTATGACGAACATGTCCAAGTACTGCTTGAACACCTTATTCATTAAGTTCATAAAATCTGCAGGAGCATTCGTTAGTCCAAATGACATAACTAGGAAGTTGAAGTGACCATACCCAGTCCTGAATATTGTCTTTGGGATGTCACATTCTCTGACTCTAAACTGATGATAGCTGGATCTGAGGTCTATCTTAGGGAAATAACTTGCACTCTAAAGTTGGTAAAATAAGTCATCAATCCTGGGGAGAGGGTACTTATTCTTGATTGTGACTTTGTTCAAATGATGGTAGTCGACACACATTCTGATAGGACCATCTTTCTTGTGCAGTAATAGAGATGTAGCACACCATGGCGAAGCCCTAGGCCTGATGAAACCCTTATCCAAGAGATCTTTCATCTACTCTTTTAATTCTTTAAGCTCAGCTGGAGCCATTTTATAAGGTGGAACAGAGATAGAATGGGTGTTTGAAGGAGATCTATTCAAAATTTGATTTCCTTTTTGGGAGGAACTCAGGGAAGATCTTTAGGAAACACATCTAGAAATTCATTTACTACTAAAACTAACTCAATAATTAGAGTTTCAGATTTTTTCTTGACTTAGATGAGATGGTAAATACACCCCTTGGATATCATTTTTCTTCCCTTAAGATTTGAAACAAACTGACCCTTAAGCACTGAAGTAGTACCTCTCTATTCAATAATTGGTTCATTAGGAAATTGGAACTGGAAAATTCTATTTCTACAGTCAACTAAGGTATAGCATAAGTGGAACCAATCCATTTTGAGAATGACATAGAAATCAATCATCTCTAACTCCTCAAGATCAACTAAACTAACTTTTTGAGACACTGTGACAACATAATTTTTATATACCCGTCTTTCTATAATAACCTTACCTACTAGGGGTAGATACTAAGAAAGGCTCTACTAATATTTTAGGTCTAACAACTAAGTTACGGCTATATAAGGAGTCACCAAAAAAAGTGAAGCTCTGAGGTCTAAGAATGTACATACGTGAAGATAGAAAACTTGTAACACACCCGTAACCACGTCAGGAGAACTTTCCTGATAGACTAAGTCTGGAAAGCATACATTCTATTCTAGAGTTTCCCACTAGTGGCACTGGAGGTGTCACCCTACTGATTAGGGGGACCTGATGGAGCTAATGAAGAATTGGATTGACTCTATTGGTGCGAATCTTTTCCCTTCTGAGCAACCATTGGACACTCCTTGATCCTGTGGCCTTTCTTGACATACCCAAAGCACACATCACTACCTGCTCCATATTCTCCCTGATGATTCCTACCATACTTCCAGTAAAGCAAATTGGTACGACCATTATTTGCACTACCCTGGGTCTTAGTGGCTAGCACTCTATCCCTACTGTCCTGCCTAAACTTAGGCACAGGCGCACTAGCCAAAGATGGAGATGGAGTTGAGAATTTTTGGTGGAACTGGGAATGATTACCACCTTCTAACTTTCGCTGGAAGAAGTTGAAGCTACCGATTCTTTCCTTCTTATTCTATCTCTCTTTTTCCTTAAGCTTTTTCTCCTCAATCTGCTAAGAATGAACTATTAGTCTAGAAAGGTCTATCTCCTTAATCAACATGGTAGTCCTACACTCCTTGACCACACTATCAACTACACCAGATACAAACTTACTCATCCTAGAACTAGAGTCAGCCACCATAGTTAGAGCATACCTCACCAACTGAGTGAATTTAAGTAAGTAATCCCTTACACTCATGCTACCCTGCTTCAAGTTTGTAATTTCCTGAACCTTGGATTCCCTTAACTCAGTGGGGAGAACCTATCTAAAAAGGTTGTGATAAAATCCTCCCACTTAATAGGTCCTGCATCAACACCCTTATTTTTCTTCCACTGCTTGAACTAGGTGTGAGCTATTTCCTGCAACTAATACACAGATAAGTCTTAACTCTCACTAGAAGTGACACCCATGATATTTGTCACTTATTGCACAGTATACTAGAACTCCTGTGGATCCTCCTAAGACTTGGATCTAGAAAATGAAGAGGGATTCATCCAAGTAAAATCTTGAATTCTAGATGCAGCTGTATTTAACACCGGATTGGCTGGAGCAATAGCCTACAGGTTGTTTTGAGCAACTACAGAATTAGCCAAAGGTTATGAAACCAACCCTGAACTTAGAGTAAGAGACATGTTTATTTAGGGGTCTTCCTAAATAGGTAGGGTGGGTTGACCCTTGTTCCTTCTTCTGTTGTTTCTTTTGGGATGCATTGTCTATAAAAGGAATGAAGGATGAGTTATAAAAGAAGGAATTCAATAGAGATCATGCTTATTCGCATGACATAAACACTGAAAAAAGGGAAAATTTCCTAAAATGTCTTGTAACCTCTTGCGTATAAGTGTGGAGAGCTTCACATTTATGCACAAGACTCTACTCAATAATGATTTCATACTCTCTAGGACACTCTAAAACCTTAGGCTCTGATACAAAGCTTTGTCATGACCTGAGGCTACCAGCTGGTCACGACTTGGGGCTTAAGGCAAGAAGTAACCCCAAGCTAATCTATGTACCAGTACCTGTTGAGATCACTGGAATAAATGGATACTAAAATAGCATGTGTGGAGGATAAACTGATGAAATATGGTCCAAAATGGAATATTGATCTGAATATAAGTAATATGTCTGAAAGACAACTAATAGAATCTGAAAGGTAAACTGACTGTCTGAATATCTAGTATGAAATTCTGAAAGCCTCTAACATTAGGAGTTGATGAGACAGGCCCCCAACTAACACTGACATAAAAGTAACTATTGTAAATGATTGAAATAAAAATATTATCCTCGATGGATGAGGACTCACCACTGCTGCTACTGGGAGGATGCTAATCTGTCTAAGGATGCTTAGTGAACTGTGCATCCAAACCTATGTTATAAGACAACATAACATAAAGAAAAGTATGTGATCAGTACTTTGAATGTACTGGTACGTGAGGCAAGGACTACTAAAGTATATGTGAAATCTAAACATGGATGCATGGTCATTTAAAATTAATAATACAAGACCAATTATAGTATATACTAACATGATTTGAATAACTAAATAACTAAAATAATCTATAAAACTGACTGAATAAATACTAAAATCTAACTACATGGTCATACAAACCTGAACTGACACACTCTAAATACTATACTCAAACTGTGAAAGCTATTATATAACTGATATAAACCACGTGAAATACCATGGAGTCCAATATATGGCCTATATTGAGGAGGGATATTCTGTCCTTTCCATCAGAATAGAACCTGAACTGGAGTGATCACTAAACAGAACCCATATTGTGCAAGTGGAAACACTCTCTTGCAAGGCCCCTAGACCTATGGAGGAACATAGTTTCTAGAAAGTAGGATACACTGAACCCATACTTCCCTCATAGTGATAAATCCTACTTCCAATTGTATGACACCGGTGTTATTAATGGTTTAACATGACATGGTACTATACTGATAAGTGCTCAACATGAACTTGGTAGTCTAAAGATAGTAATAAAATCATGGTCTGAATGACTTGTAACTTGAAAAGTCTGAAATAATAATTAAGCACATAGGCATCAGGTGTTCATAACCCGCCAACATTGAATGGTTTCAAATTCCGACAATAACTCTTAAAGTAGTGACATAAAGTCACAATTCAAACACCCAAAACATGAGATATTTTAATAACCTGATAAATTACATGAATTTAAACATGAGATGAGATATCCTGGGGAAGATATCATATTTATACAATTTAAATCATGAATTTAAGAATTTTACATGATATTGACTAAACAAGGCATAGGGTTTTTGAACTTCAAGCATATAGAAGCATGATTAGTATGAGATAAACTATGAGCATGACTTGAATGTAAAACTAATAAGGAAACATGGATATGTTTCATGATTTACATTGATTTGTATAATAAATTTGGGTATAATTCATACTTGAACTAAAAAGAGGATTTTTTGGGCTCAATGGGTGAAACAAACCCATTGATGAATACCCCACATACTTGACAGAGAAATCCCTTGGACAATTTCTTGAATTTTACCTTGTTCTTGGAAAACACTAACTACACTTCAAAAAGATGGAAAAACATATATATTGATTCCCTTTGGTGGAATTGGGGATTATGTCATTATTTGGGGCTTTGGGGTCTTTTATACCACCCCTTATGAAGCATAAACAATGTGAGTTTGGATTTTAAAGCAGTGGAAAAATACATAAAGGCCCTTGGAAAAATATGCAGGAAAATACGTTCCCAATTGTTACTACTCATCTTGCAACTCGTAACGACTGTTTATGACTCGTGGTTTGAGTCATAGTCTGGGATCCTGGGATTCCAAGCACAATTTGGTCTGGTTATGACTTCCACCTAACGAATCGTTACGACTGACTATAAGTTATTTGGTGAAGTCATAGTTTGATGTTGGATTCCTAAATTCTTTACTGGTCAGGCTACAAGTCCCACACAATAACTCATAAACTCTAGTTATGATTCGTATGCTGGAATCATAATTACTGGGGAGGATTTTAGGTTACAGACTGCTGTGACTATGAGTCCCTTCATACGACTCATACTCTCTAATTACGAGTCGTAGTGAGGTATTATTGTCACTGGAAAAAGTCTATGGGTTTCACTAGAGTGCATACAACTCACTCTGATGACTCATCACGAGTGGTAATGACTCGTTACCTTGAGTCGTAGTTAGGGAAGTTTGTCAAACTCTTGAGAAAATTTTTAATAAATTTTTGCCATAACCTTGGATCAGTACGAGACATGATGCTTTGGAAACTAACCTCGTGGGCTATCTCTTGGGAGATTTAAGACATAACAACTTGGGGTATTACAATATTGTACCTAATTAACTAAGTACAAGGTCATGCAACAACTGGACTTGAACTATGAGAGCTACTGTTAACCGACATATAACCAAGTTATCTAAAAAAGGAGTTTGATGTATAAACCCCATCTAAAATGGCCTAATATACGTTGTCAGGGTATAAAGGTTGATTTGATTTGGTACTATTAAACTAGTATTCAAAAGGACTAAGTTGTCAAGCCTGTTCTAACGGGTGACCCTTTATAACCTATCGAGGTGTCGTAGCTCTAAGACTTAGGGACTTATATTGAAGGTGTCATCCTAACTGACGGGTGAGCCATCTACTCGGTGCTAAGTACTATTTCCAACTGAATATAAACTGAATAGCTTAATAATACTTAAGTCCCTAGGTTGAAAGATAGGTTCTTTGTCTGAAATTATTCTAAATTATAAAAATAGAAGAGCTGAGTATTTGATTGACACTACATTATATCCTAAGTCATCGGGTGTTCGTAACCCGCCATCTCTAAAGAATGCAAATGTCATGATAAATTATAATATGAAGAGAAATGTCAAACTTCATAACACAAGTAAAATTATGAATTTACCAATATACTGAGGGTTTATAATTCTAAGGATGTGAAAATGCTAAATTTCATGGGAAAACATGTTATGTCAACTAATATAGACTAAAATCCACAAAATCCTGATAAATAATGCTTAATAGTCTTGAAACTGATACATCATACATAGCTTGATCATATGCTTTAAATCTGAAGTAATATCATGTAAATTATGCATGTACACGAGAATATTGTGAATGCTATAATATAGTCATAAGAAATCATAAATAATTTTGAAAACATGCTCATGAATGAAAATATATAAAGGAGAATTGAATTTAAGCTTGGACTTTTATTTGGGTAAAAACCCTAGTTCATGGGAATCATAAAATCATAACTGAAATTCATATTATAAAAATAAGTTTTGGGTATAAGAGTAAAAGGGATCCTTTATCGAATACCCTCATACCCGGGCTAATAAAATCTTGGACTAAAGCCTTGGGAATTTGGTTTTGAGAAAAACCTTGGGCTTAGGCTTACTTGAGAGTTGAATCACTTAATTTTTAGACTTAGAACGAGTTTAGGTAAATCAATGAGGGATTTAGGGTGATTAAATAGACTTATACCTCATGTAATAGATGAAACATCATAGTTTTGGGGTTAAAAGTGGAAAAGACCAAACAACCCTTTTAAAATATCTAAAAAGTTATTGGTGTCAGTCCCGAAGATTCTGGTTACGATTCGTAGGGTATGAGGATGAGTCATGTCCTGAGTCATCGTCTAAGACTCATTTTTCACTTTCCTCTACAATTAATACAAGTCATCCTATGATTTGTAGGGTCTGACAATGACTCATCATCACTGACAACTTTGATAATGCTTCAATAAATCAACTATAATATTCTACTTTGGTATTGGATTAAGGTAAAACAAAATGCATTGAATGATAGTTCAAATATCGATCATTTGGTGGTTCTTGAGATCAAAATACTTAATAATCTAGGATTTATACTCATTTAAAGTTTCCTATAGCAAAATACTTTACGAGAAATCAATAAGTAAGGGAGGTTTTGACTTGGATATGAGATAGAAGTTAATCGATGCCTTAATGAATGTTTAAATAAATTCTAATACATTCAAACATAAAGTTTGATCTTACATGTCCTTGAAGCATGATTCTAATCTTCGCTTGAATTTATGGGTGTTACACTATAGGACTTTAGGAAAATTATCATTCTTGCTTATCTCAATTGGTATTTGGTGGTCCAAATTAGTAATGAATCTTCTTTATTCTTTTCTCCACATATAGTGACTACTAGGTCAAAAGGAATTGGAGTAGCAGCTATCACACTGACAACTCCAGCTGTAGAGATGAAAAAAATGAGAAAGAGTAAGAGCAAAACCCCCCAGGGGTGGAGCATACACAGATATTGGAAGGAAAATGAAAGGTTAGTATCACCTCCCCCACCTTAGGATATTTTAGAGAAAAGAGATACAGTAGAGGAACAAGTAATAGAGTCAGAGGTGGTGGTGCCAGCTGGTTGCATTGTCTTACCCCCATGTCTGCAGAGATAATTCAGCAAGTGTAAGCTTTTCTAAGTAGATTGGATAATATTGGAGCCATTCCTACTAATATTGGAGCCATTCCTACTATATCGGTTGTTTAGGATCTAGGTGCTTATCTTATCATAGATATAACTCCTAGAATAGATGAGGATTCAAGCATAAATATTTTTCTTCATCTGATTTTGGATTTTGTGATGACTAGTACTGAACATAAGTTGCTGACCAAGTTTTTGAAAATAAAACCATAATTTTTTTGGGGTACTACGTCTGAGGACACTTTTAAGTTAATTATTGATTACTATGAATGGTTACATAAGATGGGCATTATGAATTAGTATGAGGTTGAGTTTGTGACCTTTCTATTATAAAATTATACAAAACAATAATGAAGGGAGTATCTTAAATGTCTGTCACTGTCCTTACCTCTGTTGACTATGGAATAGTTCTATGCTTATTCTTAGAGAAGTATGTTCCTTAAGCCCTCTGTGATCATAAAGAGGATGAGTTTTAGGCTTAAGAGTAGGGTGATATGTTAGTTGCATCCTATGAGGATAAGCTCTATGCCTTATCTCACTATGATTCTCAGTTGTTGACTACTGAGGAAAAGAGAGTTTGAATTTTTTTTAAAGGTTTGAATTATGATCTTCAATTTTTGTTTGTTCATATAACTTCTATAGGGAAAGGGTTCAATGAGGTTTGAGATTATATGAAGAGGTTGGAAGGGTTCATGCAAGCAGGTCAGGCTAAGAAGTCTCGCAATGTTGGGAATTTCAGTGGATTACTCTAGAGGCCCCTGCCAGCAGGCTTACTAGCCCACCATATTTAGTCAGCATTGCCAGCTTCTACTATGGGTCCAGCTAAGGCCTCTTTTTAGTAGTAGGTTATGAAAAGTCCAGAGGTTTCTTACTCTTCTACCAGTCAGCCTTCTCTCGAGGGGGAATGCTATTATTATGGTGCTCTTAGTCATTTTACGAAGGAGTTCCTATTGAGATAGGTAGGTAGTTAGATGTAGTAGCAGAATCAGGCTATAGTTTTGGTACGTAGAGGATGAGAAAATAAAGACAATGTTTATCCATAGAATGGATGAGAGAATCAATAAGGTGGTCAAGGTGGTTGAGAAAATAGTGGTGTCGGTGAAAGAACACAACCCGATAGGGATTTAAGTTAGATTGATGAGTGCTCTCACTCTTATGTTTTTCCAGGTAAAACTTGTGTTGAGGCTTCTGATGCAGTTATCATAGTTACCATTTTAGTTTATGATCAGGTGGCTTCTATTTTATTTAATTAGGGGTCTACCTATTCTTATGTATCTTTTAAGCTTTCTATGGGTCAAAAAATGGTTTGTGATATACTTGGTTATCCTGTATATGTATCAATTATGGTTGGTGAGTATGTGGTAGTAACCCATGTTTTATCGTTCTTGTTCCGTGTAGCTTATGGGATTTTAGACTTTGGTACCTTTGATTATTCTGGATATGTTGGACTTTGACGTAATTTTAGCTATGACCTGGTTATCTCCCTATCATGTTTTCCTAAACTGTAATGCTAAGACAGTGACTCTATCTATGAATGCGATGGATAAACTAGGGTGGGAGGGAGTGTATAAAGACAAATCGGTGAAAATTATATCATTTATATGTGCTAGGATGTTAGTAGGGATGGGGTGTTCAACATTCATAGATCACCACTGGATGCGGGTATAGGGTCCTCTTTGATAGAGTCAGTTTCGCTGGTTTCCAAATTTAAGGAAGTGTTTCCTTTAGATTAATCGGGTATGCCAACAGATAGAGATATAGATTTATGTATAGGGTTAGAGATGGGAACTCACCTTATTTCTATTCTTCCCTATCAAATGGCTCCGATAGAGTTGTAGGAGCTTAAAACTCAATTGTAGGAGCTACTCGACAAAGGATTTATTCATTTAAGTGCTTCACCTTAGGGTGCTCCGATCGTATTTTTTAAGATGAAAGACGACAACATGAGTATATCTATTGATTATAGATAATTGAAAGGTTCCATCAGTAATAAATATCCTTTGCCTCGCATAGATGATACATTTGACCAGTTATAGAATACGATAGTATTTTCCCATATTGACTTGCAGTTAGGTTATCATCACTTGAAAATTAGGTCGAAGGATATATCAAACACGATTTAAAACCCGGTATGACAGTTATGAGTTTTTTATGATGTCCTTTATGTAGACCAATGCACCCCAATGAGATTGATGAATGGTATCCTTAAGTAATATTTGGATCCTTTTGTTATTATGTTTATTAATGACATATCAGTTAACTACAAGAGTATGGAGGAGCATCCAGCTCATCTTCGTATTGAGTTGGGAATTCTAAAGGAGAAGTAATTATGCCAAGTTTTCAAAATATGAATTTTAGTTGTCTTCAGTTTCTTTCTTGGGGCATGTAGTTTCATAAATGGGGTTATGGTGGATTCCTAGAAGATTGATACAATTAAGAGTTACATTAGACCTAACTCAGTAATGAAAGTAAGTAGTTTTTTGGGTCTTGCCAGCTACTCCCGTAGGTTTGTTAACAATTTTACATCTATAGCAACACACATGACTAGGTCAATGCAGAAGGAAGTACCTTTTATTTGGTCAAATGATTGTGAGGAGTGATTTCAATGGATCAAGATGTTATTGGAAATAACTATTATTCCTTCTTTATCGATTAAAGATAAGGACTTTGTAGTGTTTTGTTATGCTTCACTTTTAGGATTAGGTGTTGTGTTAATGCAAGATAAGCATGTTATCGCCTATGTTTTGAGGTAATTGAAGCCTCAGAAAAAAATACACGACCGATGATTTGGAGTTGGCAAAGGTGTGTGTTTGCATTACAGATTTAGAGGCTCTATCTCTATGGTGTCAAGTGTGAGGTCTTCACAGACCACCATAGCCTATATCATAAGCTTACTCAAATGTATTTGAATTTAAGATAATGGAGATGTAAGGAAATGCTAAAGGATTATGATATCACTATTTAATTTCATTCAAAAAAGGCCAATGTGGTGGCAGACAAATTTATCCAGAAGGCTATAAGTATGGGTAGTTTATCCTTTTTGAGAGTGTCCATGTGACCTTTGGATAGAATGTTTTAGAATCTAGCATAACAATGCATATAGTTTGGTATTTCAGATAGAGGTGGAGTGTTAGCTAGTGTTGAGGTAGAGTCAACACTCGAGATCAGATTAAGGCTCATCAGTTTGAAGATAAAAAGTTAAATATTCTCTGAAATAGGTTGGTGCATAGAGAGGTGGTAGATGCCACTCTTGATGTGGGTGTCATGTTGTGGTTTAAAGGAAGTGTGACACTTCAACTTAGGATAAGGAGTCCCACATTAGCAAAACACATGAAAGATGTTGGGTATATAAGTAAACATGCCTTTCAATCTAGTAATGATACATCTTAAAGAAGTGCAGGTCTAGGCCTTGGGCAAATTATATTACTAGTGGGTTGGTGTAATACCAGGGATCAAACTCTGAAATTTTCAGAGTGTTGCCAATACGGCCTTGACTTTGACTAAGGTGACCATTCATTATCACATATCACAAGTCGTTAGGTGAGACTCGTGGTCTTACCAATTAAGTTGCCCAAGATTTGGTCCCTTGACAATGAGTCTAAGGTACGACTCATTGTGAGACACAATGAGTTAGGGGTGGGACTCGTAGTTTGAGCAGTAAGGTTACCCAAAGTTTCTACCTTGACTACGAGTTGATGTCATGAGTTGTGAGGTCATACAATGAGTCATGATATACGGCTCATGGTCAAAATAGTGAGGTCTCAGATTTGGACCTTCAGGTAATGAGTCTAGGTAAGAACTCGTGGTCAGAATGTAACACCCCAAATGTTGGCCTATGAAAAAATTAGGGTTTTTAGCTTATCGCCCTGACTAGGACTCTCTTTACGAGTCGTAGGGTCTCTATACGAGTCATAGGAGCCCAATCGTAGCCTGTCCAGTATATTTGGCCAGTGTTCTTGTAACGCCTCAAATTTGGTACCCGGAATGCTACACGGTGCTCAGGACCCCGAAGGACCACAAGCTAACCTATGACTGATATCTGTACCTGTATACTGCAAATATACTTTATAATGCTGAAATATGAACTGAAAAGCCATAAGGTTCAACACTGAGATATAATATCTTATAATAATATAACATTTGGGAGGGGTATAAAATACCCCAAACAGCTAAAATAAACTGTCTGATCATACTGTAGTCTGAAAAGCCTCTAAATCATGATTGAACTGTCTAAATAAGGAGTTGATGGGACATGTACCCAACTAACTCCAACTAATAAATAAATTAATGAGGTAATAAAGTAATAATCTTATCCTCAAAAGATAAGGACTCACTGATAACTGTGACTGCTGAGACTGGAATCTACTGATGCTCTGGAGCTCGTGTCTCTGAACCTATGGTATAAGACACTATAGCGCAAATATGTCAGTACTTTGAATATACTGGTATGCAAGTGAGGTAGGCTAAATTCATGGGGTTCATATGCATGAACAATACTAACTAACTGACTAATATGAACGCGAGAATGCATGTATGAATACATAGTAACTATAACTGAGATTGTGATAACATGAATTTACCGATAACTAACATGACTGGTAACTGAGTTCTGATGACTGATATAACTGATAACATGAGTGACTGTATCTAACAGTCTTGAATCTGATGGAACTAGCTGAGTTTCGTACTGTTCTAAATTGACTGTATCTGACAGTCCTGAATTTTGTAGAACTATCTGAGTTCTATTACTGAGACTGTATCTAAAAGTCCTGATTTCTATAGCTGAAACTGTGGGAAGTAGTTATCTAACCGACATGTCCCAAATAACATATTATAGCTGAGTTGGGGTCCAATCTGTAACCCCAATTGGAAGGGTGTCAATACCGTGCCACCGGTAAAGACAAGCTGTGAGTGACCCTCATCTGACAGTGTCCCCAAAAGAAAATGGTGGGGCCCTTATCTGACAGTGCTTATCCATCTCATCAACCCTCATCTGACAGTGTTGATGTCTCAACCTATACTGGCTACATAGTTCTGGATTTCAAGGATGACTTCTAAGAATCACACCCTCACCTGGCAGTGTGTGTTCCCATTCTTGGGTTCACTCGGTGCTAATATCTACTCCCATCTGAATAGACACTGTACATAAATTACTGAAATGAACTTGACTGAGTTAATTGAGTTTTGTTAACTGACGGAATATTACTAAGATTTCTATATTACTGAGCTTTCTAATATTACTGGGATTTCTGAGTTTTTACTGAGTTTTCCTGAGTCACATGACTAACTGAATTCTACTAAACATGGATTATCTGAGGATATCGTGAAAACATGACACTGACTCTAGGCACACAACTAAATTGTCGGGTACAAGTACCCCCAGGAATCGATGGAAAGAAACTAACAAAACATGACTTTCTTGAATTCATGACCAACATCACAATCCATAATTCATTTATTGAGGCATTTCATCAAACATGTGATATGCATAAACTTGTACATACATGAGGATTGAATAATATCATACTAGTTGGGCACTTTTCCTAGAAGAGGGCGCTAAAGAGGGTGAGAGCTCTGTTATATGTGGACCATTCCACACCATGAGGTTCTATCTATGAGTTGGGTTGTTTTGGAATACAACCCAAATCGGGCGGTGAATTTCGTCCAATACTAAATACTGGCGAAAGACTGATCCGAACAAGTACAGCGAGGGAATGATGAAAAGGACTTTGAAAAGATAGACAAAGAGTGCTTGAAATTATTAGGAGAGAAGCATACTAGGGCCGATAATGTACCCCGATCAGATGTGTAACGGTAATAAGACAGTCCGCTGATCTAATTGAGGCATGGACTTGAGTGGATTAGGGGGTCTGCCAAAGCATGGGCTCTCAATATGCTCATGGAATGCCGTCTTCTCGATTATAGCAGATAGTGTATGGTTCTGGCGTGCTGCGACATCTAAGTGCTCCAGACGCTAGCCTGTGGGCTACCCATTTGACCTGTCTTAAAATACGAACCAAAAAGTCTAACATGTGTGTGAGTCAACGGGCGAGTAAAACCATAAGGCGAAAGAAAGCTGATTGGTGGGATCCGCTTGAGGGGTGCATTGCCAACCGACCTTGATCTTTTGAGAAGGTTTCGAGTGTGAGCATACCTATCGGGACCTAAATAATGGTGAACTATGCCTGAGCGGGGCGAAGCCAGGGGGAACTCTGGTAGAAGCCTGCAGTGACATTGACATGCAAATCATTCATCTTGCTTGGGTATAGGGGCAAAAGACTAATCAAACCATCTAGTAGCTGGTTCCCTCTGAAGTTTCCCTCAAGATAGTTGGAGTTTGCGTTTGAGTTCTATTGGGTAAAGACAATTATTAGAGGCCTCTGGGGCACAAGGCCCTCGACATATTCTCAAACTATAAATAGGTAGGACGGTGCGTCTACTTTGTTGAGCTGCGCAATGGAATCAAGAGCTCCAAGTGGGCTATTTTTGATAAGCAGAATTGGCGATGCGAGATGAATCAAAAGCTTGGTTACGATGCCAAACTGCGTGCAAACCTAGATCTTCCAAAGGGTGTTAGTCAATTAAGATAGCAGGACGATGGTTATGTAAGTTGAAATCTTCTAAGGAGTGTGTAACAACTTACCTGCCGAATAAACTAGCCCCAAAAATGGATGGCGCTTAAGCGCGTGACCTACACCCAACCATCGGGGCAAGTGCCAAGCCCCGATGAGTAGGAGGGCGTGGAGGCCACTTCCATACCTTTGGAACGAGCTCGGGTGGAGCTGTCGTTGGTGCAGATCTTGGTGGTAGTAGAAAATCTTTGAATAAGAACTTTGAAGGCCGAATAAAGGAGAGGATCCATATGAATGACACATGTATATGGGTTGTCGATCCTAATGGTCAGGGGAACCCAGACATATAGAGTGTTTTGCGTGTACACAAAAAAAGATTCGGGACTTGGTGGTTAGTGGTAATGTTAGGAAGTCTTGAGACGTCAGCTGGAGCCTCGGGAAGAGTTATTTTTTCATCTTAACAACCTTTCCACCCTAGAATCAGCTCAGTCAGAGGTAGGGTCCAGCAGATAGAAGAGCGCCATACGTCGCGAGGTGTCCGGTGCACTCCCGGAGGCCCTTAAAAATATAGAGGACCAAATGCCTTCCACGCTCGGTTGTACTCATAACCGCATTAGGTATCCAAGGTGAATAGACTCTAGTCGATGGAACAATATAGGTATGAGAAGTCAACAAAATAGATTTG
Source organism: Capsicum pubescens (assembly GCA_030864215.1). Classification (NCBI taxonomy): domain Eukaryota; kingdom Viridiplantae; phylum Streptophyta; class Magnoliopsida; order Solanales; family Solanaceae; genus Capsicum; species Capsicum pubescens. The sequence continues at coordinate 278,473,878 of CM061543.1, read as the reverse complement.
TAACTTTGGGATAAGGATTGACTCTGAGGGTCGGGTACGGGGGTCCCAGTCCTGAACTCATCAGCTACTGGTGGACTGTTTGAGCTGTTCCTGCAGCGAGAGCGGGTCACCACATGCCAGGCGGGGTACTAACTGGGAATGTTTCCTTTAAGGGCCTTCCCCGCATGTCGAACAGCCAACTCAGAATTGGTATGGGCAAGGGGAATCCGACTGTATAATTAAAATAAAGCATTGTGATGGTCCCAACGGATGTTCATGCAATGTGATTTCATCACAGTGCTCTGAATGTCAAAGTAAAGAAATTCAATAAAGCGCGGGTGAATGACAGGAGTAACTATGAATCTCTTAAGCTAGCAAAATATCTCGTCATCTAATTAGTGATGCGCATGAATGGATTTATGATATTCCCACTATCCCTGTCTACTATCCAGAAAAACCACAACCAAGGGAATGGGTTTGGCAGAATCAACGGGGAAAGAAGACCCTGTTGAGCTTGACTCTAGTTTGACTTTGTGAAATGACTTAAAAGCTATAGTATAAGTGGGAGCTAAAAGGCGAAAGTGGAATACCTCTACTTTTAATCTTATTTTACTTATTTCGTGATTCGAAAGTTGGGCACTGTCCCTCTTTTTGTATCCAAGTCTCATACTGCAGGCCAATCCAGGCGGAAGAAATTGCCAGGTGGGGAGTTTGGCTGGGGTTGCATATCTATTAAAAGATAATGCAGGTGTCCTCAGATGAGCTCAACGAGAATAGAAATATCATATGGAATAGAAGGGTAAAAACTCGTTTGATTCTGATTTCCAGTACGAATACGAACCATGAAAGCATGGCCTAACAATCTTTTAGACCTTTAGAATTCAAAGCTAGAGGTTTCATAAAAGTTACCACATGGATAACTGGCTTGTGATAACCAAGCGTTCATAGCGATGTTTATTTTTTATCCTTCTATGTCGGCTCTTCCTATCATTGTGAAGTAAAATTCACCAAGTGTTGGATTGTTCACCCACCAATAGTGAACATGAGATGGGTTTAGACCATCGTGAGATAGGTTAGTTTTACCCTAATGATGATAGTATCGCAACAGTAATTCAACTTAGTACGAGAGAAACCATTGATTCACACAATTGGACATCACGTTTGGTTAAAAAGCCAGTCGCGCAAAGCTATCATATGCTGGATTATGACTGAACGCCTCTAAGTCAGAATCTGGGATAAAAGCAACGCATGCGCTGGACGTCTGCTTGACGAACCAAAGAAGGGGCCTCGGACCCTAAGGGCATGTGTCGTTGGCTAAGCCATCACAGAGAATGGGTCGTGGTGGCCACCTTGAAGTACAGTATTCATCGGGGGGCGGGTAGAATACTTTGCAGATGACTTATACACGTGACAGGGTATTGTTAATATCAGAGTGGTCTTGTTGCCACGATCCACTAAGATTCAGCCTTTTATCATGACAGTTCATCCTTTCTCCTCCAATCCAACCATTTCTTGTCCATCTTTAAATGAGGTTTGTGCATCCATCATTGAAAAATCCCACAAAGTGTTGTAAGTTTACCTCACCTCGAGCATGCGTTGGCATAGACTCACCCAATTTCGCCGCTTATTTTTCAAGTGTCGCATCCGTTCCATTCCAAACAATTATGTATGATATCAAGTGGACTTACGTGCGAAACTACGACATTGCAATTAGAGGTTTTTTGCTACGCGTAGTGCGGCTCAAGAGCCCAGTGATGCATCAAGGTTAACTTTGTTGCATGGAGGCATGTCACAATTAGAAGTTTTCATGACCGTCAAGTGCAATCCTATAGATATGTCTAATGACCCAGGCTTTGACGTCCAATGAAAGTGGCAGAACGCAACGCCCAATGTCAAATACCAAAGGACCTATAGTGACTTACTGAGATAGGGGCATTTTCTTTTTTGCAACACCACTGCTTGGTAGTCTCACCACACTACACAACTTCAACCACAACACACACTGCACAGTCTTAAGTGTAATAGACTATCTTTGCAGAAACTTAAAGCACACAACAAAATACAGAAACTGCATCCCCAACCTTTATATTTCTCCTTGAATTACAAAGGAAATGTCACACAAATTGTACAAAGGGATACAAAACTCTCACTCACTTCCTTTTACAATTTCCAGAAACACCATATAAATACTGCATAAGGCAGTTACAATAGTTACAACCAATGGCACCTGGAAGCTTGTTATTGGACAAGGCTACATGCTTATCTCCTGACACAACAACCTGATCTAAGTATTTAAAATACTTCTGAAAATTACATATGTTTACAACATTCAAAATTCAAACTTAGTAACAACACTATGTGACTAGAACATGGGCAGTCTTATCCACTTAGTCAATTTTGCCAATGCTAAACACTTAGCCAATTTCCAGCTTCTCCAACACTTGATCATCTTGTCATACTTCTCAGCCATTCCTCGCCTTGCAAACATCATGCCATGCTAATGTCATCTCGTTAACTGCGCCTGCTTTAAGCCATTGCTTATGCCATGAAGTTGTCTTAGCCATGTCACTGCTTAGGCCACACCAATGCCTATGCTGTGACTCCGCCTTGATCATGTCAGTGCCCATGAAGGTGTTCATACCTGTGTCATGTCATCACCTATGCCATGCCATCACCTGTTCCATGCCAGTGTCGATCTTAGGCCAGTGCCAGGCCATGATCATGTTACTTCTTGCACGTATGCCCACTTAGGTGCCATGAGCCTGTCGTCACCTCATGTGCCCAAGGTTTCCTTGCCATCACTCCAGCTACCCTGGTCCTCACATTTATTTTCTTAGTACATGTCAAGTCCAATATGCACCTTTACATGGCCATGTAAGACATCATGCCTTAGACTGGGGGTCTAACAAAGCGCCCCCACCAGATGAACTCGGTGCCCTCGTCGAGGTTGTTTTGAGGTATTCCTCAATTTTCTTATCGAACTACCCCAAGTTCTGAGCCTTCTCACAAACAACATCTTCTTCACTTGAACCTTTCCATTGAATCAAAATTTTTGTCTTGGTACTCTTTTGCTATTCCCTATGATTCGGTGATCAAGTATCTTCTCTATTTTGGATTATATTCTTTCCCAATCAAAGGAGGAGCCCCTTTATTTTTGTTCCTGCCTGGGTCTTCAACATCTTTATTGTACCTTTTTAGAAAACTGACATGAAAGGTAGGGTGAATCTTCAACCTTTCTAGAAAGTCCAACCTATAAGTAACTTCTCCACCCTTCTCAATAACATTGAACAGGCCGTGATACCTTGGAATAAGTCTCCTATGCCTTTTCTTGCTCACAATTTGTTTCCAGATTTATGGAGTAAGCTTTAAAAGTACTTTGTCTCCCACGCTAAACTCTACCGCACGTCCATGCTGATCAACATACTTCTTCATGCATTTCTGGGCCTTCCTCAAGCTATCTTGTGCTTCAACAAGTATCTCATGCTTGTCTTTTGCATATCTGTAAGAATAGGAAATTTGTGTTCAACAAGTCTGTGCAGATTTGTAGCAAAAATGCACTGTATCCAACAAGTTCAAATGAGCTCTTTTCTGTTGCGGACGATCTGTGCAGATTGTAGCAAAACTGCACTGTATCCAACAAGTCTGCCCAATTCAGTTGGCTTGCTGTCACATAGTGCCTTAGATACTCTTCTAGCAAGTGATTTATTCTCTCAGTGATGTTCCAGCTTTTGACAGAACATTTAGCATCATATTCTTGGGAAAATTGTATGTTTTCAAGCAACCAAAGTGGTATTTAATGAGTCTTTTTATTGTTTCAGGGAAAGGAGTGAACCAAAGAAGAAACTTGGAAAAAGTAGCAAAAAAGGGAATTTGACGGTCAAAGTGGTGGACTGTCATTCTTGCGATGGACCACCAGGTGGATCATTAGGCTTAATCAGAATATGGCCTCCCAAAGGACTCAGTGAACCACCAAATGGTGGACCATCAGTATTGCGACGGACCACCAGTTGGACCGTCAGGACTTATCCAGAAACCACTTTCTGAAGGACTCAGTGACGGACCAAATGATGGACCGTCAGGCCTTATCCAGAAACCACTCTTCTGAAAGACTCAGTGACGGACCAAATGGTGGACCGTCATACTTTCGACGGACTACCACTTTGGCCATAGACTTGGACGCGGTTTTTCTGATTTTAAATTTTAAATTCCTTTTTACCTGGGAATATATAAATACTAAATTTTAGGGTTAAAAGGGGAGATTTTTATCTTTTACAAGTTTTACATCTATAGAAATTCTAACCTAGTACTTTGGGGATTGAAGCATATCTTTGGGGAAGTTAATCATTAAATCTTTTATTAAAGATTTAAGAACTGATTCTTGAGATTTTTGTAAGTGATTTCTAAATCTATTTATGAATAATACAATAATTATTTCATCTCCATTTATGGAATTTTGTGGCTAAGTTCCCGTAATTAGTGTTATGGGATCCTTAATTTGAAAAGAATCTATGGGTTGTGAATCTTATTGAGTTTCATTAATAACTGATATTGTATAAACCTTTCTTCAAGTTAATGACTTTTCTTGGTTGCAAACTTGAGAAGTGAGCCCAAGAACATCACTTTTCTGAAAGGAAAGTGTTTGTTGGAAAAAAGAAGTTTTTACATGAATTCTAAGGGATTTAACCTTTGGATGAATGGAAAATGCCTTAACAGGATTAGATTACATGAGAAAATGATTGAAAGAACAATATATCCTTTGAGTTTTAGAGAATTAGAGGATAATCTATCCACTTAGGTGGAGTAAACTAAGGGATAAAGAATATGATTCAGCCTTTCTTGCAATTGAATTTGTTAATTAGAACTCTTAAGTGATTCACAACCCTAGTTGTGCTAGAATTTTGGTAACCATAGCCCTGGTTTGTTTAATCTAATTAAATTACTAATTGCAAAGAGAATCATTCGTTGGAATACTCTTGTTATAATTAATTACTTTATAAGTTACAAATCAAAACCCTCTATATTGAGGAACCTCTGATCAACAGTCCAGTAATGATTACAATACTTAGTGAGCACAGTATTCCCTGTGGGATTCGACACCCAACCTAGTTCGGTTCTATATTTGATAGAGACAACTTACACTTTTTTATGAGAGTTGTAATTTGGGCGTATCACTCAGCGTGAAAATCAGTTTGAGGATGATTTGTTGTAGAAAACTTCAGATTAGTACCTATCATGCTAAACAATGAAAGCCAGAACCGACCAGTGAACTGTACATCTCTATTACTCATGATATCACTCGACAAACTGAAATGTTTAACCACATTTTTATAGAATTATCCTGCAGCAACTTCTGATGAGCAAGTGATTGGAGCAGCAACCAAAACAACATACTTTGAGAACCTATCCGTAACCACCATTATGGACGCATTGCCATCCATCTTAGGAAACCTATAAATGAAGTCCATAGAGATAGATAACCATGTCCTTTTAGGAATAGGTAGAGGCTTCAAGAAACCCGCCTCTTTCATATGTTCAGTCTTGTCTCTTTGGCATACCTGACAAGTCTTAACATATGCTTCAATGTCTTCGTCCATTTTTGGCCAAAAATATACCTGGGACAGCAGGGCTAGCATCCGTTCCAAACCAGAATGACCAGCCCAAGGAGTTTCATCTTCCTTTTTCATCATGTCTTTATGCAGGCCACTACCTTGAGGTACAAGGATTCCCCCCTTTAAAGTAAAAGAGATCATCCTCGATCCAATATCTCCGAATGATCCCATATTTTACTTGACCCATCCACTTGACTTGGAGTGGGTTAATAACAACACAAACTTAATTCTGTCTAAAAAATCAAATTCAAGTCTAGAAATAGAGTATACTGTAGCAAATACATCTTTCCTACTTAAGAGCATTCATAACCTAGTTGTGCTTTCCTGGATTGTGCTCTCACATGAAGACATACTCATCTAGGAATTCTTTCTATCGAGCTTGCTTTGGACTCAACTTCTTCTGTATCTTAAAGAATGTGTTCGCAACATTTTCTATCCGCACCACAAATCGAGTACCCAACAAATATACTCTCCAAGTCTGTAAACAATGCATTACTGAAACCAGCTCCTTTTCATAGGTCGAATATATTTTCTCAAAATCACTCAATTTTCGACTTTCAAAGGCCACTGGATGGCCTTCTTGCACCAATACGCCTCCCACAGCCTTGTCTGATGCATCTCTGTGTACTTCAAATGGTAACTCAATGTATGGAAGATTCAAAATTGGTTTTGAAGTAATATCATCCTTTAACATCTGAAATGCTGCATCGCACTTCTCAGACCACACCCACTTGATATCATTCTCTAGTAAATCTATCAAAGCCACAACTTTCTTAGGGTAACCTTCAATAAACTTGCAATAATAGTTAGCCATCCCCAAGAATGATATCAATTCTTTGACCCCACTAGGCGTTTTCCATTCGTCAATCACTTGCACCTTCTTAGGATCCATCCTTACTTGATTTTTACTAACCAGATGCCCAAGTAACATCACTTCCTTTTTAGCAAACTCGCACTTTTCCATATTGACATAAAGTTTGTACACCCTCAATCGGGATAATACTAACTTTAAATGATCCAAATGTTCATCAAGGGAGCAACTATAATTGACTATGTCATGTAGATATACCACAAAAAATCATCTAGGTAATCAAACAACACATCATTCATCAAGTTGCAGAATGTTGCCGGGGTATTTTTCAACCCAAACGGCATAACTAAAAACTCATAAGAGCCATACCTCGTCACACACGTGGTTTTTGATTCATCAACCTCTGCTATTCGAACCTTCCAATACCTTAATCGTAGATTAATTTTCGTAAACCAGCATGTCTTGGTCAGCCTATCCATGATATCTTGCACCAATGGAACATGATACTTGTTCTTCACAGTCACTTTATTCAATGCCCGGTAGTCCACACACATCCTCATTGAACCATCCTGCTTCTTTTTGAATAAAATAGGATCACCATAAATAGCCTTAGATGGTTGAATCAAACCCACATCTAGCAATTTATTTAACTGTTTCCGCAATTTATCCAACTCTTTAGGGGCCATTCGATAAGGAGCTTATGCCGGAGCAACTAAAATTGGCAGCAACTCTATTTTGTAATCAATGTCCCTCCTTCGAGGCAACTCTTTAGGTAATTAAGGGGGCATCAAATAATCATATTGACTTAGTAAATCAGCAACACAATCTGGTACCTCTATCGTTATATCTCGTTTCACTTCAATCATGGCAACAAGAAAAGTATCAGCACCTTTCTTCAATCCTTTCTTAACCAAAATAGCAGAAATAATAGGGCCCTTATTTTTCACTTTCTTTGCTTCTCCATAAGAGTGAGAAGCCTTGACGAAACTTGGATTGGCTTTGTCTCCGATCATCACTCCATATAAGTGAGGAAAAGGAACAAAGCAAAACTTTCTAAGGAAATCTATCCCTAGAATTACTTCAAAATCACCCAATGTCATAACCTTAAAGTTATGCTTCCCCGTCCAACTTCCAATCACCATCTGCACATCATAAGCCATGCCTACAATGGCTTATGCCTTTGAAATCGCCGTCTGGACAAAGGATGGACTTTTTTTCAAATTCAGTCCATATTTTGTAGCAACTTTGGATTCCACAAAAGTCTGAGTGGCTCCGGTATCTACCATTACCATCACATGATTGCCATCAACTATCATCTCTATGTGAATTAAGTCAGCATAGGGGTTGAATAACTTTGAGGATTCACCCAAAGGATTTTCTAACGCAATAACAACTTCATCACCCCCTCCTTTATTCATATTTCTAGCAACCACAACATTCAATCTTTCATGATTGAGACAACTCTTAGCCAGATGCGGTCCAACACAAGTCAAATAGCCCTTCGTATTGCCATCTTTCCCCTTGTTCTTTGTGTTTCCAACATTCATTGGGGCCTTTCCCTTGTCACCTTTACCATTTCATCCATCCTTCTTCCTTTTCCCTTTCTCTAATCCTTTTCTTTGACTTTGAAGATGTGGGAATGTCAGAATCTGAATGAATTGAGTGAAAATCCAATAACGAGTCAGCGGCAGAAATTGTACTAGGCAAGTCTTTCACATTTTGCCTCCGTATTTGGTTTTGGGACCAAGCCTGCATCTCTAACATGAAGTTATGCAACTTTTTTTCATCAGATATATTCTGGATGTCCAAGGTCAAATAAGTAAATTCCTTGATATATTCACGAATTGTTCCATGTTTCCTTAACCTTTTCAACTTATTTTTAGCAATCCATGAGGCATTTTTATGAAGAAATTGGTCCCTTATTTCCTTCATCAACTTTGCCCAAGTATTAATTTTGGGACTTCCAACACTTTTATCATCCACATTTAGAGTCCTCCACCACAATTTTGCATCACACATTAAGTACATCGAGGTGATGTTCAATTAGTCCGTGTCAGAAACTCGGGCAAAAGAGAAATACTGCTCCATATCCTAAAGGAAATTTTCTAATTCCTTCGCACTTCCAGCACAACCAAAAGGTTTGTGCTCAGTAATTTTAACTTTAGAATTTCTTTCATGGGACTGCCCAGATGCAACCATAGCACGTCGCAAAACCATTACTTCTGTCGGCAAATCTGCCATCACTTTGCCTTTGTCCTGCACCAGTGACATCAAGGCATTGCGTAAACTCAGAAATTTTGTAGAACGTTCATCATACTGGTTACGTAACTGAACTAGTTCATCCTTTAAGGCATTGATCTGATTTATCAAATTTGCTATACCATTATTTTGTTCGAGTTCGTCTACAATGCCAATGAAGTTTCAAACTCGCACAACATCTTTATTTAATTAAGTGACAATCACCTTTTTTGTACCGCAATGTTTTGATACCAGCTGAGATAGGGGTGTTTTTTTTTGTAACACCACTGCTTGGCAGTTGCACCACACTATGAAACTTTAGCCACAACACATACTGCACAGTCTAGGTGTAATAGACTTTCTTTTCAGAAACTTAAAGCACACAAAAATATATAGGAACCGCATCCCCAACCTTTATATTTTGCTCAAAATTATAAAGGAAAAGTCAAACAAATTGTAAAAAGGGATACAACACTCTCACTCACAGCCTTTTACAATTTCCAACAACACCATATAAATACTACACAAGGCAGTTACAACAGTTACAACCAATGACACCTGACAGCTTGTCATTGGACAAAGCTGCATGCTTATCTCATGACGCTATAGCCCGATCTAAGTATTTAAAATACATTCTGAAAATTACACATATTTACAACATTCAAAATTCAAAAACTTAGTAACTACCCCATGTGACTAGCACATGGTTAGTTTTGCTCACTTAGTCAATTTTTCCAACGCTAAACACTTAGCCAATTTCTAGCTTCTCCAACACTTGATAATCTTTTCATGATTCTTAGCCATGCCTCGCCTTGACTGCATCATGACATTGCAATGTCATGTTATTGCCCGTGCCTGCGCCATGCCATTGCTTATGCCATGAAGCTGCCTTAGCCATGTCACTGTATTGGCCACACCAATGCCTATGCTGTGACTCTGCCTTGATCATGTCAGTGCCCATGTATGTGTCCATGCCTGTGCCATGCCATCATATGTGCCATGCCAATGTCGATGTCATGCCATGCTCATATTACTACTTGCACGCATTCCCACTTAGGTACCATGCGCCTATCGTCACCTCATGTGCCAAAGGCTACCTTGCCATCACTCCAGCTACCTTTTCCCTCACATTGCTTGTCGTAGAATATATCAAGGCCAATGTACAACTTGACATAGCCTTGTTAGACATAATTCCTTAGACTGGGGTCTAACACTTACCATGGTGGTGTCTTTGTCAAATTGGTTATCCATGTATCGGCACCTTCACCCACAAGGCACTTTGCGCCAACGTCTCAAACCACCATGGGAAACAACGGCCACAAAAAGCCATGACACCGTGCACCAAGGCACCACAACACCAAGTCACCATGGCGCCATGGCACCAGGGCACCATGGAGACATGGCACCAAGGCACCGCCCCGCCATGGCACCAAGGCACCGAGTGGTACACTCAAATTAGAACTCTCGTAAGAAAGTGTAAGCGGTCGCTGTCAAATATAGAACCCAACTAGGTTGGGTGTCGAATCCCACAGGGAATAATGCACTCACTAAGTATTGTAATCGTTACTGGACTGCTGATCAGAGGTTCCTGAATACGGGGTTTTTTTTTATTTGAAACTTATAAAGTAATTAATTATAACAAGAGTGTTCCAATGAACGATTCTCTTTGAAATTAGTAATTTAATGATATTAAATAAACCAGGTCTATGGTTACCAAAATGCTAGCACAACTAGGGTTGTAAATCATTTAAGAGTTCCAATTAACAAATTCAATTGCAAGAAGGGTTGAATCCTATTTTTTATCCCTTAGTTTCTCAACCTAAGTGGATAGATTATACTCTAGTTCTCTCAAACTCAAAGGATCCGTTATTCTTTCAACCATTTTCTCAACCGTCGCTGCTTATCCAGAATGTCCGATCTCAGAGTTCTTTGTAACGATCAAGTTGGTTGTCCATCAAAAAGTTGACGGTCCACCAATTCAACCATCGTTTCTTATCCAGAATATGCCATCTCAGAGTCCTTTGTCACAGTCAAGTTGGTGGTACGTCATAAAGTTGACGGTCTACCAATTCAACCGTCGCACCTTTGTTTTCAGCCAAAATTTTTAGTTCGACCCTTTTGTCGAGCAATTGCATATCAGATCAACTTCCAACTATTAACACGACACTAAATTCATATTTTAAGCACATTCTTTGAATTTTTCAACTTATGCTACTAATATTTCACACAAATTTGCACATTGAAGTCCAACTCAAGTCATTCAAACTCAACACAATAGGAACAAACCAAGAAAACAAATCATTCTCTTACACTTAATATGGACAACTAGAAGAGAAGGGTATGAACATACCTAGATTTTGTAGGTACTCTACGTGCTTGAAATTTCAGAGACAAAGTTAACTTACAGATCCTAGCTCTTGCATTACTCTTTATTTATGATGAAGAGAGAGAAGGAGTGAGCTAGTTTATGTAAGGTAAAAATAGAGGAGATAAAGAGTATTAGACGGGATAAATCCCTTCAGGTTCTTCGAATCTTAAGGAAGTGGAACAGCTAAAGGTCGTGGAATGGTTACAATGAATGTACCCGCTCAATTTTATCCTTAAAATCTCACTTTGGGTCAAATACGGAGTACTTATAAAGAGTACCAATTTAACCCGACCTGATTTAGAATTAGGGCTAAAGTGATGGTGATATTGACGGTATGCCGTAAGTATAGCGGACCACCACTTTGAACGTCACTCATAACCAGAGTTTAGGTGTTTCTGTTTCCGTGTGACGGGATGGTCCACCAAGAATGTGATGGTCCACCAATATGACCGTCCCTTCTTACCAGAATGTAGATCACTGATCTTACTTTTGACGACTTTTATGATGACCCACAAGGTTTGTCACGGTCTGCCACTTAGGCCTTCGTGGCTTATCCAGTGAATAAACTTTCTTGCCATTTCTTGATAGGTGAAAGTGGTGGTACGTCAAGAGACTGGTGGTCCTCTAAGTCGTCTATCACTTTGTTCCAGTAGCTTACTTGTATCCCTCTTTTCCCTTTTTATTGTACTTCTGGTCCTGCACACTTCACAAATATATCAAAATTGCAAAAAAACATGAAATGGACTCTAACTATGGTTACAACAATATGTTGTGGGTTGCCTCCCACTAGTGCCTGATTTATCATCGCAGCACGACTCAATTATCTTAATTACTCAGACTTCATCGAGGTAAAAGATATCAATACTTCTTATCGAGTCTTTTGGACCGATATAAAGTTTGATTCATCCCTTTCACTTTGAGGGCACTGCCGTCTTCATTTTCAAGCTCGACTACCCAGATGAGTAGACTTGACTAACTTTAAACGGTCCTAACAACTTAGACTTGAGTTTACCCGAAAACAATTTGAGCCTGGAATTGAACAGAAGTACCAAATCACCTTTTTGGAAGTCTCTACTTTTAAGTCTTCGGACGTGATACTTTTTTATCTTCTTTTTGTAAAGGTACGCTCTTTCGTAAGCCTCGAGAAGGAATTCATCCATCTCATTAATTTTCCCTTATCTTAGCTTTGCTGTCTCCTTCAAATTCAGATTTAACATTTTTAGAGCCCATAAAGCCTTGTGTTCTAGCTCAACCATTAAATGTCATGCTTTTCCATAGACTAGATGATACGGTGACATGTCAATTGGAGTTTTAAAAGCAGTATGATACTCCCACAGAGCGTCATCTAGCTTTCGAGCCCGATCTTGCCTATTAGCATTCACTATTTTAGCTAGGATGGTTTTAATCTCCCAATTCGAGACCTTTACTTGCCCGCTAGTTTGTGGGTGATATGGAGTTGCTACTCTATGTTGTTTCACCCCATATTTCACTAAAGCTTCCCGAAACACTTTGTTGCAAAAATGGGATCCTCCATCGCTTATAATAGTTTGTGGCACTCTGAAGCGAGAGAAGATGTTCTTCTTAAGAAACACAACAACTCTCTTCCCTTCATTATCAGATAAGGCAACATCTTTGACTTATTTGGATACATAATCCACATAAACTAAAATGTACTTCATTCCATACGAGCTTACGAAAGGGCCTATGAATTTGATGCCCCAAACGTCAAATAATTTCACTTTAAGCATCTTTGTTAAAGGCATTTCATACCTCTCGGAGATAGAACCCTGCCTCTGACATTGGTCATATTTCAGCACAAACTCGTGAGCATCCCTGAATAATGATGGCCAATAGTAGCCACTCTGCATCACCTTTCTCACAGTTCGATCACCTGCATGGTGACCCCCAACTGGGGAAGCATGACATGCTTCCAATATGCTTAATACATCCACCTCTGGAACACATATCCTTATTATATTATTAGCACATCGTCGAAAAAGATATGGTTCATCCCAGAAGTAGTGTGTCACATCATAAAGAAATTTCTTTCTTTGATGAAAAGAAAGATTTTCTGGAATCACCTCGCTCACCACATAATTTGCAAAATCAGCATACCAAGGTAGTTTCTCTAGAGTAGCAGTTAAGATTTCCTCACCTGGAAATGCATCATTAATCTCCATCTCATATTTAACTGCTCGCTCATCTTCCATCCTAGACAGATGATCCGCTAATTGGTTTTCGTAACCCTTTCTATTTTTGACTTCAAAGTCAACTTCTTGGAGAAGTAACACCCATCGAACCAACCTTAGTTTTGCATCTTTTTTATCCATCAAATATCTCAAGGTTGCATGGTCAGTGTGGACTACCACCTTGGTTCCAATAATATAAGCTCTAAATTTCTCAAAAGCATACACTACATCAAGGAGTTCCTGTTCGGTGACCGTGTAGTTCTTTTGAGCTCCATTCAGAGATTTTCTGGAATAATAGATTGGATGAAACAAGTTGTCCCTATTTTTCCCCAAAGAAGCTCCAAGGGAAACACCGCTTGCGTCACACATGATCTCAAACGGCTTGGACCAATCCGGTGCTACAATGATAGAGGCTTCCACCAGTTTCCCTATAAGGCATTCAAATGCCTTCAAGAAATCTTCATCAAAGGAAAACTTTGCTTCCTTCTCCAAAAGTTTGTAGAGTGGGTTTGCAATCTTTGAGAAGTATTTAATAAACCTCCGATAAAAACCAGCATGGCTGAGAACACTGCGAACCCCCTTCACAAAAACTGGAGGTGGTGATCTCTCAATAACTTCAACCTTGGCTTGATTAACTTAATTCCTTTTGCTGAAATTTTATGCCCGAGAACAATGCCCTCCTTAACCATAAAGTGGCACTTCTCCAAATTAAGTACAAGATTGAATTCCACACATTGTTGCAAGTCCATACTTAGGTTTTCCAAACACAACTCAAATGAATCTCCTACAACCGAAAAATCATCCATAAATACCTCCAAGGTATCTTCAACCATATCTGAGAAAATAGACTTCATGCACCATTGAAAAGTGGCAGGTGCATTACATAACCCAAACTGCATCTGCTTGAATGAAAAAGTTCCATACGGGTATGTAAAAGTGGTCTTTTCCTAATCTTCGGGAGTAATACAAATCTGGTTATATCCAGAATAACCATAAAAATAAGCAATACTATCCTTTTCCTGCCAATTGATCAAGCATTTGATCCATGAAGGTCATTGGAAAGTGATCCTTTAACGTCCACGAGTTGAGATTTCAATAATCCATACACACCCTCCACCCAGTAACAGGCTTGAGTGGGATTAATTCGTTCTTCTCATTGGCTACCACTGTCATGCCCCCTTTTTAGGTACATATTGCATAGGACTCACCCACTTACTATCTGATATAGGAGATACCACGCCTGTATCTAACCACTTAATGATTTCTTTCTTTACCACCTCTTGCATAGGTGGGTTCGAGCGACACTGATTCTCAATTGTAGGCACACAATCCTCCTTTAGCTGAATTTTGTACATACATATGCCAGGAGGAATAACAATGATATCCGCAATAGTCTAACCAATAGCTCTTTTATATTTCTTAAGAACATAGATGAGAGCTTTCACCTGTTGCTCACCCAGATCAGTAGCAATAATGACGGGTAGTGAATTACCACAACCCAGGAACTGTGTGATATGCATTTATGTGTGGATATTGTGCATCTTTTTATAGCATTAGTACTAGTGACATGATAACCATTGCTAAACAATTGTATGAACCGAATGGGTAGTAGCTTGTGATGTACCTTTGTTCCATGTGTGTGTGAGATACTACCTAGCTCCAGTTGTGTGTTAAATCTAGAACTTGCCCGGTTGGTCTTGCCTTGGTTGTAGTATATCGGTTAGGAAAGGATCATAGGACATTGTTTATATTAGTTCACTTTTAGCCTAAATGACCTTCCATGTTTGAATAATATCCCTTGATCCTGATTCTAAGCCTGAATGCCTATTTTTTTATGTTACCTATCACCTTCCCATTTGTATCACAATAAACCTGTTTTGTCCCTGGTCCTTCTTGGACATTGTGTACTTTGACTTAGGCAAATAGCCTAAGTTGAGGGTGGCAATCATAGGGGTGCTTGATGTAAAGTGAGTATGAAGAAGGGTAATAAAAAAATATGCTAGGCTAGGTGTGGTAGAAAAAGAATGAGAAAAGAAAAGCTGTGAAAAAAAAATAAATAAATAAAAACTGCACCCAGCTTGAATGTGCTTTAATCAAGAAAGGGAGAAATAAGGTAAAGGTTGATAAGTGAGACCCCAAAAATAGTGTAGTTCCAAGGAGGCTTAGTTACTTTAAATATCTTTGTTTATCATACCATCCCCAATCCTACATTACAAGCTGAAGAAAAGTCCTATAGTGATCCTAACTTAACTGTCTGAAAGCTTCGGTAATGAAAATAAGGGAAAGATTATGGTATTTGGCATACATTCACTAGAACTTTTTTCTGATAGTGAGTGTCTCTTGACCATCCCCGCATTGACATGCTTGAGTTCACATATGAATGAGGAGGGATTTCTTTGTAGTGAGGGCACACTGGTTACGTTACTAGTTGCTAACTTGTTTGGATAGTGTAATCTTGGTACATGCATTGTTCTTGTTGCTGAATTGATGCCATATCTTGATTCTTGTGTGTCACATTGTTGTTCTTTAATAATATGCACAAATGTTATTTTTAAATTAATTGACCTTGGTGATGGTGAAGATATTTTTAGATAATATGGATGGTTGACTGCCGAATGTACTTTGTATCTTTCTGGTTGTGTTTAAGTTGCTTGAGGACAAGTAATTGTTTTATATTAAGGGTGTTGATATGTGAGCAGATGCTAACACATTTGAGTCTTTTAACTAAGAATAATTGCCAAGTCTTAAGGAACTTTTTTCATATTTGATTGTTTTGTCTTTGATATTGTAGTAAAAGTCAAGATGCAAGAGAACCAACAATAATGGAAGTAATAAAGTTGATTTCTGAGCAAGTAGAGAGAGTAGTATAGCTGGCGACTTGTCTAATAAGTCGTCAGCCTTGTGATAAGCTATCAAAATTGCCGTCATCCTTAGACAGAGAATGAGATTCAACTGGAAGAAGTGATACAACCTATGATAGGCCGTCAGAGTTGTGATAAGCCGTCAGGCTCGTCGTCAGGCCTAGGCAGTGATAGAGAACTTGATGTGAAGAAGCGACGACAATTCTAATAAGTCATCACATGTCTGATAAGTCGTTAGGCTTCATCGTCAGCTGAAGATAGAACTTGATCGAATGTGAAGAGGAGCTGGCGACATTCTTGATAAGGCATCGAACTCCTGATAAGATGTCACACACTTTGTCATTTGTCTGAGAAAATACTGTGATATGTGATTTTGTTTCCATAATTAGGATGAAGTATTTAAAGCATATGTTAGGTTTTTCTAATCAAAAGGGGGCGGAACATCTTGAACTTGGGAAAAAAAAAGTAAAAGACACCTCTTTTGGGGGCTCAAAACATAGAATTAAATTTTCAACTCTTTGATTTGGTTGTGGGAATTTTCTCTTAAACTTGGAAGAAAATCAACTTTATACTTTAGCTTTTGTATGTTTAATTACTTTGTATGATGAATATAATTGTTGCTATCTCTTCCTTTTTCATGTGGCACTAAAACCCACAACTTGGGTTGTGGGATCTATGATTATTCCTCTATGGATTTAATAGTTAGTTAGGGTTTGAGTGATTGCGGGGACATCTTGATAATTTCTTTGTTATGATTGTTATTTATTGGTTGCAAACAATAAATCCCGCCTTATGTTGATTTGCTCGAACTGAGAAATAAACTAAAGGTAGGGAATTATCAACAAGGATTTGGGAAGGTTAAGCTCCCATCTAATGATAAATATTGTAACAAGATTGATCAAATTGAGATAAAATCAGTATGAATAGAATGATTTCCTAACTTTGAGAGAATTTGGGAGTTCAGCATCTAAGTAGGTTGAGAAACACTTAGATAGATTGTCGAAACTTATAGTTTGGTGTTTCCCACAAGTCAAGAGAACCTAACACTACAACTATTGTTTAATGGGGATTAATAATCATAGTGATCACAATCCTAGTTTCTCTTTATCATTGATTTGAACCACTGAAATTTTAGCTTTGAGCTCTGAAGCAAGTTAAAACTTTAACATTTGTTTGATCATCAAAAATCCCAATTTTATCTTTTTCGTATCATTTTTTTAAATTCAACCTATAACTATAGTTTCAAATTAGTTTAATCGCAACTCACATTGTTCCTCGTGGATTTGATCCCGACTCCAAAGTTAGGTAAATATATTAACGATAACCGCCTTGCACTAAATTGACATGTATGTTGTGTGTTATCATACGTCCATAATGGTGGTGGTGGATAGGTTCTCAAAGTATGTTGGTTTTTTTGCTCTTCCAACAGTTGCTCGACAGAAGTTGCTACGATATTATTCTATAAGATTGTGATTAATTACTTTGGTTTTCCAAGTGAAATCGTGAGAGATAGATATACGCGGTTGACTAGTCAGTTTTGGTATTCATTATTTAGCATGATGGGGATGGATCTGAAGTTTTCCACAGCAAATCATCTTTAAAATAATGGCTAAACTAAGAGGATAAATTACTTGCTAGAAGACTACCTAAGGCAGTATGTGATAGTAAGCCAACGGAATTGGGTAGACTTGTTGGATATAATGCAGTTTTGTAACAATCTACATAGGTCGTCAACAACAGAAAAGAGCCCATTTTAACTTATCTTAGGTATGCAACCTATGACACTATTGGAGGTGGTGACTCTGAAGAGTAAACATAAGAATCTTGCCACTTATAGATATGCAAAAGATAAGAATGAGATGCTTGTTGAGGCATAAGACAACTTGAGGAAGGCCTAGAAATGCATGAAGAAGTATGTTCAACAACATAGACGTTTGGTAGAATTTAGTGTGGGAGACAAAGTACTTCTAAAGCTCACTCGACAAATGTTGAAATAGATTATGAGAAAGAAAAGGAATAGGGGACTGATCCCAAGGTATGACGGCCTATTCGAAGTTATAGAAAAGGATGGAGAAGTTTTTTATAGGTTGGACTTGCCAGAAAGGTTAAAGATTCAGCCTACCTTTCATGTCAGCTTTCTGAAAAGGTATAATGAAGATACTGAAGACCCAGGTAACACAAAAATAAAAGGGCCCATCCTTTGATTGTGATATAGTATAAATCAAAGATGGAGAAGATACTTGATCATCGGATCATATGGTACAACAAAAAGAGTACCAAGATAGAATTCCTGATTCAATGGAAAGGTTCAAGCGAAGAAGACGCTATTTGGGAGAAGGCTCAGAACTTGTGGCAGCTTGACAAGCTAATTAAAGACTAACTAAAAACAACCTCGATGAGGGCGTCGAGTTATTAAGGTGGGGAAGTTTTGTTAGACCCCCAGTCTAAGACATGATGGATGACTCGGCCATGTAAAGGTGCATATTGGCCTTGACATGTGCTAGGACAAGCAATGTGATGCTGTGGTGGATATAAAATAGCAGAAAACTATTATTGACCAAAGTGGTTGGAGTGATGGAAAGGCATACTTTGGTAAATGAGGTGATGAGAGACACATGGAACCTATGCGGGCATGTGTGCAGTGACAAAGGCATGAAATGGCACTAGCATAACATTGGCACTGACATAGAGCAGGCAATGGCATGGCACATGCAATGGTATGGCACAAACATGGGAATTGGCATGGTCAAGATAGTGTCACAACATAGGAAATGGTGTGGCCTAGGTAGTGATATGACTGAGGCAGCAATATGGCGTGGATAGCGGCATGGCGCAGGCGCAAGCAATGACATGACACTGGAATGACATGATGCTAGAAAAAAGAGGCACGGTTGAGAATAATGGCAAGACAAAGATGAAATGATCAAATATTTGAAAATCTAGACATTGGCTAAGTGTTGAACATTGGCAAAATTAGCTAAGAGGGCAAGGCTACCCATGTGCTAGTCACATAGGATAGTTGCTAAGTTTGAATTTAGAATGTTGTAAACATGTGTTATTTTCTGAATGTATTTGAATTCTTAGATCAGGTTGTTGAGTTATGTGATAAGCATGCTTCTAGGTGTTGTTGGTTGTAACTGTTGTAACTGCCCAAGTGCAGTCTATTTAAGTATTGCTAGAAATTGTACAAGGAAGAGAGAGTTATTTTATTCTTTTGTACAATTTGTGTGACAATATCCTTTGAAATTATGTGATAATAAGTAAGGTTGGGAACTTGTTTCCTATACATTGCTGAGTGCTTTATGTTTCTGCAAACTTAGTATATCATACTTGTACTATGAAGTGTGTGTGTGGATGAAGTTGTCCAGTGTGGTGCGACTGCGAAGAAGTTGTGTTGTGAAAAGAAAATGCCCCTGTCTCACCTACCATAGTGGTGTCTTTGTGGAGTTGGTTGTCCGCATATTGGTACCTTGATCCACTAGGCACCATGCGCCAATGCCTCAAACCACCATAGGTAGAAACAGCCACAAAGCACCATGACATCGTGCACCAAAGAACCAAGACACCATGGTGCCATGGACCCATGGCACCAAGGCATTATGGCGCCATGTACTAAGGCACCGCGACGCCATGGAACAAAGGCACCGCGCCTCCATAGCACCATAGCACTGCGCACCATGGTGCCATGGCACCAAAGCACCTATGCATCCTAAATTAGGAACTATGTGCTTGGCACTTATGGGCTCGTGCACCCTCCGTGAGTGAACCAAGGCCCTATGACACCATAGGCACTATGAATTTACCATGGCACCGTGAAAAAATCAAAAGAGCGTAAACCTAGGTTCGATCATCCAAATATTTTCATAGCGTTCATCCATCTTCCTCACCGTTGTATACACCTTTCATTACATACATTCTCTAAGAGTTTTTAACGGTATTTCAATGTTTCCTCAAATGTTGAAACTGTTTTCCTAATTTTCCCATGTTAATTTTATAAATATAAATATTTTATATTGTTACGTTATACGTACAAATATGCACTCAATTATTGGTTTAAGGTTACTTCATGCGTGAGAAATATTTTTCTAATGTTTTTATATTTTTAAATTTTTTTTCTCTATTTTCTTATTTATTTTATTTATTTTTTGAATCTTCATAAATAATATTTTCAAAAACATATTTTCTTAATGAGAATTATCATTTACAAATTACGTGACTCTTTTTTGAGTGCATTGGCTCGGTCTTACGTCAAAATATTTAGTTTTGGTCCGTACATGTCCAGTATGATTATCTAAAAAAATCATGTCTAATCTTGTAAATTCAGTATTTTTTTAAGCATATATAAGGGGAGTAGAGATGTTCAAGGGCATGTCGGCATGCAGTGTGGGCATATGGAAGCATGCATGGCTAGTCCGTGGGAGTTGTTAGTGCCCAAGAAACCATGTCGATCATGCTTTATTGTGCGCTCGTGTTGGCTATCGGCGACATCGTCCATGAAAGGTCTATTGACATTTTATTTCACACGAAGAAATGCTTTTATATGTGCGGTGAGCTCTGGATGTTGCTCTCGGGGCAAGCTCCAAGCGCTGCATGGATAGGACCGAGCCAAATATCTATTGAGCACCAGTGGCCGATGTGGGCAGCGCCCATGTACTAGCCTCGGAGCGCCTTCATCTCCTCTGCTCCCCCCAAGGGTGGGTTATCCTATCAAGCAAGACTTATTTTTCCTTGTAACATCTGCATGTGTAGTAGCGCATGACATATATTGTTGGGCATTGGGGCTGGTTTTGGGCATTCAATGCTGAATTATTTGAACGCACGACGTGTGAGTTGTGTTCAGCATGTGAAGTTAGGTTGGATGCCTACTCAAGAAGCGATGTCCTGATCTGCCTGCCATCTCAGTCATGGGGCAAGATCAATTTAGGCTTGCTCGAAGTCCAGTTCCTATGTTGCATACCAAATGCCCAGGCATTATCGAGTATTATTGATCGGCCTTCGCCCCTCGCATTTTGCATGTGGGGTGAATCGAAAGGCTACCCTCATGTCCCTCACCTTCCTCGCTTCATCATGCAATATCTTAGTCTATGAGTGACAATTAGGATTTTTGAATGCGGTAGATGCAGTGGTCATAGGGTTTTCATCGGCTCCTATTTTGCCCTAGATGATGCACATTACAAACGATGGTTGCACTCTCCTTGAATCCATCCATACCCTTTTGGGCAGTCCGGGCTCATGCGACACTGGTGTCGATGAGGAATGCTGACTGGTTGATCCTTCCAGTAGTCATATGCTTGTCTCAAAGAATAAGCCATGCATGTGTAAGTATGAATAAATTCAGATTGTGAAACTCCGAATGGCTCATTATAGAGATAATACGTGCAACAAACCCCGACTTTTGGAAGGGATGCATTTATTAGATAAATGATCGACGCGGGCTCTGCTCGTTGCTGCAATAATTCATGATAACTCGATGGATCGCACGGCAATCATATGACGATGTATCATTCAAATTTCTGCCCTATCAACTTTCGATAATAGGATACAGGCCTACCATGTTGGTAATGGGTGATGGAGAATTAAGGTTCGATTCTAGAGAGGGAGCTAGAGAAATAGCTACCACATCTAAGGAAGGCAGCAGGCGCACAAATTACCTAATCTTGACATGGGGAGGTAGTGACAATAAAATAACAATACCGGGCTCAATAAGTTTGGTAATTAGAATAAGTACAATCTAAATCCCCTAACGAGGATGCATTGGAGGACAAGTCTGGTGCCAACAACTGTGGTAATTATAGATCCAATAGCATTTATTTAAGTTGCTGAAGTTTAAAAGCTCATAGTTGAACTTTTGATGGGCTGGACGGTCCACCTATGGTTTGCACCAATCGTCTCGTCCCTTCTGTCGGAGATGTGCACCTGAACTTAACTGGATGGGTCATGCCTCTGGCTCTTTTATGTGAAGAAATTAGAGTGCTCAAAGCAAGCCTACGCTCTGTATACATTAGCATGGATAATATTATAGGATTTTTGTCCTATTATATTGGCTTTCGAGATTGGAGTCATGATTAATAGGGATAGTTGAGGGCATTCATATTTCATAGTCAAAGGTGAAATTCTTGGATTTATGAATGATGAACAACTACGAAAGCATTTTCCAAGTATGTTTTCATTAATCAAGAATGAAAGTTTGGGGCTGAAAGACGATCAGATACCGTCCTAGTCTCAACTATAAATGATGCCGACCAAGGATCGGTGGATGTTGCTTTTAGGACTCCGCCGGCACCTTATGAGAAATCAAAGTTTTTGGGTTTTGGGGAGAGTATGGTCGTAAGGGTGAAACTTAAAGGAATTGATGGAAGGGTACCACCAGGAGTGAAGCCTGCCGCTTAATTTGACTCAACACGGGGAAATTTACTAGGTCCAGACCTAGTACAGATTGACAATGTGAGAGCTCTTTCTTGATTCTATGAGTGGTGGTGAATGGCCATTCTTAGTTGGTGGAGCGATTTGTCTGGTGAATTCTATTAACGAATATGACCTCAGACTGCTAACTAGATATGTGGAGGTATCCCCTCGCGGCCAGCTTCTTAGATGGACTATGACCTTTTATGTCGTAGAAGTTTGAGTCAATAATAGGTATGTGATGCCCTTATATATTCTGGGCCGCACACATGCTACACTAATATATTCAATGAGTTTATAGGCTTGGCTGAGAGACTCGGATAATATATTAAATTTCATCATGATAGGGATAGATTATTGTAATTGTTGGTATTTAACTGGCCGGGTTGTGCCTCCAACGCTATTACTGGCCTAAACTGACCGGGTTGTGCCTTCTTTTAGCTCACGTTGACTATCTCCCTGCCCTTTGTACACACCTCCCATCGCTCCTACTAATTGAATGATCTGGTGAAATATCTAGATCGCGGCAACAAGGGCAGTTCGCTGCCCGCGACATCGTGATGAGTCCATTGAAGCTTATCATTTAGAGGAATGATAAGTCGTAACAAGGATACCATAGGTGAACCTGCAGAAGGATCATTTTTGAAACCTGCACAACAGATCAACCCACGAACGTGTTAAATAACTAGGGAGTCCTCGCGGTCGGGATGCTTTGGCCCTCCGCACAAGGCGCGCGTCCAGTATGCGCGTCGGGCGACTAACAAACCCTGGTATGGAAAGTGCCAAGAAATACTTTAATTGATAGTCTGCCCCTCACGCACCTTCCACGACGTACGTGAGGGGGACCTGGTCTTCTCTTATAAATAAAAATAACTCTTGACAAAGGATATCTCGGCTCTCGTATCGATGAAGAGTGTAGAGAAATGTGATAATTGGTATGAATTTTAAAATCCCATGAACTATCGAGTCTTTAAACGCAAGTTATGCCCGAAGCCATTAGGCTGAGGACACGTCTTCCTGGGCATCACGCATTGCGTCGGCCCCCTTGTATGGTACTTTAATCATGGGGTGTGCTGTCATTGTCAGGCGGATACTAGCCTCTCTTCTCCTCGAGCTCATGAATGGCCTAAATGCGAGTCCGCATCGACGAACTTCGCGATAAGGGGTGGTTTTAACTCAAGTCTCTTTGTTGTCGCAGATACAACCATCGTGCGTCTAGACATCAGGACCCTATTGTACTTAGACGCTCTGACCGTGACCCCATGTCAGGTAGGATTAAATGCTGAGTTTGAGCATATCAATAAGCGGAGGAAAATAAACTCTCAACCATTCTCCCAATAACGACGAGTGAAACAAGAATAGCCCAGCTTTAGAATCGGCTGGATCCATCATCCGAATTATAGTTTGGTGAAGCGTACTCAATAGTGGACCGGGCCTAAGTCCCCTGGAAGGTAGTGCCATAGAGGGTGAGAGCCCCATTGTGCCTAGACTTTGTTGCACAATAAGGCAGTGTCTATGAGTCGGGTTATTTAGGAATGGAGCCCAAATAGGGCGGTGAATTCCATCCAAGGCTAAATACTGGCGAGAGACCGATAGAGAATAAGTACTATGAGGGAATGATGAAATGGACTTCAAAAAAAGAGTCAAAGAGTTCTTGAAATTGTTGGGATGGAAGCGGATAGGGGCAGTTGATGTGCTTCGATTGGATGTGGAACGGTAATGAGCCGATCCATCGATCGAATTGGGGTATAGACTAGTATGGAATGGGGGTTGTTAATGCATGGGCTCTCGATATACTCGTGGAAATTTGTCTCCTCGATTATGGCAGGTAGTAGATGCCTCTGTCGTACTTCGACATCTGCGCGCTCTAGACGCTAGTCTGTGGGCTTCCCATTTGACCCATCTTGAAACATAGAGCAAGGAGTCTGACATGTGTACGAGTCAATAGGCGAATAAACACGTAAGGCATAAGGAAGATGATTGGTGTGATCCTTCTGAGGGGTGTACAATTGACAGACCTTGATCTTTTGAGAAGGGTTCGAGTGTGAGCATACCAGTTGGGACCCAAAAGATTTTGAACTATGCCTGAGTGGGGCAAAGCCAGAGGAAACTCTGGTAGAGGACCGAAGCAATACTGAAGTATAAATCATTTGTCTGACTTATGTATAGGGTCAAAAGACTAATAGAACCATCTAGTATCTAGTTCCCTCCAATATTTCTCGCAGGATAGCTGGAGCTCGCGTGTAAGTTCTATCAGGTAAAGCCAATAATTAGAGGCAGCGGGGGCGCAACACCCTCGACCTATTCTCAAACTTTAAATGTGTAGGATGGTGCAACTTCTTTGTTGAGATGCACCATGGAATCAGGAGCTCTAAGTGGGCCATTTTTTTAAGCAGAACTGGCGATGCAGGATAAATTGGAAGCCGAGTTACGGTGCTAAACTGCATGTTAATCTAGACCCTACAAAGGGTGTTGGTCGATTAAAGCAGTAGGAGGGTGGTCATGGAAGTCAAAATATGCTTAGGAGTGTGTAACAACTTACCTCCCAAATCAACTAGCCCCAAAATGGATAGCTCTTAAGCGCACGACCTATACCTGGTCGTCTAGGCAAGTGCTAGGCACCGATGAGCAAGAGAGTGTGGCGGTCGCAGCAAAATATTAGATGCGAGCCCAGGCGGAGAGACTGTCAATGCAGATCTTTGTGGTAGTATAAAATATTCAAATGATAACATTGAAGGCCAAAGAGGGTAAAGGTTCCATGTGAACGACACTTTCGGGTTGGGGGAACCCCGACAGATTGCGCGTTTTGCGCATACTTCGAAAGAGAATCGGGTTAAAATTCTTGAATAGAGACGTGGTGGTTGACGTCAATGTTAGAAAGTCCAGAGACATTGGTGGGAGCCTTGGGAAGAGTTATCTTTTCTATTTAACAGCCTACCCACCCTGGAATCGGCTCAGTCGGAGGTAGGGTCCAGCGGCTGGAAGAGCACCGCACGTCGCGTGGTCTCTGGTGTGCTCCCAGAGGACCTTGAAAATCTAGTAGAACAAATTCATCCACACCCACTCATACTCATAACTGCATCAGGTCTCCATGGTGAACAACCTCTGGTCGATGGAATAATGTAGGTAAGGAAAGTCGGCAAAATAGATCCATAACATCAGGAAAAAGATTGGCTCTAAGGGCTACGTACGAAGGTCCCAGTCCCGAACCTTTCGACTATCTGTGTACTACTCGAGCAGCTCTCTGATAAGATCGGGTCACCTAGTGCCGGTCGGGGGATAGACTGGGAACGGTTTCTTCGAGGGCCTTCCCCACGCGTCAAACAGCCAAGTCAGAACTAATGCGGACAAGGGGAATCCGACTGTTTAATTAAAACAAAGCATTGCGATGGTCCCAAGGGATGTTCACGCAATATGATTTATGCCCAGTGCTCTCAATGTCGAAGTGAAGAAATACAACCAAGCGCAGGTAAATGGCATGAGTAACTATGACTCTCTTAAGGTTTCCAAATAATTCGTCATCTAATTAGTGACACACATGAATCGATTAACAATATTCCTACTATCCCTATCTACTATCCAGAAAAACCACAACAAAGTGAATAGGCTTGGCAGTATCAGCTTGGAAAGAAAAAATATTGAGCTTAACTCTAGTCCGACTTTGTGAAATGACTTGAGAGATTTAGTATAAGAGGGAGTCGAAAGGAAAAAGTTAAATACCACTACTTTTAATGTTATAAGTATTCGTGAATTGTAAGAGGAGAACTGCCCCTCCTTTTAGACCCAAGGCTCGCTCTGCAGGCCGGTCCGTGTGGAAGACATTGTCAGGTAGGGAGTTTGGATGGGGTGGGGAATCTATTAAAAGATATGCAAGTGTTGTTAGATGAACTCAACGAGAACAAAAATCTCATATGGAGAAGAAGGGTAAAAGCTCGTTTCATTCTGATTTCTAGTACAAATACAAACCGTGAAAGCTTGTCCTAACGATTCTTTAGACCTTCGAAATTCAAAAATAGAGGTTTCAGAAAATTTACCACAGGGATAATTGGCTTGTGGCATCCAACCATTCATAGCGACGTTGTTTTTTGATCCTTCGATGTCGGCTCTTCCTATCATTAAAAAGCAAAATTCACCAAGTGTTGGATTGTTCACCAACTAATAGGGAACATGAGATGGGTTTAGACCATCATGGGACAGGTTTGTTTTACCCTCCTGATGATAGTGTTGCAATAGTAATTCAACCTAGTATGAGAGGAACCACTGATTTCCGTAATTCGTCATCACGCATGGTTAAAAAACCAATAACGCGAAGCTACCGTGTGCTGGATTAAGATAGAATGCCTCTACATTAGAATTTGGGATAGAAGCGACGCATGCAACCAGTGTCCGCTTGCCGACCTGTAGTAGGGTTCTCGGCCCCCAATGGCACGTGTCATTGGGTAAGCCATCATGGCAAAAGGGTCACGGTGGCCTCCTTGAAGTATAATTTTCATCGAGCAGCAGGTAGAATCCATTGCTGACGACTTAAATATGTGATGGGGTATTGTATGTGGCAGAGTGGCCTTGATTCCATGATCCACTGAGATTCAGACCTTTGTTGCTTTGGTTCGTCCTTCCTTCTCCAATCCTATTATTTTTCTATCTATCTCCAAAGGAGGTTTGTGCATCCATCCATGAAAAATCGTACTAAGTTTTGTGAGTTCACCTCACCCTCGAGAATACCACGGCATAGCCTCACCCGAGTTCTCCTCTTATTTTTCAAATATTGTGTGCATTCCATTCAAAACAATTAAGTATAATATCAAGTGACCTTTCGCAAAAAACTACGACGTCGCAATTAGAGGTTTTCTATGACACACAGTGCAACTCAAAATCCCAGTGATGCATCGAGGCCCACATCGGTGTGTGGAGGCATGTCACAATTAGAGGTTTTTGTGACCATCAAGTGCAATCCTAGAGACTTGTCCAATGACCCGGTCTTTGATATCCGGCAAAATCAGCAGCACATAACGCCCGATGTCAAATACCAAAGGACCTATAGTTGCCTACCATATTGGTGTCTTTGTTGAGTTGGTTTTCCATCTATCAGCACCTTCACCCACAAGGCACCATGTGACATCGCCTCAAACCACCATGGGAAGCAACGACCACAAGGCACCCTGGTACCAAAGCACCACGGCACCATGGCACCAAGGAACTTTGGTACCATACACCATGGCAGCAAGGCGCCATGGCACCAAGGAACCGCGCCGCCATGGCACCAATGCACCGCGCACCATGGCGCCATGGAACCAAAGCACCCATGCATCCTAAACTAGGGACTGTATGCTTAGCACCCACGTACCCGTGCACCCGCCGTGAGTATACCAAGGCCCCATGACACCATGGCAATGGTAAAGGCACCATGGCACCGTGCAAAAATCAAAAGAGCATAAACCTAGGTTCGATCATCTGAATATTTTCATAACTTTCATCCATCTTCATCACCGTTGCTTACTCATTTCGTTACATACATGCTCTAAGTGTTTTTTAATGCTATTTCAATGTTACCTTATATGTTGGGGTGGTTTTCCTAATGTCCCCATGTTATTTTTATAAATTTAAATATTTTATATTGTTACATTATACGTACAAATATTCACTCAATTATTTGGTTAAGGTTACTTCATGCGTTGAAAATATTTTTTCTAGTGTTTTATATTTTTAAAATGTTTTTTCTATTTTCTTATTTATTTTTTGAATATCCATAAATAATATTTGAAAAAAAATATTTTATTAATGAAAATTATCATTTACAAATTATGTGACTCTTTTGTGAGTGCATTGGCTTAGTCTTACGTCAAAACGTGTATTTTGGGTTCGTACATGTCTAGTATGATTCTCTAGAAAAATCATGTCTACTTCTGTCAGTTGCGTTATTTTTTTTAAGAATATATAAGGGGAGTAGAGGTGTTGAAGACACTACAATGAGACTGTCGCTACTTGGCATAGGCGCTCACTGGGCATGTCGGCGTGCAGTGTGGGCACATAGTAGCATGCATGGCTAGTCCATCCGAGATACCGATGCCTGTGTACCAACATTAATCGTGCTTCATTATGCGCTCGTGTCGTCTATCGGTGGCGTCATACATGATGGGGCTGTTGGGGTTTGATTTCACATAAAGTTGTGATTTTTTGGATTCAGTGAGCTCTGGATGCTGCTCTTGGGGCAACCTCAACGCGCTGCACGTATGGGACAAAACCAAATCTGCATCGAGTGCCAACGTGCCCAGTGCCCGTGTACTAGCCTATTTGCACCATCATCTCCTTTGCTTCTCCGAGGGTAGGCTATCATGTCAAGCGGGACTTACTTTGGCCTCACAATGTCCGCATAGGTAGCAACGCGCAAATTCTATTATTGGGTGTTGGGGCCGGTATTGGGCGTTCACAACGGAGCCTTTGGACAGACGACGAGTGAGTTATGTTTGGCATGTGCAGTTAGGTTTGATACCTGCTCAAAAAGCGATGTCCTGACCCACCTTCCATCTCAGTCTTGGGGCAAGCATAATTTAGGCTTGCTCAAAGTCTGTTTTTTGTGTTGCATACCTAATTCCGAGGCATTATCAAGTCTTATTGATCATCTTTTTCCCCTCGCATTTCATGCGAGAGGTGAATTAAAATGCCAATCTCGTGTCCCACGCCTTCCTCGTGTCCCACACATTTCTCGTTTCGTTGTGCATTATAGTTTTCCATGAGTTGCTGTTGGGATTTTTGGATGTGGTAGACACAATGGGCATGTGATTTTTATTGTCTCCTATCTACCCAATACGATTCTCATTGCAAATGATGGTCTCACTCGCCTTGAACCCATCCACGTCCTTTTCGATAGGCCGGCCTCATGCGACGCCAGTGTTGATTAGGAATGCTACCTGGTTGATCCGACCAGTAGTCATATGCTTGTCTCAAATATTAAACCATGAATGTGTAAGTATGAACAAATTGAGACTGTGAAACTCTGAATGGCTCATTAAATCAGTTATAGTTTGTTTAATGCTATCTACTACTTGGATAACCGTAGTAATTCTAGGACTAATACATGCAATAAACCTCGACTTCTGGTAGGGATGCATTTATTAGATAAAAGGTCGACGCATGCTCTTTCCATTGCTACAATGATTCATGATAACTCAATAGATCGTATGGCCATCGTGCCGGGGATGCATAATTCAAATTTCTGTCCAATCAACTTTTGATAATAGGATAGTGGCCAACCATTTTGGAGATGGGTGATGAAGAATTAGGGTTTAATTTTGGAAACAGATCCTAAGAAATGACTACCACATCCAAGGAAGGTAGCAGGCGTGCAAATTACCCAATCATGACACGGGGAGGTAGTAACAATAAATAACAATATCGGGCTCAATGAGTCTGGTAATTCAAAAGAGTACAATCTAAATCCCTTAACGAGGATCCATTGGATGGCAAGTCTGGTGCCAACATCTACGGTAATTCCATCTCCAACAACGTATATTTTAGTAGTTCCAGTTAAAAAGTTCATACTTATACTTTGGGATGGTCCAGCCGGTCCTCCTATGGTGTTCACCGATTATCTCATCCCTTCTTTTAGCGATGCACTACTGGCCTTAACTGGATGAGTTGTACCTCCGACGCTATTACATTGAAGAAATTATAGTGCTCAAAGAAAGCCTATGCTCTGAATATATTAGCATAGGATAACATCATAGGATTTAGGTCCTATTATGTTTTCCTTCGTGATTGGGGTAATGATTAATCGGGACAGTCGCGGGCATTCTTATTTCATAGTCAGAGGTGAAGTTCTTTGATTTATGAAATACGAACAACTGCTAAAGAATTTGCCAAGGATATTTTCATTAATCAAGAACAAAAGTTAGGGGCTTGAAGACGATCAAATACCTTACTAGTGTCAACAATAAATGATGTTGACTAGGGATCGACAGATGTTGCTTTTAGGACTTTGCCGACACCATATGAGAAATCAAAGTTTTTGGGTTTCGAGGGGTAGGGGATTATGGTAGCAAGGATGAAACTTAAAGAAATTGACAGAAGGGCACCACTACGAGTGAAGCCTATAGTATAATTTGACTCAGCACAGGGAAACTTACCAAGTCTAGTCATAGTAAGGATTAACAGACTGAGAGCTCTTTCTTGATACTATGGTTTGTGGTGCATGACCGTTCTTAGTTGGTTGAGTGATTTGTCTGGTTAATTTCATTAAGGAAAAAGATCTTACCCTACTAACTAGCTATGTGGAGGTATCCCTTCGGGGCTAGCTTCTTAGAGGGACTACGACCTTTTAGGCCATGGAAGTTTTAGGTAATAGCATGTCTGTGATACCCTCCGATGTTCTGGACTGCACGCGCACTACACAGATGTATTCAACGAGTTTAAATCCTTGGCCAATAGGCCCAGGTAATCTTATAAATTTCTCTGTGATGGGGATAGATCATTGTAATTGTTGGTCTTCAACAAGGAATTCCTAGTAAGCGCGAGTCATCACCTTGTGTTGACTACGTCCCTACCCTTTGTACACACCACTTGTCGCCCGACTGAATCTCATGAAACCGGATGGGGTTATAAGTCTCCCCGGCAATGATGAAATTTTTGATAACGCTCAAACTACACTCTTGAATGGGTGTAAGAGATCGTTGTCAATATAAAACCCAACTAGGTTAGGGTCAAATCCCACAGGGAATAGGGTGTGAACTCAAGTTGTTTACGAAATAATTCACTGGTAGTTTACTTTTTCCTGAAATAGGGGTTTAAATTTCTCAGAAAATTGTTAGTCACTTTGAGATTAATGTTTGTAATCAATATTTTATGAAATAACGGGGATTATGTTCACTAGGGTTTATGGTATATGACAGATATTACAAATAACTCAAGGTTCTCATGGTGGTTAGGATTACAAACTATCTCTATCGATAGTATGCTTGAATATCTCTCGACGTATTCAAGCGTCTAATTTCCTAATCCTCTCCGACTTAAGGAATCACAACTGACTTCCCAGATTTTACCTCAGGTTAATCAACCTTGTTACAATGCTGATTATTAAACGAAGCCTTTCCGAGTCCCTATAGATAATTCACTTCCTACTGTTTATGATTTCTTTCATAAGCAAACCAAAGTAGGTATGCTTATTGTTTGCAACGAACAGACATAAGTTAGAATATAAGAATTACCAAGAAATCCTAACACCTACTAAACCTTGAGTAATTAATCAACACCTTATCATGACCTAACCCTAGATTTCATAACCCAGGTTAAGAGTGTTTAGCTACTCATGATGCAGGAAATGAGCACACAAGTTTAATTCATAATTGAAAGGATTAACTTACAATAATGAGGAAATCAAAAGTGTTCTTTCAATTGAATCACAAGGCAAACCACCAAAATATTTGTCTTCTTGAGAGAGAGAGAAGAAAAAGTCGTATGTTGTAGGATATGTCAATTAATTAATGGATAATAGAAAAACCCTAAAACAAGGATTTAAATAGTCAATGCTAAATAAGGAAATAAAATTAAAGTTTCAGATGTTTTTTAGAATAGATGAAGGCGGTTGTGATGGCCTATCATAATTTTGACGGCCTATAACGGACGTCGTCAGCTTCTCTGCAAATTCAGCTTCTATTGCCTAAGGTTGACGACGATAGTGATGGCCTATCAAGATCTTGACGGTGTGTCATGAAGGTCTTCACAAAACTTCCTGCAACTCCCCTCTTCTGTTTAAGTTTGATGACATCCTTGACAGCCTATCACCAGGTTGATGACGTGTCATGGATGTCGTCAGCCATACTTAGCTCTTCATTTACTTCTGATTTCATACTTTTTTCTTCCTTTATTTATGGTTCTCCTTCTTCTCTACTTTTACTGCAAAACCAAAGTAAACTAATAAAAAATGACTAAAGTTGCTCAAGACTTTGCAATTATTTAAAGTTAAAAGCTTCAAATGTGTTAGCATGGGCTCACACATCACTTGGCCTCTACCTCAGCCTTTGGTTTGTGATAATTTGGGAGCCATGGTACCTACAAATGTAGAATTTATCAACATATAGTTTTAAACTAGAGAAAAGAATCTTTTTTGACCAGCGACAGTTAAAGGTGATGGTCCGTCGAGTATGCAAAGGTATGTCGACCCCAACCATCGGGCTCATTCCAGTGGCTCTACTTCTGTAGAATGTGCGATAGTTTGTCGAGTCTGCGATGGTTCGTCATGGATACCGTCAACTATAAATGGTAGATGCAACCCTCATTTCGGCATTTTGTCAAACACCTTTCATAAATCTCATGTAAGAGTGATTTTTACGATAGTTTGATCGATAATAAATTACCCAAACTTGACATTTTTGGTCCATGGGTTACTTAGACTTCCCCTAAGATAGTATATGCTATGCTTAGACTAACATCAACAACATACCAACAAAATTTAAAAGGAAATAACTTTGATGCACCAGGTTGTTTTCACCTATTTGATTTCTCATCATGTTGAAGAAAAGAAAATGAGAATTCATACCTGTTTGATATAGTATTGAATCACTACTTGGACTTGCACAATGCACTTCGAACAAGAAGATGAAGATTTGATTTAGTGAAATAAACTTATGACTTGTGATGAGAAAATGATAAAGAGGAAGTAACGTTTAAATAGAAAGGGAAAAAGGGAAGTTAAGAAGTTATAAGGGGATGGTCCAGGAATCAATGGATCGGCTCTGAGCAGTCCGGAGTCTTTCTCTAATCAACTGGACTTTCTCTAATGCGTCGAATACTAAGTCAGGCCCTATAACTGAGGAGAATAAAAAGGCATAGGAACATTGAATAGGTAGGAGTTACTTAACCCTTTAAATTATCAGTTTAAAACCATTTGGATCAGATAAGAATTAGATGTTGGCTATTTAAACTGATCTGACTAGACCCGTTAAACGACGGTTAAGAGCGGCAGTTAAATCAATGGTCCATCGAGGCTGTGATGGGCCATCGGATATACCATCATGACTATCTAGTGAACTAACCTTGGGGCTAATCTACGATGGTTTATGCGATGGTACATCGAAGGTGCGACGATCCGTTGGATAATCCTATCATGACTTTTTCGAATTCTTAGTTTCTGGGCATAGTTACGATGATTGATCATGACGTTCTGTTGAAATCTCAACGGTCCGTTAGGTGACCGTTGTCTACTTGAAATTCCTTCAGCATCTGTTTTCCCTACACCGCTTTAGCTGCACACTTCCACAAACCCTTCATCTTGTACAAATCAACAAAATAAACAACAAAATAACTTAAATAAATGCTATACAACAACACCATATGGGTTTCCTCCCACTAGCACCTAATTTATCATCACAACACGACTTAGTTATCTCAATTACTCGGTCTTTATCAAGATAAAAAGTAGCAATACATTTTATCGAGTCTTTTGGACCGATATAAAGTTTGACTTTTTTCCTGTTGACTTGGAAGACACTTCCATCTTTATTTTCAAGTTCAACTACTCCAGATGAGTAAACTTGACTAACTTTAAATGAGCCTTACCACTTGGACTTAAGTTCACCTGGGAACAATTTAAGTCTGGAGTTGAATAGAAGCACCAAGTCACCTTTCTGAAATTCCCTCTTTTCAATTCTGCGGTCATGGTATTTTTTCATTCGTTCCTTGTACAGGTCAAATCTCTCATAAACTATGAGACGGAACTCATCCATCTTATTAAGATGCTTCAGTGTCATATATGCCTCCTTATTAAAGTTCATATTAAGACTTTTTAGCGCCCACAGTGCTTTATGCTCTAGCTTAATCAGTAAATGGCATGCCTTTCCGTAAACAAATTGGTATGATGACATGCCAATAGGTGTCTAGAGGGATGTTCGATATGACCATAATGCATCGTCTAACTTCCTAGACCAATCATTCCTGCTCACATTCATAGTCTTGGCAAGGATAGACTTGATTTCCCAATTGGAGATTTCTACTTGCCCACTTGTTTGCGGGTGATATTTCATAGATACCTTGTGCTGCTTAACTCTTGGCAATGTGGCTCAGAATATCTTGTTTCAAAAGTGTGATCCTCCATCTCTTATGATGGTCCTTGGTACCCCAAAGCAAGAGAAGATATTTCTCCTCAAGAATGCAATGACTCGCTGCCCTTCATTATCTACTAGAGCCACAACCTCGACCCATTTTGACATGTAGTCAACAAAAACTAGTATGTACTTCATCCTAAATGAGATCATGAAGGCCCTCATAAAGTCAATGCCCTATACGTCCAACAGTTTAACCTCTAACATCATCTACATTGGCATCTCATGGAACTTTGAGATAGACCCTTGCCTTTGACATTGGTCACATCTCTTTATTAATTGGTAAGCATCCTTAAAAACATGGGCCAATAGTAACTGCGTTGAAGCACTTTTCTAGAAGTACGATCACCAGCATGATGACCTCCCACTGGGGAAGCATGAGTTGCTTCCAGTACACTTAACATCTCCACTTTTGAAATGAATCTTCTAATAATGCCATCCACACACCACCAAAAAGATATGGTTCATCCCAGAAATAGTGTTTCACATTATGGAGAAACTTTTTCTTCTGATGGAAGGAAAGATTCTCTGGAATTACCTCACTTACCACGTAGTTCACAAAGTCAGCATGCCAAGGTACTTTTTCGAGCACTACAACTAATACTTTCTCATACAAAAAGGAATCATCAATCTCAAGCTCGTCTTTTACTGCACGCTCGCCTTCGAGTCTGGATAAGTGGTCAGCCACCTGATTCTCACATCTCTTACGATCCTTGACCTCGAAGTCAAGTTCATAAAGTATCAATACCCACCAGATCAACCTTGGTTTAGAGTCCTTCTTTTCCACTAGGTACCTCAAGACAGCGTGGTCAGTGTGTACCACTACCTTGGTACCGAGTAAATACGCCCAAAACTTCTCAAATGCATACACCATTGCTAGAAGTTCCTACACTGTGACAGTTTTGTTTTTCTGAGATCCATTCAGTGCTTTGCTGGCATAATAAACTGGATGAAATAATTTGTCCTTTTTTTACTCCAGCACAGCTCCAAGGGCAACACCACTTGCATCACACATTATCTCAAATAGTGTTGACCAGTCCGGTGCAATAATGATAGGGGCCTCAACCAGCTTCCTCTAAAGGTATTCAAATGCCTTAATGCATTCAGCATCAAAGAAGAACTTAGTTTACTTCTCCAAAAGTTTGCAAAGTGGATTTTCAATTTTTGAGAAGTCTTTTATAAACGTCCGGTAAAATCCAGCATGTCCAAGGAAACTACACACCTCGATCACAGATATTGGAGGTGGTAGATTCTCAATAATATCTATTTTTGCTCGATCGACCTCTATCCCTTTTGCTGAAATTTTGTGCTCGAGAACAATGCCCTCCGTCACCATGAAGTGGCATTTCTCCCAATTAAGCACAAGACTGAATCCCATAAACCTCTACAAAGCCGTACTCAAGTTCGCCAGACACAGCTCAAATGAATCTCCAACCATAGAAAAATCATCCATGAACACCTCCAAGGTGTCCTCAACCATATCTGAGAAAATAGATACTATACACCTTTAGAAGGTAGCGGGTGCATTACATAACCCATACGACATCCGCTTGAATGCAAAACTGCCATACGGTCATGTGAACGTCTTCTTCTTCTGATCTTCAGGAGCAATACAGATTTGATTATAAGTAGAATATCTATCCAAGAAATAATACCACCCCCTTCCTGCCAACTGATCTAGTGCACGGTGTCATGGTGCCTTGTGGCTGTTGCTGCCCATGGTGGTTTGAGGCATTGATGCATGGTACCTTATGGGTAAAGATGCCGATACACAGACAAACAACTCGACAAAGACACCACAATAGTACAGTTCCTTCGGTAGCTGACATTGGATATTGTCTGCTGCCGATTTTGCCGGACGTCGGAGCCCGAGTCATTGGACATGTCACTAGGATTGCACTTGACGGTCACAAAAACCTCTAATTGTGACATGCCTTCACGCACCGACATTGGCCTCGACGCATCGCTGGAATCTTGAGCCGCACAACATATCATGGAAAACCTCTAATTACAATGACATAGTTTTGTACAATAGGCCACTTGATATCATACTTAACTATTTAGACTAGAACGCATGCGACGCTTGAAAAATAAGCGGTGAACTCGGGTAAGGCTATGCCATGGCATGCTCGAGGGTGAGGTGAAATCACAACACTTAGTGGGATTTTTCAAGGATGGATGCACAAACCTCCTTTGGAGATGGACGAAAAAATAATTGGATTGGAGGGAGAGGGACGAACCTAAGCAACAAAGGGCTGAATTTCAGTGGATAGTGGAAGCAAGGCCTCTATGCTTCTTACAATACTCCGTCGAGAATTTAAGTCATCTGGAAATGATTCTACCCACCGCTCGATGAAAATTGTACTTCAAGGTGGCCACTGCGACCCTTTCTCCCCAATGTCTTAGCTAACAACATGTGTCCTGGGGAGCTGATGCCCCTAGTGTGGGTCAGCAAGAAGACGGTGGGCACATGTGTCGCTTCTAGCCCTGATTCTGACATAGAGCCATTCAGTCATAATTCAGTACACGGTAAATTGCACCTCTGAGGCCTCTAATTATTGTCTTTACCTAATAGAACTCGCACACGAGCTCCAGCTATCATGAGGGAAACTTTGGATGGATCCAACGACTAAATAGTTCGATTAATCTTTCGGCCCTATACCCAAGTCAGATGAATGATTTGCATATCAGTATTGTTGTGGACCTCCACAAGAGTTTCCTCTGGCTTTGCCCCACTCAAGCATAGTTCACTATTTTTTGGGTCTTGACAAGTATGCTCATACTCGAACCCTTCTAAGAAGATCAAGGTCAGTCGGCAGTGCACCCCTCAGGGGGATCCCACTAATCAGCTTCGTTATGCCTTAGGGTTTACTTTCCTATTGACTCGCACACATGTCAGACTCCTTGGTCCATATTTCAAGACGGGTCAAATGGGGAGCCCACAGGCCTGCATCTGTAGTGTGCAGATGCCAAAGCATGCCAGAGGCGTGCACTGCCTGACACAATCGAGGAGATAATATTTCACAAGCGTATCGATATACCGGGATATGGCTACCCCCAATCTACGATGGACCATACCCCGAGTCGATCTATGGACTGGCTCATCACCATGGCATATTCGATCGGGGCACATCACTGGCACCCATCTGCTTCCTTCCCCACAATTTCAAGAGCTCTTTAACTCTATTTTAAAAGTCCTTTTTATATTTCCCTCGCGGTACTTGTTCACTATCGGTCTGTCGCCCGTATTTAGCCTTAGATAAAATTCACCGCCCGATTTCTTCTTCATTTCCAAACAACCCAACTCATAGACAGTGCCTCATGGTGCAACATGGTCCGAGCATAATGGGGCTCTCACCCTCTCTGGCACCCTCTTCCAGGGGACTTAAGCTCCGTACACCACTGAGGACTCTTCTCTAGACTATAATTCAGATGATAAAGCTTCCTAATTCTAAAGATAGGTTGTTCTCGATTCGCTCAACGTTACTAAGAGAATCTTTGTAAGTTTCTTTTCCTCTGCTTAGTGATATGTTTGAACTCAACGGGTAATCTCGCCTGACCTGGGATTATGGTCGGAGCTTCTAAGTGTGATAGGGTCATGGAGTCTGGACGCATGATGGGTAATACACCAAAATTACACCTCTCTTATGAAAGAGTAAACGGTCTATGTAAAATATATAAACCAACTAGGTTGGGGTTGAATCCCACAGGGAATATGGTGCTAATTAAGTTGTATGCAAATTAGTTGACTTTTAATCATTCATTTTCGTAAAATAAATAAGGGGGTTTGATTCAGTTCACAAATTAATGGTTTTAGTTTAACAAGATGAAATATGTGCAGTAGTATTTAAATTTAGAGAAATAGCAAGCTAGGGTTATGTCCACCTTGTAGTTTTCAATACTTTCTAACTATGGACTTTGCGAATTCATACATACATCGTGCTTACAGAGAAATGTATTGCTTTAAATGACATAATCCTAGTGTTTCTCAACCATCAAGGACTAATTCACTTTAGTTCTCTTAAATCAAAAGTATTTACAAAAACAATACGAAATCTCCATGTAATTAATCCTGTTAAGGCATTAACTTATGAAATAGGGGTTAGAAATCCTATTTTCTTGTTACTACTCTCTTTTCTGTACATCAACCTTTCTATCGAACAAGTTGTGTTTTAAGGCATATCCTCTATGTTTGCAACCACGAGAATTCAACATAAATAAAGAGAGTATGATGTAAACAACTCAATGCATAATGAATTCAAAACCTAAAGTAATAGATTGTATATTACAAGGTTTCCATAACCCTAACTAATGAGCTTTGCTACTCAAGGACGAAATGAAAACCGTCATAAATATACTCATCACACCAAAAACTAGAAGATGATCTTGGTGTGCAAATCATGATAATAAGAGAAAAACATTCTCTCTCTCCAAGCTATAGCCGCCCCTCTCCTTGTTCCAAAACTAATACAAAATAATTCATAATGATAAAAATTCAGCATCAAGTTTTTTTAATAATCTTTTCTCTCATATTTTCTTTCTAAGTCCATGAACTAATTATAAATGACAAATTAGTCTTGGACATAGTTTCTAGGCGTCACATTTGATCCAACAAGCAAATTTTCCTCTTGTGTGATTTGTCATCCGCAATCCACAGTCCCATCAAGTTTTTATCTACCTCATTAACACCTAAAATCATGCTAATCACGTAGGTTAGCTCAAGTACATCAAAGTAGAGTAAAACATAAGAAACTAGGCACTTTTGTTCTCAAAACTTTGCTAAAATATGGGTAAGTTATGGTGCTTAGGTGTATAAATACACCCAAGATCAACGGGATGTAGCCTCGACAATAAATAGAGTTGAGTTACAACCACTACTTACCGTGATGTTCATCGGCGTGGAATCACATTTTGGCCAGCCACGAGCTCAAGGTGCACGAAAGGCTAGTCTTCACCTCATAATGATAATGCAAATCCTGATTAAGGCATGATACGATGGGGCGATGCGATGTATGATTCCCAGGCAGACGTGCCCTCGGCCTAATGGCTTCGGGCGTAAATTGCGTTCAAAGACTCAATGGTTCATGGGAGACTGTAATTCATACCAAGTATCACATTTCTCTTCATTCTTCATCGATGTGAGATCCGAGATATCCATTGATGAGAGTTATTTTCGTTTATAAAAGAAGCCTAGTCTCCTTAACGTATGTTGTGGAAGAGGTGCGAAGGGCAAGCTATCAATTTAAGTATTCCTTGGTGCTTTCCGCACTGGGGTTCATTAGTCACTCACGCGCATACTGGGCGAACACATTAGGGATTAGGGGGAGATGCTCGTGCGGAAGGCCGAAGAATCCCGCCCTTGCGGACTCCCTAGTTGTTAAAAATGTTCGAGGGTTATTCTGTTGTGCAGGTGTCAACAATGATGTTTCCGCAGGTTCACCTATGTAAACTTTGTTACATATTCTCCTTCCTCTAAATGATAAGGTTCAATTGATTTCTTGCAACATCGTAGGCATTCAACCGCCCACGTCACTATGATCTGAACATTCAATCGATAGGAGCGATAGGTGGTGTGTACAAAGGGTAGGACATAGTCAATGCTAGTTGATGACTCGAACACACTTAGAATTCCCCGTTGAAGATCAACAAGTGCAATGATCTTTCCCCATTATGATGAAATTTAAAAGATTACCCGAGCCTGTCGACCAAGTCTATAAACTTGTTGAATACATCAGTGCAGCGTGTGTGCAGCCCAAAATATTTAAGGGAATCACAGAACTATTATTGCCTCAAATATCCATGGCCTAAAGGGTCGTAGTCCATCGAAGAAGCTGGCCTCAAAGGGATACCTCCGCAAAGCTAGTTAGCAGGCTGAGGTCTCATTTGTTAACAGAATTAACCAGACAAATCGCTCTACTAACTAAGAACAACCATGCTGCTCCACCTATAGAATGAAGAAAGAGCTCTTAGTTTGTCAATCCTTACTATGTTTGGACCTGGTAAATTTCCCCGTGTTGAGTCAAATTAAGCCGCTGGCTCCACTCCTTGTGGTGCCCTTCCATCAATTCCTTTAATTTTTAGCCTTGCGACCATACTCCCCCCAAAACCTAAAAACTTTGATTTCTCATAAGGTAATAGCTGAGTCCTAAAAGAAACATCCGCCG
Organism: Capsicum pubescens; assembly: GCA_030864215.1. NCBI lineage: Eukaryota > Viridiplantae > Streptophyta > Magnoliopsida > Solanales > Solanaceae > Capsicum > Capsicum pubescens. The sequence goes on along the minus strand of CM061543.1, from coordinate 278,433,165 downwards.
ATCCCTGGTTGGGACATTTATGGTTAAGACTAGGACGGTATCTGATAGTCTTCAAACCCCTAACTTTCGTTCTTGACTAATGAAAACATCTTTGTCAAATGCTTTCGTAGTTTTCATCTTTCTTTAATCTATGAATTTCACAACTGTCTATGAAATATGAATGCCCCCGACTGTCCCTGTTAATCATTACTTCGATCCTGAAGGCCAACGTAATAAGACCGAAATCCTATATTGTTATCCCATGCTTATGTATACAGACCGTAGGCTTGCTTTGAGCACTCTAATTTATTCAAAGTAACAATAACGGAGGCATGAACCAACCAGTTAAGGCCAGCAGCGTATCTCCGACAGAAGGAATGAGATGATCGGTGCACACCATAGGTAGACCGGCCAGCCCTTCCCAAAGTAAAACTACGATCTTTTTAATTGCAACAACCTAAATATGCGCTATTGGAGTTGGAATTACCATGGCTGTTGGCTCCAGAGTTTCCCTCCAATGGATCCTCATTAAGGGATTTAGATTTTACTCATACCAATTACATGAATCATTGAGCCCGATATTTTTATTTATTGTCACTACCTTTCCGTGTCAGGATTGGGTAATTTGCATACCTTCTGCCTTCCTTAGATGTGGTACCCTTTTCTCAGGCTCTCTCTGCAAAATTGAACCTTAATTCTCCATATCCCATCACCACCATCGTAGGACACTATGTTACCATCGAAAGTTGATTGGGCAGAAAATTTAATGATGCGTCATCGGCATGATGGTTGTGCCATCTGTTGAGTTATCATGAATCATCGCAGCAATAGGCAGAGCCCTTGTTGACCTTTTATCTAATAAATGCATCCATCCCAGAAGTCGGGGTTTGTTTCATGTATTAGCTCTAGAATTACTACGGTTATCCAAGTAGTAGATATCAACAAACAAACTATAACTGATTTAATGAGCCATTCGCAGTTTCACAGTCTTAATTTGTTCATAATTACACATGCATGTCTTGATCAATAAGACAAACATATGACTACTAGAAGGATCAACTAGGTAGCATTACTCATCAATACCGACGTCACTTGATCCCGACCCGTCCAATAGGGCGCGGATGGGTTCAAGGGTAGTGCGTTCGTCATTTTCAATAAGCATCGTATAGGGAAGATAGGAGCAAATAAAAACCACATGCCCAATGTGTATACCATATCCAAAAATCCCGACCATCACTCATGGACCATGACATTGCCCGATGAAGTGAGGTAGGCATGGCACATGAGGATGGCCTTTTAATTTACCCCATGTACGAAATAAGAGGGGGAAAATTTGATCAATAAAACTTAATAATGCCTTATCATTAGGTATGCAACAAAGAAAACCAACTTCAAGCAAATCTAAATTACGCTTGCCTAATGACTAAGATGTAGGTAGGTCAGGAGGTCGTTGCTTGGCAGGGATCCAACCTGACTACACATGCCAAACACAGCTCACGCACCATGCATCCAAATGCTCTGTAAATGAACGCCCAGCAATAGATGTCATGCGATGCTACCCATGCGGATGTTGCAAGGCTAAAGAAAGTTTTGCTTCACATGATAGCCCAGCCTTGGGGGAGTAGAGTATATGAAGTAGCACCGAGGCTAGAGCACGGGCGTTGTCCATTTTGGCTACAGATGCACGATACAGATTTGGCTTGGTCCCATGAGTGCAGCGCCTGGAGCTTTCCCCGAGAGAAGCATCTAGAGCTCACTGCACATACAAAAAGCACTGCATCGTGTGGAATCAAATACCAATAGCCTAGTCATAGATGATGCCACCGATATCCAACATAAATGCACAATAAAGCGCGATCGACGTTGTTTCACGGGCACCGCATCTCGCATAGACTAGCACCTATGCCTACGTTATTCCATCAACCAGAGGTTGTTCTCCTGGAAGACCTTATGCAGTTATGAGTACAATCGGGCATGCACGACATTTAGTGGACCAGATTTTCAAGGGACTCCTGGAGCGCATCGGACACCACGCGACGTGCGATGCTCTTCCATCCATTGGACCCTACCTCTAGCTGAGCCTATTGTAGGGTGGGCAGGCTGTTAATGAGAAAAGATAACTCTTTCCTAGGCTCCTGCCGACATCTCTGGACTTTCTAACATTGTCGTTGACCGATATGTCCTGGTTCAAGAGTTTTAACCTGATTCCCTTTTAGTGTACACACAAAACACCCTATCTATTGGGGTTCCCCCGATCCTTAGATCGACTAAACCATGTTCTAGTACCGTTCACATGGAAAATATCCCCCTTTGGCCTTCAAAGTTCTCATTTGAAAATTCACTAATACTACCAAGGTCTGTACCGACGGCCGCATCTCTCGGGATCGCGCCTAAAGTTTTGCAGCGACCGTCGCGCCATCCTACTCATCGGGGACTGGCACTTGCCTGGACGGCTGAGGTAGGTCGCCCACTTAAGTTCCATCCATTTTGGGGGCTAGTTGATTCAACAGGTGAGTTGTTACACACTTCTTAGCGGATTTTGACTTCTACGACCACCGTCCTACAATCTTAATTGACAATCACCCTTTGTAGGGTCTAGGTTAGTGCGCAGTTTGGCACCATAACCTGTCTTTTAGTTCATCCCACATCGACAATTTTTCTTAACAAAAATGGTCCACCTGGAGCTCTGGATTTTATGGCGTGGCTGAACAAAGCAGTCGCGCTGTCCTACCTATTTAAAGTTTGAGATTAGGTCTAGGGAGTTGTGCCTCCGAGGACTCTAATTATTGGTTTTACATGATAGAACTCGCTTACGCGCTCCAGCTATCCTGGGGGAAACTTCAGAGGGAACCAACTACTAGACAATTCAATTAGTCTTTCACCCCTATGCTCATGTCAGATGAATGATTTGCACGTCAGTAATGCTATGGGCCTCCATTAGAGTTTCCTCTGTCTTCATCCCTCCTAGGCATAATTCACCATCTTTTGGGTCTCGATGGGTATGATCACACTCAAACCCTTCTCAAAAGAACAAGGTCGATCACCAATGCACCCCTCAGGGGGATCCCACCAATAAACTTCCTTATGCCTTATGGGTTTACATGCCCTTTGACTCTTACACATGTCAGACTCCTTGGTCCGTGTTTCAAGATGGGTTAAATAGGGATCCCATAGGCCAGTATCAGGAGCACATAGATGACAAAGCATGATATAGGCACGTGTTTCCTATCATATACGAGGAGACAGCATTCCATGAGCATATTGAGAGACTGGGCTTCGGACGCCACCAATCCATGATGGTCCATGCCCCGATCGATCGGTAGATTGGCTCATCGTTGTTCAACATCCGACCGGGGCATATCTCCGGCCCCTATCTCCTTTTCTCTCAACAATTTCAAGTACTCTTTGACTCTCTGGGGACTTGGGCCCGATCTGCCACTAAGGATGCTTCTCCAGACTATAATTTGGATAATGGAGTAGCCCGATTCTAAGGCTGGGCTGTTCTTAATTCATACGTGCTAGGTATGAGGGGGTGGCACTAGTGAGTAGGGGTGAATCATCCTGGCCGTGATGACTCACCATTTACTAAACACATTCACGGGTTATTCTACTATGCAGGTTTCAACAATAATTCTTTCGTAGGTTCACCTACGAAAACCTTATTACGACTTCTTCTTCCTCTAAATTATAAGACTCAATGGACTTCTTGCGATGCCCCGGGCAGCGAACCGCCCATGTTGCCTTGATCCAAATTTTTCACCGGATTATTCAATCGGTATGAGCGAATTAGACTTGATAGTGGGGCAGAGGTAACAACGAAACCGCCAGTTATAGATACAGGAGAAACACCTCAGGTCGATGTACAGGATTCTTCAGCACAGGCAGCTCCAGTGCCTGAGACTGAAGCCAATCCCTCAGTTCCTCCAGCAACAACAGGTTTAGCATTTTAGCCTATTGATATCAGGAAGGTGGCTAATCAAGGAAAATGGTGTGAGGCCCAGCTACATGCCTTCGCCAAATAGTTTGCTGCTGGTGTGGAAAAAAGAATCAAGGCTGCACTAGAGACTTTTGTGACATTGCCTGCGCGATTTGCAGATTTGGAGAACATATTCGATGCTCGAGCAAAAGAGATGATAGGTGTTGATCTTGCTACATTCAGGGTTGCATTGGATAAGGTTAAAACTGAGGTTGGGGTGTTGTAGTAGCTCTAAGTTATGATTCCAACAGGTCCAGCTATGGAAGAATTGGAGAAAGAAATTCCTATACTTGATCTCACTGCAAACTCCCCAAAGAAAAACAAGAAAAAGGGGGAAAAAAAAGGCAAGAATAAAAGAGAAGGGCAAAAAAATGAAGAAGAATGAAAAGGAAAGAAGAAGGAAGAAAAGGAAGAGTTGAAAAAGGCAAGATTGGAGTCTATAGATAATAATGAGAAATGGGAAGCAACCACTCGAGCTAGGGCTGCAGGTGCTTCATCTAGCCAGGCTCCGACCACCGCCAGGCCAGATGCTCCTGATAGAAAGAATACAGAAGATGATACAGTAGCAGGGTCAAAGACCAAAGATCTACGGGCTTAACTGTCTTCAAGTATACCCTAACCCTTAATGTATTTTTTTTTTATTAAGTGGGTGTCGGGTAAATTGTTGTTGTAACATAATCTATAGATAATTAGGAGTAGTACAAGTACTTGAGGAAGTTGGCTTATTTTTTTATTTATGAGTACTTCTCCAGTGGTCTAATCTATTATTTACTGCGTGAATTGCATCCATTGTGACCACTGTGTATCTTTTTGTGACATTAGTATGGCAAATGAATGACCTGTGTTAAGCAAATGAATGAACCAGATAAGTAGTGCTATGTAAGATACTTGTGTGCCATGTGTTTGTAAGGTTTTTTGCAATTCCTGTTGTGCTTTGAATTTAGAAATTGCCCGGTTAGTCATGCCATGGTCATCGGATAGGCGTTAGGAAAGGAGCATAGGCCGTTTTTGCATATTAGCCCACGTTAGCCTAAATGGCCTTCCCAATATGAATAATATACCTTGCTCCCCCTTTGAGCCTAAATAGACTATTTTTTTTCTTGTGCACCTTTCACCTTCCCATTTACATCACAATGAACCTGTCTTGGCCCTGGTTCTCCTTGGACACTGTGCACCTTGACTTAGGCAAATAACCTAAGTTGAGGGTGGCTATTATAGGGGTGCATGATGCAATCTGTGTATGAAGAGAGGTAGAATGAGAAGGATGAATAAAGAGTTAGGTGCAGTGAAAAATAAATAAGAAAAGAGAACACTGTGTGAAAAATAATAAAAAGATAATCAATTAATTGAAAAACCGCATTCATCTTGAGCACGCATGATCAATAAAAGAGGGAAGAAAAGAAAGTTAAGATTTGAAACCCCTAGGGTCTAATGCAGTGTCAAGGAGGCTTAGTCACTTTGAAATATCCATGAATATCATACCATCCCCTAGCCTACGTTACAAGCTTAAGAAAAGCCCTATAGTGATCCTAACTTACATATTTGAAGAATTGGGTACAGACTGTAAGGGCAAACCTATGGTATTTGATGTGCAATGTTGGAACTTCATTCTGAGAGTGAGTCTTATGTTTATCCCTGGGTGTATAAATTCTGATATGAGTGAAAAAAGGATTTCTTTGTTGTGAGGGCACACTAGGTATGTTGCTAATCACTGCCTTGTTCGGATAGTGTGATTTGGGTAAGTTCTAGGTTGCTATTACTGAAATTTTTGCCATATCTTGATCCTTGTGAGTTACATGGGTGTTTTCAAAAATAGAAACAGTTGCTCTTACTTTGACTGGCCTTGGAGATGGTGCATGTATTCAGAACTGATATGAGTAGTTAGCGGCCAAATTGTAATTTGTATACTCTTAGTTATGTTAAGGTTGCTTTAGGACAAGCAATTTTTTAAGTTGAGAGTGTTGATGTGTGAGACCATGCTAACACATTTGAAGTTTTTAACTCTAAATAATTGCAAAGTCTTGAGCAACTTTAGTCATTTTTGATTAGTTTACTTTGGTTTTGCAGTAAAAGTAGAGAAGAAGGAGAACCACAAATAAAGAAAGCAAAAAGTATGAAATTTGAAGTAAATAAAAAGCTAAGTGTGGTTGACGACACCCATGACATGTCGTCAGCCTGGTGATAGGCTGTCAAGGATGTCATCAAACTTAAACAAAAGAGGGGAGTTGCAGGAGGTTTTCTGACGACCTTCATGACATGCCGTCAAGATCCTAATAGGCCATCACTGTCGTCATCAACCTTAGGCAGCAGAAGCTAAATTTGGAAAGAAGCTAACGACTTCCATGACAGGCCATCAAAATCATGATAGGCCATCACAACCACCGTCATCTATTCCGAAGAACATTTGAAACTTTAATTTTATTTCCTTATTTAGGGTTAACTATTTAAATCCTTGTTTTAGGGTTTTTATATTATCTATCAATTAAATGACATATCCTATAACATACGACTTTTTCTTCTCTCTTTCTCTCAAAGAAAAATATTTTGGTGGTATACCTTGTGATTCAATTGAAACAACACTTTTGATTTCCATTATTATTGTACGTTAATCCTTTCAATTATGAATTCAACTTGTGTGCTTATTTCCTGCATCATGAGTAGCTAAACACTCTTAACCTGGGTTATGGAATCTAGGGTTAGGTCATGATAAGGTGTTGATTAATTACTCAAGGTTTAATAGGTGTTAGGATTTCTTGGTAATTCCAATATTGTAACTTATGTCTGTTGGTTGCAAACAATAGGTGTACCTACTTTGGTTTGCTTGAGAAAGAAATCATAAACAGTAGGAAGTGTATTATTGACAGGGACTCAGAAAGGTTTCGTTTAATAATCTGCGTTGTAACAAGGTTGATTAACCTGAGGTAAAATCTGGGCAGTCAGTTGCGATTCCCTAAGTTTGAGAGGATTAGGAAATTAGACACTTGAATAGCTCAAGAGATATTTGAGCATACTATCGATAGAGATACCTTTTCATCCTAATCATCGTGAGAACCTTGAGTTATTTGTAGCATTTTTCATATACCATAAACCCTAGTGAACATATTCCCGATTATTTTATAAAATATCGATTAAAAACATTAATCTTAAAGTGACTAACAATTGTCTAAGAAATTTAAACCTCCATTTCAGGAAATAGTAAACTACCAGTGAATTATTTTGTAAACAACTTGAGTTCACACCCTATTCCCTGTGGGATTCGACCCCAACCTAGTTTGGTTTTATATTGACAACTATCACTTTCACCCATTCAAGAGTGTAGTTTGAGCATTTTCACCAAGCAGCCAGGTCTGACACACCATCCCATAACACTCGGTGAAGTCGCCAAGTGGTTTATTCATCCTCCTCGTATGAAGAGGAGGTTGAAGACAGTAGTAGCAGCAGCTCCAGTTCGACTCTTGTTAAGATGGGGGTTGAAACTTCTAACCTCGTTCAAGAGGAGGCTCTCCAACAAAAGGATCCTAACTTAATCTGACGCAAAGATCCCCAAGTATGGGAAGCCATAAGATGGAAAGTGGAGGATGCTCGAGATATTGGGCTGGCACCAACGGATAGGTTTCCAATCAAAAGAGAAATTTCTGAGTAGTATCAGATCATAACAACAACCCTGCACGAGTATCCCGAACTCAATTGGTGGTTCAATGAGTATGAGCTGGCTTGGATGAGTAAGCCACTTGGATCCTACCAACATAACTTGGTTCACGAGTTTTTGGCCAATTATTTGGCATTGCTAAAAAAGGATTGTCCTGCGGGGGCATCAATTGCCCAAATGACCAAGATGGAGAAAGTTCCTATCCGTGGAGTTGATATTGACATTGCATAGCGGACTTTGAACAGGTTATTATTTGGGCCTGAATACAAGATACCAGGGGCAATTACTGAGTTGGAGCATCGATTATTCACAAGGGCTACACAAAGTCCTTAGTTAGCGAGGATCCTGATAGACGAGGGAAAGCCTCCATAGTTACATGACCTCCATGAGAGAATATCAAAGAAATCCCCCAGGTTCAGAGCCAAGTTATTGTGGGAGATTGTGCGACCGAGTCTCATGCCCACTGGAGGCGATGATCTCTTGGAACTTACTAGAGCTATGATTGTGGCTGCTTTAATTGAAGGGTTGACCATAGAATTTGGTCACACTATCTCTGATTAGTTGTTTTTATATGCTCACAAGACTCAGACGGCACTTCCATTACCTTGCCTTATTATTGACTTGTACAAGTAGGAAAATGTCCCTTTGATTAGTGGGATTGATAATGAGGTCCCGGCACAGTACAAACAGGACATTGAAAAGATGAGGGATGAATCGAGGTTTGATATGAGAGTCAGTAGAACTCCATCTCAATAGACTCATTCAACGCCAGTTCTTGAATCATTAGAGGGTTTTGCAGGTATGACATTGCCACTTACTACGTATGTGCTTCCTACTATGTCTGAAGGTTCAAATTCGATGCCTACGGGTGAGATTCAAGACTCTGCATCTATCCCACCCCAATATTTTGAGTACAGGCTGAACAATGAAAACTTTGTAAAGACTATATGGGCTGTCAAAAAGGTTGAAAAGAAGATGGCCATATGGGGGAAAGGTTTCAAACCCTTTGTAGAGAGGATTGTAAAGAAAGCATTGCACCCTTTCAGAAACATCCAGTTGTGAATGGATAGCATGAGTACAAAATCAACAAGAAGTTGGATACAATGTCCATCCCAGCGTTTGCTACAGTGATAGAGGAGGTTAGACGGCTCTGAAAAAATATAGATAAGATAAATCAGCAGCCACAACAGACCATCTTTGATCCAGTCCAAATTTCTAGTGACAAGGATGAGGGCCTGGTTGACTTATTTTTTCACCCAATTAAGAATAAGGGTAAGAAAGCAGCTGAACTAGATTAAAAAACTATGAAAGCAACAAGGAACGATGCCAAGAGAAAGAGGATAGAAGCCATGTAACCTAAGTAGAGACTTCAGTATGATATAAGAAAGACAAGAAAGAGGTCAAGGAGAGATAAGGACAAAAGAAGAAAAATATTCAAAGATGAAGCAGCTGGAGTGTCTACCAGTTTTGCCCCATCTAGGAGACAACTAGTAGATCTGGCTAGAGATGTGGTACCTCCGATTCCGAAGGGAGATATTTTGAGTACTCCCACCACCATGCGAGACAACATAGCACTGGGTCAGTTCACAACAGCCTCACCACACTTCACTGACACCTCAGATTGAATAAGAAGCACAACAAGTATTCCCCCTCAATTGTACTTAAAATTTTATGCTTTTGAGGAAAAAACATTATTTTTTTGTGGGGGGTGGGATGTGCTTGTACCATGGGGGGTTGTGTTGCCGATATTTTTTTCTTCCCATGTGCTATCTAGGAGAATCGGCATATATAGGTTGTTATTAAGGTATTCCATTTTCATTTTCACTATGTTCATTTTTATTTTTTGTTGGTGTTGAAATAAAAGTTCCATTCCTGTTACAACCTTATTGTACATATGCGGATGACAACTGATGGTGGCAAAAGTGTACTTTTTTATTTTTTGTATAATTAATTCCTCGTACCAAGTGGAAAAGTGTTGTGCAAACATGTGTGACTCTGTTAATGGAATTAGAAGTTAGAAATAAAGTAAAGTATATCTATATGATCTGGATCCCAAGAATTAGTAGGATATAAATTACCTCAGTACTTGTGTGGGTGAGTATTTGTGTTGTTCTGACATAAGTATTTACACCTAGGACTTTCCCGGTGCATCAGATGTTGTCGTGTGTTTGAGGATAGTAGGCCATCTTGTGTTGTTATTCCACTTAGCCAAATGATTGACCCACCAAAAACATTGTATTATCTTTGTCAACCCTTTTAAGCTGTGGTAATGTTTTCTATCCAAATAAGTTTGATTTACTCTCTAGAAGGTGTTAAGAATTTAACTTTGGCCCTGGTCCAATTTCGGACATTGTGCACTCTAACTTAGGCAAATCTCCTAAGTTGAGGGTGGCTACTACTGGATTGTTAGAAGCCTAGGAGGTTGAGTTGAAAGTAATTTGAGGGGTAGCATCTGGCCCTGGTCTAGTTAGCAATCTAATAGATATTGTGCACCTCAATCTCCTACATCAGTATAAGTTAAGAGTGACTGATGTTGTGTTCTTAATAAAAAAAGGGTAATCACAAGAGCACCGATGAAATACTCTGAATGAATGAGAGGGTCCTTAATTCTGGTAAGTAGATACCGAAAAGGGTAATGAGAGGGTCCTTAATTCTAGTAAGTAGCTACCAAAAAGGGTAAAGAGAGTGAAATTCACGTACTTTAAGTCAGTTATTCAAATGAATAACCTTCAACAATCCTAAAACATTATTGTAACCCTTAGCAAGTCCTACTTGATCGTAGCGAGTCAATCATAAGAGAACATTAGATAATAAGGGCAATCTAATAGGTGTACACTATGTTAGCAACTTCTTTTCTGAGAGTGAGAAGCTTAGTTTTGTCCATGATTTAACTGGGTGATGTGAGGAGGACTTCTTTGTCTATGAGGGAATGTTGAGTTATATATGTTCTATCTAGTTCTTTGGGGTATTGTATTTGTAGCTATGAATATGTTGATTAGTAGTTAATGCCAGTAAGAGATCTATGTGTATTGAGATGGCATAACCAAATGGGTAGTGGAATGATTATATGATTGTGTTGGTTTTACAATGAAATGCCTATCATGATGTTGTTCATATATATATCCTGGTGTTAAGTTGCTTGAGGACAAGCAATTGCCTTAAGTTGAGGGTGTTGATGTTCCAGTTTTTGACAAACCATTTTAGGCCTTTTTCTTAGGATAATTGTGTGTTTTCAAGCATCTATTGTTGTATTTAACAAAGTATTTTAGTTCTTTAAGGATAAGGACTGAGTGTGAAGGGTAACTAGAAGAATATAAGCAAAATAGAAGTAAAATGAGCATTGACGTCTTAGGCGATAGGCTGTTGACCTTACGATGATCCTTCAGTTTAAATCGTCGACCAAAAGTAGAAGGCATAGACTCTGGACATCATGCGACAGTCCAATCGATGGACCGTCGTCCCTGTGATGGGCCGTCGGTCTAAACCGTTGCCATGATACAGAATGCATCATCACTGGAAGTCCTTCGATGATCCAAGCAACAGACTGTCGATGCTGCGATGGGCTGTTGTACTACCTGTTTCCTGGAAGTAGAACATAGAGTCACTGGACACCCAACGACGGTGTAGACAATGGACCGTCAGACCTGCGACAAATTTTCTCTTGATCCTTCAACAAAAACACAGAGAATCTGAGTTTGAATTTTAAAATTCCAGTTTTGTAATCAAATAAATACCAAGTATTAGGGTTTATTCCATAACTTTTGTCTTCAGTTTCATACTTTCTCCTCTAGTGAGAGCTTTGTACTACTTTACATTGTGATTTGAATATAGAGATTGAGAGTTGATTATTAGTTTTTCATATTCTCGATGAAAGATTTAGAAGAACAATATTGTGACTTTTGTAAGTACTCATCTGAAGTTATTTATGAACAATCAATAGAACTTTGATTTCTTATATGAAGATGAGCAGCTAAACTCCCATAACTAGGGTTATGGGAGCCTTGATGTAGAGAACTATTTTGGGGTTATGAATGGGTTTGATTTCTAACATCTATTGAAGTTTCATGAATCTTTCTTCATCTTAATGAAATCTCTTGGTTGCAAACTTGATATGTGAGCCCTTGAACTCCACTTGTCTGACAAGAAAGTGGATGTTGGAAAAGAAGTGATTCACATAAACTCCATAGGTTTACCCTGTGGGTTAATAGGTTGATGACTTAACAGGATCAACCCTCATGAGATTGTTATTGAATAATGCATGAATCCTTTAAGTTTAATATAAGTAAAGGGTGAAGTACTCATTAGGTTTAGAAACGCATGGGTAATCCTTAGAATTTAATAATTCTTGCGATTGGATACATAAGTTAGAATTCAAACAAAAAGTCACAATCCTAATTGTTTGAACATCTTGGTGAGCATAACACTAGTTAATTTATTCTCCTTGAAATTACATCTACATTTACTCTTAGTAGCTAGACTTTTGTATGACCCAAATACAAAAGAGAACCGTTAACATTTCAAAAACCCCTTTATTTTGGAACCTTAGATCAACAGTCTAATAACAATCACAATATTTAGTGAACACTGTATTCCCTATGGGATTCGACACCCAACCTAATTGGGTTCTCTATTTGGCAGTGATCGCTTACTCTCTCATAAGAAAGGTATAATTTAGGAGTATCAAACAACCTCTGGTCGATGGAACAATGTAGACAAGAAAAGTTGGCAAAATGGATTCGTAACTTCGAGAAAAGAATTAGATATAAGGGCTGGGAATGGGGGTCCCAGTCCTGATCTCATCGGCTGTCGGTGGACTGCTCGAATGGCTCCTGCAATGGGAGTGGGTCACCACATGCTGATCCGGGGACGAACGGGGAACTGTTCCTTCGAGGCCCTTCCTCGTTCATTGAATAGCCAACTCAGAACTGGTATGGACAAGGGGAATCTGACTTTTTAATTAAACCAAAGATTTGAAATGGTCCCAACGGATGTTCACGCAATGTAACTTCTGTCCAGTACTCTAAATGTCAAAGTAAAGAAATTCAACCAAGTGCGGGTAAACGATGCGAGTAACTATGACTATCTTAAGGTAGTCAAATGCCTTGTCATCTAATTAGTGATGGTCATGAATGGATTAAAGACATTCCCACTATCCTTGTGTACTATCAGCTAAACTACAGCCAAAGGAACGGGCTTGGCAGAATCAACAGGGAAAGAAGACCCTGTTGAGATTAACTCTAGTCACACTTTGTGAAATGACTTGAGAGGTGTAGTATAAGTGGTATCCAAAATGCGAAAGTGAAATAACATTACTTTTAATGTTATTTTACTTATTTCATGAATCGAAAGTGGGGCACTGCCCCTCTTTTTGGACCCAAGTCTCACTTTGCTGGCTGATCTGGGCAGAAGACATTGTCAGGTGAGGAGTTTGGCTGGGGAGGAACATCTTTGAAAATATAACATACGTGTCCTAAGATGAGATCAACGAGAACAGAAATCTCATGTGAAACAGAAGGGCAAAAACTCATTTGATTCTAATTTCCAGTATGAATACAAACCATGAAAGTGTGTCCTAATGATCTTTTAGACCTTGGAATTTCAAGCTAGTGGTGTCAAAAAATTTACCACATGGATAACTGGCTTATGGTAGCCAAGCGTTCATAGCGATGTTGTATTTTAATCTTTCGATATCCGCTCTTCCTATCATTGTGAGGCAGAATTCACCAAGTGTTGGATTGTTCACCCACCATTAGGGAACGTGAGATAGGTTTAGACCTTTATGAGACAGGTTAGTTTTACTCTACCAATGACCGTATCATAATTGTAATTCAACGTAGTACAAGGAAAACCATTGATTCACATAATTGGTCATCGCGCTTGATTGAAAAGCCAGTGGAGCAAAGGTATCATGTGATGGATAATGACTGAATGCCACTAAGTTAGAATTTTGGCTATAAATGATGCATGTTCCTGCCGTCCCACAATAGGTTCCTCGGCCCTCAAGGTCACATGTCGTTATCTAAGCTATCGCGGTGAAAGGGTCGCAGTAGCCGCCTTGAAGTACATTTTTCATTGAGCGGCGGGTAGAATCCTTTGTAGATGACTTAAATATGCGAAAGGGTATTGCAAGTGGTAGAGTGGACTTGCTACCACGATCCACTAATATTCATCATTTTATCACTTCAATTAATCCCTCCCCCTCCAATGTAATCTATTTTCTGTCCATCTCCAAAGAAGGTTTGTGCACCCATCCTTGAAAAATCCCACCAAGTGTTGTGAGTTCACCTCACCTTCGAACATGTCGCGGCATAGCCTCACCCTAGTTCGCCGCTTATTTTTCAATTGTCGAGTGCGTTCCATTACAAATAGCTAAGTATGAAATCAATTGGCCTTTCATGCAAAACTACAATCAAGTGGCCTTTTGTGCAAAACTACAATGTCACAATTAGAGGTTTTCCGCAATGTGTAGTACGGCTCAAGAGCCCAGCAATCTGTTGAGGACAACATCGGTGCATGGAGGCATGTCGTAATTAAAGGTTTTCGTAACCATTAAGTGAAATCCTAAAGACATTTCCAATGACCTGGGCTCCGACGTCTGGAGAAATCTGTACCGTACAATGCGTGATGTCAAATACAGAAGGATCAATAGTGGCCTACCATGGTGGTTTCTTTATCGAGTTGGTTGTTCATGTATCGGCACCTTCACCCATAAGGCACAATGCACAAACGCCTTAAACCTGGGAAGTAAGGCCACAAGGTACCATGACACCATGCGCCAAGCCACCACGACACCGTAGCACCAAGGCGCCATGGAACCATGCACCATGGCACCACGCACTTTGGCAAAAAGGCACCATGGCACCATGGAACCAAGGCACTGCAACACCATGTCACCAAGGCACCGCACCTCCATGTCACCAAGGCACTGCACCGCCATGTCATCAAGGCACCGCGCACCATGGTTCCATGTCACCAAATCACCCATGCATCCTAAACTAAGAACTATATGCTTGGCACCCCTGCACCCGCTTCAAGCGCACCAAGGCCTCATTACACCATGGGCATGGTGAAGGCATCATGACACCATGTAAAAATCAAAAGAGTGTAAATCTAGGTTTGATCATCCAAATATTTTCATAACGAGCATCTATCTTCCTCACCGTTTCATACTCCTTTTGTTACATACACGCTCTAAGTGTTTTTTGATGGTATTTCAATGTAACCTCATATGTTGGGGCAGTTTTCCTAACATCCTCATGTTATTTGTATAAATTTAAATATTTTATATCATTACGTTAGAAGTATAAATATGCACTCAATTATTGGTTTAAGATTACTTCATGCGCTGGAAATATATTCCTAATATTTTTATATTTTAAAATGTTTTTTTCTATTTTTATTTTTTTTGAATTTTCATATATAATATTTGAAAAAAATATTTTTGAATGAAAATTATCATTTACAAATTATGTAACTCTTTTGTGAGTGCATTGGGTCAGTCTTACATCAAAACATGCAGTTCTGGTCCGTACGTGTCTAGTATGATTCATTGGCAAAATCATTTCTACTCCTGTCAATTGGGTTTTTTTTAGCATATATAAGGGGGATAGAGGTGTTGAAGGAACTTCAAGGAGACTGTCGCTAGTTGGCATAGGAGCTCACTGGGCTTGTTGGCATGCAGAGTGGGCATATGGCAGCATGCATGGCTAGTCCGTATGAGCTGTCGGTGCCCGCAAAACAACATCGATCGCACTTCATTGTGCACTCGTGTCGGCTATTGGTGGTGTCATCCATGATGGGGTTGTTGACATTTGATTTTACATAAAATAGTTCTTTTTTGTGGGCAGTGTTCTCTGGATGCTGCTCTCAGGGCAAGCTACAGGTGTTGTACACATGGGACCAAGCTGAATCCGCAACGAGCGTTGCTCGCCAATGTGGTTGGAACCTATGCACTAGCCTCGACATGCCTTTATCTCATCTACTCCCCCAAGGGTGGGCTATCATGTCAAGCGAGACTTGTTTTATCCTTGCAACGTCGGCATGTGCAATAACGCACAATATCTATTACTGGGAATTAGGGCCGGTGCTGGGAGTTCATCGATGGAGAATTTAGACAGACGTAGCGTGGGTTGTGTTCGGTATGTGTATTTAGTTTGGATCCCTACTCAAATAGCGACATCCTGACCTACCTGCCATCTCAGTCGTGGGGAAAGCATAATTTAGGCTTGCTCGAAGTCAGTTTCCTGTGTTGCATACCTAATGCCTAGGTATTATCAAGTTTTATTGATTAGCTTTCACCCCTCATATTTTATGCATAGGATGAATCAAAAAGCTTCCCTCGTGTCTCATGCCTTCCTTGCTTTGCCGTGTGATGTCGTGGTCCATGAGTGACAGTTAGGATTTTTGGATCGGTAGATAGAGTAGGCATGGGGTTTTCATCAGATCCTATCTACCCTATAAAATACTCATTGCAAATGATGGTCGCACTCGCCTTGAACCCATCTGCACCCTTTCGGGAAGGCCGAACTCATGCAATGCTTGCATCGATGAAAAATGCTACCTGGTTGGTACTTCGGTTAGTCTAATTGCTTGTCTCAAAGATTAGGTCATGCATGTGTAAGTATTAACAAATTTAGATTGTGAAACTGCGAATGGTTTATTAAATCAGTTGTAGTTTGTTTGATGGCATCTACTACTCGGATAATCATAGTAATTATAGAGATAATACGTGCAACAAACCTCAACTTCTGGAAGGGATTCATTTATAAGATAAACGGTCAACTCGGGCTCTGCTCATTGCTGCGATGATTCATGATAACTCGACGTATCGCACAGACATGGTGTCGGCTATGCATCATTCAAATTTCAGCCATATCAACTTTCAATGGTAGGATACTAGCCTACTGTTAGACCCCCAGTCTAAAGCATGATAGCTTACAAGGCCATGTCAAGGTGCACATTGGCCTTGACATGTGCCAAAGACAAACAATGTGCTAGACCGAGGCATGCTTGAGTGATGGAAAGGCTGTCATGGACAACGACAGACGTATGGCACCTGCGAGGGCATGCGCGCAGCAGCAGGCGATGGCATGGCATGGACATGACATTGACACTGGCGAGGCGCAGACAATGGCATGGCGCGGGCATGACATCGACACTGGCAATGGCATGGCACAGACTTGGACGCAGGCATGGCAAGGCGGAGTCGCAGCATAGGCATTGGCGTGGCCTAGGCTGTGACATAGGCGAGGCGGAGTCACAGCATAGACATTGGCATAGCCTAGGCTGTGACATGGCTAAGACAACTTCATTGCGTGAGCAATGGCATGACGTAGACATGACCTTGACAAGACATGATGCTGACAAGACCCAGCATGGCTGAGAAGCTGAAAATGACTAAGTGTGTCAACATTGGCAAAATTAACTAAGAGGGCAAGGCTGCCCATGTGCTAGTCACATGGGGTAGTTATTATGTTTGAATTTGGAATGTTGTAACATTTGTATTTTCAGATAAGTCTTTAGGTCAGTTTTACCATGTCATGCAGCCTTGTCCAATGACAGGCTGCCAGGTGTCCTAAGCTGAAACTGCTGTAACTGTCTGTGCAGTATATAAAGGTGTTGCAGGCTGACTGTAAAGGCATCCAGAAAACAGTGAGTGTTTTAGTGTATGCCTTTGACAATCTCTTGTAACATTTCCTTTGTAATTCTGAGAGAAATATAAAGGTTAGGAACGCGGTTCCTGTAAACGATTGAGTGCTTTATGTTTCTGTAATTTTGTCTAATTATTAGACTATGCATTGTGTGTTTGTGGCTGAAGTTGTGCTGTGTGTGTGCGACTGCCAAGCAGTGGTGTTGCGAAAAATAGAACGCCCCTATCTCAACTGGTATCAAAGCCAACGCGTTGCAGTACGAAGATGGTGACTGTCGCTCAATTAAACGAGTATGTTACAAGAATTCGAAATTTCATTGGCATTACGAATGAACTCGAACAAACTGAAGGCCTTGTTGATTTGATTACACAAATCTACACCTTGAAGGATGAACTAGTACAATTACGTAACCAGTATGATGAAAGTGCTGCAGAACTTCTGAGTTCACGCGATGCTTTGATGTCACTAGTACAAGATCAAGGCAAAGTGATGGAAGATTTGCAGACAGAAATGATGGTTCTGCGACGTGCGGTGGCTGCATCAGGACAGACCCAGGAAAGCAGTTCCAAAATAAAAATTCCTGAACCTAAACCTTTTGGTGGTGCTAGAAGTGCCAAGGAATTGGAGAATTTTCTGTGGGATATAGAGCAGTATTTCACTGCTGCCCGAGTTGCTGAAACGGACAAATTGAACATTACCACGATGTACTTGACTGGTGATGCAAAGTTGTGGTGGCGTACTCGGAATGCGGATGATGAAAGTGCTGGACGTCCCAAAATTGATACTTGGGATAATTTGAAGAAAGAAATGAGGGACCAATTTCTTCCTAGCAATGCCTCATGGATTGCTAGAGAAACTGAAAAGGCTAAGGAAAACGGGAACAATTTGCGACTATATAAAGGAGTTTACTTCTTTGATGTTGGGCATCCAAAACATGTTTGATGAAGACAAGTTACATAATTTCATCTCAGGAATGCAAGCATGGGCCCAGAATGAATTGCGCAGGCAAAATGTGAAGGACTTGCCTAATGCAATTGCTGCTGCTGATTCGTTGGTGGATTTTCGCTCGACACGTTCAGATTCAGACATTGCTAGTTCTTCGAAGTCAAAGAAAAAGACTGAGAAGAAGGGGAATGGAAGAAGGATGGAAGAAATGATAAAAATGACAAGGGAAAGACACAAACAAATGCTGGAAACGCAAAGACCAAAGGAAAAAATAGCAATGCGAAAGGCTGTTGGACTTGTGGTGGACCGCATTTGGCCAAGAGTTGTCCTAATCACGAAAGAATAAATGCGATGCTTTCTGGAAAAGTGAATCAAAGTGAGGGTGAAGATGTGGTTACTGCGTTGGCAAATCCTTTAGGATTGTCACTTAATCATATCAGTTTGTTGAATGTTGTGGGTGAATCCTCAAAATCATCCAACAACCCTCATGCTGCATTGATTCACGTCGAGATGAAGATTGATGGCAATCGTGTGATGGCCATGGTTGATACCGAAGCCACTCACACTTTTGTGGATGCCAAAGTTGCTGCGAAACATGGACTTAAATTAAAGAAAAGTCCATCCTTTGTCCAGATGGTGAGTTCCAAAGCACAAGACATTGTAGGCATGGCTTACGATGTACAGGTGGTGATTGGAAGTTGGACAGGAAAACATGACTTGATGGCTATGCCATTAGGTGATTTTGAAGTCATTCTAGGGATAGACTTCCTTAGAAAATTTTGTTTTGTCCCTTATCCTCACTTAAACGGAGTGATGATCGGAGACGAAGCCAATCTTAGTTTCATCAAGGCTTCTAATCCCTATGGAGAAGTGAAACCATTTCTACTATTTCAGTCGAGAAAGGACTGAAGAAGGGTGCTAAACTTTTCTTACTGCCATGATAGAAGTGAAACCAGATGTGAAGGTGGAAGTTCCAGATTATGTTGCTAATTTACTGAAGCAATACACTGACGTAATGCCCCCTGAATTGCCTAAAGAGTTGCCGCCAAGGAGGGATATAGATCACAAGATCGAGTTGCTGCCCGGTTCAGTTGCTCCTGCACAGGCTCCTTATCGAATGGCTCCAAAGGAATTGGCTGAATAGCGGAAACAGTTGAACGAATTGCTGGACGCTGGACTAATTCAACCATCGAAATCTCCTTATGGTGCTCCTGTTTTATTTCAAAAGAAACAGGACGGTTCAATGAGGATGTGCGTGGATTATTGAGCATTGAACAAAGTGACTGTGAAGAAAAAATATCCTGTTCCGTTGGTGCAAGATCTCATGGACAGATTGACGAAGGCATGCTGGTTCACCAAACTTGATCTTCGATCAGGGTATTGGGAGTTCCGAATAGCAGAGGGTGATGAGTCAAAAATCACGTGTGTGACGAGGTATGGCTCTTATGAATTTCTGGTTATGCCGTTCGGGTTGACGAATGCCCCGACAACTTTCTGCAACTTGATGAATGATGTGCTGTATGATTACCTAGATGACTTTGTTGTGGTATATCTAGATGACATAGTCATTTATAGTTTTTCCCTTGATGAACATTTGGAACACTTGAAGTTAGTATTGTCTCGATTGCGGGAGTACAAACTTTATGTCAAAATGGAAAAGTGCGAATTTGCCAAACAGGAAGTGAAGTTCCTTGGGCATTTGGTTAGTCAAAATCAAGTAAGGATGGATCCGAAAAAGGTACAAGCAATTGCTGATTGGCCGGCACCTAGCGGGGTTAAAGAATTGAGATCATTCTTGGGATTGGCTAACTATTATCGCAAATTCATTGTTGGTTACTCTAAGAAGGCTGCAGTACTGACTGATTTGCTAAAAAAAGAAGTCAAGTGGGAATGGTCTGAAAAGTGCAATGTAGCATTTCAGATGTTGAAAGATGCTATTGCTTCAGAACCCATTTTGAAGCTGCCAGACTTTGAGTTACCATTTGAAGTTCAAACTGATGCATCGGATAAAGCTATGGAGGCGTATTAGTACAAGAAGGCCATCCTGTGGCTTTCGAAAGTCGGAAGTTGAGTGATTCTGAGCAAAGGTATTCGGCACATGAAAAAGAGATGGTTTCAGTGGTGAATTGCTTGCAGATTTGAAGAGTGTATTTGCTGGGTACTCGGTTTGTGGTTCAGACGGATAATGTCGCCTACACCTTCTTCAAAACGCAGAAAAAGCTGAGTCCAAAGCAAGCTCGTTGGCAGGAGTTTCTTGCTGAGTATGACTTCATGTGGGAGCATAAACCAGGGAAACACAACCAGGTTGCGGATACACTAAGTCTAAAAGAGGTATTTGCTGCAGTATAATCTATTGCTAGGCTTGAATCTGATTTCTTTGAGAGAATTAGATTTTGTGCTGTTAATGATCCACTCTACGTCAAGTGGATGGGTCAAGTTAAGGAAGGGGTCATTAGATGGTATTGGATCGAGGACGATCTCCTTTATTTTAAAGGAGGGAGAATTGTCGTACCTCAAGGCAGTGGCTTGCATAGAGACATGATGAAAGAGGCGCATGACACTCCTTAGGCTGGTCATCCCGGTGCTGAAAAGATGCTAGCTCTTCTGTCCCGTGTTTATTTCTGGCCAAAAATGGAAGACGATATCGAGGCATACGTGAAGACTTGTGATGTGTGTCAAAGAGACAAGACAGAACGTATGAAAGAGGCGGGTTTTCTACAACCTCTGCCGATTCCTGAAAGGCCATGGATTTCTGTCTCAATGGATTTCATTTCTGGTTTTCCTAAAGTAGATGGCAATGCGCCTATTATGGTGGTGGTTGACAGGTTCTCAAAGTATGCTATTTTTATTGCTGCACCAATTATTTGCTCATCAGAAGTTGCTGCAGAATTATTCTACAAGAACGTGGTTAAACATTTCGGGTTGCCAAGTGATATTATGAGTGATAGAGATGCCCGTTTCACAGGTCGGTTCTGGCATGCATTAGTTACGATGATGGGGACTGATTTGAAGTTTTCTATGGCAAATCATCCATAAATTGATGGCCAAACTGAGCGGATAAACCACTTGCTAGAATAATATCTAAGGCACTATGTAATAGCAAGTCAGAGAAATTGGGCAGATTTGTTGGACACTGCACAGTTTTGTTACAACCTGCACAGGTCATCAGCGACGGAAAAGAGCCCGTTTGAACTGGTTTTAGGCATGCAGCCTATGACACCATTAGAGGTAACGATGCTGAAGAGAAATCACCATTGTCCTGCTACTTATCGATATGCAAAAGACAAGCATGAGATGCTTGTCGAGGCACAAGATAGCTTCAGGAAAGCGCAGAAACGCATGAAGAAATATGCTGATCAGCATCGACGTGCGGTGGAGTTCAACATTGGAGACAAAGTGCTTTTGAAACTCACTCCCCAAATCTGGAAACAGATTGTGAGTAAGCAAAGACATCGTGGACTGATTCCAAGATATGATGGATCGTTTGATGTTATTGAAAAAGTCGGAGAAGTTGCTTATAGATTGAAGTTGCCAGAAAGGTTGAAAATTCACCCTACCTTTTATGTTAGTTTTCTGAAGCGGTACAATGAGGATACTGAATATCCAGGGAGGAACAAAAACAAAAGAGCTCCTCCGTTGATCGTGAAAGAGTACAAGTCCAAGATGGAGAAGATACTTGATCACCGAATCATGGGAAACCGCAAGAAAAGTACCAAGACGGAATTCTTAATTCAATGGAAAGGTTCAAGTGTGGAAGACGCTGTGTGGGAGAAGGCTCAGAACCTGTGGCAATTTGACAAGCAAATAGACGACTACATCAAAACAACCTCGACGAGGGCGTCGAGTTCTTCAAGTGGGGGTGGTCTGTTAGACCCCCAGTCTAAAGCATGATGGCTTACAAGGCCATGTCAAGGTGCACATTGGCCTTGACATATGCCAAAGACAAATAATGTGCTAGACCGAGGCATGCTTGAGTGATGGCAAGGCTTCCTTGGACAACGACAGGCGCATGGCACCTGCGAGGGCATGCGCGCAGCAGCAGGCGATGGCATGGCATGGGCATGACATTGACACTGGCGAGGCGCAGGCAATGGCATGGCGCGGGCATGAAATTGACACTGGCGAGGCGCAAGCGATGGCATGGCACAGACTTGGATGCAGGCATGGCAAGGCGGAGTCGCAACATAGGCATTGGCATGGCCTAGGCTGTGACATGGGCGAGGCGGAGTCACAGCATAGACATTGGCATGGCCTAGGCTGTGACATGGCTAAGAAAGCTTCATGGCGTGAGCAATGGCATGGCGTAGACATGAACTTGGCAAGACATGATGCTGACAAGACCCGGCATGGCTGAGAAACTGAAAATGACTAAGTGTGTCAACATTGGCAAAATTAACTAAGAGGGCTAGGCTTCCCATGTGCTAGTCATATGGGGTAGTTATTATGTTTGAATTTTGAATGTTGTAACATTTGTATTTTCAGATAAGTCTTTAGGTCAGTTTTATCATGTCATGCAGCCTTGTCCAATGACAGGCTGCCAGGAGTCCTAAGCTGAAACTTCTGTAACTGTTTGTGCAGTATATAAAGGTGCTGCAGGCTGATTGTAAAGGCATCTAGAAAACAGTGAGTGTTTGAGTGTATGCCTTTGACAATCTCTTGTAACATTTCCTTTGTAATTCTGAGAGAAATATAACGGTTGGGAACGCGGTTCCTGTAAATGATTGAGTGCTTTACATTTCTGCAATTCTGTCTAATTATTAGACTGTGCATTATGTGTTTGTGGCTGAAGTTGTGCTGTGTGTGTGCGACTGCCAAGCAGTGGTGTTGCGAAAAATAGAACGCCCCTGTCTCACCTACCATGGTGGTGACTGGTGATGGAGAATTATGGTTCAATTCCAGAGAGGGATCCCGAGAAATGGCTACCACATCTAAGGAAGATAGCATGGGTGCAAATTACCCAATCTTTACACGGGGAGGTAGTGACAATAAATAACAATATCCGGCTCAATGATTCTGGTAATTGGAATAAGTGCAATCTAAATCCCATAACAAGGATCAGTTAGAGGGAAAGTCTGGTGCCATGAGCGGTGGTAATTATAGCTATAATAGTGTATATTTAAGTTGTTGCAGTTAAAAAGTTCGTAGTTGTACTTTGGGATGGGCCGGCCGGTCCGCATATTTTGTGTGCACCAGTCGTCTCATCCCTTCTGTCGGTGATGCGCTCCTGGCCTTAGCTAGCTAGGTCGTACCTCCAGTGCTCTTACTTTGAAGAAATTAGAGTTCTCAAAGAAAGCCTACTCTCTGTATACATTAGTATGGGATAACATTATAGGATTTTGGTACTATTACGTTGGCCTTTGGGATAAGAGTAATGATTAACAAGGACTGTTGGGGATATTCATATTTCATAGTCAGAGGTGAAATTCTTTGATTTATGAAAGATGAACAACTATGAAAGAATTTATAAAGGATGTTTTCATTAATCAAGAATGAAAGTTGGGGGCTTGAAGACGATCAGATATCCTCGTAGTCTCGACATAAATGAAATTGACCAGGGATCGACTGATGTTGCAGTTAGGAATCTGCCAACACCTTATGAGAAATCAAAGTTTTTGGGTTCTGGGGGGAGTATGGAAACACTAAAACGTAAAGTAATTAATGGAAGGGCACCATAAGGAGTTGAGCCTGCGGCTTAATTTGAATCAACACGGGGAAACTTACCATGTACAGACATAGTATGGATTGACAAACTGAGAGATCTTTCTTGATTCTATGGGTAGTGGTGCATAGCCGTTCTTAGTGGTAGAGCAATTTGTCTGGTTAATTTCGTTAACAAATGAGAACTCAGCCTACTAACTATTTATGCGGAGGTATCCCTTCGCGTCCAGCTTCTTATAGGGACTATGACTTTTTAGGCCGCGGATGTATGAGGCAATAAATGGTCTTGGATTCCCTTTGATGTTCTAGGTCGGACGCATTCTACACTAATGTATTAAAAAAGTTTATAGCCTTTGCCGACAGGCCCGGGTAATTTTTTAAATTTCATCATGACGGGGATAGATCATTGCAGTTGTTGGTCTTCAACAAGGAATTTCTAGTTAGCGCGAGTTATCAGCTCGCGTTGACTATGTCCCTGTCCTTTGTACACCCCTCCCAGCACTCCTACCGATTGAATGATCCAATGAAATGTTTGGATTACGGCGATGTGGGCAGTTTGCTTCCCATGAAGTCGCAAAAAGTCCATTTAACCTTATCATTTAGAGGATAGAGAAATCATAACAAGGCTTCTGTAGGTGAACCTGCGGAAGGATCACTGTCAAAACCTACACTGCAAAATGACCCAAGAACGTATTTAACAACTGGGGAGTCCATGCTGGCGGGATGCTTCAGCCCTCCATACAAGAACCTCCCCCTCATCCCAAACGTGCCCGTCCAGCTTGCGCATCAAGCGACTAACGAACCCCACCGCAGAAAGCGCCAAAGAATACTTAAATTGATAGACATCTCCTTACGCCCCTTCTGTGGAATGCATCAGGGGGGACATTTGCTTCTTTTACAAACAAAAATAACTCTCGGCAATGGATATCTAGGTTCTCACTTAGATAAAGAACGTAGAAAAATTCAATACTTGGTGTGAATTGCAGAATTTCGTGAACCATTGATTCTTTGAATGTAAGCTACACTCGAAGCCATTAGGCCGAGGTCACGTCTTCCTGGGCGTTACGCTTCGTGTTGCCCCTTATATCAATCCTAAACCATGGGGTGCACTGTCATTGTTGGGTGGATACTGGCCTCCCGTATGCCCCAAGCTCGCAGATTGCCTAAATGCGAGTCCACATCGACGGACATCGCGGAAAGTGGTGGTTGTAACTTAACTATCTTTCTTATTGCGGCTACAGCCCATCATGTGTCAAGACTCTAGGACCCTATCCTTCTTTGATGCTCGGACCGCGGCCCCATGTCAGGTGGGATTACCCATTGATTTTAAGCATATCAATAACTGGAGGAAAAGAAACCTACATGGATTCCCTTAGTAATGATGTGTGAACCGAGAAAAGCCCAGCCTTAGAATCATGTGGCTCTTTCATCAGAATTATAGTCTGGAGAGGTGTCCTCAATAACAGACCTGGCCCAAGTCTCTTTGAAGGGGGCACCAGAGAGGGTGAGAGACCCATTGTTCCCAGACCCTATCGCACCATGAAGCGCTGTCTACGAGTCAGATTTTTTGGGAACGCAACCCAAATCAGGCGGTGAATTTTGTCCAAGGCTAAATACAGGGGAGAGACTGATAGCAAATAAGTACTGTGAGGAAAAGATAAAAAGAGAGGCAAAGAGTGCTTGAAATTATTGGGAGAGAAGTGGATGGGGGCAGGTGATGCATCCCGATCAGATGTGGAAAGGTGATTAGCCGGTCTGCCAATTGAATCCGGGCATGGATCATCGTGGTTTAGGGGTGTGGCTAAAGCTCGGGATCTCGATACACTTGTGGAACACCGTCTACTAAATTATAGCAGGTAGTACGCACCTCTAGCGTGCTTCGGCATCTGCGCACTCTAGATGGCGGCCTATAGGCTCCCTATTCGACCCGTCTTAAAACACAGACCAAGGAGTCTAACATAATTACGAGTCAACGAGCGAGTAAACCTGTTTGGCATAAGGAAGCTTATTGTTGGGATCCTTTATAGGGATTCACCAACGACTGACCTTGATCTTCTTAGAAGGGTTCAGTATTATTATACCTGTTGAGACCCAAAAGATGGTGAACTATGCTTGAGTGGGGGATGGTGGAAGTCCGCAGCAATATTGACGTGCAAATCGTTCATCTTACTTAGGTATAGGGGTAAAATACTAATTGAACCATCTAGATGCTGGTTCCCTCTGTAGTTTCTCTCAGGATAGCTTCAGCTCGGGTTCGAGTTGTATCGGGTAAAGCCAATGATCAGAGGCCTCGGGGGTACAACGCCCTCGACCTATTCTCAAACTTTTAATAGATACAATGGCGTGACTGATTTGTTGATCCGCGCCACGAAATCAATAGATCCAAGTGGGCCATCTTTGGTAAACATTACTGGTGATGTGAGATGAACCAAAATTTGGGATACGGTGCAAAACTACACGCTAACCTAGATCCCACAAAGGGTGTTGGTCAATTAAACAGCAGGACCGTGGTAATGGATGTCAAAATATGCTAAGGAGTGTGTAATAACTCATCTTCCAAATTAGCTAGCCTAAAAAATAAATGGTGCTTGATCACGCGACCTACACCCGGTCGTCCGGGCAAGTGCCAGGCCCCGTTGAGTAGGAACGCTCGATGGTCGCTGTAAAACTTTGGGTGCGAGCCCAGGCAGAGAAGCCGTTGGTGTAGATATTATTGGTAGTATCAAACATTCAAATGAGAACTTTGAAGGATGAATAAAGGAAAGGTCCATGTAAACGGTAATTGCACATGAGTTAGTTGATCCTAAGGGTAGGGAGAACCCTGATAGATAGAGCATTTCGTGCGTACTCTGAAAAGAAATTGTGTTAAAATTCCTGAATCAGAAAATGGAAGTTGACAGAAACATTAGGAAATCCGGAGACATCGGCATGAGCCTTGAGAAGAGTTATCTTTTCTGTTTAACAGCCTGGACACCCTCGAATCAGCTCAGTTGGAGGTAGGGTCTAGCAGCTGAAAGAGCACCTTACGTCGTATGGTGTCTGGTTCCCTACCGGAGGCCCTGTAAAATCTAAAGGACCAAATACTATAAATGCACGGTCTTACTAATAACCGCATCAGGTCACCAAGGTGAACAACCTCTGGTCGATGGAATAATGTAGGTAAGAAAGTCAGTAAAATGGATCCGCAACTTCAAGAAAAAGATTGGCTCTGAGGGCTGGGCATGGGGGTCCCAGTCTCAAACCCATCGGCTGACTGCTCGAGCTACGACCGCGGTGAGAGCGGTTCACCGCGTGCCTGCCATACGACGAACTGGGAAAGGTTCCTTCCATGGCCTTCCCCGTGCGTTGAACAGCATACTCAGAACTGGTACGGACAAGGGAAATCTGATTGTTTAATTAAAATAAAACATTGCGATGGTCGAAATGGATGCTCATGCAATGTGATTTCTACCCAGTGCTCTGAATGTCAAGGTGAAGAAATTCAACCAAGCGTAGGGAAACGTCGGGAGTAACTATGACTCTCTTAAGGCAGCCAAATTCCTAGTCATCTAATTAGTGATGCACATGAATGGATTACCGAGATTCCTACTGTCCCTGTCTACTATCCAGCGAAACCATAGCCAAAGGAATGGGCTTGACAGAATCAGCAAGGAAAGAACACCATGTTGACCTTGACTCTAATACGACTTTGTGAAATGACTTGAGAGGTGTAATATAAGTGGGATCCAAAAGGTTAAAGTGAAATACCAATAATTTTAACATTATTTTACTTATTTCTTGAATTGGAAGGGGGCACTGGCCCTCTTTTTGAATCCAAGGCTCGCTCTATAGGAAGAACCAGGCGGAAGATATTGTCAGGTAAGGAGTTTGGATGTGGTGGAACATCTATTAGAAGATAACGCAGGTGTCCTAAAATAAGCTCAACGATAACAGAAATATCGTGTGGAATAGAAGCGTAAAAGCTCATTTGATTCTGATTTCCAGTACAAATACGAACTGTGAAAGCATGGCCAATAACCCTTTAGACCTTCAAAATTCGAAGCTAGAGGTGTCAAGAAAGTTACCACAGGGATAACTAGTTTGTGGAAGCCAAGCGTTCATATCGACATTGCTTTTTGATCCTTCAATGTCGGCTCTTCCTATCATTGTGAAGAAGAATTCACCAGGTGTTGGATTGTTTACCCACCAATAGGGAATGTGAGTTGGGTTTAGACCGTCGTGAGAATAGTTAGTTTTACCTTATAGATGACAGTGTCTCAATAGTAATTCAACCTTGTATGAGAGGAATCATTGATTCATACAACTAGTCATCGCGCTTGGTTTAAAAGCTATTGGCATAAAACTACTATGTTTTGGATTATGAATAAAATCCTCTAAGTCAGAATCCGAGCTAGAAGCGATGCATGCACCGGTCATCCACTTTCCGACCTGCAGTAGGGGCCTCGGCCCCCAAGGGAATGTGTCGTTGGCTGAGCCATCATGGTGAAAGGGTCGTGCGGGCTGCGTTGAAGTTCAATTTTCAATGAGTGGTGGGTAGAATCCTTTGCGGACGACTTAAATATGCGATGGGATATTGTAAGTGGCAGAGTGTCCTTGCTGCCATGATCCACTGAGATTCATCCCTTTGTCGCTCTGGTTCGTCCCTTCCCCTCCAATCTAATCATTTTTATGTCAATTTCCAAAGGATGTTTGTGCATCCATCCTTATAAAATCCCACTAGGTGTTGTGAATTCACGACACCCTCGAGCAGGCCGTGGCATAGAATCACCCGAGTTTGCCGCTTATTTTTCAAGTATCATGTGCATTCCA
Organism: Capsicum pubescens; assembly: GCA_030864215.1. Classification (NCBI taxonomy): domain Eukaryota; kingdom Viridiplantae; phylum Streptophyta; class Magnoliopsida; order Solanales; family Solanaceae; genus Capsicum; species Capsicum pubescens. The sequence goes on along the minus strand of CM061543.1, from coordinate 278,404,499 downwards.
TTCCAAATCATTAAGTATGATATCAAGTGACCTTTCGTGCAAAACTATGGCATCATAATTAGAGGTTTTTCACGACATGCAGTGTAGCTCAGGTACCCTGCGATGTATCGAGGAAAACGTTGGTGCATGGAGGCATGTCGCAATTAGATATTTTTGTGACCATCAAGTGCAATCCTAAAGACATGTCCAATGACCCAGGCTATGACGTCCAAAGAAATCCGCAACACACTACGCCCGATGTCAAATACTGTAGGACCTGTAGTGGCCTACCATGGTTGTGTCTTTCTCGAGTTGGTTGTTCGTATATCGGCACCTTTACCCACAAGGCACCATGCGCCAATGCCTCAAACCACTATGGGCAGCAACGGCCACAAGGAACCATGATACCATGCACCAAGGCACCACGACACAATGGCACCAAAGACCCAAGAGATCATGCACCATGGCACCATGGCGCCATGGGATCATGCTTCCATAACACCAAGGCACCACACTCCATGGAACCTAGGCACCATGGCACCATGGAACAAAGGCACCATTCCGCCATGGCACCAAGGATCCGCACACCATGGCGCCATTGCACCAAAGCACACATGCATCCTGAACAATGTAATGTGTGTTTTTCCCCAGCGTGCACGTGCACCCGCTGCGACCACAACAAGGCCCCATGATGCCATGGGCATGGTGAAGGCACCATGGCAATGTGCAAAAATCAAAAGACCGTAAACGTAGGTTCGATCATTCAAATATTTTAATAACATTCATCCATCTTCCTCACCGTTACATACACCTTTTGTTACATACACGTTCTAAGTATTTTTTAACGGTATTTCAATGTTACCTTATATGTTGGGGCGGTTATCCTAATGTCCCCACATTATTTTTATAAATTTAAATATTTTATATCATTATGTTATACATAAAAATATGCACTCAAATATTTGTTTAAGGTTACTTCATGAGTTGGAAATATTTTCATAATATTTTTAATTTTTTTTTTCATTTCCTTTTTTATTTTTATTTATTTTTTGAATTATAATAAATAATATTTGAAAAAAATTCTTAATGAAAACTATCATTTACAAATTACGTGACTCTTTTGTGAGTGCATTGGCTCAGTCTTGCGTCAAAATATGCAGTTCTTATCCATATATATCTGGTATGATTCTCTGGAAAAATCATGTCTACTCCTGTCACTTGGGTTGTTTTTTTAAGCATATATAAAGGGGATAGAGGTGTTGAAGACAATTCAAGGAGATTGTCGCTAGTTTGAATAGACGCTTACTGGACATGTCAGCATGTAGAGTGGGAACATGGCATTATGCATGGCCGCCCTTATGTCCCACGCCTTCCTTGACTCATCGTGTGATGTCGTGGTCCATGAGTGATGGTCGGGATTTTTGGATGCGGTATACACAGTGGGCATGAGGTTTTCATCATCTCCTATCTACACTTTATGATGCTCATTGCAAACGATTGTCGCACTCGCCTTGAACCTATTTTCACCCTTTTAGGTAGGCCGAGCTCATGCAACGCCGGCATCGATGAGGAATACTACCTGGTTGATCCTACCATTAGTCATATTCTTGTCTAAACTATTAAGCCATGTATGTGTAAGTATTAACAAATTTAGACTGTGAAACTGCGAATGGCTTACCAAATCAGTTATAGTTTGTTTGATGATATCTACTACTCGAATAATCGTAGTAATTGTAGATCTAATACGTGCAACAAACCCCAAATTCTGAAAAGGATGCATTTATTAGATAAAAGGTCGACGCGGGCTCTGCTTATTGCTACGATGATTCATGATAACTCGATGTATTGCACAACCATCATGTCGGCGATGAATCATTCAAATTTCTTCCCTATCAACTTTCGATGGTAGGATAGTGGCCTACCATGGTAGTGATGGGTGACGGAGAATTAGGGCTTAATTCCGGAAAGTGAGCCTGAGAAATGGCTACCACATCCAAGGAAAGCAGCAGGGGGAATTCCCCAATCTTAACACGGGGAGGTAGTGATAGTAAATAATAATACTGGGCTCAATGAGTCAGATAATTGGAACAAGTACAATCTAGATCCCTTAACGAGGATCAGTTTGAGGGCAAGTCTGGTTCCAGGAGCTTCAGTAATTCTATCTCCAATAGCGTATATTTAAGTTGTTGCAGTTAAAAAACTCATATTTGTACTTTGGGTTAGGTAAGACGATTTGTTTATGGTGTGCATCGGTCATCTCGTCCCTTCTATCGGCGATGCGCTCCTGGCCTTAACTGGACGGGTCGTGCCTCCGGCACTGTAACTTTGAAGAAATTAGATTTCTCAAAGTAAGTCTATGCTATGTATACTTTAGCATAGAATAAGATTATAGGATTTGGTTCCTATTACATTGTCTTTTGGGATCAGAGTAATGATTAACAGGGACTGTTGGGTGCATTCGTATTTCATAGTCAGAGGTGAAATTCTTGAATTTATGAAAGACGAACAACTGCGAAAGCATTTATCAAGGATGTTTTCATTAATCAAGAATGAAAGTTGGGGGTTTGAAGACGATCAGATACCGTCCTAGTCTCAACCATAAATGATATCGACCAGTGATCGATGGATGTTGATTTTAGGACTCCCCCAACACGTTATAAGGAATCAAAGTTTTTGGGTTTTGGGGGGAGTATGGCAAGACTGAAACTTAAAGAAATTGATGGAAGGGCTCCACAAGGAGTGGAGCCTGTGCCTTAATTTGACTCAACACGGGGAAACTTACCATGTCCAGACATAGTAAGGATTGACAGACTGAGAGCTCTTTCTTGATTATATGGGTAGTGGTGCATGGTCGTTCTTAGTTGGTAGAGCGATTGGTCTGGTTAATTTCATTAATGAATGTGACCTGAGCCTACTAACTATTTATGTAGAGGTATCCCTTTACGTCCAGCTTCTTATAGGGACTACGACCTTTTAGGCCGCGGATATTTGAGGCAATAACAGGTATGTGATTCCCTTAGATATTCTCGGTCGTACGTGCGCTACACTAATGTATTAAATAATTTTATAGGCTTGGCCGACAGGCTCGGGTAATCTTCTAAATTTCATCGTGATAGGAATAGATCATTGAATTTATTAGTCTTCAACAAGGAATTCCTTGTAAAAGTGAGTTATCACCTCAAACTATCTACGTCCCTATCCTTTATACACACCGCCCATCACTCCTACCGATTGAATGATCCAATGAAATTTTTAGATTATGACAATGTGGGCAATTTGTTGTCCACGACATCGCGAAAAGTCCATTTAACCTTATCATTTAGAGGAAGGAGAAGTAGTAACAAGGTTCCCATAGGTGAACCTGCGGAAGGATCATTGTTGAAACCTATAAAGAAGAATGACCCCTGAACGTGTTAAACAACTGGGGAGTCTGTGCTGGCGGGATGCTTCGGCCCTCTGCATGAGCGCCTCCCCCTCATCCCAAACGCATCCATCAATCTTATGCATCAGGCGACTAACGAACCCCAGCGTAGAAAGCACCAAGGACTACTTAAATTGATAGCCATCCCCTCACGCCCCTTTCGTGGCATGCATTGGGTGGGACCTGGGCTTCTTTTATAAACAAAAATGACCCTCATCAATGGATATCTTGGAAATCACATCGATGAAGAACGTAGGAAATTGCGATACTTGGTGTGAATTGCTGAATTCTGTGAACCATTGATTCTTTGAATTTAAGTTACACCCAAAGCCTTTAGGACGAGAGCACGTCTGCCTAGGTGTCACACATCGTGTCTCCCCCCCATATCACACCTTAATCATAGGATGCGCTGTCGTTGTGAGAAAGATACTAGCCTCCCGTGTGCCTCGAGCTCACGGCTTGCCTAAATGCGTGTCCACATCGACGAACATCGTGGCAAGTGGTGGTTGTAACTCAACTATCTTTCTTGTCGCGACTACAGCCCGTCGTGTGTCTAGACTCCAGGACCCTATCGCTATTAGAATCTTGGACCGCGAACCCAGGTCAGGCAGGATTACCTGCTGAGTTTAAGAATATCAATAACTAGAGAAAAACAAACTTACAAGGATTCCCTTAGTAACTATGAGAGAATCATGAAAAGCCCATCCTTAGAATCGGGTGGCTTTGTCTTCCTAATTGTAGTCTGGAGAAGCGTACTCAGTGGCGGACCTGGCACAAGTCCCTTGGAAGGGGGCACCAGAGAGGGTGAGAGCCTATCTTTCCCAGACCCTATCGTACCATGAAGTTCTATCAATAAGTTAGATTGTTTGGGAATGCAGCCCAAATCAGGCGGTGAATTTCATCTAAGGCTAAATACGAGCGAGAGACCGATAGCGAACAAGTACCGTGAGAAAAAGATAAAAAGAACTTTGAAAAGAGAGTAAAAGAGTGCTTGAAATTATTGGGATGGAAGTGGATGGGGGTCGGTGATGCGCCCCGATCGGATGTGGAAAGGCGATGAGCCAGTTTGACAAATAACTCAGGGATTGGGCCACCGTGGATTGGGGGTGTGGCTAATGACCGGGCTCTCGATACACTCATGGAACGTGGTCTCCTAAATTATAGCTGGTAGAGAGCACCCCTAGCATGTTGCGGCATCTGCGCGCTCTAGACACTGGCCTATAGGCTCCTCATTCGACCCGTATTAAAACACGGACCAAGGTATCTTACATTTTTGTGAGTCAACGAGTGAGTAAATTTGTTAGGCATAAGGAAGATGATTGATGGGATCCACCTAAAGGGTGCCCTGCCGACTGGCCTTGATATTTTGAGAAGGGTTTGAGTGTGATTATACCTGTCAAGAACCAAAAGATGGTGAACTATGCCTGAGTGGGGCGAAGTCAGAGGAAACCCTGGTGGAAGCCCACATCGATACTGACGTGCAAATTGTTCTTCTTACTTTGGTATAGGGGTGAAATACCAATCAAACCATCTAGATGTTAGTTTCCTCTGAAGTTTCCCTCAGGATAGCTCGAGCTCGCATTTGAGTAGTATTGGGTAAAGCCAATGATTAGAGGCCTCGGGGACACAACGCCCTCAACCTATTCTCAAAATTTTAATAGGTAGGATGGCACAACTGCTTTGTTGAGATGCGCCATGGAATCAAGAGCTCCAAGTGTGCCATCTTTGGTAAAAATAACTGGTTATGTCAGATGAACTGGAAGATATGATACAGTGACAAATTGCGCGCTAACTAGATCCCATAAATGGTGTTTATCAATTAAGACAACCAGACAGTGGTCATGGATGTCAAAATCCACTAAGGAATGTGTAACAATCACCTTCTGAATTAACTAGCCCTAAAAATAGATGACACTTAATCGCGTGACCTACGCTCGGCCATCGAGGCAAGTGTCAGGCCCCGATGAGTAGGAGGGCTAGACGGTCGCTCCAAAACCTTGGGCGCAAGCCCAGGAAGAGCGGTTGTTGGTGAAGTTCTTGTTGGTAGTAGAAAATATTCTAATGAGAACTTTGATGGGTGAATAAGGAAAAGGTTCCATGTAAACGACACTTGTACATGGGTTAGTCGATCCTAACGGTTGGAGGAACCCAGACAGATAGAGCGTTTCACGCGTACACTAAAAGGGAATTATATTGAAATTCCTGAACCAGGATATGGCGGTCGATGACAATGTAGGAAGTCCGGAAACGTTGGCAGGATCCTCGAGAAGAGTTATCTTTTTTGTTTAACAGCCTAGCCACCCTAGATCGGCTCAGTCGAAGGTAGGGTAAAGCAGTTGAAAGAGCACCTTACGTCGCGTGCTATTTAGTACCCTATCGGAGGCCCTTAAAAATCCAGAGAACCAAATGTTGTCAATGCACAATCTTCTTAATAACCGCATTAGGTCTCCAAAGTGAACAACCTCTGGTCGATAGTACAATATAGGAAAGAAAGTCAGCAAAATGGATCCATAATTTTAGGAAAAGGATTGTCTCTGAGGGCTGGGCACGAGGGTCCCAGTCTCAATGCGTTGGCTGTCAATGGACTGCTCGAGCTGCTCCTATTGCGAGAGTGGTTTGCCACGTGCCTGATGGGGGACAAACTGGGAAAGGTTCCTTCGATGGCCTTCCCCGTGTATTGAACAACCAACTCAGAACTGGTACGAACAATGGAAATTTGACTGTTTATTTAACATAAAGCATTGCAATGGTCCCAATGGATGTTCACGTAATGTGATTTCTGTCCAGTGCTCTGAATGTAAAAGTGAAGAAATTCAACCAAATATGGGTAAACGGTAGGAGTAACTATGATTCTCTTATGGTATACAAATTCCTAGTCATCTAATTAGTGATGCACATGAATGGATTAACGAGATTCCGACTATCCGTATGTACAATCTAGAAAACCACAACCAAGGGAACGGGCTTGGCAGAATCAACAGGGAAAGAAGACCCTATTGAGCTTGACTCTGGTACGACTTTGTGAAATAACTTGAGAGGTGTAGTATAAGTGGGAGCAGAAAGAAGAAAGTGAAATACCACTACTTTTAACGTTATTTTACTTATTTCGTGAATCAGAAGCGGTTTGAACCAAAGGCTCGCTCTATGGGAAAACCTGAGCAGAAGATATTATAAGGTATGGAGTTTGGTTGGGGTGGAATATCTATTAAAAGATAACGCAGGTGTCATAAAATGAGCTCAACGAGAATAGAAATTTCATGTAGAACAGATGGGTAAAAGCTTATTTGATTCTGATTTCCAGAACAAATACGAACTGTGAAAGTGGGCCAACGATCCTTTAGACCTTTGAAATTCGAAGCTAGAGGTATCAATAAAGTTACCACAAGGATAACTGGTTTATGGCAGCCAAGCGGTCATAGCGAAATTGTTTTTTTATCCTTCGATGTCGGCTCTTCCTATCATTATGAAGTAGAATTCACCAAGTGTTGGATTGTTCACCCACCAATAGGGAACATGAGTTGGGTTTAGATTTTCATGAGACAGGTTAGTTTTACCCTACTAATTACAGTGTCACAATAGTAATTCAACCTTGTATAAGAGGAACTATTGATTCACACAATTGGTCATCGCGCTTGGTTGAAAAGCCAGTGGGGCAAATATATTGTGTGCTGGATTATGAATAAATGCCTCTAAGTCAGAATCAGGGATATAAGTGTTGTATTAACCCGCCGTCCGCTTTCCGACCAATAGTAGGAGCTTCGACCCAAAAGGGAACATGTCGTTGGCTAAGCCATCGCGGTGAAAGGGTCATTGTGGCTGCCTTGATGTACAATTTTCCTCGAGCGGTGAATACTTTCCAGAAGACTTAAATATGCGACCGGGTATTGTAAGTGGTAGACTGGCCTTATTTCCATGATCCACTAAGATTCAGCCCTTTGTCGCTCTAGTTCGTCCCTCCCCCTCCAATCTAATAATTTTTTCCGTCAATCTCCAAAGGAGGTTTGTTCATCCATCCTTGAAAAATCCTACTAAGTGTTGTGAGTTCATCTCACCCTCGAGCATGGCGCGGTATAGCCTCATCCGAGTTCGCCGCATATTTTTCAAGTGTTGCGTTTGTTCCATTCTAAACAGTTAAGTATGATATCAAGTGTCCTTTCGTGCAAACTAACAGGTCACAATTAGAGGTTTTCACTATGCACAGTGCAGCTCAGGAACCCAATGATACGTCGAGGCCAACATCTATGCATGGAGTCATGTCGTAATTAGAGGTTTTTGGGACAGTCAAGTGCAATCCTAGAGATATGTCCATTGAACCGGGCTCCGATGTCCATAGAAATTGGCAACATACAATTCCCGATGTCAACTACCGAAGGACCTATAGTGGCATACTATGGTGGTGTCTTTGTCGAGTTTGTTGTCCGTGTATCGACACCTTAACCTACAAGTCACCATACGCCAACGCCTCATACCACCATGGGCAGAAATGGCCATAAGGCACCATGACACCATGCACCAAGGCACCACGGCACCATGGAACTAAGGCACCATGGAGCCATGAGACCACGCACCATGGCACTAAGGCACCATGGCGCCATGGTACAAAGGCACCGCACAACAAGGCTCCATGGCACCAAAGCACCCATGCATCCTAAACTAGGAACTGTGTGTTTGTTACCCAAGCACCAGTGCACTCGCAGCGAGTGCACCAAGGCCCTATGACTCCATGGGCACAGTGAAGGCACCATGGCACCGTGCAAAAATCAAAAGAGAGTAATCCTAGATTCGATCATCCTAATATTTTCATAATGTTCATCCATCTTCCTCGTCGTTTCATACTCCTTTTGGTACATACACTCTCTAAGTATTTTTTGACGATATTTTAATGTTAATTCATATGTTGGGGAGTTTTTCCTAATGTCCCCATCGTATTTTTATGAATTTAAATATTTTAAATCTTTACATTATAAGTACAAATATGCACCCAATTATTGGTTTAAGGTTACTTCATGCGTTTGAAATATTTATGTTTTTATATTTTTAAAATGTTTTTTCTATTTTATTTTTTATTTTTATTTAATTTTTGAAATTTCATAAATAATATTTGAAAAAAATATTTTCTTAATGAAAATTATCATTTACAAATTCCGTGACTCTTTTGTGAGTGCATTGGCTCAGTCTTACATCAAAACGTGCAGTTCTGGTCCGTACATTTCTAGTACGATTCTCAGGAAAAATTATATGTACGCCTATCAGTTGGGTTGTTTTTTAAGCATATATAAGGGGGGTAAGAGGTGTTGAAGGCACTTCAAGAAGACTGTCGATAGTTGGTGTAGGCGCTCACTGAGAATGTCGACATGTAGTGTGGGCACATAGCAGCATGCATTGCTAGTTCGTGCGTGTTACTGGTGTCCGCAAAACAATATCGATTGGGCTTCATTATGCGCTCGTGTTGGCTATAGGTGGTATCGTAAATGATAGAGCTAATGGCGTTTGATTTCACATAAAATAGTGCTTTTGTGGGTACGGTGATCTCTGGATGCTTCTATCAAGGAAAACTCAAGGCGTTGCATAGATGGGACTGAGATAAATCCACATCGAGCATCGACAGCTGATGTGGGCGACGCCCGTACACTAGCATCGGCGCGCCTTCATCTCCTCTGCTCCCCCAAGGCTGGGATATTACGTCATGTGGGACTTTCTTTAGCCTTACAAAATTTGCATGTGCAGTAGCGCAATACATCTATTGCTGGGCAATGGGGCAGTTTCTGGGCATTCATCGACGGAGCATTTAGACGCACGACGCATAAGTTGTGTTCGGCATTTGCAGTTAGGTTGGATCCCTGCTCAAGCAGTGATGTCCTGTCCCTTCTGCCATCTCATTTATGGGGTAAGTGTGATTTAGGCTTGCTCGAAGTTGGTTTCCTGTGTTTCATACCTAATGCCCAGGCTTTATCAAGTTTTATTCATCAGCTTTTGCTCCACGTATTTTGTGTGTGGGGTGAATCAAAAATCCGCCCTCATGTCCTACGCCTTCCTCGCTTCGTCATGCGATGTGGTGGTCCATAAGTGATGGTCGGGATTTTTGAATGTGGTAGATGCAGTGGGCATGGTGTTTTTATCAACTCCTATCTACCTTATACGATGATCATTGCAAATGATGGTTGCACTATCCCTGAATCCATCCGCGCCCTTTTGGACAGGCCGATCTCATGCGATACCGGTGTCGATAAGGAATGCTACCTGGTTGATCCTGCCAATAGTCATATGTTTGTCCTAAATATTAAGCCATGCATGTGTAAGTATGAACAAATTCAGACTGTGAAACTGAGATTGGCTCATTAAATCAGTTATAGTTTGTTTAATTGTATCTACTACTCTGACTACCGTAGTAATGATAGAGCTAATACTTGTAAAAAAATCCGACTTCTGGAAGGGATGTATTTGTTGGATAAAAGGTCGATGTGGGTTCTGCTCGTTCCTGCGTTGAATCATGATAACTCGATGGATTGCACAGCCATCGTGCCGGTGATGCATCATTAAAATTTCTTCCCTATCAACTTTCGATGGTAGGATAGTCGCCTACTATGGTGGTGATAAGTGATGGAGAATTAGGGTTCGATTCCAAATAGGGAGCTTAAGAAATGGCTACCACATCCAAGGATGGAAGCAGGTGCGCAAATTACCCAATCCTGACACGGGGAGGTAGTGACAATAAATAATATTACCGGTCTCAATGAGTCTGGTAATTGTAATGAGTCAAATATAAATCCCTTAAAAAGTATCCATTGGAGGGAAAGTTTGGTGCCAGCAATCGTGGTAATTCTAGCTCCAATAGAGTATATTTAGGTTGTTACAATTTAAAAACTCGTAGTTGTACTTTGGGATTAGCCAGCCGGTCAGCCTATGGAGTGCACCGGTCGTCTCGTCCCTTCTGTCAGCAATGCCCTCCTGCCCTTAACTGGCTGGGTCGTGCCTCTGGCACTGTTAATTTGAAGAAATTAGAGTGCTCAAAGCAAGCCTATGCTCTGTATACATTAGCATGGTATAACATTATAGGATTTTGGTCCTATTACGCTGGCCTTCGGGATCGAAGGAATGATTAACAGGGACAGTCGGGGGCATTCGTATTTCATAGTCAGAGGTGAAATTCTTTTATTTATGAAACATGAACAACTGCGAAAGAATTTTCCAAGGATGTTTTAATTAACCAAGAACGAAAGTTGGGGGCTCGAAGAAGATCAGATACCATCCTAGTCTAAACTATAAACGATGTCGACCAGGGATCGACAAATGTGTCTTTTAGGACTCTGCCGGCACCTTATGAGAAATCAAAGTTTTTGGGTTTCGGGGGGAGTATGGTTGCAAGGCTAAAACTTAAAGGAATTGATGGAAGGGCACCACCAGGAGTGGAGCCTGCGGCTTAATTTGACTCAAATGGGGAAACTTACCAGGTACCGACATAGTACAGATTGACTGACTGAGAGCTCTTTCTTAATTCAATGGGCGGTGGTGCATGGCCGTTCTTTATTGGTAGAGAGATTTTTCAAGGTAATTTTGTTAATGAACGAGACCTTATCCTGCTAACTAGCTATGCGAAGATATCTCTTCACTTCCAGTTTCTTAGAGGGACTACAACCTTTTAGATCGCGCAGGTTTGAGGCAATAATAAGTCTGTGATGCCCTTAGATGTTCTGGGCCACACGTGCGCAACACTGATGTATTCAATGAGTTTATATACATGGCCGATAGGCTCGGGTAATCATTTAAATTTCATCATGATGGGGATAGATCTTTGAAATTATTGGTCCTAAACAAGGAATTCCTAGTATGCGCGAGTCATCATCTGGTGTTGACTACGTCCCTACCCTTTATACACACCACCCGTCGCTCCTACCGATTAAATAATTTAGTAAAATGTTTGGATCTTGGCAATGAGGGTGGTTCGCTGCCTGTGACATTGTCAGAAGTCCATTAAACCTTATCATTTAGTGGAAAGAGAAGTCGTAACAAGGTTTCCATAGCTGAACCTCTGCAAGGATCATTGAAGAAAACTGTACAACAAAACGACCCGCGAATGGGTTTAACAACTGGGGAGTCCCCAGCGAAGGCGCCCAACGTGCGCGTCGGGTGACTAACAAATGCCGGCGTGGAATGCACAATGAACACTTAAATTGATAGACTTCCCCTCGCGCCCTTTCTACAGCGGTTGTCGAGGGGACCTGGGCTTCTTTTATAAACAAAATGACTCTCGGTAATGGATATCCCATCTCTTGCACCGATGAAGAATGTAGTGAAATGCTATACTTGGTGTGAATTGTAGAATCCTGTGAACCATCGATTCATTGAACGCAAGTTACGCCAGAAGCCATTAGGCCGTGGGCACGTCTGCCTGGGAATTATGTATCACATCTCCGCCTCGCATCATGCCTTAATAATGGGGTACACAATCTTTATGGGGCAGATACTGGTCTCCCGTGCACCTCAAACTCATGGATGGCCTAAATGTGAGTCCATGTAGACAAACGTCACGGTAAGTGGTGGTTGTAACTCAATTCTCTTTGTTATTGCAGCTACAACCCGTCATGCATTCGGACTCCAGGACCCTATTGTGCTTAGACGCTCCGACCGCTACCCCAGGTTAGGTAGGATTACCCGCTGAGTTTAAGAAGATCAATAAGTAGAGGAAAAGTAACTTACAAGGATTCCCTTAGTAATGGCAGTCACTGCAAAATCTTGGGCGCGTCGATGTAGATCTTTGTAGTAGTAGAAAATATTCAAATGAGAACTTTGAAGGATGAAGGGGGGAAAGGTTCCATGTGAATGGAACTTGCACATGGGTTAGTCAATCTTAAGGGCCGGGGGAACCCTGACAGATAGCGCGTTTCGCGCGTACTCCATAAGGGAATCAGGTTAAAATTCCTAAAGTGGGACGTGGAGATTGATGGAAATATTAAGATGTCCAGAGACGTCAGTGGGAGCCTCTGGAAGAGTTATCTTTTCTATTTAACAGCCAGTCCAACCTAGAATCAGCGCAGTTGGAGGTAGGGTCCAGCACCTGGAAGAGCACCGCACATCGCGTGGCATCCGGTGCACTCCCGAAGGCCCTTGAAAATTCGGAGGACCAAATTCCATTAATTCCCAATCGTACTCATAACTGCATCAGGTCTCCAAGGTGAACAACCTCTAGTCTATGGAACAATGTAGGCAAAGGAAGTCGGAAAAATAGATTCGTAACTTCGGGAAAAGGATTGGCTATGAGGGTTGGGCATGGGGGTCACATTCACGAACCCGTCGGCTGTCTGTGGACTGATAGAGATATTCCCGTGACGAAACCAGGTCACCGCATGCCATCCAGGGGATGAACAGGGAATGGTTCCGTCGGGGGCCTTCCCCGTGCGTCGAACAGCTAACTTAGAATCGGTACAGATAAGGGGAATTCAAATGGTTAATTATAATAAAGCATTGTGATGGTCCCAACGGATGTTCATGAATGTGATTTCTACCTAGTGCTCAAAATGTTAAAGTGAAGAAATTCACTCAAGCATGGGTAAACAGCGGGAGTAACTATGACTCCCTTAAGGTAGACAAATGCCTCGTCATCTAATTAGTGACGCGCATGAATGTAGTAAAGAGATTCCCACTGTCCCTGTCTACTATCCTACAAAACTACATCCAAGGGAACGGGATTTGAAGAATCAGTGGGGAAAGAAGACCCTGTTGAGCTTGACTCTAGTCCAACTTTGTGAAATGACTTGAGAGGTGTAGTATAAGTGTGAGCCGAAAGGCGAAAGTGAAATACCACTACCTATAACGTTATTTTACTTATTTAATGAATTGAAAGAGGGGTACTGCCCCTCTTTTTGGACCCAAGGCTAGCTCTACTGGCCGATCTTGGCGGAATACATTGTCAGGTGGGGATTTTGGATGGGGCGGCACATCTGTTAAAAGATAATGCATATTTCCTAAGATGAGCTCAACGAGAACAAAAATCACATTTGGAACAGAAGGGTAAAAGCTCATTTAATTCTGATTTCCAGTACGAATACGAACCGTGAAAGCGTGGCCTAACGATCCTTTAGACCTTCAGAATTTAAAGCAAGAGGTGTCACAAAAGTTACCACAAGGATAATTTGCTTATGCCAGCCAAGAGTTCATAGCGACTTTGCTTTTTGATCCTTCGATTTCATCTCTTCCTATCATTGTGAAGAAAAATTCACCAAGTGTTGGATTGTTCACCCACTAATAGTAACTCAACCTATTATTAGAGAAACTGTTGATTCACATAATTCTTCATCGCACTTGGTTGAAAATCCACTGGCGTGAAGCTACCATGTTCTGGATTATTACTAAACGCCTCTAAGTTAGAATCCGAGCTAGAAGCGACGTATATGCCCTTTGTCCGGTTGCCTACCCACAATAGGGGCCTAGGCCCCCAAGAGCACGTATCGTTGGCTAAGCCATCATGGTGAAAGGGTCATGGTGGCTGCCTTTAAGTACAATTTTCATCGAGCGGTAGGTAGAATCCTTTGAAGATGACTTAAATATGTGACCGGGTATTGTAAGTGGCAGAGTGGCCTTGCTGCCACGATCCTCTGAGATTCAACCCTTTGTCGCTCCGGTTCATCCCTCCCTCTCCGATCTAATCAGTTTTCTATCCATCTACAGAGGAGTTTTGTGCATCCATTCTTTAAAAATCCCACTAAGTGTTGTGAGTTCACCTTACCCTCGAGCATGCCGCGGCATACCCTCATCCTAGTTCGCTTCTTATTTTTAAAGAGTCGCATTCGATCCATTCCAAACAGTTAAGTATGATATCAATTATCCTTTCATGCAAAACTAAGGCATCACAATTATAGGTTTTCCGTGATGCGCAGTGCATCTCCAAAGCCCAGCGATGCATCAAGGCCAACGTCGGTGCGTGGAGGCATATTGCAATTAGAGGTTTTTGTGATGGTCAAGTTCAATCCTTTAGACATTTCCAATGACCCAGGATCCGACGTCTAGAGAAATCAGCAGCACACAATGCCCGTTGTCAAATATTGAAGGACCTATAGTGGACTACCATGGTGGTGTCTTTGTCTAGTTGGTTATCGGTGTATCAACAACTTCATCCACAAGGCACCATGCACCAACTCCTCAAACCACCATGGGCAGCAACGACCACAAGTCACCATGATACCGTGCACCAAGGCACCACAACACCATGGCGCTATGGGACTGCGTACTATGGCACCAAGGTGCCATGGATCCATGGAACCAAGGCACCGTGCACCATGGTGCCATGGAACCAAACCACCTATGCATCCTAAACTAGGAACTGTGTGCTTGGAACTCGCGCGCTTGTGCACCCGCTGCGAGCGCACCAAGGCCCCATAACACCATGGGCACGGTGAAGGGACTATGACAATGTGCAAGAATCAAAAGAGCGTAAGTCTAGGTTCGATCATCTGAATACTTTCATAACGTTCATCCATATTCCTCACCGTTGCATACTCCTTTCTTTACATACACTCTCTAAGTGTTTTTTAATGCTATTTCAATATTACTTCATATGTTGGGGCGGTTTTCCTAATGTACCCACATTAGTTTTATTTAATTTAAATATTTTATATCATTACGTTATAATTACAAATATGCACTCAATTATTGGTTTAAGGTTACTTCATGTTTTTATATTTTTAAAATGTTTTTCTATCTTTTATTTATTTTTATTTATTTTTTGAATTTTCATAAATAATATTTTTTTAAAAATATTTTTTAATAAAAATTATCATTTACAAATTACGTGACTCTTTTGTGAGTCCATTGGCTTAGTCTTACGTCAAAATGCCCAGTTCTGGTCCGTAGAGTTTTAGTATGATTCTCCCGCAAAATCATGTCTACTCCTGTCAGTTGGGTTGTTTTTTTAAGTATAAATAAGGGGGTAGATGTGTTGTAAGTACTTCATGAAAACTGTCCGTAGTTGATGTTGGAGTGCAATGTGGACACATAGCAGCATGCATTTCTAGTCCATGTGAGCTGCCGGTGCCCACGAAACTATGTCGATTGTGCTTCATTATACGCTCGTGTCGGCTATAGGTGGCATCGTCAATGAAGTGGTGCTTTTGTACGTATGGTGAGCTCTGGATGCTTCTAGTAGGGAAAGATCCAGGTGCTACACACATGGGACCGAGTCCAATACACATCGAGCACCGAAAATATGGGTGGC
Source organism: Capsicum pubescens (assembly GCA_030864215.1). NCBI lineage: Eukaryota > Viridiplantae > Streptophyta > Magnoliopsida > Solanales > Solanaceae > Capsicum > Capsicum pubescens. The sequence continues at coordinate 278,388,891 of CM061543.1, read as the reverse complement.
ACCCGTACACTAGCCTCGACGCGCCTTCATCTCCTCTGCTCCCCCCAAGGGTAGTCAATTATGTCAAGCAAGACTTGTTTTAGCCTTGCAAAATCTATATGTGCAGCAGCGCACATCATTTATTATTGAGCATTGGGGCCAGTGCTGGTCGTTCATCGACTTAAATTGATACACTGCCCCTCGTTCTCTTTCTGCAGCATCCATCGGGAGGGACCTGGACTTCTTTTATAAACAAAAATAACTCTTGGCAATGGATATCTTGGCTCTCACATCGATGAAGAATGTAGAAAAATGCAATAGTTGGTGTGAATTGAAGAATCCAGTGAACCATCGATTCTTTGAATGCAAGTTACGCCCGAAGCCATTAGGCCAAGGGCATGTCTGCCTGGGCTTCATGCATCGCGTCTCCCCCTTGAATCGTGCCTTAATCAAGGGGTGCACTTTTGTTGTGGAGCAAATACTGTTCTCCCATATGCCTTGAGCTCGCGTATGGCCTAAATGCGAGTCCAGGTCGACGAACGTCGTGGAAAGTAGTGGTTGTAACTTAACTCTCTTAGTTGTCGCGGCTACAGCCTATCATGCATTCGAACTCTAAGACCCTATCTTCCTTAGACGCTCCAACCGCGACCTAAGCTTAGGCGGGATTACTTGTTGAGTATATGCATATCAATAAGCATAGGAAAAGAAACTTACAAGGATTCCCTTAGTAATGACGAACGAATCGGGAATAGCCCAGCCTTAGAATCGGGCGGCTCTGTCATTCCAATTGTAGTCTGGAGAAGCGTCCTCAGCGATGGACCAGGACCAAGTCCCCTAGAGGGGGCGCCAGAGAGGGTGAGAGCCCCGTTGTGCCCGTACCCTATCGCACCATGAGGCATTGTCTACGAGTCGGGTGGTTTGGAAATGCAGCCCAAATCGGGCGGTGAATTTCATCCAAGGCTAAATATGAGCAAGAGACCAAAGCAAATAAGTACTTCAAGGGAAAGATGAAAAGGACTTTGAAAAGAGAGTCAAATAGTTCTTGAAATTATTGAGAGGAAAGTTAATGGGGGCTGGCGATGCGCCCCGGTTGGATGTGGAACCGCGATAAGTCGGTGCGCCGATCGACTTAGGGCATGGACCAACATGGATTGGGGAGGCGTCAAAATCCCGGGCTCTCGATATGCTCGTGGAACACCATCTCCTCAATTGTGGAAGACAGCGCTCATCTCTACCATGCTTCGGTATCTGCGCACTCCAGATGATATCCTGTGGTCTCCTCATTTGACCCGTCTTGAAACATAGACCAAGTAGTCTGACATGTGGGCGAGTCAACGGGTGAGTAATATCTTAAGGCGTAAGGAATCTAATTAGTAAGATCCCCGTGAGGGGTGCACTACCGACCGACCTTTATCATCGGAGAAGGTTTGAGTGTGAGCATACCTATTGGGACCTAAAAGATGATGAACTATGCCTGAGCGGGGCGAAGCTAGAGGAAACTTTGGTGGAGGCCTGCAGCGATAATGACGTGCAAATCGTTCATCTGACTTGGGTATAGGGGCGAAATACTAATCAAACCGTCTAGTAGTGGGTTCCCTCCGAAGTTTCCCTCAGGATAGCTGGAGCTCGCGTACGAGTTCTATCGGGTAAAGCCAATGATTAGAGGCATTGAGGGCACAATTCCCTCGACCTGTTCTCAAACTTTAAATAGGTAGGACGGCGTGGCTTCATTAATGAGCCACTCTACGGAATCAAGAGCTCAAAATTGGCCATTTTTGGTAAATAGAACTGGCGATGTGGGATGAACCAGAATCTGGCTTATGGTACAGAACTGTGCTTAACTAGATCCCATAAAGGGTGTTGGTCGATTAAGACAGCAGGACGGTGGTCATGGAAGTCGAAATCCACTAAGGAGTGTGTAACAATTTACCTTCCGAATCAACTTGCCTCAAAAAATGTATAGTGCTTAAGCGCGCAACATACACCTGGCCATCGGGGCAAGTACTAGTCCTCGATGAGTAGGAGGGTGCGGCTATCGTTGCAAAAACCTTGGGTGCGAGCCTGGGCGGTGCGGCCATTGATGCAGATCTTGGTGGTAGTATGAAATATTCAAATGAGAACTTTAAAGGACAAAGAGTGAAAAGGTTCCATGTGAACAACACTTGCTCATGGGTTAATCGATCCTAAGGGTCAGGGGAACCCCGACATATAGAATATTTCGCGCGTACTCCGAAAGTGAATCGGTTTAAAATTCTTGAACTGGGATATGGCGGTCGATGGAAACGTTAGGAAGTTCGAATATGTTGGTTGGAGCCTTGAGAAGAGTTATATTTTATATTTAACATCCTTCCCACCCTGGAATCGACTCAGTTGGAGGTAGGGTCTAGCAACTGGAAGAGCACCGCACGTCGCGTGGTGTCTGGTGCGCTCTCGGAGACCTTGGAAAATCTGGAGAACCGAATTCTATCCATACCAGGTCGTACTCATAACCGCATCAGGTCTCCAAGGTGAACAACCTCTAGTCGATGGAATAATGTAGGCAAGGGAAGTTGGCCAAATAGGTACGTAACTTTGGGAAAATGATTGGCTCTGAGGGCTGTGCATAGGGGTTCCCAGTTCCAAACCCATTGGCTTTCGGTGTACTGCTCGAGCTATTCCCTCGGCAAGAGTGGGTCACCGTGTGCCGGTCAGGGGACGCACTAGGAACGATTCCTTCGAGGGCCTTCCCCATGCGTCGAACAACTAACTCAGAACTAATACGGACAAGGGCAATCTGACTGTTTAATTAAAAAAAGCATTGTGATAGTCCAAACGGATGTTCACACAAGGTGATTTCTTCCCAGTTCTCTGAATATCAATGTGAAGAAATTAAACCAAGCATGGGTAAATAGAGGTAGTAACTATGACTCTCTTAAGGTAGCCAAATACCTCATCATCTAATCAGTGATGAGCTTGTATGGATTAACGAGATTCCCACTATCCTTGTTTACTATCCAGCGAAAGTACAGCCAAGGGAACAAGATTGGCAGAATTAGTGGGGAAAGAAGACCCTGTTGAGCTTGACTCTAGTCCGACTTTGTGAAATAACTTAAGAGGTGTAGTATAAGTGGGAGACGAAAGGGAAAAGTGAAATACCACTACTTATAACGTTATTTTACTTATTTCGTGAATCGAAAGTGGGGCACTGCCCCACTTTTTTGACCCAAGGCTCGCTCTGCATGCCAATTCGGGTAGAAGATATTGTCAGGCAGGGAGTTTGGCTGAGGCGGCACATCTGCTAAAAGATAATACAGTTGTCCTAAGATGAGCTCAACAAGAATAAAAATATCGTGTGGAACAGAAGGTTAAAAGCTCGTTTGATACTGATTTCCAGTACGAATATGAACCATGAAAGTATGGCCAAACGATCCTTTAGACCTTCGAAATTCGAAGCTTGAGGTGTCAAAAATGTTACTACAAGGATAACTGGATTTTGGAAGCCAAACGTTCATAGCGACATTGCGTTTTGTTCCTTCGATGTCAGCTCTTACTTTCATTGTGAATCAGAGTTCACCAAGTATTAGATTGTTCACCCACCTATAGGGAACGTGAGCTGGGTTTAGACCGTCGTGAGACAGGTTAGTTTTACCTTATTAATGACAGTCTCGTAATATTAATTCAACCTAGTATGAGAGGAACTGTTGATTCACATAATTGGTTATCGCTCTTGGTTAAAATGTCAGTGGCACGAAGCTATCGTGTGTTGGATTATGACTGGATGCCTTTAATTCAGAATCCAGGCTAGATGCAACATATGCGCCCTTCATCCACATGCCGACACGCAGTAGGGGCATCGGCCCCTAATGGCACGTGTCGTTGGATAAGCCATCACGGTGAAAAGGTCATGGTCCTTTAAGTACAATTTTCATCGAGCGGCGAGTAGAATCCTTTGCAGGTGGATTAAATACCCGACCAGGTATTGTAAGTAGCTGAGTGACCTTGCTTCCACAATCCACAGAGATTTAGCCCTTTGTCACTCCGGTTTATCCCTCTCCCTCCGATCCAATAATTTTTTGTCCATCTCCAAAGGAGGTTTTTGCTTCCATCCTTGAAAAATCCTACTAAGAGTTGTGAGTTCACCTCACCCTCGAGCATGCCACGGCATAGCCTCACCCGAATTCTCCGCTTATCTTTTAAGTATCGCGTCCGTTCCATTCCAAACAGTTAAGTATGATATCAAGTGGCCTTCCATGTTAAACTAAGGGGTCATAATTAGAGGTTGTCCGTGACGAGTAGTGAAGCTCAAGAGCCCAACGATGCATCGAGGAAAACTTCCGTGCGTGGAGGCATAAAAAAATTAGAGGTTTTCATAACCGTCAAGTGCAATCCTAGAGACATGTGCAATGACCCGGACTCCAACGTTCGGAGAAATCGGTAGCATACAACTCCCGATGTCAAATACCGAAGGACCTGTAGTGGCTCACGATGGTGGTGTCTTTGTCAAGTTGGTTGTCCGTGTATCGACAACTTCACCCACAAGTCACCATACACCAATGCCTCAAAGCACCATGGGCAGCAACGGCCACAAGGCACCATGACACAGTGCACCAAGGAACCACTGCACCATGGTGCCATGGGACTGCGCACCATGGCACCAAGGCTCCGCGCCGCTATGGAACCAAGGAACCTCACACCATGGAACCATGGAACCAAAGCACCCATTCTTCCTAAACTAGGAACTGTGTGCTTGGTACCCGCACGCCAGTGCACCTGCCGCGAGTGCACCAAGGCCCCATGACACCATGGGCACGGTGAAGGCACCATGACACCGTGCAAAAATCAAAAGAGCGTAGACCTAGGTTCGATCATCTGAATATTTTCATAACGTTCATCTATCTTCCTCCCCGTTGCATACTTCTTTCGTTACATACACACTCTAAGTGTTTTTTAACGGTATTTCAATATTACCTCATATGTTGGGGTGGTTTTCCTAATGTCCCCACATTATTTTTATAAATTTAAATACTTTATATCATTATATTATAAGTACAAATATGCACTCAATTATTGGTTTAAGGTTACTTCATGCGTTGGAAATATTTTTCTAATGTTTTTACATTTTAAAAATATTTTTCTTTCTTTTTTATTTTTATTTATTTTTTGAATTTTTAAAAATAATATTTGAAAAAAATATATTTTATTAATGAAAATTATCATTTACAAATTACGCGACTCTTTTGTGAGTGCATTGGCTTAGTCTTACGTCAAAACGTGTAGTTCTGGTCCGCACATTTCTAGTATGATTCTCTGGCGAAATCATGTCGACTCCTACAGATGGGTTGTTTTTTTTAAGAATATATAAGGGGGGTAGAGGTGTTGAAGAGACTTCAACAAGACTGTTGCTAGTTGGCATAGGCGCTCACTAAACATGTCGTCATGCAGTGTGGGCACATAGCAGCATGCTTGGCTAGTCCGTGCGAGCTGTCGGTGCCTGCGAAACAACATCTATTGCACTTCATTGTTCACTTTTGTCGGATATTGATCTTGGGTGTATTTATACGCCTAAGAACCATAATTTATCCATATTTTATCTTAGTTTAGAGAATAAAGTGCCTAGTTTCTTATATTTTTACTCTACTTCTATGTAATTGAGCTAACTGATGTGATTAGCATAATTTTAGGTATTAATGAGGTAGATGAAGATATAATGGTACTATGTAATGCGGATGGCATATGACAAAAAAGAGAGTAGCAATCTGGACGAAATGTGGCGCCTAGAAACTATGTCCAAGACTAATTTGTCATTTATAATTAGTTCAGGGACTTAAAAGGAAATTATGAGAGGAGATTATTAAAAGACTTAATTGCGGAATTTTTATTGATTATTCATTATTCTGTATTATTCTGAGAGAGGAGAAAGGTGGCTTAGCTTGAGGAGAGAGAGAGAAATATTTTTCTCTCTTGTTTTCAGTATTCGCACACCAAGATCGTCTTCTAGTTTTTGGTATGATGAATATATTTATGATGCTTTTCGTTTTATTCATGAGTAGCTAAGTTTATTAGTTAGGGTTATGGAAGCCTTGTAGCATACAATCTATTACTTTGGGTTTTTAATTCATTATGCATTGATTTGTTTACATCATACTCTCTTCATTTATTTTGAATTCTCGTGGTTGCAAACATAGAGGATGTGCCTTAAAACACAACTTGTTCAAGAGAAAGGTTGTTGTTCAGAAAAGAGAGTTGTGACAAGAAAATAGGATTTCCAATCCCTATTTCATATGTTAATGCCTTAGCAGGATTAACTACTTGGAGATTTTGGATTATTTTTGGTAAACGCTTTTGATTCAAGAGAACTAAAGTGAATTAGTCCTTGATGGTTGAGAAACACTAGGATTATGTTATTAAATACAATACGTTTCTCTGTAAGCACGATGCATGTTTTAATTCCTAAAGCCCATACTTAGAAAGTATTGAAAACTACAAGGTGGACATAACCCTAGCTTGCTATTTCTCTGAATTTGAATACTACTACACATATTTCATCTTGTTAAACTGAAATCATTAATTTATGAACTGAATTAAATACCCCCTATTTATTTTACGGAAATAAACGATTAAAAGTCAACTAATCTGCACACAACTTAATTAACACCATATTCCCTGTGGGATTTGACCCATCCTAGTTGGGTTATATATTTGACAACGACCACTTACTCTCTTATAAGAGAGGTGTAATTTGAGCGTTATAAAAAATGGAGCCGTTGCTGGGGAATACAGTTGTCGATTGATTTTATGTGTGTTAATTGACTATTAGTCAAGTTTCCTGATTTTTTTTTATTTGTTGTTTTTGTTCGTTACAGGCTCATTGTTGTTTATGCCACGAACCATAAGTTCAGGAGAACCATTATTATCCTTCAATCCTGAACCTCATCTCATTAAAAGAATGGCTAACCAACAGGAAACTGAAAGATTAGCCTCTTTGGCTAATGCTCAATTAAATCTACAGAATGCAGATAACCCAGGTCGGGTACCTAATCTAGATGAAGAGGACCTGGGAGATGATGATTTAATTAACCCGGCTATTAGGAGGCATGCAGTAGGGGTAGTTGCACCTGTAAATCAAAATCGTCCATTCAGAGGAAAACCCGGCTGCCAAGCTGCACAGTTTGTTGTTGACAATGATGAGGATGATTTAGATGAAATTGGATCTACTGGGGAAGTTATTCTACCACCACTAGCTCCTGGGGTGAAATTCAACATCACCAGCACTATGATCCAGCTACTGAATTTGAAAGTACTCTTTGGTAGATTGACTGATGATGATCCAAATCTATATTTGTTGAATTTCATCAGTATTTATAAGTCATTTGATAATCCTGGAGTGGGAAAAAATGCTATTCGTTTAAGATTGTTCCCACTGTCTCTGTCTGGAGAAGCAACTATGTGGTTGAATGAGTTGACTTCTGATTCTATAACAAACTGGAGGTAATTGAAAGGATCTTTCCTAGAAAGGTTCTTTCCACACTCTAGAATGCTACAGTTGAGGGATGAGATCAACAACTTTAGGTAATTGGCCATTGAAGTTTTGCATGAGACTTGGACGAGGTTTAAAAAGAAGTTGACTCAATTCCTAAATCATAAGATGATTGACAAACACTTAATGGAAATATTCTACAGAGCTTTAAACTCACTTACAAAGCCAATAGTGGATAATGTTGCAGGAGGAGCTTTTATGGAGCTCACATTTACTGAGGCTGTAAACATGTTAGAAAGAATAACTAAGATAAGTAGAGCTTGGCATACCAGAGATTCTGTGGTAGTAAGCACTACTGGGTCTAGTGTAATATTAGTAAAGCAGTATAGGAGAGAAGAGGAGCGTGATCAGGATATGGCTCACATGAAAACCCAGATGGATCTGCTCATAAAACATTTGCTATTAGGGAATGTAGAAAAGGTAAAAGTTGTGGGGTCCCACAGTAAGAGAGTTGAATTAAACACTGAGGAAGAGGTTAACTATCTGCATAACCAGGGGGTTTCCGAAACGATGGTCAAGGAAACCAAGGTTGGAACCATCAAGGGGATTTGAAGAATAAAAGTGACAGGAGTGGAATATATGTACCTCCTGGAAGCCGTGATAATGCTGCCACCAGCTTAGGCAAAATATCCATGGAGGACATAATGGAAAAACTATTAAAGAGAGTTGAGGCGACCAATTCTGGGGTGACTACTATGAAGAGTGGCATATCTTCCATGAGTCAACTAGTAAATTCGCACTCAATCGCTATTAAACAACTGAAGTAGCAGATGATCCAATTATCCACAACATTCAACCAAAGACAAAATAGGACTCTACTAAGTGATACAGTTCAAAATCTGAGGACTGATGGCTCATGTATGGCCATTACCACTAGAAGCGGTAAAATGTTATCTAGTCCAAGTTTAGGAGCATCCTCTTATACTGATGAGGTCAAAATAGATTGGGAGATGGTTGATGAATCTCTGTGGTGCCTGTGAAGTTGGGAGGTTCAGAAAAAAAGAGTGCAGAAATGGAACAACCACCTAAGCAGAAACGTGTTAGTGATATGGAGCAAGGCATAAGAAAAGAGGTAGAAGTTGTTCCAACTGAAATACCAAGGCCACTACCACCATTTCCACAATGATTAAAGAATAAAGAAGATGATGGCAAGTTTAGCAAATTCATGGCTATGTTGAACCAATTGACAGTGAATATTCCCTTAGTTGAAGCACTAGAACAGATGCCTGGATATGCTAAGTTTATGAAAGACCTGTTGATGAAGAAAAGGACGGTGAGCTATGAAATGGTAGATAATCTTCATCATTGTAGTGCTATTGGTACAAGATCTATTTTCCAGAAGAAAGCTGATCCAGGAGCATTTACTGTTCCATGTACGATTGGATTGCTAAAGTTTGAAAAGGCCCTTTGTGATCTTGGGGAAAGTATAAATCTTATGCCATTGACGGTTTTCAAGAAACTGGGTTTGGGAGATCCTACGCCCACCAATATGCTGCTTCTAATGGTGGATAGATTGGTAAAAAGGCCGATTGGGATTCTACATGATGTACTTGTAAAAGTTACTAATTTTATATATATCCTGCTGAATTTTTAATTCTTTATTGCGAAGTGGACTTTGAAGTACCCATAATTTTGGGTAGGCCGTTCTTAGCAATTGGGAGAGTGTTAGTTGACATGGAGCTGAATGAGCTAAAATTTAGGCTCAATGAGAAAAAATTTAGTTTTGAAGTATGTTGTTCTATGAAACAACAAAAGGAGATGAGTGTCTTCTCGATTGTTGATGTATTTTATGAAGATGAGCAAGATGTACCAGTTAAGGATATGCCTTTTGTGGAGACCATAGCTAGTTTGGTTGTACTTGCAAGCAAGGATGTGAGTGACTTCAAAGTGGTTGGACTAGGAATAAATCATTGTCTTGATCCAACAAATGAGGTACAATTGGTATCATCGATGTATCTTGGCGAAGTCTGAGTAGTCAAGATAATCGAGTCATGCCATGACGTTAAATCAGGCACTACATGAGAGGCAACCCATGATTTTATTTTCACTTTATCATGTTAAAAAAAAATGGAAAAAAAAAAGTCGATGCACTACCGAAACTACGGTGCTTGGTGGGAGGCAACCCATCATTCTAATCATTTTTTTTGTTTTGTAGTAAGTGTAGGTGCATGAAGTTCTAAAGAGGAGATTAGTACCAACTTTGATTTGGAATTGACCTATGTCAATGGTGGTAAGTTTAGGAGTGATGGGAACAGTACAGGTAAGTTGGAGTGGTCAAATGTGTAAGGCTCAAGTATGATTAGTATTAGAGTCGTTCCTCGAATTATGTTAATCCGACCTAAAAAGTTTCACAGTGCGACTTTATTTTGTGACTTTCAATGAGGTCTGTGGTGGTAGCATAGGTATCGGGCTGATAGGCCTGATCCCGCAGCCCACCACTGAACTTGATAGGGGTACGGGGCTTCGCCCCCACATTATGGACCTTTCTGACCAAGAGTGCGCTGCACTTCCCATCGCACTTACTCACTGGACCATCTATGCGATGCATAATACGCCGCACACCTTGATGTGTGCAATAACTTATGCGTCATATACTTTAACATGTGCGATAAGATATGCGTCTCCCATTTCTCCGCATATGTTCACTGCCTCAAGTGTGCGATACCCTATGCGCCGCACTCTTAAATCTGTGTGATACGGTATGCATCGCATACTTCTTCGCAAATGCCTACTGCCTCAATAATGCCCTGAACAATGCGCCGCACACTTAAGTGTGTGCGAGTAGGAATGCGTCACACACTTAGCCTAATACACTTAGAATGCGTTTGGGTCAACCCAACCCAGATTTCATTCTTTAAATAGACTTCACACCTTAAATTCCCAAATTCATCGTTATTTCACCCTTAAGCCGTACAATACTGAGCTCTCACCATTCTCTTTGTCCTTCATTAATCTTTCATCTTCAAGGTAAGTTTTACTTTCTTAATCCTTAGTTATTGTGACTCTATGTTATTGTTAATTGATTTCTTAAGGATTATGAATTAAATTCTTGCCATGGCGATGTTGTGAAAGTGAAGGTGTTTTGTATATTTTGTATGGCTGAAAGTGTAGAGCATGATTCTATTCAAAAAGTGCTTCATTGAAATAGAATTGGGGGAATTAAAGTGAATGAATTGTATTGTGACTATTGTTGATGCACCATGTCAAAGTGTATGTCGGTGAAGTCTGAGTACCCGATAAAAACACTTAATTGGTTGATACTAATAAATTAAGTATGGGGTGGTGAATTCACTATCTCTATCTTAATTGTAGTTAGTTTCATTATGTGTGGCTGACATGGATGATAGGATGAATACAGGAAAAATGGCTCCAATGATAATCTCCATGCAATTGGCATGACTCAGAATATGGATGAGGAGTACTACTAGCCAGGTTCTTTATCTTGTTATTTGCACTGGGGATAGTGTTGAGCTTAAGTGTGGGATGGATGGATACTTTGCTACTTGTTTTGTAAGAAAATAGGACCTTCTCCTTAGCATTCTTCTGTGATAGGATTAGTTATTTTGTTTATTTTGTTAGTTATGTAGTCATAATTAGGTTTTTTTCTCGATGATGAATGGATGACGACCGTCTTAAGAGAAAATTATTCATTTAGTTACAGGTAACTGTTCTTGTGGGTCACATGACATTATTACATAAGTATGTGATAGATCATTACGTTTGAAAAACCTAGGCTCTAGTCGTGACTCTTGTTGTGATTGTTGGTTTTATTTGAATTCATGTAATTGTTGGGTCGAGAATCTATAATGCTCCTAATTGAGTTGACTATGTGCCATGAGTGTGTAAGACTGTTGTATATCCCTTATTGCAACTGATGCTAGAACTTTCCTGGTGTGTGTGCAAAGCGAAATAAAGATTGTGAGATTAGGAGATGATTTAGGCATTTCTTTAATATCCATTGTTCATACCTTCTTTTGACTTACCTTTGTACATTATCTTAGCTAGCCCCATTGAGCCTTTAGCTTGTTCTTTTGTTACCCTCATATGTAGCCTATTGCGTTCTTTAATAGACCATAATTTGATCCAAAAGCTCCTACGCTCTTTAATGTAAAATCAATTTGAGTTAGGAGTTTGACAATTAGAGGAAAAAGGTGAAATTGATACCCCAAAGTCTAGTTATTGGCGTGTGAAATTGATGTGGTTGGGAGTAGCAAAAATTGTTGAAAAAGTTTCAAATTTTATCCCGGACATGTTACAATGAACCTATTTTGGCCCTGGTTCTTCTTGGACATTGTGCACCTCAACTAAAGCAAATCGCTTAAGTTGAGGGTGGCTATTATAGGGGTGCATAACATGAAAAGGGTGCAAAAAAAAAATATTTGAAAGGGTTGCATACTCCCACCATAGTGTTATTAATTGAGCTTAACAAGTTGGGGTGAAAAGCAAATCTGTGAAGATAGCAGAAGTGGAAATTGGTTGTTAGTGATTGGTCTTAATTGCATAATGTAGTGTATTAAAGTTCTTAGGGAAGATAGTCACTATTTCTAGCCAAAATAGTTCCTACCCATCCTTTAGCCTGCATTATAACCCGTAAAAGACCTATTTGATCCTAATCTTAGCATTCTGATATTAGTGGAGTATTACACTAAGGGTAAGCATATGGTCATCAGTTGTAATTTGAGAATTCTTTGTGAGAGTGAGCGCAACTTGATTCTTGTACCCATTTTGTTAGAAATTGCATGATTGTGAGTGATTATGGGAAACTTTCTTGTTGTGAGGGCACATATTTGATGGAGGTTGGGTAATTTATATGATTTCTTTTCTTAAACGATATGCATGAAATTTCCAACTTAATGAGTCTATTCTTGAGGGTAAGTTGTCTCTAGTAATGATCCATGAATCTACTTCTTGTTATTTGAGCATCTTGTCTTCCTTTGTGGGTGCTAAGGCTTGTGTAGTATGCATAAATAGATATGTTGTTCGAGGACGAACAAAGCTTTAAGTGTGGGGTGGTGATCTTGGGTTTATTTATACGCCTAAGCACCATAATTTATCCATATTTTAACTAAGTTTAGAGAACAAAGTTCCTAGTTTCTTATGACTTTACTCTACTTCTATGTAATTGATCTAACCGATGTGATTAGCATGATTTCAGGTATTAATGAGGTAGATGAAGACATAATGGGATATGGAATGCGGATGGCATATGACACAAGAGAGAGTAGCAATCTGGATCAAATGTGGCGCCTAGAAACTATGTCCAAAACTAATTTGTCATTTATAATTAGTTCAGGGACTTAGAAGGAAATTATGAGAAGAGATTATTAAAAGACTTAATTGCGGAATTTTCATTGATTATTCATTATTATGTATTATTTTGAGAGAGGAGAAAGGCGGCTTATCTTGAGGAGAGAGAGAGAAATATTTTTCTCTCTTATTTTTAGTATTCGCACACCAAGATCGTCTTCTAGTTTTTGGTATGATGAATATATTTATGATGCTTTTCGTTTTATTCATGAGTATCTAAGTTTATTAGTTAGGGTTATGAAAGCCTTGTAGCATACAATCTATTACTTTGGGTTTTGAATTCATTATACATTGATTTGTTTACATCATACTCTCTTCGTTTATTTTGAATTCTCGTGGTTGCAAACATAGAGGATGTGCCTTAAAACACAACTTGTTCGAGAGAAAGGTTGTTTTTCGGAAAAGAGAGTAGTGATAAGAAAATAGGATTTCCAATCCCTATTTCATATGTTAATGCCTTAGCAGGATTAACTACTTGGAGATTTCATATTGTTTTTGGTAAACACTTTTGATTTGAGAGAACAAAAGTGAATTAGTCCTTGATGGTTGAGAAACACTAGGATTATGTTATTAAATACAATATGTTTCTCTGTAAGCACGATGCATGTATGAATTCGTAAATTCCATAGTTAAAAAGTATTGACAACTATAAGGTGGACATAACCCTAGCTTGCTATTTCTCTGAATTTGAATACTACTACACATATTTCATTTTGTTAAACTGAAACCATTAATTTGTGAACTGAATTAAATCCCCCCTATTTATTTTATGAAAACAAATGATTAAAAGTCAACTAATCTGCACACAACTTAATTAACACCATATTCCCTGTGGGATTCGACCCCAACCTAGTTGGGTTATATATTTGACAACGACCGCTTACTCTCTCGTATGAGAGGTGTAATTTGAGTGTTATCATCTATCGGTGGTGTTGTTAATGACAGGACTATTGCATTTGATTTCACATAAAGCGGTGTTTTTATGCATGCGGTGAGCTGTGGATGCTTCTCTCGGGGCAAGCTCTAGGCGCTGCACGCATAGGATCGAGTCGAATCCACATTAAGCGCCGACGGCCAACGTGGGTGGAACCCGTACGGAGCCCATGCACTAGCCTCGGTATGACTTAATCTCCTCTTCTCTCCCTAAGGGTGGGCTATCATGTCAAGCGGGACCTTCTTTATCCTTGCAATATCCGTATGGGCAATAGTGCACCACATCTATTGCTGGGCGTTGGGGTCGGTACTGGGCGTTCATCGATGAAGCATTTGGATGCATGACGCGTTTGTTGTGTTTGGCATGTGTAGTTAGGTTGGATCCCTTCTAAAGCAGTGATGTCCTGACCCTCCTGCTATCTCAGTCATGGGGCAAGCGCAATTTAGGATTTTTCGAAGTCTGTTTCCTATGTTGCATCCCTAATGCCCAGGTGATAATGCTCAAAGTACACTCTTGAATGGGTGTAAGAGATCGTTGTCAGCATAATAACCCAACTATGGAGTCGGGGTCAAATCCACGAGGAACAATGTGAGTGGCGATTAAACTAATTTTAAACTAGAGCTCTAAGTTGAATTTTAAACAAATGTTATGAAAAGATAAAATGGGGGGTTTTTAATGGTTGAGCAAAAGTTACTAAAAACTTCAATTTATCAATGTTATGGGAAACTAGAGTTATGGTTACCAAGATCCTTGAACAAATAGGGTTGTGAATCACTTTAAAGTTCCAATTGACAACTTCAATTGCAAGACAAGTTGAATCCTATTATTTACCCATTCGTTTCTGAACCTCAGTGGGTAGTTCATCCTTTAATTCTCTCAAACTTAAAGAGTGTCTTTGTTATTCAACTATTTTCTCATGTACGCTAATCCGGCTAAGGCATTTGCCATTAATCTAAAGATTCAAGTCATTCGAGTCCATGTAAACTCTTTCTTTTCCCAAAATACACTTTCCTCTGGGACAAGTGATGTTCTTGGGCTCACCTTTCATGTTTGCAACTAAGAGAATAGTTACATTACTCTACATGCAGTTACCTCTCGGACAAGTGTTGTTTCATTGAAGTAACCTAACAAGTACTTTCCTCTCGAACAAGTGATGTTCTTGTGCTGTCTCTTCTAAGTTGAAGCCAAGAAAGGTCACTAAAGTGAATAAAGGTTTATACAACATCAATTACTCATGGAAATCAATTAGATTCACAACTCAAATTAGTATTGACATCAAGGTTCCCATAACTAGAGTAAAAAAAAACTAGCTACTCATGATACAAAAATCAACAATATGTATTGAATTCATAATCAAGAATAAGTAATAAATCATACCCACAATGAATCTTCAAATGGAAGATGTTTACAAGAATGTTAAGAACCCTAAAATGAGAGGTTTCTTTCTTTTTTCGCCGCTCCTAAGCTTCTCCAAGTCCAAACATCCCTAATTTTGTCAATATTTTCTTTTTATAGCTGGAACTGACAATTTCCAGTAGCCCGACGCAATTTCAACGCGTCGCGCCGCTATCTCAAGCCCAGGTCCAAGTGTTACATGCCCCTATGGTCCTTAAAATTGGGCATATTCTACATTCACTGGTCTTTTTAAAAAGTCCATTGGAATTTCCACACACTTGAAATGGCCCAATAGATTTCAGGTATCTAAATGGAGTCAGTTTTTTGTATTTTCGTTTCGTTGAGTCATTCCGAGCCTTATTGAGTTTTTTACACATGATTTGAAGCATGTATATCCTTAATATATCATAATGATCCATTCAAAAAGAATACTAAAGAATTAAACAACACAAATTAGTGCTCAAAATAACACAACATCCAAGACGGTGAACTCAAACACGAGCTACGCATAGGGTAAATGCACCTTGAACTTAGGCTCATTGTTTTGACTCTTGTCTTGATCCAATTAATCTATGAACATTATAAATAAGTTGTTTCACATATAAATACATAATAACAACCTTAGTAACTTATTAAAATACATTAGAACTAAATACAATAGACTATACAAACACCTAGATCAAGCTAGTCACACTAGTTTTCTCAGTTGAACTCTAAATGCTCAAATTGAATCAGAACTCATGCAAAAAGACCATTCAGCATTGTAAACACATATTTGGACACATGAATTCTCATTTATGTCATTATAAACAAATATATCATAATAATCATCCTCAAAACAAGGATAAAAAGGGCTACAATAGTAATGGTAGAATGCATAAATATATCGAACATCAACACCCCACACTTAAAACCTTGTTCGTCCTCGAACAACTCTTCACTCTAAGTATCATGAGAGGGGGAATCTACACTTTTAATACATTCAATACATTCATATAATACTACAATAACTACACAAAATGCAAGTGTTTACACTAAGCATGTCACAAACATAATGAAAAACTCATGAATCCTACTTCTAAAACATCCCAGCCTCAAGAATTTACTCACCATGTTGGAAAGATCATGCTTATTATTCAGTCAATGACATCTTACAAATCACCCATATTCATCAAACATGTTCCCCTCACAACAAGAGAGTTACCCATAAAAACTCACAATAATGCAATTTATAACAATGGGTACAAGAATCAAATTATGCTCACCCTCACAAAGAATTCACAAGTTACACATAATGAACCATAGGATTTCCCTTAGTGTAATGCTCCACTAATAGTCAAATGTAAAGATTAAGATCACGTAGGTATTTTCCGAGTTTTAATATACGCTAGCGGGAGGGTAGGAACTATTTTTTCCAAGAATAGTGACTATCCTCTCTAAACACTTCAATACACTACATTATACATTTAAAACAAATATCCAACAACCAAATTACACCAGATTTTTTATTACCCTAGTTCTTTTTGTTTTATCCCCAACTTTGTTCAAGACATTAACAACAATTATGGTAGGAGTACTTCCCTTTTACATCACAAGTCAATTCTCTACTCTTTTTCATACACCAATTATTGTTACACACCCATATAGTAGCCACCCTCAACTAACGCTATTTACCATGGTTGAGGTACACATTGTACTAAAATAACCAGGGCCATAACAAGTTCATTGTAGAAAAAACTGGGCACCCAAAAACTGAAATTGCTTTCATATTTTCTATAGTTACTAACCATCACAATTTAGACACACAATGAACACTTCCTTAGAGCTTCACTTTCACCTTCCTCCTTCAGTTTCACAAACCTTCCTACTTAGTCCCTTATATTAAAGCTCTAAGGAGATTTGGATCAAGTTAAGGTAAATCAAGGAAGGGGATTAGGCTTCACATGAGGCTGCCAAAGAAAAGGCTAAAGGCTAAATGGGGTTAACTAAGATAATGCACAAGGGTCGATATAAAGAAGGTAGAAAACAAGTCTATCAAACAAATGCCAATATCATCTACTAAACCCAGATTATTTATATGGCTTCACACACACACACCGGGCAAGTTCTAGACAACACATGCAACAAGGAATAAACAAAACACCTTACACGCACATGGAACATGTTCAACTCAATAGGATCATCGTAGACTCTCAACCAAACGAAAACATGAATTCAATTTTTAAGCCAACAATTACAAGAATCACATCATGAGCCTAAGTGTCTCAAAAATAGCAATTCAGACAATTCAACATGCTTTTACAAACAAACCCACTTGTATCATGTAATCACAAATAACACCAAAAAGAATATCTCACTTATTCCAAACCTAAAATTTTTAAAAATTGAGCCAATTTTTTGGAATTTCCCCACCCCACACTTAAAAATCTACTTTGTCCCCAAAGTGAATTTTTAAATAAAGAGATAGAAATACTCCTAAGGCCTTTAGGCCTAGCTAGTAGCATATTCACATAAAGAAGATTCACGGAACTCCATACTTATTCTTTACTATGCTTCAAGCTCAAGAATATGGTACTCAAACTTTCCATTAACCTGTGACTCAACCAAAAACAAAAACTATGTGAAGTAAAAAAAAACTACAAACTAAAAAGAAAACATACCATATCTTGGGTTTCCCACCAAGAAGCACCTAATTTAGTGTCGCGGCATGACCCAGATCAACTTTTTCCTCCACCTTGAGGATATATATTTCACCCCCAACTTAGCATCCATTATATTGCCTCGCTCATAGGGAGGTGGTATAAAAATTAAGGAACCGAGTAATAGAATATGCATGGTAAACTACTCGATCCTAAAGTGAGGTGTGTTTTTATATTGTTTGTCTAGTGTAAAATCAAGAATATAGGAATCTTGTTCCTCATCTTCACACTCTTCTACTATTTTAAATGATTCCACTGATAAGATATCATCTAAACTTAATGTTGAAAAGTTCTTTGAATGGGGACCAACAAATCCTACTTCCAAATTTACACTAACCTCAACACCTTCACTTATATTCACCTTCTTAATATCAGTCTCAAGATCAAGATGACAATCGAGTGGCTGCGATTCTTGTGTTTTCTCCATAAAATGGCTAATGTCCTCCTCATATTCTTCTTTGTTTATCCACTTTAGACATGGTGGCAGTGGTAACTCCTTCAGCTCTTCCCACAACTGTGTTTAAGACTCTAAAATTTATTTTATCAATTTGTCCAAATTGCTCGTTTGAATTATGGCAGCACACATAACTTCAGAATGATCACTTTGACCCCAAGCCAAACACCAAGTTGCAGTCTGTTCCCCAGTTAGAACAGTATCTGCATCATATTGTGAAGGTCCCATCCATGCACTTTCATTAAAATTTGGACAGTAAGCCTCATAATGTGGTCCCCCACAATAATAACAAGAATTGTCATCACTCAAAAAACCATCTATCCAGGCTGACATCTCAAGAAAGGTGCGAGAAAAATAAAAATAAAATAAAATAAAAAATAAACTAAACAAATATTTACAAGTTTGAATTCAAGCAAGTAAGCTAAAATTCCAAACCAACTCAATATGCCAAATTATTCCCCGGCAACATCGCCATTTTTTATAACGCTCAAAGTACACTCTTGAATGAGTGTAACTGATCGTTGTCAATATAATAACCCAACTTTGGAGTCGGGGTCGAATCCTCGAGGAACAATATGAGTGGCAATTAAACTAATTTGAAACTAGAGCTACAAGTTGAATTTAAACAAATGTTACAAAAAAGATAAAATGGGGTCTTTTTAATGGTTGAGTAAAAGTTACTAAACACTTCAATTTAACAATGTTATGGGAAACTAGAGTTATGGTTACCAAGACTCTTGAACAAATAGGGTTGTGAATCACTTTAGATTTCCAATCGACAACTTCAATTTCAAGAGTAGTTGAATCCTATAATTTACCAATTCGTTCCTCAACCTCAGTGGTTAGTTCATCCTTTAATTCTCTCAAACATAAAAGAGTGTATTTGTTATTCAACTATTTTCTAATATAGGCTAATCCGGCTAAGGAATTTTCCATTGATCTAATGATTCAATTCTTTTGAGTCCATGTAAACTTTTTCTTTTCCCAACATACACTTTTCTCTCGGACAAGTGATGTTCTTGGGCTCACCTTTCAAGTTTACAACTAAGAGAATAGTTACATTAGTCAACAAGTAGTTACCTCTCAGACTAGTGTTGTTTCATTGCAGTAACCTAACAAGTACTTTCCTCTCGGACAAGTGATGTTCTTGTGCGGACTCTTCTAAGTTACAGCCAAGAGAGGTCATTAAAGTAAAGAAAGGTTTATACAACATCAATTATTCATGGAAATCAATTAGATTCACAACTCAAATTAGTATTCACATCAAGGTTCCCATAACTCAAGTAAAAAAAATTAGCTACTCATGATACAAAAATCAACAATATGTATTGAATTCATAATCAAGAGTAAGTAATAAATCATACCCACAATGAATCTTCAAATGGAAGATGTTTACAAGAATGTTAAGAACCCTAAAATGAGAGGTTTATTTCTTTTTCGGATGCTCCTGAGCTTTCCCAAGTCCAAACATCCTTAATTTTGTAAATATTTTCTTTTTATAGCTGGACTGACAATTTCCAGTAGCCCGACGCGATATCAACACGTCACCCCGCTATCTCAAGCCCCTCTACCTGTTACACGTGCCTATGGTCCTTAAAATTGGGCCTTTTCTTCTTTCATTGGTATTTTTCACAAGTACATTAGACTCCCACGCGCCCGCAATGGTCTAATATATTTCAGGTATCTAAATGGAGTCAGTTTTTTTAGTTTTATTTCGTTGAGTCATTCCGAGGCTTATTGAGTTTTTTCCACTTGAATTGAAGCTTGTATATCCTTCATATATCAGCATGAACCATTAAAAAAGAATACTAAAGAATTAAAAGCCACATATTAGAGCTCAAAACAACACAACATCCAAGACGGTGAACTCAAACACGATCTATGCAGAGGCTAAATTCACCTTGAGCTTAGGCTCATTGTTTTGACTCTTGTCTTGATCCAATAGATCTATGAACATTATAAATAAGTTTTTTCACTTATAAATACATAATAACAACCTTAGTAAATTATTAAAACGCATTAGAACTCATCACAATAGACTAGAAAAATACCTAGCTCAAACTAGTCACACTAGTTTTCTTGGTTGAACTCTAAATGCTCAAATTTAATCAAAACTCGTGTAAAAATACCATTAAGCATTGTAAACACAAATTTGGACACATGAATGCTCATTTATGTCATTAAAAACACATATAGCATAAGAATCATCCTCAAAACAAGGCTAAAAAGGGCTATAATAGTAATGCTAGAATGCATAAATACACCAAACATCACCAGGGATTATCAAGTTTTATTGATCGGTTTTTTCCCCTTACATTTCATGCGTAGGGTGAATCAAAAGGGTGCCCTCGTGTCCCACTTCCTCCTCACTTACTCGTACGATGTCGTGGTCCATGAGTGATGGTCAGGATTTTTGAATGCGATAGAGACAGTGGGTATGGGGTTTTCATCGACTCCTATCTTCCCTATATGATTCTCATTGCAAACAATGGTCACACTCTCCTTGAACCCATCCTCACCTATTCAGGCAGGCCGAGCTCATGCGATGCTGGCGTCAATAAGAAATGCTACCTGGTTGATCCTGTCGGTAGTCATATGCTTGTCTTAAAGATTAAGCCATGCATATGTAAGTATTAACAAATTTAGACTATGAAACTTTGAATGTCTTATTAAATTAGTTATAGTTTGTTTGATGGTATCTACTACTCGGATAATCATAGTAATTCTACAGCTAATACATGTAAAAAAAACCTGACTTCTGGAAGGGATGCATTTATTAGATAAAAGGTCGATGTGGGCACTGCTCGTTGTTGCAATGAATCATGATAACTTGAATGATTGCATGACCATTGTGCCGGCGATGCATTATTCAAATTTGTTCCCTATCAACTATCAATGGAAGGATAGTGGCCTACTATGGTGGTGATAGGTGATTAAGAATTAGGGTTCAATTCCGGATAGGGAGCCTGAGAAACGGCTACCACATCCAAGGAAGGTAGCAAGCACATAAATTACCCAATCCTGCGGGGAGGTAGTGACAATAGATAACAATACCTGGCTCAGTGAGTCTGGTAATTGGAATGAGTACAATATAAATCCCTTAATGAAGATCAATTGGAGGGCAAGTATGGTGCCAACAGTCATGGTAGTTGTAGCTCCAATAGAGTATATTTAAGTTATTTTAGTTAAAAAGCTAATAGTTGTACTTTGGGATGGGCCGACCGGTCCTCCTATGGTGTGCACCGGTCGGCTCGTCCTTTCTGTTGGTGATGTGCTCCTGGCCTTAACTAGCTGGGTCGTGCCTCCGAAGCTATTATTCTGAAGAAATTAGAGTGATCAAAGAAATCCTACGCTCTGTATACATTAGCATAGGATAATATTATAGGATTTTTATCCTATTACATTGGCCTTCGGGATCGGAGTAATGATTAACAGAGACAGTCGGGGGCATTCGTATTTTATGGTGATGTTGGGCATATTTATACCCCTAAGAACCATAATTTACCCATATTTTAGCTAAGTTTTGAGGATAAAATATATAATTCCTGCACTTTTAGTCCATTTTCCTTTAAGTGAGCTAACCTATGTGATTAGCATGTTTTCAGATATTAATGATGAAGATTTCAGCACTTTGTGGACCTTTGGGCAGAAAAGGAAAACTTCATATAAGAGGGAAAACAACTTTTGGAAGCTTGTGGACTAAAGGTGATGCATGGAGAACTTGTCCCGGGCAAAATCAGTATTTCTAAATACTTAGGGGTGCAACAGTAACTTAGTAGGACAAGGATGTTATAAAAACCTTATTTGCTGAATTTTTCAGCAGGCATTCATTCCATCACTTTTCATTATTGAGTTTACAGATTCTGTAAGTTTAGACAGCGAAAAACGCTAAGGCTAGAGCATCGGATAGGAGAACGATGTTCTTCCCCTTTTGACGCCAAAAATCATTCCCATCTCTAAGATTATTTTAAGTTGTGGTATGATGATTATGTCTATGGTGATTTCCGTTGTACTCATGAGTAGCTAAACTTCTCTGTTAGGGTTATGGAAACCTTGTAAGGTACTATCTATTGCTATGAGTTTGTGAATTCTTGATGTGTATGCTACTTATATCATTACTCTCTTCGTTTTAGTTGAATTCTCATGGTTGCAAACATAGAGAACACGCCATTATAGCATTAACTTGTTCAGGAGAAAAGTTACATGTTTGGAAAAGAGAGTATGACAAGGAAATAGGGCTTCCAACCTCTATTTACACGTTAATGCCTTAACCGGATTAACTTCTTAGAGAATTTGTACCATTTGTTATACACTTAGGCTTGGGAGAGCTAAAGTGAAATAAATCCTTGATGGTTGGGAAACACTTGGATTTAGAATTAGAATGCGATTCTCTATAAGTGCATGCATGTCTAAATTCCGCATTACTCATAGTTAATAGAGAAGTAGAAACTACAAGGTGGACATAACCCTAACTTATTATTCTCTGTGATTAACCTTTACTAAACAAATCATTCATTCGTTACTTTGATATTATTAATTCATGCCTAAACCCCCCTTTTTCGTGGAATTTTCGACCAACAGTCTACTAACAATTGCAACACTTAGTGACCAAGTATTCCCTGTAGGATTCGACACCCAACCCAATTGGGTTCTATATTTGACAGCGACCGCTTACACTTTCTAACGAGAGTTGTAGTTTGGGCATTATCAAATTTTGGCGTCGTTTCCAGGGAATACGGTTGTCAACTAAGTTTGTGATAGTTACTAGACCCTTTGGTCAAAGATTCTCGAATTTTACTTTTTGTTTGTTGTTTTTTTTTTGTTCAAGTTTGGTAGAGTGCATGCCAAATACACGAAGATCTGGTCAGCCATTATTACCCATAAATCCTGAACCAAAACTTATTGGCAGAATGGATGCACAACGTGACATTGAAAGAAGGGCTGCTCAACAGGAGAAGGCTAGGTTAGCTGCGTTGGCGGCTGCTCAAGTGCATCAACAGAATATTAATAACCCAGGTCGGGAAACAAATCTTGATGAAGAGGACCTGGGTGATGATGAGTTACTTAATCCACGGCGTGCAGATAAGGTGGCAGCACCTGTGAACAGGAAAGATCGTCAAGATAGAATGAGACCTGAACGTCGAGCTGTGCAGGCTCCTTTTGATGATGATGATGATGATTTGGATGGAGCTGGTGCCACAGGGGCTATTATTCCTCCGCCATTGGCACCCGAAGCCAAGTTTAATATCACTAGCACCATGATCTAGCTATTGCAACTTAAAGGGTTATTTGGTGGACTTGTAGGCTATGATCCGAATATGCATCTGATCAACTTTATCTCAACATGCAAGTCGTTTGACAATCCAGGAGTTGGACAGAATGAAATTCTACTGCGCTTATTTCCATTGTCTCTATCTAGAGAGGCAAATCTATGGTTGAACGGGCTAACTCCTGATTCTATTACTAATTGGAGGCAACTGAAAGACGCTTTCCTAGAAAGATTCTTTCCTCCATCCAAAAGAGCACAATTAAGAGATGAGATCAGCAATTTTCAACAGCTTCCAACTGAAGCTCTCCATGAAACATGGGAGAGGTTCAAGAAGAAGCTTATGCGGTGCCCAAACCATCAGATGACCAATATCCACTTGATGGAGATATTATACAGGTCATTGAATTCTGTGACTAAGCCAGTGGTTGATAATGCTTCAGGTGGGTCATTCATGGACCTTACTTTTATTGAGGCAAGTGATATGCTAGATCGTATGACAAAGCAGAGTAGAGCTTGGCATACCAGGGATTCTGAGGTAGCAAGCTCTACTGTATCTATTAGCTTAATGGCAGAACAAAGGCGAAGAGAAGAGGAACGTGACCAGGATATGGCTCACATGAAAATGCAGATGGATCTTCTTACCAAGAATTTATTATTAGGGAAGACTGAAAAGGTTAAGGCCGTTGTATCACAGGGAAGAGATGAATCCGATTCTGAGGAGGAAGCAAATTATTTGAATAATCAGGTGGGTTTTCGAGGCAATGCCCAAGGAAACCAAGGTCGGAATTATTATGATAAGTCCGGATACAAGAATAAGACTGATAGGAGTGGTTTGTATGTTCCTCCTGGAAATCGTGAGGCCGTGGCATCTGGCTCTGGGAAGATGTCCATGGAAGATATGATGGCTAAGTTGTTGAAAGGAGTGGAGGCAACCAACACGGGAGTAACTGAGGTAAAAAATGATTTGTCCTCAATAAATCAATTGGTTGATTCACATTCCACTTCAATAAAATAGTTGGAACAACAATTGAGTTATCTATCAGCGACACTCAATCAAAGAAAAGCTGGCACCCTACCTAGCGACACCATGCAAAATCTAAGAAATGATGGATCATGTATGGCTATTACTACCAGGAGTGCTAAGGTGTTGGAAAATCCATCCAAAGGCAAGCAGGTGGTTGATAATACAAAAGAGAATGTGATTGAAGCAGATTGTGATGATTCTGTAGAAGCTAAAAGTCAAAACGTTCATGACACTATACTTAGGCGTCACCAACTTGAAAAGATTGATAATCTGAAGCAAGATAAAAAAGAAGTAGTGGAGAAAACTATTCCCCTTCCACCACCACCTTTTCCTCAGAGACTGAAGAACAAAGCTGATGACACCAGGTTCAGTAAATTCATGACTATGTTGAAGCAGTTGACTATTAATGTTCCTTTGGTGGAGGCGCTGGAACAGATGCCTGGGTACGCTAAATTCATGAAGGACCTTTTGACAAAGAAGCGGGAAGCAAGCTATGAGCTGGAAGATAATGTTCATCATTGCAGTGCAATCGCTACAAGATCGTTAGTTCAGAAGAAGGCAGATCCTGGTGCTTTCACTATTCCTTGCACGGTTGGATCTTTGGATTTTGCTAAGGCATTGTGCGATTTGGGAGCTAGCATCAATTTGATGTCGCTATCTATTTACAGAAAGTTGGGGTTGGGTGATCCTACACCAACCAATATGCGGCTCGTGATGGCAGATAGGTCGGTAAAATGACCTGTTGGTATCTTATATGATGTATTGCTGAAGGTTTCCACCTTCATTTTTCCTGCATACTTTGTTATTTTGGATTGTGAGGTGGATTCTTAAGTACCCATAATCTTGGATCGTCCTTTCCTTGCAACAGGAAGTGTGCTTATTGATTTAAGAGATAATGAGCTTGTATTTTGGATGAATGATGAAGTGGTTCGTTTTGATGTATGCAAATCAATGAAGCAACCCAAAGATATGAAGGTGTTCTCTGTAGCTGATGTTTATTATGAAGATGAGAAAGAATTATCGGTAGAGAAGTAGCTTATTATTGATCTATTGGCTGCTGCGCTTATAAATTTTGAGCGTGAGGATGTTGAAGAGTATGAAGAAACTATTTGTGCTCTAACAGGAATAGGGTCATATTCCCATGGTCCTAAGAAGCTGGACCTTGATCTTAAGAATCGACCTTCACCACCAGCGAAGCCATCCATTGAAGAACCACCAGTGCTAGAATTGAAAGAGCTGCCTAGCCACCTGAAGTATGCATTTTTGGGAAGTGGTGATACACTTCCGGTTATTGTTGCAGCTGATTTAAGTGAACAGCAAGTAGCGGATCTCATCTATGTTCTAAAAAAATACAAGAGAGCCATCGGTTGGACTATTGCTGATATCATTGGTATCCCTCCTGGGATATGTATGCACAAGATTCAGCTCGAAGAAGATTGCATGCCCATAATTGAGCATCAACTTCATTTGAATCCACCTATGCAAGAGGTGGTGAAGAAAGAAATTATTAAGTGGTTAGATGCTGGGGTGGTGTATCCAATCTCTGACAGTAAATGGGTGAGTCCGGTACAATGTGTGCCCAAGAAAGGGGGCATGATGGTAGTCGCAAACGAAAAGAATGAGCTAATTCCACTCAGACCTGTCACAGGGTGGAGAGTGTGCATGGACTACCGGAAGCTGAATTCATGGACGCTAAAGGATCACTTCCCAATGCCATTCATGGACCAAATGCTTGATCGATTGGCAGGGAAGGGATGGTTTTGTTTCTTAGATGGTTATTCCGGCTATAATCAGATCTGCATTGCTCTTGAAGATCAAGAGAAGAAAACTTTTACATGCCCGTATGGTACGTTTTCTTTCAAACGTATGCCATTTGGATTATGTAACGCACCTGCCACTTTTCAGCATTGTATGATGTCCATTTTTCTGATATGGTTGAAGACACCTTGGAGGTGTTCATGGAAAATTTTTCAGTAGTAGGTGAGTCATTTGAATCATGCTTTGAAAATCTGAGTATGGCATTGCAGAGATATGTTGAATTCAACTTGGTGCTAAACTGGGAGAAGTGCCATTTTATGGTGAAGGAAGGCATTTTTCTTGGGCATAAAGTCTCTGAAAGAGGAATTGAGGTGGATCGAGCCAAGATTGAAGTTATCGAGAAACTACCACCTCCAATTTCTGTAAAGGGAGTTCGTAGTTTCCTCGATCATGCAGGTTTTTATCGGAGGTTTATTAAAGACTTCTCCATGATTGCTAGTCCATTATGCAAACTTTTGGAGAAGGATGCAAAGTTCTACTTCGGTGAAGATTGCTTGAAGGCATTTGAATTCCTCAAAGGGACGCTAGTTGAAGCTTCTATTATTGTAGCACCCGATTGGTCTCTACCATTTGAAGTTATGTGTGATGCAAGTGGGGTAGCTTTGGGTGTAGTACTTGGTCAGAAAAGAGGAAGGCTATTTCATCCAATATACTATGCGAGCAAGGCCTTGAATGGAGCCCAGAAGAACTATACCATCACGGAACAAGAGCTTCTAGCAGTTTTTTATGCTTTTGAAAAGTTCCGTGCTTACTTGTTGGGAACTAAAGTGGTGGTTCATACAGATCATCCGGCTTTGAGATATTTAATGGCAAAGAAGGATACTAAGCCAAGGCTAATTCGGTGGGTGTTATTTCTTCAAGAATTTGATGTCGAGGTAAAGGATAGAAAAGGTTTCGAAAACCAAGTAGCTGATCATCTATCTAGACTTGAGAGCGAGCACATAGC
Organism: Capsicum pubescens; assembly: GCA_030864215.1. NCBI lineage: Eukaryota > Viridiplantae > Streptophyta > Magnoliopsida > Solanales > Solanaceae > Capsicum > Capsicum pubescens. The sequence continues at coordinate 278,361,550 of CM061543.1, read as the reverse complement.
GCAACCCTACCTTGAGATTGATGATGCATTTCCCGACGAAGAGATCCTAGCCACTATGGTGGAAGACTTACCGTGGTATGCAGACTTTGCGAACTACGTGGTAAGTAAAGTGATGCCTGAGAATCGCTCCTTTCATCAAAAGAGAAAGTTCATGCATGATGTGAAACACTACTGCCGGGATGAACCGTATCTTTTTTGACGATGTGCTGATAGTGTTATTAGGCGATGCATCTCTGATGTGGAGGTGCCTAGCATCTTGGAAGCAAGTCCTGCTTCCCAAGTTGGGGGTCACCATGCAGGTGATCAGACAGCCAGGAAGGTATTGCAAAGCGGCTATTATTGTCCTTCATTATTCAAGGATGCTTACAATTTTGTGAGAAGATGTGATCAGTGTCAGAGGCAAGGCTCTATCTCGAAGCACCATGAGATGCCCATGTCTAAAATTCTTGAAGTAGAACTATTTGATGTATGGGGTATTGATTTCATGGGCCCATTTATGAATTCGTTTGGGATGAAATATATCCTAGTTGTTGTGTATTATGTATCCAAATGGGTCAAAGCGGTAGCGCTGGCAGATAATGAAGGTAAGCGTGTTGTAACATTCTTAAAGAGAAATATCTTCTCTCGTTTTGGGGTACCATGTACCATCATAAGCGATGGAGGATCACACTTTTGCAACAAGCTGTTCAGAGCCATGTTGGTAAAATATGGGGTCAAGCAACATAAGGTAGCTACACCTTACCACCCACAAACTAGTGGAAAGGTAGAGGTTTCTAATCGGGAGATCAAGCTGATCCTTGCTAAGACTGTAAATGCTAGTAGGAAGGATTGGTCCCGAAAGCTGGATGATGCCTTATGGGCTTATAGGACTGCGTTCAAGACACCTATTGGTATGTCACCTTACCAACTAGTTTATGGGAAGGCTTGTCACTTACCAATCGAGCTCAAACATAAAGCGTTGTGGACGTTGAAGCGGCTTAACCTGAATTGGGATGATGCTATTAATCTGAGACTGGAACAGCTGAATGAGATGGATGAATTCCGTCTACACGCGTATGAAAGAGCAGACCTCTACAAGGAACGGATGAAAAAGTACCATGATCGGAGGATTATCCAACGAAACTTACAGAAGGGTGATTTGGTACTTCTTTTCAACTCCAGACTGAAGCTATTTCCAGGTAAGTTGAAGTCTAGATGGTCTGGTCCATTTAAAATTAGCCAAGTCTACTCGTCTGGAGTAGTAGATCTAGAAAACAATGATGGTGGTATCTTTAAGGTGAATGGCCAACGAGTGAAGCCATATATCGGTCCACTTGACTCGATAAAATGTATAGCCACCGTATATCTCGATGAAGTCTAAAGTAATCGAGATAACTATGTCGTGCCGCGACAATAAATCAAGCGCTAAATGGAAGGCAACCCATCGTTTTTAATAGTTTTGTTTTACTAGGAGTTTGATTTTGTTAAATAAAAATCCAAAAAGAAGAGTCGAGCCACGACCAAAACTAAGGCGCTTGGTGGGAGGCAACCCATCCGTCTAATCATTTTTTGTTGTTTTTGATTAAGTGTAGGTGAAAGATGTATAAAGGAGGAGATTGGTCCCAAATTTTGAGTTGAAAGTGAGCCATGCTAGAGGTGGTAAAGTAGGAATGATGGAGCAAATGCTATCAGCTAAGGCATTGCCTATGCTAATCTAGGCAATAGACAAGGCAAGGCCTATGCAAATCTAGGCAATGGAGAAGGCAAGGCCTATACCATTGCCTATGCTTACTGCCTCACATAGGCAACGGATAAGGCATTGCCTATGCAAATCTAGGAAATACCATTGGCGCCGCCTATGTAAATCTAGGCAATACCATAGGCGCCGCCTATGCCATTTCCTATGCTCACTATTTTGACAAGGCATTGGCAAAGGCGCCGCCTATGCCCAACTAGGCATTGACAAAGGCGCCTCCTATGCTAAGCATAGGCAAAGCATTAGGCACCGCCTACTTATGCCTTTTTGTCTCCTAACCTGATTTTACATGGATAAACCCGACCCATGGCTTAGTCTATAAATAGATCTTTAACCTTAGAACAAAATGCACTTGTTTGCTCAACCTAGGCGCCGCCTAAGCTTCCCAAATCTCTTAAAAATTTTCTTTTTTCTCATCTAATCTTGCAAGATCATCTTCTTGAACCATCACCAAGTAAGTTATTCTTTTATATTCCGTAGTTGTTGCAATACTACGTTTATAATGGTATTTTATATTTTGAAGTGGTGTTTGGTGATAAGAATATGATTGGTTTGTTATGATACATCTAGAGTGAGTAAAAGAATACGTGTGGGTGTTCTTGACTTTGTTCCGACTTGTATTTGATTGTTATACACTGTCATAGTTTTATGAAGTCAAAATTGTGAAGTTAATACATAATCTTGTAAGTTGAAAACTTGAATGTTTGAATGACTCGTTCGTCGAGATAAAGATCATGATTGACCACAAGCATGAGACGTGGTGATTATTTCTATGCATTAACTTGATACAATCTCTATATGGTATTCTTGTTCAAAAAGTGCGTTAATCAAATGAAATAACATTGGAAAGGATAGTCAAGATTACATGAGAATATGACTGTGCTAAACATGTTGTTGGAACATATCGCCTAAATGTATGTCGATGAAGTCTGAGTAATCGACATCACTCACTTAATTAGTCATGGCAAACAAATTAAGTGTGGGTTGGTGCCATTACTGTTTGTCTTTCGATTAAATCTTCTGAGATGAAGCTAACATGACTCTATTGTGATCTCAGGTAGAATGGCGCCGAAAAGACGACAAGGAAAAAAAAAGTGTCCACCTCGCAGAAAGGTCAGAAAAGGGGAAGAAAAGATCAAGTTGTCCTCCTCTCTACAAATACCTCGACGCACTTTCAGGATAAAGTGGGTCCTAGAGGAGGAAGGAAAGGAGTGGTACAAGAACAACAAAGTGAAAAAATATGTTCATGTGGATTTGATGCAGAAGGAGAATCTAGCAAAGAGAGAGCCCCGCATTTTGGCAAAAATCATGGCACTAAATCTTGATTTCATTTTCTGAGATATGGGGGAATGCAATCTTGATCTAACGCGAGAGTTCTATGCCAATTGGTCCCCAAAGACTACCGGAAGTGAAGTAAAGATTCGGTGCCAAGTCTTGCAACTGAATGCGGAGTTTTTCAATTCTTTTCTGGGTCTTCTATCTGTGGATCCATCACCGCTCAAGGATCTTTATCACAGACCTCCCTACAGGGAAATCAGACACACACTGTGCGGAACAAGGTCCATGGCCTGGTGGATTCATCACAAGGATAACGGTGAGCACAATACCTTCCTGTATGCTTCCTTGAACAAAGAAGCTCGTATATGGTTGAGGATAGTCAACTTTTGCCTGATTCTTGGGACATAGTACACAAAGATCACACGTGATAGAGTATGCTTGGTGTACGCTCTGATGACTAATATTCCCATCAACATTGGTGCGGTTATACGATCGTCAATGCGTAAGGCTAGGCTGCACAAAAGGTCCCATTTCAGCTTTGCAAATTTGTTGACTGCGATCTTAAGGAAGGAGCACATTAAAGAGAAACCTGCAGATCATAAGCTTCCACACAACCCGAAGAAGGTTGATCTTACGAAAGATAAAGAGCCTGAAACTGGTCATGGCATTAACCTTACCACTGCAGAAAGACATGCTCGGGATGAAAGTTTCTTTCTCCATCTATATGGCATGACTCGGTTTACCATGATGAGTGGCGGTCGAGTTTCGACTGATGCAGAGCTTCAGCAGTTGGATTATGACTACCCGATGAATGAGCATGCGCAGGCTATGTGTGGATTAGGGGTACATTTTGAGGAACCTCTTGATGATGACGTGCCAACTGAAGATAATCACCGACTGCCAGACTCAGACGTGGAGGAAAACTCTGATGACGGCGACTCTGATGATGATTCCGACGCAGGGGGTATGACCCCAGACATAGAGGAAGAGTCCGACTAATCAGGTTCTCCTTATTTATTTTCCACTGAGGGCAGTGTGTCCAGTCTAAGTGTGGGGTGCTGGTGTTTGTAGGTTGTATGGTACTTCTTTGCCTACATTTATTCGTGTTTTTACTAATTAGTCGTAATTAGTTATTAAATTCTATTTTTTTTAGATTTTGCATGAAATTGTTTTGATAGACGACATGGTAGTATAACAAGAGTTTGTTCTAAATCATTACTATTGAGACATTTAGGCTCTACGTGTGACTCTCTGTGTGATAATTGTGTGGTTTAATTCATTCATATGTTGGGTCAAGAGTCTATACTGCTCCCAATAAAGTTGACCATGTGCCTTGTGTATGTGAGGATATAGTATATTCTGTGTTGTGACTGATGCTAGAACGTGCCTGGTGTGTGTGTAAAGCGAAATAAAGAGTGTGAGTTTAGGAGATGATTTAGGCATTTCTTTGGCAGCCTGTAATTGTTTACCTTCTTTTTACCTACCTTTGTACATTATCCTAGTTAACCCTCTTTGAGCCTTTAGCTATTTTCTTTGACAGCCTCATATGTAGCCTAATCAATTTTTTCAAGACTATAATTTGATCCAAACTCCTAAGCACTTTAAAATTGTAGAATCATGTGGAAAAATAAAAGGAGAATGGTGAAAGTGATGCCTCAGGGTGTATTGGTACTTGAAATTATTGTGAAAAAGAGTGGCTATTATAGGGATGCTTGCTAAAAAAAAAATTATTTAGAAAAACAAAAAGATAGTTGTGTTTATGATTGAATAACAAAATGGGTGAAAAGGGGCTGGTAGATGAAGAGAGGTAAAGTGGCTGTTAAAAGATATTCTTAATGACATAACGTAGTGTATTAAAGCGCTTAGGGAACATAGTCACTATTTCTGGCCAAAATAGTCCTACCTGTCCCTTAGCCTACATTACAACCTATAAAGACCAATTTGATCCTAAGCTTAGCATTCCGATATTAGTAGAGCATTACACTAAGGGCAAGACTATGGTCATCAGTTGCAACATAAGAATTCTTTGTGAGAAGTGAGAGCAAGGAGAGTCTTATACCCATGTTTTGAATAATGCAAAACTTTTGAGTGATTATGGGTGATGTCTTGTGTGAGACACACATGGTTGATGATATTTGGGTAGTGTTATATGATTCTTTGTGGCTTAAATTGTGGATATGAATTAACCATCATCACGAGTCTATGTTGGAGGTTGAATTGTTTCTAGTAGTGATCAAGAAACCTACTCTTTGTTAATGATTGTCGTGCATGTCTTGTTGAACATTTTGTGTTGCTACTGTGAAATTCTAGTTAGATGTTTGCATGGACGTAATATTTTTTTTTAGGACGAACAAAGCTTTAAGTGAGGGGTGGTGATGTTGGGCGTATTTATAACCCTAAGAACCATAATTTACCCATATTTTAGCTAAGTTTTGAGGATAAAATATATAATTCCTGCACTTTTAGTCCATTTTCCTTTAAGTGAGCTAACCTATGTGATTAGCATGTTTTCAGGTATTAATGATGAAGATTTCAGCACTTTGTGGACCTTTGGGCAGCAAAGGAAAACTTCATATAAGAGGGAAAGCAGCTTTTGGAAGCTTGTGGACTGAATGTGATGCATGGAGAACTTGTCCCGGGAAAAATCAGTACTTCTAAATACTTAGGGGTGCAGCAGTAACTTAGTAGGACAAGGATGTTATAAAAACCTTATTTTCTGAATTTTTCAGCAGGAATTCATTCGATTACTTTTCATTATTGAGTTTACAGATTCTGTAAGTTTAGACAGCGAAAAACGCTAAGGCTAGAGCATCGGATAGGAGAACGACGTTCTTCCCCTTTTGACGCCAAGAATCATTCCCATCTCTAAGATTATTCTAAGTTGTGGTATGATGATTATGTCTATGGTGATTTCCGTTGTACTCATGAGTAGCTAAACTTCTATGTTAGGGTTATGGAAACCTTGTAAGGTACTATCTATTGCTATGAGTTTGTGAATTCTTTATGTGTATGCTACTTATATCATTACTCTCTTCATTTTAGTTGAATTCTCATGGTTTCAAACATAGAGAACACGCCATTATAGCATTAACTTGTTCGGGAGAAAATTTACATGTTTGGAAAAGAGAGTATGACAAGGAAATAGGGCTTCCAACCTCTATTTACACGTTAATGCCTTAACTGGATTAACTTCTTGGAGAATTTGTACCATTTGTTATACACTTTAGGCTCGGGAGAGCTAAAGTGAAATAAATCCTTGATGGTTGGGAAACACTTGGATTTAGAATTAGAATACGATTCTCTATAAGTGCATACATGTCTAAATTCTGCATTACTCATAATTAATAGAGAAGTAGAAACTACAAGGTGGACATAACCCTAACTTATTATTCTCTGTGATTAACCTTTACTAAAAAAATCATTCATTCGTTACTTTGATATTATTAATTCACGCCTAAAACCCCCTTTTCCGTGGAATTTTTGACCAACAGTCTACTAACAATTGCAACACTTAGTGACCAAGTATTCCCTGTGGGATTCGACACCCAACCCAGTTGGGTTCTATATTTGACAGCGACCGCTTACACTTTCTAATGAGAGATGTAGTTTGGGCGTTATCATATAGTCAGAGGTGAAATTCTTGGATTTATGAAAGACAAACAACTGTGAAAGAATTTGCGAAGGATGTTTTCATTAATCAAGAACGAAAGTTGGGGCTCGAAGATGGTCAGATTCTGTCCTTGTCTCAACCATAAACAAAGTCAACCAGGGATCGGCAGATGTTACTTTTAGGACTCCGCTGGTACCTTATGAGAAATCAAAAATTTTGGGGTCCCGAGGGAGTATGGTTGCAAGGATGAAACTTAAAAGAATTGATGGAAGGGAACCATCAGGAGTGGAGCCTGTGGCTTAATTTGACTCAACACGGGGAAACTTACCAGGTCCAGACATAGTAAGCATTGACAGACTGAGAGCTCTTTCATGATTCTATGGGTGGTGGTGCATGGCCGTTCTTATTTGGTGGAGAGATTTGTCTGGTTAATTCTATTAATGAATGAGACATCATCCTACTAACTAGATATATAGAGATATCCCTTCGCTGTTAGCTTCTTAGACGGACTACGACCTTTTAGGCTGCAGAAGTTTGAGGCAATAACATGTCTGTGATGCTCGTAGATGTTTTGGGCCGTACGCACTCTACACTTATGTATTCAATGAGTTAATATCCTTAGCCGATAGGCTCGGGTAATATTTTAAATTTCATCATGATGGGGATAGATCATTGCAATTATTGGTCTTCCACGAGGAATTCCAAGTAAGCGCGAGTTATCATCTCGCGTTGACTACGTCCCTATTTTTTGTACACACTGCCCATCACTCCTACCAATTAAATGATCTAGTGAAATGTTTCGATCATGGCGATATGGGGGTTTGTTTCTCGTGACATCCAGTGAAGTCCATTAAACCTTATCAATTAGAGAAAGGAGAAGTCATAAAAAGGTTTACGTAGGTGAACCTGTGGAAGGATCATTGTCAGAACCTGCATAGAAGAATGACCCACGAACGTGTTTAGCAACAAGGGAGTACGCATGGGTGGGAGGCTTCATCCCTCCGCACGAGTGCCTCCCTCTCGTCCCCAGCACATGCGTCCAACGTGCGTATCAGGCAACTAACAAGCCTCGGTGCGGAAAGCGCTAAGGAATACCTAAATTTATAGCCTGCCACTCATGCCCTTCTACAGCATGCATCGGGGGGACCTGGGCTTTCTTTATAAATGAAAATGACTCTCGACAATGGATATCTCGGCTCTCGCTTCGATGGAAAATATAGCAAAATGCGATACTTGGTGTTAATTGCAAAATCCTGTGAACCATCGATTCTTTGAATGCAAGTTATACTAGAAGATATTAGGCCGAGGGAACGTCTGCCTTGGCATCACACAACGAATCACTCCCTCGCATCGTTCCTTAATCATGAGGTGTGCTGTCGTTGCGGGGGATGGCCTAAATACAAGTCCACTTCTACAAACGTCACGGAAAGTGGTGGTGGTAACTCAACTCTCTTTGTTGTCGCGGCTATAGCCCATCATGCGTTTGGACAACAGGACCCTATCGCACTTAGATACTCGGACCGCAACCCCAGGTCTAGTGGGATTACCCACTGAGTTTAAGCATATCAATAAGAGGAGGAAAAGAAACCTACAAGGATTCCCTTAGTAATGGTGAGCGAACTGGGAATAGCCCAACCTTAGAATCGGGTGGCTCCTTCGATCCAATTTTAGTTTGGAGAAGTATCCTCAGCAGCGGACTGGGTCCAAGTCCCCTGGATGGGGGCACCAGAGTGGGTGAGATCCCCGTTGTGCCCAAACCCTGTCGCACCATGAGGCACTGTCTATGAGTAGGGTTTTTTAGGAATGTAGCCCAAATCAGGCGGTGAATTTCACCCATGGTTAAATACAGGTGAGAGACCGATAGCAAACAAGTAACGCGAGGGAAATATTAAAAGGAAATTAAAAAGAGAGTCAAAGAGTGCTTGAAATTGTCGGGAGGAAAGTGAATGGGGGCCGGTGATGAGCCCTGGTCAGATGTGGAACAATGATGAGCCGGTCCTTCGATCGACTCAGGGCATGGACCAGCGTAGATTGGGGGGTGACTCAGGCTCTCTATACTCTCGTGGAATACCATCTCATCAATTGTGGCAGGCAGCGCATGCCTCTGGCATGCTTTGGTATCTGCGCACTCCAGACGCTGGCATGTGGGCTCTCCATTAAACCCATCTTAAAATATGGACCAAGGATTCTTATATGGGTGCGAGTCAACGGATGAGTAAACCCATAAGTCATAATGAAGCTAATTGGTTGGATACCCCTAAGGGGTGCACTACCGATCGACCTTGATCTTCTTAGAAGGGTTCGAGTATGAGCATACCTATCGGGACCCAAAAATGGTGAACTATGCCTGAGCGGGGTAAATCCAGAGGTAAATTTGGTGGAGGCACGAAGCGATACTAATGTGTAAATCATTCGTCTAACTTTGGTATAGGGACAAAAGAGTAATCAAACTGTCTAGTAGCAGGTTCCCTCCAAAGTTTCCCTCAGGATAGCTGGAGCTCGCGTGTGAGTTCTATCAGGTAAAGCCAATGATTAGAGGCCTCGGGGGAGAAACTCCCTTGAACTATTCTGTAAATTTAAATAGGTAGGACGGCACAGCTGCTTTGTTGAGCCGTGCTACGTAATCAAGAGCTCTATGTGGGCCATTTTTGGCCAGCTGAACTGGCGATATGGGATGAACCGAAAGCTAGGTTACGATGCCAAACTGCGCTCTAACCTAGATCCCACATAAGGTGTTGGTCGATTAAGACATCAAGACGGTAGTCATGGAAGTCAAAATCTACTAAGGAGTGTGTAACAACTTACCTATCTAATCAACTATCCCCGAAAATGGATGATGCTTAAGCGCGCGACCTGCACCCGGCCATCGGGTCAAGTGGCGGGCCCAGATGAGTAGGAGGGCGCAGCGGCGCTGCCAACCCTTGGGCGTAAGATCGGGTGAAGAGGTCGTCGGTGTAGATCTTTGTGGTTGTAGCAAATATTCAAATAAGAACTTTGAAGGCTGAAGAGGGGAACGTTTCCATGTGAACGGTAGTAGCACATGGGTTAGTCGATCCTAAGGTTCAGGGGAACCTTGATAGATGGCATTTTTCATGCGTACTCCGAAAGGGAATTAGGTTAAAATTCTTGAATTGAGATGTGCCATTTGACGACAATTTTAGGAAGTTCGGAGACGTCACTGGGAGCCTCGGAAAGAGTTATCTTTTCTGTTTAACATCCTTCCCACCCTGGAATTGGCTCAGCCGGAGGTAGGGTCCAGCGGCTAGAAGATCACCGCACGCCGCGTAGTGTCTGATGCGCTCCTGGAGGCCCTTGAAAATCCGGAGGACCAAATGCCATCCACGCCCGATTGTACTCATAACCGTATCAGGTCTCCAAGGTGAACAACCTCTGGTCGATGGAACAATGTAGGCAAGGAAAGTCGGAAAAATGGATCTATAACTTTGGGAAAAAGATTGTCTCTGAGGGTTGGGCACAAGGGTCCCAGTCCTAAACCCATCGGCTGTTGGTGGACTACTCGAGCTACTCCCACGGCAAGAGCAGGTCATCACGTGCCGATCGGGGGATGAAATAGGAACATTTCCTTCGAGGGCCTTCCCCGTGCATTGAACTTCCAACTCAAAATTGGTACAGACAAAGAGAATCCGACTGTTTAATTAAAATAAAGAATTGCGATGGTCCCAATGGATGATCACACAATGTGATTTCTGCCCAGTGCTCCAAATTTAAAAGTAAAGAAATTCAACCAAGCGTGGGTAAACGGCGGGAGTAACTATGAATCTCTTAAGGTAGCCAAATTCCTCGTCATCTAATTAATGATGCACATAAATGGATTAACGAGATTCCCACTGTCCCTATCTACTATCCTATGAAACTACAGCTAAGGGAACAGGCTTGGAAAAATCAGTGGGGAAAGAATAACCTGTTGAGCTTGACTATAGTCCGACTTTGTGAAATGACTTGAGAGGTCTAGTATAAATGGGAACCGAAAGGAGAAAGTGAAATACCACTACTTTTAATGTTATTTTACTTATTTTGTGAATCGAAAGCGGGGCACTGCCTCTCTTTTTAGATCCAAGGATCGCTCTGCGGGAGAATCTGAGAGGAAGACATTGTTAGGCTACGAATTTGGCTAGGGAGGCATATCTGTTAAAAGATAACGCAGGTGTCCTAAGATGAGCTCAATGAGAATAGAAATTTGGTGTGGAACAGAAGGGTAAAAGCTCGTTTGATTTTGATTTCCAGTATGAATACGAACAATGAAAGCGTGGACTAACGATCCTTTAAACCTTCGAAATTTGAAGCTAGAAATGGAAAAAAAGTTACCATAGGGATAACTAGCTTGTAGCAGCCAAGCATTCATAGCGATGTCTCTTTTTGATCCTTCAATGTCGGCTCTTCTTATTATTGTGAAGAAGAATTCACTAAGTATTGGATTGTTCACCCACCAATAGGAAATGTGAGTTGGGTTAATACCATTGTGAGACAGAATATTTATACCCTACTGATGATAGTGTCTCAATAGTAATTCAACCTAGTACTAGAGGAACATTAGATTCACGCAATTAGTCATCGTGCTAGGTTAAAATGCTAGTGGTATGAAGCTACCGTGTGCTGGATTAAGACTAAATGCCTCTAAGTCAGAATTCGGCCTACAAGAAACACATTTTCCCTACGTCTACTTTTCGACCCGCAGTAGGGGCCTCGTCCCCTAAGGGCACATGTCGTTGTCTAAGACATCACGATAAAAGGGTCGCGGTGGCCGCCTCTAAGAACAATTTTCATCAAGCGGTGGGTAGAATCCCTTGCAGATGACTTAAATACACGACCAGGTATTGTAAGTGGTAGAGTGGCCTTGCTTCCATGATCCACTAAGATTCAGCCTTTTGTCACTCCGGTTCATCCCACCCCTTCCGATCCAATCATTTTTCTGTCTATATCCAAAGGAGGTTTGTGCATCCATCCTTGAAAAATCTCACTAAGTGTTGTGATTTCACCTCACCCTCGATAATGTCGTGTCATAGCCTCACCCAAGTTTGTTGCTTATTTTTTAAGTATCACATTTGTTCCATTCCAAACCGTTAAGTATAATATCAAGTAGCCTTTCGTGCAAAACAAAGGCGTTGTAATTAGAGATTTTCTGCTATGCATAGTGTGGCTCAAGAGCCCAGTGATGCATTGAGGTCAACATCGTTACGTGGAGGCATGTCGTAATTAGAGGTTTTCGTGACCGTTAAGTGCAATCCTAGAGACATGTCCAATGACCCAGGCTCCGGCGTCTGGAGAAACCAGTAGCACACAACGCCCGATGTCAAATAAAAAATAACCTCTAGTGGCCTATTGTTAGACCCAGTCTAAGGCATGATGTCTAACAAGGTCATGTCAAGGTGCACATTGGCCTTAATATGTGCTAAGACAAGCAATGTAAGGACCAAGGTAGCTGGAGTGATGGCAAGGCAGCCTTGTGCACATGAGGTGATGACAGGAGCATGCCCCCTAAGTGGGCATGCGTGCAAGCTGTAACATGAGCATGGCATGGTGCTGGCATGACATCAACACTGGTATGGCACAGGTGATGGCATGGCACAGGCATAGACACATGTATGGGCACTGACATAATTAAGGCAGAGTCACAGCATAGGCATTGGTGTGGCCTAAGCAGTGACATGGCTAAGACAACTTCATGGCAAAAGAAATGGTATGGCACAGGCGCAAACAAAGACCTGATATTAGAATGGCATGATGCTGGCAAGGCGAGGCATAGCTGAGAACCATAACAAGTTGATCAAGTTTTGGAGAAGTTGGAAATTGGCTAAGTTTCTAGCATTGGCAAAATAGACTAAGTGGGCATGACTGCCCATGTGCTAGTCATATGGGGTAGCTACTAAGTTAGAATTTTGAATGTTGTAAACATGTGTAATTTTCAGAATGTATTTTAAATACATAGATCAGGATGTTATGTCATGAGATAAGCATGCATCCTTGTCCAATGAAAAGCTGCCAGGTGTCGTTGGTTGTAACTACTGTAACTGCCTTGTGCAGTATTTATATGATATTTCTGGAAATTGTAAAAGGCAGTGAGTGAGACTGTTGTATGCCTTTGTTCAATTAGTGTGACATTTCCTTTGTAATTTTAAGAGAAATATTAAGGTTGGGGATGTGGTTCTGGTGTACTGTTGTGTGCTGTAAGTTTCTGCAAAGATAGTTTATTACACTTAGACAATGTAGTGTGTGTTTTGGCTGAAGTTGCGCAGTGTGGTACGACTGTCAAGCAGTGGTGTTGTGAAAAACAAAATGCCCCTATCTCAACTTATATCAGAGCATTGTGGTATGAAAATGGTGACTATCGCTCTATTAAACGAAGATGTTACATGAGTTCAAAACTTCATTGGCTTTACGGACGAACTCAAACAAACTGAAGGCATAAGGGATTTGATAACTCAGATCAATTCCATGAAGGATGAATTGGTTCAGTTACGTAAATAGTATGATAAACATTCTACAAAATTTCTGAGTTCACGCGATGCCTTGATGTCACTGGTGCAGGACCAAGGTAAGGTGATGGCATATTTGCAGACAAAAGTGATGGTTCTGCGACGTACTGTGTCTACGTCTGGGTAGTCCCATGAAAGCATTTCCAAAGTAAAAATTCCTGAGCACAAACCTTTTGGTTGTGCTAGAAGTGCCAAGGAATTAGAAAATTTCCTTTTGGATATGGAGCAGTATTTCTCTACTACCCGAGTTTGCTGAGATGGATAAGTTGAACATCATCACGATGTACTTAACGGGTGATGCAAAATTGTAGTGGAGGACTCAGAATGCGGATGATGAAAGTGTTGAATGTCCCAAAATTGATACTTGGTAAAAGTAGAAGAAGAAAATGAGCGACCAATATCTTCCTAGAAAAATCTCATGGTTGCTAGAGACAAGTTGAAAAGGTTAAGGAAACTTGGAACAATTCGTGAATATATCAAGGAATTTACTTCTTTGATTTTGGACACCCAGAATATGTCTGATGAAGACAAGTTGCATAACTTCATCTCAGGGATACAGGGTTGGGCCCAAAACAAACTACAGAGGTAGAATGTAAAAGACTTGCGTAAGTGCAATTGTTTCTGCTGACTCGTTGGTGGATTTTTTCTTAGCTCGTTCTTATTCTGACATTCTCACTTCTTCAAATTCAAAGAAAAAGGCTGAGAAGATAGGGGAAATGAAGAAGGATGGATGAAATGATAAAGGTGACAAAGGAAAGGCCCCAACGAATCTTGGAAACAACAAAAACAAGGGAAAAGATGGTAATACGAAGGGTTGTTGGACTTGTGGTGGACTTCATTTGGCCAAGATTTATCCGAATCATGAAAGAGTGAATGCTATGCTTGCTTGAAATATGAATCAAGGTGGAGGTAAAAAATTATTTTTGCTTTAGCAAATCCTGTGGGTTTGTCACTTAATCATACCAGTTTGCTGAATATTGTGGGTGAATCCTCAAAGTCATTCAACCCTCATACTGCCTTAATTTACATAGAGATGAAGGCTTATGGTAATCGTGTGTTGGCAATGGTAGATACCGGAGCCACTCATACTTTTTTGGATGCCAAAGTTGTTGTGAAATATAGACTGAAGTTGAAAAAAAGTCCATCCTTTGTCCAGACGGTGAGTTTCAAGACACAAGCCATTGCAGGAATGGATTATGATGTGCATATGGTGATTGGAAGTTGGACGGGGAAGCATAAATTGATGGTTATGCCATTGGGTGATTTTGAAGTAATTCTAGGGATAGATTTCCTTAGAAAGTTTCGCTCTGTTACTTTTCCTCACTTAGATGGAGTGATGATCGGAGACGAAGCCAATCCAAGTTTCATCAAAGCTTCTTATCCTTATGGAGAAGAAAAGAAAGTGAAAAATAAGGGCCCCATTATTTCTGCTATTTCGGTTGAGAAAGGATTGAAGAAAGGTGCTGAAAATTTTCTTACTGCCATGATTGAAGTGAAACCAGATGTAACGATGGATGTACATGATTGTGTTGCTGATTTACTAAGGCAATATGTTGATGTGCTGCCCCCTAAATTACCTAAAGAATTTCTGCCAAGGAGGGACATTGATCACAAAATAGAGTTACTGCCAGGTTCAGTTGCTCCGGTACAAGCTCCTTATCGAATGGCCCCTAAAGAGTTGGCTGAATTACGGAAAAAGTTAAATGAATGGTTGGATGCAGGTTTGATTCAACCATCTACGGCTCCTTATGGTGCTCCTATTTTATTCCAAATGAAGTAAGACGGTTTAATGAGGATGTGTGTGGACTACTGGGCATTGAATAAAGTGACTGTGAAGAACATGTATCCTATTCCGTTGGTTCAAGATCTTATGGATAGGCTGACCAAGGCATGTGGGTTCACTAAACTTGATCTACGATATGGGTATTATCAAGTTCGAATAAAAGAGGGTAACGAATCAAAAACCACGTGTGTGACGAGATATGGCTCTTACGAGTTTATGGTTATGCCGTTTCGGTTGACAAATGCCCTGGCAACATTTTGCAACTTGATGAATGATGTGTTATTTGATTACATATAAGATTTTGTTATGGTATATCTAGATGACATAGTCATTTATAGTTGCTCCCTTGATGAACATTTGGAATATTTAAAGTTAGTATTGTCCCGATTGAGGATGTAAAAACATTAGGTCATGATGGAAAAGTGCGAGTTTACTAAAAAAGAAGTGAAGTTCCTTGGGCTAGTTATCCTGGTGTGGATCGGATACTATCCTTGCTGTCCCATGTATACTTTTGTCCTAATATGGAAGACGACACTAAATAATATGTAAAGACTTGTCAGGTATGTCAAAGAGACAAGAATGAACATATGAAAGAGGCAGGTTTGTTGCGGCCTCTACCTATTCCTGAAAGGCCTTGGTTATCTGTCTTTATGGACTTTATTTCTAGGTTTTCAAGGTGGATGGCAATGCGTCCATAATGGTGGTGGTAAAAAGGTTCTCAAAGTATGTTGTTTTTGTTGCTGCTCCAATCACTTGCTCGTCAGAAGTTGCTGCAGGATTATTCCATAAAAACATGGTTAAATATTTTGGTTTTCCAAGTGATATCGTGAGTGATAGAGATGTGCGGTTCACTGGTCGGTTCTGGCTTTCATTGTTTAGCATGATGGGTACTGATCTAATGTTTTACATAGCAAATCATCCTCAAACTGATGGTCAAACTGAGATAATAAATAACTTGCTAGAAGAGTATCTAAGGCACTATGTGACAGCAAGCCAACGGAATTGGGCAGACTTGTTGGATACAACGCAGTTTTGCTGCAATCTGCACAGATCATCGGTAATAAAAAGAGCCTGTTTGAACTTGTCCTAGGCATGCATCCTATGACACCATTAGAGGTGGTGATGATGAAGGTTTAACAAAAATGTCCTACTTCTTATAAATATGCAAAATACAAGCATGGGATGCTTGTTGAAGCACAAGACAACTTGAGGAAGGCCCAGAAATTCATGAAGAAGTATTCTGATCAGCATAGATGTGCAATAGA
Organism: Capsicum pubescens; assembly: GCA_030864215.1. Taxonomy (NCBI): domain Eukaryota; kingdom Viridiplantae; phylum Streptophyta; class Magnoliopsida; order Solanales; family Solanaceae; genus Capsicum; species Capsicum pubescens. The sequence goes on along the minus strand of CM061543.1, from coordinate 278,345,385 downwards.
GTTCAACGTTGGAGACAAAGTACATTGGAAGCTAACTCCACTAATCTGGAAATAGATTCTGAGCAAGAAGAGGCATAGGGGACTGATCCCAAAGTATGATGGCATGTTCGATGTTATTGAGAAGATTGGAGAAGTTGCTTATAGGTTGGACTTGCTAGAAAGGTTGAAGATTCACCCTACCTTTCCTGTAAGTTTTCTGAAAAGGTACAATGAAGATGTTGAAGACCCAGGCAGGAACAAAAACAAAAGGGCTCCTCCTTTGATTGTGAAAGAGTATAAATCCAAAATGGAGAAGATACTTGATCACCGCATCGTGGGGAACAACAAAAAGAGTACCAAGATAGAATTTTTGATTCAATGGACAGGTTCAAGCGAAGAAGACACTGTTTGGGAGAAGGCTCAGAACTTGTGGTAGTTTGACAACTGATAATGCTCAAATTACACTCTTGAATGGGTGTAAGTGATCGTTGTCAATATAAAACCCAACTAGGTTGGGGTCGAATCCCACAGGGAATAGGGTGTGAACATCAATTTATTTATGAAATACTTTACTGGTAGTTTATTGTTTCCGAAAGATGGGGGTTTAAAGTTCACAATGAATCAATCATCACTTTCTAAATTATAGTGTTGTTATCAATATAAATGGGAAACCAGAGTTATGATCACCAAAGGTTTCAGGTATTGACAGATACTAGGTAATGCTAGAGACCCTCGGAATTAGTAGAACAACAGAATATCCCTGACTATGATACAATTTATTATCTAATTCTCTCGAACTTAGATAATTTATCTATATCCAAATGGATGTTATCTCAGGTAGATTAATCCAGTTACGGCAGTAATCATTAAACAGAAGGTTGGTAGCTTCTGAGTCCCTGTTGATAATTCCCTTCCTCTAGTCTATTTCTCCATTAGAAGCAAATAAGATCTAAGGCATAATCTAATGTTTGCAACCACTAGATTTCAGTTAAAACCACAAAGTTTCAAGATGTTCTACTACTCCTTGAATCCGTTAAACACATAGAATCATATCAAACCCTATTCCTTGGATCCCATAACCCCGGCTAATGGAATTAGACGTTCATGATTTGATAAAAGAAATCACAAGTTGAATTCATGATTATAATAATAAACTTACGTATAGAAGGAAAACAACAAGCAATTTCTTCAACTAAATCCCAAGTTAGAAACCCAAGAATAGTTGATAAGAAAGAAAACTAAGAATAATTGGCGAAAGAGAACAATGTACCTATTTCTCTCTCCAAAGTTCTTGTTCTGAATAATGAAAACTTGATAATTTAAAAACCCTTAAAATTTCTATTTATACTAAAGCCTAATTAAGGTAATAAAATAACAAAATCACAGCTGGGCTCGGATTTAGGTGATGGCATATTGGTGTTGATCGTTAGGCTTCTGACGGCATCTCAGATATGTCGTCAGAAGTTGTGCCTTCTTAACCTGTTCTGCCTCACTCTGACGATGTCCTTCAACGTCTTACCAGAGGATTGACGGCGTGTAGCAAATATCGTCAGACCTTTAGCTTATTTCACCATGTTCTGTCCTACTTGACGGCATTTTCTGACGGCTTACCACACTTGTGCCAACATATTGAGAATGTCGTCACCTTCATCCAACAACTTTTCTTCACTGTTCTTCCTGACGTCTTTTTCTGGTAGCTTACCACTTCTTTGATGGCTTGTAAGAAATGCCGTCAGACTCATATCATCTCACTTGTACCAGATTTTACTTATTTTGTTCATCTTTCCTATGTTTTCCTCCCATCCTTGCTACAACTACAATATCACAAGAAAACGATCAAAAACAACCAAAAGTTACTTAAGACTTTGCAATTATTTATAGTTAAATGCCTCAAATGTGTTAGCATCTTCTCACACATCAACACCCTCAACTTAAAATAATTGCATGTCCTCAAACAACCAAAACACAACTAAGAGAATACAAAATACAATCAGTAGCCAGTCACTCCAGTTTTCTCAAAAACACATGCATCCTCTCCAAGGTCAATCAACTTACAAATCAATTGTGTCAAATTTTTGAAAATAACCATGCAACTCATAGGAATCAAGGTATGACATCCATTCGGTAATGACACTCCTACATGCATCTACATCAAATTCATCAAAACAAGTCAACAACTGGTAGTATACCTATTGTGCCCTCCCAGCAAAGAAATTTCCCTTTTTTCTCATTATCAGCAATCAAGGTATAATCATAGGGATAATCACAAAGGCTCTCGCACTCAGAATAAAGTTCAACCAGTGTATGCCAAATACCATATGATTTCCCTTGTCATCATTACCGAGGTGTCTAGATAGGTAAGCTAGGATCATTATGGGACTTTCTCTGGCTTGTAACGTATTATAGGGGTTGGTATGGTATTAAACAGCATTTAGAGTGACTAACCTCCTTGGCACTACCTTATCTTGTGGGGTTTACTTATTAACCTCGTTTTCTCTTTTTCTTTTCTCTTGATCTAAAAACAGGGTGTGGTCTTTCTTTTTATAAAAAAAATTTTCATTTTATTGCTCTTTTTCATCAACACCCATCTATCAATTTCTTTTTTAGAACTTTTTTTCTTTTCTTTTTATTTTACCCTTCTTCATACCCAGTTTATCTCACGCACCCCTATAATAGCCACCCTCAACTTAGGCTGTTTTCCTAAGTCAAGGTTCACAGTATCCAAGGAGGACCAGGACCAAAACAAGTTCATTATGATTTAAAAAGGGAAGGTGATGGGTTTCATAGAAAAAAATGGTCAATTTAGGTTTAAACGGGGACCAAGGGGTATAATGTATTGCAGGGAAGGTCATTTAGGCTAAAAGTGACTGAAATTCAAAAATGGCCTATGATCCTTTCCTAACTCCTATACTTCAACTATGGTAAGACAAACCGGGCAAGTTCTAGATTAGGCAATACAAAGGGAATGCAGTAAATCCTCACACACACTTGGCACATAAGCATATTACCAGCTACTACTTATCCAGTTCATGCAAATGTTTGGCAGTGATTGTCAAGTTACTGGAACTAATGCCACAACAAGATTCACACATGGTCACAATTTAATGTAGTTCACACAGCCATGCAATCAAACCAATGGAGAGGTGATCAAAAATTCATCAACCATGCAGACTGCTTCAAGTATAAGTACTTCTCCTAGTTACAAACACAGTTGGTACAACGACAATACACCCCCACACCCTCAACTTAAAATCAAAACAAAATGAAACTATGGTTTAGGTTATACCTGGAGTGGGTTATTCTCAGGAATCATGGGGAGCCTCCCATGCAGAGCTTGATTTAACATCGCGGCATGACACAGGTGGCTCGATTACCTCAGACTTCATCGAGAGAAATAATGGTGACGCTTTTCACTGATTCTTCTGGTCTAATGTAAACCTTTACCCGTTGCCTATTTACCTTGAAGGTGCTGTCATCTTCATTTTCAAGATCCACTACTCCAGAGGAGTGGACTTGGCTTACCTTAAAAGGGCCTGACCACTTAGATTTTAGCTTTCCTGGAAACAATTTAAGTCTGGAATTAAAAAGAAGTACCAAGGCCCCTCTTTTGAACTCTCATTTCTCTATCTTCCAGTCATGGTACTTTTTCATTTTTTCTTTATACAAATCTGCTCGCTCGTATGCCCTAAGACAGAATTCATCCATCTCATTCAGTTGCCCTAATCTCATTTCTACCGCCTCCTTCCAGTTCATATTCAACTTCTTGAGTACCCAGAAGGCCTTGTGCTCCAGCTCTATTGGCAAATGGCATGCTTTTCCATAGACCAGTTGAAATGGTGACATTCCAATAGGTGTCTTTAAAGCAGTTCGGTATGCCCACAAGTCATCATCAAGTTTTCGTGACTAGTCTTTTTGCCTAGAATTCACTTTCTTGGATAGGATGGCCTTCACTTCACGATTCGACACCTCCACTTGCCCACTGGTTTGCGGGTGATATGGAGTAGCCACCTGTGGTGTTTTACACCATACTTTTCCAGAGCTTCTTGAAATAGTTTGTTGCAAAAGTGAGATCCTCCATCGCTTATGATAGTACGTGGTAATCCAAAGCGAGAGAAGATGTTCTTCTTGAGAAATGCAATGGCTCTCTTTCCCTCATTGTCAGCCAATCCGACATCTTCAACCCACTTGGACACATAATCAATAGCAACCAGAATGTACTTTATACCGTAAGAACTTATAAATGGACCATAAAGTCAATACCTCATACATCAAATAACTCCACTTCAAGCATCTTGGTCAAGGTCATTTCGTGTCGTTTAGATATCGATCCCTGTCTTTGACACTGATCACATTCCTACACAAACTTATGGGCATCTTTAAATAATGTTGTCCAATAATAGCCACTCTGCAACACCTTCCTGGCTGTTCGGTCACCTACATGGTGACCCCCAACTAGGGAAGTGTGACATGCTTCCAGTATACATCGTATATCTACTTCAGGCACGTATCTCTGTATGATATTTTCTGTACACCACCTGAAAAGATAAGGCTATCCCAAAAATAATGTGTTCATCATGCAAAAAATTCTTCTTTTGGTGGAACGAAAGGTGTTTTGGGAGGAGCTCACTCACAACATAATTTGCATAATCAGCGTACCAAGGCAATGTTTCCACAATAGTTGCCAGGATCTCCTTATCTGGAAACACATCATTTATCTTTGTTTCATCACTAACTTCCTGTCCATCTTCCATTCTAGATAGATAATCTGCAACCTAGTTTTCACGACCTTTTCTATCTTTGACTTCGAAATCAAACTCTTGCAGTAGCAACACCCATCTAATAAGCCTTGGTTTAGCATCCTTATTGGCCATCAAGTACCACAAGGCAGCATGGTCTGTATGGACTACCACTTTAGTTCCAAGCAGATAAGACCTGAATTTCTCAAAAGCATACACCACGGCTAGCAATTCCTAGTCGGTTATTGTGTAATTCTTTTGTGCTCCATTCAGTGCTTTGCTGGCATAATATATCGGGTGAAATAACTTATCCCTCTTTTGTTCCAATACAGCTCCTAGTGCAACACCACTTGCATCACATATTATTTCAAATGGTTTGGCCCAGTCAGGTGCAATAACAATGGGGGCCTCTACCAGCTTCTTTTTAAGGCATTCAAATGCCTTCAAGCACTTATCATCGAAGAGAAATTTAAATTCCTTCTCCAACAACTTGCAAAGTGGACTTGTAACTTTTGAGAATTCTTTTATGAATCTCCGATAGAATCCTGCATGACCAAGAAAACAATGCACTCCCTTTACTGAAATGGGGGGCGATAATTTCTCGATAACTTCAACCTTTTCTCGATCAACTTCCATCCCTTTTTCAGAAATTTTGTGGCCCAGCAAAGTACCCTCCTTTACCATAAAATGGCATTTTTACCAGTTAAGCACTAGATTAAATTCAACACATCTTTGCAAGGCCACATTCAGATTCTCCAGACATATTTCGAATGAGTCACCTACCACTGAGAAATCATCCATGCATACCTCTATGGTGTTTTCTACCATGTCAGAGAATGTAGACATCATGCACTATTGAAAAGTGGTGGGTGCATTGCATAGCCCAAATGACATCCTCTTAAATGTAAATGTGCCATATGGGTATGTGAACGTCGTCTTCTCTTGATCTTCCGGAGCATTGCAGATTTAGTTATACCCAAAATAACCATCCAGGAAGCAATACCACCCCCTACCAGCCAATCGATCAAGCATCTAGTCCATGAAAGGCATTAGGAATTCGTCTTTCAGCGTCTAAGACTTCAACTTATGGTAGTCCATGCAGACTCTCCACCCGGTCACTAGCCTGAGTGGAATTGGCTCATTCGTTTTATTAGCAACAACTGTCATACCACCTTTCTTGGGCACACATTGAACTGGGCTCGCCCACTTACTATTAGAAATAGGGTAAACTACTTCTGCATCCAACCACTTAATAATTTCCTTTTTAACCACTTCTTGTATTGGCGGGTTAAGACGACGCTAATGCTCAATGGTAGGAGTACAGTCTTCTTCTAGTTGGATTTTTTGCGTACAAATTCTAGGAGGAATGCCAATAATATCTGCGATGGTCCATCCGATTGCTCTCTTGTGCTTCTGAAGTACTGAAATAAGTGCAGTTACCTGTCGTTCTTCTAAATCGGCTACAATAATAACAAGTAGCGTGTTCCCTTTTCCAAGAAATACATATCGTAAGTGACCAAGTACCTTCTTCAATTCCAACACCGGAGGTTCTTCAATGGATAGCTTGGCTGGTGGTGTTGGTCGATTAGCCAGATCAAGGTCGAGATTTTTAGGAGCATAAGAATACGAGACTTGGCCGGTCAGGGCACAAGCTTTCTCTTCATACTCCTCAATACCTTCGCTTTCATATTTTATCACAACCGCTGCTAAGGGCTCGATAATAAACTTTTCAGTTCTGAGCACATCATGTTCGTCCTCAAAGTACACATCAACTACTGAGAACACACTCATTTCCTCATGTTGTTTCATTGATTTTCCCACATTAAACTGTACCTCTTCATCGTTCACCCTGAATAAAAGCTTATTTTCTCTTAAATCGATCAATATACTTCTGGTTGCGAGGAAAGGTTGACCCAGGATTATGGGCACCTCGATGTCCACCTCACAGTCTAGAATGAAAAAGTCTGCTTTACTGATCTGTCGGCCATTACCAGCCTCATGTTGGTCGGTGTGGGATTTCCCATTCCCATCTTTTTATAGATAGTCAATGGCATCAGGTTAACATTTTCTCCTAGATCAGACAGTGCTTTGGTGAATTCCATAGTTCCAATTGTGCAGGGAATAGTTACTGCACCTGGATCCAACTTCTTTTGCGTCAAGGTCCCTGTGAAAATAGCACTACAATTGTGGGTGTCTGCTTCCAATTCGCAACTCACTGCTCGTTTCTTGGTCAAAATATCTTTCATAAATTTTGCATACCATGGTATTTTCTTAAGGGCCTCAATCAAAGGCACATTTATAGTCAATTGCTTGAGTATTTCCAGAAACTTGCTAAACTTTGCATCATCCGCCTTCTTTCTCAGCAATTGAGGAAAGGGAGTGGTGGTCGTGGCATGGGTTTTAACACCACTTCCTTCTCATTCTCCTTGTCTGACAAGTCAATAGAACTATTTGGTTTCTCCAACTCCCCTGGATGTTGCTTTGCTTGTTCATCTATAATTTCCTCAATATTCCCAAATTTGTCGACAGTAGGGCCAGATAAAATCTTACCACTCCTAGTGGTGATTTCTTAACATGAAGTGTCAGTCTTCTGATCCAGGGTTGCTTGAACAAGTGAAGTACCACTTATTCCCTGGTTTAGTGTTGAGGATAGTTGACTCATCTGTTTCTCTAACTGCTGGATAGAAGTTGAATATGAACTAACCAACTGACTCATAGTGGAAAATCCACTCCTCATACTAGCTACGCCTGCATTAGTAGCCTGTACTCCCTTCAATAGTTCTTTCATCATATCTTCCATCGAACACTTTCCCAAACTAGTTGCAACAACTTCTTGATGTCCTGCACGAACATACAACCCATTTCTGCCATTGATGTATCTCCCTTTTTCTTGCTCCCTATCTTTATGATTAGGATTGTCATTCCCATTCCTACCTTGATTCCCTTGTCTATTGCCTCAGAAACCCACCTAATTAGTAAAATAGTTGACTTCTTCTTCAGTCTCCATATCATCACGGTCCCAACTCATTACAGCTTTTACCTATTCTGTCCTTTCTGACATTAAGTGCTTGGTGAGCAGGTCCATTTGAGTCTTTAGATGGGCTATGTCTTGATCATTTTCCTCATTCCTTTTTCGTTGTTCCTCCTTCATTCCAATAGGTATAGTTGGACTTGTCACCACATAATCACTGGCGTACCAAGCCCTACTTAATTTGGTCATCCTATTCAGCATATTAGCAGTATCTTGCAATGCAAGAGTAACAAATGATCCTCCAGCAGCGTTGTCTACCATTAGCCTTGTCACATAGTTAAAAGCTCTGTAAAGAGTCTCCATCGGATGTATGTCCGTCATGTTATGATTTGGAAATTATGCTAGCTTCTTCTTGAACCTCTCCCAAGTTTCATGCAAAGACTCATTTGGGAGTTGCCTAAAATTGTTGATCTCATCCCTCAACTATATCCTCCTGGAGGGCGGAAAGAACCTTTCTAGGAAAGTTCCTCTTTACTGCCTTTAGTTGGTTATACAATCAGGCTTTAACTCATTTAGCCATAATTTTGCCTCACCAGATAGAGACAATGGGAACAACCTCAATCGGATCGCGCTCTGGCTCACCCTCAGGTTATCAAAGGATTTGCAAATGGTCACAAAATTCACCAGATGCAGATTGGGGTCATCTTCAGGAAGGACTCCAAACAAACCTTTCATATTTAAAAGATGGACCATTGTGCTTGTAATATTAAACTTTGCTCCTGGTGCCAACGGTGGTGAAATGATCGCGCCCGTAGCACCTGCTCCATCCGCATTATCATCCTCTTCAGCCTCATACCACAGTGGTCATTCTGCCATTCTACTTATGTGATGAAGTTCCAGATTAAGTATTTCTTAGGGCAACCTATAATAAATATCCTATAAATAAACAAAAACAACAACCGAGCGTAATTCAAGGAAACTTAACTATCAGCAAATTTTTGCACACAAAATTTTCAATCTACAACCGTACTCCCCTGCAATGGTGCCATTTTTTATAACGCTTAAATTACACTCTTGAATGGGTGTAAGTGATCGTTGTCAATATAAAACCCAACTAGGTTGGGGTTGAATCCCACAGGGAATAGGGTGTGAACATCAATTTGTTTATGAAATACTTTACTGGTAGTTTATTGTTTCCGAAAGATGGGGGTTTAAAGTTCACAATGAATCAATCTTCACTTTTTGAACTATAGTGTTGTTATAAATATAAATGGGAAACCAGAGTTATGATCACCAAAGGTGTCGGGTATAGACAGATACTAGGTAATTCTAGAGACCCTCAGAATAAGTAGAACAACATAATATCCCTGACTATGGTACTATGTTACTTATCTCTCGACCTCACCAGACAATATATTTTCTATTTCTCTCAAACTTAGATAATTTATCTATATCCAAATAGATGTTATCTCAGGTAGATTAATCCAGTTACGGCATTAATCATTAAATAGAAGGTTGGTAGCTTCCGAGTCCCTGTTGATAACTCCCATCCTCTAGTCTATTTCTCCGTTAGAATCAAATAAAACCTAAGTCATAATCTAATGTTTGCAACCATTAGATTTTAGTTAAAACCCCCGGGATTTCAAGATGTTCTACTACTCCTTGAAGCCGTTAAACACCTAGCATCATATCAAACCCTAATACTTGGATCCCATAACCCCGGCTAATGGAATTAGGCGTTCATGATTTGATGAAAGAAATCACAAGTTAAATTTATGATGATAATAATCATCTTACATAAAGATGTAAAATAGCAAGCAATTTCTTCTATTAAATCCCAAGTTAGAAACCCAAGAATAGTTGATAAGAAGGAAAACTAAGAATAATTGGCGAAAGAGAACAATGTACTTGTTTCTCTCTCCAAAGTTCTTGTTCTGAATAATGAATACTTGATAATTTAAAAACCCTCAAAATTTCTATTTATACTAAAGCCTAATTAAGGTAATAAAATAAAAAAATCATAGTTGGGCTCGGATTTAGGTGACAGAATACTGGTGTTGATCGTTAGGCTTCTGACGGCGTCTCAGATATGTCATCAGAAGTCGTGCCTTGTTAACCTATTCTGCCTCACTCTGACGATGTCCTCCGATAGCTTACCAAAGGAGTGGCGGCGTGTAGAAAATGTCGTCAGACCTTCAGCTTATTTCACCATGTTCTGTCCCACTCGACAGCATCTTCTGATGGCTTACCACACTTGTGACGACATATTGAGAATGTCGTCGCCTTCATCCAGCAACTCTTCTTCACTATTCTTCCTGAAGCCTTTTTCTGGTAGCTTACCACTTCTCTGACAGCTTGCAAGAAATGCCGTCAGACTCATATCAGCTCACTTGTACCATATTTTACTTTTTTTGTTCATCTTTTCTATGTTTTCCTCCCATCCTTGCTACAACTATAATATCACAAGAAAACGATCAAAAACAACCAAAATTTGCTTAAGACTTCACAATTATTTAGATTTAAAAGCCTCAAATGTGTTAGCATCTACTCACACATCAATAAGCAAATTGAGGACTACCTCAAAACAACTTTGACGAGGGCGTCGAGTTCATTTGGTGGGGGTACTTTTGTTAGACCCCCAGTCTAAGGCATGATGTGTGACAAGGCAATGTCAAGGTGTATATTGGCCTTGATATGTGCTAATACAAGTAATATGAGGACCAAGGTAGATGGAGTGATGGCAAGGTAGCCTTGGGCACATTAGGGGACAACAGGTACATGGAACCTAAGTGCGCATGCGTGCAAGAAGTAACATGAGCATGGCACTGGCATGACATCGATACTAGCATGGCACACGTGATTGCATGGCATACAGATAGACACATAAATAGTCACTTACATGATCAAGAACAATTCACAGAACAGGCATTGGCGTGGCCTAAGCAGTGACATGGCTAAGACAACTTCAATGAGATGAGGTTCAGGATTGAAGGGTACTAAAGGTTCTCCTGAACTTCTGGTTCATGGCATAAACAAAAAGGAAAATGACAAATAAATGTAAAAATAAGGAAACTTGTCTAACATTCAATTAACACACATAAACTCAATCGACAACTGTATTCCCCGATAACGGCGTCAAACTTTGATACGCCCAAATTACACCTCTTTTATGAAAGCGTAAGCGGTCGATGTCAAATATAGAATCCAACTAGGTTGGGGTAGAATCCCATAGGGAATATGGTGCTAATTAAGTTGTATGAAGATTAATTAACTTTTAATATTTCATTTTCGTAAAACAAAAGGAGGGATTTGATTCAGTTCACAAATTAATGGTTTAGTTTAACAAGATGAAGTTTGTGTGGTAGTGTTCAAATTCAGAGAAATATCAAGCTAGGGTTATGTCCACCTTGTAATTTTCAATACTTTCTAACTATGGGATTTACGAATTCATACATCTATCATGCTTATACAGAAGCGTGTTGTATTTAATAACATAATCCTAGTGTTTCTCAACCATCAAGGACTAATTCACTTTAGTTCTCTCGAATCAAAAGTATTTACAAAAACAATACAAAATCTCCAAGTAGTTATCCTGTTAAGGCATTAACATATGAAATGGGGGTTGGAAATCCTATTTTCTTGTCACTACACTTTTTTCCGAACAATAACCTTTCTCTCAAACAAGTTGTGTTTTAAGGCATATCCTCTATGTTTGAAACCACGAGAATTCAAGATAAACGAAGAGAGTATGATGTAAACAAATCAATGCATAATGAATTCAAAACCCAAAGTAATAGATTGTTTGCTACAAGGCTTCCATAACCCTAACTAATAAACTTAGCTACTCATGAATAAAATGGAAATCACAATAGAAATATTCATCATACCAAAAACTAGAAGACGATCTTGGTGTGCAAATAGTGAAAACAAGAGAGAAACGTTTTCTCTCTTCACCCTAAGCCACTATTCCCTTGTTCAAAATACTGCAAAATATTGAGTAATGATAAATTTTCAGCATCAAGTTTTTTAATAATTGCCTTCTAAGTCCCTAAACTAATTAGAAATGACAAACTAGTCTTGGACATAGTTTCTAGGTGCCACATTTGGTCCAACAAGCAACTTTTCTCATGTGTGATTTGTCATCCGCAATCCGTAGTCTCATTATGTCTCCATTTACCTCATTAATACCTGAAATCACACTAATCACATTGGTTAGCTCAATCACATAGAAGTAGAGTATAAACATAAGAAATTAGTCACTTTGTTCTCCAAACTTAGAAAAAATATGGGTAATTTATAGTGCTTAGGCATATAAATACACCCAAGATCAAGGATCCATTAGAGGGCAAGTCTGGTGCCAGTATCCATGGTAATTCCTTCTCCAATACCATAAATTTAAGTTGTTGCAGTTAAAAAGCTCGTAGTTATACTTTGGGATTGGCCGGCCAGTCAGCCTATGGTGTGCACCGATTGTTTCGTCCCTTTTGTCGGCGATGAGCTCCTGGCCTTTATTGGCTGGGTCGTTCCTCCAACGCTCTTACATTGCAGAAATTAGAGTTCTCAAAGAAAGCCTACGCTTTATATACATTAGCATGGGATAATATTTTAGGATTTTGGTCCTATTACGTTGGCCTTTGGGATCGGAGTAATGATTAACAGGGACAGTTGGGGGCATTCATATTTCATAGTCAGAGGTGAAATTCTTGGATTTATAAAAGACAAACAACTACAAAAGAATATGCCAAAATATTTTCATTAATCAAGAATGAAAGTTGGGGGCTCGAAGACGATCAGCTATCATCCTAGTCTCAACCATAAATGATGCCGACCAGGGATCAACGGATGTTGCTTTTAGGACTCCGCCGACACCTTATGAGAAATCAAAGTTTTTTGGTTCTGGGGAGAATATGGTCGCAAGGCTAAAACTTAAGGAAAGTGATGAAAGGTCACCACCAGAAGTAGAGCCTTCGACTTAATTTGACTCAACACAGGGAAACTTACCAGGTCCAGACATAGTAAGGATTAACATACTGAGATCTCTTTCTTGATTCTATGAGTGGTGGTGCATGGTCATTCTTAGTTGGTGGAGCAGTTTGTCTGGTTAATTCAGTCAACGAATGAGACCTCAGCCTTCTAACTAACTATGTGGAGGTATCCCTTTGCTGCCAGCTTCTTAGAAGGACTACAACCTTTTAGGCCGTGGAAGTTTGAGGCAATAACAGGTCTATCATGCACTTAGATGTTCTAGGCTGCACGCGCACAACACTGATGTATTCAATGAGTTTATAGCCTTAGCCGATAGGCCTGGGTAATCTTTTAAATTTCATCATAATGGGGATAGATTATTGTAATTGTTGGTATTCAACGAGGAATTCCTAGTAAGCGTGAGTCATCATCTCGCATTGACTACGTCCCTGCCATTAGAACACACTGCCCGTCACTTTTACCGATTGAATGATACGGTGAATTGCTTAGATTGTGGTGACATGGGTGGTTCTCTACCCGCGACGTCGTGAGAAGTCCATTGAACCTTATCATTTAGAGAAAGGAGAAGTCGCAATAAGGTTTTTGTAGGCGAACCTAATAAGGATGATTTTCAAAACCTACATAGAAGAATGACCCATTAACATGTTTAATAATTGGCGAGTCCACGTAGGTGGGATGCTTTGACCCTCCACATGAGAGCCTCTCTCGCATCCCCAGCGCGAGATCCCAGCGTGCGTATCAGAAAACTAACGAACACCGTAGCAGAAAAAGCGAAAGAATACTTAAATTGATAGCCTAACCCTCGCGCCCCTTCCGCAGCATACGTCAAGGAAACTTGGGATTCTTTTATAAACAAAAGAAACTATTGATAATGGATATCTCGGCTCTTGCATCGATGAAATACATAGTGAAATGCGATACTTGGTGTAAAATGCAGAATCCCATGAACTATCGATTCTTTGAATGTATGTTGTGCCCTAAGCCATTAGGAAGAGGAAACATCTGCTTGTGCATCATGCAACGCGTCGCTCCAATGCATCGTGCCTTAACCACGAGATTCCATGTCATTGCGGGGCCAATACTGGTCTTTCGTGCACCTTGAGCTTGTGGATAGCCTAAATACGAGTCAACGTCGATGAACGTCATGGAAAGTGGTGGTTGTAACTCAACTCTCTTTGTTGTCGTGTCTACATCCCATCTTGTTTTCGGAATCCAGGACCCTATAGAGCTTAGACGCTCCGATCGTGGCCCCAGGTCCGGAGGGATTACCCGTTGAGTTTAATCATATCAATAAGCAGAGGAAAAGAAACTTACAATGATTCCCTTAGTAATGTCGAGCGAACTGGGAATAGCTCAGCCTTAGAATCGGGCGGCTTCGTCGTTTGAATTATAGTCTGGAGAAGCATCCTCAGCAGCAGACAGGGTCCAAGTCCCCTGAAGGGGGCTTCAGAGATGGTGAGATCCCCGTTGTGCCCATACCCTGTCATACCATGAGGTGATGTCGACGAGTTAGATTGTTTGGGAATGTAGCCCAAATCGGGCGGTGAATTTCATCCAAGGCTAACTATGAGCGAGAGACCGATAGCAAATAAGTACAGCAAGGGAAAGATGAAAAGGACTTTGAAAAGAGAGTCAAAGAGTGCTTGAAATTATCCAGAGAAAAGTGAATGGGGGCCGCGATGTACCCCAGTCGGATGTGGAACAACGACGATCCGGTCTGCCGATCGAATCGGGGCATGGACCAGCGTGGATTGGGGGTAGTACAAAGCCCGATCTCTCTATACACTTGCAGAAAGCCATATCCTTGATTTTGGTAGGCAGTGTGTGCCTCTGGCATGCTTCGGCATCTACGTGCTCCAGACACTGGCCTTTGGGCTCTCCATTCGACCCATCTTTAAACACAAACCAAGAAATTTGACATGTGTGTGAGTCAATGGGCGAGTAAACCCATAAGGCTTAAGGAAGATAATTAATGGGATCCCCCTAAGGGGTGCACCACCAACCGACCTTGATCTTCTGAGAAGGTTTCGAGTATCAGAATACTTGTCGTGACCCAAAAGATAGTGAACTATCCCTGACCGAGGCAAAGCTAGAGGAAGCTCTGGTGGAGGCCCGCAGTGATACTGATGTGCAAATCATTCTTCTAACTTAGGTATAGGGTTGAAAGACTAATCAAACCGTCTATTAGATGGTCCCCTCCAAAGTATCCCTCGAGATAGCAGGAGCTCGCGTGCGAGTTCTATTAGGTAAAGTAAATTATTAGAACACCCTCGACCTATTCTCAAACTTTTAATAGGTAGGACGGTGCGACTACTTTTTAGAGCTACGCTACAGAATCAAGAGATCTAAGTGGGACATTTTTGGTAAGCAGAACTGGCGATGCAGGATGAACCGGAGGCCGAGTTACAAATCCAAACTATGCGCTAACCTAGATCCTACAAAGGGTGTTGGTGGATTAAGACAGCAGGACAGTGGTCATGGAAGTTGAAATCTTCTAAGGAATGTGTAAGAACTCACCTTCTGAATTAACTCGCCCCAAAAATGGATGGGACTTACGCGTACGACCTACAACCAACCGTCGGGGAAAGTGCTAGGCCCCGATGAGTAGGAGGGCACGGGCACGGCGGTCACTGCAAAACCTTGGGCACGAACTTAGGTGGAGCGACCGTCGGTGCATATCTTAGTGGTAGTATCAAATATTTAAATGAGAACTTTGAAGGCCGAAGAGGGGAAAGGCTCCATGTGAACGGCACTTGCACATAGGTTAGTTGATCCTAAGTGTCGGGGGAACCCCGACAAATAGCACGTTTCGCACATAGTCAGAAAGAAAATCTGGTTAAAATTCCAGAACCGGGACGTGGCAGTTGACGACAATGTTAGGAAGTCTGGAGATGTCGGCAGGAGCCTCGAGAATAGTTATTTTTTTCGTTTAACAGCCTGGCTACACTGGAATCGGCTCAGCCAGAGGTAGGGTAGAGTTGTGGAAAGAGCACCACACATCGCGTGGTGTCCAATGCACACTCGGAGGCCCTTGATAATGTGTAGGACCGAATAACATACATGCTAGGTCATACCCATAATCGCATCCGATTTCCAAGGTGAACAACCTATGTTAAATGGAACAATGTAGGCAAGTAAAGTCGGCAAAATAGATCCGTAACTTTAGGAAAAGGATTTTCTCTAAGGTCTGGGCACGGGGGTCCCAGTCCCGAACCCATCGACTGTCGATGGACCTCTTGATCTACTCTTGTGGTGAGAGCGGGTCGCCGTGTGCCGGTCGCGGGATGAACTCAGAATGGTTCCTTCGAGGGTCTTTCCCACACGTCAAATAACGAACTCAGAACTGGTACAGACAAGGGAAATCCAACTGTTTAATTAAAAAACGGAATTGCGATGGTACCAACGGATGTTCACACAATGTGATTTCTTCCCAGTGCTTTGAATATCATAGTGAAGAAATTCAACCAAGCGCGGGTAAACGACGAGAGTAACTATGACTCTCTTAAGGTAGACAAATGCCTCGTCATCTAATTAGTGACTCTTATGAATGGATTAATGAGATTCCCACTATCCCTGTCTACTATCCAGTGAAACTACAACCAAAGGAATGGTCTTGGTAGAATCAGCGGGGAAAGAAGACCCTTTTGAGCTTGACTCTAGTCTGACTTTTTGAAAATACTTAAGAGGTATAGTACAAGTGGGACCCTAAAAGAGAAAGTGAAATACCACTACTTTTTACTTTATATTTCCTTTTTTGTAAATCAAAAGTGAGGCACTACCCCTTTTTTGGGCATAAGGCTTGCTCTACGGGCTGATTTTGGCGGAAGACATTGTCAGGTAGGGAGTTAGGCTGGGGAAGTACATCTGTTAAAATATAACACAGGTTTCCTAAGATGATCTTAACGAGAACAAAAATCTCGTATGGAACAAAAGGGTAAAAGCACGTTTGATTCTGATTTGCAATACGAATACGAACAGTGAAACCATGTCATAACTATCCTTTAGAACTTTGAAATTTTAAGCTAGAGGTGTCAGAAAATTTACCACAGGGATAACTGGCTTGTGGAAGCCAAACGTTCACAGCGATGTTGCTTTTTGATCCTTCGATGTAGGCTCTTCCTATCATTGGGAAGCAGAATTCACCAAGTGTTGGATTGTTCACCCACCAATAAGGAATGTAAGATGGGTTTAGACCATTATCAGACACGTTAATTTTACCCTACTGATGATAGTGCTGCAATAGTAACTCAACCTAGTATGAGAAGAACCATTGATTCATACAGTTGGTTATCGCTCTTGGTTAAAAAGCCAGTGGCCCGAAGCTATCATATGATGGATTATGATAGAATGCCTCTAAGTCAGAATCCAGGATAGAAGTAATGCATGCGCCCTCCATCTTCTTGCCGACCCACAGTAGGGGCCTCATCCCCCAAGGGTATATATCATTAGCTAAGCCATTGTGGCAAAAGGGTTGCGGTGGCTACCTTTAAGTATAATTATCATCAAGCGGTGGGTAGAATCCTTTACAAAGGACTTAAATATGCGACGAGGTATTATAAGTGGCTGAGTGGCCTTGCTGCCATGATCCAATGAGATTCAGACCTTTGTCGGTCCAGTTCACCTCACCCTCGAGCATGCCTCGGCATACTCTCATCCGAGTTCAGCGCTTATTTTTCAAGTGTCGCGTAGGTTCCATTCCAAATAGTTAAGTATGATATCAAGTGGCCTTTCATGCTAACCTAAGGCATCACAATTAGAGGTTTTCTACAATGCACAGTGCGACTCAAGATCCCAGTGATGCTTCAAGAACAACGTCGGTGCGTGGAGGCATGTCGTAATTAGAGGTTTTCATGACCGTTAAGTGCAATCCTAAAGACATGTACAATGACCCGGGCTCCTATGTCTGGAGAAATCGATAGCACACAACGCCTAATGTCAAATACCGAAGGACCTGTAGTGGCCTACCATGGTGGTGTCTTTATCGAGTTTGTTGTCCGTGTATCGACACCTTCACCCACAAGGCACCATGCACCAACACCTCAAACCACCATGGGCAGCAATGGCGACAAGGCAACATTACACCATTCACCAAGGCACCACGGCACCATGGCACCAAGGTACCATTGTGCCATGGGACCGCAGACCATGGCACTAAGGCACCATGGCACCAAGGAACCGCGCTGCCATGGCACCAAGTCACCGCGCACCATGGCTCCATGGCAGCAAAGCACCCATGGATCCTAAACTAGGAACTGTGTGCTTGGAATCCGCACACCCGTTCACCCGTTGCGAGTGTACCAAGACCCCATGACACCACGGGCACGATAAGGCACCATGGCACTGTGCAAAAATCAAAAATTCGTAAAGCTAGGTTTGATCATCCGAATAATTTCATAACGTTCATCTATCTTCCTCGCTGTTGTATACTCATTTCGATACATACACGCTCTAAGTGTTTTTTAATGGTATTTCAATGTTACCTCATAGATTGGGGTAGTTTTCCTAATGTACCCACGTTATTTTTATAAATTTAAATATTTTATATCGTTATTTTATTAGTACAAATATGCACTTAATTATTGGTTTAAGGTTACTTCATGTGTTGGAAATATTTTTCTAATGTTTTTATATTTTTAAAATATTTTTTCTATTTTCTATTTTATTTTAATTTAATTTTTGAATTTTCATAAATAATATTTGAAAAAAAAAATTCTTAATGAAAATTATCATTCACAAATTATGTGACTCTTTTGTGAGGGCATTGGCTCAATCTTACGTCAAAACTTGCAGTTCTAGTCCATACATTTTGAGTATGATTCTCAGGCAAAATCATATCTACGCTTATCAGTTGGGTTTTTTTTAAGCATATATAAGGGGGGTAGAGGTGTTGAAGGCACTTCAAAAATATTGTTGCTAGTTGGCATAGGCGCTCACTGAGCTTGCCGGCGTGCAGTGTGGGCATATAGAAGCAAGCATGGCTAGTCCGTGTGAGCTACCGGTGCTCATGAAACAATGTCGATTGCATTTCATTATGCTCTCGTGTTGTCTATCGGTGGCGTCATTAATGACAGGGCTATTCGCGTTTGATTTCATAGAAAGCGGTGCATTTATGTGTTCAGTAAGCTCTCGATGCTGCTCTCAGGGAAAGCTCCAAGAACTTCATTCATGGGATCGAGCCGAATCCACATCGAGCGTCGACGGCCGAAGATGTGGAGGGTACCTGCGCACTAGCCTCGGTGCGCCTTCATCTCCTCTGCTCCCCCAAGGGTGGGATATTGTGTCAAGCGGGACTTGTTTTAGCCTTGCAACATCCTCATGGGAAGCAGCTCACGACATCTTTATTGGGCGTTGGGGCCGATGCTGGGCGTTCATCGATAGAGAATTTGGATGCACAATGCGTGAGTTGTGTTCGGCATGTGCAGTTAGGTTGGATCCATGCTCAAGGAGCGACGCCCTGACCCGCCTGCCATTTGATTCGTAGGGCAAGCGCGATTTTAGCTTGCTCGAAGTTTGTTTCCTGTGTTGCATACCAAATTCCCAGTCATTATCAAGTTTTAATAATCGTCTTTTGCCTCTCACATTTTTTGCCAGGGGTGAATCGAAAGTCCGCCCTCATGTCCCACGCCTTCCTCGCTTCATCGTGCAATGTCGTGGTCCATGAGTAACGATTGGGATTTTCAGATGCGGTAGACATAGTGGGAATGGGGTTTTCATTGACTCCTATCTGCCCTATACAATACTCATTATAAACAACGGTCGCACTCTTCTTAAACCCATCCGCGCCCTTTCGGGCAGGCCGAGCTCATGTGATGCTGGCATCGATGAGGAATGCTTCCTTGTTGATCTTGCCAGTAGGAATATGATTGTCTTAAAGATTAAGCCATGCATGTGTAAGTATGAACAAATGCAGATTGTGAAACTGCGAATGGCTCATTAAATCAGTTATAGTTTGTTTGATGGTATTTACTGCTCGCATAAACATAGTAATTCTAGAGTTAATACATGTAAAAAAAAACCAACTTCTGGAACGGTTGAATTTATTACATAAAAGGTCGACACGATCTCTGCTCATTGATGTGATGAATGATGATAACTTAATGGATCGCACGACCATCGTGCCAGCGACACATCATTCAAATTTCTACCCTATCAACTTTCGATGGAGGATAGTGGCTTACCATGGTGAAGATGGGTGATGGAGAATTAGGGATCGATTCTGGAGAGGGAGCCTGAGAAATGGCTACCACATCCAAGGAAGGTAGAAGGCACGCAAATTACCCAATCCTGATATGGGGAGGTAGTGACAATAAATAATAATACCGGGCTCAATAAGTCTGGTAATTGGAATGAGTACAATATAAATCCCTTAATGAGGATCCATTGGAGGCAAAGTCTTGTGCCAGCTAGCGTGGTAATTCTATCTCCAATAGCGTATATTTTAGTTGTGGTAGTTAAAAAACTCGTAGTTGTACTTTGGCATGGGCCAGTTGGTCCGCCTATGGTGTGCACCAGTCGTCTCATCCCTTCTTTCGGCGATGCACTCCTGGTGTTAATTGGTTGGGTCATGCCTCCAGCACTTTTACTTTGAAGAAATTAGAGTTCTCAAAGCAAGACTACACTATGTATACATTATCATCGGATAACATTATAGGATTTCGGTCCTATTATGTTGGCCTTCAGGATCGGAGTATTAATTAACAGGGATAGTCGGGGGCATTCGTATTTCATAGTCAGATGTGAAATTCTTTGATTTATGAAAGACGAACAACTTCAAAAGCATTAGCCAAAGATGTTTTCATTAATCAAGAATGGAAGTTGGGGGCTCAAAGACGATCAGATACCGTCCTAGTCTCAACCATAAATGATGCCGACTAGGGATCGGCATATGTTTCTTTTAGGACTCTGCCGACACTTTATGAGAAATCAATGTTTTTGGGTTTTGGGGGGAGTATGGTCGCAAGGCTGAAACTTAAAGGATTTGATGGAAGGGCACCACCACGAGTGAAGCCGGTGGCTTAATTTGACTCAATACGATGAAACTTACTAGGTTCAGGCATAGTAAGGATTGACAGACTGAGAGATCTTTCTTAATTCTATAGGTGATGGTGCATGGCCATTCTTAGTTGGTGGATCAAATTGTCTAGTTAATTTCATTAACGGACGAGACCTCAGTATGCTAACTAGCTATGCAGAGGTATCCCTTTGTTGCCAGCTTCTTAGAGGGACTAAGACCTTTTAGGCCCCAGAAGTTTTAGGCAATAACAGGTCTGTGATGCCTTTAGATGTTCTGGGCCGCACGTGTGCTACACTGATGTATTCAATGAGTTTATATCCTTGGTTGATAGGCCAAGGTAATTTTTAAATTTCATCGTAATGGGGATAGATCATTGCAATTATTGTTCTTCAATGAGGAATTCCTAGTAAGCGCGAGTAATCATCTCGCGTTGACTATATCCCTTCCCTTTGTACACACCGCCCATCACTCCTACCGATTGAATGATTGGGGAAATGTTTGTATCGCGGTGATGAGGGCAGTTCACTGCAAGCGACGTTGTGAGAAGTCCATTGAACATTATCATTTAATGGAAGGAGAATTCGTAACAAGGTTTTCATAGGTAAACCTGTGGAAAGATTACTGTCAAAACCTGCACCGCAGAATGACCCGCGAACGTGGAGGAATGCTTCAGCCCTCCACACAAGCGCCTCCTCATCATCCCCAACACGCGCGCCCAGCCTGAGCGTCGGGAAACAAATGAACCTCGACGCGGAAAGAGCCAAGGAATACTTAAATTGATAGCCTGCCCCTCGTGCCTCTACTGCGACATGCGTCGGGGGGATGTGGGATTCTTTTATAAACAAAAATAACTCTCGGCAATAGATATCTCGGCTCTTGCATCGATAAAGAATGTAGGAAAATTCGATACTTTGTGTGAATTATAGAATCTCATGAACCATCGATTCTTTGAATGTAAGTTGCACCCGAATCTATTTGACAAAGAGCACGTCTACCTGGACGTCACGCATCGTGTCACCCTCTTTCATCGTGCCTTAATCATGGGGTGATATGTCGTTGTGAGGCGGATACTAGCCTCCTATATGCGTCGAGCTCGCGAATGACCTAAATTCGAGTCCACATCGATGAATGTCGCAGCAAGTGGTGGTTGTAACTCAACTCTCTTTGTTGTTGCGGCTAGAGCCATTCATGCGTTCGAACTCCAGGACCCTATTTCACTTAGACTCTTCGACCGCAAATCATATCTATAAGCAGAGGAAAAGAAACTTATAAGGATTTCTTTAGTAACGGCGAGCAAACCGGGAGTAGCCCAGCTATAGAATCGGGTGTCTCCGTCATTCGAACTATAGTCTGGAGAAGCATCCTCAGCGGCGGACGAGGCCCAAGTCCCCAGGAGTGGGGTGCCCAAGAGGGTGAGAGCCTTGTAGTTCCTGGAACCTATCACACTGCAAAGCGTTGTCTATGAGTTGGGTTATTTGGGAATGCAACCCAAATAGGGCGGTGAATTTTGTCCAAGGGTAAATACGGGCGAGAGACCGATAGCGAACAAGTATTGTAAGAGAAAGATGAAAAAGACTTTTAAAAGGGAGTCAAAAAATGCTTGAAATTGTGGAGACGAAAGCAAATTAGGGCCAGCGATGCACCCCGTTCGGATATGGAACAATGAAGAGCCGGTCCGCCGATCTACTCGGGGCATGGACTGGCGTGGATTTGGGGGCGTCCAAATCCCGGGCTCTCAATACGCTCTTGGAATGCCATCTCCTCGATTGTATAAGGAAGCGCACACCTCTGGCGTGCTTTGGTATCTACGTGCTCCAGACTCTGTCCTGTGGGCTCCCCATTCGACCCATCTTAAAACATGGCCCAAGGTGTCTAACATGTGTGCGATTCAATGGGTGAGTAAACCCATAATACATAAGGAAGATAATTAGTGGGATCCCCTTGAAGGTTGCACCATCGACCGAACTTGATCTTTTGAGAAGGGTTTGAGTCTGAGCATACCTGTCGGGACCCAAAAGATGGTAAACTATGCCTGACCGGGGCAAAGCCAGAGGAAACTCTGGTAGAGGCCCGCATGGATACTGACGTGCAAATCGTTCGTATGACTTAGGTATAAGGGCAAAAGACTAATCGAACCGTCTAGTAGCTGGTTCCCTCCGAAGTTTTCCTCAAAGATAGCTGGAGCTCACATGCGAGTTCTATTGGGTAAAGCCAATGATAAAAGGCCTCGGGGGCGCAATGCCCCTGACCTATTCTTAAACTTTTAATAGTTTGGACGGCACGACTGCTTTGTTGAGCTGACCTATGGAATAAAAAGCTCCAAGTTGCCATTTTTGGTAAGCAGAATTGGCGAAGCGTGATGAATCAGTAGCTGGGTTACGGTGCAAAACAACGCGCTAACCTAGATCCCACAAAGGGTATTGGTAAATTAAGACAGCAGGACAGTGGTCATGGAAGTCAAAATCCGCTAAGGAAAGTGTAACAACTCACCTGCCGAATGAACTAGCCCCAAAAATAGATGGCTCTTAAGAGCAACCTACACCCGGTCGTCGGGCTAAGTGCCAAGACCTGATGTGTCGGAGGGCACGAAGGTTACTGAAAAATCTTGGGCTAAATCCCGGGTGCAGTGGCCATCGGTGCAGATCTTGGTTGTAGTAGAAAATATTAAAATGAGAACTTTGAAGGACGAAGAGGGGAAAGGTTCCATGTGAACGATACTTTCACATGGGTTAGTCAATCCTAAGGGTTGGGGGAACCCCGACAGATAGTGTGTTTCACGTGTACTATAATAGGGAATCAGGTTTACAATTTTTGAACCAGGACATGGCGGTCGACAACAATGTTAGGATGTCCGTAGAAGTCAGAGGGAGCCTCGGGAAGAGTTATCTTTTCTGTTTAATAGCCTACCCACACAAGAGTCGGCTCAGCCGAAGGTAGGGTTCAACATCTAGAAGAGCACCGCACGTCGCGTGGTGTCCGGTGTGCTCCCAGAGACCCTTGAAAATCTGGAGAACCGAATGAAATACACGCCCATTCATACTCATAACCATATCAGATATCCAAGGTGAACAGCCTCTAGTTGATGGAATAATGTAGGCAAGTAAAGTCAGAAAAATGGATCTGTAACTTAAGGTAAAGGATTGGCTCTGAGGGCTGGGCATGCGGGTCCCAGTCCCGAACCCATCAGTTGTCGGTGGACTTCTCGAGCTACTCCTGCGACGAGAGTGGGTCGCCATGTGCCGACTGGTGGACGAACTGGGAACGGTTCCTTCGAGGGCCTTCCCTGTGTGTCGAACAACCAACTCAGATATGGTACGGACAAGGGGAACCTGGATATTTAATTAAAACAAAGCATTGTGATAGTCCCAATGGATGTTCACGCAATGTGATTTCTGTCCAGTGCTCTAAATGTCAAAGTAAAGAAATTCAACCAAGCGCGGGTAAACGGCGGGAGTAACTATGACTCTCTTAAAGTAGTCAAATGTATCGTCATCTAATTAGTGATGCACATGAATAGATTAACGAGATTCCCACTGTCCATGTTTACTAGCCACCAAAACTACACCCAAGGGTACGAACATGGCAAAATCAGTGGGGAAAGAAGAACCTGTTAAGCTTGACTCTAGTCCAACTTTGTGAAATTACTTGAGAGGTGTAGTATAAGTGGGAGACAAATACGAAAATGAAATACCACTACTTTTAACATGATTTTACTTATTTCGTGTATCGAAAGTGGGGCACTGCCCCTCATTTTGGACACAAGGCTCGCTCTGCGGACTGATCCGGGTGAAAGACATTGTTAGGTAGGGAGTTTGGCTAGGGCGGCACATCTGTTAAAAGATAATACAGGTATCCTAAAATGAGCTCAACTAGAACAAAAAACTAGTGTGGAACAAAAGGGTAAAAGCTCATTTGATTTTGATTTCCAGTACGAATAAGAACCGTAAAAGTGTGGCCTAACAAACCTTTAGACCTTCGGAATTCGAAGCTAGAGGTATCAGAAAATTTACCACAGGGATAACAGGCTTGTGGCAGTCAAGCGTTCATAGCGACTTTGCTTTTTGATCCTTCAATGTCGGCTCTTTCTATCATTGTGAAGCCGAATTCACCAAGTATTGGATTGTTCACCCACCAATAGGGAACGTGAGCTGGGTTTACACCATCGTGATATAGGTTAGTTTTAACCTACTGATGACAGTGTTGTAATAGTAATTCAACCTATTACGAGAGGAACCATTGATTCACACAATTGGTCATCATAATAGGTTGAAAAGCCAGTAGCACGAAGATACCTTGTGCTGGATTATGACTGAACGCCTTTAAGTCAGAATCTAGGCTAGAAGTGATACATGCGTGCTCCGTCCGCTTGACAACCTGCAGTAGGGCCTCGTCCCCCAAGGGAACGTGTCGTTGGATAAGCCATCACGGCGAAAGAGTCACGGTGGCCTCCTTTAAGTACATTTTTTATCAAACAATGGGTAGAATCCTTTGCAGATGACTTAAATATGCGATCGGGTATTGTAAGTGACAGAGTGGCTTTGCTTCCACGATCCACTGAGACTCATCCATTTGTCACTCCGGTTCGTCCCTCCTCCTCCGATCCAATCATTTTTTTGTCCATCTCCAAAGAAGGTTTGTCCATCCATCCTTGAAAAATCCCACTAAGTGTTGTGAGTTTACCCCACCCTCGAGCATGTCGTGGAATAGCCTCACCCGAGTTCAGCGATTATTTTTCAAGCATCGCGTCCATTCCATTCAAAATAGTTAAGTATGATATCAAGTGGCCTTTCATGCAAAACTAAGGCATCATAATTAGAGGTTTATCGTGACGTACAGTGCGGCTCAAGATCCCAACGATGCATCGAGGCCAATGTCTGTGCGTAGAGACATGTCGCAATTAGAGGTTTTCATGACCGTCAAGTGCAATCCTAGATACATGTCCAATGACCCAGGCTCCAACGTCAGGAGAAATCAGTAGCACACAATGCCCGATGTCAAATATCGAAGGACCTGTAGTGTCCTACCATGGTTGTCTCTTTGTCGAGTTGGTTGTCCATGTATCGACACCTTTACCCACAAGGCACCATGTGCCAACGCCTCAAACCACCATGGAAAGCAACGGCCACAAGGCACCATGACACCTTGCACCAAGGTACCACGGCACCATGGCACCAAAGCACCATGGCCCCATGGGACCGTGCACCATGGAACCAAGGAACTATGGCACCATGTCACCAAGGCACTGCGGCGCCATGGCACCAAGGAATCATGCCACCACGGCACCAAGGCACCGCGCACCATGTCACCTTGGCACCAAAGCACCCATGCATCTTAAACTAGGAAATGTGTGTTTGGCACCCGCGCACCCGTGCACCCGCAGCGAGTGCCCTAAGGCCCCATGACACCATGGGCATGGTGAAGGCCCCATGGCATCGTGCAAAAATTAAAAGAGCATAAACCTAGGTTCGATCATCCAAATATTTTCATAATTTTCATCCATCTTCCTCTCCATTGCATACTCCTTTCCTTACATACACGCTCTAAGTGATTTTTAATGGTATTTCAATGTTACATCATATGTTGAGGTGGTTTTCCTAATGTCCCCACGTTATTTTTTTAAATTTAAATATTTTATATCGTTACGTTATAAGTACAAATATGCACTCAATTATTGGTTTAAGGTTACTTCATGCGTTGAAAATATTTTCCTAATGTTTTTATAATTTAAAAATATTTTTCTATTTTCTTCTAATTTTTATTTATTTTTTGAAATTTCATAACTAATATTTGAAAAAAAATATTTTCTTAATGAAAATTATCATTTACAAATTACGTGACTCTTTTGTGAGAGCATTGGCTCAATTATACGTCAAAACGTACAGTTCAGGTCAGTACATTTCTAGTATGATTGTCTGGCAAAATCATGTCTACTCCTATAAGTTGGATTTTTTTTAAGCATATATAAGGGGGGTAGAGGTGTTGAAGGCACTTCAATAAAAATGTCGCTAGTTGGCTCCCCCTCATCCCCAGTGTGCGCGCCCAGTATGCGCTTAGGGCGATTAATGAACCTCGGTGAGGAAAGCGCCAAGGAATACTTAAATTGATATCCTGACCCTCGCACCCCTTCCGTGGCGTACGTCATGGAGACTTGAGCTTCTTTTATTAACAAAATTGACTCTCAGCAATGGATATCTCGGCTCTCACATAAATTACGAACATAGCAAAATGTGATACTTGATATGAATTGTAGAATTCCGTGAACCATCAATTCTTTGAATGTAAGGTGCTCCTCAAGCCATTAGGCCGAGGGCATGTCTTCCTGGTCGTCACTCATCACGTCACCCCCTTGCATCTTGCCTTAATAATGTGGTGCGCTGTCGTTGCGGGATTGATACTGCTCTTCCGTGTGCCTCGAGATTGTGGTTGGCCTAAATGCGAGTCCAAGTCGATGAAAGTAGCGGAAAGTGGTGGTTGTAACTCAACTCTCTTTGTTTTCATGGCTATAGCCCATCATGCATTCAGACTCCGGGACCCTCTCGGGCTTAGACGCTCTGACCGCGACCCCAGGCGGGATTACTCGCTGAGTTTAACCATATCAATAACCAGAGGAAAAGAAACTTACAAGGATTCCCATAGAATCAGCAAGCGAACTGGGAATAGCCCAGCTTTAGAATTGGGCGGCTCCGTCGTTTGAATTGTAGTCTGGAGAAGCGTCCTCAGCGGCAGACCAGGCCCAATTCCCCTGGAGGAGGGCGCCAAAGAGGGTGATAGCCCCATTGGGCCCGGACCCTATCGCACCTCTAGGCACTGTCTATAAGTTAGGTTGTTTGGGAATGCAACATAAATTGGGCGGTGAATTTTATCCAAGGCAAAATATGGGCGAGAGATCGATAGAAAGCAAGAATCGTAAGGGAAAGATGAAAAGGACTTTGAAAGGACAGTCAAAGAGTGCTTGAAATTGTTGGGAGGAAAGAAAATGGGGGCCGGCAATGCGCCCCGGTAGGATGTGGAACAGCGATGTGCCGGTCTGCCGATTGACTCGGGGCATGGACCAGCATGGTTTGGGGGCGGCCAAATCCCGAGCTCTCGATACGCTCGTGGAACACCTTCTCCTTAATTGTGGCAGTTAGCACGTGATAACGCTCAAATTACACTCTTGAATGGGTGTAAGCTATCGTTGTCAATATAAAACCCAACTAGGTTGGGGTCGAATCCCTTAGGGAATAGGGTGTGAACTTCGATTTGTTTACAAAATACTTTACCGGTAGTTTACAGTTTCTGAAGATGGGGGTTTAAGTTTCACAGCGAGTCAATTATCACTTGTAATATTTTAGTATTTGTAATCAAGATAAATAGGAAACCAGAGTTATATTCACCATGGGTTTCGGGAATTTACAGATACTAGGTAATGTTTGGCATTCTTGGAGTAAGTAGAAACAACAGAATATCCCTGACGACTATACTATTTGACTTATCTCTCAACCTCACCAGACAATTTATTATCTAATTCTCTCGAACTTAGATAACTTATCTATTTCCAATAGGATGTTATCCCAGGTAGATTAGTCCAGTTACGACATCAATCATTAAACAGAAGGTTGGCAGCTTCCGAGTCCCTGTTGATAATTCACGACCTCTAGTCTATTTCTCCATTAGAAGAAAATAAAACCAGAGGCATAATCTAATGTTTGAAACCAATAGATTTCAGTTAAAATAACATAATTTCAAGACGTCCTGCTACTTTTTGAATCCGTTATATACCTAGTGACCTATCAAACCATAATCCATAGATCCCGTAACTCCGGATAATAGAATTAGCCGTTCATGATTTGATGAACGTAATAACAAGGTGAATTCATGATAATAAGGATAAACTTACGAATGAATGAAACTCAACAAGTTTTTCAACAATTCAATCACAAGATAGAAACCCAAAATAGTTGATAAGTTTTTGTAAAGAACAAGAAAAATATCTTATGGTAAAGATGAAGCAATGTTACGTACCTCTCTTCAAAAGTTCTTGCTTGATAGATAATGATCTCTCCCTAAAAAACCTAAAAGAAGTCTTTAAATAGTCAACCCTAAATAAGGAAATAAAATTAAAGTTTCAGTTTTTCTCTTCAGAATAGACGACGATGATCTTGACGGTGTGTCAGATATCTGACGACGTGTACGAGATGTCGTCAAAGATTCCAGTGAATTGTTATCTTCTGACTCTTCAGACGGCAAACCTAACGGCGTGTCAAAAACCTTGACGGCGCGTGAAAACTGTTGTCACCACTTCACTGAAAATCAACATACTATGCCTCTAGATGACGGCGATTTTGACGCCATGTGACATATTTGACAGCCCATCCTAAACATCGTCCTATTTCATCTCAGCTTCTCAGGTTCTGTCTAAGCTTGATGACAACTTTGACAGCCTGTCCCATGTATGACGGCGCTTCAGAATTGACGTCAGCTACACTTCAGCTTATTTACACCAGATTTCAGCTGATTTATTCTTCTTTCCTTTGGTTTCATCCCCGATGACTTGTAGTTGCATTAACACATTAAAAGCAATCAAAAACAACAAAAGTTGCTTAAGACTTCACAATTATTCAGAGTTAAAAGCTTCAAATATGTTAGCATCGTCTAACATATCAACACCCTCAACTTAAACAATTGTTTGTCCTCAAGCAACCAAAACATAACTAGGAGTATACAAAGTACAATTCGGCAGCTAACTACTCTTATCAGGTCAGAATACATGAACCATCTCCATGATCAATCCAATTAAAATCAACTATGTCTAATAGTTGAAAACACCCATGTAACTTACATGTATCTAGATATGGCAAAAATCTCAGCAATAACAACCTAGCACATACCCAAATTACATTATCCGAACAAAGCAGTTAATAGCAATATACCTGGTATGCCCTTACAACAAAGAAATCCCTTTCTCACTCAGATTCACATATATAGACATAGGGATGAACTTAAGACTCACTCTCAGAATGAAGTTCCAGCATTGCGCATCAAATGCCATAGAATTTCCCTTATAGTCCGTACCTAAGTCTTCAGACAAGTCAGTTAGGATTACTATAGGTCTTTTCTTAAGCTTATAACATAGGATCAGGGATGGTATGATATTCATGGGTATTTCATAGTGACTACACCTCCTTAGCACTACATTAACTCACTGGGTTTCAACTTTTGACCTTCTTTTCTTCTCTCTTTTATTTGTCAAGCATTCTCAAGATGGATGTTCTCTGTTCAAGCATTAGATTAACTTTTTCTTTTATTTTTCTCTTTTCCTATTTTTTTTCACTACACCCAACTTGTTATTAATTTTCCTTCTTTTACCTCTCTTCATACTCATAATGCATTACGCACCCCTATAGTAACCACCCTCAACTTAGGTTATTTGCATAAGTTAAGGTGCATAGTGTCCAAGGAGGGCCAGGGCCAAAACTGGTTCATTGTGATGTAAAGGGAAGGTGAAAGGTGTATAAGAAAGAACTAGGCTATTTAGGCTCAAAAATGGATCAAGGGATAGTATTCACATTTGGATGGTCATTTAAGCTAAAATAGATTAACATGCAAAAATGGCCTATGATCCTTTCCTAACGCCTATCCTATGGCACGACTTACTGGGCAAGTTCTAGATTTAACACACTATGGGAACTGAGTAAGACCTTACACGCACATATCACATAAGTATATAGCACATCACTACTCATCCGTTTCATGCATTTGTTTTCTACAGGTTATTTATTTGCCACACTAATGCCACAAACAGATACACAGTGGTCACACTAGATGCACTTTACACAGTTCACAATAGATCAGAACACTGGAGAGGTACTCAAAAATTATAAAACGAGTTAACTACCTCAAGTACTTGCACTACTCCTAATTATGTACAGAACATGTTACAACAACAGTTTCCCTATACCCTCAACTTAAAATCAAAAATAAAATGCACTAAGGGTTAGGATATACCTGAAGATAGTCAAGCCTGTGGATCCTGGGTCTCTGACCCTGCTACTAAATTATCTTTTATGTTCTCTCAACTCATAGCATATGCCTTTGCAGTGGCTAGAGCCTGGCTTGATGAAGCACCTGCAGCCCTAGCTCTGATGGTTGCTTTCCATTTCTCTGTGTCATCCAGAGACTCTAATCTTGCCTTTTTCAAGTCTTCCTTCTTTGCCTTCTTCTTTTCTTTCTTTTTAGCTTTTCTCTCTTCTTCACTATCCATCTCATCTCTCTTATTCTTTCCTTTCTTCTCCACCTTTTTCTTCTTTTTCTTCGGGGAATCCGTAGTGAGATCGAGTATAGGAATTTCTTCCTCTACATCATGCATAGCTGAACCTGTTGGCACCATGATTTGGTGTTGCTGCATCATCCCAACCTCAGCTTTCAACTTATCTAATGCAGCCCTGAAAATGGCAAGAACAGCACCTGTCATCTCTCTTGCCCGGGCATCGAATCTGTTCTCTAGATTTGCCACCCGCCCAGGCAAAGTCATGAAAGGTTCAAGTGCAGCTTCGAGTGAAGCTTTGCTTCTTTTGTCCACAGAGGTAGAAAACTATTTGGCAAAGGCCTGTAGTTGTACCTCACACCATTTTTCTTGCCTAGCCACCTTCCTAATATCAATCGGCTGAAGCCGAACCCGTTTCTATCGGAGGTACTGAAGTAGTCGACTAACCTTGAGGCACTGATCCAACCTGAGTTGAATATGATGATGGTAGTGGTACAGCTTCAGAGATTTGCACACCTACATCTAGTTCTAAAAAAGTCTTAGTGATTGGAGGATCTGCTGGACTAATTGCATCTCGATCAAATCGCAAGCCCGGCCAAATTTTCTTTTTCCTGACAGTGTTGTGAGTCTTCTTGGAATGTATC
Organism: Capsicum pubescens; assembly: GCA_030864215.1. NCBI lineage: Eukaryota > Viridiplantae > Streptophyta > Magnoliopsida > Solanales > Solanaceae > Capsicum > Capsicum pubescens. The sequence continues at coordinate 278,313,809 of CM061543.1, read as the reverse complement.
TCACCATCAATACCTGAAATCTCAGGTACATTAAATGTTTCACACAACTAAGTAATCAGACATGGGAATGGGTATGCAGCATTGGGTCTTGCGAGTCGAATCTTGATCTCTTCCGCTATAATTTCTCCAAAATCCAAGGGAGCTCTGTCTATCAACCTTGCAACCAATATTGCTCGATCATCCCCTAATATGTTGTCTCCCTCGATGGGTATCAGATAAATCCGTACTAAACCTCACAAAAATCTTGCTTCTGAATTTAGAGATGCTTTGGTTATCTTTTCTGCAGGATTATTTAGCCACTCAGGTTCCCCATCTTCTATGAGAGTTTCCAGCTCAACTGGGCATAGAAGGTAGGTGAGGTGGCTCGTGGGACGAAGGGTGGCCCATAAAGAAACCTATTTATAGTGGTGTCTGATACATCCACCCTCACTCCACGTACTGGAACTTTGGTCAGCAGAGGCTTATCTGAAGTTCTATCTCCTTCTATGCATATATTTTCCACCGTAGCCTGGTAATTCGCATTGAACTCCTGGACTAATGAAGAATAGTAAACACCGCTTCCCCTAGAAGTCCACTCCAGCCCATACTCCTTGAGTTTTTACATCACCTCAGGGTATCTATTCAACCCTATAGTGATAATCTTTTTCTCCTCTAAAATTGGCCTTCTAGTAGTTCATCGATCTGTTCTGCGAAGTCCGTCCAAATAGATCGTTTCAGCCCCAGGGATTTTCCATCTCGCATTGTTCCTAATCTTGGGGATTTTGCATTTCACCAAAGCTCCCCGTACTGGAAAATCCGCATCACCTTGCTGCTCCGATGATGGTGATTCAGACTCAGTTTCTTCAGTTGCAGGCCTCTCAGAGTCTTCAGTTTCAACTTCTTATTCAGTGTCCTCAAACTCCTGCTCAGTGTGTTCTGATCCTTGTTCCTCTGCTGCTTGCTCAGATGAGGTTGTTACCTCAGTATCATCAGTATCCTCCACCTCAATTGTCTTAGGTGGAGGTGGTGTATTTGGACCATCCCTCTTTCTAGTCCATGTGAGCAAGGGTTCATCATCTTTATAATTAGAGTCCTCGTTGACAAGCTGTCAAGGTACACTCTCTTTAGCCTCTTTCTTTGGTGTGGTTGGATTTTTTTTCTTGGGTGACATGCTTAGTCCTAAATGTTGACACTTAGCAGGTGTATCTTGAGCACTTAGACTTGTGAGAGAGAGAAGATTAAGATAAGAGAAAGAAGTTTTCTTGACTTAACTCTCAGGCTTCAACAAGGAAAGTTTTAAAATTTGCCTTAGAAGGAAATAAATTTGTAAAAGGAAGGGAAATAACTCACTAAGGAAATAAAACCAAAAGTAATAGGAAAATATCTATGGTACGCGGGAATGTGAACAGTTGTTGCTGGGCTGGGTTAGCTCAAAATTTTTAAGTTGGGCTCAACTCATTTGACAGCATTTTTGACAGTGTGTCATATACCGGACAACGCTTCAAAATTATCGCCAGCCTTAACAGAATAAGGCGTTGACTTGATTATTTTGACGCCATTTCTCACGGCTTGTCATACTTGTGATAGCCCGTCAAAATTGACTTCAACCTTCTCAAGCTGACTGAAACTAGTTCACCTCCTTTGAACATCTCTTAGATACAAAAATTAAAAACACAAGTGCAATAAAATTAAAACATTAGGTTGCCTCCCAAACAACGCCTGATTTAACGTCGCAGCACGACTTGATAATCTCGACTACTCAGACTTCGTCAAGATATTATATCAACACCTCATCACCATTTTCCTGGAATACATCCATGACCGAGAAGATATTCATCTCCTCCAATTGCTTCATAGGAGGATGCATTTTGAATATGGCCTCCCTTTTTCCATACCTGAACTTTAGCTCATTGAGCTCCATATCAACCAATACTCTTCCCGTGGCTAATAGTGGTCTACCCAAAATGATGGGTACCTCAAAATCAATATCACAATCCAATATCACAAAATCTGCAGGCAGAATAAAGTCATCCTCCTTTATCAGCACATCATGCAATATACCAATTGGTCATTTCACCGATCTGTCTGCTATCATAAGGCGCATCATTGTGGGGGTAGGTTCCCCCAATCCAAGGTTCTTGTAGATATCAAGTGGCATCATATTAATACTTTATCCTATGTCACATAAAGCTTTGGTAAACTTCATGGACCCAACTGTGCACGGTATGGTAAATGCTCCAGGGTCAGGCTTTTTCTGCACTAAGGATTGTGAAGAAACAGCACTATAGTGGTGGATAGTTTGGCATTTTATCAAGTGCCTCAATAAATGGCACATTCACTGTCAGTTATTTCATTATCGCCATGAATTTGCTAAATTTTTCATTATCTGCTTTCTTCTTCAATCTCAGAGGAAAGGGAGGTGGTGGTCTTGGCATTTCATTTAATACCACTTCTCCTTTCTTTTCGTCTTCTTTCTCTAAAATATTAACAAAGCCATCCAGCTTCTCATACTCCACGGATTGCTTCCTTCTAATTTATCAACATTTACCTCCTTCTCTACAGCTTTGCCCATAGAAGGGCCAGATAATATCTTTCCACTCTGAGTGGTAATCGCCAAACAAGAGCCATCAGTTCGTGGGTTCTGAACTGTATCACTAGGTAAAGTACCAGCTTTTCTCTGGTTCAGAGTAGCCGAAAGTTGGCTTATCTGTTGCTCCAACTGCTTAATAGAAGCAGAGTGTGAGCTAACCAACTAACTGAGGGTAGAAAATTTGCTTTTCATAGCAGTTACCTCCGAGTTGGTCGCTTCAACTCCCTTCAACAGCTTTTCCATCATGTCCTCCATGGACATCTTACAAGAACTAGTTGTCGCAACATCCCAACTTCCAGGAGGAACATACAAACCACTCCTGTTATTATTGTTTCTCCAGTGTCCCTGCTCCCTATCTTTATAATCAGGATTATCATTGAAAGTCCGACCTTTGTACCCTTGGCTATTGCCTCAGAAACTCCCCTGATTACTTACATAGTTTACCTCCGCATCTGCACCTATAGACACATTACCCTAAGATTCCACAGCTTTAACCATTTCAGTCTTACCAGATAGCAAGTGCTTGGCCAGCAAGTCCATCTGCATCTTCAAATGGGCCATGTCCTAATCTCGCTCCTCATCCCTTCTATGCTGCTCCACAGTAATACCACCAGCAACAGTCGGTATAGCCACTACAGAATCCCTAGTGTTCCAAGCCCAACTCTGCTTGGTCATTTTAGTCAGCATGTCAGAAGCATCTATAAAAGAGAGGTTAATGAACGAACCACCTGTAGCGTTGTCAACAATAGGCTTTGTCATGGAGTTGAAAGCTCTGTACAAAGTCTCCATCAAGTGAAAGTCCCTCATATTGTGGTTCGGACATTGTGCAAGTTTCTTCTTAAATCTTTCCCAGGTTTCATGCAGTGCTTCAGTTGAAAGCTGTCTAAAGTTGCTAATTTCATCCCTCAACTGTACCCTTCTAGAGGGTGGAAATAACCATTCTAGGAACGCATCTTTCAACTGTCTCCAGTTGGTTATAAAATCTGGCTCTAATTTATTCAACCACATTGTTGCCTTCCCAGACAGAGACAAAGAAAATAGCCTCAACCTGATCACATTCTGGCTACCCCCCCCCCGGATCGTCAAAGGATTTGAAAATGGTGATGAAGTTCACCAAATGCATGTTCAGATCATCACCAGGAAAGCTTCCAAATAACCCCTTCAGATTCAAGAGTTGGATCATGGTACTTGTTATGCTGAATATTGCACTTGGTGCCAACAGTAGAGGAATGATAGCACCCATTGCACCATCTCCATCCATTCCTTCTTCATTTTTATCAGCATCATATTGCATAGGTTGTTTCCCATATCTTCCTCGGACTGGACGATTTCTATTGACGTTACACTGCACTGGTGCAACAACTTGCTCAGGTCGCCTTGGATTTTGAGGATTCAACAATTCCTCATCACCCAAGTCTTCATCATCAGGTTTTTGGTGACATTCTTGTTGAACCAAATTCTGCACATTCACCTGAGCCCTGGCCATAGCATCTAGTCTTTCTGCTTCCTGTTATTCATCCATTCTCCCTATCAACTGAGGTTTCGAATTGATTGGTAATAGTGGTTCTCCAAAACTTCTTGTTTTTGGCATAAACAACACAGTACCTACAATAGACAAAAACAACAAATAAACAAAAATCAAGGAAACTTAACTATCAGTAAATTTTTGCACACAAACTTTTAGTCTACAACCGTATTCCCCGGCAACGGCGCCATTTTTTGATAACGCTCAAATTAGACTCTTGAATGGGTGTAAGAGATCGCTGTCAATATAAAACCAAACTAGGATGGGGTTGAATCCCAAAGGGAATAGGGTGTGAACTTCAATTTGTTTACAAAATAATTTACTGGTAGTTTACTGTTTTCGAAGATGGGGGTTTAAGTTTAACAGAGAGTCAATTGTCACTTTCAATATTTTAGTGTTTGTAATCAAGATAAATGGGAAACTAGAGTTATGTTCATTTCGGGAATTTACAGACACTAGGTAATGCTTGGAATTCTTGGACTAAGTAGAAACAGCAAAATATCCCTGACGACTATTCTATCTGACTTATCTCTCGACCTAACCAAACAATTTATTATCTAATTCTCTTGAACTTAGATAACTTATCTATTTCCAATAGGATGTTATCTCAGGTAGATTAATCCAGTTACGGCATCAATCATTAAACAGAAGGTTGGTAGCTTCTAAGTCCCTGTTGATAATTCACGATCGCTAATTTATTTCTCCGTTAGAAAAAATAAAACCCAAGGCATAATCTAATTTTTGAAACCAATAGATTTCAGTTAAAACAACATAATTTCAAGACGTCCTACTACTCTTTGAATCCATTAAATACCTAGTAACCTATCAAACCCTAATCCATGGATCCCATAACTTTGGCTAATGGAATTAGCCGCTCATGATTTGATGAACAAAATAACAAGGTGAATTCATGATAATAAGGTTAAACTTACAAATGGATGAAACTCAACAAGTTTTTCTTCAATTCAATCACAAGATAGAAACCCAAAATAGTTGATAAGTTTTTGTAAAGAAGAAGAAAAATATTTGATGGTAAAGATGAAGCAATGTTACGTGCCTCTCTTTAGATGTTCGTGTCTGATAGATAATGATAGATAATGATCCGTCCCTAAACAAACCTAAAAGAAGTCTTTAAATAGTCAACCCTAAATAAGGAAATAAAATTAAAGTTTCTATTTTTCTCTTTGGAATAGACGATGACGTTCTTGACGGTGTGTCAGATATCTGACGACGTGTGCGAGATGTCGTCAAAGATTCCCATGAATTTTTATCTTCTGACTCTTCAGATGGCAAACCTGACGGCGTGTCAAAAAACTTGATGGCACGTGAAAACTGCCATCACAACTTCACTTAAAATCAACATACTCTGTCTCTGGATGACGGCGATTTTGATGCCATGTGACATATTTGACCGCCTGTCCTAAATGTCGTACCATTTCATCTCAGCTTCTCAGGCTTTGTCTAAGCTTGACGGCAACTTTGACAGCCTGTCCCATGTATGACAGCGCTTCAGAATTGACGTCAGCTACACTTCAGCTTATTTACACCAGATTTCAGCTGATTTATTCTTCTTTCCTTTGGTTTCCTCCCCGATCACTTTTACTCTCATTAACACATTAAAAGAAATCAAAAACAACAAAAGTTTCTTAAGACTTCCCAATTATTCAGAGTTAAAAGCTTCAAATGTGTTAGCATCGGCTCACACATCAAGGGTCCAGTGGATGGAATAGCACCACACATTGCATGGTGTCTGGTACACTCCCGAAGGCCCTTGAAAATCTGGAGGACCGAATGTCATCCACACCCAGTCGTACTCATAACCACATCAGTTCTCCAAGGTGAACAACCTTTGGTCGACAAAATAATGTAGGCAAGGGAAATCAGCAAAATAGATTTGTAACTTCAGGAAAAAGATTGCCTCTGAGGGATGGGCATAGGGGTCCCAGTCCCGAACCCATCAATTGTTGGTGGACTGATCGAGCTGCTTCCACGGTAAAAGCGAGTTGCTGCATGCCGGCCGGGGGAAGAACTAGGAACGATTCCTTTGAGGGCCTTCCCCACGCGTCGAACAGCCATCTCAGAACTGGTACAGACAAGGGAAATCCAACTATTTAATTAAAACACAACATTACGATCGTCCCAACAGATGTTCACACAATGTGATTTCTGCCCAGTGCTCTGAATGTCAAAGTGAAGAAATTCAACCAAGCGTGGGTAAACTGCGGTAGTAACTATGAATCTCTTGAGATATATCCAAATGCCTCGTGATCTAATTAGTGACATGTATGAATGGATTAACGAGATTCCCACTGTCATTTTCTACTATCCAGCGAAACTACAGCCAAGGGAATGGGCTTGGCGGAATTGGTAGGGAAAGAAGATCCTATTGAGCTTGACTCAAGTTCGACTTTCTGAAATGATTTGAGAGGTGTAGTATAAGTGGGAGCTGAAAGACAAAAGTGAAATACCACTACTTTTAACATTATTTTACTTATTTCGTGAATTGGAAGTGGGGCACTACCCCTTTTTTTGGACCCAAGGCTCGCTCTACGGGCTGATCCGAGTGGAAGATATTGTCAGGTGGGATGTTTAGCTGGGGCGGCACATCTGTTAAAAGATAATGCAGGTTTCCTAAGATGAGCTCAACAAGAACAGAAATGTCATGTGGAACAGAAGGGTAAAAGATCATTTGATTCTGATTTCCAGTACAAATACAAATCGTGAAAGTGTGGCCTAACGATCCTTTAAACCTGCTGAATTCGAAGCTAGAGGTGTCAGAAAAGTTACCACAGGGATAACTGGCTTGTGGCAGCCAAGCGTTCATAGCGACATTGCATTTTGTTCCTTCGATGTCGTATTTTCCTATTATTGTGAAGCAGAATTTACCAAGTGTTGGATTGTTCACCCACCAATAGGGAACGTGAGATGGGTTTAGACCATCGTGAGACATGTTAGTTTTACCCAATTGATGACAGTGTCGTAATAGTAATTCAACCTAGTTCAAGAATAACCGTTGATTCACATAATTGGTCATCACGCTTTGTTGAAAAACTAGTGGCACGAAGCTACCGTGTGCTTGATTATGAATGAACGCCTCTAAGTCAGAATCCGAGCTAGAAGCGACGCATGCACCCTCCGTCCATTTGTCAACCCGTAGTAGGGGCCTCGGCATACTGTGGCATAGCCTCACTCGAGTTTCCTGCTTATTTTTCAAGTGTTGCATCCGTTCCATTACAAACAGATAAGTATGATATCAAGTGGCCTTTCGTACAAAACTAAGGCATCGTAATTAGAGGTTTTTCGCGACACGTAGTGTGGTTCAAGAGCCCAGCGATGCGTCGAGGACAACGTCGGTGCATGGAGGTATGTCGTAATTAGAGGTTTTTATGTCCATCAAGTGCAATCCTAGAGACATGTCCAATGACCTGGGCACCGACGTCCAGAGAAATCGGCAGCATAAAACGCCTGATGTCAAATACCGAAGGACCTGTAGTGGCCTACCATGGTGGTGTCTTTGTCAAGTTGGTTTTTCGTGAATCGACACCTTCACCTAGAAGGCACCATACATCAATGCCTCAAACCACCATGGGAAGCAACGTCCACAAGGCACCATGACACTGTGCACCAAGGCGCCACACCACCATGGCACCAAGGCACCATTGCGCCATGGGACTGTGCACCATAACAACAAGGCACCATGGGACCAAGGCACCATGGTGCCATGGGAATGCGCACCATGACAACAAGGCACCACGAAGCCATGGGACCAAGGCACCGCGCTGCCATGGCACCAAGGCACCGCGTACCATGGCGCCATGGAACCAAAGCACCCATTCATCCTAAACTAGGAACTATGTGTCTGGCATCCGCGCGCCCGTGCACCCGACGCGAGCACACCAAGGCCCCATAACACCATGGGCACGGTGAAGGCACCATGGCACCATGCAAAAATCAAAAAAGCATAAACCTAGGTTTAATCATCCGAATATTTTCATATAGTTTATCCATCTTCCTCACCGTTGCATACTCCTTTTGTTACATACACTCTCTAAGTATTTTTTTAATGGTATTTCAATGTTACCACATATGTTGGGATAGTTTTCCTAATGTCCCCACGTTATTTTTATAAATGTAAATATTTTATATCATTAAGTTATAAGTACAAATATGCACTCAATTTTTGATTTAAGGTTACTTCATGCATTGAAAATATTTTCCTAATTTTTTTATTTTTTTAAAATGTTTTTTCTATTTTATTTTTTATTTTTATTTTTATTTATTTTTTGAATTTTCATAAATAATATTTGAGGAAAAAATATTTTCTTAATGAAAATTATCATTTACAAATTACGTGACTCTTTTGAGAGTTATTGGCTTAGTCTTAGTCAAAACATGCAGTTATGGTCCGTACATTTCTAGTATGATTCTCTGCAAAATCATGTCTACTCCTGTTAGTTGGGTTGATTTTTTAAGCATATATATGGGGGGTAGAGGTGTTGAAGGCACTTCAAGAAGACTTTCGCTTATTGGAATAGGTGCTCACTGAGCATGTCGACGTGCAGTGAGGGCACATAGCTGCATGCATGGCTAATCCGTGCGAGCTGCCGGTGCCCGCGAAACAACGTTGATCGCACTTTATTGTGCGCTCATGTTGGCTATTGATGGCGTCGTCAATTACAGGGCTATTGGTATTTGATTTCACATAAAGAAGTGTTTTTTTTCTTGCGGTGAGCTCTAGATGATGCTCACGGGGCAAGCTCCAGGCTCTGCATACATGGGACCAAGCCGAATCCACATCGAGCACCGACGGTCGATGTGGGCGGCGCCCATGCACTATCCTTGGCGTTCCTTCATCTCCTCTGCTCCCCAAGGGTGGACTATCGTGTCAAGCGGGACCTGCTTTAACCTTGCAACATCCGCATCAGCAGCGGTGTGCAACATCTATTGTTGGGCGTTGGGGGCGGTGCTGGGCGTTCATCGATGAAACATTTGGATGCATGACGTGTGAGTTGTGTTTGGCATGTGCAGTTAGGTTGGATCCCTGCTCAAGTAGCGATGTCCTGACTCTCTTTCCATCTCATTTGTGGGACAAGAGCGATTTAGTCTTGCTCAAAGTCGGTTTCCTAAGTTGCATACCAAATGCTCAGGTGATACACCCAAATTACACCTCTCTTACGAGAGCTTAAGTGGTCGTTGTCAAATAGATAACCCAACTAGGTTGGGTCAAATCCCATAGGGAATATGGTGCTAATTAAGTTGTATGCATATAAGTTGACTTTTAATCATTCGTTTCCATAAAACAAAAAGGGACAAGTTGATTTAGTTCACAAATTAATGGTTTCAGTTTAACAAGATGAGATATGTGTAGTAGTATTCGACTTCAGAGAAATAGTAAGCTAGGGTTATGTCCACCTTGTAGTTTTCAATACTTTCTAACTATGGGCTTTATGAATTCATACATGTATCATGCTTAAAGAGAAACATATTGTATTTAATAACATAATCCTAGGGTTTATCAACCATCAAGGACTAATTCACTTTAGTTCTCTAGAATCAAAAGTGTTTACAAAAACAATACGAAATCCTGTTATGGCATTAACATATGAAATAGGGGTTGGAAATCTATTTTTTTGTCACTGCTCTCTTTCTCAAACCTCAACCTTTCTATCAAACAAGTTGAGTTTTAAGGCACATCCTCTATGTTTGCAACCACAAGAATTCAAGATAAACGAAGAGAGTATGATATAAGCAGATCAATACATGATGAATTCAAAAACCCAAAGTAATAGATTGTATCTTACAAGGCTTCCATAATACTAACTAATAAACTTAGCTACTCATGAGTAAAACAGAAATCACAATAGAAATATTCATCATACCAAAAAGTGAATCCAATTTTTGGTGGAGAAGAAGTTTCGTCTCTCCCTAAGTGCTAAGCCGCCACTCTCAGTGCAAAAATAGTACAGAAAATCAAAAAAGCATAAACCTAGGTTTAATCATCCGAATATTTTCATATAGTTTATCCATCTTCCTCACCGTTGCATACTCCTTTTGTTACATACACTCTCTAAGTATTTTTTTAATGGTATTTCAATGTTACCACATATGTTAGGATAGTTTTCCTAATGTCCCCACGTTATTTTTATAAATGTAAATATTTTATATCATTAAGTTATAAGTACAAATATGCACTCAATTTTTGATTTAAGGTTACTTCATGCATTGAAAATATTTTCCTAATTTTTTTATTTTTTTAAAATGTTTTTTCTATTTTATTTTTTATTTTTATTTTTATTTATTTTTTGAATTTTCATAAATAATATTTGAGGAAAAAATATTTTCTTAATGAAAATTATCATTTACAAATTACGTGACTCTTTTGAGAGTTATTGGCTTAGTCTTAGTCAAAACATGCAGTTATGGTCCGTACATTTCTAGTATGATTCTCTGCAAAATCATGTCTACTCCTGTTAGTTGGGTTGATTTTTTAAGCATATATATGGGGGGTAGAGGTGTTGAAGGCACTTCAAGAAGACTGTCGCTTATTGGAATAGGTGCTCACTGAGCATGTCGACGTGCAGTGAGGGCACATAGCTGCATGCATGGCTAATCCGTGCGAGCTGCCGGTGCCCGCGAAACAACGTTGATCGCACTTTATTGTGCGCTCGTGTTGGCTATTGATGGCGTCGTCAATTACAGGGCTATTGGTATTTGATTTCACATAAAGAAGTGTTTTTTTTCTTGCGGTGAGCTCTAGATGATGCTCACGGGGCAAGCTCCAGGCTCTGCATACATGGGACCAAGACGAATCCACATCGAGCACCGACGGTCGATGTGGGCGGCGCCCATGCACTATCCTTGGCGTTCCTTCATCTCCTCTGCTCCCCAAGGGTGGACTATCGTGTCAAGCGGGACCTGCTTTAACCTTGCAACATCCGCATCAGCAGCGGTGTGCAACATCTATTGTTGGGCGTTGGGGGCGGTGCTGGGCGTTCATCGATGAAACATTTGGATGCATGACGTGTGAGTTGTGTTTGGCATGTGCAGTTAGGTTGGATCCCTGCTCAAGTAGCGATGTCCTGACTCTCTTTCCATCTCATTTGTGGGACAAGAGCGATTTAGTCTTGCTCAAAGTCGGTTTCCTAAGTTGCATACCAAATGCTCAGGTGATACACCCAAATTACACCTCTCTTACGAGAGCTTAAGTGGTCGTTGTCAAATAGATAACCCAACTAGGTTGGGTCAAATCCCATAGGGAATATGGTGCTAATTAAGTTGTATGCATATAAGTTGACTTTTAATCATTCGTTTCCATAAAACAAAAAGGGACAAGTTGATTTAGTTCACAAATTAATGGTTTCAGTTTAACAAGATGAGATATGTGTAGTAGTATTCGACTTCAGAGAAATAGTAAGCTAGGGTTATGTCCACCTTGTAGTTTTCAATACTTTCTAACTATGGGCTTTATGAATTCATACATGTATCATGCTTAAAGAGAAACATATTGTATTTAATAACATAATCCTAGGGTTTATCAACCATCAAGGACTAATTCACTTTAGTTCTCTAGAATCAAAAGTGTTTACAAAAACAATACGAAATCCTGTTATGGCATTAACATATGAAATAGGGGTTGGAAATCTATTTTTTTGTCACTGCTCTCTTTCTCAAACCTCAACCTTTCTATCAAACAAGTTGAGTTTTAAGGCACATCCTCTATGTTTGCAACCACAAGAATTCAAGATAAACGAAGAGAGTATGATATAAGCAGATCAATACATGATGAATTCAAAAACCCAAAGTAATAGATTGTATCTTACAAGGCTTCCATAATACTAACTAATAAACTTAGCTACTCATGAGTAAAACAGAAATCACAATAGAAATATTCATCATACCAAAAAGTGAATCCAATTTTTGGTGGAGAAGAAGTTTCGTCTCTCCCTAAGTGCTAAGCCGCCACTCTCAGTGCAAAAATAGTACAGAAAATCAAAAAAGCATAAACCTAGGTTTAATCATCCGAATATTTTCATATAGTTTATCCATCTTCCTCACCGTTGCATACTCCTTTTGTTACATACACTCTCTAAGTATTTTTTTAATGGTATTTCAATGTTACCACATATGTTAGGATAGTTTTCCTAATGTCCCCACGTTATTTTTATAAATGTAAATATTTTATATCATTAAGTTATAAGTACAAATATGCACTCAATTTTTGATTTAAGGTTACTTCATGCATTGAAAATATTTTCCTAATTTTTTTATTTTTTTAAAATGTTTTTTCTATTTTATTTTTTATTTTTATTTTTATTTATTTTTTGAATTTTCATAAATAATATTTGAGGAAAAAATATTTTCTTAATGAAAATTATCATTTACAAATTACGTGACTCTTTTGAGAGTTATTGGCTTAGTCTTAGTCAAAACATGCAGTTATGGTCCGTACATTTCTAGTATGATTCTCTGCAAAATCATGTCTACTCCTGTTAGTTGGGTTGATTTTTTAAGCATATATATGGGGGGTAGAGGTGTTGAAGGCACTTCAAGAAGACTGTCGCTTATTGGAATAGGTGCTCACTGAGCATGTCGACGTGCAGTGAGGGCACATAGCTGCATGCATGGCTAATCCGTGCGAGCTGCCGGTGCCCGCGAAACAACGTTGATCGCACTTCATTGTGCGCTCGTGTTGGCTATTGATGGCGTCGTCAATTACAGGGCTATTGGTATTTGATTTCACATAAAGAAGTGTTTTTTTTCTTGCGGTGAGCTCTAGATGATGCTCACGGGGCAAGCTCCAGGCTCTGCATACATGGGACCAAGACGAATCCACATCGAGCACCGACGGTCGATGTGGGCGGCGCCCATGCACTATCCTTGGCGTTCCTTCATCTCCTCTGCTCCCCAAGGGTGGACTATCGTGTCAAGCGGGACCTGCTTTAACCTTGCAACATCCGCATCAGCAGCGGTGTGCAACATCTATTGTTGGGCGTTGGGGGCGGTGCTGGGCGTTCATCGATGAAACATTTGGATGCATGACGTGTGAGTTGTGTTTGGCATGTGCAGTTAGGTTGGATCCCTGCTCAAGTAGCGATGTCCTGACTCTCTTTCCATCTCATTTGTGGGACAAGAGCGATTTAGTCTTGCTCAAAGTCGGTTTCCTAAGTTGCATACCAAATGCTCAGGTGATACACCCAAATTACACCTCTCTTACGAGAGCTTAAGTGGTCGTTGTCAAATAGATAACCCAACTAGGTTGGGTCAAATCCCATAGGGAATATGGTGCTAATTAAGTTGTATGCATATAAGTTGACTTTTAATCATTCGTTTCCATAAAACAAAAAGGGACAAGTTGATTTAGTTCACAAATTAATGGTTTCAGTTTAACAAGATGAGATATGTGTAGTAGTATTCGACTTCAGAGAAATAGTAAGCTAGGGTTATGTCCACCTTGTAGTTTTCAATACTTTCTAACTATGGGCTTTATGAATTCATACATGTATCATGCTTAAAGAGAAACATATTGTATTTAATAACATAATCCTAGGGTTTATCAACCATCAAGGACTAATTCACTTTAGTTCTCTAGAATCAAAAGTGTTTACAAAAACAATACGAAATCCTGTTATGGCATTAACATATGAAATAGGGGTTGGAAATCTATTTTTTTGTCACTGCTCTCTTTCTCAAACCTCAACCTTTCTATCAAACAAGTTGAGTTTTAAGGCACATCCTCTATGTTTGCAACCACAAGAATTCAAGATAAACGAAGAGAGTATGATATAAGCAGATCAATACATGATGAATTCAAAAACCCAAAGTAATAGATTGTATCTTACAAGGCTTCCATAATACTAACTAATAAACTTAGCTACTCATGAGTAAAACAGAAATCACAATAGAAATATTCATCATACCAAAAAGTGAATCCAATTTTTGGTGGAGAAGAAGTTTCGTCTCTCCCTAAGTGCTAAGCCGCCACTCTCAGTGCAAAAATAGTACAGAAAATCAAAAAAGCATAAACCTAGGTTTAATCATCCGAATATTTTCATATAGTTTATCCATCTTCCTCACCGTTGCATACTCCTTTTGTTACATACACTCTCTAAGTATTTTTTTAATGGTATTTCAATGTTACCACATATGTTAGGATAGTTTTCCTAATGTCCCCACGTTATTTTTATAAATGTAAATATTTTATATCATTAAGTTATAAGTACAAATATGCACTCAATTTTTGATTTAAGGTTACTTCATGCATTGAAAATATTTTCCTAATTTTTTTATTTTTTTAAAATGTTTTTTCTATTTTATTTTTTATTTTTATTTTTATTTATTTTTTGAATTTTCATAAATAATATTTGAGGAAAAAATATTTTCTTAATGAAAATTATCATTTACAAATTACGTGACTCTTTTGAGAGTTATTGGCTTAGTCTTAGTCAAAACATGCAGTTATGGTCCGTACATTTCTAGTATGATTCTCTGCAAAATCATGTCTACTCCTGTTAGTTGGGTTGATTTTTTAAGCATATATATGGGGGGTAGAGGTGTTGAAGGCACTTCAAGAAGACTGTCGCTTATTGGAATAGGTGCTCACTGAGCATGTCGACGTGCAGTGAGGGCACATAGCTGCATGCATGGCTAATCCGTGCGAGCTGCCGGTGCCCGCGAAACAACGTTGATCGCACTTCATTGTGCGCTCGTGTTGGCTATTGATGGCGTCGTCAATTACAGGGCTATTGGTATTTGATTTCACATAAAGAAGTGTTTTTTTTCTTGCGGTGAGCTCTAGATGATGCTCACGGGGCAAGCTCCAGGCTCTGCATACATGGGACCAAGACGAATCCACATCGAGCACCGACGGTCGATGTGGGCGGCGCCCATGCACTATCCTTGGCGTTCCTTCATCTCCTCTGCTCCCCAAGGGTGGACTATCGTGTCAAGCGGGACCTGCTTTAACCTTGCAACATCCGCATCAGCAGCGGTGTGCAACATCTATTGTTGGGCGTTGGGGGCGGTGCTGGGCGTTCATCGATGAAACATTTGGATGCATGACGTGTGAGTTGTGTTTGGCATGTGCAGTTAGGTTGGATCCCTGCTCAAGTAGCGATGTCCTGACTCTCTTTCCATCTCATTTGTGGGACAAGAGCGATTTAGTCTTGCTCAAAGTCGGTTTCCTAAGTTGCATACCAAATGCTCAGGTGATACACCCAAATTACACCTCTCTTACGAGAGCTTAAGTGGTCGTTGTCAAATAGATAACCCAACTAGGTTGGGTCAAATCCCATAGGGAATATGGTGCTAATTAAGTTGTATGCATATAAGTTGACTTTTAATCATTCGTTTCCATAAAACAAAAAGGGACAAGTTGATTTAGTTCACAAATTAATGGTTTCAGTTTAACAAGATGAGATATGTGTAGTAGTATTCGACTTCAGAGAAATAGTAAGCTAGGGTTATGTCCACCTTGTAGTTTTCAATACTTTCTAACTATGGGCTTTATGAATTCATACATGTATCATGCTTAAAGAGAAACATATTGTATTTAATAACATAATCCTAGGGTTTATCAACCATCAAGGACTAATTCACTTTAGTTCTCTAGAATCAAAAGTGTTTACAAAAACAATACGAAATCCTGTTATGGCATTAACATATGAAATAGGGGTTGGAAATCTATTTTTTTGTCACTGCTCTCTTTCTCAAACCTCAACCTTTCTATCAAACAAGTTGAGTTTTAAGGCACATCCTCTATGTTTGCAACCACAAGAATTCAAGATAAACGAAGAGAGTATGATATAAGCAGATCAATACATGATGAATTCAAAAACCCAAAGTAATAGATTGTATCTTACAAGGCTTCCATAATACTAACTAATAAACTTAGCTACTCATGAGTAAAACAGAAATCACAATAGAAATATTCATCATACCAAAAAGTGAATCCAATTTTTGGTGGAGAAGAAGTTTCGTCTCTCCCTAAGTGCTAAGCCGCCACTCTCAGTGCAAAAATAGTACAGAAAATCAAAAAAGCATAAACCTAGGTTTAATCATCCGAATATTTTCATATAGTTTATCCATCTTCCTCACCGTTGCATACTCCTTTTGTTACATACACTCTCTAAGTATTTTTTTAATGGTATTTCAATGTTACCACATATGTTAGGATAGTTTTCCTAATGTCCCCACGTTATTTTTATAAATGTAAATATTTTATATCATTAAGTTATAAGTACAAATATGCACTCAATTTTTGATTTAAGGTTACTTCATGCATTGAAAATATTTTCCTAATTTTTTTATTTTTTTAAAATGTTTTTTCTATTTTATTTTTTATTTTTATTTTTATTTATTTTTTGAATTTTCATAAATAATATTTGAGGAAAAAATATTTTCTTAATGAAAATTATCATTTACAAATTACGTGACTCTTTTGAGAGTTATTGGCTTAGTCTTAGTCAAAACATGCAGTTATGGTCCGTACATTTCTAGTATGATTCTCTGCAAAATCATGTCTACTCCTGTTAGTTGGGTTGATTTTTTAAGCATATATATGGGGGGTAGAGGTGTTGAAGGCACTTCAAGAAGACTGTCGCTTATTGGAATAGGTGCTCACTGAGCATGTCGACGTGCAGTGAGGGCACATAGCTGCATGCATGGCTAATCCGTGCGAGCTGCCGGTGCCCGCGAAACAACGTTGATCGCACTTCATTGTGCGCTCGTGTTGGCTATTGATGGCGTCGTCAATTACAGGGCTATTGGTATTTGATTTCACATAAAGAAGTGTTTTTTTTCTTGCGGTGAGCTCTAGATGATGCTCACGGGGCAAGCTCCAGGCTCTGCATACATGGGACCAAGCCGAATCCACATCGAGCACCGAAGGTCGATGTGGGCGGCGCCCATGCACTATCCTTGGCGTTCCTTCATCTCCTCTGCTCCCCAAGGGTGGACTATCGTGTCAAGCGGGACCTGCTTTAACCTTGCAACATCCGCATCAGCAGCGGTGTGCAACATCTATTGTTGGGCGTTGGGGGCGGTGCTGGGCGTTCATCGATGAAACATTTGGATGCATGACGTGTGAGTTGTGTTTGGCATGTGCAGTTAGGTTGGATCCCTGCTCAAGTAGCGATGTCCTGACTCTCTTTCCATCTCATTTGTGGGACAAGAGCGATTTAGTCTTGCTCAAAGTCGGTTTCCTAAGTTGCATACCAAATGCTCAGGTGATACACCCAAATTACACCTCTCTTACGAGAGCTTAAGTGGTCGTTGTCAAATAGATAACCCAACTAGGTTGGGTCAAATCCCATAGGGAATATGGTGCTAATTAAGTTGTATGCATATAAGTTGACTTTTAATCATTCGTTTCCATAAAACAAAAAGGGACAAGTTGATTTAGTTCACAAATTAATGGTTTCAGTTTAACAAGATGAGATATGTGTAGTAGTATTCGACTTCAGAGAAATAGTAAGCTAGGGTTATGTCCACCTTGTAGTTTTCAATACTTTCTAACTATGGGCTTTATGAATTCATACATGTATCATGCTTAAAGAGAAACATATTGTATTTAATAACATAATCCTAGGGTTTATCAACCATCAAGGACTAATTCACTTTAGTTCTCTAGAATCAAAAGTGTTTACAAAAACAATACGAAATCCTGTTATGGCATTAACATATGAAATAGGGGTTGGAAATCTATTTTTTTGTCACTGCTCTCTTTCTCAAACCTCAACCTTTCTATCAAACAAGTTGAGTTTTAAGGCACATCCTCTATGTTTGCAACCACAAGAATTCAAGATAAACGAAGAGAGTATGATATAAGCAGATCAATACATGATGAATTCAAAAACCCAAAGTAATAGATTGTATCTTACAAGGCTTCCATAATACTAACTAATAAACTTAGCTACTCATGAGTAAAACAGAAATCACAATAGAAATATTCATCATACCAAAAAGTGAATCCAATTTTTGGTGGAGAAGAAGTTTCGTCTCTCCCTAAGTGCTAAGCCGCCACTCTCAGTGCAAAAATAGTACAGAAAATCAAAAAAGCATAAACCTAGGTTTAATCATCCGAATATTTTCATATAGTTTATCCATCTTCCTCACCGTTGCATACTCCTTTTGTTACATACACTCTCTAAGTATTTTTTTAATGGTATTTCAATGTTACCACATATGTTAGGATAGTTTTCCTAATGTCCCCACGTTATTTTTATAAATGTAAATATTTTATATCATTAAGTTATAAGTACAAATATGCACTCAATTTTTGATTTAAGGTTACTTCATGCATTGAAAATATTTTCCTAATTTTTTTATTTTTTTAAAATGTTTTTTCTATTTTATTTTTTATTTTTATTTTTATTTATTTTTTGAATTTTCATAAATAATATTTGAGGAAAAAATATTTTCTTAATGAAAATTATCATTTACAAATTACGTGACTCTTTTGAGAGTTATTGGCTTAGTCTTAGTCAAAACATGCAGTTATGGTCCGTACATTTCTAGTATGATTCTCTGCAAAATCATGTCTACTCCTGTTAGTTGGGTTGATTTTTTAAGCATATATATGGGGGGTAGAGGTGTTGAAGGCACTTCAAGAAGACTGTCGCTTATTGGAATAGGTGCTCACTGAGCATGTCGACGTGCAGTGAGGGCACATAGCTGCATGCATGGCTAATCCGTGCGAGCTGCCGGTGCCCGCGAAACAACGTTGATCGCACTTCATTGTGCGCTCGTGTTGGCTATTGATGGCGTCGTCAATTACAGGGCTATTGGTATTTGATTTCACATAAAGAAGTGTTTTTTTTCTTGCGGTGAGCTCTAGATGATGCTCACGGGGCAAGCTCCAGGCTCTGCATACATGGGACCAAGCCGAATCCACATCGAGCACCGAAGGTCGATGTGGGCGGCGCCCATGCACTATCCTTGGCGTTCCTTCATCTCCTCTGCTCCCCAAGGGTGGACTATCGTGTCAAGCGGGACCTGCTTTAACCTTGCAACATCCGCATCAGCAGCGGTGTGCAACATCTATTGTTGGGCGTTGGGGGCGGTGCTGGGCGTTCATCGATGAAACATTTGGATGCATGACGTGTGAGTTGTGTTTGGCATGTGCAGTTAGGTTGGATCCCTGCTCAAGTAGCGATGTCCTGACTCTCTTTCCATCTCATTTGTGGGACAAGAGCGATTTAGTCTTGCTCAAAGTCGGTTTCCTAAGTTGCATACCAAATGCTCAGGTGATACACCCAAATTACACCTCTCTTACGAGAGCTTAAGTGGTCGTTGTCAAATAGATAACCCAACTAGGTTGGGTCAAATCCCATAGGGAATATGGTGCTAATTAAGTTGTATGCATATAAGTTGACTTTTAATCATTCGTTTCCATAAAACAAAAAGGGACAAGTTGATTTAGTTCACAAATTAATGGTTTCAGTTTAACAAGATGAGATATGTGTAGTAGTATTCGACTTCAGAGAAATAGTAAGCTAGGGTTATGTCCACCTTGTAGTTTTCAATACTTTCTAACTATGGGCTTTATGAATTCATACATGTATCATGCTTAAAGAGAAACATATTGTATTTAATAACATAATCCTAGGGTTTATCAACCATCAAGGACTAATTCACTTTAGTTCTCTAGAATCAAAAGTGTTTACAAAAACAATACGAAATCCTGTTATGGCATTAACATATGAAATAGGGGTTGGAAATCTATTTTTTTGTCACTGCTCTCTTTCTCAAACCTCAACCTTTCTATCAAACAAGTTGAGTTTTAAGGCACATCCTCTATGTTTGCAACCACAAGAATTCAAGATAAACGAAGAGAGTATGATATAAGCAGATCAATACATGATGAATTCAAAAACCCAAAGTAATAGATTGTATCTTACAAGGCTTCCATAATACTAACTAATAAACTTAGCTACTCATGAGTAAAACAGAAATCACAATAGAAATATTCATCATACCAAAAAGTGAATCCAATTTTTGGTGGAGAAGAAGTTTCGTCTCTCCCTAAGTGCTAAGCCGCCACTCTCAGTGCAAAAATAGTACAGAAAAATAAATAATACATGACTTTTCAGCACCAAGCAGTTTTAATAACTTTTCCCTCATAATTTCCTTTTAAGTCCCTAGGCTAACTCTAAATAACAAATTAGTCTTGGACATAGTTTTTAGGCACCATCTTTTGTCCAGACTGCTACTCTCTCTTGTGTCATATGTCATCCATATTCCATAGACCCATTATGTCTCCATATACATCATTAATATCTAAAATTATGCTAATCACATCGGTTAGCTCAATTACATAGCAGTAGAGTAAAAACATAAGAAACTAGGAACTTTGTTCTCCAAACTTTGCTAAAATATGGGTAAGTTATGGTGTTTAGGCGTATAAATACACCTAAGATCACCACCCTACACTTAAAGCTTTGTTCGTCCTCGAAAAAATTATCCATTTATGCATACTACACAAGTCTTAACACCCACGAAGGAAAAACAAGATGCTCAAATAGGCTCACACAACAATTATGATCAAGAAGTAAATTCATGGATCATTACTAGAGACAACCTACCCTTAAGAATAGACTCATTAAGTTGGCAAATTCATGCATACCATTTAAGCAAAGAAATCATATAAATTACCCAACCTTCATCAACCATGTGCCCTTACAACAAGAAAATTACCCATAATCACTCACAATCATGCAATTTCTATCAAAATGGATACAAAAATCAAGTTGCGCTCACTCTCACAAAGAATTCTCAAATTACAACTGATGACCATATGGTTTCCCTTAGTGTAATGCTCCACTAATATCAGAATGATAAGATTAGGATCAAATAGGTATTTTACGGGTTGTAATGCAGGCTAAAGGATGGGTAGGAACTATTTTGGCCTGAAATAGTGACAATTTTCCCTAAGCGCTTTGATACACTACATTATGCAACTAAGGCCAATTTCTAACAACTAATTTACACCACTTTCATCTATCCATATATATTTTTTTCACCCCATCCAATTAAACTCAATTAATAACACTATGGTGAGAGAATGCAGCTCTTTCAATATTTTTTTTGAACCCATTTCACGTTACGTACACCTATGATAGCCACCCTCAACTTAAGCGATTTTCCTTAGTTGAGGTGCACAATTTCCAAGAAGGACCAGGGCCAAAACAGGTTCATTGTAACATGTAGGGGATAAAATTTGGATCTTTTTCAACAATTTTTGCTACTCCCAACCATATCAATTTCACACGCCAATAACTAGACTTTAGGGTATCAATTTCACCTTTTTTCTCTTATTGTCAAACTCCTAACTCAAATTGATTTTAAATTAAAGCACTTAGGAGCTTTTGGATCAAATTACGGTCTATTAAAGAATGGGTTAGGCTACATATGAGGCTAATAAAAGAACAAGCTAAAGGCTCAACGGGGATAGCTAAGATAATGTACAAAGGCAGGTCAAAAGAAGGCATGAATAATGGCTATAAAGAGATGCCTAAATCATATCCTAAACTCACTATCTTTATTTCGCTTTGCAGGCAAGTTCTAGCATCAATTGTAATAATGAATATACAACAGTCTTACACACTTATGGCATATGGTCAACTCAATTAGGAGCATTATAGATTCTCGACCCAACAATTAAAAGAATTCAAATAAAACCAACAATCATAACAAGAATCACAACTAGATCCTAGGTGTTTCAAACCTAATGATCCATCACACACTTATGTTATAATGTCATGTGATCTACAAGAACAGTAACATGCAAGTAAATGACTAATTTTCTCTTAAGACGATCATCATCCATCCATCATTGAGAAAAGCACCTAATTATGACTAACTTAGACAAACATCAAACAATAAACAAAATAAATAAAATAACTAATCCTATCACAGAAGTATACTAAGGAGAAGGTACTATTTTCTTACAAAACAAGTAGCCAAGTAACCAGCCATGCTACACTTAATCTAAGCACTGTCCCCAATGCAAATAACAAGATAAAGAACCTGGCTAATAGTACTCCTCATCCACAGTAGGAGTCATACCACCTGCATTGAGATCATCATCGGAGCCATTTTTCCCATATTCATCATATCATCCACGTCAGCCACACATAATGAACTAACTATAATTAAGATGAGGGTGGTGAAGTCACCACCCCACACTTAATTTGTTAGTATAAACCAATTAAGTGTTCTTATCGGGTACTCAGACTTCGCCGACATACATTCTGACATGGTGCACCAATATTAGTCAATACAATTCACTCACTTCAACTCCACTAATTTTATTTCAATGAAATAATTTTTGAACAAAGTTATGCCTTAGAGTTTAACATATCAATATACACAAAACACCATCACTTTCACAGGATTTAACAAACACCATGTTCCATCAAGTAAGTTGTGAAATAATGGCCACACAACTAAACTACGTTATTCATGAACAATTCAATCACATGCAAAAACTCAAAGTACTACCAAAATGATGTACACTACAAAAATGGTGTTTATCTTCCCAAGATGTTCAAAAACCTTCTTTGACATAACTATATGAATTTAATTCATAATCCTCAAGAAACCAATTAACAACTACAATATAAAGTCACAACACCTAAGGATTAAGAAAAGTAAACTTACCTTGAAGATGAAATATTGAAGAAAGAGAGTGGATGTTCTTGGGCTTTGAAAGTTTTTAAGAAGCTCGTGGGACAAAGAGTATGTTGAAGGCACGGTTTTGTGATGAAATAAGAGAGAATTTAGGGATTTAGTGTGTGAAGTCTATTTAAGGAATGAAATTCGGGTTAGTTTGGCCAAATTCAAAGATGGATTTATATTTATATTGGAAGGGTGTGCGCCGCATAAGCATAAGTGTGTGTCGCACAACCAAATGCCTAAGTTAACGTTTGCATCACACAACGAAATGCCTAATTGGACCAGTGAGCATTTGCGGTGGGTTAAGCTGCACATAAGTTATCGCCTAATCTTAAGAGTGCGTCGCAAATAGCATATCCCAACCAAAATAGTGATCATGTGCAGTGACTTAAGTGGCGCATAAGTTATCACCTAAATTAAGATGTGCGTTGCACAACCTGCTGCTCTAGTTAAGGTGTGCGCCGTACAAGGTAACGCCTACTTGATGCAGTGGGTTTAGGCTATGTCTTAGGCGACGCCTTTGCCATGGCCTATGTAAACTTGAGCATCACACACCCTATAGTACACTTAAACTTGGACGTCATGCACCCCATTCTCCATATGAGGCATTGAGAAAAATCCGTGCAACTCTAACACGAATCATGACTCGAGCCTTAACATTTGACCACTCCAACTTACCTGCAATATTCCCATTACTCCTAACTTGACACCTTTAGTATGGCTCAGTTTCAAATCGAATTTGGCACCAATCACCTACTTAATACTTCATACTCGTACACTTAATCAAAAACAACTAAAAATGATTAGAAGGATGGGTTGCCTCCCACCAAGTGCCATAGTTTTGGTCATGGCTCGACTCTTATTTTTGTATTTTTATTTAACATAATAAAATAAAAATAAAATCATGGGTTGCCTCTCATGCAGAGCCTGATTTAACGTCATAGCACGACTCAATTATCTTGACTACTCAGACTTCATCAAGATATATCGATGATACTATTTGTACCACATTTGTTGGATCTAGAAAATGCTTTATTCCAAGTCCAGTCACTTTGAAGTCACTCACATCCTTGCTTGCAAGTTTAACCAAACCAGTTATGGTCTCCACAATAGACATATCCTTAACTAGAACATCTCGCTCATCTTCGTAGAATACATCAACAATCAAAAAGACATTTATCTCCCTTTGCTATTTCATGGACTGACATACTTCAAAACTAACTTCTTTCTCGTTGAGTCAAAATTTCAGCTCATTCATCTCCATGTCAACTAACACTCTCCCAGTTGCTAAGAATGGCCTTCACAAAATTATGGGTACTTTGAAGTCTACTTGACAATCAAGAATTACAAAGTCGGTAGGAAATATAAAATTGGCCACCCTCACGAGTACATCATGCAGAATACCAATCGGCCTTTTCACCGATATATCTGCCATCAAAATCCATATATTGGTGGGTGTACGATCTCCCAAACCCAATTTCTTGAAAACCGCCAATGGCATAAGATTTATACTTGCCCCAAGATCACAAAGGGCCCTTTCAAAATTTAGCGATCTAATCGTACATGGGACAGTAAATGCTCCCAGATCAGCTTTCTTCTGGATAATGATCTTGTAGCAATGGAGCTGCAATGATGAAGATTGTCTACCAATTCATAGCTCATAGTCCTTTTCTTCATCAACAGATCTTTCATAAACTTAGCATATCTGGGCATTTGTTCCAGTGCTTCAACTAAAGGCACGTTCACTGTCAATTGCTTCAACATAGACGTTTAACTTGACTTTATCTTCTTTCTTCTTTAATCGTTGTGTAAATGGGGGTGGTGGCCTTGGGATTTCAACTGGAGCAACTTTTACCTTCTTTCTTATGACTTGCTCTAAATCACTGACATGGTTTAGCTTAGGGGCGTGTTCCACTTCTGCAATCTTCTTTTCTGAACCTCCCAACTCCACAGGCACCACTGATGATTCATCAACTATCTCCCAATCTATTTCGATCGCATCAGTATGAGAGGATGCTCCTAATCCTAGACTAGATAACATTTTACCGCTCCTAGTGGTAATAGCCATACATTATCCATCATTCCTCAGATTCTAAACTGTATCACTTGGTAAAGTCCCATTCTATCTTTGGTTGAATGTTGTGAATAATTGGCTCATCTGCTGATCCAGTTATTTAATAACAGTTGAGTGTGAATTTACTAGTTGACTCATAGAAGATATGTCACTCTTCATAGTAGTCACCTCAAAATTGCTCATGTCAACTCCCTTTAATAGTTTCTCCATCATGTCCTCCGTTGATATTTTTCCTGAACTGGTGACAGTATTATCATGGCTTCCAGGAGGTACATACAGTCCACTCCTGTCACTTTTATTCTTCCAATCTCCTTGATGGTTCCAACCTTGGTTTCCTTGTCCACCGATCTAAAACCCCCCCCGGTTATGCAAGTAGTTAGCCTCTTCCTCGGTGTTTGATTCAGCTCCCTTACTGTGGGACCCCATAGCTTTTACCTTTTCTACATTCCTTGATAGCAAATATTTTGTGAGTAGATCCATCTGGGTTTTCATGTGATCCATTTCCTGATAATGCTCCTCTTCTCTCCTACATTGATCTGCTGATATTATGCTAGACCCAGTATTTCTTTCTACCACAGAATCTCTGGTATGCTAAGCTCTACTTGTCTTTGTCATTCTTTCTAACATGTCCGCAGCCTCAGTAAAGGTAAGATCCATAAAAGCTCCTCTTGTAGCATTATCCTTATTGGCTTTGTAAGTGAGTTCAAAGCTCTGTAGAATATTTCCATCAAGTGTTCATCATTGATCTTATGGTTTGGGCATTGAGTCAACTTCTTTTTAAACCTCGCCCAAGTCTCATACAAAGATTCATTAGCCAATTGCCTAAATTTGATGATCTCATCCCTCAGCTGTAACATTCTGGAGGGCGGAAAGAACCTTTCTAGGAAAGCTCCTTTCAATTTTCTCCAGTTTGTTATAGAATCAGGAGTCAGCTCATTCAACCACATAGTTTTCTCTCCAGAAAAAAACAGTGGAAACAATTTTGAACAAATATCATTTTATCCCACTCCAGGATTATCAAATGACTTACAAATATTCATGAAATTCACCAAATGTATATTTGGATCATCACCAGGTAATCCACCAAAGAGTGCTTTCAAATTCAGTAGTTGGATCATAGTACTGGTGATGTTGAATTTCACCCCAGGAGCTAGTGGTGGTGGAATGATTTCCCTTGTAGTTCCAGCTCCATCTAAATTGTCCTCATCGTTGTCAATATCAAACTGCACAGCTTTGCGGTTTAATCTTCCTCTGAATAGACGATTTCAATTTACAGGTGCAACCACTCCCGTTGCACGCCTCCTATTAGATGGGTCAATTAAATCATCATCTCCCAGGTCGTCTTCATCTAAATTAGGTACCCGATCTAGGTTATATGCATTATGTTGATTTAATAGAGCATTAGCGAAAGCAGCTAATCTTTCAGATTCCTGTTGGTTAGCAATTATTTCAATGAGCTAAGGTTCAGGATTGAAGGGTAATAATAGTTTTGCTAAACTTTTGGTTCGTGGTATAAACAACAATGAGCCTATAATGAACAAAAATAATAAATAAACATAAAATAAGGAAACTTGACTAACAGTCAATTAACACGCATAATATCAATTGACAACCGTATTCCTGGCAACGGTGCCAAAATTTGATACGCCCAAATTACACCTCTCTTACGAGAGCATAAGGAGTCATTGTCAAATATACAACCCAACTAGGTTGGGGTCAAATCCCACAGGGAATATGATGCTAATTAAGTTGTATGCAGATTAGTTGAGTTTTAATCATTTGTTTCCATAAAACAAAAAGGGGGAATTTGATTTAGTTCACAAATTAATGGTTTCAGTTTAACAAGATGAGATATGCGTAGTAGTATTCGACTTCAGAGAAATAGTAATCTAAGGTTATGTCCACCTTGTAGTTTTCAATGCTTCTAACTATGGGCTTTAAAAATTCAAACATGTACCAAGCTTATAGAGAAACATATTGTATTTAATAACATAATCCTAGTGTTTCTCAACCATCAAGGACTAATTTACTTTAGTTCTCTCGAATCAAAAGTGTTTAAAAAAACAATACAAAATCTCCAAGTAATTAATCCTGTTAAGGCATTAATATATGAAATTGGGGTTGGAAATCCCATTTTCTTGTCACTACTCTCTTTTCCGAACCTCAACCTTTTTATCGAACAAGTTAAGTTTTAAGGCACATCCTTTATGTTTGCAACCACGAGAATTCAAGATAAATGAAGAGAGTATGATATAAGAAGTTCAATACATGATGAATTCAAAAATCCAAAGTAATAGATTGTATTTTAAAAGGCTTCCATAACCCTAACTAATAAACATAGCTACTCATGAGTAAAATGGAAATCACAATAGAAATATTCATCATACCAAAAAGTGAATCCAATTTTTGGTGGAAAAGACGAAGTTGTGTTTCTCCCTTAGTTCTAAGACGCCACTCTCAGTGCAAAAATAATACAAAATAATGAATAATACGTGACATTTCAGCAACAAATAGTTTTAATAATTTTTACCTCATAATTTCCTTCTAATTTCCTAGACTAACTCTTAATGACAAATTTGCCTTGGACATAGTTTTTAGGAACCACATTTGGTCCAGACTTCTACTCACTCTTATGTAATATTCCATCCACATTCCATAGTCCCATTATGTCTCCATCTACCTCATGAATGTCTGAAATCATGATAATCACATCAGTTAGCCTAATTACATAGACGTAAAGTAAAAACATAATAAACTAGGCACTTTGTTCTCCAAACTTAGCTAAATTATGGGTAAGTTATGGTGTTTAGGCGTATAAATACACCCAATATTTCACCCCTAGCATTTCATGCGTGGGGTAAATCAAAAGGTCGCCCTCGTGTCCCATGCCCTCCTTGCTTCACCATGCAATGTCGTGGTCCATGAGTGACGGTCAGGATTTTTAGATATGGTAGACGCTGTGGACATGGGGTTTTCATCGACTCCTATCTTCCCTATATGATACTCATTGCAAATGATGGTCACACTCTCTTTGAACCCATCCGTGCTCTTTCGAGTAGGCCGAGCTCATACGATATCGACATTGATGAGGAATGCTACTTGATTGATCCTGCCAGTAGTCACATGGATGTCTTAAAGATTAAGCCATGCATGTGTAAGTATGAACAAATTCAGACTGTGAAACTGCGAATGGCTCATTAAATTAGCTATAGTTTATTTGACGGTATCTACTACTCAAATTACCATAGTAATTCTAGAGCTAATACGTGTGAAAAAAATTGACTTCTAAAAGGGATGCATTTATTAGATAAAAAGTCAAGGCGGGTTGTACTTGTTACTGCGATGAATCATGATAACTCGATGGATCGCATGGCCATCGTGCCGACGATGCATCATTCAAATTACTTCCCTATCAAATTTCTATGGTAGGATAATAGCCTACCATGGTGGTGACAGGTGATGGAGAATTAGGGTTTGATTCCGGAGAAGGAGCCTGAGAAATGGCTACCACATCCAAGGAAGGTAGCAGGTGCGCAAATTACCCAATAAATAACAATACCGAGCTCAATGAGTCTAGTAATTGGAATAAGTACAATATAAATCCCTTAATGAGGATCTATTGGAGGGAAAGTCTGGTGCCAGCATCCAAGGTAATTCCATCTCCAATAGCGTATATTTAAGTTATTACAGTTAAAAAAATTGTAGTTGTACTTTGGGATGGGCCAGCCGGTCCGCCTATGGTGTGCACCAGTAGTCTCATCCCTTCTGTTGGTGATGCACTCCTGGCCGTAACTGGCTATGTCGTGCCTCCGGCATTGTCACTTTGAATAAATTAGAGTGCTCAAAGCAAGCCTATGCTCTATATACATTAGCATGGGATAACATTATAGGATTTTGGTCCTACTACTTTGGCCTTTAGGATCAGATTAATGATTAACAGGGACAGTCGGGGGCATTCGTATTT
Organism: Capsicum pubescens; assembly: GCA_030864215.1. NCBI lineage: Eukaryota > Viridiplantae > Streptophyta > Magnoliopsida > Solanales > Solanaceae > Capsicum > Capsicum pubescens. The sequence goes on along the minus strand of CM061543.1, from coordinate 278,285,005 downwards.
CATAGTCAGAGGTGAAATTCTTGGATTTATGAAAAATAAACAACTGTGAAAGAATTTTCCAAGGATGTTTTCATTAATCAAGAACGAAAGTGAGGGGAACAAATATGATCAGATACTATTCTAGTCTCAATCATAAATAATGTCGACTAGGGATCGATGGAGGTTTCTTTTAGGACTCCATCGCACCTTATGAGAAATCAAAGTTTTTGGGTTTCGGAGGGGGGGTATGGTTGCAAGGCTAAAACTTAAAGGAATTGATGGAAAGGAACCACCAGGAATGGAGCCTGTGACTTAATTTGACTCAATGGGTGGTGGCGCATGGCCGTTCTTAGTTAGTGGAGCAATTTTTCTGGTTAATTCCATTAACGAATGAGACCTCAGCCTGATAACTAGCTATGTGGAGGTATTCATTTGTTTCCATCTTCTTATAGGGACTACGACCTCTTAGGCCGCGGAAGTTTGAGGCAATAACAGGTCTGTGATGCCCTTAGATATTCTAGGCCACCCGCGTGCTACACTGATGTATTCAGCGAGTTTATAGCCTTGGATGATTAGCCTGGGTAATCTTTTAAATTTCATCGTGATGGATATAGATCATTGCAATTGTTGGTCTTCAACGAGGAATTACTAGTAAGCGTGAGTCATCATCTCGCATTGACTACGTCCCTGCCCATTTTATACACCGCCCTTCGCTCCTACCGATTGAAAGATCCAGATAAATATTTGGATTGTGGCGTCATGGGTGGTTCATTGCCTGCAATGTTATGAGACTTCCATTGAACCTTATCATTTAGAGGAAGGAGATATCGTAACAAGGTTTCCGTAGGTGAACCTGTAGAAGGATCATTGTCGAAACCTACACTGCAGAATAACCCGCGAACGTGTTTAACAACTGGGGAGTCCATACGGGCGGGATCATGGTACTTGTTATGCTGAATTTTTCACCTGGTGCCAACGGTGGAGGAATGGTAGCACCCATTGCACCAGCTCCGTCCATTCCTTCTTCATCTTCATCAGACTCATATTGCATAGGTTGTTGCCCATATCTTCCTCGGACTGGACGGTTTCTATTGACGTTTCATTGCACTGGTGCAACAACTTGCTCAGCTCATCTTGGATTTTAAGGATTCAGCAATTCCTCATCACCCAAGTCTTCATCATCAGGGTTTTGGTGACGTGCTTGTTGAACCAAATTCTGCACATTCACCAGAGCCCTGTCCATAGCATCTAGTCTTTCTGCTTCCTATTGTTCAACCATTCTCCCTATCAACTGAGTCACCAGATTGATTGGTAATAGTGGTTCTCCGGAACTTCTTGTTTTTGGCATAAACAACGCAGTACCTACAATAGACAAAAACAACAAATAAACATAAAGAAAGGAAGCTTAACTATCAGCAAATTTTCACAAACAAACTTTTAGTCTACAACCGTATTCCCCGGCACGGCGCCATTTTTTGATAACTCTCAAATTACACTCTTGAATGGGTGTAAGCGATCGTTGTCAATATAAAACCTAACTAGGTTGGGGCCGAATACCATATGGAATAGGGTGTGAACTTCGATTTGTTTACAAAATAATTTACTGGTAGTTTACTGTTTCCGAAGATGGGGTTTAAGTTTCAAAGATAGTCAATTGTCACTTTCAATATTTTAGTGTTTGTAATCAAGATAAATGGGAAACTATAGTTATGTTCATTTCGGGAATTTACAGATACTAGGTAATGCTTGGGATTCTTGGAGTAAGTAGAAACAGCAGAATATCCCTGACGACTATACTATCTGACTTATCTCTCAACCTCACCAGACAATTTATTATCTAATTCTCTCGAACTTAGATAAATTATCTATTTCCAATAGGATGTTATCCCAGGTAGATTAGTCCAATTACGGCATCAATCATTAAACAGAAGGTTGGTAGCTTCTGAGTCCCTGTTGATAATTCACAACCTCTAGTGTATTTCTCCGTTAGAAAAAATAAAACCCAAGGCATAATCTAATGTTTGCAACCAATAGATTTCAGTTAAAACAACAGAATTTCAAGACGTCCTACTACTCTTTGAACCTATTAAATACCTAGTAACCTATCAAACCCTAATCCATGAATCCCATAACTCTGGCTAATAGAATTAGCCGCTCATGATTTAATGAACAAAATAACAAGGTGAATTCATGATAATAAGGTTAAACTTACGAATGGATGAAACTCAACATGTTTTTCTTCAATTCAATTACAAGATAGAAACCCAAAATAGTTGATAAGTTTTTTTAAAGAAGAAGAAAAATATCTGATGGTAAAGATGAAACAATGTTACGTGCCTCTCTTTAGATGTTCGTGTCTGATACATAATGATAGATAATGATCTGTCCCTAAAAAAACTAAAAGAAGTATTTAAATAGTCAACCCTAAATAAGGAAATAAAATTAAAGTTTCAGTTTTTCTCTTCGGAATAAACGATGACGATCTTGACGGCGTGTCAGATATCTGATGACGTGTGCGAGATGTCGTCAAAGATTCCCATGAATTTTTATCTTCTGACTCTTCAGACGGTAAACCTGACGGCGTGTCCAAAAATTTGATGGCGCATGAAAACTGCTGTCACAACTTCACTGAAAATCAACATACTCTGCCTATGGATGACGGTAATTTTGATACCATGTGACATATTTGACGGCCTGTCCTAAATGTCATCCCATTTCATCTCAGCTTCTCAGGTTCTGTCTAAGCTTGACGGCAACTTTGACAGCCTGTCCCATGTATGACAGCGCTTCAGAATTGTTGTCAGCTACACTTAATCTTATTTACACCAGATTTCAGCTGATTTATTCTTCTTACCTTTGGTTTCCTCCCCAATCACTTGTACTCTCATTAACACATTCAAAGCAATCAAAAACAACAAAAGTTTCTTAAGACTTCCCAATTATTCAGAGTTAAAAGCTTCAAATGTGTTAGCATCGACTCACACATCAAGGGTCCAGTGGATGGAATAGCACCGTACATTGCATGGTGTCCGGTACTCTCCCAAAGGCCCTTGAAAATCTGGAGGACCGAATGTCATCCACACCCGATCATACTCATAACCACATCAGGTCTCCAAGGTGAACAACCTTTGGTCGACAAAATAATATAGGCAAGGGAAATCAGCAAAATGGATCTGTAACTTTAGGAAAAGGATTACCTCTGAGGGAAGGGCACAGGGGTCCTAGTCCCGAACCCAACTATTGTCGATGGACTGATCGAGCTGCTTCCACGGCAAAAGTGAGTCACCGCATGCCGGATGGGGGAAGAACTAGGAACGATTCCTTCGAAGTCCTTCCCCGCGCGTCGAACAGCCATCTCAGAACTGGTATAGACAAGGGAAATCTGACAATTTAATTATAACAAAGCATTACGATGGTCCCAACGGATGTTCACACAATGTGATTTCTGCCCAGTGCTCTGAATGTCAAAGTGAAAAAACTCAACCAAGCGTGGGTAAACGACGGGAGTAACTATGACTCTCTTAAGATATCCAAATGCCTCGTCATCTAGTTAGTGACGCGTATGAATGGATTAACGAGATTTCCATTGTCATTGTCTACTATCCAGCAAAACTACAGCCAAGGGAATGGGCTTGGTGGAATCAGTGGGGAAAGAAGATCCTCTTGAGCTTGACTCAAGTCCGACTTTGTGAAATGATTTGAGAGGTGTAGTAGAAATGGGAGTTGAAAGACGAAAGTGAAATACCACTACTTTTAACATTATTTAACTTATTTTGTGAATTGGAAGTGGGGCACTACCCCTCTTTTTGGACCCAAGGCTCGCTCTACGGGCTGATCCGAGTGGAAGATATTTTCAGGTGGGAAGTTAGGTTGGGGTGGCACATCTGTTAAAAGATAACGCACGTTTCCTAAGATGAGCTCAATGAGAATAGAAATATCATGTGGAATAGAAGGGTAAAAGATCGTTTGATTCCGACTTCAAGTACAAATACAAACCGTGAAAGTGTGGCCTAATGATCCTTTAGACCTTCTAAATTCGAAGCTAGAGGTGTCAGAAAAGTTACCACATGGATAACTGGCTTGTGGCAGCCAAGCGTTCATAGCGACGTTGCATTTTGATCCTTCGATGTCGGCTTTTCCTATCATTGTGAAGAAAAATTCACCAAGTGTTGGATTGTTCACCCACCAATAGGGAATGTTAGATGGATTTAGACCGTCGTGAGACATGTTAGTTTTACCCTATTGATGACAGATTCGTAATAGTAATTCAACCTAGTTCGAGAAGAACCGTTGATTCACATAATTGGTCATCACGCTTGGTTGAAAAACTAGTGGCACGAAGCTACCGTGTGCTGGATTATGAATGAACGCCTCTAAGTCAGAATCTGGGCTAGAAGCGATGTATGCGTCCTCCGTCTATTTTTCAACCCGTAGTAGAGACCTCGGCATACCGTGGCATATCCTCACTCGTGTTTGCTGATTACTTTTCAAGTGTCACATCCGTTCCATTACAAACAGTTAAGTATGATATCAAGTGGCCTTTTAGACAAAACTAAGGCATCGTAATTAGAGGTTTTTTGCAACACAAAGTGTGGTTCAAGAGCCTGGCAATGCGTTGAGGCCAATGTCGGTGCATGAAAGTATGTCGTAATTAGAGGTTTTTGTGGCCGTCAAGTGCAATCCTAGAGATATGTCCAATGACCTGGGCACCGATGTCCAGAGAAATCGGCAGCACAAAACGCCCGATGTCAAATACCGAAGGACCTATATTGGCCTACCATGGTGGTGTCTTTGTCAAGTTGGTTGTTCGTGAATTGACTCCTTCACCCATAAGGCACCATACGTCAATGACTCAAACCACCATGGGAAGCAATGTCCACAAGGCACCATGACACCATGCACCAAGGCGCCATGCCACCGTGGCACCAAGGCACCATTGCGCCATGGGACTGCGCAGGATGACAACAAGGCACTATGGCACCATGGGACCAAGGAACCATGGTTCCATGGGAATGCGCACCATGACAACAAGGCACTGCGGCGCCATGGGACTAAGGCATCGCGATGCCATGGTACCAAGGCACCGCGTACCATGGCACCATGGCACCAAAACACCCATTCATCCTAAACTAGGAACTGTGTGCTTGGCATCACTGCGCCCGTGCACCCGCCGCGAGCGCACCAAGGCCCCATGACACCATGGACACGGTGAAGGCACCATGGCACCATGCAAAAATCAAAAGAGCATAAACCTAGGTTTAATCATTCGAATATTTTCATAAAGTTCATCCATCTTCCTCACTGTTGCATACTCCTTTTGTTACATACACGCTCTAAGTATTTTTTATTGGTATTTCAATGTTACCACATATGTTGGGGTAGTTTTCCTAATGTCCCCACGTTATTTTTATAAATTTAAATATTTTATATCGTTACGTTATAAGTACAAATATGCACTCAATTATTGGTTTAAGGTTACTTCATGCGTTGGAAATATTTTCCTAATTTGTTTTTTAAAATGTTTTTTCTATTTTATTTTTTATTTTTATTTAGTTATTGAATTTTCATAAATAATATTTGAGGAAAAAATATTTTCTTAATGAAAATTATCATTTACAAATTACGTGACTCTTTTGAGAGTTATTGGCTTAGTCTTACGTCAAAACATGCAGTTATGGTCCGTACATTTCAAGTATGATTCTCTGCAAAATCATGTCTACTCCCGTCAGTTGGGTTAATTTTTTATGCATATATAAGGGGGGTAGAGGAGTTGAAGGAACTTCAAGAAGATTGTCGATTGTTGGCATAGGCGTTCACTGAGCATGTTGACGTGCAGTGAGGGCACATAGCAGCATGCATGGCTAATCCATGCGAGCTTCCGGTGCCCGGCAAAGCAACGTCGATCGCACTTTATTGTGTGCTCATGTTGGCTATTGATGGCGTCGTCAATTAAGGGGCTATTGGCATTTGATATCACATAAAGCGGTGTTTTTATGCTTGCGGTGAGCTCTAGATGATTCTCATGGGGAAAGCTCCAGGCGTTGCACACATGGGACCGATCTGATTCCATATCGAGCGTCGACGGTTGATGTGGGCGGCGCCCATGCACTAGCCTCGGTGTTCCTTCATCTCCTCTTCTCTCCAAGGGTGGGCTATCCTATCAAACGGGACCTATTTTAGCCTTGCAACATCCACATCAGCAGTAGTGCACAACATCTATTGCTGGCCATAGAGGCCGGTGCTGGGCGTTTATTGACAAAACATTTCGATGCATGACGTGTGAGTTGTGTTTGGCATGTATAGTTAGGTTGGATCCCTGCTCAAGTAGCGATGGCCTGACTCTCTTTCCATCTCAGTCGTGGGGCAAGAGCGATTTAGTCTTGCTCAAAGTCGGTTTCCTATGTTGCATACCTAATGCCCAGGTGATACATCCAAATTACACCTCTCTTACGAGAGCTTAAGTGGTCGTTGTCAAATAGATAACCCAACTAGTTTGGGTCGAATCCCACAGGGAATATGGTTCTAATTAAGTTGTATGCATATAAGTTGACTTTTAATCATTCGTTTCCATAAAACAAAAAGGGGGAATTTGATTTAGTTCACAAATTAATGGTTTCAGTTTAACAAGATGAGATATGTGTAGTAGTATTCGACTTCAGAGAAATAGCAAGCTAGGGTTATGTCCACCTTGTAGTTCTCAATACTTTCTAACTATGGGCTTTACAAATTCATACATGTATCATGCTTACAGAGAAAAATATTGTATTTAATAACATAATTCTAGGGTTTATCAACCATCAAGGACTAATTCACTTTAGTTCTCTCGAATCAAAAGTGTTTGCAAAAACAATACGAAATCCTGTTATGGCATTAACATATGAAATAGGGGTTGGAAATCTATTTTCTTGTCACTTCTCTCTTTCTCAAACCTCAACCTTTCTATCGAACAAGTTGAATTTTAAGGCACATCCTTTATGTTTGCAACCACAAGAATTAAAGATAAACGAAGAGAGTATGATATAAGAAGATCAATACATGATGAATTCAAAAACCCAAAGTAATAGATTGTATCTTACAAGGCTTCCATAATCCTACCTAATAAACTTAGCTACTCAAGAGTAAAATAGAAATCACAATAGAAATATTCATCATACAAAAAAGTGAATCCAATTTTTGGTGGAAAATAAGAAGTTGTATTTCTCCCTTAGTTCTACGACGCCACTCTCAGTGTAAAAATAATACAAAATAATGAATAATATGTGACATTTCAGCAAAAAATAGTTTTAATAATTTTTACCTCATAATTTCCTGCTAATTCTCTAGACTAACTCTTAATGAAAAATTTGTCATGGACATAGTTTTTAGGCACCACATTTGGTCCAGACTTCTACTATCTCTTGTGTCATATTCCATCCACATTCCATAGTCCCATTATGTCTCCATCAACCTCATTAATATCTGAAATCATGATAATCACATCGGCTAGTTTAATTACATAGACGTAAAGTAAAAACATAATAAACTAGGCACTTTGTTCTCCAAACTTAGCTAAAATATGGGTAAGTTATGGTTTTTAGGCATTTAAATACACTCAATGTTTCACCCCTAGCATTTTGTGCGCGGGGTAAATCAAAAGGTCGCCCTCGTGTCCCACGCCCTCCTTGCTTCACCATGCAATGTCGTAATCCATGAGTGACGGTCAGGATTTTTAGATGCGGTAGACGTTGTGGGCATGGGGTTTTCATCGACTCCTATCTTCCCTATATGATACTCATTGCAAATGATGGTCACACTCTCCTTGAACCCATCCGCGCTCTTTCGGGTAGGCCGAGCTCATCCGATATCGACGTCGATGAGGAATGCTACTTGATTGATCCTGCCAATAGTCATATGGTTGTCTTAAAGATTAAGCCATGCATGTGTAAGTATGAACAAATTTAGACTGTGAAACTGCGAATGGCTCATTAAATTAGTTATAGTTTATTTGACGGTATATACTACTCAGATAACTATAGTAATTCTAGAGCTAATACGTGTTAAAAAAACTGACTTCTGAAAGGGATGCATTTATTAGATAAAAAGTCAAGGTGGGCTGTACTTGTTACTGCGATGAATCATGATAACTCGACGGATAGCACGGCCATCGTGCCGGCGATGCATCATTCAAATTAGTTCCCTATCAAATTTTGAAAGTAGGATAGTATCCTACCATGGTGGTGACAGGTGACGTAGAATTAGGGTTTGATTCCGGAGAGGGAGACTGAGAAACTGGTACCACATCCAAGGAAGGTAGCAGGCGTGCAAATTACCCAATAAATAATAATACCGGGCTCAACGAGTCTGGTAATTGGAATGAGTACAATATAAATCCCTTAATGAGGATCTATTGGAGGGAAAGTCTGGTGCCATCATGCAAGGTAATTCTAGCTCTAATAGCGTATATTTAAGTTATTGCAGTTAAAAAACTCGTAGTTGTACTTTGGGATGGGCCAGCCGGTCCACCTATGGTGTGCACCAGTAGTCTCATCCCTTCTGTTGGTGATTCACTCCTGGTCGTAATTGGTTGTGTCGTGCCTCCGACATTGTTACTTTGATTAAATTAGAGTGTTCAAACCAAGCCTACGCTCTGTATACATTAGCATAGGATAACATTATAGGATTTTGGTCCTACTACGTTGGCCTTCAGGATCAGAGTAATGATTAATAGGGACAGTCAGGGGCATTCGTATTTCATAGTCAGAGGTGAAATTCTTGGATTTATGAAAAATGAACAACTGCGAAAGCATTTGCCAAGGATGTTTTCATTAATCAAGAACGAAAGTGAGGGGAACGAATATGATCAGATACCATTCTAGTCTCAACCATAAATGATGTCGACCAGGGATCGGTGGATGTTTCTTTTAGGACTCCACCGCTCCTTTTGAGAATTCAAAGATTTTGGGTTTCGGAGGGGGGTATGGTTGCAAGGCTGAAACTTAAAGGAATTGATGGAAAGGAACCACCAGGAGTGAAGCCTGCGACTTAATTTGACTCAATGGGTGGTGCCGCATGGCCGTTCTTAGTTAGTGGAGAAATTTTTTTAGTTAATTCCATTAACGAATGAGACCTCAGACTGATAACTAGCTATGTGGAGGTATTCATTCTCTTCCAGCTTCTTATAGGGACTACGACCTCTTAGGCCGCGGAAGTTTGAGGCAATAATTGGTCTGTGATGCCCTTAGATATTCTAGGCCACCCGCGTGCTACACTGATGTATTCAGCGAGTTTATAGCCTTGGATGATTAGCCTGGGTAATCTTTTAATCTTCATCGTGATGGGTATAGATCATTGCAATTGTTGGTCTTCAACTAGGAATTACTAGTAAGCACGAGTCATCATCTCGCATTGACTACGTCCCTGCCCTTTGTATACACCGTCCTTCGCTCCTACCGATTGAATGATCCAGATAAATATTTGAATTGTGGCGTCGTGGGTGATTCGCTGCCTGCAATGTTATGAGACTTATATTGAACCTTATCATTTAGAGGAAGGAGATGTCGTAACAAGGTTTCCGTAAGTGAACCTTTGGAAGGATCATTGTTGAAACCTACATAGCAAAATAACCCGCAAATGTGTTTAACAACTGGGGAGTCCATGCGGGCGGGATGCCTTGGTCCTCCGCACGAACACCTCCCCTTTTTTCCCAGCACGCGCACCCATCTTATGTGTTAGGCGACTAACAAACCCTGGCGCGAAAAGCACCAAAAAATACTTAAATTGATAGCCTGCCACTTGCTCCCCTTCCGTAGAGTACATTGGGGGAACCTGGGCTTCTTTTATACAAAAAAATGATCTCGGCAATGGATATCTCGTCTCTCGCATAAATGAAGAACGTATCAAAATGCAATACTTGGTGTGAATTATTAAATCCCGTGAACCATCAATTCTTTAAATGTAAGTTGTGCTCGAAGCCATTAGGCCGAGGGCAGGTCTGCCTGGGCATCACTCATTGCGTCGACTCCTTGTATCATGCCTTAATCATGGGGTGCGCTATCATTGTGAGCGGATAATGGTCTCCCATACACCTCGAGCTTGCATATGGCCTAAATATGAGTCCACGTCGATGAACATCTTGGCAAGTGGTGTTTGTAACTCAACTCTCTTTGTTGTTGCGGCTATAGCCCATCATGCGTTCAGACTCCAGGACCCTATTGCGCTTAGATGCTCCAACCGCGACCCCAGGTCAGGCATAAATACCCGCTGAGTTTAAGCATATCAATAAGCGAAGGAAAAGAAATTTTCAAGAATTCCCTTAGTAACGGCAATAGAACCAGGAATAGCCCAGCACTAGAATCGAGTGTCTTCGTCATTCGAATTGTAGTCAGGATAAGCGTCCTCAGTGGAGGACCAATCCCAAGTCCCCTGGAGGGAGGCGCCACAGAGGGTGATAGCCCCCATTATGCCCTAACCCTTTCGCACCGCGAGACGCTGTCTACAAGATGGGTTGTTTGGGAATGCAGCCCAAATCGGGCGAAGAATTTCATCCAAGGCTAAATACGCACGAGAGACTGATATCAATGAAGTACTGCAAAGGAAAGATGAAAAGGACGTTGAAAAAAGAGTCAAAGAGTGCTTGAAATTATCGGGAGAAAAGCGAATGGGGGCTGGTGATGTGCCCCGATCAGATATGGAATGGCGATGAGCTGGTCTGCTGATCGACTCAGGGCATGGACTAGCGTGGATTAGGGGAGGTCAAATACCAGGCTCTCGATAAGCTTCTGGAATGCCATCTCCTCGATTGTGGTAGGCAGCGACGCACCTCTGGCGTGCTTCTCCATCTGCGTGTTCCAGACCCTAACCTGTGGGATCCCCATTCGACCTATCTTGAAACATGGACCAAAGAGCCTAACATGTGTGTGAGTCAATGGGCGAGTAAACCCATAAGGCGTAAGGAAGATAATTGGTGGGATCCTACTGAGGGGTACAAAACCGACCGACCTTGATTTTCAGAGAAGGGTTTGAGTGTGAGCATACCTATCGGGACTTAAAAGATGGTAAACTAGGCCTGAGCGGGGCGACGCCAGAGGAAACTCTGGTGGAGGCCCACAGCAATACTGACGTACAAATCATTCGCCTGACTTGGGTATATGGGATAAAGACTAATCGAACCGTCTAGTAGTTGGTTCCCTTTGATATTTCCTTCAGGATAGCTAGAGCTCGCATATGAGTTCTATCGGGTAAAGCCAATGATTAGAGGCCTCGGGAGACGCCCTTGACCTATTCTCAAACTTTAAATAGGTAGGATGGAATGGCTGATTTGTTGAGCCACGCTATGGAATGAAGAGCTCCAAGTGGTCCAATTTTGGTAAGTTGAACTGGCGATGTGAAATAAACCAGAATTTGGGTTACGGTGCCAAAATGTGCGCTAACCTAGATCCCACAAAGGGTGTTGGTCGATTAAGACAGCAGGACGTTGGTCATGGAAATTGAAATCTACTAAGGAGTGTGCAACAACTCACCTGCTGAATCAACTAGCCCCGACAATGGATTGCACTAAAGCACGCGACCTACACCCGGCCGTCGGGACAAGTACCAAGCTCCGAAGAGTAGGAGGGCAAGGCGATCGCTACAAAACCTTAGGCGCGAGCCCAGGCGCGAACGGTCATCAATCCAGATCTTAATGGTAGTAAAAAATATTCAAATGAGAACTTTAAAGGCCGAAGAGGGGAAAGGTTCCATATGAATGGCACTTACACATGGGTTAGTCGATCCTAGGGGTCAGGGAAACCCGAACAGATAGCACGTTTCGTGCGTACTCTGAAAGGGAATCGGGTTAAAATTCTTAAATTGGGATGTGGCGGTTGACAGCAACGTTAGAAATTCTAGAGACATTGGCGAAAGCCTTGGGAAGAGTTATCTTTTCTATTTTAATAGACTGCCAACACTAGAATCGTCTCATCCGGTGGTAGGGTCCAGCGGCTGGAAGAGCACCGCACGTCGCGTGGTGTCCAGTGTGCTCTTAGAGGCCCTTGAAAGTCTAAAGGACCGAATGACATCCACACCCGGTCATACTCATAACCGCATCAGTCTCCAAGATAAACAGCCTCTGGTCGATGGAATAATATAGGCAAGGGAAGTCAAAAAAATAGATCTGTAACTTTGGGGAAAGGATTGGCTCTGAGGGCTGGGCACGGGGGTCCCAGCCCCAAACTCGTCGGCTGTCGGTGGACTACTCGAGCTGCTCTCGCGGCGTGAGCGGTTCACCATGTGCCGGTCGGGGGAAGAATGGGGAACAGTTCCTTCGAAGGCCTTCCCTGTGCGTCGAACAACCTACTCAAAACTGGTATGCACAAGGGGAATCTGACTGTTTAATTAAAATAAAGCATTGCGATGGTCCTAATGGATGTTCACGCAATGTCATTTTTGCCCAGTGCTCTAAATGTCAAATTGAAGAAACTCAACCAAGCACGGGTAAATGGCGGGAGTAACTATAACTCTCTTAAGGTAGAAAAATGACTCATCATCTAATTAGTGATACACATGAATGGATTAATGATATTCCCACTGTTCCTGCCTACTATCCAGTGAAACTATAGCCAATGGAACGGGTTTGGCAGAATCATTAGGGAAAGAAAACCCTGTTTAGCTTGACTCTAGTCCAACTTTGTTAAATGACTTGAGAGGTGTAGTATAAGTGGGAGCCGAAAGGCTAAAGTTAAATACCACTACTATTAACGTTATTTTACTTATTTCGTGAATCGAAAGAGGGGAACTGCCCCTCTTTTTGGCCCCAAGGCTCACTCTACGGGCCAATCTGGGCAAAAAAATTGTTAGGGGGGGATTTTGGAAGCGGTGGTACATTTGTTAAAATATTACGCAGGTGTCCTAAGATAAGCTCAACGAGAACAGAAATCTCATATGGAAAAGAAGTGTAAAAGCTTGTTTGATTATGATTTCCAGTACGAATACGAACCGTGAAAGCATGGCCTAACGATTCTTTAGACCTTCGGAATTCGAAGCTAGAGGTGTCAGAAAAGTTACTAGAGGGATAACTGGCTTGTGGAAGCCAAGCATTCATAGCGACGTTGCTTTTCGATTCTTTGATGTTAGCTCTTCCTATCATTGTGAAGTAAAATTCACCTAGTATTGGATATTTTACCCACCAATAGGGAACGTGAGTTGGGTTTAGACCATCGTGAGATAGGTTAGTTTTACCCTACTGATGATAGTGTCGCAATAGTAATTCAACCTAGTACTAGAGGAACCGTTGATTCACATAATTGGTCATTGCTCTTTGTTAAAAACCCAGTGGCGTGAAGTTACCATGTTCTAGATTATGAATGAATTCCTCTAAGTCAGAATACGGACTAAAAGTGATGGATGCGTCTTCCGTCTACTTGCCGACCCACAGTAGGGGCCTCGGCCCCCAAGGGCACATGTCGTTGGCTAAGCCATTGATGCAAAAGGGTCGCGGTGGCCGCCTTTAAGTACAATTTTCATCGAGCAGTGGGTAGAATCCTTTGCAAATGACTTAAATATGCGTCTGGGTATTGTAAGTGGCAGAGTGGCCGTACTGTCATGATCCACTTAGATTCAGCTCTTTGTCGCTCCGATTCGTCCCTCCCCATCCAATCTAATCATTTTTTCGTCCATCTCCAAAGGAGGTTTGTGCATCCATCCTTGAAAAATCTCACTAAGTATTGTGAGTTCACCTCACCCTCGAGCATGCTGCGGAATAGCCTCACCCAAGTTTGCCGCTTATTTTCCCAATGTCGCGTCCGTTCCATTCTAAATTGTTAAGTATGATATCAAGTAGCCTTTCGTGCAAACCTAACGCATTGCAATTAGAGGTTTTCTATGATGTGTAGTGCGGCTCAAGATTCCAGTGATGCATCGAGGCCAACATCCGTGCATGAAGGCATGTCGCAATTAGAGGTTTTTGTGATTGTCAAGTTCAATCCTAGAGACATGTCCAGTGGCCCGGGCTCCGACGTCCAGAGAAATTGGCAGCACACAATGCCTGATGTCAAATATTAAAGGACTTATAGTGGCCTACCATGGTGGTGTCTTTGGCGAGTTGGTTGTCCGTGTATCGACACCTTAACCCACAAGGAACTATGCACCAATGCCTCAAACCACCATGGGTAGCAACGGCCATAAGGCCCCATGACACCGTGCACCAAGGCACCACGGCACCAAGGAACGATGGTGCCATAGGACCGTGCACCATGGCACCAAGGCACCGCGCCACCATGGCACCAAGGCGCGCACCATGGAGCCATGGCACCAAATCACCCATGCATCCTAAACTAGGAACTGTGTGCTTGGCACCCGCGTGCCCGTGCACCCACCGCGACCACACCAAGGCTCCATGAGACCATGGGTACGGTGAAGGCACCATGGCACCGTAAAAAAATCAAAAGAGCGTAAACCTAGGTTCGATCATCCAAATATTTTTATAACATTCATCTATCTTCCTCGCTGCTGCATACTCCTTTCGTTACATACACGCTCTAAGTATTTTTTAACGGTATTTTAATGTTACCTCATATGTTGGGGCGGTTTTCCTAATGTCCCCATGTTATTTTTATAAATTTAAATATTTTATATCATTATGTTATAAGTACAAATATTCTCTCAATTATTGTTTTGAGGTTACTTCATGCGTTGGAAATATTTTCCTAATGTTTTTATATTTTTAAAATATTTTTTCTATATTCTTTTTTATTTTTATTTATTTTTTGAATTTTCATAATTAATATTTGAAAAAAATATTTTCTTAATAAAAATTATCATTTACAAATTACGTGACTCTTTTGTGAGTGCATTGGCTCAGTCTTACGTTAAAACATGTAGTTCTTGTTCATACATTTCTAGTATGATTCTCTAGCAAAATCTTGTCTACTCCTGTTAGTTGGGTTGCTATTTTTAAGAATATATAAGGGGGTAGAGGTGTTGAAAAAACTTCAAGAAGACTGTTGCTAGTTGGCATAGGTGCTCACTGAGCATGTCGGCATGCAGTGTGGGCACATAGCAGTATGCATGGCTAGTCCGTGCGAGTTAACGATGCCCCCGAAACAACGTCGATTGCACTTCATTGTGCACTTGTGTTGGCTATCATCGACATCGTCAATGACAGGGCTATTGACATTTGATTTCACATAAAGTAGTGCTTTTGTGCGTGCGATGAGCTCTGGATGCTGCTCTCAGGGCAATCTCCAGGTGCTCACGCATGGGTCCGAGATGAATTCACATCGAGCGTCGATGGCCGACGTGGGTGGCGCTCGTGCACTAGCCTCGATGCGTCTTCATTCCCTCTGCTTCCCCCAAAGGTCGGATATCGTGTCAAGTGGTCTTTTCGGATGATCTTCCTGGTGTTCCACCGAATAAAAAAATAGAGTTTGGTATTGATTTGTTTCCCGATGCTCGTCCAATATCTATTCCTCCAAATAGAATGGCTCTGGCTGAGTTAAGGGAGCTCATAGAGAAACTTAAGGATCTTCTAGACTAGGGGTTTATTCATCCTAGAATTTTTTTTGTGGGGTGCACCGGTGTTTTTTATGTGCAATAAGGATGGTTCCCTTCAGATGTGCATTGACTACAGGCAGTTGAACAAGGTAATGATCAAGAATAAGTATTGTCTCCCAAGGATAGATGATCTTTTTAATCAGTTACAGGGTGCCAAGTTCTTTTCTAAGATAGATCTTCAGTTGGGGTACCATCAGCTTAAGATTAGGGAGGTGGATATCCCTAAGACATCTTTTTGTACTCGGTATGGGCACTTTGAGTTCTTAGTGATATTATTTGGGTTCACAAATGCTCTGACAGCTTTTATGGACTTGATGAACAAAGTGTTCAGGCAGTATTTAGATCTATTTGTCATTATAGTTATTGATGACTCTCTTGTTTATTCAAACAGTGAGGTGGATCATGCTAATCACCTTTGTGTCGTGTTGTAGACATTAAAAGAACAACAGTTGTATGCCAAGTTCTCTAAGTATGTGTTTTGCTTAAACGATGTGACTTTCATGGGTCATATAATTACTAGTGAAAGGATCATAGTGGATCTGTAGAAGGTTGTTGTGGAAAAAAGGTATCCTAGGACTACTACTCCATCCTATATCTGGAGCTTCTTATGTTTAGCCGGGTATTATAAGCGGTTTATGAAAAGCTTTTCTATAATAGCTGCTCCATTGACTAAGTTGACTCAGAAGAAGGTTAAGTTTTCTTTTTTGGATGCTTGTGAAGGGAGTTTTGAGAAGTTGAAGGATAAGTTGACTTCGGCTCCAAAACTGACTTTGCTTGAGAGCAATGATGGGTTCGTGTTTTATTGCGATGCATCTCGGGTAGGTCTTGGTTATGTGTTGATACAACATGGGAAGGTGATTTCCTATGCTTCCAGGCAGTTGAAGGTACATGAAAGGAATTATTCTACTCGTGATTTAGAGTTGTTAGTGGTTGTGTTTTCTTTAAAAATATGGTAGCATTATTTGTATGGTAGTCATGTGGATATCTTTTCTGATCACAAGAGTCTTCCGTACATGTTCACTCAAAAAGAGCTTAATCTCAGGCAGAGGAGATTTCTTAAGCTTCTTAAGTATTATGATATGAGTCTTCACTCCTACCCAAGTAAGGCTAATATGGTTGTTGATGCTCTTAGTAGATTATCCATAGGGAGTTTGGCTCATGTAGAGGAGGGAAAGTAAGAATTGGTGAAGGATATTCACCGCTTGTCTAGTCTTAGAGTTTGTCTCTTAGATTCTAAGGATGGTAGTGTGATGGTGCAAGAGGTGGTTCGATCATTTCTTGGTGCAGAATTTAAGGAGAAGCAAGTACTGGATCCTGTCTTGATGAAAATCAAGAATGACGTTGGTGGGCAAAAGGTAGTGGTGTTTCAGATTAGTGGTGATGGTACTTTGTGGAACCAATAGAGGTTGTGTGTTCCTAATGTCGACGGGTTGCGGCAAAGGGTTTTAGCTGAGGTGCATAATTCACTCTATGTTGTTCATCTTGGATCAACTAAGATGTATCATGATCTCAAGGTGATCTATTAGTGGAATGGCATGAAGAAAGATGTGTCACATTTCGTGGCCAAGTGTATAGTGTGTCAATAGGTTAAGGTTGAGACATGAGGCCAGAAGGGTTGTATCAAGAAATGGATTTACCCAAATAGAAGTGGGAAGAAATATGGATTTTGTTACTGGTATTCCTCGGTCTCAAAATTAATATGATTCGATTTCGATCATCGTGGATAGGATGACTAAGTCTGTACACTTCTTGCGAGTGCAGACTACCTTTTTAGCAGAAGAATATGTGAAGTTGTATCTTCAAGAGATTGTGAAGCTACATGGGGTTCCTATTTCAATTATTTCTGATCATGGTGTCCAGTTTACATCTCACTTTAGGTGGTATTTCCATAAAGGGTTGGGACTAAGGTTAGTTTGAGTACGGCTTTCCATCCATAGTCGGATGGGCAAATGGAGAGAACTATTTAGACATTGGAGAATATGCTTCGGGAAAGCCTGATTGACTATAGTGGCAATTAGGTTGATCATTTACCTTTGGTGGAGTTTGCTTACAATAATAGTTATCATTCGAGTATTGGTATGGCTCCTTTTGAGAAGTTGTATGATAGGAGGTGTAGATCTCTTATTGGTTGGTTTGAGCTTGGTGAGGCGGATATGTTTGGCCCAAATTTGGTTTACCAAGTGATGAAGAAGGTGAAGGTGATTCGGGATAGGCTTAAAGCTACCCAAAGTCTCCAAAAGTCTTATGCAGATGTTAGGCGTAGAGACTTAGAGTTTGAATTCGGGGATAGAGTGTTCCTCAAAGTATCTCCCATGAAGGGAGTAGTATGGTTTGACAAAAATGGGAAACTCAGTCCTCGGTATGTTGGTTCTTATGTGATTTTGCTGAAAGTTGGAAATGTTTCTTAAGAGTTGGAGTTTCCATCTAGCTTAAGTTTGGTTCATCTAGTCTTTCATGTTTCCATATTGAAAAAGTGCATTGGTGATCCTTCTTCGGTTGTTTCTTTGGAAAGGCTGGGTATTTGGATTCTTTGTCTTATGAAGAAGTCCCGGTCGAGATATTGGATAGGCAAGTTCGTCGGTTCCAGACCAAGGATGTTGATTCGGTAAAGGTTCTATGGCAAAACCATAAAGCGGAAGAAGCTACTTAGGAAGCGGAAGAGGACAGAAGTCCAAGTATTCACATCTGTTTTCTGCTCCTAGGATTCATGCGGAAGGTATGTATTCTTGAACACATCTTTATTTTCTGAGTTTATAAAAGGAAAGTTTAATATATTTGCCTCTTTGTTTTCACACTTTGATGAATATTAGGAATATGTTTGATAATTCAAATGACTCTGCGTGTGGTTTTTCCTACCTTGTCCATCATTCGGGGATGAATGTTACTAGTAGGAAGACCGAAACATCCTGGGTTTTGACCCTTAGAAAATTTCCTAGAATTCCCGTTCTTTGGACCCAATACGACTTATGGATATGAGTTGTATGTTGGGATGCGAGTGGTATGGTCCTCTAGTATGTTGACCAGTGTTAGTTGGTGGGATTGTTTTGTTCTTCTGAATGGTTACGACTTAAGGGTACGAGTCATAGGGCTTGGTACTAGTCATATGAGGGACTCATATGGTGGGCGGTGTTTGATCCTCCTGGTATTTCATTCTGCCAGGAATACGAGTCATGGGTACAGATCATATGTTGAGGACATGACTAGGTGGATGAGTTAGGTACTGGACAATATCTGATCCAAAGGGGTGTGTCTTAGATACGAGTCATGGAAACTAACCATATAGGAATGTATGACTCGTAAGTGTCAGTCGTATCCCTGTGATGGGATTTTTGTGCAACTTAAGTGGGGTTATTCTGGATATTTCCCTACATACCCTAATTAGGACCCATAAATTCTAATACACTTAGGAGGTTATTTACCCTATTATTTTATTCATTAACCCTTAAAAACTATTCTAATACACTCAATAATTCTCTCAAGAGCTTTTAGGGCAAGAGAGCTAAGGTTTCAACTAAAGGACAGCTTTTGGGCTTGTGTTAGTGATTTCTTTCCATTAATTCTTTGGCATAAGTCATGATTCTCTTCCCTAATTATAATTTCAACTAAAGGCATGGTTTATATAATTGATTTCATGGTTTTACTATTTCATGATTATAGTTTTCAACTACTATTTGGGGCTTTTGATATTAAATGCTTGGTTATGTTTTCTTATGTTTTTAATTATGCTTTTATATATATTAATAGTGGTTTTGGACAATTGGATTGCATGGTAATGGTTTAATGGTCTTTGGAATTATTTTTGTATTTATTATTCCCCCAAGGTGTTTGAAAAATGCTTTTAATGGTATAATTATTGCATTGACTTCTTTTAAAGGAACTCTTGCTTGTTTTCAACTTATGTAATAAAGCTTTAAATAGTTTAAATGGTTTGAAGTGGCTAAAGTCTAAATAGTTATGTTTGTGGGGAACATGGAAGTCTCCCAAGTGTTTAATATGGTATATGGAAGGGCACTTAAAAAACCCCTTAACATTAATGATTTGTCTATGGATGTTGCTTGCAAGTAATAGGGTTGTATGACGATACCACTAATACTAGCCTTAGTTAATAAAATGGTATATGGTTAGGTTAATTAGGAAAAGTTTTAATTGGGCATTAATGGTGGGATTTGTAGCAAGGATATGGAAGGTGGGGGTCCCGGGAGGGACCAAAACTGGAAACTAGTATTTGCTGATATGAGGATTGGTCTTAGTGGACCATGTGCATGATGTCACACTATTGGGGGATATACTATTCATCCCATGGGATACTTCCCTGGTCGTATGGCTACACGCACTGGGGACCTTTCATCAGGAAGAGCTGAACCCATATCGCCCGTGGGTGTTTAGGATGGCCAAGCTACACAGCCCACGTAAATGTTTTAAAGGCATGCTAAACCCTATCCCCTTTCCCTTCATAGTTATATATATATATATGTATGGTTATGTGCATTGGATGGTTTTACTTGGTTTTATAACTGGCATTATTTTATTCTTATCCTGATTTTTATGTTAGCGGTCTTTCTCTAACCCATATACTAGCAGCTATATACCCACGCTATGCAGGAACTAACCATTTGACTCCTTCTACATAGTGATTGACTTGGGGATAACATTTGGACTAAAGAGTGAACTTCCATCCTTTCGAAACGCATCATTTTATGTTATGTATATTGTTGAGACCTTTTGACTTTATTTTGGATATTCATTTTGGCCATGGTTGGGGGCATGTCCTAACTAGATTTATTTATTCTTTTAGATAGAGGCTTTGTGGTACTTTTGGGGTTTGGTATGGGCGGGATAGGTATTGGTGCCGGCCTTGGCATTAGAATAAGCTGCGAGGCTGGTATCATC